>OX326971.1:11575684-16575684 GCA_946800305.1 Medicago arabica | reverse complement strand
ATATCATTTCACATGGGGTGTATAATGGAGGTATGAAAAAAGGGTGTCAATCTAACATTATTGTTACACAAATAGTTACTCCCTCTATTAAATAATTAATGACTTTGTATGATTATGTGTAACCATATTTTTCTATGAAAATATAAAGAAAAATGATAGCATATCAGATGTTGTTAACCTTGTTTTGATCAATATTTTTAAAAATCAACATTTTATAATTTTTGTTAATAAATAATTAAAAATATTAAAAGGTAAAAATTGTGAAGATTGGCATGTGTAAATCAGTCAATTGAGTCGTTTATTGTGGGATGAAGAGAGAAGTTTATTAATTTGAAAATATGAGGGCTTGGCTTAACTCATGCAAGAGAGTTCACGTGTCAAATTGAGCTGGTTTAATTAAACTCGTTATCTGATTTAATCAAACTTAATTAGTATGAGTTAGGTATAAAAGATCGTGTTCCTTTTGTCAAATTGAATGAATCCAATTCAAAATAAATAAGTTGGTTTGGGTTCGAGTAATGCATCATTAGATATACCTTTTTTTCAAATGTATATAATTAGGGAAGAGATTCTATTCATCGACTTTACCTCCATTGAAAATCTACACCATTGAGTGCATTCTCTCTCTTTCTTTTAATATTAAATGTTTCTTTATTTTGATGGGTTGTGATTTCACTGGATATCTCCTTTCACCGAAGAGGATCCATTCCCATATAATTAAATGATATTCTATTTATGAAAATCTTGATACTTAAACTAAATTTTACTTAAAACACTTTAAGATTAACGCATAAAAAAATTTAATTATATTTTTCATAAGAAAAAAAGGGTACCGTATATAGACAGAACATTGTTTGATTAATTGATTTGGTTTATTCTGTTTGATTATTGTAACAAATCATTGTAACTTTATAAATGAGAAAGAAAAAAAAAATCTGATTTTGCAATCAAGATATATACTTGACACCCCAAAACAAAATCAACTGACCATGCCACTGCATGCCATTATTCAATTTGCATGGCCTAAAAAGGTGTCAGACACACACACACAAACTTGTACATGTGTGTCTTTTTATTATGAATTAAGACGAGACATGCAAATATTTCATTTGAAAAGTTTGATGGATGACCTATCGTGGTTATATGAGTAATTATCAAACTTCGTCCTTGAATTTTCACAAATCAGCAAAATTCCTCCTCGAATTTTTCAAAATATATATATATATATATATATATATTGTCATAAAAAAATAAAAATAAGACGACTTTTATTCATGAGCTCTATTACGTGCATGAACAGAACTCTTCAAGGGTTTTTTTTTTTTATTACGGAGGGTGTATTGAATTAGGATTTTAAAAGACAATTTTTATTTAAAAAAGTCTTAAGGATTTTAAAAGACTTTGCATGATTTTGATGACTTTGATGATTTTAAAAGACTATTCAGGATTTCAATGGATTTAATTCATAAGATTTTAAAGGATTTGAAATAATTTATGGATTTCAAAATATTTCAACAAATAATTGAAAAAAATGATCATAACACGCTCTTTTTCACAAAATCTCAATAAAGACTATTTTATTTATTTACTTTGTTTTTTTTACGGAAGAGTTAGAGAGAGTGATAGAGAAGGGAGGAGAGAAAGAGGGGGAGACGAAGAGAGGACAAGAGATAGTGAAAGAGAAGGGAGGAGAGAGAGAAAGAAATAGTAAAATCTTAAAAGCAAAAATAATCCTAAAAAATCTCATGTTTTCATGAAAGACTTTTTCATGCTAAAATTTCATTAGAAATTCCCACAAAATCCATCAAAATCTGATTTATTAAACAATCATTCAAAATTTGAATGATTTTGAAAACCACTATACTTTTTTTAAGTGATTAATAGTTTTGATTAAATACGATAAGACTTTTTTTAAATGACAGAGTTTTGATTAAATACCACAAGATTTTTTCATGATAAAAGAATCTTATAAAATCCTTTTTAAGTGATTAATAGTTTTGATTGAATACCATAAGACTTTTTTTAAATGACAAAGAGTTTTGATTAAATACCACAAGAATTTTTCATGATAAAAGAATCTTTTAAAATCCCTTAAAATCATGATCCAATACATCCTCCGGATTTAAAGGCAGAAACTTGTCACTCACAAACTCAACCATTGTGTCGATAGATATATTATCGTAATTGATTCTATGTGTACTTACTATCTATACAATCACAAAAACCCACCCTTTTTCATTTTTGTATGTATCAAACAAAACAAAACAAAACGTTATCATATATGGAATTGAGGGAATAACTACTACAAATGTGAAACAAAAATTTGAAAGTGGTGCTGCCACGGTGCCCTCTAAGTTGTGAAGAATAAATTTTCTTGTATTCTAAATGCTATGCTTCCAACGTTGTGCCTTTTTGTGGATTTGATATTGAAAAGTAAATGCGTTGTTGCAATACATCTCTGGATTAAAAGACCTTATCATGAATTATTGTGACTCTTGGTGAAGAGTGTTTTTTTCCCAAACAAAGAGGTGTGTCTTGCTCTATGAGCAGTGCAACGATCATTTTATCAAGGCACGCGTACTGGAGAATTGTTATCAGCAATTTCTGTTCCATTTCCAAAATGATTCTTCTACAATGCACGAGATTAAGTGAATGAAATATTTATCCGTAAAATACTGTTGATAGATAGGCTTGAAGCGGGTGTGCAATTCACTTTAAATATCTTGAAGGGGATTCATTGTCTTCTCATTTTCATCCAAAAATCATAGATTGATGGGGTGAATCGAACCTGAAGTTGAATGTGATATACACTGCTTTAAAAATTCTTCGTGCAATTGTCGTCATCTTTTATAGCAGCAGTCCCCCAACACAGATCTAACAATGTTTAGGTTTAAATATCAAAATAAGGACATGACTTCTAACTTCATAAAGTTAGAGAAACTTGATTGTGGCAGTTTCATTCGTTGCCAAACGATGTAATTTCTCCTCACAACTTTGAAGGTTGGTGTTGAATACTCCAAGGTCAATGGACAAAGATAACAAGACTGTTGCAGAAACTAGAGAAAGACAAAAATTTCTCAATACAATGTCATATTCTTTGTTCGATATCTATCAGAGTTACAATTTTGACAAGGATCTTTGGAAAAAATTAAAGCAAAGTACATGCAAGAAGAAGCAAGAAATTTTTTGTTTCTTATTTTAATGATTATAATAAGCTGGTTAACAGTGGGCCTGTAATGGAACAAATGCATGAAATAGAACAAATGTTTATTAATTATAAACAGCAGAAAATGCATATGGATGAAACCATATTGTCTCTTGTACCATTGATAAGTTCTCTCCTTCATGGAAAGACTTCAAAAGAAATATGAAACTTAAAAAGGAACACTTTTTTTTATCAATTGGGAAATCATCTTCGATTAGAAGAAAAGTATCGAAAATGGTAAATTCTCATCCAAAAACTTTGGAAACCTTGAAAACACTCACTTCAGGTATATATTCTTCTACTCGAAGATGACTTTCCAATTGATCAAGATAAACTTTTTATGTTGCGTACTTCTTTTGAAGTTTTTCAATGAAAGATGTTTTATCAATTATTGAGAAGACAGTGATGGGTTCATTCATATGCATTTTCTGTTGTTTATAATTATAAGAATCCATTCTATCTCATGCATTTGTTCCATTACAACCCTGTTATCAACCATCTAACAATTATTAAAATGAGTAACAAGAAATTTCTTACTTGCTGCATCTTCTGGCATGATGTACCTTGCTTCAAATTTGTCCCAAAGATCTTCAGCATACTTTTTTATTCTGATAGATATTGAACAAAGAATCTGACACCCCGTTGAGAATGTGTCATATGTGTAATCGTTATTTTCTCACTTATTCCTTCTCTAGTTTCTGCAACAATCTTGTTATCTTTATCCACTGGCCTCGAAGTATTCAACACATAGACAACCTTCAAAGTTGAGGAGAAATCGCACCTTTTGCCAACGAATGAAATTGTCACGGTCAAATTTTTCCAACTTAATAAAGTTAGAAATTATTTTATTCAATGAAACAACCATTGTACACAAATAAATCGATAAACGAACCTAATAATTTTCAAATCTGTGTGGAGAATGCGGCAAAACAAACTTGAACAAATAGAAGATGATAATGATTGTCGAAAGAATTTCCAAAGTGTTTAGGTTCAAATTCACCCCCACCAATTTATGATATTGAATGCAAATGGGAAGAACAACAAATCCCTTTGAAGATTCTTAGGAAACTTTGAAGTGAATTACACACTTACTTCAAGCCTATCTTTCGATACTATTTTAAAGAAAAATGTTTCTTTCACTTAATATACTCTCATGCACTAGCAAATAAAATAATGGTTTAGTGAATGCAAATGGTGAAAAATGCCTGAGAAGAAGCCTCAATTATGTGTGTCTTGATGTAGTGGTTGTTGCACTAATTATAGAGCAAGAGACAATTCATTTGGGGAAAAATACAATCTTAACCAAGAGTCACAATCATTCATGATCAGATTTTTTAACCAAGAGATGTGTTTATTCATTCGTTTACAGTCATGTAATAAACATGTAGTAAGAACACACCTTTACATTTCAATATCAAATCCATAAAGAAGATGCAATATTTGGAACCCAAAAAATTTGAAAACATTGATTTTGCACAAGCTAGAGGGAGCCTAGTGCCCTGGCAAACAGTGGTCGGGCGCCCACTGCTCAGCTGTTCTCACATCAATTTTACGTCGTACACTGAATTTTGGGTCATCCAATGTGTATCACATGATTTTTATTAGTTTGGAAATCCCTCACATCATCATCAACAATTATAATAGGTTTTGATTATCTAAAGGATAAAAAATTTACGTCGTACACTGAATTTTGGGTCATCCAATGTGTATCACATGATTTTTATTAGTTTGGAAATCCCTCGCATCATCATCAACAATTATAATAGGTTTTGATTATCTAAAGGATAAAAATTAACAGAGAAATCTTAATAGAAACACGTATAAATTTTAAATAGGAGGATTATATGACCTGCATTCAAAACCTACCAATGTAAATAATTTCTTCAAACTTTCATATGATCGTGTCATGTGAAATTTTGTTTATATATCAATAAATACCAATAGGGCCACATTTAATTCCTAAGAAAAGGAAACTAGACCCAAATTTCACATGACAGTCGTGTGAAATTTAACATGAGTATTTTCCTAAGAAACACAGTTGTTTAATAGTGATACTAACCTATTGAATTAATTTCTTAAATTCATATTTTACCATTTGAATGAATAACAATTTTTCTGACAACACCCTATCTGCATCTTTGTCATCCTAAAAGTATCACATCCTGAAAGAAATAAACTGAAAATCAAAAACATGTTCATAATGCTATGTTTGTAGCTCATCTAAAACATAAATTATAGCAAAAGCTCCACCAAAAAAATTTCATCTGTGAGGAAAGAAACCATAAATCATGCTAGTTGTTGACATTGTAAAAGTGTCTAGGAAAATAACCAATCACATTAACAAGTAGTGACCTTTCGTTTTTTATTTTTCTTCTTTTCTTTCTTCTTCTTTCTCTTCTTCTTGCATTCCTTTACCGCAGGGAGATTATTTTGTTGTTCCTCTTCACTTGCATCTGAGTCGCCAAAGGATTCTACATGCCGGACATTTCTTTTTGAATTAGAAGTACCACCTAAAATTGAAGAGAATCACAAAGGAAACACTTAATGACTATCCTACAAATTCAATTGAAGAGAGACAGAATATTAGCTTAATGGCTATAATACAAATTAGATTAATGTTTTGGTTATAGAAATAGAAAAAATCCATATTTGACAGGAATGCTTATGGCTAACATTTTTTTTTTTAAACGGATAAATTTTATTAATAATGCAACCGAGCTCAAGACGAGTAAGGGGCGCAAGAACCAAACAAATACAAGGATAACAAAACACAACAACACCTACAACGATCAATAGCAAATTACAACAACACCAATTGGCACATCAAAGCACCCCTACATCCACCATTAGGCAAACACCAAAAGCTACTGCCCAGACCAAAACCACCCAATTAAACAGAACTGCTGCCAGCCGAGGGACACAGCCAGACCAGAAAAACAACCCTCAAACGCACACTGCTCAGCAGACTGAAACCAAATAGCAGCAAAGACTCAAAACAACACAGCAGCTAGCAGAGAACTCTAAACTGCACAACCAGACCTGAAACCTCCAGACACAGCAGACCAACACACCCCTGCCCAATAGTGCCTGAAGCTACAGCACCACCAAACTTACCTATTCAGACAATCATGAGGATTCCAACACCATTCATAGAAGAGGCAAGGAGGCGATTTCGATCTACCAAGATGCCACCTCCCTGATATCGCCTTAATCCCCTCAAAAATGGTGTCAACACTCTCGACCACATCATTACAAATCCGATCGTTTATAGACACCCAAATTGCCGCGTGCCTATTAACCAATACCCCTTGTGGATCTTCTTATTCCAAGACTCACCAATCAAACATGGCATTTGAATAAACAAATTTTGTGGGGTAGTCAAGCTGATGCCTAGCCAATTCACCTTGGACAACAGTTCAAACGAGACATTGCGATGCAAAAAAAAGATGTAATGATGTTTCCTCCGCGTTATCACAAAATACACATCTAGTAGGACTTTCCTGATCAAGCACATTACGCTTAGCAAGGTTAACTCTAGAAGGAATGCGATCACGAAGGAGCTTGCAAGAAAAGGCAATCACTTTCAAAGGCCCCGGGCTTTTCCACAAAGACACAAACGCACGTTCCTCCGCCTCACCCAATCTAGGGTCTAACAAAACCAAATCCTCCAACAACGAATACATTGATTTTACCAAAAACTTACCTCCATATTGCGGACACCAACCCCAAAATTCCTCTACATCCGACCATCTCACCCCCTCCAAAACCTCCTTAATATTATTCAAAAGGAAAAGAGAGGATGTGTGCATGTTGAGTCCCTAATCTGGCTCTAAGATATGGTGTGTGCATGTTGTGTCCCTAATCTGGCTCTAGGATATGGTGTCTGCGAGTGTGGCCATGAATTGCCCTAACAACGGGTTTAAATGGGAGATAAGAGAGAAGAGGGGATATGCATGTAAACTGACTCTAATCTGGTCATGCATGAACGTGTGCATGTGAGCGAGCACGCAACATATGTACAAGTGTTACCCAAGACACAATATATATTATACATATATCAAAATTCCCTCATTCTAATACTACAAACAAGTAACAACCAAGCAGGAAAGCTCAACCATGAAATCAGAAAGATCACATTGACAACTGGTGTTACCATGTCTTACCACAATACACTCATAAATCACTAATTCACTATTCCCAAACATAACATTTTTTATTAAACATGGCAAAAGGATGATAAATATATGCATCAAATTATCCCAAGCCAAACCCAATAACAGAAAAACACACATGACACCATATCTCCCATTCAACTATTAATCCCTATTTTCCCACTTACATATTAATAATAACATATGCAATTTATACCAGTTCACAATTTCTTCTCTTTATCAATTTTTCATCATATTTTCGCTCATCATCAATGAACTGCAATAATATATTTAGCATATTTTGTAACTTTTTTATATGTACACTAAACCCATTGTATCATATATTATCATATATCTGTATCGGACACGCATCATATCGGATACTCGGATACAAATATGTATCAAATTATCATAAGCCAGGTCAAACCCATCATTCCACAACAATCACTAAAAAAACACACTTCATATCATCATCATACAAAAAATTACAGTAACAAAACATAAACCAATCACCACATCATCAATTAATAACCAAATAACATGAACAAAAAGAAATAATCAAACACACACAACAAACAAAAACAGATAGAAATTCAAACCATTACTTGTAGAAACAGTTTGTTTGGCATTTTTAACAGCAATTTCAAGTAGATCAGGGTTAATAGACGCCAATCCATTAGGTTCCTTCAACTTCCTCTCCAAAAACTTAGCCAAAGCCGCCGCTTTATTAGTCGCAACAGGTCCACCGGGATGAGCCAATCTACTCCAAAAATCAAAAATTCAAATCAGACCCACTAAAATTAAAGGAGTTACAAATCAACCCACGAATTCAAAATCAAAAATTTCACCAATTGGTTGGTTATGTTAGTTGTGAAGAGTACAATTGAAAGAGGAAAACCCTTAAGAAGCGTACCTGGGTTTGGATTTGTGGGAGTTGGGAAGAGTGGGAAGAGGAGCGAATTTGCTACCACGAAGTGCGCGTCGTTCATCTTCTGTAAGAGTTTCGATCTCTTTCGCCATTTCGAATTTGGGGAAAATTTTACGTTGTGCGTTTGGCTTCGTTTGACTTCTCTTTTAACTTTTTCAAATTCAACTTGATTTATAGCACTAAAGAAATAGTTAATTTGACCGGTAGTTTTTGGATGCTCTGAACCATCTCTGTCCTTTTAATAAATTCTTCTTCTTTTTACTGTGAAAAAGAAAGAAAAAAACAAATGTCTCTTACCCTTTTACTCAAATATTTTCTCCCTGTAATTAATAATTATTGCAAATTTTTCCATAAGATAACTTAAATTTCATTGACAAATTAGTTTGTTATAAGTTGGCGTTGATATGGGATCAACGTCAGCTTATAACAAACTAATTTGCAATGTTAAATGTTTAGTTAATGTGTCATGTTGATGTGTAATGTAACATGTTTAGTTAATGTGTCATGTCATAGAATATGATCTTGCAATCACAATAATTAATTTTGAATGAATTTATTCTAAATAAAAATGAGTTGAATGTGGGCCTTTGGCCCTCTTTTGTACCAAAAAAAAAAAGTTGAATGTAAAATAATTTATGTTTAGATGTATTTATGCAAAAATGAATTTAACCATAATTTTAAAGTTAAAATCAATTAAAGAAGACAAAAGCTACAAATTCTACGAGTAGAATCAATACTACAAATCAAATATCATCCTTCAAAATTGAAATCAAACATATGATAATAACATTTTACACTTTCATGATGTGTTTGTCAATTTATACAAAATGAGAGGCTATTTTGGTCAATACTATATGAGACACTATTTTGGTCAATACTATATTTTTGTCAATTTGCCTAACCACTCTTTAGTTTTTATATTTAGCATCACTCTATAATATTATATGGTGGATAACCTTTAAACATGCGTTGAAAGCAACACTCCAATAGGTAGCTACAACCGAAATGTGCAGTGATTGCTCATGTAGACGTGAAAACAAACAAGCATTAAAACATGATTACACCCCTTGCCTAGGATGGAAAATGAGTGTCATCTTTGTTGTCGCTGACGATCAAATTTCTCTGCGTCGTCTATAATAATAATAATAACAACTAATATTAATGTATTAAAAAGAATGTAAGATTATATTTATGATATTATTAGTTGGCATGGAAATGCGTAGTATTGAGACTCTCAATTTGAGAGGCAGGGGACCACTGAGAGGGTCTTACCATTCCTTTGAATTGAATAACCATTTCTCTCTAATAATTTCAGTAGCATAATTGGTCTTCTTGAATAATCGGTCTCACCCCATTTTCTATTTGAAACGGAAAATGAGTAGAATCAACTATATTTGCATAGAGGGTTGCTATAATGTACAAAAGTTGTATGCACCAAACACACAATCATCCACATGGAATAGTACATATTGTTCCCTTCGAAAATCCAGGACATATTTAAGTCATGACAACATGCTAAAAGAACCCAAAACAAACGACACCAGTTTGGTTGAACCGTTAACTTTAGTAGTACCTTATAAAAGTGTAACTAATAAGGTGCAACTTAAGTTCATATTTCATGATAATCAAATGGCAGCAGTAGTGTTGCCAGTAGAATCAATGGCATCAATTCATTCACAGATACGATGACTCATGCATGTCATCTCAGCAATACCTCCAGCATTGTCACTACTGGGCCCACAGGCATCAAATAGCTAAACATGTAGCAACGGTGCTCAACATCCTCAGGGCAGAGGCAACAACCATACATTGCTGCAAAACTAAAATTTGCAACTGCTGATTGCAATTTAAGAAGTTGGAATAATGACAGACATGTTTTCCAACGCAAGCAAAGGGTATGAATTATATGATGATGTATTTCACGGATTATACAGTTCAAGAATATAAGTAAACATCAGCAAAATAAGATCTATTGTTTGCATATAAATCAGATCAAACGCACTAGGGTTTGATTTTGTCATATACATGAATAAATGATGTTTGTATCATAGACCATATATCCAGAACAGACTTCTAGATAATCCATGTATCTACCCGTGAATTATTGATTATGGTTTATGGTGGCAGTTAATGGAAGTGGGATGAATTTGACACCTTGTATATTCAGCATGGTCAAACAGGAATTTCGGAAAGCAAAATAAAAGAGAACTAAAAGAATTCACAAATCTTGTAAATTTGAGAAATGTTTGATTTCAGTTCAAACTTCTCATGTCATTCCAAGAGAAAATAAATAACAAGTTACACAGCTTGAGAGCTTGATAGTAGACTATCAATAATATAACAACTAAATAAAATATAAAAAAGAATGTGTCAAAACAAATCACTGATCAGCTGGAAGGAATCAAAGTTCTTGATTATAAATAAAAAACAATTTATGATTTCTCTTCCTCGTATAACAACTTATTACAACCAAAACCCATTAATAAGTCTCACCTCTAAAACTTTAAGTAGAAAATGAAGAGAGAACAGATTATGCAGCTCTACTTGCTTTCTTCTTTCCCTCTTTCTTTGGAGGACTTGCCACTTTTTCTTTGACCATTCTCGACAAAACATCTGCTTGCTTTGTGTTCCCTTGCTGATTAAGGCTCTTGATCAGCTCATCACGGCTGCTCCAATCTGTTGCACCTCGTTTCTCCATAATTTTACATAAGATGGAATATGCGTTGAGGGTCTTTCCTGCTGCTAAGAGAGTATCTAAAACCTTATCATAGTTCGAAAAGTCAATGATGATGTCTCTCTCGAGAACAAAATCTAACAATCTGAGAGCAGCAATCCTCTTTTCTTTCTCACAGAGAATGGATAGAAGGTGGTCAAAATCAGGCTCACATCCACTGTTCATAAGCAAATCAATTCTGCCCAAAGCTTCTTCAACATGACCTCTGATGAAAAGGGCCTCCAATATCTTTGAAACCAAGTCCATATTCTCCTTCACCCCCTTCTCCACCATATTTTTCATTACTCTGCTTGCAGTTTGGACCCTGCCATCTTCAAACAAACTCTCCATAACTGACCTGTAAAGGGACGAATCTGGTTCATGTCCACCTTCAAGCATGTGGTCCAAAGCTGTTTTAGCATCAGCTGGTTCTCCTTTTCTCAAGTAACTCTCGATAAGCAATCTATAGGAATCTGCATCACTAGGAACCTTTCTCCTACTCATGATTGTTGCAATCTCAAGTGCAGATTCGGGGTTACCTTCTTTCGAGTGTCCGCGGATCAAATTATTAAATGCAACTGAATCCAGAACACCCTTTTTCATCAACTGCCGGAAAAATGTTTCAGCTTTCGCCGTCTTCCCATTGTCACACAGATACTCAATCATCGGGTTATAAGCACTAGCTTCCATTTCATAGGAATTCTCTGGCCTCAACACAATATCCTTCTCAATCAACTTATCCAACAATTTCTCCGCCTTGTCATACACATTAGCCTTACAGAAATTCTCAATCAACACACCATAATGACCTGCCTCCGTAGGAATACTCAACCGTATCATCGCCTTCAACACATCCGCCGCAGCATCCAAGTTCCCACCTTTACACTGACACTCCATCAACTTCATGAAAACCGAATTATCCTTAGGAGCAATATACCTCTCCACCATCTCCCCCAAAACATTCCCAGCCTCCACCATCTTATCAGCATCACACAACCCCGGCAACAAAGTAGTAAACGTAACAGCATTCGGCTTAATCCCACAATCCTTCATCTCCTCAAAAACCTCAAACGCCCTATCAACCTTCCCCACATCAACAAACCCTTTCAACATAGTAGTATAACTAATCACATTCGGCATCAAATTCTTCCCTTTCATCTCCACAAACAAACTCTCCGCCTCATCAACTTTCTTGAACCGAAAAAACCCATGAATCAAAGTATTATACGTCACAACATCCGGCTCAATACCCCTACTTTTCATATCATCATAAAACCTAACAGCAGTATCTAATTTCAAAGACAAAAACATACCCCAAAGCAAAATATTATAAGTATGTCTAGTAGGTTCAATACCTTCCCTCAACATAGCATTATAAACCCGTTTCGCCATCATATACCTCCCCCTCCTCAAAATCACCTTAAACAAAGCATCATAAGCCTTAACACTCTTTTGATCACACTTCTGAAAGATCTTAACAGCTTCCTGAACAATCCCAGCACGACCATAGCCTTCAATCAAAGCAACAAACATATCTTCATCATAAGGCAACCCCTTTTTAGGTAAATCAAGTAGAATACAACGAGCATGGTTAAGTTTGTTATAACGGGTAAGGATTTGAAGCATTTTGAGAGTGGTGTTAGTGTCATGAATGAAAAGATTGGATCTTTCGAGCCATCTGTAGAATTTCAAAGCTTGATCGGGATTTGCGGCGGCGGTAGAGTGAAGGATGTTGTAAACGAGATTTGAATCGAATTTGGAGACGACAGAGCGGATTGAGTGTTGGAGGCGAGTTGTCCAGACGCGGTTTGTTAGCATGCGGGTGATGATGTGTTCTGGGTTTTGGGATTGGGATTGGGTGGTTCGGGTTCGGGGTTGGGAGGGTTGAGATTCGGAGAGAGGTTCGGGAGGGGTATGGAGAGGGAGGTCTGGTTCGGAGAGAGGTTCGGCGATGGAAGTGGAGGTGGAGAAACGGGAGAGGAAGGTGGAGGGGAAGATTGGGTGGAGAGATGGACGCCATCGGAGAAGCTTGGAGTTGTTGGAAATGAAAGACATGGTTGTGAGAGTGAGATTCTGCAGCTTCGTGGTGAAGATTCGAGGGTTATTAGGGTTTAAGGCCACCCTCTTTACTTGCTAGTTTTTTTTTTTTAAAAGGATGTAATATTATTTAATTTAATTTTTGGGTTAAAAGTATATTTGATCGTTTATTTTCGTAAAATTTGCGATTTTGACCCTCTGCAAATAAGTAGATATGAGTACAACATCCATCGAATAATGTTAGGGCTATTGTGTCATGTTGTTCATATACCACTGGCTGAATTCGAGCCGGTATTTATATGTTTATGTGCACTTATTGTCATTGATATAGGGATTCATGTGTTATCCTAATTGATTTCTTCGTGATTTACATCAAGAACACCCTAAAATTGCTACGTTTTTGGGAGAATAAAATTACAGACTCAAATATAAAATACAATACAAATGTGCCGAAATCATAGGCAATTGATACAATACTCATATGTTTTGCTGGTAAAACCTACTGAAAAACATGCTAAAAATAAGGTGAGATGACCTGTCATCATACCACAGCTATTGCAAAGATTGAGAATCGGTATTACAATGGTAAGAGACAACTGATAAGGCAAAAACACATGATTAGAGAAATTCTCTCTAATGGAGCGGTTAGAGTCGATTTTGTACGTATTCATGAAAACTTAGTTGATCCTTTGACGAAAGGACTAACAGGAGAAAAAATCCTAAACACATCGACTTAAATGGTAACCTGACTTAAATGACTGGAGATCTCAAGAAAAATGTTCAATGGGTAATAGCAAGCCACGAGGTGATTGAACATGCTATGATAAAACTAAAGAAGCATGATCTTACATCGATAGAAGGATGAGATAATAGAAACTCTTAATGAGATCTATACCTACATAGCTACATGAGTACTTTTGATAGACTCACATATACGAATAGGGAATTGAGGCCGGTTCTTATGGGATTTCATGGCAGAATACCAAGAGTGTTCATTAAAATTGGGATACACGTCCAAGGTCATAAACACACAAGCTTTTAAAATACACCTGAGGAAAAGGTTGTGTGCGGGTTCCATGTCTAAGATAGAGTTCAATGCTACGAGCAATTCTGGTTAATCGGAATTTTACTCGTTATGCAAAAGTTTAAGTTGTAGGTGACACCTTGGTTTGTTAGTAACATTATTGAAACATCTTAGACGTTATATCTTGAAACTATTTTTTAAATTCAAGTGGGGGTTGTTGGAACACTAGTTGAAATTGAGTGAAAGTTGGAAGAGTAAACACATGTCTCATTGGATAGAACAAGTGTTTGTGTGAATTTAAGAAAATATCTCACATAGGAGAAGACACACACTAGTAATGTTTATATATATATATATGGAGGATCACCTCCAAAGGTGTGCCCCTGGGTACCCACTATATATATCGCACAAGGTCCGCCATAGCCGCTCGTCCGGTAGGGTCAAGCGTGGGTTTAGGCTTGGATAAAAAAGAAATATATTTTTTATCACCTAAAATTGCTAAAATAATTTTACGTTGAAAAAGTTATTTTTTTAATATTTCAATATATTGAATATACAACTTCCAAGATAAAACTTCCATTTTAAACTTCTTATCAAGTGTCCTTAGGGCACTTGTTAGCATTTCTCAATTATCATCCATCAAATAAATCAATGTGTTTGTAAATATTCTATTATTGAAATACATGTGTGGCATTTATATTTATTTTAAATTCAAAAAATACACATCTGACAATTTTTTATGACATGTGGCGTGACATGAAGGATTGACCGGGTCAAAATTGGTCTTTTGCAAGAGGGGTTAAACATGAGGGTAGGACTTTGGCTCTTTTTTTAATAGGCGGCCAAAATCGCTGCATTTTAAAACTTAATAGTAAAAAGTGTGTTTAAGTCTAAAATTTATCAACTGTTTCCTTTTTTTGAATCCTTGACAAGTTTAAGGTGTCATAAATCACTTGTTAGCAAGACTCTACCCAAAATAATTTATGTGAGTTTCTATTAAGAAGATGCACTATTGTATTGTTCATTGCATTTTTTTTATACATAAAAGTAAATAAATACATTTTGAAATACAACTCATCTGATCATATAGCCCACTTCTAATTGAGCTGGACTTAATTTTGGTATCTCTTGAATCAAGTGAGCCGACCCTCTCTAACCCATTTATATGAGCCGACCGGACGGAGGCTGGCGGCCCAATTGACAACTCTACATGTTTGCCCTCCATAGTTGCCACGTGGGATGCGTCCCCCAACATGCTATCCATAGTTGACAACTCTACATGTTTCTCCTGAGACGTGGAGTATTTCCCACGTCAGACATATTAATTCCCACTTTTGGTGCAACTCCAATATAATTTGTTGTTTCAGTTCCTCTTCTAGTTCCTTTGTTTCTCGAGTCAGTTACTCTATTTGTGTAATAATACGGGGAGTTTTATTAACTGCAAAGTCATTTCAAAGTATTTTCCTTTGGAAGTGTTACTGTTAGTGAGGGAAAACAAAAAGAAAACCTAGCAAGTTAACATGAAAAGAAAATGCGAGGATGTGCTGTGGGAATAGACCTTGGTACAACGTAGTCATGTGCTGCAGTATGGTATGGCAGGAACAACATTGTCGAGTTGAAATCATTCACAACGATCAAGGCAATAGAACAACTGGTTGATTGGTGATGCTGCTAAGAATCAAGCTGCTGCCAACCCTCAAAATACTGTCTTTGGTAATTTCTTTGCTATTTTTTTTGTCTTTTCAAAATTTGAAAACTCGGTGAATGTCCAATTTAGTCTCTCCATTTTCTCGCGGCCAAATTTACAGTCCCATACATTTTTATATTGGAGACAAATTAGTCTCAGAGTCTCAGGAACTAATCTGCGCTCCCAATAAAAATGCCAAGGACTACTTTGGATTTATTTTTAAGTGTGACTAAAAAAAACCTTGATTCTACTATAGTTCATTTTTTATTTCTCAATGGTCACAGTAACAAACATTTTTGAGCAAATACAGATGGGGTTTTAAATAATTTGAAATAGAAATGGAAAACTTTTTCATTGGCGGTTGGAGCCCTAGTTGTAGGTGCATTTGAAGAAAAGATATGATAGTAGTAACTTAACTATTACAAATTAAAACAAGAGGAAAAAAAACTAATGAAAGAGATAAAAGAAGATTCAGCCTCATCCCAAATGTGAAAATGAAGAGAGGCAGAAAATGAAAGCATTGTTCCTTTTCCATAATGCCAATATTTTTTATTTTTTTTGCTAAGCCGGGAGCATGGACCGACATCAAGGGGAAGCGACGACATCCCAACTAGGTTGGCACCCCGAAGAACCCCATCCCCTGCCGGCCAGCTCAAAGAAAATTTTAGTTTGCTGTTTCTGTTCAATTTGATACCCCTGCAGCATGGTCAATTTCATCGTGAAATCAAGTGATGCACGCATCAGTTGATACACAGAATTTGATCATCATATTGTTGTGTCCATCACAATTGAGTTTCGCAATAAAATCAACACTACTTTCTTTAAAAATGTCAAGGACAAATTAGCCCATCTCATTTAAAAGTTGAAGGACCGACCTAATTTCAAATTATTGACAAGTTCATTGACACAATTAAAATATTTATAGTCCATGGATCTTTTCATTACTACCTTTAAAAGTTTGAAAACCTAAGCACAAATTGTTTAAGAGTGGAAGGTCCTAATATCAAATTATTGACATGTTCATGTTGACAATTACACTTATTAGTTCATGGACCTATTTTAAAGTTTCATATTAGTTTAGGGACCAACTGAGTAATTAAAACTTGTTCATATTTTTTATTATTTTTCAGATGCTAAGAGGTTGTTGGGAAGGAAGTTTAGTGATCATATTGTTCAAGATGATATACTTTTATGGCCATTTAAGGTCACTGCTGGAGTCGATGAGAAACCCATGATTACGGGTAAGTACAAGGATCAGGAGAAGAGGCTCTATGCTGAAGAAGTATCATCTATGGTACTCGCAAGATGCGAGAAATTGCTGAGAGATATTTAGAGTCAATTGTAAGGAATGCAGTTGTTACCGTGCCCGCTTATTTTAGTGATTCTCAAAGAAAAGCCACTATGGATGTTGGTGTTATTGCAGGCCTCAATGTTATGAGGGTAATGAATGAACCTACAGCTGCAGCTATTGCATATGGCCTTGACAAGAGAACTGATTATGGTGGAGAACATAATATATTTGTCTTTGATCTTGGTGGTGGTACTTTTGACGTCTCTCCTAACAATTAAGGATACCGTCTTCCAAGTTAAGGCTACTGCTGGAAACACTCACCTCGGGGGAGAGGACTTTGATAACAGAATGGTGAACTACTTTGTTCAAGAGTTCAAAAGAAAGAACAAATTGGACATTAGTGGAAATCCAAAAGCCTTGAGGAGGTTGAGAACAGCTTGTGAGAGGGCAAAAAGAACACTTTCTTTCAATGTTGTCGCCGCTATATTGAGGTAGATGCTTTATTTCAATGCATTGACGCCAAGTTTGAAGAAATGAATATGGACCTTTTTGACGAGTGTATGGAGATTGTTAATAGTTGTCTTATTGATGCTAAGATGGACAAGAGCAAAGCAGATGATGTTGTTCTTGTTGGTGGGTCTTCTAGGATTCCCAAAGTACAACAATTATTACAGGACTTTTTCCAGGGGAAGGAATTGTGCAACAGCATTAATCCTGATGAAGCTGTAGCTTACGGGGCAGCTGTTCAGGCTGCTTTGTTGAGTGAAGACGTCAGGAATGTTCCAAAGTTGGTGCTTCAGGATATTACACCTTTGTCTCTAGGTAGGGAATTATTCGGAGGTATCATGGATGTGGTAATTCCTAGGAACACTTGCATTCCTGTCAAAAAGACAAAACCATATATCACACTAGAGATAATCAATCTTATGACTTGATTGAGATTTATGAAGGTGAGAGAACAAGAGCCAGTGACAATAATTTGATCGGTTCTTTTCATCTTTATGGAATTCCCCCGGCTCCTCGCGGCAGCGATCTTTCAGAAGTCTGTTTTGCTATTGATGAAAATGGTATTTTGACTATTTCGGCTAAGAATAATGCTTCTGGAAGTTCAGACGTGCTTACGATAACCAATCACAAAGAAAGGTTGTCAAGTTTGGAAATTAAAAGGCTAATTCAAGAAGCTGAGAGTTATCATATTGAAGACAAGAAATTTCTAAGGAAGGCCAAAGCGGTGAACGAATTGGATTACTACATTTACAAAATGAGAAACGCTTTGAAGAAAAAGGATATTAATATAAAGCTCACCTCAATAGAAATTGAGAAGATCGAATCGTCGATTGCTGTGGCCACATATTTGATTGATGAGAATAACCAGCAGGTTGAAATAGATGTTCTGGAGGATCATCTGAAGAGGCTTAAGAGTAGCATGGAACACATTATAGCTAAGATTATTTAGTTCTGTTTAGAAAGAATTATCTTATAGTTAAGTTAAGGTTCGTTAAGTTTCTGGTGGAGAACCATGCCAACAACAATATGCTGAAACCATGATGCAGTTACTCTTGTTTCCATTATGATTAACTTAGATTTTATTTTATTAGTTTACAAGTTTCTTTTGAGTCCTCTTCAAGATTTTAATCTTCTGCATAAGTTGGTTGCTTTCCTTTGCTTGAGTACAAAATAGCAGAGATAATTGTTTGTTTCATGCTCAAAGTTGCATTGAAATTTAAAAATTTAGACTTAGTTTCAGCTGGATTGGTTTATATAAAAAAAAAAAATCATGTCTTCTAAATTAAAAACACTTATAAGCATCTCATGCATGTAATTTTTTTTTCTTTCTGAATTAGCAGGATAATGATTACTCCCAAAATTTATTAGTAAACTTTAATCACCAATACTTGTCATCAAATGAATCAAATCATAGTTTATCCTCTCCTTACATTTGATTACATATCTTGTTGCAATATATTATATATTAGTAGCTTTTTCTGGAAGATTATCCGTCAATTCGGCATGATTCTTAACTTCTCAACTGTTCTTGGTAGTATTTATTTAAGCCTATCTGTTTAAAATGTGATTCATATTCAATTCTGTACTATGTACTAATGCTTCCAGACTATGTAACAGTTTGATCTAATAAGAGTGCATCATAATCAAGTGTTAGTGATATCGTTAGAAAAATAATATTTAAGAACCAGCATATCGTTTGTCATGCTCGATTTCTGCATGAGCATATACATCATCATGATTCCTAGATGAATAAAATGTCCTTAATGTTTTTGCATGCTTCCTAGATATTATAACATGTTTTTTAAATGTCTCACACATCCCTACTTGTCTCAAATCTTAATTGTCTAAGTGCCAATATGTGTTGTGTATCCTAGCATTTCATCTAAGGACTAATATGAACATGATATTATACATCATTATGATTCCACGCCAATAATGATTCACATATTCTTGCATGATAACATGTTCATTCATTGTCATATATATGGTCTATATGCATAAGTTGTCCTCCACGATTTTTTACCATTCACTGTTTCATTGATTGTGCGTGCGAATTTGCAAAAATGAAATTATTGTAGGTTGTCGAATGCTCTCATTTAGGTGAAGAAGTAATTTTTGGTAAGATAAAAAAACGAGCTTATAGAATAGCACGATAAAACACACTAACTTAATTTTTTTGTGTCTTTTGCTTCAACTTCTTCTTATCTTATTCTTTTAAAATCAAATTAAAATAAACTCACTCGATAAAACACACTAAAGAACAAACAAACTTAATCTTAATCCCAATGAAAACAAATTTTCCTACCATTCAACTTTTAAATATCTAAACAGTTAACAAAAATTACAAAATATTTATTACAAGGCATATACCTATTTTTCAAAAAATTACACATTTTTAAGTTTGCTTCTTTTCTAAATATAATTTGCCTTTGTTTTTTCTTTATTTTTTTAGTCAAAAGAAAAATTATATTAAATAAAAAGAAATGGATAAAGAGTCTGAGGATATTAGACCTGACTCAGGTACAACCAAAAACGGAGATACAACATAATAAATCAGACAAAGTGGATCGACCCAAATCTATCATAACAAAAATTCACTAATCAGCAAGTGAACCTCTATACGGGCGCGAAATCAGGTTTAAATTTTGTTTTGAAAAGCGAACCTCTGCAAAAAAAAAACAATTAATGAATTGACCATTATCATGATATCAAAATTCAAGTGTCAACAGCTCCCTAAACAAATCAGCATGCATAAAAGCTCTTTCAAGCTTGAAGAAACGAGTGTAAATAAACAAGACACATTGAAATCTGCAAATATCAACATATTTAGAAACAACAGGGAATCAAAGAAGTGAGCCCACCATTTCATATTATAAAATATTATTTTTTTATTGTTGTAGATAAACAAGACACATTGAAACCTGCGAATCTCAACATATTTAGAAACAACAGGGAATCAAAGAAGTCAGCCCACCATTTCATATTATAAAATATATTTTTTTATTGTTGTAGATAAACAAAACACATTGAAACTTGCAAATCTCAACATATTTAGAAACAACAGGGAATCGAAGAAGTCAGCCCATCATTACATATTATAACATATTATTTTAGAAAGATGACTATAAAAAACATTGAAAACATGATAAATTAGTCACTAAATAATATTGGTGTACAATTCATACACGGGACTCATAACGACATCTTTACGAATAATGAAATCATTACTATTTTAAATAATTCTACATATTTTTAGTTCACCATTTCATAATATTTAATAACAACTATTTCAATGATTTTATCATGGAAAAATTACACTAACCTTTCTTAAGATCTTCTTAAATAACACAAACACTCGCTCTATTTTTTAACTAAACACTAATCTTCCTTTTTTTATTTTATCAAATTGACAAGCATTTGTCGTATAATATAACACGGTTTAAACTTTGTTAATTCCATTTATTTTGAGCAATTAACTTCTTCATACGAGTATGAACTCATTTAATTTTCAACTATTTTTTCTTTCCATTTTTCACTTAGGTGATTTTTCTCAACTCATTGTTACTCAGTCAAGGTGGTTTAATTTTTAAACTTTAATGTAATAAGACGGATATATCGAAGATTATTTCCTTTTCATTGATCAACCATAATGTTCATCCACCAAAATTCTTCTCATTTCTATATTCTCTTTTGATCTCTTATGTAATTGCCGATGTTTGATTCTATTTGGTGGTAAAAACAAATTGTTATTGTTTCTCCATTGTGAGGAAAAAATGTCATTTAGCTTAATTGTGAAAAGAGAAAATAGATACAAACAAACCAAGAAAAAAAAACCTCATTTAACTTAATTGTGAAAAGAGAAAACATATACAAACAAACAAAAATTATTGAAATTAAATTGTATATTTACAAAGTTATTGAAATGGACAAAATGAAGGGAGATTGATGTGTTTGAAAAATTAGAAGGGGTGCTTGTGTTATTTAAGAAAATTTTAAGGGAAGTCAAAGTAATTTGCCTTTTATCATTAACGTTGGCTTTATCATTATTTTTTTTTCTTAATTTCTCAATTCATATAGCATTGCAATACGTTTTGATGCATAACCCACACTCGAATTATCTCGTGCGGGCCCCGCTTAGAACGGGTTTGTTGCTAGTTAGTTATAAAAATAATATCTCATATTCATTAAAATAAGTTTAAGAAAAAAATAATAATATATTAATTAATTTTTATATAATAATATCTCATATTCATTAAAATTAGGTTGTTATATTTTTGAACAATAAAGGAAAATAATTTCTTTTGACTAAAAAAATTAAACAATTAGTCATTAAAAATATTTTTTGACAAGTAATCATTAAAAAAATGTTTTTTCTTAAATGAATTTAAGAAAATAAAATACAATAATTATTTTTAAATATATTTACATGGATATCATTTTTTCATTTTCTTAAATAATAAAAATTCGCATTCATTAAAATTATGTTGTGTAAAATTAAACACTTATATAAAATATCAATAAGTTATCAATATTAATTTTGTTCTTTTTAAGGTAATGAAAAAAATTAATGAATGAGAATTTTTATTATTTAAAATAAAGAAAAATGTTATTAGAACAAGCAATACAATCACAAAAGGTTAAAGTGAGGTAATAAGAGAATGGGTTGGATTCAAACTCGCAACCTTTGTTAAGCTTAAAGAAATATTTTATAATTTCATCAAAGACATATCTAATATTGTAGAAATTATTTTTAAATATTTGAATGTGCTCATAAACTATTTTTTATTTACTTTCATAAATTATAAATAATATAATATCACACCCATTAATACTATACTATTGTCTTTACTTATAGATTAAAGTATTTTACATGAATTATTAAAAATAGTTTTGCATTATGTTTAAAATTTATAATATATATTATTTTGCTCTTAATCATCCGATTCTTGGTGGAAATGGCCCTTCATAATTTAGAGTTTAGTCGAGAGGTAAGTAAAACCTGACCAAGAACTGTTCCACACAAGAGTTCATTAACCTTCCACACAGGAGTTCGTTAACCACTTGAGTTCAATTTCTTGGTTTTTTTTATAAGGCCAAGAGAAAGGTTAGGAATCCGGAAGAGTCTGAAGCATCCCAACAAGGTTGACACCCAACAAACACCCTCATCCTCTACTGTCTTTCCAATACGTAATATTATTAAAAGAAAGGGGGAAAATATGTACAAAAAGAGGGGGAACTAGGCCAAGACCCTCAAAATAAGAAAGAAAATAGACAGAAAAAAATAAATAGAAAAGAAACAGACAAAGCTAAGGAAATCTGAAATTGGGAAGCCCGTGTATGTCCCTCACAAAGTCTGCCAACAATGAAGGAGGTAAAATGTTGAACCAAAAAGTGTCATTAATCTCATGTCCCATAGCTGCAAGGCCGTCTGTACAACAATTCCCTTCGCAAGAGAGCAAATAACCGTCAAACCTTGATGAGTGCAGTTATGTCAACGGTTTCTAAGACGTTACCGATACCCCGGATGATCCAAAAAATTATATTCATTTAAACGGTGGAGGAGGACCCTGAGAACGAGTTATGTATGGAGCCTTCTGTAAATTCTTTTTCTTCTTTGACTTGGAAACAACGTCTATAAAAGGTTTATCCGTAGCTGCTGCCTTTGATAACCAATCTTGCATAAAATTTATGTCCTTCAGTCTCCATTCTTCAATTTCTTGGTTAATTTTAAAGTATGTTTTTTTATCGTTATCTTTATATATTTAAATGTTAAACAGTGTTGCAGGCAACTCTGATTAACCCTAATCCCGCCTTTTTTTAGGGTTTTGAAAAATATTTATGAAAAAAAAATCACTCAAAAGATTCAAACCTATGTCATGTTGATTATTTCAAAGCATTTTAACCACCAAGTCACTTGTTGTTATTGTGATATCATTTGACTTCCACTACATGATATCCAATTTTAAACTCTCTTTTCAAAAAACCAATTAATTCCTTTTCCTTTCTTTCCAAACGGTTTCAAACTTTTTTTCTCCTTTCTTCTTCGCAGTCTAAACCCAGAAGTCTACGGTTTTCATCCATTTCTTCTCTTTTTTCTTTCGACATATGTCTTGAAAAATGAAAATGCAGGTGATCTTATATGCTTCTATGGTTGAATTATTTGATATGTTTCTCATACTAACTTTATACAGTAACTTTTTTCCTTTAATGTGTATTTTGAACTATTTAATTAGTTCATTGTTTAAATTTTGCTCATTGTTTAGATTTTGTATGACGAGTTTCAACTTTGGTGTGTTTTGCTCATTGTAGTGTTCATTAAAATGTTATATATAATACATTTAAACATATCGACAACTAATAATATAGTAAACCTGATGCTTATATATGAAAATCGAAACAAACTCTTGCATCGCACGGTGCACGGGTCGGGGTCTAGTTGTGTATAAAAGGAATAAAAAATACAAAATTACCAATTTCTTAAAAAGGTTATTTTTCAAAAAATAATTTAAACTTCAACTAAGTGGAGTCTCATATGTTTCTTCTATTACTTTTTAATTTATCTTTATACAAATTATTCATTTAGTTTTATTTATGATTTTTAATCTTTAAAACATTATTAACTATTTGTTGAAAAATAAACTATTATTAAGTTTTTTTATAATTTGAATAAAAAAATTTATATATAACAATGAGAAATAAAAAGTACCAATTAGTTTTTTTTTAGATAGAAGAAAGAACAATGGTCATCAGAAACTCACACACAAAAACGAACCTCAATTATGATGTTTCCAGATCTGATCTGCAGATTTCAAGGTGTCTTGTCTACCATCACTTTGATACTTCATGCTCAAAAGAGTTTTTTGTGCTTTTTGCTTTGTTCAAAGAGTTGTTTGCACTTGGATTCTGATATTGTGTTGGTGGTCGATTCATTCTCCGAAATTAAACCCTAACTATTCTTTACATTTGTTCACTTTTCATTTTTTTTTAACCTGATATCACGCCCGTACGTGGGTTCGTTTGGTTGCACTCGTGATTAGTGAATTTTTGTTATGATAGATTAAGGTTGGTCCACTTCGTCTGACTTATCACAATGTATCCCCGTTTGGGTTGTACTTGAGTCAAGTGTGACACCCTCAATCTTTGTATCTATCTTTTTATCTAATATAATTTTCCTTTTGATTAAAAAAAGTATTTTCAATATAATTACTATTTAATAATAGTTTTTCATAATAAAATATCTCATTCATTAAAATTAGATTGTATAGAAATTAAACTCTTATAGAATTTATCAATAAATTGTCAATATTATTCTTTTTCCTTATAAAAATATTAAACATTTCCTATGTAATTAATATACCAAAATAAGTTCGAATATTTTATAATTATTTAGGTCAAGATTTCCACTGTACTACTTACTTTCCTTCCTTTTTTATTTCTTTCTCATTATTATTTGTTGTTCATCCCTTCTTGTTTCTCTTTGGAGCTCATCATCACCATCTTTTTCTTCCTTCTCGATTTTCGTTTTCATTTTCCTTCGCCAAAACCCCAGTTAGGGTTTCCCTTCCTTCACTAACGCATACGCTTCTTCACTTCTGAAAGGTACATTTCTTTTCACTAGTAGTTTGGCAAAATCTGAGAATAATTTCAAAATTTAATATATTTATATTTTGGAATAGCTACGGTTTAACTTTAGAAATTAGGGTATAATGATGTTTATTGTGATTTCATTTGGCGAGAGCTAAATTTATAATTTTTATTCTTCATGAATTTGTCGAAATTTGGTTGCAGTTTTGGTGTATGAGCTTAAAGTTTATCGATGAGCAAGCTCAAAACTATCGACATATATCAAGTATTAGACTTTATGCTCGAGGTAACAATGAAGTTGAAAAATATTATGGAACCCCAATTCAAATATGAGGACTATGTCATTCACGGTGAAGCTAATTATCGAGCCCATTAAATGTAAGTAATGATTACTTGACTAAGTTAGCTTTAAAGTGGTTTAGCAAGGATACGTGTTTTGTGCTTTATGTTCGTTACTTGTGCAATCATGTGCTTATGTTTGAATACCTGAAATATTATGTTAACTATGAGTTACCTGAAGTCTTTACTCTGTAAGGAAGGGTGTGTTTATTATGCAGTTGACTTTATTTGTGTCTCTTGAACTATAATAAATATATGTATATGATTGTGCTAAGTCCTTCTAAAGGTAGTGTTGCTAAGTCTTGCAAAGTAAGTGTTGTTAAATCCTTTAATCTTTGTGGGCGAGAGCCCTTTGACTAAGTAATTGCTTGAGTCTAATGAGGTGATAAAAACAATCTTGGGACCGATGATCCTTATTTGAGAACCGAACTTTTGATAATCCTCAGTCATTGATTGATGTTGTGATACAAGTTAACTCAAGGAGGAATATTTCAATTGTGTGTCGTTGTCATACACCTAGTGTATGATGGGCCTTTTGATGTGGCACACTGTGTGGATATTATGCCTGATATGTGGGAGGTCACAAGAGACTACATTGACATGCTAAGGGGAAGAGTTTCTAAGTGATATCAGGGAGATAACTTGATTGTCAGGAGCTACCAAGAACCCTTTTGTACTTTTTCATGTTGCCTGAATGGATGTTAGCGTAAGTCGAGTGATTCTATGTGGGTATAAGAGTACGCATCTATGCATGAGCATATACGACAATCTTTACCTAGTGTTTGGAGTAGTGGTATCGAATGATCAGAGTTGCCCCATGTGCAGGCATATACTGAGTGTTGCCTTGTGAAAAATATTGTGTCTTTGTGTTAGGGGAAACATCAAATGGGAGTAAATTTGTGAAAGTTTTCATGGAAAAATGTCTCATGCATCATAACTTTTGTGAATGCTATGCTTGAATTCTCGAAATAAAGCAAGTATGCAAGTGTGTATGTGATTTTTTATGTTGTATTGTATTTTCTAATTACTGTGTGTATACTTTTTTTGAGGTAGCCATAGTATACTTGTTATGTGTTAATATGTCCTTTTCTTTTTTATAACATTATAACCTATGACGACTGATTGATATTATGCTTCCTATGTTGTGTATCTTAAAAGCCATGTCATGCTCTTGAAAAATAACACGTCCTTAGTGTCTCTCCATACTTCTTATATGTTATAATATGTTTCCTAAATGTCTCACGTATCCCTCCTTGTCACAAATACAAATTGTCCAAGTGATAGTATGTGTTAAACACCGATATGTCATCTTAGGACTAATATGAATATGACACTATGCATCATCGTGATTCCATTCCCATGTTCATGCATGATAGCATTCATCCATAGTCATATGATATATGCGTATACGTCACCGTTCTTCCTAATTACACATTCTTCCATAATTTTTGACAAATCGCTCTTTCGTTGTTTATGTATGTGTGTTTGCAATAACACAAGTTGTCGGTCAATGATGCATTCTCTGATTTAGACGATATCAATTGAGGAAGTGCAAATTTTACGTCATAGAGTCTTAAACTGCTTTACTTTTGAAAAGTATCAATCTTAACTATTCTCAATTATATTATGATTTTTTAGATGAAAGTTGGTTGCCTCTAGCTCTCAATATGATTTGATGAACCTCAACACTTTGTTCCATGAGATTTTAATTTAGGGATTAAAGTAAAAAATTAATGGAAGTGTAAAATGTGTGGCATCCTAAGCCATTTAATTGAAATAGTAAGTTTATTTCATATGGATTAAAAATATTATTTTAAATAATAAAATATCTGATTAATTAAAATCCGATTGCTATATTTTTTAATAATAAAATTAAATAACCTCATTTGACTAAAAATTTAACCAATTATTTATAAATTTTAAATAATAAAATAGAATTTTTTGATCAATAGTTGTTTATCATTTAAAAATAGCGTTGAATAAGTCATTTAAAAAGAAAATTAATAATATAGTATTATTTTCAGTATATTTTATATGAATAATTTTTTTATTAATTTAAATAATAAAATATAACATTCATTAAAATTATATTGTTATATTTTGGACAATAAAATTAAAGATTTTAATTTTAGTGAAAAATTTAACTCATTAATATTAAATTCTAGACCAATAGTTATTAAAAAAAGTTTTTCATTATAATAATATTTAACAAAATGTTCTTCTTACATAAGTTTCAAAATATAATATATTTTTATTTTTAATTATTTTATGTGGAAAAAATGATTTGTATTATTTTAATAATAGAAATTCATTAGAATTCAGTTCTTCTAGAAGATATCAATAAATTATCAACATTACTCTTTTTCTCCTTATAAAAACAAGAATGAAGAACCAACTCAATAATAAAATCACATTCATCAAAATCAATTGTATAGAAATTAAACTCTTTTAAAAAATATCAATAAATTATTAATATTTTATTTTTCCTTTTAAAAATAAGAGTGAAAACCCGATTCCCTTACATCATTTTTTCGTCAAATTATTAATTTGTTGATAATATAAAAATGATATTTTATACTTTATGCATATTATTATTTTGGATTTTGGATGGAAATTAACGTAAGGCTCTCCTAGGGTTTTCTCCTAGCATGAGCGCAACCCCTCCTTGATTTGGAGCCTATTGATGTGCGGATTAGGCAAGTGTTTCAAATCGTTTATCAAGTAATAAAGTGATAAGTAGAGTATCGTATTCACAGAGATTGTCGTTACGCCCAAACAATTCACGTTACTTATTTTTGTTTTGACGGTATAAATAAAAGATAAGTTTGCAATTTTTATCTGTTTGAAACAAAGCAGTTTACTTGTTTTTTGTTGCAGAAAAGTAAGCAGTGATTTTGATTCTTCGAATCTCCCTGTTTATATTGTTGGGTAATAGTAGTGTCACGTTTATTTATCTTAGGTAGACTATACAAGTGATGAGGCCGTTGAGACGTTACTAACCCTAATTGATTTATCCCTCCGATGGCTAACTGCACATGTTGATCGCACAGTGATCCTTACGTGTGGGGTTTTGCCAATTCAAAGGTAATTGAAACATAAACTTAAATTGACTTTCAAGTGTTTCACAAGGCAATGAAGGTCAAGGTTCTTTTAGGTATGCTCATCTATGAATCTTAGGACACTCATAGCGCACCTTCTTTACGCTATTAGTAGTTCTACAAGCGGACAACTCTAATCTATGTCTACCTTACTCAGGGTTTCAAGATAATGGTTCAATAAAGCCTTATTCCCGATAGACGCTTCTTTCCCTAATTATTAACTAGTTACATCCTAGGTTCGGTAGAGCACCACTCAGTCTTAGTAATGTCACCTCCTAAGTGCCTACAACTAGGGTCACTCTATTTCGGTATCTTTTGCTAGTTAATAATCACTTACTTCCTAGACATATAGTACTAGTATAATGCTATAAATATCAAGATATAAACAACAAGATAGTAGTAGTAATGTTAGGTCTTGTCACAACCTAAGTATCTAATCTTGGGTTATGCTCCTTTGAAATAAATAACTAAATCAGGAACTTAATAGCGAACAAAAGAATAAAATAAAATAAACGACATATTATATTAAATAAATATCCATCAAAAATAAAAGATTCATCTTAGAACTTTAACCTAAAAAGATTTAGTTACACATGGTAACTAAAAACAAATTATTAAAGATAAAAACATACCTTGGAAAATCAAGGAGAAGATATAAACTCTCCCGAAACTCCAAAGTGGCCTTCCTCTTGAACTGCCACAGTTCTGAACGAGAAATTCTGAATGAGGAAGGCTGATATTTATAATGAGAGTTTCTACCTGGATTTGAGCTAAAAATGTGGGTTTTACCTGACACAGAAGCAGGAAAAGACGTTTGCGCCCCACATTTTTGCATGCACGGGGCGCATCACAAACACCCTAGACGCATGTGAGTAGAGAAATTTGCATGCCCTAGGCACATGGCAAATGATTTATGCGCATGGGTTGTTAAATCCATGCCCTAGGCCCATGACATTTGTTTCTTGGGCCCAGTCTCCGATTTTCCGTCATTTTTAGGTCTTTGTCTTCAAATAACTTACCTCAGAACTTTAGAAACATAATTTCTCCCATTTATAAGTCTTTTGAGGCCTCTTGAATCTTCATTCTTGTTACCCTGAATCTTCATAATTCTTCAGATGTTCTTGATTTGCATGATTTCTTCGTGTATTACTTCAATACCCCCTTTTAAATTGCTATGTTTCAGGAAAACTATAATTACAGACTCAAATATAGAAAACATTACAAAAGTCCCGAAATAATAGGCAATCGTTTTAATACTCCTCTTTTTTGTTGTTAAATCCTACTGAAAAACATGCTAAGAATTACGTAAGATGACATGCCATCTCAACCCCAAACTTAGATTGTTGCTTGTCCTCAAGTAACGAAAGAAAAACATAATTTATTCTTTGCATTTTTTTAGGAAAAACATACTTTCTGGGAGTTGTTCTTAGGAATCATTCATCACATTTATAGCAGAGCAACAACTAACTTACCACCACTGTACATTCAAGCGGGTCCGGCTTGGTGAAAGTAACTTATATTCTCAGCCATTCAAGCGGGTCCGGCTTGGTGAAGGTAACCTATATTCCAACCAATCAATGTTGTTCCAATCATCACCTTTGATTTCACACTCCGATAATTGCACCAGATTTTGTCATGCCGTTTGATCGGCAAACAGAGCTTTTAGCACTGGCGGGTGCTGCCTTCTACTAATCATGTGATTACAACTACACCTGAACCAATATCTTTTGCACATCACATGTAGGGCTGGAAATGATTCGTGTCGAATTGAACTCGTCTAAGCTCGATTCGACTCGATAAGAATTGGCTCGACTCGAAACTCGACTTAAGATCGACCCTAACTTTTTCTTGAGCTCGAGTTCGGCTCGTTTAAAATTTGTGAACAACTCGATTCGGCTCGTTAAGCTCAAATCGTTAACTCAAGTTATACAATTTAAAAGTCTTTTATTTTTTAATAAAATTACATCTTTGGCCTTTCAAGTTATTTTTTTAAAGGCAGAGATTAAACTACAATAAAACTAAGAGAGTACCAAAACGTTGTACCTCTATCATAATAGTACATGATAATTCATATCCATATGGAAGAACAAAATGATACTAGGGTCCCTTCAAAAATAAATATTACTAAGGGAGAATGGTAGTGCCACCTTATATTTGTTGTAGTGCTCACCATCGTAAGCTTGCTCCACTGAAGTGATGCACTTCCTTTATATAGACAAACCTCCTCTCTGATGTTTACTAACTCCCCGATGTGAGACTATTATAATTTAAAAGTTTGAACTACAAAGACTATGTCATTGTGTCAACATTCATGTTACACTATTATTATCAGTCCTTATTTTTTCTCTTACTTATTATCGAGTTAATTTATGAACCAAACGAGTTGAACTATATATAGTTCAAGTTCGGTTCATTTAATTAACAAACTTAATTTTCAGCTCAAGTTCAGTTCATTTGGTTCGTGAACCAAATTAAACGAGTTAATTGTCAAGTCGAACTCCGAGCTATGTTCGAGTTATCTCGGTTCATTGTCAGCCATATACACAGGCCTTAACCTTGTCGATCAATACTTTCTCAAATGAAAATATGCCTCAGTCGTCCATCTGAGGTGAAGCTTTTTGTATTAAAATATCCCAGGCACCATATGAGAAAGGAATTGACGTTTGCAAGAGGAGCCTTCATGGGAGGCTCGTATTGAATAAAGGTGATAAGCCTTACACGACGAACGGTATTTAGATAAAGCTTCAGAAGGAATGGAAGACAACAAAATCATGAACCATGTTGTCTTTTGGTAAGGGGTTTTACTAATTTTATTTCGCCTCTGAAAATGATTTACATTCTATTTGGGCGTTAAGAACAGTTAGTTTGAAGCCGAGTGTTTTACGGCTTTTCGAATCCCAATGGGATTTCAATTTGTATAACCAGCACAACACTCATGCACAAGTATGGGTTCGGTTAATGGAATTGCCCCGGGAACATTGGATGGAACGAACCCTACGAGAAATTGCGAGTGCGGTTGGCACACCGTTTCTCATTGATAATGCTACCTCCAAGCTCATTTTTGGCCACTACGCAAGAGTTTTGGTTGACATGGATTTTTCAAAAAATCTTTTTCGTGAGATTATGGTAGAGAGGGAGGGTTTCTCATTTTGTGTGGAGGCCACCTATGAATAACTTCCGGACTTTTGCTCCCATTGTCAGAACCTCGGGCATGATGTTATAGCTTGTTGTTGGATGTACCCTCAGAAAGAAAGCAAAGTATCTAAAGAAAATGCTACAAAGGGAAAGAAGAAAATGCCAACTAGTAAGCAAGATTGGGGCTTATTAGGGGTGAGAATAGACCAGGTCAGACCAGACTTTAATAGGCTTGAGTCTGGCCTACAATTTTTTTTTGCAAGCCTGAGTCTGGCCTATGGCCTTTCATAGGCCTTTTTTTTGCCTGACCTGGCCTAGAAGCCTAATTACAGACATATTTCATATTAAAGTTATTAAATATTCAATTTATCTACTTCTAAATAGGCCAAATTAGCCTTAAAGCCTATTTCGTTGTAAGGTCTATCTATCACTATAAGACTTAAAAGTTTATTTCACTATAAGGCCTCAAAGCCTATTTAAAAAGTCTATTATTTGAGTTTTTTTCTTGATTTTTATGTTTAATATAAATTATATTTTATTATAAATAATATGTTTTTAATAATATGCATAAATAGGCCGGTCTATCAGGCTTCATATGCTTTTTTGATAGCCTAAACCTAACCTATTTACTTAAATAGATTTTTTTCAAAAGTCTAAGCCTAGCCTTTTTCATAAACAGACTATGCCAGACCAGGCTTAAAAAGACCAGGGCGTAGGCCCCTATAGGTTGGCTTGGCCTATTTCCAACCTTATTGCCTATTAAAGAGAATCCATCTGACGTTGGTTCTTCTAAAGCGCTTGCAGCTCCGACAACTGCAGCAGAAGATGCACATATGGATGAATCAGTTGTAACTACTATTGTTGCACAGGTCGCACAAAATAGTAACCAGATGCAAGCAAAACATACATCAGTTGCAAGTACAACAATGGTCTCGAACTCCTTCAGTTTTTCTCTGCAAAATGTATCTGATGAAATTCCTAATGGGGCTCTGCCTCAATCGACTATTCCCATGTTGGAATTAATTTCACAAGTAGCATACGATGACGTGCATTCAGATGTAGTGGAGCAGTTGAGTCCGAAATTGATAGAGGATGTTCCCAAAGTTCTTGATGTGACTGCTTCGCTTTCATCCCCGGTAGAGCACGATGACGTGCAAGAGATTTCTAATGAGTTGGTTTCCTCCGCTTCTGGTAAAGAGGAGTCATAGGTTCAACATGTTGCAGCGCACACTGCTGTGCAATCTAGCACTCCTACATATCTTTTTCTGGTTCAGTCTATTCCAGCAGATGTCGAGGGGCTAGCTAAGGATCTTTCCCAAGCGAATGTGACACTTGTCGCGGCTTCAGATGATAGTAACAGGGCAGTGGTTGTGCAAGAAGACACACACAACAATCCGAACATTCAACATGACTTGGAACTATGACGTCGAATTCGTGATTATGATAAGAGAGCATCTGAAATGCCATTCACGCCGGTTTTATCTAAGAAACAGAAACAACAGGTCAAGAAACAACTTCAAATTGAAAAGCCGTTGTATAAAACCCGTTCTAGGGGAGGAACGATTTCCTTAAGCTGTTGTTTTCTTTCTGTTTTTGTTTTCCTTTTTTTCTTCTTCGAGTGTTTTGGCCTAGCCCCCTATATATACTTTTCCCTTTTTTAATGGGTTCACTGGAGAGTTTGCTTCCCCTTAATGCATGCCCATGCTCCTGACTTAAAAAAAAAAGATAGGCTTAAATGCACTTTTTACCCTCTATGTTTCAAAAAGTTGCGATTTTGGCCCCCTTTAAAAAAATGGATATTTTGACCCCTTAACTTTTGGCCCTCTTTTGATTAGCTGATTTTATGCCAATCTCTCAGTCTTTGATGGTGTAAACTGACATGAGGATAGAAGGATGCTGATAAGTGGAGTCCAAACTTGCATGGTGTCCAAACTAGCATGATAAATGGAGTCCAAACTGATAAGTGGATCCTTTTTTAGGGGGGCCAAAAGTTACACCATGCCAGTTTGGACTCTATTTATCAACATCCTTCTATCCCCATGTCATTTTACACCATCAGAGACTGTGAAATTGTGATAATCTCCATTAAAATCGGCCGATCAAAAGAGGGCCAAAAGTTAGGGGTAAAAATATCCATTTTTTTTAAAGGGGGCCAAAATCACAACTTTTTGAAACATAAGAGGTGAAAAGTGCATTTAAACCAAAAAGATAATATAAAAATGACATTGATTAATTTAAGTTTACTTTTTATCGAAGATTAAATTGATCAACGAAGATATTACAAGGGACTAAATTGATTTTTTTTTAAAAGTAATTTAAGGATTATAATTCATTTTTTTATAATGAATGTGGTGTCCCCCCCCCCCCCCCCCCCCCCCACGTATAATTATGCATTGTTTCCCTTAAATACATGTGAAAACATATGCCCAAATTTATTTTAGAATTTTTCGGTGCGAGATTTTATCTTTTATTTATTTTCCTTCTTTTATTTTTTTCTCATTAATATATATTTTTCTTCATCTCTTGTTTCTGTTCATCACAATCACAATTTTCTCCTTCGTTCTCGATTCTCCTTCACCGAAACCCTTATTAGGGTTTCTCTTCCTCCATCAACGCGCACAATTCTTCACCGAAAAAGGGTACGTTTATCTCTTCTGGTTTGTTTTGTTATGATTATGGTTTTGTTAAACTAGATTTGGTTAAATCTGAGAATTTAGGGTTTAGTTTGGGGATTAGGGTTTAATGATGTTTACTGTGATTTGTGATTTCATTCGGTAGGAGTTGGAATTTTTTATTTTTTATTTTTAATTTTCATTGGTTAGTTGAATTTTGGAATTTGATTTGAGAATTTTGGATTTAGTTTGGGGGATTAGGGTTTAATGCTGTTTAGTGTAATTTCATTCGGTTGGAGTTGGAATTTTGATTTTTGTTTATTTTATTTTCATTGTTTAGTTGAAATTTGGATTTTTAGTTTTTGCAAATGAATTTTATTTTTTATTTTCATTGTTGAAATTTAGGAACAATTAGGGTTTGGGGGGAAGGAGGGTTTAATGCTGTTTACACTTTATAGTGATTTTCATTCGGCGGAGTTGAAAATTTTACACTTTTTTATTTTTATTTTTATTTTCTGGTTGAAATTTGGAATTTTATGTTTTAACAAATTTTGTGTAAATTTGGTTGCAGATTTTGGTGTTAAGGCTAGGGATTATCGATGAGTGAACGGAAGACTATTGATTTAGAACAAGGATGGGATTTTATGCTGAAGGGAATACAGAAGCTGAAGAATATTCTGGAAGGGTTGCCTGAACCTCAGTTCAGCTCTGAGGACTATATGATGCTATACACGTAATTTTCTGTGACATGTTTTAGTTTTATATTAATTAGGTTTTGTTTGAGTTCTGAGGATTATTATTTATGATTGACTTTAATATTGCAGAACTATATATAATATGTGTACTCAGAAGCCTCCAAATGACTATTCCCAACCGCTGTATGATAAGTACAGGGAGGCATTTGAGGAGTACATCTTATCAACTGTGAGTAATGCTCTTATTTTGATAAATGATATATGATGATAACTTGTCTGAATGTATTTTAAATTATTTTCATGCGTTATGTAGTCATTTGATCTGTAATGGTGTCCTTTGATCTATGTAGCCGACCCCACTTAGTGGGATAAGGCTTAATTGTTGTTGTTGTTGTTTGTATGTAGTCATTACTCATTACTTGTTTGCAACTTTTCTACTAGGGTTATTATACTAGTTACTACTTGCTACTGTCTACTAGTGAGTATCATACTATCATGTCCATTTTTTACTTTATAGGGCTATTGGCTTAGGTTGAATAAGAACAAAATTCAATTGATTTCTGATTGTTTTTAATGTTCCTTGTGACCCATGACATGATATCAGTGACGCATTTTCTTCCTTTTAGGAAAATGTTATCATCAATCATGCAGTTCTTAGAAGCTAGCTTAATTAGTGTTTCCTAGTTCTTATAAGTAGTGCTCCACAAAATAATGTTTTGGAACTTTCAACCTCCACGTGGACTAGATAGTTATATTTTTTATTTTTGAGTAAGTAGTCGCAGGGAATCTTTTGGAAGTGAAGGATGCAGCACATCTGCAGCCACACAACTAACCACGTAACATGGTCACACATTTTTCATATTTAATTGACTAATTCATACATGTGCCAGACCAGTGTCTCATGTCTTCCATAGACAAGAACAAACGACCATACACCATATGTAACATTTGGGGAAAAAGTAGTTTTGAAATCCAAACCATAGACAAGATCTGAGTGTACCCTTTTTTCTACCAACTACTTTCTCAATCGGTCCACTTGTCTGCTGCGAGTTGTGACTAACTTTGACAGTAAACACCCACTAAACACCTTTGGGATTGGACGTGGTGAGATCAGTTTCGTCTTTCGCGGATAGCTGAAATAATGGGCTGTTAATCTTTTGCTATGCAATAGTGCTATAGCACCACTATAGCCGCTATTTGACAACATTTTGTACTAAATAGCGTGTCGTGGAACAATAGTGGTTTGGCCAACTTCGGCTACTATAGCCGCCATTTAACAATATCGGGTGACGTTGTGTTGTTGGGATCGCCTGTTGGTTTGCACGGGATTATTTCTTAATCTGGGTTGGGTTTTTAGTAATTTTTTTCTCCCTTTTTTTCTAAATTGAAGCAGCTCGGATCAGGTTATATAAACAAAACCCAGGTTTTAAAAAGAAAAAAAAAAATAGAAACATTTTCCTCTCAGCCAGCGCAACTGCGACACTCCCTTTTCCCTTAGTTTCTCTGTTTCTTTCATGTGGTTCCTCTGTTTTAGTTACTTCATCTTCTGTTTCAGCTCAGTGACTTCAGTTCAACCTATGTATTCTTATTCTGTAAATGGTTTCAACTTAAGAATTATCCTCTGTTTCATGTTCTTCATGAACTTATGGTTACAAACTTATGAATTTATAAAATTTTGTGATTAAACTATGTATATGTATGTATATAATTATGAACATACAATTATGTACATGTATATGTGTATGTATATGTGTATGTGTACTTTTATGCACGTTTATATGTATATTTATATATGTGTACGTGTGGAACATAGTCATCAATAATGATACAAAACATATGCTATAATGAAATGATTTATTTTTCTTGTGGGGTGGGGTGGTGAGAGGTGTCACGCGGCTCATTTAATTTCTAGTGCATTTTGACATAATATTTTAGAAATCAATTTTTTCCTTTGATTATTTATCTGTTATTGGTTTTTCGTTCTCAACTTATCTTTCATAACTGAAAATCACTTTTTGGGCTTCAGGTATTACCTTCTTTGAGAGAGAAGCATGATGAATTTATGTTGCGAGAACTTGTGAGGAGGTGGGCTAACCATAAAATCATGGTTAGATGGCTTTCTCGCTTCTTTCACTATTTGGATCGATACTTTATTGCTCGGAGGTCACTTCCTCCACTTAATGAAGTGGGGCTGACTTGCTTTCGCGATTTGGTAATTTTTCTCAATTCCTTCAGAGTTTTCTATCAGTAGATAATAGTTCTTTCTTGATGCGTCAGTTAAATCCGATGTTTTTTTTTTATCAACTCCAGGTTTACAAGGAAGTAAATGGGAAAGTGAAAGATGCCGTGATTTCTCTTGTATGTCTTTCTTTCTTATTATACAAGATTTCCAGTGTTTATAAATATAGATTAACTAACCTCTCCTTTTTTGTTTAAAGATTGATCAAGAACGTGAAGGAGAGCAGATCGATCGAGCTCTGATAAAAAATGTATTAGATATATTTGTTGAGATTGGAATGGGGCATATGGATCACTATGAAAATGATTTTGAAACTGCCATGCTCAAAGACACTTCTGCATATTATTCTCGAAAGGCTTCAAACTGGATCCTAGAAGATTCTTGTCCTGATTATATGTTAAAGGTATTATTCCTTCGTGGTTTCTTCATCTCCGATATTATTTGGCTTCTGTTTAATATTGTGGTATTCATTACAGGCAGAGGAGTGCTTGAAACGGGAGAAAGATAGAGTTGCTAATTACCTGCACTCTAGTAGCGAGCCAAAGTTATTAGAGGTTTATTCTTTACTTGCTATTATTCCAGCTATTTGGTCTAAAACTGTCTCAAATAGACTACTTCATTATTACGTGTAGAAAACAATTGTGAATAACTATTGTGATTCTCTATGATTTCATTTTTCAGTGTCTGACCTTTTCTGCCTTTTTTTCTTTGTGAAATGTTATTATTTAGAAAGTTCAACATGAGCTTTTATCTGTGTATGCAAACCAACTCCTTGAAAAAGAGCATTCTGGATGTCATGCATTACTTAGAGATGACAAGGTACCATTTAAGTGTAATATGCTCACAAGTTTTTTAAGCATATCTTAAGATGTAAACTTATTCTCACAGCTTCCTTTAAATGCTTAGGTTGAAGACTTGTCAAGGATGTTCAGACTCTTTTCTAAAATACCCAAAGGCTTGGATCCTGTTTCTAGTATATTTAAGCAGGTTGTGCATCATACCTATATTTATAATTTTCCTCCTATATATGTCAATCAAAATTGGGGCATAGTCTATTTCTCCTTTCATTCCTGATGGTTTGTCTTTGTGATGCTTTCTTTCCCATATGCAGCATGTTACCGAAGAAGGTACGACGTTAGTGAAGTTGGCTGAAGATGCAGCAAGTAACAAGAAGGTATGTTTCAATTTTGTAGCTGTCCTTATTTCTGGTTGAGGGATTATATTTTCTATTGCAATAATCAAGGAAAACTAGTACCGCAATAATCGGCATTGAAGCCTGCCTGTTCAAATTTGTTTGACAATAGTTGTCTGTTGTTACAAAACAAATATGATTGATAATTTTCAACTTAGATGTATATTATTTTCTATTACTGGTTTATTTAAAAAAAAAAAGATGAAATTATAATTTTCAACTTAGGTGTAAATTATTTTTCCGTTCAGATATGATGTCACGGATTTCTTGAATGTACTCTCTCTGTGTCATATGCTTATAAAAAAAATAAAATTAAGTGCCATTTGAGGCTATGAACACTTCTTAAGAAAGTGATCGAGTGTACTTATATCTATGGTAAAATGAGTTTTATTTACTAAAGTACCCTTATTAATATAGTAGTTAGTAGATAGTTAGGTGAGTTGAGAACTTGAGATACAATAAAATAATATATCTTAGTGGTAAGAATTAACTAATGCTTCATTGGTATTCTAAAATGTAAAATAGTACGAGACAAGCAAATATTCCAAACACAGACACTTAATCTGGAAAATGTAACATTCTATTTTCAGATGGAAAGGGAATGTAAGGGATTACGAGTGTGGCTTATCTTGATCATTTCATCCATCTATCCGTCTATTCTTGGAAAAATTCTTCTTCCAATGAGAAGTGGTCCCTCCATTTTTTTCTCATATCCGTGCAATCTTGCATGAGATTTTTACTAGTTTCAAACTAAAGAAGTACAAATTGATATTCATTATTTGGAAATGTGTGTGTGTGTATATATCACAAGTGATTTCTCCAGAAACAGTTGGAGCCACATGAATATCACCTATTGACTTATTGACCTATCTTGAAACACGGCATCTGACCGAACTGATTTTATTGTTAGAGGACATGCCACATTTTCCACTAAAAGTGCAGATTTTTATAACTTGGAAAATTTATCTAGCAATATTTCCTGTGGAACAGTTTGAGCCACACGAGTTTGACTTATTTACCTATCTTAACACTGTAAATTGGTTTTATTGATAAATAACGTGCTACATGACATGATGGACGAACAATCTGGATTTGTGTATATGCATGAATTCAGAAGGTCTCGAGAAAACCCTACAAGGCTATAACTGTTATTACCAAGCAAAATAGTAATAAACATCATAATAGTAATAGGAAATGCATAACTTCACAAGACTTCTTCTGCTCATCAAGAGAAAACCCGAGATCTCATCTGTACAATCCCAGAAGTTACTGGACAAAGACATGTTTTGACTTTTTGAGCCAGTGATAGATTAGTAGTTATACTTCTGCCCCCCCTTTTTAGTATTGTCCAAATCTTGTGTCAAGCTAGCATCATTCAGTTTATGTTTATAGTAAGTCGTATACGCTCCTTATCGGACAAACTTTTCTTTCAAATCTCAGTCTCATCATTTTGCAAACAATTTACCTACTCTTCTGTTGGATTTGGTGCTTTACTTTTGAAGCAATTTAAGTTGATTCTAACATTTTATAAACTTTCAAATTAAAATGTCTGCAGCCGGAGAAAAGGGATATTGTTGGGTTACAAGAGCAGGTAATGTCTGAATTTTCTAATTTTATAGTTTAACTGCAATCGATATTGATCCATAGCTTAACTCCAATTGATATTGATTCATTTATGGAAACTGAGATTGGTCTCTTTCTTCAGGTTTTTGTTCGAAAAGTGATTGAGCTGCATGACAAGTACCTGGCATATGTGAACGACTGTTTCCAAAATCATACTCTATTCCACAAGGTTATGATCATATAACGACTTCAAAAAATTTATGCTGTATTAATTTGTTATCTGAAGGATTTTATCCTATAGGCTCTTAAGGAGGCTTTTGAGATATTTTGCAACAAGGGTGTTGCTGGAAGCTCAAGTGCCGAACTGCTTGCCACTTTTTGTGATAATATTCTCAAGAAAGGTGGAAGTGAAAAATTGAGTGATGAAGCAATTGAAGAAACACTTGAGAAGGTCTGCAGTGCATCTGTCTAGATTTACCATATGCTTCTATAAATTTTATGATTGTGGTTTTGAAATTTAGAATCTTTTTATCTATTTGCAGGTTGTCAAGCTGCTTGCCTATATAAGTGACAAAGATTTGTTTGCCGAATTTTACAGGTAAACAACATAGAAAAGGAAAATATCTGTGATAATCATTATTGTTAGAATGTTTTAACGCAGACCCAATTGGAGAAGTGTATGCATAATGGACTTTTGTGGTCTAAGCTTGGGTTGGGGGGTTCATGGTCCAAAAGATTTAAACCGTTTGGACTTCACTACACCTTGCTTATAAACCCGTTAGTTTTCACTATTTTGTCCAATATGAGATTTCTATTGTCAGCCCCCCTCCCCCCCATCTCTTTTTCATTTTTTTTTTTGCATGTACTCACTTTTTTTTTTCTTCCATGAATGTTACTGGAAAGTTAAAAGGATTCTAAAAGAGATAATGATGGTATATAGAGAAAATGAGTGAACTTAAATTAATTGGAAATGTAAGTTTTTTTTAGTTTTATTTTTGCTATTATAACCATATGCTTTATATAGTTTTTCTTTGAAACGTTTCAACGCAATGCAGACTGTTTTAGAGTTTTCGGAAAACAAAACTGGATATGGTAAATGCCTATCCATCCTCCTTGGCTTTGTCCTTTTTGGGTTTTGGTTACTTGTCATGCCTTACAGTTTTGTTTGTATTTTATGATGCACATGACATTGTTGAATCTTTACGGCACGGTCCATGATACAGTTGCTATCCATCATTGATGAGAAGTTTTGTGGCTCTTTTATGTGTATCAAAGTTACCCTTTTTTCCTAATGGAACTCACTTTCCTAAGAATAGTTGTATCATACATCTTGCCTGGTTGCTTGCAGGAAAAAGCTTGCTCGAAGGCTTCTTTTTGACAAGAGTGCCAATGATGACCACGAGAGGAGTATTTTAACAAAATTGAAGCAACAATGTGGTGGTCAATTTACTTCAAAGATGGAAGGAATGGTCAGTCTTTTCAAGACTTTGTGATGGAGCTGATATTATATATTCAACTATTTTGTAGAATGATGACAGAAAATTCCATTTTTTATTTGGGTTCTATCAGGTTACAGATTTGACGCTGGCAAAAGAGAACCAAACAAGCTTTGAGGAATATTTAAAAAATAATCCTAATGTAGACCCTGGAATTGACTTGACAGTTACTGTTCTGACCACTGGTTTCTGGCCTAGTTACAAATCTTTTGACCTCAATCTTCCTGCAGAAATGGTATATTTATATTTTTTTGATATTAACCCAGTATTGTTCAGTAGTAGTATCTTTCCTAGATTTGGATAAAAAGTATTATAATTAACACTTTTCTCTTTATTTATTGTAGGTTAAGTGTGTAGAAGTTTTCAAGGAGTTCTATCAAACAAAAACTAAGCACAGAAAACTTACTTGGATTTATTCCTTGGGTACCTGCAATATAAGTGGGAAATTTGAACCAAAAACTATGGAACTGATTGTGACTACTTACCAGGTTATATTTTTTATGCATTCTCTTATTTGTATCTTCTGTGTGTTATTGCTTCATTGTTTAATTTCTGTGATATGTACAAATTCTTGTAAGGATTTATCTTTACTTACCCGGATGTTGTCTTTTGCTTTTTAATAGGCCTCAGCATTGCTTCTTTTCAATTCCTCAGATAGACTGAGTTATTCTGAGATAATGGCTCAGTTGAACTTAACCGATGATGATGTTATTAGACTGCTTCACTCCTTATCATGTGCCAAGTACAAGATTCTTAACAAGGAACCAAGCACGAAAGCAATATTACCTACTGATTATTTTGAATTTAATTCAAAATTTACAGACAAAATGAGGAGGATCAAGGTACAGTTGTAAAACATCAATTGTTTCAATATATTCTGTATTTGCTGAATTATCTTAGTCTCTATGTGGTTTACAGACCCTCGAGTTAGACTGACTCATCATTTGTTGTGCAGATTCCTCTTCCTCCTGTGGATGAGAAGAAAAAAGTAATTGAGGATGTTGACAAGGACAGAAGATATGCTATTGATGCCTCAATTGTGCGTATTATGAAGAGTAGGAAGGTTCTAAATTACCAACAGTTGGTGATGGAGTGTGTTGAGCAGTTAGGCCGCATGTTTAAGGTATATATTTAACCCCTTTTATGACATTGTTTTGTCAGGCAGTTTTTGTTATAATCCTGAATTGTGATATGGATAATGTGTTTGCACAGCCTGATGTCAAGGCAATTAAGAAGCGGATTGAAGACTTGATCTCTCGAGACTACCTGGAAAGAGACAAAGATAATGCAAATTTGTTCAAGTACTTGGCTTGATGTGATCTTGATGACTTCACAACTGAAGTTGTCGCTGCAGTTAGCAAAACAAGATAAGGATGATACTTGAAATCACAGAATACCAGTTACTCTCAATTTGCTTGAAGGGAGGAGCTATAAGTGCTTGTAAATTTTGCCTCCATATCCAGTATTGGCTGGCTATTGTAAATGTGTGCTCATGTTGGAAAAGGCGTGATCAGTTCTATGATTAAGTAGGCCTAGATGGTACTTTCCTTTTTGGTTTTTTATTGCCTGCATTCCCGTCTGATGACTTAATTGATGTCTGTCCATCAATTATTTCTCCCACCCCATATTGGAAATAGGAATTGCATTACTTTAGTTTAAGTGGAGTTTTATTTTGATTGTGATCTTAAAGACCATAAAATGAATGGGTATGCCATTTGAATCGAATCCTCACTTCTATGGTGCGTTGCGTTATTTGTCTATAATTATCATCTTTCAAAGCTGATATTTTCTTCGTTGCTTTTCTTGTGATACATCTACTGCATTGCTGTATGTCAAGTCCAAACTGCTTGAGAAGCCATAGATTAGAAACAGTAAGGACTGTAGGAAACATAGGTGGATAAAGTAAATATGCGGTTAACCAATTAATTGGCAGAATCCTAGTTTGTTGTAGAGGTGGAAGTGGAACAATTCTTGTTTAGACTTTATTATATAATCCTCATCTTTTTGTTTTTTGAAGTTATTAGCAATCACTATTTGTGATCTACTCACCGGAAACTCTAAGAATACGCATCTAGAAATGTGAGATTTGTGGATGTATGATTTAAAACATTTGAAAATTTACTTTTGGGTACATACTGTTAAAAATACACATCTTTTAGCTGTCCTTTCAAGCAAATGGAGAGTAAAGGATAGGGGCTCTTGTTGCCGCTGCCGATTCCCTCTCATCTTATGTTAAACCCTTACTCACTCACGAAGAAGGGATAAATTGAAGACGAAGGGTGTGGTTGTTAACTGGGCAAAGAAGGGTCGTATAATACTCCCTCTGTCCTTATATCTAGACACTTATTTGATTTTATTTTTTTCCTTAAATGTAAACCCTTTTTAAATTACTAGATGCATTTATTATTTTTTTTCCTAAACATATCTCTAATTAATACTGCTATCTTGTCTTAAAATATGAACAGTCAAATTTAATACACAAACAAACAAAAAACAATTTCGTAATATTAACACACAAAACAGACACATTAATTACACTTTCAACTTTTCTTAAAAAATGTGAAAAAAGCAATGGATGCCTACATTAAAGTACGGTGGGAGTATTTTTTAAATTTATAGGAGTATGTGTTCAAAATAAATGTGAACCATTGATTTCTTACTTTTCCATGTGTCATGTTCTTATAATTTCAAATGTGTATTCTTGACAGTATGTCTGAAATCTTGATGTTTATAGTGTATCAACGAATGCACTGCGTAAGATAAGATTCCAAATTGCGATAGTAAATAATGCTGAAATGTGGAGTGATAAAGTTTGATAGATGAGTCAAGAAATGGAGTGAAAGAGGTTGGATGTCCTATTTCCACCCACATGACACCGGCACGGCACGTATAGTAATATTTGTCATTCTTTATAATAATCCTGAAATATGAAGAAAAAAATTTGCTTTGCTGTTAGCAAATTATTCCTATTCAACAATAAGAGGGGGAATGGGGATGATCTCTGGAAGAGTAGAGAGAGATATGAGAGATTAATTAATATGAGGTAATCTGCTACCTTTTATGAATTAGGTCGTCATATATTGTGTCGGTGTTTAACATTAATCAACATAGTGAAGTGAACTTCTTGTTCAACCCTACTCAAATTTTCAATAGAATTGAGTTAAATTGGATCGGGTCGGACTAGTACATTGTTGGTTTAATTGTTTTTTTAAAAAATATTTCTACTTTGTGTATTAGCCATTTAATTGAGTAAATTAAACCATGACTAGAAACTCTCATTGCTTTTGGCTTTTTGGAAGAAGAGATCGAAAATGACCAATTGTTTTTAATTTTTATAATGAAAGTTTGATGTGAATTTAAGGAACTTATACAAATAACAAATCGGTGTCAAGTTCAAGTTGTAGTTAACTTTTTTGTTTGAATCAACAAATTTTATTAAAAATCAAATCTCTACTTAAGACGAACAGAGACCGGTGAAATAGAGAATACAAACGAAAGACGCCGTATATAGACGGAATACCTGAAAAATAAACACCATAAAAACCCCTACACACAAAAACCCCTAGTCAAACCCTACCTGATAACACCCACCAAAATAAACATCACCACCTAAAAACATATTCCTTCGTGAAACCACCACTGAAAAAGAAAATCCATAACCATCCATCGCCACTACTCAACCCAAAAAACCCCCCTCTAAATGAAACACTCCAGCCGCATCCCATAAGTTAAGTCACTATTCTAAAGATCAATCAGCTTCCACCACCTCACAACCTCTGAACCACCGAAAGAACCCCATAAAAGCCCAAAATCAAACTTGAGCCAAAGAACTGACTCTCGATCTCGAATCAAAAGTGACCAGTCCACCAGACTTCAGGACCCAACCAGACTGGCACCCCTTACCTCCGGTCTACCAGAGAATGTCAGCCAAGCAAGAATGCAGCTAGACGTCAACTCCCGATCATGAAACAAAAGTAACCGGCCCACCAGAATCCAGCACACAAAAAATAAGACTGCGGTGGTGCAAACATCAATCAAAAAGGAACAATTGCTTGTCAAGTTGTAGTTAATAAAGCAAAATAAACGGTTGCATTCACTTACCTAACTTAACAAGCAAATACTAACCATTCTATATTGAATGTGCATATTCCTTATGGGGTTTAATGATCACTTCATCATTCCAACGGTTGTACTTCGATCTAAAAATCCCTGATGCTGCAAAATATTCAATCATTGTTACTTTATGTGACGCAAAAATTCCACAACTTTGGACAATGGGACCCCTCCACTTCTTCAAACAATTCTTAGGTCTCAATGGCACATTCAAATCAAAGTAGTGAAAAAATTGAAGCATGTCATGCTAGTAACACGAAACCTTGCGTAAGCACTTCACTTGGTTATTTTTTCAGTGGATGACTTAAAAGTTTTCAGCCATAGCATAGGCTCTTCTATTCTATTATTTCCACGTTCCTCATACATGGGGTGGTAGCTTCAAGTCAAATTGTAAATGATTTCCTCATGCTCACACCAATTAAATTAAGGGAGAAAAATAATAATAATAATAATAATAATAAACAAGGTGTTGCCTTCCCCACGTTTCGAAATTTGGTATGAATCAAATCATATGTTATGGCGGTGTATATAATTAGTCTAGTTCCCCGGTTTAGTTGAGAATGGAGATAGAACAAATCTACAATTGCAATCTTGGTCGTGATATAATGATTTTGGATGTTTTTGCGGTCACAAAACAACTGTAATTGAGGTCGCATCAATCACATTTGATTATGATTTTCAACGGTATCAAGACCACGATGATGATCTAAAACACTTATAATTAAACAAATCATGGACTTAATCGCCCTTCTAATTTGGTTTTTAAAATGTCTTGTCAATTTAATAATCTGATTTAAATATTAATTAGTTTCTTGATCAACTTGAAATTGGGCCATAGTTTTATTTTATTTTGACAAGTTGAGTCATATGATCATGGTTTATGGCAGCTAGTTTTTGGGTTTAGTCTTTCATGACCTAATATTACTAGGGGCCATATAAGCACCTCTTGTTTCATACATATAATGAGTTAATAATTCCCTCAAAAAACTTATAATGAGTTAATTAATAATATATCATTTTCAAATAGTCTTCAGGCTGTACTTTTTGTTGATATTTCTTCCTCCCCACTAAATTCATCGAATTTTCATGTTGCACCCTTATTGGGTAGTTTTTTCATGCCTCAAATCTTTGCTCTACAACACACTTTGTACAGTTACTTTGCTTAGCTCAACAATCACCACTCATAAATTAATATGTAATCCCACCCAACTCTTAACTATTTTTTGACTGAACTAACCGTCCATCTTTTTAATTTAAGTCACCTTGATCTCATTTTTTTTTCAACCACTCATTAAAGTACATTTTTTCCACTTTGTGCCTCATTTTTATATTGGCGTGTAAGAAATAGTTTTGCTTTTTTAAGCTTGTTAAATTAATTGTTAGTTATAGCACTAAATTGAGTTTCACCTTAGAATCATGCACTATGAACCGTCACAACTTGCTTGGTTGGTGCTTCCCTCAGACCCCTCCAATTATATGAACTAATAAAACATTAAGGAATGGCATGTGGGCCTCTCTTCTCTCTAATCACAAAGAAAAAGCTCTCCTCATATGACCAAATTAGGCAATCAATAAGATTTTGTCTCCTTACTATTTGATTCTTTCATCAATTATGTGTGGAAGTGCTCCATATGATTGTTACTTCTTTCCTTATATAAAATATCATAGAGAAAGTATATACTTTCATTCAATTATATTTTATTATACAGTTTTTATGTTTTTTTTTTAATGGCTATACAGTTTTTATGTGCTTTAGACCATTAGCGTTCATACACCAACTGTTTAGAGATAAAATATATATATATATATATATATATATATATATATATATATATATTCTACATTGTTAGTCGAAACGGATGACACAACCAAGGGTGGCCCTGAGGGTGGGTGGGAGGAGCGGTATCTCAGGGTACTACTTTTATTGGGCACCAAAATTATTATTTCTACTTAATAATCAGTACAATATAGATATATTTCTTTTTGATTTGCTTTGATTAATTCTATTAAAAATTCTTTTTAAAGAACTTTAATTATAAATGAATCTTGTGGAAAAAAAATAAAAGAAAAATATTAAAATAATTAAAAGGGCACCATTTTTTTCTTTCGCCCTGGGCATCAAAAATCTTAGGACCGACCCTGTAGACGACCATCCAACCCCTTCAACAGAAAACGTGAAAATACAAAGATTGAATAGGCACACGTTTAAGGAAAGCTTAGGCAAGCTAGCCAAGTAGCTCTTATCTATGAAGCACATACTTCAACAGACACGTCAACATTGTAAATGTATAAGACATTGACATTGATACATGCATATACTTATTGTAATTAAATAATATAGAAAGTTTTTTTTAAAAGATCTTTAGTTGTGAATCAAAGTATATATATGTAAATCTATAAATTGAGCAGTTTGTTTTAGTACAAAAATGAATTATTCTAAAACACGATATCACTGTCTTTCACCTGAATTCGTCTAACACCACAAAGCTATAAACTGTATAATCAAATTAAATGTGTTTAACCCTTGCGGTTGATCATCAATGCTTCGACACATATCTAACCTCCATGGATGAGTGTGAAATGTGTCTATGGATTGTCGAAGCAAAGAAGAAAATAAATGTTTTTGAACACTTGTCTTAGTTATCGGACACATGCGTACTAGCCTCGTTCACCGATGCATGTTGCAAACGGAGACATGCCTAATCCCAAAGTTGTTTGTGCTTTATAGACAGTTATACGCTTATAGCATAATTGTAGTTGACCAAAATAATAAGTGATTGGAGTTAGGCTTTAACCTTTTGTCTATAAACATCAATCAACAAAAACCTATTTTACTCGCAATTTACTTATGGAGTATCCGTTGTATGCTTACTTATGTTTCGCTATTAGTTAGTAGTTTTCCACATCAATCACGTGACTTAACGTTCTTTGAATTATAGTTAAGGAATTTTCAACCGAGGAATAAAGTTCATTCATTGGCGTGATCGCGAGGAGTAAAAAGAATCACTATTGAGAATTATTAGTCCGTTCACTCGGCTAACTTTTCGGTTTGACCACACCAACACAACTTGTAAATAAAATATTAAATGACATTAGTTTCCCTTGAAAGCTAGCATATACATAATAATAAATACATATTTGGAATAAGAACAGTGACTCTTGTCTTCTGTTCTGTATGTGACCACAATCACACTCTCCTAATTGCCAAATTCATTCTTCTACCTATTTTTCAATAAAAGATATTAAAAAGTTTGACCTTGATACTTTTATGTGATTGATTTTTACATATATACTTAATAGTCTAATCATAGTGCTCCTAGCTAATTGGAGAACTAGCCTAATTCCTAGTTTGTATTATTCATAATTTCAATCTTGGCAAAGTCCAGGGTCCTCTTTCCTTGTAACTTATTTGTTACATAGTGTTTACTATACTCTCCATGATTGTATCTTTTATACTTGCATGGGTGGTTTTCATCCACAAGTTCAAGCATTGGTCCAAGCTCTACTTCATAGTTAGGAGCATAAAATGTCACAATTGAGAGCCTGTCTTTTTCCTCATGAGCCACCGCCCTATGCTCCACACTCTTGTATTTTCCATTTGTTAGAACCTGTAAAATGAAAATTAGAATCTAAGTCTAGAAGAAAAAATGAAAAATTAAATTACTATGCACAGAAGGGGTACAAATATCTATATGATGAGAGCGTGTTCGGCGTCTGAGGTGTGTCGGTGTCGGATATTAACATATGTGATTATATTCAATTAGTTCATTTTCTTATATTATAATAGGTGTCAATAATGTCTTGGTGTGAGTGTCGTGTCTGGTGTGTCTGGTGTCTGTGTCAGTGTTTTATAGGTATATAGTAATTAAATTCAGAAATTAAATGGAGGGAAAGAAAACAGTAGTCTCACTTCTATTGTGTCTCCAATGTTGATAACAAGAGCATTTGGAATTGGTTCAATAGGGACCCATGTGTTGTCTTTAAGTATTTGAAGACCCACTGGGCTTCCCTTAGCTTGCTGCAACACAGTGAGGGCACTTCCATCTGAATGAGGACTCAAACCCAAAACAAGGTCAGGTCTTGAACATGTTGGATAGTAATTCATCCTTATGGCTTGTACTGCTTCACCAAACATCTTCTCAAAAACATCTTCTTCCAAACTCAGGCCTAATGCTATGTATTTCAGCAAGTTTTGGCAGAGCTTCCTTATTTTTCTTGAGTACAATTCAATTGTTTCACTGCATATGGAAAAAATAATCATTTTACTAGGTAAATAAATAAAAGGATTATATATTTATATTATTGGCCCTTAAAATTTGTTTTTTTTATCTCTATGAAAATATTAGGCAAAATATATCTTTTGGGCCTATAGGTTTCTTAATTATACTAGTTTGGTCCTTTAAGTTTTAAGTTATAATATGTGTACACATCAATTTTGTAGGGACGAAAATCGTATTTGTTTCTAAAAGATATATGTAATGTTACATATACATTACCTGAGTCTTGCTGGCTTCTTTGGCCAAAGATTTGAGTTCCTAATATAGTGAGGTTCAATTCCTAGGGCAAACATGTTGCACCAATCAAGTTTTTGGTCCTCTGAGAAAACAAAAGCTTGTCCATAACCTTGGACTGTTCCTGGAGCCATAGGGTACTTCTGTTTCTCTTCCAAAGGTAGCATGAAAAACTCCCTGCTCATATCTTCTATGTTCTCCATCAGATTAAGGTCAATCTCATGATTAATCACCTAATGAGAACACTTAACGTTATCAATTTCAATGAACAAGTATGTCTTAAAAAATCTATGATAACCATGTTAAGTTTTTCTTGAAAAAGTTAACCATAGAACTGCTTTAATTTACTTATTTGAGCTTATTTACTAGCATAAACACTTTCGAGATGGTTTGGAAGAATTTATGGAAACAACTTATGACATGTTCATAAGTTGTTTTCAGTTTATTCGCTTAAGCTATTCAAGATAGCTAAGCTTAGAACTTATATGAAATCCGTTTGACTTTATTTTATCTTTTGTTATCGAAATAACTTAAGCAAAAGCACTTATATGATAAATGTTTATGCTATAAACACTTAATTACCTTATTTATCCAACCAGGACTTAAGTTAGCAAACCTTAACAAATTATCAAATAATAGTAGCACAAGAGATTATTAACATTTACCTGAAAAAATCCCCACTCCTCACAAGCAGTTGAAAGCTTAGAAAGTTCATTCAAAACTTCCTCTTTGTTCCCTTTACTAAACTTAGAGAAATCAATGACAGGCATGTCACTGTTTTGTGGGGAAAGAAGTGTTGGTCTTTCTGTCATGTCTCTAACAAATCTTTGAGGAACTGTCTTTGGCTTAGTTCTTCTTAATTCTTGTACATCATCAATGTGTCCTACATTAATGCTAGAAATAGGTACAGGAGCCATGGAAACAGGAATTGTTTTTGGAACTGATTATTATATATCTTCACCCTCTCAACTAAGGTTGTATTTATAGTGGAACTGAAACATAGGCTCTTGTGACGTTTACATTAAAATATTCAAAAGAATAATGTTGCATACGCAATACTCTAAGTTATAATTGTGCATTATAGGCACACATGAATTTTGTGAAATCTTTATTCTAGTAAAATAATGTGTGAATCATTCGTACGTGTACAATAGTGAATAGTTATTTTAATGGTGCTTACAATCATACACGGTTGATAGATATTTGAGTCTTTTAAACATGTAATCAGACATTCAATCAATATGCATGAAAAAAAATATTTACTGAGAGAAATCAATCTCTTGAGTTTCCTAAGAAATAATCTCTAGATCCCGGCTAAAATTACCCTAGATTTACACAGAAAAATATGTATTAAATTGAAAGAACCGTTTTTACTTGGATAATCCCTTTTTGGACACGGTAAGTGTTGTATAGAACATCACACCCTTTCTCATGCAGTCTCTAGTAAAATCTCAACTGTTAGATCAATTTAACATACTAAGCCGTGCTTAGTTTAGCGTTTTATCACTATTCTCGCGTCCCAATGTCACTTTACCGTGGAAATTCCAACTTTTGTCTGGACGTGTGTTTTTTGGCTGTCCATCGCTATTCCAAACACAACATTGAGTGTTTATATCGTAGTTGTTAAATTAACGATTAATTAAACAACGAGTTTTGATTGGAGAAGCTGTGTGAGATCACTGTTTGTGAAATAATTAATCAAACAAATGCATAACACAACAATCTTTGTGCAATACCATAGTCCCAAAATTATGCCATCATGTTTTGCTCTCGCTTCCCCCCAACTTGTTTTATACTCTTGTTACTGTAGTATATATGCATTACATCACCATCCACGGCATGAAAAAGGACTTAATTAAGGGTCTTGTAATTGTATAATGGAATAAGCTTAATAATAATAAGTAGCGGTACATATCATTCGTCCTCACATACATATGCTAAGGAGCTATGCTATGTGAGTGGTAAAGTAGGACCATGCTTAATTGTCCAAAAACAAATGCTACCATTTTGCAGACCAGATCTAGTGTTATTTTGCAGCTTACAACGATATGGTGTGATATGATTAATAGATAATCGAGTCTTTTAAACATGTGATGAGATCTCTAACTAGTGTATATAAAAAATATTTACTACGAGAGAACAAACTTTTAAATAGGTCTTAAAATATGTATAAAATTGAAGGATGGTAAGTAACTCTCTCGCATTTAAAATATGTATAGAATTAAAAAGACTCGATAATCAATTTTCACTTAAGAGTACTTTTTGTAATTGGTAAGTGGTGTATAAGACACCATGTCTTTGTGAAACTATGACGGTTTTATATATACTACTTTCTTTTCAGCCAAATTTCAACGGTTGATTCTTCTAACACATGAGAGTGTTATGTCTCTTTTGTTAATGATTAATCAAACGGTTGAGATATGATTAGAATGGTTGTGCAAGATCAAGGTTTGTGACATAATTTTTTATTTATGTGAAACTAAAGTGTGACGGTTTTATATATACTTTCTTTTCAGCCAAATTTCAACGGTTGATTCTTCTAACACATGAGAGTGTTATATCTCTTCTGTTAATGATTAATCAAACAATTGAGATATGATTAGAATGGTTGTGCAAGATCAAGGTTTGTGACATAATTTTTTATTTATGTGAAACTAAAATGTGACGGTTTTATATATACTTTCTTTTCAGCCAAATTTCAACGGTTGATTCTTCTAACACATGAGAGTGTTATATCTCTTCTGTTAATAATTAATCAAACGGTTGAGATATGATTAGAATGGTTGTGCAAGATTTGTGACATAATTTTTTTTGGAAAGCAAGTTTATGAAATAATTAATTAATCATATACCTAACATAAAACTATCTTTGTGCAACATCATAGCCCAAAATTATGGCATCGGCTTTTTCTCATTTTTCCCCCCAACTTGTGTTTTACTTTTTCTCTTAAGTACCCCCTTTTCCCCCCTGTCTATTACTTTGATACTATAATATGCATTACATCACCATCCACAACATGAAAAAAGGACTTCTAAAAAAATCAGGGTCCTATAATTGTATATTGTATTGTAGTTTATTTAAGAACAATGGAATAAGCTTGATAATAATAATAACTAGCGGTACATATTATTCTGCCCTACTTGCTAAGTAGCTATATATGTGAGTGGTAAAGTAGGGTCATGCTTAATTGTCCAAAAACAATGCCACCATTTTGAAAACCAAATTTAGTGTTATTTGTCATGATGCTGTTGTCCACCCTCCCATGCTTAAATCGTCCTTTACTTTGTCTTCCAATATGTTTTAGTTTTACTGCTAAGTTGCAACACACACATCCATAACTTGTAAACCCCCCACAAGTTATTTTTTCTCATCTTGGCAATGATACAAATGGAAACAAACAAAATATTATGTGGTCTCTGCCTCTGATTGATATAAAGTAGTTAGCACATGCTTGCTGCTTACTAGTACTACTATCTAATGTCATGGAAATATCTCCATGCAAAAGAGGTTAAATAATTTTTTTTTAATAAATTTGTAAAAAAAAAAACGTTTTTATATCTATTTAAATTTAGATTACTTAAGAGACGCAGTGGCGGAGACACATTAAGACCTAGCTGGGCCACCCGCCCCGCAAAAAAAAATTGTGGAGGGAAATTACTAAAATACCATTGATTTTTCCTCTCCTCCTTCTCAGTACGCGTTACAGTCAAGTTTCATCCCCTCTTCTAAGTCAATTATTATTGATTTCAGGTCACTCATAACGCATACAAAATTATTTTAAATTTTTAAGATTTGTAGTTTAATTTTTTAATGATTAACTTTGTATGTAATGTTGTGACAAAAGAAAACTTTATAATGTTTGTTACAACATAAATTGTGTTTCTATATTATAGTTTATTTTCGTGGCCTATTCAAACTTCTTTTCGGCTCCACCACTAAAGACACGGATAAGTAAAGTTAGAGAACTAGTAACTTCATCGAAGATTTACAATGAAATCTATGTACAACAAAGTAAAATAAAGAAGAACTTTGAAGTTAAATCTAAGTCACTCGGTCCGAGTAGAATGTTCAATTATTTGGCACTCTTTTTGTTTATGAGAATTATTTGTGCTAACTCTAACTGTTGGTTGAAGATGTTTTTTTTTTTTTGTTGAAGGAGATTAAATATGTTTTTAAAAATATGTTCATTTTAGCCTTACTCCATTTTCCACAATTGGCTAATGTATTGAATTATGAACATGATTTGTGTTCAGCACGCGTAGACACAATAGATTTATAGAAATATGTAAGGTTTGTCTTCCTAGTCCAAATGAATCCATCTACTCACATTTTCTATTTTCTCAAATGAAAGTTTAGTGAAAAATTAGGAGAGAAGAGGATAATTGAACAATTTTAAAGAATGGAGAACTCTATATTTAATTGGATAGAGTTCAAATACAAAATGACATTGAGGATAAACGTAAGGATGGGTAAATAACATAAGGATGGGCAAATATGGAATGTTATTCCATTTCTTACAAATGCAAGAAATAAAAGGATAAACGTAAGGATGGGTAAATATCATAATCAGAGGGGAAGAGTGAATTCTAAAAAGGGAGAAAGTTCTATTTAATCATTGCATGTATCTCCCTTTCACATAACCTTGCCTTATATTGCATCATATCATATCATATCAGTGTTTTTTAGGTTAAGAATCTTCACTTTCATTCCTTTTCCATGCGACTGATTACTTGGATCACTCTCCACTTGTATTCTTTTCTCGACTGACTCGACTTTGCCAAATCTATTGACATATGTGCTCTTTTGAATCATAACAGAAGACCTTTTCTTTAGGTGAAGTATCTCAACTTCTCACCATTCATCGAATACAATACACCACAATGCCTCAAATTATTAGGAACGCCCAAACCACATATGGTATTCTTGTGGAAGGGGTCCAGCCTATTCGAAATGCGGTGTTTACTCACTTCAGAGACCATTTTGCGGCTAATTATACTAATAGATTGGGGGTTGAAAATTTGCCTTTCAAAAGCTTATCTTATGCGGAAGGTAGTGGTCTCATCAAACCATTTACAGCATTAGAAGTTAAAGAAGAGGTGTGGAGTTATGATAGTTTCAAGAGCCCCGGCCCCGATGGGGTTAACTTTGGTTTCATCAAGGAATTTTGGGAAGAGTTGAAGAGTGATGTTATGCGATTCATTTCAGAGTTTCACCGGAACGGTAAATTGACTAAAGACATCAACAATACTTTTATCGCTCTTATTCCAAAAATTAATAGTCCGCAACATCTTAATGATTTTCGACCAATCTCTCTGGTTGGCTCTTTATACAAAATTCTAGCTAAGGTGCTTGCAAATAGGCTGAAGTCGGTCATGGGAACAGTTATAGCAGATTCTCAGTCTGAGTTCGTAAATAACAGACAAATTCTTGAGGCTAGAAAGGCTAATAAGGAATTGATTCTTTTCAAAGTTGACTTCAAAAAAGCATATGATTATGTGGATTGGGGGTACTTGGATGTGGTGATGAGAAAAATGGCATTTCCGATGTTGTGGAGAAAATGGATAAAGGAATGTGTGACAACAGCTACTGCTTCAATTCTAATTAATGGCAGCCCTTCTGATCAGTTCCCTATGCAACGGGGCTTGCGTCAAGGGGATCCCCTCTCCCCTTTTATGTTTCTTCTAGCAGCCGAGAGTTTGAATGTTATGATGACTTCGGCGGTGAGGAATAATTTGTTCACATGTTACTCGGTTGTTGTGTCTCATTTGCAATTTGCAGATGACACAATATTACTTGGTACAAAGAGTTGGGCTAACGTGCATGTCTTGCGTGCGGTGTTGACTCTGTTTGCGGATATGTCAGGTTTGAAGGTCAATTTTAACAAAAGTATGTTGGTTGGTATCAATATTGTAGAGTCTTGGTTGAATGAGGCGACCTCTATTATAAATTGTAAAGCGGGAAAGGTTCCTTTCTTGTATATGGGCCTCTCTATTGGAGGTGATCCGCGGAGGTTAGCGTTTTGGAATCATGTGTTGAACTCCATTAAGTCTAGATTGTCGGGGTGGCAGAGTCGTTTTCTCTCTTTCGGAGGCCGGTTGGTTCTTCTAAAGTCTGTCTTGACCTCACTGCTTGTCTATGCTCTTTCCTTCTTCAAAGTTCCTTCAGGTATCATCTCTATCATTGAATCTATTTTTAATATAAAAAAATTGGGGAGGGAGTGAGGAGAACCGAAAAATTTCCTAGATTGCTTGGAGCTCTATATGTTTACGAAAGGAGTATGGAGGATTGGGGGTGAGACAGTTGAGGGAGTTTAATAGAGCTTTATTAGGCAAATGGTGTTGGCGGATGTTGGCGGATAGTGATGAGTTTTGGTATAGGGTGTTGGCGGCGCGGTATGGCGAGGAGGCAGGGAGGTTGGGGGCCGGAGTGGTTCTTTTCGATGGAAGGAGTTAGTGAAGATTAGGGATGAGATAGGAGATGCAGATGGAGGTTGGTTTGCAGAGAGGGTGTCGAAAAGAGTGGGGGATGGATCACGGACATTCTTTTGGTATGATAGGTGGGTAGGCGATGTTACTTTATGTACACGGTTTAGTCGTTTATTTGATTTAGCGACTAATAAGTTGTGCACGGTGGCGGATATGTGTGATCTTGGATGGGAGGTTGGAGGTGAGGCGTGGAGTTGGAGGAGGAGATTGTGGGCGTGGGAGGAGAAGTTGGTAGTGGAGTGTAGTCATCTTGTTAATAATGTTGTTTTGCAGACTAATGTTCTTGACAAGTGGCAGTGGGACCAAGACATTGTTGGGGGTTACACAGTGAGCGGGGTTTACCACATTCTGACTGCTCAAACTGACCCTCGAGATGTAGGAATGAATAATCTTATTTGGTATAAACATGTTCCTTTGAAGCTCTCCATTTTTGTTTGGCATTTGCTGGGGGAAAGGTGTCGACTAAGCTTAATCTCGTTAGGCGAGGCATGCTTGCTGCCGAGGCAGCTAGATGTATAGCAGGTTGTGGTCATGACGAATCGGCATCTCATTTTTTTTCTGCATTGCGACATATTCAGTTCATTATGGCAGAAAGTTAGATATTGGATCGGTGTTCCAGGTGTCGAGCCTTTTGGCATTTGCGATCACTTCCTTCAGTTCACTCATTATACATGTTCCTCGAAGAAGCGCACATCTTTTCTTCAACTCATATGGTTACTTTGTGTCTGAATGGTTTGGAATGAACGTAATAATAGAATATTTAATAATATCCAAACCACCATAGACCAACTTGTAGAGAAAGTTAAATTTCATCCGTTTTGGTGGCTTAAGGCTAATAATGTCACGTTTGTGTACGGATCTCAGATATGGTGGTCGGACTCTTTGTTATGTCTGAGTGTCGACTGACCTTTGGTTTGTAAATATTGTATGACTGTGATTCTCTACGGGTGGCCCTTTAGTACACCTTATGCTGAAGTGACTCACTATCGTTGTTAATATATTCTATTTTTATGTCTTAAAAAAAAGTGATACATACTTTTTGTAAAAAAAGTTTTTTTATTGATTCAAAATATTTCCAAAATCCATTTAAATAACTCAATTATTTATCAACCGTGTAACACTGTATTAATTAATGCGCATAAGTTTGAGTCTATAATAGTGTTATAATATGACTGATGAAATTTGTTATGTGCACAAGTCCAAAGGGATAATATATACAAAAGATTAGTTTATTGGGTGAAAGAATCCTAAGCTTAGTCTTACTTCTTTTCTTAAAAAATTAAAAATTAAAAAAAAAAAAAAAAAAAAAAAAGATGTCTCACTTCTTAAGTGAAACTCGTAAATTTATACTTCTTATTTGAAAGACTCCAATATACGACTCAATTTTGTAGAATCAAGATCATGCAAAATCAAATTTATAAACATACATTATGATTTTTAGCTAAAAAGAAGATCAATTAGGTCAAAAGTAACTTAGTACTATGATCATCGAATATGTGCCCTTTGTTTCTAACAACACTGGTTGGAGAAGTGTGTTTACCTCAAGAAGAGAAGGAAAAAATAATAATAACATGCTGTCATGGAATTCCGACCACGGTGGGATTTCTAGAAAAATAATAATAACATGTTGTCATGAAATTTAGACCACAGTGGGATTTCTAGAAAAATCATACTAGTTTTGTATTATTTTTTTTTATAATTAAGTTATACGAATGAAGTATCTATTAATTTTGTCAATGACTAATCTTCATTTAAAATTCTAACCAATCCCTTTTAAAGAAGTTTCAACCACGTTTTTCATCTACAAAACTCGAGTCTGAAACTTTCTTAAAAAAATCCAATGAAGTTCCACTTAAACCAAAAGTAACATCAGTACTCTAACAAATTTATTATAGACAATCCTATTTTTAATGTTATATAAGAGGTTGATTTTACGAGTAGTATCCTTCAAGGGCTCCCTTTTTTTTTTATTTTTATGAGAGGAGACATAAGTAGACACTTAAAAAAAATACATATTGGTTCTTAGTCATATGTTAGTGGTTGTGGAATCTTTTTAGTTTAAACTTCACTAGGACCAAATCATTTTCTATGTATGATAATCCCTTGAGTCTAGCAAGCATTTGAATGACTTTGTACTGATATTCTTCATCTTTTAAAAAATCAAATATGAAATGAGGTTCTACATCCAACTGTCTTATTTTTAAAAAGAAAATTCTTTTATTTTGTTCTCTCTTACTCCTATTTTTCTTGTCAACGGATGTAACAGCAAAACTTACACACACTAAATGTAAAGAGAAAGTGTATTGCAGGTTCAAACACACGCTCCAATATATCAAATATCCTCTTGGTTTACTACCATTTGAATTGCACTTATAACTCAAGTGATGAAACATAAGGATGGTTTCATGTACTAAGCCTTCGGTCATGGTTTCAAATCCTTGTGGGAGGAGAAAGAGATACCACGGTCGATATTTCTAAGTGGCAGATTGGTAGCATGCCGAGTCGTTACCAAAAGAATGACATCTTACTAATTTTTAAGGGTTGTTGAAGAGGCGTCAACTTAAAGCATCCACATTCATGCCACCCATATGGGTGGTATAAACAGGTTTTACATAATACATTATAGGCTTAAATATGCATTTCATCCCTGCAATTAGGGGTCGTTTGAAATTTCATCCCTGAATTTACTAATCCTCCCATTTTGCCCCTGCAAATATTAATCATTTGAAAATTCGTCCATTAACCCACTTAATGACTGTCAGGTCATCAAATTAGCAAAATGGCATGGGAAAAGACAAAAATACCCTTTTTTAAGTTAAAAAATCTGAAGAAAAAAAATTAAAAATCATAAAAAAAAATTAAAAAAAAATCAGATTTTTTTTATGATTTTTAATTTTTTTTTCAGATTTTTTAATTTAAAAAAGGGTATCTTTGTCCTTTCCCATGTCATTTTGCTAATTTGATGACCTGACAGTCATTAAGTGGGTTAATGGACGAATTTTCAAATGATTAATATTTGCAGGACAAAATGGGAGGATTAGTAAGTTCAGGGATGAAATTTCAAACGACCCCTAATTGCAAGGATGAAATGCATATTTTAGCCTACATTATATTACTTCACGTTTTTCAATTATTTAAACAACTCAATAACATTTTTTAAATATTCATACCACTCCTCCAAACTCTAAAATGGGTCCCAAATATCAAGGCCATCCAGACAAAATTTATTGGAAATAGTGATATCACCCAAATGTCATAGGCCATAATCATGCTCTTGGTGGTAAAGTTTCACTTTGTAACTTTAAGAAATGTGGTCCAAACCTCACCTTAAACGGTAGTAAAATGGTCATTAGTATCGCCGTTATTAATAATAATTGTCCCTTCTCCAAAAAAAAATCGAATGTCGAATTTAGGTCAATGTAGCATAAAATCAAAACTTTTAAAAGTGGAGCTATTTGTGTGATAATATCCCTAAATAAATAAGTTATACTAGTATCTAGAGATGCTACCTATAAGTGTTTATCCTACCAAGAGAAGGGCTTTGAACTTTTAAATGCAGAAGGCTTGAAATTCAAGCATCATATAGTATCGTTTTATGTACAAATCAATTGGTTCTCACACTATTTTAATTTCACATCAACATCTAACATCTTTTTAATTATTCAACTCATTATTTAACTTGATACGTCTGCAAACTAAACCACAAATTTCGCAGTGGAAAAAAATCTCTATTAAAAAAATTGGAAACTACATTTTAAAATTTAAAAATAGAAAGACAAAAATTGTAAATAGGACCAAAAGTTTATTGTAGGCCAACCATTATAACCCAGCTAATGATATTCAACTCCGGAATATAAGTTTAACATCGAATTATATTAGATGACATACACAGCACAAGGAAATTAATTTTCTGCAAGGATTTCTATTCATTCAAAGAATTTGATATCATAAACACCAAAGAGTTTATCATAAAAAAATTGGACCTACTATAACTATATCAGTATTCAAAGCCCTCAAAAATGGTTGCTTCCTCCTAACATCTCCATATTCTATTCTTTTTTCTAGGGCTCCAATTAAGTGGAGCAAAGAATGTAGCACTGAACTCTAATGCATTATCCCTTCCCTCTTTCTAACTCATAATATAAGGGTGTGTTATGCCCCTACTAAGAACCCTTAATTAAAATCTCCTTACAAAATTTTCTGAGCAATCACATTTTTTTGTACAAATGTACACAAAGGTAACATATCCCAGCAACCAGCCAACTTAGCAGATTTCCTCTTCCTTTCAGAATGCCATCTCAGTGGAGAAGCACAACTTAGAAAAATACATTATATACATGATGATCAAGTTAATCTCTAGCACCACCAAGACCAGCACCACTTATGGCTTTTGTCGCATTCCGGACCAGGCGTACAAGCTCATCTACATCCTGGAAGCTGAAATCAATAACCCTCCTAATAGAAGTTATACAGTCCCTATTCCGTGTTTCTTCCATCATCGCACTGGCAGCAGCAAATGTGCTCTGACATTTTGTAGCAGCCTCCATTGCAAAATTTATATCCTGAGTCTGCAATATCACAAAAACTATCACCCAATATTCCATAAAATAATATAGATACACAATAAGTCCTTGAGATACGCCTTTAGTGTCTATAGTGACACTCGATAACTGTACATGCTAACTGCAAAGTATTGAGGTGAAGCGGGAAGAAGCATGCATTAGATGTTTTCAGCGACATTCAACACTACATGCCTTATTTACTGTCCTAAAACCCTTCAATTCCTGAGAAAGGGGGCTAGTAATCCGGAGCTCGGTAAGGACGTAAGTAAAGTCTCACTAATGATTGCTCCAGTCAGATTTGAACTCGGGTTCCCCCGAACAATTCGACCTTAAGGTATTAACCACTTGAACCCAACACTACATATCTTTCCTGACAACTATCCTTATTGCTTTTGAGGAATCTCAATTCTCAAGTATTAGCAATGATCTTGCATGCAATAGAAAATTGTCCAAGGATCAATTTTGAACTTCTCTTGCATAGCAAAATCAGTTAACAATCAAATCATACTTGTTTTTCTCAAACATTTCATCAAGGAAAGAACTAATGGCAAAAGGGTTGGTTGTTATTGTATTCTATCTAAGACAACGAAATTTCCAACTGATATCTTCTATCGATAAACCAAGAAATCCATGAGGCTTCCAAATAAAACACGAGGTGTATAAAAAGTTAAACTTACAAAATCAAGAAGCCTGGCCAAACTTGGACGAGTTCGAACAGAAATGACATGGTTACTAGCAACATTAGCGTTAGTACCCTTGGGCAAAGTAGCCTTATCCATAGCAACTTGATTGTTTAAGTTATCAACATCAGATGCTGAAGATGAAGGAGATTCACCTAAAAAAAAAAAGAAGCAAAAAACAGTGCACTAATTTTGTTTATTCATTGCTTGAAGATGACAAAACACACAATGCTGACTGATAAGCCTCAAGATGCATATATTGACATCAAACTGTGTTTCGTTACCTTGAGAAACCATTTGAAGAGTTGATTGCAACTCACTCCTATCTCTGTTTGTACTAGAATGTTTACAGTAAACCACTCTCATGTATGCCACCTCCATGCATTTATATGCTAAAGCAGCTGCTGCCATTTCTTGACGACTTTCATATTCATGGGCACATGACCTGAAAAACATTACAAGGTATTTTACGAATGAAGGCATGCTAAGACAATAGCTCCAACTCAAACTTCTATGTCATAATGAAACAATTTTATACTACAAGTTGTCAAGACAAGCAAATGAAATAACAGCAAGTCTGTGAGAAGTAGAAAACAGCAAAAACAATTGACCTAAGCAGGCAATTCTATAAAAATTGAGAAAAGCATATTGAAAATGATGATTGGCTTTTGTGATTCCCGAAATGATATACGAATATGACCCCCTCCCTAACCTAAAGATAACGAAAACTAAACACAACTTCACAAGCAATCAATGTAGCTTTACACTCCAGTAATTGTAACAACTAGGCAAAGTAGGAGCATTTTGCTAACACGGGATCATGCAACTATTGTTGCCATATATTTTATAGAGCATATTGTCTGCAAAAGCAAAACCCTAAAATACACTAAAAAGGCAGGAGAATACAGTGAGAAAAAGTGACATTCACTACAATAATTAAATATTCAATACAATTTACTATATTCAGCATATAGGCTTAAATCTATAACTATAACTAGTTAAAATCAATTCTTCTATCACAACCAAATTACTTCCAGCCTTATTCATCACTTTCAACCTTATTTGTTGACAACCCTTTTTTTCCAAAATTTACTTTGACCAATAACTGAATTAACCACAAATCTAAGATCATAAAAATGATAAATTTACTTATAGCTTCATAATATTTTCGCATACTTGAAAAGTTTGGCTGCAGTGGCATAGATTTGCATTTGACTCATCTCCACGTGCTTGCTAATCTCATTGTGACAACTTTCTACAAGAGATGCTCCTTGCAGAAACTTCAAACCAGCTTCAAAGTAGGTCTCATTACTTTCAAAATCAAATCCGGAGTTCTATGAAATAAACAGTATTACATCATCAGTTAGAAAATGAAAGGTGGTAGATCCAACCAAAGATAAGAAGTAAAATCTTGAAATGATCCAATTAACCTTATAAGTATCTGCTTTGACTTTTAGCTTTGTGGCTTCTTCCAGAATGTCAATGGAAGTTTGGTTAGCATTTGTTCTCAAAGGGCTTGACACAGTGAGTTGTTGACCAGGTGGAACACTTCCAGAACTACAATTAACTAAGACGTTGCTGCTAGAATCAGCAGATAATCTCACTAACTTGGTCAGACCACTGTTTCCAGCATGGACTGGATGTTCATTAGACATGTCTCCCTTTTGATACCGAGGTACAGTTGATGTTTCCCTTTTTATTTCAGCATCAGCAGACCCAAGAGCTTTGGATTTCCTGTCTCTTGATTCTGTGCTTACATGATTAACTTTGTTTTGTTCCTCAACATCCTGAGTCACGTTCTGCAGGGTGATAGTCTTTCTAGTACCACTAGTACTATGTTGAGTATCCATCTTCATTACTGGTTTCTCGAAGTTTTTTTGTTTCACCTCGGTTTGCTTTCCAGTTTCGATTGACCCGTGTCTTAAAGCACTCTTCCAACTTATATTGTCAATCTCACATTTAGACATAGGAGAACAGTATTTAGCATCATTTCTTGTCTCGGTACCAAATGAACGATGACTAGGGTCAACTTCTGAATCATGCCTTCCACCGTTCTTGGAATAACAATTCTCTGATGCCAAACCCTTCATCTTATCTGTACCAACCTGAGAACCGGACCTTCTGTTCATTTCCATGCTGTGCAATGATGTAACCTTGTCAGGTTTCTTTCCAGAAAGTTCGTTCTGGTTGTTCTTGTTTACTTTCTCGGCATGACGCATGCTATTAGCACAATTGCCACGCTCTTCAACGGGAACACCAAGCAAACGATTACCCTTAATTTCAGAGGAAGTTTTCGCTTGGACCCTGGTTTTGTCTTTAGCTTCCTTAATCTGGTACTCTGAAGATAATTTATGTGGCGCAGGATGTGCATTAGACTGAATCTTGTTCCCCTTCAACTTTAATGATAACTTCCCCTCCCCATTATTCGCACTTCTCCTTGAAGACAGACTGACATTTACAGAATCATCCTTCACTGAAATGTCTCTTGCTGCTGAAACACGTTTATCTAGGTTAGAGGACCTCAAAGGTGACGAAGTAACAGATTCCACAGGAGAACCTTTCACATCATCGAAGTTGGTTCTAGCTTTATGAGAACCTGAAACCTTTGAAGAGCTTGAAGTTGCTGCAAATGCTAGTTGTCCTCCAAAGCCCAATGGAGCAATACCGTCCAAAGCTTGATGAGATGCAACATTTTTTCTGCGCTTCATTGCCTGGCGGTCTTTGTCAGTGTATCTTCCTTCTGTCTCAACCGTAAGTTTTTCTCGATTGCCTGGTAAGGAAACTCGCCTCATCTCACCTTTCCTCAATTTATCATCACCTTCAGCTACTGATTGTGCCTCTTGTTTCAAAATTTTATGCTGACCTTCCATCCGAAGTTTACTTGTGTTTCCCTCTCCACTGCATTGCTTATCACCATGCAAAGAGTGTGACCTGTTATGATTCTCAGTCTCATCATCCGGACAGTCCTTGAATTTCCGTTTCCTCGTTAAACCACCATTTTTACTGGTATTCTTCGCATCCAAGGAGCCAACAGCAGAAGTGACCTCAACCTGGTCTCTCTCTTTCTTTACAGGGGCTTGTAAGCTGTCCTCGTCATCATCGGGTAAACCAAACTCATCATACTTTCCCACATCCTTCCTGCTAGCTTTTGTTGGGAAACTGTTTCTTGCATTTAGAACAACTTTCCCAAGGCCCATGCCAGGATCTGATTGTTTATCAGCATAGGGCACATGTTCAGTTTTTGATTTCTTGGGAGTTCCCGAACTAGATTGATCAGCATCCATCTTACGTTTCAACTTAATATGCTTTCTACTACCTGCACGTTTGAAGAAAACACGAGAATATTTAAATAAACTTTCAATTTTCAAACAAAAATATTAATCTGAAATAACAATATATCAACTCTAAATTAAATGAGGTACCTCCACTTATTTGCATTTCTTTCTCTTCAGACACATATTTATCTTCGATCATGTTGTCAAACCTGCTAGAATGTTTAGAACTCATTGTCTTCATTGGTTTTGAATCCTTAGGATGTTGATTTACGTCATTCATGCTTCTATTTTTTCCGGATGCTTGAGCATTGATCTTTCCTGACATCATCTTTTCCTTAAAAACATGTTTTTTGGTTCCTCGATCAGGAAATACATCAGAACTGGAAATTTTTTGATTCAGTCCAAACTTCAAAGCATCAGCGGAGCTCACACCAAATGCAGTTTCAGAGGCATGCGCTTGCATATTATTTTGACCCTCAGACATTGGCATTTGATATAAAGCATACAGTGCCTTTGTTGTCTCATCCTCACTGATGTCACAAGAATTCATCCCAGGCCTAACAAATTCAGGAGAGCAATGAGGCAATGAAACATAGACGCACTCAAAAGTAAGCCCAAATGGAGAAAATGGAAGGAAAAAAATGGTAACTGGTATATCATTCAAGATAGTCCTTAACTATTGTTGATAATACAACATCATACTAACTGGACATCCAGCTAGGAAGCACCGACAAAAACAAGAACATCGGACACGACACTGACGCCGACACCGGTCATGATTTCAGGCAATAAATTATTTGAATGTAACCATATGTGACAATGTCGTGTCAGTGTTACATGTCAGACACCGGACATGGCTTCAATGTTAAGTGTTGGTGCTATATAGACATCTAAAATAATATGATCATGCATAATTTCAACCAATATGAAGAAGCAACTTACAGCCAATAAAGCATGCTACACAACCATTTCTCTGGCAGTTGGTCGGGTGTTACACCAGTAGGTAGAAGCCGCCATTTCTGGCAACTGTCGCAAGCGACCCAGTCTTCTTCAATAAGTTGAGGTGCTGCTACTGCTGTTGGAATCATCTCCGGAGCAGGGTTATTTTCAGCCTTAGGAAATAAACCCAAAGCATCTGTCTGGAATGGCCTGGCTACCACTTTATTGCCACTCGGTCTTTCCTTTACTTTAGCCCCAGACGCAATCTGTTTTTCGTTGGACATAGAAGATTTTACAGCACTATTACCAGGAAAACCTTCAACTTTCTGATTTGAGTGTTTTGCTTTCAATGAACCTTTGCTACTATGTCTGACCTTATTATCCTTCACTGGCTTTGTTTTGATCATTTGACTTCTACTATCCGTGCTAAACCCAGCACTCCCGTTATCAATTACTGTTGGATTATTAGTACCGCCAACACTGTCTTTTCTTGCAACAACCTCAGGTTTCCCAGGACTTCGGTCACTTTTGGACTTGTTCTTCCCATCAGATACAACCTTTACCCTCTGAGGGGTCTCATACATTTTGTCAATCTTACACTTAACTGAATCACGCTCAACATTTTTGGAAATCATGTGAGCATTATTACACTTGTCGTCGTTATTAAGGTCAGTAGAACTATCCTTTTGGGAACTTTCCAGTTTGTCTTCTAAAACATTTTTCCTTAATCCATTGCCGGCATTTTGCTTTTCAGTCGTTTTAAAATCCTGACCAGATATAGACTCCAATGATTCCTCCTTCAATGCTTCAACAGAAACCATTCTGCCTTGCAACCCATTCTCAATAAACTTTTTGGAGACATTAGAAGCTTTAGCAGTCACTTCGGCAGTTTCACCCACATCACAAATTGTACTTGACAGAGGTGTCGATTTCAATTCATTAGAGAGAAATTCCTTGCAATCTGGTGTCCTGCTCCCCAACCTTTTCTTCATATGCAATGACATATTTTTCTCAGAAAGGGTGCCATTCACTTGCTTCTCTTCCAACTTCTTTTCCTTTTGTCTCACTATTCTCACTATCCTCTTCTTCAAATGCCCGTCCGCAATAAAAGAATCTGATTCATCAGTAGACATGGAACGAGGTTCTTGATGACAATTACGAGAAGACATATATCTGCTGTCTCCAATGATTTTTTCGTTTTTCATTGAGGATAGCAAACATTCATGAAGAGGTGATGTTATGACACCTCCAGGGAACGGAAAGGAAGTCATAACCTACATAACCATTTAATAAAAAGTAAATAATTTAACTTTTCTAACAGTACTATACAGTAGAAATAGAAAAGGTCATCTACCTGAATAATGCCGATTTCGGAATCTTCAGCATTCGCTTTAGATACAGGTGGAGGAGTGCCTTCACTTTCCACAGGGCTATGCTCCATTGAGGAAGACGGGGAGTCATCAAGCCCAAGGCCACTATAAATTTCCGCAGTTTTTTGCGCTAAGAAGTTGGAATTCATTTTGAGTCTAAACTTCAGCGTTCTTTGGTCAGTTGAATTTCCTTTCTTAATTGCAGTATCATCTTTCAAAGTGCACCTCCCAGCTACATCATTGGAAGAAACTCCACTGTCTTTCTTCACTGATACATCTACCGAAGCTGACCTTACATCACGAAATGAATTTGAACTATGAGAAGCATTTCCAATCCTTGCAGAAGGAGGCATATTTGAGGGTGCTTTTCTGTTATGAGACCCAGCCTCAGCCTGTACAAAAACATAACCCATAATGTTCTATAAACTGTATATGATTTATTTCAACTATGTTGGCAGTATTTAATACCTCTCTATAAACAGTGTTTGAAAATAAAGTTTGAATGAGATTATTCTGAATTCATCTGTAATTTCTTGAATTGGATTGCAGTGCTAATAAATTGTATTGTGAATTCCACTACGTAACAGTGCTATAGCAACCACTAAAGCCACTATTTGACCACATTTTGTGCTAAATAGCATATCGCGGAATAATGGTGATTTGTTCAAATTCTGCTACGCCATAAACGTTATAGCGCCACTATAGCCGCTGTTTATCAACATTTAACTGATACAGTTGTAACCAACTCCTGACAATCACTAACTGGTTGGTTCACAGACCAACTGTCTCAAGTAGACATTCAGTAAACTACCTCTAACAAAGAAAAATATAGTTATACCTCCTTGTGGAGAACAATTGGAGATTTTGGTGAGCTGTGGTTTCCTTGTGGAGTCCTTGGATGAGAGCGTTCATAGGTAGGTAGAAAGGAACCATAGCCACCAAATTTTGAACCTGAAACATATCATGATATCTGATAACATCGCCTTATGGACGCACGCAAAGACAGCTCTTTCATTTCTCATTACTAGCTATGACTTTTATTATGCCACTTACCCAAATTCTCAGCAGAAACGCCACCTTCAAAGTCCTTTTGAAAATGGCCCAGAGCATGTTGAATCCTCTCGTCCTTCAAGAATCAAGAAACATCATATTATTAGTCCTAATATTTTCGTGATAAAATTTAACAAAGAGGACATTTGAGAAAAATTACAATCGTGAGGAGTATGAACCATAAAAGTATGTAAAAATTATCATTTGTTCTATCATTTGATTAGTCGGCACCAACATACTCAAAGGGACAAAATAAAAATACAATAACAAACAATCTGAAAAGCATCTCCAATTAATGTGTCAAAACCGTTATGAACAAGAACGAACAATGTAGCACATGAATTTATTACCAAGTTAACGATGATAGTTGGTAGATACAGTTACATGGTAACCGGTAAACAATACTTTTATTCGTTATGTTGCAGAGCATAATCATCTAAAGCATTACAAAACCAATTAATGTGTCAAAACCCTTATGAACAATAACGAACAATGTAGCACATGAATTTATTACCAAGTTAACGATGATAGTTGGTAGATACGGTTACATGGTAACAGATAAACAATACTTTTATTCGTTCTGTTGCAGAGCATAATCATCTACAGCATTACAAAACCAATTAATGTGTCAAACCCCTTATGAACAATAACGAACAATGTAGCACATGAATTTATTACCTAGTTAACGATGATAGTTGGTAGATACTGTTACTTAGTAACCGATAAACTATACTTTTATTCATGGTGTGGCAGAGAATAACCATCTAAAGCATTACAAAACCAACAAAATAAATTCATAATATGTGTTGGCAGTTTCCAAAGACCGGTTCACTTTTTGTCAATTGACAATAAAGCGAATTATAACAAACAATGAACTAACAATTTCACCAATGCTGGATTTCACTTTCATTAACAAACAATGTAGGCAAAGGTTGTCTTCGCATTGAATTATAAAAATTTCATGATTTTAGTCCCTCTAAACAAAAGTTTAATTATGACAAATTATATAGCCCTTCCATGAACCAAATACATTGATACATTGAAAGACCATGGTCAATTACAATAGAATGATCAAAATTGTATTCATCATAATCATCATCATCATAAAAACCACTAACCAAAGCAAATTCAAATGTGAAAAAACCCTTACAATGTAAGAGAGAGAATCAAGGTCAATATTGTCATCATCATCATCCTTATAATAGCAAGCTTCTCCTTCTTCAAGCTCAGTATTATCATCCATATTCAACCGAAAAAACACACACCAAAAATTTCTAAACCTAAACCAAAAAACTCCAAATTCCAAACAGTACCCTTTTCACATTGGAACCTTCTCTGAAGTCCAGCATAACTTCAACAAAACCCCCAAAAAAATTATCAAAAAAACCCAAATTAAACAAAAATTGATATTTTTTTCCCCAATTTTCAAGAAAAAAAACACCGACCCACAAAAGCAAAAACGAAACCTCGAAAAACCCAGAAGAGAAAACCGCAAAAACGAACGGTGATCATGCGATAGGAGAATAAACCAGAATAAAAATCATTACTTTACTTGAATTGAATTAAGAAAAAAATTGAAAAATTATGGGTTGAAAGCACCACAGAATCTGGTGGTGGTGAAGCGGTGGAGATTGATGAAACCGATCAGTGAAGAGTGGAATGACGGCGAGTGAGTTCAAAACGGATTCCAAAGATTTTCACTTCGCTTTCGCTTCTCTCTCTCTCTCTCTCTCTCTCTCTCTCTCTCTGCGCATGTCACACCAAATAATGCTTTGAGGCTTTGATATTCATGACTATATTAATTCATTCTTCATTCTTTGATTAATTTAATTAATTAATATTATTTTTAATCATTTTCTCTCTTATAACCTAATTATAATAGTTTAGTCAAAATTAATTAAACAATGGATGGATTGGTTGAAGAGGTTATAATAAGTTAATTATAATGGTTTGGTCAAAATTAATTAAACAATGGATTGGTCAAAGTGGTAAATCACTTAAAGTTTTAAGTATGTGATCAGGTTCAATATATGTCTGGTGCAAATAGAAAAAGTTGGTTGGAGGGGAGAATTTATATTGTGTATCACACAAATTCCCCGACGAATATTAATTAGCGTTAAACAACTGTGGAAACTTTATATTAATATCATTTAAATGCAAAAAAAAATAGTAAACTGTATATCATATAAAAAATCGTTAAATAAGTTTATGGTACTTGTATTTGTTGTTAGTGCCTAGAGTTGGGAATAAGTCTGGCCGGCTACAATGGCCTACGGCTTAGCCTGTTTAGAAGGGAGGCCTAGGCTTAGGTTTTTTAAAAAGTCTCTTTAGTTAAATAGGACAAGCTTAGGCTTTCAGAAAAGCCTCGTAGGTCGGCCTATTAATACATATCTATTAAAAAATATTTTTTATATTAATATAATTGCATGCATTAAAATTAGAAACATAATTTTCTCTACCTATCGGTCTCGTAATAAGCTTTGTTGTAATAGGGTTTTAAGTAGGTTTTAATGTTGTTAAAATTTGTTTGCAGTGAAATAGGCTTTCAGACCAGGTCAGACTTTTAAATAGGTCAGGTCAGACCAATAACAACGGTCTATGATAGGCCATAGGCCATGCTCAAGCTTGTTAATTTTTTTCGTAGGCCTATCAAAGTCTGGCCTGACCTGACCTATTCACACCCTTATTAGTGCCTTGCCAATGAAATTTTCCTTCAAACAATGGTCCTCTAATGTTTTTTGTTATTTTTTGTTTGAATAAGTTAACCGTGACATTGTATAGAGGGACTAAAATGAAAAAAATTTAACGTAAGTTTTTTTGTCTTTGTAAATATATCATACTTCGAATTACTCTTTCTATATAGTGTTATGTGTGCAACCTTTAACGATGGAAACTAAATTTATTGACAAACAACATTTAAGACCCGTTGTTTGAAGGAAAAAATTACAGGAACTAAAAAGAAAAAATAAGATTGATAGAAGTAATACAAAGATGAATAAATAAATATGGTGAGTGGAAGATGTGATGTGTGGGATCAGTTGAGGATAATAAACTCTTAGTCTCCGTTTAATCCTCAAATTCAAATAATTAGCATATTGTTTGATGTCTTAGCAAATTGTGTTGACTGTGAGTAAGGGTATTTTTTAATCTCTACCAATTTAAAGAAAGACATTAATGTAAAGAAAGACATTAATTTGTTTATGTGTGGTCGCTTTTCTATTGTGCATAATCATCTTTTTTATTGCATTGGTTATAATTTTTTTGACATATACCGTAATCAAATAATTTGATAAATAAGATCAAAATATGGTTTCTTTGTCCTTGTGATGTGGTATGAACAATGCATAATATATGTAAGGTCTAGGGTTCAAACTCTGGCCACCATAAAAAAAATATTTTCTTTATAATGTCTGATATATTTCTATTGCAGTGAGATTGTCCTATTGCAATGAGATTAAATTGATTTTTAATTATATTAATAGGTAAATGAAAGACATGGTTTAAAAAAATACTACTCCAGAATTAAGTATATACACAAGTATATAAGATGATATAATAGTTTAAATCATAAAAATTCAGAGTAAATATTCTTTGCAGTGTGAGTCAACCATAACCGTTAAAAATAAATAATGTGTGTTGTATATAACTTAAAAGTCAACTAATGATGATTTGTGATCGCTTGACTATATATAAAGTTTTATATCAACAATTCATTAAAATTATTCTCTTACAATTATGATATATAAAACAAAATTGTTTATTATTAATGAAAATAACTTTTTAATTTTTTGTCCTATCCGTTGGTACAAAATTGGTTTGTACAATTTCTCTAACGTTTTGAAGACAACAAAGTATTAAAGAACAATTTGATATGCTAATATATATTCACACTCGTGTGCGATCAGCACGCACGAGGTCTTTTGTCTTGCCTTGAGTAGCGATGATTATGGGTTGTTGTGACACCATGTATTTGGCCTACGAATACGATATGAGTTGATGTCTAGTCTAAAACAAGGTTGAAGTACAATGACAAGTGAGGATGCTGGAAAAGTTCGTCAAATCCGTTAAGACAACCCCTGCGATTAATGTATCTTCCTAAATTACTTATATCTAATGGTTTACAAAGAGAATATAAATGTTAGGAAGATGTTTTGTCCATATATTGAACACTTGAATATCATTCTCGCTCCACAAACAATAATTAACTTAGTTATCCATCTTTTCAAAACTTATTAAGATGTAATCTCATCCACATTGCTTAACTATTTTTAGGATAAAAGTTTTAATTTGACGTTGGACAAAAGGGATCATAAATTGTTTTTATTGATGCATTAAAAAACATAAATCTTTTGTTTATACATGTGAATTTTTAATGTCTATTGCAATTTCTTCTATTTATCAAAACAGAAAAAACTATTGAACAATGTAATACTTTGATCCATCTTCGTTTTGACATCTTTAAGTGTATGTTTGGTTTCACTTTCAGAGAAACCAAAATTAATTCTGCCTCCAAAATTGATTATATTTGAAGTTAGGATATATGGTTTTTGGTTCTAGAATTGATTTTCACATACAAAATTATAAGAGCATCTCCATCGCTAGAACAATGTTGATGTTCTCAAGTTAATTTTTGTGGGTCAATAATCGTTACATAGGATTCAAGAACTTTCCTCATTTTCACTACAATGCTTTTAAGTTCTTAATTTGTTTTATACGGGGTCCACCATGAACTTCACATATTATATTTTCTTTTCGATTCCTCTCCCCCCTCTCCTTGTTTTTGTTTTCTCTAACATAACACTGCAAGAACATGTTTTTATATGAGAACGGTTCTCCAACCTGTCATTCCATGTCATTCTCCTCCAATGCCTAAAACAAAATTCTATGTTCTTGTGTTTTAAGAGCAATAGGTAGAACAAGCGTATTTTATTTTTTGAGAGAAGGTAGAACAAGCGTTGTTGATGCTCTAATCCAATTATTTTTATATAAATGTATTCAAACCCAAATAACTTTTAATCGAAATTACTTTTAACCAGAACCCGTTCTCCACAATCAATTCTGAGCCCGTTTGTTTTGGACTTTTTTTGATCTTAAAAAATCATTTTTTTATTTTTGTAGTGTTTGTTTTAGATTTTTAAAAAATCCATTTTGTTAAAAAAATTATTTTTAGCCTCAAAATAAAAAGCTATTTCAAATAGCTTTTTCAAAATCAATTTTTTTCTAAACAAATAGAAGTAACTTTAGATTTTCTTTAAAAACCTCTAAAAAAAAAACTCTAGATTCTTTTAACTCTAAAATCTCTGTCAAAATCAATCTTCCGGGGAGCAATGCTATATCTCTAGAAAAATAATATCAAGAATTCTTCAAGAATCAAAAGCAACCAATCACAATGCACTATTTGCCACAATTCAAAGAGGTGTGACTAAAAAATAGGAAGTGAACAAATAAATTATGCAATTAAAATTTACCAACTGTTTCTTCAAAAATTCTTGATGTTATTTTTCTAAATAAATAACATTTTCCTTTTCCGGGGAACCAAACACATGTTAAGAAGTTACACGTATGTTTACCGCGTTTGACAATAAAATCAAAATGCAGAACCGCACGTGCACATCCTACATTCACTTTTAATTAAGATTCTTGTTTGATTGGTCCCTTTTACAATTTTTTGCATTAGAAATTATTACTACACCCTTCATAATAAATAATACTTTCATTGTTAAAAAAAATTAAATTCATTCACCCAATTCCAATTTTATTTTAATTAAATTTTCTGTTCCTTATTTTATTTGCTTTTATTTTTTTTCTGTTTATTCCTTTCAGGGAAAAATCTCTCTCGTTTTTTCTTCAACTTTTTGCTTCTGAATTTCCAAAAAGGTTTCAATTTTTTCTGTTTTTCTTCTTTTGGCTTTGGTTTTCCCAGATTCTATTTTCAAGTTCTTGGCTTTTGCATGTTGAATTTTGTCATTTTTTTTTTCAATTTAAGGTTAGGGTTTTGTGCATGCAAATTTAATTACGAGCGATTTCAATACCCAGTTCATTTTTTTCTTTGGTTTTGTTGCAGTGAAAAATGGGTAGTTTCTATTTATGATTTTTAATTCGAATCAAGCATCAAAATCTGAGCTTTTTTCGTTTCTGTTTTTTTTTTTCTTTCAGTGGAATTTTTATTTGGGATGGATTATTTTTTCTTCTTTTTGTTGTTATTACTTGTGTTTTGGGCTTCATAGTGCATTGAATTGACGCGGCACTTACTTGAATTTGCACTCTGCAAAGTGAACAAGATGAAATACTGCGATGAAGTGTGGTGATTGGAAGGTATTGTGAGTGTAGCATATTGCATTGGAGGTGGAATTTTTAGTCAGATCATGGATCATGTAAGGAATGTGTGTAGTGTAGTGGGGACTGTGCTGATTCCCACGCGGTTTGTTTGGCCTTATGGTGGAAGTAGTGTTTTTCTCAGTGGTTCTTTCACACGGTGCGTATTTTGACATCAATATCCTAGTGCATGTTTGGAATCACCATGAGTTTGAGTACATACCATAAGTGATTTTGTTGAAGCTACAGAGTGTAGCTTTTGCCAAAATCACGGTGGCATACTTTGATTGTACCAAACATATCTTCTCGTAAATCCTAATGTGCACTTAATCTCTTTCACGAGAATGCTCTAGTTTACTTTTGTTTATCTCTATCGGCCTCTAATTAAAACTATAAATTTTCGTTGAAAGGTGGTCTGAGCTTTTGCCGATGTCTCCAGTGGAAGGTTGCCCAACAGTGTTTCAAGTTATTTACAGATTGCCCCCTGGTTACCATCAGGTCAGTTTATGATAATGTTGATGATTTACTGGGGTATACATCTCGGGTGTTGTAGTCTTGCTGAAAAGGATTGGTATTTTGTTTTAGTTTTGGATGATGATTTAGAACTGTAGAAGTTTAGTTTTGTGGTCTTTCACATCATATATGCGTTTGTCTGGTTTTGTGGATTATACAATTTCATTGGCAACTATTGAGAGATATATTCTACTAGGAAAAAAACAATCCTTTTGGTGGGTAATAGCACCAATTGTGCTTTATATTAGTGTAAATTGATAAAAATATAAAATTTATGGTTTTATGTGAAGTGTGGTTGATATAGAAGTGCAATGGGTCGAGGTATGTTGATATAACAGCGTGAGTGCTGGACCCCAAAACCGCTGAAACAGTACAGCAGATAGCAGGATAGCCACTATTGCAAAGATTAAAATTTTAAGAAACAGTATACAAAATACACACACTCAACAAATAACAAAATGCACAAAATAAAAGGAGTAATCAATAATCATAGTTAATAATTATAATAAACTATTGTTATTTGTCACCAACATTGAAAACCACAACCCAATTACTAGTTAAAGTTCTAAAAGTAATCAAAATGACAGGGAATGTCTCATTTGCAACCCTTAGTTTTGACATTGCTGCCGTAACCTTTGTTGGAAAGAACGGTCTTTGTCGTTGGAAACAGAAAATGCAGCCGTTGCTAGGTTGTCGCCGAGAACCAAGAAAAGGGAAAGTGGTGGTGGGCTTTGCGTGCAGAACAAGAGGTTTGAGAGTGACTATGTGAATGAGAGTGGGAAGAAAATGTAGGGTCACTCTTATACTAATAAAATCAAATGACCAAAAAACCCTTAAAAACAATGTATGTATATAAGAAAGGATTAAATGGGACATTTCAAACCCTTCTGCTAACTGCTGACGCAACAGTGATATTTGACCACAAATGCTGCATCTGCTGGACGTGGGCAGCCTGGAAAATGCGTTGCAGCAGGCTGCGGCGATTGCCCTGCTATTGACAAAATATGTTGAAGGTTATTTACAGATGTTTAGTTTCCTAGTCCCTGATTCCCATCTGAATCTATTTTAATTGCAGTAATTAATTGTTTTTCATTTTTAATGAGGTAATTATCCCACCAAACTGACCAGAAAAGTCAGCAACTAAGATTTCAACAATAACTGTTTCAGGGTAGTCATTAGTGGTTTCATAGGCACTAGCCACCATAGTCATATTTTGGAGTATTTTGGTGATGCCATATTCATTTTGTCCATCTATGTTCCTAATAAGTGTTATTTTGTCTTCTCAATGTGTGTTATCTATGTTTGAGCAGTAAAACTGCTCATGTTTGAGATTTCAAGTTTCTGATTATGATATGCACCGGTGAAAATGATAAAAAAATGTTTTTTGAGAATTTTTGGTCTTTATTTCTCGACAGCTGGATGCTTATTTTGTAATTTTTTCAATGCAGTACAAGTTTTTTGTTGACGGAGAATGGCGGCACGATGAGCATCAACCTTATGTACATGGACAATATGGGATAGTCAACACTGTCTTATTGGCTACTGATCCTAACTACATACCTGCTATAACTTCAGACATTGCTTCAGGAAATAACATGGATGTGGATAATGAGACTTTTCGCCGCATGGTAAGAGTTAGTCATGCCTCGACAACATTGTTATTTTTTAAACGGCTTTTATTTCTATCATGTCTTTTGACTATGTCGTACTCCTGAATGATTTTTTTAAAAATGTTGCTATTTGTTGAGACCTTTGAATCCAGTTATATTGATCTATGCAGGTCTGTTGAATAATCTTCTATATAGAACCAACTTTAATATATAATTCCTTCCTGATTGTCTTATTTGTCTTAGATCATTGTTGTTAATGGGGATTGTGGAATACGGAGGAAGGCTAAAAATTCATCATATAAACGCCAGTGCGGCCTATGGCGTCACCATGGCAGGCATCCCTTCAGAAATTGCCTATGGCGATTGTAAAGAAATTCACCATGCCATTCTGCCATGGCTGCCATTTAACAACACTGCCTTAGATAGGGTAAGGAATATAGTCATTAGAAAGAAAGTTGGGGTAGCTGTCATTGCAAAATAGATGGTAAGGGTGTCGGTAGTTTAGACACGCATGGAAAAGGCTTGTAGAAACGTCATCATTTGGGGGTAGGGGGGTTGATCAAACCATTATGAGAGGAATACCAAAGAAAATTTTATATCAAACCATTATGAGAGGTTTATAGGTAAGTATTGTATTTCCAAACTTGATTCATGAGGTGTCCTCATTTGACTAGTAGGAAAATATTTGCTTGCTTGCTGTTGTTGCTCTGGTGACTTGCAATGTTTTGTTGGCCTGTTGCACTTTTTATTTCTACTAAATGCCCATGCCTTAAGTTGGCATTGTATTTGCATTTTTTTTTGGTGAGCTATTGTATTTGCATTTTTTTTGGTGAGCTATTGTATTTACATTTGAAATTTGATTGTTTCTGCATCAAGTATAATAACGGCGCTTGATAATAAAGCAGGTCCGGGTGACAGACGGTACATTGAATGAGGTGCTTCCAAGAATATCAGATACTGATGTACAAATCTCTCGTCAGCGTATTTCTGCGTTTCTGTCTATGCACACAGCTTATGAATTACTTCCTGAGTCAGGCAAGGTTTGGATGTTTTACCATTGACCATTAAGTTTTTGAATTCACGAGTTGCTGACTTGTTGTCATCAAATGTACAACTTCACACTAGTCATTAATTTAGTGACTCCTGGTTGCAGGTTGTCGCATTGGATGTTGATTTACCAGTGAAACAAGCATTTCATATACTACATGAGCAGGTACGTATATCATTAAAAAAATATTGAATAATCGTGCTAAAACTTGTATGATTACTTGTCAAACTTGTTTTGACAATTATTTTCAGTTCTTTTTCCTTCTTTAATCATATTATAGTTTTTCAGTTTTAGCATTATTGCATTTTCATACATTTCTGATTAGGGATTTGCTCATGCAAATTTTCTGATCATAATAATTTACAGGGAATATACATGGCTCCTCTCTGGGACATTTGCAAGGGGCAATTTGTTGGTGTTCTTAGTGCTTTGGATTTTGTTTTAATTTTAAGGGAGGTATGTGTTATATATTTCATTTTAATATTAGTAGAAGATCTTAAGTTCAAGATCACCATTTCTTTGTATCGGTATGTTACTGAATAAGCAAAACTCTTCTCGTGATGGTTAGTATGAATTTTTTTTCTTCTGTATTGTTTGTTTAGAAGAAAGAAACGTGTTAACAACGTAGAGAGGTGCTAGAGTCACACTCTCAAACACACTCTTGAAACACACTCAAGTATTGGGGAACATCATCCATTTTTTCAACTCATTACTTGATTACCGATATTTATTTTATGAGTTGTGTTATTTGAACAACGTTGTATGACGACTCTTGGGACAACTATAAACTTACAAAGAAAATGATATATTGACACAAAAACCAAAGTAATAGAGAGAGAAAGTAAAAACATAGTATGAAAGAGAAAGTTGTCACAAAAGTTGTCAAAAATTAGATGTACAAATATCATTTCTCTTATTTTATTTATGAGAAACGATATTTGTACAACCACTTTATTACAACTTTCTGACAACTTTCTATCTCATACTCACATTATATTCTTATTATCTCTCTTCCTTTCTCTCTCTCTATTGTTTTGGACCAATGAGAAGAGAGAAAATGAAAGTTGTCACAAATGGTTGTACATATACCACTACTCTTCAATTATTCACTTTTAATTGATTATTTTTTATTAGGCAATGAACCGTCTTCCTACATTTGGTGTCATCCTCTGTTTCGACTTTCCTATTCCTTGGCAATTCCATGTAATATGGTCTTCCTCCGTTCAAAAGACCATCTGCAAATTCCATTAAGCCATGGTGCCACAGTTTTAACACTAAAATCTGCAACTCTTAAGATATAATTGAGACACTTAAACGTTTGAAATGTTTAATCTCTTTGACAAATTAAATCTGATGGAGGTGGTAAATGTAGAATCATTTTTCCATTGTAATCAAGAACTATAATCAAGCCTGGTAACATTGACAGTAGTGATAAATTATTGAGTATAATGATCAATTTCAACCTTTTCTTTTCTTCCCCCACCTACAAAACATTTCACAACCTTTATGTGGGATCTATAACCACCGTTTCCCTTGGGTGTCACTACCAAGACCCTAACGAGAGATCACCACCACCCAGAGTTTAGAGAAATCATGATGTTTGTACAGCCCCGAAAATTTTCCTTGTGCCTCCTCTAACCCAAATCTCCTCCGGCTTTGTTTCTATATCTAAGTCTCTCACACAAAGCTCATCATCTCCATCGACCGACAACAGCAACACTGCAAGGCTGCAACACTTCCCCACCCTTTCTTTTTATGCAACTTCCACACCCATCTAACGGAAAAAAGGCTAACCTGCAGAACTGGTAACCAAGTTGGGCAATAGTTAAGAGTGTGTGACCATAGCATATTATGTACCGATAGTTCCTTTGTACAACATAATCAGATATTCTTTCATTCGTTTACATTTTGACCAGTAATGTTCATATTTAATTGTTGAAACTTGTCAATTGTCATTGCCTTATTTTCAGTTGGGGAACCGTGGATCTAATCTGACAGAAGAGGAGCTTGAAACACATACCATATCGGCTTGGAAAGAAGGAAAACCATATCTCAATAGACAGATCAATGGACATGGAACTGCATTTTCCAGACATCTTATCCATGTAAGTGTTTTGTATGCTTAAGTATGTCACGACGTTCATGTTTTTTACTAGCAGATTATGGTATCTAAAACATATATGAAGGTGCTTGTGTTTCATCGTGTATAATGTGCAGCCTGAATTAAGTATACTCTGAATATTTTAAATTTCTATTCCTACTCTTAATATTAGCAGTCTATTTTTGAAAGAAACTTATACTGGAGACCATAGATCCAGCCTACTGTGTGTCAATAGTAGAAAGCAGCAGTACATGGCTGCGGAGAGTGTCTTTTTAGGCCTTTTTAAAATTATGGTCCACTTTATCTGAATAATATATTTTGGCAACCCATGAAGCCCGAATACGTAGTGCGGGTGCGATATGATACAAATACACAGATACGTGCAATAACAATAACAACCAAGCCTTATCTCACTAAGTGGGGTCGGCTACATGGATCAAATTACGCCATAATATTATATCATATATCATATTTCTATCCAACTCATTAACCTCCAGATCTTTCTCAATAGTTTCTCGTATAGTTTTTCTAGATTTTCCTCTGCCTCTAGTTATTTAACTACCCTCCATCTGATCTACTGTTCTTACTGCAGAATTCACATGTCTTCTCCAAACCACCTAAGCCTAGTTTCCACCATCTTTTTTATTATAGGTGCTGCCCCGACGCTCTCGCTAATGTTGTCATTTCTAGTCATATCCCGTCTAGTCTTACCACATCCAACACAACACCCTCATCTCAGCTACACTTAATTTATTTTCGTGTTGGTTCTTTACAGCCCAACACTCTGTCCCATTCAACATCGTCGGTCTTACAGCTGTCCAATAAAATTTTCCCTTTAGGTTGAGTGATACTTTTGTATCACATAAAATACCTGAGGCCATCCTCCATTTCAACCACTTAACTTGGAGGATTGGGCCTCGGCCCAGTTCGGGACACCATTTAATGCTCATCCATTTTCATGTGCAGTCATTTTGGGTTGAGAAGAAACTGAGATGTGTGTATACTGTCACTTTTCCATTATATATTTTACCTCTTGTTTATTGTTTATTTTTGGTTACTTTCGTAAAGTTCAGCCTGTTTTGAATACCAAGTTTACATTGACAGTCAAATCATATAACATTGCAAACTTAAAGGAGATTGTATCAAATGACAGAGGATCTCGAATGCTAATGTTCTAGACATAGCTGCTTTAGTAATCTTTCTGAAAACCTGTCTTGGCCCTGGCTTGATTAGATGCGCTCTCAATCATAAATTGATTAAATGAATTTAATTTAAAGACTGCTTGAGTGAAATGATTTTGGGTCTATGCTACCTTGTTTTATACTTTAACTAAAGTTCCTTCTTTATTTCACCAACTATACTGTTAGCTCACTTACTATGTTTTGCACTCTTTTTGAATATTCTTTTATGATGATGCAGGCAGGGCCATATGATAATTTGAAAGATATTGCCATGAAGGTCTTGCAAAAGGAGGTTTCAACAATTCCTATTATCCATTCATCTTCTGAAGATGGTTCTTCTCCACAGTTATTACATCTTGCTTCACTTTCAGGAATACTCAAATGTAATCTCTTATGGTAGTTTTCTTGATAATGTTACTAAGTATGCTTTATTCTAACCAAATGTATTTTTCAGGCATTTGTAGGTATTTTAGGCATTGCTCTAGTTCGTTGCCTATACTACAACTTCCAATCTGTGCAATACCTGTGGGCACATGGGTGCCCAAAATCGGGGAATCAAATCGGCGGCCTCTAGCAGTGCTGAGACCAAGCTCATCTCTTGCTTCAGCCCTAAATTTATTGGTTCAAGGTGTGAACTTTTTGTCTGACCTTGAACATAGTGTATCAAAAAGAAATGCGAGAGAGAAAGAATGAAGAAATTGGTATCCCATTATACTTCTGAGGTATTAGGCTAATGACGAGGGCAATATCCCCCACTTTGAGAAGAATGTTAATGTGTGATTTATGATTAGCGATCAAATGAGAATATGAATTTTATGGGGGATATCATTTTAAGCTTCAAGACTCAAAATATAAAAGAAATCTTTCCATTGAACCTGAACATAACTATACTTACATTACTTATGGCCCTTTGCTTTTGCAGCCCAAGCAAGTTCAATACCGGTCGTTGATGATAATGACTCACTACTGGATATATATTGTCGGAGGTTCGTTTTGTTTTGTATGTTTTTTATCCTCATCATTGTTATACTTTCTTACAAAAAAATCTTATATATTAAAGTATGTTAGTTTATTTCTTAGGATTAATTTATAATCTTAGAGTGTCTTAGACTATCTCTTAGGATTAATTTTTATAACTTTATCATCGTCCTCGTCGTATAAGCCACCTTTGACGAAGGCGACTTCATTATTGCTCTAGCCGACCATTCTTCCTTCTGCGTTTGCGCTGTTTGTATTTTGGGTCTTACTTATTTACTGCCCTATTTTTTTTTGGTGGCCCGCCCTCTTGTGTTTTGTTCATTGTTTGTGTTCTTGTGTAACATTTGCATCTACCACTGTTTGTGAACATCTTTGGTCTGTTTGCACATCTTTTTTGTTTGTGTGCCTCAAGTATTTGCTGTCTTTGGTCAGAAACAAATGCATATTTTGTTTCGAATGAAGTTGTGCCATGTAACCAAAAAAAAAGAATGAAGTTGTGCCACCATTATCGTTTCCAATTAGAGTTTCAGATGCCAAAGTGAATGCTAGCTCAATACTGTTTAAGTTTTTTTTAGAAGTTTTGATACTTCTAGTTAAAATTTCAGTTGTCAGAGTGAGCACTGAAGTGATTAAGCATTTCTCATTGGTTTGGTTTGAAGTTGTGACATCATTTGCCGATTGTTCTGTCGTTCTTCATATTCAAGATATCTTTTTGGGTCTGATTATGTCACCTGTTATAATTTCTCTTTCAAAGGGTATTTTGTAACAAGCTTAGTAAGCTTTAGCACAAGGGGTTTTTATAATATAAGAAAATATTAGGTATCTTAATTTATTTCTTAGGATCAATTTATAGTCTTTTAGGATCAATTTGTATATTAGTTGTTTCTATTATGATTTGTTTCTTGATTTTCTCTTTTATTTAGGGTCGAGTCTATGTATTCGATAAATAGGGATTAGTGTCTTTCTTTTGTATCAAGTTAGCATCAAACCATTATCAATAACATTCAAGCTCTTATTACTACTCTCCTCTTTTTATTTAAAACCTATAACTTCAACATGGTAAAACCAAAATTCTAATATGCATATTATCTGCACATTAAGTCCAGTAGGTGGTCCGGGCATGAGAGGGTTTATTTGGAGGAACCCAAATCCGATATTGAAAAGAGATAAGACCTAAAAAGAGTTTATAATGAGTAACACTCCTCATTACAAGGCAGTTTTGCAAGGATGTATTAGGCCTAATATACTTCATTATGTCTAGAATTAAATTGTCCTGCTAGCATTTTTTTCTTTGCAATGGCTTGTAAAAGCTTCTAACTTTCACTCTCCACCCTTTAATTATAGTGATATAATGGCTTTGGCAAAGGACAGGGCATATACACATATCAATCTTGATGAAATGACTGTTCAACAGGTAAGTTTGTTTTCCATTTTTGCATACCAATAAACTTCTTGATTTTGAAAATTAAAATACAAGTATGTCCTGATTTCATCCTTTCCTTATTATTTAAGCAGTTTGGTTGCTGAGCTAGGGAACACTGTAGGATGATATTGATAATTAGTAGATTTGTTCAGTATTCCTTAATAATTTTTCTTTTGTTAAATCATGTTTATTTCACATCATACAGCATAGGTTAAGCAAGAATAGCGATGCTTTAATTTAGTGTCTTGGATGATGTTGAAGTATACAATTTCCTGTATTTTTGAAATAATTCAGTCTTGTATGTTAATGATATGATATTAGAACATATTTTTCGTTTGCTTCATTATTGGTTGTTTCATAAATCTAGTGGTTGATGTCTTGAAGGCACTAAACAAACATCGATGAATAATAAGTACTAATATTAACGATTATATTTACCTTAACTCTTTTTTTCTTCCAATATGTTAGTTATTGATGCTTAGTTGAATTATTATTCCTTTTCATATTGAAATTTGAAAGTTAATGTGTACCTGTGACTTTGTACATTATGAAAAGATGTATGCAAATCGTTGTCCTGTATTTTCCTGCTGAAGCTTTGTAAACTTTCAGCGATGTCATATCTTCTTATGGATGTTTGTAATGGATCCTTACCGCCATGAGTTACTCATTGAGAGGATTAGCCAAGATAACATCTTCACCTTTGTTGATTTTGATTAATGTTACTTGAGGCTTTTTATTATATAAATTAAGATTTCATTTCGAACTTCAATATAATATTAGTGTCATTGTCAGTCTGTAATCTAAGTTAAAGTTGCATAATTTATCTATTTATATGGAGGCCCTTGTTTCTATTTTATTGATTGTTTGCTTTATTGTTCAGGCTTTGCAGTTGGGCCAGGACGTGTGTAGTCCCTACGAGCCGAGAAGCCAAAGATGTCAGATGTGTTTGCGTTCTGATTCACTGCATAAAGTGATTGAGCGTTTGGCAAATCCAGGTTTGCTTGTTTTCCTTTGTTTGGATGAAGCATGTCTTTTAATTTCCGTATCAAATTATCATTGAATATGGTGGATAGAGAAGTTTTCATTGAATATGGAGGGTCGATAAGTTTCTCGATATCCGTTGACTTCATTTGAAGGACTGTCATGCTGAAAATTTTGTGCTGTAAAATATTGGATTCAGGTGTGAGGCGGATTGTCATCGTGGAAGCTGGTAGTAAGCGTTTAGAAGGCATTGTCTCATTGAGTGACATATTCAAGTTCTTTCTCAGTTAGTTGTTTGAACTGGTAATGAAGGAGTAAAATGGTATATGCAGTACTAAAGCAAATATTTAATTTAGGCCACTGTCACTTCAAAAGAGATGTCAATGTTATTTATGTTGTGATTTTATCTCATTTTATTGTAATACATTTAGATTGGCCTCTTGCTTTGGTGCCTCAGTTTAAGATTTTAGGTTATAGAGAAAGAGGCTTGTAAATTCAGAGTATTTGGTTGCCCTAAATTTATTCATCTTCCCATTTGTATTTTTGTATTACCTTCAAATGTATTGTGCCCCTGATACAGATACCAGAAAGGTGGGTGGGGGAGCACAAATCATTACATGTTGTGAAGATACAAAATTTGAGTAAAAAAATTAACATCTAGATTTAGGTACTCTTGTTTTATATATGTTTGTTCATTATGACTAGGTTTATTTTTTGTCTTTGTGCCAATGTTGGTGATGAAATGGTGACTTTGAAGAGTTAATTTAAATGATGTTAATAAAAGAGAAAAGTGGAGTGGTGGACATTTAGAAAATTGGTGAAAAATATAGTAATATACTAAGATTTTTGTTTTTGATTACTAATATACGAAGAACTTGTTGGTGAAATAATATTATAAATAATTTTTTTTTTATAATTATTTCATTTAATATTTATCATGTGAATAATAATGACACTAATGTGATGGTAACCTTTGTTTGTTTGCTTTGCAAAGACAAAATGATGAATGTATTAAAACGATAACCATGATTCTCAACTAGCACAAGATACACTAAAGGAGAGAATAGAAAGAAATCACAACTACCACAGCGATGTAACTGAATACAAGAACTGAAAACACCACTGATGTAAGGCAAAACAGAAACTGTTTGTCTTAGCCTTCAACCAACAACACTAAACCAAGAATTTTATCTTCTCTACTAATTGGTTCACGTAACAATCAATCTGACCAATTAACACAATTTCTTAAATTCCTTACTTGCTAAATGGAGTGTGAGAGAGCCATGGTGCAACTACAGTGGTCATTGGGATGATAATTTACTTCATTTCTTGAGAGATTGCTCATTAGCTTCCAATATCTAGAAGTACTTAAAGGTTGATGATTGAGCTTAGTCAGATTGGCTGGGTGCTGATCTTTAGAATTGGTTCAAACTACATTTATTTAGTGATTTTGTGCTATCATAGTGACCTCTTACCATCAAACTAAACATGTTGATTGCGGCATGATCAAGAGAATCAAGACCACCAATAATATTGGGTGGATAAAACCTCCAACTGGTTGGTTTTGTTTGAATACGGATGGAGCATCCAAATGTAGCAACATGCATGCAGGTTGTGGAGTGATTAGGGATGACATTGATAATGGTGTTTGGATGTGCTTTTTTGCTAAAAATCTGGGCAAACTACCACTTATATGACGGAAATATGAGGAGTGTACGAAAGGCTGAGAATGGTTAGGAGCAAAGGTATCTCGAATTTCTTAGTACAATCGGATTCATAGTATCAATAGTGGCAACATTGGGAGTTCTATGAGATATAGCATCATGCGGAAGATTATGCATTTGCTTTCTCAGAATTGAAATGTTAGATTTATGGAAAGCAAACAGATGTGCTAATGTGTTGGCCAATATGAATTGCAGGGTAAATATCAACTATCTAGATTTTTAGTCGGCATCTATTGAGATGTTTCGGGTTTTAGACGATCGATTTTTAAGGTGTCTTCTCATTTAGTGGCTATATATATATATATATTTTTTTTTTCTTTTTTCTTTTTTTGGACTTTGGCCCTTTGTATTCTAAAAAGAAAACTCTTCAATTCATTTAGGTTTTATTTTATAATAGCTATTATATTTTTATGAATGAATGTGTTGCGGACGGGCAAATTAAAGGAAGTTACTTGATTATTATATTGCCAGTTGCTTGTGACCTGCTGCCATTTGAAATTGCTGATATCCAAGATAAATAGCAATATTATGATCTTTTTCAACCTGTTAGAGTCGCTACACTACCATTATTTTTTTGAGAAAAAAAAAATGAGTCAACTAGATAATCATAGAAGGTTTTAAAAACCATAATGTTGTCCTTGCAGCTAATAAATCGAAGAGACAGAGTGATTGACACGTCATTATCGTAGTAGATATATCCAGTTGTTTTATGTTTAGTCATATCACGTGTTGGATCGATTGTCATTTGAGTTAGTTAAGCTATCTTGAAGAGTTTAAAATGAAAATAAATTGAAATCAGCTTATAAACATGTCATAAATTGTTACCATAGTAAACTATCATAAACACTTTCACAAGGGGTTATACTAGAAGATAAACTCAAAGGGTCTTGCTAACAAGTGCTCTTAGGACATTTGTTAAAGACTCAAAAAATAAAAATGGTTTACAAATTTGATGTAAAAAAATTACTTTTTAAACTTTTAATGTTTTAAATGCATCATTTACAAAACAAAATTCCTCTTTAAATTTCTGTTAACATTTCCCAAACTCAAATAAGCAAATCAAGCTGTTAAAGTGAATTAGAAAGGATGTTCCAATCCCAATAAAATGGAATTACAAAACCTAAAGCACAAGAAAAAAGAGGCACTTTCCATGAGTTATTTTGTGGATAAACACTATCGTTTACACCAATGAAAAGCAATAAGAGAAATTAATTAGATTTAGTCTTAAAACTTCATGCCATAAGTTGGTCCAATACTTCTTCGTTACCAACCACCTTATTATGCATGATAACTTCATTTCTAAAACACAACACGACACACATAAATGTATTCCAAATCAAAGGCAATCCAAGTAAAAATGAAGTGTTTGCAAATTCCTAAAAGCCCCCCTATGAAACTCATCAAGCTAATGATGTAATGATCACGTCTTTTTCAAAGGATGAATGAAAATATTCATGAATTATCTTATAAACATGCAAGAATATTTACAATGTACAAAGCGATATTATATGTAATATTTATTTATTTGAAGGTGATCCAGATAATGAATAGGTCTAACCGGAAGATTGAAGGCTAAATTGTATTTTTGGTCCCTTAACTATTTAGGTAGTATCGTTTTGGTCCTTTAATTAAAATTCGATTTATTTTGATCCCTTAACTTCTCTTTGTTATATATTTTGGTCATTTCTGTTAGTTTTAATTCAAAAACGTTAGGTTTTCTTCATTTTCTTCTGGAATTTTTCTGGGATTCTTTTTGTTGAAGGATGATGGAGATGATATGAAGATGAAAAAGAGGACAAGATGAAAAAAACCTAACATTTTTGAATTAAAACTAACAGAAAGGACCAAAATGTGTAACGGAGAGAAGTTAAGAGACCAAAATAAATCGAATTTTAGTTAAGGGACCAAAGCGATACTACCTAAATAGTTAAGGGACCAAAAATACAATTTAGCCAAGATTGAACATCAAACACTGAATTCTACTAAAGTACATGGCCAGTAATTAAATATTCTCAAATTCAAGAGATTAACCAAAAACACATAATATGCATAAATTTAAAAAATAAAAATAAAAATAAAAAACAACTAATTGATCTTGTTCTTGACACAATTGACAAAAACATTATTACATTCAACAATTTATTACAGCCTAACACCTCTATAAATTTCATTTATCTCTTGAGGACTATTTCCTCCTCTAATTTCTTGATTATTAGTATTAATTTTATCAACTTCTAACTCTCTATACCTATGCAAGTACCTTCTCATCGGCTCAGCATAATCATCAAAACCAAGTGTTGCTAAAGCCCAACAAATATCATCACCATTTACAGTCTTTCTCCTTTCCTTCCTGCATTTCTCCGAAGCTTCACTCGTTACAAAACTTATGAACTCGGACACACATTCTTGCATTGTTTCCTTTGCTTCCTTCGATACTTTCGCATTCTGAGGTAAAATCTGCTTCATTATCCGACCAACATTGGCTATTGGAAGCAACCTGTCTTGTTCCTTGATACCGCCATTGTCGTTAGAGGAACTACCTCCAAAGTTATCAACCATTTTTGTATATTCTATGAACAAAAACTTCCCTTTAACTAGAGAATTATAGAATGAGAATGAAGGTTAGATCCAATTCCATTGTATATATATAGACAAATGTGTGTGTTGGGCACACTAGCTAGGCAAGTTAAATTAATTGTGATGTCTCATACCATTTTGTTTATAATATTCTAATAACAAAAGTAAAATTAGTGATAAAAATGCAAAAAAGAAAAATATGAATGAGTTAAAAAAAATTCATTGTATATAATTACTTTGACATATTCAACTTTTGAAGCATTGATTGATTATGCATATAATTCTTGTACTCACCCAACAATCACTCTCTTGTTTAATTTGACATGTCACATTAAATATGTACTAGTGGTGTCATGATATATGTTGCGGTTCAATCCAATGGACACTACATAATAATTTCTGTTTGCAAAATTTAGATGAAGTCCGACCCAAGAAATCTTCGCATTTCATTGGCATGCATGTACTATTACTATATGGTCTTCAGAAGGCATGTAGGGATGGTTGAAAAAAGTGAAAATGAAGAATATAATTAAGAAATGGCCCTTGAAAAGCTTCTATATGCAAATTAGTTGATAGGTGTTAGCATTAAAGGTAAAGAGTTATATATATAATCAACAAAAAGTGAGCCACCAATAAGCCAATCTTAACATGGTTTTGAGAAATGATTAAAAAGTTTTATATGTGAGAGGTTATATTATTGCACTTTGCCTGCAAGATGGATTGAATCTAACTCAATCTCCGTGAAGAAAACTAAGATGGAAAATAAACAAAGAAAAATTGATTAAAGTGAATAATATTTTTTTTGGGTGGTGGTGGTACGATTAGTTATATTTTAGCTATATATGCGTATGTTGTTGAAGATTATGTCATTCAATACGATAGCAAGCAATGTTTTTTGTTGTTTAAAGTAAAATGTTGGGTCCGGTGTGGGATGTTGGAACTTAGGACATGTGATCAAATGAGCTCCAAGGTTGTTGGTAGTTTTGTACCTTGTTAATCATGTTTACACTTTGAAAATGAAATGTGGAGTGATCACAGCTGGGTTGCTTTAGTTAGAAAAGTAATTATGGTCTAAATTAATACTCCATCCAATCAAAAATATAAGTATAAAAAATGAAGAAAAAACGGTGGGTCAGTTCAGTTTTCGTCCACCCCATAATTATTCTGTAAAAAATGGGGTAAGGTCGGCCGATTTGAGTGGATAAGTTGAAATTCTTACCTTAATCTTTGAAGGATTACCGAGGACAAGTTGATCCGTAAAAAAAAAAAAAAAACTGTGTCATTCACATCTCATGAAAATGATAATAATATTAAAAATCAATCATCATAAATTTTAACAAAAAATACCATTATGAATTTTAACAATAAAAAAATAGCACCATGTATGAGGTCTTGCATCATTAGCTTGGCTAGAGGTTAGAAAGAAAGTAAAGCAATTAACATTGTAGTGGATGCATATCATTCTTTCATATCGTTGTGGTAGCACATCCAAACACAATGGAACTCTTCATGGCATGAGTACCCCCTTCATGTATTTCATTCCGATACCATAGCACACACAAACAATATAGTTACATTGTTCTTAAAATCAAAAAATAAAAACATACGGTTACAATCCCAGCCAGAATTGTCGATGAAATTTAAGGTTTTCATTATTATTATGTTCATCTGCATAGTTACATGCATGCTATAATTGTTTCTGTCCCCACTTTAACGCTTGGAGGGTACCTAAGATTTGGTGGAAGCAACTAATGAAAAGCATCTCTTCGTAAATCCAAAAAAAAAAAAAAACTTTGTAAAATGATATTCTAATAGGAAGCCTAGAAATCTGCAAACTTTTGTTAAGGAATCTTCTTTATTATCAGATCATTTTAAAACAATAATCTCTTAGGACCAAGTTGTCTAAGTCAAACTTAAAACAATTTGCAATGTTTTCCGGTGAGGATCCAGTTGATGGATCGTTAGGACAGAAGTATACTTTCAGATTCATGGTACTAGTCTAGAAATAAAAGTTGATTTGGCACAAGTTTGTATGGATGGTTAAACCATTCACTTTTTCAAGGCTTTGATGGAAGAGAATGAAGGGCTCATTTGGGAGGAGTTAAAATATGCCTTGATGGAACGCAACAGGTTATTGAGTGAGGGAAATGTGTTTGAGTGCCTTATTTCCCAAGTGCCATGTTTATTTGATGAACCATTTGTCGGGTACTTTATCCATGGGTTGAAAGAAGGAATTCGAGGATGTGTCAAAAACCTTATCACATTAGGTACTGTCTCATGACATCACCCGATGAATGTGGCAAAGGTGTTGGAGCGGGAAACTGATGGGTAGGCAAGCAATATAATCTCAAAGAAACCAAATTATGGCGAGAGCGAACATAAGTGTGGGGGTTTACACAAATCGGGAGGTTCTTATTACAAAGGACGCTCATTTAACAATGACTCAACCTATGTTCGAAGTGACAAGGATCACCATGAGCACGAGGAGCGCCTTCTTGTGTTAAAATAACCATAGCAAATGACAAGGAAGAGCAAGGCAAGCGTGACGAAGGAATTTGATATCTCTCTTCCCAAGAAGTAGTCAAGTGGCGACATAAAGGGTTGTATTTCATGTGTGGAGGCTTCTTTCACCCTAGGCATCAATGCCCGGATAGACAATTCATAGTGGTGGTGACCAAAGATAGTGAGACAATGGAAGAAGAAACTTAAGAAAATGAGGAAGTTTACTTGCAAGATGGTGGCAGTGTTTAAGATCTAATATGAGAAGATGTTTTAAGTAATTAGTATGCAGGTAATTAGGTTTAAGTGGATTATTATTAAGAGGTCCATTATGATTAATTAATAAGAGGTCAATTAGGGATAAGTACCCGAATGTTCTCTTTATTTGTAGGGTAGGACATAATAAGCTTTCATTTCAAGGGCAGAGTAGGATTCTCTCCGAGATGGTTTATATAACTATTTTGGATTTTGTTAAAGATATGAAAAATAAAAGGTGGTCTAAATGAAGGAATTTCATATTTCTAACATGGACTCTCTGTTACGAAAATACTAATCCTTGATTTTTTTTCTTTATATTTCCTCACCAACTTTCAAAGCAATTAGAGTAGTCGATCAAAAACCTTTTTTTTCTTCAACTTCAAATCTAAATTCAATGTCAAAATCTAAAACACGGAGAAAAACTCTCAAGAAAATGTGAGGAGAGTTCCAACACAAGTGAGTTTAACTTCACAACACAAGATACCCTAATATATTCTTATTTATTAATTTTATTAGGTATGTAACAACTTAAGCTAATAACTTCCCTTTAAAATGCTGCATTAGGTGAGCAGCAATTTAACCTAACAAATTCCATCTAAAATGCAGTGCACCAATTTAACCTAACAAATTCCCTCTTAATAACACGTAAAATGCACTATTATTTTGACTCGACTTACACATTTTTTGATTTTGATTTTATAAATTTTTGCCATGTTACGCTGGTATTGTGTGTCTATTTTAGGTATTTATCTGTTAAAGGTCTCCGCGCGTCAAAATGATGAAATTCGGCGAAAAAGGAAAGAAAGGGTAAAAAGGGAAAAGTCAGACCAATTATTTCCCCATGTTTCAGAAGCTGTTTGTCCACTTCCTGCATTTTCTCCACTACCTTGGACATGATCAGAAGCACTCCTTGATGAACCTTTGACTATATAAGAGACCTTCAAGAATCTGTCCAGAACAGCGAAGCTTTACACAGAGAAATTCACTTGTTTAAAAACAGCTTGTATTTCACTTTTACGTATCCATTGACGTTCAAGGCTTTCAATTACCTTGTAGCTACCGTACAATTTCAATACCTTATTTAATTATAGTTTTGAATTAAGTAGTAGCCATATTCATTCCAAAGTGCCGTTTATTATTATTCCCTTTATTCCAATTTAGTAATTTTTCCCACTATTCATATTGCACTGTTGCTGTCATTGCTTCAAGTCAATTGTTTGCTTCTTTTCATATTGTTACGGCGCGGAACCAAATTGAATTCCATTGCTGCAATTTAACATTGGTGTGCCTAATTCTTTAAGTTCATGGGTAAACAAACTGCTTGTTGTACATGTGCGTGAATTGTTATTACTTATTTGTTGTGTGGCTGTTCATCATTGCTACCGTGGCTTCTTTCTTTTTATCTTAGAGGATCATCATTAACAGGTTCTATCTATTTGTTTATAGTTATTCAATTTATTCTTTTGTTTCTCTGTTTCAATTATGATTCAAAACATGAACAGTTGTTTATTTACTATCATTATGATGTATGAGTAGATTTTTATAGAGTCCGGAATGTGATGAATGTCGCACCAATGATACTTTGTTAAATTGTATGATTAGTAATTGTAACAGGAATTATTTTTAAGTCTGAAAATTCTGATTTTTAACGATGAACATTTACAGTGAATACTGAAATAACGCGATACCGGTTTCACTATCGAAAGAGTGAAACTTGTATCTGTCTGTAGAATTTTTAGGAATTGATTTTAAAATTCAGCGAAAGCGTTTTCTTTAATTAATTTAGAAATTTATAATTTTCAAAAATGTTATTTTAAACTTGTGGCCGTACACGCGAAAGCTGGCGTCTGCGAGTTTAAAATACGGTACCGGTTACGCGAAAGCTAACAGAACCCTTTAAATTAAAATTTCTACTAAAAATAACTTTTCAAACGTAAATTGATTATTTTTCAAACGGAGTTTTGAAATTGTAAGGCGTACGCGCGAAAGTGGTCGAATAGATTACAAAGTCAAAATTCAGTGTCGTACACGCGAAAGCTGGCGACCCCTTTAATTTAATCCTTTTAATGCGCGAGAATATTTTCTTGTTATATTCCGGGCTCTCGTCATTTGAAGTAATTAAAAACAAGTACTTTTCCTAATTTTGCAACCAAACTAATTAACATCGCCTTAGATAAACAACGTGACGATAGATAACTGTACTTGACATTGGTCTCTGTGGATTCGACATCTTTTATACTAAAACCGATATTTCCGTGCACTTGCGGACCTATCACCTCTAAAATGTAGCAATTCATAAATTTTCTCCTCACTGATGAGCTTTTCATTCCTATCATGTTGTGTCATCGTTTGTATATATCTGTTGTTTCTTTATACTTTTTTTTGACAAGTTGTTGTACACTTATTTAATACGTTTACAAACAGAATACCCTAGTTTTCATGCAAACCCGGCTACACTAATTTCCATGCAAACTCGGCTACACTAATTTCCATGCAAACTCGGCTAAATATAGCAAACTCTAACTGTGTTTCTCTCCACGAAAAAAAAACCTAAACCGTGGTAAATTACACAGACAGCGGAAGAATCATATATTTGGATATTTTGATTTTTGCAACCTTCCTCTCATACCACTGCTTAACTAGTATTTAACATGCATATTTTTTTGAGAATTGGAATAACCTTTTTACGTTTTTTGTATTTAGGTGTTGTTTTATTAGACACCTAAAAATGCATGTTTTTCGAAGCATATAACTTAAGTAATGGTTTTTGAATTGTTATTAATAGTGTTTTTGAAGCATATAACATCCTGAAGCATATATCAAGCATATATCACTAGTTTAAAGGTGTAATATACTCCAGGAGTGTTAAATATGTGATACCAAAACTGCAGCTATTGCATCGCGTCTGACCAATATGTTCAAGTTTCAAGAAAGAATTCCACATATCTCTTTACTCTCACCCTTCTTATTTTCTTTTTGGATACATTCTCTAGATTGTCCCATATATTTCTTCTTCATTTTCATTTTAAGAATTCTTATTTTCTGAAAGGAACGGCTACAAAATCCTTAATGGGAGACCTATTAAGGAAGGATGTTAATGTGGTTCTAGCTCACGGTGATGGTAGCTTGCGGTAATTGCCTACTGATTTGGCGACTGAAGATTACAAATGTTCACTCATCTTCAAATCCTGAAGCTTTGTTGTTGTAACATTTCTTCTCCTTTGCACGTTCACCAATCTTTCTCAGTTTCCCTACATTGTTTACTGTTTTCCATTCTGATGGATTCTTAGATTACGTGGATATGTATTTTGTCAAGTTTATAGGTGGTTTTTCATGTTAGATTCCTTGATTTTATTGATGATCATAAATTTAGTATTTGAGTTTGGGTTTTATTAGGTAGTTATATGCGTTTGTATAAAGTACGAACTCACTATCTTTTGGTTTGCAAGTTTTATTTTAAAGTGATTTGTTAATATGAGTTTAATTGTAATTTATTAACACTGGTACAGTAAATTAAGAGATGGAGGACAGTGAGTAACAGTCATGAACTCTTTGATGTTTTAGGCTTTGAATAGACATTAGGTTGACTTTGTTCATTCTAAATAATCTTGAATTTCTTCAATTCATTCTAAATAATCTTGAATTTCTTCACCACAATAAATTCTTAGATTCTTTTAATGTCTTATAGATATACATACATTGATTTTGCATGCTATATCCCATTGATTTTGCATGCTATATCCCATTGATATGATTTTAACGGGGATAGAGCGATTAGTTCTACATTTAGCATTTGAATTCAGTTTTCACATGTGTAGTGTTAGTCTACAAAAAGTTACAACTTTGATGGTTTCAATGATATGGTTGACAAATAATTTGAAAATAATAAGTTCCCTTCCGTTAATTTTGAGAAGGGAAGTGTTGGTCTACTTAAAAACACTATACATTGCTAACCATTAATTTTTAACTAAGTTACCAAGTTGGTTTCTTAACTATTCATATGGTTTTGGTCCCGTTCATCCAGGGACAGATGCAATATATGGGCCACACTAAAATTTGCCAAAATTATTTACATATGAAATATGAAAGATGTCTATAAAAATATGTTAGAGGAAGTTTGACTTATTTTGTTCAAATTATCATTTGTTAGGTTATAATTTTGGTGAAATTGGACATAATTTTTAAAAGACTAAATTGTATTTTTGATCTCTTAACTATTTAGATAGTTTCCTAACAATACAATAAAATATATTGTTTAGCAATACAATATACAAATAATCCTAATGCAACATTTCCCTTATTATATTCCTCTGCATTTTTTAATCGATACAGAATTTTAATCCCATAAACCCTTATCAAATACATTATTATCAAATCATATTCAAAACTTGTTGAGGTTAAATAGAAATTTTAACTGAATGTTTATGCGACAAACAAAGGCATAAAAGAATGAGATTAGTATAGAAACAATATGAATTGATAATTGTATTAAAATGAAAAAATAAATTCAAAAAAATGAAAAATTGAATCCAAAATATGTGCTAAAAATATTGATAAAATTGAAAGAATTGTAAATCTGTAGATGCAGTCCAGCAATGAGCCCGACGTAATAAAAAAAACGTGCGAGCTAATCTGAGTAAACAACACCTAATTTAGTGTCGCAAACGAAGAAATTGCCTCAAAACATTCGTGTTATGTTAAACAAACACGGTTAAGGGACAGAGTGCGTTTGCTTAAAAATTGTATGAAATTTAAATATCGAAAAGATGTTGCAGTACTAAAGGGTCTGAAATATCATGAAAAAATCAAAATCAGACGAGTGAGCCTGCATAGAAATTGATATTCGCAAGTATATATAAATATAATTGATTTGAACCGTTGTTTTGACAAAGTTCAATCAAGAAGCTGACTTGCGTTTTATATCTATAATCTTTTGAAATTTCAATCAAAATCAAAAAGAACACAAAATATAAAAGAAAGATGCAGAAGAATGTGATTGTGTATTGAAGATGTTGAGTCTGTGGTGTTTATATAGGGAATAAGGTTAGCGGCTAGGGTTTTGTGTTGACCCTTGACAGCACACAAGCTAAAAGACATGGGCCTCCATGCCAATTAACAAACCCAGGCCTGTTTAAGATTTTTTTTTTTCTATTACTTTTCCCACCTTCCTAATTCTCGCGCGCCCTATTTATTTTTATTTTTTGTGAAAATATAATGTGATTTTAGAATTTTATCCTCCAAATTAAGTTTTTCCTTTGTTATGGGGTAGAGAAATGAGTTTTTCACCAATTCAGATTTTATAATCCTGAAACCTCAAAAAATAGGGCACGTTCCTTTTTTCTTTTCTTTTTGGATTAGAAAAATTGAATACCCCTAAACACTCTTAAGTACTCATTTGTCGTCCATGCGAGCAAAGTTTAGTTGGTAGGATGATTGTGTTATATTATGGTAGGAATACGAACCCCAAATTCGTCACCCGATAAACTACCTGACAAAAAAAGGTATAATAATCATAATATAATAATTATGTGTCATTGAAACAAAGATACTTTTTCCAATAATCACGCGTCATTAAATTGTTTTGTCGAAACAAGATGGAACAAAACAAAGATATGATAATCATGTGTTTAATACCAATGACCAAAGTCACTCGTAATGATCTACCAACATCATGACGCAAACATCGGTAGCATGATTATCTCCTAAGAAAAGAACTAAAGTTCTACTCATGGAGTCGTTGATTTGACCGGTAGTTAAACCTTGTGAAAAAATAAGATATATGTTGTTCGTTATTTGGATATTTTTTTCATAGCAGAGTCCAAAAGACCTAAAGCTATGGGGATAGCCCTACGCACCCACCTAAAAACTCAGCGTCCCATCTACCGTGGTTTGGGGGGAAAATCATTCATACATCCACCCTTCGCGTATGTTTGGTTCCAATATTTTATAGGTCAAAATTGTTTTTAGAGGTGTAAACTTAATTTTGACATGTTTAAACATTTCCAAGTATGATGATGGATTTTGTCTCTATGATTTATTCTAACTTGAAGCTATGATTTGTAGTTTTTTTTTTTACTTCAAATATGAATTTTATTACACTCAAATTTACCATTCAATTTTGACAAAAGTTTTTTCCTTCAAATATGAATTTTAACACTCAAATTTACTATTCAATTTTGACAAAATCAATCAATTTTTGTCACAGCAAAACCAAAAACACACTCCATCGATCCCATATTTAATTTCTTAATAAAAATGGAACGAACCATTATCTATGAAAAGGTTGTTGTTTCACAGATTCAATACATAATATAGGTGGATGAAAAGATCCAGCAATCAGCACTACCAAGTTCCACAATAGTAATCCCTCAATGGTGAAGGACAAGTTGAATAACATTTTCTCAAGAAGAAATCTCTGGATGTAATTTAATAACTCATTTGTTTTAGATTCCTAGAGACTCCAAACATGATTCTGGCCAAAGCAATACCATTTTTGGTATGAGAAAATTTTAATGGTTGAGAAGTTTCCAGCTTAAAACATCACAAAGAACTTTTCAAGGAAGAACACCTCAGGACACATGGTGTAATAAGGCATACAATGAGTTTCATAAAACCTCTTTTTGAGAAGATAATAACAAGCTTCAAACTTGAGGCACCAACAATGATCCTTTTCCAAACACAGAATCAAAAAGGAGCCTTTGACTGCTAAAGAGTTCCAACATAACTGAACAATAGAAATTCTCATTGCTGCATTTATTACTTGACGATGAAAAAAATAAAATTGAGACCAAATTGATGGTACACCCTAAGTAATGCAATACACAATGCCAGGGATACTTGTGATTGCAGTGTGCATAGCTATGCTAGAATCACAAAATTATGCAAGGCTCTAAATAAACCGAAGCCAAATATCTGCTTTAAAAACACACCATACAGAATCAAGTAACTCAGTCTTGTTTATACAGTTTAAAAACATTTATGCCTTAGGAAAATAAAGCAAGCATCTATTCTTTTTTTACATAAATGCAAGCATCTCTTATTCTCCCTTTGTCATATACTCTCGAATAAAACCATCGGCTACATGTTATCAAATAGATCATTTTAAGGCATAGAATGACACCATTTTTTTCCAATTATCTTCAACGATAAAGTTAACTACCTTTTATGCTATTTGTGGATATTATATAACAATAGGTAAACTTGAAAGAAATAAACAAAAATTGATTAAAAATTATCATGGTATTGTTTGGATACTTTATGATGGAAATGAGAAACTCAATTCCATTGTATGAAAAGTGAATAAAATGATAAGCAGATCAATAAGCAAAAAGTTATTTCATCTCATACCCCCAAAATTGGGTAAAAGTAAAATACTAGAAGTTTTAGATGGAATAGATTAGGTTCCTTTCCACTACCAAATAACGACCACTAATGTCATTTTCATCCACTCCCCCTACTACCTTTCCATTAATTCAAACATAGTAGGAGCAAGGAGAAGCTTCTTTATGAACACCAATTCATGGTCAACTAATTGCTAGTTCAAAAACTTCTCACTAAAGCATTTTATTAGAAGGAACTGTAAAACTAAAAAAAAGTAAGCCGTCGATTCTGTAACTAACAGTAATGCAACACATAAATCATAGGCGTTGAATTAACATGCCATTGCCAGCGACAAATCATTTCAAAAACTTCTTCTCACAGGTAACATACAATGGTACATCCTACAATATAATAGTCAATTTATTTACCTTCTTGTAAGGTATTTATTAAACAATAGTTCAAACTCTGAAACTTTCCTATAATTTCAATATGAAGTACTCGGAAATAATGGAGAAGAATCAATATTTATTCATGCAAAAATGTTCCCGGTCCAGGGAGTACCTGATGTGGTGCACAACAAGTCCTCAGATGTCGAAATTGATCAATCTGAAACTGCTTGTGACAAGAGGTGCCAGCACAAAGCACTCCGATAAATCAGTTAGTTCCAGAACCAGCAAAGTGAAGCACTTTTCTACAATCAAACGTTTTACAAACGTGATTTGTCATGACTTATGATTTTGCTGTACCTTCTTATCTGCCATCTTCATCATTTGACGATATAACTTCAAAAGACGAGAAGCCTCCTCTTCATAATATAACACATACCTTTCCAAAAACAATTTCTCAGATGCATAAAATGGAGATGTCAAGCTAGCAAACTCGCTTCTCAAACCTTTCGTTACAAGATAAAAAACAACCATAGCTCTTGGAATGATCCTTTTCTCCAAACAATAACAAAACATCCCTGGTCCCTTGGCAAGGTAAGAAGAATCCCAACCTAATTCATTAACCCAAAAACTCAGCACCCTATTGATTTTTTCGTCGGATACCAACATACATTTCGGCTGCTTCCTAATAGCTTCCATAACAGTTTCCTCCGACCAACCCCATTTCTTAAAAGTATCAATTCTATCATTCCACGTGGATTTGCTTAAACATAATCTAGCAAGCAATGCATCACCAAAGTTATATCTAGTAGGATCAAATCCCATATTTTTCAATTCATTCATAGTCTCGCCTACCTTTCTAGGAACACGAAAGATAGCATTAGGTCTAGTACTGAGAATTCTATAAATGCTGGTATTGCAAACACCATTATCAATCATCAAATTGATATTAGAAATCATATAATTACAACAAATCAAAGAAGGACATAAAATTACAGAAGACATAGCCTTTTGATTAGATTTAAGGAATTGAGTTATCAAATTATAATTAGGGATAACACGATTCTTCAAACTTGATTTCATGAATCTAGGGTTACCTGCAACAATACGAAGAATGTCAGAGGTAGAAGCACCTTTGGAGAGTAAAAATTGAAACTTTGGGAGAATTCTTTTGTGGGTATCGCAGGAAAGAAGCCATGGTTCTCTTTTGATGATGTTTTGTATATCTGAGTCATTGAAACCGTGATTTTTGAAGAAGTTGATAACTGAATCGGGTTTCTGTGAGGTTGTGAAATAAAGCTGTTTGGAAGCTTTGAGTGCGGATTCGGGTGTGAAACCGAATTTGTCGATGAGGTAGGAAACAGAGAAGGAGTTTGAATCTGAAACGATGGTAGTGGTGAGGAATTTGATGAGTGAAAATTGGAAGGGTGAATGGTAGAGTATTGTTGATATGGCAAATGCATTGCGGTTGAGAAATGTTTTGAACATTGAATCAAAATGTAATTGATGCGTTTGTATTGAAATGTAGGGTTTTTGTGAAAGAAGATGATTCAACTCAACTGGGTTCGTGTGGATACAACTGAACTTAGAGAGGCAGAGAGGGAGAAGGGTTCCAATTGAATTGAGATACTTTGGGTTAAGGATTTTCTAAATTGCCTTTCTGGATAATTTAGCCAAACAAATTAAAAATAGCCATGTGTCCTCCATAACATAACATGTATTTTAATATTTGCATATTCACCTCATTTTAAATTAACGACATTTTACAAATTAAACCATCAAATTAATTAAATTTCCCCCAATCCAATCATCAATCTCCAAACTTTTTTTTTCTTCTTTAAAGCCAAAGTTTAAGAATGGCTTTGCAAAAATCATTAAAAATTAATAATATCACTCATGGGAATGGAACCAAGGTTCTCACACTAACTAGAATCTTACTCCCAAACCACTTGACAAATACATCTTTTATAAAATAATTTGGAATGCAAAATACATATTATCAGTGAGCAATTATTTTTTTGCAATAACTTATAACCCAACTTTAGTAAAAAAAACATTTTATATGTGTATATATATGAAATTAGTAAATCTTTCTTTAAAAATAATATGAATTCAGTCATTTGAGTTTTTATATTATAAATATTATTATTTTATATACATTCATACTTTTATCTATTTTCTTCGTATTTAATATGTATTCTTGAGTGATTAGCTAAGACATGAACAAAGTGTAAATCAAATCAAGAATCAAGTGATCAAAGAACATTAAAGATTATGAACCCGGTCAGAGTTCAGAAGGTTGATCAGAAGATAGTTCAGAAGGTCGTTCGTATGGTTTATCAAGAACAAACCCAAAAATTAATGACCACAAAGAACATTCGTGGCACGGGGGATATAAACAAAAAGTACAAAAAATGACAATAACCTTGAACCAAACAAGTAACAAAGGTATTTATATGAATAAAGGTCAAAAGCACACTATTTGTTTATTTAAGTTTCATCTTGAGAAGTATTTTTAAAGTGTAGGATTAAATTTTAAAATGACCACAATTCAAACCCCTTCTTGACTTATCTACTTCAAACTCATGATTATTTTTTCAAAATATTAACTTTAATCTAATGTTTCTATCAAGTATTTTTTTTTGTTTTATATGCAAAACATTGTGAAATATTTGCACAGTGCCCGTTGCGCATTTAATTTGTTTACAATTACGGAAGTAAATTCTTATGTATTGATATGATAAAATTTTAAAAACTCGTGATTATTTTTAAAATATCAACATTAATCTAGTATTTCATTAACTATTTGTTCTATTTTATTTGCATATTAGTAAGATTAATAGATTGATCGAGAACATATTAGAAAAAATTTGAAATTTAGTCCCTCACTCATTTTAATTAATAAAATCATCAAATCTTAGTGTTTTAAATTTTAGTGGATTAAAATTACCCATTTATAGATTAAAAGATGGTTTGCTCGATTTCAAGAGAGTCTGAAGATTGAATTATTTGTGTGATTTCTTGGGATCGACGTTTGAGATTTCAAATTGTAACAACATAATTATCTTTTCAAATTACATCAACAATGTAATAAATATAATATAAAGTTTATCTTTTCCAACGACATCAACAAAATAACATTATTATTAGAAAAATTGTTTAGATGTATAATTTGAATAATAAAAATTTGTACTTGAAGTCAATACAATATTATAAACTAAGGTTTTGACTGTATATGTGATTCCTTGAGCAGACTATCGAGGGGGTATCTATAGTTTGCTATAGGTTGAGATTTTCGTGACTTAATCCCAAAGTCATAGGGGCTTTAGGTCTTTTTACCAAGCTATAGAGGCTTCTTGAAGCTAGGTGAGGCGGTGCCCCTAGGAGGGTGTACCTAAGCCTCATGGGCCCTCCTGGAGGGCGCCAAAGCCTTTCTGGAGGGCTTCCAAGCCTTAGGAATATAATGACGGTCCACATCCCCCAAACACGAGACTTGGGATGAGGAAAAGTCGTGAATTTCTCTGTTTGGATGTTATGCTGCTTGTTGCTACCTTTCTTAGATGATTGCTATAGCGGGAAGTCCCCATGAAGGGATTCAAGCTAGCTTGATGAGCCTCTATGGAGGACCCCCTATGTTTTAATCTATGACGAATTCTCGTGCTCAGAGCCCTTCTTTGGGTCGGCGTTATGTCTTTATTCAGAGTCCACTTAAGGGTTGTTGTTTGGCAAGGTTCAGTGCCCGTCAAAGGTTGATGTTTGATAAAGATATGAAACTAATGATAAATTTTTTACACTTCTCCCGAAAGTAAAAAGAGTTCCATTTGTTCCTTAATAACTTCATTTTAAAAGGGCCTCTCCAGTGAATGTCTTGGTAGAAGATATGATTTCGTTGAATTCAAGTTTATTTGTTTTCAAATACACTTGTAACACAACGAAAAAATAATCCCGAGTTTTTAAAATGTTATCATATCTACTTTCTTATATCGGTACATAAAAATTTGTTTCCACAAAGATAAACATTTAAATTTCGCGACGTGTGTGGTGCAATTATTTAACGATGTTTTGCAAATAAAATAAAATATATATATTTAATTAAATCACTACATTGATGTTAATGTTTTAAAAATAGTTATTAGTTTTCAAAACTGTCATGTTAACTTTCTCAACTTGATACATAAAAACTTGTATCAACATATATAAGTAAATAAAATCCCCAAGGACCACAAAACAAATATTTAACATTTTTTTTACATATAAAATGCAAAAATATTTAATCGAAACTTTACAATTATTCTCACAAATTTCATTGAATACCTTTTAATAGTTTATTTGATCCAAACGAAATGTCAGATTTAAAATAAATCACAATTCGATTGATCGCAAATGAAACATTGTTATAGTTCATCGAATCTAAATAAAATATGAATTTATATAAAAAAATATTAAAAATATAAAAAATCAAAAGAATGAATTCGTACTTTTTTATTAAGAAAGATTGACATTTTTTTTTTAAGAATGGAAAGATTCACTATTTCATATATACATATATATATATATATTTATTTTTATTTTTCCTTAAAAAAAAAGACATGGCATAAAAAAAATTATATAATTGTCACTAATAACATATATTTGCATTCCAAATTATTTCATAAAAGATGTATTGATCAAGTGGTGTGGTAGTAAAATTTTAGATAGTGAGAGCACCTTAGTTCGATTTTAAACTTTGATTTTAAAAAAGAAAAAAAAAGTTTAGATTCCAACCCTATAATATGAAGATTCTCCACAAAACACCCCTGTAATATGAAGATTCTTCACAAAACACCCATGACTTCATTCAGACGTTGACGTGGCACGCCACTGTGTAATTATTTTATTTTTTATTTTTTATAAAACCTGACACGTATGCAATGGACACTGACGTGGCACACCACGGTGTAATTATTTTAATTTTAATTTTTTTAAAACGTGACATGTGTGTAATGGTTTAAAAAATTATATTTAAAAGATAAAAAAAAAAGCTGAAAATTAATTTTCAAAAATTTTTTTTAAAAAAAAAATCTTTTTTTTATAAAAAACGAAAAAAAAGTTGGATTTTTTCAAAAAATAAAAAAATTCAGAAAAAAATAAACATTCAAAAATTAGCTTTTGTTATTTTTTCGAATATTTTTAAAATTTTGATTTAATTTGGATTTTTTTTTTAAATTTCAAAACATAGTAAGTTTAGAATTTTTTGTATTTTTCATATAATTTTTTGGGAAATATATATATATACACACACACACACTATATATATATATATATATATATATATATAAAGAAAACTACCCCTTCAGCATACTTTTGGGTTGAAATTTTCTTTCCAAAACTACCCTTAATATAAAATACAAATAACATATATAACAAATAGATAAGAATAAATTTAAATATTAAAACAAATGAAACAAACACGATATGAATATATGTATATATGTTTTTTTTTCTGGATGAGTATATATATACTTACTTTTTCATTATTTCAATTATATTCTTAAACAACCTTTTCTATAATAAAGATTGTTGTTCGTAAAAAAACAACAATATTTATATTTTTACTTTTAATCAAAACCAAAATTTCATAAAAAAAATACCGTTCATATTTCTCAATTTTTTAAATATTAAAAAAAATTCTCAAATCTGTAACACATCGTAAAAAAAATTCTGGAATAAATTTTCGAAAAAAAAATCTGAATTTTCCTAAATTTTTAAATAAATTTGTATCCATATTTTTAAAAATAAAAATATTTTTCAGATTTCTTTTGTTGAAAAAATTTAAAAAACTTCTTTTTTCGAAAAAAAATATCTGTTTTATATTTTCAAAAATATATATTTCTAAATTTTCAAAAATAATTTGAATTTTTTTTTTGAAATATATATTTTGATTTTTTTTTAAACATTATGGAAAATTAAAATTTTTGAAATATATATTTTTAGTAAATTATAAATTTTGGAATTTTCGGAAAATATATTTTTCAAAATTTTGGTTAATTTTTAATGGTTTTTGCAAAGCCATTCTTAAACTTTGATTTTAAAAAAGGAAAAAAAAAGTTTGGAGAGTGATGATTGGATTGGAGGGAAATTTAATTAATTTGATGGTTTAACTTGCAAAATGTCATTAATTTAAAATAAGGTGAATATGCAAATAATAAAATACATGCCAAATTTTTGCAAAATAAAATAATAAATATGTTTGTTATGGTGGAGGACACATGGCTAGTTTATATTAGTTTGGGTAAATTACCCATGAGTTTTCAAAGGTAGCCTAGGCCTCACCTTGATTTAATCTCTCTTTTAATCAATAATCATCGTCATAATCATCTTTCTTCTCAATTATTCTCTCTAATTAAAGTAACGATTTTAAGAGCAAATAAAAAACTCAATGTCACCCAAGTATTTTTCCGGAAGAAAATGTGTTAAGTGCATGTGTTTTAAAAATCGTTAAAAACAACGTTTGAATTGCACTTTTGGCATCAAATTTTATAATTATGTGATTTTGACACTTCAAGGTTAAAATGAACAACATCTAAAAACGAAAGATTAAAATGAAAAAATTTGACCCCTCAACTTTATCTTCTTTTGCGCTTAATAGTCTCAGGTACATTTTGACCAATTTTAACCAAAAATGTCTCTATGTATTTCAATATTAAAATTAAGATTTCACATTAAAAAATACGGCTAATGTTAAATATCTTTAAAGGCATGTGTTAAGAAAACCAAACAGAGAAATATAGTATTGAAAATTATGCTTTTAACCTTTAAAAAGTTTAAAAATTTATTTTTCATTTTCTTTTTTATTTCTTAAGAGCACAAATTAACACGATCCTTAAGATTATTTTTTTTGAAAAAAATGGGAAAATCAAGTTATCACTCCATTCAATTTTTCTTTTTCCTCCTTCCACCTCCTTTCTTTTCCACTCTCACATTTTTATCTTTTGTCTCACACTCCTTTCCGTTCTAATTTCATCGATTAGCCACATTCGTCATACCGATAATGATGGTATGTTTGCTTTGTAAGAGAAGTCAGGAAGGGAGAAGTAGGTAAGAGAGGGTGTAGGACGAGAGAAATAGAATATATTTAATGTATTGTTTGATATAAGAGAAAAATCGAAGAGAAATAGATATTATTTTTAAAGGACAAAAGTGTCCTTGAGTTAAAGACAAACAAACAACTCACATTTTAAAAAACTAATGGCATAATAGACTTTTTGCTACTTCTTCCTTCTTTCTTCTCACTATAGGAGAGAAGGCATAGAGGTATGAGATTCACCAGTTATTTCTCTTTCTTCTATCTCTCTCAAATCAAACAAAGGTTAAAACAAAGACTTCAAGGTTTTGCATGTTCACATAACATATCTTATTGTGGAGAGTAATGTTATTTAAACTTTTAAAAATCAACAACTATTTGACAATCCTTATAAAAATACACAAATTATAGCTATTGACACAACTAGGAGAGAGGAACCATTAATCAAAAAAAAAAAAAAAGTTGTCAAGATAACCTTTTTCTTTTATGGAAGGGTGACCTTCTCAATGTGATGGCCATGACAAAACCTCATAATCAAAGTTGTTATTTGATTGATTTGGTCTTCGACCCATTACAAAAAATCTAGTAAATGTATAAGTTAGTACTGTCTAACTGATTAGAGTAGTAGACTTAATCAATTAAAGGTATCAGAACTTCATTCAAGGTTATCAATCACAACTTGAACACACTTCCATTCTTAGTTTACTAATCCTTTTTTGTACTGGTTGTACACTTCCAACTTCAACACACGTTTGGTTTTAGACATAGAATTCCTGAAATTAGAATTTGGAGCCATAAAAGAGAGAGAAGGACAGGGGAAAGGAAGTATCAAATGTGTGATGTAATTCTGAATTACCACGCTTTGATTCTTCCTTCGTAGAGTCAAGAACACGATACTTCTAACTTCTGTGCATTTCTAATTAAATCCATCATAGGATATCTCCTTTGCATTGAATAACAAGATTTTGAATTCCTATTGAAGAATGGAATATAATATTTTGAGATATCCCTGTATTAAGCTTATTGGTCACGTTATACTGATATATAAAACTGTACAAGAATTTCCAAACTTAAGTTCTATAACATGCTAATATGAACCAAAGCTTTTAATATATTTTACTGAATAGCTTTGTGTATGCTTCATAAATGTAGCCACTTATTTGTTGCCCCCAGTAGTTTGTGGACTGTGAGTAATATGAATAATTCCTATCCAAACAAGGGAGAAGGTATTATTAATGAAAACCAGAAGAACAGTTTAGGAGAGCCGAACTAGAGAAAAGGTTCCTGTTTTAGTGTTAGGTTCAAGTGTGAGTGTTTAAGTCGCACATCCACTATGAATGGACTAAATATTAAATACCTAGGAGAGGTAGCCCATATTCCTATTGGTTTAAGGTTTTGCTTGGAGATGTGGTTTCTCCCTCTCTTGCGATCCTAATCATAACCTGCTATGTAGTAAATTATTTTTTTTGCAAGGCTAGACAATATGAAAAGGAGTTGGAAACATGAGAAGTAAACAACTCAAAAATCATTACTTGAATAAATATTTTTGTTTCACAACCTAAGACGTCCAACCTGCAGAATATGACATGACCAAGGAGATTCAAGATCATCTAAAAATGCAGCACAAGCAGTCTTAATCAAATTTTAGTAAGGCTTAAATATGTAAAAGGTCCCTGTAAATTCGCCCATTTTTTATTTTCGTCCCTGTAAGTTTTTTTTCTTTCTAAAACAAACCTTGTATAAAGAAAAATCCTAAATGAACTTAATAAATTAATAAATAATTGATTAATTTCTGTAGATGTATACAGAAAAAGACTACGAACAAAAAGGAAAAGGGGGAATGTTGATATTACTCCTTTACCCCTTTATTTTCAAAAACTCGTATCCTTTTTTAAAACCCAAATATTATCCATTTATAGATGGAGCCTCGACCGCAGCTAAAGGTCCTTGCCGTCAGCTTCTGTCAACAAAAACGCCATGGTGGCTAACGGAGCATAGGTGTCAGGTAATGACTTGGCACATTTAAAGATAGGGACTAAAATCAAAAACGTAAATTACCACAGGGATGAAAATTAAAAACGAAAACATCAAAAATTCAAATTAAAACCAAACTTTCAGTAAGTCTTCTTCTTCCTCTCAAATTTCAATCTTCTTTCTTCTTTCTCTCATACTTTCCACAATCCTTGCCATACCTTGCGCCCAATCTATCTCTTTGAACAATGTCTTCTAATTCCATTACTCAATCATCATCAAATGGGTTACCTATGTGTGATTGCAACAAAATCATGAGAATGTTCATGTCCAATTCAGTTGACAACCCTAAAAGGAGATATTGGAAATGCCCAAACTATATGGTGAGTTTGCTCTTGTAATACTTTGTTGTTTTTCTTATTTTCGCACATTTTAATTTGTTGGGTATGTTTGTTTTCATCTCAGGCTGCTAGTAGTTGTAAGTTGTACATATGGGATGATGAAATTGAAGGACATCCTCCATATGTTCGTCCAGTAATCCCAACTGATTCAACAACCTCATCCATGAACAAGCTTCCATGTGATTGCAATTGTGAAGTGGTGATGAAAGATTTGACTGTGATATTGAAAGATTTGGGAATCAACAAAAATGAGAAGTTGAAGAAGAAGCTACAACATTCAAGGAAGAAGACGAACTTGATTATGGTTGTGTTGATTGTTTCTTGGGTATTTTTTGTTGGATTTGTAATGAATTTAAATTGACTGGTGTAGTTGATACATGGTTTGTAACAACCCTGTTTAATTTGGTTATTTTGGTTGTAATGGTTTAGTTCAACATTTATGTCTTTGGTTGTAATGGTTTAGTTCAACATTTAAGCTAACAACATTGTATGCTACTTAAGTTTGATTAATTTAGTGATGTTTGTTGCAATTGATTGCATAACCATTCATAATGTATGTAGATAATAACCTGGCAAATTGCATTAAGTTTCTAGATCGTAAAAGAACATTGTCTGCAAAATAACATTGTCATATGGCCAATTATAAAAGCCAGATTACATGAAAATATGTACTAACCAAAATGCATAACAGTTTGAAAACAAAATTACTTAGTCTTTTGGCCAATTATAAAGGCCATAATACATCAAAATGGGTAAAAGGTTCATAGGAAAACAACATTCATAAGGTTGTTGCAAAAAAAGTAGAACAGAGCATTAATCTACTCTGCTGGCATTGCTTCATCTCCCTTCTTGAACTTGTCAACATTGGCTTTCCCCTTCACTAGTCCTGCAAGTAGCTCTCTGGTGACTTTCTCTAGCTCCTCTGGTGGCAAGCTTGTCAGTCCAGCCATAATTTGCTCTGTCTGATTTTGTGATGGATTTCCAACTGTCTTCACCCTTTTGCCTTGAACCTTTGCAATATTCTTGTCCCAGTTTAACAGTTCATCAACCATTTGTGTCACTGCTTCATTACTTTGCATCATATAAAGAGGTGGTCAATACTTAACTGGTTTAGAGGGGGAATTGATGCAGAAGTCATGACTGATGACACAATTGGTTGAGATTGAGTAGCCTCAAAAGCTGCTGCAAGATCTGCAGCAAGGGCTTCAAATTCTGGGTCTTCACCTATTTGGTGACCTTCTATAATTGCTGCTGCATGGTCTGGAGCTTGAGATGATAGAGTACCAGGAACATTAGTTGCTGCAGGGTTAGGAATTTCAACAGGTTGGGGAGCTTCAGGTTGTTTTCTCTTAGGCTTTCTCTGTGGTGAAAAAAAATGTTAACATCATTTCAACATTATTAGGTAAACAATGCATATATGATACTAAGATACTAAGAGTATTATTACCTTTCTCTTAGCAGCTTCAAGGTTAGTGACTTGACTGAGGCAACTTCTTGTATTGTGTCAATTTTTTCCACATTTGGTGCACCTATAGCAAGTACTTGTCCTACCTTTGTTAGGATCCTCATCTGGTTCCCTTCTCCTTAATTTTTTAGGCCTACCAGGACCTCTTGTACGAAGGAGGCAACATTTCATCAACCTCAACTTCAGGCCACATATTCTCTCCATTGATTGGACTGACATTGTTATCATAACAGTCTATATATCTTTGTTTGGAATAACACTCATCAACAAACTCATCAGGTCTTTGCATCTTATACCTTAAAGCAGCCACTGCATGCCTACAAGGGATACCCACAAGCTCCCAGAAATTACATGTACACATTCTTCTGGCAATGTCAACTATGAAAGCTTGTTTTGTGTGACATGCACAACCTGAAAAATCTCATCCTTACTCCATATTGGAGTCCAACTTCCACTCTTTGCAACCTCTAAATCTAATCGATACCTAGGCTTAGGACATATATCTTGCTGCCATCTATCCACTTTTTGTCTAAGAGTGGAGTTTCTATTCATCAGATAACTCCTAATCCACTCACACATTGTTAACACTGGTTTGTCCCTTGCTACAAGTATTGTGCTATTAAACGCTTCAGAAATGTTATTCATAAGCACATTACATTTAGGGTAAAAAGAAAAGGCATGCTTACACCATGATTTGGTTGGGAATTTCATGAGCCATTCCCATGCATCATGATTGATAGCTTTCAGTTCTTTCATCTTAGCCTCCCACTCTTGAATGTATGTAGTCTTAGCAGCTCCCATCATAATGTCTCTAATAAGTGTACCTCCACCAAATTTCTTTTTGAAATTGGCATATAAATGCCTCAGACACAACCTATGCTCCACACTCTCAAACAACTCATTAAAAACAGCCATCAGACCCTGCCAAACAATAACAACAAACCTTAACATAAAATGTTAAAAAATGATAACCAATATAAAGAAATAAAATTAAACAGCCATTATACCTTCTGTTGGTCAGAAATGAAAACCCATCTCTTATCTTGACCAATGTCTTCCAATAAAAGGGTCAAAAACCACCTCCATGATTCTTTTGATTCAGTTTCACAAACCCCAAAAGCTAATGGATAGTACTGATCATTTGGGTCCCTGCCAACTGCAATTAAAAGGGTTCCTCCATACTTGGTTTTGAGATGGCATCCATCAACCCCTATAAAAGGTCTGCAAGTAGTTGTGAACCCCTTTTTTGTTCCATCAAAACAGAAATAAAAGGAAGAAAACCTGGGTTGTAACTCTGGACCAAGCCTTTCCAGATTGATCTTGCAATTGTTTCCATTATTCACCCTTTTCAACTCAGCAGAGTACCTCCACAACAAATTGTTGCAATTTTTTTTAGCCTTCCATGCTCTGTTTATGGTTATGCCCACAGCGTGGTTGGTGATCATGTCTGACACAATGCTAGAACAACTCACAGTACCATCATCACTTGTTGCCATCTTCTTCAACACAGATTTTGAAACCCACTTAGCAGTTGCAGATCTATTATTAGTTTTCCTTGCACACGTGTGGTCACCTATCCACCTTTTCATTCTAAAAGTGTGCTTATCTCCAACTTGACTCACAAAAGCTAAAAACCCACAAATGCCCTTCTTATCCTTGCATATTGCCCTTACTCTCACTTTATCATTTTTTTCAAATTTTATTTCAAACCCATTTAAAACATTCCACTCAATGATAGCTTCCTTAAATTCAGCCAATGACTTAAACTCCAACCCCACTTTGAACCTATAGCTTGCTGTTAACTCCACCATTTTAAAGGTATCATAAGTAGGTGCTTGTTCATCATCTGAAGCATCAGGGTCACTGCTACCCAACTCTTCACTAATATATCCAACTTCTAGATCATATTCAGCAGTTGAAGGACCACCGTTCCCACCAACATTCATACCTGAACCACCAACAGTTGATGGACAATTTGCCCTTGTAGCAGGATGAGCATCCTCACCATCACCCCCAAACCCATCATCCAAACCCAGTGCTCTTTCCTCCTCACTGTCATCAAGTCTAATACCAGCAACTTCATCTTCACTACTTTCAAATTCAGAACCACCATCAAAAACTTCATCATCACCAACTCCTCCATCATCAACACCTACTGACACATTACTAGCATCAACATTACTAGGACCTCCTTCAACATAAGTATCTGCTTCAACTCCACTAGCATCAACACTCTCTATTGATCTCACTCCAACATTAGCACCTATAACCCCTATAACTGAATGTTCAACATAAATGTGAGCCTCACATTTGTTATTAGCTACATACTCAGCAATGTCATCAGTGTCATTGTCGTCTATAATCCTCACATACTTGTCATCCTCATGAATATACCACCATAACCTATAATTAAGGTGATCAACATATCCTAAATCTTTCAATATCCCAGTAACTTCAAAGTAGCACCACTTGTCCTTGTCAATCTCATTAAACCGGTTCTCTTTTCCCCCTTTGTAATACAACATAAAATCCCTGACAAACTCACCCCCATGGTGAAAAACAACATCTACTGACATCCCTGTTTAATTTTTTTTAAACTTAAGAAGTTAATAAACAAACAATTTCATCCCTAACACAACACACAGACAACACCAACATAAAATTCACGACTACAAACAACACAACTCAACAACCATTCATCTATATCAGATTATAGGAACATTAGACGAAAATAAAATTTAAAACAGTATGAAAACATTTCGTGTACCTTCAAAGCTAAGAACACAGCTGAAACCGCTTTTCTACCGTTTAATCTCGTCGATCACCGTCGCAACTGAAATGGTTGTGTTTCGCCGTCTCTTTCTCCGTTTATCACCCACCGGAACCGTTTCGTATGCCACCGGAAACACAGTTTCTATTTTGGAGAAAACCCTAAATGACAGGGACGAAAATGAAAAATGGTTTTGCTTTTTGCTTTATAAAGGGGGGAAACTTAACTTGTTGCCACGTCATCAAATGTGCCAAGTCATTACCTGACACCTGTGCTCCGTTAGCCACCATGGCATTTTTGTTGACAGAAGCTGACGGCAAGGACCTTTTTCAAAAGGTTATGAAAATACAAGGTTTGTTTTAGGAAAAAAAAAAAAACTTACAGGGACGAAAATAAAAAATGCACGAACTTACAGGGACCTTTTACATATTTAAGCCTTTTAGTAAAAGGAGAAAAACTAGTTCGTTATGTGATCATCACACGGCTTCGTGTCTTCTCAATCAATTTAATGAAGAAAACTTCAAACCTCCATCGTCAAACGTTGTTATTGTTGTTAACTTGTTATCCATCAATAACTTTTGATATTGGAAATGTATACTCTCTTGAGAGCAACACTTCTCCATCTGGATCTAAAGTATTTGATCTGGCGGAGCAGTTTAAGAAATTTCTTGACACACAACTACATTTCATGTTTGTATCCTCCAATAAAGGTTTGTCTTCCTCTAGCTCATCAAGTATACTCTCATTTATATGGATCATTGAATTTGGGGCCTCCCAATCATCATATTTATATAAATTTAAATCTGAGTCTTTACATCCTTCTTCATATGTGTTAATCAAGGTTGTCAAATGATTCGACCCAATTTGGGATCACACTCCAGAATTTGGAGGAAAAAACTAGATATAAAAGACAGAAAATCAATTAGATTTTTTATTGATTCTAATGATGAATGTTTATATAAGTTGGTGCATACTCAACAAGATAACTACAACAACTATACAATAACACTGCTCAATAACTAACAAGTAGAATATGTCTAACATATCCCTTTATAGAATAAACTAGAGGAGTCATTATTCGTTTGGCCTCCAAGATACTGTCACAATACTAACCCTTATTTTGTCCTAAACAGAATAAGTACTTAAAAATCAAACAAGGAACAAGTTAAGGTTAAATCACAAAAGAAGAAGATTAGTAAATTACACATTTGGTGGACAGCATGCCATTGTTCTCCTTTGTGTTTGCAAGTTTGCCTTTTTCCTCATATAGCTTTAATAGATAATCAGACTCCTCCTTAAATCTGAAAACAAACTTGCTCAAGAACAATTTCTCAGAATAAGCAAATGGTGTACCTAAGCTTGCATTCTTTTTTCGCAAACCTTTCATCAAAAGAAATTGCACAACCAATGCCCTTGGAATAATCCTTTTCTCCAAACTTAAACAAAACATACTTGGTAGTTTGGTAAGTGCCAAGGAATTCCAACCCAATTGATTGACCCAAAAACTCATTATCGAATCAATCTTATCAATTGAAACCAACATTAAATTAGGCTGCAACCGAAATGCTTGAATAACAGCTTCATCAGACCAACCCCATTTCTTAAAGGCGTCAACTTTCTCATCCCAACGTTTTTCTCTCATACATTTCTTGGCTGCCAAAGCAACCCCAAAAGAAGCTGTTGAAGGATGAAACCCTAAACACTTAACTTCCTCCAATGACTTAATCAAATCCTTTGAACCAACTATAGATGGCCTTGACTGAAGCAAACTAGCAATGACATTATCAGAAACTCCAAAATCAGACATCAAATTAACATTATCCACAATAAGGTGATAGGAAATCATAGAAAATGCAGTCGAATGCCGTATTAAGCAAATAACGATATCTTTGTTGGTTTTCAAGAACTTACTTAACAATTCAAAAAGAGGGATTATTCGTTTCTCCAAACTAATATGCAAAATATTAGGGTTTGAAGTTAACAATGAAACAATCTCAGAGGAAGAAGCACCTTTGGATAGAAAAAAGTGAAACATAATTTCATGATTCTTCAAGCTTGATTTCACGAATTTAGGGTTAACTACAACCATACGAACAATGTCAGATGCAGAAGCACCTTTGGAGAGTAAAAATTGAAACTTTGGTAGAATCGTTTTGTGGGTATCGCAGGAAAGAATCCATGGTTCTCTTTTGATGATGCGGTGTATGTCTGAGTTATTGAAACCATGATTTTTGAAGAAGTTAAGAACTGAATCGGGTTTTTGTGAGGTTTTGAAATAAAGCGGTTTTGAAGCTTTGAGTGCAGATTCATGTGAGAATCCAAATTTGTGGATGAGGTAGGAAACAGCGAATGATTGTGAAGAGGCAGTGTTAAAGAATCTGATAGAAAATTGGTAGAGTGGTGTTGTTGATATGGAAAAAGCATTGCGGAAGAGAAACAGTTTGAACATTGGAATTGGAATGGGTTTTGTTGAAAAAGACGATTCAACACTGCTATTTATGCAGCCACAAAGACATGCATTCTGATTCTAGAAGTTGATGATTTTTTTGACAGCTGAGTTGTTAGGCCTGCGCTGGAGCCGCTGATTTTTTTAATTGGATGCTTGTGAAATTTCCAAGAGCACATGTCACTTTAATCGTTACTCTTCACCTAACCGTCACATATGTCTTTGATTCATAATTAAATATAAAGAAGTTTTTGACTTTGTACTTCCGTTATCATTTTAGTCTTTGACGTTAAATAATTATGTTAAATGTGTCATATGGACTAAAGTGAGAGTAGAAAATGGTCAGTTTAGTCCCTAAACCAAAAATCAATATCCCCAACTTGAATTTCAAATCCCTAAATGTCATCCTAAATCCCTTAAATTGAAAATTTTGAATCCCTAATTTATTATCTTATTTGACAATATTGATATAACATTTTTTTTTCAAAATATATCGTTCTTTTATTTAAAATTAAAAAATAGAGATTAGTAATATTAGTATTTTTTTTGTTACACAATCGGTTGATTAATATTGTGTTTTTTGGGTCAAAGTAGTGTTTAAAATTAAAAAATAGACATCGATAATATCAACATTTTTTTTTACACAATTGGTTGTTTACCGTGGACAGAGTTACTGTTAAGCATAAAAAAACACATAAAATTTTCAATACAATATTCAATATATGAAGAAAAAAAAAGTTTACAATGTTTAGGAAATAAGTCACATTTTTTTGTTGACAAGAGAAAAAAGTCACATATTAGTGTATATTTTTCTTTAGGGATGACATTTAGGGATTTGAGATTCAAGTTAGGAATAATGATTTTTGATTCAGGGACTAAATTATCCATTTTCTCCTTTCACTTTAGTCCCTATGACACACTTAACATAATTACTTAACGTCAGAGACTAAAGTGATAACGGAAGTGCAGAGTCAAAGACTTATTTGTATTTAATCCCGAGTCAGGGACCTATGTGACAACGAGGTGTAGAGTTAGGGACTAAAGTGACCATTTGATCAATTTTTAATGGAGAGAATACAATGGACATCAATACCATTCAATCTCTAGGCCCATGCATAGAGTAGTGGAAAATAAATGGCTTAGATCTCACATAACTCTCTAGTCCCATGAGAGGATGTTCTGATAGGTTGGTGGTGTCCAGAGCCGGACCTTGAGGTGTGCAAACCGCTTAATGGAGCTGAGTCTCCCCAAGGTATGAGCCTAAAAAAATTATATAGCTCAGCAGTACTACTAAGTACTACCTCACTACTCCCCAGGTTTCCACTTTTCTTTTCAGTTGTCTTGTTTTAGACTTATTAGAATTGGGTTCTCTTGCTTTTGGTGTTAGGTGAGTGCTTTTACTCCCCAGGTTTCCACTTTTCTTTTCAGTTGTCTTGTTTTAGACTTATTAGAATTGGGTTCTCTTGCTTTTGGTGTTAGGTGAGTGCTTTTTGGGATGGTGGTTTGAGGTTTCTCATGTATATGGTAATGATTTTCATATTTGGATGTACAATATATATACAGCACCTTGTATTTATCTTTTAAAAAATTAAAATAGAACATTGTTCTTTTAAAAAATAATACATTTTTATTTTATTCGATAATATGTTTTGATTTTCAGTATATAGGGTACAATGTGTATGTTTTGGAAATATAACTTTCTTCTACTCTATGAAAATAAAGATAAAAAAAATATTAACATCAGGGAAGTGAGTTTTTTGGGTTTGGGTGTGGTTTTACCCAAATCCCATTTATTTTTGAGTTTTTCATTTTTAAAAACCATACCCACCCAATTATCCAACTCAACCCATTTTTTTTGGGTTTTTTAGGTGGGTTTGATCGGATTTTCTGAATTGACCCAACCCATGAACATCCCTAGTAGGGGCTGAATCTATTTGGATTTGGAAATAAGCTTGTTTTCACATTTAATTGGAAAAATATAAAAACAGATTTTTTTTTTGAAGAGGAAAAAAAGCAGAGATTTAATTTAATCAATTAAACAAAGTAGAAAAATAACGATGAATATTAAAAGCAAAAGTCTGAGAATATAAATTATCTCTTAATTCTGTTAGCTACCGATGATGAGACAATCAACAAATAACACAACTACATATTATCCCTGTCATCCAATCCAACCTCAGTAGCCTCCCAATTCACAAATATCATGCTTGTAAATACATGTAAATCTCGAAGAACAATTGCATCACATCAAGTTGAAATTGTGGTCAATATATACTTAATTTAAATACAGAAACCTTTCTAAACTGTGTGTAAACCAATATTAGAAATGTAAATACATATAGGCACCATTAAATAAACTTTTTATATGTTAAATTTGTCTACTTTTTGTCTTCGACATTAGTGTCTACTTTCAAGCCCATTCTCAAAACTTTCTTGCCACACAACTGCTGGTATGTTTATTCCAAGGCAGAAACTGTTCTAGACGCACGTCCACCAAAAGCTATGATTTCTACCTTCTTAAACTCACAGCACAAATGGCTCTAGACGCATGTCCATCATCGTAAATGTGAAACCGAACACGATATACATGTCATGCGTGCAGCCTCCAATAAAGGTTTGTCTTCCTCTAACTCATCAGCCATACTCTCACCTATATGGATCATTGACTTTGGAGCCTCCCAATCACATATTGTCTAATTTTAAATCTTTTGTATCTGTACATCCTACTTCATCTGTGCCAGTCATGATTGCTGATGACACTCCTGCTCAAACTTTGCCTTTTCCAAGAATAACATTATACTATCTTGTTACCCCTTCTTGTCACTCATAAAACATGTCGCTACATCCAATCACCATATATTGTTCCACCCCACACTCTAAGAGAGTTCAGGTTAACGTTAGGTTGGGTTTGACCAAATCTATTATTAACAAATCAAAATTCTTTGGTATAAGTTGCGCTAGATTTGGTCGAATTTGCCTCGATAGCTGACAAAGGAATTATTAACTCATTAATCCTCAATGAAACATCAGATAAGGGCATGCTGAAACCTGAAAAAGCTTCCCATCCCTTCCATTTTCACAAGACATTACCAATAGCATGACCGTGTGAGATCAATAAGGATGAAATTAGATGATGCCAATACTATTTCTGCACAAAATCAATCAAACAACCACCTGGGCGTGTTCTCCTCTCCTATATATAGACAGACAGTCAGATTTTCTTTAAGACTAGAACAGCAGGTCTGTTTGCCATAAAAGGAAAGGATCTGTTTAAGCAAATTGCTAAAGAAAAGATAAATATTCTAGAAAATGGAAAATGAAAGAACATGGGGAACCATAGTTAGTCAAAATTCAAAAAGGCCGCAAACTTTTTAACATCACTGTATGCGTAATAACAGAAAAGTCCTTAAAATTAAAAGTTCACCTAAAAATAATAATTTGTATAGAACCACATGAAAAGCAGATAGGCGAAGTATTGAATAATCTCAAGCTTAAAGTTTCAAATTTCAATCATTAAATTGAGCAGGACGTAGTTTGTTTATACTTACAATTCTTGATTGAACAAACATGGAAGGAAGACTAACACCATGAGAAAACTATCCCTGCCCAAATAAATGCAAGACCATCTGAGCTTTTCTATATCTACTAGGTACAAGGCGTATGATAAATCATAAGGTATTATTTTGACCAACTATGGCACTCTGGTCCAAGTTAGCAAATAAAACAAGTCAGCCAGATCATCCTCTATGTTGGCCTGGAAATAGTAAGCACTTACAATTTAAGAAGTAACAGGCTATGACTACATTACAAAAGAAGATTACGAAATCACCTAATTAGTGAATGGCATGCCATTGTTCTCCTTTGTGTATGCAGGTTTCATTTTTTCCACATATAGCTTTAATAGATAATCACACTCCTCCTTGAAGACAAACTTACTCAAGAAGAATTTCTCAGAATGAGTAAATGGTGTAACTAAGCTTTCATTCTTATCTCGCAAACCTTTCATCAAAAGAAATTGCAAAACATAGGCCCTTGGAATGATCCTTTGATGTAAACTATAACCAAATATATGTGGACATTTAGTAAGTTCTAAAGAATCCCAACCCAATTGGTTGACCCAAAAATGCATCACAAAATTAATCTTCTCAATTGAAGCTAACATCAAATTAGGATGCAACCTAAATGCTTGAAAAAAAGCTTCATCAGACCAACCCCATTTCTTAAAGACATCAACTTTCTCATCCCAGCGTGTTTTACTCATACATTTCTTGGCAAACAAAGCAGCCCCAAAAGTAGCCATTGAAGGATCAAATCCTAAACCATTAACTTCTTCCAATGACTTAATCAAATCGGCTGAACCAAATATAGATGGCCTTTTTTGAAGCAAGCTAGCAATGACAGAATCAGAAACTCCAAAATCAGTCATCAAATTGATATTAGCCACAATAAGGTGATAGGAATTAAAAGTAACACAAGTCGAATGTCGAAGTAAGCAAATAATGATATCCTTGTTGGTTTTCAAGAACCTACTTAACAATTCAAAAAGAGGGATAATTCGTTTCTCCAAGCTACTTCGCAAAATTCTAGGGTTTGCGGTTAACAATGAAACAATATCAGATGAAGTAGCACCTTTGGATATAAAAAATTCAAACTTGGGTAAAATTATATTATGGGGTTCTAATGAAAGTAACCACGGTGCTTTTCTAACGATGATTCGTATGTCGGAGTGTGAAAAATCATGGTTTTTGAAGAAATTGATAACTGAATTAGGATTTACTGCGGATTTGAAAAGAACCTGTCTTTGGTTGAAAGCTTTGAGAGCAGATTGAGGAGCGAAACCAAAATTGTTGATGAGGTACGATACAGCAAATGGTGGTGTGACTGATTCTGATTCTGACTCTGATGTTGTTGTTCTGAATGTTGTGAGTGAAAATGGGAATGACAGGTGTTGGTTGTTGAATGTTGAGGTTGTTGATTTTGTTGTGATGACACCTCCTAAAACAACATTCTGGGAGAAAAACCATTTCTTCAACATGGTTTGGAAAATTTAGTCAAAGGTTTAAGAATCAAACGTGAGGGTTTAATGGGGGTGTTATGCTACGGAGGAATGTTTATTATCTAAATAAATCACCTTTTTAATTTCTTTTTCAATTAGTTCATCTGTTTACCTCCTTGTGCTTGAAAATATAGATTGGAAAAAGGTTTTTATTTTAGAGTCAAAAATAAGTTTTTATTATAAAATGATTTTTTTTTTAATTCCTAATCAAACAATTGGACCCTAATTTAAATAAGATAAGATTATGCTTTTTTAGTGAAACAAAATTAACTATTTATTTCATGTTCATTTATTTCGACAAATTATCCTTAATTTTGCTTATTTACCGGTTAATAAAATTGGATTATTTTGATAATTTACCTTGTATGTAGATTTATTTTTATATCAACTCTTTAATTGTTAGAGAGAAGATATCATAATAATCCAGAGTTCTACGGAAAAACAAATAAAATCCAACAAAAAATTGTTTCACTTAATTAGTAGAATTGTGGATAGAGAGACTCGTCTTTCCACTAGTTAAAGAAAATACATACATACATATACATACATACATACATACATACATACATATATATATATATATATATATATATATATATATATATATTGAGTCTTTGGTTGCCAGTGTAGTCATTGTTGTAATTATTTTCTAGCTGGGGTGTGAACGGTGTCCCCCTTGGCAGTAGGATTTTACTCCCTTGTAAAGCATACATGTCACTCATAACATTATTGTTGTATTTGTTAGCCATATGACAAGTGATAAATATGGTCCTCTAAAATCTACCAGTGTACATCTAATCAGCAGAATTGCAAGCCTTCAAACTGCATATTGGTCGGTATAGAACAACAACATTTAGTTCAATTTTGTATTGCTTTCTAAGATCACTCTCTTCTAATGGTTAATGAGTTGTTGCCCGAAGAAATTTGATCAAGCCTCGCTTAGCCAAGAAATGAAGTGTTGAGAAAGGAATTTTCCCAACTCCGAACCCATCCATCTTTGCTGCTCCTTTTAACAAAAGATTAATATCATAGAAAGATTGGTTATGATGAATATAGTTTTTACAAATAGACGGGATATACCGGAAAGCACAATGTCCTAGTTTATTTAAGTCAAAACAACCACAACAGTCTTCTCAATGGTGCCCTCCGTCAATCATTTCAATGAACAGATAATAGTTGGGGGACAAAATCAATCAACCCAGCACATTAGTCCATAATCTTCTCCTTCATAAAAGCATACAATCATATTTTCTCTGGAATAGAATATCAGGTGTGCTCCTCAATATTTAAGGAGTAGATAAATATTCTTCAAAATATAAAACAGAAGAACAAAGTGAACCCCTACTGGTCACAATTCAAAAAGGCTGCAAAACTATTTGATGTCATTGTGTGAGTAAAAGACGGTGTGTAGATAACCAAAGGAAAACTAGCTACCCTAAGTACATAATAATCTCAAGCTTAAAGCATTAATCATAATATTGAGTAGACCAGCCTGCATGGTTTATACTTTGTATATACTACTAAGGGCTCTTGATTGAACAAACATGGAAGGAGAATTAACACCATGAGAAAACAATCCCTGACCAAATGCAATACCATTTGAACTTTTTTTTTGGTTCTAAACCATTTGTACTTTTCAATATCTCTAGATATAAGGCATAAGATAATCATAAGGTATTATTATCATGACAAATACCACATTACAAAAAGAAGATTATGAGGTCACCTTAGTGTATGCAACATTCACTTTTTCCTCATGAAGCTTTATTATACAATGTGTAGAGAACAAAAGGAAAAGTAGTTCAAGGATGCACTTACCAGTCTAAAGCTGAAAGCTTTAATCATGAAAACATGTGAACCTGCATATATAATTTGTATATATACCATGGATCCTTGGATTAAATACACAAGGAAGAATAACTAACACCATGAGAAAATCATTCCCTGGTCAAATGAAAAACCATCTTCCACATATACTAGATATATAAAGAAAGGGAAATTGTAACTTTTTTTTTTTTGAAGAAGCTAAACTAGCCCACCTAAATTGACACCGGTGGGAATCGAACCTGAGACCTTGAGGAGGAGCACACTCTCAGGTCCCAAGCCAATACCACCAAGCCAACCCAAGTGGGTTTTATTTGTAACCAAAACGTACTAGATTCAAGACCTATGCACCAAAACTGTAATTAAAACTGATGATAAGATAAACAAATAGTAGCCCAAGTTAGCAGACAAAACAAGACAACTACACTAACCAATATCTTGTCCTAGGCATAATAAATACTTCAAATCAATGAAAGAGCAAACGAAGGTTGAATTCCAAAAGATGATTAACAAGGTACACATTCGGTAGATGGCATTGGCATGCCATTGTTCTCTCTTGTGTATGCAAGTTTCATTTTTTCCTCGTATAGCTTTAATAGATAATCAGACTCCTCCTTAAAGCTGAAAACAAACTTGTTCAAGAACATTTTCCCAGAATAACCAAATGGTGCAACTAAGCTTGCATTCTTTTCTCGCAAACCTTTCATCAAAAGAAATTGCAAAACTGAGGCCCTTGGAGTGATCCTTTTCTCCAAACTGTAACTAAAAATATGTGGCCTTTTAGTAAGTGCCAAGGAATTCCAACCCAATTGGTTGACCCAAAAACTCATCACCAAATTAATCTTATCAATTGAAACCAACAACAAATCAGGACGACATCTAAATGCTCGAATAACAGCGTCATCAGACCAACCCCATTTCTTAAAGACGTCAACTTTCTCATCCCAAAGTTTTTTACTCAAACATTTCTTGGCTGCCAAAGCAGCTACAAAAGTAGCCTTTGAAGGGTCAAACCCTAAACTCTTAACTTCCTCCAATGACTTAATCAAATCCTTTGAACCAAATATAGATGGCCTTGACTGAAGCATACTAGCAATGACATTATCAGGAACTCCAAAATCAGACATCAAATTAACATTATCCACAATAAGGTGATAGGAATTCATAGAAAATGCAGTCGAATGTCTAATTAAGCAAATAATGATATCCTTGTTGGTTTTCAGAAACTTACTTAACAATTCAAAAAGAGGGATTATTCGTTTCTCCAAGCTAACCTGCAAAAATCTAGGGTTTGCAGTCAACAATGGAACAATATCAGAAGAGGAAGCACCATTGGATAGAAAAAATAGAAGCTTTGGCAATAACATTTTGTGGGGTTGTGATGAAAGTAACCAAGGTGCTTTTCTAATGATGATGCGGATGTTGTCGTGTGAAAAACCATGGTTTTTGAAGAAGGTGATAACTGAAACAGGTTTATCTGGGGTATTGAAACGAACCTGCTTGAGGTTGAAAGCTTTGAGAGCTGATTCAGTTGAGAAACCAAAATTGTTGATAAGGTAGGATACAGCAAATGGTTGTGTGATTGATTCAGATTGAGATGTTGTGGTGCAGAATCTTGTGAGTGAAATTAGGAACGAGAAGTGTTGGTTGAAAAGAGGGTTGTTGAATTTTGAGGTTGTTGTAATGAGACCTAAAACAACATTCTGGGAGAGAAACCATTTGTTCAACATGGGTCGGGAAATGTGAGAGGGTTTCGAATCAAATGGTCGGAGAGATTGCAGTTCAAAACTCCCTTTCAGTAGAAGAAGAACAGTGAGAAAAAAAAATAAAAAATAAAAAATAAAAAGGAATTGCAGAGGAAAAGGTAACATTATAAATTTGGGGAATGCTGATGCCAATGTCACGGGGCGCATTGATTAAACATCCAAAAAAAACAAGTAATATTTTATATTTTTAAGACGAAATTTTTATTTGTAGATTCTTTAACCATTGTTTTGAGGGTGCATGTTAATAAGACTCTATAAATTTAAGGGTAATGGAGTAATATTTTAATTATAAAATTTCATTCAATCGGATACTCCATAAATTGGGGGAATAAAAAGTGGAGGATTTTATGGAATAAGATGAAATGAGTTCTATTATATTTCATTCCATTTTGTTTTTGCAAATCCAATAGAATATATAATTTTTTTTTAAGAAATCAAAATGGGATTATATTACTAAACCATAGCACTTGCAAGCACAAGGTGTGCCTACAACTACTATCAAAAGTACAGAATAGTCAACCACAAGGTAATAACAAATATTGTGGTTTAGCCAATATCTAGACAAGCCAAAGGACTTGACCACCACATCTGAGAGCCAAAAATAAACAACGGCTTCTTAACTTTGAGCCAACCTAAAGATAACAATTTAACTTTATCTAACAATCTGGGTACATCAGATACAACATTATTAAAAATTCTATTGTTGCGTTCTAACCACAAGACCCACGTGCAAAGGAGCCAAATCAACTGCAAAAAGGAGCGCTTCGCTTTTCCCGCACCAATCAAAAAAGTGAACTGCAACAAGTGGTCGGACAAATGAGTGGAGTCCACTCCCATGCAACCTATCCAGTTACGCACCTGCTGCCACAACAATACAGAATTTGGGCAAGTCAAAAACAAATGTTCGGATGTTTCCTCAAGACCACATCATAAATCACATAAAGTCACATATGGAGAAAGAGCCCGCCGAACTGCCAAGTTTGTCTTCGAAGGAAGACGATTTCTAAGAAGACGCCAAGCAAAGATAGAGACCTTCAGAGGAACCTGGGGATGCCAAACTAACTCAGAAGCTTCATCCACGGGAGGACTGCTACCCTCCGCTAAAAGATCATAAGCACCACGGACAGTGTAACCTCCTACTGGATCAGGAAGCCACACCCATCTATCTGAAACATCAGGCAACAAAGAAACATCAAGCAATAAAGTCCAAAGCTCCGCTAAAAGCTCCTCCTCCCACGCCCACAACCTACGCCTCCAAACCCAACCCTCCCCTCCCTCCTCCACACCTCGAGAGAACAGCTCCGCCACCGAAATAGCTTGATTAACAGCTAGATCAAACAACCGACGAAACCTCTCTCAGAAGGGGACATCTCCACACCACCTATGTAACCAGAACAAAGTACCAACACCATCACCCACCTGCCTAAACACACTGCCACCAAACCAATCACCCCCTACATCTCCCCCTCCCTCACGCAACCTCCCCACCACCCTCCACCACGTAGAACAACTCCGGCCCCCAACCTCCAACCTCCCACCTAAATCGCCATAACGGGCGGCTAAAATACGGTACCAGAACCCCTCTCTATCCACCAGCATCCTCCAGCCCCATTTCCCTAGCAAAGCTATATTAAACTCCTTCAACTTCCTCACCCCCAGACCCCCAAACTCCCTTTTAGAACAAACAGTATTCCACTTGATCCAAGTAATTTTAGAACACTCCTCACTCCCCCCCCAAAAAAATTTATTTAACAAAGATTCAATGGAAGAGATTATACCTGCAGGAGCCTTGAAGAAAGAAAGCGCATAGACAGGCAAAGAAGTCAGAACAGATTTCAGAAGTACCAAGCGACCACCAAACGAAAGAAACCAACTATTCCACCCCGACAGTCTAGATCTAATGCGATTCACAACAGGATCCCAAAAAGACAGTCTCCGCGGATTACCCCCAATAGGCAAGCCTAGATAAACAAAAGGAATTTTCCCCACTTTACAATTCAGCACCGATGCCGCCTCACTTAACCAAGATTCAGCTATATTAACACCCACCAGCATACTCTTATGAAAATTCACTTTCAAACCTGATAACAATTCAAACAATACAAGAGTCGCCCTCAAAGCCCGAACATTGGCCCAAGATTTTTGACCAATCAGCAGAGTATCATCCACAAACTGAAGATGCGTCACATCAACCGGGTTAGATCCAACCGAATAGCCAGTAAAGAGATTATTATCCACCATGGATTTCATCAACACGTGAAGACCTTCAGCCGCCAAGAGAAACAAAAAAGGTGACAAGGGGTCCCCCTGACGCAAACCCCTATGGAGGTGAAATTCATCAGTGGGACTGCCGTTAACAAGAACAGACGCTGTGGCAGTGCCCACACATTCTTTAATCCATTTCCTCCACAAAACCAATACATGACCCGCCCGAACCAAACTTAATTTGACGGGTTTTCTCCGTTTTGACTGGATTTGGGTATGAGTTTGGGGTTTCCCTGATTTCAAAACACGGGTAACGTGTATATATGTACCCACCCCGAACCCATACTCAAACCCGTCTTGAATGCAAAAAATTACTGTAGGTTGATATGTCATGTTATTTTATTTGATAATTACCGTGTTATAAAAACTACCATTAATATTTAAAGGAGCAGCTAAATCAATCGGTCTAACAAATGTTAAAGTGGACATATTGCTAGATAACTCATTACAACATTTCTCTAGGGGATACTAAATCAATCAGACTTGAAGTTCATTCGGAGACAAACAAATGGTGCTGCTTACAGCTTAGTTGAGGAAGCTCTGTCTAATCCTAGTTTCCATATTTACTCTAACATTCCATCTTGTATATCTGACATTCTAATCAATGAAATGCAATAAACTTATTTATGTTAACAAAAAAAACATTTCTCTATGGGTTGCAAAAGAAGTTCTATTTTTTATTAAAAAAAATATTCAATGGTGGGATGGGGCGGGGATACTCGAATCCGTAGGGGACGAGGATGGAGTTCAATTTCTCATCCCCGTTGGGTATGGTTAGGGTAACAGGTAAGTATATGAGAATCGGGTATAAGGACGGAGAATGTAAAACCCGTCCTCACCCCACCTCATTGCCATACCTAATAATTATTTATCATTCCATTACATCTCACTCCATCACATTCTATCAATCCAAACATGATCTAAACTTTTGTTCCACGTGGATTTAAGAAGACAAAACAAACTTTGTCTAAGTCAGAAGCATTACCTGGAACTCATGGCGAAACAAATATGATGGATGGTAAAAGACTTAGCTAAGGTTGATTATTTGTGGACATCAGAGTATTGCAAGGGGTGGCAAGATAAAATCCTTTTCAAGGAGAAGACAAAATCACTCTTAATAAGGTGGACTAGACTAGTTGATTATGTTGACGGTGAACTAAAATAAGAATTCTGCTATTCACTCAGCAAGATACACTCTCGTCCAACCAAACTTACCAAAATGCCCCTGTGCCTGTTAAGTCACGCTGCGTGACTTAACTTGCACACGTTATGCGTCCTGCGCAAGTTAACTCACGCACCTCCTCTGGCACGTGCGCAAGTTAACTTGCGCACGTTGGCCGGTGGTCAAAACTGATGAACAAACGTTTTTGGACGGTAGCCAGTTGTTCAACATTCAATCTACACGTTTTTAACATCATTTACACGTTTTTTTTCCACGTTTATGTTTTTTATAACTTATACTACCATTCTCACCTATAAATACCCCTCCATACTTCCCTATTCCCTCACACCATCTCACTTTCTCTCCCTCCTCACTCTCTCTCCCTCTCTTTCTCTTTTTCTTTTTTGCTTCTATAGTATCTAGGCTCTTTACACCCCTTTAGGTATATACTAGTAGTTTTTGAGGGAAGTAGTGGTTCGTCGGGTTGGGGAAAATGGCATCATCCCTTGAGGTAAAACTAGGTTTGCCTCCTTTTACTCCTAATTTTTTTTTACCGTGGGTAAAAAGAATCATCATGGGGGTATAAAAGGAACCAAATTTAAATTTACCTCAAGGGATCTTGATGTCTTTTTCCCCAACAGGACGAATCACTATTTTCCCCAAGAGCTATTGGTGTATACTAAAGAGGGTGAAAATAACTTTTTACCCCATACCGAAGAGGGTGAAAATAACTTTTTACCCCAAGAGGGTAAAATATATGTATTAATTCTTGTAATGTTTGAATGATATTAATAAAATCAGAGTTATATTTATTAATTTTGTTTTCAATTTGTATTTATTTTTGCATTTATTTTATGTTTATGATTATGTATTGAATAAAAAAATATTCTAATTAATGGTATCGAATTTATTTGTATCAAATTTATTTATATCGGATTTATTTTATAATTTTGTATTTATTTGCATATTGAATAAATAAATTTGAGTAAAGAATTCTAATAAATAAAATCGAATAAAGTTGCGTATTGAATAAAATCGAATAAAAAGTCTAATTAAACTCAGCGTGAAATCGAATAATAAATTATAATAAATAAAATTGAATAAAGTTGCGTATTGAATAAATTCGAATAAAAAGTCTAATTAAACTCAGCGTGGAATCGAATAAAGAATTCTAATAAATAAAATCGAATAAAGTTGCGTATTGAATAAGGCGTTATGTCTTGTATAAGACAGATTGCTGCGTGAGTTAACTATCGTTGTGCTAGTTAACTCACGCAGCGCATGTTAACTATCGCACAATTTTACACGTGCGTTAGTTAACATGCGCAGGGGCAAAATCGTCCTGCCTGCAGGGCGGTAGTGTATTTTGCTGGGTGAAGAGCAGTATTCCTAAAATAAAGAACAATCTTTATCAAACACAATTCCAGACCATCGTGCATAGGTGATGCTAAAGAACATTCTTTCACACAACAGTCGATTATATCTATCATGCAACAAGAGTCCTTGATAGAAGGACTTTTCATTAGTTTAGCTAGATCAAATTCAATAGTTTCTTTACCAACATTAAATGCCAATTTACCATGCTTAACATCAATTATGGCCCCCACGGTGGCAAGGAAAGGCCTTCCCAAAAGAATTGGTACTTGGTTGTCTTCCTCCATTTCCATCACGACAAAATCAGCGGGGATGTAGATCTCTCCTACTTTGACCGGGACATCCTCTATAATTCCAGCAGGATACTTAACAGAACGGTCTGCTAATTGTAGGGTCATTCTTGTTGGCTTAAGTTCCCCTATGCCTACTCTCTCATAAAGGGACAATGACATTAAACTGACACTAGCTCCTAAGTTACACATTGCTTTCTTTATTACTCCGGCCCCTATGATACAAGGTACGGAAAAGTTACCTGGATCCTTGAGCTTGGGTGGCAATTTATTTTGAATGACGACACTACACTCTTCTGTAAGGTTAACTGTCTCATCCTCCTCTTCTTAGAGAGAATTTCTTTTAAAATTTTAGCATATGTAGGCATTTGAGTCAGAACTTCAGTGAAAGGTACATCAATGTAGAGTTTATTCATCATTTCAATAAATTTCTTAAATTGCTCATCTAGCTTAGATTTAGCAAGTCTTTGTGGAAAAGGAAATTTTGGCTTAAAAGGCGGTGACGTAATCGGCTTTTCGCTTTCTACCCTAATTCCCTCACTTTGTGGCTCGCTAATTTCTTTCTCAGTCTCATTAGGTTTGGCTCTTCCTAAGTGTAAGTTCAGATTGTAACCTAAGAGGGGGGGTGAATTAGGTTTCTAGCAATATTGGTTAATTTTTCTTAGTTTAGCGTTGTTGATAATTTTTCCGGTAAATAATGATGAAGGTATGAATGCGGAAAAATAAAAGAGTAAGGGAAGAAGAAATAACACAAGAGAGTTATAGTGGTTCCCCTCTAAACCGTAGGGTACTCCACTCCCTTCACACCCCGCGAAGGATTTCACTATGTAAAGAATCTTTGTTACAAAGCAACCTTAATCCCAAAGGCCCCCTAACAATATTTCTCTACACACCAAGATAGCACCCCACTATCTTTTACAACAAGAATCTTCACCAAACCTATGATGAAATTCTCACAAAGAAACAAGATAGCACTCCACTATCTTTTACAACAATTCCCACCAACAAATGATGAGAAACTTTACAACAATGTAATTGAAGAATATAAAATGTGTATGGCTGTATAATCTTATCAATATCACTCTTAAACAAATGGACTTAGTGCTCAGAAAACCTTTTAATGAATGTTAAAGTGTGGGCAAAGTTTTCCAAACAATTTGAATAAAAGTTTGAAAGCAAGTGATATTGAAAATGTCAATTGAGATAATGAAAGTTGTTGTATATAAAATGTTTTGATTCTCAATTGAATTTATAGAGGTTAAAAAGATGTTTATGAAGCAACACTACTTATCAAAAAGTTTTGTCAATGAATAGACACATATTTAAAATGACACCTATTCATAAACAATTTGAATGAAAAGACATGGCAGGTACAATTTAAATTCCAATCATAATGCATAGTTAGACCATGCTGAAATTATTCATGCAAAAACCATATTTTTAATGGTACATTTAATAATGCAATTTTCATAATAAATATGGTTTTTCTGGTAAAAAATATTTTCATGCAAAATCACATTTATATTATAATCATTGTGAGTGTGTGATTTATTTTTAAGAGAGCTTTAGGCATTGCTTCATATGCAGACTTAGAAAAATGTTTGTAATTATTTTCTGAGCATTCTAAGTTGTTCCATAATTAAAGAATGATAAATGAAAAGATAAATGTCATACTTACAAAGAGTATAACCAAGAAGCCTAGGCATTAATCTTTATTCATAATCTTCATCTTGTGCCTCCATATAATTTTTCTTCTTTTGTGATGTGAGTTTGTTGTCATCAAAACCCAGCCAAGTCTAAGAAGGAAATCTTCTTCACACTAAGAGGTCCTCTAGTTGTCTATCATTTCTAAGTGTGACAACATTCATTTTGTTATTTTTAGGTTGGCTAACCTTTTGGACAACTTGGGGGATTCGAGTCTCTAAGATTTTGTTGTGAGAGGAGATGGAATCTACCTTTGATGTAAGCTTAGCAAGAGAGTCGTTCAAAAGTCTAGTTTGATCCTCAAGCTCTTGGAGCTGTTCGGATTGCTTCGAAAAATAGTTTTTCATTAAAAGTGCCAGACTAGACTTTTGAGTGATTATTTGGCTATTTGCATAACCGGGTAGTGATGTTTCTTGACCAAAGGGATTTTGAAGATTTTTATGAAAATTTTGGTTGAAATTCATCCCTTGGTTATTCTGAACAAAATACAATTGCTCAATATTTTCAGTAACACTACCTAATTTGCATCCAATGCTAGCATGGCCAGATATACCACAAGCTCCACATGGAGGTGAAATAGAAGTAAGTGTGACAACACTAACGTTTATGTTGTCAAATTTTTGAGATAGTGCGTCCATCTTAGCAGATAGATGGTCAAAGGAAGAGATTTCGTTCATACCGGCCTCTTTCTTAGAGGGTGAAGAAATTGTATTGGTCCACCGGTAAAGGTTTAGAGCCATGTCTTCAATCAAGGCATAAGTTGTTGTAAAATCATTGTTCATTAAAGCTCCACCTGCAGCTGCATCAACAATTATTCTTGTCATATATGTTAGACCATTTTATAAAGTGTGGATAACTAACCACTTCTCTAAACCATGATGGGGACAAAGTCTAAGCATTTCTTTAAAACGCTCCCATGCATCATAAAGAGATTCCCCATCTTTTTGAGTGAATTGATAGAGCTTCGCCCTTAGTTGAGCGATTTTAGAAGGGGAAAGAATCGAGCAAGGAATGCTCGCCTCATTTGATCCCACGAAGAGATGGAACCAACCTCTAAAGAGTGGAACCAAGTGCTAGCTTTATCTCTTAGGGAAAAGGGAAAAAGGTGCAGCCGTATGGCCTATTGGTTTTTGTAGGCCACACTGAGTCTTAAGAATGTTGAAATGTGAAGATTGGGATCCTCAATGGGCAATTCCAAAAACTGGTTTCGCTGCACTAAGTTAAGGAGTGTAGGTTTAATTTCAAAGTCGTCACCTTCAACCGTTGGATACACGATAATAGCATGTGGCTCTTCTTTGGAAGGGATTGCATACTCTTTGAGAGTGCGTTCCTCAGCCATGCTGTTTTTATTTGCGCCTCCCAAGAAATTAATGGTGAAAGAAAGAAAGAAGTAGTAGAAGAAAAAGAAAAAGAAAAATTCTAATCACTAAGAAAAAGTTAATCAAATTAACTAACTCTCCAGCAGCGGCGCCAAAAACTTGATGAGTAAAACTGCAAGTGCACGGTTCTACCGAAATAGTAAAAATAGAGTATCTTTCCAACAGGGAGTTGTTCAATTTAATTAACTTTTAGAAGGTGATTAGAAGAAAGTTCAGTTGTAAATGTTTGATTTTTTAACGGAGAAAAATAATAATAAAAGGCGCCTTGGGATTATTGGTCCATCTTAATAACAAGTCCTTCACAAACAAACCCTAAACCGTTAATTTTATATTGGACCCACTTTCTAAAGACAAGTTTCTCTTAAGCATATCAAAAAACTTATCTCGAAGTCATTGAGTGTGTTCCTCTAGCAATCACGCATATTCTCATGGTTGATTGCTATTAAAATCCTTGAAGAACGAAACTTTATGTGTCCCAAGATTTGCTAGACTATTCTCATGTTTCGCAATCCTTGTCTAATTTCACTTGTTTCAATATCAAAACTCCGCGCTAGCTTTATGAATTGATATTTGAGATGATGAATTAACAAATATTAACCCTCCACTCTCGCTTTATGAGTTTGGTATTTGTTAATTCATTATAAAAACGGTGAAATTAGATTAGAATGTAGATTTATATATATAAAATTAGGGTTTATGGTTTGGTTTGATTAAGATTATGTAATTAAGACTTATCCAACAATTCCAAGACAAGAAGAGTATACTGACACATGTTCATCGTAGACATAGAGGAGAATGAGAAGAACATAAAATAACAAGAAAATAAAAGAAAGAACTTTTATTAAGAAAGACAATTGTCACTATTGAATTCCAAGAACAAAAGATGAATTGTTGTGATAGCTAGCTACTCTATTTATAGTTTACAATGACTTAAGCCTTAAGAAAATGCATCACTAGAATGTTCCACAAGAAACCACGGGCTTTTAGGTCAGAAATAAACTAATAGGTAGCTTATCCATAAAGCAAAAGCAGCAAAAGAAGATCCTGGGGGTTGGTACGGCCGTGTGGCTGGTGGCACGGGCCGTGCCAAGCTTTTGACTTGGGGGAAACATATTTTTGCTTCGAATTTTCGTATTTTCAGCCCGAATCAGCTCCAAATCCTCTTTCTTTTGCTCCAAGACTAAATATTTAGAATATTTGTTTCTGAAATTAAATATCTTGCAATTGAAGTAAAATAGATCTAAAAAAAGAAATAATATTAAATAAAACGAAATCAAATATAAATAAAACAGACTCAAATATTATATTAAAAACACTAAATATTGGCTCATCACATAGCGAGTATCATGCCTACAATACAAGAAAATTTCAACTTTTACGTTTATTGTTGGCAAAATTATACATATTATGAAGACTAATATACAACACAACAACAACAACCAAGCCTTGTCCCACTAAGTGGGTCGGCAACATGAATCAACATACAACATAATTTTGAAAAATATCATTGACTACAAACAAACATTTGTCCAAATAAGGGAAGGAAACATAGTTCGTTAATCCAGCTCCAATCATATTCGGTACTAACAACTAAACATGAATTCAATTCGAATCGGGAACAACAGCAACACTAAAATACCTGAAAATACAATCATGAGATGCATGTTTTGTCCATGGTGTATGCATGATTGTGTTTTTCTTAGGAGAAGAAGGGAGGGGAGGGTTTACTTTTCTTTTTTAAATTATGAACATTATAAAATGAATTTTTGAAAATTGAATTAACAACATGATAAGTGATCATATAATACTTTAAAAACACTTAATATATTTTAAAAATACATTTTACATTGTTCGTAATTTAAAAAATAAAAGTGAGCTTTCTCCTCTCTTCCCCTCCTAAACCCTCAATCCAAACACACCTCTAAAAGATAAAAACCCTCTTTCTCAAAACGTTTTATAAACATTTCAAGAAACAACTTCAAGCTTAAAGAAGGCCGCAAATTATTTAATCAAGGTGTATGAGTAATAATAGAAAAATCCTTAAAAAGATAATGTATAGAGATTCACAAGAAAAGCAAATAGGCAAAGTACTGAATAATCTCAAGCTTAAAGTTTCAATCATTAAATTGAGCAGAATTGCATACATAGTTTGTTTGTACTTCTAAGGATTCTTGGTCGAACAAACATGGAAGGATTCTTGGTCGAACAATCATTAAATAAGCAAATAGGCATACAGGATAAATCATAAGGTATTATTATGACTGGCTATGACACTCTGGTCCAGGTAAGCAAATAAATCAAGACAGGTAGATCAACCTCTATCTTGGGCTAGAAAGAATAAATACTAACAAGATAAGGCTACATTGCAAAAGAAGATTGTGAAATTACCTAATTAGGGAATGACACTCTTGCACTTATATTTATTTTGTTTGACAAAAGGAAATGGCATGCCATTGTTTTTCATTGTGTATTCAAGTTTCATTTTTTCCCTCATATAGCTTTAATAGATAATCAGACTCCTCCTTAAAGCTGAAAACAAACTTCTGCAAAAACAATTTTTCAGAATATCTAAATGGTGTAACTAAGCTGGCATTCTTATTTCGCAAGCCATTCATCAAAAGAAATTGCACAACCAATCCCCTTGGAACGGTCCAATTCTCCAAACTATGATTAAAGATATGTGGCCGTATGACAAGTGCCAATGAACTCCAACCCAATTGATTGACCCAAAAACTCATCACCAAATTAATCTTCTCAATTGAAGTAAACATCACATCAGGTTGACACCTAAATGCCCGAATAATATCTTGATCAGACCAACCCCATTTCTTAAAGACGTCAACTCTATCATCCCAACGTTTTTTATTTTTATTCGTATAGTTATTGGCTAACAAAGCATACCAAAAAGTAGTCGTTGAAGGATCAAACCCTAAACCCTTAATTTCCTCCAATGACTTAACCAAATCCTTTGAACAAATTAGAGATGGTTTAGATTGAACGAATCTAGCAATGACAGAATCAGAAATTCCAAAATCAGTCATGAAATTGATATTAGCCACAATATGGTGATAGGGATAAATAGTAAATGTAGCCCAATATTTAATTAAGTGAACAATGGCATCCTTGTTGGTTTTATAGAACCTATTTAACAATTGAAAAATAGGGATTATTCGTTTCTCCAAGCTCCATCTTAGAATTCTAGGGCTTGCAGTTAACAGTGCAACAATATCAGAAGAGGAAGCACCATTGGATAGAAAAAATAGAAACTTTGGCAATAACATTTTGTGGGGTTGTGATGAAAGTAACCAAGGTGCTTTTTTGATGATGATGCGTATGTTTTCGTGTGAAAAGCCATGATTTTGAAAGAAGGTGATAACAGAATCAGGATTATCTGGGTTATTGAAACGAACCTGCTTGAGGTTGAAAGATCTGAGAGCTGATTCATGTGTGAACCCAAAATTGTTGATGAGGTACGATACAGCAAATGGGTGTGTGTTTGATTCTGATTCTGATTCTGATTCTGAAGTGGCTGTTATGGTGCAGAAACTTCTGAGTGAAATTGGGAACGTCAAAAGAGGGTTATTGAATTTTGGGGTTGTTGATTTTGTTGTGATGAAACATAAAGCAACATTGTTGGAAAGAAAGCATTTGTTCAACATGGTTTTGGAATGTAGTGAGACTGAGATGATTGGATTGGAATGGATAGTATTGTGTTGTAATCCGTTCATGGTTCTCAACAGATAACAGGAGGCACAAGTAGGGTCAAAAGACTAAAACAGAGTTTACAAAGTTAAACTTAATAACAGAGAGAAAATTAAACTTAGGAGGGTATATTTTGCCATCACATAGACGTCGTACCTCCACCATAACTGCGGCCCCTAAACAATTATCAAAACCTTGTCTTTGATGCACTTCAAAGAACCGTAACATAGCCCTAAACACTATGGTCGTGAGATCCTCCTTGTCCTTGATTAATCGGATTAGATTATTTTTTGACGTCTTGAATGCACCACGGTCCAACCTTCCTTACCCCCTCTCTCTTTGATTGCCTTATGAGCATAACTCAGTTGACAAAAACAAAAACAATGCATTGTTATACGTAGGGGTCGGGGTTGGAACCCTGAACACCCTACTTATTCACCTTAAAAAAGTGAATTTTAGCCAATAGATTATTTAACCAAAAAAACAAGCCAATTTTTTTAATGAGGACAAAAATTAAAATTTGATAATTTTGTAGAATGAAAATTTAGCCTTTTTTTTCATCCAAAAGTTGTCGACTTAATTGAGAGCTGAATTTATTTTAGGTAAATTCTTAGATACTTTAAATTCGGTTGAAGAGTAGTATTGTAGTCAAAATTTAATATTTTATAAAAAAAAAAATTGGGGAGAAATTTAAATTCTATTGTAAAATAACTTAATAATTAACGTGACATGACTTTGATGATTTGATGACAGGTACATATCAAACCAATTTTAGGGTCCGTCTTTCCGCTCTTTTTATTGCGCTAACGTTTGAAAGATGGCTGTCATTGTTGGAGGTGGCAACAACGACAGTTCCATGTATCAATTGCAAGATGGCTGCAGTTCATTTTTGGCTTTGTTTTCCTGATTTCATTACAGATTTGTTGAGATCTGCAGGGTTTCAAAGTTTCGGGATTACATCAGTCGTGCAATGGAAGATGGGTCCATGGTTTTGTATCCTAGTTATCCTTCTATTTGACATAGGACGGTGTGGGCTCGAAAGAGTCGTTAATGCTTGTTGTCGTGCATGGATTTGATGGATCTTGAATTATTTCTGTGTTGACGGACGATTCATACGCCAATTTAATAATATTTGTCATTCACTTCGTTTGATTTGGATTGTGAGGCTCGAAAGGGTCGTTTAACTTACTGCCATTGTTGCAAGGAGTTGATGGTACATGAACCGCCTCCATGTTGACAGAGGGTTCAATCACCGCATCAAAGACCTTTAGTTAGTTTTAGAATTAATTAGAGGTTGATACACTTATGCGTTGTTTTTAATTTTTGTATCACCCGTTTGACGTCGACACACGCTTATGTGATTATAGTGGGTTAAGTCTATGTCCCCTTAGTTTTTTCTTGTATTTTTTTCCCTTTTTTTAATAATATATGAACACTAAGCCCATGTTTAGAGTATAGTTGAGAAATCACATATTCTCTTTCTTGATGTCTTATGCTCTGGCCTTAAAAAAAACAAAAAAAAAAACAATTTTAGGTACCGAAGTGTTCATCTTTATTCTATCAATTTAAAATATAAAAATGCAAAAAATAATAATTAAAATATAATGAATTAAATATATTTCTTGCAAGCAGTTTTAGTCTACGTTGAGTTGAGTCATTAAATATTTTTAAATAATTTTCTACAGACATATTCATAATATTATAAATAACTAAAATTGATTCTAGAAATATATAAATTGATTTTCACATAGAAATATATAAATTGATTTTCACATGTTTGGTTTCTCTAGAATATAATTTACTCTGCATCTACAATTGATTCCATTAGAAGATGCTCTTCCGATTCTATAATTGATTTTCACGCTCAGATTTAATGTACAACTCACATATCTAAACATGAATCAATTCTCTCAAACTCAATTTTTCTTACCACAAAATCAAACGTGTTTGGAACAAGACATGGCCTTTCAGAATATTCAAACTCTGCCATCATCATCTTGATTCACACTATTTAAAAAAGGCTTAAATAAGTCTTTCGTCCCTGCAAATATAGACCATTTGAATTTTCATCCCTAAAATTACTAATCCTTCCATCTTGCCATTGCAAATATTAATCATTTGAAAAATGGTCCTAATTACATCTGATTAGTAACTTCAGGGACGAAAATTCAAATAACCTATATTTGCAGGGACGAAATACTTATTTAAGCCAACCCCTCGCCCAATCATCACTTGCCACATGGGCACCACGTTGCTAATGACAGCCCACCTCAGCAAAAAAAACCTAATTAAGACCAAAAGTCAAATGATTAAATTTTACAATGGCAGATTGGAAGGATTAGTAACATCAGGACGAAAATTTAAATGACCTACATTTGCAGGGACGAGAGACTTATTTAAGCCTCTAGAAAGATAAGGTCCGCTGAAAAAGTATTTATGTTGGATTTGTGACCGCTTTTCCATGAGTTGCAACAAATTTGACTATTTTATTGGAAATGTGGTCACGCAGCCAGAGTAAATCTACAACTACAAGCTTCTGTGAAACTATTTTCTAAATGAACATATCAGAAGGCTCCAATGCAAGAATGGTTGCTGAAAGAATCAATAAGCAGATATCAGAATCAAGAATGGTCATCAATTTATAATCACGGACATTTGATACTCGTCTCTGCCAAATAACAACTTGACACTAATTTCTACAAAGCTGCTGCCTGATTATAGAGGAAAAGTGGCAGTTGAAAACTGATGGCAATGTAGCAAAGCAATAGGTAACATTGATTGTTGCAAAGATAGTACCTGCAAATAGATAAAAAATCAGCAATGGCGACTGCAATGGCCGTGGATAAAGATTATAGCTTGAAATATAAGTGAGAACAAGTTTATAAACTCGACCAAGAATTTCAGTCGTAAAAAACAAATGAATCATAGATTTTAAGATTAGCAAGACAACAAAAGAGGGCATAGGGCATGACTAACAGTCTAACACAAACTATAAACAAGATAAGAATAATATAGAAGTTGCTTAGTTAGAGGGCAAAGAGGGATAGCTCATTTACAATAACCGAGCACATATAAAACAACTGAAGATGTCCCTTAAAATAAAAAAAGAAACTAATAAAATGTAAGAAATCTAAATCGATAGCAAGAACATGTTATCATTTTAGCTCTAACAATTGAAGACCAGAAGCATCCAAGACAAAATGAGATTGAGTGAAGATGCAAAAACTGAAACTGTTACAATTTTCAACAAATCATATAAAGGTTTTAGGAAGGATACTACAAAATGTTGCCAGAGAAACAAAGTGCTCAAGCATGTGTGGTGTTAAACACATAATGTACTCACATAAAATACAGAACATTGACAAAATGCCAATGTATTTTAATCCATAATAGTTGGCCAAAAGGTGCAAATAAAACCAAAATGTGACAAAACAAAGTGCTATGTATGACCTGACCTAACTTTAGCATAAAGCTAACTGCCAAGTGTATTAAATAAATGTAATCCACAACAATAATTGTACATTCAATATTGAAGTTTGAGAAGTCTTAACAATTGCACCACAACCCTAATTACACTTTCATTTTCCCCAAATTATTTGCATTTTCCACATTACACAGAGTTTCATGCCTACAAATACAAGAAAATTTCAACTTTTACCTTCAGCAAAATTATCTGGTATTATGAAGACTGATATACAACACAACAACAACAACCAAGCATTATCCCACTAAGTGGGGTCGGGAACATGAATCGATATACAACACAATTTTGAAAAATATCAATGACAACAAACAAACATTTGTCCAGATAAGAAAACAAAATAAAGTTGGTTAATCTAGCTCCAATCATATTTTGTACTAACTACTAAACATGAATTCAATTCGAATCAGGGACAACAGCAACATATGAAGACTAAAATACCTGAAAATCTAATCATGGCATGCATGTTTTGTCTGTGGTGTATGCATGATTGTGTTTTTTTCTCATACAACTTTAAAAGATAAGAAGCCTCATACATTTCAGGAAACAACTTCAAGCTTAAAGAAGGCCGGAAACTATTTAATAAAGTTGTATGAGCAATAATAGAAAAATCCTTAAAAAGATAATGTGTAGAAAACCACATGAAAAGCAAATAGGCAAAGTACTGAATAATCTCAAGCTTAAAGTTTCAATCATTAAATTGAGCAGAATTAGATACATGGTTTGTTTATACTTCTATGGATTCTTGATTGAACAAACATGGAAATAAAATAACACCACGAGAAAACATTCCCTGACTAAATAAATACAAGACCATTCGTGTTTTTCTTTATCAACTAGATATGAAGCATAGGATAAATCATAAAATATTATTATGATCAACTATGGTAACTCTGGTCCAGGTTAGCAAATAAAACAAGTCAGCTAGATCATCCTCTATCTTGGCCTAGAAAGAATAAGCACTAGCATTTTAAGACTAACAAGCTAAGGCTACATTGCAAAAGAAGATTATGAAATTACCTAATTAGTGAATGGCATGCCATTGTTCTCTTTTGTGTATGCAAGTTTCATTTTTTCCTCATATAGCTTTAATAGATAATCAGACTCCTCCTTAAATCTGAAAACAAACTTGCTCAAGAACATTTTCTCAGAATAAGCAAATGGTGCAACTAAGCTTGCATTCTTTTCTCGCAAACCTACTGAGGCCCTTGGAATGATCCTTTTCTCCAAACTATAACAAAACATTTGTGGTAGTTTGGTAAGTGCCAAGGAACTCCAATCCAATTGATTAACCCAAAAACTCATCAACAAATTAATCTTTTCAATTGAAGCCAACATCAAACCAGGATGCAACCTAAATGCTCGAATAACAGCTTCAACAGACCAACCCCATTTCTTAAAGGCATCAACTTTCTCATCCCAAAGTTTTTTACTCATACTTTTCTTGGCTATCAAAGCAACCCCAGAAGTAGTTGTTGAAGGATCAAACCCTAAACACTTAACTTCCTCCAATGACTTAATCAAACCAGTTGAAGCAAATATAGATGGCCTTGTTTGAATCAATCTAGCGATGGTAGAATCATGTACTCCAAAATCAGTCATCAAATTGATATTAGCCACTATAAGGTGATAGAGATTATTCCTTTCAAACTTAGTTGAATGTCGAATTAAACAAGCAATGGTATCCTTGTTGGTTTTCAAAATCCTACTTAACAATTCAAAAGGAGGGATTATTTGTTTCTCCAAACTAGTTTGTAAAATTTTAGGATTTGCAGTTAACAAGCAAATAATATCAGATAAAGAAGCACCTTTGGATAGAAAAATTTGAAACTTTGGCAATAACCTTTTGTGGGGTTTTGATGAAAGTAACCAAGGTGCTTTTGTGATGATGATGTGTATGTTTTCGTGTGAAAAAACATGGTTTTTGAAGAAGGTGATGACTGAATCAGGCTTATCTGGGGTATTGAAACGAACCTGTTTGTTGTTAAAAGCTTTAAGAGCAGATTGAGGAGTGAAACCAAAATTGTTGATGAGGTATGATACAATTGCAAAGCTATTTTCCAGGACTAATTGGAGTTTTAGTATTTGCAAAGAAACTACAATTACAGCTAAAACCTAAAGCCACTTTAAGTTCAAAAACATAATCTGGTATAGCTGAGTTTATGCAATAGATTATTGGACAAAACAAACATGAAAGGAGAATGACACAAATAAAAATAGCACTACATGCCCATAAATGCAAGAAAAATCAACTTTGACATATAGTACATGCATATTATTCGATTTAAGACAGATAAACAATAGGATTTTGAAAAATAACAATAAAAAAAAATAGTACTACATGCCCATAAATGCAAGAAAATTCAACTTTGCCATATAGTACATGCAAATTATTCGATTTAAGACTGATTAACAATAGGATTTTGAAAAATATCAATAAAAAAAAAGAACATATGTCAAAGTAAGCAAAGCTAAACTAGCTCGAATCACGGTCATTACCAAACAAATTTCAAATAGAATACGGAATAACATACGAAGGCTAAAATACCTTCAAATCTAATTATGACATGCATATTTTGTCCCTGGTGTATGCAAGGTTGAGTTTTTCCTCATACAACTTTAATAGATAGGAATACTCCTTCTTAATACCTTTGATAAACATATCACGAACAACTTCTCAGACATTACAGAATGACAAGTTAAGCGTGCATTCTTATTTCTAAAACCTTTATTCAGAAGAAATTGCACAACAGCTGCTCTTGGAATGATCCTTTGAAACAAAGTTGTTTGGAAGCTTTAAGTGCGAATGTAGGCGAGAATCTGAATTTGAGCGAAGTTGTTTGGAAGCTTTGTGCGAATTTAAGCGAGAATCCGAATTTGTCGATGAGATAAGACACAGTGAATGAGTGTGAAGTGGTGGTATAGCTAACAAGCTAAGGTTACATTTCAAGAGAAGATATGAAATTACCTAATTAGTGAATGTCATGCCATTGTTTTCCATTGTGCGTGCAAATTTCATTTTTTCCTCGTATAGCTTTAATAGATAATCAGACTCCTCCTTAAAGCAGAAAACAAACTTGCTCAAGAACAATTTCTCGGAATAAGTAAATGGTGTAACTAAGCTTGCATTCTTTTTTCGCAAACCTTTCATCAAAAGAAATTGCAAAACTGAGGCCCTTGGAATGATCCTTTTATGTAAACTATAACCAAACATAAGTGGACATTTAGTAAGTGCCAAGGAATCCCAACCCAATTGATTGACCCATAAATTCATCAACAAATTAATCTTAACATTGGAAGCACCCAATAAATTAGGCTGAAACCTAAATACTCGGATGACAACTTCATCAGACCAGCCCCATTTCTTAAAGACATCAACTTTCTCATCCCAATGTTTTTTACTACATTTCTTGGCTATCAAAGCAGCCCCAAAAGTAGTCTTTGAAGGGTGAAACCCTAAATCCTTAACTTCCTCCAATGACTTAATCAAATCCTTTGAACCAATTATAGATGGCCTTGACTGAAGCAATCTAGAAATGACATTATCAGAAACTCCAAAATCAGTCATCAAATTGATATTAGCCTCTAGAAGGTGATAGGGATAAATAGTAAAAGATCGTGAATTTCGAATTAAGCAAACAATGATATCCTTGTTGGTTTTCGAAAACCTATTAAACAATTGAAAAAGAGGGATTATTCGTTTGTCCAAGCTAGTTTGTAAAATTTTAGGATTTGCAGTTAACAAGCGAATCATATCAGAGGAAGAAGCATCTTTGGATAGAAAAAATAGAAACTTTGGCAATAACATTTTGTGGGGTTGTGATGAAAGTAACCATGGTGCTCTTCTGACCATGATGCGTATGTTTTCGGGTGAAAAACCATGATTTTGAAAGAAGGTGATAACTGAATCAGGATTATCTGGGGTATTGAATCGAACCTGTCTGTTGTTGAAAGCTTTGAGAGCAGATTCATGTGAGAACCCAAAATTGTTGATGAGGTATGATACAGAGAATGGGTGTGTGTCTGATTCCGATGTGCAGAAGCTTCTGAGTGAAATTAGGAAGGAGAAGCGTTGGTGCAAAAGAAGGTTGTTGAATTTGCTGCGATGTTTCCTAAAACAACATTCCGGTTCCGGGAAAGAAACAGTTTCTTCAACATGGCTTGGAAATGTTTTAGAGTGAGATGTTAGGAACAGTGAGAGTGAGATGATTGGAAAGTGAGTGTTGTGTCCAAGAGGAAACGGTCTAATAACACTTTGATAAAAGTTTAAAGTGAAAATTTGTAAATCAATAAACAACTTCTTTTTTTCTTTTTCTGCATGTAAAGTTATAAATTTATTTTTATTTTTTAATCCTTAACATATGTTTTTAAGGCAGTCATATTCAATTAAAGTCTTGAATACCATAATTTCTAATATACACATTTTTATAAAAACTAATTATTTAAGATTTGCAAAGAATATCTTGGATGCATTCTTTAATATTTTTATGTTAAACTTTTACTTTCAGTTATGATAATTCGGACTTTGATCGTGAAATAAGTATAGTTTGATAAAAAATCATTTCATTCAGTAATCAAATTTGAATTCTCAAAAACGATTTATCTGTTGGTGAAACTCAACCATTTTAGCTCAATCACTTGATTCAGTTATATAATATATTAGATATAAATTCAAAAATTATTGAAGAAAAAAATGTGTCGCTAGATTAGTTGCAACTTCAATTTAGAGGCCGAAATAGGATGAACAGCTCCTTCCTGTCATGATCATGAATTGTGATCCGATGAACATGAGTTGTGACGGTGAACACAAACTTGACTAGTGAACATACAAATGACAATTTGATCTACCAATTTCGTATTCGTTCATAAAAAAAAAATATTTGATGCATTGGATTCAATCTAATACGAATGGATCCAATGGATCCATTCCACTTATATTAAAGATCCAATAGATTATTTCAAATGCTAATTTTTTTCAAGAAATATTCTTAAGTTAATATAACTTCAATGAATAAAAAATTATTCAAAAAATAAATTAATTAATAAAAAATTGAAAAAAATAAATACATAAAAACAGGAAAAAAATCTGAAAATAAAAAACAGGAAAAAAGAGATATTTAAATAGATTTATAATAATCTATTAAAAAATAGATTTATTATTTTTTATTTTTGGGTTTTTCTAATCAGTGCAAGATTGCACATGATAAAGGGTAATTAATGCATCCACTTTTATAGGTTTCTTCACATCTTATTAATGATCAAGTGTTTTTGAAAATTGATTTTTTTTTCCTTCTTTCCTTTATTAATATTTTCCACTTTTTATTCTTCTTTCTTTTTTTCACGTTTTATTTGTTTTATTTTTCTCCTCTGTTAACATTTTCCACTTTTTATTCTTGTTCCTTTTTTTTTGTTCACGTTTTATTTTTTCTCTCTCCTTTGATAACGTTATCCTGTGCAATCTTGTACAGAAAAACCCATTATTTATTTTTTAAGGGAAATAGATTTATAATTTTTTTAGGGGAATTTATTATTTTAGTAAATATTAAAAAAACAAATGACAGCAACCACATCAGAGAACCGCCACCAGCTGTCGACTGTCGTGGGTCACCAAAAAATTGGTCTGATCTCCATTGTTCTCCACCATAGGTCGCCGGAGGTCCGTCGTGGTCAACACTGATGGCGGCCCACTGACCAGCGAATACAAAAGTTATGCAAACTATCAACTTCTTTAAAAAATTGAATTAGAAAGCATGGTGAATCATCCAAATCAAACTATAACCATCGATTCTTTAATAGCAAACTAAACAACCTACGAATGTATATGATATATTATTCATGCAATCAAAATAAGAATAAAAATAAATCTAAAGGATAATCAACAGGGAACAGTCTGCTTCAATGCTAGATCAAAACAAGCTACCATTAACAATTCACGAGGACCTCTTTGTATGAGCATGATCAGTGCCTTGCTTACTGGGAGAATCAGATGAAGCACGTAGTTGCTTCAGCTTATGGTGATCCTGCTTGGTCCAAACTCCAAAGTAACAAAGTTAATTAATACTATTGTTGAAAACTTGATCAAAACTCTGAACAAAACTACCTAATACCTTATTTAAAAGTGATTTTGGAATTCAAACATGTTCATTACCTCTACTATTTTTAAATAGTTATTACATATAATATGACATGGTTAAACAGTTCATTACATGTGCTTTCTTTTGCTATTGTGGGCTCAAACATTGAGAACCTATACACCTTTGCTTCTATACAAACATATGTAGAATCAATATCATAACAGTCTATAATCCAGAAATGATTGAGCATTCTCTCTCTTTTTTTCAACAGGTTGCATCCCTCGGAAACTAGGTTGGTTTGCCTTTTCATTTGGCAATGACTATACTATTTTTTAAATGACAAATGTTAGTTGTTATTTTTTATTAGGGGGGAGTTTAGCTCACGATCACTTCATAATTCCAACCCCTGTATTCCTACCAAAAAGCAGTGTTATTAAGTGGAGGTCATGGTGCCGTCATGGCAGAATTTTTGACAACCGTCGTAGCCATTTTGTGAAGGGATGCCCACCATGGTGGCGCCATAAAACGCAATGGCATGTTTATATAGCGAATTATTAGCCATCTGCATATCATGTCATCGACAACACTGCTTCAAAGTTGACTTATAAGCTGCCAAGCATCTATTCTGAATACTTGATGGACTATACAAAGAGGCGGTCGTATGGATTTTTGCATAGTAAACAAGGGATCCAAAACTTTTCCTAGGTTTTATGTATTTTGAATTAACACACTTAATACAACTTTTATACAATGCCAAAATAAAGGAAGATACAACTTCAAACCACCAGTCTTCATTAGGTTTCTTTGATAATAAGCTTATCCCAATCCAAATCTGTATATCTCCTTATTCGTTCGCTCTATGGCTCTATAATCTATTCTCTGTAGATTCCTAAATGTTTGATTTTGCATTGTATACCACTGATTTATGCAAGCTAAACATAAGAGCAGATAAATTACAAGCATTTATGTGCATGTGTACAGGAATATAACTATTAATTATGTTCATCCATATGTGCAGTAAAAAGGCTGCAATCTATCAACCATGATATTAGAACTATTAATTGTAGCATAAGCTTAGAAAACTCGCATGTGTACATGATGACAGCTTTACAATAACACATATGTTACCCTATTTTGATTATAGAGTTGAGAACTTCTAAACAGTAGGAAATAAGATCAAGTTTTGTAAATAGAATGAATGAAATGAAATTTCACCAATGTGAGACGTGTTTCCATATACGAGTGAAAATTAAAAAAGGGCAACCCGGTGCACTAAAGCTCCCGCATACGCAGGGTCCGGGAAGGGGTCCCACCATTTGGTGTATTGTACGCAAACGAGTGAAAATTAAAACTAGAGAAATTTTAACGAGTACTCTATAAAGTTGCAATCTGATTGATTTGCACTCTATTTCTTATGTGCAGTATTTACTCAGGAAAGCCAAGGTTGTAGAGTGCAAATAGTTTAGGTGCTAAAATGCTGCTAACTGCTAAGTGGTGCTTGCTGAAGCGCGCAACATTCATTAGCACTTAATGTTGCTTACACCAGAAAATTTTCTCTAGTTTTAATGTCTGTGTCGGTGTATTCCTGCACTACAGAATGCACTCAAGCTTATAATTTGGTTCATCTAAATCTGTAGTCAACGACGCATAGCAGAACAGAGAGGTTGGGCCCTAAAACGCAATAGTTGCATGGTCATTAGGTCAAAGTTTAGAGAAACAATACAAGAAATTTATACCAAAGCACCATATATATACAAAAGCTCAAAACTAGAACAGGACATAAAATTGAAGGCATTCATAGCTAATAACCGAAGTTCATTGTTACCAGTATTTAAACATGATACAAAGCAAATAAATTTCAGGACAAAATGACCAAAAAGTAAAAAGAAACAGAGGAAACAACTATATATTCAGGGCTTGTGTGGGATTTTATATAGCGCACACATAGCTTCTAAAAAACGCAACAAAGCTGAGATTCAAGAAGCGCCTACGGACTGCTACGCACGGCTATTACTGACTCCAAAGATCTAATTTGTCGATAAAAAAACGACTAATCCTTGATAGTTAAAATAAATTAAACCATGATTTTACATCGAAAATAAAATAAATCATTCAATGATATAATCAAATCAAACTATGATATGAAAATAATGACACAATTCATTGTACTCGGACATGATTTAATTCAAATTCAAACAAGTAAATCATGGAACAGGAACTTACTTTTCACAAGTCTGTCGATATCAAACTCACAACATATGCCTTGGCCCTGCTCCATGTAATTCTATTGGTGCTTTTGATTCTCTTTACTCTATTATCTTTCCAATTGTAAAGAATTGCTTGGTCTGCTTGATTGATTGAAAATATGAGTGTATCACCATCCTCAGACAGACACAATGGAATCAATTGAGGAAGATAATCTATTTGAAGATTCATATAACTAATTTTAAGGAATTGAGTCCAAGAGTCTTCAACTCCAAATTCACCCACTTTCCATATAACGAGATGGGTTTTCTTGAAATCATAAGAAAAACACATGTAGTCCATTAACACAGAAAGACAGTTCACTGACACAGAAAGAAATAGACGAGTAAGAAGCTTTTCATTGCAAGATTGAGGGAGCAAGAATTGTGTATAATATGTCTCTGTCCTCAAATCAAGCGAGACAATAACAAATTGTTCAATGGTAAGATTGTTCTTCTTGTTGTTGCGGTGACAGACCAACCAATTGATACTATTATTCAAATAAACAGTATCGCACTGAGCGAAACAAAAATTACGAGGGACGACTACAACAGGAAAACATTGAATATCTCTCCAAGCAGCATTGTTATTATCACCCCCCAAAGTGAAAACTCTTGCAGCGGTTTTCCCTAGAGCTACAAGGTTGTCATCGCTTTTCAAACTTAGCATCACCACCTTGAAAGTGTCTGTTGAATTATCAAAACCAAGCGTGAATTTGCAAGTTTCATGCTGGGGGCGCTTGAAATAAGAGCGAAAGGACAGTAATGTATCAGATTTAGTCCTTGTGGCAGGGTTCCAGAAAGAGAGCGAGTGGTTAATACTTAATATAGTTAGCAGTGAAAGGACAACCATGCAAGCAGACCAATCCATTGCATGAACCAACAATATCACCACAGTCGTTGTAATTGAATCGGTAGTGGTAAGGAAGATCGTCATTTGTCATCAGTTAGGGATGATGAAAACGTATTCATCTCTTGCAGCAAACGAGAGATGGGTACGGCTCTACAATCTCCAGAACCTTTGGACTTGTCAGAGAGAAGTGCGAGGTGTTGCTACTTCTTCTTAAGATGCATTTTGGCGAAGATTGGATCAGAGGTGATGATGTTCCAGGACGCACTTCATCCACATCAGATCTTTCACTTCAAGAAATGATAGGAATTCAAAGATAACTTCATCGGGGAGGAGGATTAACGCCGCCGGTGGATCCTCCGCTGCAATGAGCGGAGGAGGAAGAGGGATATTCATCACAACAAACAGTGTTCAAGTTGAAGAAACTTTTAGGGGGATGACTTCATAATAGATTATTGGACAAAACAAACATGAAAGAAGGATGACACTAAAAAATAGAACTACATGCCCATAAATGCAAGAAAAATCAACTTTGACATATAGTACATGCAAATTATTCGATTTAAGACAGATAAACAATAGGATTTTGAAAAATAACTATAAAAAAAAAATAGTACTACATGCCCATAAATGCAAGAAAATTCAACTTTGCCATATAGTACATGCAAATTATTCGATTTAAGACTGATTAACAATAGGATTTTGAAAATATCAATAAAAAAAAAAAAGACATGTCAACGTAAGCAAAGCTAAACTGGCTCGAATCACAGTCATTACCAAACAAATTTCAAATAGAATATGGAATAACATACGAAGGCTAAAATACCTTAAAATCTAATTATGAAATGCCTGTTTTGTCCCAGGTGTATGCAAGGTTGAGTTTTTCCTCATCCAACTTTAATAGATAGGAATACTCCTTAATACCTTTGATAAACATATGATGAACAACTTCTCAGATATTACAAAAGGACAAGTTAAGCTTGCATTCTTATTTCTCAAACATTTATTCAGAAGAAATTGTGCAACAGCTGCTCTTGGAATGATCCTTTGAAATGAAGTTGTTTGGAAGCTTTGAGTGTGAATTTAGGCGAGAATCCAAATTTGTCGATGAGATAAGACACAGTGAATGAGTGTGAAGCGGTGGTATGGACTAATAAGCTAAGGTTACATTTCAAAAGAAGATTATGAAATTACCTAATTAGTGAATGGTATGCCAAAATTACCAAAATCAGTCGTCAAATTGATATTAGACACAATAAGGTGATAGGGATTAGTAGAAAATACAGTCCAATATCGAATTAGGCAAACAATGATATCCTTGTTGGTTTTCAAGAACCTACTTAATAATTCAAAACGAGGGATTATTAGTTTGTTCAAGCTACTTCGTAAAATTCTAGGGTGTGCAGTTAACAATGGAACAATATCAGAGGAGGAAGCACCGTTGGATAGAAAAAATAGAAACTTTGGCAATAACATTTTGTGGGGTCGTGATGAAAGTAACCAAGGTGCTTTTCTAATGATGATGCGTATGTTGTCGTGTGAAAAACCATGGTTTTGAAAGAAGGTGATGACTGAATCAGATTTATCTGCTAATATAGACCTTTGAGCAAAGTTATTAGCTATTTTAAGGACTGCATTCACAACTAGTTGACGATCACTTTCGAATACTACCTGATTCAAGCCAAGGTCAAGAGCAATTTGGAGGGCTTGTTGTAGAGTGGTAGCTTCACACTGAACTGTGGTAGTAACAAAAGGAAAGACCATAGAGTTTGCTTGGATAAGATGTCCAATGATGTCTCGAAAACAGATACCAACACCAAATTTTCCTTCGGCTTTGAAAAGGGCACAATCAACGTTACATTTGATTCAATCTGCCTGTGGTTTAGACCAAACTGGAGTAACAGACTCATCATTGAGACGGTGACACCACATGTAATCGCGAACCGTATCAAGGGCTAGGACACAAGATGCATGTGCATTGACAGGTTTTTGCTCTCATAAACAAGCATTACGTGTCCACCAAATACTTCATAAAATAGCGACAAATCTAGCACGATTGTCCACTTCAAGCGCTCTAAGAATGACAAAGATAATAGATGAAAAACTACGTTTGACATCATGTATGACTAGTTCATTTGGTGCTTCAATAAGATCAAAGAATGGGAGAGAGAATATAGAGTTTGGAGAGATCAGAGATGAAAATTTGGTGCAGAAAGTAACTCCATTACAGTATGTAATGAGTTTCACGGTTAAAATAGATGAACGATGTCGAATAGTGGAGGTTCTCCGGTGGAAGTTGAATTTTGATGGTGGCAATGTGCATATATTTTTATTTTTGCTGGTAGAGTAGAGAGAAAAGTCTACTGTAGTTCTAGATGACTCTCGAAAAGAACAAAAAAAGAGTGCCATGTTGCTTCTTTCTTATTTTCTACAAATATATTCAAAAATAAAATAGTACTAGTAATTGTAATTGTAAGTAATTATTACTCTAGTACTCAAGTAAGTTTATAGGAAGTTGGAACTTTAACATTTCTTGTAAATAATACTGAATCGGTGAGTGATAGTGATTTAATGGCTAGTATACTCTTATGGTTTCAAGAAACATGACTCATTTACATAAGAATATTACTCTTCCCCTACACAAAATACTCTAATTCTGCAGTTATCAATTTTACCTCTGCGCAAGTTAACTAACGCAAGTGTAAAATTGTGTGTTAGTTAACTCACGCTACGTCCTATCTTAAACAAGGCAGAACACCTCAGAGGTTGAAGGTTCGGTGTCTTGGTATAACGTTAAGAGGTCTCAAGGATCAGCTGGATGAATTCAACAAATGAGTAACCCCCGAGACACAAGGAAGGTGGAATACGTTCGGTATAAACGTCCAACGCTCGACGATGGAAGAGTATCATTCACTTGGGGTGAAATTGACGAACGACGAAAACGTGACGACCGTTTTTTGGGAGCACAACATGTTTCAGTGGATCGATATGCAAGCAACGTTAGTGAGATCAACTGAAGATATCATCAAAAGTCTGATTCCGCCAAAAGATTGTGATTAGGTGGCGATCGTGATTAGGTAGGAAATGCACCTTCCAACTACAATAATCATCTTACCCTGAAATGGAAATTCAAACTTGTTAAACGTCAGGACTCCGGCAATCGCCCGACATTCTCATTATTTCTTTCAAAAGATTAAATTCTTTTTAGACTTGTTTAGATGAAGGTATTGAAGTGTCAAGGAATGAACCTCATTTTTTTTACACTTGGATACCGTCATTTAAACCAAGCCTACGAAGAATTTTATCTTTTTAATGGAACAATGGAATTGTCGGGCGAATGTTGGAGTCCTGGAGTTTAGCCGCTTTGAATTTACTATTTCAGAGGTAAGATGATTATTGTAGCTTGAAGGTGCAACCAAAATGTATTATATAAGTCTGATTCCGCCATAATATCGTTATTAGGTAGGGAATTGCACCTTCCAACTACAACAATTGTGTTACTCTGGATGGGGCAATTCAAACTTGTTAAACGACATGACTCCAACATTCTCCCGAAAGTGCTTTTGTTTCATTCGAAATGTTAAATTCTTGTTGGCTTCGTTTAAATGATGGTATTGAAGTGTCAAGGTATGGACCTCATTCCGTTGGCACTTGGATACTATCATTTAAAACCAAGACCAACGAAAATTTAACATTTTGACTGAAACAAAAGCACTTATGGACGAATGTTGGAGTCCTGCTGCTTAGCAACTTTGAATTTGCACCATTCAGATGTAACACAATTGTTGTAGTTGAAATGTGCAATTCCGAATGTAATGTAACTTTTATTCGAATTTATTTAATACGCAACTTTATTCGAATTTATTTATTACAATTCTTTATTCGAATTCACGCTAAGTTTGATTAGTCTTTATTCGAATTTATTTATTCAATATGCAAATAAATACAAAATTATAAAATAAATTTAATACCATTAAATACAATATTTATTTATTTAATACATAATCATAAACATAAAATAAATACAAATAAAAAACAAAATTAATAAATATAACTCTGATTTTATTAATATCATTCAAACATTACAATAATTAATACATATATTTTACTCTCTTGGGATAAAAAGTTATTTTTGCCCTCTTCGGTATATACCAATAGCTCTTGGGGAAAATAATGATTCGTCCTATTGGGGAAAAAGACATCAAGATCCCTTGAGGTAGATTTAAATTTGGTTCCTTTTATACCCCCATGATGATTCTTTTTACCCATGGTAAAAAGATTTTGGGAGTAAAAGGAAGCAAACCTAATTTTACCTCAAGCGATGATGCATTTTTCCCCAACCCGACGAACCACTACTTCCCCCAAAAACTACTAGTATATACCTAAAGGGGTGTAAAGAGCCTAGACACTATAGAAGCAAAAAAGAAGAAGAGAAAGAGAGGGAGAGAGTGAGGAGGGGGAAAACGTGATATGGTGTGAGGAATTAGGGAAGTATGGATGGGTATTTATAGGTGGGAATGGTAGTATAGGTTATAAATACCATTAATATGGTCAAAAAACGTGTAAAACTTGGTAAAAAAAACGTGTGGATTGAAGGTTGAAAACTGACCACCGTCCATAAAAACGTGTGTTATTGAGTTATGACCACCGGCCAACGTGCGTGAGTTAACTCGCGCACATGCTAGTGGTGCGTGACTTAAGTCACGTAGAGCTTATAACGTGCGTGAGTTAAGATACGTTGCGTGACTTAAGTCACGCATGGGCATTTTCGTCAGTTCAGCTGGGTGCAAGCGTTTTGTGCAGGGCGAAGAGCAGTATTCTTTACATAATGACATAGCTATATATGCAGTCGGTTGTGGGTAATGCGGTTTGGACTTTGTCAAAACCGAGCTCGACCGTCTAAACTTGCGTAGACTCGTTTTTTCTTATTTCTTCACCCGAGACCCGTTTTAACTCGTACGTATGATCCACAGTTTACTCGACCAATTCAGTTTTGGGGGGGGGGGGGGGGGGGGGGGGTGCGGATGCAATGCACAACCCTACTCTATCCTTTCCCAAAAGAACAAATTCAGTGCATCACATTTAACATTTTATGTTGTTTCTCCGTTAACACACTATATTATTAAGTATGATATCCAAATTCTAATCATTTTGAACAAGAGGGGTCTTTTTGGTTGATTTATATAATTTTTTTAGCCTTTACAAAAAATTTAAAAGTGAAGATATTGTATCAATTTAATCTTGAGTAAATTACACTCCTTTTTTCCTAAAAGAAGTTTGAATTACACTCTCCTCTCCTCTTAAGTTAAAATACACACTCTCCTTCCTTGAAAAATAAAACTTATACAACTCTCCCCATGAGATGCTTGAATTACAACTATCTCCCTTAATAATTAAATATACATTAGAATTTAATCTATTTTAACATAAATAAATATTTGTACGATATCTACTAATTTTAAAACACCATTTAAGAAAGAAAAAAATTATTTATTTGTACTTTAAATGTCAATGATGATTAAATTTAAGTATTTTGTTATTAATTTATAACTTAGAATATAAAGTTCATTTTTAAATAATCATATTTTATCGACTTTAGTAACTTTTCACTCATTTTAATTTTATTTTGTGTTGTTTTATATTTTATAATTTATAATCGGGTTTAAAACTAGATTTAATGAAATTGTGAATAAAAAAGAGAAAAATATGATTTTGAATTTTGATTATATTAAAGTGGACCCACAATACTATTTTTCGTTGGAGTGTGTTTGATTTTTGTTTTGTTGATAAAGATTTCTAGAAATAAAAAAAAAATTATTATGGGAAGAAATTGTAGATTTTAACATAAGAGGGGTGGGGAATGGAATTCAAGCTTCTTTCAAGGGTGGAGAGTAAGATATTTTCTAATAAAAGGGGAGGGGATTTTAACATAAGAGGGTAGGGTATTAATTCTACTTTTATTGCCCTTATTTCAAAGGTGGAGTGTCCGTAAACTTTAAATGATTTTCGTCCCATCTCTTTGGTCGGAAGCTTGTATAAAATTCTGGCCAAGTTGTTGGCGAATAGATCGAGACATCTCTTTTGGTTCAATCTTGCATATTTTTATTTTATGCAATGAATTATGAAATTGAGGGGGGCTTTTTAAAGTTCTTAAAAACTCTACATAATGGATTATAAAAATGAGGGGGAACATTAAAATAAATTTTCAAGCTTTGATATTCTTCATATATATAATCAGAATCCTTAATCCTACATCATAAGTTTATCATCTTCAAAAAGGGGGAGAATGTTGAGGCAAAATCCCTAACTAATTTTAAAGATAATAAACCATTATGATTAAGGAATTAATGGACTTTGATTAATTTCTTGGTATTTAACTTGTGCTCTTGAGTGGTTAACATAGACATGTACAAGGTTTAATTCATACAAAGATACAAGAAATTAAAGGACATTTGAATTCGTGATCTAACTCTGAGTTCAGAATGTTAGATCATAATGTTGCTCAGAAAGTTGGTTGGAATGTTCAAGCAGAGTTCAGAAGGTTGTTCTTACACAAAGCCCAGGAACTCAAGAACATTATCAAGAGTATGCAAGGCACACGTGACATGAATATATGTCCAGGAAAGTACACTTGCATGGATCAATCAAGCAATAAAGACATTTACAAAGGAAATGTCTAAAAGGATACTCAATGTTCATTTAAGACTATGAACATTGAAGTACTAGGAATATTCCAAGAGAATATGATCCTAGATGAGTACAATAACTCTTCATTGTTGTTTCACTATTAGGATTTGATTACATCAAATGGTAGTCTTACAAATCATCCTAAGTGGAACAAATGAAACATTCTGATGATCAGAATGTTCAGCTCTACACATGCTTACTTTATGAACAGTAAAGGCGGTGAAAAGGAAAAAGCAAAAGTAAAAGCAAATATGTTTTGCTCAATCAGAGATAGACACGCATGAGAGTTGATACAGTACATGGACCACACAATCCTTCAAAGCATGGGCATGAAGAAGCAGAATCCACTTTATCAGTCCTACACAGTTTCCAAGACAAATTTGGGAAAGCAATATCCAAGTAACATTCTGATGTATGTTGAAAAGCCACTACATTTGGTTATTGCCCATAAAACATATGAAACACATATGATGTGCCCAGAAACTTATGTGTTCATTCATCATGATGAACCCAGATGAAGATCATGATGAACCCAGATGAAGATCATCAAGAACACAACAATATTTATGGGTTTCTATGAAAAACACAACAACATTCTGAACTCGAGAATGTTCACCCAGAATTTCAAGTAAAAGCTTGTGGGGCCCAGGACGCATGACATAACACCATTAGACACCCTACAACGGCTATATGAGCCCAAAAACTCTATAAATGGAGATCAAAGGCTCAACATTACTTGCACCATTGCAAAACATTCTAGAAAACATTTGAAACGTGTTTGAGTCTTGTGCTCTTGAATTGATCATCACTGGAGACTCTTTTTATCTTCTTTGAAGTGTAAATCCATTATTTCTTTTTGTTATCTCTTTGAAGATAACTTCTTCCATCTCTCCTGTTTGTTTTCAAACATCCAAACTCCATACAAATTGTAAACTAAATTTCATCTAGCTTTAGGGGCACTAAAGTGTTAGTTTGAGTAAAGGTTGTAAAAGTCTGAGAGGTTAACTTAGCAAGAAGGTGTAAACCTGTTGAGGCTTAGAGAATACAGTTGGTGTAATTGTTCAGGTGAACAAAGATTGTAAGATGCAGAATTTGAGAGGTTATCTCAAGCATCATAGTGGAAACTCTCACAAGATTGTGAAGAGTGGACTAGCCCACATTGGATGAACCACTATAAATCTTTGTGTGTTCTTTCTCTCTTCCCTATACTCTTTAATTTCAATATACATAACACACACCTGCACATTTAATTTATTAAGCAGTTCTTGCGTATGAACTTTAGAACGTTCTGAAGTCGGAATACTAACTTAATCATTCTAAGTCAACAACCTGAGAATAACTTTTAAGTTACGTGATAATTTTTAAAGGGTCACAATTCAAACCCCATTCCTTGTGACTATATTATTTACTTCATGAGGATCATAGGAAAATTGCGTGGGTTGATTGGTGGTCTGCGTGTATGTGAAAGGAGCATGGGGGCTGGGAGTTAGGAGGCTGAGAGAGTTTAATGAGGTTCTGTTGGAAAAGTGGTGTTGGAGATTGTTAGTTGATAGGGGGCTTGTGGTATAGGATGTTGGTAGCTAGATATGGTGAGGAGGATAGGGGCGGGGGTGGTTCTTCGTGGTGGAAGGAGGTTGTGAAAATTAGGGACGGGACAATAGGGGGCGGTGATGGGTGGTTTACGGGTTGTGTGGTGAGGTGTGTAGGTGATGGTGCAGATACATTATTTTGGCACGATCGGTGGTGCGGTGACGTTCCTTTCAGGGTTCGCTTTGGCAGGTTATATGTTAGCATTGAATAAATCAATAACAGTTAAAGACATGTTTGATCACTGTTGGGGGGATGAGGGTGAAGCTTGGCAGTGGCGTAGGGATTTGTGGGTATGTGGGTATGGGAGGAAGAACTTTTAGAGGAGTGTAGGCTATTACTTGCTGACGTTTCATTGCAGCCTCTTTCTTATGATGTGTGACAGTGGCTTCCAAATCCCTCTGAAGGGTATTCTGTTTGTGTTGTGTATGCTATGCTCGTTGATCAGGAGGTAACACAGAATGTTGACTTGATTTGGCATAGATAGGTACTGCTTAAGGTGTCAATTTTTGCCTGGCGGTTGCTTCGGGATCGTCTTCCTACTAAATCAAATTTGGCGATGCGCAGAGTCCTTGATGCAGAGGCGTGCCAGTGTGACAGGTTGCAGTTCTATGGAGGATGCTCGTCATTTCTTCCTATCGTGTCCCTGTTTTGGTTCGTTGTGGCCTCTTTTGCGGCACTGGATTGGCTTTGATGGCGTTGACTATTGTGATATTTCGAGTCACTCTGTTCAGTTTATTCATTCCACGGGTGGCTTGAAGGCGCGAATGTCATTTCTGCAGCTCATTTGGTTGCTTACTGTTTGGTTCTTATGGAACGAAAGAAATAATAGATTATTTAATATGAAAGAAAGTTCCATGGCTCAGTTAGTAGACAAAGTAAAATATTATTCCTTGTGGTGGCTGAAGGCTAATAAGGCCGTTTTTGTTTTTGATGAACATTTGTGGTGGTCGAGTCCTTTGTCGTGTTTATGCATTGACTGACCTCTTGATGTATCTTTGATTGAACTGCTTGTTCTTTTCTAGTTGTTTTTTTGATACACCTTGTACTGAGAGGACTGCTAGTGCAATGTTAATATAATTCATTTTTGTTTGTTAAAAAAAAAAACATAAGAGATGAGGGGAGTGTAATTCAAGCATCTTTCAAGAGAAAGAAGTGTAATTTACTCTTTAATCTTTCTGTCAATGAACTCGGATGAATGCGGTTAAGGTGTAAAAATAAGACAACAATTTCTCCAAAATTTAAATCAACTATTGTATCGCAACAGAAAATCAAAGACAATTGAAGGGTTGATCCTAATATTTTAATCATGAACTCAAATGCACATCTAACACCTTCATAAATTATTTCTTCAGAGACCACCACATTAAAAAAATGAATAAATAACTTAATAATCACAGTAAAATGAAAACAATTAGATAAGTAAAGGCGGATTCATCTAGAAGACATGAGTTCTATACATTACATTTTCAATGCTAAATTAGATCATTTGGTAATTTTTCTCTTTCAAATGTTATATGTTTAACAAACTTAAGGTTAATAAGATATGAATTGGTGAGTTCCCTTGATACAATGTTTAAACTTGGTTCTCTTGGATATTTTGTCTTCGTGATCCCTTTGCTAATATACAATCATAAACAAAACAATTTTGCCAAAATCTGCAATTGGATCTACAACAAGGGAGTAGGAGTACTAAGAGACAAGGTGAATGTTACAGTCAGAAAAGGTATGCCTGGAACAAGACAGCGCCTTTCAGAAAATCCAAAATTTGCCATCACCATCTTGCTTCACCAATTTGTGTTTGCAAAGAAAACTCGCAAATGAAACTTGTTTATGACTATATATAGAGGGGAAAAAAAAAGATTTTTGACCACTCTTCTACTGGTTACAACAAATTTTGTTGTATTTGGAACTGCGGCATATTAGCATTCAAGCACACAGCCATAGTAAGGCTACAACACAAGCTTATGTGAAAACTATTTTCTAATTTCACATATCAGTTGGCTCCAATGCAAGAATAGTTGATGAAGAAAGCGATAAGCAGATTTCAAAATCAAGAATGGTCATCAAATTATATTCACGGGAATTTTATACTCGTCTCTGCCAGACAACAAGTTGACAACTAATTTCTACAAAGCTGCTGCCTGAAATGGAAAAGTGGCAGTTGATGACTAATAAACAACTTGGAAAATGCAATTGTTAACAATGATGAGTTACCAGCACAGTACCTGCAAATAGCTCAAAAATCAGCAAATGTCGACAGCAACTGATGTGAAAAAGATTATAACTTGATTCTTGAGATATAAAAATTACATAAATAACAAAATGTTTATAAACTCGACCAAGGATTTCAGACCTAAAAAATACATGAATCAAAAGTTTTGAGATTAGAAAAATAATTAAAAAAGACATGAATAACAAACAGTCCAACACAGACTATAAATTAGATAACATCAAGAGAGCAGTTGTATAGAGGGCAAAGAGGGATTGCTGATTTACTATAATTGAACACATATAAAACAACTAAAGATAGTACGACGTCCCTGTAAGAACTAGATAAAATGTAATAGGTCTAAGTTTCCAGCAAGAACAGGTATCATTCTAACTCCAACAATCGAAGACTCTAGAAGCATTCAAGTCAAAGTGAGATTGTGAGAAAATACAGAAAATGAAACGGCAAATTTAAAATTTTCAACAAATCATAAACAGGATTGGGAAGGATACTACAAAATGATGCCAGAGATTATGAGAAAGAAAGCATTATTAATCCATCATGACCAAGACACCGTTTCATATATAGCAAACTAACACACGACAAAATTTTATTCCATATCCTTCTGATCGATCAAAAGCTTTCTTCTTATAGGTGATATTCTATGAAGAAAACTCCGTTCCAGAGTGAAAAAAATGTAAGTGGTAAACAGAATAGGAAGTAAGCTATTTGTATAATACTTAATAATAGTACTAAAGGCCAAAAATTAGTAACGCAACACGCCGCGATATTAAATTCCAACTAACAGTGCAAGAAATTACTCTACTAGGTTATAAGTGTCTAGGACAAGAGGCAATATCCGAAAGCAGTTAAATATACCAGGGAACAAAATGTACTCACATAAAATACAAAACTACAAATAAAACCAATATGTGACAAAATTATGTGCGATGTAAGACCTGACCGGACTATGGCATACAACTAACTGCCGAGTGTTGTAAGAAATTTTAGCCCACGACAATAATTGTAGCTTCAAGTCTTCAACAATGAATTTGAGAGGTCTTCCGAATTGTACCCCAACCATAATTATTGCATTTATCTATTTGCACTAATGATATATGCAAAGTAATCACAACTACAAATTTAGTTTAAAACCATTTTAAATCAAGAAACCTATTGAGGTATAACTGAATTCTGCAATAGATTATCGGACTAAACAAACATGAAAGGTGTTAATCATTTCATATTGTTGGAAAAAAGAATTCCAAGCCTACCAGTGTAACAAAATTTCAACTTTAACGTGTATTACTGGCAAATTAATAAGGTATCATGAAGGCTGATATACATCAAAATTTTGAAGAAAATATAAATTACAACAAACTAACATTTGTCTAAATAAGCAAAGGAAACAAGTTTTATAAACTAGCTCCAATCACATTAAGTACTATACATGTGTTCAAATCGAATAAGGAACAGGATTAACATTGGTAAGGCTAAAATACCTGAAAATATGATCACGGCGTGCAAGTTTTGTTTATGGTGTATCCTAGGTTGAGCTTTTCCTCATAGAGCTTTAACAGATAAGAAGACTCGTTCTCAAAACGTTTTATAAACTTATCAATAAACAACTTCTCAGGCACTATAAACGGAGAAGTTAAGCTTGCAGTCCTTTTTCGCAGACCTTTCTTTAGCAGGAATTGCACAATTGGGGCCCTTGGAATGGTCCTTTTTTCCAAACTTATACCAAAAACTGATGGATCTAAGGCAAGGGCAAGAGCATCCCAACCCAACTCATTAACCCAAAAATTCATCACTAAATTTAACTTATTAATGGATACTAACATACACTCAGGCCGCCTTCTAAATGCTTCGAAAATAACTTCTTCAGACCAACCCCATTTCTTAAAGGTGTCAACTTTATCTTTCCATAGGGTTTTGTTTATAGTTGCTTTGGCAATTAGTGCTAGATTGAAAGATGTTTTTGAAGGATTAAAACCCAAAAGCTTTAATTCCTCCACCAATTTCAGCATGTCTCCTGGATCTGAATAGAATATCGGACTCCTGTTCCGAAGCAATCTTACAATGTTTGAGTCCGCCACTCCATTCTTGATCAACAACTTGATGTTATTTGGCACGCGCGTGGCTCCAAAGAAATTTGGACTGTGAACTGCACAAGCAAGGGTGTCCTGGTGAGATTTCAAGAATCTATACGCCAAGTCATAGGTTGGTACCATTTGATTGTTGAGGCTTGCAGAAAGTACTGTAGGGTTCTTACTGACAAGGTTAATAATGTCAGAGGTAGAAGCACCTTTGGAGAGAAAAAATCGAAACTTTGGCAACACCCTTTTGGAGGGATCGCAGGAAAGTAGCCTTGGTGATTTTGCAATCATATCGCGTAGTTGGGTGTCTGAGAAACCATGGTTTCTGAAGAAGTTGAGGACAGAGTCAGGTTTTTGGGCAGTTTCAAAACAGAGCTTGTAAGTGGAGCAGAGTTTGGAAGCAAATTGTGGGTCGAACCCAAAAGTGTGAATGAGGTATGAGACAGGAAAAGAGGTTGAATCTGAAGTGTTGGTGCAGAAATAGCGAGAAAAGGGTAATGGGTATTTTGGGGATGGTGGGAAAGTTAAGGTCTTGAGATAGAGAAGGACACTATAACGATGAATATTCAACATTTTATGATAACTAACTAATTTGACGGAGAAAAGGATTTGAAAATTGAAAAAAAAGTAATAAGAAATGAAATCAAATACAATAGTTGTTAACTCACTCTCTCGGTGGTGGGTGGTGGCGAAAATGGTGGTTTTGGATGTTCGAACTTCGCGGCGTTGATTTAAGGATGCGAAAATACAATAGTTCCACATGCTTGCTTTAAGAAGCTCAATGACTTTGGTGTATTTACTATCTCCCTCCTTAAACATCAGAGTTTTTTCAAAAAGTTTATTATGATATTAAATTTGTTTGTTTTCAATGTAATATTTATTGTTGATAGTAGAAATATTTTATGTAGTTAGAAATAACAAATGAGTTTTATGGTTTTTTTCTCCAAAGTGACTTATAAATATAGACGGGTGTAGTAGTATTCTTGTGTATAACTATATTATAAAATGAGTCTTGTTAACGGGTGTTTTTAGGACACTCCTTAAAAAATCTAAATAAAGAAATTACTCCAATAAAGAAATATTCTTGAGTATTTATTTAAAGGAGAATGCCAACATATGTACTTGAGACATTGGTTTAAGTTCTAAAATAAGTAAGTTTGCATCAATTCGACCTCAAACATTACATAAGATTGATGTTTTAGGGGCATGGTTAATGAACATGTAATTGTGTTGGGGGATAGATAGCTCATTTGGTTGAGCTAAGGGATTAAATGAGTTAACAAGTTTAAGGTTTAGAGTTTAATACTGAAAATAGAGAAAATCCTAACATAACAACTAATAAACTAACATTTATCATTTAAAAAAAATGTAATTGTGTGTAAACAAACATTTTAACCTGACATTCCATTAATGTGGACACTCCATGTATAACAATACAATACAATCATATGCAACACCACACAAAATTAAAAGATGAGGGTACAACTTGGGGTGCAAGGCCAAAATTCAAAAGAAGATAGTCAAGAGAACCTGTAACAAGGCAAAAACATTGTATTTCTACAAAAATTCTCAAAAATAAAAAGAGGAACATGACCCCACCAATGATCACCAACATGAACATCTTTGCTTAATATTCATGTTCATTAGAGCAAAGAGAGCCACCCACTCCAATGGTTGGAATATATTGCATGAGATTGCAGTAGACAATTAAGCAAGAGAGGATCTGGAAAGTGGTGAGTGGAGAGACTAGAAATGAAAGAGAGTAATTATGTGTGGATGAACTATCATAAAATCTTTATATCTTGCTTAATCAATGGTTCAAACTTATGAGTCCATAATGGATCAATTTTGTCATGGGTCTAGCCTATACAGACCTTATTCTTAGAAATGAAAACAAGGTATATTTTCACAAATTATAGAGACCCTAAATTTCCTAAAAATCAAATGCTATCACTGGTTACTTGGTACCCCGAAATACAGAGTATTTTGGAATATCCAATTATATTTGTTCAGTACAGTATACAACTGATAACAATGATAAATTACAAACATAGTACATATAAATAGCTCAAAGAAAAAAAATCAGCAATTCCAACAGCAGCGGATTATAGCTTCAGGGATATATGGGAAAATATTTATCAACTCGAGACTGAGGATTTCACTTTCAAAAATATATGAATAAGATATTTTGAAATTAGCATGACAGTTAAACTAGACAAGATACAGAGATAATTCCGTGTCAATAAAATGTAAGAAATCTAAATCAGCAGAAAGGATGTGTTATAATTATTAAACACTTCTGGAAATGACCTTTCCCATTACAGAAATCCTAATTCATTGGACCTTTCGAGTTTCGATACAATCAAAGAGAAAGCCCCGAACAGTGTTTACAAGTCGAGTTTACCTAGATAAAAACGAGTTGAGGTATACTCTTGAGTTGCAAAACCTTGGCCCCAAGGGCTCATATTCTAGGAGCCCAAACTATGTGACTGAATAAATCCTCCTCTAGCGGTTGCGGGTCGAGAACTCATATCCCTTCTTCGTACCCCGATTCATATTTTTCATAGAAAATCTATGATCAACAATAGAACTAGATCCATTTTGAATCATATTTAAGGGATAAGAAAGATTTAAAGACAAGAAAAACCGAAGACAGAGTGAGCTGTGAGAAGATATGGAAGTTGAAACTGGTTCATGCGTTCATATTATTTCAATTTCTCACTGCAGCATAAATAAATTTGTATAAAGTAGAGGCAAACCAAATCATAAGCTTTTAATCATCAAGAAAAGACAACTATAAAAGAAAAACTCCGGTGCAATTATACTGGATGTAGTTAGCATATATAATTTTTAAGGTTAAATATATTTTTTTCCCGAATTCTCTATATATGAACGATAAATCCTTGAGATTGTAGGAAAATATTGTCCACCAACTATATAGATCACGAACTATCACGATCAATCACGAATATCTCTTGTATCACAAGCAAATCATCAACCACCAACCATGAACCTAGAACCCAAAATAAAGTATTAGGGAATAATGATGAATAGATATATATATAGCCCTTAGACATGTGAAGACCCATTGCCCTCAGGGATTTATTCGCCTAAAGACGAACAAATCCGCCAGAATTCAACAAGCTCTTCTGAGCAAGAACTCGGGAAATAGAACTATGAGAATATACTTCATTGTTAATCCATATATACAAATTGAATATGATTATTTGCTTATGAAGGTTAAATATGTTTTATTTCCCTATAAAAATGGAACCTCCCATTTAGTCTATATTTTAAAAAAATGGAATTTTAGTCCACAACATATTCATTGCTTGATACATTAGTCCATATTTGGAGGACTAATAATATGCATAAGTAATGAATGTGTTGAGGACGAAATTACCATCTTGCTTCACTAGTTTGTTATTGCACAAATGATACTTGTCTATGACTATGTATTAAAAAGGTCCATTGAGAAAGTAGTTATATGGGAGAATCAAATGCTCGTGATTCTAATTTAATAATCATTCTTGATTATGAAATCTGCTTATTGACTTTTTCAGCAACAATTCTTGCATTGGAGCCAATGAAATTTGTGAATTGTATCTGCCTATCAGAAAATTTAAGAAAGAGTTTTCATGGAAGCTTAGTTGCAGCTTTACTTTGGGCGTATGTTTGAAAGCTAAGACAATGCAGTTTCAAATACACTGAAAGTGTTGTAGCTAGTGGAAAAGCAGTCACAAATCCCATATAACTACTTTTTCGGTGGACCTATTTTCTAAATAGTCATAAACAAGTATATACATGTTCACCATTTTCTTAAAATAATAACAGTGACAACAAACCAACATTTATCCAAATATAAGCAGAGGAAACAAATTAACTAAATTTGATCCAATCACATTCTATACTAAACATGTATTCAAATCAAATAAGGAATAAGAATAACATTATTAAGGCTAAAATACCTGAAAAATCCTATCATATCATTACACGCAATTTTTGTCCATGGTGTGTGCAAGATTGAGTTTTTCTTCATACAGCTTTAAAAGATAAGAAGACGCATTCCCAAAACGTTTAATAAACATATCAAGAAACAACTTCTCAGGCATTAAGAATGGATAAATTAAGCTTGCATTCTTGTTTCGCAAACCATTATTGAGAAGAAATTGCACAACAGTGGCTCTTGGAATGATCCTTTTTCCCAAACTTAATGACAAAATATCTGCTGTTTTGGCAATGTCCTTAGCATCCCAACCCAACTGATTGACCCAAAAGCTCATCACTAAATTTATTTTATCAATGGATGTTAACATACAATGAGGCTGCTTCTTAAATGCTTCAAGAACATCTTCATCCGACCAACCCCACTTCTTAAAGGCATCAACTTTCTCTTTCCACAAGGTTTTGGTTATTGATGATTTCGCTATCAATGCTACCCCAAAAGTTGTTTTAGAAGGATTAAACCCCAAATCCCTTAATTCATCCACCACCTTCAAAATGTCACATGTGTGCAATGTCCTACGGTGTTCCCTAAGCAATCTAGAAATATTTGAGTCGGAGAGTCCATTCTCAAGCAACAATGTAATGTTATGTGCCACAAGATGGTCGCTAAATAAAACTGGATTGCTAATTACACAAGCAATAGCATCCTTGTGAGATTGCAAGAATCTATAAACCAATTCATAGATTGGAACGATACGATTCGTCAAGCTTGCAGACAAGATCCTGGGGTTCTTACTCATAAAGTTAACAATGTCAGAGGTAGAAGCACCTTTGGAGAGAAAAAATTGAAACTTTGGCAACACCCTTTTGGAGGGGTCGCAGGAAAGTAACCATGGTGCCTTGGGAATGATATGACGTAGTTGGGTGTTAGAGAAACCATAGTTTCTAAAGAATTTGAGAACAGAATCAGGGTTTTGATCAGTCTTGAAACGGAGGTTGTAAGTGGAGCATAGTTTGGAAGCAAATTGTGGGTCAAACCCAAAAGTGTGGATGAGGTATGAGACAGCAAATGAGGTTGAATCTGAAGTGTTGGTGCAGAAATGAAGAGAAAAGGGTAATGGGTTTATTGAGAAAGTAAAGGGTTTGAGATTGAAAATGGATCTATGGCGATGAATATTCAACATTTATGAATGATGAAACAGAGAAAATGGAGAATAGAGTAATATGAAAAGGATGTTACCTCACTCCAAAATGGCGAGTGTAGCCAACTGCACTCGTCAACTTCACCTGCTGCTCTACTGTGTAGTGTGAAAGTATAGTTTATGAAAAACTGCAAACAGAAACTAAAGAAGCCTCTTAATTAAATATGATTGATAATCATTCTAAGTATTGAGAAACTCTTCGTTGGGCACATACCCAACACTTTAATTTTAGGGACACACAAAACCAAGAAAAAATTAAAGAAAAATTAAAGTGATGGATATGTGTCTAACCAAAACTTTATCCTAAATGTTTAAATATTTTATTTTAATTCCTTTAAAAATAAAAATTAATCTCCAAAAGTTTTTCATCGTCGTATTTGATCTTTATTTCCATACTTTTAAGAAAAAAAATAGAAAAACTAAAACAAAAAATTGATATATTTATTCGGACAACTCATTCTAAATTTATCATTAATCACAACATCTTGGCAACCTTTTCGAATGCATTAGTGACATTGGACAGTGTGTCGTGTTTGTTGCATCTGCACGTCTAGGGTTGTCTCTTGAACCATGAGCTCATGACAAAGTCTGATGCGGACGAACTAATGGTGGAGCTTATAGGTGTTGACTTGAATAACATTGATCGGTAAGTGGTGACGACGTACGAGACTCATGCATGTTTCATCTTATTGTTGTGTCTGCTCAAGAAGAATTTCGAGGCAAGACAAAAGAGCGATGAAGATTGTGGTGAGGTCGGGTTGCATTGATAGTACACCATCGGAGTGTACATACTCTTCTTGGTGGGCACCATTATTTTCACTAACAAGAGTGTTACATATGTTGATGTGGCATACTTGGAGTCCTTTTGAGATCTTGTGATGGTGTATGAATTTTCCTAGAGGATGGTTGCCCTAGCCTACTTATATATATAAATGATATTTATACAACCATTTTATAACTAATGTACAACTTATGACAAATTTATTTCTCAAAGTTATTTATAAATTTGAGCATATGGAGTAGAGAAATGATATTTGTACAATCATTTTATAACTACTTTCGTGACAATTTTCTCTCGTATACTCACATTATGTTTTTATTTTATTTTTCTCTCTCTATTGTTTTGATTTATGTGTCGATGCTTACTTTTCTTTTATAAATCTATAGTTGTCTCGTAAATTGTCATGCAAATGGTTGTTTAAATAACACGTCTATATGGAATATTCAAAAAAAATATTAATGGTTTTTTTTTTTTGCAAGCATATTACTTTGCATCTACACATGTACTTTCGAGCCTCATAAACTAATTCTTAAGGTGCTCAACATCACGAGCTTACAAACCATTGTTACGGTTCTCGACTAAAACACTCATTTTAATCCACTAAATGTGACATAATGTGTCACAATCGTTCCCAAAGAATTTGGTACAATAATTTACTCCAAAGCATGCCTACAGAAGACACTATCGTTAAAGTCCATGGATAGTTGGATGTTATAAGTTATTGTCATTCAGGTCTCTTCAAAAACACATTTATATCCATTCTACATGAATGAATATAGAATACTACTCTCCTCCCTACACAAAACACTCGCAACCAGCAACCTTTTCAATTTTACCCTGCACAAGTTAAGTAACGCTGCGCAACTTAACTAACGTTGCGTGAGTTAAGTTGCGCAAGTTACTGTTTTCGTACAAAATCCATCAGTTCATGCTCCAACCACCATTTTCTTTCCCTCCACCTTCAAAAAACCCAAAAGTGCGATTTTTTTTGGGCAAAATCACCATTTCAAATCATTGTAAATCGTCAGGAAGCAAGTTTCTACGCTCATCAAGCACCAAATATCAGATATTGTATCATCAAAACTCATCTCATTTTGCTGGTTTTTGTGCTTGGTTCGTCTGTTTTCGTAAAAAAAGGAACAAGAATTTGAAGTGATGGAAGACATGGAAATAGAGGAAAATTTAGGAATGTCACTAGACTTCTTAGATAGGGTATAGGTTGTGACACCATTAGGTCAGTCGATGTTCGTCCTATTTTTTGGTGGTATTGCACCCCGATGTATTTTTAGGTGGCCGGTTATGTAATTTGGATATTCGCGACCAATATGTAACTAATATTATATATATTATATATTAAATGAAATGAATTATTTTTTTGGTGACCGGTTATGTCCCACCAATTATTGCTCGCATTACTTTGTCACTAATTATTCAACTATTTATTTTATCTCATTTCTCTCATATTTCATTTTTGTTATATTTTTTGAAGTGAAAAATGTCTGAAGATGCACAAGACCCAGTTAAACTTCATGTCCGTTATGTAGATGTGAAAATGAAGGCTATGTTTTTTGTAAAGCCCACCGGCAAGTTGGACGAGTTGAAGACAAAACTTGACAAATTCTTTATCCATATTGGTTCAAATCATACACAAGACTTGTAATTTTAGATGCGCCAGGCGTGGACTTGGGGAAGGATAAGGAAGAGGACTTTTCGAAGACGATGTATTTTCCACAACGTGTCGAAGATGATAGCGACGTCGCTAACATGTTTTATGTAATGGTTGAAGATAACACTTTACATCTTTTTGTCCGATCCGTTGAAGTGTAATATTTATTATCGTGAAATATCGTAATTTGTTCGAATTTGTGTCCGTATTATTGAATTTTAATGAATTTGTGTTTATGTAATTTAACGATGAATTTGAGTAATTTTAACCGTTTATATGAGATTATGTGATTTTCAAAATTTATGGACAAATAGGTGTAATTTGGATCGTTTACGTGTCATTAAGTGTGTTTAAGTGATTACAGGTCATTACCGGCGAATTTGTGAAATTTGAACCGTTTGGATTGTTATGTGTGATAATGTGATTGTGAGAAAAACGATGTTTTTGTGTAATTTTTATCGATTATGTCGTATTATCCGATAATGTTGTTAAATTGATGTAATTCGGTTCAATTATAAGCGTATAAAGATTACAGATCATTAATGACACATTATGCATTGAATGCATATCAATACAACATTTAATGTTGTATTGATACATCAGTATAGCGTGACCGTGAGTTAACTCAAGAATGTTTTGTGCACCATGGATATATTGTCTTCTCATGATTTTTAAAGTTAAAGTTTCTTCCTGCTTTAAAGGAAGCTCGATCCACTGATAGCTGAAGAGTTGATGGGTTTCCAATTTGTGAATGAAATTGCTTGCCTTGACTTCATTCCGGAGTCAGATTGTGAAACCTTGATTTTAGAGCTAGAGAAGAAAGTCAGTCTTCCATAGATTAAAAAAAGTTTGTGTCATGTGGATAATGCAAACTAGGTTTCGTACCATGTGGTTCGTAAAAAAAGTTTGTGTCACGTGGTTTTCTTTTGTGTGGTTAGTAAAAAAAACAAAAAATTGTACCATGTGGTTTAGACACACGATTAAACAGACTAGTAAAAATCCAGATGAGTTATGGTGGAGGGGCTAAGATTCCTTGTAATTAACATGAACGTTGGAGGTCGTCTGATCTTTGTAGGACAATCCATATTCAAGCTCAATATTTTAAATAAAAGAAAAATTTAAAACTGCATGCATATACTTTAAACCTCATCTTTTTCTTTCTCCATTATTAACACTTCGATTCAAAGTTATAACTTTTACTCTTTAGTTGCATAATCATCTTCTCTAATACTCATATTCTCCAATTTCCTATTTCTATCTTTTTTTAACAATCCAACACAAATTTATTAAAAAACACACCACAAAATTAAAAAAATAAAAAAAAACTTCGATGGTGCCAATAGTTACATGCAAAAAGAACAGAGTTTGTGACTTGTGGAACGCACCGCATCACACTACAAAAATACATGCAACCACAAATGATGAAAATACAAGTCAAAATTCACAACCTTATCAAACACCAAGTCACTATCCAACTTAATTGAGAGACTACTTCACTTAGTCTCAAAATCAAAACTGCAGATAATGCTCATCTCAGCTTGCCTCTTCAATATACGGACAGGGACCCTCTCCCGTGTAATGTGTGTGTGTAGTGGAATTTCAACCATCCATGTTTAATACCACATGTGGCTTTTGGAGAACTTAAAAGGTGAGGATGTACACTGGACATTCTCCGGTAAAAATTCCACTAGAGAGGATCCGCTCCATATACAAAGCTGCAAAATACAAATAAACACCAAATCTTCGCACAAACACCAGCATTGATTGCCAAATCTTCCCCAGATTATAAGTGAAACTGATCAATAAAAGAAGACCAATAACATTTTCAGAGCAAACCAATAGCAGCAGTGGAGCCTCACTATAAACCAAGACAATTCCTTGGATTTGGACATCATTGAGATATATTATAATTCATGCTATTCAATTTAAAATTCAACTAATACCATGATAACACCTGCACCTCCTCAGCCATATTATCTATACCCACTTCTCAATTTGTTGTTAAATTTTTTGCCATTTTTTTTCTTTCAAATGCTTCAAACACATGTGAACTAAATCGCAAAAACTTGCATTGAAAAAGATCTACCACTGTCAAGGAACCCGGTAAACTGATCTAACTGAGATAAGCATTCATTATGTAAAGCAGTAGAAATGCCAATCCAGTTGCAAATTGCACACCTAATACCTGCGATAACCGAACTCCGCTAATCCAGTTGCAAATTGCACACCTAATACCCCTACGAGAATTGAACTCTCAAAGAAAATGTATCACCTACTCTTGACCACCACACCGCAACCGACCTTCCCAATCACTCCTCTCACGAAATTACAATACAAGGTTATAATATCCAAAAGAAGTCAAGGGAAATATACCCGAAAAGAAGCCGCACAAGCGACTGTTTCACACAATGTACTCACCTAAAATACTGAACATGGACAAAATGCCAACGACGGTTTATAAAGACAACAAACTCTGATATTTAATCATGACTCAACTAAATTCATATCAATTGGCCAACAGGTAAAATTAACAAGCAAGATGATAATATAAAAAAATTAAGTGTTATGTAAGACCTTCCCTAACTGTGGCATAATGCTAACTGCCAAGTATTTGATATAACTGTGGTCCACAAATCAGAAACTAGAAATGCAACTACAGTACTAATGTATTAGAGGTCTTCATAAGTGCACAGCTACGATTATTGTTGCATTTGTCCATGATCAAACTACAACTAGCAACCATTTTAAACCCAACAACATATTCTGATATAGCTGAAATGACACTCCAAAAAGAAATATTCCATATGGTAAAAAATACTAGAAAATCAATTTTTTTTACATGTAGTACTGGAAAATTATGTGATGTTATTAAAACTGATAAACAATAACATTTTGAAGAAATTATGATCGATACGAAACCAACATTTGTCAAACGAAACAAAGCTAAATTCGATCCAATCACAGTCTGTCTGTACCAAACAAATTTCAAATAGAATATGGAACAGGAACAATAATAACATATGAAGTCTAAAAGACCTAAAAACCTAATCATGACACTCATGTCTTTTCCCTGGTGTGTGCAAGCTTGAGATTTTCCTCATACAACTTTATAAGATAAGAAGACTCGTTCTTAAAACGTTTTATAAACATATCAAGAAAGAACTTTTCAGTCCTTAAAAATGGATAAATTAAGCTTGAATTCTTATTTCGCAAACCATTATTGAGAAGAAATTGCACAACAGTGGCCCTTGGAATGATCCTTTTTTCCAAACTTAATGACAAAATATCTGGTGTTTTTGCAATGGCCATAGCATCCCAACCCAACTGATTGACCCAAAAGCTCATCACTAAATTTATTTTATCAATGGATGTTATCATACAGTGAGGCTGCTTTCTAAATGCTTGAAGAACATCTTCATCCGACCAACCCCATTTCTTAAAGGCATCAACTTTCTCTTTCCACAAGGTTTTGGTTGTTGATGATTTCGCTATCAATGCTACTCCAAAAGTTGTCTTTGAACGATTAAACCCCAACTCCATTAATTCCTTCACCAACCTCAGCATATCACGTGTCTTGAATGCCCGATTATGTTCCCTAAGCAATCTTTTAATGTTTGAGTCGGACACTCCATTCTCAATCAGCATAGTGATGTTATTTTGCACAGAACGATCACAGAGTAAATTTGCATTGTAATTCAATAATGCTAAAATTTCCTTGTCAGATTGCAAGAATCTGTACAGCAATTCATAGGTTGGGACTATTTGATTCTTGAGGCTTACAGACAAGACTCTAGGGTTCTTACACACAAGGTTAACAATGTCAGAGGTAGAAGCGCCTTTGGAGAGAAAAAATTGAAACTTTGGCAACACCCTTTTGGAGGGGTTGCAGGAAAGCAGCCCTGGCATCTTGGCAATTGTATCATGCAGTTGGGAATGAGAGAAACCATGGTTTCTAAAGAATTTGAGAACAGAGTCAGGTTTTTGGCCATTTTTGAAACAGAGCTTGTAACTGGAGCAAAGTTTGGAAGCTGATTGTGGGTCAAACCCAAAATTTTGAATGAGGTATGAGACAGGAAAAGAGGTTGAATTTGAAGTGTTGGTGCAGAAATGCAAAGAAAAGGGTAATGAGTAATGTTGGAAAAGAGGGTTAGGGTTTAGGGATTGTGATTTTTGTGGGTAAGCTAATCCCTTGAGATAATAGATTATGGTTCTGTGGCGCCATGTATTGTTGAAGTTGAACATGATTAATCGATGGAGTGAAAATATGAAAGATAGAAAATGAATGAATAGAATTAAGGAATTTTTGTTACCTTGAATATAGAAAATAGCGACTTCATGGTAAGGTGGCTTCACGGCGGCGGTGCGACGGAACAGCGGAGTGATGTTTTTATGTGTTTGGGTTGGATACCCTCAACACTAGTGATGTTTTTGTTAATATTGTTGTGGGACCCAGATGATTTATTCTTAGTAAGGGACCCAAATGAATGTTAGACTCACTTTTGACACTCATTTTTTTTTTTTCCAACACTTCACGTCATTTTCTTCCTTCCTTTTCCATCAAATAATTTAACATCCGTTCAACTTTTACCCTCTCGAATGGCTTTTCATTCAACATCCTATCCCACCACTTTTATTTCATATTTTTATTTTCTTTTATGTTTTTGTTTTTGTGAGTATATATTAATAATAATTATTGGTTGAAATTAAATTAAAATAACTAAAAGTTAAATAATTTTTTTTCTAATTTAATAATGTTGGGATTTATATTCTAATTTAATAAAAAAAAATTCACTAAAACGATGTTTAGAGCTACAAACAAGAGTTTATTGGAGGCTAAATAGAAAAATTAGAAGGAAAAAAGTCGATTTTTTATGTTTCCAAATCAAATGAATCAAGTCTCTATTTATAGACAAAAAAAATTATGTATTATGATGGAAGAAAATTAAATAAAAATTAATTTACTATGAAATAATTGACCTAAAATAATTAGGATGAGATAAAAATTTGGAAAATCAAAGCAACCAATAACATTTTGCCAAATGTTTTATGTGGCCCCCACTTCCTTCTCATTCAACATGTTTGAGAGTTTCATCATCTCTCTTCCATATCTTTTTTCAACAAGTTTCAACACACCATTGCACAATTATTAAGTGTTAAAATTGTCATTTAACACACCATTGTAAATGGTCTTAGGTGTATATGCACAAGTATTTTTTTTTTTGCATTAACGCTTTATTTGACGGAGAAAAAAAATGTTGTTAATCTGACGTTCGGTTGTAAGGTAAATATAATATGATAAAGAACTGTTTCATACGGTAATTAAAATTGAACATGTTCTCTGAAACAATTCGTTCTTTGAAACCACTTCAATCAAATTGTTTAGTTTGAATAAGTTTTACTTTGAATATGAAATATTAACACGATATTTAATTTTACAATGTAGTGTTTGCATGTCATATCTTAATCCAAAATCACCTCTCAAAAAATAGAAACATCTTTTTGTAGACTTATTGAAAAACATAAACATCTAGAATGTTGCTGCAGAAGACAGAGAAACGTGCAGTTCAAATCTTTGAAACATCTGGTGAATCTTTTAAACTTTTGGCCGTTTTCAGTCGGATACAACAATTTACATTCAATCAAATACAAAAATCCGTCAACTCAACCAGGTGGCATAAGCCGGTCATAATAAAAAGGGTTAAATATATCTTTGATCCCTATAAAAACTTCTAAGTGTAGCCCTTACTAAATTTTAATAAGTTTTTTAGTCCCTACAAAAAAATTACTTCTAATTTTAGTCCCTACTACAACAAAGTTTGTTTAATTATCCTTAAACTCTTAAATTTTTGAACGATTTTTTTAAGACAAGTTTAGAACACTATGAAAGGTTCATTTACTAAAATTTAGAAATTTTTTAACATGAATCAAATTAAATATGAGTTTTTCAAAATGAAAAAAGTTAAAGATAAAAGTAACAAAATCTGGACGTTAAAATCAAATTTTGCGACAATTTTTTACATAAGAACTTTTAGTAATGTTCTTAACATGTCTGCAAAAAATAGTTCAAAAATTCAAGGGTTTAAGCATAAATTAAACAAATTTGAATTGAATAGGGACTAACACCGAGTGCATAAATTTATTTTAGGGACTAAAGGAACTATTAAAATTAAGTAAGAATTAAACTTAAAAGGTTCGAACTTTATTGGGACTAAAAACATATTTAACCCTAATAAAAATTCATAGGTGTTAACTTCTAAGCCATTTAGAACTTATCATTTAACTTCAAAATGAAAGTAGATGATGGCGATGATTATGATGACGATACTCTTTCGGCAGAATGTCAAACAAAGAGCAGCCTTGGTCTGTAAAAAGAATACACCACTCCTCTTCACATACAGAGTAAAAATGTGATCTAACCCAGTAGCTGCGAAAATTTCTTTCAAGGCTCCTAAACGGAAAAGAGAAAAAGTACATCTAAGAGGTGGATAAGATATTCTTCTAAATGGAAAAATGCAACAAAACAATGAACCTTATTGGTTCAAAACAACAAAAATGTTGAATCTTGTTGTACATCAGTAACAGAAACTACATAAAATCTTCCCTTCGAACATAGAATTACTTCTAAATCATAAGCCTTCCTGAGGAATTTGTGTCAACCTGCAATAATGAGTTCATATGTTTTAGTGCCATTTGGAATAGTAAGAAACATACAAAAGATAAGTACAACAAATCATATAACTTGGTCGAGGTCTTTAAAATAAATAATTTCAAATCTTATTTGCCCATAAATCAAATGAAACAACATATCAATTATTCATTTCTTTATTTTTCCTTATCGTAACCAATTAAAAGCGTTTCTCAAATCTTAAAAATTATTCTGTTGCACAGGACCCATTTTTCTTTATATTGCTTGCATCTAAAGGCCACACATAGTAAGAGATCAAAGGATTAAATAACAATTAACTGTATCCAGGAATAATTCTTCCAGGTTATTCGTGTGTCAAGCTGGAACAAGTTGTTCAATCAATTCCACTGTTCAGTACATAATATAGTCATATAAAATACAAAACATGGAAAAAGTGTTACTGGCATTTAATCAGATACCTATGACCTACAATAATTTAAACCTAACTCCATATCCATATCAGTTGACCCAGGGGTAAAGATAAGAAGCAGCAACCATATCGTGACAAAATCAAACGCTACGTAACCAAAGACTATGCCATAATGCTAACTGCAAAGTGTTTTAAATCATTGCAGTCCACAACCTTTGACTTAATACTGAGCTTTAGTGGCTCTTGTGTCTTGACATTACACAACTATCATAGTTATGAGTCACGGGTGCATTTGTCCACAATTATTTTCCCTTTCGGTTGCTGCTCCTTGAAACCATTTTGAATCAGGATTTTATGCAATTGATTATTAGAGTAGACAAACATCGAGAGAGAAATGACATTACCAGAAAAAAGTATCCATGCCCATAAGTGCAAGACAAATTCAACTATTACATCAGGATTTTGACAAAGAAATATCAATCAAAACAAAACCAACATTTGTGCAAGTAGGAAATGAAACAAGTAAACCAAACAATATCAAACTAGCTCCAATCAAGTTCTGAATAAGTATTCATATCGAATATTAATAAGGATCATGATGACATAGAGGCTAAAGTACCTGAGAATTCAATCATATCATGCCAGTTTTTTCCTTGGTTTGCGCAAGATTCATTTTTTCTTCATAAAGGTTTAATAGGTAAGAAGACTCCTCCTTAAAACGATTTATATACATGTCATAAAATGTTTATCAATTACTATAAACAGAGAAGTTAAACTTGCTTCCTTTTTATGCAAACCTCTCTTCAGAAGATATTCCACAACTGAGGCTCTTGGTATGATCCTTCGCTCCAGACTGGCCCTCAAAACCCTTGGTGTTTTAGCAATGGCCATAACACCCCAACCCAACTGATTGACCCAAAAGCTCATCACCGAGTTTATTTTATCAATGGATGTTTACATACATTGAGGTTGCTTTTTAAATGCTTCAAGAACATCTTCATCAGATCAACCCCATTTCTTAAAGGCATCAACTTTTTCATTCCATCGGAGAAAAGTGATTGTGAAGGATGAAACCCCAAATCCTTTAACTCCTTCACCAACTAAGGCAAGTTACCTGTCATGAAAAACTTAATATTGTTCTGAAGCAATCTTGCAATATTTATGTCTGTCACTCCACTCTCAAATCAACAATCTGATGTTATGTTCCACGCTACTTCTTCCAAAGAAAGATGGATTACAATTCAACAAAGCAAGAATGTGTTTGTCAGATTGCAAGTATTTATAAACCAATTCATAGGTCAGGACTATTTTCTTGTCCAAACTTGCAGTAAGGAATATAGGGTTCTTAGTGACAATGTTAACAATGTCAGAGTTAGAAGCATCTTTGGAGAGAAAAAATTGAAACTTTGGCAAAACCCTTTTGGAGGGATCGCAGGAAAGAAACCGTGGTTCCTTTGCAATGACAGCGCGTATATGGGAATCAGAGAAATCTAAAGAAGTTGAGAACTGAATCAGGGTTTCAATTAAGAAATTGAATAAACAGAAGAAATGGGGTTTCGATTTACCTTGTTGCTAGAACAGTAGAGCACAAATGAGAGTGATTGAAATGTTCTGAAAAAGTAAATTTCAGCATGGATTGATAGAAGTGCGATGATGAAGTAACAGAAGTGACAAACACCACCTCTCCGGGATCGGCGAAGTGGAGGATGGAGGCTGAGCAAGGTTAAATTAGGAAATAAGTACAAATAAAAAACATTAAACCCACATTTGATATTTCTTTAAAGAAGCAAAAATTGATGTACGTGGTTTCAGTACATGTACTTAATTTTTTTTTTAAAAAATAATGTACTTAACTTTTGTTGCCTTTAACTTTCTCTTAAGATTAGAGAGAATATCTTTTAATTTTACCTTGTGTTTTTTTAAATCAATAATAGAAAAAAAAAAGTTGTCTTTTTTTTTTTTTAAAGAAATCAAACTAATCCATCATACTTTACATCATAGAAAATCAAATGAAATTTCAAAAGAAACACACTTCAAAGATCATAAAGCAGCATCATTTAATAAGTTAATTTGTCCATATTATTGTTTAAGAGACAATCTAATAAAAGATTTATTTATTTTTGTAAGAAACTGGTATGTATTTTTTTTTATTAGGGACTAAGTTGAGCTCCAATTTTTATTTTTATTTTGTGTGAGATACCATAATAAGTCTTTATTCCATATATTAAAGACTTTACTCCATAAGTCCTAGCTCAATTGGTAAGATGCCAAAATTGTTAGGCCGGGCACTATGATCGAGGTTCGAACGTTGGTACCTCCACTTGTGTGTGAGTTTATAACGGCTTTGCCATTTCGTTTATCTGCAAAAAAAAGAAACTTGCTACTGTTTTTGTGAACTTAACTCAGTTACTAGAAACGACAATATATAATAATATGTAAGATCCGGGGTTTAAACTCATCAACCACGAAAAAAAGACCTGAACTATTGTTGACAATTTAGACACATAATCCTTAAACAAGATATTCAAGTTTTCTCACAAAGGATGCAATAGTCTATCCCTAAAATTCGACTAAAAATTGATTAGTTGGTTGTTAAGGTGTTTACGATGATATTCTGCAATGTGGACTAGGTTTTGTTGCTACAGCAAAAGCACATAGTTTCATGTAGTTTTGATTTCAATCGTTTATATGAAATTGAACCGTTAAAATTGAAAATTACGTCTTTTAGTTAAAACAATCTCAAGTGTCCAATTGTAATCAGATGGTTATCATCGATTACGGGAGATAATCCTATTTCGTTTAATGTAACACTTTCTTTTACACTCACATTTTTATTAAATAAAACATATAAAGTTTTACATTTTATCCAATGAGTAACTATTAAAAGAAAGATGATATTTGTACAACTCTTGTGACAACTACTTTTCTTCTCTTTACAATGGAGAGAGAAAGAAAAAGAAAAAGAAAGAGAGTAAAAATACATGTGAATACGAGATAAAGTTGTTTTAAAAGTTGTTAAAAAATAGATGTATAAATATCATTTCTGTTATTAAAAAAGGAGAAATGATACATGAACAACTGTTGTGACAACTTTTATGACAATTTAAGTATATACTCACTGTGTTTTCATTTTCTCTCTTTGTTACTACTTTAGTTTTTGTGTCAAAACTTACATACCTTTGTATATATCTTTTTTGAAAGATAAATTAGTCCATCCCAACGGAGAGAATAAAACCTAATATTCTGAAGAAGAACCCAAATCTTACGCCAATACCACAACCCAAGTAAATTTCATTATATATCTTGGTTGTCATATAAAATGAATGTTGAAATAAAATTGGTTGGAATTTATTTGTATTAATATATTTATGGAACCAAAATTCATTGTTACCGGAGAAACTCTTCCGAGATGAAGATTCATCATCACTTCACCACCCACTCAAAGCATATCGACAGAGAAGATTTTCACTCGAAGTGAGTCTCCTCCGGCTGAGCATTTGTAAATTTTCGAACCCAACTCAGGTATTCTTATTCCTTCCGTCAGATCCATTTGAATAAATGTTTACTACACATCGTCATGCACCTTTTCTCTATCTCAAGGCTTTAACTTTCTTACCAACCCCAAAACCTTACCCTCTTTTTCATCACTACCAGTCACCAACGTTTTCTCTTCCTTTTTCCACCAATAATACTTCCGATTCAACCTCTTTTGCTGTCTCATATCTCATCCACAATTTTGGGTTTTCCCCACAATTTGCTTCCAAACTCTGTTCCTCTTACAAGGTTCATTTCAAAACCAACCAAAAACCTGATTCAGTTATCAACTTCTTTAGAAACCATGGTTTCTCTGATTCCCATATACGCGCTGTCATTGCAAAGGAACCACGGTTTCTTTCCTGCGATCCCTCCAAAAGGGTTTTGCCAAAGTTTCAATTTTTTCTCTCCAAAGGTGCTTCTACCTCTGACATTGTTAACATTGTCAGTAAGAGCCCTTTGATTCTTGCTCGAAGCCTGGAAAATCATATAGTCCCAACCTATGAATTAGTTTATAGATTCTTGCAATCTCACAAGGACACCATTGCTTGTATGATTGGCCATCCAGCTTTATTTAGTGACTATCGTGTGCCACATAATATCAAATTGCTGATTCAGAATGGAGTTGCTGACTCAAACATTGCAGGATTACTTAAGAAGTGGTCACGGTCATTCCGGTCATTCCACAAAGGTGACTTGCTGGAATTCGTAGAGGAATTAAAGGACTTGGGGTTTAATCCTGCAGCTACAACTTTTGGTGTAGCATTGCAAGCCAGACTCTCTATAAACAAAACATTGTGGGAAGAGAAAGTTGATGCCTTTAAGAAATGGGGTTGGTCTGATGAAGATATGATGAAAGCGTTTAAAAAGCGGCCTCGTTATATGTTAAAATCTATTGATAAAATTAATTTAGTGATGGGCTTTTGGGTCGATCAGTTGGGTTGGGATGCTATGGCCATTGCCAAAACACCTTATATTTTGTCCTTAAGTTTGGAAAAAACAATCATTCCGAGGGTTGCTGTTGTGCAATTTCTTCTCAATAAAGGTTTGAGAAAACATAATGCAAGCTTAACTTACCCATTTACAGTGTCTGAGAAGTTGTTTCTTGACATGTATATAAAACGTTTTAAGAATGAGTCATCTTGTCTATTAAAGCTTTATGAAGAACAACTGAATCTTGCGCATAACAGGGACAAAACTGGCATGTCATGAATAACTTTTTAGGTACTTTAGCCATATTTTGTTATCCTGTTCAGTATTCGATTTCAATACTTTTTGATACAGACCATATTGTAGCTAGTTTAGCTAACTTGTTTTGTTTCCTACTCAGACAAATGTTGGTTATGTTTTCATTGATATCTTTTCAAAATCATTATGTATCTTAATCTGAATCTAACACCTAATAATTTGCCAATATTATATGCAAAAGTTGAAATTTTGTTTCATTTATGGGCATGGAATTCTTTTTTGTGAGTTAGTCATTTATCCTTCTGTGTTTGTTTAGTCCAAAATATCTATGGCATAAGTTAAGCTATACCAGATTAGGTTATTGACTTCAAACATATTTTATGTTCCAGTTGCAAGTGTAGTTGCTTTGCAAATACCAAAACTGCACATTAGTGTTGACAATTGCACATGCAATAATCTTTCTGTTGCAATTGTGTAGAGCTCCCAAAACTCAATATTAAAGTAATAATGGTTGCAATTGTAATAATATTGTCAACTGCAATTACTCAAAACACTACGCACTTACATCGAAGCCATAGTCTTTATATTGACTTTTTGCTTCTTGTCATTTTTACCTTTTGGCCTACTGAAATGGATATGGTTGACTCAGGTTTAAATATCATATAGTTCGTAGGTATTATTTTGATATGGATATGGTAGACTCAAGTTTAAATATCATATACTCTTTGCTGAAAGAGTATGGACATGATTAGATACTTTCCTTGAGGTTGAATGATAAGTTCTGCAGTAGTATCATGGAGCCCATACTTGTTCGATATGTGTCTGCAAATAAAAGGGATATATATACCTCTAAGGTGAAGTAATATAATATATGGTTTAGAAATGAATCAAATCTATTAGCAATTAGCAAGCAATTGGATATATTCATGTTTTAATGAACAGCTAGGAATTTTTATTACGAGCTGCTAGTGCCTCCCAATATAGTTCACGTGCTTCCAAAAATTGCTACGTGGTCCCTTTTGAATGTAAATGGTTGTCTGAAAATGCCAATTTTTTTTTTTTTTTTTTTTTTTAATTATCAGAGGCTACATTGATTTGAACAGTAAGTTTCTTTGTCTTCTGCAGCAACAATGTAGATGTTTATTTCTTTCACCAAGCTCACACAAAGAACAAGGTTGAAGAGAGAGCTACCAAGTATGTTGTGTCCAACCAGAGGAAGAGTTCCCATTCCAATTGAAGTCCTTAAAGTACAAAGTTGGAATGGGCTTTATATTTCTGTTAATGCTAAATTAAACTACACAGGTTATGTTGTTTTTTTACTTGCATGAATGGAGTATGAATAGTTGAATATTGTTGGAACAATGGTTTTGATCAAGATAGCATAGGGATAGGGACTTTGAATTCTTAATAGGCATGAACCCCACTATAAAAGGGATAGTGTGATTGCTAAAATTTGAATGTATCTCATGAATGCTTGACATTGAACTCCATTATTTAAGCATTTATTTAATTTTTCAAATTATGTTATCTCATGAATACTTATTTTTACATTTAAGTTGTATTCAGATTTTTATTGTCTTTATGTTTAAAGGACTGATGTATTCTTTACATGATATACTTTCATTGATGTTGAATGATAACTTCAAGATAAGTATGTGAAAATAAAAGGGTTATAGCTTTGTCTGTCCAAGGAGAGGGAATTCATGTTTTTACTGCATGCTGCTAGTGCTGCCCATGTACTTCCGAAAATTCCTATGTTTTCTCTATTGATTTGAAATTATTGTGTCTGAGAAGTGCCAAAGTTTTAAAAATATGCATCAGAGGCTACATAGATTTCAATCGCACGTTCCTTTGTCTTATGCAGCAAGTCAGCAATGTAGATGTTTATTTCTTTCACCAAGCTCACAAAAAGAACTTGGTCGGAGAGAGAGTGCTATCAAGTATGTTGTGTCCAGCCAGAGGATATGTTTACCTACCAACTAAGTCCAAACTAGCATAATGAAGATGGTTCTAATTTCAAACTTACCAACCCCTGAAACTGAAAAGTACATAGTTGAAACAGACTTTTTATTTATGTTAATGATAACTTAAACTATAAATGTCATGTTTGTTTTCATGTACATGGAGTAGCAATATTTTAGTCTGAAAGAATGGTTTTGATCAAGTTATAGGAAGTGGGACTCGGAAGTGTTGTTTGTTCACAAATTATGATTTTCTTTCAGATTCTGGATTCTCATAGGCAGACACCCAACTGTATGAGGGATATTGCCATTGCCAAAATTTGGATGTATCATTTATGTGCATGCTTAACATTGAACTCGATTGTTTAAGCTTTGGAGTTAGAGCACTCGGCCTAATGGTATAGGATGGTTATTGCATTTGTGTGTTAATTTTCATGTATTGACCTTTCTTACCATTGAATCACAATATAATTTTAATTTTAATTTCTGTTCTCAAACATCAGCCAAAATCCTCCAATTTTATTTCTCTATTTTCTACTCCCCTTTTCTAATTAGTTCATTTCTTTGAAAGTCTACTATTGATGGCCTTTTTGAGAACGATTTTCGGGTATGTTTGGTACAACATAATTTTGAGCTTATAGCTTGTCTTATAAACTTATTTGACTAAAAAAGACCCGTTTGGTAACCACTACTTTCTCATGAGCCTGTACCATATTTTTACTAGCTTGCAGCGGTTTTTGAATAAGCAGCTTATAGTTTAAAACTTATAGCTTATCATTATTTATTTCAATTTTACCCCTGAAATCTTAATTGAAAAAAATAAACATTAACTAAATATATAATTTTTATGTCATTTCATATTTATAAGTTTGTTCAAACTGTTAAAAAAAAACTCCAAACTAAAACACAAGTAACCTCTCTTTCGTGTTTCTCTCATCATCCTGTTGGGAAAGCATGAAGTGGAAACGGAATCTCAAACAGTAAAAGAATGCTTTGGATAAGGAGTCGTTCATTTCAGACAACTACATGTGAGATGCTGAAATTGGTGGAGGAATTAAAGGATTTGGGTTTTACTCCTTCAAAATCAACCTTTGGTATAGCATTGCAAGCCAAACTATCTGCAAAGAAAACATTGTGGGAAGAGAAAGTCAATGCCTTTAAGAAGTGGGGTTGGTCTGATGAAGATGTTCTACAAGCATTTAGAAGGCAACCTTATTGTATGTTAACATCCATTGATATATAATAATATTTCTTTATTTGTTCAGACCTTTATATAATTTCTTTACAATAAATAATAAAGACAATACCAGTTACGTGAACTGAGGCGTAGGAAAAATCACTAAGTTTGCTAGAGTTAAAAACTTCCCAATGTCCTTTGAAAAACAAAATTTCCCAATGCTTCTTGTGGAAAGCCAAGTGAAGCCTCTGCGCTGCCTCTGCAGAGGTCATATTCACAAAAGCGTAACCCAAGTTGTTGCATTTTTTCCTACATATTAATGATTTGTCATTTCATAGTTAGTTATATCTTATAATATACAAGAATACTACTCCATCGCACACGAGTGTTGGATACACACACAACAACAACAACAACAAAATAAAAGCATGCTATTTATTAGAAAATGTATCAGGGTCGTATGCAATCCATATTTATGTGCACAAATAATTTATATATAACCATAGGGGATTATTGAAAATGAAAAATTATTATACTCACCTAAAAGATATTGGGAGATACAAAAAGTCATAGGAGGATGACTCTCCATCACCAATCTCTTTGTTGGAGTGTAAGTTGTGCTCATCAAGAATGCTCATCAGTAGTTTAGACTATATAAATCCAACCAAATCTCCCTTAATATAAGAAGGGAAGATGTTGTGGAAAACACCTTAATACCACACAAATGCTTCTGCGTTGCTTGAACACAACCATTCGAACCAGAGGGAGCTGGAGGAGAGTCCCAAAGGTTCCCACGAGAATGAGCACAATCGTTCGAAGCCTGGGGAGCTGGAGGAGAGTCCCAAAGGCCTCAACGTGAGTGCGCCACATTCTTCGCATGTTGCGCACCGTGACGTGCAGGTTCCGACATATACTGTTGTTGAGCACAATGACGTGCATTCTGGATCACACGCTGCCTTGGAGTCACCTGTGGTTATAGAGCCAACCATCACGGCTAGTGACAGTATGCCCACGGCAACAAAGCAAATTACTACGGTTTTACAACAACAAGTGGTCCATCCTAGCAAGAACATACATAATGGTTTAGATTTGTGGGACAAAGTCCGTCAATACGATGCAAGGGCAGCGACTGAAGACTTCACGCCGGTTCTAACAAGAAAACAAAAACAGAAAATTAAAGTTCAACAAGTTTTGGCAAAGCAGCCTCCTAAAACCCGTGCTCGGGGTGACCATAAATCGACTGATAAATGAATTTCCTCTATTGGAATGTTAGAGGTTATTTCTTCTCATATCTTCTGTGAAGGAAACTGTTGTGCAGATAAGTTAGCTAATTTGGGTTACTCCATGGTTGACTCAATTTGGCTTGACTCTCTTCCAGATGAGATGAAGACTGATTTCTTTCGAGACAAAATTTGGGTTACTCCATGGTTGGCAGTCATTAAGTGGGTTAATGGACAAATTTTCAAATGATTAATATTTGCAGGGGCAAAATGGGAGGATTAGTAAGCTCAGGGATGAAATTTCAAACGACCCTTAATTGCAGGGATGAAATGTATATTTAAGCCTAAAAATAAAAATAAATTAAATATTCCGTTTATATATGGGTATATACATCATATTTGTTATATATCTCTTTCGTATCGAAGAAGTGTTAACTTCTTTGACGCACACAAGTCTCTCTCTCTCTCTCATATTGAACTTAGTCGTATATGTGCATTGTGTCCTCATAGACGACTCTGCTTGTTCATGTTTTTTCCATTGTTTGTAATTCAATAGGTGTGTAACGATAGACACCCCTTTTCAAGCTAGCTTCTTCATCGGTCTATAGCTTTCTCTAGCTTTTACAATGGAGGTAATACTATGAATCTTCTCGTTTTATATTTCACCTTTTAGGTTTTTTTCTCCTTTTTTCTTCTATTATTGTGGCTTTGCCACCATGCTTTGATTGGAGAAGTACAATTTAATGTAGTGGATATTCCATCAATTTCATTTTTATGTTGAGTGAATAATCTAAATCTTGGATCACATTGGATTATTTATTTATTTATATTTTTTACTGAAAACCCCAATGAGGTGCATGTGCTATTATGTTTCTTCTTGATTTTATCTACGTCGTTTTGATGTATATTTTAATTATTTTTCTACAATGATTGTTGCTCGATTCTGGTTTTTTCTTTGAATGATGCCAATTTTTTAAATGATTGATTATTTGCTCAAAGAAACATGACCATTGAAATACCTGCATTTGTAGTAAATTCGTGGACTTCAGATCGGGGTTCCTCATGTTTCATTTGATTTTTTTTTACTATGAACTGATTTGATTAATTGATTAAGTTTGGGTTTTCCCTTGTCCAAGAATTATCCTTTCGCAATATTTTAACTTATGTTCATAACAATAGTTTCTCTTTTTGTTGAGAAGATTGGCACGAATTTGGAGAACCTGTTTTTCATTTTATATTTGGTTAAGTATGTTCTTTATATTTGGACCTTGTTCTTAACATCTAAGATTATATTTTTGAGGAAATAATATGAAGATGATTTTAGTCATTTTATTCTTTAGTTTTTCTAAAAATTTATTTATTTTATCAGTTTTACTTTATCCTTTTGTTGCTGTTCTTGTGATGATTGGTATAAGCAAAGTAAAATACTAGATTATGTCTATGGAATTATAATCTCAAGGTTTTGAAATTTTATACACACAAAGTTACTGGCAAAGTGAGTTCTGGTTTATGGGTGATGCACATATCAACACCCTTAAGCCCAATCGTGACCCTGACTTTGAATATTGGGAAAAACCCGTAACCACACTTGGTTAGCAGTATAACTTTTTCAAAGTTGAGGCGGATACCCACAAGTCCGTGTCTTGTTGCCTTACGTAACACATCATTTGAGAAAATAAAGACCTAATCCTTCTATTACCTTGTCTCTCATTTTTACACTAGCCACCAAAAGTAACCTTCTTTTTCTACTGTTGTTGGTGTCAGTGTCAGATAGTAGTTTTCTTTTGTTTTTGTAAAACCTCTGAAAAATTGAGTGTAGGAATTGGGGTTCTCCTTAGTAGTACCAGATTGTTGAGAACCATACATTAGGTTTTTATCAACTCGCATTTTTATTTTTTGAAAATCAAACGCATTTGTTATTTTCATTAGTTTTAAATACTATATTTTAGAGTGAGTGCATATATTTGTCATTGTCATACATCTATCTGATACCATGAGATCAAAATCATACATCTCACATTTTGACTTTAAAAATCACACAAAAGTAGTTGAAACTTTAATCGTCTAATTTTAATCGGACGATCTGAGATGCATGAATTCATTAAATACATAAGATTTTCTATTACCCATAAACTTTTTATTTTATTTATTTTTATGTTTTATTAAAATTTATTTATCTTTTATTTATCTTTTTACAGGAAACTATAGTTCAAGTTGATAACATTGAAGATCAAAGGGACGAAAAATTATTTTGGATTGGAGACAAATACCAAGCCGAAATTCCATCTTCCATAATGAAAATCGACTGCAATTATTCTCCAGAGAGTCCAGATGATACTACAGAGACACCTACCTTCTACAAATGTTCAAATGATACTTGGATTAAACTGGAAGTGAAAAGTTTATTGCTTGGCTTATACATATTTGGGAAAAGCTTTGATAAACTGAAAAGATTTATTGGTAGCAAGACCATAGATGATGTACAATTTTTCTACTATGCAAAATTCTACAAGTCAGAGGATCATAAAAGGTGGCATGCATATAAGAAAGCAATAAAAGATAATAAAGGTAAGGGAAAACTTATGTCAGAACCAACACACCATCAACACATTTTGCGTCATTTACTCAACAATGAGTCCGATGAATGGTGCAATAAAATATTTGAGGTATTTACTGCTTTGAATTATTCCTAAGTTTATATATCCTGTTTCATTTCATCATTACATAAAATCATAAACAGTACTAACACATCACTCATAAATGGATTTGAATCCTCTCCCATGGTGCAATAGTGTGAAAATATTATGTTCTGAATAAACAAAATATTGTTGCATCCTTGCATGCAGAGGATCCAAATCCGTACTAAATATGATCAAATAGCTCACATTTTTCGTCTCTATATACCATTGGAGCACCACTTCTACAATTGAAACCCTTTATAATATTAATCCTCTTTACAGACTCTACTGTCATTGCTCCATCATTATAGATTGAATCAACTGTGAAATAATTTTCACATATGTCAAAATCGAACCTGTTACCAAACGGGAAACTTGTACCAAATAGATATCAAAATCTTCTTTTCTAGTATTTTGGCTTAGATTTATTGTTGTAATGAATGTTCACTTTTTAAATTGTGTTATTTGCTAAAATTAAATTCAATCACATTGGAATTTGTAGGTGTGTAAGAATTTTTGGGGAGGAAAATTGTCGCTCGAAGACTACGTTGGATGTAGTTGGAGTTGAAGCTTTTGCCGATGCAGTAGGAATTGGTACACAAAAGATCTTACAAATCTTGAAGGAAATGCTATGAAGTCTATCTATGAAATTCTTGAAGAAAAAGATTTCTCCAAGATTACATCATATATAGAAATAGTACACATCCTCTCAGGTGATTTTAGAATCAGCAAGACTCAGGCCAGCGACATTTTCTGGGAGGCTGTTTGGCCTCGTTTACTAGCAAATGGTTGGAATTCAGAGCAACTCAGCTGTAATCTTTCTAATAAGAGTGCTATAATTTTCATTATCCCCGGAATTGAAGAGTATTCGAGGAATCTAGTGAAGGGTGTTGATTATTTTGATTCGATTAAAGACCTCCTCGATGAAGTTGCTTTATACCCTCTACTAATAAAAGATCCTGCTTCGAGAAATGATTCTGATAGAAAAGAATCTAAAGGGAAGTAGATGAAAGAATCTGATTACATTGGTTTAAGGTTCTTGGATAACGGGAGCATTAGTGGAGCATCTGCCAACTTTGAAAAAACTCCTTCAATAGAAGTGTCTCCAAAAGAAACTACTATTGATCTTAACTTAGCAGTGGCCTTAGAAGAAGTTGAAGGTGATGAAACTGTGGTGAATGAAGTGCCTGCTGAGGTCAAATTTGATGAGCCTAATGTTGTTACAGTTCCAACATCCGAGGATCACATCAGGAATTAAGCTGTAGAAACTCCGAGGAAGAGTAGAAGACCCCCAAAACCAACAAAGAGAGCATTGGAAGCTGTTGTCGATAAGTATGAAGAGGAGACGGGCAACAAGAGGTGGCGAATGAAAGATAAGCTGATGAAAGCCAATGTTGTAGTTTGATTTTCTTTACAAATGTTTTTTAGGATTGTATATTTATCACATTGTTAATTTCTTTGTCCTGCTTTCTATGTTTAGTTTCATTTTACTTTCTGTTGCACATTCTGAAATTGCATACATGAATTAAGTTTCCATTAGTAATGTTACATTGGCAATTAGTGGAATTTCTATAATTCATCTCAGTTTCTATTGACCATTGCAAATTGTTTTGATCATCTGTAGTATAACTGCACCGTAAAATCTACTACTCAGCTGTAAGATTTAAGAGAGGTAAATTCTAAACTCATATCCAATTCAAATTCCATCAATTGACCTGCAAGGTGTGTCCTCTATAGATTCATTTATTGATAATTAGATATTTGTAAGGGTTTAGCCCTAAACATTTTTTTATTAGCTATTATCAATCACCTCATAAAACACACAAAGGAAGATCCTTAGTTTAAACTCGGATAACATCAGAAAATATCCGGTCCAACAATCACATCATTTTTAGTTGAGATAAATTTTACAAACTTTTATTAAGTAATTTATGACTAACAATCATGTGTTCTCTTAGAAAAATTGATTCATAAAATTGTAAATGAAATAAATTGTTCTAATTATTAGCGAGAGTGTCGTATGGCTCTATTTGACAAAAAATAGCGGATATCTAATAAACTAACCTCTTTAAAAAAAATCTAATAAACTAAGTCATAAGTAATTTGTTATAAAGTTATTCTCTATAAATTAACTTATTATGGATAAACTATCAGATTTAATTTGTATGTTTGGTAAAAAAGTCATAAAAAGATATGTTAATTCATATTTAATTTTTCAAGTGAGATGATAGGTGTGAAGTTGAGAGAAAAAAATGATAAGACATAAGCCAGCAAAAATAATATATGAGCTTGTAAGAAAAATAAGTTATCAAACAAAGTCTTTTTTGGTCATATAAGCTTATAAGTTATAAACAATAAGCTAAAAGCTTAAAATTCAGCATTGCGAAACATAGCTTTGAACTTTAAAACCTGGTTCAACTACAACCACAAATGTGAAACTCTCATGGATGAATAAATTTGTAAGAGTTCATTCAGTTTTGAGATCTGTCTTGACCCCGGTTTAGTCATTGACCAAACTCATCTAAATTTAATTTTAGAGATAATTCACATAAACATGTCAAATTCATCCTTTTCTTTTCTCTCTCACGTCTACTTTAAATCTAAATTTCAATCTAAAACATTATAAACAAGAATGTTTAGTAATTTTTTTTACAACAATGTCTTAAAGTTCAGAAGCAGTGTTTTGAATTAAAAAAACAAAACAATGAGTAATCCATCTCTAACGGAGACATGATTAGTCGGCACATGAATCTCATCCATCTCTCACTTTAGAATAAAAGTTATGGCTCACACCGTCACAATGCAAGATAAAAGATCAATTCAAGGAAATCAAATAATTGGTCTCAAGTGATTAATGAACTCCACCAAATGACGAATCGTTTGGAAGAACCCAAGTTCAATTTATGATATTCTTGGATGAAGTGATTTCTTGTCAAACTATACTTACTTTGCGGTACAACTTTAGATTACCAGGGTCCCCTCATCTGAAAATCGGAGGGTTAACATAAAGAAAATGTAATTTAAAGTTCACCATAATTAGAAGCTTCATTAGGCCAAAACAATCTACGTCCCTTGTTGCCTAGAGAGTAATGCATGACAGGATGCGTACAGATGAAAGACTAATGGAAAGAGGATGTTGCATTCATTGGAAGGTTTAATGGAATCATGCAAGGTTTAATGGAAAGATTATTCATTGGAAGACATCTATTGCTTTAATTACTTCTAGTATTTCAAGGTCAGGTAACAAATCCCATTCTACTTCATCTTCTTTAATGGATGACTCTGTCATTCTAAAAAAGTTCAAAATAACAATCCATCCTCTTAGGTCCCCTGAGATAAAGGAAGTTCTATGGCACCCTCATCTTCAAAACTGGACCAAAGGAAACACAAATGGTTATTCATATGCTTCCTCTTCTGCTTGTGGGGTCATCTTTAGAAATAGTGATGCAAATTGTGTTACTTTGTCTTGCTTAAAATCTTGGTATTGTTATTGCTTTTCAAGCCGAGCTTCTTGGTGCAATGATGGCTATAAAAACAACTCAACATAGGAAATGATCCAACTATTGGCTTGAAACAGACTCAACATTAGTGGTTATGGCTTTCAAAAACGATTTTATTGTTCCTTGGAATCTAAGTAATAGATGGTTCAACTGCAAAATTAAAGCTCCTTGCAAATATGGATTTCATTGTTACTCATATCTTCAAAGAAGAAAACCAATGTACATATTGTCTTGCTAACATTGGCTTGTCCATTCATGGTATATCTTTGGGATTCAATTCCGTTTGCTTTATCTAGACTCTATGTTCATAACAAGCGGTATGTTAAGCTTTAGATTTGTTTTTTTTTTAGGTTTTCGCCTAGTCGTCCCTACGTTTGTTTGCTCTCTTTTTTAATGAAATCTTAGAGGTATGCAGATCCTTGCTGCATCCTCGTGTGTTTGAAAAAAGAAGTTAATAATCACATTTGTTTAAGTTTTTTTTTATTATGTTAAAAAAACACAATAATTTCAACTTTTTATTTTATTTTAATTTTGTAAAATCTCTAAAAATAATATCCAAATTATTAAATATTAAAATCATTTTTTAATATGTAACAATCACACTCTTATTTGATAAAAAAAATCACACTCTTAGCATAAATCCGAGCTTTTTCTCCATACTTGAAAAGAAAGATGATGGAAGCAACGTGTTCTTTTCCATTTGAATAAACATCAATGCATAAACTATCATTCTCTCTCTAATTTACAGTTGTTTTGCATAGTTTTTTTCCTTCTTCAAATTACTTTTTTTATATATAAAAAATCAATTTTAAAAGTATTGCATCCGTTTGTTACATCTTTTTTATTAAAAAAAAATCTGAATCTTAAATAAAATCTGAAAACAACTTTAAATGAAAAATTACTATGAGTCAATTCTAAAAAAACAGAATCTAAAAAAATAGGAGAATATTAATGATAAAAGTAAATAAATAGATGACATTATTTTTTTTTTCGTAGGTAGACGAGATGACAAAGTCATCACAAACTCACACACGCAAAATGGAGGTAATGAGGTTCGAACCTCGGTCATGACGTCGGCCTATCAATTTCGGCATTTTTGCTAGTTGAGCTCGGACTTATGAGACTAAATGACATTATATATGTAAAATAAATTTATGTATTTTTTTAAAATTATCTTTATAATTTAAATATGATTTATTGAATTAAAAATTTGCTGACGAAAAAATTATTTAATAATTTGAATTCAAATAAAGGAGAATATTTATTAAAATTTCCCCCTTCCCCAGTTTTTGTAATGAAAAAAAAATGTATGTATATATATAACAACACCAACACCAACAATAACAATAAATGAATAAATAAATACAGTTTGACATGTAGCATATCTATGTCCAATTTGTCGTTAATACTTTTAAAATAAACATTTTATGTTTTCCAACTCGCATGCATACACATATATTTTATGTTTTTTTTTATTAAAGTAGAACAAATAAAATTTTTACAACCATAGTTTTAAAACTTGGCTCAGTCATCGACTCGGCAGGGGTACTGGGTCAATGGTCGAACCACTGAGTCATTGGTCGAACCGCATGACTGAACCAGATCAACTCGGATGACTCGGTTAGATAACTCGGTCTTGAGATTAAATATATATAACTATTAAACCGGATTAAATCGGATTTAATCGATGACTTGTTCACTTAAAAACTAAAAAAACTGACATGTAATATGTATTTTAATCTTTGTACAACTATATTTTATTGATAGGAAATATATTAAATTAATATAATATGTAGATTTTCTAAAACAAAAATGATGTGTTCTTTCCTCTTATAAAATTTAAATGTATTATATTTACATATATAATATATTTCAATTTGTAACAACGATTAGAAGTTGTTGTAGTGCTTAAGCTTCCAAACATTTATTTTAATGTTCATGGTTCAATTCCTCTTGTCGCTAACTTTTTCATATTTCAGATTTTTCTACAAAAGTCCAAACTTGAAGCATTAATTGGTATTAAATGTATTAAACCGAGTATTAATTAGTAATAATTCGCGCTTAATGACTTATTATGACAGAAATTGAAGAAAAAAAATCAATTAAAAGCAAAACGACGTCGTTTTAGTTAAGTAAAAAACAAAAAGAAAAAAAAGGAAGAACCGGTTTGACCATCAACTTGACCGAGTCACCGGTTCTCGCCGAGTTAACTGCATGACCGATCCAAATGTTGGCTCGAATCGGTCTGACCACCGGGTCCTGGTCCGACCGGCCGGTCCGAGCCGAGTTTCAAAACTATGTTTACAACTATCTTTAAATGAGATTTTTTTTGAAAAAGCTAAGCGAATATGTTAAAAACTAACAAAAGCTCTTTTAATACATAGTGTGTCAAAGGAAGCTAAAATGTTCAGATGTTACAAAGACACGGACAAGCTACTACACAGTAGCCGAAAGAAAATAACAAATCATGTTACAGCTTAAAAGCATAACAAAGACTCAATCTCTAAACCGTGTACTCAAATTCGAAAAGGACATAATACGATTTTAGCCACCAATAAGCTTAAAGTTTAACATTTTTCAATAAAGTGAAAAGTTGTTCCGTCTTGTTATGAAAATGCCTTCTATTGCGATCCAATCAAATAAGAAAAAGAATTGATATCCAAATAATGTTAAAAGTCAAAAGAGACTGGTTGGAAAATCCCCCAAGACCTCCAAATTAAGTAAAATGCTCAATTCACGAACCATGAAAAGCCGTAGAAAAACCTAATCAACCCGATATCAAAAGCCAAAGTTGACTGTAGAAAGCACAAGTAAAAAACAGACGGTCTTGATCCTTCACCATGACACAAGTAGCCATGCACAAAGAATCTTTGTAATCCAAAATGTTTCTCCTAAACAAGTTCATTTTTTATGCTAATCTATTCAAGAACAAACGCCAAATAAAAATATTGACCTTAAGTGGAATTTGTTTAATCCACAAAACATGATTAAAACGGTCATCAACACCAATTTCAGAAGTTGTCAAAAGATTATGAGCACTTTTGATTGTGTATTGATGGGAAGAATGAAGCTTCTAAATCCACCTATCAGTCACACCAACCTGCAAAACAACAAGTGACAGTTGTTGCGCACACTCCCTCACCAACCTCTCCTCCCACGCAAACAAACTCCTACGCCTCACAATTTGATTTCCACCCTAAAGAAAACATCTCCACAATTGTAGATAATTTATTAACAACAAGATCAAACAACCTATCATATCTATCTTTGAACGAGAATTAAACTCGGTATTTTGATGTTGTAATGCTAAATTCTTAGTATTGAGATAGCATCTCAAGTATTGCATACTTTATGTTAAGTTTAATTTTTTTTTAAAGAAGTTTAAATTATTTGTTGGATTGTAACTTTTTATTTTTTTTAAGACACCCAATACTTTTTATTTTTTTTACTTAAAACGCCAAATACTTAAGAATTAATAATATTCCATTCAATGATTTTCATTTTAATTTGAATTAATAGTAGTTGAGATGTTTTTGTCTTTTGATGCCTTTGCACCTCATTATCCTTTATAAAAGAAGGCAAAACTTTTTCTTTAGTCCCTTGACTTACTTTTAGAAATTAATTTAGTCCTTTATCTTTTTTTTAAACTTTATTTTAGTCGTCCGTCCATGTTTGCATAGAGATTTTTAAACTTCAAATGTCAACAGATGACGATTTGATTTTAAAATACAATTTCTTTTGTCAAGTAGCGTAGTGGCTAGAATAAAATAATTTTGTAGCGATATTGGTTTTATTACAATAACATTTAACTGATTTTTTTAATTAAAAGATATATATAATATTATAAAAAGTGTAAAATTATAAATATAATAGTTTAAATGATATATATAATATTATAAAAAGTGTAAAACTAAGTATTCCGTTAACCAAGCAACGAAGCTCAAGTGGTTAATGAACTTCATCAAGGACGAATCGTTCCCACGTTCGATTCATAGGTGAAACAATTCTTGGTCATGTTATCCTTACCTCATGGCCGAATTACAGATTATCAGGGCTCTTTTCTTTTAGATCGAAGAGTTAACGCAAAATAAAAATAAAAATAAACTAAATATTCCGTTTATATATGGGTATATACATCATATTTATTTTCTTTCTTTCTACTCATCACATATATATCTTTTTCGTATCCAAGAAGCGTTAACTTCTTTGACGCACACAAGTCTCTCTCTCTCTCTCTCTCTCTCTCTCTCTCTCTCTCTCTCTCTCATTGCACTTAGTCGTATATGTGCACTGTGTCCTCAAAAACGACTCTGCTTGTTCATGTTTTTTCCATTGTTTGTAATTCAATAGGTGTGTAACGATAAACACCCCTTTTCAAGCTAGCTTTTTCATCGGTCTATAGCTTTCTCTAGCTTCTACAATGGAGGTAATACTATGAATCTCCTCGTTTTATATTTCACCTTTTTGGTTTTTTCTCCTTTTTTCTTCTAGTATTGTGGCGTTGCCACCATGCTTTGATTAGAGACGTACAATTTAATGGTTTGGATATGCCATCAATTTTATTTTTATGTTAAGTGAATAATCTAAATCTTGGATCGCATTGGATTATTTATTTATTTATTTATATTTCTTACTGAAAACCCCAATGAGGTGTTTGTGCTAATATGTTTCTTCATGATTTTATCTATGTCGTTTTGATGTATATTTTAATTATTTTTCTACAATGATTGTTGCTCGATTTTGGTTTTTTCTTTGAATGATGCCAATTTTTTAAATGTTTGATTTTTTGCTCAAAGAAACATGACCATTGAAGTTCCTGCATTTGTAGTAAATTCGTGGACTTCAGATCGGGGTTCCTTCTGTTTCATTTGATTTTTTTTTTACTAGGAACTGATTTGATTAATTGATTAAGTTTGGGTTCCCTTGTCCAAGAATTATCTTTTCGAAATATTTTAATTTATGTTCATAAAAAAAAAACTTAATGCTGAGAAGATTGGCACGAATTTGGAGAACCTGTTTTTCATTTTATATTCGGTAAAGTATGTTCTTTATTTGTGGACCTTGTTCTTAGCGTCTAAGATTATATTTTTGACGAATAATATGAAGATGATTTTGGTCATTTTATTTTTTAGTTTTTCTAAAAATTTATTTATTTTATTAGTTTTACTTTATCCTTTTGTTGTTGTTCTTGTGATGATCGGTATAAGCAAAGTAAAATACTAAATTACGTCTATGGAATTATAATCTCAAGCTTTGAAATTTTATACATACAAAGTTACTGACAAAGTGAGTTCTGGTTTATGGGTGATGCACATATCAACACCCTTAACCCCAATCGTGACCCAGACTTTGGAAATTGGAAAAAACCCGTACCCACGCCTGGTTAGCAGTATAACTTTTTCAAAGTCGAGGCGATACCCACAAGTCTGTGTCTTGTTGCCATACATAACACATCATTTGAGAAAACAAAGACCTAATCCTTCTATTACCTTGTCTCTCATTTTTACACTAGCCACCAAAAGTAACCTTCATTTTCTACTGTTGTTGGTGTCAGTGTCAGATAGTAGTTTTCTTTTGTTTTTGTAAAACCTCTGAAAAATTGAGTGTTGGAATTGGGGTTCTCCTTAGTAGTACCAGATTGTTGAGAACCATACATTAGGCTTTTATCAACTCGCATTTTTATTTTTTGAAAATCAAAACGCATTTATTATTTTCATTAATTTTAAATACTATATTTTAGAGTGAGTGCACATATTTGTCATTGTCATACATCTATCTCATACCATGAGATCATAATCATACATCTCACACTTTGATTTCAAAAATCACACAAAAGTAGTTGAAACTTTAATCGTCTAATTTTAATCGGACGATCTGAGATGCATGATTCGGTAAATACATAAGATTTTCTATCACCCATAATCTTCTTTTTTTATTTTTATGTTTTCTTAAAATTTATTTATCTTCTAATATTTTTACAGGAAACTATAGTTGAAGTTGATAATATTGAAGATCAAAGGGACGAAAAATTATCTCGGATTGGAGACAAATACCAAGCCGAAATTCCATCTTCCATAATGAAATTCGACTGCAATTATTCTCCAGAGAGTCCAGATGACACTACAGAGACACCTACCTTCTACAAATGTTCAAATGATACTTGGATTAAACTGGAAGTGAAAAGTTTATTGCTTGGCTTATACATATTTGGGAAAAGCTTTGATAAACTGAAAAGATTCATTGGTAGCAAGACCATAGATGATGTACAATTTTTCTACTATGCAAAATTCTACAAGTCAGAGGATCATAAAAGGTGGCATGCATATAAGAAAGCAATAAAAGATAATGAAGGTAAGGGAAAACTTATGTCAGAACCAACACACCATCAACACATTTTGCGTCATTTACTCAACAATGAGTCCGAGGAATGGTGCAATAAAATATTTGAGGTATTTACTGCTTTGAATTATTCCTAAGTTTATATATCCTATTTCATTTCATCATTACAATATTACATAACATCATAAACAGTACTGACACATCACTTATAAATGGATTTGAATCCTCTCCAATGGTGCAATAGTGTGACAATATTTTTCATGTAAACAAGTGTTATCACACATCAATATTATGCTTTGGTTAAACAAAATATTGTTGCATGCAGTGGATCCAAATCCCTCCTAAATTCATGATCAAATAGCACCACCACTTCTAGAATTGAAACCCTTTATAATATTATTAGAGACTCTACATGTCATTGCTCCAATATTATAGATTGAATCAAGTGTGAAATAATATTCACATATGTCAAGTTTTCCAACCTCTTACCAAACGGGAAAGTTGTACCATATAGAGATCGAAATCTTCTTTTCTAGTATTTTGGCTTAGATTTATTGTTGTAATGAATGTTCACTTACAACTGTGTTATTTGCTAAAATTAAATTCAATCACATTGGAATTTTTAGGTGTGTAAGAATTTTTGGGGAGGAAAATTGTCGCTCGAAGACTACGTTTTTGCTTTGAAGGATGTAGTTGGAGTTGAAGCTTTTGCCGATGCAGTAGGAATTGGTACAGAAAATGATCTTACAAATCTTGAAGGAAATGCTATGAAGTCTATCTATGAAATTCTTGAAGAAAAAGATTTCTCCAAGATTACATCATATATAGAAATAGTACACATCCTCTCAGGTGATTTTAGAATCAGCAAGACTCAGGCCAGCGACATTTTCTGGGAGGCTGTTTGGCCTCGTTTACTAGCAAACGGTTGGCATTCAGAGCAACCTAGTAGTAATCATTCTAATAAGAGTGCCATAATTTTCATTGTTCCTGGCGTTGATGAGTATTCGAGGAAACTAGTGAAGGGTGTGGATTATTTTGATTCGATTAAAGAAATCTTCGATGAAGTTGCGGCATATCCTCTACTAATAAAAGATCCAGCTTCGAAAAATGATTCTGATAGAAAACACTCCAAAGGGAAGCAGATAAAGGAATCCGATTACGTTGGTGTAAGGTACTTGGATAAGGGGAGCACTAGTGGAGCATCTGCCAACTTTGAAAAAACTCCTTCAATAGAAGTGTTTCCAAAAGAAACTACTATTGATCTTAACTTAGCAGTGGCCTTAGAAGAAGTTGAAGGTGATGAAACTGTGGTGAATGAAGTGCCTGCTGAGGTCAAATTTGATGAGCCTAATGTTGTTACAGTTCCAACATCGGAGGATCACATCGGGAATCAAGCTGTAGAAACTCCGAGGAAGAGTAGAAGACCCCCAAAACCAACAAAGAGAGCATTGGAAGCTGTTGTCGACAAGTATGAAGAGGAGACAAGCAACAAGAGGAGGCGAATGTAAGATTCACCATGCACACAACAAACTGATGAAAGCCAATGTTATAGTTTGATTTTCTGTTTATCATCATGATTACAAATGTTTTTTAGGATTGTATATTTATCACATTGTTAATTTCTTTGTACTGCTTTCTATGTTTAGTTTCATTTTACTTTCTGTTGCACATTCTTAAATTGCTTGCATGAATTAAGATTCCATTAGTAATGATACATTGCAAATTGTCTGGATCATCTCATCTGTAGTATAACTAATAACTGCACTGTAAGATTTAAGAGAGATAAATTTCTAAACTCATCCAATTCAAATCCAGCCATTGACATGCAAGGTGTGTCCTTTATAGAATCATTTATTGATAATTAGAAATTTGTTAGGGTTTAGCCCTAAACATTTTTTTATTAGTTATTATCAATCACCTCATAAAACACACAAAGGAAGATCCTTAGTTTTGGATTAGCTCAGAAAATATCCAGTCTAACAATCGCATCATTTTCAGTTGAGATAAATTTTATGAACTTTTATTAATTACTTTAATTAACAATCATTTGTTCTCTTAGAGAAATTGATTCATAAAATTGTAAATGAAATAAATTGTTCTAATAATTAGAGAAAGTGCCTCGTTGCTCTATTTGACAAAAAATTAAGAATATTTAATAAACTAACTCATAAGTAATTCGATGTAAACTTATTATCTATAAGTTAGCTTATAACAGATAAATTAGTAGATTGAATTTGTATGATTGGTAAAAAAGACATAAAAAATATAAGATATAAACTAAAAAAATAAAATAAGATGTAAGCTTTTAAGAAAAATAAGTTATCAAACTAGTTTTTTTTTTGTCATATAAGCTTATAAGTTATAAACGATAAGTTATAAGTTTAAAATATAGAACTGTGAAACATAGCCCTAATATTTTAAACCTAAAATATATTTACATGTGGTTCAACTTCAACCCCTAATGTGAAGATGTCGTAGATGGATAAATTTGTAAGAGTTCAAGTCCGATTTAGTCATTGGACCAAGCTCGTATAAATTTTATTTTAGAGATAATTCACGTAAACATATCAAATTTCTCATTTTCTTTTCTCTCTCACTTCTTTAAATCTAAATTTCAATCTAAAACATTTTAAACAAGAATGTCTAATTTTTCACAACGGTGTCTTAAAATTCAAAAACAATGTTTTGAATTAAAGAAACCAAAACAATAAGCAATCCATCTATAACATATGCATGATTAGTCGACACCTGAATCTCATCCATCTCTCACTTTGGAATAAAAGTTATGGCTCACACCATCACAATACAAGATAAAAGATCAATTAGTTGAAGTCAAATAGTTGATCTCAAGTGGTTAATGAACTCCACCAAAAGACGAATTGTTTGAAAGAACTCGAGTTTAATTTCTGATATTCTTAAATGAAATTATTTTCTGATTATACTTACTTAAAGTGCAACTCTAAATTATCAAATACCCATTCATCTAAAAATGGGAGAGTTAATTAATAAGTAAGTATGTATGTAATTTTGGGATAAAAATAATAATAAATTTGATGTTGTTTAAACTTGGGTTCTAGGCTCTGGCCACGTCACTCTCGATTGATGCTTTTCTTTGTAAACACGAACAACAACAACAAACCGCAGGGTTCTATTTTTCTACAACAACTACAAACTTTCCTTGTTTTCAAAATGATGTTTACGGTTGTAACTGTAATAACCAATTAATCAATCGAATTTCGTAGCGAACAACAATAAGCCTGAGTTTAACAATGGGTCAGGCATTTCGTCGAGCATCTGGCAGAATCCGAGCCGCATCCGAAACTGACACGTCATCCTTGTCCAAGCCCAAGATCGCCGTCGACCACCGACCACCTCCGCCGAAGGTTGCCACTGACAAGGCAGCAGAGAGCTCAAAGGCCGTAAAAGGAGTAGAAGACTCATTGAACGATGGTTAGTCTCTCTTTCTCTTTGTTTCGGGTTTTAATTTTTGGTTGGTTAGGGTTATGCCATTGTTGGATATTCGAAAAGATCAATGCCCTGAACAATGTGGTGGTTTGTGAATATCTTTATTCAGTTGAAAGTTTTGTTTTTAATTTACCATTAGGATAAACAACTTCATTAAGCACTTATAGCACATTTGCTTATCATATAAGTACTTATGTGCTAGTTTTTCCACAACAAAGGATAAAGTAAAGTTAATATGTTGTTAGCTATCTTGGATAGCTTGTTGAAATAAGCTGAAAACAGCTTATGGTTATGTCATAAGTTGTTTTCATATGCTATCCCAAACAACCACACAAGTGCTTATATCAGTAGATAACCTTAAAAAATAAGCTAACCCAAATAGATTATATATCATTTCACGTGAAATTATATCCATGCCCTAGGACCTGCTTGGTTTTGCTAGAAATAGGTAGTAGAAAATTTTGAAATGTCATGTCGGTGTCAGACACGACACGTGTCGGACACCAGAACACGTCTTCAGTCAAAAATGTCCGTGCAACAGAGGCAGTAGATGATGGGGAGGTGAAAAAAAATTCAATCAAATTTTGGAATAGTTAACTGAAGAACAATATCTTTGAGCCAATTTGAATTTACTTTTCATCAAGCACTTATAACAAAAGAAAATTGTTAATATAGTCTTTGCAACGACTATTATTTAGAAGTAGATTTTCAATTGTGTTCATTTTCTTCCTCTATCAAGCAATAATCAATTATGTGGTTTGCTATATACCTTTGTGAGGTTTTGTAATGCTACTTTCATAGTTCATGGTTGCTGATGGTGTTTTCATGTGTTGGCTTAAGATGATCGTCCTAGTGCTAATTTGGACAATGTCCTAGAAGAAAGAGATCCCCAATTTGATGCTATGCTTGGTCAAATGCTTGGTAGGATTACATCAAAGCCTGGGGGAAAACCAGAAATGGGTGAGGTGAGTTTGTGGAAGTTACCTTCACTCCCTTTTATGGAGTTGATGTTGATGTAATTTTTTTTAATGTTGTATATAATGTATGCTTACCCATTTTGATATTTACACCATTGAACTCTAACATTACAATTGTTTTATATTTACATTTTATAGTTTTTGTCTTCACCTTTCTACAATTGAATTTTATTAAATGAAAAATAGTATTAATTCAAACAATAAACATTTATGTATGCTGGCTTAGAAGATGGTATTATCAGCATTGAAGAGTGATGAAATCCCATTTTTGTATGTTGGCTTGTGCTGTTAGATGAAATGAACACAGACAATAAACCTCCAAGGTGGGATTGGTTACATATATCAAACGATTCCATAGTTTCCTATCATGTATTATTCAACGATAGTTTTGATGAAAAGAAATCTGCTAAAGTAATCCTACCTCTGATTGTATGTTACGAGCTGATATTTGTTTAAAATACTTTGCTGTATACTTTATGTTTATAATATTGCAATAAATGGAGAAATCTCTCCACTGTTCATAGTAAATGCCGAGTTTATCGTTTCTGTCATTTTTATTCATGGCACTGGGACAATGCTATAGGAACATAACAATTAGATTGAGTGATAGGAAACTGGCTGAGCCCACAACTAATGAAGGGGATGTACTAATGAGTAAGAATGATGGCAGACCCAAGATATGGCACAACATATAGAAGAGGAAAAGTAAGGAAGCTATTACCAAGAAGGTGTGACTGCTTAGCTGGCAGTCAGTTATGATATTCCCTTAATAAATAGTAGATTGGGAAGCTTTGCTCTGGAATTGTATTTTCAGTTTTCCATTATCCATTAATACAATAATCTCTTTTCCCTCAATTTCTTAGATCTCTGTTCTACCACTAAGCTTTGCAGCATACTTGGTATTTGATTGGACCAAAGCTTATTTTACCAAGAGAGAGGGAAATAAACCATTTTGGAAGTTTCCTGCAAACTTTTTTTCTTTCTATGATTACATAGTTTGAATGGTCAACACATTGCTTTTACTATTTAGTGCATAGTTTATTGGGACAAACAAATCTTACAATTTGATAATATTTTTACAGGCATCTGTGGTTGAAAAGTACAATAGGCCCATGCCAAAGTTGCGAAATACAAAACCAAATTCTGGTCATTATGAGGAAAGGCCGGTTCCTGCAGGCACTTTAAATGTAACACAGTTGCGCCATATCATCCTCTTGCATGAAGGCAAGGCTGATGATCACAATGGGCCTATGGATGTTCATCAGATCGCAGAAAAATTTCGGGTCGATGTTGGTCAGGTTCAGAAAATCTTGCAATTTCTGTCTCATCCTCCAGAAGGAAGAAGCGAAGATAAGAACAAAACACTGAGATAAATGGCTCTACCAAAACATTGCTAATTGCTTCTTATCTCACTAATGGCTGTTCTAAATAGATTTGAAGTGAATTGTGGATTAAGTTTTGCCTATTGATAAGTATCCTTGGTTGTTTTCAACAGATAAGTGAATGCCGGGTACTCTAGCCTCAGGTCTTTATTGAACTGTAATCAACTAATCACTGTATTAAGCACTTGTGCGGCCCAGGTCCTTGGTTTTAGAAAGACTTGTAATATCAACAATTAAATTTGTTTGTTGTGATGGAAATTAACTTTTGAGAGGCAATTGTAATAAGGGTTGTAACCCATTGGTTGATATCGTGTGTTCATATTTCTGTGTTTCCCAACAATCTGCTTTAATGAAGCTTATAATATTTTATAAATTTGGATCATATTAAGATTTTACTTCGCAACATAATTCATAAAGTATACGTTTACGTTCTTTACCTGTGTGATTGTATCACTCACATATTGAACTTGAATTTTATCTGGAAAAAGGCACTATATTCAAAATACCGAAACCATTTGGTGGACTCTGAAGTTCAAATCAAAATTATGAATATTAACCATGTCCAACTTCAGCATTGCAAAACCTGTCATATCCTAAATCTTAAAACCCCTGATTTTGCCCAAGATAAAGTTGAAAGGAAATGATGTGGAAATTTAGGATAAATTTGGAATTTAAAATCACATTTACAAGAATAATAACCATCTCAGTAGCTGAAGCACACCATTTAGTAAAAGTAAAATGTGTCACTATGCAACATCTTAGCTTTTATTTTAAACTGTTTCCATATTGAAAGGTAAATTGAATCATATCAGGTATATTTTGATTGAATTAAACCACCATATACCGCGTGATTCATTCCTATCAAGAGGTAATTAAGTGAGACAGCATGATTAAAGAAAACAATGAAATCCTCTCCTTTATCTTGGAGTAAATAATAAAAAATCAAGTCAAAATAGACTCCAGCCAATCTGATGTCAATTCATATGCAACAAAAGTTACAGCACCAGCTGGTGCAGCTTTAACAGTAGATGGAACTATCCCCTTATACAGACCAGCCCAACCCTCTTTCTGTAATATCCGTTTCAAGGCGTCAAACATATTTCTATATGCACGATGCTCAACCCGAGCTCCATATCTTGGATGCCTTTGCAAACCTTCAATCTGCAGCAAACAAAGAATGAAGATCCATATGTATATCCACATGAAGACATGATAAAAACTTTGACATCATTTAACCAGCTGTTAGCCTGCAATTTCGACAGGCTCATTTAATGCGGTCAATATTAGTTGACTTTTATCGTTGCAGGAATCAAAGTCTTTTCCTTCAACTTGAGGATTTCGATGAGTTGTGAACTTAGCGTGAAAGGGTCTAAAAGCCCTAGAGTTCGACAAGACTTAAGGCCAATACAAGTTTACTTAGTTATGATTTTGTATTCAACGTTCTAAATCTACCTGAAATCTTTTTTTGACTACATCAAGTGGATGACAAACAAGCTTGGCACATGTTCCTGCAGCCAGCCCACACAGGAAAAGCTGAAAGCTAGAGAGGCTCTCTTCTGCAGCAGTATTTGAATATTGAGCTTGGTTCCACGCCTATATACAATAATAAAGAACAGGGATCAAATAATTTATAGCTAGAAAGTAAAATCAAAGCATTGATTAGCCCTATGGCAGAACCCAACTCTATCTGTATGGATGTAGCAATTTACAAGCGAACCAAATTTGTATTAACGGTTCCATGTTTCCTTTCTTCATCAGCCACTTTCTTTACGATATTTTAATCATGAGGAAATGCAGACCCAAAAGTCCTAATCTAGGTGTTAGAGATGAACATGATAATGGCGTAGAGCTTCAGACACAGCTTTGATAAAGAATACGAAATGCTGTATAGGTTTGCAGATGCAGAATAAATAGCTAGTGCAAAAATAAAAAATAAAAAAAAATCTATAGGGTATCCCAGCGGTGAAAAATAATTTCTAAACATAGTTCTGAAAAGTGTGCACAGTAGAATTCACCAGCTTAATGGTGCAGTTTCTAAAAGTGAAATGAAGATTCAACTGTGTTAGAGGAAGAGCAAGACCAAATAAATTGGAAACTATCAAGAGAGATTAAAATTTGATGAGCTATATGTAGATATCTGGAATGGATCCTCTCATGAGGAGTGAAGTGTAATCTCTCACCATTCATTAAGAGAGAGAAATACATGAAGAATTTAGATGGAGTTTGAATGGTCATTAGATTACACAATCACGTATGAGAGACCATTACCATAGATATCATACAAGAAATGATACAACATTGTTTGTTCCATTAGTATGAAAAGACATCAGTTGCTGTAAGATTCAACCATGCGAAGAAAATATGAAGCAACATAAAGTAAAACTTGTGAACAAATAATAACCTATCATTGCAAATAACTAATTGACACATCCTGAGACATTACAGTTCTTCTAGAATCATTTCACATCAATGAAGATTGTAATATGATGGGACAAGACAAGGAAAAGCAGGCTAGAATATTAAGTACTACACAATATAAGACCATACCGTTGTTTCACAACAACCAAATGACATCCAATACATGCAGGGTATATTTATGTCAACTAAATAAAACTGACACCTCAAATTTAAGGACTGAAATTTTACCATGGCCCAACGTTTGAATGTATCGTAAGTGCCAAATTGTAGGCCTGCGTAAGGTATAATCTCAACTAGCGTCGGTGACAATCCGGAATACAAGCCTCGAAATCCACGGGTCTGGAGAATATCAATGGATGCTGACCTCATGTTTGGATAAACCTATGCTAGGGAAATATTAGCATAACATAAATACAAGAAAAAAATAAAAAAATATGCACGCAAAGTTATATTGTCGAGGGGTAGAAGATGATTTCCCCCCACCTATTTACAGGGTGAAACACAAACGAAGTGCATTACAAATGAAGCGAATAGTAGTTGTCATGTGATAGTTGTGTCAAATACATATTTGTGACATCACTTTATCGACACTTCTACTTATATTTTACATTTTTTTATTTTTGGACTTTTATACCAATTAAGATTAAAATACCACAATAATTAGATAAATAATAATATTACAGTATTTCTACAGTAACTCATCTTATTCTTTCTTTGGATTTCAGATTTAAGGCTAATTATGCATATGATAGTTGTTTTTAATTTTATGTGTTATATGACAGTCATGTCTCCCACCATTTTAAAAACATGTAGTATCCATGTGTCTTAGCTCATCGCTGATTATAATAATGATAAATTGGTGCAATAAAGCTCCTACGATTGTGAGGTTTAGGGAAGATTCAAATGTATTTGGATCTAGGCAGTGTTACATTTCAATTGCAAGATATTAATGTCGTGAATCAAATCCATGACCTTCCAGTTGCATGGCAATAACTCCTCATTGCGCTAAGACCCTTTTCATTACTGATTATAATCTAATGAATCTAAGGGTGGGGTATATTCCATACAACCATTTTTAGATTAGAGCTAGTGAAACATATTTTGGGCACTTCTTTAATGCCATTACAACAAACACCTGTGTTGTGGTGCCTTTCTAGGTGATCACTAAACATAAGGTTTAACTTGGCTTTTATGCCACTAAAATAATACATGAGATAAGATCTGACAAATCCCATGTGAAATACCACTAAGTAGACAAGAACCCAACAAAGGTGAACACTCCTCTCCCACCCTAAAATTGAAAAAAAGAGTTGATATGAATCAATTATCCCAAATTCTTAAGTTGATATGTGAATACACATGAATGGTTTAGATTACATCTCTAATGCCCTCTGGCAATAGCCTTTGGGCTTGAAGCATGGAAATGCAAAGTGGGACTTAGAATGTAGGTTGATCATAATAGCTTCTTGCATTTTCCCTCACTGACCTTTAAAACACCAATATATGTGACTGTAATTTATTTCAAAACCATCTCATAATAACCTTGATTATTTTAAATAGTGCTCGTACCTTCGGTTCACCCTGAGAAGCTAATATAGTTCGAAGAAGATCAAAAGGATATGACCCTACAGTAGCTGCACACCCAGCTACCGCCCCACTTACATAGGATAGATAAGGGCTCAAATTTATGTGATTCTCTGCAGCAACAGGAATTAAAACAATAAACAAAATAAATCTAGAACAGGAAACCCAGCAGTAATTAGTTAATCACTAATATCTTGAAAGTGAACATTTGCACAAAAAAATATATTAATAAATTGTACCAAAAATAAAAATACTGTTGAGATAAAATTTTAATTTAGCATTATACCGTAAAGAACATGAAGAACTTATATAACAACAACAACAACCAAGCCTTATCCCACTAAGTGGGGACGGCTACATGGATCAAAGTACGCCATAACGTTCTATCATAAACCATATTCCAAACAAATTTCCAACCCAAAAAACTTAGTAGACAAACACCTAGTGTTTACTTTGCTCATCAAGCTAATATGCTACAAATTAGGATACCTGTCTTGGATGAACCAGAGGCAAATGTCTTCAATTTGTGTAAAACAGTAAACTGTATAGCTGTATATGGCATGACCATGAGTAAAGCTGGCACATTACCCCGCCAAAATCCCTATAATATGCCAGATAAAAATGGTTATGTACATTTTTCCACAGAAAAAAGGTCCGTGTGAATCTTCCACAAGATCTTTTTTGCAATTCAAGCGTTGTTTCATATGCTAATGTTATCAGCCAAAATCCAAAACCTTTTCAAGGAATATGGGAACAGAGACAGGTTACTGAATGAGAGAAGTAGCATATAGGGGAAATTAAAATAAATAAACTATAGAAGCTGAATGATTCTACCCGTATGCCTTCTTCTCTAAAAATATCTTTGGTTGCTTGAAACATGCCAGTATATTTTGACGGTTTAGACAAATCCCTATGTAGTGACGTCCACAAGGAAGTCGGCTCTAGTTGAACCTGTAAATGAATGTGAATAACAGTTATAGCATCTTAATGCTACTCACATTGATGATAGAGCAAGCAACAAAGACCAGTTATGAACCAAAGAACCTCAAATCTCATGCAAAACTTCTAGACATTAACATGCATACACAAATCTTATCATGCAGTCCCATGTCAATGCAATCATCCTGAGGTCACATTTTTTTTAGTAAATTGATGCCAATCACAGAAAAATGACTGATATACCTGATATGTAAAGCAAATTAAAAATCTCTTTGATCGCCGGCGAATGAATATCATTTTTTTAATAGTCAACAGACCCTTTGTAAACTAACTAAATGAGACATAGAAATGAAAGGGAGGAAACGACATTAACTCTACTCTCAATTAGACATGTAAGAAAAAAAATTAGCTTGAAATTCAGAATCTCTCATTTAGACTTTAGGCATAGAAAGCACATCATAATCCAAGCTAGTGCTAGATAGCCACACTCTTTCAATTTACCAATACAAGCTAAACTATAAGCAAGCCTCAGCATGTCAGGTAAAATCGGCTCTTCTAACCATAAAAAAAATGCCAGTATTTATAAAGACATTGCCACATCAGAGATGGTTTGATTCTTTTGTATGTTATCCATCACATAAACATCGAAAATTATTTCCAAGCAAATATTTGCAGTCAAATAAATGACTACAATACCTTCCAAACAAAGATATGTCTTTCAAAAAGAAAGGGATGAGAGAAAATACATGCTACCATATGTTGAACCTCCCTGCCTTTACTTATCTACTTATTGATCTCATTAATTCAACACAATTTCCCGCAAAACAAACAACCCCATAAGTGGTTGTAAATGGTGAAGTGAGTGTCTGGATTGACATTGAGTTTGACAAAATCAAGGTAGTACCATGATTTTGTTGATGTTTCAAAGTGTAATTTTTGCTAAAATCACTGTAGTCTGTGGACAGTGTGATTCTACCAAACTTACCACCAATGCAAACCAAGTTTCATATAGGGCCTGTTTATATTTGCTTATTTGAGCTTATCTATAGGTATAAGCACTTCTAAAAAAATTGATAGAGCTTATAGAAACAATTTTTGACATGTCCATAAGTTGTTTTCGACTTATGTCCATAAGCTATCCTAGATAGCTTATGAAAACAGTTTGACTTTATTTTATCTCCTGTTATAGAAATAACTTATATATAAGTAGCCGCACCAGAGATGTTGGTTGCTGTGTACGTTATCCATTACATAAACGACAATACTTTCCAAAACAAAGACATGTCTCTCAAAAAGAAAGGGATGAGAGAAAATAGTCAAATACATGATACCATATGTTGAACTTCCCTGCCTTAGCCTATCTACTTTTTTATCTCATTAATTCAACACAAACCCATTTTTCCCCCAATACAAACAACCACGTGGTTGTAAATGGTGAAGTGTGTGTATGAATTGACAGCGAGTTTGATAAAATGATTTTGTTAGAAGTTTCAAAGTGTAGTTTTACTAAAATCATTATGGACAGTCTGATTCTGCCAAACTCACCATTAATACAAACATGCACAAAACATTTGACATGTCCAAAAACTTTTATCTACTTGGTGTATGTTTGGTTTAAATTTTGGACGGGGCAAAGTTGATTTTAGAGGTACAAAATTGATTTTTGATACGTTTAGATGTCCCCGTGTAGACTGACTTTGCTTCTTCAATCGATTCTAACTTGAAGTATTCGTAGCTTTGGACACTAAGTGTGATTTTTACACTCAATTTTTTGCTCAACTCACTTTTATCATGTAAATATGTATCCAAACATAAACCATTTCACATTCAATCAACTAACTTTTAACGAAAATCAATTTTTATCACGTTTCCATAAGTTCTCCGAGATAGCTTAAGAAAACTACAGTCTATACAAAAAGAGTATACTTTATTTTATGTTTTTTTTATAGAAACAACACACTTATATGACAAATGCTTAAAGTATAAGCAACAAATTAAATAGTTTATCCAAACAAAACCTAAGAAGAAGAGTAAAAAGAGACCTGGAATCTAATCTTAATAACATCAAGAGGTGAGGTGACAGTCCGTGAAATAGCACCAGAAATAGCACCAGCTGATGAATTAATCAAAGCTTGCTTCCACTGACTTGTCTCCTCCTCCATTGCCACCAACCACCAACTACAATCTATCTACAACACACAATTCCCACAAATAATTAACCAATGCTTGAGAAAAATTAGGGTTCATCATAAATTTGTAAGAAATGGTAGAGAAGAGAACGTACCAGAAAGTGATGATGGAGAAAGGAGAAGACATTGGAATTTTAGAGAGAGAGAGAGAGAGAGAGAGATGGCGGCGATGTAACCTTCTTCCTCCGTGTGAGAATTTGCAGGAATTTAGCAGAGACGAATATTAACTAATAATAATGATTTTAATTAATTAACTACGTTACTCTTTTTTTGACGTTGAAAAAGGAATTTAAAAATCGTGGTTTTTTTAATATTATTATATAATATAAAGAAAGAAAAAATGGTAGTTACGATTGGTCAGAGTAATCAAGGGGTGAAATGAAAGAAAGACAGGTTTTGCATTTTCTGTTTATATGACCTTTCGGATAAGCTTCTCTCAAACACGTTTTTATATAAAAATATGTTGTTTGGACTATTTTTTCCAAATATCAAATAAAAATTCATTATTTTCTCTCTCATCTACTCAATTAAAGTATTAAACAATAGAATTTTAATTTTTAAAACCAATAAGAATCATAACTCCAAGTACAACTTGCATGCTTTAGTTATGTCACACAACCATTTACATTAGAGTTATGCAGGAAAACAACAAAATAGAGTGCCAAAGGAACACCTACACAAATTTGTCAGTTGTGAAGCCACAATCTTCAAAATAGAAGACGGATCATATCTCTTAAGTATCCTCCATCGATGCATGTTCGATACTTCCCGATACATATCAGGAGAGTATCTGATAATTATCATGCAGTGATACCAGCCCCAATATTTTTCAATTAATGTTAACTAAAATAATTTAACTCTTGCATACTGATGTATTCTTTTTTGGATATAGTGCTTCTTTTTTGGATCGATAAAGTATAGCACTGATGGTGCTCTTTTTGGGATATATTGTGTATGTAATTGACTAATCATCACTCTCTTAATCCTCAATATTATTTATATTTATGTTGATGTGCTACAAGTCTATGACAGGTTTCATTTGTTTGTTAATATATTTGCATATTAAAAAAATGGTTATAATTATATTGTACATTTAATTATATAATTTTTTATTAACATATTCTAATTCTAGCCGTATCGTATCTTGATTTTTGAAATTTTTCCGTATCGGTGCAGTATCGTATCTCGTATCCGAGCTTCATAGTTTGTTAGCATCCAACAAATCTTTCACCAAAATTATATACTAAGTAATAGGCAACGGTGTTCATGGTCCGAATGGTTTGTTCAGCTCGGTGATTCAAACTGCGTCGAACCGACTTGAAGCCCGACAAAGCAAGGCACGTTATGCGAGGCTCAAGACGAATAAGGCAAAACACGGTGAAGATGCACGGGAAGTCTTGTGTGGATCACCGCATAGGAATATACCCTAACTCCATCACCACTGTCCACACAATCACCCATGACCTCCTAAGAAGGTGTTGCACTTCGCGGGGGTTTTTAGTGTTTTATGCGCCTATATAAGAGTGGTTTGACATCACTTTCAATGTACACTTCACTTTTATCCTTTTTCGCACATAACCACCTCTTTTATTTATTGACTTAAGTGTTAGAGTGTTAAGGGGCTTGCATACACTTTTCTCCTCTACCATGAAGACTCAACCTATGCCACACCGGAGCACCGTGAACAACAGTTATGTTTCCTCGATCGTCACCGGACCAATCACAAACCAATACAACTCATATTTTACCTGCATTTATTCAAATTGAGATCCAAACATAACAAGAACATATGGATGTGTCTTCTATGCAATAATGCAAGTAGTATTTAGCAGGGCCGACCCATAACCTGTCGAGGCTGGGCTATATCACCGGACCCATAAACTAGTTAATATATAAAATTAAAACGAAAATAAATCAAGCACTGCACGTTGCTCTAGCGGTGCAGGAAAGTATAGGTGAGTGTATGGTCTTTGGTTTAAGTTCCACTTGAGCAATTTTCGCAATAACTTTTTTATAGTACCTTATTTTAATTATTTTGGGGTCTAGAATTTAATTTTTTTTCTTCAGCCTTTAAAAGACTAAAACCGGGCCTACAGGTTGTTTAAGACGGCCTTGGTATTTTTTTCACATATAATAATGAAAAGACTTCCAATTTCTTTATTGCGCTAACGTTTGAAATTATGATCGGTGTTTTTTTATGAAATTTTGATTTTAATTAAAAGTATAAAAGTAAATGTTTGTTACTTTCAAATTATAATAAACCAAACTAATCATGTTTTAAAATATAATATAAATTCTTGTCTTTTTAATGACACCAACAACAATCATTATTATAAAAAAAAATTATTTAAAAGTATAATTAGGATAATGAAAAAATCAACTCAAAATCTCTTAAATATATATGATATCAATACCCTTACCCTTAAATCACTTCTTTATCGACCAAAGTCATGAATGTAAACACAAACTTCCTCTCATCCAAAACTTTGAAAAAGGGAGTGGGGATTCTTTTAGAATCTTTAAATCATGATTATCTTCGTGTGTGATTCATATTGAAAGAAGCAACGATATTGGTTATCTAGTCACACACAAGAACGGAGGACATTTTTTGTGTTCTTTGACTGAAGAAAACACTTAGATGGAAATTAGTCACAAGTTTAGTTGAATATACGACCACAATACTATTCAAGATGATAGACATATGTAGGAAAGTGATAATATCCAGGACCATATATGCAACAATTTGACCACAAACTTTCAACGCGTCTAAAAGCATTAAGAAAAGGAATATGCTGTCTTCACCATCCACAAGTTCTTGCTTTCAATCTAAAGTGTAAACTTTCTTCGCCACTACAAGTGCAATTTAAAAGTCTAGTCCTTCAAGTGAGCCGAGAGCGCTGAGCTTGAAAGGTATGACCCCTGTTCTCATGATATTTATTTTCATATATGCATAGCACTGGCTTAATACTACTTGGATGAGATGATTCAAAGTTTGTTTATCTTAATCAAAAGGTTTTGGAAGTGAATAAGTTCAATGAAAATGTACAATATATATTCGTAATGGTTAAAATGTACATGTTTAAGAAGTCCCGCATTGCTTAGAATTGTAAAGGAAAAGGTTAGTGCAGGACAAATGAAGAGGCTCCTTAACTTGTTTGTCTTGCTTGACAAGTCTTGTAGGCCACAACATTGTTTCTTTATGTGCAAGCAGGGGCGGACCTGGCTTGGGCTTAGCATGGCAAGTGCCACACCAGCCTAGGCCTAATTTTTTATTTAAAAAAAAATATTATGCAGAAAAACGGGTTGCTTGTTTCATTCCATCGTTCTGCTCTTTTCACTCCATCTTCATTCCATCATTCTTTCTTCTCATTCCATCGCCCATCTTTCTTTTCATTCCATCGCCTCTGAGTCCACCACACCAGCAATGGTTATAAGCAATTACATCGCCCCTAATTCTATTCCATCCACACTAGCAGTGGTTATAAGCAATTTTGGGTCATCTCTATTTAGGCAATCTCTCTTTTTCCTTCTTTTTTTATGCATAAATGGTAGAAAATTATTTAGGTCTTGAATCTTGATTGAGATTTTAAAGGTATAATTATCAATAACTGAGAACAATTGCAATAGGAGAGTTCATGTGATTTTTATGCTTCATACTGTAATTTCTTAAAAGGTATAATTATCTTTGTTTGAATACTTCATACGGTAAGTTTAGCTCATTTTCAACAAATGGAAAATATAACATCTTCTTTGTAATTTTGGTTGCTGCAACTATCTTTAATATAACTCCATACTATATTTACTATTATTTAATTATTTGATACAAATATTGTACCCCAGTGATATTCCGAGTCCAGGTCCGCCACTGTGTGCAAGGCAAGTAATATGGTTTCTATGTTTGTTTACTTTCGTGTGTTGGCAAGTACTATAGGCTACAGAGTTGTTTCTCGAAGTGCAAGACGATCAAAGTAATGTTTATATCGTGCTCTATTTCTTCATTACAAAATACACTAGTCATAAACACTTTAAGTTTATATTCGACTCTTTTTGTTTCTCTTATACTCTTGTCTTAGAGTGTTGTGAGATGAAGTTATGTATTTACTTTGGAGGGTGTGAGTGTTCTTGGGATGGTGTGTGTTTGGGAGTAGTCTATGTGTTATAAAAATTTGCATATTCTGGTTGTCATCACACAACGATATTTGTGGTTTTTTCTCCGCTTTAAAGTTTCCATGTTATATTTGTGGTTGCAATATTTATATTGTGATTGTGTTCATTTATTTTCTTTATGCCAAATTTTCCGACTAACTAGTATAATAGTTTTTGGTCCGGTACGGGGTTATGAATTTTTAGCATATTTTATGATTGCAACATGGTTTGATCTTTCACGTCATAAAATAAAAAGGGAGGATGATACATGTGAAATGATTTTGTAATCATATCAGCTTGGTAACCCACCAAAAACTCGGGATTAAAATAACAAAGAGGAAGTGAGGTATGATTAGAAATAAGTTAAACTTATCATTTCATGTTGGCGCACCAAACACCGGATTAAATTAGGATATTTTTATCATATCATGTCTCCTTATTATACGCACCAAACAAACCTTAAGAGTGTTATAACAAAATAGATTGAAATTGGAGAATTTACCTAACCCTCCGATACAATTTCGAGTTTCTTTAAATTAAAAGAATTTTGTATTAAGAAAAAATAAATCTCATAGAACTCTACTCCCCCAAAATCATTATTTTTTCCTCATCATCCTTCTTTATTTTCAAAGAACTCCTCTCTCCTGTTAAACTCTCAAACACACCCTATTCTCATCTAAAATCATGAAAGAATAAGCTAGCAAGTTTACTCTCATTTGAGGGTAAGTTCTCACTTCTTTTTACAAAAAAAAAAAAAAACCAATTTTATCTATCCAAAACTAAGTGGGAGTAGACTTGCTAACTTACTTCTAAAACGTGAGTCGTTAACTTACTCCTAAAGTGAAACAGATAACTTACTTCAATGAAAATATAAAATGTTTTTTTGGTCAAAAACAAGTGGGAGTAAGCTTGCTAACTTAATTTACTTCTAAAGTAAAACTAGACTTGCTAAGTTACTTCTGGAACAAATTAACAGCCATATATATATATATATATATATATAATACACATATATATAATTTTAACTACACACATAGTATTTCAACACAATAATTACACATATTTAAATCACAAACAACTATCAATACATGTCACTAATGGAGTTATTCATTTTGGATATTTAAACGGATTATTATTTATTTTATAATTTTTTAAATCTTAGTTCTTAATATAATAGTCAATCCTTTCAAAAACAATATCTAAAAAAACTATACTAAATGAGTGCTATCAATAATTATATTTCAACAAAATTTATCTATTTTTATATAATTTATCAATTGAAGCCTAAAAAAAGTGAAGACATAGACAATGCTTACATAACAACTATTCTCTCACCACACAAACAAAAAAACATTCTTATATATATATAATTTGATATCATGTAGGTGAAACACTCACTATTATCTTGGTAATATTAGTATTTTGCTCATTATTTGGCTAAATAGTAATTTCAAATGTGATTTCGCACAATCTTGTATCTAATTTGATCCCGTTTGATTCTTAATTCAATATATTTTATTTGAGGGGATATATTCTATTTTCATGAAAATGATGTACTTAATTTTTTATACTAAAAAATATATGTAATCATTCTTATAAATAAAATATTGAATAATCAAGTACAAAGCATATGAAGTCAATGTCACCTTTCTTGAAGTCAGTTGGTTTCATCCATGAAAGGTGCTTGCTTGGATTGGATGCAATGCTATGGCAAAGGAACGTGGATAGGAGTCTGATATGGCTTCTCATGATATAGCAGCTTTCCCACTTTTCAAATGTTTGTGATGGAAAATAAAATTTTCAAAATGATAAATCTACTGTTTAAATATATATAATATTCATATGATGACCTTCATAAGAAAAAAACTCATAACAAAATTAAAAACATTAATGCAGTAATTTTATACAGAATATAAAAATGTAAAAAATATGGCATTTGTTAAATATCATTCTCATCAGTGTGCTTAAAATATCAGACATTAGTTTGACGAAATTTACTTCCTTCCTTGAAGTTTAAGAATATGGAAATAATGGATAGTATAGTATAGATAGGGCCCAACGTCATCAAATGCGCGTCCAAAGCCGTGTCTCTACCCGCGTTGGTCGTCATACATATGCCTCACACGTGACTTAGTGTAGTGTATTTCAATCATGTTTGAGAATTAAGAAGTATCTCGAATATTTTTTTGAACGGCTCTAGAATATTTTATTTTTATTGACAAAATGTACATTTTATAGAATACAAAGACTATTTATTTATTCATTTATTTATTTGATGAATCAAAAGATAATATTTATTGCTCATAAAATTTAAAATTCAAAATAAAATAATCTAATATAAATCAATAAAAAATTAACTCATACAAAAATGTGGGACCGGATATAAATCCTACCTCTCCAAAAAAAAAAATCTCCATAAATGTGTGAAGTTGAGATCTAGTCAAAATATGATTAAGGCGTTAAAGATTAATGTTGGTTGGGTGGAATCACCCCATGATGTGAGAAAGGAGGTAGTAGCATATTTCACCGACCATGTATCTTCGATTCCTTGGGAGTGGCCAAAGCTAAATGTTAAATGGAGTGATTTTCAACATTTTGACCGAGGAAGAAAATAGAGGTTTGGTGGCGCTTTTTACTATGGAGGATAGAAACGGTTGTTAGGCAAAGCATGAAAATAAAAGTCCGGGACCGGATGGATTTAATTTTTCATTTGTGAAGGAATTTTGGTATTTCTTGAAGGATGAAATGTGAATTATGTTTGATCAATTTCATGCAAATGAAGTGGTGCCAAAGAGTCTTCTCTCGTATTTTGTAGCTCTCATTCCAAAGGTGTCCTCTCCGCTAGCTTTGGAAGATTTTCGTCCAATATCTTTATTATGTATGCTTTATAAAATTCTCTCAAAAGTGTTGGCTAGAAGACTTGTTGGGGTGATGAACTCAACTATTTTCCATTCTAAATCAGCTTTTCTTAGAGGCCGTAATTTGGTGGATGAGTAGTGGTGGTTAATGAAGTTGTGGATTTTGCTAGGAGAATGAAACATCAATGTCTGATCTTAAAGGTTGATTTTGAAAAGGCGTATGATTCAGTGGATTGGGGTTTCTTGGAGTATATAATGGTGAGAGTGGAGATGTGCTCGAAATGGGTGGCGTGGACGAAGGCGTGTGTTTTTGGGGGAAGTATGTTCATTCTTGTTAATGGTAGTCCGACAGTTGAGATTGATATTCACAGAGGATTGAAGCGGCGTGTGTTTTTGGGGGAAGTATGTTCATTCTTGTTAATGGTAGTCCGACAGTTGAGATTGATATTCACAGAGGATTGAAGCAAGGTGATCCTTTAGCTCCTTTTTTTATTCCTTTTGGTAGCGGAAAGTTTTAGTGGGGTGATGAGGAATGCGGTGAGTCGTAGTTTGTTCAAGGGGTTCAAATTCAAAAATGAAGGTATGGAAATTTTCCACCTTCAATATGTCGATGACACTCTTTGTATATGGAAAGCAATAGTGGATAATCTTTGGACCCTTAAGACGATTTTAAGAGGATTTGAGATGGCCTCGAGGCTAAAAGTTAATTTCTATAAGAGTTGCTTGATATGGATAATATTAGCCAATTAAAAAAAATATTTATATAAGTTTCAAATTTAAACAAAAGAGAAAAAAAGTTAACCCGAGTTTGATTCTTGCCGGAATAATTAAATTACTAGTTTTCCTTTATCTTTGTCTTTCTTCTACTTTCTTTCGTCATTCCATGTGCGTCAATGACTAGAGGCAAAGGGGGAAAAAGTAGATGGTGAGTTTCAAGATGGTGAATCGGTCTTTCAAATTAATACTCCATCCGTTTTAAAATACAAGTCGTAGTCAACCACTGCATACATGTCAATACATAACTTTGATCATTAATATCTTCATTTATACATAATAAAAAATTATAAAAATTTGATATTTAAAAATGAGCGGTGCACAGGCAAAAATTATGCCGAATTCATCCCGAAAAGCAATTGCCCAATTATATCTATCCCAGGCCGAAAAACAGGTGAGAGTGTGGGGTATAGTTTAGGGAAGTTATTAAGAAAAAAAAGTGTTTGCGAGACTTTCGTAAAAACATTCTCGTTTTTTTGTGAAAATATTAGTTATGCTCACCATTCCAAAAAAGCTCATCTCTCGCATACTAAAGATTACTCACAAATATTAGTTATACTTTCATTAGTTTTTTGATTAATAAAATAATTAACATACCAGTTGTTATGTGTTTTATGTTAACTATGATCTACATATATGAGGAGTATGTTCCACAAATATTACGATTTGCAAAACTATTTGACAGTGCATACTAGTTGCTATGTGTTTTATGTTAACTATGGTCCACGTATATGAGGAGTATGTTCCACCATTCCATGACAGTTTTATTATTCTGCTGAAAACTCATACAATTTAGACGAATCCTAAATATGTATGTTAGTATTTGGACAATTATAAAAACATCTTTCTAATCTAACCATGTTGATACATATGTTGGTGTTATAATTCTCATTCCAAGTATGAATTAATTGGCAGCATAATTTGTATGGGTGTCATGGAGTAGTGTTTATTTTCTTCTTTTTCGTGTGTGTATTGTTTGACAACATATAACTCGATTTTGTATTCTTTTGAGGAGTGATTATCTTTGCACGCCTTGTGCGAGATGAATTGCTCTTGGTGATAATATTATTTCATTTTGCCTTCTTAAAAAAAAAAATGGCAGCATAATAATCCAATCATGTTAACAGATACACTAGTGTAATCCTTTATATTCCAAGTATCTATTACATCTCAAATTGCAATCTAACTTACAGAGTCATATATGCTCATTCCAAAACAAACAAAAAAATTACTTAATGGTAAAAGTTTATTTATACTAAACAAATAAATAATCGTATATACTTATATCATGAGTTTTTATAAAAGATCGGAAGTTATTTTGCACCTATATTTTTTAATAAAAAGTGTAGGTTATGTTTAGAACTATATATGACCCAAAAGAGTAAATAAATAAATAAAATAAAAAAACAGACCGACCAATTTTCTCTCTTTAGGTTTTCTCTTCCGGTTTCTTCATTGAGGGGTGGTGTTTAGGGTCAATTCTTGACATGAAATCACCCCTCTTCATATTTTTCACTCTATTTCAATCTAAATAAGTGATTTTCACATAGATATAGGTTTTTTCTTTGCGATTTCATCGTCTAAGTGTGTTGGTTTGTTGTTCGTCGTCTTGTGCATCGTTGTTTGATTTTCCGTCTTCTTGCGGTGTTCATTTGATTCATATTGAAAGATCGATTATTCAGTCAAAGATTTGAGTGTCAACGTTGCAGATCCAGAGGCCATGGATATTCCGGTCACTTTAATTTTATGATATATTTTTGTAGGCATTATGCTGTTATATGCTATTAACTTGCTGTGAGTTTGTTCGGACATTCATTATTTACGTTTCTAGCAGTATTGAATGATGTAATCTGCCGATTTGAATGAAAGAATATCATTTGTTTTTGTAAAAAAAAAAATTAAAAAAAACAGACCGCCTCTCATATTTGGATAACTATGTCTCATCCAAAAAAACAGGAAATTATCAACAGAAACAATAACAAATTAAATAAAATTAGAAATATCATCTACCTCTTTTTCAAACAAATATAAAAATTAAAAACAAAATAGCATCAACACATAAGTTACGCGTAAAATACTATACTAAGAAAAAAAAGCACTTACCTGGAAGTTTCCTCTAACAAATTATAAAAACCTTCTGTTACATCGTACAAACATCCAGAAGTCTCAAACCTTATTAAACACAAAAATTCATCATCAAAAGCTAACAACAACACAAACACAAAATCTAATCTCTCGAATCTCAAACTCTTTGATCTTTCTTTGTTCATGAACATGGAATATAGAACCTTAGAACTCAACATCATATCCGCCAAAGATCTAAAAGATGTCAATCTTTTCTCCAAGATGGACGTTAAAGCCGTTGTTTCAATCTCCGGCGATCCATTAAACCCACAAACCGCCACTACCCCCAAACATCGTGATGGTGGAACAAGCCCTACATGGAACTTCCCCGTCAAATTCACCATCAACGATTCTCTCGCCAACCAGAATCGTCTCTCCCTTGAGGTCAAACTCCTCTCCGATCGTACCGTTGCCGGTGATACCTTGATCGGCAAGGTTCATATCCCTCTCAAGGAGCTTCTTGATAACCCTTCCGGAGATTCTTTCCGGCAGGTTAATTATCAGGTTAGAACATCTTCAGGGAAAGCGAAAGGGAGTTTAAACCTCTCTTACAAATTCGGCGAAAAAGTACAAGCTCCGGCGATGAAAACAGCTGCGAAACATGAACCTGTGAAGGGAAAAAGTGAACATGAACCGGTGATGGCTTATCCTCCACCTGGAATGGCAGGGTCTAGCTCGGTGCCGTATGGTACACCTTATCCTCCTCAGCCACAACAACCAGGTTATGGATATCCACCTGCACCACCGGCGGCGGCTGGTTATGGTAGCTACCCACCAGCTCAACCTGGTGGCTACCCACCAGCTCAACCTGGTGGTTATCCACCAGCTCAACCAGGTTATGGCTATCCACCTCAACAGGGTTATGGATATCCACCACAGCAACCAGGTTATGGATACCCACCGCAACAACCGGGTTATGGATATCCACCTGCACAAGCACAGAAGCCTAAGAAGAATAAAATGGGAATGGGATTGGGAGCAGGGTTGCTTGGAGGTGCTTTAGGTGGGATGTTGATTGGAGATATGATGTCTGATGCTTCTTCTTATGATGCTGGATATGATGCCGGCTTTGATGATGGTGGTTTTGATTTTTAACTCATCATCTCTTGTTACTATTGTTTCACTTCTGGTATTTGTCTTTACTTTACTTCGAGGATGTTTTCTGGTGTTTCGAATTGAAGCTAACATGAACTTGTATTTAGCTTTTGATATATAATATAACTCAACTCATGTTTGTGACATCAAATTTGGTTTTGTGTAGTTTTTTTTTTTTTTTTTTTTTTTTATAGTAGTAGCATATCATATTTTGTTGGCAAATGAAAAAAATATATTGGTGTTATTAGGGTATAAAAAAGTGTGTAGTTTATGTGACAATGAGGATGAAGCTTATTGATGAGAAATTTTAGAGTAGCTAAATCAACTGAATAATCAAATCAACTAAAGAAACTTATACATATCTTGGTTGGTCTCAACTTGTAGTTGCAATTATGGTTACACTGCGAACTTTTATGTTATTGTATATGCGAGTAGAGGGCTGCATAATTGAATCGACTGAATAAGATTATACAAGACTTGGTTCTGAATTTCTGATTGCTAGTTTGATGGTTTCAAATTGCATTTGCGATTATGATTATGTTGTGAAGCTTTATATTGCGGTAAAGGCAAATGCAGTCGATGGCTGCAATTACAGTTTAGATGTTGTTGCATAGACATCTAAAACTATTTATATTGTGGTTTTAGTTGCGGACTGTAATTTAGAACTTTGAATCATTGTAGCATGCAAAAATTTTATAGCAAAGAAGCAAAGGCTATGTTTCTATTTTTATGCTTGGGATTTGATTATTTATTAGAACCCCAAATCAGGAAGGGGATAGGTTATCGACAATCAAAGTCATGCATGAAAAACAGTAGCATGTGTATGTGGCACGTACAAGTACAATTAGAAACTGATGTGATATCATGGAAGTTCAATATATTGACAGTAAAATCGAGATCTTGCTTAGTTTTGGAGGTACAGTCCATGAGTAAACTTTGATTTGCATGCAAAACACAACAAAATTGCCGGCAAAATCTAAGTTGATTTTTGGAACAAGAAACGGACAAAGAGTTGTACATTTGTCTAGTAGAAGTCAGTTCCGGGTATTCCTTTAGCATTTCATCCAAGAGGAACAATTCCTCGAACTCTAAAAATTTCTTTAAAATCGTTTTTTCTTGTATAATATTCAAGAAAATTTCGGATTGTTTCGTATTCCACCAATTAGTAATCCAAGATCCTAGACTATTCTTAAGTTTTTTTCTTTAAAATTGTTTATTCTTGTTGCACTGCTATATTGAAGTGCTGTTATTAGACACATCTTCAAAGTGCAATTTGGCTACGTGCATTTTTAGTGGGTCTAATTGCTACTGGGCACTGGCTTCTGGATTTTCTAATCATCTTTATTTTTGCCAGGGCTACTCTTAACAGAGCCTCTTGTACTTTAGACGATTTTGTGATTATGAATTTCACTATTATGTCTTCTCTTCCTTGCTATTGCAAACAAGGTTTTAAAAAAGTTCTGCAATCGTAATTTTAGTGAGATATGATGCGTGTTTGAAAAAAAAATAGCCGAATACAGAACGCATGCCCTTCAAACTCGTTTCTTGTTTCTTTTAAAAATCGCGGTAATATAGGCCTTCGGACACACGATTGTCGTTTTGAACGTGCAAGACACTACTAATTGTTTTTCTTCATATGGTGAATGTTGAAATTTACATTATATTTACCTTAAGTATTAAAAGTAACACCCTTTCTCCCTTCATTCAATTATTTGATCATAGTTCTAAAAGTCTACGTGAGTACAATGCATTTGCAATGCAATGTAGATCGCATAAGTATTTGTTTGTGATTCTCCACAATATATAAAATTACAACACAGCCATATTTTTGACAATATATTAAATTGAGCCTAATCTCCATGGGTATGACAGGTTCACAAAATATGTGTACTACAGATACTTGGATAGTTGTAAAATGGAGAGTTTGGTTGATGAGTATGAGCAAAGATTGTTTTGGTTAGCGAATAGCGATCAAACTCAATTTGAGTACCTTTGATGATGGTTAATTAAAAGTTTGTTAACCAGTTGAGCTTAACTTAGCTGGATCTTACTGATTTGATGCCCTTTCTTCTATCATAATTAAGCATATAAGGAATAGTTAACCCCGTGTATGGTTTTACCCTTGCTACTTAGTACTTAATGATCCGGTACTTTAGGAAGGTTCTTGATGTTTGACGGTTTAAGCAGAAATGTTTTACTAAGTCTGCTAAATTTGCATCTTGCCGGAAGTGATCAAGTCTGCTAAATTTGCATCACATTTACAAAGTCTGTTTGGTGACTCTCTTGGAGGGGGTGATTTTAGGGAGTCAAGAGGATAAGTGGGTGTGGCTTCCGGATGAGGAAGGGGGTTTACGGTGAAATCTTGTTATACGGTGTTGGAGGCGTTTTTGCTATTAGAGGAGGGGGTGAGTGGCCAAGAAGAGCGGGTTTTTAATTTGCTTTGGAGGAGCCCGGCTCCGTCCAAAATAGTGGCTTTCACGTGGACTTTACTTTTTGATCGCATTCCGACAAGAGCTAATTTCCAATTCCGCCATATACTACCTCCGGATTCATCTCTTAATTGCTTGTTGTGTGGTAGACGGGTGGAGATGTCAACACGTCTCTTTCTACATTGTGATGTTTCTTCTTTGATTTGGCGGGGAATTTTAAATTGGCTTGAATTTAATTTTGTTACTCCTCCTAATCTCTTGGTGCAATTTGAATGTTGGAATGGTGAGGTGACCTCAAAAAGGATTAAGAAGGGGATTCATATGATTTGGCATGCTACAATTTGGACGATTTGGAAAGAAAGGAACGAGAGGATTTTTAATAACCAAGCGAAGGATATTGATGACATTGTGGATGAAATTAAAGTGGTGTCTTGATTTTGGGCGTTGAGTAGGCTTAAGAAAGCTTCCTTCCTCTTTTACGACTGGACTTGGAACCCAAGAGAGTGCCTAAATAGAAGATGAAAGTGGTTGTTTTTTAGATCTGCTATAGGGACTGTGTTGCGGCCCTTTCTACTGTGTTGCGGCCCTTTCTACTGTTTTTTACAGGTTTTTATGCTGATGTTTCTGTGTGTAGGTAAGGGACTTTGTTCATAGTTTTTTTGGCTTGGCACTGTTGCCTTTTGGTTTTCCCTGTTCTGCAACAGATTTCTTTTGTACCCATAACGGTTTGACCTATTTTGCACAACTTGTGCTAGGCTTATTCTATATATTAAAGCTGGTTAAAAAAAACATTTACTAAGTTTGTTACTTAAGGAGAAACATCTTGCCGAAAGTGATTAACTCTGCTAAATTTGCATCACATTTCCTTAATCCTTCTCATGAATACTTGATGATTACCCGTCTAGCCAATCTTTGTGACATGGTGAGAACAATCAACTAAAAGGTATATTGGACTAACTTCTTCTTTTATGGGCTAAAGATAGAGGTCTAAAATTTCTTAACAAGAATTACAATCATTGCACTCTCATTCTCACTCTCTCAGCCACACTGCGTTTCATAATGCTAAATAAGAAAAAACAAAAAAAAAAAACACTGTTTTCATTTTCCTATAAAATAAGGACAAAAATATAAAATAATGCGCATCCAGGGAATCGAACCCTGGTCAGTACCGTGGGAGGGTACTATGATACCACTACACCAGATGCGCTTGGTGTTTCTTTATTCTAGCTTTTAATTATATATTCCTATTTAAATACTGTTCAATAGCTCCAAATCAAACAATTAACGAAAAAATGGCATTGCATCTTATTTAAACAATAAACATATTCATTTTTCCATTTAAGTAGTTTTTTCAGCCTAATTCTTTTTGTTTGAGAGCATTTTTCTTTTCCAGGCAAAGTTAGTAAATAGATACAGCTAGATTGGAATCTAATAAACATTGCAAGTCATTTTGTTACAAATAAAACAGCGTAATTTTTTTTTTTTGCATAAACATTTTGAATCTAATAAACATTGCAAGTCATTTTTTATTTTATTTTGGGTCGATAAAAAATTATAAATTTTTCCTTAAAAAAAACACTGTAAATTTTGTCAAAAAAACATTGTAAGTCATTCTACTTTTTTAAATTTTGGTCGATCTTTTGCTTAAATCAATTTTTAACGAGTTATATAGATATTATAATTTTTTATTTTGAACAATAAAAAATAGAATACTCCCAAGAAAATCTTCTTAGCACACGGTAGAGCAAAGAGACCCCTGATAATTACAAGTTGTCAACAATGTTACACAACGTGATTAGCCAACACCCAAGCACATGAACAAGTTCAACCACCACCGCTGAAGGCATAAACAAAATTGGTCATAATCTCTTCTATCGAATCTATTTTTTTTTTAAAAATTTTGGGGGGTTGTGAGGTTTCTAAAAAAATTGCTTGGGTTCATTGGGATTCTATTTGTTTACATGTGAATCATGGTGGGTTGGGGGTTAGAAGGTTACGGGAATTTAATCTTGCTTTAATAGGGAAGTGGTTTTGGAGGTTGTTGGTTGTTAAGGAGGGGTTGTGGTGTAGAGTGTTAAAAGCTCGGTATGGGGAGGTGGGTGGTCGTATTCAGGAGGAGGGTCGAAATGCTTCTAGTTGGTGGAGGATGTTGTGTCACGTGAGGGATGGTGTAGGGTCGGGTCTAGGAAGTTGGTTTGATGACAATATTAGGCGGGTGGTAGGTAACGGTAGGAATAATTTCTTTTGGACTGATAATTGGTTGGATGTAGTTCCTTTAAAGTCCCAGTTCAACCGTCTCTATGAGCTATCAGTGCATAAGGAGTATTCGGTGGAGGATATGTAGAGGTTGGGGTGGGAGGAATGAGGTAATGCGTGGAGTTGGCGTGAGAGGAGAGTGTGAGGGAGTGCGCTGTTTTGTTGAATGACGTCTTTTTGCAGGTTAATATCCAGGATCTTTGGAGGTGGTTGTTAGATCCTATACAGGGTTATTCAGTTCGTGGGACTTATAGGCTTCTCACATCAACTGACGAACCGTTGATTGGTGTAGCATTTAACAATGTTTGACATAAGCTGGTCCCTTCTAAAGATTCTATTTTTGCTTGGCGTCTTCTTCAAAACAGAATTCCAACAAGATCAAATCTGGTGTGCAAACATGTACTTCAGCCTGACAATAACTTGTGTGTCAGTGAGTGTGATATCATTGAGACGGCGGATCACTTGTTCGTTGGTTGCAATTTTTTTGGGAAAGTTTGGTCCTTAATTTTTAATTGGCTCGGTATTTCGTCTGTTTGTCCTGGGTCGATTAATGACCATTTCATCCAGTTTATTCATTTGACGGGTATGCCGCTATCTTCATATATTTATTTTAAGGTTATTTAGCTTGCTCCTTTTTGGCAATATGGAAGGATAGAAATAACCGTGTCTTTACAAATGAGGTTATCGATCTTCACAACATTCTTGAAAGAGTGAAGCTAAATTCCTTTGTATGGGTTTCTTCGAATTTTGTTCCAATTGCATTTGGTTTCCATGATTGGTGGAGACACCCGTTTCTATGTATGGGTGTCATGTAATTTTGCTTTTATTGTTTGGTGGAGGCAACATTTGGTTTGGTGCCATGTTCTTGTAACAGATATTGTGTGATTCATCACTTTTAACACATCTTGTGCGGGATGAATCACTTTTCATTTTGAGCAATATATTTCATTTTGATTTGTTCAAAAATAATAATTGGCCATAACAAATTAAATTAAAATAAAATGTAAATCCCCATCTTTAATATTTTTAAGCAAAGTTTGGTACGAATCTAACAAATTAAGAATTAATAAAATAAAAAATAAAAACATTCTCAGTTAGCGTTAATCGCAATGTTTTCTTTTTAAAAAAAACCTCACCGTTCATTTCTCTCCCCATTGTTTCTTGTGATTATTTTAACTCCTAGTAGAATGCAGAATAGATTCATATGTCTAAACTGTTGGTGATCATATAGAAAGATAACATAGGAGGAATTCCCCTTTTTGAGGCCAAAGTACCAAAAATAATGGTAGAAAATTTATGTTTAATTAAATGCAGTATTTTATATGTTATGCTTGCGTAGAGAATTTGTGATTTTGTAAATATTTTAACTTGATTATTTAAAGTATGAGGATTCTAATTCCAAAGATTGATTTGATATAATATAGTATGACAAAGGAATCAGATATATGACAGATCAGGTACAAACATGCACTCAAATTTTAAAATGAGATAAACAAATTAAGAATTTTACCAAGTATTTGATTATGAAACTTTTCTTGTCTTGGATGTCATCGCATCTCTTTACTTCAAAAAAGTTTGAACAAAAAAATGTGAGGATATTTAAGTAAAAAAATGACAAGAGTGGTAATGTTTTAAAACCCAGACCGTGATCGATCCGGTCAAGACACCGCGTCATTGGGTTACTGGTCGAACCAGTTGGTCACCGGTTCGACCGCATGACTATTAACCTGGTCTATATAAAAATATTTATGACCAAAAATTACATTATAAAAATTACATTATGAATGAAATTTTGATTAAAAAATTCTTGTAATTTTTTTTTCTATTTAAAGTTTGTACGTTAAAAAATTATATTCACAGCTGCAAGTTTACAAGTTAATTTCTTAATTGCTTCAACATTCATGCTAATTCCAATCCAAATTCAAATTAGCTCAAACATTAAACAATAGTACTACATAAAAAACCTCACAAATAAGTTCTAATTCAGATTCCATCTTTATAACATAGTATGTTCTAAAAATTGTTGGAAATCAAAATATAACAGACTTACAAACCCAAGTAAGTTCTAAACGTAGTCAACAAAAAAATAATAGACTGACAAACCCAAGTAAGTTCTAAACATAGTCAACAAAAAACAGAAACTCAAATAAGTTATAACAACTCACTAATCAATAAACTATTTATGCCCGTGGACTCACAAATAAGTTCTAATTCAGATTCCATCTTTATAACAAAGTATGTTCTATACATTGTTGGAAATCAAAATATAATAGACTTACAAACCCAAGTAAATTCTGAACATAGTAAACAAAAAAATAATAGACTCACAAACTCAAGTAAGTTCTAAACATAGTCAACAAAAAACAGAAATTCAAATAAGTTATAACAATTCACTAATCAATAAACTATTTATGCCTGTGGAGTCAAATTGTCATAGTCTTGATATATGCCTTGCCTTTTATATATATATATATATATAAAGGAAAAACGGGTCGGGTGGGCTAAACAGGTTCAGCGGTCCGTCCACTGACCCTGTCGAGCCACAACAGATTTCAACGGGCTAATTACATACCCGGTCCAATAACATGCCCGAACTGTTGCACCCTTCGGGTCCTAGTCCAACTGGTCCGACCAGCCGGGTTGGTCCAAGTTTTAAAACACTGGTCTGGAGCACAGACGTGAGGGGCAATTGTCCAAACCTCATACTTAAGAGGCATCGATTTTGTTTTTTTTATATATATATATAAAGGATATATGATCTTGTGGAGATTTTTTCACTTCCAATTATATCCATCATTTAAACTATTATATTCACAATTTTATCCTTTTTACGTAATTCTTTTTTGTTGCAAGGATAAGAAAGAAAACCAAACAGAAAAAGAAAACTACACCATATAGAACCAAGTTCCAGCATAGTCTGTTGTAAAGGATGTCTGATAAGTCTGGCATGGGAGATATGTAAATCACAAGATCCAAGGAGGAAGAAGCTCTAGTCTTTGTCAAAAAGTTTGCACAACTATCTCCTTCGTGAAATATGTAAGTGATGAATATGTCCCGGTTGAGGTTGGAAAAATCCTTGTTTTCTTAAATCGAAGTAGCATATTTGTGGATCCTTGAGAATGTTAACGCGTTGAAGAGAATCTGTAAAGAAAATAACACAGTGGTGGTTCATTTCTCGAGCAATTGAAAGCCCTCGACGAATATCATGGAGCTCAACCATAAGGATGTCAGTGCCATATGCAATGTAGCCTGAGAAACCTAAAATCCATGCCCTGTAAGGTAGATGTAGTAAGCCTTTGTAGCCCGCTCTAATGAGATTACCAAGTCAACTGCCATTAACATGATAATCGTGGATATATGATTAGATGAGTTCCACTAGACCAAATTACCCCGAAGACTAGCAGGCTATGCAGAGAGGAAACAACAAGTTAGTGTGGTAAATAAGTTTCTAACTTACATGGCAAGACGATAAGTTAACATTGGATCATTTGAGAATCAAATAAAGTTTCTATTTCTCCACGATCACCATACTCCAACAACAAAGATGTTGGAATTACACGAAGTAAGTGAGACCAAGCTTGATCCAATCACAGGGGGTCCACTTTGTTAAAGAACTCAACTAGTGTGAAACCTAGAGAAATCCAAAAATTCTCTAAGGTTGTACAATCTCTGATGTAATTGAGGAATGACACATCAGCTGATGAACAATGAGGACAAAGGCCATTTGAGACTAGGTTCTGATGACTCATAAGAGAAAGAGCGGGGACACAATCATAACAAGCCAACCAAACTAGAAATTTGATTTTTTTTCTAGAAGGCTAAGGAGCCAAATCCAAGACCAAGAAAATGATGCGACATCTACATCGTGTTTCTTTAAGAGCCAAGGAAAATTGGACTTCGTAGTGTAAACCTGTGCTCGCGATTTTCGGGTGTCAAAATCATTGATAGGATTTGAACCTTTAATCATTGAATTCTCAACTTTTATTCGTGGGAAGGGAAAAAGTGAGTAAAAACCCTTATGAGACCTTGGATTCGGAGGTTGGTTTCGATTGGGGAAGGTGTTAGGCACCCGAACCGACTATGGTATCCCATAGGAACCTTCTACCTATTCTCTAATCTTGCGCTAAATTGATTTTACTTATTAAAAAGAAGTTAAGAGTTTAAAGTGAAAGAAGGGAGAAAGAAGAAGCATGTTTTTGGTTATTTTTATTAATTTGGAAGGGTCGAAACCCTTTGTCTACTTACCCAAATAAATCGGGATCAAAATCAAGTAGTTCGGCTAAAGAACTTATTTGATGAGTTGAATTGATTTTAACATTTTTGAAAGAAAAGTTTTAAGAAGAGATGAGAGGCCTCAAGGCATGAGAAGAAAATACGATGAAGTTGGTCAATTTTAATTGCACGAAATCCATGTCTAATGTGGCTATTAAATTAATTAACATTTGATTAAGGAAAATAAAAAGAAAATCACTTGGATTACATACCAAGGTTTACTTAAAAGAAATTTGAATTTGATTTGATTGATTTTTTTTGAGAAAAATATTTTTTTAAGCTAACGATGAAATCGCGTAACGGCGAAAAAAATAAAATAGCGTAAAGCGATAAATAAAGTGGAGTGTCGGTGCGCGTGTCAGTGCGTGTGCCGGTTACATATTACATACCCTAAATACATTCTATGGTCTCAAAAGGAAAAAAATGCGTAAAAATAAATTACATCATTTCCCTAATTACAAACTAAACAGAAAAATAAAATAAATGGCGAAAAATTTGAATATGCATGAAACTTAACAAAGCAATAAGATGCAAACACATGAAATAAACACCAATGCTAGGTAAATAGGATTAAAAGAAACAAAAATGCATGAAAAGATTTTTATGCCTAAATAAACTAAAACTACATGAGATAGAAATTTAACTATTAAATGAACTAATATAAAAAAAAATGCATGATGTGAAGATTAAAACACTAATTAAAAATGCATGAAACATAGTTCAAATATTATATGAAGCAAAAAATAAATGCATGAAAAGATAAAAAGTTACTACAAAAAAATATATACAAGGGGGTGCAGGCAGCAAACTTAGGGGGTATGGACAGCAAAAAAAAAATCAGAAGGAAGAGGAGCTGGGCCAAGAGGATAAACCGGGTCGGTTTATGGGTAAACCACCCAGTTTTTTGAATAAGTATAAAAGTTTTTTTTGTGTTGTAAAACCTCATTTCCTCTTTTCTCCTCTCTCTCTAAATTTTTTAAAGAAACAAAGCCTCTCTTCTCTCACTAGCAAGCAGTTGGCCGGAGAAGAAAGAAAGAGGTGGCCGGACCTCCTCCGGTGCGGTGGTCGGCCGTAGCGCCGCCGCGCCGGAGTTATTTTTTTGTTTTTTTCAAAAAAAATTTACGCTAAGCCCTTCATTTCTCTCTTCTCCACTCGATTTCGAAAGAAATTTTCACAAAAACGAAATAACTACCCCTAGATCTAAACAAACAAGACCGAAGAAGAAAAAACCTCCTAAACCTCTTCTTGTGAATCCGGATCCGTATTCCTTCTCTTTGTTTCAGTTTTCTTCTTCTTCTTGTGAATCTGGATCCGTCCTCTTTCTTTGTTCCTTTCGGCCTGTGAGTGGTTCGGTTTGTTCCTTGTTATGTTGATGAGGACTGGTTTCAAACTTTTCTTTCTTCACTGTTTTCTTCGATTTTTTGCTTTTTGTTGGAATGGTATGTTGTTGTTTTTGTTTGTGTTTGAAACGGCCGCTGCTTTTGACGAAACAGTGATAATGGATCAAAAAAGGGTTTACATGTTGATGATTATTGTTACTGTTAGATTGCGTTTTTGATGATGAATTGTTTTGGATGGTTTTGTTTGAATAGTGGATCTGGAAATTTTCTATTGAGGAATGTTCTTGGTGAATGTTCTTGAGAAAAATTCAAAAAAGGTATTTGATCTGATTTTTTGTGAGGCTGTTGAAATGAATTGTGTTTTCATAGAAATTTGTGCCTGACCCTGATTAACTCTGACAAAACCCTTAAGTAATTGATACATGGAATGGACGAAAATACCCTTGGCTGAAACTTGGAGAAAAAGTTGGACCAGAACCAATAACAAACTGACACGTGGACTAAAATGACTTAAAAAAAGATAAAATCAGATAAATAAATAACAACAAATAAATAAATGAAAAAAGAAATAACTAAATAAATAAATAAATAACAAAAACGAAAATTAATAATAAAATAAAAGGAATAATAAAAATGTCCCGTCGGAACCAAAAAAAATGAGGTATTTTAAAATACCTCTCTGCCGAAATTTCGTCTGATACGACTGAGATACGCAGCTTTTTTACGCTAATTAAAACAATAAAACGACGACGTGAATAAAATGAATTTTAAGAACGCAAGCGTTACGCTACACTAAAATACGCACAAAACACGAGTAAAAATTACGAAAATTAATACGCGAGCGACATTAAAAAATAAACGACGAAAGAAAGATAAACACGACCACAAATACGAATAAAAACATATATTACGGGAATTAGCGCGCAATCAAACGACTGAAAAACGATCAACGTACGAATAAAACTAAAAAAAAAAAAAAAATTGGTCAAAAATTAGGGTACGACAAAACCCCATTGGTTTTATTATACCAGATGAATGTTTATTTAGTCTTGGGGTTGGAATGAGGCTTGAGATTGTTGATTTCATCAAAGATGAGTTGTGGTAGGTGAGTGTAGAGTAATGAGAGATTGGGAGTTGGTGTGGTGTAAACTTCATTGATTTTTAAAGAAATTGTGATTGATCTGAAAAAAAGGTACATGAGAACAAAGGGGTGCAAAATAAGTTTAGTAGCTAAACTAGAACGAGGGATCACCATATCCCGAACGACAACTAAAGCCATCTTTGAGGATATGTTTAGATTTAAAGATGGAATTTCAGATAGATGGGTCAGAAATGGAGCGGAAATGATAGAGTATACTAGTGACTTAAGTCTATTGATGGGACAAAATATTGACCCAAAGCTAGTTTGTCCCTTGAAGTAGATCCCATAAAGGCTTGAATAAGAGAGACATGTTATCGCCTCTTGTTGTACAAATGTTGAGGCCACTCTAAATCCTTGGTTTGACAAAAAAATTCCCAAGTCACTGGATTAAGACATGTGTTGTTAGAATTTTGTGGTTAGAAAACATAAACAACAATAAAACACTTAAATTTGTGGTTTTAGATCAATTTTTAAAAACAACAATTTTGAATCGAGTCTCCATTATTCATTTCACCCCAACAGACCTAATTCTGCGTTTTTAAATTTTCTCTCCTTTTCTAATATATGGGATGAGTTATTTGAATAAATTGATGTGTTGCAAATTGGAAACATTGTTTTACCAATTTTGTGGAAATAAACTTGGATTTAAGGTTATTCAAACCCATTGTTTTGTCTGTGATTGATGAATGAGTACGAGGAAGATTTGGTAGGATTTGTTGTTGATAAAGAGAGGGAAGATGGATTGGATCTTGGTGATAGTGGAAAAGGTTATGGAGAAAAAGGTTGATGAATGAGTATGAGGAGATGATGATTGTTTAGTATGATAAAAATTAAAATGCTGGGAAAATGTTGATGTTGAAGAGGAAGATTAAGTGAAAATGATGAATATGATAAAAAGCTTTTTTTTTAAACTGAATATGTGGCATTGTTTATTATTTAATTACCCATGTTTGCGTCCATGTGTGCACTTCTGTTAACCACATGTTAAATTCAAATGGCTATATGATGAAAAGACTAACTTCTTTTAAATACATAGGAATACAAGATTTACTGGTTGACCTTGCAAGTAATTAATTTTAAACCTGCGGTTATTTACCAAAAATCAGTGTAAACAGTTGTAAATATTTTGGACCAACTTAAAACGCTTAAAATAAAAGGACTCAACTTAAAACCTAAAATAAACATAAGGAGCTAAACATGCAATTAAGTCAAATGAATGTTTGATAAAAACTTTTTTTGCAAGCTTATAGTTTTTAGCGTTTTTTGATAAGCTTCTTCAAATAGTTTGTAGATTGTCACTTTTTTCCTCAATTTTACTTTTGTTATCTTAATTGGAAAAAAAATAGAAATTAATCAAACATGTATTTTTTTTTTTTTGTCATTTCGTATTTATCAACTAGTTAAACCGTTAATTTTAACAAACATTATAAAATCAATCAACTACCTTATCAACTATATACTCATTTGCAATAAGTTATTATATCAATTATCCTTTTTTTTTTACCAAACACTACCTGGAAAAGATTATCTAGGAATTCAAAATTTTCCTTTTCACATTCAAAACTAACCTAGGAAAGATTTTCCGGGTACTTAGAATTTCTTTTGTCGCCTAACTTATCTAGAGAAATTTCTCTAGGTATTTGAATTTGTTTTTTCACATCCAAAACTTACATTGGGAAGATTTCCTCTGTATTTGAACTTTTTTTATATAGCTTTACCTAGTTAAGGTTCTTTGGGTATTTACATTTGATTTTTTACGCCCATTTTGTTTTAAAAAAACAAAACGATATTCATTATTTTAAATTGATAGAGTACGTTACATACAACAACATGTTCAACATCGCTAAAAACGTAAATGGTGAATTTGCGAACAAATTTACAACACCTAAGTTAATAGCATACAACGACAAAATGCCTACAAATAATATGATAAAATCTAAGTGATCATAATACCCATACTTTCATATTAGCAATGTTGACGCTCAAATAATTGATTAAATATGTAATTGACTGAAGTCGGTCTTTTAATAGGAACCAAACAAACGCCACAATAAAATGCAAAATCTAACAATGCCACACAAGACCACAAACAACACAATGACACACTCAAACAATAAAAACACAAGAAAAATTTGATATATGTAGAAACAATTTATTTAGATTAAAAGAAATAGAGAAAAAGATGCAGATGAGTGATTCTCTCTGTTAAAAATTGGTCTAAAACTACTCCTTTTAACAAGAGAAGGAGAAAAGAACTTAACCAAAAAAAAAAGAGTAGAGTTTCTCATGCTAAAGAAAAAAGGACATGCTTTTTTTACACCCAAAACATATCTAAGGAAATTTTTCTCGGTAACTCATAAATAGTGGTTTCATTGTCGTTGCAAGTATAAAGTGCGATCCTTTGGAAAATTTCCCTAGGTAAATAGTAACTTTTTGAGGAATTGTACCCATGAGTAATTTCTCGTGGGTAATCCATCTTAATCATGTAGTGATCAAAGCCATTTCTTTTAAAAGGAGAGGCTAATATGGAAAGATTGAAGGGATGCTGATACGAGAGCAAGTATCTTGTTTTGTTAAATATAGGACTAGGATTTTGACTTTTCTATGGTACAATCACATGGGACTTGTTGTATACATGTGATGCTGGATGAGGTTTTCCATCTGCTCTATGTGGAGCCAACAAAATACCCTTTTCGGATTCTCAATATTACACAAGATTTAAAAGAAGCATGTAATTGGAAAGGTTGCCATTTTCAGTCTAAGCATATGTTCTCTAAATAACTTTATTTTAAGAAATAAATATGGGCAAAATCTCAATAGTGATGGGTAATGTTCACATGGCTTATCAAGAAAGCTCAACATGGGATATTTTCTTTTGGATATTGAAAATTTAAATTTTTAGGTGGATATTATTGTTGCCTTGTGGGTATGGTTGAATTTTGAAAATAAGTTTTGATGACACTTAGGTCATTGTCTGCGTCACCAGCCTCATGTTAGATTTTCTTTTTCAAGAGAAAAAAAAATCAATACAAAGACATATAAAATTGATTTTGATATGGTCCTAATAAGTTGATATGGATTGCAAAATGCATCGAAATATGTAGGGGTTAGGGCTCAATTTATTCTTCTTAAGAGCAAAATTTTAACCCGTAGATTACTTGATCAAACAAAAAAAAAGATTGTGATATTTATTATATTTGTTTTTAAGAGCGTAACCAAAAAAACTCACACATACTAAATGTTTAGAATCGAGAAATTGCAGACTGTGCATATCAAATGTCAATACACATATCATATGAGTTGTATTTACGTGGCAGTATACATTATATTTTTTTATAAATTATTTTTAGAATAGATGCTAACTAAAAATAAATCATTCTACATTTATTTTATTTCTTTAAAATATCAATTTTACAAAATCATTTTATTGAGGATATTGTTGAGTAAAAGAAAACATTATTTTGTCACACCTCCATCACATACACACGTAATAAAATTTCATATTTAGCCAGTATCAACTAATTAAGGGAACATTACAAATTAAAGATAGTGACTTGGTCCCATGCATGGCCATCAAAAGGAATTTCAACTAATTGACTTAAAAGGAATTAAAATATTGGTGATTATAATGCAAATTATGGTGAGTATTGTTCAACATCGCAGTCACAGGACCATCTGGCACGAGGAGGAGATGGAAAATTGAAGTAGAGTCACGACCATGGTGTTGGGTTAAAGAGAATATCTGTGCCTTAAAGCCCTACATTTTTTATGGCTCAATTAAAAACCATGTTTTGATTGGGTAGGATAGGCTGTTGGAATCTTCCTATACTTTTTATTCCATCCCTAGTTGTTGTGTGCTTCACATTTCCTAAATCTTCCAGAAAATACTATTAGTAACCTAGAACTCCCCAAACACTTGATTGATTGATATATCCTCTTTTTTGGATTGATTGATATACTTATTAGACAAATACATAGTCACATAAAGAACCATGATTAATGAACATCAATTATTTGCCCATGTTTTTAGGAAAAGACGCATACAATTGTCATAAGACAATATAATACTTATGAAGTCATGCATATGTCCTTTGAAAAAAAAAAAAAACTTATAATATTGCACACAAGTGCATGGTACTATACAAGAGTCATCTTGCATGGCTATATAATTTGTAATTTAGAATAGGATGAACAGTAAAAAAAAAGGAGAGAAGATAAATAAATGGTAAGTGAAGCTTAGACTGTATGTTTGTCCCAATAATTGTTAATAGTGAGTGAATATTAGAGTGGCTTTTTTTTCCCTTTCTTTCTCTACCTGAGTTTAATGTTGTTTCATATTGTTCTAATTCAGATGCATGAAATTAAGGTTAATGTCATCCTATCTGAGCACTTGGATAGGTGTTATTGGTCTATCTTCTCAAAACTCTTAGAAAGATAATTCGTTAAAGAAAATGTTAAGCGTACACTCATATGAGTATACACTTTGAGAAAGAAAGAGATAGCGTTAATTATGTGATAAATGTGATAAACTTTACAAGTAATGCGTCAAGAAACCCCACAATCTAATGTGGTTTTTGTAATGTCCATTATAATTTATCGGCAAATATAAATTTTTGATGTTAAAAATTATATACTATTTAGGCAAACAAAAACGTTTTTTTTTTGTTTTGTTACCGAAAGTAACAATTAGACTCAGTTAGGCAGCATAAACAAACACAAATGCTTTGGAAGGCCTCCCCCATACACAAGTATGTCGACCTAATGAGAATCAACATTTTATTTTCCACACCAAATTAACGACCAAAATTAATTGATATATGTTCCTTTCATCTTTGGTCCCTACCCACATTATATATGCATTTCTTGATAATTGATATCCTTCCTCCACAAACCATAAGATAACTTTTTAAAAAAAGAGAGCATATTATTGATTTAAGTCTAAATGCATGAGTATTCTCCTTTCTACTCGATGAAAATTATTCCTCAACCATTTATCCACATTCACACTTATATTTTTCTTAACCAATGATGCAAATATGTATTGCGCGTAAATTAAAAGTTGCCTAACCTCATTATTCTCTAGCTAACCAATATAATTAACTGCCCTAATCTACTTTACATGCAATTCGTTTGCATGAGTTAATTATTAGAACTTATAACTCTCTCCAACTTTGTTCTAGAATAAGTTATTCTCCTCAAAACAAAACAAAGATTCTCTAAAGTGGGGTAACAATACTTTGGACTCCACAAATTGTTAACAGAATCAAGAGCCCTCCCCCTCCCCCATTCCGATTAAGACCAAGGCACATGAGATTTAACACCCACAACACCTTTCTTCAAATGCACATACATTGCTCATAACTCTCCCCATTTGGGTCCCACCTTAGCTGTACTCACATCCAAATATTCATGTATATATTTATAATTTTTTTTACTAAGGTGAGTTGGATTTCAGAAACTCTAACATCAAGTCTAAAAGATTTATAAACTATTTGATACTTATTATTTTAGATTGGGTCAAAGCTCGATTAAAACGAATTTCAATGTAAGAATAAGTGCGACATATACCTATACTTTCAACGCGCACACATTATCATCCGACAACCAATGAACGTATGATGAAGATCAAAAGGTGATTTATTCAAGATCACTTATAATTTAGGTGTTTAATTTCGTTCTAGATATATCTCAAATAACTGATATATTATCTATCAACGAAAGTAAAATTCAAACTACACAGTTCTCGAGCATTAATTATATTCATATCAATTGGAATATATTGACTACATCTCTCTATAAAATAATAAATAAATAAAACAATAAATTGAGCACTCTCTCCCATCATTTGAGTTATAAATACCCCATCCACCCATCCCCAACTATCATTGCACACTCATCTCTAACCACCTCACAAAACCTTAAAAATCACAACACAAACATTTTGTTCTTGTTTCTTCTTTCTTGCTTCACTAGTATACTATTCTAATAATGTCTGGGGTTTGGGTTTTCAAGAACGGTGTGGTGCGGCTAGTGGATGGCGCGGAGGCGATGGAGGGTGGCCGCCAAGGGTCAGGCGGACGGCGCAAGGTGTTGGTTCATACCGCAAGCAACGAGATTATCACCTCTTACGCGGTTTTAGAGCGCAAACTAAGTTCATTGGGGTGGGAACGTTACTATGATGACCCTGACCTCCTCCAGTTCCACAAACGCTCCACCGTTCATCTTATCTCCCTTCCTTTGGATTTCAACAGGTTCAAGGCCATGCACATGTATGACATCGTTGTCAAGAACAAGAACTCCTTTGAAGTTAGGGAAATGATGATGTAGCCAGCCACCAAATTAACAACAATCCCTATGCATGACCTTGTAATTTGGATTCTTGGTTTTGCTTCTAAGTCGTGTGTGTGTTGGTTTGGTTTTTGATTAGTGTGACTAAACATGTCTACATGATGATAGTTAGTCATATTAATCTTTGTGCATAGGTTTGTGTTTTGATTACTGAAATATATGTAATATAGAGCTACGGTGTGTTTGTGTTTGAGTGGTTGTGTTCATGTGTATGAAGGTGCGGTAAATATTTGTAGTCGTTTTAAAGTTGGGGTTTTCCCAATTTAACGTGTGTGTGCTAAATAATATTCACATTTTTGTACATCTACTTTTTATAAACATTATAACGATGAATTGATATGTGTTGAAGATTCATGGGTGTACTAGATTCATGTAGAGTCGACCTAAGAGTAAGACTATTAAAGACCTTGTTTTAGTCCACTGACAAAAATGTCATATATGTAGACAATGAAAACCTGCATATTTTAAAATTTGTTTTCGGACTCACTTGCTATTAAAATTATTGGGTCGACCTGATGATATATAGGTTAAAAGGTTCTTTGAGTCAAATAGAATTTTCACATTTGATGAGTATATGAGTATACAAATGGTGGTATTTCTAGTCAAATAAGGCGAAAGCTTTGTGTTGGATGTGGGAGCTATACCATGTAAAGTTACTATTTTTGTTTAGAAACTCTTTTAAGATAGAGGGGTAGAGTTTGATTTGAGGGTTGGACAGAGGAGTTAAGAAACGAAATGATAAAAATGTCAAGGGTTCGATGTCAACCCTAAGTATAATTACTAACGATAGTAATATCTTCTCTATTTTCTGTTTAAAAAAATATATTTTAAGATAAATTATGAACGAGCACACTTTCTCATTGGGACTTCATTGATCTAGATCATGGCACTTCATTGTTTTATGCCTACGACATGGAAAATGGAAAATCACTCCCCTTTTCTTATAATGTAATAGCATGCAGATTGCTGTACTGACTTGTCAATTTGTTTGTGTTTTGCAAATGAAGATCGTAGTTGGTCTCTATGATAGTAGAAATTAAGTTTTAAGAAATTGTATCATTAACATGGTGAATCATAGTACTGTGATTTCTTATGTAAACATATTATCTTGGGGGTATGACTCATTTGAAATGATTTGAATTTTTTTTCTTCTTTTAAAACAAAAACAAAATTATATTCATTCATTCAAACTGATAAAGTACATCACATAAAATAACATATTCAACACCGCTAAAAACGTAAAGGGATAATATGCAATGTTAACATCCAAATTCATTGATTGAATATGTAATTGACTGAAGTCGATCTTTCAACACGATCCAAACGACTGCAGCAAGACATGAAATCAAACAACGTCACACAAAGATGATGAACAACACAATGCCAAACTCAGACAACGAAATCACGAAAAAACACAAAAACTTGATGCATGTGAACACCACTTATTTGATTTAAAGTGGTGATTATAAGTAAAAAAAAATAACCTAAAAACATCCATCCTTAATCCTTAATGAGTGAAAGAGAAAAAAAACTTTAAAATGTGAAATTTCTCTCACAAATGATTTGAAAGTTGAAATGCCACTATGCGTGTAGTACATTTACATACTCTGTCTGCAAAAAAAGAACCTTTCCTTTGAATCTTGAATCTACTTTAAAACTCTTCCTCCATACCTAAAAACACTTTCTCTCAGATATTACACATACGGCCATGCATTATATTTGACCAAGCAATGTGTACGACCCTTTTATTAAAATTCCCCATGCTACAACATCCTTCTCAACCGATTGAAAAAGGCACAAAAATTAACTCAATGATAAGAGCCGTGTCCATTACCACCCAACCTTTTTGGAGATATTGTTAATCACTTAATCATATAAGAAATGAAAATCCCATAAAAGAAAGCAAGAAAGGGAAATTCCATGCTTACCTTGCGATCTGACCAATCATCAACGGTATGGTATGGGACATGAAGCCCATTATGTTCTTGAATGGGATAGGATGCTATTTTTCATTGAATTATTGAGTGGTTAATTTCTTCAAGCTAAAAAAGATGAAGTTATGGCGATGATAAGAAGATTCATATATGTCGCTTCCAAGAATGGAGCAAATTAGCCACTCCTCTTGAATTTTTCCTTCCGGTGTGCTTGACTTTTTAAACTACAACTTAGATCGAAAATAGTTGGAGTCAAGCTAAACTTTACAAAACTCATGTTTGAAAAATTCAAAATCAAAATACGATATGTGATTTGTCATGTGCTTATCTTTTGCTCTTATTTGGCAACCTGATTTATTTTATTTGAAAGAGTCTTTAAATAGGGTCTATTATTTTATTTATAATTTTTTAATAAAAAGTATTTCTAATAACTTCGATGATAGTAAGATAAAAAAAATCTTTAAATATATCCATTAACGTGTACTTTAATATATGTATTTTAAAAATAAATTAAAAGAAATTGGGAAGAGAATAACTTCTTTTAATGACAAATGTTATTAGGTAATTTAGGTTATTTATTATGTTAGTTTTTTTTTCTCTTTGCCAAGATTTGAACCCTTAGACCACTCTTTAGCTTTTAGCTCAAATCATTTAAGCTACGAAACACCTATTTAAAAGAATAATTGTTACTACAAGATAACTCAATATTAACTGTACGAGTGTATAAATATGAACTCACCAAACAACCACTTTATTAAAAAATATCACGTATTGGTGGAGGGAACCTATAGAGAAAAAATCAATAGTGAAATTTTTGATTAATTTCTTTATTAAAATAATTATATTTGTAACTACTAATCATTGAAGAGTAACTTGGTTACTAATTGGATTGACGGTAACGTAAGAAATCAGACTCACACAGCACGGTGAACAAAGATTCAATCATTGCGGAAAAAAGTTCTTATACTTATAAGTGTTTGGTATGTCTTCAATAAGAATACATCTAATAGTCACAAAAACACATCTAATGAAGATAGTAATTAATGGGAGACAAATCAAGAATCATTAGATTTAGCCGTGTTGAGTTTGTGGGGTATGACCAAAGTTCAATTTTCACAAAAAACACATTATTGAGACAAACAAATAGCTTTGAGGTACAACCTAAGCACTTGAGTGGATATTAATATCAAAGTGAGTTCAAAAGACAAAGTTTGTTGTCAAACAATATGGAGCCACGGGTACCAAATACCCTAATTACAGTGGTTTTCTGCAAAAGTGAAGTTCAACAAATAGGTTTTTTACTAATACATTATCTATCCGTTAAAAAAACAAAACTCAAATTCTAGCTTATATGTGAATTCAGCTCCACAACCGATCAATCAATACATTACATATACAACAACCCAAAATTCAAGCTCTATCAAACCCTAACAATTAAGTTTTCACATTCCACTGTTAACATATATTTAAGCTCAACAACGTAACGAGGATCAAGTTCCATAAATTTTTAGAGGAGCATAGAAAGTATGAAGGAAAAAAAAAAAAAAAAGTGAATAGGTTACTCTGTACTTAAATTTGTAATCATCCATCAACTTTGTTCAGAGTTTTTTTTGAAATAATCATATCATTTCTCAATTTACTTCGACTATTAAATTAGTCACCCGTCAAGTATAGACGTTTGACTCGTTAACGTGCATCATCAAACGTTGACGTGTCCAACATCCATGTCACCTCTCACTTATGCAAGAACCAAATTGATAATGAAATTTGACTTCATAAAGAATCCTGAAAATTCATCTTCTAACCCTAAACACCAACAACATCAAATCCGCAGATAAAAATTTCAAATATTCAGTCTTTTTTCTGAAGGACAAATCACTTGAGCTTTATAGGCCCTTCTTTTCTAATTGATTAAATCCTATTTTCCCCTTTGTCTATTCTTTGCGATGCTCACTCAATCTTATGCACATTGTTTGTACATGCTAAATTCTTCAGGATGAATACACCACAACGTATCTGAAACATTTTTGCACATATTGTGTGAAAAATGATGAAGATTTGAGTTATTTACTTGAGCATTTGATATTGTTGTAGTTTATGGTTGGGTTGACGATAAGAGAGAAAATAAAGAACATAATATTTTTATGAAATTATGGTTTTTTTTATGAAGTTGTAAATCTTTTGGATTTTTTATAATGACAAATTGATCCTTATCAAATTGGTCTCTATAAGAAAAGCTCACTATTCTTGAAGGGAGGGTAATAGTTGTGTTGATTGACTGCCTTTCTTTAGACTCTTTTGTTGTTACTACCTAGTGAGTTCTATAGGTTTCTTTTTGATGATATTTATGGCATTTATTTTTCTAGACATATTCAATTAGTTGTTTAGTTTTCTACTTGGAAGGCCCTCTTTTGTTTAAAAAAAAAAGAAGATGAAAAGTTCATTATTGTGTGTTTTTTTTAATGGGTTAAAGTAAACAGAATTACATATAAAGAATTAATTGGTCACGTGATTTATTTCTTTGGTTAATAAGAAATGTAAAATGTCAATGAAAATTGTGTAATTCAACTTTTCAAACTCTATTATTCTAATTTACATCCAACGTAATTTTCAATATTAAAGTCTATTATGTTGTATGATAAATATGGGTGCAAATTTCCTGTCAAACAAAATTTTTACTTACCTCTTTGGAAACATCCGAGGTTTGGAAAACTCCCAATGGAACATGGGAGAGAATTGAACACATTTGAGATATCTCTTTTAAAAAAAATCCAGAAGTAGCCATCCCAACTACTAAATCATGAAATGAATATATTGTGACAACTTCTTTTAGAAATGAGAGAATGAGTAAAAAGAATGCACCCCTTATATTTTGTAGCAAATTAAACGATAGCTCATTGAAAAAAAATTATTTTGGTTCATCCATTATTTGTTTTTGTTTAATCATGTTGCAATTATTATTGTTGTGTATTACATTGTTGAATTATGTAGTCGAAATTGATGTTGAATTATACTGTTGATGTTGTCAATGTAGAATGTGATTTAATGGTAGTTTTTTTGTTTTCGATGTTATGAATGATTTCAAATTCTATAACCCGAAAAAGTAATAAGCCAACCCAATACTAAGGAGGTGTTTGTTTCACTGCTATTAAAAATATTCCTGAGAATCCAAAGAAAAGAAATAAAAGACACCTGTGTGTTTGTTACAAGGGAGTGAAAAATTATTCCCAGGAAATATTGATCCATGATTTTTTTTTTATGTTAGCTTGGATGCAGAGGTAGATAGATAGATGCATTTATCACTCTTTTCAAACTTTCATCGCCGGATTCAATAAAATTTAGTTGCAACTAAACAGAGATTACAGGTATGTTTGGATTTATGGTATTGGGTGGAATGGAATACAATAAGCAAGTTAGATTTTGAAGAGTGGATGTTATCTCATTGAATCCATCTAATACCACCAATTCAAACAGAACCTAAACTAAAGAATTTTTATATATATAGTATAACTGCTCTGGTTGCAGATCAAACAATCCATCACAGGATAAACTGATATAACCTTTCCTTCTATTTAACAAGGTAGGAAACTTTTTTCCAAATGAGAAACTGCCCCTTCTGGGTTGATTTTCTTCTATGTTACATCATTTATAAATAAAAACAAAAGCTATATCCTGATAGTATACAAAAATTTTACAAAACATCCAATCATATTTTCACCATCTTCACAGTGTCCATAACTTATGAAATGTGATTCCATCAGAAAAAAATTATATAGTGATATAATGACCTGGTAGAATATGATTAGATGTCTTACAAAACTTTCTTATACAGTCAGTCTATAGTAATTGAACTCTTAAAAGAAAAACCTGATTAGTAAACTTTCAATTATTGCTAATTTGAACAGTTAAATCCACCACAAATAGAGAGCCAGATAACCAGAACCAAAAACAACAGAATTCCGAGAACAGCCAATTTAATTTTCATGTTCTGATACCACATCTTCCGACGGACCTGTGTTCCTTGCTTTCTGAAATCTTGAGCCTGAAAATTACAAAATCTTTTTAGCATAAGAAAGCATAAGTTTCAAAAACAATGTTGTTGAACCTTGGTCAACTTACTTGTGCGCGCAATGTCTCAGTCTTGTCTGAAAGAACAGTTAAATTTTCTCCTCTATCAATAGCCTGAAAACATAAATGATTAAAGTTTATAAACAGTCTTGTCTAGCATTGAAATTTGAAATAAATGAATCCAGCTTAAATAGAACTTAAAATAAGGCAACTGAGCAGAGCTTCGCTTTGGTAACACATATACACAAATACAATGCAAGGAATTCATAGGTTATACTTCAGTTACTCAAAGTTTCAAGTGGGATAATATTTTTTATCTGCCAGTGATTAACTGATTAGGAGCAAATAGTTTTTCTAAATAAATATTTACGAGAATAATTGTTAAACAAACATTGCAATATGTAGCACTGGCACTTCAAATTGAAGGCATGGCTGGTGTCTGACATGTGTCGGTGTCAAACACCAACACGGCACTGCCATGTGTGGTTGGGCTCAATTTTTCCATTTTTTCAAATAATTACTGGTGTCATGCCCAATGTCTGTGTCAGTGCTTCGTAGGTCATAACGGACAAAACTGCCGGTGTGAAGAAGGAGCAAGGATAGAAGCATATTGCTTATCCAATTATGTCTTTCACATTGTTCTTAACATTTTCAATTCTTGAAATTTTCTGAAATATTGAGAATATGAGAGGGACACAATGATAGTGAGCTTTTCCTGGACACTGCTCGAAAATGGTAATAATCAGTCTACATACAAACATAGCAATTAGCAGTCCTATCAGAATCAAACCCGCTCCACTCCCCGCTTTTTTAGAGAAAACGTGAAAATGGATTGTAAGTTAGTAGGACAGGCAAGACCCATAACAATAACTGTGGTAGAAATTGATGGGATATCAGGAAGAAAACAAAATCTCCAAGTCTTATTCCTTAAAAAATAGTACCTTGTCTATATTTTCTAACATGATGCTTTTAACTTCTGAAACTTGAGCCTTCACTTTTAATAGCTTTTCAATCTCTTCAGCATGATCAATGATATACTTCATGTGCTCTTTCATAATCGGTCTGCAGTTGTGCACCCATATTATTAAACTTTTTATGCAATTTGTTATTCAAGCCTTAAGATGTCAACAAACTTTAGAACAAAATGAGTATACCCAAATTCCTTGTTCAGGCTTTTGGCAATAGCTGTATCTGCTTTTCCACCACCATATCTTTTCTTAAAGTCAGCTTTGACACGTTCAAGGAAAGCAATGGAGATCTGCTTGCTAACAGATTCTTTGGCAACAACACAATAAGCTGCAATTTATAGAAAGCACAGATGTAAAACATTACAAATAAACGAATCATTGTGCTGCAGCTTGATGTTTAAAGTCTAAGCAAGTGTCGGAGAAAAAAATCAGAAGTAAAAAATACACACAAATAGACACATATACAAGGCTTATATTTAGTGAGAGCATAGGACTTAATGTTGATCATTTGTTTATGTTGTAAAGATCATGTTCTGACCTGATACTCTCTATATAGGCGTATCTGGTGAGAATGTTAGAGCCATTAGTCTTGATTGATGATTACATAACTGTATGTATTGTGGACGATCAAGATTGTTTTACTTAAATTTGATCCCTCAATTGAGACAAGTAATCAATTCCTTACTTATAACGAGCTTTTATATGTTTGTAGGTGTTTATTTCTGAAACCTTTTGGAAAAATGGAGCTGTAGAAGTAGAAAGTTGGATTTAACTTATGACAGTAAAAGCTGACTGTGTGCATGTTTGGAATCACAATGAATTAGACGAAATCAAGATGACACTGATTTTTTTGAAGCTCCAAAGTGTGGCTTTTTCTAAAATCACAGTCGCTCACTGTGATTCCACCAAACCCACTGTTAACCCAAATATAGACTATAATTAATGGAAAATAATTGTAATCATTCCAAAATCCTTTCAATTTTCTTTAACTACAAGTGCTTATTAAAAAGTTTATCGAAACTAACACTAATAGCTTCAAAGAGCTCAATGAACATCCATTTCTATTGCACCCTAATCACAACTCAAAAACTACTGCACAACTCCAAACACAAGATTAACCCTTGTTTGAACAATGTTTGCATGACTATCACTAAAGGATGGACAAAATGATCGGATGTCCCATCAATATCCCTGATTATTGACTATCACTTAGGCTAAAGAATGCATAGCTAATATGATACAACGAAATTCACCAAAATCCAAAAGCAAATACTTCTAGCCCGGTCATGAAGTGACAGTTGAGTGATAAGTGCCTGACTTTGTAACCTAGGTATTAAAATGGTCTTTAGTGTCCCTTCCCTAAATTTAATATAAAAAATAATTTTAGAATTTTGGTTCGGCCTAACTCGTAAGGTAAGGGTTGCACAAGTTTTATAAACACTACACAAACTGTATCTCTAAGGCAATGTGAGACTAAATCCACCCCCTTCACACTCAACACAACGAAGGTGTTGGAGGTTGCAATGAAGGCAACCCAAACACCGCAATTAGGCAGCTAGGGGGAATCACAATGAAGGTGGAATTTCCAACAATAATAATAGTAATACTTGTAGCCGGATTTAATCATCTAATGGCAGTATGGCACAAACATGCTCCCCACTAAAATCATTTACCTTAATTAGAACTCAATAAATCAAATTATGTTTCTCTTACTTCTCAGATCACTTATTTACTTCAATCACCAAAATATAACAAAACCCACCACTAAAATCAACTCAAAAACCAAAAAGATCAAAACTTTAAGCACACTCAATTAGATCCATCACCTAAAAACACACAATTCAGATTCAACTCCAATTTCATCACTTCAAACAACAAAACAACTCATTCAAACCATGCAACACACACAAAAACACAAACACAACAAAAACAAACAACAGATCAAACATACCATAACCATCTTCAACAAGAAAATTAAAGGTGTGATGGTCACAGCTGTAGGTGAACTTGTTGTTGGAAGAAGGTAGTTTCTGAAGACACTGAGCTGCAATGGCAGGGAAGTTACCAGTGAACTCGGTGTACTCAGCTAACACCATTGTTCCACGAGCTACAAAGCTGTATATGAACGATTCTTGACTCATTGCGCTTTGTAGCTGAGTTAACTCGGAGCAACTCAGATAGAAAGAGAAAGCTTCGTGTTGTTGTTTTGCATCTATCTACCGCCCAACTTTTTTCCAATTTCTACACCTCTTTTTGTGCCGTTTATTGCAAATTAATTGATAAATAAAGATTTTTGAAAAAATTATTACTTTCTCCGTTCAAAATGAATATCGTTTTAGTCAATTGCATACAAATTAAGAAATAGAATGAAAAAATTATTAGACATAACAATTTTACTAAAATGTCCAACAATAAGACAAACTTAAAGTTGCATTGAAAATTGTGCGAGAGAAAAGTTAAAGTATTCCATTACAGGCTGTTCAATAATTCCATTATTCATGTGCCTCGTTTATTAGATAAGGTCAAATTGCTGGCTCTAGGATGTCTGAAAGCTAAACATGTCGTGTTTGTTCATGGCACGCAGAGGTGGTGGTCAAGCCCGTCAGATTGTCTGGGTATTGGCTAATTTGTCTTTTTGTTTTGTTGTTCTTGTATCTTTTGTAATTTTTAGTGGTTTCCTAGGCACTCCCTGTGCTTGGGCACTGCTAACCTTGAGTGTTATATGATTTCATTTTGATTTCTTCAAAAAAAAAAAGTTAAAGTATTTATTAAGGGTAAAGTTGGAAAAAAAATTAAAGTTGTATTGGAAATGTAAAAAGACATTTATTTTAAAACAATTTTTTAGCTAAAGTGACACTCATTATGAAACAGGGCGAATATTATTTTTTAATAATTATTTTATAAAACAAATTATCTTTGAGTGACACACACAAATTGTTCAGCGTGTTTATAAAATTCAACTCGCTTGTCCTCGTAAGTTTAACTCAATTGTTAGGTACAATGTATAATATATGCAACGTTTCTGAGATCAAACTCCGACCATCACGAAAAACTTAACTTAATTTACAATGTATAATATACGCAACGTTTCTGAGATCAAACTCCGACCATCACGAAAAACTTAACTTAATTGACCATGTTAATATTGTTAGATTAAACACATTAAGGGTAAGTGACCTTCGAACAACATTTATAATGATATTTACATTTAAATAAATGTATAAAACAAATTAATAATTTGAAAGAAATTTTGTGCAAGAATTTTTATAAAAAAAAATTAAAAATAGCCACAAAGAGTCCCTTTGATTATTCTATTTCTTTTCCTTGTCATGAAGAAAGAACTTTCCTTATTTTGGTAGTAAATTAAGGAATCGTAAGGTTAGCAATTTTACTGGAAAAGAAAAATATATTTATTATTCATTTACTATAACAGTCTAAATATTATTTTTTAAGGATAACAATCTAATTATTTTATTTGAGAGGAACAGCCTAAATATTTATCTTGTAATAATATATGTGGGAAAATGACATTGCAAATTGTGTTTTGTCTATTTTAGTCTTTTTGAGCTGTCATGATCGATTCGTATGGCTGACTATGTTTGACTGAAGTGTGAAACAAAATCTACAACTACAACTACACTACAAATATTTTCTTTCGATCATATTTTAATTTAATTATTATATCAAATTAACAGTTTTGATTGGAGTTATTAGTAGACTATTTTTAAAGGTTCGAATTCAGTTTTAAGGACTTCCCCACTTTTAAATTATAGTCGTTTAAGATATGTGTACCATTATTAAGGAAATGATTGATTGCGTTGATTTTAATGGTAATATTAAAATCATTTACTAAAATACTTTTATTAATTGTAGTTAGTGGAGTAGTTAAGTTGGATGAAATTCAATAAATAATAGTATAATAATGAAGAAAAAAATGTTGCATTGGTATTCTAAAGTGACAATTATTTTGAGAAAAATAAAAAATGCTAAAGAGACCATTATCATGAGATGGAGGAAGTATGAAGCAACGTTAATTATGAAGAGTTTGTCATTTATTTAGTTTCCACAATATTCGAGGAGATAAATCTTCACAGTTGCGCGCGAAGATACTCGGTTTAAAAAAAGACTATTGTTATTAAAATAAAATGACATAATTAATTGCGTTATTAAAGTCAAAGTTAGCGGGAATTGTGGTTGGGTCTGCTTTATCTTTGCTTGTTTCCATTGTTTTGTTTGGTTCCTTTCCAAACGAACAAAACATTATTGCTTGTATGCATGCTTGAAAGGGCATATCTCACTTATTACTTTAGTATTTTTTTTTCCTTTCTTTTTTCTTTTATATTGAAAAGTAAAAGTTGGTTTCATGTTTGATTGGTATCGCACCTTAACCCTTATCATGAATTAATTTCTTCGTTTTTAGGTGAAAGTAGTTTTGTATGACATGGTCAAATTTACACTTGATTGGCAAAGTTGTATTCACATTTGTTTTTTAATATTTGTATTTACAATTTTGTTCCATAGTCAAGTCGTACTTCTCTCATGCAAAAACCCACCTCCCTTGATGCGTTTTCTTCTTTTTATATTTACTTTCTCTAAGACGAGTTATAATATGAACCTAATCTTTATGCTATTTTTTTTTAAGAAGTTAAATTAGTCCACCTAAATTGTCACTAAAGAATCGAACATGAGATCTCGAGGAGGAGCACACTCTCAAATCTCAAGTTAATACCATTAGGCCAACTCAAGTAGATTTATAATCTTTATGTTATTATAATACATCTTATATGTACTTGTACTTGATTCTCTCTATATCTCTCTTACCTCAATCTTCTGATACATCTTCTCACCAACCTCTTGTTCGGTTCTGCAGGTCTTTCTATTAAATTATAAGGTTCAAAAAATTGATCTACTATGGATCAATTGTTACAAGTTTATGAACAACTCTGTACAAGTGGACTCTACCTCTTCCAGGTCCTCACCACTTTTGAAAGAGATTAAATATTATATGAGAAATGCTAAAGAGTGCCTTTGGGGCATTGGTTACGATGATAAAAATAAAAACATTATATTGGAAAATGGTGAAAAGTAAAAAATTTAACTTTTTAAAAGTCAAAATATTGTTGGGTTCAATGTAAATATACCACTTTTGTCTTTTGGTTTCCTTAACCATTACCCCGAGGGCACTGGTTAGCAAGATCTATGTTATATTGATCTCCACATCATTAATACCACCGACCAACCATATAAATGTTAAGAAGAATGTTAACTAGTGCCTCAAGGGCATTGATTAAACAACTAAAATAAGTAAGTTTTTAATAAAAAGTAGTGTAATTATTAATTGATCAAATGTAACATCTTACATTTCCAACATAAAACTACTACTTTTGGATTCATTAACCGTTGTCCTTAAGACACCTGTTAGAAAAAAAACTCAAATGTTAAAGCACTCAAGAAACACCCGTTATGGGCTCACTTCCATGCAACATTATCCTTACATAACGTTTTACCAAGACGAGACCTTTGGAGAGGGATCTACATCCCAATCATTCTATCCTCTAAAGATCACTCTATCCCATGACGTTTGTCGTCATAAAACCTCTTTTCCTACAAATGTTATCTTTAACATTCCATCCCACATTAGGTGAAAAGAAAACGCGGGTCTTTTCTTTACTTTGATGCCCAAACAATTGAGATCATTCTTAGATGAATAAGTTACTCGCGAGCATTTCTGCTATGTGTCTTGTGTCACTCCAACAAACTCTTTAATACTTTTAAGCTTTTCCTTCGTCACAAATCACCCCATCCATTATAGCCAACAAACTACTTCATTAATCTTTCACAAAATCACGATTACCTTAGAGTGGGTTTGGATGAGGTAATTGAAAAATTGTAAAGAATTTAAAATTCTAGACAATTTAAATGATTCAATTAACATATGAAAGGCTGTAGTTCCAAATTTAACCTCTTTTCCTACAAATGATGAACCTCAATTCAAGATCCATTAAGAGAAATTATTGGACATTACACCAAGAAATTGATAGTAAAAACCGGGAAGAGTTCCTCTCCAATACAGTTTTTGTCCAGTGAAATCTCAATCTTAAGTTTTCCTTGTAATCAATGCAGTTCTAATCATTAAAAATAAATCAATGGTATGGATGTGCACTGGACCTCCTCCAGTGAAAACTTCACAGGAGAGAATCCATGCCCGTAAAAACTTATCAAGTTTGCTCATAAGTTGACCATTCAAACTTACCAAGTAAATATGCTTCCATTTAATGGAAGATCCATAAATTACGGCTCCTTTCTTCAAAAAATAAATAAGTTACGGCTTTTCTATGTAATTATTAAAGTGTAATATATCATCACTTTTGGTTCTCGTGAGCTTAACTCAGTTGGTATGGACAATGCATAATATATGCAAGGTTTGAGGTTTAAACATCGACCACCACAAAAAAAAAATATCACCATCCTTGGAATTAGTCGTTATGCCTTTACATTCCATTTATTTATGATCCGATTGCATTAAAATCTCCACAAAAATCGTTCGCCTCTAGGTTTCCTATAATTTTTTGAGACAACTCTTACTAAATGGTTTGTTTTCCGTTCAAATCACATGGGACACAAACATTACCGATTGTGATTTAAATGTCCCTTCCTTTACAACAACCCAAAGTAAAGAATAAATGATTAATAACATACAAAAATTCTACAACAATTTTTGGTTATCGCACATTGTCAAAATCCTCCCACACTTGCCTATAGAAGGTTCGAAAGAAAATTTAATATCCTTAGAACTAACATTATTTCACACACTTTTTGTCCAAAAACTTTATCTTAGGCTCTTGAATTCACACAATCAATGTTTTATCTTTTTCTAAGTACCTAAGTTCATTCTTCTTTGTCATATCTCTCAATCTCCCCTAAATTATAACATATTATCTTCATAATAACACCCTCCCACATTATACCCTTTTAGAGTGTACCTGAATGAGAGAATGTTTTTGAGATAATGTAATTTTTTTGAGGGAATTCAAATCCTTTTTGGTAAATTACATTGCTTGGATAATCAATTTGAGGAATTTTTAAAATGATGAAAATTTGTGAAATATTTTCAAAGTTAAATTTAGAGAATTTTAAATGACACCTAAAAGCAAGGAATTTCAAATTTATTCATTCTTATATTTTTTTTCAAATTTTGCAAGTTGACTCATGTAGATTTATAAAAATTGTAAATTGACCCCTCTAAAAATTTTAAGCATTGAAAATTGACCCATCAATTTTTTTGAAATTTGCAAGTTGGTCCCTATTCTTTAATTTGACCCAATGTTTTTTTTAAAAAAATTTATAATGTTAACAATGAATTTTTTATTATATTCCTCTATCTAAACAAAAACATTTAAAAATGATAGTAGTTGAATCGTTTGAATTGTCTATAATATTAAGTTGTATAAAATTTCCAACTACCTTATACAAACACAATCTTAGAGAAATCAACAAAATCGCTTTCCAATGTTGATTGCTTCCATCCTACCTCAAATAGTACTCCTATCCATTCCATAACACTTGTTTTAAAATTTCACTTTCTTCTTTAAAAAAAAAAAAAATCACTTTCTATCTTCCTTATACTTTAACCTTGATTCTTCATCAAACCTATGTATATCCTCCATCACTTTGTTGATGTCATCATGAAGGGTTAACAATTGACATACTTCTACTATATTTAAACACTAACTAGTTTTAAAATTTTGAAATTATTTACTTGACAACGATCAAACAAAAAGGAATAATAAAGACGATGTTACTTATGTCAACCTTTCCTTATAGCTGAAAACAATTGTTGACGATCTATAAGATTCAATCATGCTAAATACTTGACTATGTACCCCTATATGTATATACAATGATCTCCACCCCTCCCTTGGCAATATACGAATGAACCAGTCACACCTTTACTAATTCCAACATTGATATGACACTGATAAGAGAAATGTTCCTCCACTATTCTAATAGTAAATATATCATCAATTGATAATTACCTTCAACATCTTGTTAACTAATTCAAAAGAAGAAGTGTGAGTGTACACCCTAGCATAACCAAGACGTTGTTTTTGTTCCGTACAATCGTCGATTTTCACAACCATTTCAACAATTGTGGTTAGTTGTTGGAAAATTTCTTTCAAACATACATGTATGGGTATCCCACTAAAACATAACCATGTACATTTTTCTCAAGAAACAACATTTGGGATGCATTCAATTACCAACTTGAACCAATCTTCAAGGAGATCTTTCGCCTTCTTCAACATTATCTTCATGTTTTCCTTCTCACTCTTGTGATAAACAACACTCATCATTCTCCCATTAATAACACACAGATTGATGGAAAGTCCAAAATTAATCATTGATTTTTGAAATCTAAAACGGTGTCATAGTTTCAAGTGGATCCAATATATATAATTTCCACCCCTTGTATAAGAAACCTTATTCAACGCCTCAATACTTTGACCACAGTTGTTTGAACTTTTCATGTCTATAAGTCTAAACCTTGCAACATTAGATTTTGACATATTTTATAAGTCTTTCTTTATTTGACATAATTTGATTGAATTTATGTGTGAATCTTTTTTTAACATAATTCGAGCATAAAAATTAATTCCTTGATGATAAAAAAATGTTAGATAAGTTTCCAGTCATATAAACAAAAATGTGTATGAATTTTACTTTTATGATGACATTATAACTGGAAATAACAAAAGGAGGAAAGAAAATAGAAAAAATAACATTTACCAAAGAAGACTTCAAACTCGTGAAATAAGCTTATTGTTGAAAAATAAGCTATAAACTCATTAAATATAAACTATAAAGTTGTAGTAAAATTAGACATGGCAACGGGGCGGGGCGGGGGTGGGTTTAAGCATCCCCGCCTCCGCCCCCGTTTGCATGCACCCGCACCCGCCCCCGTTCCCAAACATATCGGATGTGAAAATTGAACACCCAACCCCACTCCTAATGGGGATGGGTCTCCCGGCCCCGTCCCCACCCCCATTCACGAAAACTCTATTTTTTATAAAATATTTAAAAAATGCATATTTTTTTATCTTTTCATAGTAATAAAATACAATAATTATATTAATAATTAAATATCCAATAATTTTTTTTAAAAGAGTAAAATAAATATAATAATTATGTTTCTAAAGAGTAATAATATATTAAAATAGTTTAGTGTTTATGGAAATAAGATTAAAAAATTTAATAAAGTAAATTTCAAATAGCGGGTGCGGGGCGGGGGTAAGCATCCCTGGCCCCGACCCCGCCCCCGTACTAAAAACTCAGATTTCCCCCACACCCGCACCCAGTTAAATCAGCTTTTCCCCATTAAATTCGGGGCAGGGGCGGCCGGGGCTGGCGGGGGCGGTTTTAGTTGCCATGTCTAAGTAAAGTGAAGAAGTAATATTTTTTTGGCTTTGCCAAATAAACCCTTAGTGGGTAAAGAAGAGAAGATAGATTGAGATATCCCGCCTAATGAATCGTTATCGCGATTTTTCAAATTTAAGCTCCTAGGTTATCTTGTCTCCATCTTTCGCGTGTTTCTGTTTATTTTAACGTTGGTTGGTGTTTTCCTCTTTCATTGGGTCATTCATCACCGACCAACAATATCAATATCAATATCAATATCACACTCCAATTTCAACTCTGTACCAAACCAAACCCTAATTCTCGAACTCGATCAGATCCCCAATGTCTTCTTCTTCACCTGATTCTACAGCTCCTTCTCTCCCTCTCTCCTCCACTGTGAGTCATCTTCTTCTTTTTCCATTGTATTTCATTTTCAATATTATTAATCACCGTTTACCTTCTTTTTTCCATTTCAGAAGGAGAATATCACTCCAATTTCCTCAAAAATTGCGGTACTTTACCTTATTTTATTATTAATTAATCATAAAAACATCATGGAACGAACTTCCAACATCATGTTTATTTTTTCTTGTCTCAGGAACTTAATGAATCAAGATCCGAGCTTCTCGGTCGAATTCAGAGTTTGAAACAGGTAACACTTTTTCATGTGATTCATGGGTGTGTTTCTGTTTCCATTCTTAGCTGAATTTTTGTTTTGTTTTTGGATCTGTTAATGATTACTAGGATTTGCAAGGTTGGAGGTCAAAGTTGGACACACAAGTTAAGGTTTATCGCGATGTAAGTCACTCTTATTAATCACAATCTTCTGAATACTGGATTTTGCTTCTGTTTTTGTGTCAACAACAAGATTATGATTATGATTATGCTGCCTATCACTAAAGATGAAATGTTATGATTCGACACTTCTTTTAGTTGCATCTGAGTTAGGAAGGTGGAGGGGAATGCATTTGGGAAAAGGGGAGGGAAAATTTACCGTATGTTTGATAATGGATATTATCTTATTCCATTTCATTCCACCTTATACCATCAATCCAAACATACCATATTTGTTTACCCTATAAAACAACAATGAAGGGCTTTGTAGGGTTTTAATAAATCCCTAAACCGTTTCTCTCTTTTTTAATAACTCCCAAGAGGAGGAGAGCTTATCAGAAACCCTCTCAAACAAAGTCTTAGGGTGCACATAACATAGCCTATGATATACAAAGTACAAACTGATATTATAGCATGTTAGTTTCTGCCGTGGAATACAGCTTCACCGCACGTCTGACCAAAAGTTACTATTTGGAGCTTTGTTAAAATCATGGCAAATCATAATTGGGACGCGGGTTTCTTTCTTCCACTGCCAAATCAAACATCCACTTAGTATGATCAGTGTTCTTACTTTAGGACCAAATATTAGGAGAGTATATTTTTCTACTTTGTGTGTAGACTTGTGTCGTGAGTGATGTGTCACATGCACTTACTTATTTATGCTGGCTCTGTTTTGTGTATTGTCCATCTGTAACGCTATGCTGACTTGGGAGTTGGCATCTCAAGTTGTACAATTTGGTTCATTTACTTATCCACATCACATCTTCTATGCTTTTTTTGTTGGAGAATTAACTCCATAAGGTATTTCTTATGCCAGATCATTGTATCAAAACGAAAGTTTCTAGGCTGTAATATGAAAGCCTTCACTGTTATTGTTATGTTCATATTGAATCGGACTGCATTTGATTAAAACTGCAGAGATCTCTTTTTTTTGTTTTGACACAACTGTAGAGATCTCTTGAAAGGATAAAATCAAGTGTGTTGAATAAATTCGTTTTAAAAAATGTTAACGGCTCCAAGAATTGGGTGGATGCTTAGTCAACAACTGCTTTCCTTAACTGAAATCCGAAGTGATGGTGTAGTAGTTTGCTGGATGAGAGCAAAGTAAGAATGGTGTTTGGCTTGTCATACTCAACCATAACTAATCTACAAGTTGGGTAACAAATACACGAAAATGTTTGTAGCCAAAATTTCATGGTCTGATAGGGTAGTTTATCCTATCCAATTCAATTTTATATTAGCACAAAATACAGATTTAGGATATATTCATACAAGTTTATATTTTTTTTTTCCTGCTCAGTTTTGATAGGGTTCATATCATTCATAATGTGCTCAATGGTCATAGTCATAGCTCATAAGGATTAATAATGATTTGATCCTCTTCTTGTGTCTTGTTTGTTTTTTTGGTTATTATTGTAGCTGAACTCTTCTTTTACAACTGGTACTAATGTTACATTAGCTTTATCTATTTATTTTAAAAAAAATAAAAAATACTTTACCTTTATCTTTATTTTATGTCTAAGCCATTGATATGATATATGAGAAACTATTAAGAAAGACCTAGTGATTAATGAGTTGGTTATAGACATGATAGAACATTATGGTGTCATTTGTTCCACGTAGTTGATCCTACTTAGTGGGATAAGACTTGGTTGTTGTTGTTATGTTTATGCCAGTGATAAATTTGTAGTTTGCAACTATTGATGTGTTTGATTCTGTTCTTGCAGGAGCTGTCAGACCTTAAGCAAACACTTAATGTCGAAGTGGAGCAACTTAGGGCAGTGAGTGTGCTTTTTAATTATTATTTTTCTCAAGTGCCCTCTTTCAAATTAAATTGATGTGTGTGATTTGTTTTTGATAACGAAATTAGGAATTTCAAGATCTGAGGACCACTCTTCAGCAGCAACAAGAGGATGTTACTGCTAGCTTAAGAAACTTTAAGGTAAGTATCGAAAATTGGGTTACTTTTGAAAATCACTTCCTCCGAATACTTAATTTAATTAGTGCGCTGACATCAAAATGTATTGCAGCTTGAGGATGTCTCAGCAGATGCAAAGCAAGCTCAGTCACAAGAAACTAAGATCGAAGAAATTGTTAAGGAAGAGCAGTCAGTATTACCAAAGGAGGAGAATGCCAAAATAGCTGAAAATTAAGTAGCCTTTTGTTTGGGGTATTTGCTACTAGCAATGTATACCCTAAGAAAAACTGAATGACTTCATGTGTGTTTGTATTAGTAGGTATATTTAGTTTTATGTTCTGTTTGATTAGTACTGTTGAGTACAATACATGACTCTAGTAGATCAATGATAAAACTTTCCTGTTACCCTTTGTGTTCAATATACTGTCTTCTACAATTTGTTGCTTGCTTTTATATGGATTTATTTGATCAACCAGAAGTTATTGTTAGTGGCTGAGTTCCTAGTGAAGTTCAGCTGATAAAGCATTGGAAATGTCCTACCTAATCCTTAGTTACCAAGTTTTTTTTTCTTCTTTTTCCGCCTAATATTACAAATCAAATTTACTTCCAAAAACAAATCACACACATGAATTTAATTTCAAGATCTGGATAGTGAGTGTTTTTTATTTACTGTCCTAGTCAATTTTTTCTTTCTACTTCCAAGGTTTTCACTGTGTACTCTGTAGTCTTTGCTTATGAATGATCATGGAGTGTTAGTAAAGTTCAGCACTTTTTTTTTTATTCTTTTGTATGGATATGCGAGGTTTTGCACCTGAGCTCGCCCATGCTTCATGGTTTTGAGTTTGAGCAAGTTTTTGCTAGGACAAAAACAAGTCATAATTATTGTAGGACAAGTTCGACACAGTGCTTTCCCATTTGCTAGATTATTTTATGAAAATATTTTTAAGGGGCTTGAATTTGTAGATTTAAAGTTTTTTAAAACAATTAGAATATTGGGTTATGGTGAAAAGCTACTTAAAAAAAATTAAAAGGGGATGATGGATAGCTCGGTGGTTTAGCTAAGGAATTAAAAGAGTTAGAGTTACAATTCAGGGTTCATTTTCCGACAAGAGAGAAAATACTAACATAATAAATTAACATGCTAACATTTGTCATTCAAAACAAGAATACAAATTTGATTATAATATTTTATTAGAATTGTCAAAAAAATATGATCATAAACAAAATATATATTTTTTTCATAACAAACTAAAACCAATCAATTTGGATTATTAGTCGAAAAGACGAGCACTTTTTTATTGCACTATTATTTGAAAATTACGAAAGTGTTTTTGTATAAAATTTTGTTTTTGATTAAAAGTAAAAATATAAATGATTTTTGATTTCAAATTACGATTTTATTTTTTGAAAACTGAACATATACGGTTCTGGTTACATTGGTGTTAATTAGGGTTCTCTCACCCGCTGCTGCAAGGTACGTACATACGTGCATACTGTTAATGGAAAATTGTAACTATTTTTAGAGGCTGTAAAATTATATATGATTTACGGTCGATGTGTTATATGTGAGATAATACACTACATACCTAAGTTATTATTATTACTGTGCTCCTTTTGCAGCGGTAATTAGATTGATTTTTAATGGCACCTGCTAAGACATTGATGTGGGAAATCCCAACTTCACAACGAAATGTAGAGCACTTCATGAAATGATACGAATCATGGGGCGAGGATGTTATAGATGTTTTGAGTTTCAGAGCAGATAGTATAGTGCAGACTATATTTCCTGATAATTGGCCGGATAGAAAGATTCGAAGATTTGATACACTTACTTTATACTATACAGTATTGGAACGTGTGTGCCGCGCCAAGAAGAAGGAGCCTGAAACACTGCATGCAATACTAACTTCTGAGATCTTTCATAGATGTTTGCTTGCATGTGTTGCTGCCGATCAAGTACTCCAAATAACTCGCACCAGCAGCACTGTGACAAAGATGTTCCCTGCTGATGATGTATTGGAGAGCTCTGGAATTACAGCTTTTGATCTTAGTCACACCATCACCACAAGTTTCATTACACATGAAGACTCTTTCCCGGGATACTTCAGTCGACTTCTCAATTCATTCAAAGAACAACTTTTGGAGAGCATCGCATGGAAAAAGGGCTCCTCATTCTATAATTCTTTGTCACTTGCTATGCCTTCCCTTTCACCCCAAATCAACTGTCTTGGACTGTTTGCTCAACCAATGCCATCATTCGATGAAACTAAGCACGGCCTGGAGACAGAAACTAAGATCAACATATTTTTCCGCGAGGTAATAATACTACAGGACTTGCAAGCTATATATGAATGTAATAGCTGTTGATAATACTTCTTTTCATAACTGATTTACTCTCCAAATTCCATTTACATCCTATTTTTTCATTGTGGCAAGACATCTATCTGTTAGTCTGAAGCTCCATCTTAATCATGTTCAACAACTATTGGATGTGTTTGGACTTTATGTTAAGAATTCAAGTTGCTTTTCAAATTGGATTCTTATATCAATTCCATTTTGCTTGTTTCCTTCTGAATATTATAGGACATCTTTTCTGGTTCGCGTGTTTCTTTTAGATTTAATTATTTTGTTACTTACTTCATTAAGTCACTTTAAGCATTGCATATTGTTTGCACTTCTTGTGTTTCTCAGATCAGTATGTTGGGAGCAGTCAGAATAAGTGGCATGGTTGAAAGGCTACAATTATCTAAGAGGACAGGGGAGAACGTATACAGTCTTTTCCAGCGAATCTTAAACGAGCGGACACACCTCTTCTTCAATCGTCATATTGACCAAATCATGTTATGTTGCTTCTATATAATCACAAAGGTTTCTCTTTTAACTTTGGAAATACGAGAGTCCATTGTGCTTCGATTACCATTTTCTCATTCTATTCTTTTTTGCAGTTTTCAAAACTGAACCGAACCTAAGTTTTAGGGAGATTATACACAGCTACAAACAGCAACCAGAGTGCAGACCACCCGTTTTCGTTGTGTATTTGTTGATTACCCACCGGCAGGCCATGGTGGGGAATCTACAAGTAAGACAGGACAGGAGCGTATCAACATTATTACGTTTTACAATGACATTTTCATTCCATCTGTACGGCCACTGGTGTTGGAACTTGACGCTGATGGGGCAACTATAAAAAGTGACCAATTAGCTGAAGTTGATAATACAAAGGATGGTACTTACCTCGTTGTTTGCCTGGCTAAGTTTGCTTTTAATTGCTTTCCCGGCTTCCATTGTTATGCCAGTTCTGCAACCCTTGACTTGTGTGATTTTCCATTCACAGGCCATCGAGCTCAATGTCTTGGGTCTCCTAAAATAGTACCTTTCCCAAGAGTTCCTGTTCTGCATAGGGAAAAACTATATCTCAAAAAAAAAAAAATTACGCGTCTCTCCGTTATCATCATCAGAGGTACGAAGTTTCATGTTTGGCTTTTTTTTTACTATTTGATTTTGCCCATTTTTTCCTACTGGGTGCAAAACAGTCAACCGATCTTTTCCTGGAAAGTGATTCTTGTGCAGTAATAGACGATGTTATCAATGATTACGTCAAAGATTTACATATTTACATTTTCACATACAATATTTTTAAATTTAATTATTTTGTTGCTTCACTTATAAGTCATTTGGAGCATTACCGTTCTTTTTTTATTTGGCACTTCCCATGTTTCCTAGATCATTATGTTGGGAGCAGTCAGAATAAATGGCATGGCTGAAAAGCTAGAATTATCTCAGAAGACAGAGGAGAATGTAGGGGATAATGTATACTACCTTTTCCAGCGAATCCTAACTCAACAGCCCCGTCTCTTCTCCGATTTTCATATTGACCTAATCATTGTGTTGCTTCCATGGAGTTGCAAAGGTTTCTCTTTCAATTTTAGTAATCTGAGAGTGTAATGTTCTACAATTGCCGTTTTCTCATTCTTTTCATTTTTCAGGGCCTAACTTATCGAGAGATTATAGCCTGCTATAGAATGCAACCACAATGCACACCACCAGTTTTTCATAGTGAATTTGTTGATTGGCCATTGGCACGCATGGACTGGCCATATGGAAAAACAATAGGAGACGCACATATCACTAGCATTGCTAAATTTTACAACGATATATTCTTTCCCTGTGTAAAGCCACTGCTCTTGGAACTTGACTCTGGTGTGACAACTGCGAGGAGTTACAAAATAGCTGAATTCAATAACGAAAACTATGTTACTTGTTCATTTGCCTAGCTAAGTTACTCTCAATTGTTTTCCTGAATTTCATTGCTCTGCAAGTCCTGCAATCCATTGACTTGTGTGCTTCATTTACAGGCCATCTAGCTCAATGTCCCGAGCCTCCTAAAATATTAACTTTCCCAAGCCTTTCTGTTATGTCTGTGGAAGAAGTGTCTGCCACACACTATGCATGTGTCTCTCCAATGGGATCACCTGAGGTACTAAATTTGCCCATATACTATTTCTAGCTTGTGCAAAACATTCAACTGGCATTTTCCTTGAAAGAAGTACAGGAGGCTGTGACTCGTGCAGTTATAGATAATTTTATGTCAAAGGTTTACATTTTGTTTGCATTTCTTATTTCTCCTAGATCACTATGTTGGGTGCAGTCAGAATTTGGAGCATGGTTGAAATGCTAGGGTTATCTCAGCAGATAAGGGAGAATGTATACAGTCTGTTCCAGAGAATCCTACATCATCAGACATCTCTCTTCTTCAACCATCATATTGACCACATCATCGTGTGTTGCTTCTGTGCAGTCGCAAAGGTTTTTGTTTAAATTGCGAATCTTGGGAGTATAAATTAATGTGCTTCAGTTCCCATTTTCTCATCCTATTCTTTCGTGCAGATTTCAAAATCGAGCCTGAGTGTTAAGGAGGTTATAAGCTTCTATAAGAAGCAGCCGCAATGCAACCCACGATTTTTTGATAGCGTATTTGTTGATTGGTCATTGGCATGCCAGGACTCAGAATCTGGTAAAACAAGAGGACATGAGCATGTCGACATTGTTACATTCTGCTATGATATATTTGTTCCCTCTGTAGAGCCACTGCTTTTGGAACTTGGCACTGAAGGGGAAGCTATGAAAAGCGGCTGAAAGAGGGAGTATTTGATTAACTTGATTAGCAAGGAAAACTACATTAACTAGCTTTCTTAAATATCGTAAATTATTTAGAAACTCCTATCAATATTTGAGAGGGAGTATTTGATTTAGTCAGGGAAATATAAGCATTCAATATTCTTTCTATTAAATAAGTTTTGTATAAATAAATAAAAAAGAGAAGAAAAAAAAATAGATCATTGTAGAATGTTAGTTTCTGAATTTTCTTGCATTATCTCATATATGGAGATGATCCTATAACTCCAATGGTGGATCATATGCTTCCAGTAGTAGATCTTATACATCCGGTGGTGGATTGTATTGATCGACGCCCACATTTCGCGACAGTTCTCAAATTTAAATCATGAGATGAGTTGTTATCATTTGGTCAATGTGAAGCATTTAAGCTAGGGTTTAATGTTGTTCTTGGCAAATCAGATAATGGATGTGCCAGAGAGGCGGTGAATATTCTGCAAACAAGAATTATTCCTCGTCCAGGTTTGGCCTCTAATTTCTAAACTGGTGTGCCTTTTTTGGGTAGATCAATGATTAAACCGACTCTTTTTAATAAAGAATCACGTCATTCATGAGAGAATTTTAGCCAAATTTGGTTCTCTCTAGGCATGGGATGTATAATTTAGTTTGGACTTTCCAAGATTACTAAAAAACAGAAAGATAATTATATAATTTGGATTTTGGAGAATTTTGTTGGGATAATAGCTATCATTTAGGAAGATATGCATTTGGGAAGAAGGGAATAGACTTCATAGGTTGTTTTCATCTTTCTTTACTTCATAGTTTCAAGTGCTTTCCTTTCTTTATCTCATGTGTGTACCTTTGAGTGAATCGAAACGTTTCAATTTGTTAAAATGAGCACTTCTTGTGTAGAGTAAAAGAGTACAAGGGAAAACTTAAATTTGTGATTGGTAGAATTCAGTGACACCTACATGATTAAGTTTATTATAAATTTATCTGTGGATTTTGTTTCATGACACAAGCTTTTAGAAAATTGCAAGTATGTTTTTCTACTTTGATTTTGCTTTTCTTGTTCACTGAGAAAATGGTATTGTCTCGTTGAAATGTCCACACATGTATCTCGACAAAACATTTCAATCGGTAATCAATACCTATTATGAATTTCCTCACAAATTTGCGGAAACCAATATGCGATTACCATGAATTGGTTCGTGTGAACCAATTTGTGGTTCTCTAGTCCAATACATAAGAACTTTCAGATATGCTCACAATCACTACATAAGCTCGCTTAATAATATGACAAAATATAATGTAGCTCGTGCAATACACTATAGGCACTGTGTTATTTCAGCTGGAGATAAGTTCCCCCGTTCTCTTGAGTCTTTTTCTATGAGCGGTCATGAGATTTTTGTTTTCATAGACCAACTAAAATAACAATGTCCTCTCTTAATCATATTACTCCCTCCATTCCTTTTTAAGTGTCTTTTTAGTATGAACTTTCGTTCCTATTTAAGTGTCTTTTTAGTATTTTAAGGATACGATTTGTCAATTACTCTTATCTTTTTCAACAAAACTAATTAATGTTATCTATTTGGAAAACTAAAGTTTGTTTTTTAAACAAAATTTGTTTCTTGTTATCTTCAAATTTAAACAAAATTTTGTTACAAACAATGGTTCCAAGAAGATTTAATATTCTATAAATAAGATGAGTAACAATTGTTATAAATTTCAAGTGCAAAGTAAAAGAACATATATTTGAATGAATAAAAATAAAAGATTCCATGAATGTTCAAAAGAAAGAAAAAATGCAAGACTCATTGGAATTGCTGATGAGAGGTGAAGAGAGAAGAACAATAACAAGATGACAATGAAGAAGAAGAAGTTTCATCAATATAATTTTTATATTGATTAAAATAATTAAAAAGATGTGCATAATATTTAGAAAATTAACAAGTGTTTGCTATGAGAGAGAGAGCACACAAAAAAAATAGGAATTTGCTGAAGAAAAAGATAATATCTGACAATTGTTTGTTACGAGAGAAAGATAACATATTAAATTTATTAGAAAGATAAAATGTGTGCAAAAAAATATGAATTTATTGGTGGTTAAAATTAGGGTATAATAGGAAGAAAATGTGTAAAAATACACATTAATTTGGTGTTAATTTTCTAAAAAAACACTTAAAAAAGAACGAATGAAGTATTATATAATTTTTCGTATGTGCACAGTGGTGAAGCTTGAGTAAAAAATTTGGGGCCGTCAAAGTGAAGTTAATTAAGAGTTTAAGTTGCAAATTTAAAAAAAAAAACAAATTCATTAATTATAATAGGGTTCAATATGTTTTTACTCCTTACAAAATCACAAACTTTCAAGTTTAGTCCTTATTAAATTTTAATGATAATGTTGGTCCTCCATAATATTGTAATTTGTAAGAATATAATCCATATTTTGAAAACTTTTCACATGAAAATGACACTTTTAATCCTCTAAAATAGTCCTACAAAATGCAAATAAGCATTAAAAGTGAATAAATTTTGTGTTATATTATACAGTTCAAATCAATAACACACTTCTTTGTACGTAAATAAAACAATATAAAATCATGGAATATGGGACATGAACGCATATCCGACAATCCTGTTAACAACTTGATTATGTTATGTGTCCATCCAACATACCATTTTGAAAAACACAGGCATAGATCACTAAGGTCATATGTATGGGAATTTGAATTCAAAAAGGGCCAAAGTATTGAGGAACATTCTTCTAACTTGCTATGTAGAACAAAACAATTTATTTACACATTTCCCTCTTAATTCTCCTTGTAAACCCTTTGATGCTAAACAATTGATACACACTAATCTTGACAACTTATTCTATTTTTGTGATTTTTTTTTCTTTCTTCTTTTTCTCTTTCTCTTTTCTTTTTCAATATATACATTTTTTCTTTTTACATATCATTGTTGTCAAGATCAAAATTTAAAAATCACCACTTTACTTGACACCCAAGCAAACCTCCCTTTTCTCCCCAACTTGTACAAAGCATTATCCTATTTGAATGTTCCCCTATCCTAATACAAGAGATATAATTAGCATGAAGGTTTAGGGTTCAACAATCACACAAAAATTATCAGAGTTCATTAGTAAATCAATTAAGGATTGGATTTTGAAAATTTAGGGCAAATTCACTAAGCACTTTGAGTTTTGCTTATGAATCTTACAGTCCAAAATTGTGGACTCCGATGTATTTGGCTTAAAGGGGGTTATCAAATACTCACTTACTCAATGGATAAACTTTATGTGGTCAAGTGTTTCTGCTCAATTTCAAAAAAAAAGTACCTTGATCCTTTCTACACTTTCATACAATTTAAAACAGTTATTAAATTTAACATAAAACGACCGAGTTAAACAAACATTGTTGATTTCCTGCATATAGTATAAACATATTGAGGTTTTCTCACATTTAGGCTAGTTCCGAGTGGTTCACAAATAAACATGTTATCGCGGAAAACTGTATGAAACAACTTTTGTGTAAAGTACATGTTTCAATTTCAAGTATCTTCCTAGAAAAGCAAGAAACATGGACCTTGGCTTTGCACAATTCAACAATTTCTATCATAATCATGATGCATCTGATGTTGATTTGCTCAACTTTGACTTACTTTCAAGCAGTTTGAAAAGACTTTAAATCTTTGAGCAAATATCCATTTCCACACAAAAGAGTGTTATCTCGCAAAAATTTCCAAAATTCAAAATATTTGTTCAACTTAATAAAAAGTACTTAACATATGTTTAAAACAATACAATACAACAATACACTATATGGAAAAGTAACACATAGTTCACAAATGAGATAAAACATTATAGAAGCAAATTGTTTCAATCTCGTTGTGGCGAGCTTTGATAATCTTGAATTTGGTGCTCTCTGACTTGGCTCGCTCCTTTCTCACCCTGGCGAACCTACCTTTGCATTTCTTCTTGTTTATTTGCTTTCTAAATATCCAGGCATGCGTTTTCCTACACAAAATGTTGGTATTAGGTATAAAAAGCATAAATTGATAATTCTCCATTATTTGTGAGTTTTTCATTGGATGACTTACGAAACAAGTAATCAAAGTGTTTGAATTATACTAGATATTTAACTACTTTCTGACACTTATCAGTTGTCCCTTAGCAATAACGTTTTTTTTTTCCTATTATAAGTTGCCTCATGTCAATGGTATCATTATTCATCAATACTCCATTATTTCACTTGATCTTTCTAGATTCGTATAGTCAATTGTGCTACCTTGAGGTTTTGAGAAGGTTCCAGTGTATGAACCAAGAGTCATGGTTTCAATGGACACTATGTTTTTACCATGATTTTGAAGGAACTGATTTTATCATATGGAAAATGATGTAAGATCATGAGTCTTGGTTTCAGTTGTTCAAACTTAGTTATGAAAATTTCCTACCAACGATGGAGCTTAAAGAGTTGGATTTATTGCCATTATATCTTTATGAGACTGATTATACATACATATTGGAAAGTGTCGACGATGAAGACGATGAGGGATTTATCTATAAGATAATAGTGTGGAGCAAATTTGAGTGAGGAACAATATAAATTGGTCGAAGTCTCGATTTACTTTGAGAGCTTGTTTTACGTCATTGATTATTTGCTTGATTTGACTGCATAAGTAGTTTTTATCTCGCTTATGCGAAATGGAATGGTGGCTCAAACAATTTGAGTGGTAGGAGTTTTTCGGCAAGAATTACCGACGGGTGCTAAGAGATGGCAAGTTAATGTCATCCTTCATAACTCATGAGTATTTGGTGGTTTTTTTATGTAGTTTCATTGCTGCTAAAAATCATAGTCAATTAATTTGTAAGTAGGTTTATGGTTGGATAAATGTTATTGATTTCCTTTTGTTAAAAAAAATAACAAAGAGAAACATTTAGAAACTTATCAAACTTTGATGAATGCTTGTTTTATTAGTTAAAGATTAAATAAAAGATAAAAAAAAACATTACCATAAAAAACACAATTAATATATCATTTATTTTAAATTAAAAAAATCAATTACGAATATTGGATAAATCAAACGCAAATTCATTTTCTCCCTTTTTCATGAATTAAACATGACTCTTAAGTCCATTTCAACCATCACCAACTACCATGCACGAACCACCAATATATATTGCAAATAATATTTATCTCGCTCATTCTTAATGTATCAAATACATGATTGTTTGAATCATCCGTTTCAATCACAAACATTTCACCAACTATATGCATAAACTACCAAAATATCTAACAAAAAATACATATCTCCGTCGTTCATTTATTAAATATGACATTTTCAATCATGCGTGTCATGTGAGAATAATTATTATATATGTGTTAAAAATACTAAGTGATTCTATAATTTTAACTCCTCTTACATTTTTTGTTTGTATCATGTATCTATTATCTATCAAATAATTGTTTTTTTTTTATAAATAATCACATAAATTTTTGTAATGTCTTATTATTTTGTGAAAAAATTATAATTTACATTATTTACCACTTCAACGTTAGATAAGGATTACCAACATCTTTTTACCCAAAAAAAAAAAGGAACACCAACATTATACATGATTTATTTGGTCTCTCGTTTGTTTTTATCTATTATTTTATTTTATTTTTCTTTCATCTTTTGGCACAAATGCGTAATATAAAAGTTTTTTTTTTGTGAACGAGTATACAAAATAACTGTACCACCAATTATTAACATATATTATTATGAAAAATTGTTGTCATTTAAATATACATACTAGTGTCAATGCCAGTCTTTCCGCATTTTTACGGCGCTTAACTCTATGTTTATTTTATTATATTTAACTATACTTTTTTCTATTTTATTTTTCTACTTCAAAAAAAAAACTATAATTTTTTTTAAAATATAATATTTTATTTATTTTTCCTATTGTGGTGAAACTATTCTTATCATAATGAAATTTAACTTATTTTTTAATTAAAAATTTAAATGAAAATAAAAGGTCAACACCAAAATCATTTATGCTAAAATGAAATTTATTAAAATCACAATGAGTCCTAACTAGCATAAGAAATGTTAGACTATGATTCGTTAAGTAGCAACATACGGAAAATAAAATTTGTACTCAAAACTCTCCCCAACATACATAAAAAAAACCTCAACCAACATCACAAGCTGCCACAAAAAACAACTTCCACCACCTACAATCCGCCGCTCGCACACAACCCTCAAACAACAACGTCAAGAACCAACACAATAACCAACAACCTTTGAAAAACAATCGGCAACAATAATGATTTAAACAACAACAACCACCTTCACCACAACAACAATCGATGTCACCTTAACTAATCCACCTTTGCAACAACAACAACAACAAGCGCAACAACAAAATCCACCTTCACAACATCAACACCAATAATCCACATCGGCAAACCACCAGATAACAAGTAGTCGAACCAGGTGAGAAGGTTCTGATCGAACCCAACCATCGAAGACCCATCAGGTCCTACATCACCACCTCACACCACCATCACCTCCTACACATACATTTTGATCAGAAGAAAACAACCACCACACAAAAACATCAAACAGCCTGTGTATTTCTAACAACCGCAAACTCAGCATCCGTAAGGAAGAAAACGACACCGCCGCGGCTATAGTACCAAAACCACCACCATCACCTCTTACCACAAAAACACAACCACCACGAAATGAACGCCAACAAACAAATCTTCTGTGAAATTCTAAATCCTAACAACATCTTCTTCACCTCCGCAAACAATTCGATCAACTCATATACCTACAGAGAAAAGATTACTCTTAAATCATGCAACTTGTTAACTTCGCCCAAATGATCTGCCTTCATAGCTCTCTTTCCAGTGGCACGCTTGTTTCTGCGCAGCTTTCTCACGTCAATTAGAGCCAATTTGCTGTCACTTGATGCAGAAACAAGTCAAGGCAACAAAACCACCGCCACCTTAGAATTACACCAAAAGCCGTTGGCGGTCTACGACCACCAAAACCAAACAAATATATATATATATATAGTGTGTGTTACAAAAATAACTTTTGTGGCTTTTATGTATGGAATTGTGGCAATTGCTCATCCGGACTCGAGTTACTGCAAATGATGTTTGATTTTTTATTTTATTTATTATATTGAAATCAGTTTGCTAATGTAATGATAGTTTGTTAATGTAATGACGGTTATAATTTATAAAAAAAATTAGAATGTTCGTCCAAACTCTTTGCATCGATCTTACTATCTAAAGATTATCTTTCCAGATTATTCCCATTCGTTTTTAAAACTGCGAAAGTCTGCAATAAATAAATATGATAGTTACTTTCGGCTGAATAATAATACGAACAATCCATTAAAAAGAAATAATACGAAGAAATAGATAAGTGTCTCAAAATACCTTTAATTGAGTCGATTATCAACTTATGTGCAGTTGCGACGGTATTCACTAATATAGATTATGTTATGTTCGTCTCATCTAATATATATGGAGAAAATGAGCCTAAAATGAAAAGGTGTAAGCCTCTCCAAATCTTAATACTTAAATGTAAAGAATACCATCCATCCTAGCTCTATGTAGAACCATAGCAAATGGTGTTTTCTCAACGTCTTCATAACAAAAGAAAATTAATAATAAAAAAAATTAAGTTCTAAAACAATTCTACAAAAGTAGATTGGTGCAATGTACGTGATCATAAGTCATAACCTTCAAGCGAAGAATCTTTAGCAATATTTCTCTCATAAAAAATTTTCTAATACGAGCACCTTGTATCCATCCATCTTATGATGATAATAAAGCTGCATGTGATATTTGTTACTATGTCAAACAAAAACGAACGATTGCCTTATATTACAAGTAAATCCCATGTTGCAACCAACTTTGAACTTTTACACTTACTAGCACCTCTTTTATTATACTAGGTATATAATCTGTGCGTTGCATGAGTTTTATTAGATATTTTTAATACTTTTTTTATCGAAAATAATTTTTTTTTAGGTGTGATGAATTATTATTTTTTAAAAGAATGTGTGCTGAATTATTATTTTACTTAAACAATAACTTTAAAAAATGTTTTTAACTTTGTTTCTTGGTCAAATGAATATAGCTATAAAGTAAGGGATAAAAAATGTTTTTGACCCAAATATTATGTATTCACCTATATATAAAATTAATAAAAGTGTCGTTGAATATTTGAGACAGTTTAAGCCATAGTTTCTTTTCCAATATATATTTTTATTCAACAAAAGATAGTGAATTATGTTAAAAACTTTTTTTTAGTTTCTTTCTTTTTTCGTCAGTTTATTATATCCCCTCACACTTTTGTTGTTTTTCTTTTATTTTAATCGAAGTTTAGCCTTAAGAAAAAATAGTGAATTTTATTTCGATATCTTTTGTTTTTAATTGAGCCAATTAAATTATTCCATAAAAATTAAAATAACCCCGTTTAAAAAATCTAAATGGTTGTTTTTAGTTTGCTAGAGTGCACATATTAATATCAGTATTAATGATAATAATTAACAAAATTAAGAAAGAATGCTATCTTTTTAAAACTTAAAGTTATGAAGATTTTTATTATTAGATGGAATGAGAAGAGGTGGAAAGTCATAGAATAATATGAGAAACATTTTTAGAGATTTCACATAAGTATATACTGACTTAAGCTTAGTTTACAATGTTTAAAGCATTTTTAAAGACTCCACATCCTCGTAATATTTGCTCAAGAATAACTCAAATTTAGTTTAAAATATATTTACTTCAAATTGGCAACAATAAAGCATGAAACTATATGCATCTAATTGTTACATATAAACAAAATCAATAGAGAAAAATCTGATATAAAAATTAACGCATGAAGCTATTGTAAATAAATGCGATAACTTGTATATATAATAAATGCATTGTTCAGTATCCGATAATCTCATGACTAAGATATTCACACACACCCAATCTATTGCGACTCTTGTGATCCAATTCAAACCTGGAAAATTCAAAAATAAGAAAATTGTAAATTGTTAGTATTATCTATGTGATATAATTAAAATGAGAATTGGTTAGAGAGACTCAAAAAAAAAAAACCTCAAAATTACAACCCTTTTTCTTCTTTTAATTTTAGCAAGGAGAAAGTACTGAAACAAAATATTATCAATTCGAAAGACACTAAACAAAATCTAGAACAAAGACTCAACATGCTAAACCTCTTGCAGAAATCACAATATTTATAATAAATCTCTGGAGAAACACTTTAAGTCAGACTAATTAGGACCTTGGATACAATAATATATATGATTTGAAAATCTAGAGTTATGATTGGAAGAGTGTATGCAGAGTACTTCTAGAGGAATTTGGTCTAATAACTTTAGCATATTAAAGATTGTGGATGATAGTATCCTACTTTTTGTTTTAAAAAAATCTTCTAGATATATTTAAGACAAAGAAACCATAAAGATTTGAAGGACATAAAGAAAGAATGTAGAGTCATGTAAACGTTTTAGTTTTATATCATTAACATACAAATTAAATTAATATAGTGGAGATGTATAATGAATTTTAGATGTAATTATTAAAACACATATGTTAAGAGAGGGTGGCAAAATTTCAATAGAATGTTGTTACTTGTTAAATAGAATATAAGAGGAAGTAAGAATAAGTTCTCTTGAAAGTGTCTCATCATCACAATGTTTGTTTAAGAATACAAAGAAATATATAGTTATAAAATTTACCATTTCACTATCAAATTGCTAATCTCCATTTTTTGTTACTCATATAAAATTTATGATTTCACTAAAAATATAAATCCACCTTTAGAGCCTTTTAAAAATATACAAATATTAGACAAATTATGCACACATATAAATTTGAAATAATTATAATATAAAAGGTGACAAATTTTTCAAGAAAGGGTGATGAGATTTATAGGAATGTAACATAGGCATAATCCAAACTTAAGATTAACCAAAGTTAATGCAAAGATGACTACCTTTTCACATAAGTCTTTCAACAAAAGTCTTCTTTTTCCAAAACCTGCAACTTCAAAGAAAGAATGTCCATTAAATAATACAAAATATTAGAAGAAAATGTACATGAATAGAGAAGGGAAAGATAAAAACTATCAAAAAAATGAAACGGAAGGAATGGAAGAGATAAAATAAGCTACAAATATATACACATAAGCTAAGAAAAAAGATAGGCTTGGTATATATAGTTTGTCAAATAAATTACTTTAAATACAATAATTTATAGGTTAAAAGTGGATATAATATGAATAGGAATAATTTTAAAGTGTAACCGATATTAGTATGACATGAATTAGTTCATGAAATTGATAGAGTGTAGCCGTTGGAAAATGTAAAAAATCAAGAATAGATAAAATATGGTGATTTATAAGGGTTATAAAAACTAAAAAGACACCAATAGAATTAGAATGAATGAGATTTTTTTTTTTTTATAGCTCAACTTAGCTAAAAATTAATAGAAATATAGTGGAGGATTAATGAGATATATTAAAGGATGAAAAGTTATTAGTGAGGTGAGAAGATTTAGTATATATTAGAGAATGAGAAAGCTTTTTTAGACGTGCCACATCATCAAAACTCTTGAATAAGAAAGACTCAAGTTTTCTTTACAAAGATATATATATATATATATATATATATATATATATATATATATATATATATATATATATATATATAGATAGATAGATAGATCGCTTCATATATATATTTTGACTACAATAGATGATCATAGTATATATTTTATTATTTTGTTATATCGCTACATATATATATATATATATATATATATATATATATATATATATATATATATATATATATTGTTGAAATCCAAATCTTAAGTGCTACTATCAACTCATGGCCTTGAGTTTAGACTTTCTTCATTTTAATCTTCTAAAGGCATCACCCATCAAACATCATGTGTTGAAACCCCTCAACATCTCAAAAGAATGAAATGCTAAAAGAAAGAACATAATCACACTCAATATGGCTAGAAACATGCTTAAAGAGGAGAAAATGCCTCACAAATTCTGGGATGAAGCAGTTTTAACAATTGCGTACATCATCAACAGAAGTCCAACCACAAAGTTGATGGAAATGACACCATATGAGGCATGGAAAGGTATCAAACCTAATGCTAGCCATCACAAAAATTTGTGGTTCACTATGTTTCAAACATATCTCTAAACAAACAAAAGAAAGTTAGATCATAGAAGTCAAGCTATGATCCTAATAGAATATCGTCCAACTGGTGGCTATAAGTTGTATGCACCAAGTGGAAAAAAAATAGCAGGATACAATTTGATGCATGAAAAATGAAATTAATGAAAGTTTGACCTTCTTTGTATCAATAAAAGTTGACTTACACAAAACAAAAAGTAAACACTCAAATTACAGTTGAAAAACAAAAAGGAGGTAGGTTAGATTTGCGTTGGGGTTCGCTGCAAATACTTGAACAATAAAAAGATGACGATGATTGTACAAATAAATTTCAAAGCATGTGTAAATATTAAATTTTAGGTTCGATTCATCCCCATCAGTTTATGTAAACTAGATGCAAATGAGAAAATCGATGAATATTTTTCTAAATACTTTAGAATCCTTACATGCAATAATTTGACGGGTTAGAACCCAATTGGTGCTAGTTTATGTTTTGAATTTAATTTTTTTAAAATAAAATCAAAACGTCACGGAATTGAACGAACTACCTCATAATGAATACTCAAACTATTAAACCACTAGGCCAAACAAGTCCTTCTAATATCAAGAGGTTCTTAATTCTTTGAAATCATCGCAATTTTCTGAATATATTTTGAAAATTGTTCCAACAAAACCTAAATAAATAAAAGAATTTGATCACTGTGAATTTCAAATGCATGTCAAAATCTTACAAAATTGCATGTTAAAATGGTCATTTTTAAAATAATTTTACAAAACATTTTATTCTCTATTAGGAACAAATTTGACCAATATTTGAGTTTCTTTAAGATCAAATCAGTAATATATTGATTTAGATATTTACTACTAAAAATGAATTATTGATATCATGATACTTCAAACCCAAAGCCTATCTATTCAAATTGACCCTCAAGTAGTTACATTGCTTGAAGGTTGAGTTTTAAATGTCATTCTCAGGTGAAAATACATGACGTGATGCTGGCATAAAGACACTAGAGATCGAATTGAATAACACTTCAACCAATGTTATGTTCAAGGGGTTATGCAAAATTTGGTATACATCTTTCACTAGCTACTGCAATAGATTGAATTCAGATTGGACATTTTTCTTCCCTAGATTTTGTTGCAGTTAATTAAATTAAATACTTTAGAATAGACTAGTCCTTTCTTTTCTAACATTAAATATAGTGAAATGGACTGATTTTTGTTCAAACCAAAAAGCAATCAAGGGGCCCCTGTTAGTTTATTGCTCACTTCTGATTAATTTGTTATCTATGGCAAATATTTATTTCCTCTTTACCCTCTCAGTTTTGGCTCTTTTTATTTTCTCTATGTTTATTGCCTCTCTCACGCCTTCTCAAAATAGAGTAGAAAGGACTAGTTTTACAACTAATACTATCAGTTAATCAACTAACATACTAATTTGAAAATGTCAAATTAATTTCTGGTCACGGAAAATAAATCATTAAGTTAATATTTCAATGTTAAGTTGGTCCAAGTAGAGTTAGATCCATACATCTAAAGAAAGACATTGCATTCAAGTCTTGTGAACTAGAAAAGATGTGCTCTAGAGCCTAGAGGGAAGACTCCATTAAATATGATCACCCATAATTTTTAAAAGGAAAACACTGAATAAAATGTTAACAAGTATCCTAAAAAAATAAGTTAAGAAAACAAACATATTAGTATTATTTTCTTAGAAAATGTATATTGAGCTTTTTAAAAGTTTAAAAAATATTATTTCCAATAAAAATAATTTACTTTTAATTTTTAATTTTTTTCTAAAGTATCATTTTCAATAAAAATATTAACACATCAGTAATTTCTTGAGTAACTAACACATCAGTAATTTTCAACTTTAAATAGTTATTAAAAAATAATATGACATTAAATGATTGAATCTTGAATACAATATCCAATAAAATGATAGGGTTTTCTGAGGGTTTGCCGTCAAATTTTCTTTAATTAATTCCTACCAAAATTATTATTATTTTCTATGTGATGTTAATCTTTTTTTATTAAATTATTTTTTATCTTTGTAAAGAAAAGAAAAATGGTTTAACAAATAGGGAAGGATATGGTCAAATTCAAACAGTCAAAGCCCAGAAAATTTGTTCGTGTAAGGAATTTCTGAAGGCAAACTGCACAGATAACTTAATACTAATCCAATCTAGCACGTTATCTATAAAATTATGAATGAATAGCAATAATAGCATGACTTGACTTCAATCAAGAAGAGTACTTTTTCACTTTTTTTTGTCTGTCTCCTTTATATTTATTTATTATCATTGACACATTTTTCATATTTAATTTCACTTTATTTGTTCCTCTCTATTTTCTACACTACTCTTACATCCAAGTGACTATACTATCATTTTTCAATTGAAAAATCTTCGACAAAGTATACTATTATTGATGTTCGTGATAAATATGATAAAAGTGTCAACTAATATAGTCACAAAGTTACTACAACTCAATGGAAGGAAGAATCTTTTTCAGAGCAATTAAGGAACTACATGTTGATCCGAAATTGTGAGTTCAGTTATGCTACATAGATAATCCATTTAATCCGTTTATGGGTTTAGATGCGTAAGACATGTGGCAAACAAATATCCAAGGGTTGTGATTTTAAATTAAGAAATAAATATTTATTTAATTAATTAAAAAAAAAGAACTCTACGTTCATCTGTCTCTCTTTCTCTTCGTTGTGCATCACTGCCTTCCTACCGCCGCCCTCCATCGCCATTCGCCACCGTTGAAACCTGCATCCTCGGCCATAGATTCAAGTGAAACGAATTTCATTCCATTTTCTTACTTTCAGCCACCATAACTAAAAATCTGTAACATCCAAACCCTTTTGTCGTTGTAGATAATATTAGAGAGGGGGAAAAGGAGGCGACGACGGAGAGGGGGAAGAGGTGCGGAAATGGAATGATGCGATGGAGAGGGGGAAGAAAGTGGTTGTGATGTGTTTGAGAAGAAGAAAGACAGAGTTCTGTTTTTTTTATTAATTAAAAAATATTTATTTCTTAATTTAAGATAAGGTTAAATATGTTTTTGGTCCTATAAATATACCAACTTTTCATTTTAGTCTCTCTGAAATATTTCTTCAATTTTTAGTCTTTCAAAAATTTTCCATCTTCACTTTTGGTCCCTCCTTTAAAATCATAATCATAATACTATAAGCATCTCTCCAAAAAAAAAAATAGATTTTTTTAACAAAACATGAATTTAATATGAATTTTTATATTTTTGATGGTTAGAAATTGATATTAAATTCATGTTTTGCTAAAAAATTCTAATGTTCTTTGTTTTGCAATATTCTACACGTTTCTGCACAATTTCATTAAAAAATACTAAAACTAATTTAAAAATAAAGACCAAAAGTAGTGATTGCAAATTTTATAGGGACTAAAAGTTGAAGAATTTTTTTAGAGGAACTAAAACAAAAAGTTGGTATATTTATAGGGACCAAAAACATATTTAACTCTTTAAAATAACACCCCTTAAATATTTTTGCCACATGTCCTTCATCCAAACTCATAAATGGACTAAATGGAGCATTTCCTAAATGGAGCAGACTCAGAAATTGTAAAGGGAACTAGTTTGCCTTTATCCAAAGAAAAATAATTATTGTCACTTAGATGGATAAATCACCATCATTCGTTTTAGGGGAACAGATTCTCTCATGTGACTGGAGAGTCCAGTAAGATCTAGACCATTTATTTTCCACTACTCCATGCAGGACCCTTAATATATAAGTAATTGATGTTCACTTCACTCTCTCCATTGAAAATTTGACTGGAGGAGATCTGCTCCCTCGTTTTAGATCATAAAATCCACATAGATTGGATCAATGGGAGGTTTTGGTCCATCTTAGATTTATTAATTATACAACTTTTATACATTAAGAGTACCCTTAATTTCCTTATACAGATTCAATATATATTTTTTCGTATGTTTATCTCTCTTTATACTATATCGCTAACATATCATATTTATAAGGGAAATGATGTTTATAGCGAAACAACTAGTCCATAATCTTTAAAAACTCTTGCTCTTCTGTCTCTTCTATGTTCTATTTCAATTTCTTTGATGTTTTCACTACTCTTGATCGCAAGAATGTGATTAGTTGAGGTGACTTCACAATTTCTCAATTGGAAAGGGAATTTTTTTTTTTATACAACATTTGACTTTATTTATTAATTTATGTAAAATTGTTAAACGGCATGTAATTTAGGACGGAAGGGTAAATACTAATGTCCTAATGTGCAAAACATTAACTATGTGAGTAAAAGGAAAATTAAGCAAGGTAAAAAGTAAAAGTATAGTGATATTATTGAATAGGAAAATAATGAAGCAGCGTAGTGCCCTTATGTCATTGTCACATTATACTCGCATCCTTGGCTGTTCACTTTGTTCCCCCACAGAGTGCATATCCTCCCAAGTACATTCTTGGCATTTTCTCTTCTTTTCTCATTACATTCTCTGCTTTCAACTCTTCAATCCCTTCAATTCCACTTCCCTCTCTCTAATGGATGCAAAACCAAAACCCTCTTCAGAACCTTTCAAGTATCAGGTATGTACTAATTCTTAATACATTCATATTGTTTCCCAAGCTCTACTTAAAAAATAAAAATGTTACACACACATTTATGCTTTATGGTGGAACATGCACTTAGTTTTGAAGCATGCACTTAGTTTTTTCTTCTTCTAACTATGTTTTTTTTTCTTTCTCTTATGATATTTTCAGACATGGTTCTTGAAAGTTTCTATCCACTGTGAAGGTTGCAGAAAGAAAGTAAAGAAAGTTTTGAAGCGCATTGATGGTACTTTTACTCTTACTAGCTTCAAATTTCAAATCTTTTTAGGTGCCCTTATATTTTTTTTACTAAACATTCTTCTTTCTTCTTTACCATGCATAACTATGAAGGTGTTTTCACTGCAACAATTGATTCACAACAACAAAAAGTAACAGTAACTGGAAATGTTGGTGTTGAGACCCTTTTGAGGAAGCTGGTCAAAGCTGGAAAGTACGCTGAGATTTGGCCGGAAAATCTTGACGGGAAGGGAAAAAGCTCCGGAAAAGAGAAGAAGAAGAAGGATAAGAATGAACCAAAAGAAGTACAAAGCTTGCAAAACAAGGGAAGTGAAAGTGTTACCAAGTGTGAAAATAAAGATAAAAACAAGAACAAAAAGTCAAAAACTGACGCCGGTGAGTCACCGTCCGGTAATCATGTTGCTCCGGTGAGTGGTGTAGGTGGTTCTGATAATAATAAGAAGAAAAAGAATGATGGGTGTAGTGGAAATGGAAATGCAAATGGAAGTGATGGTTTGACTACAGTAGCTAAGAGTGGACCAGCGCTCAGTGGATTCCAATTTCAGAATCTTGGTCAGACTATGGCCCACCAAGTGAATCTTAGCCCTACACGTCAGCAATCATTCTTGTATCCATCAGAAACTGGTTATTACCCTCCAATGGTTTATATGTCATCAGCTTACAATAGATTGTATCCTATGGGAAGAGTTGGTGATTCTTCTTGTTATGTTCCATCTTCACCCTACACGTGTCCTCCTAGCTTTGTAGATCAATATGGTGCTTATCAGGTTCAATCTGGACCGTTGGTTCCTTTTGAGTTTTTTAGTGATGAAAATGCTAATGGATGTTCCATTATGTGAGGATTGTGAAGAAAGAAAATGTTGCACTTTTGTTTTGGTTTTATGGTCCAAGAAGACTCCTAGGTAGTTTTGCAATGATAGGTTTAAGGGTTGTTTTACAAGGCCAATACATTGTACTCTCTTTGGTCTTGTAAGCCTTATAAGGGCTGTTTTTGTACTCTAGGCATCTCAAACTGAAATGTTATGTTTTAGCTTTGTTTTTGTTATGGATCTAATAGTAAATTTTGAGATAAATATATCTAAATTATGTTGAAAAATTTACATAAACTTGTCGTGGGAGAATTTCTGTGTATGTTAGATATTAAATAATTTATTCAATTTGCAAATGTTATAAAAAAATACACGAAATTTGAATACAAGTGAATCTATTTAGAAGGAAAACAGGTACCCTTGTATTATTTCAACATTAAAATATAGTTGGTGTATGTGATACTATAAGTGTATACCTCTGTCTCTCACTTTTTATCTTATGCAACTTGCTTATAAAAAGTAAACACAAAAAAGACACATTGTAAATGACATTAAAATTTTGATGTGCAATATCATTTCCCAAACACAGCATTATGGAGGGGTGGGGATCTCATACCATAAAGAAATCTATGCTCATTTGCAAAAGGTAATTAATATTCAAGATAACCCAGTTAAAAAATTAGCATGTGCAAAAGGCAATTTTTTTAGAAAAGTTGTTTCAGAAAAGAAAAGAAGCAATATAAGGACTAAAAATGTGATAAACAAAATGGGGACATTTGCTTAAATCGAAATGAGGGAAAAGGGAAAGAAAAAATGGTGGAGGGTCTAATTTGAAGCACACTTTGTGAGTAAGCAAATGTATATACAAGACAGTAGGCAAAAAAAGGCAACATTTCTGATTGAATTTTGGTCTTTTTTTTGGGACATTTAAATGTGGCAGGACTATTCTTGTGGGGAAAAAGTTGGAATTTATTTAAAGCACTTTATATTGGGGCCATTTAAATCTCAGTGAAAAGTAATTTCATATTCTAAACTTTAAACCTTAAAACTAAAGACTCTATTTGAAAAGCTTCACAGTTAGAAATATATATATTATTAGTAAAGAGAGATTTGATTCACATAAATTAAAGTAGTCTATAAAAAGAAGATTATAACACTATGGGGCATGATTGTCATGAAAGGTTTTTTTATCCAATCTTGACTGTGATATAGCAGAACATAATAATAAGGTGGTAAGTTTAGAGGATTGTAAACCAGAAGTTAAAGAAATCTGATAAAAGGTTTGAAAGTTTGTAGAGTTTTTTCTAAGAAATTTTGTAGTAAGTAACATTCATCATTGATAATGCTAATTGACGTTTATTCTTTTAATTTTGTGGTAAGTGATCGATTTTGGGAAGAATGTGTTGATTACAAATCTGATAAATAAAGGTTTATTATCGCTTTTGTTTTGTTTTCTGCTATGTCCAGATTTGAACTTAGGACCTTCAATTTTTTATTCTTTAGCTCAAATCAATGGAGCTACCCACCTAACTCCCTGAAGTTGATTATGACTTATTCTATTTTTGTGGCGTTAACCTTCCGGCTCCAAGAGAATAAAGGCTTTAATAATCTAGAGTTCGGTTGTGAAGTAAAGATAACATAGTCAAGAATTATTCCATCAAAGAACCTTTCATATTTTATAAATTCAACAAAATAAATTAAAATATATAGTTAATTAATCTGAATTCCACAAATCTATTATTATGGCAAGATATTAACGGATTAACCAAAATCTGTAAAGCAAAATCTTTGAATATAAAAGGAACGAATAATTCTAAGTTCAAAATTTTCATATGTACAACCTTTGAATATCATAACTATCTAGAAAACACTACTTGACCAAGGTGTCCATTCAAAAGCTTCACATGCAAATTTTCTTTGGTCAAGGTCAATGCTTAGATACAAATTGATGCCTTTGAAGTCCGTTTATTCATCCCAAGGATGATTACCATTACAGTGACATCATCATGATACTTTCTCCTCCTCCCAGCCGGAATATTCATCAACTCCTCCGTGCTAAAACCTGTAATGTAAGAGAATCGATCAGGTTAACTAACTGATAATAAAAACACAAATATCTATTTATAAATTCAGCATGGGATCTCAGAAAACAACCTGCAGAATTAGCTGCTTTTTCGACTAATTCTTCAATGAGACATTTAGCTGGATCACCATGAGGATTGGTCAAGATATAAGACTCCACAAGATTCACTGCTTCCTCATTGCTGAAGAAGTCAAATAAACCATCACTCGCAACTATAACAAATTGATCAGAAGTAGAGATTTTATGCACGTTCAGTGATGGCTCGGTCGAAACATATGGCGGACTCTTAAGATCACGTACTCGAAGGATTCCCATTAATGCTTCATTCAGAATTTTCTGCATGAGAAAAAATCAAAGTTATTTGTTTGATATGAAGAATATTATACTCATCGCAATAATTGGATTTATAGACCAGTAAACTCAGAAAATGCATGACACTCTTTCCATCTCCTCATCAATCACCATTAGCAGCTTGAATAATGGTACAAATTTTAAATAACTATTTTTCTATGGAACCCATAGTCCATACACTTGATTTGACATGGTATATAATATAACACGGATCCGGGGATATGGGAAATTCATAAAACCAAAAGATATGATGTGGTCTAGATATATTAACACTGAATTATAAATTAATAAAAATAACATATTTCACATAAATGCATATTGTTGGTAAAAGGACATTGATATTTTTAATTACTGACTACATATGCAAATGAGGTTGCAATTTACAACAAGATACTTGTAATCAATCTGTTTGTATGCACTCCAATTGTGCTCACAACATTATATAAGAACAAGGCTCGAATTTTTGAAGCTATATCCCAAAGTATCGAAGAGGTATCCCAAATGTATTGCTCAACACCTTTTAAAAGTTTTTAAAAAAAATTAGGATACTTCTTGGATATATATATATATATATAGGAGTAAAATGCATATATATCATTATCTGATGTGAGTATGAAACTGTAAATATCAGTATCCAAAATCATTTATAAACTCATTGGCTAAAATTTAAAAAAGATACCAACCTTTTTCAAGTAGCCAACTCCAAATGCGCGCGTAACCTTCAACTTTCCTTTCACTCTCCCTGATACAATGGTTTTAGGATCATCGGGATGATCGGCAAGAAGTTGAACTCTTTCAGCTTCATTGTCAACAGTATGACTATCAGTAAGTTGAATAGCTTTCAACCTCTCATTCCCACTCGTTCCGTTACTGCAAGTTGCCAGCACTGCTCTACTGTCTCCTAGATTGAGTGTACACAAATCATTCCCATGAAGAAGCACAAGTAAAACACAAGATCCAATAGAGACTAAATCTGGACGTTCTTCCATTTCCTGCTCAACCATGTACAAGAAATCATTCTCAACCTGACTAAGAACATGTTTGAGGCTATCAAGTACCACATGTGAAAATGATTTACTAGAGGAAGATTGATGCTCATGAAGAGTACGACTATCATCAAATCCTTCGTTGTTAGAGGTGTTGATAGAATTTGGTTTTGAATCCCAATCTATTGTATTTAGATAAGATACAATAGAGTCGTAAAGGGTACAGGCCAGAAAGTCCGCTGCATCTCTCCCATTAAAGCCGTCATAAATTGCACAAAAAAGCCAACCATTTTCTTCAGAACAAACTGCTTGCACTCTATCTTCACCAGCAGCTCCTCCCGCTACTTGTACTTCCGTAGCACTAAGAAAACCTTCACTTCTAGAAGGAGCACTCATGAATTTAAACGAACAAGGGTCATATTCATGCATATCACTTGGACTTGACGGGCTACAACTTAGGTTTGACAAACTACTATGAAGAGAAGATGATAGCATGTCCAACATTCCAAGACTCGGTGAAGAGGGTACCCGTCGAAATGAATTAGGAGAGTCCAAGTTTGGAAGGATTTCTTCTCCTATCACACCATTGCAGATGTTTGTGTTGGCAAGTGTACAATTTGCACTTAAGGCAGCACCAGACAAGCAAGAGAAACTGCTTGTTCTTCGCATTTCAGGGCGTATTTTGCAGCCATTGGCAACCTTGCAAGGGATACCTCTGTCGCTATTGCATTGATAGCCAAAACTTATTTTCAGTTCACCTTCAGGACTATGCATGTTTGTCTCCTGGTTTAAAAAAATCATTCTCAAAAGTATCAATATCACTGGTATATATGAAATGCCTCAATTTTTTAATCAATGTATATATTCATAAATACTAACTATGAGAAAATATCCATTTAATCATATAAAAACTCAACTGATTGATTTTCTGCTCTATTGATATATCAGATAATGCTCCAACAATGATTCCTTCAAAAAATTGCAGCCTGCACCACAAACATGAGTAAGCAGCCATCAGATCAACGGATAAAGAACTGACGACACTAAAACTTATTAGCAACGAAACTTGATAACATAATATTTACATGAAAGTATATAAATGTGTCTATTCAATTGTTTGCAGGTTTTAGTGAGTATAAGTAGGAAAGACACTAAAAGATATGAATAGAGAGGGAGAAAAATTACAATCTAAACTGTGATGATAACATTAATTACATGCAATCAATGGAAAAACAACAGAGATTCGTTGAAGTAGAATTTAGTTTCACAGTAATGTTTCAATTCAAACATCGTTGGTTATACATATTCAGCCTCAGATTATCTCTGTCAAAATCTGCAAATAATGGAATCAAATTCTCTTTTGGAAACCTATAATGGTTCAACAAAAACTATACAATGAATAGGTTCTTAACCAAAATTTATACTTCCTTATTTATGTGAGATGGGGAAAGGGTTACAAACAAAATAACAAAGCATAGACAATCAGAGAGAGAGAGAGAGAGATTAACTCAAATGATCTTTTATCTATAATCAAACTAACAGCATAACATAACAGAGAGGCCAAGAAAGATAATCTAATTTCAGACTTCACAGTAGCTAAATGCCAAGTATCTCCAGTTGTAAATTCATGTATTTCATTCCAACCAAAAAAGACAAAATTATATTCAGTTCCTGTTTGGTTTCGATTTTTTTTTACGCCACCTCATGTTTTGAAGGTCATTAGACGTGAAAAAGGGAAGCTACAATTTCTAGAGTTTAGGAGACGTGTGTTTGGGCTAACCCCACCGCCGTTCCAAGAACATACTCAACTGATCACCATAAGCAAACAAAAAGCTCCTTCTGTCAATGGTAAAAGAATACAAAAGACAAAAGTCTAGAAACACAAATCTATGTGCACTAAAATCAATGTCCTGGTTTGCTTGCTTCCAATCTCTCTCTCTCTCTTACTCAATCAAGTGTCATCGACAATGACACTTATTATTATAATACTTAAAACCATTGATTAACGCAAGAGGCTAATTAACTAAAACTAACACTTCACAAAACTTGATGTAAAATAAAATCACACCAAAGGTGCATCTATATTAGGTCCCAACCTGTAATTATCTATGAAGCACACGTCAACACCAATAAAATTTTGACACAATTAACATAATTCAATGTAATTACATGTATCACTGATGTGTTGAACACTAACACATGACGAACATCGGGACACGCTTTCGATCAGAGGTGTCGATACTACAAAGATAACTATTAACATATTTAAGGAAATCAGCGGCATATACAGTCTACAATGAACCAATGCTTGAAAATTGTTCGAAACTCTTACTACAACCATGTCACTCCTCGTCGGTAAAACCTCATAGTATTACTCGTCAGCACGACTAAACATGACCAATCAGTATCAATTCAACAAAACAAATACTAATGCTCAAAACTCAAACAACAAAAACCAATGTCACACCTCGTAATTAGAACCTCAAAACTCAAATTTCAACTGTTTTTGTCAAATTAACACCAATCTTGAACTTCTACTTAAAGGTGACGACATTGATCATCATCAAAGTTTCAAACAATTTTCAAGCATCAACAAACCCCTTGTAGACCCCACATGGGACACTTCTCCATGACCCATCTAAACAATTGTTTTTTTCATCAAAAAACATATACAATTACTCATAACTTCTCCAATAGCAAAATTATTATATCAAAGCTTAAATAAAAAAGCTAACATCTTTTTCATAAAATAGTCAAAACCCACAAAGAACAAGCACAAATACATGACATAAGAAACTCAAAAACACAAAATATCATGTAAACACACAAACACACAGCTTATTAAAAAAAAAACATAAAAATTATAGTTTTATAACAAAAGAAGAAAAACCCACTTACAAATAGATCCTGAAGAAGCCAATGAATGAGATGCAGCAGAGATTGAAGAAGCAAAGAATGCAAGCATGGAAAAAAGGGGATAGGGTTGAGAGGGAGAGGAATGGATTGTTGTTAATGTGAAAGTGGAGAAAATAAGTGCTTCAAGGAAACGCGAAAAGCGAGTTGGTTGGAAAATTCGAATGGTAGAGAAGAGAAGAAAGAAGCTGTTTATATATTAGCAACCAAATTTCTTATGGTTCATGCTTCTCTCTCCTTCTTTTATCCTTTTCATTTATTATCGGTCAAAAAGAAAACTAATTTCTTTTAATCTTACATTGTTTGTTTTGTAAGTTTATCTCTTCACTTAAATGGAGTCAAAAAAATTTAAGATTTTGAAACTTTTTACTTCAAAAAAAAAGATTTTGAAACTTTTATTATCTTTGGTTTTCTAATCAAGTCGTTTTATATTTTTATTCTCTCTTACTTTTATCTTTTTCATTTATTTTCGGTCAAAGAGAAAAACTAATATTTATTTTCTAATTATAAAACTAATTTATACCAAAAATACAATGTTGTCTTTTGTTTTAACCTCCTTATGTTTTTTCACTCTTAGAAACAAATTAAAACAAACTCACTCAATAAAATACACTAACTCAATCTTTCTTTAAAGAACAAACAAATTTAATCTTAATCTCAATCAAAACAAATTTTTCTATAATTTAACTTTTAAATATCTTAAGAGTTAAAAACTTGACACGTCATCAAAATTATATCTTTTTGTGTCTTTTGCTTCAACATCCCTGCATTTTTTCTTACTTAAAAACAAATTAAAACAAACTCGCTCAATAAAATACACTAACTTAATCTTTTTTAAAGAACAAACAAACTAAATCTTAATCCCAATCAAAACAAAATTTCCTATAATTCAACTTCTAAACATCTAAAGAGTTAAAAACAATTTACAATCTATAATGGTACGATTTAAGTGAAAAGATAAACTTCAAAATGATAGTAAAAACACATTTTACTAGGAGTTTGCTAGGAGTTTTAACAAAGGTACGTTTTACTAGGATTTTTACTAGGTTTTAACAATTTACAATCTTCAAAACAATTCAACTTCCTATCTAAATGTCTTTTCATATTTAAAAGGTACGATTTGTCAATTATACTTTTTGTCAATTACTCTTATCTTTTTCAATAAAACTAATTAATGTTATCTATTTGAAAAACTAAAGCTTGTTTTTTTTAAAACAAAGTTTGTTTCTTGTTATCCTCAAATTTAAACAAAATTTTGTTACAGACAATGATTTCAAGAAGAGTTAAAATTCTATAAATAAGATGAGTATCAATTATTATAAATTTCAAGTGCAGAGTAAAAGAACATATATGAGAGAAGAAAATAAAAGACCCCATAAATGTTCAAAAGGAAGAAAATTGATAATTGTTTGTTATGAGAGAGCGCGCGTAAAAAAAAGAAATTTGTTGGAGAAAAAGATAATGTTTGTTACGAGAGAAATATAACATATTAAATTTATTAGAAAGATAAAGTGAGTGCAAAAATATAGGAATTTATTGGTGGATTAAATGAGGGTATAATAGGAAGAAAATATGTAAAAATACACATCGCTATTTTGATGTTAATTTTCTAAAGAGACACTTAAAACGGAACGGAGGGAGTACTTATTATAAGACATTAGCGGAAAAATGGACACGATCTTTCTACTGCGCTAACGCATGTGATTATTTTATTATGTTTGTTTGTATAATTTTGATTAAAATTTAAAAATATTAATGAAAATTATTGATATATTGATTTATAAACAAAATATTGTCAAGGCATATAAAAAAATTATTTTTGAATCATAATCACTTATAAACCAACAAAGTCAATATAATCCTCGACTTTGATTAGTTGTAACATGAAAGAAAAAGAAAAAAAAACTTACAGGTTAATTCTGAATTCTGATGCAGAGGGCTGAGGTTGAGAAAAACTAAACAATGCAGAAGCGAACTAAGAACTGTGAGAACCCTACTTATTAATATTTAATATAGTGTTAACAAATCTATTTCTAAAATATTTTGAGTCATAATTTTTTTTAAAGGATTTGATGTCCAATATTTTTAGCTCACGTTTATTACTAAACTTTTTTTTAGAGAATTTAAAGTTTAATCTTTTACATTATATTTTGCTCACATTTGTTACTAATCTTTTTTTCAGAAGATTTAAAGTACAATCGTTAACATTATTTTTTGCCCACGTTTGCTACTAATTTTTTTTAGTGTATTTAAAGTTCAATATTTAACATTATTATTTTTTGTTCACGTTTGTTGCTAATCTTTTTTTAGAGGATTTAAAGTCCAATCTTTAACATTATTTTTTGTTCACGTTTGTTACTAATATTTTTTTAGAGGATTTAAAGTCCAATCTATAACAATATTTTTTGCTCACGTATATTACTAATCTTTTTTTAGAGGATTTAAAGTCCAATCTTGAACATTATTTTTTGCTCACATTTGTTACTAATATTTTTTAGAGGTTTTAAAGTCCAATCATTACCATTATTTTTTGCTCACGTTTTTATGAATTTATTAAAGACTAAGGATAAGTAAATTATATTAGTAAAATAATAAAATAAAATGAAAATATTGTTTTTTTGTGGAAGTAATATTAAAATAAATAGAACAACACATATGTACAACATAAAATCGGCTGATAAAAAAGTAACATGAGTTTTTGTTTTGTGCTAGTTTTTTGTGACTTTGATATGTGGTTAACGGAGGTAAAAGAGGGTTAACAGGGACGATTAGTGATATGGATTAGTATTCCACGTGTTATTTTATAATTGACTAAAGGTAAGAACAATTTATAAGAAATTGTGTGTGAGTTTTCTCTTTAAATTAAATTTATTCTTATTTATTTCTTACATGTGTTGTTTGTATCTAAAATAAAATTAAAATTAAAAATTAAGGGTATTTTTGGAAAGAAAATTTCAACCCAAAATATGCTGAAAGGGATAGTTTTCTTTATATATAGTATAGATATACCTACTTTTCAAAAAATTACACATTTAAAAGATTGCTTCTTTTCAAAAAATATTTTTCCTTTTTTTCTTTTTTCTTTTTTTTTAGTTAAAAGAAAAATTATATCAAATAAAAAGAAATAGATAAAGAGACTATGTGTATTAAACTTGACTCATGTACAACCCTAAAAGGGGATGCAACCTAATCTATCCTAAAAATTCATTTATTTATTTTTAGTATTTTTTTTATCTATTTAATATTTTTTAAACATATATTAAGTGTAGTATATGTTTTTATAAGTTGAACATTTAATTTTTTTTTAAGAAATTAAAATGATATATTAACACGAGACAACAAACTATCTTGACGGCGGGTACCACCTAAGACATCCGGAAAATATCACAAAAGTTCAGCAAATAGCAAAATAAACTAGCCAATACCCGCACTTAAGAAAGGGGTTTGACACCAATTAATTAAATGCTATAATAAAAGTTTACAAATTTAGCTTTAAACCACCATAAGGAAAGAAGTTTAACATTCTTCCGTAACTGAATAGGCAAATGTTCTTTATTATTAAACAATTTGTCGTTCTTTTCCTTCTATATCACCCACGGACAAACAAACCAAATCAGATGCATTAGAGAACATCGAGATTTACCATAGCCGGAAGAAGTAGCGAACTGATAAAAATGATCCACAATATTAGATGGATCTCCCGAGTAAACACCAAGCTAGTTTCTAACCAACTACCATAGTTGACCAAAAGAATGACAAGACAAAAATAAATGATTTTCTAATTCATGTTCCCCACAAACAGAAACACACAACTGAGTCTCAGAAGGAATAATGCCTCTACGGAACAGGTTTGTCTTAGATGGCAATCTATTTCGAAAAAGACGTCAAACAAACACAAAGACCTTCAATGGAACATCCTTCCTGCAAAGAACAACCGCTGGGACATGCATAGTGGTGGCCGACCCTTATGTGAGCAACTCTATAAGCACCGCTGACAGTATATCTCACGACGGGGTCTGGTATCCATCTCTAGAAATCCTCAACATCAACCTGCAATATAACATTTAACAACATATTCCTACACTCCTCTACCAAGGCCTCCTCCCATGCGCACAACCTCCTACGCCACCTCCAAGCCTCACAATCTTCATCCCAACCCCAAACAAACATTTATGCTACAGTCGTCAATCGCAAATTTTATTTTCTGATAAATCAAACAAACGGTAGAATCTACCACAAAAGGGGACCTCACCTACCCATCTATCCAACCAGAACAGAGACTTATAACACTTGTTTAACATAATCCCTAAATTAAATGAAAGTTTGATATAATTTATTAACTTAATGGTAAAAAAGAAAAAACATTTATGCATCTTGCAAGATCATTTATAGTCAATTCAATGTATAATCTATTGACAAGTACTCGCCGACATTGGAAGTATCACAAAAATCTCATTTGTTGTGTATTTTTTTCTTATGATAACGTCATGATGGAAAAGGATGTTTTTGATGTACTGTTGTCTAACATGCTTAGAGGCTGTGATGAATTAAATGAATGGTTACACATTTTAGTTCCTTTTCAAAATTTTGGACTTTTTACATTTTCGTGTCCATTGATTTTCTGAAGAGTTAGGCCAAAATAAGGGCCATCCATAAAAAATTCTTGGTTCAATAATTCTGGAGGATCTTGTTTACCAATCATTTTTAGTGACATGACTTTTTTTTTATATATATAAATTTCAGTAACATGAATTTAAAAAGGCTTAACTACTAATCTTTGACATGAGAATTAATTTCATAATAACCATGTGGAAATTTTCAATAAAGAGTACAGTCGTTAAAAAATGTTTGGATTTTTTCGACTCGTTCACGTCGTTTTCTTTTTTTGACCAAGTTGGTGTCATTTTCTTAACTCTTGACGCTGTCCATAGATTGTATTTTTTTCTTATGAGATGCCGATAAATTGTATAACTCAATGTCCAAATAGGATATTGATAGAATTATACATCCACACGAGTATATGTAACAACAAAAATTGTTTAAAAAAAACAAAACAAAAATTGGGTCCATAATTTGTAACTAGGACCTATAGATTTTGCTCTCGACTCCAAATGTGTTGTTGATATCTCTCACAACAATAACCACGATGTTACTGAGTTCGATGATATAATCAAAGATTGTAAATATCTATTCTCTTCTTCTTTTGAGATCTTTTGTGTTGAGTTCATTAGGTCTTCTTATTCTGAGAACTCTTGTGTTAAATTCAATGAGAAAATTAAATGAGGCAGCTCATGTTTTAGCAAGGATTGTCTTATCTTTAACTAGTTCTAAATTTTTTATTGAGAACCATGTATTCAAGATTTTTTATTTTATATTGTAGATAGAACCGTCATTGAAAACTCACACACGTAAGTAGAAGAGTTGAGATTCGAACCTAAGACATTTGATCTAGCAATTTTGATATATGTACATGTTGAATTAGAACTTGTGGTTTGTATTCAAGATATTATTATAAATCGAAAGTTATATCCATCTTTTAATAAATAAAAAAATGATTGACCAAAAAACAAAAGTATTAACCATATCCACCATATTTAATGATATTCTTTTTAAAATATCTTACAAATAATTTAAATTTATCTTCTAATACTTTTTTATTATCATGAAACAACTTCTAAGAAGAAATATACAAAAGAGGAGGACTAGAACCACATACTCTTTGATTGGTTAAATTTTTATATATCACACCAAAGCATGTGTTGTCCCGTATGGGAGACCCGTATGAATTGTAAGCAATCAAAGAGATTGAGTGTTAAGTATCTTGCTAGCATTATTTTATACAAAATGAGACTAGATTAGTTATTTTTTAAAGAGTGTGAGTTTTTTTTCTTTCTAGTTTATGTACAAAGCTGCCATGGACTATGTGTCGCTTTTGCTAGAAAATGAAAATTGAGATTGTATGCGAAGATGCTTATGAATAATTATTGTTATTAGTTACGTTTAATGAGAACAATGTTTGTTCCTGAAGTGTTAGACTATGATATTTGTAATTTCAATAGATGAAGGGTATTTAGGGTGTTGATGCAAATTGTTTACTTTTTTGTGCATAAGGTCTGCAAGATTAGTTGGAGTTGTTTGTTGTTAAGTTGGTTCTGGGAAGGGTTTTTGGGTACCGTTTGTGTGGTGTTTTGTTTGAGCTTTTAGCTGTGGAGGGTGCTATAGTATATGCTGTTGCCTGTTGGAGCTGGTTATTCTAATGGAAATGGAATCATGGAGATTGTTTTATAAGGTAATGCGGTGACGTTTTGGGGTTTATATGGAGGGTGTTGTGCGGATCCGGGAGTAATGTAAGCGTTGGTTGTTTGGTTGGTTAGAGCATTGTAGTTGGTTGTAGGAGTGTTTTTTATGCTGAAGTTATGGGTAAGGAGGGACTGTGGAGTTATGGTATGGCAAGCTGTTGTGCTGCCTGCGGTTTTGGTTTTGTGGTGCATGTTATTAGGTTTTTTGGCTGCTATTGGATAAGGTGGTTGGGTATGGGGGCTTCTTTGTTTTGGTGGTGTTGTGTTTCTGTTTTTTGGTGTTGGCTTGCAATGACATGGTGTTGGTATTGGCATGGCTTGCAACAACATGGTGTTGGTATTGGCATCGTAGGTAGCCTTTTGTTGGAGCTATTCAACTACATGGTGTCCACTTAAACTGCAGCAGAGAAAAACTGGCAGGACTTCACCATCGTGATAAAAAAGATATACTAACTATGGAATGACCAAAACTAACTAAACTTGCTAACAAATGTGATGCTAGCCTTCAAATTGGGTCAGGGTGAGATACAACAAGACATTGATAGGAAAATAGTCCCTTAAGTAAAAGGAACAGTCAATTCAGAATCACCCATATTAAGACATCACAAATTCCCTATCAATCGCATATTGAAGATTGGCAATTTAGAGCAAAACTTCAGTTTATTATATAGTTTTTGCCAAGCATTGCAAAGGATTCGAAGCTCGTGAATGATAGGTGTTTTATATGGTTGTGGTTGTGGTCCTGAATCAACCAAACCTTGTACTGTTATGTGTGTGGCATTGGGACAGTGAAATACCATGGTTATGTGGTGTTGCAGTAATGTGGATGCTTCATGAATTCGCAAGAAATAGCACTGCTCTTAAATCCAGTATCTAGACTCAAATTTAGAACAAAGAAGATCACTTCAATTTGATAAACTATATAACCGAATTTGTCATATGAAATGAATTTAAAAAGTTGAACTTTATTAATGAAAATAATTTTTTAAATCACATGTTTATAAAGTTTAACACTATTTCAAGTGTTCAATATTTATTTTCTATACTGATGGAGAAAAATTGAAAAAACGAGTATAGTTGCATTTTTTTTTAATCAAAGGATGGATACGCAAAAGGGCAAAAGCAGTTGGCAAATGTCAAACTAAACTTACAATTACAAACGATGACAGTAAGTAAATCAACCTCTGAAATGTTATAGAAAACAACTTTTTTTTTTTTGAAGCACTTAAAGAAAAAGCAAACTTAGGTGAATGCCTTAGAAGTACCAAATGAATTTCAAAATAGGCATCGCATTACATAGATCAAAATAATCCAATCTCTCTAACAAAAGTTGAACTCAACACATGATAGTCTGTAAAAAAAACACAATAAAGAAGTGATCATTGTGTCTACTGCTTAAGTTCAGTTTTCTTCTTCTGCCACAGGCGATCAATTCCACTGTCGGCATCTCCCTGCAAATAAAACAAGCATCAATAACTCGATTAAGTAATTTCCAAGGCATGACATGAATTACAAGTCATACAATTTTATAATTTTATACATAAAATATGTCCAACATAAATATAAAGATTTTCATCCACATCCCTACTTATTTCAGTGTGTTTCTAATAACAATCACAGTTTTGGCGACTTTTTCAGAGTCAATTGAGAAAAAATAAATAAAAAAAATGTTACACATTAGTTAATTTCACTATGTTTTCTGCATTCGAAAAATACTCCCCCAGAGACATCAGTGATGTATAGAGTAGTAATAATTTGCCAAGAATTCATGCAGAAAATTTGTCAAATTTCTTGGCTTACATTGGTCAGTCTGACACAAAATTGCAAAATTTTAAAAGAAACCATACTGATAATTTGTAAACTTAGGAAAGGAGATAACTATCACCAAATATAAAATACAAGTTAAAACAATGCGAAGTAAACTACTAGAAGACCAAAGCAAAGAAACACAAGGTAATTAAACAGAAAAAACCAAATCAAGACAAAAATTTCAAACCCCCAAAATAAGTTTTTAATAAACAGGCAAAATACCAATATAAGATATATAGAATCAACACTTTGAACTTGATTTAATTGAAATCAAATCAAGAGATGAAATTTGGTCCCTCACTTATATTCTTGAGGCCAAATTTAGACCCGGCAAAAAACAAATCCGTCTGTGGAACATAGCGCAAATAAATAAGCTTTTAAGGAATTATGTTATATTGGCAGTTTCATGAATTGCCTTGAAAAGCTTATGAATAATACATAAGAGCTTATTTATTTGCATAAGATGTTTTGTACAAGCTCAAAAATAAGCCTATCCAAACAGGGCCTAAATTGGGCATATAGAAATTACTTTAGTTGACTAAATTAAGCATTTCAGCCTTAAATAAATGAAACATAATTCACACAGTATACACAATAATTTCAAAATTCGATTTAAAAACCCAGAACATATATGGTGCTTATAGCTTAATTAAAAACAGACAAACCCTAATAATTCACTCTTAATTCAACACAAATCTCCAAAATAACAAAGATAAAAATTGAAATTAGAGTTAAAAAATGGATACCTGAGCACGGGTGAAGCCGCAGAGAGCAAAAGTGGAGAAGTGACCATTGTAAACACCGCTCTCATCCAAATGACCTATGTTAATCTGGACTGAGGCATGATCCTTTGCAGTAATCAATCTGTTTGTAGCAGAACTAAAACAAATCCAAAATTCAAATTCCATAATCAAAACAACAAATACAAACCCTAACTTTTGAAATCAATAAGAAAAAGAGTGCATACCACTTCCTAGGAATGTAGAGCTCGGTGATTTGTCCTTCTTCGTTCTGCATCTTTAGGGTTTGTTGAAGAATCACTTGGTAGCAAAAATCTAGAAAGAAGAAAATAAAGTAAATTAGAATAAATTGAAGGAGATGATTTCGATTTGCAAAATGAAATGAAGAACGATTCAAATCGTTTGTGAGAGAGAAGAGACGAACCAGAAGAGAGAGATGCAGAGGGAGACAGTGGCCAAGAGAAGCTACAAGCTGTTATAAACCTAAACCCTAATATTCATGGGCCGGGTTTTTTTAAATTTATATTAGAGCTTAATAGTTCATATCAACAACTTACTTATTGCACCTCCTTTTTTGTGATAAGAGTTTTTGTATAAACTAGTCTTTAAGTTTTTTTTTTATCATAAATAAATAAGTCCTTTAAGTTTGTAAACGTTTTAAATTTATTCCTTCTATTAACCAAACAATGATGTGGTAGAAAGAATAAGTCGAAAGTATTTACAAACTTAAAGAACTTATTTGTAACCAAAATAACTGATCTGTTACAAACCTCAAACTTAAAAGACTTATGTGCGACCAAAATAATTTAAAGAATCAATCTGTTATAAACCTCAAACTTAAAGGACCTCTGGTGTAATTTAGTTTTTTTTTAAATTATGGGTCATGTTAACTTGTGCCATAAAGATCTAAAAAAAGAATTAAAACATAAGTGTTGTATTGAAAAAATAAGTTTATAACCTTTCAAGACATTAAATGCATAATTTCAAAAAAATAAGTTTCTACATTTAGCTTCTAAATTTGTGCCTTAAAGGAAGAAGTTTACATTTCCTAAAACTATTTATCAAAAATGATTTTCAAGAGAAGCTACTGGAAACAACTTCTCATTTAAGCCATTTCAATATCTTATTTCATATTCTCATTGTTTTAGAAGGTTGCAACAAACAAAGGAAAACTTTTGAAAGTGAATATTATTATTTTAAAATGTATGTTTTTTAAGAAACAAATTGTAACAAAATAGACCCATAGTGTATATTTAATAATCTGAAGTAGTTTCTAGATTTTTATTCTTCACATTTTAATTTTTTCAGAAACCGTAACAAACAAATTAAGACTTTTAAAAGTGATCATTTTTACTTTTTGGAAATAAAAGGTTATTATTATTATTTTGAAGTATTTTTTTCTTTAAAATATCTTTTAGAAAGAAAAAAAAAGTTTAAAAAACCTTAATCCGATTGTTTCATGCATTTCAACCCTGCCTACCTCGGTTTGAAACCTAGCATAATTATACAACAAAGTCGACCTAATATGCAATAACAATGTAATTTAAGTTTTTCTCATGTAAATTTCGAGATAAAGCAAATTTTTCTTATGACAAGATAATATTATATTATCGCTTTCCTTAAAATTCGATGGATTGAAAGAGGAGAAGAGCAACCATGTATGCATTAGTGATGCAAATTCTCATGTAAATTCTTTATTTAAACACTCTCCTTGTTTTGCTCCAAAACACTAGTTTACCGATTTAATCTCTCCTTCATATTGTTTTGACTTTTCTCTATTTTCATCCTCCCCCTTTCCAAGAGAGGGAAAAAAGAAAAAGAAAAAAAAAACTCCATGGCTTCTCAACCTTTGCATGAAACAAAGAGATCACAAGCTAAGAGAGCACTACGTTCCCTAGGTATAGGAATTGCAATTCCCATTGCACTCACATTGACAATAATCATCCTCTTTGGATCAGGCAGAAAGTACAATGTCTTGGCCAAACCATTTTGGTTTGCACCACTTTGGTACATTCATTTAGCCACGTTGGGTTCATCTTTCTTCATGGGTCTAGCTGCTTGGTTAGTTTGGGCTGATGGTGGATTTCAAGGTGAAACAGATGCATTGTCTTTCTATGTAGCACATGTCTCTCTAAGCATTGTTTGGCATCCACTTGTTCTTGTTATGAATGCTTATTGGCTTGCCTTGGTTTCTGGTATTGTTAATTGTGGTACCCTTCTTATTTGTTACTTGAGGTTTAAAAAGGTTAATCCTTTTGCTAAAGATTTGGCTAAACCGTGTTTGGCTTGGACTGCTTATCTTACTCTTATTAGCTTCAAGCTAATGCTTCTTTGATTATATAGTTTTGTAGTTAATTGTTATATAACTTGTTGATAATGGAAATTAATATCCATTTTAGATTTACCATAGGGGTATTTTAAGGAACCAACAAAATTTGTAATTTGTTAGCAATTTTAATGTTTGCGCTATATTTTCCACTCATATTCATTCTTCTCTTTATTCTTTAGTGATATCACTTAGCAATTCATTAGGAATTATAATGGATAGCAGTCTCTATAGTTTGTCTCGTGGGATGAAAATTCTTGTTGTAATATAAATAGTAGTCTCTATCATTTTATAAATACTAGATGTTAATTAAGGTTGGAATATTCGTTTGTGATATTGAAGATTAGCGTAGAGAAAGTTAGTATACGTCTCTGTGAGCATAGTTCTATGTGAGCATAGTTCAGTTGAGAGAGATATGCATTGTTAAATACAGGGGTTGGGGTTTGAACCCCAACACCCACTTATTCACTTTAAAAAAATGTGAATTTTAGCCACCAGACTACTTGACTAAAAAAAAAAAAAAAGAGAAAGTTAGTATACTACGATTGTTGAGTATTGAAGCAGCAAGACACCTTTTCAAAAAAAAGAATGAAGTAATGAAACTCGAATTCAGTATACAGTAAAAGTCAATCCAAGTTAAATATTGGAACAAAAACGAGGTTGTCTTTGGCAGTATATTTTAAAAGTCAATCTAGGTTAAGGGAACAATTTTATGTAATTAGACATCATATGCAACCATATATTTTATGATATTTTCCAACTAAATTTTGATGAGTTTTGATTTAACATCTAAAAAAATAGGACAAAAAACCCTTCTAAATGTTTAGCAGAATTACTTCTCATGTTCTAAGTTTGTATCATCTTTGAGCAGTGTTTATGTCATCTTTGTTTTTTAAAGATAGTATTGCATGCATGATCAACAAAATAGTTGCTAGTTGTTGGTTGCCGGTTGAAAGCAATTTTAATGGTACTTTGAATGCTCGCTTTACATACTTAATTATGTTTTGAGTAAAACATTTCACTATAAAACTAAAATATAAAGATGCATATTGAGGAAACATCTTGAATTGAGTTCTCTCTTCAACAAAGCTCCAAGTGCAGATAAGAATCTACATTGAGATTTTTTAAGAAGTCAAACTAGTACATCAAAATTAACACTAAAGAGAAATAAAATTGAGACCTTAAAAGGAACGCACTCCAAGATTCTAAATCAAAACCACCCTACCAACTCAAGTGTTTTTTTGTGTGTGTTATCTTTATTTTATAGACAAAACAATTGTTACTTGAAAGCATGTTAATGGTGCTAAGATTGCTTAGCTGCTTACCTGCTTACCTTACAAATTTAATCATGTTTGGAAATAAATGTTTCGATTTCAAAAACTACAAAAGAAGGATGAATATAATCAACATCGTTTTTACATCACAAAAGCACACTTTCCAATTCCACTTCATACATGTGAGCATTGTTTTCATTCAACAGATGAAATTGAAACAAGCCAAATGAGATTTTTATTTGGAAATTTTGGATTACGAGCATTATTTAAAGTTTATTTTTGATGAAATTGAAAGAATGTAACTTTGTCCGTGATGTTCAAAATGCTCAATTGATATTTGATAAAAATTCATATAAGAGATTTACATTTTCCTTGGGTAAGGTCGAGATGGCTAAGATAATATATCCTCAATAACATATGAGAAATGCCAATGAATGTCTTAATGACACCTTTTAAGAGTTTAAAATATTATTTAAAAAAATGAGTTTAAAATAGTAAGTTTTTATAAAAGAATAATGCTAATGAGTGCTCTTGAAGTATATTTCAATTTTTGTTTATCGACCATACACCAGTTAAGATCTGTGTAAACTATTTATAACAAGCGACGTTAGTTTTCATTTTATGTTTTGAACAATTTTTAATCAATGAATGAAACCTTGTTTTGGTCATGAAAGGCGTGAGAATAACAAGGGTAGTGAAACACCCTCTCTCTAATAAGACATCTCTAGTTTTTCTACCACACGGTTCTCTCCCTTATTTTCTAGGCTAAATGCGTGGTTTGTGTCATTTGTTAATTCAAAATTATCCCGCTTCACCTTTTCTTTTCTTCATCTTTTAATTTAAATAAGCGATTTTCACATAAATAATTTTTTATCAAAGATATTAATGACAATGTTCTTTGTAGCATTTCTTTAACGACATTTCCATGCATATTTTTTTCTTCAATAAATTATTATTTGTATATTATAATCATTTTCATTTTTATTTAAGATATTCTTCCAACGATAAACCGACATATCATTTTCATTTTCATCTTATGTAGCATTTCTTCCGACAATACTTTTCAGTTAAAACAATAAATGATGTATCAGAAAGGTGAAAAAGATCTAAAATAATTACTTTTTTTTTTCTTTTGACAAAAATTCTATTTTTTAAATTTTGTGATTCATTCTAAGGAGTTGAGTTTAACTAACTATATCAAATTGTTCCGTTTTTTCTTTTTTTGAAGAAATATATCGAATTATTCTTAACTAACTATATTGAACGAGTCAAATTCGAATGAAGTTTTACAGAAACATACTATTCGCATTTAATAACAGTAAAACGGGTTTTTGCAGAGAACTATAAATAAAGAAAGAAAAACCGTAAAACACTGTTTCTGCTACTGAGTTCGGTCGGAGACAATGGAGGAATCGGCGGCGATAAAGCGGAAGCAGCGAGAATTTCCTTTAGCATCCGTCAATGAGCTGTCATCATCTCCATCTTCTGCTTCGCCGGGAGTTCTTCGCCTCACCGCCGACACTCTTCAAATTCACCACGATTCTCATCAGATTGCTTTCGATGTTCATTTTCCACTTCTTCAGGTTCGATTCTATAACACAACGTTTCATAGCTAGTTGCAAGTGAAAAAAGTTCTTTTTTTTTTGTTTAATGACAAATTAAGTTCACTTATTGATGAATTATGTTGTAATTAAATGAAATTTTAGTTGGATATTATTTTCAGACACTTCAATTCAACAAGCTGAATATTTTAATTAGTTAATGTATTTCTGGTGTCGTTGAAAAGTAGCTATAGCATAGCGAAATTTTAACAAATCTGCAATAGCGATTATAGTGGCGCTATAGCAGTGTAGCATATCATAATTTTAAGTAACTGCTAATTTTCGCTATCTGTGATTGACAACATAGTGTAGTTCGCAGACACAGTTAATGGAATGTTGGTTTTGGTTAATAAATATGTTAGGTGTCGCGACTTAGTAACCATATATTTAACATTGATTAACCACGAATTTGAATGTGATAAACCATATTTTATAGGTGTGCGGAATTGAATGTTAGTTGGAACATTTGAAATTTTTGTTAATAGCATTCGAATTCACTGTTAATAAAGTTTAGTTGATGGTTAATGAGTTATCCAATTGTGATATATTTATTAACCGCTTTATTGAACTCTGTCAACCGCGGGCGTGAACTGCGTTAACTATTTAATTTGTTGGAGAGTTTAGGTGTCCTAAATTTATGTTTGAATAACATTTTTGTGACTGAAAAGATTGGTTTGTGTTTTATGTTTTGCAGATATTTAGATTAGGTCCTGTTCAATCGGTTTGCATGGTGGAAGGTTCTGATGCAGGCAAACAGGTACAATAAATGCATCATCATCATCATCACTATTACAACCTCAATTAGGGGAATGGATCCTCTCACGTGTGATTTCCACATGAGAGAGTAATGTGTGATCTCTCGCCATTCAAAAACGAGAGAAACACATGAGAATTTTAGATGTGATTAGTTTGAATGGTGAGAGATCACACTTTACTCGTTCAAGTAAGAATCACACCTGAGAGAATCCATTCCCCTCAATTAGTATTGTTTTATGAGTTTTATAGCATACTGCGTTTTTTTTATTTTTTTATTTTAACACCGACATCAAATAATGTCACATTTTAATGCGATATTCCTAAAGTTGTTTCCTTGTAAGATATGATTGAATGAATATAAATTAATAGGAGAATGCTAATTAGTGCCCCAAGGGCATTAGTTAAGCATCCAAAACAAGTAAGTTTTTATGAAAAAGTTGTGCAATCATTATTTGATCAAAAGTAACATCTTATATTTCCAAGACAAAATTTCTATATGTAGATTCCTTAACCATTGCCCTGAGGGAACTGGTTAGCAAGACCCAAATTAATATTATGCTCTTGCTGCATTTAACATTGTTTCCTGTCTTTTGTTTCTTTGCTACTTGCACCGATCCTTATGCTCTTACGAGGCGTGTGTGTCACTTTGTTTCCTTTTTAAAAAAGTTGATATACTGCCAAATAGTCATGCTTTTTAACTATGCTTTTTTTGAACCAGACATCTTATTCCAGGGGAGTTGCTATTCAGTTTAGAAATGAGGAAGAGAGTGAGGCCTTCCATTGTGTATTCCAACAATGGAAGAAGGAATTTAATGTTCAAGGTGCTACTTTGGAAAGTTTGTGTATACCTTGTTGTAGAATGACTTTTGCCAAACTGTGTTAATTTTGATTACTTCAGCTCATCTTTGGTTTTCCGAGTGACATTTATAAACCTAGTGAATGTTATTTTTTAGATTAGATGAGATACATAAAAATCAAAGGACGTAAGAGTACAGCAATTGTTATTTAGAATATTATTATTATTGTTTAATTCCTGTCATCATTCAACATATATTTATAAAATCATAGGGTTCAACCGTGTTTAAGATATTTGCAATGCTATACTTGACAGGTATCAATGTGTAATCGAGAAATTTATGACATTTTATATTTTTTGAAAAAAAGTAGTTTTTTTTATCACATTACTTTTCATGCTTTACTGGATCTCATTGTAAATCTTCTTTTCTAGGCATAATTGGGCCGTTTCTTTTGTCTTATACCCCTCTTATGTTTCTTGATGCAGTTAGCATCTGAATTAGTGTTTCAATACAAATTCCATTAAATAACTTTATTGGTTGGCCTTTTAAAAAAAAAGTAACTATATTGGTTAAATGTTTTCATTTTCAACTGTTTCTTTATCATATCTACATTTTTGTTATAATTAGAACTTTCTGCGTGTAATTTGCTTGCACAACAAGTTTGTTTGTTGGTAAGATAGGATATTTGCTTAATTACATATTTGATCGTTCAATTCAGGAGGGAACATACCAAATGGAGCTAACGTAATGACTTCTACAAGCAAATTTGATGAAAAGATAGAGCCATCTTCTGCAAAAATGTATTTTCATTATTATGGGCAACTTCTTCATCAGCAAAACATGTTGCAGGACTATGTGAGGACAGGTTATAACTAATTGTATGCTAGCAGTCTTTTATTAATATATTTAATTGTATATTTATATTTACTCGACAAGTTCGTGATTATCTTTTGGTAGGATCATATTATGCTGCTGTTATGGAGAACCGCACTGATTTCTTTGGTCGTGTAGTAGTTGATGTTGGTGCTGGTAGTGGTATTTTGTCATTATTTGCTGCTCAGGTAACTTGGCACCTTTTGGCTGTCTAATTGTACCATGCAAACTGTTGTTGGTTCTCATAATGAAAGCAGATGTGTTGTTCCTTTGCAGGCAGGAGCAAAACACGTTTATGCAATAGAAGCATCTGAAATGGCAGAATATGCACGCAAACTTATAGCCGGGAACCCGCTACTGGGTCAACGGATTACCGTGAGATATTTTTTCTTTCCAGTTTTTTTCTGTAGTCTGTCATTAGTTATTGGATCAGTAAGGGAAATACTTATTGTATTAATTACTTATATATACAGGTTATCAAAGGCAGAGTCGAGGATGTTGAGTTGCCAGAGAAAGCCGATATTCTGATATCTGAGCCCATGGGTAAGTTCATATTCTGCTTGCAGTCGATTATTAAATGAATGATGATATTTCCATTCATTAGTTGAGTTACATTATTTGAATAGATTTTTCTATTGCTGCTCCGTGTTGTCGAGATACGTTGTGACTTAACAATTCTAAATGTATTTTGTTGGGTCGTAACATATTTTTTTACCCTTTTGTTGGTATTTCTATAACCTGGAATATTCTATTTGTGCAGGCACCTTGTTAGTCAATGAAAGAATGCTGGAGTCTTATGTTATTGCCAGAGATAGGTTTCTTACCCTCAACGGCAAAATGTTTCCAACATCGGGAAGGTTTGGTTGAACTTTGAAGCATCCTTTATTTTTAGCTTTTTATTTTTTTGTGTTTCTGTCATACTACAAAGTGTTATTTTGATGATATGAAATTACAGATGAGAATTTTAAGATAATCAAATTCCATTTAAAAGTCATGCATGCATATTTTGTTTTTAATTTCTTGTCCCACTTTTTTCATGTGTAGATGCATGTTCTAAATACGAAATTTTTGTTTTGAAAAGGCTACGTTTTTTTAACAATAAAAGAACGCTACATTCTTAGCCCAAATGGTTTGGATGTTGAAGTTTGCATTTTTCTCCCAACCTGTTACAGTTGTCTAAGAGTTATTTGTCTCGTCGTAACCTTGAACTTTTACTTCTGTAGGATTCACATGGCACCTTTCAGTGACGAATATTTGTTTGTCGAAATTGCTAGTAAGGTGCGCAATTATATGTGGCTGACATATTTACTTCTGCAAGTACTTCTTTGATATATTTCAGTACACTACACGGACATGCATATTTGTAACTTGTCAGAAGAATGATACTTTGAATTTTGAAAGAATGAATGTGTATGTGAATTGTGATAAATACGTTTGTTGAAATTGTTAATAAGATTCACAATTTTATTTGTGTGTGTATGTTCACACAGGCATATACATATATCTTTCAGTAATCATACTTCTCTTAGTTCTTTGATAAATCTTTAAATGGAGTAAGGATCCTCAAGGAGAGGATTCTCACTAAATATTGACTTGTCTAAGCACTAAATTAGCATCAAGATAACATAAAAGGAGACTTATATTTGTAAAAAGCCTCTTAAAGATTATCACATGCCACCAATGAATGGTACATCTAGTCAGATGTATCTCTTACTGGGCTCTACTGCATTTTTCTAGTTAACTGGATAGCAATACCCAAACAGACCACCAAAAAATAAAATTCTTTTGCTTTATCGAATCCAAGTTGTTAGATGTTGGTTTCATAATGCGTTTTAGAGTTGTATCATTATCTAGCAATCCTTTTGTGATTGTCAATATTCAATAAGAGGAACCATCCTATTTTTTGACTGTTCTTTATATTCCTCTCTTTACATATACTTTTTTCCCTCTTTCTTTAATGCAATTATCAATATTGTCTACTCAGGGGCTGTTCTGGCAGCAGCAAAACTATTTTGGTGTTGATTTGACGCCCTTACACAAGACTGCCTTTCAAGGATACTTTTCTCAGGTATCTTACCTGCCTGGTTTCATAAAATTAAGTAAAGCTTTCTAATTTATTCTATGAAGGTATTTTATTTTTAAACTATATCCATATAGAATCTTCCACACCGATTAGAGTGTTGAGTCAAAACTTGGCATCTCTTTCTACTTTCTTAATGTTTGAATGTTTTTACAATACCACAAGTCCTATGTTTAAAGTATCTTGGGTCTATGTTGCAAAATGACGAGGAGATAAAGGGAGATGTCCACCACATGATCCAACTAATGGAATTGATGGACATGATAAGAGTGTAGTTGGTAACATTGGGATTGAGCCTTGAGAGTGATTCTCATCTCAGTAGTAAGGGTATTCTCTTAGGAGAGTGTCATTTCTGCAAGAAGGCTTATACCTTCATCCATTTGTATCACAGTAGTGTTCCATACAGTTGACAGAGGACTCATACTCAGTTTATGTTAATACCATTATAATTTATAACCCTTTCTGTTCCATATATATAATTTTCTGAATATTGTAGGATCTTAAGTACCATGTTACGATCCCAAAATTTACTATTTTGACTCCCTTTCCCAATTTTTGGTAGGATCTTCATTTTAAACACCTTGTTGATTATCACGGTAAAGCTTTATAGTTTCACTCCATCTTCATTCCTTCTAAAATATTTTGAGCCAAGGTGTACCAGCTTTAGCACTAGAACGAGCCAACAGATTTTTTCTCTTTTAATCGTCCAAGTTACTCAATTTCCTCAAAGAAAGGTACAATACCCAATTATGGAACTCTATTCGTAACTAACCCTGCATAGTCCCATTGGGGGTATAAGACACGATAATCGCATTGCAATATTGTTTATATACAATTCTTTTTCCTAGATTTCCCTTGAGGTACTGCAGAATTTATAAGCTTGTAAATGAATGATTGACCAATTGAATACAATTTCAGGAGAGTAATTTAGCTATCACTGTTTCCTCATATTCATTGAAGCTATTCTACTTGATCTACAAAGAATCGTATATAGGCTACTTGAAAAGTGGAAAATCAATATAATTGTATTTCCAGCAGTTACTAAAGTTTATGATGTGGTTGATATATTTATAATATATTTATTCCATTTTGTTTTCCTCTTCTCCCTGCAGCCTGTTGTGGATGCTTTTGATCCAAGGTTGTTAATATCTCCTCCTATGTGCCATCCGATGGACTTTACCAAAATAAAGGTAGGCATTAATTATCTTTTCGACATACTTTTTCTGAGGTCTTGTTTATTTGACGAATTTCCACTTTTTCATAAAACAAGCTGGTCTGTTTTGATATCATTTTCATGCTTGTATTCCATCTAATGCATGTTTCTTTTAACATTAAATATCATTTTCTTTTTGAATTTTTTTTTTCAATGTTGAAACTTTTTTTTGTAAGATTTTCATCTGGTGGTCTTCATTTCTTGTGTTCTCTGTTGGAATAAATATTCTGAGATCTTTATTGGTTAAACCATGTATTTGTTTTGGGTTATTATCGTTGTGTTTTGCAATGGTTCTGTTGCTGGTTAGGAACTCGGTTGTATTCATTTTGGTGTTATGCCCTTTTATTACTGCTTGAAATAAAATGACCTAGGATTGTATGCTGAAATAAATTTTTATTCTATAGGAAGAAGAGCTTTATGAAATTGACATTCCTCTTAGATTTATAGCCAGTGTGGGTGCCAGAGTACATGGTTTGGCATGTTGGTTTGATGTACTGTTCAATGGAAGGTAACCATTATTCTATTCGTGGGGTTTACTTATTTTACTATTCATCAAAGTTTTGGCATTGTTCCTAGCAAATAACTTTTCATGCAATTGTTCCAATTCAACAGTACTGTGCAAAGGTGGCTTACAACTGCTCCCGGTTCACCAGTAACTCATTGGTATCAGCTACGCTGTGTTCTATCCCAGCCCATTTATGTTATGGCAGGGCAAGAAATTACTGGCAGGCTGCACTTGGTTGCCCACAGTGCTCAAAGTTACACAATCTATTTAACATTGTCAGGTTGGTCTTTTTTTTTTTTATGTTCTTTCTTGTTTGTATACACCTTGCTTTATGTAGTGGATTAATAAATATCAATTTGCATATAGCTAAAATGTGGGGGCCTGGTGCTGAACAAGGAGGGATTCTTCAAACATCATCCTGTAAACTTGATCTGAAAGAACCGTACTATAGAATGTCTCAACAACAATCTTATCCAACAACCCAAGATCAGCCACAAGCTCAACCATTTTTGCCGACACAGGTATTCATTTTATAATCATATATTTCCCATTGCATGTTACTTAGCGAACTTAAATTCTATGGAAAACTTGAAACTGAAAATAGGTGGGTTTGTTTTCACTCTTATGGAGTCTGTTAGATTAATCTGAATGGGAGTTGCAAATGATAATTTTATAGGGGACCCTAGGAAGTATGTTTTCAATTTAGGAAGAGTTAAAGAAAGTGGGAATTGCAGTCTCGTGTTGGCAAAGAGGATTAATGATTTACAAAACAAAACACTTAACTGATTTATTCTTGAAGTCACTATTTTCCTTGATGAAAACATTGTTGGGGGAGTTTCTTATATTGGAATTCATGAGAAAAGTTCTAGAAACTGCTCTTATAATCCTCTCAAGGTGGGCCCTATCACATTAAAATTTAAGAGTAATGAAAACCGATATCCTAAAAGCAAGGATGTTGTTTGCAATTTTTTGGTTCTTTTACTGCATAAATGTTGTCAGTGATGTCAGTTTCTTTGGCAGGATGTAAAGATCAAATCTCAGGATTTTGACGACACTGAGATCATGCAAGAGCCTTCACCTAATTCATGTGCGCAGATTGATTCGTTTATGCAGAACACATAAGTTGATGAATACTACTAACCCGTGCATCTGTATGTCACATGAATAAGCTAGTTGGGGGAATGTGTCCGTCTTGTATGGAAACACCCCTTGCCTGTAAATTAATCAAAGCTGCATCCGATGTGTATTGCGAGTGTTTGTGCTGCTGGTTTTGCATTTGATTGCATCATATTTAACCAGTAATATATTGAATCCTTTATGGCTGGGAGATTGAGAACTGTTGTAAAATTATTAGAGCTGTTGTATTTTTTATTTTATTTTAATTCATATCTTGGTCAAAATAGCTCCTCTAAGGTTAAGGTTCAGAAATATAATTTCAGCCTATCTATGGTTCATTAGCTTGTCCGATCATATTGTCATTCTTGACGTGTGATGTTTAAAGTAAAAAAAAAAAAAAACTTGTATGTTCAGTGATAGTTTGGCTTCATTTATTTAAGGTTCTAAAATTGAGATTGAGCCGACGAAGGTTAGTCTATTGAATAAGGAAGATATTTATGTTCACAAGGCTGTGGTTCAAATTTTGTTGTTACTAGAGGATAACTTTGTAAGTACTTCTAAAATATTGAGTTGTGAGATAGTAAAGAATTTCAAGCAGAAGAACCTTAAACAAAGAAGTTACAAATGTTCCAGGCTCTGTTTCCATTTGTTATTATAAAAATAAAAATAAAAACAAAAAAACAAAAAAAACATGTTTCCAATTGTTGTCCGGTGAGTGTTCTCTGGATAGTTCTATGTAGCTCGATCACCAATTCACAATCGTACATTGCTACGTAAGGCTCATAGCAGTGAAGCATCACCATGTGTACAATCACACTGCCCCTTTTCCGGCAAGTCGTGCTGCAATGGAAGAACTTGCATAATGACATTATATAAAAATCTTTTCTCCAACTCGTGAAGGAGTTACTCAAAATGGTCTTGTTGGGTGTTGTGATACTTCATTTTTCGTACCATGAATTTTTTATACTTCGTTTTTTGTACCATAATTTGAACGAGATTCATCCCTGTATCATAAGCATAGATAGGATAGTATGTGACCAAACCTCAAAGAGACGTTAGTCTGTAGGAGGGGACAGTGCTGGCTAGGAGACTCTTCTTGAACTACACACGCAAGCTCCGTAATTTTAGTTTTTAGAGAAAATTAAAATTTGCTTGATCGGATGGTTACGAATCTCCTGGTTGCATGAATGCACATAGTCGGTGATCACATAGAATTCGATTCTTTTTTTTTTTTGGCACCGAGGGTGAGAGATTGTGCACGGGTTTAGAGAGACAGGAGAAAAGAATATTTTGATGCATATGATATTATTGAGTAGGATAATAAGGACCCAAAGACAAATAACATGGTATATGGTGGATCACCTATTAAAATCAATTTAAGTTAACTAGTTCCATTATAAAATACAAGCTTAAAATCACAAGAAGATAAAGGGGACTCATTCAGAAGTCTTCACATATCCAAAGAGGCAAAAGACGTCTTTGGCCACGTGAAAACTTTTGAATGTGTTTCCTTTGTCTTGTGATTTTTAAGTTTGTATTTTATAGTAGACCAACTAACTACTTTCGGTCTATTTCTTTAATCTTAGGCAATTTGTTTTACCATCTCTATTATAGTTGTTCAGCTATCTGCTTAGTAGCCAAAGACTAGTATATCTTTTATAGTCCCCTTTGCCTCGTGCTCTCTAGTGTTTTTGTTTTGAGGGCATAAAATGTGAGCTAATCGATTTCAGCTATGCTTATACGATATGTGTGTTTAACCGATATGTCGATTGTACCATCTTTATTTAATGGAATATCATCTCTTTCAACAAAACAAAAAAATCTCTTGCTTTTATTTGTAAACTTGCCAGTACAATTCTTGTAAAATTTCTCTGGTCTTTTAGTTATGCAAGGTCATGTACCAATTGTAGATGATATAATTTTTTTACATTTAGAATTTATTACAATTCAATTTAAAAAATAAATATTTTTATTTTAAAACAAATGAAGTTGGAACTGGATAAAAGATTCTTGTACTCTAGCTGACAGCAGCTACTTCAGAGCCAGAGGGCATCTGAACAGCAACAACATCATAGCAGCGGCTGCAAAGAGTAGGGTGGTCTGAAAATGAACCAACTTGGTGTGAATAATGCCAACATCTTTCACATTTGGAACCACTAGCACGAGATATACCAATCCACACTTTACTGTTACCCTGAATTAGGTATTCACCACTATATGGTATATTTGCAACATGTTCATCTTCCAGTGAAGGTAGAATCTCAGCCTGAGTATTGCCAATGAAACATGTTAACACAGTTTAATTAATGACATGATAAAGCTTATATTAATATGATCAAATGTTAACTCTTGGGCGCAGCATTATCCAAGAGTTAGTTCATAGTATATCTGAGTGTTGTATCCTAATGTCTAAATAAAAAAAATCTGAATAAGAATTTGAAACATCTTTGATACTAAAGATATTCCCAGTCTAGTTTTTTGGGCCTAAATCTAAAAGCCTCAATGATGAAAATTAATTGTTTTTGTTTAGGAAAATTTATTTAAAACTAATAACTAGTTCTGGAATCTAAACTAGTTATACACACTCACACAGCAGCCCCTAAATATTGTATCTTCAGTTTTCATTTGCTTTTAGTCACTGAAAAGGATTGTAGTTTTAGACATACCTGAGATGTTATGAATAACTTATTCAATGTATCAGCATCAATTTCGTTTGTACATAGTTCAGATAGCTTGGATGCCATGATGGAATCAGATGTATAAATGTGAACCTTTGCATCTAAACTGGCACCAACTAATTTTTCAGTTCGAGCCACCTCCAACACTCTATTTACCTCTGTTCTCAGCTGGAAAAAGGTGTGTACTCGTTTAGTAACAGATACATAGAAAAAATAACTAATATGTTATTACTTGTAGTTTTAGAAAATTTGAGAAAGAAAAAATTATGAGACAGCTTTAATTTTTAGTAGTAACTGCAAGCCAGTCAATAGAAAAGCATCAATAAAAGCGAGGAACAATGAAAAACACTTGAAATAATTGATTAAAAGAAAAAAAATCATTAGACTACAGAAGAACCAAATAATTTAATCTATTTCACATTTAAAATGATGCAATTTTTCCTTCATTTATAGCCCAACATTTTCAAATCCTTAATCATTCTCATTACTTGTAAATATGAAATTCTTAAAATTCCAAATAAAAGCTATAACTGGCTAAATAATGAACCATTTCTACATCTAGAAAAAGCAAATATCTAATACAATTTAAGCATAAGCCGTGAACATACCCCAAAAAATAAAACCTTTTTGAGATTTCATCTAATGGCGTAGCTACCTAAGCTTTTAGAAGAGTTGCTTCTTGATATAAAATTAGAGCTTGAATCATCAAGTGATCAGGAAATTTCATACCTTGCTTCCCCGTTTTATCATAATAAAGTTGATTACATACAAAACAATAAAACATAGGTATGCATGTTATCCACATTTCAAAGTCCAGGCACACTTCAAATGTGTATTAGATGTAAAATTATAGACGAGTCTCTACGACTCTACCAAATAGTTGAAGCTTTTAGGATAGATGATTTTTGAAAGATAATGTAAAACAAAGATACTAGCTTTGAAAGAGATTATTGCATTTAATAGTTTGATCACTTCTAAGTGATGAAGTAGATATTCACTTATTTTATAATGTTCAACGAAAAATTGGTGCTAAGTTATAGTTACTTGAATAAATTATCTTCTAAGAAACCAAGAAAGTAGGTTGCTTAACACTCCTGGTTGGAAAAATTAGTGTACCTCGAGAATCTTTTCCCACAGTTCAATTTCTTCAGCAGGAAGAGTAAGCCATCTTTCATTCAAAGTTGGCCATCTAGATTCGAATACAAATTCAGCAAAGGAACCATATTCGGTTGTATATTGAAATGGAAGATTCTGCCACACATCCTCAGCTAAGTGGGGCAATATTGGTGCTATTACTCTTACAATAGAAAGGAGATGAGCTGCAAGAACTGTTTGACAAGTTCTCCTTGTATAACTAGTCGATCCACTACAAAAAAATAGCATAAAGAGATGTTTTTTTTAATAAACACAGAATAAAATGTAAAACAGGCAATATTCACTTCTTGTGCTCCCATACAAATGCTGAGTTGTGCATATCAAAACCTAAATATATGTCCATAATTGTATTTGAAAATGCAAAATATAGGGAATAGGAGAAACGTACCCAACATATAATCGATCTTTGGCAACATCAAAATAGAAACTTGAAAGGTCAACTATGACAAACCTTTGTAAAATCTGAAAATGTGAAAAAAAAAAACTGTAATTTTTGGCAAATCAAACAATAAGATGAGAAAAATGCAGCTAAGACATGCTAAGAAAACAGAATTCAAATTTCTATGTGAAGATATAAAATTGAGGGATGAATCCTATGCCACAGATAACCCCCTTTCATCCCAAAGAATATTTTCAATTCTACTATAACAAAATACAATCAAACAAATTCACATTTGAACGGGTTAAGCATTAGCATATAAATATATTGTGTATATATAGAATGTTTCTCTAGGATCTAAACCAACTTACCTGAAATATTTTGAAAAACTGGTAACTTTCATAATTCCCTTGAATATTTTTTACAGTATTCTCAAGCTGAAATAAAGCATGCCTATCAATCCTTGGAAGTTCGTCGTATTGAACTGTATAATCTGCCTGTCACGTCAACAAAACAATTACATACTCAGAAGTATGAAAAAGTGGAAAAAGATATGTGCTGACAGGTAAAGATACATCTGGCAAAATTTCAAAGTAGGCAGTAATTCCAGGCAAAATAAAGGACTCGAACTTACTTTCCAGTCGTGAAGATTTGCCAAGAGGTATCTTAAAGTTCCCCGTAACTTCCGGTAAATTTCCGATATTTGACGAAGAATTTGAGGGCCAATCATCACATCCCCGGTATAATCTACACTAGAAACCCAAAGCCGCAGGACATCAGCTCCATATGCAGGTGCTTCCTGAGAACAATGCAATTTTGGTAAAGTGAAATTATAGGGTTTGGTATGGTTCCAGAATTTTTATAAAATACATTTATGTAACTTGCCTTCTGATTTTTTCCTCCTTCAATCACACTACGTGGATCCACAACATTACCCACAGACTTGCTCATCTTTAAGCCTTTCTCATCCAATACAAATCCATGAGTTAAAACAGAAGAATATGGAGCCTTTCCTGTATTGGACAAAAATGACAGAATTACTGTCTGACTGGCATAAATATAAATATTTGAAAACATTCTCACCCAAACAGCCCTGTTGTGTAGAAAGTCATTAGAGACAATTAAGATTAGGCATGAATTCATTAGAGGGAAAATTTGGGATAGCTCCAATTGTAAAATGGTTGTTTGGACATATGTAGAAAAGAATCATAAAGGCACCAGTAAAACAGTTAGAGAAAACAGGAGACACAAGAAATCTATAAGTCAAACCATCAAGAGAGATATAGAATTAAATGTGATGTAGGAGGGTTTATTTAGATTTGTTATTTTTATTATTTTAGATTTGCTATTTTATTATTCTAGATTTGCTATATTTTTATTATTCTAGATTTGCTATTTTTTTATTTCCCTTACTATTTAAACCAAACCATTGTAGCCTTGAGAGGCAGTTTTTCCATTCAATAATAATATTCGAGTTTTATCTCAATCTTCGGTGGACTCCGAAACCCTTATTTTGATAGGTTTGTCGCTTGCAACCCTATTTTCACAAGTTTGTCGCTTGCAAACTTGTTCTTTTTTATCTAGGTTTAGCGCTTGCTAACCCTACGCTTCCGTACTGCGTCAGTTGGTATCACTGATGTAGGAGGGTTTATTTAGATTTGTTATTTTTATTATTTTAGATTTGCTATTTTATTATTCTAGATGTGCTATATTTTTATTATTCTAGATTTGCTATTTTTATTCTAGATTTGCTATTTTTTTATTTCCCTTACTATTTAAACCAAACCATTGTAGCCTTGAGAGGCAGTTTTTCCATTCAATAATAATATTCGAGTTTTATCTCAATCTTCGGTGGACTCCGAAACCCTTATTTTGATAGGTTTGTCGCTTGCAACCCTATTTTCACAAGTTTGTCGCTTGCAAACTTGTTCTTTTTTATCTAGGTTTAGCGCTTGCTAACCCTACGCTTCCGTACTGCGTCAGTTGGTATCAGAGCAGGTTTCTCCTGTTCTTTTTCTAACGGATCAGCCATGGGAGATCAACTGATGACGAGGGCAGAGTTAGCCGGCATAACCGCGACTCTTACCACAACCATCAAAACTCTGTCAGATCAGATGGCGGCAATGACAGATCAGATGGCGGCAATGACAGTTAAGGTTGACGGCATCAGCAACGACAACTGCAACTACAACAACATAAACAATCTGAACAGGGGAGGAGAATCAATTCCGGTTATTAGGGTTCGTAATAAAATTCATACTATTGTTACGTACCGAAAATCAAAACATACCCGTGAATCTGATTTGGAATATTATGAGCGTAGATATTACAACAAGTTGAAGGATGATTACTACATTTTTAAAATCTCTGATTCGATGTATTGTTGTCCGTTTTGTTACAACGAAGATTACTCCTTGACCGACCTTTTGAGACATGCTTCCAGAACAGCAGGTAATTCGCGTAAGACGGTTAAAGATATTGCTAAACATTCTGCTTTAAAGATGTATCTTAAAAGGTATAATTTCGATGGGAACAATCAAAACAGGAGAGGTGAACCAATTAGGGTTCGTGGTGAACACAATCGAATTACTGGGGATTCGAGTTTTTCAAAGATGGAAGAAATTGTGGCTGCAGCTAGTAGCAATGAGAGTAGTAGAAACTCGGAACATGGTAGCAGTCCTCGTCCAGTTTCACCTCATAATCTATCTCTTGATGCTTCTAACAGCACGTGTGCCCAAGTTGTGCATACAAAGCCTGAAAACATTAGTAGTATGTGGGTCCATGCAACAGAAAAAGAGTTCCATGAACCAATTGATCATGTTGATGATATTGCAATGGGTAAAGAATTGACTTTGGGAATATCTTTAAACACGCAACAAAGGCATGCACTTGAGGAATTATCTAACAATCCAATGTATAGAGGAGTTCATTCATTGTCGGAAGGAGTTAATGGAGTCTCATCCCTGGAACCAAAAGCACAGCAACAAACTGCCTTCAAAATTATTTGTTCCAACGATAGAATTGGCGGTGTTATTGAAAGGGAGTCGACTGAGTATAATGACGAAACCAGAGAGAAATCAACTACAATAGCATCGAAAACTGCAAGGTGTGACAAAATTTCAATAGATTTAAAGCTTGGTCAAAACTGTGAATACAATGAAACAAAAAACCATGATGAGGAGTTGGATAACATCATCATGTATGGCTCAAAGGAGTTATTGGCGAATGAGAATGATGCAATTGGAAAATCTCGCCAAATTCATTACGACGATGCCACTGTTGACAGATTGTTGGATCGCGGTCAAGTTGGAGATGATGAGGCCACTTTAGATGATGATTATAAAGTGGATCTTGCTGATGGTGGTTCAAATTCAACAGGAACTACTACTGCTATAATTAATTTCCATTTAATTCAATCGACACCACCGCTGCCAAAGAAACCATCGGATCAACGTGTTGCTACAGGGACCGACCAACAAATCCTAAATGAAGATTCCATGAATGACCTTGCATCGATTCCAAGACCTGGTAGAATTATTGAGGTAACTGATAAGCTTGTTAATCAAAACAAAGAAGTGTGCATAAGCCATGTTGATGCAAGTGTGGTTAGACCAATAATTGAAACTCAGAAGTCAAATCCACTAGTTAGCACGAATTCTCAAGGTAAACATGAAGTAGCTAATAAGTTACACCATACTGATAAGTCTGACGTAGCTCAAGAAAAAGGCTTGACTGCATCATCTACTTACACAGAGACTGTTCCTGACCAGCACTCTTCGTTGAGATATGAGGATGAAAAACTGGGAGAGAATAGTAAAGATGTTAAGAATATATCTCTGGAACATTCTAACATTCAAGAAGACAATGGGGAAATAATTGGTCCAGAAGAAGATACATTATGTCGTGATAACAAAACTGAACAAGTAAATAAAGCAACAACTGATTGTGGTATTAATAATGAACATTTGTCTGCCAATGATGTTGCGGTGGTTGCAAATGCAGTTAAGCATGATAATGAAATAGATGTTGTTTTCTTTGATCAAAGTGGCTTTAAGGGTTTGTTTGCCTGGAAGCATTTTATTGATACATTGAAGGATGATGTCCATATAGTAAAGACATTACCACCTACCTATGCTGGAATTCATCCGTTGCTCAATAAATTAGGTGAGGTAAAATTTCAATCACTCTCACCTAGCCATTTCAATGTGTTTGCACAAACAGTTCCTATAAGCTTCAACTGTGTCAAATGTTTCGATTCCGGTGGATCGATGTTGTTCTCGTTTCTTCCACAATTTTCTGTTTCGAATTCGTTGTTCTCATTGCGGTGTACAATGGCTCTGCTGTGGGCAGCTTCTGAATGGTGGAGTTTTTCTGATGCTCTAATAGACAACCAAACACCGTTTCCGTTTCCGTTTCAAAATTGCAATTACAGTGAAACAGAAAACCATGATGAAGTTGTTGAATCTGTTAAGAAAGATATCGGCACTATTGACATACTTGTGCACTCACTTTCTAATGGACTAGAGGTCCGTAAGCTATTGTCTGAGACGTCTCGAAAAGGATATCTAGTTGCCTTCTCCGCATCTAGTTACTCTTATATTTCTTTACTAAAACACTTTCTTCCAATCATGAACCAAGGTGGATCTTCGCTGTCTCTAACATATATTACTTCGGAGAGGATTATTCCTGAATATAATGGGGGTATGAGTTCTGCTAAAGCTGCTTTGGAAAGTGATACAAGTGTGTTTGCTTTTGAAGCTAGTAGAAAGAAAAGAATTAGAGTTAATACTATATTTGCAGGTCCACTTGGAAACGGTGCTGCAAAAGCAATTGGTTTCATGGACAGGATGATTGATTATTCATCATTCTTTATGGACCAACAATACTCAAGAGAATTCAATTCTCCTATGGTAGTTGCTGTTAAGGAAGCTTGTTGGAAAATATTCTTCACCTTTCATGGATTGCTCAACTTCGTATTTGACAGAGGCAAGTTTTGGTGTGAAAGAAAGGGTTGGCAGCAAGGGATTCATATTTCAGCCTTGAAGCTCTTGAGCATTTTAGTGATCACATGCTCACCAATTCCACATTATTTCATTCAATGGGATCTAGGAGGGTGGTCGCTTGTTCATTGGAGGAAGCAACATGCATGGGAATTTCTTTATCAAGATGAGAACTCGGGGTCGAGTTCTTTTGAGGTGGAGGAGACTGATGTAGGAGGGTTTATTTAGATTTGTTATTTTTATTATTTTAGATTTGCTATTTTATTATTCTAGATTTGCTATATTTTTATTATTTTAGATTTGCTATTTTTATTCTAGATTTGCTATTTTTTTATTTCCCTTACTATTTAAACCAAACCATTGTAGCTTTGAAAGGCAGTTTTTCCATTCAATAATAATATTCGAGTTTTATCTCAATCTTCGGTGGACTCCGAAACCCTTATTTTGATAGGTTTGTCGCTTGCAACCCTATTTTCACAAGTTTGTCGCTTGCAAACTTGTTCTTTTTTATCTAGGTTTAGCGCTTGCTAACCCTACGCTTCCGTACTGCGTCAAAATGGTTTGCCTATAAATATGGTATATGATACAACATAATAACATTGTTTAATTCATGTAGACAACATCTGGTTGGAAAAAGACCTAGGTTGTTGTATGTTTAGTCATACATTTAACAAAAATAATGTTTTAGTGTCCATAAGGCCTAGCTCAACTAGCTATGCTGATATTGCTAGGTTGGATACCTTCACCCAAGTTCGAACCTAGGACCTCACAGTTGTGCGAGTTTCAATGGTGTTTGCCTCTTTGTCTACATATCAAAAAAGAATATGTTTTAGTCCCTATTGGGACTAAAAACACACGGTTTTTGCATTTTTTTAGAGTCTAAAGAATACAAAAATCATGTGCTTTTTTTAGTCTCATAAAATTTAGACAAAAAAATAACTAAATGAAAAAAAAATTATATTTGCAATTTCACGAATATCTTTATCACTATTAAATTCAAGCTGTCTAATTATTCCTAAACCTTTATGTTTCTAATATTTTTCTTGATTGATATTTTTAAAAATATTTATTAAGTTAAAAAAGATGCTAAGAAATGCACCACATTAAACAAATATTTTAAATTTTAATCATTGTTTGAAGGAGAAATTGAATTTTACCCCAAATTCAAAAGTTGTGTAAATGTCAATTTATTACCAAAAGAGCACTTTTGAAAATGAACTTCTACAATGGTATACACTGAATACTCTAAATATTGTTAGCTAGTTAGCCAAGAGGTGACTAGTCATAGGTAACTATACTGCTCCAACTAACACCCTTTAACCAGGGTTGGTCAAACATCGTAAAAATAATAAGGTTGATTGGTTGTCTAATTTATCAAGGCAAGATGCCAAGATAGCAGCAGTATATGCACTAAATAACTTTCGCGGGTCTTTCAAGCATATTTTATTTTCATTTGAAAATAAATGGTGAACCCAAGGGCGATTTACTTATGCAAATTAAGCATATATAGCCAACATTACATCCTATTCCTTTTGTCTTTTCTTGTTAAGGTTTTAGCATTGAGAATGAGACAATTCTATGTTATAAAATATTATTTTCCTTGTTAATTTGAGGGACAAAGGACATTGGTTTTGATTGTAGGAAAGATAATCATGATCGTGGAAATGTCAAAAAAATCCATTACCTGTTGTAGCTATACTAGTTAGCAATGAACTCTGAAACCACCCTCGATGCTGATCTGTTCCTTCAAGATACAAGTCTGCCGGAAAGCCAAGGGAGTCTCTTTTTCTCAAGACTGCAGCCCAGGAGGAACCTGGAGTAAAAATAACCAGCCACGAGACACGAAATTCAACGAAAGCAAGCAATGAAATAAAATTACAGACAACTATATGCCAGCAGGATTAGCTCAGGCATCTGGAGGTTCGGGGTATGGCTAAGGTCCTAGGGTCGGCTGTCAGGCCAACGAGGTTCAAAGAGTAACGAATGAAAGGGATATTACCAATGCATCACACAATTATGGCCATGTACCAGAAAAGATTCCAGTTGTAATAAATGTGTGTAATATTGGCCGAGGAACCTTTGCAACCATATGTATGAATGGAAATCAAAAAGTATTTGGCACCAGAATATTATTGTACCTGAATCAAACCACACATCCATTGTATCAGTTCCCTTTTCATATTCAGCAGCTTTATCACGATAATTAGCTGGGAGGAGTTGCTCTACTGTCATGTACCACCATGCATCACTACCCTTTTGGGCTATAATAGCTGACAGTCACAGAAAGAAAAGCAAAATATCAACGATAAGATGCATTGATTTCGTAGGACCAACATGATTTGAAAGAGCATAAGCTATTAAGAAACTTCGCAATATTTACATGTAATCAAATATGGACAATAATATTTGTTTTATATTTATTAACTTAAAAAAAAAGTAATTCTACCAAACTCAATGAAATTGCGTAGTACATAATCATAAATTGAGTCTTAGAGAATTAAAAGAAGATGAAGTTGCTATTTTTTCACTAACCATTGATATGCTCAATTGTCTCTTCATTCATAAGAGGTTCTCTAGACTGCGTATGATAAAAAACTGGAATGGGTACACCCCATGTCCTTTGTCGTGATATACACCAATCAGAGCGGCCGGAGGTCATTGCTGAGATTCTGTTTTCTCCCTAAGCAATTCACATATATCAGCAAAAGGCAGCACCGAAAAATGATGAGTCGCACATCTCTAACAGAACAAAAATTTACAAATAAACAGAATTATGTAGCAACAAAACTTTAAATGCAATACCTGAGGTGGAATCCATTTTACACGGCCAATAGCATCCATAGCAGCTTCACGGAATCCCTCAACCGATGCAAACCATTGCTCTGTTGCTCTAAATATTGTTGGTTTTTTCGTCCGCCAATCATACGGATACTTGTGTTCTAAATCAGAAAAAAGAGAAGAGACCGTGATGATGAATCGATGTATAATTTTAATTATAGGTTGAACATTTAGAGAATTGCATGAAGAGAGACAGAAATAGCTTACGGTATGATTCTTCCATGATGAGTGACAAATTCTCATCCAAATATTTCACAACAGCAGTGTTACCTTCACCAAGAACATCAAGTCCACTAAACTGCCCAGCTTCTTCAGTGAATATTCCATTATCATCTACTGGAGAAAGTATGGGTAGCCCGTACTTCTGACCAGTCACATAATCTTCTTGACCATGTCCAGGAGCTGTATGAACCAGTCCTGTTCCTGTTTCTGTTGTAATATAATCTCCCCCAACTACGACCGGACATTCCCTATTATCTACTGGATGGATGTATCTGAGATCATAATAATTAAACATATCCTTAGTGCGAAAATTTCTCATTTACCATAGGTAAAAAACGAGAATTTTAAACACATAGTTACAGAAACAAATAGCATTGGCAAGATCAAAAAAGAAGAAAAAAATTGTTCATTTTGGTACTTCCATATTAACCTGTAGTTTTCCAAATCAGAGCCCAACAGCCTTCTCTTGAAAACAAGCTTCACACCCCATTTTGCCTCTAACGTTGGCACAAGTTCTGAAGCTACAATGAGAAATAGCTTTTTCTCATCCTTCAAAACAATTCCAAGCCTTTTCTTTTTAGTGTCACCAGATGAAGAGTCATGTTCATTTAGTGATTCTACTTCAACAACATCGTATTCAAGCTTGGGATTTACTGCAACAGCTGAGCACAATACAGTAGAAAGAAGAGGTGAGGAGAAAGAGCAACGTATCTAAATTAAAACATTTAAATAACTAAAGAAATTGACTATTGATTGATACGATGTGTGCCAGCAATGACACTGTAATCCAACATGCAGATAAGATATTTTTGAAGAAAAAAAGGTGCATGTAAACAGTGTCGGTCTCTTTTTTTTTTTCAACTTTATTTTACATGGGTACTCAGGGCCAAAAGTGACAATAATTCTAGTAGAAAAGGATTACCATCTTGCCTAAAGTATACTTCAGCAAACTTTTAACTGTAAAGAATAATGTATAAATTTACGTACCAGATATGTAAGGATATTGTTAGGGACCAAGATGCCCAAGGCCCATTATTCAATGTGTATTATAGAAAGAGGCATAAGGAGCAGGGGAATGGAAGTTCGTAAGAGGGTTTGAATACAAATTAGAGGGGAAAAGGAGAGCACAGTCAGTGTGTGAATTGTTGTGACCTGCTGTAACTTGGAACAATTGCAAAGGGAAACTCCCTTGGTAGAGCTAATAAAATCCGAATTCATTTGTTTTTCCTTTTCTGTTCTTGCACCACTACTCTTTATCCACATTGATAAAAAAGAATCTATCAGTTGGTTCGATTTGACAGATCCTCGAGGGATAGCTAGTCTAATTGAAGGACGAAGATGCATATGGAGGGTTTTACGACTACAGCCATATTTCTCAAGAAGATGGTAATGGAGTGTATGGCACAACTCGCTAACCTCTGCAACAATGTGGCCACAACCGAAGACATCAAACAACTGATTGCCAACTAGAAGTGGCAAAGTATCAGGTAGTCAGGTGATGAGAGTGGAAGCAAAGCAGAAAACACACATGAAAATTCTTCTAGTCCAAAGGGGAAGATCAAGTGCAAGGAAGGTGAGTCTTCAAAGGTGTCTAAGGGGAACAAAATCTGGTCCAAGAAAGTGGAATTACCGGGTTTTGAAGGGGCAGACCAAATTGGGTGGATTGCTAGGGTGGAAAAGTGCTTTGAAGTACAAGACATTCGTGCTTTAGAAATGTTGAAGTTGGTGTATATTACCACTGAAGGTATGGCCGGGCTTTGGTTTATTGTTTGGTGCCAAAAAAACCAAAAGACTAAACCTGGGAAATATTTTCCAATGCTTTGATTCGAAGTTTTGGGGAGAGTTATGGCAGCGATATGTTGGAAAGGTTTGGCTAGCCTGAAGCAAGAACACTCCGTTAAAGATTATGTGGATAATTTGAGAGGAACATGCATTGGGGGACCCTAACAGATACAAACAAAACTACTGGTACAAAACAATCAGTGCTAACTATAGCAGATTAAGTAGAAAGCTGAACCTCCAAATCTAGCGTTCCTTTTTAATTGAATAAATAGAGAACCATAAATATAGAACTCAAGACATCTCTGTTTATCACAGAAATTCATAGAAGAACAAGTAGAGGAAAAAGATTGAGATCATTATGACTAGCATACGCAACAAGAATGATATCTTCAACCCAAGCCAACATGGAAAATGCAACGAATAAAAAACCTACCTGCATTGGCAGGAATAGTCCATGGAGTAGTAGTCCAAATGGCCAAACACAAATTTGGGAATTCTTGTAGTAGGTCACTCGGCATTAGAGGAGCACTTGCAACTCTGAAAATGGCATATATGCTTTTTGAAACATGCCCTTCAGGATACTATATAGAAACCAATTAGGTAGTAAGTAAATACTCAAACATCCATCAAATCAGGTTTCAGAAATATTTAAGTTAAAGAGTTAATCTATTAGGGTATATTGAGAGAGGACAAAAAATACTTGGAATGATAATAATCTATATTACAAACAACAAGGCATTGGCCCTTATTTATAATAATACTTGGCTATTTATCCTAAGTAATGAAATATAGAAACTGTACTGGACTGCCCAAAGGGCTTTGCTCGCCAGACCAGAGTCCAAAACCAGGCCCAAGAAACACTATTCACACCCTCACGCTGCAAGGGAGGTGTGCCTGCAACGGCTAGGGACATCAGAATCAATGAAGATCATAATGTCTCCCCTTCAACTTCAATCTACAACGCACAACGGTTACAAACACTGCCGTCTGTAACTGTCGACCAACGGCTTTCGGCCATCATTAGAAGGATTTCATCCTTCACCTATAAAAGAGGACATTTCACATCCTCCAAGGTACGATTCATTCATCCTTAAACTCTATATTCTTTGCTCACATTCTGACTTAAGCGTCGGAGTGTCTTTTGCAGACACCCCCCTGCCGTTTCAACAACTCACCTGCTCACCGGATGCTGTTCTTATAATCACTTCTGATCAGAAACCAAGCATTGAGAGACTATTTAAATTATCATAAATTATGCTAGATACAACAGATATTATAAAATATTTTTCCATTTAGTGTAACACGAGAGAAAACTGCAAGCATTCACATGCTAAGAATAACACAAAAACTTGTGTGCATGCTAATTGGCCAAGAAGGTGAGAAATGTGCGGCTTCCACACAGACTATACAATACCAGGTTGCATAGTACAATAAAAATAGACATTAGAAAAAAGGTTCGCCATGATGAAAACAATTTACCTCTAACTCGGCTTCAGCAAGAGCTGTCCGTGACGAGGGACTCCAGTGAACAGGTTTTCTGCCTCGATAGATATAGCCTTTCAAGGCCATCTGGCCAAATACTTCAATCTAAAATATTATAGGATGCAAGTTATGAGTACTATATAATAACTGGTATGAACTGAAGTAATGTGCAAATGAAATTTTTCATTACTAAAGCAGTTTGCACAATCTAACTAGGTCTTGACAGAATTTTGAGGTCCTTTCTATAAGAGTTCTCAAAGAAAAATAATCCAAATTGTTAAAGTCCTAAACTCTAATATCTATAATACATCATGAATAGGACATCCAGAGTGCTGAATTCTGTGTCCCGTTAATAAATCTATAATAGTAAACGAGAAAGGCTGTACCAGCTACCTGGGCAGCTTCATATTCCGGATCTAGAGTAAGATAGGGATTATTCCAGTCAGCCCATACTCCAAAGCGCTGCAGACATACATTAACATGTTTAAGATACATTTATCCAAAAAAAAAAAAAAACACTTATAAGGTTTAAACAAAATCCCAGCAATCGAAATGGAATTGTAAACTGTAAGAGATCTATAATAGTCCAGAAACTAATGCAATAATATATATATATATATATATATATATATATATATATATATATATATATATTTCAAAGAGCAAAAATGCAAACAAAGAAGGGACCTTAAAAGATGACATCTGAGTTTTAACAGTGTCTTTGGCAAATTTAGCAGCCTTTGCTCTCAACTTCAATGGTGTAAGATTGTTTCTAGCCTCCTTATCCAGTGATTGCAAAACTGAAATGATTCAAACAACCATGCTACTCAAAGAATGTAATAATGGATAAAAGCTGAAATGCAAAATGCACATAAAGTTGTGAGAACTTTTAGTTTAAGCACACGAAATAATAGGGGTCAAAACATAAGGAAAGTTGAGAATTTTCAATTTCCTTCATTATATCGTGTATTTATTCAACAGTGTGAACACATAACCAAGTTTAGAAAATCAATTTTTTTTTTTTTTTATGATATTGAAATTTAATGAGGTTAACTAACATTCTTAATCAGCATGATTTTAGTTATTTTTATTTATATTCGAGACCGGAAGGTGTATTTATTAATAAATATTACACCAAGAACTATCTACATGCCTGGAAATGACATGTTGCAAACATGTAAAGTAAAATTTAGTGCAATACTTTTATTGAACACAACCACAAACTAGAGCCAGCCAGCATCATAATGCTACTAAGAAGAAGAAAAAATCTTGCCTTTTAATTCAATTGGTAGGCCATGACAATCCCATCCAGGCACAAAATGAACTTTATAGTTTTGAAGGAGCTGCCCATAAAATAAAGCCACAGCAAAATATTAGTTCTTATACAGAAGTGCATTAACATAAGAAAAATATCATCAGAGTATAAAACAAAAATATGGTTTGTATCAAGTGTGACAGCAACAAACTGAAAGCATAGGTTCAAAGGAAGAAAAAGATACCTTATAACGATTTATAATATCCTTCAAAATTTTATTTAAGGCATGGCCAATGTGAAGATCACCATTTGCATATGGAGGACCGTCATGAAGAATGAAGTTTCCCTGATCAAGGTGTTGAAGCATATTAGTAAGTCCAAATAACTACGATGGGAAATCTAAGGGGAAGTCAAGAACTTACTCCACTATTTTTGTCCGCAACTCTTTTAAATACTTGATTATCCTCCCATATTTTCTGAATTTCAGGCTCCCTTACCAAAGAATTTGATCTCATACCAAATGCTGTCTTGGGAAGATCAACCGTGTGCTTGTATTTACTCTCATCTTGCTTGATTCCTAAAGTAAAGGCAGGTTATGTAACTAACCTTGGAAATGCATGTTTATTCTCTTGAATTAACCTAACATGTCATGATGTGTTTAAAAAACTGAAAATATATGTGAAATAACAGACACACTACCTTCTGCAGCCTTCTTCCCGGCCATAACAGGCCCCCGCGATCTTCGCTTTGAAGAACTGACATCATCCTTTGAATGAGTACAATAGTTTGAAAATTTTGAGAGTGATAGTACTTTAGCTGATGAGATTCCCCGAGAATGATACAAACCAATGGAATTCGTTCTCATGGGCATTAAACAGGCATTTCTTGAGAGCATCTGAATACATTAAAACAACAACAATCAAGCTTTTTGGCTACATGAATCAGTCAATCAATGCAATAGAGTCCTTTTCGCCACACTTAAAAGTTTAATTGAAAATGCAAAGTTAAAGAATGTTCCCAACAGGAGTAGAACAATATAAGAACAATCAAAGTTCCTCTATTTTTAAATTTATCAGGTCCATTAGAATTGAGAAAACTTTCTGTTTTCATTTCCAGTCCATTTTAATTTGAATATTGCTTCATTGTGAAAAACACTTTTTGTTTTCATTTCCTAAAATGTGTGTTGGTTCTACTTGTTAACAAGAAGAAAAGAGACTCTTGAAGTGAACAATTATCTTTGGTTACAGGAAACAATGAAAATGTCAAGATAGCTGTTATAATTATTTCTAGAAATGCATCATCCTTAGCTAACATTTTATCTTCTCTCCATCACGAATCTTTTAACGAACAAGTTAAAATAAACATATATTTTAAAAATGAAAACAAAAACATTTTCACAAAGTAAAAAAAAAAAGTTTCTGTTTGGCAATTTATCGAACACATAATCTGCAACAAGGTTAATTTCACAGAGCAATTTTGCAACAAAAAGAAAAGCGACCCATTGTGAGAAAAGGTGTAAAGTAATCGAAAAGAATGAAAGTAGGTGAAATTTGAAGAGAATTATTAATAGAATGGAAGAAAGAGCGTGGTTTGAAAGGAAGCGAAAGTGAGTGACCCTGTAAGAAGAGGTTTGCATGAAGAGAGCGAAAGTTGTTTCCATTGAAGAGAGGAATTTGAGGTGATAAACGGCATCTATCTATACTCCACTCATTTCAGTTCATTGCTGGCTGCTCAACCCAACAACCTGCAAGGGAAACATAAACACAACACAGCACAACATCATTCGGATAAATCGAACCCACACTAATATTTATTATTATTATTACTATTATCATCTTATTAATGAGTGTCATGGAAACTCTTTAAGCATTCTAAAAATAAGTAATTATTTATCAAAAAGTTAAATATTTTGATTTTCAATTCATTGATTACACACTATTTGTGGTCTTTAGAAATATTCGAGACACTCATTAACATTTCTATTATTATTATTAAGTCCATTTTTATAATATATATATATATATATATAATGTAAAGTAGGAAAATTGTGAAAAATTATTTGATTGAGTAGAGATAAAATTAGAATAAAGATATTTGTAAAAAAAAATGGAAGAAAAATTTACACTAAAGTAAAGATGATAAAACATCAGAGAGTGATCAGAATCTGAGAGAGACAACACAAACAAATTATATTGGTTCATCTTCACAAACTGAGGTTAATCTAGTCTTCTTACACTTTTAAGAGATCTCTCCACTATAATCATACAAGATTACAATTGTTCCAAGAGATAAGTTGAAAACTTTCTTGTCTCACACAAGATGACTTTTACAATAAGAGTATTACAAAAGAGTTTGTATGTGTTTACACTTTAGAAATTAAAGAGTGGCAAACTAACTTTAAGTTCAAGAAACTCATGACCCTAAGAAATTATAAGATACAAGTATGTAAAAAAATTATAAGTGTTTGTGCGCTTTTAAATTTGAAAGAGTTTTAACACTTGTAAAATGTGTAGTTTTTTATTGTTTCTTCAAACTGCTCACGTCCTTACAGCATCTCCAACGCATGTTTTTTCTTAGCAAACAAGAACATAAGTTTATGTTTTATGCATTGGAGATCAATGAGCTAGATGACAATGTAGAGAACCGTTCTCCTATTAGAACATGTTCTTGCATCACAAAAAATAAAAAAAGGAGAAGAGGTATAATGAAAAATGAGTGAAGAAATATGAGGGGCCTGCAAAAAGTAAAACAAAAGGTGTGTTGAGTTCTTGTATCGGAGGAAAAAAAAACTCAATGGTTATTAAATCCTACATGGCATATTTGGACCCACAATTTAGCAACTAAGAACAATTTTTTTGTTCCAGCATTGTAGTTGCTCTTAAATAGGAGAAATATGAGAGAACCGTTGTTTGAAGATTGCCAACTCATCAAAATCGTTGTTGAGAAGTTTTGAATCAAATTTGAAAATTTTGCCACAAATGTATAATGTCATCGATTGGTACTCAAGAAATCTTTTGCTACTTATGGAATGATCCATAACATTCTCTTTACCATCTAATTTATTTGATTGTTTCCGCAAATGGTTAGAAGAAGACAAACAATACTATTAGAGTTTTGAAAGTGACGTTCCATCATAAGAAGACAAAACCGGTCAGAGTCATCCAGACTATTGAGGTGTTTATCATAACTTGCTTCCTTCGTAACATGCTTTTATGACTGATGGAACATTGGTATGATATTGGAAGATTAAACACCAAATAATCTTACTTTATTTAATGTTGTGTGAATTAAAAAAATAGAGTGTGGGGGTCCCACATAAAATAGAACACACACATTAGTAGTGTTTAAATTGCGGTATTTAGTTAAATACTTGATAATGATAAAAATAATAATAAATTGCGGTATTTATTCGTGAATATCCTTGATTCAAATCCAATGAGTTTATTTCATCCAGTTTTGTGGATTTGTTTCTTTTTGATATTATCCACAATTGGTGTTGAACTGAATAATGGATAAATTCCATTTTGATCTTATCTGTTAGAGTAATTGCTGCCGCAATTTTTGCTAAAACAGTTACAAAATCTCTATATAAATAGAGGACTCTGCTCAGTTTAAAAACACACCGAAATTCACAGTTGATGCTTCCTATGTTTTTCCTCTCTTCTCCCTTCTTCGACTTGTGTTGACAAGTCCTTCTCCTTTTTCTACTCATTTCTGTCCCTTCGGAACTAAGAGTGCTCTTAAGACCATAGTCCTTTTTCGGTTAATGTCCCTTCGGAATTAAGAATGGTCTTAAGTTCATAGTCCCTTCGATATTTTTATGTCCTTCAGAATAAATAATAATTTAAGATCATAGTCCCTTTTCGGTATAATGTCCCTTCAAAATTACGAATGATCTTAAAATATATTCTTCTTCGATTCTTGAAGAAGTTAGACGTTAGAATGGTGTAAAACCATATCTGAGTGATCATAGTATCATAGTTGGAGAAGTTAATAATTAGAATGGTGGTAACACCATATTTGAGTGGTCTCAGCACCATAATAGAGTGGTAACAGTACCATATTAAAGTGGTTTCAGTATTAAAAGAGTGGTCTTAGTACCATATTGAAGGTGTAACTCTCGAACGGTTTTCTACAGTGTAGTAGTTAATCAAACAGTTGTAGTTGGGCTTGTTTTATCCTGGAGGCGGCGTGGTTGATAGTCTGCCTTGCACAAATTTGGGTAGTGCCACGAAACGTCTTAAAGAGAGCGACATGGTCGTGACTCAACCTAGTAACAACTTCGGTAGATATTCTAGTAGATAATAGAATTTGGAAATCCAAAAACAATAATTTTAAGACGTTTCTATCTGCTATGTCTACCGAAGAAGTTACTTATTGAGGTTCAATTGTCCTTAAATACAAGAAGGATAAATCAAGTTATAGAAATACATTATTTTCGTGAAACGATGAAGTGCTTGTTGTTATAACAACACTAAAAAAGATTTGGATTATCATTGATAATGATAAAACATACGAATTTGTTACATAACATAAGAAAAGGTTTGGACTGGAAAATAAAATAATGTGAGGTTGCTATTTTATTTTGATGAACTCAAAAGTTTTTTCGGATGCAACACATCCTTACGTGCTGTTTTCTTTTGAAACAGTGACATGAAATGATTATGTAAAGTTTATATATAATCATCATGATAAGAAACAAATTATCTAAAATAGATCGGTCATGTTCTGAACAAAAGCTTCTTTATAGAACAATTGGAATGTACCGTGGAACAGTTGGAACGATATGATCATTGAAAATAACGAACCACACATAATTTTGTTTTTAACTAGAAATTATACGAGATTTGTTCCAAATGTTTCGTATAAAATTAAGAAAGAATATGAATTTCAGATTTTTATTGAATAAGACTGAGTTAACTCAGACTTGAAGAAATACTTGTGTACCATGCATTCTTGTGCGAAAAGACCGTGTCTTTGATGATATGTTCAAAATTAAAATTATCCTTCTATTTTATTAGTTGTGTGATTTTAATATTTGACCCGTGAACAAGCGTTTAATTTTAAACTTGAGTAACTTGGATTTAATTCCAAAGTTATATGATTAGAAAATTTTATTTTTTGTAGTCAAGATAAATGAACCAAAAGTTCATATAAATCAGTGTTTAGAGAATTAGAATCTCTTAACTTAATAAGTTATGATATGTGCGAACTTGATGACACATAAACTAGAAATGATAAAATATATTTTATCATATTTATTGATGATTGTAAATTTTTGAAAAAATAAAATTTATACGTTTGATATGTTCATTTTTTATAACAAAAATTGACATTTATGTTGGATAGAGCACCCAAGTCTAAGAACAAAAATTCTAATTAAGAAATTTTGAAGAAAGGACAATCCAACTTGTCTTATTTTTGAACTTGAGATTATCTCCCAAGAAAGTTGAACTCACTAGTAGAGCCTATGAATGTGTATTCATTGGGTATGCTATAAATAGCAAAACATATAGGTTTTATGACCTAAATGTTAAAGTGATCATAGAATTAAACGATGCTAATTTCTATGTAAATATTTACCTCTTTAAATGAAGAATAGTGGGGGCACTAGTGGGGGTAAAATAAACTCCCTTTTAAAAATTGATAACTAGTGGGGGCATTATATCTGATCACATTTCAGGAATCAGAAATAGTTATGAAAACATCATGTAAGATGTTATAGAGCCTCGAAGAGGTAAGAAAGCAAGAATTGCTAAAGAGTATGGACCTTATGGTTTATACATTGGAAGAAGATCCATTAAGCCTTAAAGAAGTTTTGTCTTCATTGGATGCTAACTTTTGAAAAGAAGCAACAAACGATGAAATGAATTCTCTAAATTCTAACGAAACATGATCTTAGTTGACTTGCATCATGGTTGCAAACAATCGGTTGTATTTAAATTTTGGAAAGAACTAAAACTTGATGGTACGGTTGATGAATACAAGGCTCTCCTTGTAGTCAAAGGTTTTAGACAAAGAGAAAAAATATAGACTTCTTCGATACTCATTCACCAGTCACTAGAATCATATTCATAAGAGTACCAGTCCTTTTAGCCGCCGTTCATATCTCGATAGTACTTCAAATGGATATGAAAGTTGCCTTTTTTATGGTGAACTAGAAGAAGAAATCTATATGGAACAACCTGAAAAATTTTGTGATTCATGGACAAGAAAACAAGGTATGTAAGTTAGATAATTCTTTGTGAGGTCTAAAATAAACTCTTAAGGAATGGCATGAAAAATGTGACATTCTAATGTTATCGAATGAGTATAAAGTGAATGAAAGTGACAAATAATATTTGCACAATCATATGTCTCTATGAAGACGACTTGCTCATATTTGGTTTAAAGATTCATGTTATGAATTATGTGAAATCATTGTTTATCAAACAACATTGATAAGAAAGACAAAGACAAAGTTGAAGTAATTCTTGGTTTCAAGATTACTAGATCAAAAAAAATGAGAACTTTTTTGAAACTCACAAAGTTGAGAAGATCTTAAGGAAATATTTTTATTTGAGTGTAAACTTGCAAGCATATATTATGATCCAAGTGTAAGAACACTTGAGATGAAACAAACAAAATATGTTAGCATTATTGGCAGTCCTTAGGTAAGCCACTGAATGTATTAGATCCGATGTTGCTGATGTCATGAACTCTTGTGCAAGTTTACTAGTAGACGAATGAGAAGCATTGTCATGCTATTGAAAGAGTCACGAGGTGCCTTAATAAGACTATGACTCTAAGATTAAATTAGAGAGCTCTAAAAGGAACGGTTAAAGTATATCGTGCACGTACTTATGAAGAATTAGTCAATCCTTTGACGAAAGGAATTACTAGAAAGAAAGTCTAAACACATCCAATAGGATAGGACTAATGCCCAAAGGTCACAAGTGATGGTAACCCGACCTACATGACTGGAGATCCCAAGAAATAGGTTCAATAGGTAATAACAAGTCACAAGTGATAGAACATGCTATGAGAAAATTAAGAAAGCATGAATCCTGCAGCGATAGAAGGATGAGATAATAGAACTCTTAATGAGATCTATACTCTATGTGGAGTGGAGTACATAGATACATGAGTACTCTTGATAGGCCTACCTATACGAATGTGGAACTGAGGCCGGTTCCTATGGGATTCGGGGTAGAATACCTAGAGCGTTCGTTAAAACTGGGATAGACGTGCAAGGCCATAAACGCACGGGCTTTTAGAATACACCTTAGGAAAAGGTTTGTGTGCGGATTTTATGTCTGAGATTGAGTTCAAAGCTCTAAGCAACTCTTGTTAATCGGAATATTATCCGCTATGCAAAGGTTCAAGTTGTAGGCGACACCTTTGTTTATTAGCAACCTTATAGAAACGTTTTAACTTTATTATTGAAACCATTTTTTAAATTCAAGTGGAGGATTGTTGGAACATTGGTATGATATTGGAAGATTAAACAACAAGTAATCTTACTTTGATTTAATGTTGTGTGAATTAAAAAAATAGAGTGTGGGGGTCCCACATAAAATAGAACACACACATTAGTAGTGTTTAAATTGCGGTATTTAATTAAATACCTGATAATGATAAAAATAATAATTATTATTATTTTTATTCGTGAATATCCTTCATTCAAATCCAATGAGTTTGTTTCCTCCAGTTCTGTGGATTTGTTTCTTTTTGATATTATCCACAATTGGTGTTGAACTGATTAATGAATAAATTCCATTTTGATCTTATCCGTTAGAGTAATTGCTGCTGCAATTTTTGCTAAAACAGTTACAAAATCTCTATATAAATAGAGGACTCTACTCAGTTCAAAAACACACCGAAATTCACAGTTGATGCTTCCTGTGTTTTTCCTCTCTTCTCCCTCTTTCGACTTGTGTTGACAAGTCCTTCTCCTTTTTCTACTCATTTCTGTCCCTTCGGAACTAAGAGTGCTCTTAAGACCATAGTCCATTTTCGGTTAATGTCCCTTCGAAATTAAGAATGATCTTAAGTTCATAGTCCCTTCGATATTTTTATGTCCTTCAGAATAAATAATAATTTAAGATCATAGTCCCTTTTCGGTATAATGTCCCTTCAAAATTACGAATGATCTTAAAATATATTATTCTTCGATTCTTGAAGAAGTTAGACGTTAGAATGGTGTAAAACCATATCTGAGTGATCATAGTATCATAGTTGGAGAAGTTAATAATTAGAATGGTGGTAACACCATATTTGAGTGGTCTCAGCACCATAATAGAGTGGTAACAGTACCATATTAAAGTGGTTTCAGTATTAAAAGAGTGGTCTTAGTACCATATTGAAGGTGTAACTCTCGAACGGTTTTCTACAGTGCAGTAGTTAATCAAACAGTTGTAGCTGGACTTGTTTTATCCTGGAGGCGGCGTGGTTGATAGTCTGCCTTGCACAATTTTGGATAGTGCCACGAAACGTCTTAAAGAGAACGATCTGGTCGTGACTCAACCTAGTAACAAATTCGATAGATATTCTAGTAGATAATAGAGTTTGGAAATCCAAATATAACAGTTTGGAAATCCAAAATCATTTTTATGTTAACCTTTCTTCAAATCATCTTCTAACTCTTAAAAAGTTTCCAATGTTTCTGGTGAGAACCAAGATGTTTTCTTTTGCATTCAGAGCTTGATAAGTATGGAACATGGAACATAAAATTATTTTTCTTATCTATTTTAAACTCCGACTAATATTTTCTTGGAGTTGATATTTGAATTCCACCTAAGATTTTCCTATTTAAAGTCCTCCTAAGATTTTCTTGTAGTTCAGTTAGCCGGAATTTGAATTTTTTTGTTTTAAGTGAATAAATCATTTTTAATTATTGAAAAATATTGTCCACCAACTCTATAATTTGTAATCACAGCAGGTTTGTGTTCTGTGTGTTAGGTAGGTTCAAATTTCGTGATGGGTGATCGTTTGTGACTTGATAAGTGATAGGCGATATTTGATACGTGATTGCTCTGACGAGTAAATATTTTCTAGCAATTAGTAGTTGTTGTTTTCTGATATTCGTACATGAAAGTTTGGCTCAAAAACTAGATCATATACTATTAAAAGAAGAAGCATAATACAACCATAACTCTACTCATCTAAACAAACAGTAAATCAAACCCCCCCTCAAAATGACTATTACAATTACTTGTAAATAAGATTATCTAAACCTATACAGAGAGATGCTACAAGCTGTGAATCATAGTTTTGCTGCCAAAACTGTCATTCCCACATTCGAGTGAAGTGCCAAAATCGGTGAATAAACAACTTATTGCCAGTATTGTGTAATTGAACCTTGAGCAAATTACTCAATTGATCATCACCTTAAAGCATTCACAAATGCCAGTAACGAATCAACATCTCTCTTTTCTGAAGGATATTTAATCGGCCGATAAGAGTGTTTGGGGAAGAAGAGTATTGTGGGAAAGCTTCCCAACCCAAGTTCACTCTTTGCATATTCTTTTTTATCACCATCTGCTCTAAATTGTCCAACCTTCACTCCTGACCCTGCTAAATTCTCTGCCAAATCCACGTATGATTCCTCCATAGCCTATAAGAATTTAGATTAAACATGTTATTAATTGAAATTTCAAGTCAAATAAAGTAATGCACCTTCAGTAAGAGAATGGTAACAAAATATTGAAAGTTCAGGCATATCATTTTACGTGACAGAAGCGGCACCATGGTGCATAGAGCACAACGATCCAGGGCTCTTTTCGGTCCTCCAATTTAGCTAGATTCTCAATTCCAGCCCTGCTCAAGCTGACCACATTCTGGGTAGTGAAAATATCAGCAACTGTTGCAGAGCCATTTGCATGGGCGGCTCCGTTTCCATTACCATTCTGGGCAGCATCATCCAGTTTCAAATTACCTTTGTGAAGACCACACTCCTTTGCTTTGGCATCCTCCCACCACCATCTTCCCTCTCTTTCATGTTGTCCCGGTAACACTGGCCTTGTGCATAGCTCACAACCAATGGAAACGTATCCTTGTGCATGCAATGCATTAGCAGGCACATCCATTGTCCTAAGGAAGGTCCATATGTCATTACCCTTCACATTTGCAACCAGGTTCCACTTAACAAGGCTACCATTCCTACCATCCAATCCCTCAAAAACAGGATCAACCTGAACAACGGGTACTTCAGACCTAGTACCAGGCGACTGATCTTTTCTCTGTCCAGTTATCCATGCTCTCAAACCCTTGAGCTCTTCTTAAAGGCCTCACCTTCCTTATTCTGCAGCACTCTTGATGCCCATGCTCGTAAAATGAGAAGAGCCCCTTTGTTCTTACTAATCCCTGAACCTCAACCGCATCAGGGAACATTTATTCAATGCGGATTCCATAGCGCTTCTCAACTGCATCAAACAACCTGTATGTTTCTGGATTCAGTCTCCCAGTGTCCAGACTGAAAACCCTGTATGGCCGACCCGTAAAATTTGCATATTCAATTAAAGCAACATCTTTTGTTCCATTTCTTCCACATCCTTAATGAGTGTCTGATACATATGCAGCCTGAGAAATGGTTTTTAGCGACTCAATTTTTTTCCTCGTTTGTTTGTTTGGAAACATTGATTCACTAAGCCAATCATGACAGACACAAATTGAGTTCTAATCTTTAACTTTTAATCTTTAATTTTTGTAATTGATAAGTTACACGGAAATTTCATTGTAAATTGTTAATGAGATTTGCAATTTTCTTTAACCTTCTCTACCCCTATCTAAATTTTCTTTATAAATGGAGAACCGTTATTATTTGATAATTATAAAATAACTATATATAAAAGCAATGTAGCTACATCAAACAAAATGAAATCTTTGCTAATGGCTGCTCATGAAGAACCATGAGCACTGCCACAAATAAAACTAAACTTCTAAATATGCCTCAAGTATGAGCAAACGTACACAAAATAAATACTTTGCCAATTCTAAAGTTTAACTATCTTCAAAATTGAAAGAGCATTAATTGGTGTTAGCTTAGAGTGGCAGAAACTCTGCCACATTTCCATCTTCTGTTCCTCTTCCACGTCCTTAACGATTGCCTCATACACTGAAGTTGCAATACTTCTAGCTGCGTCTCTTGCCTCTGGGAGTCTATCATTCACTAAATCAGCTGCAACTTCAATCAACTTTTCCATCCCAAACTCCTCCATTTCCTCAATTCCCTGCTGCCATAATACTCTTTAGAAACATACATAAACCCAAAAATACCAATAAAACAAATTGATTTAATTCATATACTGTAAAGTTTTTTTACACCATTCTATCGTTAATTCGTTGTGATTTATTGACGGTATAAAACTTTGTACAAGGACCATGTATCAAAATTAAACTCAAAATAAATAACACTATATCATATCATAATTCAATTGGAGGAGTGGCAAACTTTACCATCTTGGAGACACATTTGGATAGAGAAGCAGCAGCTTTAGCCCTGATCCTAAGGTTTTTGTGACTCACAGATAACCTTAGTTTCTGAAGCAGTGGAAGAGGTGTCATGGAACCCACCATTGATCCAAGTGCCCTATCAGCTTCTTCACACACAAACTTTTTATCCTGAGAAGATTTCAGCAGCAGCTGCAACAGCTGTTGAAAATCAACCAAAAAAAAAATCAATATTTTAAAAACGGAATCAGACATCGATATAACAAGACCTCCTAGTCATATTTCATCTTCCATAAACAGCTCGAATCATGACAAAATCATGATCGAGCTGTCCGGTTCGAGGTTCAACCAGGTCTAATTCGGTTCAATTTTTAAAACACTAAACAGAACACACAAGAGCAAAATTGATTCAACATACCAAGCCATCAAATGCCTCAGAAATGGAAGGATCAAACAATTTATCACCAAAAGCATTGAAAATATCAGAAGCAGCCATAATAGAGGTTTTGCATAAAGCACTACGAGGATTCCTCATTGCCTTCACCACCACCAACACAATTTTATCCCTAATGACAAAAACTTCACATCAGAAATAAAATTCCTCCAAACCCAATTAAACCCATAACAAAAATTTCAAAACTTTAACAAAATATACACACAAAAATCAATCCTTACAAAATGGGTAATAGAAGAGACGAATTGAACAACGCGAATCGCCTAACATCGTTCAACGACTCGCAAACCTTGACCCAGTTTTTCGAGTCCAGATCTTCAATCAAGCTCTGCAATTTTAAAGATTTCAAAAACTCAATACCAAATCACAAGTAAAAAAAATTCATTTGAAACAAAAAAGGATTGAATTTTTATGCTTACTTGAATCTGAGCTTCAGGATCTGACATGGGTTTAAGGTTGTCAGATGAAACATAATCAATGGTGGGTTCCAATGGGATTTGATTTTCATCATTGGAAGAAGTACGAGGTTGTTGTGGTTTTTGGGTTGAGACAGCGATTTTAGGTTGTTTTTTGGGTCTTTCTTGGGTTATTGTTGGAAGAGCGTTGTCAATAGGTCTAAGTGCCATTGTTGTTTTTTGAGAATGATTTTTGATCGATCAATGTAATAGAAATGGAAGAATTTGATTCTGATTTGTTGAGGTTTTTGTGTTGAAGATTTGAAATGAAAAAATTGAATAAGATGTTATAGAAATGGAAAGAGACGTTAGTGGTGTAACGGTAACATTCAGGAATGGGTTGGAAAGGAAAAACAAAATAACGTTTGAATTTTATGTGAAATTGTTGCAAAGTTTCTTAGAACATCTACAATGGGAGGTCTTAAATATTTGAATCATGTTCTTCACTTAGCACAAAACACTCCCGTCCAGCTGAACTGATGAAAATGTCCCTGCGTAATTTAAGTCACGCAGCGTATGTTAACATGCGCAAGTTATACGCCCTGCGTGACTTAAGTCGCGCACCACTGGCACGTGCGCGAGTTAACTCACGCACGTTGGCCGGTGGTCAGAACTGAAGAACACACGTTTTGTGGATGGTGGTCAGTTTTTCAACATTCAATCCACACGTTTTTTTACATAGTTTTATACGTTTTTTTGACCACATTAATGGTATTTACAACTTATACCACCATTCTCACCTATAAATATCCCTCCATACTTCCCTATTTCTTCACACTATCTCACTTTCTCCCTCTATTTCTTTTTTTCTTTTTTTCTTTTCTTTCAATAGTCTCTTTGGGAGCAAAAGTGATCAATCTTCTAGGGATAAAATAGTGAGTAGCCGACTTGGGGAAGTGATCGACCCTTGAGATAAAATTAAATTTGCTTCTTTTTACCCCAAAATCTTTTTACCGTGGGTAAAAAGATTCTTTTTCGGGTATAAAAAGAACCAGATTTAGATTTATCTCAAGGGTTGATGATGTATTTCCCCCAAGAAGGCTGTTCACTATTTTACCCAATGAAGACTGGTTACTTTTTACCCAAAAAAAAAGTATATTATTTAGTGAATTCGAATAAATGTATCAATGTAACATTGTATCAATTATTGCATGAAGTTGGATAATAAAATGAGACGTTGTTATATATATTTGCTTTTATTTTTATATTTGCTTTTATTTTCTAATTTTGTATATAATGAATAAATCCGAATAAATATTAATTTAGTTCATTTCTTTTTATTTATATTTGTATTTATTTAATGAATAAAGTGAACAAATAAATTAGAATAAAGTCTAATTAAACTCAGCGTGGAATCAAATAAAGTTGCGTATTGAATAAATTCGAATAAAAAGTCTAACTCAGCGTGGAATCGAATAATGTTGCGTATTGAATAAAAAAATATTGTATTTAATGGTATCGAATTTATTTTCTAATTTTGTATTTATTTGCATATTGAATAAATAAATTCGAATAAAAAGTCTAATTAAACTCAGCGTGGAATCGAATAAAGTTGCGTATTGAATAAATTCGAATAAAGGTTACATTTAAATTACATTACATAAAGTTCATAAATATGGTCTATCGTTACATGACATTACATTCGAAATTGCATCTTTCAACTACAACAATTGTGTTACCTCTGAATGGTGCAAATTCAAAGTTGCTAAGCAGCAGGACTCCACCATCCGTCCAGAAAGTGCTTCTGTTCCATTCAAAATGTTAAATTCTCGTTGGTCTTGGTTTTAAATGATAGTATCCAAGTGCCAACGGAATGAGGTTCGTACCTTGACACTTCAATACCATCATTTAAACGAAGCCAACAAGAATTTAACATTTCAAATAGAACAAAAGCATTTTCGGACGAATGTTGAAGTCCTGTCGTTTAACAAGTTTGAATTGCCCCATCCAAAGTAACACAATTGTTGTAGTTTGAAGGTGTATTCCCTACCTAATCACGACCGCCACCTAATCATGATCTTTTGGCGGAATTAGACTTTTGATGATATCTTCAGTTGATCTCACCAACGTTGCTCGCACATCGATCCACTAGAACATGTTGTGCTCCCAAAACATGGTCGTCACGTTTTCGTCGTTCGTCAATTCTACCCAAGTGAATGATACTCTTCCATCGTCGAGCGTTGGACGTTTATACTGAACATATTCCACCTTCCTTTTGTCTCTGGGGTTGACTCCTTTGTTGAATTCATCCAGCTGATCCTTGAGACCTCTTAGTGTTATACCAAGACACCGAACCTTCAACCTCTGAGGTTCTCCGCCGTTGAATTGTGCATGAACGTCGATCCACCCGACCATTGTTTCAAATCTACACAATAAGAAATTAAAAATAATCAATGAAAATTCTCTAAAACAAACCCTAAATCTAAAATAATTCTCTAAAACTCAAAACCTACAACATAAACATGCAAACAACTAAACATTTAAACACAAGTCATTTTCATGTAAAGATTTCTTGCCAAAAAAACCAAAATTTAAACAAACCATAAATCTAAAAAATTTCTAATTTAAGAGAAAAAATCTAACATATAAACATAAAAGGTTGATGATGGTGTTTGATTATGAAAACTTACTTGTTATTGGAGTGTTGTTTGATTTGAACTTGAAGGAATTTTGGATTTGGTGATTTTAGAGAGATTTTGGATAATTTTTGAGATTTTAGATGAGAAATGAGGAAATGAGGTGTTCTGCCTTGTCTAAGATAGGACGTAGCGTGAGTTAACTAACGTTGCGCTAGTTAACTCACGTTGCACAAGTTAACTAACGCACAGTTTGACACGTGCATTAGTTAACATGCGCAGGGGTAAAATTGACATGGCTGCATGGTGGGAGTATTTTGTGCAGGATGAAGAGTAGGATTCTAAATATTTAAGATTGGACATCCCATTGAAGAGAAAAATTGTTGGGGTCTTGTAAGATATGGGTCTTACATAAGATCTCTGATCTTAAGTGAGACTCATATATTTTTTTTAATATTAAAAGATTGAAATGTAATAGTACAAAGTTATTGATAGTTGATTAGCGAGTCTCATTTAAGAGATTTGTGTGAGATATGAGTTGAAGAGATTAAATACTTATTAGGTACTATTATTAAAAAATTATAAATGAGTGATGTGTACACGTGAGATCTATTTAAATTTCAAAAAATGAGTGTCATCATTGTGGATGCTCTTAAATTCAATTTAGATGACGTATCGGATTAGGATTTTAAAATACAATTTTTACATGAAAAAGTCTAGTAAATTTTAAAAGACTATTTAAGATGTTCTCGTGAGCTTAGCTCTGTTGATATGGACAATGTATATATATATATATATATATATATATATATATATATATATATATATATATATATATATATAAGCAAGGTCAGGGGTTCAAACCCCAGCCGCCACCAAAATTTTTTTTTTTAAGATTTTAATTACTTTTAAGATTTTAAATATCAAGATTTGTAATTTCAATTTCAAAAGATTTGTATCATAAGATTTTATATATTTGAAATGACTTTTTGAATTTTATAAGATTTTAAGGGATTAAAAAAACACTCGCTAACTGTTAGCCTGTAATTTTAATAGGCTCGTTTAATGCGATCAACATTGTTGACTTTTATCTTTGCAGGAAAAGTCTTTTCTCTTCAACATGAGGATTTTGATGAAATTTGGACTTAGCGTGTAAAAGAGGTCAAGAGCTCTAGAACACAAGTTCGTTGAAGCCAAGCAATTATGAATGAGGCGGGAAGATTTTGAATCCAAAAAGGAGCAGTTTTCTCAACAAAGACATGAGAGACAAGCGGTTTCCTTAATAGAAGAAGTGTTGATCGTGGAGTTAGACTTTTTCCAGTTATTTTACTATTTATAAATAGTAGTTTTCCGTAAGGAAAAAGGGCTGGAAATTAGTTATAGAAATTCTAAGACACTCGAAGTGCCGGCGCGAGAGAAAAGAGTTATACAGAATTTACGTAATATGATTTGTTGAACCACTTTTACTTTAAATGCAATGCAATTTACCTTTTCTTTAAGTTTCAACATTTTAAACTTTTAGTCTTTTACTTGCATTTACTGTGTTTCTTCTCTTTTAAACTTTTTTCTGTCAAAATACACCACACGTATTCGTCTTGTTCATAAAGCAACCTATGAATTTGATAAACGTTCACCCTTTTTTTGGAAAAACTTTGCACAACATGTCTTAAGATTTCTGGTTTGATCCTGCTTGTAATAACCAAAACCAACCTTTCTTGTTTACCAAAAACATCGGTAAACAAATTAGCACACCCGATGGGACCCAGTTTGTGCAAATTTTGAAAATAACTTTCTTTTTTTTCTAACTTTTCCTGTGAAAACCGTTTTCTGAAAATTAGAAACTATTTTTGGGAAACTTTTTCTGGAAAAAAACTCTTGTTTGTGCATGCATTTAAGAAGTGGTAAAGCTTTGAAAACAATGACTAAACCTACCAATAGTGGTGCTTCTGCATGATCACAATCCTCTTCACAAGCACAATCTACACATGCATCTTCCCCTACAACGGGTGCTAGTGTATCAATGGTCGTGAGGGCAACCATGGCTATGCCAGTTTTGACGGAAAAGAGAGTAACCACTCCCACAACCGCTACAATGACACGACTAGAAATGGGGACCTTTGTGCCGTTGTTTAATGTTGGTGTACCTGTGTCTACCAGTGTTCCCAGTTCTCCTCATCCTCAAGTTAGACCTAGACTTGATGATAGGTTTATAACTATTCAGAATTTGTCTATGGAACAACCTTATGGTATGGCAACTTCGATGATGGAAAATTTGCATAATAATGCTTCTGCGTTCATAGACCATGTGAATCCATTCACGCAATTTAATACACCTAGTCCTTCAAGTTTTAATGTTTTTGGCAGAAGTGCTCCACCAACCTTAACTATAGAATCCATGATGTTATTTAGGCAACAAATAGATGAGAGCAACCATGAAATGGTTAATTTGTTGACACAACAAATTGGTACATTGTTTAATCGTTTGATTCAAAGCACAAACCAAAGTTACCAAACATTAGCCACTCAAATGGGGAGAATAACATATTTCTTCGCCCCTCCACAATCTGTTTATCAACAGATTCCTTAAATCCTCAGCCTTTGCAAGTTGTTGAACCTCTGGTTCAAAGACAACAACATGTGCCCCAACCTCAACCGGTTGAACCAGTAATTTAGGCACAACCAGAGGTCGTTTTGGTAAATAGGAATCATGATGCAGATGAAGTTGTTAGGAATATCCAACAACAAACATAGGGGCGCGTAACAACATAGCCAATTCGGTCTAAATCACAATGGCTCAGAATGGCTTAAACATAGGTTTGCATAGGCCAAACTATGTTTCTCCTTTGTCAGAATTGAAGTAGCAATAAAAGTCGCAAGAAAGGGGGTTTGAATTGTGACCATTTTAGAATTATTCATGAAATTTAAATTAAGTTTATATACTCAAGAAAGTTCTTGGTTAATTATAGTTCAACAAAATTAGAGTAAACAATAGTTAATTTATATAGGACCAGAAAGCTGGCACGGCCCGTGCCTGTGTTGGCACGGTCGTGCCTGATGATAAAGCACCAATATGCCATTTTGGCAGAGAGTTGGTACGACATATGTTTGTAGAGACACGGCCGTGCCATCATCACATACCTCCATGGTTCATTTTTTTCTCCCAATTTAACAAATTGTGAGCTTTCCGCATCCCTTTTCTCTCATTTCTTGATACTTCTTCTCTTATAATTTTTTTTAATCTTGAATAATTGAGGACAATGCTTCTCCCAAGTGTGTGTGTGTGTGTGGGGGGGGGGGGGGGGGGGGGGGGGGGGTCAAATAATAAAGTGTCTTGAGTCGTAGTGTTCCAAACTCCCTTGAACTTTAAATCTTTCATTATGTTTTGTTGCGAAAGGCATGTTAAACAACTTGTTTTTTATTATGAATCATGACATAATTTTTTTGTTAAATTCTCCTCCAATTGGTTATTTCTTGTACATGAAAGTAATTTCTTGTGTTTTAAGTATTCTTGCTATACCCACATCTTGTTTTATTGTGAAACTTCTCTATGAGAAAAGCACAAAATGCAGCCTTTAAGTAAGTGTATAAGTAGGTATTTTAAGGAGCACGTTCTAACTCTAAAGGTAAATTAACCGTTCAAAGTTTTTTTTAAGTAGTATAAGTTAGTGTGTGGGAATACAAAGCCAAATTAATTTTAATGTGCATCATCAAATCTAGATTGGGGAAGGAGGTAGGCCCTCCGACTTCCTACGTAAAGATGATGTTATCTTGAAAAGCTTAAGGGGGCAGAACAATTATAATCATAAAAGAATCACTGAATCTAGATTGGGGAAGGGGGTAGGCCCTCCGACTTCCTACATGAAGGTGATGTTATAATCATAAAAAGTACCATTGAAATCCAACGAAAATTCTGCAAAAAAAAACCCCAAGGTATGCAATTGGCAAAGATTCAATGATCAAAAGTACTCTCATCTCTCTTATAAGAAATGAAGAAAGAACTTTTTTCGGTTGGTTTAGTCTTAAGGTTATAACTTGTTTTCCTCATAATATCTATCTTATACAGGAGCTAGAAAAAGGTTGAACTGCACACACATACCCACTTGAAACTCGTTGTCAGGTTGAATAGGTTCACAAGGGATACTTGAAGTTGTGATTAGTGTACGCTTGAAATAAAACCTTAGAGGAGACATGAGTTTTTAATTTTATTGCCAAATTTTAAATCTTGTTTATGCTGTTATGTTTATGCCTTTTGTTTGAGGACAAGCAAAGATCCAAGTGTGGGGGAGTTTGATGAGTCATTATTTAGTGATTTTTTTATATAATATTTAAGTCTGTTTTATTTAGATTTGATTTCGTTTTATTTAATATTATTCCTTTTAGATTTATTTTACTTCAATTGCAAGATATTTAATTTCAGGAACAAATATTCTAAAGATCCAGTCTTGGAGCAAAAGAAAGAGGATTCAGAGATGATTCGGTCAAGAAAATACAATGATTCGGCACAAAAATATAAATCCACCAAGTCAGAAGCTTGGCACGGCCCGTGCCACCAGCCACGTGGCCGTGCCAACCCTCAGGATGCTCTTTTACTGCTTTTGCTTCATGGACAAGCTACCTATTAGTTTATTTCTAATCTAAAAGCCCGTGGTTTCTTGTGGAACATTCTAGTGATATATTTTCTTAGTGCTTAAGTCATTGTAAACTATAAATAGAGTAGCTAGCTATCACAACAATTCATCTTTTGTTCTTGGAATTCAATAGTGACAATTGTTTTTCTTTTATTTTCTTGTTATTTTTATGTTCTTTTTCTTCTCCCCTATGTCTGCTTCAACCATGAGTGAGTAGACTCTTCTTTGTCTTGGGATTGTTGGATAAGTCTTAATGACATAATCCTAACAAACCAAACCATAAACCCTAATTTTATATAAATTTACTATCTCTTCTAATTTCACCGGTTTAATAGTGAATTAACAATTACCAACTCATAAAGCGAACGCGGAGGGTTAGTGATCGTTAATTCTCAGAGTTTTGATATTGGAACAAGTGAAATTAGACAAGGATTGCGAAGCATGAGAATAGCCTAGCAAACCTTGAGACATATAAAGTTTCGCTTGACTTTAGAAAGTAGATCCAATGTAAAATTAGCGGTTTAGGGTTTGTTTGTGAAGAACTTGTTATTAAGATGGACCAATAAATCCGAAGGCGCTTTTTATTATTATTTTTATTCAAAACTAAAAATCAAACCTTTTTACTGAACTTTATTCTATTTCTCTTCCAAAAAGTTAATTGAATTAAAACAACTCCCTGTCGGAACTGTACTCTATTTTACTACTTCGGTAGAACTGTACACTTGCGGTTTTACTCATCAACGGATTTGAGTATTGGTTAGGGGAGGGGGGTACCTATATACCCGTTAACCGTCCCATACCCGTGTTTTGAAATCGGGGAAAACCCATATCCATATCCAAATCCAGTCAAAACGGGGAAAATCCATCAAATTGAGTTTGGTTTGGACAGATAAATGCATGTATGAGTTTTGTTGCCATGCCTAGATATCACGTTGTTTGAGAATTATAATATGTAGATAAACATAGTTTTATAAGGATTATGATTCTCGTAATTATTATATTTGTTCCAATAAAGTTCTTATTTGGAAACATATTTAAACCAATTATGTTTTATATATTTGTGTGGCAACTAGTTTCATATTTATGTATTAAAATTAAATTTGATTTTTATACACTATGTACATACAATTTATTTTGAGAAATCGACAAATAAAGAGTTAATATACATTTGGCTATCAAATATTATTTATGGAAATTTATTGTCTCTTTTGAATAATGTTTGACAATACATCTCAAATATTATGAACAAATGTTTCAGTAGTAAATGTAAGGATTTTGTTTTTTAATTTCTGGTAAATATTAATTCTAATTTTGTTTGTTTATTTACAAACACTTAAAATTATTTCCTTTGTTTAGAAAAATATTTATTATAGAATTATGTTTTATTTTGTTTAAATAATCGTTCAATTTATATGAATCAATTGTATCATGAATATTTTTGACAAATAAAGTTTTAATTTTTATTTGATTCGAAATAGAATATATTGTTCATAACATGATTGTGTTGTTTGAGTTTGTTGTTATTAAGTTTTCTTTAATAACACTTTGTCTTAATCATGCATTTTTTTAATATATATTTCATGCTATATTTGTTGGTGATGATTTTATGCAATATCTATAAATGTATTGTCATACACACATTTGTGCGATTTTGACTTCCATCTTCTTTTGAATTCTTATAGGGTTGTCTTCACACGTAGAGATTGTTGAGTGATCTTATGACTACTTAGTAACTAATGAACTAACTTGGCCTACATTATGTTGTAGTGCCTTGTAAATTTAGTGAGTTGGTTGAAACAACATGTTGTCAAAGCAACCTCTACTCGTAGATTTGACTCAACTGAATTTACAAAAGACGTGATATGTATTTATTCCTGTGAGTTGTAGTTGTTGAGACAAAATTCTTATTTGATGTTTTAAAGATTACAAACATATTATATTTATTTAACCTTGTTATCTACTAATTCGTTTTGTGAGAGAATTTGTTTCATGAGAATGTACTAAGAACGTTCTGGCATATACGAAGAAATCAAAACAGTATATCAAAGGTGAACAAGTCTGCACAACAAGTAAACATGGCAGATTATAATTTGATAGATGTCTATTGGGCCATAAGAAAAAGGTTCAACCCATTTGAAAGCTTTAATGCACTGCCTTAATAAGCCATGGAAGATTTATATAATGAGATGTTTACTTGTTGCTCAATGTTTGATTATGTCATGTCATTTTGTTTTAGTAATGTCATGCCTTAATAAGCCAAGCCATGTTTAGTAATGTCCTTTTGTTTAAAGCATGACATTACTAAAACAAAAGGACGTGGCATAATCAAACATTGAGCAACAAGTAAACATCTCATTGTATAAATCTTAATTTAAGCTTTCGGAAATAATTTCAAAAAAGGTCACAGTTCAAACCCCACTTTCTTGCGACGTTTATTGCTACTTTAGTAGTTGGCCCCAAGAAAGACGCAACTTGGTCGGGTAGTTACACACATACGATAGTAAATGTGTGGTGATTATAAAGCAATTTTTCATATGAATAATAGGATGTCCAAAGGTGATTATTGTTTGATAAAACTTATCAGCAATGATATATCATTGCGTTGGGTAATTTTTTACAATCCAAAATTTGAGAATTAATGGTGTGCTTGATATGTTGTTTAAAATTTTTTATTTGCAAATAAAAATGCAGATGTCTTAGTAATATTTTATTGACATGTGTGTTAATGTTGTGTGAGTGTAAATTTATTCCTGTATTTAATAGTTTACATATGACAATTATAACTTATAAGAATTTATTCTTTGTCAAAGTAAATTGTCATTGTTTGATCATTGAGGTAAAATACCACTAAACATTAATACTGTTGTTTAAAAACTCGATATTGACGGTGCACTATATATTTTGGTGAGGGCTTTTGCTACTATTGCTCTTTTTAGGGTAAAAGTAGTTTATGTATTTTTTAAGTCGAGTTAATTTTTTTAACTCTTAAAAGTTTTAACTTGAAGGATTTTAATAGATTTTTTGCAAGTGTATCAAATACTATCGAAGTAATAAACTAAGTTCGCATCCACGATGATTGTGTTAATCTCAATTTGGCAATAAAGTAAATATTTAAGATGTATATATTATTTTGTAAAATATAGGTAGTAGATTTGATTTGATTGCATAAAATTAAATAACATAAAATAAAGATTTCTTTAGAAAATATAGATTCAGTCAGAAAATATAGACTCGGTTAGAAAATATAGATTCAGTTAGAAAATTTAGATCATGTTAGAAAATGTAGATTTGGTTAGAAAATATGAAGAGATATGAGATCAAGTCTTTCGAATCATCTAAGTTTCCCCTAATTGGTATGCACCTATTCTTATGAATGATTTTCTAGTCCCACGATAGTTAACAAAATAGCCCTAATCAATCCATTGACTTAGGACCCTCTTATCTAACTACATCCCCTAATTTCTTAGGTGGTCTAATAATCGTCGAAGGTTTTAAGAACATTAACCTAATATCACTAACAAACGATTATCCATTCCTAGACTAACCATGTTTATTAGAACAATTCAATTAAGTCTAAGTAGAAAGCTATGAGGTTAGTAGTCATTCATTCTCACTAAATCATGTTTATATTTGATCAGGATATAAAAAGCATTAAGAACAATTGAATTGAATAAAGACTAGATTGTCATTCACAATAAATAGAGTTTCACAGCAACGTAGATCAATTAGGGTTACAAAGAATCATCTCAGACCTAATCTCTAAGAGATTTAGCTACTCATAATCAAGTTTACAAATAGCATAATCAATGGAAGAATTAAAACATACATGAACTGGTTACAAGGTGATGAAATCACCCCTGCAGCCGTCTTCAGGTCTCAAAATCGCACTTTCTCTCTCCAGGATTCTTCACCCTTGTTTCCGAAAACAATTAAGCTTAAATAGGCAACAACTGCTCCTAAAATCGTGGCCCGATTTGAGGAAATAGTGACACGGTTCTGACTTGAATAACAAACTTCCAAATTAGGGTTCCTAAAATCGTGTCACGAAATAGCCGCGTGACACGTTTTAACCAATGTCGAATGAACCTCATCCTGTACTCCAAATCGTGACACGTTTTCAACAATCGTGACACGTTTTTGCTTTCTTCAAAATCTTCTATTTTTATTGCTTTCCTTACTGTTTAAGCTTGCTTGCGAACTCAAAATATCATGAAAATAACAATAAAAATAGCGAATGACTGATTGTCATCAGATTTAAAGAAGAATATTATCATTGTTCTTGGATCTAGACCTTTACAAAATAATTGTTAAGAAGGATCTAAAGATTAATGATTTGGAGAAAGACATAATATTTGATAGAACACTATAGCGTCGTTTGATTCATGTAGCCGAGCCCACTTAATGGGATTAAGGCCTGGTTGTTATTGTTGTTGTTAACAATATAATAACATGAAGAGCATAACTTTCTACTAGGCTACCAAATAGAAAATTCTTCAAGTTTAATGGGCATGTCTAAAGAATTTATCGTTGTCTTAATGTGGCTGCATGTTGAACATGAAGAAGTAGCCAATATATGGAACATCATATCATACGGCATAATAGTAAAAGATGAAATAAGATCATTTGGATCAGTTAAATTCATCCTGTAATTTCTTTGTTAGAGAAATTATTTATGATCAGTTATATAAGATGATAATTCATTTTGCAAATTCTAGACATGCTGAGAATGACCTGTTAGACAACTCTAGCAAATATCATGGAATCTACTTTATTTTGATTTAGAACTTGCCTATTTATCCATGTTGTAGTTGTCTTATTTGTTGTATATTGTAACCAAATTATTGTCATGTAGTCTTGCCTGTATCTTGGAATTGCCTTTCTACTCTAAAGTATTTCTTATTGTGTGTCATGGTCTCGAATATGAGTTATAACTAAGGCTTTGTTTGCGAGTTTGGTGGGGAAGGGAAGGGAGGGGTTTGGAAAAAAAGGAAGTAGCAAGTGGAAGAAATAGATGGCATTGAGAGGGGAAGGCTTTGTTATAAAAATATATTAGTCATAAACATTAATTTATCATTCTCTTAAAAAACACTTTTTCAAAAAATGTGAAAGATTTTTCCATTTTCTCCTACATTTCCAACTCTCCCTTCCTCTCCCCTTCAAACTCCCAAACTAAGCCTAAGAGGAGATTTCAGATTACAAATGTAAAGGTTAATGCCTGCTGGCTGCTGCTTAACGTAGAAAAAGGGTACATACGTGTAGATAACAGTTTCCTATTATGACTTGATGTTTGTGATTCAGCTTATATATGATTTATGCATTATATAATTATAACGATGGATGCATTTTACATTTATATAACCTTGATACATATACCATTATGTGCAGGGTGGTGGTGAAAGTATTGTTCAACTTTTTGATCGCTCCACATCTGCATTGGACTGAATTGCCATGAAGCATATAGGTAGGCTTATCAGTGAAAGTCCTCCCGTCGTAACATTTGATCTGTGATATTTTATTTAGCTCGTCCAATAATCGCAGTGCTCTGCACGACACCCTTTCTTGCCTGGCTAGATTGGTTTAACATACTAGTTACTTTGCCACAAAGACACTTGATATCTCTTTCCGATGAAATACATTCTGAAAGTCTTGTTTCGCGCATGTGTGTGAGAGACATTGATTTTAAATCCTAAAGTACATTCTAATGATATTATCTGTATTAATTGTAGGGGAGCGAGTAATCGTTGTGACTCATGGAGGATTCATTAGACAACTATACAACCGGGCCTGCCCAAATGGAGGGCCTGCTGGGAAGGTACTCAACACATCAGTCACTGTTTTTCACTTGGATGCTGATGATAAATGGATCATAAAAATGTGGGGTGATGTTAGCCATTTGAGCCAAACTGGATTTCTACAATCTAGATTTGGGGGTGATAAAACTTCTGGTTAGACCGTTGTTTCCCATCCAGAAGTTTGATAAAATTTCTCCATCATTGTTTATCATTGTATTAGTTTTTTATTATTTGAAATTATAAATTTACCGGAATTAAGATCATGAAAGTATAAATGAACAAAAATGTAATGTAAGGCTCCTGTCTTGTTGGTTTGTATATAGAAATTAGAAAACATGGCATATAAAACTTACTTAAGCTGCTTGCTGTCTTCCAGTTTCATTCAATTCAACATCCAGCTGTCCCTGTTTACATGTATTCGTGGAATACGAACATAATCAGGATTCAAAAGGAACAAAAAATATAATTGAGTGAAAGACAAGGATAAATAGTTAGACATGGAAAGCAACTTGTCATAGCCATACATGAATAAACAAACAAACTATGTTAATCGTAAATTCTAAGGTTCTGCAGTCACTTGCTATATTTTTTCTTCAAGACAAAATCTACTAATCATAAACCAAACCGCAGCACAACAAGTACATAGATTAGCCCACAAAGTGATACACAAACAACTATCGGAAAAAACCGAAGTCTCATATTGAATAAAGACAACATCTGATTAGAGTTTATAAATTCACAAATAGGTTTTGTAAGGATGAGTTAAGCTCAATATAAAAACCTTAATTAAAAGATGACTGTAGGTAGGTATTTAAACTCAACCTGATCTAAACCTACAATCAATTGCAAACGTAAGTCAATTATTCAGGGATGAAATTGACTAACAAAGCCTACATTCAAGAACCGTTTTGCAATTTCTTTGTATTCAAGGACTAAGGTGACGAATATTGGGATGTTGTTTCTTTCCTATCTTTATTGTTGAATGTGTTGTTTCACACTTAGATATATTCGTGTTTGTTATTGTTGTTGATGCTTAAGACTACTTTACTTGATCACTACTTCCTTTATTCTACACTAGTATGTCCGCTCTTTCTACTACGTTAGCGCATGTGATTAATTTATTATGTTCATAAACAAAATATTGTCAAGGCATATAACAAAATTATTTTTGAACTCAACATATTTTAGTTTGCATGCATATAAAATTAAGGTAAAATAATGATCATTTATTGTTTATTCTAATAGTAATTAGTAACATCATAACATAAATGTGTGTTGTGTAAAAGAAACATGATAAATAAATGTATAAATGACATGTTATGTAAAAGAAACATTGTTATGATTGCGATAAAAGAATATCTTTAAAAAATACATTTTTTGTAAAGTCTCCATCTTCTTCTTCTATTTTTCATTCTTTAATGAGAACTTTTGTTGAATTTTGAAAAACTCCTCTTGATAAAGCTACATATAATTGACCATGGCTGAAAACATGCTGTGGAAGATAGATTCCGACATTAAAAGTGGTCTGCCCTTGTGACTTATTTAAGGTATTAGCAAAACTTAGTCTAATGGAAAACTGTTTTCTACTAAGCCTACAGGGAAGTCATGAACTCACATTTGTTTTTAATTTAATTCTAGGGAAGAATGCTCTTTTTCCAGTATTCCTTCCTGTAATGATTTCCACATCCAACATATTCTTAAATAAACCACGACATAACAATCATGTTCCATTACACATGCCATATCTAGGGTTTATGTTTCGCAACAGCATCAAAGGTGCACCTTTTTTTACCTTTAAAATATGTGGTGGGATACTTCCTTGAGCAGTTGAGTTTAGGAATTCATGTTGATATAAGTTATGAGTATCTCCTTCAACCTCGTTAAATGACAACAAATTATGTTATTCTCCTGGAAACTAATTGATTTTTGAACATCATCATTCATAGGTGTAATGATGACTCTTTCGATTATATATGAATTATGATATTATTCCTCGCCTATGAAACACATACACTCCTCATATTAGATGTGTCTGAACATGTGTTGCATCCGCATCCACAAATATAATTACCCTAAATTATATGATTTTTTCAAATTATCAACATTATTGGCGTGTCAGTATCCGTGCTGTATCTAGTGTCAGTGTTCGTATTCATACTTCTTAACGGTCCTCTCTTTTTATGGCCTCTCAGGTGGTGGTTTAAATGTAACCAAAAACAAAAGATGGTTGTTTGAAGCTTTCTAGTGTTTCTGTTTTTAGTTGTTGGTAACATGAGTGTGATTATCGTTTTAAAATGGTTTTAACACTTTGATTTCACTATATTTTGTTGGATATTGGATGGGGGCCATGCGAGCAATTTATCAATTGTATACATGCATAATGTTTGCAATCACAAAGAAAAAACAATGTTTTTATTCCTTTAAACGACCGTGAAAGGAGCTTAACGGTAGAAGATGTTATTGCTTATTTTCCCTTTATTTAATAATTAAAAAAAAACATAGTTCTCTTTATATATAAAATATAAAAAAAAAACACGCTATCATAGTTTGTATAAGCAATTATAAACCAGCAAAGTCAAATGATTCTTATAATTAATCGTAAACAATTTGAATCATAATCGCTTATAAACCAACAAAGTCAAATAATATAATCCATAAAATTAATCGACTTTGATTAGTTGTAACATTAAAGAAAAAGAAAAAAAAAAACTAAACAGGTTAATTCTGAATTCTGATGCCAGAGGGTTGAGAAAAACTAAACGATGCGAGAACGAACTATTAACTGCGAGAACCCTACTTATTAATATTTAATACGGTACTAACAAATTTTTTTCTAAAATATTTTGAGTCCTAATCTTTTTTAGAAGATTTAAAGTTCAATCTTTAACATTATTTTTTGCCCACGTTTATTATATTTTGCTCACGTTTGTTACTAATATTTTTATCAGAAGATTTAAAATTCAATCTTTAACATTATTTTTTACTCACGTTTGTTACTAATCTTTTTTTTTTTAGTATTTAAAGTTCAATCTTTAACATTATTATTTTTTGCTCACGTTTGTTACTAATATTTTTTTTAGAGGATTTAAAGTACAATCTTTAACAATATTTTTTGCTCACGTTTGCTACTAATTTCTTTTTAGAGGATTTAAAGTTCAATCTTTAACATTATTTTTTGCTCACGTTTGTTACTAATATTTTTTTTTAGAGGATTTAAAGTCCAATATTTAACATTATTTTTGCTCGCATTTGTTACTAATATTTTTTTAGAGTTCAATCTTTACCATTATTTTTTGTTCACGTTTGTTACAATTGATCAAAGGCTAAAGAAGAATAACTTATATTAATAAAATAATATGAAAATACTGCTTTTTGTGGAAGTAATAAAATCTTATGGAAATAATGTTTTTTGTGGAAGGGATATGAAAATACTTGGCAATCTTTGTCGGTTGTATTGAGGGGAACAACACAAATGTACAACATAAAATCGGCTGATAAAGAAGTAACATGAGTTTTTGTTTTCTGCTAGTTTTACGTGAATTTGATATATGGTTAACAGAGGTAAAAGAAGGTTAACGAGGACGATTAGTGACATGGATTAGTAATTCACGTGTTATTTTATATGTGGGTAACAGTAAGAACAGTTCATAAAACGAATTGTGCTAAGTTTTCTCCTTAAATTAAATTTATTCTTATCTATTTGTTACATGAGTTATTTGTATTTAAAATTAAAATTTAAAATTTAAGGGTATTTTTGAAAAGAAAAGTCCAACCCAAAAACGTGCTGAAATGGTAGTTTTCTTTATATAATATATATATATATATATATATATATATATATTTCTTTTGAAGAATACACATATAATTTTATTGATGTAATTATTTGTTCGAATTCACAAAATAGATATATATTTTTTTATAAAGTGAACATTTATAATTTGATCTTTGGAAAGTACTTAAATAGTTAAATTGAAAAAATATTCAAATAAACTAATGATTTCATACCAGTTTAACTCTATATGCGGTATGCAAAAATAAACCAGCAATTATTATTATGTACTTTTGATAAACTAATATAGTTACTTTTCTTTTTCTGGATGGAAAGTTAATACATATTATTCAACAAAATCCAAATCTAATTTCTTTTTTATAATACAAACACTAGATTGTACATACATACGACACAAGTAGAGTTACACGCTGTGTCCAATATTTTATTATACTAAATGCGTGGTTCGCATGGTGCTTATTTTATTGCCGTAATAATGTTCCACTCACACAAGCAAAACCGAACAGAAAGAAACAACACTTTAGAGTTTGGCCTCCACCATTAACACATTCATATGTTCACATTCCTTCTAATACCCTTTCCGTGTTCTCATTGAATTTCATTCATTCCATTTCACACCCCTTTTCCCTCGACACTACGCTTCTTCTTCCTTTTCTTCAAATCATTTAGAGTATCAAATTCTATTTTATATTCTCTTCTTCATGCATCAAACTTGTTACATATTTTCTAGTATGTAACATAACATATAACATAATATGAAACCTTATCAGTTTTCATCACATAATAATCTTTTAACAATGTCTTCTTCTTCTTCTTCATGGCTGACTTCTCCTTCATGCACCCTTTTACCTATACATTCATCTTCCTCAACACCACAACTCATAGTTCAATGGTTAAGGTTCATTTTGCTATCTCCGTGTCCTCAGAGACTTCTTCTTTCTGCTCTTGATTCCTTGTTTTTGCTCTTTCTCTTAGCTTTTGCAGCTCACAAACTCTATTCAAGATTCTATTCAAGAGCAAACACTAGCTCCTCAATCACAAAACCACTTCTGCAGGAGAAAGATTCTGACTATAGAATCACCTTTTGGTTCAAACTAGCCTTTTTGGTAACTACCCTTTTGGCTATAACTTACACTGTTCTAGGAATCTTGGCTTTCACTCAAACCAATAACCTTTCTTCATGGAAACAAATAGAAGCACTTTTTCGGTTGTTTCAAGCAATAACCAACATAGTGATAGTGATTCTAATGATACATGAGAAAAAGTTCAAATCTTCCAAACACCCTTTATCACTAAGAATCTACTGGATAGCAAACTTTGTGATTGCTACTTTGTTTGCTGCTTCGGCTATTGTTCGATTGATAACAGTCGGTGAAGAAAAGTTGGAGCTTAGTTTGAGAATAGATGACATATTCTCATTGGTTAATCTTCCATTATCTATTTTCTTTTTAGTGATATCGATAAAAGGGTCATCGGGTATTCATGTGATAAGAATATCCGATGTAGTAGCAACATATCCATCGATTTTGATAGATAGAACTTTGAGTCCTTATGCCTGTTCTTCATTTTTGTCCAAAACAGGGTGGTTTTGGATGAACCCTTTACTCAATAAAGGTTACAAAACACCCCTTAAACTAGAAGATGTACCTTCACTTCCTCTTGATTTTAGAGCGGAAAAAATGTCAGAACTTTTTCAAAACAATTGGCCAAAACCAGAGGAAAACAGTAAGCATCCAGTTGGACTTACCCTTTTTAGGTGTTTTTGGAAACACATAGCTTTCACGGGCTTCCTTGCAATCATTAGGCTTTGTGTTATGTATGTCGGTCCATTGTTGATTCAAAGTTTTGTTGATTTCACATCAAGGAAAGATAGTACCACAAGTGAAGGTATTGTGTTGATATGTATCCTTTTTGCAGCAAAATCAGTTGAGGTACTTAGTGTTCATCAATTCAACTTCCACTCTCAAAAACTCGGTATGCTTATCCGTTCGAGCATAATCACTTCAGTTTACAAAAAGGGTTTAAGGTTGTCAAGTTCTTCAAGACAAACTCATGGAACTGGCCAAATTGTTAATCACATGGCTGTTGATGCTCAACAGCTCTCAGATTTGATGATGCAGTTTCATCCTATATGGTTGATGCCATTACAAGTTGGTGCTGCATTGGCTCTTATGTATAGCTATGTTGGTCTATCAGTACTTGCAGCAGTGCTTGGAACTAGCATAGTGTTTCTCTTCACGCTCTATCGAACGAAGAGTAGTAATAGCTTCCAGTTTCAGATAATGAGGAGCCGTGATTCGAGGATGAAGGCGACAAATGAGTTGCTTAACAACATGCGTGTGATTAAGTTTCAAGCGTGGGAAGAGTACTTCGGTAACAAGATTCAACAGTTTCGTGAAGCCGAGCATGGATGGATTGCGAAATTCTTGTACTATTTTGCAGTTAACATGGGAGTTTTGGGTACTGCTCCATTAGCTGTAACTGTTCTTACCTTTGGAACTTCAACTTTTATTGGAATTCCTTTGAATGCTGGCACTGTTTTTACAATAACTTCGATTATCAAGATTCTTCAAGAGCCTGTGAGGACTTTCCCGCAAGCTCTTATCATGATTTCTCAAGCAACAATATCTTTAGGGAGGTTGGATGAGTTCATGGTGAGTAAGGAAATGGATGAGAATGCCGTGCAACGAGAGGAGAATTGTGATGGTGATGTAGCTGTGGAGATAAAAGATGGGAAATTTTCATGGGATGATAAGGATGAGAATGAGGCGTTGACAGTTGAAGAGTTGGTAATTAAGAAAGGGGACCATGCTGCTATTGTAGGAACTGTTGGATCAGGAAAATCTTCATTATTGGCTTCTGTGTTAGGAGAAATGTTCAAGATCTCAGGAAAGGTATGCTATGCTTGCTTTGGACTCGTGCAGTTTATTTATTTTTTTGCAACCTTGAGTATCGTCAATCTCAAAAATATAAGCATCTTTGACATATTTTGCAATGTATTCAGTGTATTCTTCTTCAGAGCCCAACTTGAAAGTCTATAATATTATGCAGCTCAACATTCATTTTCCAACTTTCACAATAAATCTTCAAGCTTATCTTCACCCCCCTTGTTTGTTTTCCAATTTGGTATGTTCAAGTCTGCAACCGTTAAATGAATCAAAGAACATAGGAAAACTAAAGCACTAAAACAGCAAACAAGTGTTCTCCTCATTCTTTCTTGACCAAAAAACCATGCAAAGTAGATATGATTATTACTATGAGATACCTCTAAAAGCCACATGGTACTACAAACGTTCATGTGCACCGTTATAACCATGCTGTCATGGTTGATAAAACTCAAAAACCTTAAAATTAAATAGAAAGGTCTATTATGAGGCGAAAAAAGGGTAAGTTTGCAGACAAAATGTGCATGAGGTTGTTGGTGCTATAATGAACTATAATTTGCAGCTCAAAATTTAAGTTTGAATGCAACGTACATACAAGATATCTGGATAACTAGCTATTGCACAATTAAAATTATAGTTATTAGAGGTAGCAATTGGATCATGCAGTATCTTTGTAGAATGAGTAACACTGCATACAGAGTTTCCAATCAAAAAAGTTTGAACTACCATAACTCATTTACTTTAAATTCTTAAACAAAACATAATCTTCTATAAAATGTCACTAGTAACGATCCGTTACGGAATACCAATCTTCAAATATTACTAAATTTCATTTCTCATTGACAAATATGACAAAACAAACAGAATTTCAATACTACAGTTTACCAAACCATCTCCAGCAAACCCTTTTACATCCTATCCTCTTTAACAATAAAGAACGAGAAAGTAGATGGTTACAGTTGATCTTCTCTATAAATTGTAAGAAAGGACAAACATATCTATGTAAGAAAGTTGAAGATGCTTGTATTTCATGGATATCATATGATATTTAAACTCATTGCATTCTCAAGGTTGTTCTGTTCATCATCATGTAAGACACATGGGAAAGAATTAACAGTGCTTATCAACTGTAGGGCCTGTTTGTAATGGCTTATTTGAGCTTATCTATTGACATAGACATTTGTGATTGTTTCAGTCGGTGCAATTTTTTCGTACAAGAATTCGTGACTATACTTTCAAATGTATTCAAAAACATTTTATTGATTTGTGAATGTACTGTGAAAATTTACTTTTATCTTTACCAATTATCATCATTACTTGTAAAATCTTACAGGTCAGAGTTTGTGGGACGACGGCGTATGTAGCACAAACATCATGGATTCAGAATGCAACCATCAAAGAAAACATACTGTTTGGTTTACCAATGAACATGGAAAAGTACAGGGAAACTTTAAGAGTGTGCTGCCTTGAAAAGGATCTTGAAATGATGGATGATGGTGATGAAACTGAGATTGGAGAGCGCGGTATTAACCTCAGCGGTGGCCAGAAACAACGTGTACAGCTTGCTAGAGCTGTATATCATGACACTGACATCTATCTCCTTGACGATGTATTCAGTGCTGTTGATGCTGAAACAGGATCATTTATTTTTAAGGTAAGCAAAAAGTTACAACCTATAAGTTACAAGCAGTGTTAAATAGCTCCATATATTTAGTTTTAGTGAAGTAATAATTTTAAGATTAGAAACATTATTGAGTATATAATAATTAGAAATAATATATTATATCAATCAAAATACATTATAATAATATAATATATCATAAATGATGAATTCCTGATTTTTTTCTATCTTCTTGTTACAGGAATGTATCATGGGAGCTCTCAAAGATAAGACTGTTTTACTTGTAACCCATCAAGTTGATTTCTTGCATAATGTTGACTCTATAATGGTATGATTTATGTATTTATTAGAATATGTAAAAGATATTTTTATATTCTAATAGTGTTCTGTTATTATTTCACCAAAAATGGGGAAAAATAAATTGCATTATTTACGCACACGCATATTTTATTCCTATCTCTATTGGATTTTGCTCCTCTAAACTAAGAAATCTTAGGTCTCAACTGTTGATGAGAAAATCAACTATTAGTATTCTGTGTACATGCATAACAAATCATAGATGTGTTGGAATATCAACAATTGGATTTCTCATCAACTAAAGTGAAATACTTACTTCAGAGTAGCCGAATCCACATGCTTATATACCTGTTATTATAACATTTATTTTCTTGGATTTGGAAAAAATTTCATATCCAAAATCTAATAAATTTGGCTTATCTTGATACCAACTTTAAAGGTGATGCGTGAAGGGAGAGTAGTACAAAGTGGAAAGTATGACGAACTTCTCAAAGCAGGCCTAGATTTTGGTGCACTTGTGGCAGCTCTTGAATCCTCAATGGAAATTGCAGAAACAAGTGACAAAACTAGTGATGATTCTGCTCAGTCTCCAAAACTAGCGCGCATCGCTTCGAAAGAAAAAGAAAGCGCGCTAGAAAAGCAGTCTTCTCAAGATCAATCCAAGTCTGATAAAACTGCAGCAAAGCTCATTGAAGACGAGGAGAGAGAAACTGGACGTGTAAACCTTAAAGTATACAAACATTATTTCACAGAAGCATTTGGATGGTGGGGAATAGTACTCATGGTAGCAATGTCGGTGGCTTGGATGCTATCATTTTTGGCTGGTGATTATTGGCTAGCAATTGCTACTGCCGATGATTCTGGCATTCCTTCTTTCACTTTCATTACTGTCTACGCCGTTATGGCTGTTGTTGCATGCGTAGTTGTTATGGTGAGAGCTCTCTTGTTTACTTATTGGGGTTTAAAGACATCTCAAAGTTTCTTCATTGGATTGCTTCAAAGTATCCTTCATGCACCAATGTCATTCTTTGATACTACTCCTTCTGGCAGAATTTTAAGTCGTGTGAGTTTCACGCAACATCCCTTTTGATGTTTGGTTTAAGCTATAGTAAACAACATGACCTAAACTAGCCCAATATTTGAATGAGAAATTATATTTTTAAACAAAATTGACAAGAATTTGGATGGTTAATGTCGTTCAATTATGTGGTTAATAAAGTTCTGTAGTGGTTTATGAGTATAGAAATGCGTCTCAATTTATTAACTGTCTACTGAAAACGTAATTGACCATTATTTTGAACCTCATTGAGCATGATTTTCAGATGTATAAATTATATTCATCCAAATTATATTTAAACATACACGAATTTTGGGTTTTCAAATATACATGATATGTATTAACCACAATTTGTGTTCCGATATGCACATGAAAATTGTGGTTAATTGTGCTCTGTTGATGATTAATTAGTTGCAACACTTTTACATTCATTAATTATCTACCAGACGGAATTAACCATGTTTTTGAACTGCATTGACCATCAAAATTGTTCGGACTTTCTAACTCTACTTTTATTATGAATTGCTTAGGTATCTACCGATATACTTTGGGTTGATATATCAATTCCAATGTTGGTAAACTTTGTAATGGTAACATATTTATCATTATTCAGTATCCTCATTGTTACATGCCAGAATTCTTGGGAGACTGTCTTCCTCTTAATTCCACTGTTTTGGCTCAACAACTGGTATAGGGTATGATATACTTACTCCTATTTAAATTTGCAGCAACATAAAGATCTTATAAAAAGCTTTTTTTCATAAGCTATCATAAAGAGTTTATAAAAAAAAAGCTGAAAACGGATTATAAACATGTCATAAGCTCTCCCGATTAGACTATTTGGTGCATTTTGACATTCATTGTTCTGGTTTGCAGAAATTTTATCTTGCAACTTCTAGGGAACTGACTCGACTTGATTCAATCACAAAAGCTCCAGTGATTCATCACTTTTCAGAGACCATTTCTGGTGTTATGACAATCCGTAGCTTAAGAAAGCAGAATGCATTTTCTCAAGAAAATATTGACAGGGTGAATGCAAGTCTAAGAATGGACTTTCATAACAATGGTGCAAATGAATGGCTTGGTTTTCGTTTGGACTATATGGGAGTTGTTTTCCTTTGCATTGCCACCCTTTTTATGATCTTTTTGCCAAGTGCTATTGTTAAGCCAGGTACAATCCCTTTCATCATCTATTCATCTAACCACATTATCATGGTCAATACCTAGGTTTTAAAACTCGGTCACAGTAACGTTGTGGTCATGGTCCTTTTGTTGAGAATCACAGTGGTCACAGAGACATTATAAATCTCAATGCCGTGCTTAAGATCGCAATCACCTTCTTTTTTAAAACCCCATTTCACACATTTTAAACAAGAACTAAGCTTCTGTTTGGATAAACAGATCTATTAAGCGCTTCTAACATAAATGCTTACTATACAAGTGCTATGTATAAGCGATTTCTATAATAAAATATAATAAAGTTAAACTATTTTCATATAAGCTATAAATTATTTTCGTATGCAATCTTTTAGAAGCTACAAAAATAAGCTGAAAACAGCTTATGGATATGTCATAAGTTGTTTCCATAAGCTCTCGAAAATAGTCTCACAAGTACTCATGCTAGTAGATAAGCTCAAACAATTCAATTCAAACATGTCGTAAATAATGAATTTTGTAATGCATAACCATTCATTTATTTACTTGATATCATTATACTTACAATATTTAGATAAATATGAATGATTTCTTGCTAACAAAGAATTGTTCCACTTGGATGTAATTTTGGTTTTGCAGAATATGTTGGTTTGTCTCTATCATATGGACTGTCTCTTAGTGGTCTCTTGTCGATTACCATATCTATGACTTGCAATGTTGAGAACAAAATGGTTTCAGTTGAGAGGATAAAGCAGTTTACTAACCTTCCATCAGAAGCTCCATGGAAAATTGCTGATAAGTCTCCTCCTCAGAATTGGCCTAGTCATGGAACTATAGAGTTAAATAATTTACAGGTACATTTATACTGTTTGCAAAAATTAGACAATTTAACATGGAAATGACTCAGATTTTTAATTTTTTGCATACTCTTTTGGGCTATATGTTAGTTTCAAAATTAAGATACTAAGCAGCATGAAATGTTGAAAAGTAAATTATGATGTTGCATAATTTTTTTTTTGAAACAGTAGTAACATGCATTCTTTAACTTGTACATATTTAACATATTCGGTTGTAAAATGGTGTGAGCAGGTTAGGTATAGGCCAAACACTCCTCTAGTTCTTAAGGGAGTCTCTTTAACAATTGAAGGTGGAGAAAAAGTTGGTGTTGTTGGCCGTACTGGAAGTGGAAAGTCAACACTGATTCAAGTGTTATTTAGGTTGATTGAGCCTTCAGCTGGGAAAATAATCATTGATGGTATTAACATTTCCAATGTTGGTCTTCATGATTTGAGGTCACGTTTTGGAATTATTCCACAAGAGCCTGTCCTCTTTCAAGGAACAGTAAGAACCAACATTGATCCTCTTGGATTGTATTCAGAAGAAGAAATTTGGAAGGTATATAATACACTGCATATTTGCTTGTTTGTTTTATCCCTATAATAACAGTGCCCTTGCTGAAATTATTTTAATATGGTCTAAGTTTTTAATTGATTGTCAATAGGTACTGTACTTGAACCTGTATTTCCTAAAATTAGTCATCCTGTAGTCTTGTGGTAAATATATTGAAGACCATTTGACTGAAATCAGAAGGTCTGAATCTAAAGATCGACAAATAAATAAAAAATATTGTAAATCACTAATTAAAATTGTATAACTGGGATTTACTTGCAGTCACTAATTGACTGGACCGTTGTATGTGCATTGTAAAAAGGAGAAGAAGAGTGTAGAAGAATATATTACATGCATGAATGAAATTCAGCTAATATATTGATGTTTATATTTTTTGCGGCAGAGTCTTGAGCGGTGCCAATTGAAAGAAGTGGTGGCTGCAAAGCCTGAGAAACTTGAGGCTTTAGGTGATAAAATAAACTCTTCTCATAAATGTCATATTTTCATTGTTTTTTATAGTCAAATGTTATTGGTTAATTTGTCAGTAGCAGCAAGGATCGAATGCTGAACCTTCAAAGACTTCTTTTTTAATAGTTTAATCGTATGTGATAAGAAAGTATGAGCTGAAATGTTTTATTATACTATTTTGTTAGTTGTTGATGGTGGAGACAATTGGAGCGTGGGGCAAAGGCAACTTCTATGCTTGGGAAGGATCATGCTAAAACGCAGCAAAATATTATTCATGGATGAAGCAACAGCATCAGTTGATTCGCAAACTGATGCTGTAATACAAAAGATCATCAGAGAGGATTTTGCAGATCGTACGATTATTAGCATTGCTCACAGAATACCAACAGTTATGGACTGTGACAGGGTTTTGGTCATAGATGCAGGTATGTTTATGTTATATATCTATATGTTTTCATAACAAACTGGATCATAAACACATTTACATTCAAACCGGACACAACAAAGTCACTAATGATATATGTCGTGCAACGTTAATATTAAATACCGGACAGACCTTCAATCCCAAGTGTTTCTGTCTTTTAATAAGGCAATTATTGTATGAAATAAATAGAGTTAGATTGGTTGAATAATGAATTGTGGGGTATTTGATATTTTTGGCAGGATTTGCAAAGGAATATGACAAGCCATCACGTTTGCTTGAAAGGCCTTCACTTTTTGCAGCATTGGTTAAGGAGTATTCTAATAGATCAGCTTAATGATGGTTATAGTGTTTGTCATTTTTTATGTTAGGTCCAATTTTTTTTCTTTCTAGATCATGAAAGTTCTACCATTTCTGTAGTTCTATAATTCGAGCAGGATAATATCCAAGAGAAATTGTCGAGTTACAGAAATCAAGTTTGGCTTAATTAATTTTCATTTTTCAAGCAGGATCTTATTTACGAGGTATTATATTTACAGAAATTAACGAGGTATCATACCAGAATTTAGCCCACGCCAATTCTTTATACCAGCCCTTAGGATTATGAAAACTGAAACACCTTAAATATATTTCGAGAATCTTATTTACGGCCTCCAGTTGACCATCAGATTGAGGATGGTATGCCGAACTCATAGCTAGAGTAGTGGCTTGCATCTTAAGCAAGTACTGCAAAAAATTACCCGTAAAAATCTTATCTCTATCTGAGATAATCGACTTAGCGACTCCGTGTAGTTTGACAATATTAGTCCTAAAGGTTGCAGCCACTGACTGACTTGTGTAATCAGTCTTCACAGCCAAAAAAAATATTGTATTTTGTCAATCTATCAATAACCACCATGATGACTGTGAATCCAAGGAATTTGGAAGACCGGTATTAAAATCGATCGCCACATCATCTCGCACTTGATGTGGTATATGTAATGGTTGCAACAATCCGGCTGGTAACACATCTACAGTCTTAGCTTTATGACAAACTAAGCAATTTTTCACAGACAACTTCACATCTTCCTTCAATTTAGGCCAAAAAAATTGTGATGCAATCCTTGCTATGGTTCGACTGCTGCCTGCATGACCTTCAATAGGCGAGGGCCGAGGAGTGATATTCCTGTAGAATTTTCTCAATCAATGTGTTGTTTGTGGCTAGCACGATGTTAAAAAATACCATCCTTATACGTATGATGAGAGTGCCCCTGATGCTTTTCTTGCAATTCCTGCACCAAAGCTTGTAACTGAACATTATGTGCAACCTCTTTTCGCAATGAATTTATCAGTACCGGTGTTTCTTCTTTCCATGGCCGGTGCCTCATGTGGCACACTATGGGGCACTTACATTGAAATTTTTTCATCAAGGGAAACTTCTGACCCAACAAGGTGATAAAAGTTCTTCCCCAACTCAAACACAGTTTTTTTTAAGGATAAAAAATTTGTTTATGCATGAATATAAGCACATAAATTCTACAATGGAAGCAGACTAAACATTGAAAGATATTTTGCATATAAATTAAAAAGTTATTTAATAAAAATAATGTATTAATTTTGATATTAAGAGCTATCAAAATTTTATCATACCGACTTTTTCATATATATACATAAAAATTTGTTTTCGTATATATAAGCAAATAAAATCCACAACTTGCGCGATTCAAGTATTTAACATATTTTTGTATATATAAGAATTTTTTTAAATAAAAACATTGCATTAATATTGATAATTTTCAATTAATATCTGACTCAACTATTGCAATATCTTTGCTTAATAAGGGCAGTCCCTCGACTCATCCTTGCTTTCCTATTGTCTCCTTCATTAACCGCCTTATGATGAACGATTGACAAGTTACCATAGTAATACACCATCTGATCACTATTATAAGCAAAAATCTACATTTTAGGTTTATTCGATAACTGATGTATGTGGTTTACAAAAGTCGAACTTGGAACTTGAAGCATGGCGAATTTTGGCCTAACCGCTAGAACACACTACAAAATTATGATTTCTAGCGCAAGGTAACATATATGTAATATAACATCATACTCTAATATATGTGTGTCTATATATATATATATATATATATATATAATATACCTATTAAAATTGATTTTTTTTAGGGTTTGGTGGGCCACGATTCACCACTAGCCCATGAGTGGCTCCGCTACTAGCTGACTGACTTGTAGGTTATGCACTTTCAATACCCACAGGTACTTACTATTTAGATCATCCATCGTCAGCTTATGTTAACCTTTTATGACAAAATGTAGCTAATGTCTATTTTAATCGGTGTGTTCATCTGTAGTTTGACCTAACGATCTCCCTTGTATCGAAAAAATAATAATTTTCATTTTATATCTTGAAACATTCAACAATATTAACAATTTAATTATTTTTTATATAATCACCGCAGTGTTACGCGACCATGGGAGAGCACATATCTTTTATTAGTTGTTATTTAAAATTCAAACTACAATCATATAAATGAAAGGGAAAAAAAGTAATATATGGTATCATAGGACCAAGAAAAATATATTAATTGTCCTTAATATATATCTTTTTTACTTTTATAAACTAATATTAAATAATTTTTATATAACCATAATATTTAACTTTAAAAAAAACACCATATCATTTAATTACAATAAAAAAAATTGTGTTAATCCTTCCATTTTCATGGGAAGGGCTCTTACAATCCAAAAAAAGTTTGTTATTTAAACAAAGTTTTGTATCCTTTATTATAAAAGTTAGACTTGTCAAACTGGCATGTTAGCCCTAATTCATCCTCATTTTTCCTCCTTAATACGTAATTAATGTCCACGCCAAATGTCAACTATTGATATTTATGATTGACACTAACAACTTTTGGAATTGAAAACGTCACTGCATTACAAAGCATTATGCAGTAATTGCTTTTATGGCTGCAATGAATATGAATTATTACCAATAGAAGTGAATGGTCATTCACATTTAAAACGTTCTATATATTGGTGTCTTCTCCTTATAACTTGGTTGCAGATTTTCATATCAAAATTCCAAACAGATAGAAGAACCGAGAATTCTATCATGTTACTCCATCCGTCCCTATATCTAAGCACCCATTTGATTTTATTTTTGTCCTTAAATCTAAACCCCTTTTCAAATTACTAGATGCATTTTTTTTCCTATACATACCCCTAATTAATACTACTAATTTGTCTTGAAATATGAAAAGTCAAATTTAATACACATACAAACAAAGGACAATTTGGTAATATTGATACATAAAACAGACACATTAATTACACTGACAACTTTTCTTAAGAAATGTGAAAAATGCAAAGGGAGGTTACATATAAGGATGGAGGGAGTAGATTTTAAGTCAGCAAAAAATATCACTGATTTCGCTCTCTACTCATGCAGAGGTCTATTTTTTTTTAATAGAAACTTTATGTTAATATCATGTGATTACTCTTTTATTTTTAAAGTGTGAAATTTGTTGTAACCATGTAAAAGCACTAATATGTCGAGAGTTCTTTCGCTGATGTTGCACTATAGGAATATCACGTTGAAGATCCTACATTTATGCAACTGCTGAAGCTAAAGTGGCGCACCTATCATGTACAATACCACCCAGACGAGGTATGTCATACAAAACCTATTGTGGTTAATCATACTGTTAGAAAATAACGAAGAATAAGGAAACTATTTTGCTATTTAATTGCTATAAAACGATAATCCTTTATATCATGAGATTTGTTTTGAACCTGAGACTAAATTTACATAGAATGCGAGGTAGAGTTTGTGTTGCTTTGTGTATATGCTGTAAAGTTATTTCCTCACGTGAAACTCCAATTGCGTGGTTTCTTTCATTTATTTTCCGTTGAAACTTTCAATTGTATTTTCCATTATAGACATAGGTTAGACATGTATAATATTAGTACCAATATTTGTAAGTGCATAATTGTTCTGTTTTGGTGCATGTTTCCAAAACAGAACCATTTGATATTGGGTACATCTCTCAACAAGGATATAGGCAATGAGTTGAATAGGCATGTCACTTTGATCGATCCAGGACTCAATCAATTTGAGGTTGTCATGGATAAATATGATGGAAAGCTGTGTTTCTCTCATGGAATAGAGGAACTGAACAAGGCCTATCAATTAGAGCATGGTGGTTGGATGTCTCTGATCCATGCTTTACCACAACTTTTTACTCTGCCATGGTCTAATTAATTACTGTTGGCATGACGGAGAAATTGTTGATATATATAAACTTTGATCCATGCTTTACCAAAACTTTTTATGTCAATGTTGTTAAAATTGTTCTCTAATCTTGAAGGTCTTTACAGGTCCTTACTTCTAACTACTATATTACCATTAAGCTCATTTCATATTACTTTATTCAAGCATCGATTAGCTTTAAAGAAATCCATGTGACAAATGTGTAGGTTCTCAAACACATAAGATGTTATGTGTAGAGCATGTTGGTTTTTTGTTCTGTTTTGTTTGAATGTTACTTACTGGGATCATGAATCATCAACAATTGTTGGAATCAAAATGTTCTTATGAACTTTGTTAATCAAGTTAAATGGAAGAAAAACCAAGTCTTTGGGATTAGCCACTTAGAAAGAAAATGGTACATTTACCTTCCGAAATGTTCTTAGTATGTGCTTCATGTTGTGAGACCTTTTATGTACCATGTTTATTCTCCCTCCACAATCTTATACAAATCTTAAGACGGTTCATATTAGATATAGGATTGTCATCATATTTTTTATCCACGGACTGTAACTTTTTTTTTATCTTTGTATGTCATATTCTGTTTCTATAACTAATCCTAATTAATTTCTTTCTTACGTTTGTGGAAGTTAAGGAGTATATTTACTTCCTTAAAAAAAAGTATATTTACTCTATTATTTACTTGAAAATTTCATTCAATATTTTGATTGACTGAGCATGGCGCTACCACTCTCATATCTTCTCTTAACTTTCCTCTCTTCCTTTAGCTCTTTCATTTGTAACTTTAACATCAATGAAAATATATCTGAAGAAACTTATCTGTGTCTATTACAGTTGATAGGACCCGTGCGGTAGCATGGGTCAAGAGTCTAGTTTACAAAAAAAGAGCAAAGTTATTTAAATATCCAAAAAAGCAATAACTATTTGACAAACATTATAAAAAATACATAATTTATAACTAATGATGTGACTATAAGAGAGAAGTGAGTAATTAAAAAACAAAATAGTACTTATACGTATAAATATATGGTGTTGGAAAACCAAAAAATTGTCAAAATAACATTTATCTAAATAAAAGTAGATATTGATACGAAAACTAAAACAATAGAGAAAAAATAAAAACATAGTATAAGTATAAGAGAAAAAGTTGTAGCTGTCATAAATTTATTGTACAAATACTATTTCTGTTAGAAAAAAAAATCTAAAGACATTATGAAACTCGTGCCTAGCGTGGACATATAACTTATATTTTCTTTTAAGGGTGTCTGTTCCATTCTGTCCTAACATAACAGAACATATAACTTGTCATAATATCATTACAAAATCTTATAGCCATGTCTTCTTCTTCTTCTTCTGCATGGCTTACTTCTCCTTCATGCACCCTTTTACCTATACATTCATCTTCCTCTTCACCACAATTCATACTTCAATGGTTAAGGTTCATTTTCCTATCTCCTTGTCCACAAAAACTTCTTCTTTCTACTCTTGATTCCTTGTTTTTGCTCTTTCTCTTGGCTTTTGCAGCTCAAAAACTCTATTCAAGATTCTATTCAAGAGCAAACACTAGCTCCTCAATCACAAAACCACTTCTGCAGGAGAAAGATTCTGACTATAGAATCACCTTTTGGTTTAAACTAGCTTTGTTGGCTACTACCATTTTGGCTATAACTTACACTGTCTAGGAATCTTGGTTTTATTCAAACCAACAACTTTGATTCATGGAAACAAATAGAAGCACTTTTTCGGTTGTTTCAAGCAATAACCAACATAATGATAGTGATTCTAATGTACATGAGAAAAAGTTGAAAGCTTCCACACACCCTTTACCACATAGAATATATTGGACAGCAAACTTTGTGATTGTTTCTTTGTTTGCTGCTTCTGCTATTTTTCGCATGATAACTGTTGGTGAAGCAAAGTTGGAGCTTAGTTTGAGAATAGATGACATATTCTCTTTGGTTAATCTTCCATTATCTATTTTCTTTTTGGTGATATCAATAAAAGGGTCAAAGGGATTCATGCAATAAGAATATCTGATGTAGTAGCAATAACATATCGGTCAATTTCGACCGATAGAACTTTGAGTCCTTATGCTTGTTCTTCATTTTTGTCCAAAGCAGGGTGGTTTTGGATGAACCAACCCTTTACTCAATAAAGGTTACAAATAGCTTTCACGGGCTTCCTTGCAATCATTAAGCTTATTGAATTAATAAATAAAAGTTTGTTTCCACATGGACCCGTATTAATTTCAATAAAACAATAGTGATATTCTTAAAGATGTGGTGTAAAGATTATTTTGATTTGCCCTAGGTAGTAGATTTGATTTGATTGCATAAGATTTAATGACAGAATATAAAAGATTTGTTAAGAAAATATAGAGAGAGATGAGACAAGGTCTTTCGAATTCTCTGAGTTTCCTTAATTGGTAAACCTATTTCTTATGAATATTTCTCTAGTTTCACGATGATTAACTAAAATAACCATAATCAATCCCTTGACTTATGACCATCTTCTCAGATTATAGTCCCTAATTCCTTAGGTGATCTAATATTCTTTGAAGGTTTTAAGAACGTTAATCTAATATTACAAATAAACGATTATCCATTTCTAGACCAACCCTGTTTATTTGAACAATTCAATTAGGTATAAGTTGAAAGCTATGGTCAGTAGTCATTCATTCTCACGAATTCATGTTTATATTTGATCAGGATATAAAAAACATTAAGAACAATTGAATTGAATAAAACTAGATTGATATTCACAATAAATAGAGTTTCACAACAACATGTTTCAGTTTCAATTAAGGTTACATCAGATTTATCTCAGACCTAATCTATAAGAGATTTAACTACTCATAATTGAGTATACAAATAGCATAATCAATGGAAAAATTAAAACATACATGAACTGGTTAAGAGATGATGAAATCGCCTTCGTTGCAGTCTTCTGGTCTCAAAATCGCACTTTTCTCTCTAAAAATCCTAACCCTTGTTTCTGTAACTAACTTCAGCTTATATAAATTTTTTTTACTGTGACCAAAATCGGGTCACGCCTCTGAAAATCGTGCCACGATTGCTTCATAAATCCTAGATTCCTTTCAGATCCTTATGTAAAATCATGTCACGCCACCAGAAATCGTATCACGATTTCAATGGCAAAACCTAACTTTCATTCTGGTCATAAAATCGTGTCACGCCACATGAAACCGTGACACGTTTTTCTTGATTCTTAGGCTTCCGGATTTTCTGCTTTTCACACCCCTGGATACCTCATATTGCCTCAAAACTATATCAAAATGTCAAAATAAGTCCTAAAAATTATGCAATGACAACATGTCATCACTTCCAAAGGATTGCACTATAATCACTATGGATTACAAAATTCTCTTGAACTCTTTCAATAGGCTTCCTTGCTCAAGCACACCTGCTCAAGAATTCATGCTCTAGGACACTACCTAAAGACTTGTTGCTCTAGAACGTTGGCCCTTCGTCTTATATGGATATCGCAACGGGGCGGATCGAGGGCAGGTTTAAGCGTCCCCGTCCCCGCCCCCGCTTCCATGCACCTGCCCCCGCCCCCAAACTATATCGGAGGTAAAGATTGAACACCCAACCCCACCCCCAATGGGGACGGGTCTCCCGGCCCCGCCACCTTCCCACCCGTGAAAACTCTATTTTTTATAAAATATTTAAAAAATGCATATTTTTTCATTATTTCATAACAACAAAAAACAATAATTAAATTAATAATTAAACATCTAATAAACATTTTTCAAAAGAGCAAAATAATTATAGTAAATATGTTTCTAAAGAGTAATAGTATATTAAAATAGGTTGGTGCTTATGGAAATAAGATTATAAAGCTTAATACAGTATATTTTGAAAAGCGGGTGCGGGGCGGGGCGGGTGTAAGCATCCCCCGCCCCTGTACTAAAAATTCAAATTTCCCCCACACCCGCACCAGTTAAATCGGCTTTTCCCCGTTAAATTCAAGGCGAGGCGGGGCGGATTTTGTTGCCATGTCTAGTCTAATATGGACAATTCTGTTGAAAAGTCCTTTGAATTTCCTTTGCTGAAAGAAGAATACGTAGATAGAAGAAGACAAAAGAACTACTCTATTAGATACTATGATATGGACAGTTCATAGAAGAAGACAAATCTTACGTGAATTCTGGGTCCCTTGGGATATTTTTCAAATCTGAGGTGCCATCCAAGTGAGGTAGTCAGCGTCTTAGTCTGATGACCTTCACATAATCTATTGAGGTAACTCTCTAGCTTATGTGAGGCATCCTTTGTCTTAAGACGTTCACTTCTGGTTGACCTGCCTTTAGATCTTCTACCATAGTCTTCTAAGCTTCTATTGGTTCTTCTAAGCTCTTCATATGTTCATCCTTTAATGATAAATTTATTCTTTGATTATGCACACTTGAACATATGTTAGTATTCCAATTGTTCTTCAATATTGTATTATCATCAAAACCCTAGAGAAATTGTATGAACATTTCTTTTTCCAACACTACCGACTAGTAAAAATATCGACCACGTGGAGTTTAAGTAACTACCAATCCAATTCTTAGTTTGTAGTAGCCGTAAAGGAATAAGTTTTTGAGAGTAATGTTTGTTTCGTTTAAAATTCAGATATTATAAAAATACCTTAGGACTGTGGTCTAATGGTAATGATAAACTCTAAACATTTCTTATCTATTTATGTGTTCTATAATGAAATGTTTCTAAGGACAATGCATTCAATTGGTATATCATGTTTCTTCTCACAATAGATGAATGTATCTCAATTATAATCACGTCTATTCGTATGGTTGATTATTATTGAAACTCTTTGAGCATAGTCTTATTATCCCAAGAGCAATCAAATCTATCTTTGAAGATTTTTTTACAGACTTGTCTAATCTGATTTGTTCCGATATCAAACGTCACCTCTCAGTTCTTTGTTTGATATTTGAAATTTGATTCGATAGCAATATTAAACTTCACCTTTCGGTCCTTCTTTTAATATTAGATATCAAATTTAAAGATGATGAAAATAGATTAGAAAACAATTTCATATAAAATACAGTCTAGACTTGGGTTGAATAAGATTCAATCATTAGATTATTCTAACAATCTCAAGACTAGAAAAGTCTACTTACTCATGATCATTGTAGACAAGGAGTTAAAGTAAAGAAACATGAAAATAAAAGGCATAAAAATAAATGACCAGAGATGTAAAGAGTGGAAAAGTAAACAACAAGAAAATGCAAAGTGCAGAAAACTAAAAGCAACATACTTAGAAAAATTTAAAACTTTGATTCATAATTTAGAGCAAGTTCAAAAATATTCCAAGATATGTCACAAGTCTGATAAGGGACCTATTTATAGCATAGAGCCTTAGACAAATCATTAAACTCGGATTACAAGGCAACAATGAGAAAACTCCAAGAGTTTGTAACCTCTTTTTCTGACTGCATAACATGCACAACCGTGCTTGTGAGGCGCACGACCGTGCTGCCTTTCAAAAGTTGTTCATATTCTGCTGACTAGAGGAGCGCATGATTGTGCTTGTGGGGTGGACATTCATACGTTTTGTTACGACACAGGGGAGAACAACCCCAATTAAAGTGAGCATAACCAATGTTAAAGTGAGTACGACCGTTCTGATCAAATATGTTTTTCCCTGCTTTTTCTTCTCTTTCTTGCTCCTTATCCTTGCACTCAGAGACGGATCCAGCAATTTCAATAAGTAGGTTCAAGATCATTTATCATAATTCATAACCAATAAAGATGAAATCAATATATTGTGCAAAATTTTAGAAAAAAATAAATTATGTTATTATCTACTTTTTTAAAATACCTTAATATCAAAGAATGATTAGAGATAAACCAAACAATTTTTGACGATAAGAAATAAACTAAACATGAGGAGTGAAGACACAAAAAGAAAGCTGCCAAATTAGACAGAAACGTGAGAATATGAGATGTGTGGTTGATGAATGCAAGAAGTTAAAAAAAAATAAAAATTGAATCACCGTAAATCTATTGATTTTCCACCCTACATACTTGGATTTCCCCTTTTTCTTTTCATAAACAATGCATTTTCTTTTTAATATTAACAGCCTTAAGTCTCTTGCCTAGAAAAATTCCTTTAGAATTAAAAGTTTGAGAAATAATATTTGAATAACAATAATTTTTATGGTAATTTTTTTTTATACTCATATTGTGTTCACACTTTTTTTTAATATTGGTTTGGTTTTTGTATCAATACCTACATTTTTTTCTATACTTAATTGTCTCATAACTTGTCGCAAAAATGATTGTTTAAATAACATTCATCTAAAAGTTATTAAAGTTAGATATCAATATAGGTGACATTTCACATGGGAAATGTCAATCTTTTCCCACCATGGGAGAGTTGGTATTTAACCATTAGATCAAATCAATAGAATAATTTTATCATACTCTCTCCACACTAGATTTTTTTACACACTTTTACCACAATTCCAAATTAAAAAAAAGTTAAGTTTTTTTTTTCAAACATTCTAAAAACTTTTTTTCAAAATAAAACTTTTTTATTTTTTTAGTATAAAATCAAAAAATTAGTTAATATTTTTTGAAAATAAAAAACTTATTTTCCAGAATTTTATTTTCTTAGAAAAATAAAAAACCTTAATTTCAAAATAATTTTTTTTTAGGATTTTTTTTATTTTTCAGAATATCTTATTTTATTACGAAATTAAAAAAATATATTCTTTTTAGAAAAATAAAAACTTATCTTAGTTTCAAGAATTTTTTTTATTGAAAAATAAATAAATAAATTTTCGATTTTTCAAATTTTTTCTAACATTCAATAAATGAATTACAGAATTTAAAAAAAAAAACTTATCTGATTTTTTTTTCGATTTTTTTATTTTTAAAATTGTTGAAAGATAGTGTGAAGAAAAATCTTGTGTTGAAAGAACATGTTAAAAATATGTTCTTCATTTAATCTAATCATTAAATTCAACTTTCCCATGGTAGGAAAGGATTGACCTTTCCTATATGAAATACCACCATCAATATAAACTTTTCTCATTTATCATTCCATCAACTTTTCTCTATCAACGGAAACTCAATCCATATTTTCCTTAGCCTTTATTCCCTTAGCCTTTATACTTTAGTAGTGGTATCATGGTGTAATTGTTTGTCTTTAGTGTATTAAACTAGCTTTTGTGGGGGCAATATAAAATTGTGGGTAGGGTCATCATCTAAATTTATAGTGCTACTGGTTATAAAAATATTGCAGAAGTGGGGTCAACAACCCCCAATTACTGCAACGTAAATTTGCACTTGATCCAAATGCATTGTTCTTTATTATTTTTATTCTGAAAACAAAAACTAATAGTACTTTAAAGCAAAATAGCTCTAAAATAAGACTAAAACAAATTTTTATTGAAATTAAAAGTTAAAAACACCATAAAATTCAGCTTATGAGTATAATAATATGTATTTCTCTAGTTTCATATCCAACCAAGATCAAAAGGAAAGTAATTTGAAATAATAGATGTTGAATAAAAATAGCAATAAAATTTAAGATAAAAAAAATTATACAAATGATATTAAAACCCAACAAAATAGTTTATCATAATTTTGTGACTTCATGTGGCGCCTAAATTGAGTTGGATAATTACATTAGTCTAAGATCAACCACAAAAGTGATATTCAAACCACTCATTCACCCAAAATCCTAATGCATTAGGTATATGTGTCATCTCACTTATATTTTTCTCACTATCTACTCTTCTATCCAATGTCGAACTGTGACTCACATATAACACATTAACATATCTTTCTTAAGTTTGAGACTCTTTGCATTTATATGGAGGAAGGTTTATGTTCTTTTCTTCCATGAGTATAGATGAAATAAATTAGAAAAATAAAGAAGATGAAAAACGGATTTTGACAAAAGAGAAGTGGTAAGGAAAAATAAGGAGTGCGTCCTTATAATTTTGTGGGTTGCTAAAAGATTTAAAGATTCTGGAGTAATTAATTTACCAAAAAATTAGACTCAATTAAAAAAAATCCCATCATTTTTTTAGAGAGAAAAAAGTTCCATCTTTTTAAAATTTCTAATAAGTGTATATTTTGTCAACTCATCTAAATCCATCTTCATTTTTCAATTGTGAAATTCCACCAAAGAAAAAAGTCAAGTAATTTAAAATACCATAGGTTGTTTAAAAAAAGCATGAGAGTGAACCACATCCAATAACTATAATTTAAGATAAAAAAAAAATTGAACAAATAAATGAAATAAAAAAAAGTTCATCATAATGTTGTGACTTTCGGGGATCCTACATTTAGTTTCACAATAACATTAAACTAAGAGAATCCACACAAGTGAATTTGACACTACATCTTTATCCTAAACCTTAAGGAATTAGGTATACAGATCATATCACATATATTTTTTTCAATTATAATTTTAATTAATAATATTTTCATCACTCTCAATTCAATATATTCAACTTTACATATATGATAATATAGAATGCATCAATACTAAAAAAACACTTAAAACTATTTTTACCTCTCATTCATTTATACATATAAAATGAATAAAAGACTATATATGTTATTATAGGACAGATGATGTAACTTGCAATAATAGCAATCGGTGAGGACATTGATGACACAGAGGGAGCGAGCAAAGCAATAGTTCACCAACAATGTCCACTTTCAATGGACGCAATTAAAACGGTTCCCATGTTGGCTAGGAGCATTAATTAAGTATCATTGGAAATGCTGATGTCTGGACAATATGGATGCAGTTATTTTGCTAAAATGTCTAGATTGGTACCACAAACGGGTTATTTTGTCGTTTTCTCTTTTCTAGTTTTCCAACTTCAATCCTGTCAAATAAAGTAGTGGACAACTATTGACAGAGAATCCTCTACTTTGCACGGAAATTTGAAGAGCTTTCAATCAATTCTAGTGACAATTTGTTCGATAAGACAATCCTAAAGCATGTTCGATAAGACCATCCCCATGATGCTTTTTTTATTTTATTAACCATTGTTTGTAAGGGTACTGGTTAGCATGATCCATATATAATATACATATAATATCCTCAATCAAGAACCTAAATAAATTATCAAATGAGTCTAAGTAATAACTATATGTCATTAAATTTTAACAATAATTTATGGATCGTCATAATATTCCTAAAAGCCTAAAAGACCTTTAGAAGAGCTTTTAGACCCTCTCTAGGACCTCAGCGTCCTTCAGAAGGGCCTTAAAGCTCAAAGGCGCACTCCTCCTAGGGCACCGCCTTAATATACTTCTAGAAGCATCTAAGAACACGCCTAAAGACACAAATACCCATGTTGCTTGGAAGTCAAGCAACAGAAACCTAAGCCCATAGCATGCTATAAATACCACCCTTGAGATCATTCTCAAGACATCCAATAATCAGTATAGAATACGATACTTAACTCTAGTATCTCTTATTGTGCTACCTAAAAACCCTCCGACAATCTCGAAAAGATGGCCGGCGAAGATCAAACCATCATCAAACCTCAAGGCCTCACAACCATGGCAATCGCACAAAGAAGCCGCCGTTCACGGTGCTACGCTAGAACGCCATCAACACACCCCATGGTCGTTTTATTTTAATCAGGTTCTATCCTTCTCGATATTTATGGATCCATCGTCGCATAGTTATAACATAATTACTCTATTAATTGAATCGAATATGTTGTTATTTGTCTAAACATCATCATATGCTTTATAGTTTTGGATGTGATCGGTATGCATATATTGTTAGTTAGCACTTTAATACTAGTACACATTTGTGTGTCCATAGCCAACTGCTTCTCGAAATTTGTGTCCATAAGTGTTATCTCTGCAATGAGAATTGTTAATACTACGGTGATACATTTAAAAGTTGGATGCATCTTTTGCTTAATTCTGTTAATCACATGAGTTTTTGTCTACTTTATTTTCTTTATCCTCAATTTTATGGTTGTCCTTCGAGCGGCACAAAACGCCGCTGGACCCAGCGGCGATCTCGAAGAAACGATGACGGAGAAGACCAAACCAACATCAGGTCTCAAAATTTAGACAACGACATACTCTCTCTTGAAGTGATCCTTCCATCATGAAGCAATTATCTTTCAAAGAAATATCATGTTCTATATTTTTTGAGAGAATATACTATTTGATATATTTTGAGGAAATATACTATTTGATTGAAGAAAATTTATCGCCTAATATATTTTGAGAAAATATTCTATTTAGATTTGAAGAAAAATTTATTGCCCAATATATTTTGAGAAGATATATTTACTCTTTTTTATTTGAAGAAAATTTTATGTTCAACTAGCGGAAAGACTGGCACTATTATTGTGCTAACGCATGTGATTATTTTATTATGTTTGTTTGTATAATTTTGACTAAAATTATAAAATATTAATGAAAATTATTGATATATTGATTTATAAACAAAATATTGTCAAGGCATATAACAAAATTATTTTTGAACTCAATATATTTTAGTTTGTCTGCATATAAAATTAAGATAAAATAATGATCATTTATTGTTTATTTTAATAGTTATTAGTAACATCATAACATAAATATATAAATGACATATATAAATGACATGTTATGTAAAAGAAACATTGCTATGATTACGATAAAAGAATATCTTTAAAAACTACATTTTTCGTAAAGTCTCCATCTTCTCCTTTTATTTTCCCTTCTTTAATGAGAACTTTTGTTGAATTTTGAGAAACTCCTCTTGATAAAGCTACCTATAATTGACCAAGGTTGAAAACATGTCATGAAAGATAGATTCTGACATTAAGAATGATCTGCCTTGTGGCTTATTTATGGTAATAGCAAAACTTAGTCTAACGGGAAACTATTTTCTACTAAACACAAAGGGAAGTCCTGAAACTTAGTCTGGGCAAGAATGCTCTTTTTCCAGCATTGCTTCCTGTTAGGATTTCCACATCCAACATATTCTTAAATAAACCATGACATAATAGTCATGTCCCATTACACAGGCCATACCTAGAGTCTATGTTTCGCAACAACATCAAATGTTCACCTTGAGCAATTGAGTTTAGGAATTCCTATTGAAATAAGTTATGAGTATCCCCTTCAACATTTTGAGAAACTTCTCTTGATAAAGCTACATATAATTGACCATGGCTGAAAACATGTCGTGGAAGATAAATTCCGACATTGGGAATGTTCTGCCCTTGTGACTTATTTATGGTAATAGCAAAACTTAGTCTAATGGGAAACTGCTTTCTTCTTCTAAGAACAAAGGGAAGTGATGAACTCGCATCCGTTTTTAATTTAATTATGGGCAAGAATGCTCTTTTTCCAGCATTGCTTCCTATTAGGATTTTCACATCCAACATATTCTTAAGTAAACCACGACATAACAATCGTGTTCCATTAACAGGTCATATCTAGGGTCTATGTTTCGCAACAACATCAAATGTGCACTTTTTTACCGTTGGATACTTCCTTGAGCAGTTGAGTTTAGGAATTCATGTTGATATAAGTTATGAGTATCCCCTTCAACCTCGTTAAATGACAACAAATTATGTTATTCTCCTGAAAACTAATTGATAATTATGTCATTTAATTTTTGAACATCATCATTTGTAGGTGTAATTATGGCTCTTTCGATCATATATGAATTACGATATTACTCTTCATCTATGAATCACATACACTCCTCATATTAGATGTGTCTGAACACGTGTTGCATCCGCATCCACAAATATAATTACCCTACATTATGTGATTTTCTCAAATTATCAACATTATCGGCATGTCAGTATCCGTGTTGGATCTGGTGTCACTGTTCGTATTCATACTTCTTAGAGGTCCTCTCTTTTTATGCCCTCTCAGATGGTGGTTTGAATGTAACCAAAAACAAAAGATGGTGGTTTGAAGCTTTCTAGTGTTTCTGTTTTTAGTTGTTAGTAACATGAGTGTGATTATCGTTTAACAATTTTGAATTGTTTAAATGGTTTTAACACTTTGATTTCATTGTATTTTGTTGGATATTGGATGGGGGCCATGAGAGCAATTTATCAATTGTATACATGCAGAACATTTAGAATCACAAAGAAAAAACAATGTTTTTATTCCTTTAAACGACACAGGATGTTATTGCTTATTTTCCCTTTATTTAATAATTAAAAAAAAATATGGTTCTCTTTATATATATATATATATATATATATAAAAAGTTACGTTGTCATAGTTTGTATAAGCAGTTATAAACCAGCAAAGACAAATAATTCTTAAAATTAATCGTAAACAATTTGAATCATAATCGCTTATAAACCAACAAAGTTAAATATATAATCCATAAAATTAATCGACTTTGATTAGTTGTAACATGAAAGAAAATGAAAAAAAACTAAACAGATTAATTCTGAATTCTGATGCGGAGGGTTGAGAGAGGTTGAGAAAAACTAAACAATGCGGACAAATCTTTTTCTAAAATGTTTTGAGTTCTAAATTTTTTTTACATAATTTAAAGTCCAATCTTTAACATTATTTTTTGCTCACGTTTGTTACTAATCTTATTTTTAGAGGATTTAAAGTTCATTCTTTAACATTATGTTTTGCTCATATTTGTTACTAATCTTTTTTAAAGGATTTAAAGTCCAATCTTTAACATTATTTTTTGCGAGGATTTAAAGTCTAATCTTTACCAGTATTTTTTGCTCACACATTTGTTACAATTGATCAAAGGTTAAGGAAGAGTAACTTATATTAATAAAATGATATGGAAATACTGTTTTTTGTGGATATGGAAATATTGTTTTTTGTGGAAGAGATATGAAAATACTTGGCAATCTTTGTCGGTTGTATTGAGGGGAACAACACATGTACAATATAAAATTGGATGACAAAAAGGTAACATGGGTTTTTGTTTTGTGCTAGTTTTATATGAGTTTGATACGTGGTGAACGGAGGCAAAAGAGAGTTAACAGAGACGATTATTGACATGGATTAGTAATACACGTGTTATTTTATAATTGGCTAACAGTAAGAACAGTTCATAAGGAACACTGTGCGTAAGTTTTCTCCTTAAATTAAATTTATTCTTATCTATTTGTTACATGTGTTATTTGTATTTAAAATTAAAATTAAAAATTAAGGGTATTTTTAGAAAGAAAAGTCCAACCCAAAAGTGTGCTGAAATGGGTAGTTTTCTTTTATATATATTTATATATAGTATAGAAGATAATATTGAAATACTGGTTTTTGTGTGGAAGTAATAAAATAATATGGAAATACTTGTGGAAGGGATATGAAAATAATATGGAAATACTTGTGGAAGGGATATGAAAATACTTGGCAATCTTTGCCGTTGTATCAAGGGGAACATAGATGTACAACATAAAATCGGCTGATAAAAAAGTAACATGAGTTTTTATTTTGTGCTAGTTTTTTGTGAGTTTGAGTTGTTGTTAACGGAGATAAAAGATGGTTAACGAAGACGATTAGTGACATGGATTAGTAATCCATGTGTTGTTTTATAATTGGCTAACAATAAGAACTATTTATAAGGAATTGTGTGTAAATTTTCTCCTTAAATTAAATTTATTATTATCTATTTGTTACATGTGTTATTTGTATTTAAAATTAAAATTAAAAATTAAGGGTAGTTTTGAAAAGAAAAGTCCAACCCAAAAACGTGCTGAAAGGGGTAGTTTTCTTTAGATATAGTATAGATATACTTTGAGAAAATATATTTACACTTTAAGATTTGAAGAAAATTTATTCCCCAATATATTTTGAGAAGATATATTTACTCTTTTTTATTTGAAGAAAATTTTATGTTCTATATACTTTGAGAAAATATATTTACACTTTAAGATTTGAAGAAAATTTATTGCCCAATATATTTTGAGAAAATATATTTGCACTTTTAGATTTGAAGAAAATTTTATGTTCAATATACTTCGAGAAAATATGTCTACACTGTTTGATTTGAAGAGAATTTATTGCCGTATATATTTTGAGAAAATATATTATTTGATTTGAAGAGAATTTATTGTCGAATATATTTTAAGAAGATATATTATTTGATTCGAAGAGAATTTATTGTCGTATATATTTTGAGAAGATATATTGTTGATTTGAAATAAAGAAAGAATGATGAGTAAAACACAAGAGATATGACCAAGTTAATAGAAGAAAGACTACTCTAGGTACCCGACAGAAGTAAAGTGTAGCATTGTTGAAAGGTCTCATGTGAGGGATTATGACGAGGAAAGCTTTGGTATTTAAGAGGTTCAAGCGACCCACCTCTCTTTCTTAGGAACCCCTTCCATGTACCATTTACTTTGCGAACTGAACTAACTGTTTAGTAAAAACATAAATAATGGATTAATACGTAGAAGAATAAAATTGAGTAGCAAACATAGTTTCAACTACATAGGAGGAAATAAAAACATAGAGAATAATGGAGTGAGGGAGTTAGCTCGGATTTAATAGGCGAATGGTAAGTTAATGGGCGAGAAAATCCCAAGTTAGTAGGAGAATCAAAAAGAGTAAAATCGAATAAAATATTTTCAATTTAGTAGGAGAATGAAGAGGAATAGGAGCAAAAAATATAGGCAAATAGGAGGAAGACAAATAGCAAATGTTGAATATGATTGAGTTTGATTAAGATTCATTTATTTTTGGAGGTTCGAAAGTAAAGTTATATTTCAAATAAATCCAGTCGGGAGGCAAACAAACCCACCATGGGCGAGATTAAAAAGGAAGAACTCGCCAAACAACACACAAGAATGAAATATAGAAGCAACTATCCCGCCATAAAAAGCTTGAGGATGAAACACATGATTATTCTAACATCCCTCGACCTTTGAGATTTGTTTTGCAGGTTTTTAACGAGGCACCCTATTCTTTCATATAACATTCTTTTCAACTCATGGTATATTCTATACCAAGTGCAAGAAACTCAAGAAAATACCACAACAACAACGAAGAAATGATCGAGCCTAAAAGTATTGAGCTAACATAGCCAGGGCGCCACCAAAAAACGATGATCGGGCCTAAAAGTACCAAGCTAACATAGTCGGGGCGCCATCATGAAGAAACGATCGAGCCTAAAAGTACTGAGCTAACATAGCCAGAGCGCCACCAATATAACAAAGAAGAAGAAGAAAATCGCCAATCAAACAAGGACAACGACCAAAAAAGCACTGCTACAGCAAAAATAAGAAAAGCAAGATATATATATATATATATATAGAGAGAGAGAGATAGAGAGAGACGACAAAAATGACAAAGTGTGAAACGGAAGAGAAAAACCTCTCTTTAAAAGAGAAGAAGAAGTAAAGGCATCTCGTGAAGCGCGCCGTTTACACCGGTCAAAAGACGACACGTGTAAACAGTCGCCATGATGCGCATACGTCACCAATAATGAAAGGTCAACAAATCTGGACCGTACGATGCTCATGAGAAAATGAAGAAACTCGCCTTAAATAGTATCCCTAGAACGCCATTTATGAACTCAGACGCCACAAACCACTTCGCCTTGTCCCAAGACTCGTGCTTGGGGGGCTAGGAAGGGATATCTCAGGATATCTCAAGAAATAATCATATATGCACCCTTGGGGACTCTTAAAGCAAGATAAGATCACCACAGAGAGAGTTTATCAATTGAATACCATATTCACACCCCTAGGGGCGAATAAATAAAGCAAAGACACCCTGGGGAGGCGACATAAAATTAACAGATATGTTAATTTTCACAACATACAGAATACGGAAAGATTTAAGTAAAACGACTTAAATCACTTCGCCTTGTCCCAAGACTCGTGCTTGGGGGGCTGTGGACTGTCATAATATTCCTAAAAGCCTAAAAGACCTCTAGAAGGGCTTTTAGACCCTCTCTAGGACCTCAGCGTCCTCCAGAAGGGCCTTAAAGCTCAAAGGCGCTCTCCTCCTAGGGCACCGCCTTAATATACTTCTAGAAGCATCTAGGAACACGCCTAAAGACACAAATACCCCTGTTGCTTGGAAGCCAAGCAACAGAAACCTAAGTCCATACCATGCTATAAATACCACCCTTGAGAGCATTCTCAAGGCATCCAATAATCAGTCTAAACCCTATAATACGATATTTAATCCTAGTATCTCTTATTGTGCTTTTTGCAAGTAAAATTTATCTATTCATTCATAATTATATAATTTTTCGATGGACTCTGTTGTTCTTGTTGTTTTATTTTCTGTTTTCTTTTCTTTGTTGTTGAAGGGTTTTGGTCTAGTCCTCCCTTCTTTTGTAATTATTTTTTCTCTTTATTAATAATTATTTTTTGAGTTTGGCGGCATAGGATGGGGGTATCTCGGGGTGCCAATCTAGTTGGGATGTCGACGACGTCTCTTGATGTCTGTTCATGCTCTTTGCTTATAAAAAAAATAACTTTGAAATATTGAAATAATTTCATTATAAACCGTAAAAAAGTGAACATTATTTTTAATTTTATTAATAATTCAAAAAAATAATACTTGAAAAATAATAATCAAATTATAATAAATTATATATGTTTGATTTCTTTTTTAACTTTAAGATGAATAAATTAGTTGATGTAGTAAAAAATAGTTTTTCGTTGAAAATTCAAAGTTGATCGATTAAATATAACACTTGTACAAGTATTATTTAATTTATTTTTTTACTATTAAAATAATATAATAATTAAATAGAGAGAAATTACAATTAATTGTATATGTGGGACCACGTGTAATAGGAGAGAGAGAGCATATAAAAACACTTATCTCTGTAGGAACCTAATTAATTGATGTCACAATGGGATGCGTTTATTTAGTTTGGTGCTAAATAGGGGAATAACCCCCATTTTAGATGGTCTAAGAGATGTTAGATATTTAAAGTTAAGGTCATGCTAATTTGTGCCCTCAGGGCACATGTTAAGCAACTAAAAGTAGAAAAAAATTCTTAAATTTTATGCATTCAATTAATTAAAATTAAATTAAATTACATTAATTGCAAGAGAATATTTCTATTTTTGACTCATTAACTTATGTCTTAAAACACAAGTTAGTATTTTTCTTAAAGTTAAAGTGTTATAGTCATTTAACTATTTGCCGGAATCAATGGTTGACCTATACATTGTAGAACGGGCAGCCTTGATTACGCATTGTAGAACGGGTGATATTTCTTTTATGTATTTGAGTTTACCTATTGGAAGAGATTCTCGCCGTTTGTAGTTTTGAAAAAGTCGTCACTTGTCTATGGGGGTCCTTTGATATTATTGAAATTGGTCCTATCTTAACTTCTGGTCTATTTCATCTCATTCTTCAAGGCTCCCACAAATATCATATTCTCTCTTTTATCTTTATTTAAATGTTTCTTTGGGGATGGGTGAGAGGAAATTAGGAAAATTTGAAGGATTAAGAATAAGTTTGCCACTTCATGCATGATATGCCTATTTTGATTTTTTTTTTTTGAAAAATCCTATTTTGATAATTAAAAAGAAAAAAATTAAAACAATTGTTTACAACCTTGAAAACAAACGTGGTTTATTTACAAATACCATCAACTACTCTATCAATGGGAATGAATTTTCTCTAATGAATGGAGAGATTCAGTGAAATCCTAACCTTTTAAAATAAAAGATAAAAAAGAATTTAATGTTAAAAGTAAGAGAATGAATACATTTAATGGTTTAGATCTTCAATAAAGGTAAAGTCACCTTAGATAATCTCTTCCCTCACCTATTAACAACATTGGACAATAAATAATCTGACCAAATTAAAAACATTGAAAAACTAACTTTGAGAAAATGACACATTAGTCCATTATATTAGTGATTTTGTTGGATTAGGGAATGATAATGAAGGAATTTTGGCATAGTTAGTTTTCGGATCTTGTTAACGAGTGCTTTCGAGGACACTCTTTAAAGATTCTAAATTTAGAAACTATTCTTTTAAAAAAATTGAATAGTTCAATTTCCAATACATTAAATACACAAGTTTTATAAAAAGTTATCATTTAATACCCCTAAACAGTGACCCTGGGTCATTCGTTAACATTTTCCTTAGTTTTCTTATTATAATAATATGAGTTTTGCTAACAAATGTCCTAAGATAATTGGTTAAGGAATCCATTAGTAAAAAATTTGTCTTAAAAATTCTAGCAATAATTACACAACTTTTTGTTGCAAAATTACTTATTTTAATACTTTAATCAATGTCTCAAGAGCACTCATTATCATTATATATATATATATATATATATATATATATATATATATATATAGTGGTTGAAGGAAAAAAAACATGGCTAATTAAAGACATCGTGAAACTCGCGCAACGCGTGGTAATTACATGCTTTGACTCTCATACTTTCTTTAAGAGTATCTATTCAATTTTCCTGCATCAAAATCATGTATCAAACTCATTACATATTTTCCCGTAACATATAACATGAAACCTTAACAAATATCATTCCATAATCTTACAGCCATGTCTTCTTCTTCATGGCTAACTTCTCCTTCATGTACCCTTTTACCTATACATTCATCTTCCTCTACACCAAACCTCATACTTCATTGGTTAAGGTTCATTTTCCTATCTCCATGTCCTCAGAGACTTCTTCTTTCTGCTCTTGATTCCTTGTTTTTGCTCTTTCTCTTAGCTTTTACAGCTTACAAACTCTATTCAAGAGCAAACACTAGCTCCTCAATCACAAAACCACTTCTGCAGGAGAAAGATTCTGACTATAGAATCACCTTTTGGTTCAAACTAGCCTTTTTGGTAACTACCCTTTTGGCTATAACTTACACTGTTCTAGGAATCTTGGCTTTCACTCAAACCAATAACCTTTCTTCATGGAAACAAATAGAAGCACTTTTTCGGTTGTTTCAAGCAATAACCAACATAGTGATAGTGATTCTAATGATACATGAGAAAAAGTTCAAATCTTCCAAACACCCTTTATCACTAAGAATCTACTGGATAGCAAACTTTGTGATTGCTACTTTGTTTGCTGCTTCGGCTATTGTTCGATTGATAACAGTCGGTGAAGAAAAGTTGGAGCTTAGTTTGAGAATAGATGACATATTCTCATTGGTTAATCTTCCATTATCTATTTTCTTTTTAGTGATATCGATAAAAGGGTCATCGGGTATTCATGTGATAAGAATATCCGATGTAGTAGCAACATATCCATCGATTTTGACAGATAGAACTTTGAGTCCTTATGCCTGTTCTTCATTTTTGTCCAAAACAGGGTGGTTTTGGATGAACCCTTTACTCAATAAAGGTTACAAAACACCCCTTAAACTAGAAGATGTACCTTCACTTCCTCTTGATTTTAGAGCGGAAAAAATGTCAGAACTTTTTCAAAACAATTGGCCAAAACCAGAGGAAAACAGTAAGCATCCAGTTGGACTTACCCTTTTTAGGTGTTTTTGGAAACACTTAGCTTTCACTGGCTTTCTTGCATTCATAAGGCTTTGTGTTATGTATGTCGGTCCATTGCTGATTCAGAGTTTTGTTGATTTCACATCACAGAAAGATAGTCCGACTAGTGAAGGTATTGTTTTGATATGTGTCCTTTTTTCAGCAAAATCAGTTGAAGTACTTAGTGTTCATCAATTCAACTTCCATTCTCAGAAACTTGGTATGCTTGTTCGCTCGAGCATAATCACTTCGGTTTACAAAAAGGGTTTAAGGTTGTCAAGTTCTTCAAGACAGGCTCATGGAACTGGACAGATTGTGAATCACATGGCTGTTGATGCTCAACAACTCTCAGATTTGATGAAGCAGTTTCATCCTATTTGGATGATGCCATTACAAGTTGTCGCTGCATTGGCTCTTCTGTATAGCTACGTTGGTGTATCTGTCGTTGCAGCATTTCTTGGTACTGCCATCATCTTTTTCTTCACTGTAAATCGATCGAAGAGTAGTAATGTTTTTCAGTATCGGATAATGATGAGCCGCGATTCGAGAATGAAGTCGACGAATGAGTTGCTTAACAACATGCGTGTGATTAAATTTCAAGCGTGGGAAGAGTACTTTGGTAACAAGATTCGACAGTTTCGTGAAGCCGAACATGGATGGATTGGGAAATTCTTGTACTATTTTGCTGTTAGCATGGGAGTTTTGACTACTTCTCCTTTAGCTATAACTGTTCTTACCTTTGCGGCTGCAACTTTTATGGGAATTCCTCTGAATGCTGGCACTGTTTTCACAGTAACTGCAGTGATCAAGATACTTCAAGAGCCTATGAGTACTTTTCCACAGGCTCTTATCAATATTTCGCAAGCAACAATATCATTGGGGAGGTTGGATAAGTTCATGTTGAGTACGGAAATGGATGAGAATGCAGTGCAAAGAGAGGAGAATTGTGATGGTGATGTAGCTGTGGAGATAAAAGATGGGAAATTTTCTTGGGATGATAAGGATGAGAATGAGGCTTTGGGAGTTAAGGAGTTGGTGATTAAGAAAGGGGACCATGCTGCTGTTGTAGGAACTGTTGGATCAGGCAAGTCTTCATTACTGGCTTCTGTGTTAGGGGAAATGTTCAAGATCTCAGGAAAGGTATGCTTCTTTGCCTTGGACTCATGATTTTTTTTTTTTTTTTTTTGCACTTAGTGAAAATATGGTTATTGGGTCAAGGGTTGTCTGACCATCTCGATAAGAAGGCAGATGACAATGTTGTTTCTTAAGGAGAAGAGTGAAAACAGTGTCTCTGTCGTAGACTCCAGAGATGGACAGGCAGTGACTGTGATGACCAAACCAACAACTGAAAATTGGGTCAGTGCTCACGGAGAGTGAAACCCTAAAACAAAACTGAGAAAAAATGTGTCAAACAATAGTTCTCTAGTACCAACTTAACTATGATTATTTCTCATTGTATTCACAAGGGAATTACAAGTCTATATATACAAGAGGCTACTTAATACAATCCCATAACAGGACCATATCAAAACAGAATCAGCTACTGATAAATACAAAATATATTTACAATCAACAAATTTCAGGTTATTTTCTTCTTATTGCACAAAAGAATAGTATTTGGTATCGTTTCGGAGAATCCAAGTTCGAATTATGACTGTAACATTAACTACCTCCCGACTGAACTCCGGATTATCAGGGACTTATTCTTCTGAGAACTGGAGAGTTAAGAAAAAAAAAGTTGTATTTGTTCATCCAGGCTAGAAATTGTTCCTAAAAACTATAATTGCAGCTGCAACAGAAAATTATATCGCATTAGACACATTTGTCTTCATTTTCTATTTTCTACTACTGAGACTGTGATCACAGTCTAAAACCTAGGTATTAATTCATTCATGTTCATGTTCATGTTAAAAAAAAGTATATGTTTCATGTCCTAGGATAGGATTTGACACATGCATATCATGAGATAACTAATAGAGAACATGAACATTGATCTTTAAGATTCATGACATTCACAAGGGAAAAAAATGAACCATTCATATCAGGTGTAAGGCCTATTAAGATTGGTTTATTTGAGCTTATCTATTAGTGCAAACATTTGCGAGACTGTTTTTGTTGCAAGAATTCATAACTATGCTTTCCAAATGTATTGAAAAAGATTTTATCTTACAGGTTAGAGTTTGTGGGACGACGGCATACGTAGCACAAACATCATGGATTCAGAATGCAACCATCAAAGAAAACATATTGTTTGGTTTACCAATAAACATGGAAAAGTACAAGGAAGCTGTAAGAGTGTGCTGCCTTGAAAAGGATCTTGAAATGATGGAAGATGGTGACGAAACCGAGATTGGAGAGCGCGGTATTAACCTCAGTGGCGGCCAGAAACAACGCATACAACTTGCTAGAGCTGTATATCAAGACAGTGACATCTATCTCCTTGATGATGTATTCAGTGCTGTTGATGCTCAAACAGGATCATTTATTTTTAAGGTAAGCACAAAGTTACAACTTACAAGAAGTGCTAAATAGCTTAATTTTCTAGTTTTTAGTGATATAATAATGTTTCTCATATTAAAAACATTATATTATATCAATCAAAATGATAATGTCAGTTTTTTTTTGAAGTCACAAATGAAGTTCTTGATTCTCTATTTTTGTTGCAGGAATGTATCATGGGAACTCTCAAAGATAAGGCAGTTTTACTTGTAACACACCAAGTTGATTTCTTGCATAATGTTGACTCTATAATGGTATGTATATGCTCACAAGTCCCTAAAATGTTTGATATTTTATGCAAATGACGGCTCAAGTCAGTTTCTCCCAAGTTATCTTACCAATAGTGAGCGACAATACTCATGATGTACTAGGTGTTAATCAAAGATGGTATACATGTATTTTATAATCCTTTCACCAAACAAGGGGGAAAAAAACAAATAGATTAATTTTTATACACTTTCAGCGTAAAATATTTACACTGTTTATCAATCACACTCATCAGGGGGAAAACATATAGATTAATTTTTATACACTTTCAGTGTAAAATTTTTACACCGTCAATCTATCACACTCATCATTTTTTGACTTTTAAGGTAGATATGATTAAAGACAAATATTTTTACTAATTCAATGATTAGCATTGATTAGCGGTGTAAAAAAAATATTGACGTTGTACAGTTCAATTAAATCCAAACATGCATACACATATTTTATTCCCATTTCCCTTTAAGATTTTGCTCCTCTAAATTAAACAATTCATCTAAAAAAAGGGTAAACTCAGCAATCTTAAGTCTCAACTGTTGATGAGAAAATCAACTATTGGTATTATGAACACATACATAACAAATCATAAATGAGTTGGAGTATCACCATTTAGATTTGTCATCAACAATTGATATTACTTACTTTAATGTAGAGGAGCCAAATCCATGCACTTATACATGTTATTATAACTTTTTTTCTTAGATTTGTCAAAATTTCCTTGTCCAAGAACTGATAACTTGTTTGCAATAAAGTTCTTTCAAGTTTAACTGAGAAACTTGGCTTGTTTTGATACCAATTTCAAAGGTGATGCGAGAAGGGAGGGTAGTGCAAAGTGGAAAGTATGACGAACTTCTCAAAGCAGGCCTAGATTTTGGTGCACTTGTAGCTGCTCATGAATCCTCAATGGAAATTGCAGAAACAAGTGATAAAACTAGTGATGATTCTGCTCAATCTCCAAAACTCGCCCGCGTCGTTTCGAAAGAAAAAGAAAGCGGAGGAAAACAGTCTTCTCAAATTCAATCTAAGTCTGGTAAAACTGCAGCAAAGCTCATTGAAGATGAAGAAAGAGAAACTGGTCAAGTGAATCTTGAAGTATACAAACAATATTTCACAGAAGCATTTGGATGGTGGGGAGTAGCATTAATGGTAGCAGTATCAGTGGTTTGGATGCTGTCATTTTTGGGTGGTGATTATTGGCTAGCAATTGCTACTGCAGATGATTCTGCCATTTCTTCTTTCACTTTCATTACTGTCTATGCTGTTATAGCTGTTGTGTCATGTATAGTGGTTATGGCAAGAGCTTTCTTTTTTACATATTGGGGTTTAAAGACATCTCAAAGCTTCTTCATTGGAATGCTTCAAAGTATCCTTCATGCACCAATGTCATTCTTTGATACTACTCCTTCTGGCAGAATTTTGAGTCGTGTGAGTTTCATTCAATTTCTGCTCTAGTAAACTAGCCTATTCTTTGACAACAGAAATCGACAACTATTTGGTTAATTACTTCAATAGATGATGAATGAATATAACAAAGTGTTGCAACCAATTAATCATGCACATAGCGTAATTAACTACATATCTGAATGGGGTTAACCAAGATTTTTAGGTGTTTAAAATATATACGATATTTATTATAACTATCCAAATTATGTTCAAGTTCAAATTATTGAGGTTTTTTAATATACATGATATGTGTAAGCCACAATTTGTGTTCAAATATAACAAAAATTTTGGTTAACTGTATTTGTGGATGAATAATGAGTTGCAACAACTTGTAATATTAATTAACCACACATTTGAATGATAACCATTGTCGAATTTTGTTGTCCCGTTTTATGTCAAAATAAGACATCTCTTCTTTAAATAGTAGTGTTTGGACTTGCTAACTCTACTCATGTTATGAATTGTTTAGGTATCTACCGATATACTTTCCCTGGATATACAAATTCCAATCTTTGTAAACTTAGTGACGACAACATTAGTAGGATTATTCAGTATCCTCATTGTCACGTGCCAGAATTCTTGGGAGACCGTCTTCCTATTAATTCCACTGTTTTGGCTCAGCAACTGGTATAGGGTATGATATTCTTACTCCTATTTAAGTTTTTAGCAACCAAAGAGAGTTTAGGAAATAAGCTAAAAACAACTTATAGACATGTCAAAGTTGTTTCACAAGATCTCCTAAACAGTATCACAAGTGCTTATTTTAGTGCATTTTGACACTTATTGTTGTCGTTTGCAGAAATATTATCTTGCAACTTCTAGGGAACTTGCTCGACTTGATTCAATCACAAAAGCTCCAGTGATTCATCACTTTTCAGAGACCATTTCTGGTGTTATGACAATCCGTAGCTTAAGAAAGCAGAATGCATTTTCTCAAGAAAATGTTGACAGGGTGAATGCAAGTCTAAGAATGGATTTTCATAACAATGGTGCAAATGAATGGCTTGGTTTTCGCTTGGACTTTATGGGAGTGACTTTCCTTTGCATTGCCACTCTTTTTATGATCTTTTTGCCAAGTGCTATTGCTAGGCCAGGTATAATTCCCTTCATCATCTTTTCATTTAACAAGTATCATGAACAATCACTATTTTAAAAAGGTTTCAAAACCCGGACACAGCAACGATCGCTGCCGCGGTCCTTTTGTTGCAAAACACAGTCAAATGCGGCTCATGTGACCTTGATCGCGACTGCAGTCACAGAGATATCAAAAATCTTAACGTTGTGGCTAAGAGATCACAGTCTCAGACTTTTTTTAAAACCCTATTTCGATCATTTTAGTCAAGAACTAAGGTTCTGTTTAGATATACAGGTCAATTAAGCACTTAGAGTACAAGTGCTTATGTATAAACTATTTCTATAGTGAACATCAAATAAAGTCAAAGTTGTTTTCATATAAGTTATAGGTTGTTTTCACATGCTATCTTTGAGAGCTTTTAGAAATAAGCTGAAAACAATGTATGGATGTGTCATAAGTTGTTTCCATAAACTCTTCCAAACAGTCTCACAAGTACTTATGTTAGTAGCTAAACTCAAATAAGTCAATCTAAACAGGTCTTACATAATCAACTTTGTAGTATAGAATCATCTATTTATTAACTTGATCTCATGATACTAGTTTTCTAAAAGGAGTATTTTAGTAAGTCTTAACTAAAAAATGGTTAAATTCACCCTGAGGTGCATCTTGCTAAAATACTCTTTACAATAACTAGCGGGTGTGTACTAGCAAATCCCATACTTTTAATATTTAGATAAATATAAAAGATGTCCTACTTACATAGAATTGTTTTGCTTGGATATAATTTTGGTTTTGCAGAATATGTTGGTATGTCTTTATCCTATGGCCTGGCTCTGAGTGGTCTCTTGTCGATTACCCTATCTATGACTAGCAATGTTGAGAACAAAATGGTTTCAGTTGAGAGGATAAAACAGTTTACTAACCTTACACCAGAAGCTCCATGGAAAATTGCTGACAAGTCTCCTCCTCAGAATTGGCCTAGTCATGGCACTATAGAGTTACATAATTTACAGGTATATACTATTTGCAAGATTAGTCAATTTAATATATGGTGAGAACTGAGACCTTGATAAATAAACCAAAACTAGTGTATACCATTTGGGAAGAGAAGCATGTGTTGGTTACTTAGGTTTTAAATACTTTGCATACTCTTTTGGATATGTTTAGTTCAGAATTGAGGATACTGTGAAGCATGAAATGTTGAAAAATAAAATATGATGTGGATATTGTACAAGTAATTTGCATACAATAATATTTTACTCATTGAAATGCAGAGATAGAATACAGTGTTTGTGTAACTTTAGGTCCATATACTTTTTAACTTGTATATATTTTGTCTATTAAATGGTGTGAGCAGGTTAGGTATAGACCAAACACTCCTCTAGTTCTTAAGGGAGTCTCTCTAACAATTGAAGGTGGAGAAAAAGTTGGTGTTGTTGGCCGTACAGGAAGTGGAAAATCAACACTGATTCAAGTGTTATTTAGGTTGATTGAGCCTTCAGCTGGAAAAATAATCATTGATGGTATTAACATTTCCAATGTTGGTCTTCATGATTTGAGGTCACGATTTGGAATTATTCCACAAGAGCCTGTCCTCTTTCAAGGAACAATAAGAACCAACATTGATCCACTTGGATTGTATTCAGAAGAAGAAATTTGGAAGGTATGTTTTTCATTTGCTTGTCGTTTTATTTTAATTAAACAATCCTTTATTTTTTAATTAAAGGGTTGTACAACATCGATCCAATAAGTGCTTCTTAGACATAAGCTGCGCTTGTAATTGAAGATGAAATAAGGGCGGAATCTGCATAAGACTTATTTCAGTTATCATCCCGAGCTAATGAAAATAAACTAAAAATAGTTCGGCCAATAGTCTCCAACTGCTGGAGAGAGGCTACAGTTCATTTCTACTAGTAGTTCAAATTAGGTTACTCCTAAACCATAATGCTAGGAGGTTTCGGCCCCCACACACCCGTGTCCAAACCCCAGCAAACCTTTGGACTTGGCCCGATGGGAGGTCTATCTCGCTCTGCGCGATCAACCTTTCTACTTATCAGTAACAAAGACTAAGAGTCATACTCAACACTCTCTCAAATACTTACACAAGTTTTATGTAATAAGATAAGTTCTAGCTGAAATTATTTTAATATGGTTTAATATTTTTATTGATTGTCAATAGTAATATACTAGGACGCAGAGTCCCTACTGTGACAGGATCTCTCGGCTAATACATGCGAAAAGAAGATACTACATGCGTGAATGAAATTCAGTTAATAGTTTAACCTTCTCATATCTAATAACTTTATGTTTATATTTGTTGCTGCAGAGTCTTGAGCGGTGCCAATTGAAAGATGCTGTCGCTGCAAAGCCTGAGAAACTTGAGGCTTTAGGTGATCAAATAAAATCTACTCATAAATCTCATGTTTTAGAAGTTTTTTTTATACTTAAAAGTTGGTGATTAATTTGTCGGCAGAAGCTTAATACTTATTCAGCGTCCCGACAAACATCACTGGACTACTTCTTCATAGACTCATTTTTTAATAGTTTATTCGAATTTGAACTGAAATGTGTTTACTATATTATTTTGTTAGTGGTTGATGGTGGAGACAATTGGAGTGTGGGGCAAAGGCAACTTCTATGCTTAGGAAGGATCATGTTAAAACGCAGCAAAATATTATTCATGGATGAAGCAACGGCATCGGTTGATTCACAAACTGATGTTGTATTACAGAAGATCATCAGAGAAGACTTTGCAGATCGTACGATCATTAGCATTGCTCACAGAATACCAACAGTTATGGACTGTGACAAGGTTTTGGTCATAGATGAAGGTATGTTTATGTTATATATGCATATGTGTTGAGAAACTAAAAAAAAAATATGAACCACAAACACATACCAGAAGACCATAATTTAAAAAAACAGAAGTTAGTGAATTTAATCGCATATGACAGTGTTTTATCAGTGTCATATACAAGACATCCTTCAATTTGAAATGTCATATTAATACAAACCATTTAGCATGTAGTTTCTACTATTACCAAATTTTTGACAAAAAAAACTGTTTATATCTTTTAATCGTTCAACTATTTGATGTTTTTGGCAGGTTTTGCAAAGGAATATGACAAGCCATCACGTTTGCTTGAGAGGCATTCACTTTTTGCAGCATTGGTTAAGGAGTATTCTAACAGATCAGCTTAATGATAGTTATAGTTATTTGCCATTTATGATATATGTCGTGCACCTTGAGTCTTGTTCGGCATTTTGTAGTATCAACATTATTCAGCTTTAATGAGTCAAGTTTGGGAGGTTCTGATTTGTCTGGCTGATTCTTGGTGTTTATTGATTGACATTATTCAGCTTTCTTCGCTTTTCGATATGGCTAGTTAGTCGCCTGCGGAAACTTCATTTTCCTTGATCGAATTCTGGAAGCTGATGAAATTTGTGCAATAATGAAGGCTTCTTACCATAACATGTAGGATGCAATAACATGTAGGATAATGCCACTGCCAATAATAGGCTTCTTACCGTAACATGTAGGATGCAATATTTGAAGTATTTATCGTTTTTGTAAAACTCTCATGCAAAGGAGAGAATTAAACTCAATTGACATGACTCCAGTTCAAATTAACTTTTAATTTATGGGACTTTCTCCATTGAGATAAAAATTTGCCTCTTAAGTTACCAAAAGCCTCTATAGAAGTATTTCGATTCGTAATAGTATTACTGAATAATACCAATAAACTTTGTTGAATTCGATGAAAAATAACACCAATAATAAACTTGATGTGTGGAGCAAGGAATAATCAAGCAACCAATACAAGTGGGTAACAATTATAATCACAAGCAAAAGTAGAAAACAACGAGAGAGAAAAAAAAGAGAACACAAAAGAATTTGTTTACCCAGTTCAGTCCAAATTGACCTAATCTGGGGGAGAGAGCAGTCCTCCGTTCCATTATAATGATAAGTAATTTTACAAAAGAAATATCAATGGGTTACAAGAATAAGTCTCCCGCCTAATTCTACTCAAAGTCTCAATCTCTTCATGTAACCAAGAGACTCAATCCTAATAGTGTTTCCCAAGGTGAATCAACCCTCAAACCCTAGTGTTTGTTCTCAAGAGACAAACTCTATACAAACCCTAGTTTTGTTGTTGTCTTTCTAAACCCTTGTTTCAGCCCCTCCATCTCCAGGTTTGCTCTGATACAAAGTTTATATTTATAGTAAAAGTGACCCCCATAAAATTGTAACAAATCTGGCCCAAAAATACGTTTCTGTTATATTTTCTGCTGGCAAATTCGGGACCCGAATTCCTCCATTTGGCCACCGATTTTTGCCGAACCAACAGACAAAAAACAGAACTCAAATTCGGGCCCCGGACAATGTAACGCCCACTTTATTTATTTAATTATTTTATTAGAGTATATAGTATATTATTATATATTATATGATTTTAATGATGTTTGTGACGTATGAGATGATGTTGTGGTGTGATGTTTATTTTATTGTTTAATAAAATAAAATATGTGATGTTAATATATATATATTTATATTAAAATTAAGATGTGATATAATAACAAATATTTTGAGAGATGGGGTTGTTTTCATAAATAAAATAGAGTTGTGGGGATAAGTGAGAATAGAAAGAATTGTAAAAGGAAGTTAGGTTTAGAAAGAAACAGTCAGTACGTTACAGACTTTTGCAAAAAGGGAGAAAAGTGGCTAGAGAAGAGTGAACCCCAATTCTGCAATATTACCAGGTAAGGGTGAGCCTAACTCGATTATATTATACTGTAATTCATCTGTTATGATTAACCTAAGGATTAGAGAGAGTTTTGAGAGAGTTCCAAAGTTAGGGTTTAATGAATTTTTGTGATGAATTGATGTTATAATGATGTGAATTGATGTAGAAACCTGTTACAGAACCTAGATAAATCACTAGGACTATAATTCTGATAGATTAGAAGCATAATATGAAGAATTGGACGAATTTTGGCGGGGTTTCGAGCGAACCCGTAACCCCTCTGCGATAGCTCGCCGTGGCGAGCAGTTAGGTATATACTCGCCGTGGCGAGCAGCGGAGCTCGCCGTGGCGAGCAACCTCTTTAGTGCGCGCGAGGCGAGCAACATCACTCGCCGTAGCGAGCAATGTGGTCTCAGACCACTATAACTTGAGTTTTAGAACTCTGTTTTGAGCGAGACATTGAGGGTAGACCTTTGGATAGTATTAGAGATGTTTAAGACCTAAATTAGAACCTGTAATGACGCTGTAAGATGATTCTTACTTGTTGGCGTTAATCTATGATTAAATGCTTATTAAGTGAAGCTTATGAATGAAGTAGAAATGATGATGTTTGCGATGATAACCTTGTGTTGTATATGCCTATGTTAAGTGTACTGAGCTGCTGTCATGTACTGTTACAATTGCACGTGTTGATAAAGAGTCGTATATGATGTTAAGATGTTGTGTATTAACTTGTTTAAGTATATGAGTCGAGTTCATGCATTTGCATAATTTGAGACGGTGGAGCTTATGCTCAAAGCGACGGTGGAGCATTTGCTTAAAGCGACGGTGAAGCTTATTAAAGCTAAAATATTGGTACCACATGCATGATGTTAAGATGTTAGAGTTGCATTTGTCGAGTCATGTGTCTGAGATGTTTTGAGATGGTTGTGTTGTGAAGATGTTCTAAGATGATTTATTATACGTAGATGTTTGAGATGCTTTCAGTTATAAGTGACGAATATTGTTGTTATTGTTAAGCATGATTATTTGAATTATATGTTAATATAATTGTTGTGAATCTCACCCCTTCTGTTGGAATTGCCGCCTTGTGGGCAAGTGCAGGTGACCAAGTGTAGGTGCGACGATGTGAGAGGTTCTTGTGGAGTCTTAGGAGCTCTGATATGTAACGGGATGGGGATTTATCATTTGTTTCTGTTCCTTTATGTATCATATTGACTAATGATGCTGTTTGCGACGTAACTTTGATTGAGATGTTTTATGAGGCTTTTGTGCCAAAAATTATTTATTTAAGATTTTGAGACGTTTATGAATTCCACTGCTATGTTTGAATATTGTTTAAGAATAAATTATTATTCATTTTGTTTTAACGATTTTATGAAATGTGACATCCTGATTTGTTGTGGTATACTCTGATTATTTGAATGAAATTTTTAAGTCGGGATTTCGGGGTGTTACAGACAATACCATTCGGGCCCCGATTTTGACAGATTCCAGAAACGACAATTTCTCCAATTTTGAGTCACTTTCATAACAATCTCCACCTTGACTCTAAATTAGTGATGATGTCAAACCATCAACCACCATGCTGCTCTTTCCCTTGCTTCCCACTACACCAAGTAGCTCCACAAGTTTACACTCTAACCTCTTCAACCATCGGAATGCCTTCCGCCCTTTGATGATCCTTATGTCCAAACTACTCAAGGAATTTTAGGTAGTTCCACAAGTGCACACCTTAACCTCTTCAGCCATCGGAATGTCTTCCGCCTTCTCGAAGATCCTTGTATCAAACTACACTACAAATTTCAGGTAGTTCTACAAGATTATATCATACTTCTTCAACACAGGACATCTCCTGCTTCCTTAAAGATCTACTTGTGCTCAATCACCCTTGGCTTTTAGGGTAATCCACAAGTACACACCTTAACTACTTCAACCATCGTAATGTCTTCCGCATTCTCGTAGGTCCTTGCAGTCCAACTATGCTAGGAATGTTAGGTAGTTCCACAAGCATTCACCATAACCTCTTCAACACAAGACATTTCCCGCTTTCTTGAAGATCTTCTTGCATCCAATCACCCTTGGCCCTTTTTTAGCGTAATCCCGCAAGCCGTGCTATACATTCTTCAACCTCCGAAATGTCTTCCGTCTTCATGAAGAAATCTCTTGCTTACCATAGAGCATAGCACCCAAGGTCCTCCATAGCCGTACCATTACCGGTGTGTTCAACTCCACCTCAAGTTGAGCGTACTCAACCTCAACTAGCAAATGCGTACATCCCACTATGTCTTCAACCTTGAAACTCCACCTCAACAGGTAGATCATGAGTATTGTTGCCTCCGCCTCTCCAGACTGATCATAAGTATTCCTACCACCGCATCTCCAAGTTGATGTTGAGTGTTTAACGTCTCTCCAAATGACCACTGTAACGCCCACTTTATTTATTTAATTATTTTATTAGAGTATATAGTATATTGTTATATATTATATGATTTTAATGATGTTTGTGACGTATGAGATGATGTTGTGGTGTGACGTTTATTTTATTGTTTAATAAAATAAAATATGTGATGAAAATTAAGATGGGATATAATAACAAATATTTTGAGAGATGGGGTTGTTTTCTTAAATAAGATAGAGTTGTGGGGATAAGTGAGAATAGAAATAATTATATAAGGGAGTTAGGTTTAGAAAGAAACAGTCAGTACGTTACAGACTTTTGGCAAGAAGGGAGAAAAGTGGCTAGAGAAGAAGGAACCCCAATTCTGCAATATTACCAGGTAAGGGTGAGCCTAACTTCAATTGTATTTACTGTAATTCATCTAGTTGTGATTAACATAGGAATTGAAAGAGAGTTTGAGAGATTTCATAAGTTAGGGTTTTGTAGGGTTTATGATGAATTGATGTTAGAATGATGTGAATTGGTGTATAAACCTGTTACAGAACCTAGATTAATCACTAGGACTATAATTCTGATAGATTAGAAGCATAAAACGAAGAATTGGACGAGTTTTGGCGAGGTTTTGAGCGAACCCGCAGCCTGTTCTGCGACCGCTCGCCGTGGCGAGCAGACCTACTCGCCGTGGCGAGCAGAACAGTTTAACTCGCGAGGCGAGCAACACCACTCGCCGTGGCGAGAAACCCTTTAGTGCTCGCGAGGCGAGCAACATCACTCGCCGTAGCGAGCAAGTGGCAGAACGCAATTTAAGTAGTTCGCCGTGGCGAGCAGTCCCACTCGCCACAGCGAGCAATGTGGTCTCAGACCACTATAACTTGAGTTTCAGAACTCTATTTTGAGCGAGGCTTTGAGGGTAGACCTTTGGATAGTATTAGAGATGTTTAAGACCTAAATTAGAACCTGTAATGACGCTGTAAGATGGTTTTAAGACGTTGGCGTTAATCTATGATTTAAATGATTATTAAGTGAGGTTTAGGAACGAAGTACAAATGATGTTTGTGATGATAACTATGTGCTGTGAATATATATGTTAAGTGTGCTGAGCTGCTGCCATGTATTGTATATTTGCATGTGTCGATAAAGAGTCGTATTTGAGGTTAAGACGTTGTAATATCTTGTTTAAGAATTAAAGAGTCGAGTCCATGCATTTGCATATTTTGAGACGGTGGAGCTTATGCTCAAAGCGACGGTGGAGCAATTGCTCAAAGCGACGGTGAAGCTTATTAAAGCTAAAATATTGGTACCACATGCATGATGTTAAGATGTTAGAGTTGCATTGTCGAGTCATGTGTCTGAGATGTTTTGAGACGGTTGTTTATGAAGATGTTTTAAGATGATCTGTATATTTGGATGTTTGAGACGTTCCTGTTTTATGTGATGAATATTGTTGCTGTTGTTAGGCATAATTATTTGAATTATATGTTAATATAATTGTTGTGAATCTCACCCCTTCTGTTGGAATTGCCGCCTTGTGGGCAAGTGCAGGTGACCAAGCTTAGGTTCATCGATGTGAGAGGTTCTTGTGGAGTCTTAGGAGCTCTGATACGTAACGGGATGGGGATTATTATTATTTCTATTCCTTTTATGTATCATGTTGATTTATTATGATGTTTGCGACGTAACTTGATTTGAGATGTTTTATGAGGCTTTTGTGCCAAGAATAATTTATTTAAGATTTTGAGACGTTTATGAATTCCGCTGCTATGTTTGAATATTGTTTCAGAATAAATTATTATTCGATTTGATTTAAAAGATTTTATGAAATGTGACATCCTGATTTATGTGTTATACTCTGATTAAATGTATGAAAAATTTTAAGCTGGGATTTCGGGGTGTTACAACCACCGTTCTATCAGGCATCACTCCCAAGGTGAGACACATCACCTTCTTCATCCTCCAAACAACACATCATCAGAGCACCTGCATCCTCATAACTCTCAGAGACAATTTGTGCGGAGTTCCCATTAATCTCCAGACAATCCTTCATGAAGTGACCCATCTTGTGACAGTTAAAGCATTTAGACTTTGACTTGTTACCACTCTTTCTCCGGTTACCTCTACCTCCATAATTCCCTCTTGAGACACTTAGGCCTTCACCGTTTTCATGAATTCTCAACTCCTTGGACTTGGTTAACTCTTTGGTTCTCAAAGTCGCTTGAACTTCTTCCAAGGTAACAGTGCCTTCTTTGCCATAGAGCATGGTATCTTTCAACGATTCAAAAGATTTCGGTAGAGCACACAACAAGAGTATAGTTTTATCTTCATCCTCAAGTTGCACCTCAATATTCTCCAAGTCATCAAGGATTTTGTTGAACTCCGTAAGTTGCTCCATGATGGCCTTTGACTCTACCATCCTGAATGAGTAGAGTTGTTGCTTTAGGAATTGCCGATGAGCCAAAGACTTTGTCATATACAAAGACTTCAATTTTAATCACATCGATGCCGCGATTGGTTCCTTCGCTACTTCTCTCAAGACTTTATCCCCGAGGCACAAGACAATGACACTCCTGACCTTGTCCACCATCTCGGTCTTCTCTGCTCGTGACATGGTGACCGGTAACGCACCTTCACCCTTCAAAGCTTTCTCACACTTTTGTTGTATTAACACCGCTTCCATCTTTACCTTCCTTAATCCAAAATTGTTATCTCCGATAAACTTCTTCATATCCCACTTCGAACTCATGGTACTAGATTATCATTTGATCCTTGCCCCACGGTGGACGCCAATTGTTGTGAATTCGATGAAAAATTACATCAATAATAAACTTGATGTGTGGAACAAGGAATAATCAAGCAACCAATACAAGTGGGTAACAATTATAATTACAATCAAAAGTAGAAAACAGCGAGAAAAAAAGAGAGAACACAAAAGAATTTGTTTACCCAGTTCAGTCCAAATTGACCTAATCTGAGGGAGAGAGCAGCCCTCCGTTCCACTATAATGATGAGTAACTTTACAAAAGAGATATCAATGGGTTACAAAAATAAGTCTCCCTCCTAATTCTACCCAAAGTCTCAATCTCTTCCTGTAACCAAGAGACTCAATCCTAATAGTGTTTCCCAAGGTGAATCAACTCTCAAACTCTAGTGTTTGTTCTCAAGAAACAAACTTTATACAAATCTTAGTTTTGTTGTTGTCTTTCTAAACCATTGTTTCAGCCCCCTCCCTCTGATACAAAGCCTATATTTATAGTAAAAATGACCCCCATAAAATTGTAACAAATCTGGCCCAAAAATACGTTTCTGTTATATTTTCTGCTGGCAAATTCGGGCCCCGAATTCTTCCATTCGGCCACCGATTTTTGCCGAACCAACAGACAAAAAACAACACTCAAATTCGGGCCTCGGACAACACCATTCGGACCCCAATTTTGACAATTCCAGAAACTACAATTTTTCCAATTTTGAGTCACTTTTACAACATCTTTTTTAGTACTAGTACAAGATATAATAGTAATAGTATTAACAAATATGATACAAAAAAATCCAGATAATTGACTTTGAACTATAGAGTAAATAAATTCCAGCTTAAAAAAGGGGTCATATATGAACCTCCTCTTGAAATTACGAGTAGTTGTTTGGTAGAAACGTGCCAAGAGGCTGACCCCTATACCAACTCCTACAAAGATTCCAAGTCCAATTCCAACACCAACTCTTACTCCAGCGTTGAACCATGATAGCTCACCATCTTCCATATCTATATATCCTGCCCTTTGGCAATACATGTTGTTGCAATGCTCTTCTTGTTATTATGGTTTGAAGCTTCTGTACTCAGCTGCCTATGATTCAAAACAAAACAAGGTAAGTTATATAATAGGTATTGGTGCTTAAAATAAAAGTTATTACTGTTGTGACACTCACAAGCACATGGAAATTCTACTGCCATTTTATATAACACACCCAATTTGATATAAATATAGTTTATATTAGTAGATTGTGTCAGAAAGCTACTATGTCTAGTTTCTATACATTTTTATAGGTAAAAGAGCTTGACTACACCAACGAGGAGCAAATGAAAGTAGGGATGGAAAAAGGGTCAACCCGTCCCGTCCGTCCCGTCTAAAAAAGTGCAGAGCGGGGCGGGTCAACTAGAGATGTAGGATTGAAAATCTCACCTCGACCCGTTTTATGGCGGATCGGTGGTTGATCCGTCAATATTTTTAAAAAAAAAATATTAATTAAAAACTTCACATAAACGTTGTAAACATATATAAATTTAAAGCCATTTTAAGTACATCAAAATATATAACTAATGTCTCCACTAAAAATATGAAAATAATCATTCAAACATATAAATTATATCATTTAAAAATCTATAATAAATCAATAAGACATTTAAAATAAAAATTTCATTAGTTATCAATTGACTAATTCTTAAAAATACGAGGTTAAAATCATGAAACAAAAGTGATGAAATTAATTGAATTTTTCCACTATATGGAGGAGAAAATTGAAAAAAAATGATTGTGACTTGTAAATAAAAGAAGTGAAAAAGAGAGTTTCTTTTTAATATGTCAACCTAAACCCCCGCGAAAAAGACAGGTTAAACGGGTCAATCTGATGGGTCCAACCCATTTTGTCATCCTTAAATGAAAGTAAGCATACACGCTGGAAGCTACGTCAAAGCATCATAGAGACATCTCAAGAAAAGCATGATTCGCTAGGCAAGCTTGGCAAGGTGAAAGCGAGCCAAAACAGAGGTTTCCATAAGGAAAAACCAAAGGCGGTTTGCTAAGCAAACTAAGGCGGTTCAAGGAAAATATTTGAAGACAACTGGTTTTTCCCTCCTTTGAAGTAACCATGATTCACTAGGCAAGCTTAACTGCACCTAACGAGTCTAAAAGTTCAGAACCTTTATAAATAGAGGTGTAAGTAAGTCATTTGCAATAGTCCTTCACTTGTTAAATATGAGACACTATATATATATATATATATATATATATATATATATAGAGAGAGAGAGAGAGAGAGAGAGAGAGAATGAGGGCAAAGAGGAGCTAAAGCCATTAGAGGTCTAAGGAAGCTTTGAGACAAGCTTGTTGATGCTTCTCCAACAGTCATCAAATCTTTTGTGTTAGTCATGCATCTCATGGGTAACTAAACTCTCTTTTGCGTGGGGATTGGATGTAAATAGCTAGGAATCTATGTAGTACTTTTAATCTGGCAGGTTGTACATGTATGATTTATGTATTCAATATTGTTTTAGTTTAAAATGTTCTTAATGTTTTACCGACAATGTAGTGTTATGCAATTGATATTTTAATTTAGTTAGAGCCTAGTGATTTTGGCTATCTAAGGGACATGGTTTAAATTATGTGTAGGTCTTATCGACCGAGAGATCGCGGGTACTTTTATATTCATGTATAACTTTCTGGCTTATGCCATAGAAACAATTGACTATTTGGTCGTCGTGCATCGGAAGTCAGTTGTTTTATGGATCTCGTGACGTTAACCTTAGCTAAGGATGTACGCTGAGGGAAAGCTGGAATTATATCTGAAGTATAAAAAGTATATAATAGATTAAAAGGAATCATATGAGGAATAGTTACTAAAATTCAATCCCAACACATTTTTATCTATATTGGTCCAGTTTTACATTGATTCAAACTAGGGATGGTAAAAAAAATTGTGTTCGTGGGTATCCGCGGATAAAATTGTCATGGGCACAGGGCGGGTAGTAAAACAGATACTCACGGATATAATAAACGGGTATTTAACTATCTGTTACTTTATGGACACGGACATGGATTTGATTATACCCGTGTCCGCGGGTATCCGTACCCGTTAATAAATTAAGTAAATTATTAAAATATTCATCTGTATATATAAAATAGATTGGAATGCATATGCATTTTTGGATGTTTATTTGAATTTTCTAACTTTTATTTGGAGGTTTTTATGTTTTTTGGATGTTGGATGTTCTTATCCTTTTATTGGACTTCAAGAATTTGTATAGATTATGTAAGAATCATATGCATTATGGTATGATGAATTTGCTTGGGATTATGTATGAATCATGATTTTTGTTGGATTATGGTATGGATTATGAAATTTGAATGGAATATGTTATGTATGGATCTTTAAAAGTTAAATTTTGTAGGTAATTAAAAAAGTATTTTTCTATATACAAAAAAAAATTAATTCAAAAATCCATGGGTACCCGCGAAAACCCGTGGATTACCCGTATAGAGATACCCGCACGAGTACGAGAACGGGCACGGTACTCTATTTATCCAACGGGGTGGAGACAGATATCATAGTACCCGTACCCATGGATACTCATTGATTTCCCTAATTCAAACCACTCAAACACTTTTGTAAATACTTTGTTCAGAAAATTTGTGAATACAAGCATAGCTGTAGTAGTTGTTTGCATTATAAACAAGTGCTTCCAAAAATAACTAGTAAAAACCTTATTAGTACCTGTGTTTCTTCTTTCCATGGTTGGGGCTTATGTATGTATAGGGGTCACCTTCGTTGGCAACCTTGGGGCCTCATGTGGCAGACTATAGGGCGTTTACACTGAATTTTTTCATCAAGGGAAACTGTGACACTACATGGTGATAAAAGTTTTGCCCCAACTCAAACACAACTCCACAAATTGAAGAGGTTGCAAAATACTCACTCCATCTCAAAATGGTTTGCTGTTCAGTTAACGAAATTTGAAACGGTGGAGGATGATTGGCTAGATAAGCCTCAAGACATTGAACCTAAATTGGCCACATTGTTGCTCATCATAGCTTTTCGTACTCATCATAGACACTAGGAATGGTAGGTTATGCCATTCGGACTCACCAATGCCCCAACAAAATTCCAATGCTTGATGAATCAGATTTTCGAGCATGATTTCCACCTATGAAGCCTAGATACGGATATGGATACGGGTGCGGGTACGATACGATACGGATACGCGAATTTTTTAAAATTTAGGATACGATACGGTTAAGATACGTCAACAAATTTTTTATAGTAAAATTTATATATATGTAAATATACTTGAAGAAAATAAGCATTGATTACCCTTATTATATGCATGTAAAATTTTCTTATAAACTATATTATATTTTCATTTGTTGGAATACGGAGAGAAGCATTCAACACAAATTTGATCAAATGTTGATTAATTGAATCACCTATCTCGTTACCTTCATCCATAAGAAGTATAATTTTAAGTGGTTCATCGATAAACAATTCTATTGATGCATATCTAAAATTGAATCATATACATCTCTATTGAATTTCTAAAACATTGTCTCACTTTTTCCTTTCATCTTTTCTAGGATACATATTTGTGAAGTATCTTATAAGTATTCTTGTGTATCTTTGAAGTATCTAATAAGTATCGGATAAAATATATTTTAAAAATTAAAATAATTAATTCCGATACTTCGTGGATACGTATCCGCGAGTATCCGTAGAGTATCGATATCCGATACGTATCCGATACGAGTACGGCTCTATTTTGGAGTATCCAGGCTTCATAGCTTTCCACCCATTTGTGCTGATATTTTTTGATGATGTATTAGTTTACAGTCCATGTTAGTCCACTCATTTACTACATTTAGAGTCGGTATTGAAGACATTAAGTAACCATGTTTTGAGCGTAACTTTAGAAATAATTAAATGTGGCATGACTTAGGGCATGTTTGTTATAGTTTTTTATAAAATAGATTCTTGTAGTGTAACATATTTTTGTTAAAAAAAATTTAACAAAGAAATTTTTAAGAAAAACTTCAAATAAAAAATCTGTTTGAATAGTTTATCTTAAAATGTCATTCTAAATATTTCATCATTTTGTTATAACTTTTTTGGATACTAAAATTTTGAAAAAATCTCTTAAAAAAAAGAAGCTATTTCAAATAACTTTTCATAAAAATCATTTTTGAAATATATCATTTTGAAAAAATATGCAATTTTCACTATGTAAAATCTCGAGCAATGAATATTTAGGTTAGTGAATGTCAAAATATCTTTTTTAACTTATAACAAATGAGTTTGAAATAACTTATACTATTTTCGAGTAAATTTTCAAAAAAACTATTTTTTAAAATACAAAGGAAAATTCATTTTTTTTTAAATCTATAACAAACATGCTACTTTATTGTTTCATTAACTAGTGTATTTGGATAAGTAGTTAACATGAACCTAAGTTAATTTATTGGTTTCGTCAAGCGGACCATATGAATGATTATGAAATGTCTTAATCACATCCTTTTTATCTAAAAAAAATTGAAGGAAATGTTAACGAGTGACCCTGAGATACTCTTTAAGGACCTTTAATAGTAAGGTTTTACAAAAATATGTATATTCAATGTATTAAAATTTGTAATATTTAACTTTTTAAAAAATAATTTTTTAAATTTGGAATCCTAACGTCTCAAAAATACTCGTTAACAAGACAAAAAATTAATGAGAAGGGATCCATTAACTCCAAGAGTAAGTGCAAAGAGTTAACCCAAATCATGACCATTCATTTTAATAGTAATTAATGGCCGTGATAAATTTAAAATAATTGTTATGGTGAGGGTTTTACACTCCTTCATTCAAGTTCAACGCCAATACACAGGGGAGCGGTTATGGTGCATAAGGAAATCCTTATGCACCGTGCATAAATCCCAACATAATTGTTTCCTACACCCCAATTGTTTCCTACACCCCCAAAGGAAACCAAACAAAACAAAATAAAACGAACAAAACTCGGAAACAAATTGAATCATCACCGTCGTTCATCATCAGCACTACTGGAATCTTCAATCTCATCATCAACACCGTTGTTCATCATCATCACCGTACCGAAATGTCAAAACAATTTTGTTGTGGAAATGGTTTATGTGAGTTGTACTCCAAACCCATTTTGCTGTGGAAATGGTTTCCAAAATCTTCAATCTCATCATCAACATCGTCGTTCATCATCATCACCGTACCAGAATGCCAAAATCATTTTGCTGTGGAAAACCATTAGATGTACTTAATGGTTTCCAGCAGTTTTGGAGGAGGAAAGGAATGTCGAGATTGAACGAGATTTGCACTGAGTGCAGTGCGTCGAAACGGAGAAAAATGAAGAACATATTGCAATTCTGATATGTCTTCTAAAACAGAAAGAATTGAAAAACGTCCATGTAGAGGACCCATTTGTGCAAGAAAGGGAAAATTGAAATTTAGGGTGTCAATTCAACCCCAAATTAAAATTGAAGTTGTGACTAAATGCAAAATTTATCATGCAATCTTTCATCTTTATCGATTCTCATCTTCTACTTGATTCTAGTTTCTCATTTTCACAATTCCTGTTTCTCTTTTTCAATTTTTCTTCATCAACGTTACCAAAGGTTGTTGTTTTATTATGTTGTAGTAATAGTGTAATCCTGTAAAGTTCGATTTCTTTAGAAATTGGAGTTGAGTGTTATTGAATTATGATTTAAAATAAGAGAGAAGAGAGAACTTCTCTCTCTAAGTTTAACTTAGAGAGAAGCTTAGGATTATTACATGTGTACACTAGATCTAATGGTTGTGAAGTGTTTATGCACGATGCATAAGAAAATGGCTTATGCGCCATAACTTTTGTCAATACACAGATATAGCTCCTTCATTTTATCGACGGTAATACACACAGATTTTTTCTCATAGCAAAATGAATATGAAAAAAAATGGAAAAGGAGGAAATCCACGTAATGTTTCCAATTACGTGAAAGCAACAGGGGAGTTCTTGTAAATCAAGACTCAATCCTTAAAAAAAATAATTAAAGATTGAAATTGAAGAATGGAAGGTTGTTGAAGGTTGAGAGAATACATAGACAATGGAAGAATCAACTAACGTTGTGTATTGCCATTAAACTTGAAAGAAGAAGTCTGAAACCCTCACCATAACAATTATTGTCAATTAATCAGAGCCATTAATTACTATTAAAATGAATGGTCATGATTTGAAGTAACTCATTACACTTACTCTTGAAGTCAATGAACCCCTTCTCAAAATTAATTAGTTGGGACCAAAATAATGATATGGGCCGATAATAATTACAAGAATGATGCAACCAATCCTTCAAAAAAAAAAAAATGATGCAACCAATGCTTATGCTAACAAATGTCCTTAGGGCACTAATTAAGGAAACTAAAAGTAGTAGATTTATATTGGATTCAACAATGTTTTAACTTTTAAAAAACTAAATTAATCACTTTTCACCATTTCCTAATACAATCTTTCTATTTTTATCGTCTTAACCAATATCTCAAGGACACTCTTTAGCATTTTCTAAAAAATATAGTATATAAGTATAATACAGTAACTTATAATTAAAATGCGTCTTTAGAGCCATGTTAGTATACCAAAGAATGTACGTATTAAAATTGTATCAATTTATTTATCAAAATTTTAAAACTTACTTACTTTTCTCAATAAATTACGGGTCATGTATAAATGATAAATTCAAGATAAAAAATATCAATTTTTAAAGTTTTGAGATGTTAAATGTATTACTTTTAAGATTAAATTTCTTTTTTTGACTTCTTACTCTCTCTGTTGCTAATTATAAATAATTTAATGAATCTAAAAAATTCATATTATAGACCGCATACATCATTAATTTAATTAATTAAAAAATTAAATTTGTTTATAATTGATAACACAAGGAGTATCAAATATCACGAGATACTTATTAGCATTTTCAATAAATTATATATGAAATCTTTAATATATAGTATCTTTAGAACGTTAGCATGATTTAATTTTAATTTTAAATTGCAAGGATCATTAATTCTTTTTAAGGTTGACACAAGTCAGGATAATTGCACTTAACAAGGACATTGATGATAGAAAGGATGACCATGTGGATGCTCTCTGGCAGCAATATCATAAACGGTCAACATATTTTTTTGACTAACGGTCAACACTTTTTACTCCATCTTTATATTATTGGAAATTGTTCCGTCTCTATATTCAAGCATCTATTTGATTTTATTTTTGTTCATAATTGTAAACCTCTTTTCAAATTACTAGAAACATTTATTATTTTTTTCCTAAACATACCCTTAATTAATATTACTAACTTGTCTTGAAATTTAAAAAGTCAAATTTAATACATATACAAACAAAGGACAATTTGGTAATATTAACACACAAAACAGACACATTAATTACACTGACAACTTTTCTTAAGAAATGTGAAAAAAATAAAGGGGGTTACATATAGGGACGAATGGAGTATTTATTAAGAAATTATAAAAAAAAAAAATCTTTTGAAAATTGTGTATTATATTTTTTTTAAATTGAAAAGGTGTTCTTTTTAACATCACCCGTACATTTCTTAATGTGTTGTAAAAACCTTAAGATTTTATAATAGAAACGCACCTTCTGCATCCTACTTCGAAGCATGTATATGAAACGCTCAGATTATAAAATCTTAAATACTTTTTTTTTTCTAATCTTAAACACACAGAAAATTAATAAAAACATTAAAGAAAAATAAAATTACAAGATATCAATTGATATGACTAAATATTTTTTATTTAATCTTGCTAATTCATGTGAGTGTGCCCAAATAATATTTATTTGAGGGTATGTCTTTGAAAAACTTTCTCCCCATTATACACCCTTGTTATGTCAACCAAAAAAAATTAGAAAAAAAAAATATTCGAAATATATAATTTGAATTGTATAAATGCAAAAACGAACATATTTTGTGGTAAGTTCATTAAAAATTGCTTGAAGTGGAAACTCTAAGCCTCCTATCAAATAAGTTTCGACCACTAAGATGATTTTCAAGTTGGATTCAAACAATACATAAAAAAATGACGAACAAGAGTTGAACAAGTATCTAGAATATGTTCCTAGCATCACAAAGATCATATCCTAAATTTGCTAAGGCATACAATAACTTGATTCATCATAAGCATGACAAATTTTCTCCTACATCATTTCAAGCAGCTTCATTAAACGTTGAATCATACTCCAACCAGCAAAAGAACTCATTTCTTTTCTTGTTGATGATAATATTTAAAATTATATTAAATAAGTTTTCTATCCATAAAAGATTGTTAAATTTCATTTTTTCGTTCCCATAAAAAATATACCATGTTTTTGTCTCTAATTTTTTTTTGCCAAACAGTTTTACTACCTGTTGTTTTTCAAAATCAATTAACTATCTTGAAATTTTAAAATAATTTTTCGGGCATATTTAGAACATTATAAAAAGTTAATTTACAAAGATTTATAATTTTTTAATATGGGATTAATTAAATATAAATTTTAAAATTTTAAAAATTCAAGATAAAAGTAACGAAAATCTCAACCTAAAAATTAAATTTTGAGCTCTTTTTTTTGGAGGAACTTTTTATAATATTTTAAACAATTATGTAAAAAAATCATTAAAAAAAAGGTTATACTAACTTGCGCAGGAAATAATAAATAAATTTTATATTAAAAATATAAATTATTAAACTTTTACGACATTTAATACACAAGTTCCAGGAAAATGCTTTTATATTTATCTTTTTAACTTGTGTCTTAATGCGCACAACTTATCATTTTCTTTAAAAAAAAAAATACTCATAAGATCATTTTCCTTGTTAAAATCATTATTTTAAGGTAAGAAACTTATATGCACATTATCTTTTAAAAAGTATCAAAATCATTAATTTAAAGACATCATGAAACTCGTGCGAAGCGTGGACCGTGGAGTATAGTAGTCATTTAAAATCATTATATTTTCCTTCAAAAAAATATTTTCTTTAAGAGTATCTATTCAATTCTCTTCCTGCATCAAAATCATGTATCAAACTCATTACATATTTTCCCGTAACATATAACATGAAACCTTAACAAATATCATTCCATAATCTTACAGCCATGTCTTCTTCTTCATGGCTAACTTCTCCTTCATGTACCCTTTTACCTATACATTCATCTTCCTCTACACCAAACCTCATACTTCATTGGTTAAGGTTCATTTTCCTATCTCCATGTCCTCAGAGACTTCTTCTTTCTGCTCTTGATTCCTTGTTTTTGCTCTTTCTCTTAGCTTTTACAGCTTACAAACTCTATTCAAGAGCAAACACTAGCTCCTCAATCACAAAACCACTTCTGCAGGAGAAAGATTCTGACTATAGAATCACCTTTTGGTTCAAACTAGCCTTTTTGGTAACTACCCTTTTGGCTATAACTTACACTGTTCTAGGAATCTTGGCTTTCACTCAAACCAATAACCTTTCTTCATGGAAACAAATAGAAGCACTTTTTCGGTTGTTTCAAGCAATAACCAACATAGTGATAGTGATTCTAATGATACATGAGAAAAAGTTCAAATCTTCCAAACACCCTTTATCACTAAGAATCTACTGGATAGCAAACTTTGTGATTGCTACTTTGTTTGCTGCTTCGGCTATTGTTCGATTGATAACAGTCGGTGAAGAAAAGTTGGAGCTTAGTTTGAGAATAGATGACATATTCTCATTGGTTAATCTTCCATTATCTATTTTCTTTTTAGTGATATCGATAAAAGGGTCATCGGGTATTCATGTGATAAGAATATCCGATGTAGTAGCAACATATCCATCGATTTTGACAGATAGAACTTTGAGTCCTTATGCCTGTTCTTCATTTTTGTCCAAAACAGGGTGGTTTTGGATGAACCCTTTACTCAATAAAGGTTACAAAACACCCCTTAAACTAGAAGATGTACCTTCACTTCCTCTTGATTTTAGAGCGGAAAAAATGTCAGAACTTTTTCAAAACAATTGGCCAAAACCAGAGGAAAACAGTAAGCATCCAGTTGGAGTTACTCTTTTCAGGTGCTTCTGGAAACACATAGCTTTCACAGGCTTCATTGCATTCATTAGGCTTTGTGTTATGTATGTTGGTCCCTTGTTGATTCAAAATTTTGTTGATTACACATCAAGGAAAGATAGTACGACTAGTGAAGGTATTGTTTTGATATGTATCCTTTTTGCAGCAAAATCAGTTGAGGTACTCTGTGTTCATCAGTTCAACTTCCACTCTCAAAAACTCGGTATGCTTATTCGCTCGAGCATAATCACTTCTGTTTACAAAAAGGGTTTAAGGTTGTCAAGTTCTTCAAGACAAGCTCATGGAACTGGCCAAATTGTTAATCACATGGCTGTTGATGCTCAACAGCTCTCAGATTTGATGATGCAGTTGCATCCTATATGGTTGATGCCATTGCAAGTTGGTGCTGCATTGGCTCTTATGTATAGCTATGTCGGTCTATCAGTACTTGCAGCAGTGTTTGGAACTAGCATAGTGCTTCTCTTCACGCTCTATCGAACGAAGAGTAGTAATAGTTTCCAGTTTCAGATAATGACGAGCCGTGATTCAAGGATGAAGGCGACAAACGAGTTGCTTAACAACATGCGTGTCATTAAGTTTCAAGCATGGGAAGAGTACTTCGGTAACAAAATTCAACAGTTTCGTGAAGCCGAGCATGGATGGATTGGGAAATTCTTGTACTATTTCGCAGTTAACATGGGAATTCTGGGTACTGCTTCAATAACTGTAGCTGTTCTTACCTTTGGAACTGCAACTTTTATAGGAACTCCTTTGAATGCCGGCACAGTTTTTACAATAACTTCGATTATCAAGATTCTTCAAGAGCCTCTGAGGACTTTCCCTCAGGCTCTTATCAATATTTCTCAAGCAACTATATCTTTAGGGAGGTTGGATGAGTTCATGATGAGTAAGGAAATGGATGATTGTGCTATGCAAAGAGATGAGAGTTGTGTTGGTGATGTAGCTGTGGAGATAAAAGATGGGAAATTTTCTTGGGATGATAAGGATGAGAATGAGGCTTTGAGAGTTGAAGATTTGGTGATTAAGAAAGGGGATCATGCTGCTGTTGTAGGAACTGTTGGATCAGGCAAATCTTCATTACTGGCTTCTGTGTTGGGGGAAATGTTCAAGATCTCAGGAAAGGTATGCTTTATTGCCTTGGACTCATGAAATTTGTTTGTTTGCACTTGGTGGAAATGTGATTTTTGGGTCAAGGGTTGCAGTCTGAACATGTTGATAAGAAAACAGATAACAGTGCTGTTTCTGAAAGACAAGTGTGGAAACAAGCTGATTTTCAACTCTTGGCAATATTTTTTTTTCTTAGGATAGGATTTGACACATGGATATCATACGAGATAACTATTAGAGAACATGGACATTCTCAAGGTTGTTTTGTTCATCATCATCTAAGACACATGGGAAAAATATTAACCATGCATATAAGGTGTAGGTGTTAATGAAGAATTTATATCATCCTTTATTGTAAAGAATTGATCTCAATGGAGAAATGCATCAAAGCCAATTCTTGTGACAGTAGGGACAATTTAGATTTATTTATTTATCTATTAGCATAAGCACTATAGTGAGTCTGCTTTTGTTACAAGAATTCATGACTATGCTTTTCAAATGTATTCAAAAACATTTAATTGATTAGTCAATGTTGTTCTGTGAAAAGTTACTTTTATCATTAGCAATTGTCATCATTACTTGTAAAATATTACAGGCTAGAGTTTGTGGGACGACGGCATATGTAGCACAGACATCATGGATTCAGAATGCAACCATCAAAGAAAACATATTGTTTGGTGTACCAATGAACATGGAAAAGTACAAAGAAGCTTTAAGAGTGTGCTGCCTTGAAAAGGATCTTGAAATGATGGAAGATGGTGACGAAACTGAGATTGGAGAGCGCGGTATTAACCTCAGCGGAGGCCAGAAACAACGCATACAACTTGCTAGAGCTGTATATCAAGACAGTGACATCTATCTCCTTGATGATGTATTCAGTGCTGTTGATGCTCAAACAGGATCATTTATTTTTAAGGTAAGCACAAAGTTGATTAAAACTTACACGAAGTGCTAATTAACTTCATTTTCTAGTTTTTAATGATATAATATGAATGTCAGTTTTAAATTTCTAATGCACTCACAAATGAAGTTCCTGATTCTCTATTTTTGTTGCAGGAATGTATCATGGGAACTCTTAAAGATAAAACTGTTTTACTTGTAACACATCAAGTTGATTTCTTGCATAATGTCGACTCTATAATGGTATGTATATGCTCACAAGTCCCTAAAATGATTGAGATTTTCTATAAATGATGGTTCAATTCAATTTCTCCCAAACTATCTTTACCAATAGCAAGTAGCAGTACTCATGATGTGGTAGGTCTTATTCAAAGGTGGTATATATGTGTTCTATCATCCTTTCACCAAATAAGGGGGAAAACAAATAGATTCATAGCATAACACATTTTATTAATCACATTCATCGTTTGTATGACTTTTAGGATTATCAACGATTGGATTTCTCATGAACAATTGATATAACCTTGTTTTCTCTTAGATTTGGCAAAATTTCCATGTCCAAGAACTGATAACTTGTTTGCAATAAATAGCCTTAAACATTCAAGTTCTTTCAACTGAAAAACTTTGGCTTGTTTTGGTACCAATTTCAAAGGTGATGCGTGAAGGGAGAGTAGTACAAAGTGGAAAGTATGATGAACTTCTGAAAGCAGGACTGGATTTTGGTGCGCTTGTGGCAGCTCATGAATCCTCAATGGAAATTGCAGAAACAAGTGATGATTCTGCTCAATCTCCAAAATTGTCCCACATTTCTTCGAGAGAAAAAGAAAGTGCCGGAGAAAAACAGTCTTCTCAAGATCAATCTAAGTCTAATAAAACTGCAGCAAAGCTCATTGAAGATGAGGAAAGAGAAACTGGACATGTAAACCTTAAAGTATACAAACATTATTTCACAGAAGCATTTGGATGGTGGGGAATAGCACTCATGGTAGCAATGTCAGTGGCTTGCATGCTGTCATCTTTGGCTGGCGATTATTGGCTAGCAACTGCAACTGCAGATGATTCTGGCATCCCTTCTTCCACTTTCATTACTGTCTATGCCGTTATAGCTGTTGTTGTATGCATAGTTGTTATGCTGAGAGCTCTCTTGTTTACTTATTGGGGTTTAAAGACATCTCAAAGCTTCTTCATTGGAATGCTTCAAAGTATCCTTCATGCACCAATGTCATTCTTTGATACTACTCCTTCTGGCAGAATTTTGAGTCGTGTGAGTTTCATTCAATTTCTGCTTTAGTAAACAACATAACATAAAATAGCCTATCCTTTGAATGATAAATGGCATTATGATGCATAAATTTGACAACAAACATCGACAACAATCTGGTTAATTCCGTTCAGTAGAAGATTAATGATATGAATTAGCCACAATTTATGTTCAAATATAACTTCAAAATCGTGGTTAATTGTGTTTTGTGGATGATTAATGAGTTGCGAGATATTCATTAAACGTCTAATTTATCGTCATTGTCGAATTTTGGTGTCCTATTGTATGTCAAAATAACACATCTCTTCATTAAACTTTGTAACAGCCATATACTTAGGATTATTCGGTATCCTTGTTATGTATTGAATTAAGTGTTTGGACTTGCTAACTCTACTCTTGTTATGAATTGTTTAGGTATCTACTGATATACTTTGGGTGGATATACAAATTCCCATGTTTGTAAACTATATAACAACGACATACTTAGGATTATTCAGTATCATCATAGTCACGTGCCAGAATTCTTGGGAGACTGTCTTCCTCTTAATTCCACTGTTTTGGCTCAACAACTGGTATAGGGTATGATATACTTACTCCTGTTTAAATTTCAGCGACCAGAACAAGTTTATGGAAATAAGCTAAAAATAACTTATGGACACGTCAATGTTGTTTTCACAAGCTCTCCTATACAGTATCACAAGTGCTTATTAGTGTGCATTTTGACACTTGTTGCTGTGGTTTGCAGAAATATTATCTTGCAACTACTAGGGAATTGACTCGACTTGATTCAATCACAAAAGCTCCAGTGATTCATCACTTTTCAGAAACCATTTCTGGTGTAATGACAATACGAAGCTTAAGAAAGCAGAATGCATTTTCTCAGGGAAATGTTGACAGGGTGAATGCAAGTATAAGAATGGATTTTCATAACATTGGTGCAAATGAATGGCTTGGTTTTCGCTTGGACTATATGGGAGTGATTTTCCTTTGCATCGCCACCCTTTTTATGATCTTTTTGCCAAGTGCTATTGTTAGGCCGGGTATATTCCCTTTCATCAACTTTTCATTTAACAAGTATCATAAACAATCACTGATTTAAACATGCTTTTAAAACTCGGTCACAGCAACGGTTGCTGCTGCGGCACACGGTCAAATGCGGCTGACTTGACCTTGATTGCGACTGCAGTCACAAGGATATCAAAAATCTTAATGTTGTGGCTTAGAGATCACATTCTCAGGCTTTTTTTAAAATCCTATTTCATACATTTTAAACAAGAACTAAAGTTCTGTTTGGATATAGAGGTTTATTAAGCGTTTACAGTATAAGTGTTTAAGTATAAACTATTTCTATAACAAAACATTAAATAAAGTCAAAACTGTTTCCATATAAATTATATGTTGTTTTCACAAACTATCTTTGGGAGCTTGCGGGAATAAGCTGAAAACAATTTATGGGTTTGTCATAAGTTGTTTCCATGGGCTCTTCCAAACAGACTCACAAGTAATTGTGTCCGTAGATAAACTTAACGAACTTTGTAGTATAAAATCATTTACTTATTAACTTGATCTCATTGTTTTTTGACAAAACTTGATCACATTATACTTATAATATTTAGGTCAATATAAAAGATGTCTAACTGACAAAGAATTGCTCCACTTGGATATAATTTGGGTTTTGCAGAATATGTTGGTATGTCTCTATCCTATGGCCTCGCTCTGAGTAGTCTCTTGTCAGCTTCCATATTTATGTCTTGCAGTGTTGAGAACAAAATGGTTTCGGTTGAGAGGATAAAACAGTTTACTAACCTCCCATCAGAAGCTCCATGGAAAATAACTGACAAGTCTCTTCCACATAATTGGCCTAGTCATGGCACTATAGAGTTAGAAAATTTACAGGTATATACTCTTTGCAAGATAATCAATTTAATATATGGTGAGAACTGATAACCTGCATACATAAACCAAAATTAGTGTATACCATTTGGGAAAAGAAGCATGTATTGGTTACTAAGGTTTTAAATATTTTGCATACTCTTTTGGACAATATGTTTAGTTCAGAATTGAGCATACTATGAAACATGAAATGTTGAAAAGAAAAATCCGATGCGGATATGGTTCAAGTAATTTACATACTTATTAAAACGTAGAGATAGAAACAGGAAACACCTTGTAAAGAAAAACAGGAAACACCAAAAGTAAACGGTAGTAGCTTTTTACGCAATGGTACTGATCAAGAATTTCTCATAGTAACACTAACATGCGTTATTTATTTTATTTTTTGAAACCGTAGTAACTAGTAACATGCATTCTTTAACTTGTATATATTTTGTCTATTAAATGGTGTGAGCAGGTTAGGTATAGACCAAACACTCCTCTAGTTCTTAAGGGAGTCTCTCTAACCATTGAAGGTGGAGAAAAAGTTGGTGTTGTTGGCCGTACAGGAAGTGGAAAATCAACACTGATTCAAGTGTTATTTAGGTTGATTGAGCCTTCAGCTGGGAAAATAATCATTGATGGTATTAACATTTCCAATGTTGGTCTTCATGATTTGAGGTCACGTTTTGGAATTATTCCACAAGAGCCTGTCCTCTTTCAAGGAACAGTAAGAACCAACATTGATCCTCTTGGATTGTATTCAGAAGAAGAAATTTGGAAGGTATATAATACACTGCATACTTGCTTGTTTGTTTTATTTTTATGTTAAGAAATTCATACATGAGCATATAGCCTATAAGGGGTGTTTGGATAAATAACTTATTTAATAAGTGCTTCTTAGACATAAGCTACTTTTATGATTGAAGATGAAACAAAGGTGGAATCTGCATAAGTCCTGTTTAATAATCTGCACAGTCTGCATAAACTGAAAATAGTTTATGGACATATCATAAACTATTTTCGGAAGCTCAACCCTGGTTTAAAAGAATAAATATACGAAAATAAAAACAGAGAAATACACAATGTTTGGTAACAAAGTTCGGCCAATAGTCTCTGACTGCTGCAGAGCGGCTGCCATTCATTTCTATCCTTCGTGAAAGATTATAGTTTACAGTATACAATTTGTATTTAAATAATACGGTTCAAATTATAACATTACTCATGAACCATACTGGAAGGTGGCTTTGCCCCCCATACACTCGTGTTGCAACCCAACAGACCTTTGGCCTATGAGTCATAGTCAACACTCCCTGAAATATTTACAAGTATTTATGTCATAAGATAAGTTCAAATAAGCTCTTTTAGACATTCCTATAATAACAATAAAGAGGACAACCGTCTACCTGAAATTGATTGTCAATACAGTGAGGGGATCTTGCAACCAATACATTGAAGACGGTTTGATCAAAATCGGATGGCTGAGATTTTCCTACATCCATTATTTTCTTGAATTGAAAAAGGGAGAAATAGAGAGTAAAAGAAGATATTACATGCCTTCAGTTAATAGTTTTACCTTCTCATATCTAATAACTTTATGTTCCTATTTGTTGCTGCAGAGTCTTGAGCGGTGTCAATTGAAAGAAGTGGTGGCTGCAAAGCCTGAGAAACTTGACGCTTTAGGTGATCAAATATACTCTTCTCATAAGTACCATATTTTCATTGTTTTTTATAGGCAAATGTTAAGTGGTTAATTTGTCAGTAGCAGCAGGGATCGAATGTTGAACCTTAAGAGACTTTTTTTAAGTAGTTTAATCGAATGTTATAAGAAAGTATGAGCTGAATGTGTTTATTATACTATTCTGCTAGTGGTTGATGGTGGAGACAATTGGAGTGTGGGGCAAAGGCAACTTCTATGCTTAGGAAGGATCATGTTAAAACGCAGCAAAATATTATTCATGGATGAAGCAACAGCATCAGTTGATTCACAAACTGATGCTGTATTACAGAAGATCATCAGAGAAAACTTTGCAGATCGTACAATCATTAGCATTGCTCACAGAATACCTACAGTTATGGACTGTGATAGGGTTTTGGTCATAGATGAAGGTATGTTTATGTTATTCGTCCATATGTGTTCATGAGAAACTTAATAACAACAATAAACTATGAACCACAAACACATACACGGACACGACGCCCACACTGACATGTATAGTATATATACATTGATAATAATTCCAAAAAACTAAAGCTATTGAACATAATCACATATGTTAGTGTTGTGTCGGTGTCAGACACCATGCATCTTTCAATCTTAATCGTGCATTAGTAAAAGTCATGTAGCATGTAGTTTTACCAATATAATTACAAAAACATGACCAAGTGTTTGTATTTTAATAGTGCAACTATTGTATGAAATAAATGTATAGAGTTAGATTGGTAGAATAATGAGTTGTGGGGTATTTGATGTTTTTGGCAGGTTTTGCAAAGGAATATGACAAACCATCACGTTTGCTTGAAAGGCATTCACTTTTTGCAGCATTGGTTAAGGAGTATTCTAATAGATCAGCTTAATGATAGTTATAGTTATTTGCCATTTATGATGGTATGTCCAATTTTATTTTCTTTCTTGTGAAAAGTTCTACCATTTCTATAGTTCTATAATTTGAGTAGGATAATATGCAAGAGAGAATAACCGAACTACAGAAATCAAGTTCGGCTTAGTTATTTTTTATTTTATTCATTGTTCTTGCTCTTCTGTAAGAAACCGTAAACTATGGAGGGAATGACCAAATACTTGGCAAAAAATAATTAGGATTATGCCTAAGAAGTTATTAGGCCAAGAATAAATGATTAACGAGGGAAAAAGTTTACATAAACCCTAAACACTAACGTATCACCATTGTATATATATATATAAAAAAAACATAACATCGAAAACAAAGAATTTCAATGTTAAGGGATATTGAACACTTACTTGTTATTTGAGTTGTGAGTTGCTTGAATTTGAAGAAATTGGATATGTGTTGGATTGTGGGAGTTTGGTTGGAGTTTAAGTTGTTGTTGTTCTAGTATAAACCGGAATGCAACGACAGTTAAGGGTCGCTGAGAATGAGCGAACAACAGTTAACTTCCACTAGAATTTAACGAACGACAGTTGACTGTTGTTGGGGTATTGGCGTGATTTTAGGGTGCCTAAGAACAATTTTGAAAGCCTGAAGAGCAATTTTCATATTAGTGACTTAGTGTATGTCCATAAACCAAAGAGGGGCAGAGAGATATTCAAAAAAGAGTGAGAGACAAGATAGATGGTAGAGATAAAGGAGAAAATACAGGGTAGATGGAGAAGAGATGGAACATAGTTTAGAGTTCGGATGTATGTAGTGAGAGAGAATATTTGAAAGTTTGGAGAACCATGCTAAACTGGCTGTTTGAGCCTACTTTTGTAAATGATTTCGCTGTCTTTCTTAATAAGCCGAAAAATCAATGGACGTTTATCAAATCAAAGAAAGTTCAACATGACATGAAGGCACGAAAACTCGAGGATTTCACTTAGTTGAAAACTTTTTTTTCCGAAAATGAAATCCTCGAGCTTTTTTATAAAGTCCTTGGACTTCTTGAGTTGGAAACTTTTTTTTCTTTCTACAGTTACACTTTTTTACTCAACCATCATGTTTCAGTATGTTTTCACTTGTTCAATATAACCTCTTAAATATAGTTGAGATCATTTGGTCCCTCTTCGGCCATCTTTTCAAGTCTTCACTGAATTTGGTGTTCTAGAGGTGGAAATGAGAAGAGGTATACTTGGTATATGATCATCAAGCATGTCAAAAAAAATTACAAATGTATGCAAAAATACAAAATTAGTCCTAAAAATTCTTAGGTTTATGGGGGTCTACAAATTTTTATGTTTACACCCAAAAATACCCAAATAAAATTATGGTTAATAATTTAAATTGACCCTGTAATATATACGAAGTCTGAAAAATGACCCTGTAGAATAAAAGAACACATATTTTAATCCTGTAATTTGAGATTTTTATTATTTTTGACCATGTAATATAGTTGAAGCCCAAAAAAGCTACTTAGAGGTTGAATTTTTTCATGATTTTTTCAGACGTGACTAGGACATTAAAATATGACTTTACACAAAAACTTAGAATTTTTCAACCAAGAATGAATTAATTATGAATTTTCAAAGCGTCAAAAACTCAAAAAACAAAATAATGAAAACCTCAACCTAAAAATCAAATTTTGAGATGATTGTTTGCAAAAACATCTATATAAATACATAAAAAAGATCTGCAAAATTTCGTGGTATTTCAAAGATGTTTCGATTTATTTTTATTTGTCAACAAAAACATGCTAAATTGCAATTTTGTTCCGAGGAAGCATATACTCACGCGTCAAATTCTGTTCTCTAATTTTTGCAGGCATGGTTTGAACATCATAAGAACCTTCACCATGAAATTTTGAAGATTTTAAACAAGATACGAATTAATTATAAACTGTTTAAGAAATTCATAATTATGTGGAATAAAAATTCATAATAAATCCGTCCCTAGTCGGAAAAATCTAATTTTTTGAGTAAAGCCATGTTTTAATATCCTAAAGATGTCTGGAAAAAATTCAATCTTTGGATCACTTTTTTGGACCACGCGTATATTATAGGGTCAAAAATAAGAAGAATCTCAAATTACATGGTTAAAATATCTATTTTTATTTTACATGGTCATTTTGCAGACATCGCATATTTTACAGGGTCAATTTGAACAACTAACCTATAAAATTATGTACACATGTCAATCTTTTATTTTGTCTATCCTGCCATAATTGTCACATTTTAAAAAGAAATTGTTAAAAAAGATTGGCACTTTTAATTTCCATCGTAGCTTTATTCATATTTCTTTTGAATTAGTAATATTGATCGAAGATAATTTTACAATTATGAATTATCATTTCATACTTTGTAGCATCATTATGGGCATATGAAAAATTATCCACAACTTTTTTTTGCATCAAGTTCAGAATCAATAAGTTACAACTGCAATCGATGAACCCATTTTAAAGTTGATAATAATCCAAGAGCTCCGCCAATATGTACCATGCAAACTGGTGAAAGTCATTCAATTTTTGTTAAAACAAAAGTGCCTGAATTATCTCTTATACAATCTCACATGCCAACAATGTTAGTATGTTGAGAGAAAGAAGCATCAATATTGTACTTAAATTTTTCCATAATTGGTTTAGTACATTTCACTACACCTTCATGCCGTGGTTTTACAAAAGGTGTGCTGCGAATGTTACAAACACTTTGCCAATCATATAACATAGATTTTGCTCTATCAACCACATGAGGATTAACTACCTCAATCCATACTTTGTTATTTAACACACAACAAAATAAAGTTGCATTATTCATTAAAAGTGCCTGCAAAACTTTAAAGATAATGACCTTTGTGAAAATAGAAATAAGAGTAGAGAACGACAACATGATCCTGATGTTAAGGCTACTTGGACATTGTGAAAATAAATGTCACGTGTCTTCATTGCTAGATGTACATAAAACTCAATATATGAGGCACATGACTCATTTGTTCTTAAAATGCAATCGAGTTGATAACCAATTCCTGCAAACGTCCCACATAATTTTTTTACCTTTGTGGAAACCTTAAGCTTCAATATTTGTTTATAAAATAGTTTTGTGTTAGAAATTCACCATTGAATTGAATAAAGGGTTAATTAAGTTTTTGGTCTTTATAAAGTTCTGCAGTTTTGTTTTTAGTCTCTATAAAAATAAATCATATGTTTTAGTACCTACAAAAAAAATTGTTAGTGTTTTTAGTCGCTGTTAAATTAAAATTTGTTTAATTATGGTTAGAATTTTAAATTTTTGAATGATTTTTTACATACTTGTTTAAAATATTATAAAACGTTCCGCCGCAATAAGTTAGCTTAAAATTTTATTTTTCGGTCCAAATTTTCGTTAGTTTTATCTTGAATTTTTTGTGTTTAGAAATAATATATTTACTTCATTACATGTTAAAAAATTCTAATTTTTTATAAAAGAGTTTATTATAATGTTCTTAACATGTCTATTAAAAATCATTTAAAAATATAAAAGTTTAAGTATGATTAAACAAATTTTAGTCCTTGTAAAATTAAAAGTTGCTTAATATTGTGCTTAAACTTTTAAATTTTTAACATGTTTTTTGCATACTTATTTAGAACATTATACAAAGTTCCTCCGCAAAAATGTAACTCAAATTTTTATTATTAGGTCCAAATTTTCATTGATATAATATTGAAAATTTGGAATTTAGAAATATTCACACTTAATTCATTACATGTTAAAAAAACTAAAAGATTTTATAAAAGAGTGTCTTACAATGTTATGAACATGTCTGTTAAAAATCTTTCAAAAATTTAGAAGTTTAAGCATAATTAAACAAATTTTAATTTAACAGGGACTAAAAACACTAACGGAAAATTTTGTAGAAATTAAAAACTGTGATTTATTTTTATAAGGAGTTAAGGACTAAAAACAAAACTATAAATACTTATAGTGACCAAAAACTTAATTAACCCTTAAATAAATAAAAAATCTTGAGCTCGAAATAAATCCTTATCTACGGCAATAATCCTATTCACAAAAAAAACTACAGCAGTGATTATATTAACTAAGCTGTATTTATGGGGATGAGTCTAATTTTTTTATCTATATGAAATGATCACATGCTACCAATATCTAAACTATATACAAAGATAACAATGGAATTTGTGCTGGTTTTTTCATTATTTAAATTATAGGTTAAATTGCATTTTTGATCCCTTAACTATTTAGATAGTATCGCTTTGGTCCCTTAATTAAAAATTGATTTATTTTGGTCTCTTGACTTCTTTCCGTTACACATTTTGGTCATTTCCCTTATTTTTAATTCAAAAACGTTAGATTTTCTTCATCTTCTTCTCCTCTTTTTCATCTTCATATCATCTCCATCAACCTTCAACAACAAGAATCCCAGAAAAATTTCAGAAGAAAATGAAGAAAACCTAACGTTTTTGAATTAAAACTAACGGAAAGGACCAAAATGTGTAACAGGGAGAAGTTAAGGGACCAAAATAAATTAAATTTTAATTAAGGGACCAAAGCAATACTACCTAAATAGTTAGGGGACCAAAAATGCAATTTAGCCTAAATTATAATATCTTTGAACAAACTTATGTACAATACTCTCCGTCCTAAATTAAGTAAGTCATTTGTAATATAATATTGTCCAAAAATAACTGAGTCATTTTACTTTTCAATGCAATATTAATTATTATTTTCTAATTTTCTATACTATATAGGGTTAATTAAGTTTTTAGTCCCTATAAATATACTAAAAAAAAAATTTAGTCTCTCTTAAATTAAAATTTGTTTACTTATGCTTAAACTTCTAAATTTTTTAAAGATTTTTTATAGACATGTTCATAACATCGTAAGACACTCTTTTATAAAATCTTTTAATTTTTAAACATGTAATGAATTAAATATGAATTATTCTTAAAACTAATTTTCAAGATTATATTAATGAAAATTTGGACCTAATAATAAAATTTTTAGCTAATTTTTTGTGGAGGAACTTTGTATAATATTCTAAATAAGTATGTAAAAAATATGTTAAAAATATAAAAGTTTAAGCACAACTAAGCAAATTTTAATTTTACAAGGACTAAAAGTATGTGTTAGTCCCTGTTAAATTAAAATTTGTTTAATTATACTTAAACTTTTATATTTTTAAATGATTTTTAACATACAAGTTAAGAATATTATAATAATCTCTTTTATAAAAAAATATAATTTTTTAACATGTAGTGAATTAAATATAATTTTTTTAAAACGCCAAAAATTTAAGATGAAATGAACGAAAATTTGGATCTAAAAATAAAATTTTGAGCTAACTTATTGTGGAGTAATGTTTTATAATATTTTAAACAAGTATTTAAAAAATCATTAAAAAATTTAAAATTTTAAGCATAATTAAACAAATTTTAATTTAACAGGGACTATCAAAATTATTTTGTAGTCGCAATACTCCAGATGATTTGAAGAATCTCATTGCTACTACTTTTGGTGTTCGTCAAGTGTTGGGAATAGGTAAATATCTTGGGCTACCATCTATGATTGGACGTAGTAAACATACAACTTTTAAATTTATTAAAGATCGTATATGAAATAAAATCAACTCCTGTAGTAGTAGATGTCTCGCGTAGGTTGGAAGGGAGGTTTTCATGAAGTCTTTGTTGCAATTTATCCCTTCCTATGTGATGGGTGTTTTCCTTCTTTCGGGATCTCTCATTAATGAGATAGAGAAAATGTTAAACTCCTTCTAGTTGGGTCATAATTCAACGAATTCTCGAGGATTACACTGGCTATCTTGGGAACGCCTTTCAGTTCCTAAGGTGTTTGGAGGTATGGGTTTTAAGGGCCTTAAGGCTTTCAATATGGCTATGGTTGACAAGCAGCCTTGGAAGTTGGTTTCTTCTCTAGAAGCTCTAATAACTCGTTTACTCAAAGCTAAATATTTTCCTCGAAGTGACTATTTTGGAGCTAATATAGGCCATAATTCTAGTTATGTTTGGCGTAGCGTATGGAGTGTCAAAAACGTGATTCGCCGTGGTTTTCAGTGGAGTATATGCACAGGAGAACATATTCTAGCTTGGGATCACCCATGGCTCAGTAATGCTGCATGAATTTTACCGTCCACTCATCATCATTTGGAGTTGTCATTTATCACTATTTCTGACTTGTTGGTTACACTCAAAAAATAACGGAATATGGAGCTAATTAATTTTTTTTTATAATGCTACTGCTAGAAATATTTTTAATACTACGTAATTTCCTTCGGTAGCTCATGATGTTCATGTTTGGAAGTTTGAGATGGATGGTGCCTATTCAATTAAAAATGCTTACAAGGATATTCTGAATCATGATGTGGCAGTTGTACAACACAGTGTGCCGGATAACTGGAATTGTATTTGGAGTTTAAAATTGCCCAAAATTTTCTATGGAGAGCTTGTCGTAATTGTTTGCCCACAAGAATCTGATTGCTTGTCGTAATCATTTTAGAATTGAAATAAAATGATTATGAGAAAATAATAATGATGTTTTATCACAATAGTATATATTTTTTTAATAACATTTGTCACAAAAAATATTATTGAAGTCATTAAAAAATATTTATATTATTTTTACTTTATTGTTGGTGTAATTGAAGAAGATAAAAATTTAAAAATAGTTTGTTTAATTTGTTATAAAAAGATGAATACCATTTTTTTTATAATTTGAAATTCACAAATATTCGATCTCTATACTTTTTAACAAAAATCAAAATTTCAAAAAAAGTATGATTCATATATTTCATAATTAATTAACAAGTGGTAGCAAAATAAAAATAACAAAAATACGAGAGTAATAAATTCAAATCATAAAAAATAAAAATAAAAATCTAAATCCATTTCCCCCTCACACTGAAAATACACAGCAATTTAATTTCTGTGAAACACTACTCTTAAATATTCCTTTCCTATCTAACAATCAAAATCAAATTCTCAAATCAAAAACCCTAAATCCCCAAATTGGACATGCTCCTTCTTCGTTTCGATCAATGGGTATGACCACAAGCAACCGTAAACGCTCTGAAGAATGCATGTCCGTCCTCAACAACCACACCTCCATCTCTATTTCTCAACCATCTTCAAAACGACCCAAATTTTCATACCAATCCACCCGACCCGTTTCCACCTCAAACGCCGTCGTTTCCAGACTCTCCCGTTACCCAGACACCAAACCCCAATTCCTCCGTGAAGTTCACGCGCCGTGTAGACCTAAAAAATTCAAACTTTCAAGAAAATTATCGAATTTTAGCGATTTGGATATCATGGGTAATTTTTTTATGAGGAATTATGAAAAGGCAAAGCGTTCGGCGTTGGGGAAATGTAGATTGGTGACACAGAAGGAGAAGGTGGTGATTGATTTGGATTCAGATGGGGAGGATTCGGATGATTCTGGTGTTGTGGAGGTTGTTGAGATTCGTGATACGGAGATGAAGGATGTTGAAATTGGGGTTCAACGACGGTCCAGGGATTCACCGGATTTGGCTTTGACTAATGCAGTGGTGAATGTGGAGGACCATGATCTTTCGAGTGTTCATGTGTATAAGAAGTTGCTTCAGGGTGTTCAGAGAAGGACTGATACAATTCAAAGTTTGAGTTTTCAAATTGAGTTGAATGAGAAGAGGAGAGATACTTTTCTATTGTTAAGGCCTAAGAAGGAACTTGTTGAGGTGAATTTCACTTTTTTTTAGCTTATACATTTTTGTTTGTTTGTTAGTATTATTGAGTAGTAGTAGTGTGCTATGAAGCACTGACATAGATACTACAACACCAGTAGTAATTTGAGAAAATGACATAGTTGAATGTAATGACTTGTGCCAGTGTTTTGTCGGTGTCAGACACTCACGTGTTGGACACCAGAAGTGTCAGTGCTCTTTTCTTAGTTTGTGTTGAAGTTTTAGGATAGTGCTATCTATTTGAGGAAGATTTTGAACTGTGGTTAGTGTTGCTGTTATATGGCAATCTTGATATTGTGGAATAGGTGTTCCTGGTGAACTATAATTATGGTTTAGATGCGGTGGACTTCAATTGAAAACTATGCCAACGAATTGAAAGTGTTTGATGAAAAGGAAAATATTTTATGATGTCAAAACCTAAATTATAGGTAACTTTTAATAGTGTATTAGGAAAATGATACATGTTGGATTGATCCAAATTTTAATTACTGGTGCTTAGTAGTGTGGACGGGTTGGTTTATTCTGAATGTTATGTCTGTTGCCTGAATACTACTCTGGTTTTCAGGAAGTGCCATTTGAGCCTTTTGTCCCTCTAACAGATGATGAAGAACAGGAGGTTTCTTGCGCGTTTTCCTCCGATCGGTATGGTTTGATGATTTGGCTATATGTTATTGAGATGTGTTTAATCTGTATCGTAGCTCATTGAGGGTTTGGTTCTGCAGGAGGAAGATATTGGTTGCTCATGAGAGTTCTAATATTGAGGTATCAGGACAAAAGATGCGGTGCCTTCTCCCGGGTGCATGGTTAAATGATGAGGTGATCTTTTGTATTCATATTTATTGTTTTTTGTCTGAGTTTCTGAAAAGAAGATCCTTCACTTAATTATATCATGATCCAACATTGTTGCATCATGAAATATTGTGATTGATATACCTAAATTGTGCAGGTGATAAATTTGTACCTTGAGTTGCTGAAAGAGAGGGAGCGAAGAGAACCCAAGAAGTTTCTGAAATGTCATTTTTTCAACACCTTTTTCTACAAAAAGGTAGGATTACATCTTCACATATTTATGTAGTGTTGGTTTAGAAAAATAATTCTACCTTCAAACGACTACCATTGTTGAGTAATGAGAGCCATTTTCCTCTTCCCAAAGCATTTGTTTGTGTAGACCAAGAAATTATTGTCATCTGGTTTTTGCTTCAAACATGAAAACTGTTATCTCCATACAGTAATCCGTTGATGTTTTAATAACATGTCTACCATGCTCTTTGTTTACAGTTGGACAAAATTTATTAATATGGTTTCAGACACAATTGTGATGGTTATTTTATTTAATTTCAAGTAACCTGCATCTGATTTCCTGCAATTTCTCTTCTTTCATTCCTCTTATCTCTATTAAACTCTTAATGGAAAAATCTTCACTCTTTTATTATCTAATACCTGAAAATATATTGTGTTTGGCATTTGTTTTTAATATTTCAATCCGCATATTCCGTGCCAAATATGCCACAGGGAACAGCAAAGGGTTTCTCATAATTTCATTTTGACTTTTATAAAAATCCTAACTATACATTACATGATCACAAAATTGTCTTTTCAAGGTGTTAGCGACGCGTGCATGATTTTCATGACATTATGTATAAACTAAAATAACGATTTATTAAATTCTTTTCTATATTAAGGAGTATTACACAAACACATGCGTGCACATTTTTCTATATTTATAATCCGTAATTTAGCCATTTTATACAGATATTGATTCTTTTTATTTTGAATGTTAATTTTGCAGTTAATAAGTGGCAGGGATGGATATGATTATAAATCTGTCCGAAGATGGACAACTCAAAGGAAATTGGGATACAGCCTATTTGATTGTGATAAAGTAATTATATTTGAACTAAATCATTTTTTCTGTTCCTTTTAGCCAACTGAAGTTGTTTTAACATTGATCCTTTACCTGATTTGTTGTCTTTACCAGATATTTGTACCCATCCACCAAGAAATTCACTGGTGCCTGGCAGTTATCAATAAAAGAGATGCAAAATTCCAGTATCTTGACTCATTGAAAGGAATGGATAGTCGTGTGCTAAAAGTGCTGGTAAAGTTTCTGGTCTATATAGTTTAATTGTAGATTTTTTTTTATGCTGCGTGTTTATTTTTTGTGCGAATTTGGGTGCTGCCTTCAAATTTTCCTGTTCAATCATTGGAAATTTTGTGATTTGTTTTATTACATATAGACAACAAGTCACCTGAGATTAAGCCAAGGGATAATGATCTCATCGGTTGCTCATGGCTGAAGTTCTGTTGAATTTGAAAACAAACCAAACTTAGCCAAATTGTCAAGGTGGTTGTTGAATCAAAACAAAACTATTCAGTTTGATGGGTTTAAGTCTTATTTGTTTTGAAACAAACATTAGCCAATGACAACTTATGTAGATCAAATGTGTCCGTAATATCTTGGTCATCAATCAACAGCTGAACCAAGTATGGCGGATATTGGTGGCGGCTTTTGGGCTCCGCAATGGTAAATATTGGCTTACATGGCGGATATTTCCCCATAATCCGTTATGACGGCACCACAAAGCGACTGGGCCCGGTATGGCAGAATTTTGGCTCTCCACCATGGACCGCCATCGACAGCGCTAGATTAGGAAGGAAGTGAAGAAATGAATTTGCTAAACAACCAAAAATGATAGGATACATGTGCATATTTAAGTAAACAACCAAGGAAAGTAAAGAAATAGTAAATTTATAAATTAAAAAGTCATTGGTCCTACCCTTGTCTTGAAGCCTTTAAATTGTATATTGAAGTTGTTGCTCTGTTATTCTCTGAAGGTGTGTTAACTCATTTTTTGCTGAATTGATTTAATAAGAAACATAAGAATGATGTACATGTTTTAACATTTGGTGGTTGTAAAATTTATCTAATGTTTGTCATTCATGTTTCCCAGGCTAGGTACTATGTAGACGAAGTAAAAGACAAAACCGGAAAAGATATTGATGTAAGCACCTGGGAGAAAGAATATGTCGAAGACCTTCCTGAGCAGGAAAATGGGTTTGTATTCGGATCTTCTGCAAATCGTAATATAATTTGATCATTTAGTTTACTGAGCTTTTGCTTCACTGTTTTAAAATTAGATATCTGCAATGAAAAATTGGTTATAGCTTTTCAACATTATAGACTGTGCGCCTTCATTCGTAGAGAAAAGAACATGTTCCTGCTCCCTCCGTCCCAAAATAAGTGTCGCATTTGACCTGTTCACACAAATTAAGAAAATATGGTAAATGAGAGAGAGAGAGAGAGAGAGAGAATAGTGATATTACCAAACTATCCTTATTAACTATTGGTGTATTCCTTGGGGCCATAGTTCATTGAAGTTTAATATTGCTGTTCCTCCCAAGTAAATTTGAACTTGTCCATCGGTAATAATTATTGATGTTAAGACACGGTTCTTGGTCACCAAAACTCAATAATATGGCAATAGTCTAAAAGGTTGTTGATTTTAGTAATTTACTTATTTAGTAAACTGAAAGTTAGTCATAAAATGGTTGCATCGTAAAAAAAGATTTTTGTATTTAGTTTGTTTGAGATAACTTTCTTTGTCTGCACTTTCTTGGAAGAGCTCTAATTTGAGTTTTGTAGGATTGAAAATGGAATGAATGAAAATATCTTGACATCGGTAGTTTTTTATAATCTTTTCAATTTGTATTCCTTGTAATTGTCTTGTGTCCTTGACTCCCCGTCTTTTCAGGATTTATTACAACTCTGAATTTTCAAATTCTAAACAAAAGTTTTGCTACTGAACAGGTTCGATTGCGGCGTGTTTATGATCAAATATGCCGATTTCTATAGCAGAGGCCTGGGTCTGTGTTTTAACCAGGTAGGATATGAAGCATTTCATTTTGTGGCAGGAAAATTATGTATTTGTTGTATATATTTTGTTTAAGTAATTTTTCTCAAGTGCACAGTTCTCCAGCCATTTTAGTTGAACAAAAATGAAACTAATTGCTTGAAATACTTTTTATGAGAAACACTGCAACCATTTATTCCATTCAATATTTTTGGGCAAAATGTTTAAAGAACCTTTAATTGCTAGATATATTTGATTGTTTAAAATCTTTGGTCCTTTTAAACCGTGCATGGTATGACCAAAATTAAACCAATACCATTGTTTTCTTGCTGGTTTAAAAGATCCAATTATGCTTTGATGCCTGTGGACGCGATCTTTTACATCTTTTCAGAACTGAACATCTCTTTCCATTTATAGGAACACATGCCTTACTTCCGGCGCAGGACAGCTAAGGAGGTATTGAGATTGAGAGCTGACTAAGCAAAGGGGTGACCATTCATCAGTATCCCAGTCCAATACTCCGTCATCATCATAAAAATTTTGGTAGCAGTAGTTGATGGAGGATCTTCACTTATGGAATTGGAGCTTTTGCTTGCTCTGAAGTTGAACTGACTACACAAATGCCCCGGTATCTAGGTACAACGCGCCGATAGTGGAGAATGCAGTAGGTTGTATATACAGTATACAAAAGTGAACTATTAGATGAGGATGAGGTTTCAACTATGTAATGGCATAATTGCTTCCTCTCTATTCTCTTTCTATTCAGTTTTGTATTGTTGGTGGTGTTGAGCGTAGTAGGTTTGCTCGGATTGTGTTTGTTCCTTTGTTCAAGGAAATTGAGGGTAAAGAAAAGAATGGTGATTTCATAGGTAATGATTGGTAATGATTGTGGCAGGCTCTACAATTTGAGCATGGTCAAACCTAATTTTGAATAAATTTTATTTTGTAAACTTTAAGTTTGAAGAGAAGTGATTTAAGTTTGAAGTAAAATTTAATTTGAATTATTTTGCAAACACTATTTTGCGGCAAAACTGGTTCTGATGCTAATTAAAAACATATGATCTTGCCTTGTGAGACAAATTACTTTAGTTAGATTCAAATCGAATGTGAACTGGGAATTGGCTCTCCATCCATTACTGTAAAAACTGTGCAAGTCCATCTATACTAAACAATGATGCATGTGACAACATACAACTCCAGTTATATATTCATTAGTGCTAGGGAAATTATTTTATATTCCATCTTCAATTTGGGTATAGAATATTAACCAGTTATGCTTCGCTCTTATTAGTCCCTTTTTTATGTTACACAGTTCTTCAAACGGAAGATGCTTTTGCAAGATTGTTTAGATTTCATATAATAATTGACACTATCACTTTCTACCGAACGCAAAACTGCATTACATTATGCGATGCATCTACAGGATAAATTAAATTTTGCTGAACTCCAGGCCTTAATTGCACCCAATTTGAAAAAATAAATTCCATCAAGAGGATGGATAGGAGAGAAAAAAGAGTTTTCCTTTTTGTAACCGCATTAGATTCTATTTCATTTTTTCACTTTGCCCTCTCAAATTTTGGGCAGATAACCTGCATACAAATTACAATATTTATGGCAAATATTTGCAAAGGGCAAAGGGCCTGAGATGGCTAAAATTTCACATAAAAAGTATATACATGTAGGTAACTTTAATTAGAATATATCCAACTTAAGGTGAAAGATCAGTTGATATCAAACATGATACAGATCACAATTCACAAGACAATTACAACAAGAGAAACCGAATCTCTTATCAACGGGGAACTCTTTTTCTACTCAGAATTTCCTGTTCTTTTAGTCGATGTTGGAATCTTGCAAGGCGAGCTTGAAGACCCACAAGACTAGCTGCTTTGCGAGAAAGCACAAAGCTCAGTTGGGCTACATAGTTGTCAATACGGCTACCTGGTTGGTCGACTTCGGCCAAGAGTTTCATTTCCTGAAAACCAAAAGCAATACATGATGAATGAGCACACAAAATAAGTTATCTGAAATTTAAAAGAAGCTGCGGCACAAAAACTCAAGTCAGGAAGTGACCTGACAAGCAATTATGAATCTTGTAAAACATATAGAAAAGCAACTAACAACTTACTTCACGAACAATCTCCATCGTGTCCTCAATTTCTTTCCTATGAGCGGCAATTAGTGCTTCTTCCTCCTGTATAAGTACAATCAAGAAATTAAACAGATAGCATAAACTAGTATATACTTAACTAAAAATTGGTAAATTAGGTCATCATTCTACATATTTTACAACCTCAAGTACTGCATTGATATTCACGTCAGGTGCGGACTCTGCGTCATAAAGCCTGGATCCAGAGGTAACAGTGTTGTGATTCGCTGTGGTTTGCTGTTGCCTGGAGCTTGTGGTCGAGAGATCAGAAGCATTGGTATCCCTTTTCATCAAGTTTGAAGGCCTTTCAGACTTTTCATCTTTTAAACCTTTTCTGCGTGGGGGAGAAACCTTTTGCACTTTCTCATCTGTATCATTTCGTGGGTAAGAGTTCATCTTTGGACTCGAAGAATCATTATAAGAGTTCTTCATTTCAAACTTCTCTCTCTCTACTGAAGCATAAGTCAAGCCTTTTTCTTCAACGGTATCCCTTTTCATCCAGTTTGCAGGCCTTTCAGACTTTTCATCCTTAGAACCTTTTCTGCGTGGGGGAGATATCTTTTGCACTTTCTCATCTGTATCATTTTGTGGGTAAGAGTTCTTCATTTCAAACCTCTCCCTCTCCATTGAAGGATAAGTGATGCCTTTTTCTTCTCGTCCATTTGATAGGTAATTTGAAGAAATACTAGGTAACTGTTTGTCAGCAATAGCAGCAGAGCTATACATAGTTTTCTCCTTTTCATGTGGCTTCCTGCCCATATCCATTGGTTTCTCTGGGCGCTGATCGATAAAATCCTCTGCACCAACACTAGCTGGAAGGGTTGATGTAGATGAAACATCTTTATTAGTTTGTGGTACACAATTGGGGATTGCGTCTTTTCTAGGATTTCCACTTTTGGAAAGACTTTTAACCCTGTTCACGTTAAGATGAAGCAATTAATACATGCGAACATGAATCCCTGTGAAAGAACAGATGCTAGAATATAATACACGAACTCATACCGATCAGCATATCGTAGGGTGTTAAGCGTGTGTTCACAAGACCCAGCACCTGGAGAAATACAAGAAATCATAACAGTTTTTGAATTGCCTACAAAGGAGTCCCGCAGCACTTCTGTAAGTTTGCTTCCCCGGAATGGAATATGGATCTGGTCATTGTCTAAAGCTCGAATGCACTCCTTCAAAGCCAAAAGGCTCTTATTAATTTCGGCTCCTTCAATCCTATGGTAAGAGAGATACATAACAATTGTAGTGAATTTGATTTGTTAACATACAAAAAGTGTTAGATCTGAACAAGTAAAATATACTTGAGGGAGGAATGGTAGGAAGTCAAGAAACTCAAAACAACGAAGTGAAATTTAGACAATAGATGACAAAGATTTTCTCGACTAGATTTATTTATATAGTAATCTCACATTATTAGAACAATTTGTGCAAATAGATAATATTCAGATTAATGCATTTATTATCATTGAGTTTAAAAAACATCAAATTAATATTTAAAAATTCCAAAACAGACAACAAAAAAATTACATATTTAAAATTGATAGCCACTAAAGAAAAGCTTTTAAGAAGTTTGCTTTTCATCCAGAAATACTAACTAGCAAACAGAGTCAGTAAAGTCAATTAGATGATTTCATGATAAGCCCATTACACAAAAGAGAGTAGAGAAAGTGATCGGTGGGTGGGGAGCCATGCGTGTATTTGGTGGATATGGAAAAGGAGGGAAATAACAGAAAGTACCACATGTCAGAGAGTGAGTGGATGAGAAGATTCTAGAATTAGGAAACGAGAGGGTCAAGGCTGAATATAAGAGGAGGGCGAGTAACAGAAAGGATATCAAGGAAATAGTGAAGTTGGTTCTTGTTCCTCGCGAAAGGGTTTTCTATGATTATTATCCATTTAGTTTTCCATTTCCTCAAAGAGTATATAACTCAATCCACAGTCCATTTCTTTTGTTTGCTCATATGACTGTAATAGCGATTTATCCTCTCTGTTTTAGCTTATTTAGCGTCAATATCATTCCTAATTTTGCTCCCTCCACTCTAGGTCCGAACGTTTCATTAACTTCGTCAACCAATATGGTTTATATTTATTATCGCTGCTCTCATTTCAAAGATAGTCCAGGCAATGTTGAGTAAAAAAGGCTAAACAAAAAGGAGAAGAGAGCTCTTGTCAGCTATATAGAGTTTTCTCGTTTTCAATAATGATCCAACTTAATAGTATGTCCCTAGAAGGCTAGAAAAGTCAGCTTATGCAACAAAATCTAAAATTAGTAGCAAATTTGTTACAAGTGTTCATAAATATTCATGAATGGAACATTCATGCAGTTGGCTTTAAGTAGCTCAAAATATCATGCAAATAATTTGAATTTAGAAGTACCGTGTTTGACGATCATTATCGGTAGTGTCGGCACCTCTTTCACTTCCCGCAAGATCAATAAAAGAAATCTTCCCCACGACCTTCCCACTTCTTGCATCATTTCCATCATTGTTTGAGTTTCGCTTGCCCTCTTTCACCTCATTTTGCTTCTTTACAACCAACTGTAAGATAGCATGCGACCTGGAGGACTCCTCGTTGGCACCCGTGGATCCTGTACTTCTTGAAGCATTTCCCTTTTCAATGAATTCTTTGACAACCTGAACGTCAAAAACTTCAAATTCTTGCAGTCCTACAATGCAAACTTGCTGCCGTCCATCTTCCCTCATGCAAAGTTTCCTGTTCATAATGTAATAAACCACCATTCACCAATGAGACATTAAGTAAGCAAGATGCGAAGATGACATTTGTAAAAGCATATAAATTGAGACAGATATTTTTATTCCTATACATTCAAAAACAAATAAAAAATAATGCTTGATGTAGGATAAAATTAAGAAGCGAGCGCTTAAATAAATATAACAAGTATGTATTTAAGCGGCTGAATCCTCAAGTAAGACATGAAAAAGTACATTCAAAAACAGAAAAAAATAATGCTTGATGTAGGACAAAATTAAACAGCGAGAGTATAAATTATTTATTTAAGCGGCTGAATCCTCGAGGAAGACAAAAAATGTTGTCTCATAATTAAGGCCCAGATCCACACTCAAAGCACTCAGACCATAGGCACATAATGGATTAAGGACAAACTGTACTGCAACATCATCATCTAATACATTTAAATAGTATACCCAATGCATTCATATAGAATGTCATAATGTGTGTTAAGAAAGAAATACCCACCTTCTGTCACTAAGAAGATCAAAAAGCTTTCCACCATATATCTCAAAGTAGCTAAGCCACAATTTATATCTCTGACTCCGGTAAACTGGCTGATGCAACTGTCGAACAAGGTCTTCTGCAGCTCTGAGTGGTAAAGGTTGCATTGTGTATGTCTTGCCACTTCCTGAAAACAAAGATTATTAGTGTCTAAGTAATGAATTAAGTGATGAAGTGGCTTTCTGAGGATCAAGCACAGCAATGGAATATGAACGGATAAACTTATATGGTGCCAACAAGTACAAGTACTTTTTTTTAAAAAGCAAAAAGCAAATTTTAGTATAGTTAGTATTTTGTTGGGGGTGGGGATTTAACCCTCTCCCTCCTTATCACTCCACTGCTTAACTCTCCCACCCCAACTACTAAACAAACCTTCAGCTTCATGAAAACTGAAAGATTTTAAGGTTACGCTTCAAATCTTCAATTCCGTGCATATATACCATCAAGTGAAAAATATTGTGTCTGTCTAGACCAAGGCAACCAATATCCTCCCACTCACTCAACAAGATTATTTTACATAGTATGAATATTCATACCAGCCAGAAACAACTCAACAGCATGAAACACCCAGAAAAGACAAAAATTAAAAGACACGAGAATCAATATTTTTTAAATAAATAAAAACCGACACTATCAAGAACCAGTAACAAATGCTATGATGTATAAATAAACTAGCAAAGTTCAAACACCAAAAAACTGCATACATATATGTTATTAGAAAACTAAACAGTTTAATATGTAAAACTGGATAATAATGATAATTTGGTACAGGTAAGATAGCAAATAAAATTTCTCACCTGTCTGACCATAAGCAAAACAAGTAGCTTTGGTTCGTTCAAAAATTGTAGGAATAATTGGTTCAACTGTAGCTCGGTATACCTGTTATTATAAATCAATCATGCCTTAGATCTATCAATCAAATCAAAATCATGATAACTTTCATAAAACTCAAGTATGACAACAATTGAAACAAGTTACGAACATATTAGTGAACAATAGTGAAGTTTGATCTTATATGTAAACAATAGTGAAGTTCAATCTTATATGCAAACAATAGCGAAGTTCGATCTTGGATAAGAGATGCCTTACTTCATCATTGGTAACATGCTCATCAAGAACGGCGTCAAAGCAAAACTCATGCTTGTCCACATAAGCTGTCAAATCAACCTGTCAAGCTCAAACAAAAATTCAGATCTTTGCGCAGTAAATAAAAATGAGAACATTAAGATAACTAATAATGAGGCAATTGATTTGACTTTTGAACTGAATGTATATACGAATGAAAAATAGAACTTGGGTCCAATATCGAAATATACCTTTAGTTTAGGTTCATGGACTGTCAAATATGAAGTGTCAGATACAGTTACGACGTCATCCTCCTTCTTAGTAAGCTCTTTCTTGTTTAAAGGCCTTTTACGTACCTACAACATGCATTAGAAAGAAAAAAAGGAAAAAAAAAATAATGCCAAATATCCCCTGAATGCTAATGAATCAAAATGACATTTTAACCATCAAGAATCTCAAGTATAGTGCAGGTATTTTTATATTCAAGAATAATTTTGAAAGTAGCAATTCATGAAAATATCTAACAGAAAAATGCTTAAAATTATGAAGAGTATATGTAATCAGTTCATGTAAAAATTGTAAAGTACAAATTCAAAGATAGAAAAAGGCACTTTTCAGTGAAAAGTGCCATCAACATTTCTTAAGGAGAAAATGGATACAAAGGGAGATTATCTCACTCTTAAGTGAAGGATCTATATTACTCTATAAGGTTGCATTCACAAATGAAAAGGTTCAAACTTCAAAGTCAAATGCTATGAACTAAAATGTACTAAATCTTCATAAAAAGATGTTTTTTCTTATCTTTTCTACACCAACTGATGATGATATTGGTGAAACTGTTCTGCTAGGAAGGGAAACAATGATGATAACAGTAGTAGCTGTGGTTCTTTTGTTTTTTTGTTCTATAGCCAAATAAAGCAAGAAAAGAAAGAAATCTAACTTGCAATATTTACTTCATACTATTATCAATGTATATGGAAGTCCCAATATAGCACAAGAAAAATAATATTTCTATGTGATTAATTTATTGCATAAAATGTGAAGCTACGTATGTATACAATTGTCTATAAATTTTTTACATACCACAACTTTAATCTTAGCGACATTATTCTCCCTTGTACTATTATCTTATTCATTCATAAGTAAATAGATTGTAGCCAAATAAAGGAAGAAAAGAAAGAAATCTAACTTTCAATATTTACTTCATACTATTATTGATGCATATGGAAGTCCCAACGTAGCATAAGAAAAATAATACTTTCAATGTGATTTACTTATAGCATAAAATGTAAGCAATGCATGTATGCAACTGTCTATAAAATTTTGACATACCACAACTTTAATCTTAGCGACATTATTCTCCCTTGTACTATTCTCTTTTTCATTCATAGGTAAAGAAATCGATGTATCAACTTCAGCTTCTTTTTCTAGCTTGCTATTAACAGGATAGAAATCATCTTCAAATACTCTAGTATCTCCGGGTATGATGGGTGATTGTTCGAAAGAATCTGAAATCATATGCTGATAAGAGGGGTAAAATTAAAGCAACGTATGAGAACACATACTGACTTTTACTGCAGGAATTTAAACTGAATGCAGGATTATAAGGGATCATAGAGAAATAAACATGCCATTTGGAAAAGAAAAAAAAATTGATTGAAACAGAAGTGCTAAAGTTCACACATTCAGATCCAATATTGCGTGTAATTGCTGGATATATAACCTAGTTGTTCATCATTGCGAACAAAAATGGTAGTATAAGATGGTATAAGTATAAACAGTTTTAAAACTTTTCACTATAAACTGCCCATACTAGTTGTTAACCTTATCTGATACAACTTGTATTTTCTCTACAATACGTATGAAATTATCCAAACCAAGCCTGCATTATGATATAATAATAATGAGTCATATCCAATTATTTATACCTCAGACAGAAGCTCTGTGTCATCCATGGCATGAAGATCCAAAAGCCCGGCTCCAAAATCCCCTCTAAATTCCGGAGAATAGAACCCATCTGATGCAGACCCTCCGCCCAAAGTTTGAGTATTGGGCGTATAAAGCTCCGAACCAGATTCCGCATTAAAATTGAGGTTTCTCATTAACTTGAAAAGCCTCTGCTTCTCTTCAGCAGACTGTGCTCCATAACCCTACCACATGTACCATGTAAAATATTCATCTAAAGTTACCTCATATACTGTCAAAAAGAAAATATACACAACAGTTAACAAATTTCACCCACACTACACTCAAATGTAAACCTCTACAATGACAACAACAACAACCAAGCCTTATCCCACTAAATGGGGTTGGCTACATGTAATCGAACAACACCGTAATGTCATGTCATATTTCTATCCAACTCATTAATCTCTAGATCTTTCAGAATAGTTTCATCTTATAGTTTTTTCTAGGTCTTCTGCCTTCCCTACCCCTAGTGATTTGGCTACCCTCCATCTGGTCTAATCTCCTTACTGCATAATCTACAATCTTGTCTCGACAAGCTCAAACCACTGAGGTGAGTTTCCCCAATCTTTTCGACAGTAGGTGCTACCACAACTCTCTCTCCAATGTTGTCATTTCCAATTCTAATCCTATTATGTCTAGTCTTACCACACATCGAAAGCATCATCCTTATCACCACCACTATGCTTATTTCATTTGAGGTGTGTTATTTGAACAACCATTTGCGTGACAACTTTTGGGACAACCATAAATTTACAAAGAAAAGTATGTATTAACACGGAAACCAATTGAATAGAGAGAGAAAGTAAAAATATAATGCAAGTATGTTAGAGAAAGTTATCATAAAATAGTTGTACAAATATTATTTCTCATTTTATTTTCATGTTAATTCTTTATTGCGTGGTACCTTTGTATCACATAAAACACTAAGACCCTCTCTAACAAAAACATATCGGTATACATAATTATCCCTCAAATTAGAGTATAGCTCAAACTCCAATTTCACGAAACATAATCATATAATAAGCAAGTGCAACAAATGTTAAATCACTCGAATGCCAAATAGTAAAGCAAAATAAAAGCAGAAAATGCAATAACAAAGAGGTTGCTATCTTTGTAAGATAAGCGAGGATACCTGCATGAGAAGGTTAGGGAAGAGACGATGATCGACACCTGATGAAGCAAGCGGAGAACCTAAATGCTGCAAACCGGCGGACTGAAGCCACCGCGCCATGACAGCGTCTCCGGCATCAGTGGATGCACTTTGCAGGGAGCCGCTGGCAGGTTGATCGTAAACAGCGGCCGCGGCATTGCCCTGTGGCGGCATCTGGCCAGCCACCACGTGGCGCTGGGAACGTCGTTGAGGCGCCAATTTTCAAGATCTGTTACACACGCGCTTCTTAACACAAAAATGTTTACAAAAAATCATCACAATTAATTAATTAATAAACAAAAAATGTTTACGAAAATTGAAGGAAATTGAATGAAGAAGAAGAGAAAAAAGAGCGAAACTCACGAGAAGAACATGAAAGTGCGAAGAAACCGAATCGGGAACTCGAGATTTGCGATTCAGATCTGAAAACGATAGCGTTTTGGTGAAGTTGAATTTTGATCTTCGTTTTCGAATCAGTAACCAGAAAATGGCGTGTGTTGGAGAGAGAGAGAGAGAGAGAGAGAGAGAGAGAGAGAGAGGTTTGGAGGGAGAAAACGAAATGCAGAGAGTTAGTTTGAAGATTAATTAAGGATTAATTGATATGATTAATAATCGTTGTGTTGTGATGATTAATCATATTATATCTTAATCCTCACATTTTCAAAACTATATAAAACGGCTATGTCCATTGTTGTTGAAGTTGAATGAATGAAAATGAAATGAACCAGCGAGTATTAAAAGACTAATATGCCCTTTTGCAATTCTGCCCGTGAATCAAACAAACGCCACCGCAACTCGGTACTCTACCAAATTCTTCACCGGTATAAATAACTGTTTTTTAAGCGATCTGACAAGGTAGGTATCCAATGTGAATTAAATTCTCATTTAAACAATGGTTTAATGTAAGTTGGGTTCCACCTTGCCAAAAAAGTTATTCAATCATAAATATAAGTTTAATATTAAATTTGATTATTAAAAAAAATATATCAGAATCAATTCTTTAAACAAAATCAATTTTACTTGAGAGAAATCAAAGATAACAAAATCAAATTTATATCTCTAAACTTAATGATGTGTTTAGAAAATTAATTTTGTCATCTAAAAAAATTTAACATCACAGTTTATTATGTATTTACCTTTCATGCACATGGAATTAATCCTTGATATATATTATATCGATCCATTCAATAAAAAAATTAAATTTCTAAAAGTGATGACACTAGACATATGTAAAACAAAAATAATTATAATATTGTCTCAAATATCTAATATATCTTCTGAAATAATGGTGATTATACCCGTAGTTGTTCAATCCTTGAGAATTTAGGTAAAGGCTGCGTAATCCTAATGTCAAAACCAAAATCTTTTACTCAACTTAGTAACAAGCAAGCATTAATGGACATTTGGTAGCTGTAGTTGCTGACACGGACGTACCAATCAGACATTTTATTAAGTGTGGTGTACAATGCCACAGGGGACCCGTTTAACTAAATTTTCAATACATATGATCATATTTATAAAAAAAGTAAAAACCATTGGCAGTACTGTAACATAAATGATGATTTTATGACACAAGTACAGTGTATAAATGTTTTTTAAAGGACAGTGTATAAAAAAAATTAACTGCAAAATGAATTTTATAATTGGAAGAGATTAGTAAAAATAGTACTTGACATTTAAAATGTGTAGAAGTATAAAGGATACTTGATCCAACAAAGCACAAAAACTAACTCTTAAGAAAAAAAGACAATGAAAAGGGTGGGAAAATCGTTCATAAAGGTAATCTTCAAGAAGTGACTTTTCTTATTAGTTGTTTGTCATATTAACAATAGACATTTTCGGTGTTTGCTATTTGATTTGATGACGAAGAGGAGAAATAATCTACGAGAGAGTTAGTGTTCCCGGGCAACACTCACAACACAACTTATGTATCCTACCTATTTAAAAATATGGTACCGCATTAAACTAGAGAAAACGCACCTACAAAACTAATGATCCTCATCCACCAACACTCTCGTGCACCACAAACAATTTGATGCCCTATCCTTACCAAAAATCCCCCTCTTTGATAAATTCTCACGGATTGGGAGTCTTTCAAGAAGAAGTTGCCAAGCAAAGGTTTGAATCTTTGACAGGTGCAAGACTATTCCAATTTATTTCAAGCCCTTTCATGTGGCTACTACGGATAAATTTATCTCCGGTAAAAACTTTTTGTCAAGTGCACGTATAAATATGATTGTCACCATCACCACTAATTTCAACCCCCTCTGGTTTTTTCCTAAGATCTTGAAATAGTTGTTTTTCTCATTCAAAAAATTTCTCTGTCATTTTCCCAACCTAGGACAATGTATGAATGTTATATAGTTCCTCTAAAAAAGGTATATAGTTGATGGTTATCTTTTTTCATTTTTGAATGCATGATCCTTTTTTATTTTATGAAATGAGTGAGTGATTTTGATCGTGTGGAATTATTAATCGGTTGAGATCTTTTTTGTTTTAAGAAGCTATGATTTTTTTTTTTGGTTAAGTATTCTGAAGATTAGAATTTCACCCTCAAGGTGGTTAAGTGAGAAATATGAGATTTCAATTCTAACCGATGTATATTATAATACACCGTCTCTATCAACTGAATTAGGTTCACGAGAACCATTCATTTGAGAGCTTAATTAGAGTGAGTCACTTATTTAGTCACTAAAATTATTAGGGTTGTATATTTTAGTCCATCAAATTCAAGAATGAACAAGAACATCTCAAAATTGTATGATGTTAATGAAATTAATTTTTCTATTTATTTATTTTACTACGATGAATAAAATGATGCGTTAAGTAATTAAATTTGTTCTCTTTTAACTTTCTCTCTTTTAATCTTACTCTCTCTTGATTTTATTTTTAATGTTAGCATCAGATGAAGAAAAAAAAAATAGTTGAATATGTCAATTGGTGTATTTTTTTTTTTATTTGCGAGACATTTTACTTATTGTACTTCAAGATTCTTTTAGGTTTAATCTACAAGACAAAAACAATTTTTTTTCTTTTCTCAAAAAAATCAATTTTTTTTGTCAGCCAAAAACTCTTGCTTTACTTTTACCAGCTTTGGCATTAAGCATGTCATACCAAAAAAAATGTTTATTTCCTCATAAGTAATCGTCTTTTTAATCCAAAAAAGGATATCTTGTTTGAATCACGTTGTGGTCCTTATGAATGACATGGAATGACGCACTAGAATTCCAAAGAGGGCCAATGTTTATTTCTTCTTCTTTTAAAGGGACAAAAAAGGGCAATCCTCTACATTTTAATCATTCCTAGCTGGTTGTCAACTTGTCATACCTTGTAGTTCACTTCTTTTTACAACAAAAGTCGTTGCTTTTGCTTAAAGCATGATGAGAGGCATAATCCACGATTAACTAAACTAGGAACACAAGTTTGAATGAAAGACGTCATCACTAATTTTATTTTTTTTGAACTAAGTTAGACGTCCTATCCTTTCGTAATGTACATCCAACAGACCAACACTACATTTTCGACAATCCAAGTTGGTAACATGACGATCCTACTAATCTCACGTGGTTTTGTGACTTTGTCTCCTAACCTCCTCTTGTTACCATGTTAAGTAATGAGTACCAAACCCAAGACAGAACATACAAATTAAATATGGAGTACTCCCTTTCTTTATTATTTATAACTACATAAAACCCCCTTCAGTGTGTGTGTGTTTTTTTTTTAAGGTTTGGTAAAATTTATATGATTCAGTATATGAATTTATTTTAGAGGAAATTCAGTATATGGTTACTCACTCACATTGATCATAATTATATTATTGTAATTATAAGACAGGATGTAGAGAATGAAGTATTGCAATACATTATCAAACTTAATATCAATGTAGTCCATGTATGTTTACTTGAGAAATTAACTCAATCAAATTTACATCACAAAATCTTAGGCATCCAAATTGTGTCTTTTTCTCAATGGCAAGTCTCGATCTGGGTTCCACAAGGTTGAAGAGTTTCTCTTTCAACCAAGTGGCCTCTTAGAAAACTGGCACATTTTATTGTTACTAACATTTAGATTTGAAAGAGGGATACATTTCATAGACGTGAAATAAATTGAGAGTCTATTTCAAAAAAAAAAGAGAAAATACATAATCCTCACAAATTGAAGGAGAAAGCAACATATTCGCTTGTGTCATTCGCTACCCATTTTAAGCAACGTAAAATTTTATTTTATTTTTATGTTTACAAAGTTAATTGAAAGAAGAAACAAAAGGAGGATGAAAAAGACTATAATCCACTGACCAAGTTTCCGCGATTCTACAAAGAGGAGGATTGATAATCTAGGTGGAAAAGAGGAGTGAATCACGAGCTCCAAGGTAGAAGAAGCGTCAAGATTAGCTATGAAGTCAACATAACTATTTCCTTTGCGGAGGATGTTAGTAATGGAAGCTAGTTAATCCAAGTTTGGTGGATCATTGATATCTTGAATCAGGGTATCATACATATGGAATTTTAGGGTTGGGTAATTGAAGATTTACACACAGTGAAGGGAGTCGGTGTAACAAATAACAACCGTAAAGTTCATCTCCTTAACTAATAAGAACCATCGGTAGATGGCATGGAGCTCTGTTAGGGGGATGCCAGATGCTCCTACAATATAACATGAAATCCAAGACTCGAAGTAAGCTACCAAAACTAGCTATGGTGGAAGTACCTAAAAGGCTTCCATCAACATTAATACTTATACAACTATGTTTATAGTTGTTCCACTGAATCCATCTTTCCTCAAGACTTGGTGGTGGAGCATTAGAGAAGCAAGAATTGAGATTGACAGACAGATTGTGAGCTTCCATGGCAAGACGATAAGTGGGGATCAGAACTTCAAAAAAATAAAAAATAGAGCTCCAGTTTCTCCAAGATCACCACATCCAGACGACAAAGATGTTAGCCCTATGAGAGGTGAGGTGAGCCCTTGTTTCAGCCATGAGAAAGCAATTGAATTAGAGAAAAACTCAGTAGAGTTGAATCCCAAGGCATGTTAGAGATGAGATGAGACCGTGAAGTATCTAATACAATGAAGGAAGGATTTCTCAAAGGTAGAGCATTGAGGCAGAGACTAGAGGGAGCAAGGGTCTGATGATTCAAAAATGGACAATGGGGACATAGTTGTTATAAGCCAGCCACACAAAAAATTTGATTTTTATTCTAGTGTTTGAGACGCCATATCCAAGACCAAGATATGATAGTGGCATGGTTGAAATAAAGTCAAGTAAAACCATCATTAGTAGTATGACCAAATGAGGTTGGTGGTTTCATCAATAATGGCTTCAGGTAGTTGATTGTATGTCTAAATTAAGCTTAGACTTTATACAACAAATTTAGCACGTGTATTGAGAAACCCCAAACAGTTCAACATTTTAGTTTTCATTTGAGTCTGAATCGTCACATGAAACTGATGTCGTTTATAAAAATAAATTTAAGTCACATGTTACGCATATTGAATTTTGCGACAAGTAACGCTGATTGAAAGGAATTCCGATGAGGTGAAGTTACGGCGCTGATTGAAAGGACTTCCGATGAGGTGAAGTTACGGCTATTTCACCACTTCCGTACAAGTATACTAACTACCATCGATAAACCCTCAATTAAATCAAGTGCCCACTCTTGCAATCCAGCCATGCAAGAACTTCATAAGTTACCCTTTTTTCACCAGAGAACTTGGCATGTTTCATAATTTTAAGCTACACTAAACAAATCAGCAGCACGTTGAAGGTCTTTTAAGCTGCACCTAGGTATGAAAACGTATGCAACCGTATGGTGCATGAGACATGTCGTGCATAGAAGAGTGGATTCTTTTTAAAAGCATACAGAGTGCAGTGTAGAATTGTTGTGGGGACCAAGTATTCATGATAAACTCGAACTATTTCAGTTCACAAACCAAACAAATCTCCAACCCAGACATCTGACATTCCTTATGAAACACGAGAAAAATCATATATTTATGAATTCTATCCAACCTAATTAAATTTAATGGGAATGATAAATAAGTGCAAATCATCACATCATTATCAAAAATACCAAATCATAGTCTCAACTCTCGAGTAACTTAGAACACAATGTAGAACAAAAACATGATAAATTAGGAGCAGAAAAACTAGTGTAGTACAACACTTAACACTTGATTTCCTTCAAAGCAAATGCAAAGTAGAGAAACGTTGGATCAGCAGCACCATCCTTGTAGTAGGCGAAGACCAAGCTACCATCATCATGCATGCTCTCACCAACAAAGCTGCAAAGGAATTCAACTCAATTTCAAAATATATTCGCAAAAGACTACCAATAGACAAATCTTACAATCAATGCAAAAAACATTAGTCTTCTTGATTAATAATAATCCAATCAACCTCAAAATGACAAATATTATGAAACAAATGTAACTATATAAACAGAAAACTGTGAATTCTTCTTGAATGTGCATGATAGAGGTGTTCACTTACAATTGAAGGTCCTTGAGCTTGCCGAGCAGGTATTTGGTTGCTCCTTCAATGTGCTTCTTAAACAGCTCTTGTTTCTCTGCATCTAGTTTGGGTGTCAACAACTTAATGTACCTCTTAACAAAGCCAAGAAACTGCTTCTTGTCAAAAGCAGGTTGTTCCTGTAAAAGTACACATAACAAAATAATTATCCTCTGAAATCAAGGGGAGAGCTCAAAAAATTAAATAAAAAATGTATCCTCTGAGGATATAAAGAGGTGTTTGGCTGTCCTAACCTGAAGTCTGAATACGTCAACAATGTCGACAACCTTAACAGCTGTGTCATCAACACCCTCGTCTTCTCCACCTTCAGCAGAAGCGTTAGCACCAATGTCTACTTCACAGACTCCCTTAACAACCCACTGCACACCAAAAGCAAATAGTTTTTAGTCTGTCATCCCAGAGTGGAACATAACTAATTCAATATTTTGATAAATGCACTTAAAAATAAACTAACCTTTCCCTCAACTTCCCACAACATTCCATTCTCAATTTCCTTGTATGGGTAAGAGTCTGACAGAAGCTCATCACCTACAAAATATGACATATGTTTTGTCAATGTTATGTTACTCCAAGCATTCAACCATAACAAATTTCAAACAAAAACATGCTGCTATAAAAAAAAACATTGCATATTTCAACCAAAAACAAATGCTACTATAAAAAAACAATTAAAAACAACAAAAACAACCATCTAGCAAGCAGACAGGTTGAATAACAAATGCCCATAAGCCATCAATCGAACATAAGCAATAATGGATTTGGATTTTAATGTCAGGCGATAACAGTTCCTGTAGCCAACCAATACGTTTGGATTGAGATAGGACAAATCAAGTTCTGACGATCGAATCAAAATATTAATGAGATCGGAAATAAGTCATCCGATCTCAATCCAATGGTTCGGATTGCTCAACTATGGCAATTGCATCATATTCACAAAAAAGAGAGTTAGGTCCCCAAATCAGCCCTTCTATTAGCACTAATTCAGATCCACATAGAATCAATCATTAACATAAAAACCATCCCATAATCATTAAAATTCCCTCAATCTCATCCAAAATATTAACTTTTTTATGTAAACTTCTAAAAACCAATATAAAACAATATAACAGAAAGAATAGTCAATAAAATAGAGCACAGACAATACAAAACATAATAAGTGATACCTGTTATTCTGCACAAATAAACATAATGAATTCTCGATTTTAAAAATTGGTACTTTTGAGCGTGAAAACACATCAAATTAAAATTTACAAAAAATAAATAAATCTGGGAAAAGTTAACCAGCACAAATAATCAGAATATGCATCAATTGGATCAAAAACAAAACAAAAAACAAAATAATCACCAGATCCAATGAATTAAAATAACAAAAAGAATAATTCAATAAGTAACAGTCATAGTTGGATACGGAATTCAAATAGATCTAATAAAAAAAGCGGAAAATTGAAGCGATGAATTGATGAGTGTGATTAGAATTACCGGTAAGGAGATCCTGGTAAACCAACATGATTGAAGAGTTAACTGTCTCTGTATCGCTCCTGATGGCAAAGTGAGTTCGTGCGGTGAAACAACAAGGGTACGGAGCGACCTGAGAGTGAAGAGGGGTTGATGCTCAGTGCGTGTACTTTATTTATATCCTAGGGTTTCTTCTATACAAATTAAATTACCTTTATGCCTCTGCTATTTCCCCAAATTCCCAATTTCTCCAACCGACCTTAGAACATTTTTTTTTATAGATTTTTTTTTACTATTATTAGTATTTGAATTTAATAAATATGAAAACACTCGAAAAAAAGCAAGTTTCAGCGAATCTTAAATATGTTCAGATTATATAATCGAAGATAATTAAATTGTATAATTTGAACCAATTCAACATCCATGAAAGAAAAAACAAATTAAAGAATATAGGATCGAAGAAATGCAAACTTACCTTATGTTGAAAAGGCTATATAGTTTGAACCGTCTTTTTTGAGTTCAAGAGTATATAACTTGAATGGAGTGGTTGAGCAATTTTTGCATAATCTTTAACAAACTTGCGATAGAACCCAGTTAGCGCAAGAAAACCTATTAATTGTTTGAGTGTCTTTAGTGCCGGCCACTGTGTCATAGCATAAATCTTTGCAGGTTCCAGTCTCACACCCTTTAAAGACACGATGTGGCCCAAATACTCAATAGATTGTTGTGCTAGGATGCACTTGGACTGCTTCAAATAAAAACAGTGTTCCAACAGACATTGGAAAACCAGCTACAAATGTAACAAGTGATCTTCCATGTTGCGACTATAAACTAATATATCGTCGAAGAAAACGATCACAAATTTGCGCAGATAAGGCTCGAAAATCAGATTCGCGGTTGCCTGAAAAGATGATGGGGTATTGCACAACCCAAATGGAATGACGAGAATCTCATAGTGTCCTTGATGAGTCCGCAAGGCCGTCTTATGAATGTCGTCTTGATGCATATGAATCTGATGATATCCGAAGCGGATATCCAACATTGAAAACCAATATGTTCCATAAAATTCATCTAGAAGTTCGTCAATGGATGAAATAGGAAACAAGTCTTTGACTGTGATGGCGTTAACAACATGGTAGTCAAAACATAAGCGCTAAGTCCCGTCATTCTTCCTGACCAAAAGCACAGGAGAAGAGAAAACATTAGAGTTGGGATGAATGACCCCTTGATGCAGCATCTCGCGAATATGTTTCTCAATCTCTTGCTTTTGAAATTATGGGTAACAATATGGTCTAACATTGACCATATTTGCTCCTTCTAAAAGTGGGATGCGATGGTTAATGGTGTGGGCTGGAGGTAGTATGTTAGGTTCAAAAAAATTGGGTTGAATTTAGAAAGTAATTTTTAGATATCTGGGGAATTTTGTGGTTCTGTTGTGTGTGGGGATAAAAGTGGGTGGCAAATTGTGTCGAGGGCATCGGTGGAAGCGAGGTGACGAAGTTGGTGTAACGATGCTGCTTCTAGAGATGGTCTTAAACTTGCATATATCTGCACAATCTTGTCACCACGAACAAACTTCAAAGTGAGTGTCTCACAATCAGTAAGGACTGGACCTAATGATCAAAGTCATTGGACACCTAGAACCAGATCTGCTCCACTCAGGGGTAATACAAATAAATCCACAGTGAACTCATGAGAGTCTAGAGAAATCAAAGTTTATAGACACATGTAAGATCAATCTAATGCATCTCCATTTCCGACCAAAACATTGAAGGATTAGGCTTGGTGCAGAGTAAGACCCAATTGTTTTGCAACTCGATCCTAGATGAAGTTGTGTGTGCTTCCAAAATCAATAAGGACATGGACTGGTGTTTTGGCTATGTAACCCAACACGCGAAGTGTCTGTGGGATGGAATGACCCATAAGGGCGTGTAAACTTATTTGGGTCGGGTCTTCTAGCAGTGGGTTCGGGTAATGGTGTAACGGGTTCACGGAGTAGTTGGGTTAGTAAATATGGGGTTGGGTCATTGGGATCCAGTTTAGCAATAAGCAGGTGAAAGTGTTGTTTGCATTTGTGACCAGAAATGTATTTTTCATCACAGTTGTGGCAAAGGTTTTGTTCACGGCGGGCTTGTAGTTCAGCAGGTGAGAGTCGTTTAATATGAAATGGTATTGGTTTGTTGGTGGTCTTTTGTGGTGAAGTTGTAACCGTGTGTCGAAAGGAAGAGCAAGGCGGTATAACTGAGTTTGAGTTTGTGTTACCTGGTTTAGTGTAGAATGAGCTAGACTTGTCATTGAGTTTCTCTTCTTGCAATTTTGCTAAGCTGATTGCTTGAGCTATTGAAAGAGGTTGAAAGGCTTGCAGTTCCCGACAGATTTTCTGCTTCAGACCAGTAATGCGCTTTGCAAGATTTTCGGAACGCAACGACAGTTAACCATCGCTGGCCTCAGCGGCAGTTAACTGTTGTCGACTACGTGAACGGTAATTAACTGCCGCTGGAGCCTTTTTAGGAATTTCCATGTGCTATTAGGAAGATTTGTATGTCATAAAAGCAATAGTGGTCATTTAGATATTTGGGTCTAGCTATCTTGCGTTTGGGCCTAAGGCGAGACATGGGTGGATCATCCTCTTCACTAAACGCATTCTCTTCACTACACCCCTCTGTTTCATCCACTTCTTCAGCTTGTGACATAACAACATAATCATGATCAACAACAAACAACTCATCCGCTCTCACAAATAATGGAGTTCTAGCTTTTGGTGCAACAAAAATCCAAGACTCATGAATAACACATAACTTGACCAACAACACATCACCTCCAACTCCGTCGTGATAAAAACCACACATTCAACCTCCATTGTGGTTATGAACAACACCATTATCAACTAAACACTTGAAGTTTTCTAGAAAATTATCATCAACATTGTCATTCCTAAAATCTACTAACAAATTAGAGAAAAGAGTCATTCCTATTCTTAGACCATTTAAAATGGTTTTTTCATTCAACACCAACTTTTCCTATTCCAAACACTCCACATCATTTTCTCTCTTCATTCAACATTCGTTCAACTTTTACCCTCTTCAATGGTTTTTTCTTTAAACACTCTACCCCGCCACTTTTTTATTTCATATTCTTATTTAATTTTATATTTTTTTTATTACATAAAATTACAATTATCGATTATAATTAAATTAAAATAATAAACACTTAACGATTTATTTTGTAGTTTTTAGTTTTTTTGAAAAAACAAAATTTATTTAAATAATTTATTTATATTTTCTTAACTTAAAATGCAACACAACAAACTAAGCATACGAGACACAGATAACTTAAAATGCAATACAACAAACTAAGCACACAACACACAAATAACATAAAATCCAATACAACAAACTAAGCACGCGGCACACAAATAACTTAAAATGCAATACAACAAACTAAACACACAGCACACAAGTAACTTAATTAGTACGATACAAACCATCTTTAATCACGAAACATTCCAAACTTTTGCCCATATGTGTTTCACTAGATCTGCTTGCAATTCGTGATGAACATTCGGATCACGCAACTCGGATCTAACACGCACATGACTTGCAAAAGCGGGTAGCACCTCGGTCGAGTATGGTTGCGGTGTACTAGATCCACTTTCCTCAGATTGCTCAAAATCGGTCCAACGTTGAGAGTATGAATCTCGTTCATCTTCAACAATCATATTATGTAATATGATGCATGACCTCATGATGTCACCCAAATCGGCTATGTCCCACAAGCGAGCTGGTTCACATATGATTTTAAATCGAGCTTGAAGCACTCCAAATGCACGTTCGATGACTGGTTCACGGATATCTCATCATAGATCCATAATATGAAGGAAAGTTTGGAACAGAGGATGACTGGTTGAAATTTGGTGCAAAACCAAAATTAGGTATGTTTTGAGGACGTTGGTTGAAAAATTGTTTGGATTTTGATAGCCAAATGGGTAATTAGAAGAACTCTGGATGTTGAAATGATTATTATTGAGATTCATTTCACTAAAAACAAGATTAAAACTTCAAAATAAGAGCTAACATAAAGATAATAATAAGATTAAGATAGTGAAAAACTTGATTTTTTTTCTGTGTCCGAATCAAATGAACCAAATCTCTATTTATAGACAAAAAAAATCATGAATTTTGGTAAAAAAAGTAAAAAAAAAATAAAAATCGAGTGAAATAATTGACTTCAAATTATTAAATGAGAAAAATCCAGTCAGTCAATCAGAACCAGCCACGTGTCACCCACTTATCCACAAAACACCTTCTCCCTGCCTCCTGCAGTACCACTCGCGCCGCTTGTCGACGCGTGTTGCATACGCGCCATGTTTGACCAACAAACGCTCGCCGCATGTCCCTCTGGCAGACAAATTCAACATGTTGAACGTGTTCAACACCTCTCTCCTCCAGCTCATCTCTCAACACACCGTTGCAGCAAAACCACATATTGAAAGTTTCATTCATTGCACATGGTCTTATAAAGAGAACAATACACATCACCAATTCAATGTCTTTCCTATTAGCCACATCAACATTTTTGAATTAACAATAATTTTTAATCTAAAGGATTAAAATAACTAGAAGATTGAAGAGAATTTAACTGATTTTAATTTAAGTTTAGGATCTTTATGACAACTACACATTCAGCTCCTAAAATGATGGGTTGCTCTAGTTTTAACTTTCCCAAAGCGGGAACAAAAATTCAAAAAACCACACACAAAAAGCTTCAATAACTTCAAATCTCGTTCTGCACAGACCGGAGTAGCGCCACCGGAGATGGACGACGAAACAATCTCCCGCATCGTAACAGAAATCTCCGACCTCCGCGAAACTCACCACACCGAAAATCCACAACCACTCTCCGAACAATCCCTCTCTTCTCTCCAAACCCTCCTCAACCATTCCCAACCCTTAGACCCACTCTACGACGCCGTTTCACCTTCCCACCTAATCCCCCCAATCGCCACCGCAATGGACTCATCTCCACCACCTCACTCTCTCCTCGCTTCTCACGTCTTCCTCTCTTTTCTCCTCTCCCCAAACGCCCCCGTTTTCACTCTCTTCACTCCTCTCTCCTTTCTCTCCTTCCTCCGTTCCCTCCGTCGTGCTTTCAAAAACACTAACCCTAACCCTAATAACAACGCTCAGCAGATTCGAAAGCGGAGACGGAACTCCAAAAACAAGAAAAATGTTCATAATGATGATGATGAACCAAATTCGCCTAATTCAGTACAGAAAGTTGATGTTAGGGTTTTGATTTCGCTATTTGAGAAATTAGTCAATGTTATGGGTTTAATTCATCTTGATCGGTTTCCCGAGAGTTTGAAATCGTTGATTCAAACGATTTCTGAAGTTCCGTTGACTGCGATTGAATCATGCAATGAGGTTCAGTATGGTAGATTGGTTGGTTTGTGTTCGAGGATTTTGAAAGAGGTTTTGAAACCGGAGCATGGTGAGGTTTCCGAGACTGCTGCTGAGGTTTTGAAGGCGATTTCGCCTTTTGTTGTAATGCCAAAGTCCCAGGTTAGGAGTTTTGCTGTTGGTTTTGTGATTAGTTTGAGTAGGGATTCAGATGGTGTGAGGAAAGCGTTGGTTAATTTCCCGAGGTATTTGGCGAATAAGGCGCCGGATAAAGCTGAGCCGAGGGTGTTGGCGGTGGATTTTATAATGGAGGTTGTTAGGGTTATGGAAGTGGGGGATCAGATTGAGTTTGTGAAGTATGTTGTGAAGATGAGTCAAGGGAAAACCAATTTAAGGCTTTTGGCGGTTGATCTTATTTTGAATCTTGTGACATTTTTGAAGGATCCTTTAGGAGTGAATTCGACGGATGAGGAAGAAGGGAATGTGGCGTGGGGGATTTGGTGTTTGGATGCGTTGGTGAAGCGTTGTTCAGATGTTAGTGCTACAATTCGAGGGCGAGCTTTGTCGACTTTGGCGCAGGTTGTTGGGTTTTTATCAGGTATTGAAAAGGCTAGTGTGGTTTTGAAAGAGTTTATGGGTTTCAGTGATGGGAATGTTGCGGGTGTGGGAGGAAAGGGAATCAATGAGATGCTTAGGAGAAGGTGTGTGGATGAGAAGGCGGTTGTGAGAAAAGCAGCTCTTTTGTTTGTTACTAACTTGACTGCTCTAATTGGAGGTGCTATTGATGAAGTGGTCCTGAAGACAATGGGAATGGCTTGTTCCGATTCACTTCTTAGCATTCGTAAAGCAGCTGCTGCAGCTCTTTCTGAGGTACTTTTTTTACCCTTTTTTCATGAGGTTTTTGCTGTGCTGTGTTTTGTGGAGAGGTAGAATTGTAAACCAATGCAAAATGCAAAATTTGGCATATTTGGATTGAGAAAACCTATGTTATTTTCGTCATGAATTATAAAAACTATTTAGATTTTATAAAAGACTGCAAAAATATTGTGTTCTTTGTTCTTTTTCTTTGTTTTTTATTTTAAATTTAAATGTTTGTGAACATGATAGTTATTAAAGAAAATACAAATAACTTTTTTAAGGCATTCTTTGGTTATTTAGTGGAAGGGAGTAATAGATAGATATAGTGTTTGGTTAAGAGGGGAAGGTGAGAGGAGCTGAAATAACATTTGGATTTTGGTTTACTAGTGGGGTGGGGTTGAGGAATTTTAAACCAATTATCTTTCGATCTTGAATCTCACTAGTTCCCTGAAAGTCCTGTTTTTTTTTCTTTCTTGGTATCTTTTTACTATTGATAGATATATGATTTTTGGATTTTACTTAACGATGTGTAGGCTTTCAGAACATTCTCAGCTGAAACGGTAATAACTGAGTGGCTACATTCAGTTCCTCGTCAAATAGCTGATAATGAAACTAGCATCCAAGAAGAATGTGAGAACTTGTTTCAAGAACTTGTTTTGGACCGAATATCTAGATCTGCAGCTGCTACCTCTTCATATATGGAACCTACGTCTAGTAGTAAAAAGAAAGGGAAAGGTTTAGACAACAAAATGGATATGCCTGTCCCCCAAGGAATTCTTTATCTCCTTAAAGAGATTTGCAATGGGGAGGTGAGTCCCTGGGTGAAAAAAATTTGCACAAACCTGGGCAAAAAGAAACGGTTGAATCACAAAATTGTTACGGCACTTCAGAATATAATTAAGGTGTCCGAGTCTATCTGGCTGAACCATAGCAAGCCAATAGAAAAGTGGACTGCCCCACAAGGCGCTTGGTTTCTTTTATCAGAGGTGTCAGTATTTCTTCCAAAAGCAGTGGACTGGGAATTTCTTCATCATCATTGGCAGCTTCTTGACAAGCATAAAGTGAAAGGTGAGTTTAGAAGTCCAGTTGTACAAATAAATGCATTTGAGGGCGAAGAAAGCATAGAATGCAATAATGTTGCCTGGGCTAGTGATCGAGTATTCCTCTTGCAAACAATCTCTAATGTTTCTGTCGAGCTGCCAACTGATCCTGCTGCTGATTTGGCTCATAACTTACTCAAACGGGTTGAAAAATTCAACATGCATGCAACAGAGGTAATTATTACTTACATGATATTATTGATTAAGTTCATAACTAAACAAATCCTAACCCTGGACTTCTTAATCTTGCCTTATTCTTGAATGGCTCCCTCAATGGCATGAATGTGTAACATTATTATCTCATTGTTAAGCATATGCTTTTACTCGTTCTTCATGATTAAGTTCATAAACTACGTTCTCAGGATGTTTCTGTCGCATTTGACCATTTCACAAAGATTAAGAAAACATGATAAATGAAAGAAAGAACATGTTGATTTTACCCAAATACCCACATTAACTATTACTGTATTTCCAGATAGAGCAATGCTATATCTCTAGAAAAATAACATCAAGAATTCTTCAAGAATAAAGAACAGCCAATCATAATGCACTATCTACCACAATTCAAGGAGGTGTGGCTGAAAAATAGGAAGTGAACAAATAAATCATGCCTGCTGTGTCTTGAAAAATTCTTGATGCTATTTTTCTAAGGAAATAGCATTTTCCAGATAATAATAACTTGGAAGTGATTCATATGACATTAATTAGAGTGTACAATTGAAAAATAAGCAGTTAAAGTTACGTCGAAAACTAAAAATGGCAATCTTTTTGGACCTTTTTTTTGTTGCAATTGCGTCAATTATTATGGGAGACAGGCCCTCTTGAAATTATCACTTCCATCCTTCTATAAGTCCTTGGAAATTTTTCTCCATCTGATGCTTAAGCTTTCATCTTATTCACACACACCCTTCATGCGGCAACAAAGAAGAAAAAGATTACTCTTGGACAGCATTAATTGTGTATAAATGTTACATCCATGATATTAGTTTCACAAGCAATCAGTAGCCCCACAGTCTGATAATTTCTTAAGCATAGTTAGTGGACACATGTATTCGAGATAAAAGGACAAAAAATATCATATGATGCACTGCAAAACTTCAATGAAATGCCATTTTATCTAATAGTGTACTACAAAAATTTATAATGAATTGCTACTTTTGCTGACAGGTTGACGCTCATGTAAAAGCACTTAAAACATTGTGCAAGCGAAAAGCTTCAGATGCAGCAACAGAAGAAGCAATAGTCTTGAAATGGGTACACCAAGTTCTATCCAGAGCTTCTCAAATAATAGAAACTTTTATTTCAGATAATTCAGTGCAAAATGCAGAAACTGACTTCTTCACTCCACCTAGAAGTGGGCCAAGTAAAGGTAGGAAGTCAGTAAGAAAGCGCAAGTCATTGTCAAAAGCAATTACAGCTATTTATACAATTGGGTCTTTAATTATTGTTTGCCCATCTGCTGATATGAGTGCTATAATTCCATTATTGCACACTATCATCACCTCTGGGAATTCTGACCCAAAATTAAATAAGCTACTTGGCCCTGCATCCTCTTTACAACAAGAATCTCCTTCTTTTTATATTCAAGGGTGGCTGACCATGGGCAAACTTTGCCTTGCTGATGGGAAGCTTGCAAAGAACTATATTCCTCTGTTTGTACAGGTTGGTCTTGAGACTTTGATTTTTTTATGCCTCAAGGACCGGTATATGTTGTCTTATTTCCTAATCAAAATATATTTTGTTTTGGGATACAATTGCAGGAGCTTGAAAAGGCCGACTCTGCAGCTCTTCGCAATAATATTGTAGTCACGATGGCAGACTTTTGTGTTCGGTACACTGCTCTTATTGATTGGTAAGCTTTGTAAGAGATATTGCATTGAAGTCCTTTTTAATTAAACAAGTATGATAATGTAAATGAAATAATCTAACAAATTGATTAACAAGTAAAGGATGATATAAACTGAGAATTATTACTTTATGCCGAGGAAGAAGTCCAATGTTCACATTATGCGGAATTTATACATTCAATAATGTCAAGTAAATATTCTCTTTGCTAACTTAATTTCTTTGAAGCTACCAGTTACATAACCAAGATCACAAGGTGTCTCTTAGATCCTTGTGAACTTGTGAGAAGGCAAACGTTCATATTGCTATCGAGACTGTTGCAGGTATTGTTTTTTCTTTTTCCTTCTATGACTACACTGTTTCTTTTTTATACCTTTTAATACCTTTAACTGATGTCCATACTCGTCCCTCTATGCTTCTATTGTATTTCATACCTTGTATTGGTTATCCAAAACCTGCGCTGGTTGAGAGAATAAAAATATCACTTGCTGAATACAGTTTACTTTTCTTTTATCCTAGAGGGATTACGTGAAGTGGAGAGGTGTTCTTTTTCTTCGTTTCCTTTTGTCACTTGTTGATGAATCAGAAAAGATTAGGCAGTTAGCAGATTTTCTCTTTGGAAATATTTTGAAAGGTTTGAAGCTTTACCTCGGTAGTTGTACTTGCTGTTATATGAATTGATTAATGTTTGTTTTCAGATTTTGATTGTTGTTTTTTTGCCACCAGTCAAGGCTCCTCTTTTAGCATATAATAGTTTTGTTGAGGCTGTTTTTGTTTTGAATGACTGCCGTGCCCATAATGGACATCGTGAGTCCAACGAATCGCGAACGGAAAGCCAACTTTTTTCCATCAGGTAATGGTGTCCCAAATTAGCAATTGGTTAGAAATTATGCAGTTGAGATATTGTGCTTACATCTGTTGCATCATTTTTGTTAGTGGTGCTGATGAAAAATCAAGGTCTAGAAGAATGCACATTTATGTTTCTTTACTAAAGCAAATGGCACCCGAGCATCTTCTAGCAACCTTTGCCAAGTTATGTGCTGAAATTCTAGCTGCAGCTTCCGACGGTATGCTCAATATTGAAGATGCAACTGGACAGTCTGTTCTACAGGTATTGATCTTTACCAGCAATGGTCATCAAGTTTTCCGGACTCTTGTGAACACACACACACACATGCGCGCGCAAGTACGCCCCAATTTATGTTCGAATAATAACATTAACTGTGGGATCAGGATACTTTTCATATTCTTGGTTGTAAAGAGATACGCATTCAATCCACACGTGTGTCATCTGAGTCGGCAGACTTAGAGGAAGAAGGGGGAGAAAATGGATCTTCAACTAGAAAGGCTATAACTCAGGCAGTCAAGAAGGGCCTCATTCAAAACACTATACCCATCTTCATAGAGTTGAAACGTCTATTGGAAACCAAGAACAGTCCCCTCATAGGTTCTCTCATGGAATGCCTTCGGGTCCTTCTCAAGGACTACAAGAATGAGATTGATGACATATTGGTTGCTGATAAACAGCTGCAGAAAGAGCTTATCTATGACATGCAGAAATATGAAGCGGCAAAAGCTAAAGCAACAGTTGCTGAGGCTGTAGCATCCAAGCCAAAATCAGTTGCAAATCAATCACCTGATGTTTCTAAGAATCTGGCAAAGGAACAAGAACAAACACATGAACAAAATGAGGACACTGACAAGCTCCCAAGTGATTCAAAAATTGCTTCAGCAAGGGCAGATGCTGCAGCTGCAGCAACAGCCCGTTCTTTGCTCAAGGAAATTAACAAGGGGACAGCAACACCACAACTTAGTTCTTTAAACGTTCCCAAAGTCAAGTCTTTTACAGGTGGAGGCGTATCTAGAGGTGACAAGCGCTTGGATGTCTTAAAATCTGTGCAGAAAAAACATTCTTTTGATTCTGATGAAGAGAACTAAAAATGTATTGAGTTTTAGTTTTCCTTCTTATAGGTGCCTCAAGAGCCCAAACGACAACTCGTTGTTTTGCTCATTGTTCCTTAACGCTGATTGGCTGTTGTAAATAGCTTAGAAACTAGACGAGGGTTTATTTTCTTATAAAACTAGTAATAGACCGTGCATCCACAAGGGTCTTGCGGCATTGTTGTTCAAAAACAAGCATGCATCTTTGAATTGCTATGTGTGTAGATCAATATTAATTTCACTCATCCTTTTTTGAAGTTCTGTATTTCGACTATATTTTTATTTTATTATACCATGAGATAGTATACCCACACAATTAAGTGTTTGACAGCATAGTATTTTTTTATTTTTTTTGAGGCGATGATAGTATACCAACTCTATAATCTTTGCATATTTCACTATGATAACACTCATCGCAAAGAGTAATACAATTTCATTAAATTAGCAAAATAAGCAGCATGAGCAACGCTGTATTATTGCGGTATACACATGAAATGGTATCACCTATATCTTTCATGGTAAAAGATACATCCTTATTCTTCTAGCTTGGGTGAGACTGGGAATAGACAATTTAATGTAAAGTGGGAAAAGATTTCAACGGGTCATTGTAGGCTACAATGACCGATAAATTTTGACCGTTTCTTTTTCCACCCTATGAGCTTCTCACACGTCCTATGCAGTTCGGGTTCTAGATTTTAGAATCTGAACTGCATAAAAATCTCTTAAAACCTTTAAAAACACGTTGAAATATTTTAGATTTTAGAGGTTAAAGACCTTTTTAAAATATTCATAATCTAATAGATCTATTTGAGAGTGTCTTGCAAAGTTGTGCGAGACTAATTTCATGGGTTGTCCTCGTGAGTTTAGTCGGCGACCACAAAAAAGACTAATTTCATGGTTAACCAAAAATATTATATCCTGTATGCCTCAATATGTATATGTACATGCTCCTCCTGAGTCACTCCCTCAAAAAAAAAAAATGCTCCTCCTGAGTCACGCCATTTATGGTCTCAAACCAGTTCAATAAAAAGAAAGGTTTTGAATACATAAACAATCAATATGTCACACAATATTTCGGCAAGCTTGAAACTATGTTGAAGACGTGCATGGCTGAGTGCAGTAACCGTTCAATCTATTCAACTTAGAGATGCAGGGGCGGACCCATGTTGGGGCTATGTGTGGCTATAGCCCCACATGCACTTTTCATATTTTTTTTATATAATAAATAAAACACAAGATCATTATAAGCTTTAAGTTGAAGCAACAAAGATCATTATATGTTGAACAAAGATAATAACGGCTTTTGAATGCATCATCGTTCAACTATTTTCATGACTTTTGTTTGTTATGCTCACAATTTTGATGGAAGGGGTAACTCTTAATTGGCCATTGAATTGTTTGTTTGTTATTCTCACAAAGTCATTGTTGTGTTTTATAGGATGAAGAAATTTTAGCCCCACATGAACCAAGTGTCTGGATCCGCCCCTAGAGAGTGTTGATGCCCTAGAAAAAAGGAGTATGCCGTTTTAAAAAGGTCACACCATTCTTAAGTAACTACTCAGCATTAGTAATAATCGTCTATTATTCAACTTTCTTAATTTTCTTTTTCCAATTAGATTTTGCAAATTTACGTAAACCAAAAACAAAAGATTAGGTTTCGCAAATTCGAGCTTCATTCACTCATATACGAATTATAGATCACTTCTTCACAAGAAACAATAATGCTCGACTCCGTTCCACTGTATTAGGTAACTCTTCTCCCTTCCATTTCACACTCTTGTTCAAAATTCACTCATATTCATCTTACAAATAAACAATTCATCTATTTATTCATCTTTTCTCAGTTAGGTTTCTCAATTTTGAGATTCACATCAAAATCTAGGTCGTTTTCGTGCCATGGAAGGTAACAAAGACGAAGCATTGCGATGTATTCAAATCGCAGAAGAAGCAATCTCATCAGGTAACAAATCTCGCGCTCTCAAATTCATCAAGATCGCTCAGCGCCTCAACTGCGATCTACCTCTTGATTCCTTGCTAGCCAAATGCGAACTACTCAAACCACATTCCTCAGCTTCTTCCACAAGAAGCTCCAGCGCACGCACCTTGCCTAAGGTGCCTACGAAGGAAAGGCCAATAAGAATCATGAAAGAGAATGGTTTGAATGGTGAAAAGAATTACATGGAAAAGAATGTTAATTTGATCAGAGAAATTTTATGGGAAGATGATTACTATATGATTTTAGGGTTAGAGAAAAATTGTTCTCTTGAAGTTATTAGAAAAGCTTATAAGAAATTATCTTTGAAAGTTCATCCCGATAAGAATAAAGCATCGGGTTCCGAAGACGCATTTAAGAAAGTTTCCAATGCTTTTCAGTGTTTGAGTGATGATGGTTCGAGAAAAGAGTATGATCGTGGTGTTTGGGTTAATGAAGATGATGATTTGAATTTTTATAATAAGAATCATGGTTATAGGAGAAATGAAGGTGATCGTGATGATTTGAATTTTGGGAGGAGGGGTGATACTTGCGAAGATGAATTTGATCCAGATGACATATTTAACTTTGAATTATGACATTAACTATGGGATCAGTGTACTTCGCAAATTCGGTGATATGCAATTTGCAAGAACATACTCATTGGCATAGGTTGAAGCAATTTTTATTATTATTTTGTTTTTGCTATTTTGTTGATTTTAATCAACTTGTTATCAAAATAATTTTTTTAATAACAAATAGTACATTGATTCTTCAAAGAAAAAAAATGTTAGTATGTTGATTGATTGTTATTTTTATATGATAATTTGATCCGTTGTCGATATTCAAACATGACATTTAACTCATTACCTTATTTAATCTTTTAGTTCAATCTAGTGAACTCTATTTGTCCCCTTTTGTTATCAAAATAACTAGTATTAAGACCTAGTAACCAAAAAAAAGACCTGGATAATGTGTAGCTTTATGAAGAACCTGCTCCCAAATAACTATAGAGTGACATTTTTAAAAAAGTTTCACATAGTTAATTTATACTTCGGTGTTTGTTTTGTGAATTTGGATCTTATTATTAGAAATGCGAGGTTAAAGATCTTACACGGTCAAGTTTGTTTCAAGTTTTAATAGTTTATGTGTCAATATTTTTTATTATTTATTCTCAAGTCAAAGAATGAAGCTCTCACAATCTCACGCAAATAAGAGATAATTGACGGTAACTTCTCACTCTTGAACTACTCTAACACTTTATTTTTAAATTTCAAAATTTTAAATTAAATAAAATAAATTTCAAAAAATTTTGACTACCGCAAAAAACATGATTTCCTTGTAGTGTTGATATGTACATATTTACTTCGAAGATGTGATGTATCCATCAAACCTTCCATACAAAGCTTATACGCACCTTTTAGAGATACTCAGCATCCTTTTCAACTTTTCAAATCAATTTGTCGTGCGACAACCGATCAAACATAAAATGGAACAGCATGTCGAACCAATTTGATCATGACTTCGCGACTTGCTTTAGAAAGACATTTGCTACTCCAAGAGTTGATTTTCAATCAAACACGATCTTTTATAAAAGAAAAAGTTGTTGTCTTATCTCGACCAATCATGAACAATAAACCTAAGTATTTGCATGTATCAAAGCACCACTTGAACACACATAATGTTGGTGATATAATTCAAAGTATTATTGAAATTCCTCTTGAAATAAATTTCTAACTTAGGAAGACTAATAACTTGGCTCAATGCTGCTTCATATGATGTTAGAATGTTTTCCATGACTTGTGTCTGGCTCTCTTCTGCTTGGAAGAAAAAGAAGTAATATTCTGCAAACAAAAGACGTGACACTGAATGGGAACCCCCTACAAACTGTTGTACTTCGAATTTCTCTACGCTCCTCAGAGCACCAAATAAGTGAGGATAAACCCTCTGCACAAATAACGAAGAGATAAAGGGAGAGAGGACCCCCTTGTCTCAAGCCACATTTTGGGACCATGAGACCTACAGCTTCATTGTTAACGAGAATCAAGTAGTTAACAGATTTCACACACATAGTCATTCACTGAATCCACCTCGCTCCAAAACCCATTTTACTCATTGGCTTTCACATATACTCCCACACTATCATGTCATAAGCTTTAATGTTGTCAAGCTTTAGGGCCACACAATTGCCGTTACCTTTAGTATTTGTCTTCATGCAATGAATAACCTCAATAGCGACCATGATATTATAAAAAATGGAGTTCAAAGGAATTAAAAGTTTTGAGAATAGCCTATACAGACTATTTAGCGCCCCTACTATTGCTCTTTAAATGTGTATACTTTAGTTCAGTTTTCCACCATGCCAAAGTTATTTCTTTAAGAAATGTAGGTTCCAAGAAGCCTTAAACTTTGGTCTTGTAAAAAACTAGCATGCACATTTAAAGAGGATAGTAGCAGCAATAATTTGTACTATTCTCAAAACTTTTAATTCCTTTCTACCTTCAAATTATTATTTTTATTTATTATTTTAACTCAATTTTTTGTTTCTCTACAATAAATAAGCAAGAAACAGTAAAAAAAACTAGCATACGCAATTAAAGAGGATAGTAGCAACAATAATTAATACTATTCTCAAAACTACCTTCAAAATATTTTTTTATTTATTATCTTAACTCAATTTTTTTGTTTCTATGCAATAAATAAGCAAGAAATGATTTTGTTATATAACAACATTAATATTAATATTACTTAAAAATTTGAAGAAAAAACAAAAACAACAAATAAAGAGTAACAAAACTTTTTTGATGAAAAAGCACTTAAAAAGGAACCCAAATTACTTAGAAAAAAAATCATAATTACTTGTTGAGAAGAAACAACCATGCCGACACTGTTCTGAAACACAAAGAACCTTCGCTCTAAGTTGGTAGCTTCTTCCATTTCACCGATTAGGTCAAAATGGAAGGTAACAAAGACGAAGCTTTACGATGCATTCAAATCGCAGACGAAGCAATCTCATCAGGTAACAAATCTCGCGCTCTCAAATTCATCAAAATCGCTCAACGCCTCAACCACGATTTACCACTCGATTCCCTCTTCGCTAAATGCGAACAGCTTGATTCACAGTCCACCGCATCTTCCTCCGGCGCCGGCACTTCGCCGGTGAAGGATAAACCAAGTAGAATCATCAAAGACGATGACTTGAACGGTGAGAAGAATTACACGGAGGAGAATGTTAAGTTGATTAGGGAAATTAAAGGGAAAAGTGATTATTATTCGATTTTAGGGTTAGAGAAGAGTTGTTCTGTTGAAGAGATTAGGAAAGCTTATAGGAAATTGTCTTTGAAAGTTCATCCTGATAAGAATAAAGCACCGGGTTCCGAAGATGCTTTTAAGAAAGTTTCTAAGGCTTTTAAGTGTTTGAGTGATGATGGGTCTAGAAGGGATTATGATCAAGGTGGGTTGGTTGATGAATTTGATTCGGGTTATGGTCAGAATCATAGTTTTAGGAGAAGGAGGAGACGGGCTGCGACGAGTCATGATATTTTTGAAGATGAATTTGATCCAGATGAGATATTTAGAGCGTTTTTTGGTCAATCGGATGTGTTTGGGGGGAGGAGGAATCATGTTTATAGGACACATGGCGGTGGTGGAATGGGTCACCATCATCATCATCAGAGACCTGAGGTTCAGGGTGGAGGAGGACATCATCTTATGTTGTTGATTCAGCTTTTGCCGTTGTTGATTATTGTGTTGCTTGCTTACTTGCCCTTTTCGGAACCTGAATATTCATTGCATAAGAATCAGTCGTACCAGATCGAGAAGTTTACTGAGGATTATGGTGTTCAGTTTTTTGTGAAATCTCAGGCTTTTGATGTTAATTATCCGGTTGGAAGTTCGGCTCGCGAGACCATTGAGGATAATATTATTAAGGATTATAGGAATATGCTTCGTCGTTATTGCCAAATGGAGATTCAGAGGCGTACTTGGAATAGGAATTTACCTATTCCTCACTGTGACAAGCTAAAAAACTTTGGCGTTGTAGCCTGAAGGTAACTTTTAATTTTGGCAAAGGATATGTAGTATATATCATACACTCAGTTGTGTTGTTTAGAATCGATTGAATGTTTTTTAATGGATTGAAGTACTTTTACGTTTATTTTCACTGCCTTTTATTAGGTGCTCATCATGTTGAAATGAGAACAGTTTTAATAAAACCCTTTATCCAATGTTATATTACTGCTTGATAATTTAATTGGCAGTGTGCGGTAAGTTTTTGGCCTTCCTGTACCAGGATTTTCTATATATTTATACACCGAGAAGAAAGTGGGGCTATCTGGGAGAGAATGAGGTTGACGTGGAGCTAGTATCTAAGAGAGTTTGTTTGAGGATGAATCTAAGAGAGTTTGTTTGAGGATGAGAATATAATGTGAGTGGGGAAGGGTATTCAGAAATATTGCTACTGTTGGTTAATGGTTAGGAGATTATTTTCTGGAATAGGAGTGTTTGGCTCTGGTTTATTTTCCAGGAAAATATGTTTGCTGCTTTAAGAGCAAACGTATCAACATACCCCAAGAGTTCCTAATATCCTAGCCAAAAGGAAACTACTGGAATAGAAGTGTTTGGCTCTGGTTTATTTTCCGTCTGCTGCTTTAAGAGCCATTGCGCTCACAAAAACTCCATTAAAAATATATAATACTACTTCCTTGTCCATATTTTTACAATTCTATCAGGCTCCAACAGCATTCGGATTTCTTCACGCAGATCTAATTTGTTTATTTAAATATTAATTAATAATTTCAATGTCATATGGTCCAGTAGTTTCCTTTTGGCTAGGATATTAGGAACTCTTGGGCTATGTTGATATGTTTGCTTTATGTAAGGATATTAGGAACTCTTGGGTTATGTTAATTTTCTTTCTCTTAGGATTTGTACTCTTTTTTAATATTATTTTTTAATTCTGTTCTATAACTTTTTAGTGACGTGGTCGTTAGTTATGAAATTTTATTATTTTATATCAATCTGCTTCGTTGTTCTTCACTTATGCTGGTTTGTTTTTTAAATTTATTTCTGATTCTCTTTTTTGTGTATGTTACATACATATACATATATATCCGGCATAGGCCACAACAGCATCCGCCATATGTATGCCAGAATTTTGACTCTCTGTCAGAGATATGGGACAATATTGGTTTGACATAGGGTGATAGGTAGGGCAGAAGTGGAGGTACGGGGGATAGGCCAAAGTAAAGCGGGCAGAATCAACATTCTGCAGGGGGGGTGTTAACTTTAAACTTAAGGGGCCCGATCCAAACTGGCCCCAGTCATTGAACTCTTGAAGACAGAAAGTTAAATGGAAAAATTAGTCAGACAAAGTGTATTTTTGGATTTAATGGGCAAAACCCAAGTCTTTGCAATAGAAAGAGTGCCCCCAGCAGCAGGATTTGTGCTGGCCCAGCACCAGCTACATAGATGATCATCAATGGCAGCCATTAAAGACGGACGTTGGATGCACTAGCGAGTTGAGAATGAAGAGATCTCGGAAGGAATTGCATAATACTTTCAGAGATATGTTTCTGATATTTTTCAGTTTTAAATTTGAGGATAAGGTTAAATTTCAGGGTTGAGGTATTGTTAGGACAGAACAAAAGAGGATGCAAAAGTAGTTAGGGAAGCTAGAAGGGGGTTGATTAGTTAACTGATAGGGGGAATGCAGGGGATGAATGATCATGATCATTTTGTACATTGGTGAGTGAAGGGAATGATCTTTTTTGAAAGAAAAACCATTGGGGGGGGGAATTCTCAGTAATACAGTTACTGTATTCTTTTGATTCTTTCCATCTTTGTTTCCTACAAATTCTTAGGTTCCTAACCCCTTACCAATTGAACTTTTCCTCATTCTGTTTCTCCATCCTTGTTAATTTGTCATTGCAATCCTACTTTCTCACCATAATGCTCTGCTTTGTTTTGAGCTTTTCTTACGATCCTTTACAGGCCATGGCAATTGCAAATCTTAACCCTGCCCCTTCTCAATGAAAATTAAAAGATTAAATAAACATCCTCAAAATATATTATGAACTTAGAGAAGTGTCTTTGATGTATTGTTTAGGGAAAAAAGGATATTTGATTGGAAGAATAAAGGGAAGACAAACCAAATAGTCATGTCATATTTCATTGGCTTTTCTTTAGTTACAAATTTTTTACCGCACATCTATAAGTTTTGTAATATTGTATGTGATTCAGTGTTGGGGGACAAAGAACCATCAATAAAGTAAACTCGGTGACATAAAAATGAGAATGCTATGATAGATGAGTAGTTGCAAAGGACAAGATAAGATTGTAAATATTATGAATACAATATTAAAGAGAAAAGGGGACTGTCCTTGTCCTCATGGTAGAAAAATGGAAGAGTCTCGTTCCTACTAGATAGAGACCAAGAAAATGTATTGGCCAAACTGCTAAATCAGAGATATGTGATAATGTTGTATATATATTTTTACGTAATAATACGATAGAGCATTATGACATGTTAGATCTATATAGCTAAGCTAACCCTGCATAGTGAGAAATACCTTGGTGGTGGTTGCTTGGCATTTGAAGTAGTCACCAAGTTAGAGGGGTTTACTTTAGTATAAATAAGGGGGTGAAAGGGTAGATGGATTGTTCTGAATTGTTGCCTTTAGAATTGAGCATTTGCTGATTTCTGAAAGAGAAAACAATTGGAAGGAGAATTCTCAAACAACATATTCATTGTGGTTTTTTCTATCTTTCATTCGATTCTTCAACCCTGGCTGTTGGTTGAATCGTAACATATTGTACTGTTTCTCATGTCTCTTTTCTTCTTGTTCTTTCCTTGCAGCAAAAGTGACTTCATGGATATTGTTTGCTTGGCTTGAGGATTTTTTGTATCAGTTGCTCAGCTTTTATGCCCATCTTAATTCTTCAGGATGTATAATAGGAGTAACCCTTGTCACAAGCGAAATGCTACATTAGTATCTGCCAGTGCCATGCTGACCTTGCTGTGATGTATTTTTGATAAATATGCATAAAAAACGTGTTTCTTATTGTTGAAGGGATATTTGGATGGGATTATCTGTTGCTATAATGGGTTATCGATTGTGGAGAAGATGACAGCAAATAAATGCACGAGTCTTGAGTATCAGTAGCGAGGTTTTTGCTAGCCCATTAGTCGAGCTTATACTGTAATGTTTTTGAGGGGAACAACTTAAATACAGTTGACATGATTGAAAACAAAAATGTGAAAGCAATCTATTGCTACATTAAATGAGTATTCTTCCTTCTTGTGAGGAAAGCATGCAATCATCGAATTGAATTTTATTTTTGACATAGTTTTGTGTAGTGTTGCTCTTCCTGTCTGGTATGGTGGTTAAATTTTGCTCAATGGTGAGTCACGACACGTAGCATCGCTCCACTAATAAAAATCTGACACAATTATAATTTCACACGGTTTGCTTTCCCATACAATCTCTTACGCTTTGTGCATTTCACCTTCTCAAGAAATTTACGTGCATTTCACCTTCTCAAGAAATTTGTGAAGTAATTAAACGTGCTGATTCCAGATACCTTGCATGTATCCTTTCTTACCAAATTTTAATACCTTTGTTATACTGATTCAACTAATAAACTCAGCGAATTTCGTATGTAGGCATGAGAAGGAGTGATTTTGGGGTTTATAGATGATGTTTGGATACATTGATTACCATGTATATTTGTTTTCTTTCAAAACTTCAGTAATGGAGGGCATAGGAAATAAGAAATGTAGGTAATCCACTCCTCACTTCAATAATGCTAAAATAACATATAGTGCTGACACATTGAAAATATACACTCGTGTTTATGTTAGTTTTTTTCTATATAAAAAGTTCCAAAGGAAGGAATAAGCCAAAGTAATCAAACAGGACTTGCTGGTGTTTGTCATGTCGTACAGAACTACTATATATGACAGTTTTGGACTTCTAGTGAACTCCCCAAATCTCTAGTAGAAATGAAGATTTTACATGATTTGTCAAACATGTTTATGCAAGTATAAAAACAAGAATGAAATTCATTAGAATGACAAGTAGGAAAACACATGATGTTGTTTGTTCGTTAGAAAGCTCAGGAAGCTCAGGGGCCCTGAGTCAGGGCAAAGCATCTTATCGATTTTGTCTCATTGCTGACTTTTTCCGATTAACCTGTGACTTCAACATTATCACATGAACTGCCAAACACAATATCACTGCTACATACAATAATGTGGGATGTCATAGCACAACAATCAATCTAGTAGTGATTTCGTATGTACAAACAAGTTTTCTTTGAACTCATTGTTATTTTTACCAAGATATTGCATTTGTCAATATGTAGTAAGTTGAGAGATATAAGAAAGCATTCAGACAAAGATCAAACTCTAAGGTCAATGGCCAGGTGTATTCTTTCAGATCAAGGACGAGACAGATATTAATAATTATTTTATTTTAGAACCACATAAATGAGATATATGAATCACATAACAAGAGTTTAAACACAATTGAAAGCTAAGTATGCCAGAGTTTCAAGCACACAGCAGCAAAGAAGTTGAAACATAAGTATCTATCTGCAACAAAAGAACAATATAAATATGCTACAATTTTACCAAAGATTTAACATGCTACAATTTTGGTGTATATAAATGCATTGTGTATAGAATTCCTTAATTTTGTTATGTATTCTCAACTATAACAATTATCATTTGCATATAGAACAGATCTACAAATATTTTGGAAAAGAACCAAAGATAACATCCCTCACAACCACTGAAAGTAACTCCAAATCAAATAAACCCTATACCAGAACCTCAGTTTCACATGTAAGAAGCTCAATCAAATGAAATAATTTCACGAAGTTTAAGAACGCAGACTCTAGTAGATTATTTTGGGCTAGAGTAAACTGAGTTTCAAAAGTTGCAAATGTAATATGAAAAAAGATTGCATGAAACAGTGTTTTGAGATTCTATCACAGCCAGGCAGCAAGCTTGCAGAATCGAATGGTTTAACCAATTCGATCAACATTGTCAAATTCAACCAGCAAGCACATAAGCTTAAGTAGTAGTACAATGCCAATACATAAGAAAGAAATTAACTAAGCCATAAAATGCTTTACCTAATGCAGCAGCACTCTACAATCTAATTTAAAACATTGATTAATCTACTTCTTTCATAAATGGCAGAGGTGTATATGCTGCATATTTAAGCCAATTCAACAAGCTTTCCTCATTTCCCAGTCCTTGTAATGCTACAAACATTTCCCTCGCGGGCTTAAACAACATCAGCTGACAACATCGGGAATGCCAATCAAGATCGCTTCCAATGACCTCTATGCATTGAAGCTCAGCAATCACTTCGCGAATAGATGTCCCAGGTACTATCAGTGCCTTCATAGCAGCTGTGCGCGACTCACACACGGATGCAATTCTACTCAATGCATCAGCTATCCTTTCTGCATCAGAAACCTTGATATTTTTCTCCTTTTCAGTTCTATCAAAAGATCCAACCCTTCGCCTCTTCACACTACATGCATCACTAACATTTCCACGGGATGTGCTAAAATTAATATTTTGAAAATAAGCACCAACTCCAGCAATAGCACCATCCAATAAATCGGTATCCCCGTATCCTTCCTCGATATCTATACCACCACTCTCAAAGCATAGGTGATATACATCGTTATTTTCATCTATGCCATTAGGTGGTATCCCAGAAGAGGGTACCAATGCAACCTGTCTAGTATCGACCATATCCTTGAACAAAGTAGTTAATTCAATGTAAAATGGAAGTCCCTTTTGCCTAAACTTTCCATACTGTGGATTTTCCTGCATGTTTATAAATTAATCAACATAATATATTACACACAAAAGATCACAAAACAGACAACTTAACATTTAAAACTTCATACCAGTTGTTTTTTCTCCCACCACTCATCAGGCGCATCCATGGCGTTCTTTGCACTATCTTGTCCCACAAGTGTCTCCTTAGCAAACAACTTATACCATTCTTGCCAATCTCTCCTAAGATTATACCACTTGTTTGTTAATTGCTTCTTTCCATAATCTTTCCCAGTTTTCTCATTAATGTTAGATAAAACAGATTCCCAGCCTTTCTTTGTAAGGGTTGTTCCATTGCATTCTCCCTTTTTGACTTCATCAAGGCATAGTTTGATATACAATTTGACTGTATTGACACCCCATTCAGCCTTTACTCTTACGCCTCCATTATCTACAACGTCTTTCCTCTTCATGTTCCTCATTGTCCTTAAGCAAACCAAAATAAGCACGTCCTTAGGTAACATATTTAACATACACATCAAGCAAAAAGCACAACCTTGGTGCAAAATAAGCATGTCCTACTAAATGACTTGGTTTATTTTCAATATAAGGCCTATTTACTGTTTTCTATATTTATTTTTACTTCAACTAGTAATAATCATAAGACAGTACAGTTCTAATATATTACTCACAATTTCTTTTACGATTTTTGAAACCAAATCTAGCATTTCAGAAATTTAAAAAAAAATAAAAAAACCATTGTTTTCATTGTTTCAAGCTTATCTTCCATATTATGTCTATCACAATTGTTACTACTTGATCATTTCATCTCTTTGTTTGCAATTTTAAATGAACATATATTTTTTGATAATGTAACGACACAAACTATAAAAAGTTAAATTATTACTATTATTATCATACCCTGTCCGTAATTGGTTAATGAAAGTTGAGGTATTTGATCCAAAATTTGAGCCAAATGCATCAACTTTATTATCCTATTTTTGCTTATGATTAGGGACAAACGGAGTACAATACTTATCGTTTGGATGAACAGCTTATTTGTAGCTTATAGCACAATAAACACTTATGTATAAACTGTTTCTTTAGTTGAAGATAAAATAAAGTTAATTTTTTTTCTTATAAACTATAAGTTGTTTCTCATAAGCTATCAAAGAGAACTTATGAAAATAAGCGGAAAATAGCTTATAACCAATGTGATAAGCTGTTTTTCCAAACAGTGTCACAGTACTTATGTTAGTAGATAAGCTGAAATAAGCCAATCCAAAGAGGCCCTTAAGCAATGAAGAAGCCCTTTTGAGGGAAATTTACCCTAATCAGTACATGAATAAGTGAAAAACAGTGTTAACCCTAATAATGTTGATGTTGCAAAAATGAAGAGACAGGGAAGAAAAGGTTTACCTGATGTTACAACTTCGGAGCTCGGGAAGAATGGATCTGGGTCGCAAGTGAAGAGCAGAGAGAGAAAGAAGAGGTTAGGGTTTGAGAAGTGATTACATGAAACGCACAGTTGCATTTGTTGAGACGCATTTTTGCCTCCAAAAGTGATTCTCAGGGAACGCCAAACCAAACAACTATGTTTTGCTTTTGCTTTCACGGTGGAGTGGAGGGAACTCATCCACGTGACTTTGCAATGCTCACGTGTGGAGATTTATGGCTAAATTGTTCTTCTCTCTTCCCAATGTTCATAAATTGTTTTTTTTTTTTAATACAAGGTATAAGCCAAAAAATATTGAGTGACGTGTTGTCGCACGAATATAATCAGCTAAAAGATGCAAACTAATCCAAACATGACATTGTTTATAGATAATCAAGGAAGAGCCATCATCGAACATCATAATTACTAGAACATTGGAAGAAGAATGACTTATCTAAAGTATGACAAATTCGAACCTCTCAATTTAACTTCAATAATCTTTTAACATTAATCAACAAACTCCACTCAACGGCTAACCCACCTTTAATATATCACTACTTTTAAATCTTAATTAAGCTCCATTTTATGAAATCCACGCTCTTTGGTTATCTTCAAACCTTCAAAAACTTCACATAACTCTGTTACACTTGCACTACACACTCACATACCCTTGAAAAATCCACAAATTCACTCACCTTTATCATTATGCAAAATTCCTCCACAACCGACACACTATTACCTCTAGTAGCTCCATTTGTGTTTAGTCGAACCAATGCAATCGCTTGCGGTTGCCATCTAATATTCTCTTTTACGAAAGTCTTATTATCTATCACTTGTTGCTTGTATTCACCTAATATATAACAAATTGGCGATTTTAGTCTCACAACTTTTAACATAACAATTTTGACCCCACCATTAACCCTTTTTCTAAAAGTGACACTCCTGGTGATTTTGACCCGATCCACATTGATGTTGGGGGTCAAAAACACATGTTTGTGCAAGTTGGTGAGTCAAAGTGCAATTCAACCAAATAATAACATACACTTGTGACATTTGAGTCATTAAATTTGGTGTCCACTTTGTCTTAACCTAATCAAAATCAAGGGAGATGTCACATTTACAAAATGGGATAAAGTTGGGGCTAGAAGTGCTATTTTGAAAGAAGTATCATGATGATGAGTCACACCCTTGCCAAGATGTCTATTTTTATGTTAGCCCCACTTTATGTCGATGAAGCCTGAAAATGCTCGTAAATTCTCTCATAAATGGTATGACTTAATAAGTTCATAAAAATCATTGAATAGAAGTGTCCAAAAAACACATTGAATTGATTTGTGGTATGTAATTGAAATGATAATATGAAGAGACAAATTTAGGGGGCCAAGTCAATGTATGAAACACACCGTCCCTTTGCAGTGATGAATAGTACTCTTTTGTTCCCAATTGTCATGTTCTTTTCATTACAGCCTCGCAATTAATAACTCTTAACAAAATCCAAACATATACATACAGATTCTCCCAAGCAAAAGAAGATCGTTGGATGTATGTTAATCCTACAAACTTATCTGAAAAGGAAATCCTAGTAGATAAGTCAAAACTATTTTTGAAACACAATAAAAAAGCTTATAGAATTAGAATAAAAAAAGGAAATTGTATTTTTTTGTCTCGTAAGTATAGCTAACATGGTAAAGGTCTACATAAACATTTGATATATTAGAACGTAGGTTTGAACATGCAATTTCTCATCTTTTAACACTTAGTACTTTGTTTATTTTCAATACTTTTATAGTAATGTGGTACTGGTGGTGGTGAATTTGCACCCGTGAATAACAAGAATCTTGGAAGAGTGGCAGGAAGGTGAGAGTGATAATAATTGATGAAAAATAAGGAGCAGGCTGGTCATGATGAAATTGGTTCTGACAGGTCAACATTCTATTATCTTTTGATGTCAAAGAATCAAGGGTATGCCCAGTTCCAGCTTGGAGAGGGTTTCACTCCAATAGCAATACTTCCAAAATTCTAAATTGACATAACAAATAACATCTACAAATGTTGTACTATCCCCTTTTAGCCCTAGTTTGATATGATTGACAAAATAACAATAAGTTATAAGTTATTCTGAGATTGCAAAAAACTACATTTTCATTTTGCAACTTGAACAAAAATACGGTGATTTTGTCTAATCCATCGTTGTAACAGTCATGCATGGTCTTATAAATACATGTTTGAATCGGCACTTTATGGTTTGTACACTCATGATTTTAGTAAAACATATTTTTTTAAGCTTTATCAACATCAAATGTGATTTTGTCGAGCTCATTGTGATTCAAAACATTCACAATTGGAGCGAGATGGATTTACTCATGTGAAATCTCTTATTTGAGTAAATATTAATCATTGTGATCTTTAAATTGTGATGTAATAACATTATATTTTTGTGTATCTTTTGTTAGTAATTTTATGAATTAAACTGACTAATGAAAAGCAAATTTAAGGATTAAATTAACCAACGGAAGAGACATTCTTAAATAATTTTTTTATTTTATAATTTTGATATATTCAACGAATATTAATAATTAGGCACGTCCAGGTACTAAAATGATTTGCTTACTCCTTCATTTTTTAAATGGAAGAATCCATACTTTTAAATATTTCCTTCCACTCTTTATTTGATATATTTAATATTTAAATTCTTTCTACTCTTTTACTTTTTAAAGTCAAGATTTCTTTAGACCCTGCAAACACGAGACCATCTCTATCTCTCAAAAGAGATGAATTCGGCCGATTACTAAGTTTTGAAATATATATATAAAGGATATAAATGCACAAATTATTATTTTTTTAAAACTCGGTATCCGATTTAAGGACCGACTAATTTGAGGGGACCAATCCCACCGTCCATTTGCGGGGACCCATTCTAAGCCAGAGCAAAGCTCTTATTGACTTGCCCTCCGAAATTGACACCAGAGGGAATCGAACCTGAGACCTTGAGAGGAGCACACTCCAAGATCCCAAGTCAACCACTAGGCCAACCCCAAATGAGTTTAAATGCAAATTTTTTGAAAATTAGTTACATTAATTATATATTTATGTTGAATTTCCAATCCACACACCAAAGTTATAGTAATTGAGAAGTTTTAAGAAATGAAGATGATGTCTACTCCCCGATCACTTCGGAGGATTCAATCCCATATTTGAAGTGTATTCCAAGTTTTCATATGTACATGTTTTTTAAAATGAACCAATGATAAATAACATATGCCAAAAATAAAGTTTGACCGAAAAATAGAGAGCTTAGAAACTTGAAAAAAGATACAAGTTGTGAAGATCAGAAGATCTAGAGAGAGAAATTCTCACTAAGTATAAGGATCTTCGCAATCCTCTCTAGATATAAAGATTTTCTGAGATGTTGCACCGTGTAACCACCGTAAAAGATCAATGTATTATTAGGGTTCTTCTTTTTCTTAATATATTAATGAAATACCATCTTATTAGTAATACCTATAAACAAGAGTACAATTTTTCTTAAAAATGAAAGTCATATGTATTTTCCTACCAAAAAATATTCATGCTTGAGGCCAATTGCTGAAGTGTCAATTGCCAAAATTTCCAGCAAATATTCCCTCAAAAAAAAAAAATTCCAGCAAATATATCTATCTATTTATAAATGCCCAGGCACAATATATTAGGTTAGTGACATTTCTTCTTCTTAAAAAAAGGATAGTGACATCTCAAAGGATTTATCAGTCTGTGAAAATCACGTCGCATTAGAAAGCAATATCAAAATGCATGGCAAGTGGTAACATGTTTTTTGTTTTTTGACTAAATGTTAAATATATTAATTTTATTCTCAAAGCCTTTAATAGTGTGTATAAATAAATAAAATATTATAACTATATCCTGAAACGACAACGTGATTTTCTAAACATAATTTTTGGTGTGTACTAGATTACATTTATTTCCTCTAATTTCTGACCATTTTCCACAGCACATGATTTCTGAATGACTAGTCACAACTCACAAGCTAATTATACACATACTTACTACATTCATAAACAAAAGCATGTATGAACATTTAGCATTGTGTTAGGTTGGCAATGAAACGTAAAAGGAAAGAAAAAGCACACGTGAATTTGAGCACTATAGTGTAAAAGTTTCCAACCTTTTCCAATTTTTCCCTCTTAATAAAGGCAGTGGTATTTTCATTTTCTTATATGTTTTTGTCTGAAAGCAATTTAAGATTATAGGGACCAATCAAAATTTGGATTCTTGTTAAGACATTCACGGGAGGAAACTGCTGCATGATGTTGAACCTCTATTAATTGTGTCATGTAGAAGACTTCACACGGAAATAAATTGCATACTATCACACATGAGAGATACTTTTTCCTAGGGGTGTTCGCGGTCTGGTTTGGATCGGTTTTGAGGCAAAAACTCATCCAATCCAAAGATAAAATTTTATGCGGTTCGGTTTGGTTTTGGATGATTAATTTTAAAAAACCGATCCAATCCGATCCAAATTAATGCGGTTTAATTTGGATCGGTTTTTGGATATCCAAATTACAAATTGTAACTTTTTTATTAACAATAATCTTATAAAAAATATGATAAAATAATAGGTTCGATATAAAATAAGATGACATATGATTTCTAAAAAATTAAGGGCCCGTTTGATGGTCAGGATAGGGAGACAGGATATGATACATTAATCATATCCTGTTTAAATCTCATGTTTGATGCACCAATGTGATAAGATAAAATAAACCATTTTCCTATGATTTTCCTTTGTAATTTTTATCCTGAGTATAAGCTGGGTTAGAAATTATCCTGATGGATTAGAAGATCATTCCTTATTTATTATCTTGATATTCTGCCGTTTTTAGAATATTGTCATTTTAAAAATAATGGTAGCAAGTATTTTTCTATTATAATTAATAACATTCTATTTCTATAATATTTAATTAATTATGAGAGCAATTAAATATTTATCATGTTCTTATCATATCCTATGTCTATCCAGTTTTATATCATATCTTGTCTCTATCCTATCCTGACCATCAAACGGGCCCTAATAGTACGGAATAACAATGATTGATTATCTTTGAAACATACGAAATATAAACAAAATTGACTAAATTAAACTCATGTAGTATTAAAAGAAAAAAATAATATCTTAATATAGTATATTATACTTATAAAAATGGAAATATGTATTAAAATATTTGTATGCGGTTCGGTGTGGTTTGGTTTTGAAAAATCAATCCAAAATCCGATCCAATCCGAGCGGTTTTCACAAAATGTCATCCAAACACATCCAATAATATTCGGTTTTGTACGATTTTCGGTTTTTTTGGATCGGTTTGCAGTTTTTATTTGGATCGGTTTGGATTTGAACACCTTGCGTTTTTCCACTTACTAGTTTTTTTTTAGGAACGCTGCCTAGGTTTCTAAATAGCCTCACATATGTCTAGAAGTAAGTATACTTTCAGATCCAAAAACTGTGTTTTTTCGTTGGAAAGTATACTTCGAAACGACTTTTTTTTTCTTTGAAAATATAATTTCGAAATGACGTTGAGGTGAAAAAAGAAATTAGAATAACGAACTATTGTTTTTGTTATATAACACCACTACCATCATGTATTCCGTGAAATCCGGAATTAGAATAAATCAAACTGTTTTGCCAAGGCATTCCTTTTTAATGCTAACACAAGGCCTCATGGAAATTTTGGAAAAAAAAATAAATCTGTTGCATATAGCTGCACTCTATTTACATTATTGTATATATGAACCGTTCGATTAAGATTTGATCGATACACACTCCAACTTTAAGTTTTAGATTTATTTTTGCGAAGCTTAAATATAAATAGTTCGATCTTGATTGAGCAATTTAAATCACTTGACTGTGTGTCAATGTGATTATCTCGACCGCAGATAATTTAGGTCATACTCAACACTTGTATAGACTCTCATATCATTATGGACATGTTTGTTGTAGTTCACTTAAAAAAAATCACTTTTAATAAAAAACTATATATTAAAAAAAACTCTAAAATATATAGGGTCATGTAAAAATAATTTTTTTCTCTCATAAAAACAACAATCTTTTGACTTTATAAAGTTGAACATTCTATTTTTTACCACTTCCCAATGCAAAGTTTCTATATTAATTTTTCTTAACTAGTGTTCCAATTTTTTAAATGTCTTGGACATCTCAAGTAACTTGAGTTAAAAGTTAAAAGAAGTTAAATGACAAAGTTAAAATGAGTAAAAGAGAAAAAACAACAAGATAACAACTATATATTAACTTTTATCTATAAAAAAGTCACTTTATTTATAATTTATAATATGTACCAAACAGACCTGCATTATATATATCTTCTACACTTAAGTAACAAACAAGAGGCTCATACTTCCCCTCTCTCATCAATATCATCTCAAGACTATGATATGATGATAGACCTCAAATACATATGGGTGCTAGTTTCAATCAACAGGTACATTCTCAACACAATACAAAATGAAAAAACAAGGAACACTCTAAAAACAAGATGTATCTCAAACTTAAGGACTCAAAACCAAGAATTCTTTGAATTCTCTGACCAATCAGTCCTATCCAATCTTTATTATGGCATTGACAACATTGAAACTGCAATACAATCAAAACATCCAGAACAAAGATCTTTTAACCTTAAAAAGTCAGAAGAAATGCTTCAAGTTCCAGCAATGCTTGATGAAGATGAATTCACTGCTTCAATTCCAAATCATTACTTGGTTTGTTGTTCTTACTTTTACCTCTCCGTTGTTAGAAAGCTTCAAGGTGATGAATGGCAAGCTGCACTTCATTTTCTTCAAGCTGTTTTGGTTTCTCCAAAGCTTGTTTGGAATGAATTTGCACCTCATCTTTGTGAAAGTCTTTTCAAGAAGCATGAAAATAGAAGTTTGGAGTTTGTTAGTTCTTTGAGTTCCGAGGAAGAAATCAATGAAGCAATTGTTAAGGAGAAGGCTAGGAGATACAAGGAGTGTTTGGTGTATTATCAGGTCATGCTTTATGGAGAGATTCCATGGTGGAGCAGTTATTGCAGCAATAATTCAGCAAATTATATGTAAGATTAATCAATGAATGAAATTAACTTTGTGTGTTTTGAAGTTGAATAGTTTGAGGAATAAAGTAGGGACTAAACATGATATGAAGTGTTAGTTATTATGAAATGTTAATTTTTGTTGTTATAATCCTCCGATTCTAGGGACGGACCCTGCTAATCGAGAGTTCAACCGGAAGGTAATTGATGAATGGTCAATGATGTTTTCGGTCAAGTTTTGAACTCGGTTCTCTTGAACAATTCAACCTTAATTGAAATTTGTGAGCTCAATCACTTGGTTTATTATGAAAGGTTAATTAGCTAAATAGCCTGACTACAATATTTATTGCAAACAAACATGAATGGATATATAATAAAGTTTAATCAGACATTATCTATTGTTGTTTTTCTAATTATTAGTGATAAAATATTGATAAGAAGAGATAATGTTATTGGCAAGAAATACAGATGATATGCTTTCTTTAAGCTAGAACATTGAATTTTAATTTTTTTTATATTACTACTTTATCATCTAAGAGTGACTTACTGATATGGACAGGGATGTATCCAATACCAGCTGTGTATCTTCTACTTCAGTTCAACATGAACAAAGATTGAAAACTTGCAATACAGTAAGTTTTTATTTAATTTAATTCTGTTACTAGCATAATTAATCATACATTTTATTGAAACACTTTCAAATTTTTTATAGTATAAAATAAGCCACTTTTGTTTCCCTTAAATATTTTTGTGGCAGTATGGGAAGGTTCACCCAATGGATCCTCAAGATGTGATGCAAGAACAGTTGAGAGCAAAAAACATAATTAACCTTGATTCAAGCAGATTGACCAGGTCCACAAAAGAAGTTGTTGCTTTATCGATCTCGAAACGGATAGAAAAAATGAGTATCGATTTAAACTGCCGTGTTGAGGATTTATTAATCGAAGAAGCGTTGCAGCCACTAGAGTTCCATCTCTTTGATCATGCAAGCAGAAATCATAGACTCGGCCAGAAAAACCGCGAAGAAAGTTCTAAGATGAAATTGCAAACATTAGAAAAATGTGGTGAAGAGTATATTGTAGACACTGCATCGATTTTCGAGAGTTTAATCAGTTCATCAGGAACTACTTATGGTTCATTAAAGGATGTGATTTTGGATGAACTACTAATAGTGATCTCAACATCCAAAGAGGAAAAGGAACTAAGAACTTCAGTATCAATTCTAACAACAATAATTTCAAGGAACAAGTCAATTATAGAAGATGTGAAGAAAAAAGGTTTAAGGTTATGTGATTTAGCAAGTGCTCTAAAACAAAATATCCATGAAGCAGCAATTCTAATCTATTTAATAAATCCATCTCCTATAGATATAAATACACTGGAAATTTTGCCAATATTAGTAGAGATTGTATGCACTTCATCACAAAGTTGTTACAAGAGTAATAAGCAAGAAGAATCGCTTCTTATGACACCTCATGCAGCGTCATTGATGATCATTGAAGAACTTGTAACTTCATTTGACTATGCTACAAATAACATGCATTTGGAAGTAATCAGTTCCCCTCATGTTCTCAGTGGACTTATAGAAGTTGCAAGAACTCATAATCTTGAAGAGTTTTTGTCTTTGACTACCATTCTTATAAAATGCATGCAGTTTGATTCACAGTGTAGAAAGTATGTGTCGCAGTTCACTCCTCTTGCTCCATTTCTACACCTTCTAGAGACAGAAAATATTCGTGCCAAATGCACGGCGCTCGAGTTTTTTCAGGAAATACTATGCATACCAAGGTATTTAACTATGTAACCAGTTCTTTCATTTGTATTTTCTTTGGAATGTAATTGAGTAGACTTTTTAGCATATATGTCTTTAACTAGTAGATAAAATGATTTGTTTTCATTTTTCTATATTCATTTATACAGATCATCGGCTATTAATCTGCTGCAGAGAATAAAAAAAGAAAGCAGAATCAATATTATGCAGATACTAATGCATTGTGCCCATCAATTACAACCTAATCACCAGATTTTAGCTGCTCACCTATTGATTCAGTTAGACACATTGGTAATGTTTTAAATTCAGAAAAATTTAAGTTTATAGGTTACAAATTCTATTTCTTATCATGAAGAAAGTTCTAGGGAACAAAGATGGATCATTCCATTTGCATTCTGTTAACTCTATTTTGAGTATTGCAGAGGATAAAAAACGTGATTGTTTCATGATTTTTGATATTGCAGTCTATAAAAGCCATAGAAGAATATTTTTCCCTTTCAATTGAAATTATTTAAACTTTAGTAACCTTTCTTCATTAAAGTATTAGACTTGAATAGGATTTAATTTAACTTATATACATTGTCAAACAACACTGTCATGCAGAACCCACCTGATAAAAGCTTGTTCAGAGAAGAAGCTGTGCAGATTCTTCTAAGAACATTGACATCTGAAGAAAGCTCAGAACATATATTATCTGCATCCATTCTATCAAATCTTTCTGGTACATATGCTTGGACAGGAGAATCATATACAGCTGCATGGCTTCTGAGGAAGACAGGCTTGACCTCTCTCTATCATCAAAACATGATACGAAACTTCAACTGGTTGGATCAGAGTCTACAGGTAAGCTTCGAAGAAGGATTATTATATGTCAACAAGTAATATGTACGAGCAGCTGCGAAGCCCAAATACTTCAAAAAAATGGAGAAATATTAGTGTGTAACTGTGACATGTGTCCAATATTTCCTGATACTTATTCATATAAAGTATCTGGTAATCTTTTTAGTTCTTTTTGAAAATATTTTCACCGATACTATTAAGATACATCTAGGATACTTCTTACCAACTAAAAACACAGTTGTTTTTCAGATACAATACATCTTCGATATGTCTTACTAACTAAAAACACTAAGTCGTATGTTTTTTGTGACACGTTCATCATAGCAGAAATAATATATTCAAATAAATGTCGGGGAAATATGTGATTATGCCTACGTGTTATGATCACAATTCACAAGTACTTTTCCTCATGTATCTCCTTATCCATGGCATATTGTATCTGTATCCTAATATGTATTCACACTTATTATTATGAGCAGTGTTGTGCAGTAACAACTAAGGAAATAAATAAAATTCATAACATGCAGGATACAAGCATAGATGTATGGTGCAGCAAAATTTCCAAATGTATCATAAGTGTTGGAGATTCGATCTTCCATACTTTAGAGAGAGGACTGAGAAGCAAGATTAAAAGGGTTTCTAGAGACTGCCTTATAGCCATCTCATGGCTTGGATGTCAAATATCAAAAAATCCTGACAGCCTCAGTAATTCAGCATCTGAGATTATATTAAGAGGAATTGAGCAATTTCTGCATCCTGGGATGGAATTGGATGAAAGACTTTTGGCATGCATGTGCATGTTCAATTATGCTTCTGGGAAAGGTATTGTCCTAACCTCACTTTATGTTAATTAACAAATGTCATGACAGTGGCAATTTATCTAAATTGAATTCAACAAATTCAGCAACTAGGTTCTGTTTGGATAGATTTACTTGAGTTTATTTACTGGTATAAAGCACCTCTGAGACTGCTTGGGAGAGCTTATGAAAAAAACTTAGGAGATGTCCATAAGATTCCATGATAGCTTATATGAAAACAGTTTGAATTTATTTTATCTTTTGTTATTGAAATAGCTTATACGAAACACTTATGTGATAAACATTCATCCTATAGCCTATAAGCACTTAATTAATTTGTTTATCCAATCTGGATCTTACTTGGCAGCAGTCGCGTGGGCATTTTGTCCATGGACTGACTGAACAGAAAGGGAAATAACTTGTTCACTTTAAAACCGATTTATTTAAGAAAATGATGAAAGCATAACGAATCATGATAAAAAAAATACCAATTGCCTCTTCTAAGTAAGACATCCATTTTCATGTAGGAAAGCAAAAACTAATGCATTTCTCAGAAGGAGTAAAAGAATCATTAAGACGACTTTCAAACATAACTTGGATGGCCGAGGAGTTACATAGAGTAGCTGATTTCTTGCTTCCAAACACATCAGTAAGTACTCATTTACGTACCAACTTGTAACACTTGGAAAACATTATCTATGTTAAAGAACTTTAGTAAATTACTCATAATTTGCATGATTCATGTTCACACCCAAATCCTTGAGGCATATTGCAACTTTAGTATAAGTAATAAATAAATTGCAGTAAGTACTAACTAATTTATTTTGTTGCCTCACCTTAATCATCATGGTGGTAAGAGCAGCGTATTTCTTGTGTTCATACACAAATCCTTGAGGCAGGTCGCAACTTTAGCACATCGGTTTGCTCCCTCATATACTACAAGGGACTGTTATTCAGTGGATATTCAGATGGATCAATTAAGGTAATAACATATATGATTTGAGTCAATGAGTTATGTAGCTATCATATTTCTCATTTATAGACTAGATATGATAAATCATGTTTCTATTTTCTCTAAGTCAGCAAAATAGAAAAATGTTGCTGGGCATACTTAACTAATGTCATTTTTTGTGGTGTAATTTTCTCTGGTGAAATAATAAAACCTGTTTTTTGGTACAGCTCAGGGGTATTTTAAACTAGACTGTAGTATTTAAACAAATGTCGTAATCCATAATCATAAGTTTGAATAATATAATTGACCAAACTCCGTGATCGAATCTTGCGCGTTCTATGTTTGTGTTTTTTCGTATCTGTTTTCTTTGGAACCAGGGTTGTTGTTCTAACAAAACTACTGTCTGTTGGTGTATTGAAAAGGTCTGGGATATTAGGGGGCACTCAGCTAGTCTTGTATGGGACATTAAGGAGCACAAGAAGTCAGTGACATGCTTTTCGATTTATGAACCACTAGACAGTCTTTTAAGTGGATCCACTGATAAAACCATAAGGGTAAAGTTAAAACTTTCTTTTATGGTTTCCACTTTCTATTATCTACCAAGATTTCTAATATCAAAAGTGAATGAATTAATTACCTTACAATGCACAAAATAGGTCTGGAAAATGAACCAGAGAAATCTTGAATGTCTTGAAGTAATAGTCACGAAGGAACCAGTTCATCATTTGCGCGCACATGGCGAGACAATTTTCGCAATTAGTGAAAAACAAGGAATAAAGGTGATGCTTTAAATTTCCCTTGATGTATGACATGATTTAACTGAAAATTCAAAGCAAAATCACACAAACATACAGCACAAAATCCTCTAAATCTAGACTTTGATACTACCTTAGATCTTTTACCAGTTAAAAAAAGAAGTTAACCGTAGTTTTGCTACCATCAAGCCTTGGATAACAAAAACTTGGGACAATTATAACAACTAATGAGTTTGTCTTGTTTACTTTTTTCAGCTTGTTAACAAATCAAGAGAGATAAGAGATATTTTCAAAGGTAAGCATGGGAAGTGCATGGCAGTGGATCATGGAAAGTTATATATTGGCTGCACAGACTCAAGCATACAGGTTAGTTTTTTTTGTGTTGTTTGACATACATTATGGAATCAACAAAATATAATCATGATATGATGCTTTATTTTAGGAATATAACGCAACACACAACAGGGAACTAGAAATCAAACCACCTACAAGAAGTTGGAGGAAGCAAAGTAAACCAATCAATTCAATTGTAGCCTATAGAGATTGGCTCTATAGTGCAAGTAAGCATGTTGAAGGAACAACATTCAAGGTGATAACTAAAACTTTTAGCTTAAAAACAGCTTTGCTTTGTCCTTACATGGATGGGAAACTTTAGCTTAAAAACAGCTTTGCTTTGTCCTTATATGGATGGATTATGATATAGGAATGGAAAAAGAGTGCAAAACCCAAAATTTCAATCCTTACTGACAAAGGAGATAATGTGGTAGCCATGGAAGTGGTAGAAGACTTCTTATACCTAATCTCTAGCTCATCAGCAAGCAGCATTCAGGTAAAAGAAATAACCTAATACTATTACTTATGTCGCTAAATATAAGTCCTCTTATGAAAGAAACACGAGTTCGTCTCATGTCAAGTTACTCGATACATTTATTTTAATTTTTCAAATATACCTCTAATTAGTATGAGAAGTCAGAGTTGTGCACATCAATACCGAAAGGGTGTTACTTTTCTTAACATATGTTCAAACCGTAAAAGAAGCATATAATAAGGGGATAGAGGTGTTACATGAAATTGTTACCTTCTTTTTTAACTCCCATATGCAAAACTGAGCCTAGGTGAATAAAACCCTATACATCTATGAAAAAATTTACCAAAACAACACAATCAACTGCTTAATTTGAAATCAATTTCTCAAACAGATCTGGTTGAGAGGAGTACCAAAAAAGTTGGGGAGATTATCAGCAGGGAGCAGGATAACAAGCATGTATGCTGCCAATGACATTATTTTCTGTGGTACTGAGAAGGGACTAATCAAGGTAAACACAACCAACTCATCCAACCTCTTGTTATATATTTCCCTAAAAATAATGTCTAGCCATGATGACATTTCCCAATTTTTCAACAGGGCTGGATCCCTCTGTAGGAAGAACTTCAATTCATTGTACATACATGTTTGTTCTTTCAAGTTTGAAGTTCAAAGCTTTTGCCAGCCTAGTATTACAACAAAGATTAGCCAGTATGGAAAGCTTAGTCATGTTATATATGATACGACTCCATTGTCAGACACAAACCAAATGCATTTAATTCATATGTCAAACGCTTAGCGAGTTCATAAGGTACATAACTTATTACTTGTCAGCAACAACGCATACACCGGACACCATACTCACACAGACATTGGTAATAATTTGAGAAAGTGGAATTGATTGAATGTAGCACATATTGATGTTGTGTTTGTATCAAATATCGACAAGTGTCAGACGTTGGACACATCTTCAATTTGAAATGTCGATGTTACATGTGGTTACTATAGCAAATACTTTGTGAAATTTGTATTTTGAGTGAAAATCATTGTGAATAATAGTTGATTGTCTAGCGCAGTACAAGAATGTTATTTTTCTTTTGGAAAAGGTACATGAAATGTTATTATTGTAATGTATTGTAACAAATATCAATATGTTATTCCCATGAATTATAATTCTGCAAAGGTGCAAATCGTTTTGTTGCGAAATGAAATGGAAGCTTTTATAATCAAACGTGGCCGAGCAGAAATCAACCAAAATGGTTGCTACGCAAGTATATTGAAAATAAAAACATTGTTTTCCAATCGTTTATCAACAACTCTACTCCATTATGTAGTGTAGAAATGTCTCTCTCAAAAGATTGTTTCGTTCTTCGTGTTAACCCTTTGATTTTCGGGTAAAAGTGTTCTCATAATCTAAAAATTTGACCGGAAGATAATTAAAGTCTAACAAAAGATTGTTCTGCCAAAAATTAAACTCAAATTATCTTATGAAGCAAAATGGGTGTTTGATTTCAAAGACACGCTATATTGCTTTCATTGTTCAGTTAATTTTGGTGATATGTTATATTTTTCTGTCTTTTTAGTCATACGAGCATATTCTCGTTCCTGAAATGAAGTCCAACGGCAAATTAGATTTTTTTTCAATAGAAAATGCTAGTGTATTGTTGGACCTGTAGGAAACTGGAGGGAAACACCAGTATCCACCCATTCAAGCAAATTTTAGCTTAGGTTGTGAGCAATTGATATGTGGGTGTACTACATGTCAGATAAGTTATGTCAGGAAATATTGTTAAATGATTTTGTTTCTGAAAGATTGGAAGGGAAGAACTTATGTCAAAACAACAACAATACTACATTTATGTCTATTGAGCAGTACATTAAGAACTACACAAGTTTGACTTATGACCAACTTAATGACCATGTTTTTTTGGCATTTAGAAATTAATATATACATTTGATTTATTTACTTGAATTTAGTGGTTCGTTGTTTATTATAATTCCTCCACCCTACCCTGTAATGAAGGAAGAATTGTTCACAAACGTGACAATGATTCAAATATTTTCTTCTTTGACCTAAATCAGTATGATTGCAAGGTTCAGGTTGTTGCTGATGTCAGGTGCCATGTACTGATTGTTGTTTCCTTAAGTGTTGGTACATAACATTGTATTACCTTATGTCAATAATTAGAACTTGTTTTCTACATGTTTGTTTTGTTGAAAAAATGATTTGATGATGTTTTTGCAGAATTTTTTTTCACAATGATTTGTATGTTTATAAGGAAATGACAAAATGTTTTGCCCCAAGTTTTCGAAACAAATCCTTCATAAAGTATTTTTCATTAAGAAAATTCCAAAATAAAATGCTCTTAATTTCAACCTTTCACATGAATAATAACCATGTGATATGACAATTATCATGGGAAAGTTTAGTTATACATATTATTTTCTCACTTCAAACATTCTTCTCGATCCTTTTGGGTCTTGATATAATACAAATATATAAATCATAAGCTAACATGCAATGAGGTGCACCCTTCTAATTTGGTTCCTATGTTTGTATCATTGATTTTGCATACTATTCTTAATATGACAAAACTAATATTTAGGCTAACATGCTTACTGAGTTCATGTCTTATGTAACACCCCAACTTTTAATATTAGTTTATTTATATTATTATTAGATAATATTAGTATTACTGTTATTATTAGTATTGATTGTTATGTAATATTAATTTAAATATTTGTATTTACTGAAAGAATAGGTAAGAAGAAAGTAGATGTGTTGGTTAATAGAATTTTTAGAGAGACTAAGAAAGTAGAGTGCGAACGGAGGTGTAAATAGTAAGGTGGTGTAGTTATATAAAGAATAGTAACAAAATTTAGAGGTACAAATAATAATCACAATTGCGATTTTAGGTATATTCTTGTCACTAAATTCACTATTTTTATGTGCTAAATTCGTAGTTGATTGAGGTTATATTCATGTGTGCCGTATTGTGCTTCTCCCCAATCATGACTAATTTGATTAACCACGTGAATCCAATTTCACTTTGATTACTTGAATTTAGACAACAAATCAATTTTGAGTTATTTTGTTGCCTAACTATTTTCAGAGAGATTTATGAATATAATAGTTATAATTGAAACTATTTCTACCATTTTTAAATGTATCATTTTAAGATGAGTGATTAAATGTATTATTTGATGATGTGTGATTTAAATATGTGTTATATTAAGATGTGTTATTTGAAGTTTTGTGATATAAAGATGTGCTAGTTGAAGTTGTGTGATTTTAAAGATGTGTTATATAAAGATGTGCTATTTAAAGATGTGTGACTTAAAGATGTGTTATATAAAGATGTGTCATATAAAGATGTTTTATCTAAATATGTGTATTTTTCGAGTCATAAAAAGGTGTCCATTGTCGAGTCATTACTTGGTGTTTATGCATACATGGTCAATCTGATTTAAAGATGTGATTTAACGATGGGGGATGAATCCGTAACATACCTTTGATATCCAAAACCGGTACAACATGCATATAGAGTCGAGTTAAGGACATTGCATTCACTGTCAAGCATATTTGAAGATGTAGTATATTTAAAGATGTGTTATATTTAAAATTTTGATTATGTATTTAATGATGTGTAATTTGTAAATTATTTGATGATGTGACATTTAACGATGTGTAATTGATGTGCTATTTAAATATGTGAAATAAATTAATATATGTGCTATTGAAATAAGTGTAACTATTTTAAGATGTGACATTTAAAGATGTGCTTCTACATGATTGTGTGTGAATGATCTGTATTTTTCTAAATGTGTACTTGATATACTTAAATGGTGTTGATACCTGTATGTTATATAAGATGTTGATTGATGCCTATTGATTTTTATTAAATAATGTTTATTTTTAAATGTGAATATTATTCAATATTATTCGTATGAGATGTATATATGTCTAAATGTAAATGATGTATTTGTTCTGAATCTTTACATGTGTTTATGCACCTCTTATGTTGAATATATTATCATCCTCTAGTTGCGGGTTGGGCGCCTACACCCTCTTTGTGTAGATTTGCATGAAGAAGAAATTAAGTAGCAGTGAGTTGTTGAAGACGTTATTGGCACTTCCTCATTTATTCAATCACTATTGTTGGAGTCTTATAGAGTTGAATGCTCTGATTAGTACTGGAGTTGAGACAAATTGTTTTTCTTATTTACTTTGCTTTAGAATTCAATTTGAATTTAGTTTTGTTGAATATTCTCAATGATGTGACAATTTTATTAAAGTTTTCTTTAGAAGTGTAACATTCTTGAAGATATGAATTAAATTGTTTGAATTTTTATGAAGATATGTGACACTCTTGTGTGTTTATTTATTTTGAATAAATTTTTATTATAAAAATAAAATGTGGGATTAGGGTGTTACACATTACGTCACTGATCACTTGTCAAACACCAATGCAGACACCGGACACCATACTCACACAGACGTTGATAATATTTGAGAAAATGCAAGTGATTGAATGTAGCACGTGTTAGTGTTGTGTTCGTATCAAATATCAATAAGTATCAGACATTGGATATATTTTCAATTTAAAATATCGATGTTACATATGTGATTACTAATGGAAATACTTATGAAATTTGTATTTTTAGTGAAAATTATTGGGATCAGTAGTTGATTGTCTAGCACTGTACAAAAAATGTTATTATTGTAATGTAATGTAACAAATACCAATATCTTATTCCCATGAATTATGATTTTGCAAATTGTTTTGTTACGAAATGAAATGGAAGCACTTACAATCAAAAGAGACCAAACATAAATCAATCAAAACGATTGCTACTTGCTACTCAAGTATATTGAAATGGGAAATGATATATATATATATATATATATATATATATATATATATATATATATCAAATGACACTAAGGTGTCAAATTAAATTTGACACCAAATCATAACCATTAATTCAACTTTAATCCGACGTCTCCCATCAATTCATTAAATGCTCACATGCTTTCAAATGATTCATATTTTAATTTTAGAAATAATTTATTCTTTCTTCTTTAGATTAATTATTTACCAAAAATTCCATGATGGTATTATTACGATTTGTTTACACTATTCACAATCATCCTTTTTTTTAAGGGGCTATCATCCTTATATCTTTATATTTTATTTTTATATCTTTATTTCTATTAACCTTTTTTATTTTTATTTTACTTAGAAAAACCCAAAGAAATTTGATTTATAAAGAGCACAAAGGATAATGAATGAACGATTGCACTCAAAATTATAAAGAACATATGCTACTAAGCGAAAAGAAAAACATAAATACTAAAACACCTGATACAAGAATATTAGCAACGTTTTGTCAACAAAAAAAAAATTATTAGCAGCATGAACTCAAGAATCATATGATCCATCAAATGAAAGTGTAGCCAATACAAACATGATACAAAGATAACCCAACAAAAATTAGTAAATAGAATCTCAAAAAGAGTAGGGAGAAATCAAATGGCAGTCATCTACTTATCGGTGCAAAATATAAGGAAAATAGTAAGTAATTAACCAAGAGAAGAAAGAATAAATTATTTCTAAAATTAAAATTTGGCTCATTTGATCAAGCATGTGAGAATTTAATGAATTGGATGAGAGACGTTTGATTAAAGGTGAATTAATGGTTAGGATTTGGTGTCAAATTTAATTTGACACATTGGTGTCATTTGATCTTATATATATATATATATATATATATATATATATATATATATATATATATATAAACACACACATAGATATATCGAATAATTTAATCATGAATGCTTACCGAAGACAAAGCCAATTAGATGATACAATATTATAGTCACTTCCCACTGTGTATTCTGGCCAATTAAATTATATATAGGGGATATTGCCTTGAACTCAAACATGCTTATAACACATGCGCTCTTTACTTGAAAACCATTGTTTTCCAATCGCTTATCAACAACTCTGATCCATTATGTAATGTAAAAATATTTTTCTCAAAAAATTGTTTCGTTTTTGGTGTTAATAAGTAAAGTCCGACAAAAATTGAACTTAAATTATCTTAAACAATTTGTGGTTATTAACTATCAAGTCCAATTACTTGAGTTTTTGCTCACCGATGTACATAGTGCATTATGCAAAATTAACCAAAAACACAAGTAACCAAAAAAAGGAAGAAAGTTTTGCTAGCATATCATGGCAAAAACTTAACCCTAATGACAACCTAGCATCCAAAATGACACGATTGTCCCTAAATTATCAAAACTATCCTACCAACTTCGGACCTACTTCATTTTACTAAAATACTAATTCATTTTCCTTCTTCTTTTTTACTAGGCTCCTTTATGTTATTCTTCTTATTTTTGCTGTATTTTCAATTTTTGTGTGTCATGCCTAGCCAAAACATGCACCGTCTCACTCTCCACCATAGACTGGTATGAACGACTAAACTATGTGCGCCTAATATTTCAGCTTTAGCAGTCAGGTCTTACATAACATTAATTTTAACTATTAAGTCACGACTCACCTTCACAGAGCAAGACATTCTTCAACACTAACTTGATTGTTCAAATCATGTTGGCTTACCTCACCGTATCAAATCTTACCTCAACATTAGCTTGATTGTTCAAGTCATGCTTACCTCGCTCTGAACAAGGTTGTGCATGTCAACTTGTTGTGGTCTCCTTGCCAAGTGCTTCACAACTTGCATGAATGAACAACATCGTTGAAGCGTGTCTTGGTTCCACATGCTCTGTACATATGTGTTGTATATAAGAGGGATAGCAAGCTCTACACACGACCATACTCGTAGCAAATGACAAATGAGAGACTCTGGATCACAATTAGTGACTGTTTGTGTTTAGCGGTTGCATAGCATAAAACGTGCGTTTGCCGAATGCTACTAATTATAACTTTGTTAAATTCACATTAATCTATTATCGGAATGCGAGAAATCCATGGTAAACGCCATTCCAAAATGTTGTTAATATGTCTTATGTGGCGCAAGAGACGACTATTATGTCAAGAAGTAAGAAATATATAAAGAAGTACTTAGGTTGCATTTCATGTAGCCTAAGTAGATGCCTATTTACTTTAGCATTTCATTTCATGTTGTTAATCTACGAATTGTACCTTTTTTAATGTACTTCCTTAATCATATCAAATTATTCTATAGCTCCTCTTATGTTTATACAAAATAACTCACTTGTTCTATATTGTGTTTACATATGGGAACACTAAGTAAAAACTTAAAATATGGAGTTGGTTTGACTTATGTTAAAGGTTACTTTCTTAGATTTTTAGAAAATATCTAATTTTTTATTGATTTTTTTATAGACACTGGCGTCAATATTGATGCTAACATGTCCTACTTTAATTGAGTTGGTTTAACTTCTTTCGGAATAAAACTGAGTTGGTGTAACTATAATTATTTTATCGTTTTTAATTATAACTCTTACATAAGAGTTTAGGGTTTAGGGTTTAATTATAATTTTTTCTTCAAAAAAATTACAACTCTTATAGAATATACCACAATATAATAAAAATTCGACTTATATTATAATGCAATTGTTCCTATCATAATAAGATTTAACAAATTTATTTATTATAGATAAAGAATAAAATAAATGTTGTTTGGCGAAAGATTAAAATATTATTATACAAAACTAGCGAAAAGACGGATACGTAATGTTTGAAAATTTTGAATGGTATTTATTTTTTTTATAAAATTTTGATTTTGATTAAATGTAAAAATATAAATGATCTTTTCTTTCAAACTATAACTAGAAAACTAACCGTAATTAACTATTTAAATGACACCAACAATAAAACAAAAAAAATAATTTAAATTCTTATTTTTTTTCTTCTAATAACACCAACAACAATTTGTTATTCTTTTTAAAGGATAAAAGAATAAAAACCGAACATATACATAATCGTGTTTGTTAGAATTTTTAAATTTTTAAATTTACCTAATAAAATATAACGAGTTGGAAGATTATAATTGGAAAATAAAAAATTAGCCCAAAATCATCATCTATATTTAATCTTCAAGCTAGTAAAATTTCAATTGTTTGGCTTCGTTCCCTCTCCTCGCATTCTTACTCTACGCTCTGTGATTGGGAATTAAACCCTAAACCGGAACACCTCTTATACGACGTCGTAATGGAGGCAATAGAACCAGTTGAACCCCAATCCCTAAAAAAGCTTAGCTTCAAATCCCTAAAACGTGCCCTCGATCTCTTCTCTCCCGTTCATCAACAACTCCCTCCTCCTGATGCCGAAAGGTTCCTCCTTTTTCCTTTTCTCTTCTTAATTCTTCCCATTTTCATGTACTTAAGTCTTATTACTTTTTTTCTTTTTTGCAGCAAGAAAATTCGTGTCAATTACAAGGTTAGTTTCATCTTAATTATACTTACTCGTAATGGGCTTGTTTTTAATTTTGTTAATTTTAATAATTTAGTAATCATAATGCAGTCAATTATAATCATGGATTTGATTTTGAGTTTTGTATGAAGTTTAGATTTTTCTGATGGCTTTCAAGTTTTTTTTTATATATTTATTTTTGGGATTATTATGAATAGATGTATAGTTATGCTAATGTGGTTTGTAGTCATAATGGGTTTAGTTTTATGTTAATTATACTTATAATGGGTTTGGTTTGAGTTTTTTTATTTTTATTTTAATTTAGTAATCTTAATGCCCTTGATTAAGAAGGGGTGTGGATTGTATAAAGTTTGTACTTTTCTGAGGATATCAAGTTTTTTAATTATTTTTTGGATTATTATGAATAGCACCTTTAGTAGTAAAGATGGTGGAAACTAGGCTTTAGTTGGTTTAGGCATGTAGAGTAAAGACTTGTAGAATCTGTACTAGTAAGGAGAGTATGTCAGACGGAGAGTAGTCAAATCACTAGAAGTGGAGGAAGACTTTGAAAAACTATATGGTATACGATAGAACATTATGACGTTGTTTGATTCATGTAGCTGACCTCACCTAGGGGGATAATGATTGGTTTTGGTTGTTGTTGTTGATTAGTATGAATAGGTGTAGTTATGCTAATATGGTTTGTAATGGACATTAGGTTCATGCTGAGTATGGTGGAATTAAAAGTACTGCTCAACCTTCCCAGCAGACAAACTCTGCTACACAGAATCACTCTCAACAAGCAGGGTCTTCTAACGTGCTTGCTCTTCCAGGTATGAATATGGTACTCATAGTTATAGTTATCATCTTGGTTTTTATGAATATGATTATCTAGTTGTTGGCATATTGATGAATTGATGCCTAGGTCGTTATGGTTTCTATGAATCTTTTTGCTTATGTGGTTAACTTTTACTGTATGTTTGGATTGAGCGTGCTGGAGGGGAGGGCTTACTTTTGATTTTTAAATTACAAAGACTATAAAATGTTTTTTAAAATAAACTAAGTGGAACTGAAGTATTATATGATCATTTATCATGTTGTTGTTTAATTATTATTTTTTAAATATCAATTATATTTCAAGATATAGAGTTAGCCCTCCCCTCCGAAACCCCCCTCCCAAATGGACCCTTACTTTCTTGTTATATTGCCATTATTTGTATTACATCAGTACGCCTGTCTGTAATATTGTTGTGTTTTTCTTTTTCAGGGTTTGAATTTGTAGGAGAGTAAGTGTTATTTATATCGGTTTATGGAAACTTTTGTTATATACTTTTGAGGGTAATATGTATAGGCTTTTGCAGACCTTAAGGCTCTGTTTGAGAGTTTGGAGGTGAGGGAGGGATATGGGGGGAGAAGAGGAGAGAAAAATAGAGAGAAATCTTACACCTGGTTTCAGAGAGTGTTTCTATAGAGAATGATAAAAGAATGCTATGATTAATATAATTTTAATTTGACTATCATAACAACATAGATTGGATTTGAAGAATGCATATCAAGCCTCCAAACCTCCAATACAATTTTTTAGTTTCCCCTGTTTTGGGAGAATTTTGTATTATGAAGAAAAATAACTCCCCCATTCAAGTTAAGGGACTATCTTTTCTTCCATCTCTCTTTCCTGCTTCCTTTTACCCAAAACCTTTCCCTCTCCTAAACTCCCAAGATTCTAAGTCCCAGGACCAAGGTTTTAAATCACAGTCAGGGTTACATATTGATCTTTAATATTGCGGAAAATTGAGGATAATTGTGGCTGCTGCAGTGTCAGTTAAGGTTTTAGAGACATAACAACTCTTGATTCATTGCTCATATTGCAGTTGCAAACCTTTTGTTAAAACCTTGTTTTGGACGACTACTTTCTATGTGGAATATCTATGGAAGGCAAGATTGCAGACTTGAAATATGTTGTTTTTATGTGATTCAATGTTAAAGTTGTTCATGACAGCAAATAATTCTAGCAATTTTTTTTCTTTCAGAGTGCCAACTCTTGTTGTGTTCTTTTTATATAATCCTTGAATCTCGAACCTATATTTTCCATTTTCTATATTATGATGTTACGATGAACGTATCTTGGTTTTAGCCTTCAATAGCATCAGTTTGATGAGTCACCTTGTGTATTATGGCATTCCTTGTAATTTTTGTTCTAGGTTGGTTGGCTCTCTTTAAAATGCTTCCCGATTCCAAAATGTTTTCTCCCTTTTATTTGAAATTTTGACATGGCATCTTATTTCCACATTTTTCCATTTAATTATTCTTCAGAAATTAAGAAAACCTGGGTTTTTGTGTCTAAAATGTTGCTATTTTATGTATTATAACGACAGGTCCAGGAGATTCCAAGGATCTCCAGAAAGGAGGGGCCCAAAATGCTTTGGTTGTTGGTCCAGCTATGCCATCCACTGCTACGTAAGAATATTTTTTCTTTAACTTGTACAGATTTTGGCTAGGGACAATCTTTTGCTCACGAATAATCTGACTTGATCTTTGTTATCAGATTTTTGCAATTTTTGCTTCTAACAGTTGTAATTTGAATCATACGTTCTGCTTGCAAAAGCTTAATAATGAAGCCTATTGTGTTCAATATTATGAAATATTTTTTGAAGAGCCTATTTGGCTTACAATATTTTATAAAACCGTTTACGATGTAAACACGAGAAAAGATTGCAGAAGTTGATGAAAATTTGCTAAGGTGTGAAATTTTATTTTCAAAAGAAAAATATAAAAGTATTCCATGCATTGGGAAGTATTCTGTTCCATTTATCTTTTCTTGTGTTTTGATATTTTTAAGAAATTGATAGATTTTAATACAATATCTTGAAATCACTTTTCATTACTATTCCGTTCTGTTGTAGAAAGGAAAGCCATATTAGGTTCCAAATGAAACATATATTGTGTCACATGCAGCCTGCAAAGTTTTTGAACAGCTGTTAAAGATGATTGGTTCTTATGTTATGTTTCTTTACAGGAATGGTCTTGGTTTTCAGGGCAAAAATACAGTAGTTGTTTCTACCTCTGGCTCATCTGAAAGGTTCTGGTTTTCTCTCGATGCCTCTAAATTTAAGAGCTTATTTTCATGCTCATTTTGTTGGTTCTGCACACTACTGTTGGTTTGACCTTTTTGACTAAACTGTCGTAATTTCTAAATATGACAGGAATTTCTCAACATCCGCTTTGATGGAAAGAATGCCAAGTAAATGGCCACGACCTGTGTGGCATGCACCGTGGAAAAACTACAGGGTGAGAACTACTTGACCACATTTTTAACTATTTAATGATAGATGAGTGGTTGGGGGGTGTTGGGTACCTCAACTGGTTTGAGATAAGGGAGTTGGACGTCCAGAGTTAAAAAAAAAAAAATGATAAATGAGGTATTAGGTTTGTTCTTTTTCATTCTCAGATTCTGTGAACCAAAACCAATGTTAATTGGTGATATTTGGTACGCTAGCCAGTAGTTTAGGCGAAGGACCTGTTTAATTCCATCTTCCTATAGCCCCCATTTTCTTACCATAAATGCAAGGATGCCTTGGATTAATTACTTTCAGAATTTCCATTCGTCTGCTGGATTTGGATCATTATCTTATTGTTTGTAGGGGCTTAGCAAAATTTTGTTCTGGTTAATAATGAGAAAGAGATCTACGTTGGCATCCACTATATAGTAAAAAAGAATCAATTTTAAAATCTATTTAAAACATTGAACTGGTAATGCTTTACAGCTGGTTCTACTCAACACCACAAATTTCAATTTTAAAGCTTGGCTATTCATAGGCTGACATTATATCAAAATAATGGTTGTGTGTTTGCTAATGGCTTAATTCTTTCATTCTAATCAGGTCTAGCACACATAATTTTTCTGATATCCTTTTAAATTGTAATACTTCTGATATATTTTTAGCTGAGAAATATAACCATTAGTTATTTTCTGTAGGTCATCAGTGGTCACTTAGGATGGGTGAGATCTGTTGCAGTTGATCCCAGTAATACATGGTTTGCTACTGGTTCTGCAGATCGAACTATCAAGGTATTTGTTCACAAAATGTATGTCATTGTTTCTTGTTATGAGAAGGCATGTTGATTAGATGGAAAACATGGGACCCATGTTGAATTGTTCATTCTGTGGGTTACTTTCTTTCTTTGCAATTCAATCTAAAATAACCGTCCTTTTTAAGCAACTAGTGCAGTAACCCGCCATGCACGATGTATGTTTGGCTTGTGCGCGGCTTCACTATGCTTATGCCTTTTGTTAATTAATTTCAGATTCAAGTTTTAAATTGCTGCAATTTTTGTTAAATATTATAAGTTAAATTTCTCTGTATTCTTTTCCTTGAGTTTTTTGTTGTTTTGTTTTTGGTTTTGAAAGGATAGATATTCTTTTCCTAGAGTTATCCATACACATATATTTGCTCTAAACTGAAGCTAGGAACTTTGAAACGGTTTATTAGCTTATTCATGCTGAGTTTATAATTTTTTTCTCTGTCCTATCCAAAGCTTTGGCTGTTTTTTTTTTGTTGCTAAGTTGTTCATTTGGGCAGATATGGGACTTGGCAAGTGGTGTTTTAAAGCTCACATTAACAGGTCACATTGAACAAGTAAGAGGTGAGGAGCCAAGGTATAAATATTTGATAGTTGTGGCAGCTATTGTGAACTGGTTTAGATTAACACCGTGCTTTCTCTACAGGCCTTGCTATTAGCCACAAACATACCTACATGTTCTCTGCTGGTGATGATAAACAAGTTAAATGTTGGGATCTTGAACAGAATAAGGTAAAATTCCTATTTAAGTATTTGTTTTTCTGGTGAATATTTCAGCAATTACGGAACTCTATCAAATATATCTGGCCACTAAAGCATGTTATATTGTTTTATTTAGGTTATTAGGTCTTATCACGGTCATCTGAGTGGTGTTTATTGCTTGGCTATTCATCCCACAATTGACATTTTACTGACCGGAGGACGTGATTCTGTCTGCCGGGTATGGACGTTGTTGATATAGTTAATTGATGGTATATTTAGATTTAGACGGATGCAATACTTTCAGCTCATCTATTTCAATTTTTAAAAAATAAATATATTATTAAGGAAGTAGAAATGTGACACTATGCTTTGATGATACTAAATTTTCAGGTCTGGGACATACGCAGTAAAATGCAGATTCATGCTCTTTCAGGTCATGAGAACACTGTCTGCTCTGTGTTTACACGGCCAACGGTACACAGATTCTTTTCCTGTTGTCTATATTTTTAATTATCGGTAATCCGAATATTGTATGGTCAGTAATCTATGTGTCCGTAGTTCTGTCCTCTGACATTTCAATATCTGTAATAATGGCATGTAGGGTTATCTGAGTGGCTTAGTTCCACTACAAATTCTTTGATATGATAAATGTTTACACAGACTTCGGCATTCAAATGCGGCTTTGAAACATGTCTTACTATAGTTTTATACTTTTAAACCTTATTTTTTCCTTGCTTTGGGGAGCCTTATTTTGCTCATTTTTGTTAATAGGACCCTCAAGTTGTCACTGGTTCTCACGATTCTACAATCAAGATGTGGGACCTTAGATATGGTAATTTATTGTTGATTTTTTGTATCTTGTTTTTCTTCTTTCTGATGTGATTATATATGCACTTGAATTTAGTTCCTGTATGGGTTTTGCACCAATCTTACACAGAATGCGTTTCATGCAGGTAAAACAATGTCAACTCTTACAAACCATAAAAAGTCTGTTCGAGCAATGGCTCAGCATCCTAAAGAGTATGTGTTTAATATCATTTGATTGTTACTTGTAAAATGATTAACTATTTAACTATGGTTGAATTTTTTGTTAATATTATTTAAATTTGTTATATGATTTTGTCTTCTCAGTCTCGCCTTTACTTCTTTGTTGGCTGCAGGCAAGCTTTTGCATCTGCATCGGCTGATAATATTAAAAAGTTCACCCTTCCAAAAGGAGAATTTTGTCACAATATGCTGTGAGTTCATAAACTTAATTCTTATCAAACTTGTGTGATTATGGGGAACATCAACTATTAGGTTTGCCTTTTATGGTAGAAGAGAGAAAAATGAAAGTGGACCGTAATTGTAAAATGTTACTGAAATGAATCCGAAAGAAAAAATTACAGTAGTCTCATATATATATATATATATATATATATATATATAAATTGTAGATACTATGCTACTAAATAACTGTAACTAACTGAGTTGCTTTCAGTTAGTTACAGATCAAAATATTTTAGAATAAGCTAAGCTTCTAATAAAACTAACAAACATAATACATACAAGCTGCAACTAGTGCAAATGCTAGAAAACAGAGAGGGCTGGCGAATAAACAAAAGTGAACTTGTTGGAAGAGGAATATCAACCGAGCATCTCTATACTCCATTACTCCCCCCTCTAGCTAAGAGAGGGTGTGAGCCATTGAGAATTTGATATGGACCACACATTTTTAGTTTAGATCATAAACTGTGACTATGGAGGTAGAAAGAGCCCTGCCCTTGGTGAGATGATGTGCTAACACAAATAATAACTTGAATAAGCTTGCCGAAGACCTTTTTTCCCAACAAAAAGGAAGTCTAGTTTCATCCCAGCCGAACTGTGGATTACCAGAGTCCACTTCCACTAGAAACAAGAGTTGAGACAAAAAAAGGGACTGAAGACCACGCAACTGAAGTCTGAATTAATGATTAATGTAAACATGGAACTGAAACCCTATCTGAGCGCTAAATTTCTGACAAAATGGTAAAGACAGAACTGAGACCATACAAGCTGCAACTAATACAAATGCCAGAAAACAGAGAAGGCAAGATAATAAACGCAGTATACACATAGAAAATGGATAGCATCAGCTGAGCATCTCTGTACTTCAATATTAGTAAAGAATCAGATAGTTTCCTGTGAGATAAATCACAAAAGCAAGATCAATTTGTATTTGTTTGTTAGTTGTCTATAATTAATATTCATGTTCAAGTTCTCAAGGAGCTCACTTGGGTTAGCCCGGTGGTATTGACTTGGGACCTGGGAGTGTGCTCCTCCTCAAGGTCTCGGGTTCGATTCTCTCCGGTGCTAATTTGGGTGGGCTAATTTAGTTTCTTCAAAAAAAAAAAATCATGTTCAAGTTATACGGCTTCAAAGATATTGGTTAGACGAATATTGTTTTATAGTAATTGACACATTTCATTATTTGTTGTACGTGCAGCTCTCAACAGAAAACTATTATCAATGCAATGGCTGTCAATGAGGAGGGTGTTATGGTTACCGGAGGTATTGGCCTAGAACTTAATAAAATTCTGTTGGGGATTATGTTTGATAGAATAAATTAAATTAATCATTGTCCCCTAATTTTCATGAACTTGTAACAAGGGATTAATTTTAAAGTCCCTTGATCTTTACTTGTCATATGAAATTTAATTTTAAACTTTATTTTCCCTGTTTCAGGTGACAATGGCAGTATGTGGTTCTGGGATTGGAAGAGTGGTCACAATTTCCAGCAATCTCAAACAATTGTACAACCTGGTATGCATATTTGACTGCTTTTACATGCTTAGGTTGATGCTAGTTGGCTGTTCTGTACAAGATTGATATACATATATAATGACTGTTATCTGTTTTCCTCTCTCCCCAACCTTCCCTCTTACAGGTTCACTGGACAGTGAAGCTGGTATTTATGCTTTAACCTATGATGTCACGGGCACGAGGCTTATATCATGTGAAGCAGACAAGACCATAAAAATGTGGAAAGAAGATGACAATGCCACTCCAGAAACACATCCCCTCAACTTCAGGCCTCCTAAAGACATCCGTCGATTCTAGTTACGCGGTTCTAATTTATTCGGTCGTGTAATACACATTTTGATTAGATGTGCTGTTATTTGGAGGTCTTGATGTACAATTATTTTTATTCACACTTCTCTTTGTAACATACTTTTCTCATCTTTTTTGTACCATTGTATTTACAATTCAGTTTAGCGCATAAGCTACACAACCCTCAGAACACCAAAAAAAAGAAAAGAAAAAAGGAAATGAAATTTGTCAGACATGTATGCTTTGTGATATTATTACTCGTCTAATGTCTGTTCATCCAAGCAAATCTTTTGGTTTTTTCTTTAATACATTACATAAGTTTTGATTTTTTTCAACATCTAACTAATAAAAAAAATCATTTATAAATGATATTTTTAACAAAAAATAATACTTCCATAATTATATTACAATCTAAATCATTTCTGCAGAGCTACAATATTTTAATACACATTTATGCAAGTCAAACAAAGTTCAAGAAGCACAACACAAAGTTCATACTTTGTATCAGTTTGCTCACAAAATATCTACTGGGTATGAGTGAATAGTGTCTCTCCATGCAGTGGTGGTATCAGGCTTCACGTCTCCTAGGCATTTCCACACTGCACTGTTACACTTGAATCCACTTCCAAAGGCAATTTGCCACACCCTATCTCCATATTTCATCCTCCCTTTTGCTTCAATGTATGACAACTCGTACCAAATTGAAGAAGATGAAGTGTTTCCAAATCTGTACAGAGTCATTTTTGATGGCTCAACGTCCTCTCTCCTTAGCTTCAAATTTTTCTCAATGGCTTGTATAACAGCTCTTCCTCCTGAATGTATGCAGAAATGCTCAAAAGCCCTGTTGAATTTCGGAGTATATATGCTTGTTCTTCTTCTACTCCAAAGTTTGTGATAAATAATTGAAACTACGTATAGGAATTGCTCCCTCCATGGCAAAACCAATGGTCCCAATGAAGCAATATTTTTCTTCAACACATCTCCACAAACATTGACTATGTTCTTCGATATCGACACACCCTCTATGTTCTCTGGATCCACATCCTGGTATACACATGCATAAGATTGATCATCATATGCATTGATTGTTCTAACAATATGCTTCAGCTCATACTTTGCCTTGTGCTTATCGTGAACCCTGCTTGACATCAATATAGCTGATCCTCCCATTCTGAATAGACAATTAGTTAGTAGCATAGATGGAACTTTACCTGTGTACCAATTTAAACTAAGTGTCTCTGTGCTTACTATTAAAGCCAATGAGTTCCTATGAACTCTCAACAAGTCTTTTGCAAGACCAACAGCTATAATTCCAGCACTGCATCCCATACCTGATAGATGAAAGCTCATGATGTTGCTTCTCATCTTGAACTTGTTAACCACCATTGAACTAAGAGATGGTGTAGGACAGAAGATGCTACTAATAGTTATTACAATGTCAATGGATTTTGGGTTGATTTTGGTTTTTTGTAAAAGGTCTTTGATTGCTGAATACATTATTAATTCAGCTTCTTCAAGTGCAAAGGTCAGAGCTTTACTTTTAGGTATTTGAGCAAGACATGGAGGAATGGATGTTTCATCACTGAATCCAGATTTTGCACTGATTTTGCTTTGGAAATCAACAGCTTCTTGTTCCATATCATCAAAAAAATTGTTCTCTTCAAACATGGCTTTAGGTAGTCTATATGAACTTGGGGGGCAAAAGCAGTTAAAATCAATCAAATAAATGTGCACTTTTCTTCTACATGCAAAGTAAAGGATTGCTAAACCTACTACCAAAAGCACTGCAAAAAGATGGTTAGATGAGACATTAGTGCTCATAAGTTTTGTAAGCATTTCCAATGAGAAATACAAAGTGTAAAGTTCCATTTTTTGGCATAAGTTGAAGTTTAATTTGTTTTGGCTACCATTTTTAGGTGTGTGATGTTGATATTTTATGTCATGATTATATGGACTTAGAAATAGAGGAGATTTGTCATGATGAATGTCTTTGCATGAAAAGAGAGAGTCCAATGGGAAAAGAAAAGAGAAAAATGTGGAAGGAAATGATCATTCTTTTAGTACTTTCCTAAATATAGGCATCATACCTGGTAACATCTTGGCATGTATATTCTTCCACGCAAAGAACTCTTATTGTTTTTAATTTTTCTTGTTTGTTTATAGATGAAGTAATAAAGACCATTGAAACTCACACATACCATAAGGTTCCGAGTTCGAACCCATATGAAGGGTCTGATTTAACAATTTCGGTATTGTCAGTTGAGCTAGATTTTACAGACTTTAATCAATTTTTTTTGTCCATGTTAAAATTGATTTGTGAATTAAATTTTCTTATCTTTCTAATATGGTATAGTTTATCTTTAAAAATACATAACATGCCCAAACACAATGCTATCAACAAGTCCAAAACATAATGATACTGACAAATTTAAAACACAATGGTCAAACAAATACAACCTACAATCCAAAAAACATTAAAATACTGGGAAAATACAACCAACAAAACAAATAAAAAGAAAATTCAAAATACAATACAATCAACAAAAATAAGTAGGAAGAAGGAGCAAGAACGTGGATATTTTTTTAATTTTATTTAGGGATTTAAAAATAACTTAGCACAAAAGTATGTGCAAACTATGTAATTTTGATCGTTTCAATGAAAGAAGAAGAAGAAATAGAAAATAAACAACTGGAAGATGACATTATATTTATTTATCTATGAATTTAAAAAAAATTGAGGGGGCCAAATGGTCAACCACATAATGGGTGAAGCACTACATTAGTCAAAAACATCCAAAAACTGATTGTGTATAAAATTTTATCGAAATACTAATATGTAGTACTAACTATATGAGATTAAAAGTTGCTTTTGTTGACTCTTTAAAAAAAGTTGTTTCGTTGAAAATAAATTAAACTTCTTACTCTTTAGGGGACCAAAATGAAATTCATTCTCTAAGTTCCTTATGACATTAACTGTCTTACTCTTTATGACATTAACACTCACACTATTTTTACTCTAAGTTCCTTTAAGTTCTCTCATCAAAATATGGACATTCCTTCCATAATAACACCATTGATTTTCTACTTCTTTTTTTAGAGAATTTTTCATATAGAGTTCTTGAATAATCATGTTCGTTTCTTCTCTCCGTCTCCATCCAATTCTTGAACTCTCATTTTATTTTGTTTTAATTTAAATGTGCTTCCCACCACCCAAAAAAAAACACTTTTTGCTCCTTATCTTCATCTCATTTTGTAAAACCTTGATTTTGATCAAGTCAATGCATACATGACACTTCATTTAACTAAGTAAGACGTCATCTGTGTAGTTTTTAAATGAAAAAAATATCAACTCACCAATTAAAAAAACCTCATATCATTGAAGTTTCACATTTCAATACTAAATTCAGCATAAAGCTTAGAATTTGAAATACAATATTATTTATTTTATGTTCAAACGAAAAACAAGTATTGTTTATTTTGGAGCTGTTCACTACATCGGTTCCAAGTCACTGTAAGTTGATGACATGTTAGAATCTCATTCACTATATCATACACTCTCATTATAAACATTTGTGTCAAACTGGACCATGCCCCGTACCAAATCACCAGATCGATCTGTGCCTACCTCCGATCAATGGCAGAGCCCTAGCTTAGAGGGTCAGATTTTTTAGTATTTTAGTGGTGCAAAAAATAAAATTCAGAGGTTCAAAAATGTAAAATATATAAAGCTATATTTGTTTTTTTCTTTCAAGTTCAGATGGTTCAATTGAACCCCTCAAACCCCTGCCTCTGATCATGTCTGATCTCCTTTCTCAATCAACATTTTATTTTGGAATTGAATTCAGAGTTTCAATGTTTGCAAATAAAAAAAAAGTTAATTAATTAATATCAGCTCTAATGACGTATAACCAACTCTTTATTGGTGTTACAGTCCTTTGGCAATGATGGGATAGTTTCTTGTTTAATTACTTCTAAGTAACTGCATGCATTTTAGAGTTACTCATTGTTACTATATGTAAAATTTAAAACTCTAGTTTTAAATTAGTTGGCAGGATAATTAAAGAATGCTTGAGAAATGCCTCGAAATTACACACTCGTAGTGAATCTAGAAGTTTAATCTTGTATGTGCACTCGAAGGAACATCCTCATAGATCCTAATTCATGAAACATTCGAAGACTAAGCTTTTACATTAAAAATAACTACTTCAAAAGCATAGAATTTTTTTTTGGAAGTTAGTTAATGCAACTACAAATTTGTGAAGAAAACTATCATGAGTTAGAAATCAAAGACTAAAAGAGACTTGCATAAAAAGCTTCAAGTTAGTTAAAGGACATGTGACATGCATGCAAACGTCGAGGGTAGTTCCTTTCTTTTGCTATAAATAAGGGATTCATTCTCCATTTTAGCGAGTTCCTTTCCCGTATGTTAACTTGTCTAATAAATTATACATCCACATCCACTCACATATGATAAGCACCCCATTGGTTGTTGATCAAATGAAGTATATATGTACCACATTTACGTTCATAATATACAATTTTCAGTTACTTTTTGTTGTTACTTTTCTGCATTTTATTCGTAATGTTTTTATTCTTGTATTTTTACAACTTAAATTCTTCTTTATGTGTTTCTTGCATAGCAAGTATAAACTTAAAAAATAAAGTCTATCAAATTAAAGCCCCTAAGAATCTAACCTGAGTCCTAAATTCATCATCGAATTCATTTATTGAAGTGATATTTTTCTTGTCAGCAGTAATATTTTACGTGAGCATAATTGTGTTGATCAAATTACTTCTTTTAGGCTTTGCCTTACGGAGTTTTTGGTGGCATTCTTTCTCTGAGTCCTACGGCAGAAACATGCTGCGTCTTCCAATTATTATCATTAACTGTTGCTTAGTTTTGGTCTATATTTTCTTGGGTGTTGGAAATGAATGTTAGACTGTGAGGTGCCAACTCGGTTGGGATCTCGCTGCTTATAGTGATGATTTTACACTTTAGTTCCAGAATAAACATAATGATAAACTCGTTTTCTTAATTAATTTATGCAATGTAAATACAGGTCTTTCCATCTTTCTCAATTTTTATATTACCTTTCAAATTTTTCATTCTTTTCAAACAAACACCAACTTGTAGATCTAAAAAAACAAACCAAACTAAACCAAGTAGGATTGATCATCTTCTCATTCACTTCTCCTGACAAATAAGTGATTTGAGGGAGACATCCCTCTTTGCATTTTTTAATCTAAAACTAAGTGTCCAGAAGTTATTAATACAAGTAAGCTTAGTTAAACTAAATAGACTCATTTGAAGGGATACAACTCTATTCGTCTTCATTTTTCAATTTACAAAACTTATTAAACCTAAGACCTTCCTTAAAGAGAAACTCAACTCTCACCACTTCCCAATGGCAATGGTTTTTCTCTTCTCCAATTAATTAGTAATTTGACACAGCATTGCAAAATCATATAACCTTCTATCGAAAGGTACTCCATGAATAAAATATGCCAGTCAACAGACTTGTTTTTGTGTGACTTTTACAAACGCTCAACAAAGGCAAAAAAGAAATGTGTTATTTTGTCGAATCAGTGCATTTCAATTTCAGATGGTGCAAAACTCAAAATAACAACTTGATATTATGAGGTTTGCTATCTGATGTAACATGTTGTGTCCAAGCTCACAGTCAGAGTTGTTGCATGATCACCACAAATGCCATGTACTAGATTGGAAGTGAATGAAAAATGGGTAAATTAGAAATAATTCTAAGTAGCTATATTGTAAATATTAAAGGTAAAGTAAATAAATAATTGCTTACAATCATAACCATTGTTCCTTTTTGTAAATATTGGTATTAGAAATGATCCACTTGGAGATCAGCATGAAGTGAAACCAGAAGCTAAGCTATTACAGTTAACCCAAAAGCACATTTAGAAGCAGCTACATGGCTTAAACATTCGACTGAGTCATTCCTCTTTGAAATGGATGCAGATGTAGAAACTAGTTGTCCTTCTAGGTTCACTGCAATAGTTGCATCTTTTTCCCTTATGGGTTCATTATCTTCAATTTGGGTTTGGCCTAATTTAACTCTAAACCCAGCTTGTAAGGTGAGGGATGTCTCACACTTATGAACTCATTTTCAGACCATATCTCATCCAATGTGAGACTCACACACTGCAAATGTTGTTTCTCGGTGTCTTGCTGAGACTCATTCAATAATTGCTTCTGTTTCATCTCCTCAAGGTCTTACTTCTTGCTGAACATCAGGCCAAATTGTCCATTGTTATGCAGAAAAGGTACAATATTAATAATTGTCAATCGCATACTATCATTTTTAAGTTTATAGACATAACAAAGACCTAAGTGGATGTGAATTTGATATTTGTAAAGAGAGCTTCCCATTTTGGTTCCATCCCTTTCCTTCACATTTTTCAGTTTCTTCTCAATATAATCAGAATGTGTAACAGCTAAGTGCCAATCAACAATTTCAACAAAGCAACTATCATAAGTTACTACCAGTAGTCTCCACAAGAGCATAACCCGCCTTCAAATTGATGAAAACGGATGCGATCCCTCACAATTATCTCTCTGTTTAACATCCTTGAGACAATTTTAATCCAATTATGACAGTCTTGACAAATACGCAAGTTCTTGGAAATCGTGATTTTTGTTCCAGGGCTACTTTTCAGAACTCCGTAAGCCAAAGCCAACTTCTCGCTATGAAATGTCAAATTCGCCTCTTTTTCCTCTTCAGAAACATCCATCAAAACAAGTTCTGTCAAGGGTGTGAATCCTTCCAGTTTAGCTCTCTGCATCAAACCTTCCAGCACCCTGTAAATTGCTTTCATTTCAGAATGTGACTGATCAGCTGCATTAAATTGATGAATGCTGCCCCCCAATTCAATCCAGCTTTTACCACGCTTTTTACGAACTCCTCCCTTTTTCATCATGTGCCTCACCCTCTCAGCACCATGCCAATTCTTGAAAGAGCAATACATGTTTGACAGCAAGACAAAATCTCCACTCTCAAGACGGGAAATGTTCGCAATAGCAAATTCACCAAGTTCTTTCTTTCCGTGGATTCTACAAGCACTCAAAAGTGATCTCCAAATAACAACATCAGGCTCCACAGACATCGTCTTAATCATGCAACATGCCTCTTCCAAATGCCCTGCTCGTCCCAAGAGATCAACCATGGTTCCATAATGCTCAAGCTGCGGACGAATCAAAAACCGATTCTGCATCATTTCAAAGTACTTGCGACCTACCTCAACTAACCCACAGTGACTACAACCTTTCAAAATCCCAACAAAAGTAACAGAATCCGGCAAAACATTTTCCACCTCCATCCTTGAAAAAACCGCGGTTGCATCCAAAGCAAGTCCATGAATGGCCAACCCATTAATCATAGCATTCCAAACAGAAACATGATCACGCACCACACACTCAAAAATCTCTTTCGAAACATCAATCCTACCACACTTAGCATACATGTCAACCAACGCAGCACTGAGTATATAATTAAGTTCAACCTTTTTCTCAACCATTAGACCATGCACCCATTTCGCATTACAAAATGAACCGAGACGTGCACACCCCGTCACCACAGAAGCAAAAGTAAACCCATCCGGCTCAACTTTGGCACTCAACATACCACGAAAAATACTCAATGCATCAAGAAAGCGCGAGTTTTTAACATACCCTCCAATGAAGGTGTTCCAAGTAACCACATCTCTAACAGGCATTTTATCAAACATCTTCTTGGCAGTATCACATTCACCGGATTCCACTAAGCTTTCAATCACCAAATTCATGTTGAACAAATTCATAACTCTGGAAAACACATGATGGGCTATGTTGGGTTGGTGGCAGTGTGCATAGGTTGATATTAGAGACGCTACAAGAGATGGGTATGTGGCATAACCAAGTATGATTATCCTTGCGTGAATTTTAGCAACGGTTTTGGAATTCTTAGAAGCTTTACAACGTTTAAGAATGTGGTGGAAAATCCTACAATGTGACATAGGAGGAACGAATCAATTTGAACGAGGGAATCAATGATTTTGTAATGTAAAAGAAGCAATTTTCTTTGTTCCCTGTGATCCGTTTAGTTCGAGAGTTTTAGAGGGAAGGGGAGGAAAGATTTTTAATTTGATGTGTTTGGTTCAATTTGTAGAAGGGTAGGGGAGCAAATATTTTTAAAATTTGATTGCATTGTCATAATTATCATTAAATTAATTTCAAATCTAAATATTAACCTTGTAACAATTTTTATTATTATTAGATTATATTATTTTGTAACAATTATATCATTATTATTAGGTTATCTTATTCTTGTAACAAATTTTATTATTTTATTATATTTTTCTTATAACAACTTTGATTATATATTAAGAGATGCGCTATTTTTTTACGGAAATAATTGGCAAAAAATGCAAGAATTACAAAGAATTGCTCTTATAAAATATATATATATATATATATATATATATATATATATATATATATATATGATGCATGGAGCAAAATACATGAGTCAATTTGAGATGAAATAAACAGCTTAGTTAGATATGCGCTACTCTTCGGTTTCTGAAATCGTAAAAACTAACAGTTTCTTTTATTTAATTAAGTTTAAGGGTAAAACGGTAAAATAATATTAAAATATCTCCCCTCCCCTCCCCTTGCGATCCAAACACGTTTTTGATTAAAAATATCTCCCCTCCCCTCCCCTCCGTTAAAACCCCTCCCCTTCCATCCCCTCCTAAGTCTCGATCCAAACGGACCCTTAAAGTGTGAATTTTGAAGATTATTTGTAGTAAAATGAACAAAGAGATGTAAAAGAAGGTGAGAAAGGAACAATAATGGCGGAGCAAGATTCATATATGGAGATGGAGCCAAACATGTTAGCTTCTTGTTTTAAGAGTGACCATTGTGACTAAACCACCAAATATTTGACCAATTTATCTCTTATAGAAAATAGTTATATGTTAATACGTAATATGTGACATTAAATGACATTGTCAAAAAATGTTGAAATTATATATACAAGTTTCTAGACTAGGCTAGCTACTCAACTCATATCCTCATTCTCACCTAAGTGCAATAGTGCAATGAGGAACTAAAAAACTCATCATTTTAGATCTATACGCTCCTAACTTGGGGAGCAATGTGGAGCCGACCTAAGGGAAGATTTAGGAGCAAGTAAGGAGGCAAAATATTTTCTATATATAAGGATCACTAGCTAACCCTAATCTCATTCACAATCGTCACACCTCATACACAACCAACAAGACCTTGTAAATGGCTCATCCTTGGCTAGGTTAGAGTTCTTAGCAAGAATGTTTGACACTCATAATAGGGCCATCGTAAAAAATTTCATACCACACCAATGCGCTGAAGTCTACTACCATGACCCTACGTCTTCTGTGGAATTGCATCATCCTTTTCCATTTCAGATCGATCTCAACTTTCTTGTAGGTTAAATATATGAAAGAATTAACGGATGGTGAGGACCAGTTCGAGATATATACTAGTAAGCATTATTAATTTTAGTGACTTTGAGATTTTTGTACCGCTCTCAATCAATATCATTTCTACCAATTTTAATGAATCAGTATTTTATTTTATTTTTTAGCTAAAAGAAAGGGAAATGCTAAGATCATCTAGAACATAACATCTCAAATTAGGTGTTTAATTTGATCAAAAACAATAAAAAGATAGAAAATGAAAAAAGAGAATAAAAACATAACATCTCTTCTGTCAAAAAAGTTGTCACAAAATGACAGTACTTGCATCATTTCACGTTTCACTTTCACTTGTTGTCTTCTGGTAAATCGAAGTCACTTTCAATCTTGATTCAGACACACAACAAATCTCGGAACTCTCCAATGTTGGAATCCTTAAGCTTCAAACACTTCTTTCACAACCTAAATCAAATCACAACAATACCCATTTCAACCCTAAAATTCATTTCTTCTCTTTCAACCCTCTCATTAAACCACAACTCCTCAACCACTTCGCAACAAACACAATTCACAGTTTCATATCTCATTACCAATTTCGGTTTCTCATTAGAAACCGCTTCAAAAGCTTCAAAACTAGTTCAATTCAACACTTCTCAAAAACCCGATTCAGTTATCGTTGTTTTTAGAAACTACGATTTCTCTGATTCTCAGATAAAAATCATCATTAGACAAGCACCCAAAATTATTAAATGTGACCCCTACAAAAGGGTTTTTCCAAAGTTTGAATTTTTAACCTCAAAGGGTGCTTCAAATTCTAACATTGTGGAGGTAGTTGCCAGAAGCCCTAGAATTCTAGATTCAAGTCTTGAGAATAATATAATCCCACATTTGAATCGTTATGAAGGTTCCTTCCTTCTAATGAGAAAGTTATTGAATGTATACTTCATTGTAAACATTTCTTTGGTCATCTTCATTTTATTAGAAATGTTAAGATGTTACTTGATGATGGAGTTATTCACTCAAATATCACTTTTTTATTGTCTAAAAGACCATCTATATTATTGTCTTAGACCATATGCAATGAAATAGTTGAAAGTCATGTTAAGCATGTTGAACCATTGCAAGGGGGTGATGAAAATTGTTGAAAGTTGATGTGGAGGAGAGAGGTGAGAGTGGAGTCAACATGTTGAATGCTGAAAAGGTGGGGGATCTGCAGGCCACGTGGCGCTTCCTGAGTGACTGTTTGGATTTATATCATTTTAAATATTTGAACTCAATTATTTTATTGCAAATGATTTTTTTTTACCAAAATTCATAATATTTTTGTTGTTTATAAATAGAGACTTGATTCATTGATTTGGACATAGAAAAAAACGAAATTTTCCACTAACTTAATATTATTATCTTTCTATTAACTTTTCTTTTTAAGTTTTAATCTTTTTTAGTGAAATTAAATTAAATTAATTAAATAAAATTTTGTTTTTGCAAAAATCTAAAAGATAAATTGTTAAGTGTTTGTTATTTTAATTTACTTATAATCTTAATTGTAATTTTATGTAATCATAAAAACAAAAATATAAAATTAAATAAGAATATGAAATAAAAAGTAGTGGGGTAGAGTGTTGAATGAAAAATCATTGAAGAAGGTAAGAGTTGAATAAGAAAGAGAAAATGACGTGAAATATTGAGAAGAGAAAAAGTGGGTGTCTGAGTGTTGAAACCATTGTAAATGGTCTTATTATTATTATGATATGAGGAATGCTTTGGATTTGGTTAAGGAAATGGAATTTCATGATCCTACCAATATAAATTTTTGTCAAGCATTGTTAGCTAAAAGGGCCATGTGTCGAAATCTCGTTGGGATGCGAAAGTTGTTGTCTTTAAGAAATGGGGTTGGTCTGATGAAATGGTTCTTGAGAAGCGGCCATTGTGTATGTTAGCATCCACGGAGAAAATTAATAAGGTGATGAGATTTTGGGTCAATGAGTTGGGTTGGAATTCTTCGGCTCTTGTCAAAAGGCCGGAGGTTTTTTCGTATAGTTTGGAGAATAGGATCATTCCGAGGGCTTGTGTTGTTTCGTATTTGATCTCCAAAGGTTTGATAGAAAAGAATATTGAATTGTCTACTCCATTTGGTGTTTCTTGAAAAGTATGTGCAGTGTTTTAAGGAGGAAGGAGATAATTTGTTAAAGTTATACCTAGAAAAAATGGGTGTTTGAAAAATCAGGGAGGACGGTCTAGCATCCGGAAGGGAAGCTGTTGAATGGTTATCTTTTAAGCACACATTTTGTGTAATTCAACATCTTTGCGATTAGTGTGTATTGAGGTGGATACTTAGTTATATATATATATTTTTTAATCAGCAAATTTTATTACGCTAGGCTAGCACGAAATGTGCTATACCCGCAAGGATACTAATACTTAGTTATTAGTTTCATGAATCTCAATTGTTGTCTTTGGCTTTTGATTTGAAATATTTTAAAGGGTTTTAAGCATTAGGATTATTAGTGAAGAAAATATGGACTGCTGCAGTGACGATTAGTGCTTACTTCCTGATGCAGATTGACAGTTCCTTCGCCTTGTTTAGTGAAGAAAATATGGACTGCTGCAATGATTTATTCTTTTAAAGATTTTTTGTAGTTTCTGTTACTGATGTACAATGAGATTCAACATTGTTGTTGCCTTTACAAACCATGGTTTCTCTAACACTCAATTACATGAGATGATTGCAAAGGTGCCATACCATGGTTTCAATTTTTTCCTCCTCAACGGGTGTTTAGCCTTAATTTGGTTATTTTGTTCCTTATTGGATTTGAATACTTGTTCAGAACTTGATTGGAGCTAGTTTTATTCAACTTGTTTAATTTCGTGAAGGCACAAATATTGGTTTTGTTTTTATGGAAATGCTAACCGGTGCGTCCCGGAGGCACTGGTTAAACATACTAAAAAAAGGAAATTATATAGTAATTATTGCATTGAAATTGTGTAATTAATCCATATAAAATCAAAATAGTTTTTCCTTTTTTGGTATGCTTAACCAATGCCTGGGGCACCGGTTGGCATGACCCTTATTTTTAACTTTGATATTCTTTTTCAAAATTGTAATGTATATTAGTCTTAATAATACCTAATAATTGGACAGTAATTCATGTATGCTTTGGGGTGCAACTGTGGTTACTTTTCAAATACCGAAGTACAAATAATTTTCAGTATACTTTGGGGTGGATTGTAGTTATTAGTTGTATAAATATATTTTTTAGGTTTTGCTTGCGATTTGATTATTTGACCTTTGAAGAATATGAAATATATGAATGTTCTTATTCGATGTTGCTTAAATGTGAAGCAAAGACACGGATGGAATGATTTAACTAGTGACTGCTGCAGATGCTTTTAATGGAACCATTTCTTGTTGCAGTTTTTTGTGCATATGAGAAAATATGAAATAAGAGTAAGCATCAGTAGCTGACTTCCTGATTCAGTTTTACAGTTCCTTTACCTTGTATGATGAAGAAAATATGGACCGCTGCAACAATTTATATTAGATTTTGGAATAAAATCATGTTATTTTGGTAATTGAAAACTGAATAATACTTCACTTTATTAGTTTCTATTATGATAAAAACTCCAATCTAAATAATGAAGTTTTATTTGGTTTATATTAGGCCATTGTAAGAAGGGTCCCATGTAGAAGCATGTTAGGAGTTCCACATCGAGTATATCAAAGTGCTTGATGTGGTACTTAAAGGTTCACCCACCTATTGGACTAGTCTTTTGGGTTGGGCTCTCCTTATGGGCTTAAGTCCTAACAATTGGTACTTTCATTGAGAGTTGGACCACAGAAAGGGCTACCTATAGGCTCTCCTCAGATTTCAGCCATACCGACAATCTTCATTAGATGAAAGGTCGCTAAATTAGCGAAACGATTTGTTGAGTCACCACCACTCAATCTGACCGGATACACTATGGATCATCAACCTCTCAAGGTTTTGGGAACGCGTTCACATTGAACACCACAACATGGGAAGATGAAGATGAGATGAGAACATCGTGGCCATCAACTATAGCTTAGACAGCAAACATACAGTTGAACCAGAGATAAGAAATGAGCAGCTGAATACAAAGAAGGAATGGCCCAAAAGAATGAAACAAAAGCCCAGTTGGCTGAAAGGATTTATTTAACTCTCTTATTAAATCTTAGTAGTTAGTATAATCTAGAGGGTTCATTTTATCTTTTATTAGTTTTACGGTTTCCTAGTTTTATTATAACTAAGTTAGCAAAATAATAGGGATTTCTGTTACACAGAATATGCTAAGTTCTAGGAATTTATACACCAATTTGATTTCAATAAAAGCAAGCAATTTTTCTGAGTTATACGTTCTGAAATTTCCCTTCTCATATTCTTAGATTTGTAATTGATCAACAACTTAATAGATTGAAGACAGCCAGAGGACTTCTTTGGGGTTAGGATTCTCTCCACTTGGAAAAATAAATATCAATTACTCATATTCATATGTGATGAAGCTTCTTTTATATGCTTATTGACTCTACCTTTCCCTCCCTCTATTTTTCTCTTTTTTGTTGATTATTCAAATTGTTCCTTAGATTTTGTTATGATAATGAAACTCTCTATGTCATGCCTTATATTATGTGTTATCCTCTTCGGTTGATGAGAGGGCCATATTAATTCAACATATATAGTTTCCAAATTATTTAAACGCATGGGGTAAATGATGATGTAACTGGTGTTTGAACTTTGAAATGAGATTTGGATTATTGAAGAAAAAAGAAGGGATGAATTGATGAATCTATTTCTTGAGTTTTTTTTGTATGGTTTTATGAATGCACAAGAAGAAGATTGCTGAATGATAATGACAAACATTTAATCCAACTCACATATGCTAATATGTGATTAATGAGAATGACAAATTATCAAAGGGGAAAATTTTGAGTAACTTCAGTGTTGTCGTAAATCTTGGATTTTTGTTTCTTTTAATAATTGTTATTTTTTAATATGTGGGTAACATTTATTTTAGAACGGATGAAATACTATTTTCATCAAATTTCCAAAAACAATATTTTTAAAAATGGTTAAATTGGATATCCATTCCTTTAACTATTTATGAAGTTTCATATTGTTACCATAATTAATTTTTGTTATGTTTTGTTCTTCAACTCACTTTCGAGTTTCGTTGGTCAAATAAATTATTTATGTTAAATTTAGTGGAAAATGTCAACATTCATCATCCATTTCATCATCTTCAACACCAAACCTAAACAAATTTATCATCTTCATCACCTTATCATCAAATCCGGAAAAATACAAAAATTAAACCAAACATAGTATCATCATCATCTAATAAAAAATTAAACCCATAAATTAAACTCAAAATTTAAAGATGATATTTTTTAGTTTGAGATTTGATGATGAAAAGGGTGATCAACCTAAACATTTTTCATTAAATTTAACATAAAAAAATTATTTGACTCACCGAAGTGAGTTAATTGAGCAAAAATTACATTTTTAAAATTAAATGATGAGACATATAAAACCTCATGAAACTTAAAATTACAATTTTTAGTTTAAATCTACAACAAAAATGCTACATTTCTTTCATAAAAATTCATGGCGGATAAATAAAGCATGTGTAATAGTAATTTTAGTTTTTGAATGTGTAACATAACCACGATAATCTATCAATGTATTGAAATTTCAAAACAATATATAATTGTGTGTTTCATTAGTCAAAATTGCCTTTTAACTTAAAAATAATCTTTCAAGGTTGATATTAACTCTTTTTATCCGGAGATTGATAAGACAATAAACAAGTATGAGTAAATAGGTAATTACCCCTTAAAATTGTAAGTTTCATCAATTACCGCATGACGTTAACAAAACTTCAATTACCCTCCTGAATTTGCACAACGTTTATCAATTTACCCCCTCCGTCAAATTTTTCTGTTAGTCAACATCACGTTTTGCAAATACACCCCATGAAGTTTTGCACTTATGTGTAAAATACCCTCCAAACTTGACAATTTATATTATTTTTTTCTTATACTTGACTCAAAAAATATTAAAGACAAACAATTAACATAGTGGTTGATATCCTTGTAAAAAAAGTATAATTATAATATTTTTCAGCTTAGCTACATATTTATATTGATATGTTTTGTTTTATAAATAAATTAGATGACATTTTTTTTAACCAATCATTCAACAATATAATTCATTGCCATGTGACATCATCTATTAATTTGATTGGAATTGAAATTGAAATTGGAGATGAATTAGTTTGTTAGCAAAATTAGAAACTCATTTCACATATTGTTGGGTTTTGGGAGTTTTCTTGTGTCTCATTGTTGTTTATGGATAGCTAAACAATTTATGTATGCTTATCTTCTTGTTTCATTCTTGCACATCTTGTGCTTGGATGTGGTTTTAATAGTATAAGTATATTTTGCCTTAGCAACAAAAAAGAAGTAGTAGGTAAGATCATGACAATATTGAAGTATAAAAATGAAATAGAAAATCATAAGTGCAGATAGGGGTGTCAACGGGGATTTTCAGAGCGGGTCCCCGCGAGGATTCCCTGCACGTGGACCCATTTTCGGAGATTTTTCTTCCCCGTGGGGCGGGGATCGAGAAAGTATCCCCCGCCCCATGGATTCCCCGATCCCCGTGAAAATACTATAATGCAAGGTATTACATTTTATGTTAAATTCATCTTAGAGGCTTTGATGTGCTGCCAAAATTGGTTCCGAACAGAAATGCAAGATATTACATTTTACGTTAAATTTATCTTATTTTTATCATTTTTATTTTTATAACCATACTTATAATTTAGCTATTTTTTTCTTAGGTTATTCAAAGTTATTGGCTTCTTTTGAATGTGTTAACGAGGATATTGATGATGATGAGGTAGTGTAAATATTATTATTGTTGACTCGTGTTTTTAAAGTATATTTGTGAAGTAGTTATGCTTATGACAAAAATAAATATGACTAAATGTTTACTTGTTGTAGGAAATGAGTCAAACATAATTGTGAAAGGGTGATGGAGGAGAAGATCTTATAAGGAAAAGTTGGAAGCAGAGACATGAATTTTTGTTGTGAATGGATGTTTTCCTATTTTGAATTTAAATGTAACTTGTATTAAGCAATGTGACTTGTCCACTTTTGTGGTTTTGCTACTAGATTATGACTTAATTCTCTTTTGCTACTAGTAATGTGACTGAATTAAGTAATGCAACTTTTTCTATTAATTCTCTTTGTTTTCTTTTGATATCTATTAGATTTGTTTAGCGTGGAGTATGCATGTTTGTATATGTTTAGCTATTTTACATTATGTTGACCAAGAAAGTAACTGTTCAGAGCTCAAATTTGGAAAAAAAAATCGTGGGGATCCACAGGGACGGGAATCGAGGAAAATATTTCTCAATGACGGAGATCGGGGACGGGGACGGGAAACAGATTCACCGGCGGGGCGGGGATCGGGGAACTACTCCCACCCCCGATCTGCCCCATTGACATCCCTAAGTGCAGAAGAAACAAGTATTAAGTGGAATGACAATATTGAGTTAAGTACAAGAAAAAGATATATAAATTTTCAAGCCCGGGGCATTTTGCACATAAGTGCAAAGCTCCAGAGATATTGTAAAATGTGATGTTGACTAACATTAACTGAGGAAGTAAATTGATTAAGTGTGTTTTTCGAAACCTGCCGTCGCATCCACCGTGAAGCCACCTCAGATGAACCAAATATTCGGCGGCGGAGGAAGAGATTGAATTTGAAGGTAACAAGTTCTTCATCTTCATCCCTTTCAATGTTTGATTTCTCATTTGAATCTCAACATGTTCAAGTTCAATAGAAGAACCCTAATTTGTTATCTCAAAGGGTTAACTTTCCCACAATACCCAAACCCATCGCAAATATTTTCTTTGCATTTCTGCACTAAAACTTCAGATTCACCTTCATTTGTTGTGTCCTATCTCATCCATAAATTTGGCTTCACCCCACAATTTGCTTCCAAACTCTGCTCTACCTACCATGTTCGTTTCAAGTCCACCAAAACACCTGATTCTGTTCTCACTTTCTTTACAAATTATGGTTTCTCTCATTCCCAATTACGTTATATGATTCTCAAGGCACCATGGCTACTTTCCTGCGATCCCTCCAAAAGGGTGTTGCCAAAGTTTCAATTTTTTCTCTCCAAAGGTGCTTCTAACTCCGACATTGTTAACCTTGTCAGTAAGAGCCCCTTGGTTCTTGCTGGAAGTCTGGAAAATCTTACAGTCCCAACCTACGAATTGGTTTATAGATTCTTGCAATCTCACCATGACACTATTGCTTGTGTAATTCAAAATTCACATCTCTTTGGACAGAATAATGTGACATCTAATATCAGATTGCTATTTGAGAATGGAGTGACCGACTCAAACATGGCAAGATTGCTTCGGGACTGGAGTCAGGTATTCCGGACACGTGACATACCGATGTTGGTGGAGGAATTAAAGGATTTGAGGTTTAATCCTTCAAAAGCATCTTTTGTTATAGCGCTGCTTACCAAAACAACTATAAACAAAACCCTATGGAAAGAGAAAGTCGACACCTTTAAGAAATGGGGTTGGTCTGATGAAGATATTGGTGAAGCATTTAGAAAGGATCCTCATTGTATGTTAGCATCCATTGATAAAATTAATTTAGTGATGAACTTTTGGGTCAATCAGTTGGGTTGGGATGCTATGGCCATTGCCAAAGTACCAAGGGTTATTAGTTGTAGTCTCGAGAAAACTATCTTACCTAGGGCCTCAGTTGTGCAATATCTTCTAACGAAAGGTTTGTGGAAAAAGAATGCAAGCTTAACTACTCCATTTGTAATGACTAATAAGTCGTTCCTTAACAGATACATAATACGTTTTAAGGAGGAGTCATCTTATCTCTTAAAGCTCTATGAAGAAAAGCTGAATCTTGCACACACCAGAGACTAAATTGGCATGTCATGAATCTCCCCCAGGTATTTTAGTCTCAATTTGTTATCTTGTTCCGTATTTGATTTGAATATTTTTTTCATAGTCGGTGAATGTAGCTAGATGGGTTAACTTGTTTCATTTCCCACTCGGACAAATGTTAGTTTTGTTATAATTGATAGTCTTTCAAAATTGTGATGTATATCAGTCGTACTCGTGATAATACCTAATAATTTGCCAGTAATACTTTTAAAAGTTGAACTTTTCTTGCATTTATGGGCATGTGTACTTTTTTGTGACAGTGTCATTTCTCCTTCCCTGTTTTAGTCCAATAATCTAATGGCATAAGTTAAGCTATACCGGAGTAGGTTGCTGTGTTCGAACTGATTTTAGGTTCTAGTTACAATGTTAGTTACTTTGCAAATACCAAAAAGGCAAAAACTCAAATAGTTGTGGACTGATCCAATCTCCGGGTTAGCTTAGGGGAACACCCGAGCAATTGCCTTCGTGGATCCAAACACGCTCACAAGAGAATAAGACCAATAATGAAATGCGAACAGCCTAAATCGTGAAAAATCAGACGGATATAAACGGACTCCATGACGTCTACTTAAGTCACTTTAGTGAAAGCAAACCAACCAGAAGGATTGGAGCTGTTGGATGTTGCTTGGTGCTGCTATAAATTAACAACCAAAAAGCTATGCGTCGAACTTCAGCCCCTTCGAGTGGGCGACGCCTCATCCATAATTTTGGGTTTTCCCTGCAATTTGCTTCCAATCTTTGCTCTACCTACCGTGTTCGATTTAAGTCCTCCCAAAACCTTGACTCTATTTTCACATTCTTTACAAACCATGGTTTCTCTAACACCCAATTACATGAGATGATTACAAAGGCACCATGGTTTTAATTTTTTTCTCCTCAAAGGGTGTTTAGGCTTTAATTTGTTATTTTGTTCCTTATTTGATTTGAGCACTTGTTTACAACTTGATTGGAGCTAGTTTGAGCTGGTTTTATTCAACTAGTTTAATTTCGTACTTGCGCAAATTTTGGTTTTGTATGGAAACTTACCAAGTGAAAACTTTCAAATTCAGAGAAACCCTGGAATTAAAAGTGGGCAATCCTTAGCCAAATCCTTCTTTTTGAAAACAAACAAATAAAAGTTTAGACAGTGAAAATCAGAAAAGATTAGTCTTAATAATACCTAATAATTGGCCAGTAATTCATGTAAAAGTTGAATTTTTCTTCCACTTATGGGCATCAATACTTTTATGTGATAGTGTCATTTCTCGTGCCATGTTTGCTTTGTCTGATAATCTATTGCATAAGTTCAGCCATATACTAGAATAGGTTGCTCATGTCAAAATGGTTTTCAAGTAGCGGTTGCAACTGTGGTTACTTTTCAAATACCAAAAGTACAAACATTTTTCAATATGCTTTCGGGTGGATTGTAGTTATTAGTTTGTATAAATCTCATTTTTTAGGTTTTGCTTGTGATTTGATTATTTGACCTTTGAAGAATATGAAATATATGAATGTTCTTATTCGATGTTGCTTAAATGTGAAGCAAAGACACGGATGGAATGATTTAACTAGTGACTGCTGCAGATGCTTTTAATGGAACCATTTCTTGTTGCAGTTTTTTGTGCATATGAGAAAATATGAAATAAGAGTAAGAATCAGTAGCTGACTTCCTGATTCAGTTTTACAGTTCCTTTACCTTGTATGATGAAGAAAATATGGACCGCTGCAACAATTTATATTAGATTTTGGAATAAAATCATGTTATTTTGGTAATTGAAAACTGAATAATACTTCACTTTATTAGTTTCTATTATGATAAAAACTCCAATCTAAATAATGAAGTTTTATTTGGTTTATATCAGGCCATTGAAAGAAGGGTCCCCTGTAGAAGCATCAGATTTGTAATTGATCAACAACTTAATAGATTGAAGACAGCCAGAGGACTTCTTTGGGGTTAGGATCCTTTCCATTTGGAGAGGAAATGGACATCTCCATTTTCTTCCATATGTGATTGGCAGGTGGCAAAATAAATATCAACGACTCATTCATATGTGATGAAGCTTATGGTTCTGGATCAGTGGGTTACGATAATTGTTCAATTTGTTCCTTAGATTGGGTATGATAATGAAGGGGATTGGGATGATTGTAAAAATGCACTATATAAATTTTTTTTTTAAACTCTCTGTCATGCCTTAATTGATGATGTGCTAACCCTCTTTTTTTGTTGAATGTTGAACTGAGTTTTCCAAAAGTTTGCACAAATGATTGTACAAATATCATTTCTCTTATATGTTTGTGAACTTTTAGATTCACATATTTCATTGCAATAGATATGTCGAAAGAAAGAAAACATAAACTGGTTGTTGGGTGTCATCTTGTGCATAGAAGTGGAAAGTGAGCATGATGTAGAAAGCAGAAGACTAGTTTCAGATAAAGCATTCAAACAAATTGTACTGAACTGGTCTTGTAAGGAACAAGAAAAGGAGAGGGATCAGCATTGATTCCACAAATATGTAAAACACGACTCATCAATTTGAATTTTGAACATGGTAACAAATGGAAAAATCCATCGAATATATAAAATCACGGTTTTATACTTGATACAAATTACATAGAAAATGCACTAATTAAATGAACTCTCAAAGGTACTCACTGAAGTCATTGTTGCAAGAAAACTGTTAAGAACTATAACCATTTAAAACCAATTTCAAGAAGAAAAACGGTCTAGTTTTGGTGCTAGAATTTAACTTTTTTGATAGATTTTATTAATTGGATATTGATTTTGATTGTATGTTGAATTTCTCTATGCATCTTTTTCTCATAGTTTTTAGTCTTGTATGCTCGTTAATTTCTTGTGAATGAAAATAGACTATGCCACCTGTTTGGATTGACTTATTTTTGAGTTCTTGAAAAATAACTTAAGAAAATAAATAAGTTATGTTCGGTCGCCAAGGGGGTTAACTGATTTGCTATAATTTAACAATATAGTGGTCTTCTTATGATCACATCGTAAAAACTCAATTGACCCATAATCTGGGAAAGGATTGACCTTTCCCATTGTTAAACTCCACCTAGATATTAGATACAGGCGCATTCTAGGGTGGGAGATCATAATAGGTCTTCCACCGTGAGTGAGTGAAAAAACAGCAAGTGCATTGCACTCTCTCCCACACCTTATCAATTACTGTTCTCTCTCTCTCTCTCCTTTCTAACTCCTTCAACTTCTCTCCCTGTTTTTTTCTCCAGCAACACATCGAAATGTTTTCCAACACAGTTCTCAACATAACCATTTTATATCAATTACTGCATTATTTTAACAGAATTTTTCTAGTTCTTAAGTTTTAGCCAAAAATATTTGGAATAAGAAACGGTTCTTCAAGATAACCATGGATCTAAACTTCAGATGGATACCCATTATATATTATCAAATAAGAAAAATTGTTTCTTCAAGAGAAGTATGAATGTGAACTTTAGTGGAAAGTACTAGTTGGGTAATTTGACAATAAATTTTAAATTCAATTGAAACGTTCAAAGAAATTTCCATAGTTAGAATATGAAATGTTTAAAATTCAAATAAACAATTTCAAATGAAAGTAATTCCCTAAAAAAATTTAGACACAAAGATGTTTCCTTTTCTTCAATTGATGAATGAGCAATAAAGGGCGACAAAGATAATGGGAGGATAAACAGTAAGCATGAAAGGGCGACAAAGATGTTTTTAGATTTGTTTCTTAACTGATAGCATAATGATTCTTTCCACAAATCTTCAACAATGCAGAGATGGAAGATGATTATTTCCACAAGGGTGGATTTGGACAAAGAAGAACCAGGATGAAAGAGAATAGAAAACGTGAGATGAAATAAAATGTATTTGGTGTTGTTAGCTCATGATAATAATCATAGAGCTTTCACTATCCAATGGCTGAAAATAAGTATTTTTACTCGCCTACGGTGAGAGACCTGTTAGGCTCTCCCAGCCTAGCTTGAGCCTTATATAGTCAACTTAGTTGGACACTGAATAGTACTGTCGAATTCCATTTCATCAATTTGTCATCCTATAACATGTTAAAAAATGAAGTGTATGATAAGGGAATTTTTTTATAGAATCCTATTCTCCCCCTGCAAAATACACTCCCGTCCTGCAGGCAGGACGATTTTACCCATGTGCATGTTAACTAACGCACGTGTAAAACTGTGTGTTAGTTAACATGCGCTGCGTAACTTAAATCACGCATGTGTTAACACTGCGTGACTTAAGCCAGACACTGCGCAAGTTAACTCACGCACAGATTTTACACGTGCGTGAGTTAACTCGCGCAGTGTCTGTGCAGCAAATGTAACTTGCGCAGGGGCATTTTAGTCAGTTCAGCTGGGCGGAAGTTTATTTTGCTGGGTGAAGAGCATGATTAATTTTTATATTGTTAGCGTCCATGTTAAAAAAATAAAGTCCTGTATTGAGCCATTTTCCTTTATCAATGTCAATGTGTACAAACGCATTTGGCATAATCACCTGCATGCCTTATAATAGCAAGGAATTCACTCTTTAGTCTGTAGAGGGTGAACATTGTGGAACCAGTAAGAGTCTCGTATATTCAAAATTTATTCAGATTTTCCATCTTTTTTATTCAAATAATATTCTCAAATAATAAATTCACATGAAAATATGTGAAGAATGTGCAAAGTACATACACCACTACTTATTATCAACTTAGTAAATATGGAAACAAGCATGCCAATGTAGTGTTGTTCGCCCAAACAGAGACCAATGCAGTGAGGGAGACAGATGGTTGAAACCAGATACTTGAACCTTGAATTGCAACGTTGATCCTAAGCTATTCACTGATTCAAACGATTTTGGTTGTGGGTATTGCCTGTGGGATGCACAGGGACTGATGCTCCAGTCCTTCACGGCCTGGTTCAAAGGCTTACTCAGGCCTGCTGAGGCCGAAGCTGACCTATGGTTTGCTCGTGGCTTCGTAATGGCTGCACGAACGGAGGCAGTATCATATTATGATTGAAATGAATTGTCTGCAAGGGATTCAAGCTTTGACTAGTAAGAAAGATACCAATAGTGAGCTAGGGAGACTTGCTAAATTTTGTAAGGCTCTATTATCTAGCAACAACTACTTAAAGATTAGTTTCATTTGGAGACAAGCCAATCGAGTTGTTCACTCTTAAACTCGGTCTTCTCATTTCTGTGCTAGTCCCACTATTTTTATTTTGTCCCGCCTTATATTGAAACTTTTTGTCCCGCCTTATATTGAAACTTTAATCATGAATGAAACACAATAAGTTGTTTCTTGTCAAATTAAAATTATCACATTAAGCTGTTACCAAAGCCAAATTTCCAATTTTGCCGAGTCACTGTTCACTGGTTCGACAAATGAGTCAAACTGAACAATAAAAAAATGGACCAGACCAAGTCTGACTTAGTTTAAGTAAGCATTTTAACTATAATTTCTTTGTAACAGCATGTCTGAAAGAATGGGAATCTGAAATAGATGAGCATATTTAAGAATTTTTATACGATATATCATCCCATCTTTGTAAAAAAATCCAGATGGGAAATAATGAGATTAAACCATAACACTTTTAAGCATTATACCTCACAGTTGAACCCTGAACTTGCAGCCTGGTTTTGATGTCCAGACTCTAAAGGAGTGGTTAAGATATGCTGTGAGATGAGACCACTAGTTAATCCTTCCTAAAACCAATCCCCTCAAATGAATTATTAACATGCAATTTTCGGATGCTACCCCTTCATTCCATTTCCCCAGCAATGAAAAGTGCCCAAATGGCTCACAAGGCTAAGATGTGAAACCTCAATCCAATATTTAGTAGACTCCGTGACACCAAATTATGCTGCACCAGTTGCAAGGGACTTGACAACACCAGGTTCGTAACACCATTTATAATAGCTTGACTTGTATTCAAACCCATAACTTAGTAATAAAACTAATTTCTGCAAAGCTGCTGCCTGATTATTGAAAATAAATTGTGGCGAACATAAGGCCAAAAATTAGTAAGAAGTCCACCCCAAAGGTTAGAATCCCATTACATGCATCCCCAAATTACTCTACAAGGTTATAATATCCAAAAGCAGTTAAGGAATATCTCTCTCAAATTATACCAAAAACAAGCCATTCAAGCCACTGTTTAACGCAATATAGTCGCATAAAACAGTGAACATGGACAACATCTGATATTTAAACATGACTCAACCAAATTCATTTCAATTGCCCAACAGGTAAAAATAACAACAAACTTGATAATATGTAAAGAAATTTAGTGCTATGTAAGACCTGCCCTGGCTGTGGCATAATGCTAACTGCAAGTAATCCACAAATCTGAAACCACAAGTGCACAGACAGCTACCACTATGGCTGCATTTGCCCATGATTAAACTACGACTTGAAACCATTTTAAATCCAACAACATATTCTGGTATAGCTGAATTTATGCAATAGATTATTGGATTATACAAACATGGAAGGAGAAATGACACTCCAAAAAGAAGTATTCCATGCCCATAAATGCTAGAAAATTAAATTTTCACACATAGTACCAGAAAACGTTTGATGTTATTAAGACTGATAAACAATAAGATTTAGAAGAAATATCAATCAATACAAAACCAGCATTTGTCAAACTAAGCAAAGCTAAATTAGATCCAATCACAGTCTGCTGTACGAAGTACAATTCAAATAGAATATGGAACAAGAATAACATATTCAGTCTAAAAGACATGAAAACCTAATCATGACATGCATGTCTTGTCCCTGGTGTATCCAAGATTGTGTTTTTCCTCATACAACTTTAAAAGATAAGAAGCCTCATTCTCAAAACGTTTTATAAACAAATTAAGAAACAACTTATCAGTCACTACAAATGGATAAGTTAAGCTTGCATTCTTATTTGTCAAACCTTTGTTGAGAAGAAATTGGACAACAGCGGCCCTCGGAATGATCCGTTTTTCCAAACTTGAGGACAAAATAAAAGGTGTTTTGGCAATGGTCATAGCATCCCAACCCAACTGATTGACCCAAAAGTTCATGACTAAATTTATTTTTTCAATGGATGTTAACATAGAATAAGGTTTCTTTCTAAATGCTTCAAGAGAATCTTCTTCAGACCAACCCCATTTCTTAAAGGCATCAACTTTCTCTTTCCATAGGGTTTTGTTTACAGTTGTTTTGGCATGCAATGCTACACCAAAAGTTGTTTTCGAAGGATTAAACCCCAAATCCTTTAATTCCTTCACCAACTTCTGCATGTCACGTGTCTTGAATATCCGACTTTGTTCCCGAAGCAATCTTTTAATGTTTGAGTCAGACACCCCATTCTCAATCAGCATTGTGATGTTATTTTGCACAGAACGATCACAGAGTAAATTTGCATTGTAATTCAATAATGCTAAAATTTCCTTGTCAGATTGCAAGAATCTGTACAGCAATTCATAGGTTGGGACTATTTGATTCTTGAGGCTTACAGACAAGACTCTAGGGTTCTTACTGAAAAGGTTAACAATGTCAGAGGTAGAAGCGCCTTTGGAGAGAAAAAATTGAAACTTTGGCAACACCCTTTTGGAGGGGTTGCAGGAAAGCAGCCCTGGCATCTTGGCAATCATATCGCGTAATTGGGAATGAGAGAAACCATAGTTTGTAAAGAATTTGAGAACAGATTCAGGTTTTCGGGCATTCTTGAAAGAAACCTTGTAAGCGGAACAAAGTTTGGAAGCAGATTGTGAGGAAAAACCAAAATTGTTGATGAGGTAGGAGGCTGCAAATGAGGTTGAATCTGAAGTGTTGGTGCAGAAATGGTGGAAAAGTGGGTAAGGGTTTGGTGATTTTTGTGGGGTAATGAAGCCTTTGAGATGATAGATTAGGGTTCTTCTGTGGCGCCATGAAGAATTGAACTTGAACATAGTGTTGAGTTGAAGTTTCAAAATTGGATTGAGATTGAAACGGAAATTGAAGATGAATACAATTAATTAATTTTTGTTACCTTCAATCTATTAGGCGGCTTCACAGCGCCGGTACGACGGAAGTGCAGGTGATGATCACGTCAAACACGGTGGCTAGGGTTATTTTTTATTGTTTTTGGTTATAAAAATTTAGGGTGTGGGGATGGTGGCCCCTAGTCCATGGCAGAGAAGACATTCGAGCTCAAAGAGCTTTTATAAAAGTATCTGTATTTACCTTCTTCCAAAGATACTAGCAAAGCTCGAATCTGGGATCTCTTCGATTCAAGACATGTCTTTTTACCACTATACCAAACTTTGGAGTTCGTGACTCATGTTATCAGAACGATAGTGAGTTAGAAATGTAAATGATTTTTCTTCTACTAAATTACCTTGAAAGAATGGTGGATAATTTACTGACCAACCAATGGAAATAAACAATTTATTGATAGGGTGGTGATAATTCATGAATACTACTTAAAAATGTGCTTTTGTGAGTGTGACTAATGTTTATTGGTGGTGGTAAATTATCCATAGTTCTTTCATGAGTACCTTAGTAGTCACTAAGTTTGTGTTATATGCAAGTCCTAACTCATCCAATTTAGATATGGCAACGGGGCGGGTCGGGGCAGGTTTAAGCATACTCGTCCTCGCTTTCGCTTCCATGCACCCAACGCCACCCCGTCCCCAAACCATATTGGGGGTACAAATTAAACATCCAACCCCGCCCCCAACGGGACGGGTCTCCCGGCCCCACCACCACCTCCACCCACGAAAACTCTATTTTTTATAAAATATTTAAAAAATGCATATTTTTTAATTTTATTCATAGCAACAAAAAAACAATCATTAAATTAATAATTAAAGATTCAATAAACTTTTTTTCAAAAGAGCAAAATACTTATAACAAATATGTTTCTGAAGAGTAATAATATATTAAAATAGGTTGGTGCATATGGAAATAAGATTATAAAATTTAATAAAGTTAATTTCCAAAAACGGGTGCGGGCGGAGGTGGGTGCGGGGCGGGTGTAAGCATCCCCGCCCCATACTAAAAATCCAGATTTTTTCCACACCTGCACCCAGTTAAATCGACTTTTCACCGTTAAATTCGGGGCAGGGCGACCGGGTCTGGCGGGCGGATTTTGTTGCCATGTCTATTCAGATTGTCGAAATTGTTCATAATTGATATTTAAACTCCAACTCATTCACTTGGAGGGATATTGAACTAAGATTTTAAAGGATAATTTTTGTTTTATAAAAGTCTTGAAAATTTTAAAAGACTTTGTAGAATTTTAATGACTTTTCATAATTCTAAAAGACTGTCAAGATTTACAATTTGGATTTCAATGAATTTACCTCATAGGATGTTAAAGAATTTGAAATGATTTTATGTATTTATAAGATTTCAAAAGATTTTATTCATTTTAATGACTTATTGAAAAGAAATGATTACAACACACTCTCTATCATAATATTCTCAATACAAACTCTTTTATTTTTATTATTTTTTATGAGAGATATAGAGAGAGATGGGAAGAGAGAGAGGAGAGAAGGGAGAAGAGATGCAATAGAGGAGAGAGATAATAAAATTTTAAGAGAAAAAACAATCTTAAAAAATTTAATGTTTTCGTGAAAGACTTTTTCATGCTAAAATTTCACTAAAAAATCCCACAAAATCAAATTTATTAAACAATCTTTCGAAATTTGAATGATTATGAATACCATAAGACTTCTTTTAAGGGATGAAAAATCTTGATTAAATACACCACAAAACTTTTTAAAATGACAAAGAGTCTTATTAAATATCACAAGACTTTTTTAATGCGCTGATAACTCTATAACGTCTCTTTCATAACGAAGACTTGAAGACATATAGAGACTTTACAACATTCAAACGACTCTGCTGAAATTGTTGTCCATCAAACTCTTAGAATTTCTTGTCAATTTTCATATCTTAGAAATTCTAGAGTTCTAAGAGTCTGAACTGATTTGTACTGTGAACACCACTGATTGTATATCGAGTGTTCAATTCAAACATATTTCTTTGTGATTTGTTTGTTTAGAAGTCTCTTGCTTTTCTGGTTGAGCGTAGGAAATCTCTTGCTTTTGTGCTTGAGCATAGAAAATCTTTTACTTGTGTGCTTGAGTATTTAAAGTCTCATGCTCGTGTGTTTGAGCATTTGTAATCATATTAGATTATAGTGAAATCTCCTTGGAAGTGCAAGGGGAGACTAGACTACTTACAGATTGTGTAAAGAACCAGTATAATTGATTTGTGCCTTTCTCTTCTCTCTCTATCTCTTTTATGTCCGCTACATTAAACTATGAACATTACTTCAAGCTCTGAACGCTATGAGACATTGGACTCTGAACTTAGTTTAAAAAAAAAATTAAAAAACAATTCAACATCTTCTTGTGCTTTCTTCAGTTCATTTTTGTCTATATAAAATTATCTCGCAAACAATTTAAATCTCATAAACTTAAGTATGAGTGAATGAGTCGGAGTTTAAATATTAATTACGAACAATTTTGACAAGAAAGCCACTCTCCCCCCTGCAAAATACACTCCGGCCCTGCAGGCCGGACGATTTTGGCCCTGCGCATGTTAACTAGCGCACGTGTAAAATTGTGCGCTAGTTAACATGCGCTGCGTGAGTTAACTAGTGCAGTGCTAGTTAACTCATGCAGCAATCTATCTTATAAGGCAGAACACCTCATTCATCACCTAAACCTCAAAAATTCTCCAAAATCTCTCTAAAATCACCAAATCCAAAATTCCTTCAAGTTCAAATCAAACAACACTTCAATAACAAGTAAGTTTTCATAATCAAACACAATCAACCTTTATGTTAGATTTTTTCTCTTAAATTATAAATTTTTAAGATTTAGGGTTTGTTTAAATTTTTGTTTTTTTGTCAAGAAATCATACAATGTTTACATGAAAATAACATGTGTTGCTTAAATGTTTAGATGTTTGCATGTTTATGTTGTAGGTTTTGAGTTTTAGAGATTTTTTTTTAGATTTAGGGTTTGTTTTAGAGATTTTTCATTGATTATTTTTAATTTCTTATTGTGTAGATTTGAAACAATGGCCGGGTGGATCGACGTTCGTGCACAATTCAACGGCGGAGAACCTCAGAGGTTGAAGTTTCGGTGCCTTGGTGTAACGTTAAGAGGTCTCAAGGATCAGCTGGATGAATTCAACAAAGGAGTCAACCCCCGAGACACAAGGAAGGTGGAATACGTTCGGTATAAACGTCCAATGCTCGACGATGGAAGAGTATCATTCACTTGGGTGGAATTGACGAACGACAAAAACGTGACGACCATGTTTTGGGAGCACAACATGTTCCAGTGGATCGATATGCGAGCAACGTTGGTGAGATCAGCTGAAGATATCATCAAAAGTCTGATTCCGCCAAAAGATCATAATTAGGTGGTGGTCGTGATTAGGTAGGGAATGCACCTTCAAACTACAACAATTGTGTTACTCTGGATGGGGCAATTCAAACTTGTTAAACGACAAGACTCCAACATTCTTTCGGAAGTGCTTTTGTTCCATTCGAACTGTTAAATTCTTGTTGGATTCGTTTAAATGATGGTATTGAAGTGTCAAGGTATGGACCTCATTCCGTTGGCACTTAGATACTATCATTTAAAACCAAGACCAACGAGAATTTAACATTTTGAATGGAACATAAGCACTTTCAGGACAGATGGTGGAGTCCTGCTGCTTAGCAACTTTGAATTTGCACCATTCAGAGGTAACACAATTGTTGTAGTTGAAAGATGCAATTCTGAATGTAATGTCATGTAACGATAGACCATATTTAGAAACTTTATGTAATGTAATTTTAATGTAACTTTTATTCGAATTTATTCAATACGCAACTTTATTCGATTTTATTTATTAGAATTCTTTATTCGATTCCACGCTGAATTTAATTAGACTTTTTATTCGAATTTATTTATTCAATATGCAAATAAATACAAAATTAGAAAATAAATCCGATATAAATGAATTCGATACAAATAAATTCGATACCATTAAATAGAATATTTTTTTATTCAATACATAATCATAAACATAAAATAAAAGCAAATATAAATAAAAAGAAATAAACAAAATAAATACATATAACAACATCTCATTTTATTAATAGAATTGATACAATAATTGATAGATTTATTTGAATTCACTAAATAATCTACTTATTTTCTTTTTACCTTCTTGGGGTAAAAAATTCTTTTTACCCACTTGGGTAAATAGTGATCAGTCCTGGAGAAGATAGTGAGCAACCTTATTGGAGAATACATCATCAACCCTTGAGCTAAATCTAAATCTGGTTCTTTTTATACCCCAAGAAGATTGTTTTTACCCACGGTAAAAAGATTTTGGGTAAAAAGAAGCAAATTTAATTTTATCTCAAGGGTCGATCACTTCCCCAAGTCGGCTACTCACCATTTTCCTCAAAATTGATCACCATTTGCCCGAAATGACTAGAGACTATTGAAAGGAAAAAAAATAGAGGGAGAGAGGTAGGAGGGAGAAAGTGAGATGGTGTGAGAGAATGATGAAGTATGAAGGGGTATTTTTAGGTGGAAATGATAGTATAAGTTATTAAAAACATAAATGTGGTATAAAAAAACGTGCAAATGGTGTTAAAAACGTTTAGATTGAATGTTGAACAACTGACCAACGTCCAAAAACGTTTGTTCATCTGTTTTGACCACCGGTCAACGTGTGCAAGTTAACTTGCGCACGTGCCAGATGTGCGTGAGTTAACTTGCGCAGGGGCATTTTGGTAAATTTGGCTGGACAGGAGTGTATGTTGCTGGGTGAAGAGTGATATTCTTGCCCATTTACATTTCTAACTCACTAACATACACATAACACAAGCCACCGTGTTTCACATGATCAGCACCTGCACTTCTGTCGCACTGCCGCACCGGCGCTGTGAAGCCATCTAATATTGAAGTCGCCATTTACGCAGCTGGCAAGAATAGATTGAAGGTAACAAAAATTAATTAATTAATTAATTGTATTCATCTTCAATCTGAATCCATTTTTCAAACACTATGTTCAAGTTCAATTCTTCATGGGGCCACAGAAGGACCCTAATCTATCATCTCAAGGGATTCACTACCCCACAAACATCACCTAACCCTTACCCTCTCTTCAACCATTTTTGCACCAACACTTCAGATTCAACCTCTTTTGCAGTCTCCTACCTCATCAACAATTTTGGCTTTTCCTCACAATCTGCTTCCAAACTCTGCTCTACCTACCATGTTCGTTTCAAGTTCACCCAAAAACCTGATTCTGTTGTCAAATTCTTTAGAAACTATGGTTTCTCTCATTCCCAACTACGCGATATGATTGCGAGGATGCCAGAGCTGCTTTCATGCAAACTCTCTAAAACGGTGTTGCCCAAGTTTCAATTTTTCCACTCCAAAGGTGCTTCTACCTCTGACATTGTTAACCTTGTCACTAAGAACCCTAGAGTCCTGTATGTAAGCCTTAAGAATAAAATAGTCCCGACCTATGAATTGTTTTTTAGGTTCTTGCAATCTGACAAGGAAATTTTGGCATTGTGGAATTACAATTCAACTTTACTTTGTGATCGTTCTGTGCAAAATAACATCACAATGCTGATAGAGAATGGAGTGTCTGACTCAAACATTAAAAGATTGCTTAGGGAACAAAGTCGGATATTCAAGACACGTGACATGCTGGAGTCGGTGAAGGAATTAAAGGATTTGGGGTTTAATCCTTCAAAAATAACTTTTGGTATAGCATTGCATGCCAAAACAACTGTAAACAAAACCCTATGGAAAGAGAAAGTTGATGCCTTTAAGAAATGGGGTTGGTCTGAAGAAGATTCTCTTGAAGCATTTAGAAAGAAACCTTATTCTATGTTAACATCCATTGAAAAAATAAATTTAGTCATGAACTTTTGGGTCAATCAGTTGGGTTGGGATGCTATGATCATTGCCAAAACGCCTTTTATTTTGTCCTCAAGTTTGGAAAAAAGGATCATTCCAAGGGCCGCTGTTGTCCAATTTCTTCTCAACAAAGGTTTGACAAATAAGAATTCAAGCTTAACTTATCCATTTGTAGTGAATGATAAGTTGTTTCTTAATTTGTTTATAAAACGTTTTGAGAATGAGGCTTCTTATCTTTTAAAGTTGTATGAGGAAAAACGCAATCTTGGATACACCAGGGACAAGACATACATGTCATGATTAGGTTTTCATGTCTTTTAGACTGAATATGTTATTCTTGTTCCATGTTCTATTTGAATTGTATTTGGTACAGCAGACTGTGATTGGATCTAATTTAGCTTTGCTTAGTTTGACAACTGCTGGTTTTGTATTGATTGATATTTCTTCAAAATCTTATTGTTTATCTGTCTTAATAACATCAAACATTTTCTGGTACTACGTGTGAAAATTTAATTTTCTAGCATTTATGGGCATGGAATACTTCTCTTTGCAGTGTCATTTCTCCATCCATGTTTGTATAGTCCAATAATTTATTGCTTAAATTCAGCTATACCAGAATATGTTGTTGGATTTAAAATGCTTTCAAGTCGTAGTTTAATCATGGGCAAATGCAGCCATAGTGGTAACTGTCTGTGCACTTGTGGTTTTGGATTTGTGGACTACTTGCAGTTAGCATTTTGCCACAGCCATGGCAGATCTTACTTAGCACTTAATTTCTTTACATAATGTCAAGTATATTGTTATGTTTACCTGTTGGCCAATTGATATGAATTTGGTTGAGTCATGTTTAAATATCAGCTGTTGTTTTCTTTATATACTGTTGTTGGCATTTTGTCCATGTTCATTATTTTTTGCGACTACATTGTGTTAAACGGTAGCTTGGATGACTTGTTTTTGGTATGTTTCAAGAGATGTTTTCCTTAACTGCGTTTGGATATTATAACCTTGTAGAGTAATTTCTGGATGGATGTAATGGGAATTTTACCTCTTACTAATTTTTGGCCTTTACGATCTTACCATTTGTTCACTCTGAAACGAAACTTTTTTTTATTTTTTTATTTTTAAGAATCTCACCTACAATGGAAGTTTTTCTTTAATTGATGCAATATGAAGGAAATTTTGGTCCTTTTACGCAACAAAATCACTTTGAGATGTTGCAGTTAAGATGTGTCGACTCGAGTGCTTTTGATTGAAAAAGATGCAGAACGATAAAGAAAATAAAAATCCATGTGTTTAATTTGATTTAAATAAAATAAGATATCAATTTAATATAAATAACCTTGATGTAGTAATTTAATTCGTTGAATTTATCGTTCTTATGTCTTACTATTCCAACTATCAGTGTAAACTCATTCCAGGTTCACACATTTTACTTAGAAACCCTCATGCTTTAGATTCTAAGTAATTCTTCTGAATAATTTTTCGTTGATTCTCCACACATTGCTGTTTATAGGGAAATTTAGGTAGTGTCTGTTACTGATATAAATATTGGTTGTCTTCTTGAGCCACTTAGGCTCATTGTTTATTTTTCCATTTAAGAGAATATCTTATCTCCATTTGCTTTCTACTTTTCCAGTTGCATTTGCTACTTTGTTATCAGTTGTCAATCGCCACAATTTATATTCAATAATCAGGCAGCAACTTTGCAGAAATTAGTTTTATTACTAAGTTAAGGGTTTGAAATTTGAATACAAGTCAAGCTATTGTAAATGGTGTTAAGAACCTGGCGTTGTTAGGTCCCTTGCAACTGGTGCAACATAATTTGGTGTCATTGAATCTACTAAAAATTGGATTAAGGATTCACATCCTAGCCTTGTGAACCATTCGGCACATTTCGTTGCTGCGGAAGGAATGAAGGGGTAGCATCCGAAAAATTGCATGTTAATAAGTCATTTGAGGGACTGGTTTTAGGAAGGATTAACTGGTGGTCTCATCTCTGCGCGTATCTTAACAACTCCTTTGGAGTTTGGACATCAAAACCAGGCTGCAAGTTCAGGGTTCAACTGTGAGGTATAATGCTTAGAAGTGTTATGGTTTAGTCTCAGTATTTCCCATCTGGATTTTTTTACAAAGATGGGATGATATATCATATCAAAATTCTTAAATATGTTCATCTATTTCAGATTCCTATTCTTTCAGACATGTTGTTACAAAGAAATTAGAGTTAAAATGCATAAACTAAGTCAGACTTGGTCTGGTCCATTTTTTTATTGTTCAGTTTGACTCATTTGTTGAACCAGTGAACAGTGACTTGGCAAAATTGGAAATTTGGCTTTGGCAACAGCTTAAGGTGATAATTTTAATTTGACAATAAACAACTTATTGTATTTTATTAATGATTAAAGTCTCGATATAAGGCGGGACAAAACAAAAATAGTGAGACTAGCCCACAAATGAGAAGCCTGGGTTAAAGAGTGAGCAACTCGATTAGCTTGTCTCCAAATGAAACTAATCTTTAAGTAGTTGTTGCCAGATAATAGAGCCTTACAAAATGTAACAATTCTCCTTAGCTCACTATTGGTATCTTTCTTACTAGTCAAAGCTTGAATCACTTGCTGACAATTCATTTCAACCATAATATGATACTGCGTCCATTCACGCAGCCATTCCAAAGCCACGAGCAGACCATAGGCAGCTTCGGCTTCAGCAGGCCTGAGTAAGCCTCTAAACCAGGCCGTGTAAGACTGGTGCATCAGTCCCTGTGCATCATGCAGGCAGTACCGACAACCAAAAGCATTTGAATATGTGAATAGTTTAGGGTCAATGTTGCACTTCAAGGTTCACGTATCTCGGTATCTGGTTTCAACCATTTGTCTCCCTCACTGCATTGGTCTCTGTTTGGTTTGGGCAAACAACACTGCATTGGCATGCATGTTTCCATATATACTTCAAGTTGATAATAAGTAGTGGTGATAATAAGATGGAGAATCTGAATAAATTTTGAATATACGAGACTCTTACTGGTTCCGCAATGTTTACCGTCTAGAGACTATTCTTGCCATTATAAGGCATGCATGTAATTATGCCAAATGCGTTTGTAGTTTGTACACATTAACAATGATAAAGGAAAATGGCTCAACACAGGACTTTGTTTTTTTAACATGGACGCTAACAATATAAGCTTCCCTTATCACACACTTAACTATTTAACATGATATAATAGAAATTGGTAAAATGAAATTTGATATAGTACTATTCATTGTTCAACTAAATTAACTATATATCTAATATCTCAATGCAAGCTGGAAGTGTAGACCAGCAAATCTAGTTTTAGTTGTGGAACACAATGTAAGTAATATAGAACAATGACAAATCTACAATACAAAGGAACAAGTCGTAGTCACGTGCTATTAAAAACCAGACAATTAAATCAGTTTATACATTATCAAAGCAACAAGGATTGTAGTCGTAGATGCTCTACTACTTTGGCCATAGGTGACTGGGTGTATTTGAATTTGCAACCATACAGGTTGAAATCATTTTCTAAGAAAAGAAACTAGAAATCGAGTCCTCATTTCTATGGTCCCTATCAAATAATCGAGTCCTCGTGTCATTTGGTCCAGGAGAAATAGTTATGCTTATAAATACTCATCATTGCACAATTTTCGAAACACGTTATCAATTGGACACCAAGTATTTATGTTATTTTATCCCTTTATCTTTTTGTCTTTATCTTTATTTACAAGCATTTTTTAATCTAACAGCAAAAAATCGAAAATAATCATATTTAACGCTCTATTATAGCCGTTAAAGAACCTACAACTGATAGACAAAATTCTGTCACTGGTATTAATCATCTTACAAAAGAGAATCGCAATTAAGAACCATCAGTTGATATCTATGCTAAATCTCTTGTTCAACATCAAGTAAAAAATAAAAAAATAAAAAAATTTAGGGACGTGAATGAAGGCAAAAATGAACGGACTTAAAATAGATGTACATGTAATTTTTTTGCTTTACGTCTCCACTGAAAAAATAATGATGAACAAACCAAAGTGATGGACGGTGTGGAAACAAAAGTACTATGATATGCGAATCACGATTGTGTTATGTGTCAATCTTTTGTGAACAAGAGATCAAGTTACTTATTTTGATATGCAAATGGTGCTTATAATATTTGCTTATAACTAATCAACATTTGCTTCATATGTAAATTAAAAGTGAAAACACTCTAAAATACGTTAAGGTTCAAATTGAGAAAAAAAGAATATTGTCAAAATGGTACTATGCCACATACCATATCACACGCACTAGCAAATTCTAATTTGGTGCTTCCTTGTAGTATAAATTGTTTAGTTCCATTGCTAACTTGTTACAATTAATCAATACATTTGATTTGAGAGCCATGACTATGAAATATTTATTAGCATATCTCTTAATTGTTGTAATGGCAATTCCCTCAAACAAAGCTCAACTTGGTATTCTCAATGATCTCTTGGGTTCAGCTAAGATCCAAGGAACTGTACTTTGCACTTCAAAGAACAATGTGGGTGATGTCAATGGTGCTGCAACCCCTGGTTTTTCAAGTAAGGCCAAAATTCTCACTGCCATTCATCTTACTATATTTTGACTTTTATCCTAAAATATTAACTTTTTTAATATTTCAGATGCTCAGATACAATTACAATGTGGAGGAAACATGTTATCTAATGCAACAACTGATGGTGATGGAAAGTTTTCAATGATGATCGATGATCCTCTACTCTATGATTTGTCTTCACTACTTACTGGTTGTAACTTAATGGTTCCTACACCACTCTCCAAATGCAACACAAAACTTCCTTCTGTTGGTGGTCTCATTTCATCTCTCAAATATGTTGGGATCAGTCGTATTGGAACTCACACTCTTGCCAATATTGCACCATCAGGATTTCATTTCATTCCCTTAACTTAGTAAAAAGGAGGATGTTTGTAAAATTACAATTAAATAAAGTTATATCCTCTTGTATTCTTATTTTCTACTTGAAGCTGAAAATTGTGTTCTTTGTTGTGTCTATATTGACCCAACAAAATTAATATCAACTTTTTTGTTTTCTTTATGATATTCTTTTAGCACTAACTTTAACTAAAAATTGAATAATCATACCTTGTTACAACATCCTAATGGGAGCTTAGGTGATCATACCTTAACACATTCGATAAGAATATTTAATCCACATTGAAAAAGGACATTTCTTTTTAAGAAGTTAGTAAATGAGATTAAGTTAAGAACAACTTTTGCACTCAAAAAGTTATGGGTGCGGCTGAATCTCCCTCCTCGTCCACCAGAACCTATTTGCCCGTGGGTTGTATTTGCTCACAGGACCTACCAGAATCCATCTTTTACAATTAAATAAAATTTCGTTGGAAACTAAATAAAATATGACTAAGAATTGTTTCACCAAAAAATGATTTCGAATCCTCCCAATCGATATGTGAAGCTTATTAATCATTTGATTATTTTAAGGCGTGTTTGTTTCATGGTTTAAGTTGGAGATCTCGGATTTGATCCTCGAATTTAACATTTCCCCTTCACCTCTAACAATTTACTATGTCTAGAAAAAATAGTTTTGAGATGCATGCTAACCAATTGAATCCACCACATGTTCTGAGAGGATCGTTAATACATACTACACCACAAGATCCCAACTCAATAAAGTCTCTAGTTCTTTAGTATTTAGAAATGGAAGAAAGAAAGAAAAAAATACTTGGTACATGGATCAATAAAGTTATACCAACGGTAAGACAAAAAGAAAATTTAATACTAACGAAAAGAAAGCCATTTGAAGTAATTTGCCAGCCAAAACATGCAGGTGGAGTGGAATGGATTCCCAATTAATACTCTCATCTGTGCACTCAACCTATAAACAAACTTAATTAAGAACACAGTAAACTAGATTATACAACTGTCAAGTACTGTGCATGTGGAACACTAAAGAGAAAATGTCTAAAATACTACTATTAATAGGCCTGCCAGCAGTTGCATGCTAAAGCCTACAAAAATGTTATGAGGAACAGTGAATGCAAGATCTTGTTGGTGAATGCAATCTAGGGGACCACTTAACTCACTCTCCAACCATGTTCATCTATTTGACTCTTGACTATTCACTAATCATTTCCCTCTATAAATAAACAAATACTACTTTAAACAGAATAACAACAGCCACAAGTTACATTAGTTAAAGGGAAAAAATAAACTGCTTCTCAAATTGCATAGTCATATGGCGTAGCATAGCCATAACATGGCCTAGATTGATTCTATACATCTTCCACATTGTGAAATTGCTCAAAACATGTGTATGCATGTGAATAATGATTTTACATTACATAAACTAAAATAAAATTACATCTCTTTTTGCCATAGAACACAATATCATATTGTACTTAACAACTGAATATTACAAGATGGAAGCTTACAAAGAATACAGCCAAAATCCCAAGTAAAACAAACCACATGATATATGATGGCAATTGAGACTTCTTTTCTCCAATTTCCCTCTCTCCAAAAACTACATACAAAGCCCATAAAGGGTTCCATGATAACCACTATCTAAATCCAAAAAATATAAAATTGAGACAAGAAATTAAAAGAAAATAAAAGTTTCATTTTGATCCATATATGTGTGAAACAGTGTCACAATAATCTCTTAAGATATCTCTTGTAAGTAATTTTGTCAACCAAATTAACTAACCAAAGATTCAATTGAGTCATAAACTAATGAAATAGACACTAGAGAACCAAATTAAATAGAAACTAAAGACACGTTTAGATATGTTCATTTTTAAGACATTACAATCAAGGACTATTGCAATAGCATCTCACACATTTAAGAATCAAAATGATGTTAATCTTGAAAGTATTATATTATTAATGAAAATTATGATCCATCCACAAAATAAACAGATTACAAATGTAATAGAAAGAGTAATTAACATTTAGCAACAAGCAAATATGTATCAATTAATCAAACTGAAACACTATCACATGGTTCTTTTTTTATCCTTCTAGTTAATAATTAATTTACCACTTTAAGATTTATCCTCTATCCTCTTGCAGTGAGCAATGAAGGAACAGCTGACAAATTTGGTGTCTTCTCAGAAGTGTTTTTGCTATCTTTAGAACTGCTTTTACTGCTGAAAGCTCTCATAGGACTAGCAAGTGCCCAACCCCAACTACCCCTACTTCCTCTTCCATCATCACCAGAAACCAAATAAGAAGAAGATGAAGATGAATTCAGCATCATAAACCCACCAAATATTCCACCACACTTCACTCTTTCCTTCATGCAGTGTTGAATATTTCCATTTCCAGTAACAACAGAAGAAGATGAAATTACTTTACTACCTTTGCCTTCACGTTGAGATTCTACTCTCCTTAGAGTACAATCTCCAAACCCAGTTGAGATTTTCTCAAAGAAATCACCAGAGAAGCTTCTGCTACCACATCCAACAGATCTAGATCTTGAAACCTTACGTTGTTCTTGTTCCAAACCACCAGAACCAGAACCAGAACTTGAACCAGAAGCTTCTTCTTCTTCTTCTTCTTCCTCTTCTACTACCATGTCACAGTTTCTTCCTACTGATGAACAAAACTTTGGTTTCACAGTTGAGATCCTTGGACTACTGTTACTGTCAACCCTGTAGCTCTTTTCTTCCATTTTCTTGCTGCAGGGTTTTGAAGAAGAAAGATGAAGAAAAGACCAAAAACGGTTTCTTTTTCTGGTATTGAAGTTTCCTTCTGCATCATCACCATCATCATCAAGAAACTTGGTTCTTCTTGGTGTAGCTGTGGATTTGCTACGCTTGAAAACGATATCAGAAGTAACATTAGCAGAAGAAGATGAAGGTTTCATGTTCATATTCATGTTGATGGAAGATGCAGGTTTGTTCTTGTTATGCTTCTTTGGTAAGAGAAAAGGTATGCGTGAACGAGTATGATGGTCACGTTTGGTGGAAGTTTGAGGAACAATGATGGAAGTAAGAGAAGAAGATGAAGAAGATGGAAGAGTTTGGGATCTGAAAGAAGGTGGTGAAGAAGAAAGAGGAGAAGAAGATGAAGGAGTTATTATAGGTAAAGGAAAAGAAGAAGAAACAAGTTTACCAAGTTTTTCTTGAAGACAAAAAGCACATATACCACCAGGGTTTTTTTTGTTAGGATGGTTAATGCAATATTGTTGCATTGATCCATCATTGAATATTGTTGCATCTTCTTCTTTCATTGCTTCCATGATGAATGAATGAATGAATGAATGATTAGGGTTTAGTTTTAGGTTAGTTTCTTTATGTTGGTGAAAAGGAAGATATGATATTATGAAGTGGTTTTTGGTATAGAAGAGATAAAGGAGAAAAGAAGAGAAGAATGAAAATGAAGTTATGGTGTGAGTGTGAAAGGGGGAGAGGAGCACGTGGAAGACTGACTTGCAAATGAATTTAAAAAAATGTGAAAGAGACAAGACGAACACTTGTGAGTTTAATCTTTAATGTGAGTGAGGGTGTACACGATAATCTATTGAACAATCTCCTCCATTCTTCCATCCTAATTTAAAACACGGAAAATTCTACGGTGAAGTTATGAAAATGATTTTTTTTGTTGAAATTAATCCTATGGCCAATCATTGAGCATATTGTCTTGCTTAATCAAAATTCATCTTTTCTAAAATTTACATTCTCGAACCCTAAAACTGTTTCTCTTCAAAGTTCATCTTCTCTGAAATTCATTATGTTGTAATTATGTATATCATATGTTCCAAGTTGGTGTTATGTTGTAATGAACAGGAGCTAAGTTCAGACTTTTAGCTATTGGTGCTAACCAAACAATACCATAATCGTAAAAAACCCAATCAGGTTTTGATGTTTTGAGAATCTCAATAATATCATCTTTAAGACCTTGATAAACTAGTTCAAGGAATTTGTTCATGTTTAGTGGAATGTACATGGTGTTTTCTGCATCTAGTGGGAATTGCTCTACGTGTGGTAAAGACAACCTTACTAATTTGATAAATGATTCAATGATTTTGAGTGTTTTGGCAAAGGAGAAAGATGAAGAACAAAATGACATTTTCAAAAAAGTCAGTTTCCTGACTTCACCATAGAAGCACCCTTAAAACAATTGTTTTATCTATGTCTCTACAAATTTTGAAAGGTAATTTTTTTTAGAGTTTCGCTAACCGATGTCAGGAATTGGTTAAAGAATCTACAAATAAAATTTTTGTATTGAAAATATAAAATGTTACTTTTGATTAAGTAATGATTACACAATTTTTTCTAAAAACTTATTTGTTTTGGATGTTTAACCATTGCCCTCGGGTAGAGATGGGAATAGGCCAGGCAAGACCAAACTTTGATAGGCCTGAGCTTGGCCTACGAAATATTTTGCAGGCCTGAGCCTGGCCTGTGGCCTTCCATAGACCTATATTTTTGGCCTGACCTAGCCTATTTAAAAGTTTGGCCTGAAAGCCTATTTACATGTATACTTCATATTATAGTCATTAAATATTTAATTTATTCTATTTTAAAATAGGCCAAATTGGCCTTAAAGCCTATTTCATTGTAAGGCTTATCTATTGCTATAAGATCCTAAAAGCCTATTTCACTATAAGGCCTTAAAGCCTATTTAAAATATCCATTATTTGAGTTTTTTGTTTCTTGATTTTTATTCTAATATAAATTATGTTTTAATATAAATAAAAAATAAATTTTAATAATATGCATAAATAGGCCGGCCTATCAAGCTTCGTAGGCTTTTTCTGATAGCCTAAGCCTGACCTATTAACTTAAATATACTTTTTCAAAAGCCTAAGCCTAGCCTTTTTTATAAACAGACCAGGCCAGAACAGGCGCCGGTTTGGCCTATTCCAAACCCTACCTTTGGAGCATTGGTTAGCATTTTTCCTTTTTTTAAAACATAATTCTAATTAATATTATCAATTTATTTTAGAATATAAAAAATTAAATTGAAAGTATTTATATATAAGGATTGTAGTTGCACATTTTTTAGAAAAAATTATTATTTCAACAACTTTTTTTAATACTTGTAATGGTCATGCTAACATGTTTTCACAAATTGAGAAAAATAAATTTTTAACTTTTTAAGGAGTAAAGTATCACAATTTCTATTACATCATTTTTAACTTTTTAATCCTCCGTGTTTATTGTGAGATTTTAACTCAATTTTGGGAACACATGAATATAGATGACATCATTCTTGTGCAACAATGGTAATGAAAGACTTTCAACATTGGTTTAACTTAAGGAGAATGTTAACTTGTACTCTTAGGGTATAAGTTAAGAAATCAAGAGTAAAAAGTTTTTCTTGAAACTTATGTATTCAATGTCTTGAAAGTTGCAAAAGTTATACTTTTAATATAAAATTTATTTTTAATTCCATTTCAAGCTCCTTAACTTAAGGCACAAGTTAACATGACCCCTTAACTTAAAGATCTTACTCATCTCCCCGGTAGAGAAGCAACTTTCACCTGGTCAAATGGAAGAAGTGAACTTAGACACACTAAAATAAGATTTGATAGAGACATTTGTAATTAGACGTGGTTAAAGAGGTGATCATCAATTTCTTGTTCAACTCTCATGAATAACAGGTCATACCGTTACCTTTTTTAATTTAATTTTCAATCCAATAACCATAGATATGCCTGAAGTTTAAATTCATGAAAATGTGGTCATTGCATGATGATTGAAAGAACATCATAACTTATTATTGCAACATTCATATTATTGGTTGCCTTATGTTTATTCTAAACAAGAGGCTTCAATTATTGAAAGGTAAGCTTAGAGGTTGGAATAGGGCTGGAAATGAGTCGAGTCGAATCGAATTTGTCTGAGCTCGACTCGACTCGATAAGAATTGGTTCAGCACGAAACTCGACTCGAGTTCGAAACGAACCTTTTTTTGAACTCGAGCTTGACTCGTTTAAAGTTTACGAGCAATTCGGTTCGGCTCGTTAGGTTCAACTTGCTTGCTCAAATTACATCTTTGAAAAGTTTTTTTTTCAAAGAAAAACTTTTTTGTGTCAAATAAATAAATATATATGTGTGTGTGTGTGTTTTTGACCTTTAAAAAAAACAAAACTATGAAGCATGTTTGTAGCACTTTATATTTACTATTGTAGTTTAGTAGTCCGTATACCAGCATTGTAGGTTGAATTGGTCATGTACTGCGCTAGTATATATATATACTCCTCTCTAATATTTTCAAAATCACCGACGTGGAACTATTTCATGAACCAAGTTCAACGAATCAATTATCGAATCGATTATTGAGTTGGTTCGGTTCGGTTCATTGCCAGCCTAGGCTGGAACAAAAAATTCTTTGAAAATTTTCATGCTAGGTTTTTTTTTTCTTCCGTGAATGCTTTAGTTAAGGAAAGTAAATCACATTTATTGGACATACATTAACATATTCAAATCAATTGCCATCATTATTCTCCTATGAATCAAGAAAAGTTAGCTCAAATTTCTTTGGATTAAAGCTATATGGTAGGCATGACAATGGGGCGGAGAAGGGACGAGTTTCATCTTTCCCGTTCCTATACCCTACTCCCATATACATACATGTTACCTTAGTCATACATGATGGGGATGAGAAATTGAATCACTTCCTCATTTCCGACGGATTCGGGTATCCCTGCCCCATCCCTATCCCACAATGGATTTTTTTTTCTTATTAGGTGTGATGTTGTAATGCATTATCCAACAAAGAGATGTGATCGAATGGTTATGGTGATGGAGAAGAGAGAGACCTAGAGAGTGAAATATGGAAGGAGAAGTGAGTGTCATATGTAAGACTGTGTGAATAAAATGATTTTGAGTTTAGGTTTCTATTTATATAAAAAAGGGTAATAAATTGATTTTATATACATTTGGGACGAGTTTGAGTATGAGTTTGGAGAGGTACCTGTATTTTCGTTATCCGACCCATACCCGTGTTTTGAAATCGGGGAAAACTCAAACTCATACCCAAACACAGTCAAAAACGGGGTAAACGTGTCAATTAAGTTTGGTTCGAACAGATACCCGCAAGTACGAGTTTTGTTGTCACCTACTATATAGTTTAAAGATATGCATCCTTCAAAATATTTGCTTGTTTGGAGACTTATGCGTGATAAGATTCCAACTTATGAAAAACTCAAAGTAAGAGATTGCAACTTGCCATAAGTTTGCAATCTTTGTCTGCATCAAGAGAGAACATCATTTCATGTGTTCTTTGTTTTCTCTGATGTTGTGCATATCCAATGTTGGTTTGCCTTTTTCCTTAACTTAACTCTTCAGTTTACATATTTGGAATATTCGTGAAAGAGGTTTGTCATCTCAATAAAAGGTTGAACAACACAAACATCACTTGAAAGTATACTATTTTCAAATCATTTCAAATGTGTCTCTAGTTGGTAAATCAACTACAAGTCCTTACATGACAGAATTCACTATCCTTAAAGCTTTCAAAGTGAATATTCATCCTTAGAAATCCCCAATCATTAAGGAAGTAGTTTGATATCCTGATCATTGGATCAAATGAAACAATGATGGTGCATCCATAGGTAATCCTGGTCTTTCTTCATGTAATGGCATCTTCATAAACACAAATGCTCATTTCTTAGGTTGTTCCGCGGAAGGGTTGGGCATTGGTAACTCTCTTATTGTATAGCTCTCTGGTTCATGAGAGAAATTGAAAATGCCAAAGATAAGAACTGGAGTAATTTATGGCTTGAGACAAACTATATGCTTGTTGTTATTGCCCTCAAATCATATGTGTTGGTGCCTTGGCATATAAGAAACAGTTGAAACAATTGCTTTTCCTTTTTCTTTTTACAAGCATGGATTTTATTGAAATATATATAGGCAAGTTAATAAATGTGCTGATAGATTATCGGACTTACTTGGACTTCCTTTGTATATTTCACCTCAGTTCCATTGGTGGTCAGAGATGATTATGTCGCCTTACTTTTATCATTAACATTATTTATTTTAAAGTTCTTTACTTTATTTTACGAAAAGGCAAAAAATTCCCTATTTTTAATTCATATATAATATTCTAGAGAAAAAACAAACAATCAAACAAACTCATACATAGTATTTAAAGGAAATCATATATTCTTAATTTTTTTATTAATTAAAAAATATTTATAATCAAGTAAATTGAAATTTTTCTAATTGAGAAATATATTTCATATTTTTATTCTCTTTATTTTGCAATTTTTTTATCGTTGTAACGAAATACTTATTTTAATTTATTTTTATTCTTTTATAATTTAATTTTTGATTAAGGACATTTTTGTATTATTTTTAAATATACATATTTATTTTCTACATTTTTTTCTCTTGTACCAAACTACTATATAATCATATTATCTTCTCCCCTAAAAAAATCATACTATTTTCTATTCATGTTCTCTTCTTTTCAAATTTTTTTCATTCCTTTCTCTATGTTTATTTCATCAATCAAATAAAATGTAAAGAAAGTAGAGATAAGTTGTCTCATTTTATTTTTGTCAAGAACTAAAATAGGTCTCTCTATTTTTCTTGGGGGTTAAACTAAAATCGAAAATTACTCAAAAACTATTTAAACATATTTAAATTTTAATTAAGAGTTGTATTATTGGGCCAAAGTGCTAAACATGAGATTATTAAATTAAACAACAACTCGAGCATGCTTCTTTAAGAAATTTTAATAATACATAAAAAAACTAAAAAAAGCAACTAATCTAACTTTTTTTTAATCGTAAGAATATCTAACCTTTTTATTACCAAGAGGAAGTTAATTAAATAATACTTAAGGAAAAAGAGGTTAAATGACCGAGAGAAACAATAAAATCAACACACTTTTTTGAATCTCAGTTGATAAGTTGGACCAATGTGCGTCAGTCAAAAAGTTTAAAAAGTTGTGAAGTCTTATCAAGAATGTATTAATGTGATGTATTAATGTGGAGGGAGAGATCACTCTTTGATTAAATTTCATCACCACTAAAGAGTCAATCTCAAAGCCAACATTAGGTAGAGAACAATCTCTTGCAAGACGAACACCGTAAACCAAAACCGTTATTAGTTCAACAATGAGGGCGTTAATAGAATTAATCTTGGCGCAAAAATACTAAATCATTTTACTAGCTTCTTCCTTGATTAAACCTCCAATATAATTGCTTTCATTTGCAAGAATAAGGGCACCAGGAGGAGGATTAACCTACCGAGGATTTATGCTTTTTCAACCCTCTTGACAAGAGTGAGTATACTTTCGAACCGAAGTAGCCAATTTATCTTCCATAGGGGAAACTTAATTGAAAGTCATTATTCCTGTTTTTCCATGATGCTCAAACAACAACATTAAAAAAAAGGAGAAAAGTTATCTGTAAAACTATTTTTTGACAACTTTTATGATAATTTTATCTTTCATATTCACATTATGTTTATACTATCTCTCTTTATTGCTTTAGTTTTTGTGTCAATACCTTATTTTCTTTATAAATTTATGGTCATTTCAAAAGTTGTCATTAAAATGATTGTTCAAATAACACAAAACTAAAAAAAAGTTTACCACTTTAAAGGGATATTTCCAATTGACTCATTTGAGAGGTTCTATGTGAACCAAGCATTGGTACCCAAGCTAAAGAATTTGTACCAAATATCATTTTCAAGGAGCCTTTCCCAAAAGGATTTAATATCTTTACAATGACTAAGGATATGCATAAGAGTTTTAGGGGCAGACCAACAACAAGTACAAATGGAATCTTAAGACATACATCGGTTTTGTCTTTCTGAGTTTGTGAGAAGAATGACATGAGCAATTTTACAAAGATGGACACGAATCTTTACAAAACCTTTCCAATTTCCAACCATAGAGAAAATAAAATAAGGCTCTTCTTCATGAACAAAGGATGACTTGATATTATGTTAATCATTTCTAGGAGAGAATTGACTATTGCTTTCAAGAGACCAATTTGAAATATTTGGACCTCCATTAGAAGGATGATTTATGTTACTTATCATATCACATATAGAATTAGGAAGAAAACTCTTAATGACTTGTCAATTCCATACACCATTAGGTGCATAGCAAGCCACATAAAAATTCACTTGAGAAGGATAGATGAGTTGAGTTACTATTTCTTGAAGAGGGACATTACTCGCGATCCAACTATCCTTCCAAAACCTCACATCAGTTCCACCTTTGATTACCCAGCAAGAAATGGAAGAAGTAACATCTGGCTGATTCTTACAAATAACTTTCCAAATGCTTGAAGAATATTGGTTTGAGTTCATATGTGGCATTGCATGATTACCACACTTATACACACTACACTACGACTACTGTTATAAGCAAAAATCAACAATTTAGATTCATTTATTAAATAAGGTATGTTGTTTATAATAAAGACTATATACATCATTAATTAAATGAACCTAAAAAATAATTTTTTGCTTATAATAATGATCGGATGATATACTTTCCACGAGTTACTCCACAAATTTGTCTCTACCGAGTTATTTGCCAAACTGCTTGATTAAGAATTTTCAAATTACGAAAACCAAGACCATCCTATTCTTTTGGAATTTAACTTTAGGTGACATTATGGCGGGAATATCACATGATTTTAATCAATCTAATTGTGACACGTATGTTAATTCAACTACTCCATCCGTTCCTATATTTAAATACCCATTTGATTTTATTTTTGTCCCTAAATCTAAACCCCTTTTTAAATTACTAGATGCATTTATTATTTTTTTCATATACATACGCTTAATTAATACTACTAACTTGTCTTGAAATATAAAAAGTCAAATTTAATATACATACCAACAAAGGATAATTTGGTAATATTAACACACAAAACAGACACATTAATTACACCGACAACTTTTCTTAAGAAATGTGAAAAATGCAAATGGGAGTTACATATAGGACCGGAGAGAGTATTATTTTTTTCTCAATCACAACCTTTTATGCTTTAATTTGATTAGTCAATGTCAAGTGACATAGCTCCAGTGCCCTTGGCATACATATCTTTCTTTCCCAAAATAAAATTGAAAGTATTCTTGTTGACTCTTTTGTGGGGGAGAGTAACACCCAAATAAATGCCAAGATCATTTGTCTTCTCAATGTTTAAAGCATTATTAAGCAAGACAACATTATTGTCAACAAAAAAAAATCTAACATTTTTCTAAGTAAAAGAAAAAAGAGACATCATTTTTTATCATGGATAAGGATATTGGTATATCCTAGATGAAATTGGATCTCTAATTATTGATTATATTAACTAATATTAAATTTTTCATGTCAAAAAAGAAATATTGTTGCATAAAAACATCCAAAAGACAAAGACAAAATGCAATAACATCACCACGCCATCACAGTGAAGTGTGTGGCATTAGTTTGTTGATATTATATGATGATAATTATTATGATAAGATAATAACTTGACCTTATTAAAGCAATGTGCCAAAACAACTTTTGCATTATTAAACCTTGTGAGGGAACAATCTCAACTCCTTAATTGCATGAAGATAAATTCCTCCACCAATTATAACAAAGAGTTTCACACACCCATATCCTACATTATTTGTATCCTATTTATTTTTCTTCCTGAAACGACATCTTTGTAAAACTGATGGATGTGAAACCATTTGCTTTCCAATTTGATTTTGTAATCATACTACAAAATATCCATAAAATAATTGATTGATATTATAATCAACCTCTTCATAGAAATATATTATAATCAACTTGCTTATTTATCACGTAGTTGTGACCTCATCTTATTTTTTAAATTCAATTTTTTTACTATAAATTCTTAAATTTAGTTAAGCTTCATGAAAATTTTACACTTACTGCATCTTGGTCAACCAATAAGGCAAGTAGTTCGTAGCAGTCTAAGATAAAGATTGCTTTTAGACTTCAAAGATTGCTATCACATAGTTAAAAATGACTTCTAATACCTTCAACGGTAGTTAACCGCCGTTCATTGTTTAATTTTTTTTTAGAATGAACGGTTAACTGGTTGTTGAAGGTGTCTTGGTCATTTTTAGGTGCACGATAGAAAATCTTTTAGTGTAAATAGCAATCTTTGTCCAAGATTTGTTAGGTTTAAATGCCCATTCAAGTTCAGTTAAAAAAAGGCCCGTTTAGGGAATTTACATGACAGCCAATTTACAAGCCCCCACATCACTCCAACAGCCCTTCATGATAATATTGTTTATATATAATTTATATGGGAACTACGTGATTATGCATGACTCATGCGAATCTTAAATAATAAAAGAGAACCGACATTGTAATTGCCTAACTAAATGAGTCAAGTATAAGAACCTTTTAACACAATAATGAAAGTATATAGACTGAGTTATTAAACATAGTTAAATTACCATGAATGTTGTGTTTATGAAGATTGACTTTGCCATCTAAAAAAACCTAACGGCGCACTTGTTGTCTGATTGCGTTCTATTCAAGTGTAAATAATGGTTTATATAATAATTCAACAATCAAAACCTAACATAGCAATGACTTGAGAAGACAAATAGAAAGTACTAGAGTTCCTTTATGTAACAAAATTGAAAAACATTTTGTAAAGGAAACATCTTAAATATCTCAGTTGATTTTTTTCAATGGTTTAAGCATAGATATACTTTTGGGCGCCTTATGAAACTCAAAGATCTTAATTATGATGTATTAGAAAGAAAAAAGGTTTATAAATTTTTCTATCTCTAATTTGTTAATTAAACTATAAATTTTTATGCGTCTATAATGCAAAACGCAAATTGTAGCAAGCTTATAAATATTTAAAGTAAATACTCATTGAATATGTCAAAAATTAAAGAGTTTTTATTTGGACATAGAACCGCGACAGCATGTTTCGACATTGTATACAACACATTTTAGAGCGCTGGATTTTTTATTTTGTTTTGGATTTAAAATGAGAGAAAGTAATGATTCAAAAATCGAAAGCAGAAGAAAAGTTTATATGATATAGGGTGTCCGGAATTTGTGTTCGAAAAACATTTTCGAAAAAAAATATTGTTTTATTAAAGGGAAATGCTAACTAGTGCTCTAAGAACACTAGTTAAGAAGATTAATATAGAAATTATGCATTGAAAATTGATGAAAAATGAAATGTTTAATTTTATAAAAGTCAAAATTTTATTATTTTTAATAAAAAAAATTATTTTTGACATCTTTAACTATTGTTCTTAGAACATCGATTAACAAAACTCTTTATAAAATAGAACAAATGTTAACTTGAAGAGATGCAACAAGAAAGGGTAGTTTGACTTGAGAATGACTGAATGAGATCCTTGACACATCACACAAAGCAAAGCACTACTAGCCAGACTGACCAACAATGAAATCTACTTGCAATAGGTTGTGATAATGCCGTCAACTTGATCAGAAATTGGAAACCAAAAATCTATATAAAGTAGTAATTGTTTTTGGTAATAATTTTCTAGTAACTTTACAATATCGTTGATGTCCCGTCCCCTAAAAGGTACGTCTCTTCCCTGTACGTACTTAGCAACAGCAACACTTATTGATAAAGCTGATTTTCATTGAAGTACTAGATATGCTACCTTACTATACTCAAGATCATTTTAGTGAATCCTGCAACAAAAATAATAAGATAAGTATTAAGTACTATTTCTTGATTATGTGTTCACGAGAAGCATCACGACACTAAAATAATAGTACATGCATTACCATACAAAGCCGGGTGAGTTGAAAAGTCTGCACCTTCATAATCATAAAAAGAACCAGTTAAAATAAAATATTGCAATAAATGTGGGATCAAAAACTATCAGTACATGCATTATATTACCATACTCAATGTAGAAAACAAAATTTATTTAATGGCATTATGAGGGTCCTTGTTAATGTTGAAATAAATGTGCTTAGATGCCCGATCAAGTAGGAAAGATTGATACTTGATGGGCTAATGAAATCAACATTTACTTACTCTTTTGTTTTGGCGTTCGTTGAAGCTGGCTAGTAGGTCTTTGAAAATCAAAGTTCATCTTCTTTGAGTTTTGTCACTTCCAAATTCCATGCAGTGGAGAAAACACACAGTTACATGCAATTTTCAATCTTAACCATTAATCTGAAATCAGTTGATTCAGATTAGACAAAGATAGAATCAGTTTAAAATGATCTCAACCGTTGAATTGAGATTGAATGGTCAAGATCGAAAACTACTTGACACATTAATTTCACCAAATCCAAATCCTTATCCTTCAAAGGATTGAATGAGAAAATCATTGAGATAAAGACTCAAGATGGTAACAATAATGATAGCGAAGAAAGAGTACATGTTTGAATTTGTGGTAAATTTGACAAAATCATAGTGATCTTAGGCGATTTTGCAAAAGCTACAACTTGTATCAAATCCATTATAACTTCGAAATGGTACATATTATGAATTGCAAATAAATATGGTTGATCGAAGTGATAAGAGATATGGTCAGATAATTCCATTAATCTTGAAGTGGAGGTATGAACAAGTAATACCACTAATCTTGCCATAGTCTTAACTCTTTAGAGGGGTGGGAGCATGTTTGGTTCAATTGCAATTTACGCTACATTTTTTGTCGTTGCATTAATGAAGAAAAGAACATCTAAGGCTATTTTCTTATTTTAAAAACATGTCTAATATCAGAGTGCAAAGTGGTCCTCTCCTAATCAAAGCATGGTAGAGTAGAGACAATTGTGGTCTGTGTTCACTCTCAAGTACCGCTCATATAGTGATTTTGCTATTGCCATCAACCAAATACTTGTTCTAGATTCAACCATATTACACTGTTTGTGGCATATGGATCATCAAATAATTCTTTGTTGTTTTCTCCAGATGGGTCGTGTGTAAAGTTGTCACCAGGAAAGTTATGAATTGGTGATCAAAATCTGTCTCAATCTGATTTCTCAATTTGTTGTTATCTTTAATTAATTTTTTGTGGGGGGAGTGCTTTGATTATTAGAAGGAGCTGTGGTCAAGATTGCACTATGGAAAACAATTTTATATGAATTTTTTGAAGTATAGTTAGAATTTTTCTAATAATTCTTATATACTACGATAAATTGTGATTTTTTTGTTTTCTAGAAACATGCTAATGCTAATTTCAATCCATTTGATGATACTCACACACTATATAGTATTGTGATCAACACTTTATCCGAAAAAATATTGTTTTATTATATCTAATATTTTGTCGATGATGAATATTGTTGGAAACCCTCACACTCGAGAGTATTCACGTATATGTAATTAAAATGAACAAGATGTATCGTTTGATCCACCTTTAAATATTTCAGTTGAATGTTAAATTAACTATCATTGTATGCATATTATATGCATTGTTTAATAATCCAAGAATGTGTTATATTCGTTACAGAATGTTAAATTAAGTATATTAGAGGCCACTTTAAGGTTTAGAAGGAACTCAATGAGATAATTAGATCCCATCACACATTATTTGTCTTTCAGATAAGTAGGTGAAGGTTGTTGCGGATTCAGGGATTAGTTCATGAAGAATAGACTTCAAGACCTTGTTTGAATTTTGTTATTTAAACTTATGAAATTAGAATTCATGAACATCCTGAAATTGTATCTTGCCCTTGTATTTAATGCAAGAATTTAAATTACCCTGTAATTCGACTTAATTATTTTAATTAGTCAAGATCAAGCTGTAACATTTTGTATAGTATTCTAGAAATCTACAATAGGGTGTTATAATTTTTTATGTGATGATCTTTTTTAACTTTCTTTTTATTTTTGTTGTCTTATTTATTCTACTGGGTTAAGTTTATGGTCCATTTTTTCAAAAAAAAAAAAAAAAAATCAAACTTTCATTTCCTTTTCTTCTCTAAACGAAATTGCGCATTTCATAAAAAGAAAACTACGATGGAGAGAGTGATAATTAAAATCTGAATTGATAATTTATTCATTAAGTTTTGAGTACAATTTGTATAGTCAATCCATCATTCTCAATGTAATGTAATTTTATTATATTATTTACTTTCTTGACAAACATCTATCTATTTTGTTTCCAGTAAAAAAAAAAACCTATTTTGCTAGAAATGATTAATTTATGTATATGCATGGTTATGATGTGAAGCATTCTTTAGAATTCTGACTTCTACATTGATCAATTTTGGAGATAAAGAGTCATATACATAATTCCTTCTTGATTGCATTTACATTCAAATATACCAAGGCTCCCAGAATCTGGCCATATAAGGTAATACATCAAATGATTAAATAATTTTTTTGTTTGAGAGGATAAAATTTCAATTTTTATATACAAATTTGAAACGCAAGAATATTAATTTATCACAAATATAATCTGAAACACTTATTACTCACTATAATTTCATCATATAACCAAATGAAAACTCATTGACTATTCTAAAGAAAATATCAAACAATAACAACATATACTCCATCATATATATATATATATATATAGCTTGAAAATTGAAAGCAAAATTACTAGATAGGTATGTCTTCTCTATCATGTGATTGAGTAGTTGAGGATGAGATTAGATGCTCATGTTGCCATCCTTCTTCCAATTTGTTTGAAACATTCTTTGATTGTTTTCCATTTCTGTAGATTCCATGCAACACTAACTGTATAGCTCCAAGTACAAATCCAGTACCATTTGGTACCTTTGTTTATTATATACAACGTTGATTAGTACTTTTGAAAAAAGATTATAGTGTTTCATTTTTATGTAAAAGTAATGTAGTCTAGTTTTAATCATATTTTTTAACGTGATTAACCTCGATCGAACGTGTTAGTTGTAGAAAAAATGGGTGTAATATAATTATTCTACAATGGTTTCATCAAGATAATAAGAGCAACTTACCCCAAGAATAGAATCACGAACAAGAACAGCGTATAACAACCAAACGCCGCCGTTTAAAAAGAAGAAAAATGAAAGAAGGAATGGCAAATATTCCACACTCTTTGTCTTCACCACTGTTTTCTGAAAGTTACAACCAAATACAATACATATTAATAACAAGACAATACAATTTAGGTATAAAAGAAAATTTAACAAAGTACATTGCTAACAAATAAATCATCATTTTGAAATCTAAATTGGAAATAATGGGCACTTTAGTCCACAAAATTTTAAAAACAATAGTTTATTAATTGAAACATGTTTCTTTTAAAAAATCATTTACCAAGGCAATAAACGACTAACATGTTGTCTTTTCTTTTGACGGATACTAACATGTTTATGATTAAAAAAATTTGGTGGTGGAGGTTTGAATTCACGACCTTGCATATATTATGTATTGTTATTATCAACTGAGCTAAGTTCACGAGCACTGTATAGTAAAATTGTGAAAATGTCAGATTTTGGTATTAAATTAAAAAAATGATTAAATGTATGTTTGAAAATATAGTGGTAGACCAATTATCGTATCTTAATGCAATTATCATCGGGAAAATTAGAATTTCCAATTTGTAGCTCAATTCTTACCATGAGTTTGGACCGCAAATTTAAAAGTGTCCCGATTCATTGACCATCGAATGAGCACAATTAATTATGACTTTGAATTTCATTAACAACGATTTTCAAGTATTCAGATATATACATTTATGAAATTGTCTAATTGCACCTCATTTTTAAACACAAACTGAATTGATTTTCGTTGTAATATGACTGACAAACAATAGCCTAAGAATGACAGCAGCCTAACAATGACAAATAGTTATTGTAAAAACTTAATTTCCATATTGAATAAATAAGACTCTTGATAAGAGTTTATACAAAAATATAATATATTCATCACCTTACAAGTCAGTTTTGTAGAACTGGTCCAACCACAATTTCAAAGATAGTATCAGTATTAAATACTCAAAGACTTTGGGGCAAGTTTTGATGGGGCGTGAGGGTGATGAAAGAAGGGGAGATTGTTGTTTGTTTTATTTACGATAAGAAGAAGTGGCTGTTTCTATTAGTGACATCATTCACGGTAGCCTAACAATGACACAAGTTAAAACAAAATATTAGGGTGCACTATTTGACAGGGAAGTCGGGAGTGATGAAAAAACGAAATTGAGAATTTGCTGCAACGTAATTGTGATTGTGTCACCGTCTGATCGAGGTAGGTCGATTCAAACTTCAAACATATTTTGATTTTCTTTTGAAATTAAAATTATCGAGAATTTGAGATTTGAACCATCTAATTTCGATGGAAAGGCCACGTAATCGCTCATTGCATGCAGACAGTGACTGCAACAAATCTTAATCTCTTCAAAATGGAGGCATATGATTTTTATTATTATTTTAGTGTATGATACACTCTGACTAAAATACAATACAATAGCATTTAGTTTCAGATAGGAGGGAGGGAGGGAGAGAGAACATAAAGAGATTGAGAGAGGGGGGAGAGTTGTTAAAATATAACTCAAATTAGTAGGCTTAGAATATTGAATGAGTGTTGAAGTAGATGCAATTCAACCAATTAGTTAGGTTAGTTAAGTTACTTGACCCGCAAGTAACTAACTTATCAAGTTAATTAGGTTGCAAGCAGCTAACTAAATAAGGTGATTATTGGGCTTATGAAATGACTTGTAAACCCAACTAGTAAGATGTAGAAAATTGCTCGTCTCCCATTAAATAACACTCACTTTCAACTGAATGGACGAAAGTACCTCGCGTGAGTTAAGTCATGCTCGATACTTTCAGCGTGAGATAAGTCACGCTGTGTGAGTTAACTCACACTGGTTATAAATCCAAAAATCTAAAAAGTGCAATTTTTAGGTCAAAATCTTCATTTCAAATCATTGCAAATCGTCAGAAAGCAAGTTTCTACAATCATCAAGCATCAAATATCAGGTAATGTACCATCTAAACTCATTTGATTTTGCTGGTTTTTGGGGTATGTTTGTCAGTTCTGGAAGTAGTCAGAACGTGAGTTAACCCATGTTGTGGCCAAAGTGAGTTAACTCACGCAGGTGTAATGCCTTGTTTTTGAAACTTTGCGCTAATTTATTTTTCTTTGTTAGCTTGTTGCACAAGTTATTTATATTATTTTCCTTGTTATTTTGTTATTCAATAGTCATAATGATGGTTGAAAATACGGCGGATGATGACGTGAGCCGAAACAGACCATAATGAAGCTTCCGACGATGTCAAACCAACCGTAAATGTGAAGTTGAAAGTCAAAATTCACTTTCAAGCTCACATTGAAGAAAAACCTAAACTGGTACCTACCGGTGTTGCCAAGGTTTGTGGTTATGAAGTTAACACCGCCTCATTTTTTTTAACAAATGAAAGATGGCAAGAGCGAGATGATTTACTTGGTAACACAATGTTTATTGAGTTTGTATATACTTTTTTGGAGATAAAAATATACATGGTTGTTTGTATACCGACTACTTTAAATACACACGTGTATGATTAAATTATGTGATGGATGGCATGTGCAAGTGTTAGATTAGATGTTCCATCAAGCAAGCATTGTCAACAAACATGAAACAAAACAAGTACTATTTCAGAATAAACTGTGACCCGTGGGACAGTACTACTACTAATAGAGTACCATATGAAGTTCAAAAATAAGGAGAACCACTTATTTGGTGGAAATATATTTGCAACAGTATGTGACTAGATCTACCATATTCAGACACAAATATTACTCTCTTTTTTTAAAGTCGATATTTATTAAATGCAACTATATAATATTAATTAGTGGTATAGTATACATGACCTTTCAAGCATCTCTATAGGCATTGAAGAAGATTTAAGGAACCTGAAATTCGTTGTCCATCATATTTGCCACAGAAATTTAGAGTAAAACAAGAAATATGAAATCTCTTTAATTTACTAATAATCTAAGGATGCTAGATTTGCTAGTCTAAAAAATTATATTAATGAATCTAGATGATTATAAAGAGATAAGACAAACTTGTGAATAATTTATAGAAAGATCCAGAAACTTACCATGACAGCAAGAGGTGAGCCATACATAAGAATGTTCAAAGCTGCACCCATGATGCCAACAGCACCACTGCGAGCTTCTCCCTCCAATGCTAATTGAGTAGTAATCACTGCTGCTGCCAACATCACCACGTCCAAAATCCCAGCAAGAATTGCAGTCTTCACCTGAATTTAATCAAACATATAATAAATATGTTTAATTACTATTAATCAAATCATAAAAAAATAATATTAATCAAATTAGAGATAAATATAATTAACTTATTATAAGATTTACCGTCGTGAGTACACGGGTGTCAGATTAGTAATAAGAGTATGAACGTCTAAATTCAAACAACATAGTTCAAATATCCTCGGAACATTGTAAAATGTCATCGGTGTAAGTATCATAGACTTCAAAATTAAAAATTAATTTAATTTTTTATGTTGATAAATTAATTTGATTTTGTAAAAATGATATTTGTACCCTCGTTTTTGGGGGTGCATATATGAGAAATAGAAGAATGTAGATTGTCTCCACCACGATGCCAAAGCCATTAACAGTGGCCACAAGGTATTCTCCAGCTTTTATAGTTCCATAGTAAGTCCACAATGATGAGTTAAGCAATGTGCATATGTAAGGAAAACTAGAGAATTCTTCTGTAGATTTCTGCTTTATTATTCTCCAAAATGTTGGTCTGCATTGTTTAATTTAATTACACAAATATCATCCATTAGCAAAATTGAGACAATAATTTACAAATAATTAATTAAAGTATTTTTCAACAAAATATGTGAGGTGAGTTGTGTAAAGAGCTTACACAGGTGAAAGAAACATGAGAATTGAGATGATGTTACCTGTAGCAACAAATCAAGAAAAAGCAATATATGAAATTTCAATTTTTTGGGCATGGATCAATAAATATTGGTACCATTAAGGTTGCAAAAGAGTGAAAAGGAATGAATAGGAGGGTATTCAAATGCATGTGTTACCTATAACTCCAACAAAGAAACTTGGATCTGCCATGAGGAAACTAAGAAACAAGATTATGAATGAGTAGTTTCAATTTCTTCTTTTGGTGTGCTTATTTATGGTTAGGGAGAAGAGTGAGAATAAGGTGGAAAGAGGAGTTTTCTTGTCTGGACAGAAATCAAAAGAAGCAATGATATTTTTGTATTTTCACTTTTTTTTAATGGCAAATATATTTTCTCTTTCTATTTTATATATATATATATATATATATATATATATATATATATATTATTTATATCTCTCAATTTTTAACCTCCATTTTTTTAAAAAAAATTGAGCACAAATCTTTCACTTTTTTAGTTGTTTTAATGTCTTGAATGTACAATTTTTAAGATGAATTTTTTATTTTAAACATCTAAATAAGTGCACTAAAGACGCTTGTTAGTGTTTCCCCTTAAACTAATACTTGTTTTGTTAAAGAAAAATTTAAATCAATGCTACATACTAGTAGCAATAAATCATTTTTGGTACACAAATCCGTATGTCTTTACATTTTTTTGGTACACATATATTTTTTCTTATGGAACAAAAAAGAAAAGAAATCATATTGCGTTACTCAAGAGTGATTGATGAAATTCGATGTTCAAGTTTCTTTTTTGTGTCAAGAGATTAAAGATTCAAATTCGATCGTAAAAATGTAACATTTTAAAATCATTATAGAAAAGTTTTGTCGCACATTATAATCTTATCTGACTTGATTAATTAATCTTCACGGTTGTCGACAAAAATACATAGGAACATCAAAACTCAACCACCAAAAAATAACAGGTCTTTCATAATTTTTTTTATTAATAAGTAATAGATGTGAATTTCAAAGAAATGAAATCATTTTTATTTTCCATGTAGTCTCTTTTCAAAAGATTTTATTTTTTTTACAACGTCTTTTTAAAAGTTACAAATTAAGAATATCAACTTGTAAATAATCAACAATTAAAGGATTGATGTTATTTGATCATTTAAAAGATAGTACTAAAAAGAAAAAGAGAACAGGTTAGTTGTTAATTAGACGTCAATAAATTTTTGTTTTTTAGGTTGTATCACGTGTTATCCGTGCAAAGAATGATCGATCAGTGAACCACCCTGACCCTGATATGGTCCTACCATAAATAATTTTTTTTAAAGGGTGGTCCTACCATAAATAATTGTTATTTGTTTATTTGTCAAAAAGATTAAAACTTAATTACATTTTTTGTCCTCGTGTTTTAACCAACTCACGAAACTGATCTTGTCTTTTTTAAATTGAACAAAATCGTCCTTAAATTATCATTTTTTTTGCAGTTTTAGTCCTACCTCCTATTTTCAACTCCAGAAATGCAGAGAAATTGTAGTTTTCGGGAAGTTTTGGACATACCCATATACCTCAACCATGAAATAAACAAGGAATAAAACATGTGGGTACAAAGAATCTACTTTATTCAACACACTAACAAAAAAACTCTAATTTGAAACATATCTTAGAAATTAGGGCTCTTTTTGGTTAATGTGCTGAATAAAATGGATTTCTTGTACCCACATGCTTTATTCCTTGTTTATTTCATGGTTGAGGTATAAGGGTATGTCCAAAACTTCCCTAAAATTGCAATTTCTCTGCGTTTCTGAAGTTGAAAATAGGAGGTAGGACTAAAACTGCAAAAAAAATGATAATTTAAGGACGGTTTTGTTCAATTTAAAACAGGCAGGACCAGTTTCATGAGTTGGTCAAAACGCGAGGACTAAAAGTGTAATTAAGCCAAAGATTAAAGAGACAAGTCATGAATAATGGTTGAAGATATTGATTTTTAATTCAGAGACCTAACTGACAGTAAGTATATACAGTCAGTGATCTAATAGTAAATTGAGGATATTGATTTTCGATTCAGGGACCAAAGTGACCATTTTTTACTTTCACTTTAGTCCCTATAACACATCATACTCCATGTCAGCATGCCACATCATCACTTAACAGATTATTTTAATGGCAAGGACTATAATGATAACGGGAGTGTAGAGTCAGGGACTTGTTTGTATTTAATCATGAGTCAGGGACCTATGTAACAACGAGGTGTAGAGTCAGGGACTAAAGCGACTATTTGCTCATAAAAGAAAGGGTTTTGTTAACATATGTTTTGGGCATTGGTTAACAAACTTAAAGTAAAAAGAAATATTAACTTTTACATTAAAAAGAACACTCTTTCAATTTTAAAAAAATAGAATACAAAATTTTTAAGAGAATATTTTCTTTTATAATTTCTTAACAAGTACCCCCGGGGCACTTTTTAATATTATCCTAAAGGGAAAAATTATAAAGGAGGATTTAACTTTATTTCCGACAATGATTTGGTTATTTATCTTTTTTTTCATTGCATTTTTGTTTCTTTGATTCATTTACACATGTATTTTTAAACTTCAAATTCATTATTTTCTTTTTTATGGTCTCTAGGTTTTAAATTTAAGGTCTTTCATCTATGCTTACATATGAATATTAGATTTAAAACTTGAAAATTCATATACAAATGGATCGAAAGGGGAAAATTGCAATGAGAATTAATAAAAGATCAAATTATTATTTGAAATTAAGTTAAGAGACTATAAATGTAACTTTGTCTGAATAAAATGATAAGCAGATTGGCTACAAATTCTAACTCAATCCATAAAAATATCAAATTTGTAAGGAAGGACGTCGTGGTTGAAATTTAAATGATAAAATAACAGTTAATATATTCTCCTTTTCTCTTTAGTGTTTTCTAAATGATAAAATAATCATTTGTTCACATTTTATTGAGTTACATGACCAATTTTTAAACCAAGCATATGATACAACTCGAGTTATGTCCCGTAGCTTTCACTAATCAATCACACCCTAAGAGAATACGAGTTAGAATCTTCTTTATTTCTCATAGTACATGAAGGGTTCTACTTAAAGAGATAAACATAAAACATGGATAGTAAGTTCACCACTAAGTGGGTTTGACACCATTAATTATTTTATAGTTCTTTCAAACTTACGAGAGAAATGTAGATAATCTTTACCCGTTAAATATAAAACACATTGATGCTATAGGTGAGGTGATGTTAATCTAATAAATCCGATACAATTTTTTTAGGGGAATAAATTTGACACAATGATGACCTGATATAATGAGTATTTTGGGTTCATGTGATCATGTCACATATACATATAAAGTGAAATAAAAATAAAGATAATTAATTTCTGTAAACTTAGTTCAGTTGGTAACAACATTACATAATATACGTGAGGGTGAACTCCAGACACACCACTTTTCACCTTAAGAGGTAAATTTTTAACCAATTGGTTTATTTGACAAAAAAAATAAAAATAAGTCTCATTTATAAACGTGTTTATTATAGATTAAAAAAAAGTGTTTTATACTTTATATTTCAAAACAATTTTTGTGAGAACTTACTCAAAAATAATATAAGTTATTTTGAACTCATTTGTTATAAATTTAAATAGTAATTTTGACATCAAAACTTAGTTATTCATTGATAGAGATTTTAACATAAAAGAAATCGTATATTTTTCAAAAGATATCTCACGAAAATAATTTTTATAAGTTACTGAAAATAGCTTCTCATTGTAAACATTTTTTGAAATTTATTTATCCCAAAAAAATTGTACCAAAAAGATGAAATACTTACAATAATTTTATGAGAAAAATATTTAAAATGGTTTTTCATTTGAAGCTTTATTCAAAATTTTCTTTTTAGAAAAAGTTAGAATTGCTGTGTAGCGAATGTGAGTTAGAAGCCTCACCTTATTTAAAAAAGTGAAGTTTGAGCACTTTATAACATAGAGAACCCATAAACTCATTGTCTTAAGGTTTTGGGGTTAAAGTGTGGTGCTCAACTCACTTGTGTGGTTGCTCTAAACCGAATGTTGATGATCCCTCGGACTTCCCCTATGACCCAACAGCGGTATTAGAGTCGTTGTTCAACAAGAGTTCGATCGGTCTTTATGTCGAAACTCTTTCTTGCAAGGTATGTGTGCGGATGAAAAGCTTCCGTTTTGAGGGGGATAATAAATTGATAGACTCACACTTGAGCGAAAGTTTATTGTGTAGCAAGTGTGAATTAGAAGTCTCACATTTCTTAGAAAAGTGGAGGTTGAACATTTTATAAGTGAAAGGACCCATAAACCTATTGCATTAAAGGTTGGAGTTAAAATGTGGTGTCCAACTCACTTATGTGGTTGTTGTGAGTCCAATGTGGATGTTTCCATGAGCTCCTTTCATGACCCAATATTGATATCAGAGTCATGGTTCGACTAATTCCGTGTTGAAAGTCTTCATGGCATGGTGTTCTAGTAGTGGGTTCCATTGAATGCACAGCGACAACAAATGTACAAGTTTAAGTGTGTGGAGTGAAAAGCTTATTCTTGAAGAGAGCATAATGAATTGATGGTTCATACATGAAGGAAAGTTTTTTATATAGCAAGTGTGAGTTATAAATTTTACACGGTTTAAAAATGCGGAGTTTGATCACTACATAAGTTATAAAACTTTTAAACCCATTGTCTTAAGGTTAGTCTCACATTTTTTAGAAAAGTGATGTTTGATCACTATACACTTTGAATATCATTTTTAAAAAAACAATAACAAACAAGTTCACCTCACACATGTTTAGGTTAGTGTTTGGATTCCTCAACCTGTCTCATACATGACTTTTAGTTTTAAATTTATTTTTTATGTTTATTTGAAGTTCATATTCTATACATTAAGTGGTATATCTAGCTAACCTAATGGGGTTGGCCTGGTAGAAGCGTGCCATATTTACAAATGGAGGTGGTCATATTTCATGAACATGCTTGCATTAACATTACTTGTACACATCATTAGTAATTCATACATAATCATGTATCCACACAAAAATGGTAGAATCAAACCTTATTGTATGTATTTGCATAAGATTGATATGCTTAAACCAATTCATTTTCGAGAGATATACCAGTCTTTATTCTTGTTTAACCAGGTTCCTGGGGTCTATGTTCTATGTAAGGATTATATAAAAGACTACCTATATCAGAGGGTTGGATATTTTAAAAGTGTAATTATATCATCAGTTTAAAAATGTATCTTTATACATCTTTTAAGTCATATTATGGATATCTCCTTTTCTTTTGACAAATGTAGACTCTAAACCTTAAAGTTTAAAAGTTGGATTATCAATAATTAATTTCAGCAATTCAAAGACAGAAAAAAACCTTAAAGGTTAAAAGTTGGATTTTGATTTTGACAAGCATAATTGTTGGATTAGCAATACTGCATCAACAATTATAAGTAACAGCAAACTTAGAGAAACAATGAAGAAATGATGCCCAAACTAGCAATTCCATAAACCTCGCAAGAAATCATTTAAGCTAACTATTCATTTTCATTATTAAGCTCTTGCTGCTAGTGACAAGAAACTAACACATATTAATCTCTTGGAAGAGATTTTAGAGATTAGGCTCTTTTTGAATTATGTTCCTATCGTTTGAAAGGGGAAAGAAAATCTGATAAAAAAACATGTAATGTGCTTTTGAATCTTTTTAATTTTTTGGTCTGAATGTGCTATGAGTCTTATAATCGTGACTGCGCTTGCTCCACCGAGGCACCCTGCAACATGAAAGTAAAGATGTCATTAGAGGGTGTAATATATGGTATAAATATAATTGATATACAGTACGAATGAAAGCTTCTTGGAGTCCAAAAAACATGCAACAACTTCCATGTTGATGTCATTGCAACCATTATCCCCCGTCATTTTTTCGGATCTTATAGTTATTCAACACAAGGTCTCAGTTGAAGGCATTATAATTTTAAATAGAAACGGGCAAATCCGTCATATATACAAAGGGATTATAATTGTAGGTGCAATTCATTGTCAAATTGATCATCAGATATAACAATAACTTTTCTGAACTATCTACTATATCTTTGATCTTGAGTTAAAATTTCAATATAATAATCCAGCAATGACCAAATTGATAATGCAGTTGGGTAAAAATTACTAAATAAAATGCATCCCAAGAGGCAAGTATCTGATCCATAAATTAAATAAACAACGCATGATCTTAGATTTCTTACCAAAGGAATTCCCTTGGCAGCTCTTGCAGCCAAATAGGCACAGGGCTTGAAGAATTCTCCATATAGTTTGGACCATTCAGCCAATCTTGAGTAGATGTATTTGGATCCAAGAGAGTCAGCCCAGAATATGATACCTCCCCTAATTAAATTAATCCCAAAAGTCAGAACAAGAAGCACAAACTTTCAAAAGTATAAAAATAATAATGGATGAGACAAACCTGTAAGGTGGAAAGCCCATTCCCATGACAGCTGAAATATCAAGATCTGCTGCTTTAACTGCAATGCCTTCATCAAGGACCCGGCAAGCCTCATTCACCACAGGAAAGAAGATCATCTCTATGATGTCCTTTTCTGATACTTTTACAAGCTGTCCAGTTTGCCAAATTTAACAAAATCAGATCAAGTGGAATTGTAAAGAACACAAATTGTGTTTCCCAAACAACAGTCAAGTAAAAACGGACTTCCTCACTTCCTTTTTAGTCGCCGTTCCAAGGTTATTTACAAATACCAAGAAAATCAATAAATAGTTAATGTCTTTTTCATCTCTATGATGTCCTTTTCTGATACTTTTACAAGCTGTCCAGTTTGCCAAATTTAACAAAATCAGATCAAGTGGAATTGTAAAGAACACAAATTGTGTTTCCCAAACAACAGTCAAGTAAAAACGGACTTCCTCACTTCCTTTTTAGTCGCCGTTCCAAGGTTATTTACAAATACCAAGAAAATCAATAAATAGTTAATGTCTTTTTTTTTTTCTTCCTATAATACTCTTTTATTATCTTATTTCATCAATTTATCTCCCTAGAGTCTAGAATACACAGTTAAGGGTATTATTGACAAAATAACAGTTAATGTTACAATGAACTTTGAAAATGACAAATGTATAGAAACAAAAAAATTCTACAAAAGCGACAGTTAAAAAGGAATGGAAGGGAGTATAAATTAGTTAGACGGGTAAAATACCTTAGGATCCACAGTAACACCAGAAATGTTCCTAGACTTCTCGATATAATTCTTCAACTCTGGATCAGGATTAGCCCTACGTTTATCATCATACAAATAAAATCCTTTGCGAGTTGCTTCACCTGTTAAAAGCACAGGTTAATAGTTTCACACATAACTCCGCGACTTTTTAGTGAAAACACACCTGAGCTTGTTATTTTTTATTTATTTTTTAAATAACGCCTGAGCTTGTTATTGTTAACTAAATATATTTTCCCAACATCTCAATTTTCAATTGATACAAGTAATTAGTGCGTGAGAGTTTTATCTTTACCTGCTCTTTTATCCTCTTGCATAAGTGGAAGGAGCATTGATTTGTAAGTTCGCTCGGGGAAATTCTCAATAAATTGCATGGCAGTTGCAACCCCCACGCCAAAACCAACAAGGTCAATCAACCTTCATTAGAAGATGTATGATATATTAAACTCTTAGAGAAGTGAATATGGATATCAAGAAATTTTCCAAGTATTAATACCTGAAAGGTCCCATGGGCATTCCAAACTTAGTTACTGCCTTATCAATTTGATAAACATCCGCACCATGTTCAATAAGAAACATAGCTGCTTGTGTATATGGGAAGAACATCCTATTAACAGCAAATCCAGTACAATTTCCAACTACCACTGGAGTTTTCCTTATCCTCCTTCCGATATCTAGCAAATCAACCACTATTTGTGGAGATGTCTGCTTAGTACGTACAATCTCCAGAAGTGGCATAACATGTGCTGGGCTGTAGAGGCAACCATAGAATTTTCAGTCATAAATATACCGTTGTACAACTTTTTACATTGTCAATCAATTACAGCCAGTGGTATATTTTACTTTCAAAATAGGCAATACTAAATTCAAACATATTTAGTATCCAACGATTATAATTGAATGACTGTGTAAAAAATCTTTTTCACCGACAATGTATGCCAAGTAAATCCAAAATATAATAGTTAATGAAGAGTGAACATTAATAATACCTGAAGAAATGGGCTCCAACAATCCGGTCTTCAGATTTAGTATTCTTTCCAATCAGGTTCAAGTCGATTGTGGAAGTGTTACTTGCAAGTATACAATGAGGAGGACAAAACTTTTCAAGGTCAGCAAAGATCTGTTGCTTTAAGGCAACATTCTCAATAACAGCCTGTCGGAACATAACCAATAGTTTATAATTTACAAAGGTTCTGAATAAAGCGCAGTTGCAACAATCAACAAACAAATTAATATTAGGATTTCGCCTCAAGTACCTCTATAACCAGGTCCACATCTTTGAAGCTTTCATAGTCAATGGTACCTTTGAGAAGAGATATGGTTTTTTCAAATTTTTCCTTAGTCATTTGCCCTTTCTTGACACGGCTTTGTAAATTTGCTGCATAAAGAAAAGTGCTACATGAGTTATATATTTTTAAATTTAAGCATCAAGAACCAATTTACAAGGATCTTTTCTCACCTTTAACTCTGTTAACACCTGCTTCCAGGAATTTTTCATTTACTTCTTTCAAGATAACAGGATAGTTACTAAGAATTAAAGCAGTTGCTATTCCGGAGCCCATTAGTCCTCCGCCAAGGATCGCAACCTTTTTCACTTGTCTAGGAACCAATCCACGATCGGTAACCCCAGGTACCTATTCATGCGAAGAGATGTTGAAAAAATTCATATATACAGAACTTCTGAAAAGAAAGTACTAGGGAACAGAATAGCTAATTCAGGTTCTAACTTTTAATCGCAATTAATATTAATATGCTACCTTTGAGGTTACTTCACTGACACTATATAAAACCCCAACACAAGCCAGAAAATTCTACTAATCAAATTAAAGATATACATTACAGGCATAATTTAAAATGGTTAGGATTCACAAATTTCAATTTCTAAGGTTTTTAAACAGGACAAAATTGAAACTGTTTAAATGAAATATAAATTCGAAAACATCAATACTATAAATTTAAGCACCAAATGAATAACTATGAACTAACAACCACATTGATGCGAACCCGGATTACATAAACAGTAAATGGAAGAAAACAAAGGAACAACGGAAGATAAAGAGTGTATTATTTCTGAAAATCAAAGAAAAATACAATATAATGAAGATCCTATTGTCCACAGAACTAAGCTCCTTCAGAGAACAAATTCTCTCTGCCCCAAACAAACCGTATGATTCTTCTTGATACATAATTTCCCTTGCACAATTCAATTCGAACTTTTACTCTCACTCAGTCACATGGACATTCCAATTCTGTACTTCTCTATTTCTCTTAACAAAAACTCTCCATACTATGGGCCTTAACAACTTATGTGCTAACTGTCTCTATGAACTCACCTTCTCAATAAGAGTCCTGTCACACATGATATATCTTGTTGAACTACAGTTGCTCTTTTTGAATGTGATAGCTTGCTATGGTCTCTCGCTCTTTAACATTTTTATAAACCTTAATCAACAATATCTATTTGAACTTTTGACTGGCCACATCTAAATTAGAAGGAAAACTAAAGATTTGGAAACAGTTTATCTCACCTCAGAAGTTCTATAAAAATCAACAGAAAATTGACAAGTTTGAATTCTATGCAACCAGGTTTAAAATGTGCTTTTAAGCTGTTACACAAACATTTTCCCCTCCTTAACAACTAGTACCTTGAGGCCTCTCCCTCTCTCAAAAGGGGAGAGAAACAGGTAAAACTCAGACAAATAATGTCTACAAACCTTAGATGTTCCTCGTTGAGAGAAAAATATGTGAATCAAGCTCTTGCAAGTATCCGAGGCCACCAGTCCTTCAAAGGCTTCAGCTTCCTGCAAAGGTTAGATACATTATCATCCAGATTTGGGTAACAGCAACTTCAATAGAAAAAAAAAATTGCAGACATGTGACAACCTTCAAGAGTCCTGCACGGGGACCAGCGACTATTCCATGTTCAATAACATCAATACAAACCAAAGGGTGCTTAAGATTAGGAGCCCGTTTTTGCGCTTGAGTTTTGGCAAACTTCAATATCTCTCTTGCTTCCCCAAGGGATTCTATTTTGTCAGTCTTGTAAAGACTAGCAACCCATGGTCGTCGACGGTCAACGATATCTAGAGCCCATTGGCGAGCAGCACTCACCAACTTATCAGGTGACACTAAAGCATCTACAAGCCCCAAACTATGAGCTTCTTCCGCTTTGATTGCCTTCGAGGTCTTCAATTGTAAAAAACAAGAAGTGCTAAAAAGTTAAATCTCAACCACTGGATAGGTGTGTTGAAATTACATCTTACATATTTTCTACGAAAAAGGAAGCATAAATTGTAGCATACCAGCATCATCTCAAGTGCCTTTGCCAGGCCAACAAGACGAGGAAGTCTCTGCGTTCCTAAGACAATTTACAAATGCCGAGTTAAAATGGAATTGTTAAATATAAAAAATTAGTACCTCATACCAGTTTTATTCAATTATTTAAGATAAGAGCATTGTCACAAGGCCATGACTTGCAAGCCTTTGCATTGTTATTCATGGCCTAACCCTTTTTAATGATGTTGATTATGCAAAGCCTAACTAACATAAAAAGACTTTTCACCATGATCTCTAGAGACTTTTTTTTGAAGAAGCTCTAGTAAGAGACTTAATATGCACACGCAACCACATACAGGTCTATAACAACAAAAAATAACATAATGTTACAATTATTTACAACATGAAAAGCTTAGATGATAAATAAATCGTAAGTTCATTAAAGCTAGCATAGTTCTTAAGACCATCAAATTCACCAGTACTTTCCATCTTGACCTTGTCCTTAACTCCTAAGGATACATTCACCAGAAAAACATCCCTTGTTATGACTACAGTCATGTCAAAATGCATAATTTAGGTTTGAATACTACTAATAATGCATTTCAACGTTTTCTTCATTTACTCTCAATACATTCAATTTGGATAATTAAATAAACTAGAAAAATATGTTGATGGAGTCAAAAGAAAAGAATAATAAGTAATATCGAGAGAATTCTAATAAACAAACATGACAAAATTAGAGAGGAATTAGAGGAACTAACAATTGAAGCATCCATACCTCCACCTCCAGGAATTACTCCAAGTTGAAGTTCAGGCAAACCTAGTTGAGCACTGGGGGTTGATATCCGTGCAGTACATGCCTGTTAGAGGAAGAAAGGATGATATTTTGTAGAAAGAAAAAAAAAACATAAAAAGTTTCTTATTCAAAACACTGGACAACTTATACCATTGCAAGCTCTAATCCCCCACCCAAGGCAAGGCCGTCAATGGCAGCAACCGTAGGCTTCCTTCCCGCTAAAAGATGAAATCAGAAGATTCAAAATCAAAATAGAATACAATGAAAAATGAGCTACAAAGAAAACTTTTAAGAAATTGTACCTTCTATAGTATTAGTTTGGAGTTCTACTGATATCAAACCAGGCTTTGTATCCCCTATATATGGCCAGGAAGAATTAGAAAATGAGTGCAAGTAAGTACATTTACTAAAACAGAAAAACAATAAAAAAACAGAAGAAATTACCTAATCCCTTTTGTATTAGGCCAAATGCATTAATATCAAAACCGCCAGAAAATTTTCCCTTTGCACCTGTTACAGTAACAAAATATTCAGGTATGAGGACCTCAACTTCAGTGCCGTTTGATTATAGGTTTCCTCTTTTTCTTCTTATCTTTAGCTCTTTACAGACACACTTTAGCATTACTCAAAATGTTAAAAGCATACCATAAAAATTACTCTAGCTTGAACAATCTATGCTTGTAGGTTTAAAACAAAAATGGGTGATTTGATGCTTATATAATTAAGATTCTGATAAACAGTCAAAGATCAAAACTACAATGAACTTTAGGGGTAACAACAACAAAGACAACCAAGTTATAAGAATTTTCCCACATTACTGTCGATAAAACATCCTATATACTAGGTGGAGTCGGCTACATAGATTAAATTATGCCACAATATCCAGTCATAACTCAAATATGGTGATAGAACATTAAATCAAAATCTCCCGCGACGTTTTAGCCTATATTTTTCCACGGTCTCTCTCTACCTCGGCCTATTGGACTAATTTCCATTTGGTCTATCTCTCCTGCCGGTGAATGCTTCAAGTGGGCCAAATAATTGTTTTTCTCTGATATAAACTGCAGTTGTCCATCTTCAATTAAGATGAAGATGAATAATTAAGGGTACGTTGACTTATGAGTTAAAATAATAATTAAGATGAAGGTATTATGAAAGTCTTTGAAAATGTTCAAAACATTGTTTTCACTTTTTCTGGAAATGCATTATCTCAGTTAGAAACAAAAATTCATAGCCAAATGTCACTCCAACCACTCAAATACAAAATAAAAATTGAAAATGTTTTTAGAAACTAAACTGGCCCTAAATGTTTAATTAGATAAAAATTTAGAGGTTTGTGACTGTTGTCTAACATGTTGCCTCAATGACATTTCCTTTTCTTGTTTAAAATTATTCAAATTGGCCATGCATCTTCTCCCCCTTAAACAAGGCATCATTGATATTGTTATGTCTATTTTCTCCCCTGTTGAGATTTTACAGGACCAAACGACGATTCATTTCCATTTCCCACTTCAAAACAACACCTTATAGCCGCTTTCTGCATTTCTACTCAAAGTTACCAAACCCACATTGTTTAACTAAACAAAATTAATGATTGCTATCAAGTTCGAATTTTGAACAATCCATACATAATAAACAGTTTATTTCAGAAGCACTTTGCATACCTGTAACAACAATTGCCTTGACATCTTCTCTCTTGTGAGCCTCATCAAAACTCTCCTTTAAACTCTGAAACACTAGAGGGCGGGGGGGGAGGACAGACAAAAGAACAAACGTAATATAGCATGAGTAATGGAAAATAAAAAGTAAATAGTCGAGTTACTCGATTAAAGTAGTTACATTAGTCTCTTAAATCTTATATCATAAAATATTGAACTTACATAACTTCAAATTAAAGGTATATCCTGTGTCAGACATCGACACAACCAGACATGACACTAAAACACAAGATTACATTCAATCACTTCCATTTTCTTAAATTCCAACGTCTGTGTCCAGTGTCTGTGTCAATCAATGCCTCATAGCTTACATATGTGTGCCATTCTGAATGTGAATTGTATTATTAATCAAATTAAATGTCTCGCGTTTGAGACTAATTTGAGTCATGAAATGCATGTTCAGAATTAACTACCCATGAAATATAATTTCAGGGATGTTGAGCATAATTTTGTTCATTAGAACCTGTATGACAGATAATTCGCAGTTTGTTTTAGAATAATTTAGAAGAAATAATCAATTTTCTGTTAAACATCTAACTTGTTATAAAAAAGAATATTTAGCAAAAACAATCTAATCCAAACATGCAAGTGCATGTTTGATTCAATTTTAAAAGAGACAAAAGTGATTCTAATATGTTTCAAGTTAGAATCAATTCTAAAGGCAAATTCAATTCAACTTGAGACCATCCAAAATCAATTATACACCTCTGAAATCAATTTTGACTCCTCCAAAAGTGAAACTAAACATAATCCTAGTGTATATTTGGATGAGCGGTGAGTTTGAAAAAAATCATAGTGGCACTATGATCTTGTTGAATCTCTAGCTTTTACCAAAATTAGGTGTCTCACCCTGACTTTGTCAATCTCACCGCTGATCCAAACATGCAATTAGTGTTCTCGAATAGAATTGATTTTCGATCTAGAATTTGAAATTTTTACCTCCCTAGTTGATTATTAGTCTGACATCTATTGTTCAACTCACTTCTACGTAAATATATTTAAACACCAATTTACTTTCAACTTCAATCCAAAATCAATTCTCGTCATCGTAAAACCAAACACGCATATTAGATCATTCCAACAAATATATAAAACTTTTATACATAAGATAAAAGAATGAGATCTATGAAAAAGAAGAATAGTACCATCAAAAGAGAGAGAATTGACAGGAGGATTGACGATGGTGATGATGGCAACACCATCAGCTCCAACTTCCAAAACCGTGTGTCCTTTCACCATTGATTCAGTGATGATTTTTTCTCTTCCTTCAATATGGATATACGAATTTTCTTTCTTCTGATTTGATTTTGTTGATCCTTTTTTCAAGAGTGACGTAAAAGATATATTTGTAGTATATTGGTTAGAGTCAAAAATTGGTTGGAAAGATTATTAATGTTATTGAATGTGTATAAATATATACCAAAAAACAAGAATGGATAGATATAAATGGCGGTCAATGTCACTATCACTGAACTGCACGTGTTACTTACTACTACTTCATATTAATCTTATCTTCCCCAAATAGTAACTTTTACCTCTATATGTAGAAAGAAATCAACTGGTATCCACCAATGGTAAATTATCTCTTCAATTTTGTAGATAAGATTAGAATTTAATGTAATTTTAATTATTTTTGTTATTATAATATTTTTAATTTATTGCAGACAAAGAAGGAAAAATGTGTGAAATAAGATATTGTTAAATAGTCCTTTCAAAAAAAGATATTGTTAAATAGTTAAGGATAAGATATTGTTCAATAATTAAGGATATTATAGAAGGAAAAAAAAAACTTCAAAAGTAACAGAGTTATTGGTTTTTATATATGTATGTAAATAACCTTTTTAATAAATTAATCACTTGAACGGTGTAGAATAACAATAGATAGAAAAATTCTTGAGAATTTTAAAAGTATTGTGATATCGCATCTTTGTTGTGTGCGTACATGATTTATTATCATCGCATAATAATCCATAATGAAATTCATTAAATAAAACAACCTTAAGTCCTAACGTCGAATACGTAAATTCTTTAATATGCGGAATGAAAAATAGTTTAATACTCAATAAATAACCTAGCTCGATGTCACTTATCAGATATAGAAATCTCAAACATAGAATGGACGTAAACAAGTCCGCCAGCATAAGTAATAATAGAAAGTCTTTGAAAAATATATAGATCAGCTCCTTCCTTCAAGATATCTAACGTTCTTCAGCCTACGACACGTCTGCGTCCATCACAAACGCCAAACAAAAACATTGAGGGGTGAACTTCAAAAACATGTCATAGCATAAAATAAATGAGAGAATACACAGTCATAAAATAATACCATATAAAATCATATCACAATAATTCACGATAGCTAGTCAACACCATTACCATAATGTTTTTTTTAAGAAACTAAGCGAAATATATTAACAAAATAAACAGTCCCTCAAGTACAAGGCGTGTCTAAGAGAGCTGGAAACAGGTATTACAATACAGTAAGGCTAATTACAGCCAAGAAAAAAAAAACAGAACCGGACATTACAAAACAGTCTGTTAACAAACTAAAGGATTTTTCCTCCAATAGGAGTAATCAAAATCGAACAATATGTAATTCGCTTTCAACCACCAATACGTTTGGAGTTTAACCCTTTCAAGTAGACCTACAAGATAATCAAAATAATTCTGAAAAATCCTCATGTTTCGATCTTTCCAAATGACGAATAAAACCGAAATCCAAATAACTGTAAAACCTGACTTAGAATTTTTTGAGAAACCTCTTAGAGAACAAAATTGTGTAGCATGTGAGTGTAAATTACCATGAAAAACCGTAATAATACCAAGCCACTGTGAAATCAAGAGCCAAATACGACCGTAGTGATCACAATTAAAAAACAGATGGTCCCTTTCCTCTTCCTTACCACACAAGGTCGCACATGCCACCAAGGTAGGATCAATGACATTTCTTTTGCGCAAATTATCCTTTGTAGCAAATCTATTCAGAAAGAGACGCCAAACAAATATGTTAACCTTCAACGGAACCGTTTTTAACCATAAAAAATGAGAAAAGTCTTCAGAAATGTTAGTATCCACCACCGTTAGGTAAGAATAAGCCGATTGCACCGAATAGATGTGGGTCGAATGAAGTTTCCAAACCCACCTATCTGAGACATCAACCTGCAAAACAGAGTTAACCAACCTCCCCACATACTCCCCCACCAAACCTTCCTCCCATGCGATTAATCTCCACCTCCATCGTTACGCACCCCCATCAGCCCCCCAACCTAACAAAAACATCTCCCTCACCGTAGCTATTTTGTAAGCTGACAACTCAAAAAGCCTAGAAAAAGACACAGCTAACGGGTCATCATACAACCACGGATCCTCCCAAAACAAAGTGGTACCCCCATCTCCAACCTTCCTAACAATATTATCCACCAACCCCACACCAGATCGAATTTGATTTAACATCATTATATTCTAAATCACGAGAGGGGAAATATCGTGGTTGTCTTTAGTTAGAAAAGTTAAACGCTTGTATAAAAATTCTTTTAACTAATAATGAAAATTTAGTAAAACTAAATAAAGACTTTATGGAAAGAGAATATCAACGTCAACGATTTATACTGGTTCACTATCAACCTCATAGTTAGTCAAGTCCCTTTAACCTAAAGGATTTTCAACCAACAGTCTCACAAAGATTTATAGTGGTTCACACGTATTAGAGTATACTTTTATTAACCTGAATATACTATGGTCTTCTCAAAAAAATTGGCTTATTTCAGACATACCTTTTCGAGGATTAAAATCACTATTGGGTGGGCAACAAGTTTTAAAAGGTTTTGAAAAATAAAGGTTTACTATCAAAAGAGCGGAAATAAAAGTGATTTGAAATATAATTGAAAAAAACTTTCAAAAATCATCTTGATGATTATCAGTATCGTTCAATTACATTTCGACTTTTTCTCTTCTCTTTATATCTTCTACTTATGAAGTTTGTACTTAAAATTGTGAAGTGCTTGAATATTGATGAAGGGGTTTCTCTACATTTTAACTCTTTCATGTGAGAGAGTGTGTTTTAATGATGTAGACTTCCTTTTACTGCCGTGAAAATGATTAGTATCAGTTAGATAGAAGATGGTCCGTTGATGAATGTTGGAAACTTTTTTTTCTCTCTTACCTTTCTTTATTGTACTACCTTATACTCTCATAGAGTATGTTTAACATTTCACATCCTCATACTTTTAATTCATTTGTTTAAGGTTTAATAGCAGTTTTAGCCCCCTAATTTTCACAAAATTGCGATTTTGACCTCTTAAAAAAACCACAAAACTGCCCCCTAAGTTTTGCCCATGTGACAATTTTAGTCCTCAAGACCAATCTTAACTTGATCTACACTGACGTGACACCCTAAGTAAGGCAGACGCCACGTGTAGCAATTAAGTGATTATACCTCAGATTATAAAACAAGATAGTGAAAGAAAAAATAATAGGCACAGTATAGCGACATGGGAATAAAGTGAGAGAGATATTATGGCCAAGTGTTACTTTCCAAGTTATCAATTCAATAGTGTAGATCGTTTATTGTAATTGGACCAAAATTCTCTGCAATCTCGTGTGACTACAAGATTATACATTTAGTGCAAATAAGCTAATAGAGAGATTATAAGGAGATAGTATTGTGAAATTAACCCTGAAAATAAACTAAATACACATTACTTTAGGATTTACGAATGTAAACAATATTATTCTACTATAAGGTATAAGCATTGTTTATATAACCGGATCTACGATTGAATTGGTGAAGACAATGATTCATGGTTTGATGACTTAAGTGTAATGATATTGGGTATAGTTAAATATTATTATTAAATATCGTATTCTTAGTAATTTAAGGTAAAACGTTAAGAAAGTTATTAACATAGAAATTTACATGACATTGTATGTTGTGTAAGAAAAATAAATTAATAATCAGAGTGGCGCAGCGGAAGCGTGGTGGGCTTATAACCCATAGGTCCCTGGATTGAAACCAGGCTCTGATAAATTTGAGAGATCATTTTTCTTTTAATCTTTTTGATAAATTTATATATATATATATATATATATATATATATATATATATATATATTTATATATCTTGATTAATATTTCCATTAAAAAAATTAATATTTATAAAAAAATTGGGGATCACATATTGTGAGTGTGTTCATATAATCATACCCACAAACATTAAATGACCGTAAATTCAATCTCAAACCCATTGAGAGATCATTTTTCTTTTAATCTTTTTGATAAATTTATATATATTTATATATCTTGACTAATATTTCCATTAAAAAATTAATATTTATAAAAATTTTGTGGATCACATATTGTGAGTGTGTTCATATAATCATACCCACAAACATTAGGTAAGTGTAAATCCAATCTCAAACCATCTCATCGTATAAAGCGTATCATGTTCTCAAGTCTATTTGTAACAATAGTTTGAGAAAGTTGTGCGAAAGGAAATAATTGTAGAAGCCTGCTGAAGTTGATAATACAAGACGTAACAGACTGATATGGTGTGATCAAAATCTTATAGTGCTACCTAGAAGGTTCTGGTAACTTAATACTAAAGTGGAAAATCTCACACGAAATGTGGGGGTTGGAAGGAGCCGACTTTAGTGAACCAGCTAAAATCTCTTGTGTTATTCTCTCTTCCCTTTCTCTTATTATTTGCGTTGCACTATACACAAACACTATCACGATTAGAATAATTATTAATCTATCCAGAACATTATGGTCTTAATTAAACACAACCAAATTAATCCAGAGTTCTTTGGTCCTAAATTAATCCTTGATATTGTTTTATCATTTCATCCAATATTCATCATATAACTGCATCCAGAACATTCTGGTCCAAGATAAAACAATTGTTTGATATCTAAAGACAAACTCACACTTAAATCAACATATAATATTGTTTGATCATTCTGCTTTTATATTAATTATCTAATCATTCTCTAGAACGTTATGGTCATTGTTAAAATAGTTTTTACACTTAAGCTTAATAATATTTTCTCATTTTACTTATATACTCCCTCTGTCCTTTAATGTAGGCATCCCTTTTTCACATTTCTTAAGAAAAGTTGTCTGTGTAATTAATGTGTCTATTTTGTGTGTTAATATTACGAAATTGTCCTTTATTTGTATGTGTATTAAATTTGACTTTTCATATTTCAAGACAATATATATTAATTAGGGGTATGTTTAGGAAAAAATAATAAATGCATCTAGTAATTTGAAAAGGGGTTTACATTTAGAGACAAAAATAAAATCAAATAGATGCTTAGATATAGGGACGAAGAGAGTATTAATTATATAATCATTCTTCAAAACATTATGGTCCTTGATAAAAATGATTGTTTAATATCTAAGACACTCTAATCTTATTTGTCTATCCTCTACCAAGGATTTCTTGAGTATATAAGTTTTGTAAGTTGAAGGACTAAATTTTAAAAGGGTCACAATTCCAACCTCTCTTTCTTATGATAATTTCTTCCACTTCATATAGATTGGGTTGACATCATCAAAAAGGGGGAGAATAAAGTTGCCCTTAGTGTTAGGTTTGTGTTTTGATGATGTTTTATTAAGCTAGATTCTTAGTTTATTTTGATGATGTTCATTGATCATATTAGTTAATAATTAGAACATGTTAAAGCACCTAGAGATCCTTGTCTCACATTGTGTTATATGTGTCAAGATTATTTTTGTGTGAGAAAACTCATTTTTTGTGTGGGAAAACCCTTTTTCTAAGCCTTTGATTCGATTCAAAATGGTTTGAATCGTATCATTTGTTCTCTTTGACCTTGACCTTTGAAGATCATGTCAAGATGAATCGTTTCATGAAAGTTTTGATTTGATTCGTGTCATGCTGGAATCAAATCACAAGTTGTTGATTCGTATCATTTGTGTTCTATGGTCATGTGTTTTGCCTTGTTGAATCGTATCACTGTTTCTTGATTTGTATCAACCTTCATTTGGGTTGGTTTTAATCAATTTATTTCCCTGCTTGTGCTTTTTTGAATTGTATCAATCTTCATCTAGAAACCACTTGATTCAATTCAAATATTGTTTGAATCCTATAAACCTTCATAGCTCCAGATTTATCCTTTTTTCACATGTATGAATCGAATCATACTTAGTGTGATTCAAATCATGTCGTTGTTTTTGCCACAAATATTGCACTTATCACTCTTGTCTATAGATATTTATACCCATACACCTTCCAACTTAATGAATCAATTGCAAAGAACATTCTAGAGTCTCCAAACCTCTCACTCCACTTGTTCTTCAGATTAAACACTTTTTCTAAGATTCTTTGTGGATTTTGAGTCATAGATTTCTAGAGTGCTATAAGAATTATTCATCGGTTTCTTTCAAGGAACTTGATTGAGGTTCAAGGGTCTAAAGGAAAAGAGAGATCTCTTTCCACCTCCAAGGGGAATTGTGGGGGTCTTTCTAACTTCTCAAGTTCAAGGGGATCCAAGCTTCAGATACAGCAAAGAAGAATTCAAGGTGAAGAAATTACAAGGATTGCTTGAGAGCTTGAGTTTCGAAGACTTAGAGAATCTCTAATTTCAATAGTCTTTGAAGATTGATGGTGTTATGGTTGCTTAAGATTGAAGATTAGGATTATCGAAGGAATATCTTGTAATCATAACAATTTGTAAACATTTTTCAACATAAGTGGAAGTCCTTGATACATACGTTTTATCAAGAAGAGTTTAAATACCCTAAAAAGAGGATGAAAGGGTGAATCGCTATTCATAATTGTATATGATTTATGCATTCATAATTGTATATGATTTATGTTTGAAACCTTTTTGATTTGATAGTGATTACTTTTATTACACTTAACCTAATCTCAATTACTTGAATTGAGATTCCTTCAAATTCAATTTTATCATAATCAAGGTTCAATTAAGTTTCAAACCATTGTTTCATATACCCTGTATTCATTAGCGATAGTGTGATTTATTGCAAATAGGGTTGGTTTGAGATTGTTTAGTTTTAAAATTTGTATGCTTGAATATTGATATTTGATGTGCTTAATATGATTCAATATTTGAACCTCTCAATTCAACTTGAATCTTAGTTATTATCATTGTCTTAGATTAGTTATCATTGTCTTGCACAAATCCGATAAGTTATAAGATTTCAATTCACGCTTTCGCAAACTCTTTTGAAAATAAAAAACGACATTCACCTCCCTCTAGCGCACCTTTTTGTTCATCATATAAACCAACATTCTAGATTTATGAAACATGTCTAAAGTAAATATGAAGAAAAAAATTACTGCTATTATTATATTAGATTATGTGCTTTGAAATATCTTATTTTTCAATAATTTAAGATTATTGGTCTACAATAATTTTTTGTGTATTGAAGCGTACGAAAAAAAATTAAATAATTTTTATTATTTTGAAATGCACTTTGAAATTTAATTTTAGTTATAAATTATAATTTTAATAGAATGTCATGTATAGTCAAACTCTCAGATATTATCATTTTAAATATCAAAAACAGTTTGGTCAAAAATAAATAAATATCATAAATATCAAAAACAGTTTAACCTCATGGATATACTATTAATCTAGTAGTCTATTTAAATATAAACACGAGTATTTAATTAAATATTTTCGTATAAAATAGATTTATAAACAAACTAACATATAATACCATGCTTTAAAAAACCTAATCTAATGCCTAAAAAATAAATTTATGACAAACCATAGATCAAATTTATACTTTAAAAAGCGTACGTAGCTTGACTAAGTCCCCAACCACAACTTTTTTTTTTCTGTGGGTAAATAGACGAAATGACAAAGTCATTATAAACTCACACACACAAGTGAAGGTACCGGGGTTCGAACCCCGATCATGACGTACGACCTAACAATTTCGGCATTTTGCCAATTGAGTTAGGACTTGTGGACTCCCCAAACCCAAACCCAACTTTGAGTAAGAAATAAATGACATTTTAGAAACATATTTCAACCACGAAAGTTATAGCAGATTAATACACATGGATAACATTTTAAACCTCCTCTAAAAAAAGTTTTCAAACCTACACTAATTTGAACCCGACAAATATCGGTATTTGTTTTAATTCCATGATCAATTATGGTTTTATGTAGGTTTTTTCTAGATTACTCTCTCACGGTTAAGGGATAACTTACTCTTCACGATATCAACCAATCAAATTGTGGTTATGTAGGCAACATTAAATGTCATTAACTGTCAAATATATGAATCAATTTTAATCATAAGAAAAATTTTAATACTTATAATTTTTAATTAATTATATTTAGGTGTTTAATCTTAACTAATTTACACATGTCAATTAAATTTTACATCAAAGTTTCTTCATCATTTATTCAGATCAACTAACATCTCCATCATCAATGTAAAACACACCCACCCCTTTCATTCTTTTTATCCTCCATATTATGTCTTAGTTTGATTAAGAATTCATACTCCACTTGTTCTTTTTTTCCCTTTTGTCTTTTCTCCGAATTGATATCTCTAACTATTCGATGATGAGATAAAAAAGGAATCATGCATGTTAGAGTTACAGTATCTTTATTCTATCTTGAACACAACAACACACGACTTGCACCCGAATCACTTACGCAATACATACTCTCATATTCATTCATAAATATAAGGTAAGATTTTGTTTATTAGAACGAGTACAAGGGGTAATTGATCTGACAATAAAGAATTTGGATTGGCAGTAACAATCAATGACAATTGCAAGAAGAAAGAAGAAGAAAGTGATAATTGATCTCGAGAAATTGGAATGAAAGGGGTGGGTGTGTTTGGAGTGATAATTGATCTCGATATTTGGATGAAAGAAACTTTTATTTGAAATTTTAATTGACATAAAGCGTAAAGTAATTAAGATTGAACAGCTAAATATAATTATTTAAAAATTACAAGTATTAAAATTTACCTTGATTAAATTTGACTCATATATTTGACGATTAATGTTGTCTAAATATACAATAATTTGATTGGTTGATATCATAAGGGTAAATTACCCCTCATAAAAGAGGGTAATGTAGGCCTACTATTAAAACATTACTGAAAGTTTATATATTCAAGGAAACTCCTAAAAAAAAAAACTATATTCAAGGAAACATTAATAACGTACACATATAGTCAAGTTTTTAAAGTGTGATGTTAAACAGTATAAAAAGTGATTTTTTTCTTTTCTTTTCAGGAAGTATAAAAAGTGATTTTAATCTCATTAATCTATTTATTAATTCATTAATGGAGTTCTATGCATTCATATAAAATATATTTGAGAAATGCTATAAATGGGAGAGGATCCTCTCCGGTGAGACTCTCAACAGCTTTCTGCCGTCATTGATTCCAGCCATTAATTATACTTTCTCTCCATTTTTAATATTAGAACAAATTCTCTCACTTCTTTAATAAAGGGTTAGGATCACACATGAAAAAAAAGCACAGAGGATCCCCTCCTGTTATAAACACTCTATTTTTAGCACTTTCTTTAACACCCACTCTCTCATGGGATGAAACCTACGTAGGACTCGTGGGGATCCATTTCCAAAGTATAATACTTATATGGACTTCACCCAGTTGATGTTGAAAATAAGTGTTCATAGCATTTATCAATATATTTATAAATAAATTAAGAAATTATTAAACTTTCAGGAGTACATCAGTTTTTTTTTTGTGGAACAATTTTTTATCAAATTTTACTTATCATTTAATCAAAATTTAGATTAGCAAAGTTCATTTATGCTAAGAATCGAAGGATCGACTAAAAAAAAAATCATATCAGACATTAAAAAGATCAATATCATGCTTAAAAATTAGAGAATTGTTCTTCTTTTTATCAAAAATTGCTCACTCTCATACAAACTGACGAAAATACATCCCACGTAATTTAAGTCACATAGGTGTCATAACTTGAATGAGTTAAGTCACTTTAGGATACAACAAGCGTGAGCTAAGTCAAGCTCGGTAGTTTCAGTGTGAGTTAACTCACTCAGGTTGTAACCCAGAGTGACTTAACTCACTCAGGTTGTAACTCATAGTGACTTAACTCACACATGTTATATTCTAGAGTGACTTAACTCACGTTGGGTATAACGCACGCGTGACTTAAATCACATGGAAGGTATTTTCATCATTTTGTATGAGAATGGACAAAAATTAAGTTTATGACAGATTACAAATAAGACTTAGGCCTTAAATAGCTGGGCGTATCCGAATCCCAACAATTGAGGAAAAGACAAATACGTACAAAACATATTTCAGCCACGAAAATTACATCAAATTATTGATTTCAAACCCTACACATTTAAAGCTAGATCGGCACGGTCCCAGCCCCAACATTGAAAACATTTTACCACTTTGATAACATTTTAAACCTACACTGGTTTCAACCCGACAAAGATCAATATTTTTTTTAATTCCATGTTTAATTATGGCTTTCTGTACTATTAAAACGTTACTAAAGTTTATATATATAGTCAAGAAAACATTAATAATGTACCTATATTCTCCAACACACCGCAACTCTTGTATTTTTCATAAAGACTAGTTCTAGATAAAAACAGAAGGCACTCAACTACTCGTCCTTTTACTTTCTATGAAAACGACTATTAGGTTAATTAGGATTTGATTGTGCCGGTAGTTTTTATAACTTTAACGAAATATTATTTGAAGAAATATTAAATAAATTTTGTAGTATATACTTCTAGTATATTCTGAATATATACTTTAAATAAATAACACAATTAGGACTGAGAATTACCAATGAATAATTGCTACGCCAAAACCAGCATAAAAAATGTTATCATAATTTCACCATGCATGGTGTTTAATCTTTCAAGTTTACTAATATCCAAACTTAGAGTGAACCAAAATGTTATCTTGGCTCTTGGCAGAACTTTAAGAAGCTATTGGAAAAAAAAAATATGGCATTGCAAGATATTCTATTCAAAGTTAACCACCTAAGGCACACAAGTATAGATGAAATCTTCAAAAAGAGTATCAGTTAGACCGTCTCTACGAAGTGAACAATAGTTCGGAGTCGAAATAAGTAATGTTATCTATGTTTTGATATTCAAATCATATCAAAAGTTAGTTAATAAAAACAAAATTATATTATGGTTCCTTAATTTTAGATAACTTTGATTTGGTCTTTTATTTTTTTTCATGTTGATTTCGCCATTTTTCTCGGTTTGTATTTGAATTTTCAAATATTAATATGATATTGATATGTAAATATGAACGGACTATAAGTTTAAAGATTGAGAGCTCATGGAAAAACAAAAAAATATATTTGGAGTTTGAAAATTCATATGAATACGGATCGAAATGAGTAAATTGACACGGAAAAAGAAAGATAAAAGCTTAAACCATATGTAGAAAATTAAGTTAAGAGACCACATACATAAATTTTTAATAATTAATATTATATTCTTGATAAAATGAGTTCATTAATATTATAGAAATACTAGCAAAAAGACACATACACTTAGGGGTGTAACGGTTCAGTTTGGATCGGTTTTTGGTCAAAAAATATCCGAACCAATGAAGATTTCATTGGTTCGGTTCGGTTTGGTTTTGACTGTTTTTCAAAAAAAACCGAACCAAACAAGTCGGTTTGGTTTGGATCGGTTCAGTTGATCGGTTTGTTTGAAAGTACAATTAAAAAAATTAATATTTTCACAAATTTGTATTTCATGCATACAACAATCTCAAATATTTCATATAACTTTGTTTTCCATGTTCTCTATTTCGTTTCTACTAAAAAAGAACAATAGCCGCTAGTCACACCTAACTCATCGTTCCTCACCATTGTTTGAGATCGTCCATCTATTGTTAGTTTTTTCATGTTAGCCTTTAATTTTAAGCTTAATCGTAAGTGTGTGAAGAAAGATAATATTACTAAAATGGGGAGTGAGGTTAGCATCGGTTCGGTTCTTTGGATTTCAAAATTAAAAATTGAGAACCGAACAAAACTAGATCGGTTTAAGTTGGTTCGGTTTTTAACCGAACCAAACAAGTTTGGATTCATTTTCGGTTTGATTCGGTATGGATTTTCGGCATACACTGACTTGTTGTTCGTTCATTAGCTTTTCTATCGCGTTTTAATTGTATATATCTATTTTTGGAGTATACCAGGATGAATAATGTGTAATAATATTACTATTAATAATTATTTTCACTTTTAAAGTATTAGTATATGCTTCTATGAAAAATAGATTGGTAGTAGTATATGCTAACGCCAACTGCGAAACGAATCTTGCATTATTATTTGTTTAAATGTTTTTTTTTAAGGAAAATATTCCTTTAAATGTTAGTCATACAAAACTCAACCAATAATGACGAGTATATATTTTGCATTGTCGTTTTGGTTAAAAACAATATTCAATTTCCCAATGCCAAGGAGGAAGGGTGATGCTTGCTCTTACTTGTAAAACCACCACCACAAACCCTTCCATAATTTTAAGGATGGTGACAAAGTGGATTCATATAGTCATCAGTCATGTATTGTACCCTATACTAGCGGTAATAATGGTCGACATATAGATCACATTCCAACAAACCAACCATAAGAATAAGATGCCAAAAATGTACCCTAACTACAAAAGATTTACCAGTTCTAAGGCTTATTTTCGAGTGTTATAAAACCAGGAGTTTTGTAAACTGAGGACTTTTTAAAACAGTTATGAAATGGATTTAAACAACGTTTTTACATTGATCAGAAAACAAGCTAAAAAATCTCTAGTTCGGTTGGTTAGGAACATAGCATAATATTTATAGAGGTCTGAGTTTCAACTTAAAACATCTCACTTATTCGTTTTATTTTTATAAGTGAAATTCTAGTCACTACGATACTTAACAAAAAAAAAAAAACTAAAAATGAGATCACTTGAAATCGATAAAAAGTTAATAAAAGTAGTTATTCATTAATAATTCAATACTTATAATAAAGTTTGCATATGCGTGACCTTATACCCTATTTTGTACCCAAAAAAAAGTTTGCATATGCGTATAACATCATGTTATATGCAAATTTTTGAATAACCTATTTTCAAGCAAACAATGTTCGAAGATCAAGAATATGCCAAAAGTTCAAGAGAAATTATTTTGTAGATGGGTACACAACATCTAGAGCTACTAAAAAAATTCAAGTTACACAACTTCTAAAAACTGTTATATCAAATGTGTCGAATAAGCCTTTCCAGCAATCAGTTTACAAGTCTTTCGACGTCAAAGATTCAAAGTCAAACAAAGAAACTTGCAAAGGAAAGTTAATGGAACTTATTAGATGCATGATATCCATGCATGTTAGGACTTAGTTTATTTCTCGGTCTATAGGTTGTAAAATCAAACTTCATGAAAAATAGTACATTTCCGCTCGATAAAATTATGCCTAAACAAACAATACATATGCCCTCACAAGATAACTTCTTAATGACAATGTTGAACGACCGGTTTGAAACTCAAACATATCTATATTAGTATATTTTTCCTTTTGCACGCTTTGTGCCTTTATTTTTCTCTCTTTTTCCTTTTTACTTTATCATTTCAAGTCCATATGTTTCGTCGATCCATAATTATGTGTTTGTTACTTTGAACTTATCAACTAAAAACCTTCTTAAGGGTCTAACTCAAATCCTAGATTGATGTATTTGAATTCATCCGTTGAAATGAAACATTTTCGATACAACACATCAATAATCAATATGATCATCAACACTTGAAATTATTTATTTCACTCTCTAAAATTGTTAGCAAACCTTAGAGAAGTCATATTCAAATATAAAATTCTTACTCTAGGACCATATTCAACATCACTTTGCAATACACATGAGTACTCTTCTCAATCATTCACACAAATTCGTGTTGCCTATGAATCAATTTTAAAAACTAAGGGATACCAATTTGTGATAAAGATAAACACAATCATTAATAGAGGATCAATTAGTTGACCCACTTACAAAAACGGGCACATTAAATCTAATTTGCATCAATTACACTAAACTAAATGTAGAAAGATTTAGAGTACAAGAAAAAGTTACCAAGTCAATTATAATAACCAAAACCACACTACATTACCAAAGAGGTTGGAGAATGGAGCCCATAAAATAGAAAGTAGAAAGGACGTTTCAGCTTCATACAAGGAAACAAAAGACAAAACACTTTGACCTTATCACAACATAACATAACATTAATTAAGCAGGGTAAAACTGGAACATAACTATTTTTTCCCAAAAAAATAAAAAAAAAACCCATTTTTTTATCTCACAATATTTTCACTCTAATCTAACTTTCCTTTCTTCATTCATGTATCAATAAGCAAAACCACCGTTTTGGTTTCTTCTTCCTTTTTCATGATAACAAGCTTCTGAAGAAGATGAAGAAATTGCAGCATAGTAACAGTTTTCATTCTGAATATTGTTACTTTCTTCTTCATCCATAACAATATGCTTGCATCTACATTCCACACTACAAAAAGCTCTGTCCCCTCTTCACAAAGGAAAAAAAAAACACAAAAATGAGCTAAAAAACTCAAACATAGAAAGAAAAAAACATGTTTATTTTTACAGAACAAAGATTAAATATAAAATATTAAAGTAAAATAAGATCTAGGGTTTCAACAGAAAATAATAATAATACAAAGTTTCATATATCATAGGTTATAAAATATAGAAGGACTTACTTGTACATGTAGATGTCTTTTCCAGGTAACAACTTTTTCCTACAAAGAAAACAAAGCTCAAGAAACGTTGTTTGTTGTTCCTGAAAATGAGATTCATGATGAAAATAAGAACTGAAGGAAACTATAGAAGATTGTTTGTTGTTGATGCTACTAAGCATCATTGTTTTGTTAATCACTTTTGGAGTTTCCTTCTTCTTGCTATTGCTAATACCACCACCACCACCACCACCTTTTTGAGATTCTAACACTACACTCAAACCCACCATTTTTTTATTCTTTTTTTTTGTGGCTAATATAGTTACTAGTGAATGGAAAGTGTATTGTTTTGATGAAGAGGAATTTGAGAGTACAAAAAATGAGTGAAGAGAGAAATGAAAAGAAGAGAGTAAAAAAGGTTAGAGTGGTGAGGTGGGTCCCATACAGCTATGGTTGGAGCAGTAATAAGAAAGGACAATCAGTAATTTGACTGCTTTTGTTGTATAAACGCCACGTATATTGGTTTTACTTTTATTTTTTATTTTTATGGTTTTTGTTTTGTCGTTTGTGTTGATGTTTTTGGTTTGAAGCAGAAAGGAAGAATGAATGACCCAATGCAAAGCAGAGTCTCATTTAACTTTGGAGGCTTTTAGGTGAAGCAGTATTGCATGTGTTGTAATAATGTGTTATTAGCGCAATATTTTTTAAGAAATTAAACTAATCTACCTAACTAAGCATCTGACGGAATCGAACTTGAAACTTTGAAGAACAGTATACTTTCAGATCTTAAACTAATATCTTCGAGCTAACTTAAGTGGGTTATTATTAAGACAATATAAACAAGGAAAATAAAAGAAATGTTAAAGAGTGTCCTTAAGATATTAGTTAAGATGATAAATTTAGAAATGTTGTCGTGAGAAACAGTGAAAAATGATAGATTTGACATTTGAAAAGTTAAAAATTGTTGAATTCAATGTAAACTTACCCTTTTTAATTTTCTTAACTAATGTTCTGAAGACACCGGTTGGTATAACCCTATTAACGATGCGCTCTAAATGTATGTTTTTGGAACACTAGTTAAGAAGATAAATATAACAAAATAATTTTAAAATTTATATAGTCAAATTTTTTAAAATTATAAAAAAAACTATTCTTTTCGATATAAATTTTTCTCCTTTTATTTCTTTAACTAGTGTCCATATGCCTTAGTTAACATGACTCTTGTTTAAACATAGTTCTTAATCATTTGTTACTATATTAAGTGTTATAACCCTTAACCATTCGGTTTGTCATTCATCATTAATTAGAACAAAGGGTCATTCTACACGGTCAAACTTTGGTGCTTGTTTTTTATTTGTTAAAGGAGTAAAAGTTTTTATGGGCGTATTATGTTAAGTCCGTTTAAGAAAATGTATTAGTGTTCCAGAGGCATCAGCTGATATCTATCATAAAAAATATTATCCTTAAAAAGACGTAAATATCCTGAAAATACAATTGTCAAAGTAATAATCACACATTGTTACTCCCTCCATTCCATATTAAGTGACACAATTAACTCTGTCACGTATATTAATGCATATGTTTTATTTTTAATATCTTCAATTATTTATTAGAAAAAATTATGAAAATTTAATATTTTAAAAATATTTATCGACACGAATCCAACAAGATCTTATATGATATTATTTATCTTTGTATATTAATAGAAAAATATGGTCAAAATATGTTAGGTCAATAATGCACATCGTTAAATATGTAATCTATTGCAGGATGTAGAAATCCCTTTTTAAATCGTAAACTCCATTGATTCTAGGTTTCTAGCTATGATTTTTGTGTTAAATTCTCTTCAAATAATTTATGATTGAAATTCAAGTCAAAATGAGTTTACGGATTTAGTTTTGCAAAATCGTTTAAACTTGCAAATTTTCGTCTACTCCAATGTTTTTACTTTCAAAAGCCTGATTTTATTTTTGACCGATTTAGAAAGTCTTATTTAATGTCATCGCACGTTTAGTTTAGTTGATAGGGACTTTGCATAATAAATGTAGGGGTCGGGGTTTGAACCTCGAACACCCCACTTATTCAACTTAAAAAAGTGAGTTTCTAACCACTAGACTACTTGACAAAAAAAAAAAAAGATTCTTCATCACATTTTGAAGAGAAACAAAGCAATAAAAGAAACCTTTCAGTTTTTTGAAAAGTGAAAACGTGATTCCTTTAAACCCTTACATGAACACGACACCACATGATTTTGGAAACAACACCGTTGCATGTGAATTCGAGTTTGACGTCAATGTGAGTCCTCTTCTTCATCTCTTCAATGAGTCCTCTTCTTTGAAAAAAAGTCAGAGCAAATTGGTATCTCCTTTTCTTATTACTTTCGAGTGTTTAAATCCAACATTTTTTTTGTTCTTTCTTAAACTTCGTTGGTGATGCATATTGAATGGTTATTTTGATCTAAGACGCTGTTTTGTGACTTTTCCGTGAAGAAAGCCTGCGTTTTAAGCCTAAAATCAGGTGGAAACTTTTTCTATAAATACCGCCTTCTTCATTCACAATTTCTCCTTCAGAACAAAGCGGTTCAAGAGGAAGGCGAGCAATAGGAGTTTCATGGGAGGAGTTTCTCCCTCCTCACTCCATGTTTTTCTAGGGTATGTTTTATTTCTTTTGTAATTTGTTTTTAGTTACCATGAGTAACTAAATCATTTTAGGTTATGGTTCTAAGATGAACCTCTATTTTATTTGTTGAATATTTATTTAATTTAAAGTAGTTTATTTAGTTATTTTCAGTTCCCTATTTAGTTTTACTGTAGTGCATAAGATTTGTCTTCTCTAGAGCGCAACCCTGATTTAGACACTCAGGTAGTAACATGGCCTAATATTGATATTTATATCTTGATATTTATATCTGTCTAACCAATAAGTAATTAGTTAGTAACTAGATAAACAAACCGAAAACGAGTGTACCCTGATAGTAAGTACTTAGGAGGTGAAATAACTAATCTTGATGCAAATCTGCTGAAATCAGGTAAGAACTAGTTAGTAATTAAAGAAACAAGTGACTTCACAACTTAAATCAGCCCAGTAACTCCATTCTCCTCGCACATTGGTAAGGTAGACGCTGATAGGGCTATCCGTTTGTTGAACTATCGAGAGGGAGGGTGTGATATGTACTTCTAAGATTCATAGATCATAGAACCTTCAGGAACACTAGCACCATACCTTTGGAAATCAAGGAACTCTACCCCAAGTTTATGTTTCAATTACCCCTAAGCAAGTAAGAACCCATACTAATAATCCTTACAAAGGTGGCAAATCCTATATAATTGATAACCCTATACCGTAACGCGTGTATAACCTTACTGTGATCAGTAGGTGCAACTCGATAAGCGGAGGGATAAACCAAATCTATGAGAGAGTAAGACCCCGAACGAAAGGATCACCGTGCGACTAGTAGGTGCAACTTGACAGCTAATTAGGTTATCACGTCCCAACAAACTCATCACTTAAATAGTCAACTTTCAATAATTGAACGCGTCTTGACTGTTAATTAATTTCAACAAATAAATAGAGGGGATTTAAAGAATCCTAATCGCCTCTAATATTCTGCAATCAAAACATGTAACTTTGCTCTGTTGTAAACATATTAAATTGCAAAACTTTAAACCATCATCTCTTTTATTTATTTAATTGTTCCCAAATAAGTAACGCGAATTGTTTGGACGAAACGACAATCCATGTGGATTCGATACTCTACTTATCATTTTATTACTTGGTAAACGATTTGGTACACTTGCCTAATCTGACCATCAATTTGCTTCTATGAAAGCTTGGACATATTTTTTAGAGCCACTCATAAAATCTAGGCGTGGGTGCAAGGACAAAATGCACCATACCGCGTTGAACAACTTTGAACAAGATATCAATATGAATGATGAGATCACTGTTTCACATACATAATAAGGTTTATAGATGTTATAATCTCACCGCCATTCTAGGGAATCAAATTTCATTTTCTCTAATACTCAAATGAAGAAAAGCATACTATTTAAATCAATATCTTCATGTGAAAGATCAATTGTTATTCTCTCTCAAAAAATATTCTCAATGACATACCGGATAACAACAAGAGTAGCTTATGTGAAAAAGGCAAAACACCATCCAGTCTTTAGAAAAGCAATCGATGAGACATCTATTAGAATAGCTTAAATTCAAGACACTTCTAACGCGTCATAGTTTGTTGGGAGGATTTTGTAGTGCTGATTTGTACCCTTCTATTAGAATATTGCTTCAGAGGGTGAGCATGACAAAGTCTAGACTTGAAAAACAATGCAGAGAGATTGATATTGTAAAGAAATCATGGAGATGAAGATCTAGTGGATGTTCTTCTCAAGTTTCAACATAATAATACTTATCACTTGCACAAACCCTTGACTGATGACAATATTAAAGCAGTCGTTCAAGTTATAGCCTGTTTGTGCAAGCGATTGATTTATCACTTCAGCGATAAAAACCCACTTTGAAGGAGAAGGTTGTTTTTAGAGCTTCTTTAAATCACGGTCAGAAATACTTCGGGATGCGTAAAAGGTGTTTCAGCCGTGAATCCAAACACACCATAAATATATTTTTTTAATATTTTTTTATATAAAACATTCTATAGACCTTTTTAAGATCGATTTTGTTAGTAGCCCATCTAAATATTTTTTCACATAAGTTTATTACCAGCTTTAAAAAAGTTATTATATTCTTCTTTCAATTTTTTTTTATATTCTATATCTTATAAATCTATAACCGTTTGGACTAAAACTGTCAATGAACCGAACCAATTTAAAAAAGTTCGAGACTCAATTAAGTAATTAATTCATTGAACTTGATTTATGAATCAAATGAGTCAAATTTGAGTTAAAAATTAAACTTGTTAAATAAATGAGTTGAACTTGAACTTGAGTTATGTATAGTTCGACTCGTTTGATTCATGTGCCAACTCATATAAACAAATCCAATAACAATTACTACACCAATTCTTTTTTGCCAATTTTTTTATTACTACTGCTTCATTAACAATTTTAAAGTTCAAAACTTAAATCCAATAACAAACGGCAATACCACACGTTCTACATACTCTCTTTTTTACCCATGTTGGAAGTGCTGAGAAGAATAGTGAAAAAGATATCTATAAAAGCAGAAGCGTGAACTTGTTGCATTTGAATTTTCAAATTCTATTTTGAAAGAGAATATTTACCGAAGTTGTTAATCACGACCAGGTAAAACAAGTTTACTCTACAATTGTGTAGTTAACTATCCCTCAAAAAAACAGTGCAGTTAACTACTACACAATAAAACACCGTTCAAAATTTACTGCTTCAATTTGGTATTAAGACCATGAATAAAAAATAATAATTACAATATTTTTTATCATAACCAAGTATTTAAAATTAAATATCGCAATTTAAACACTACCAATATGTGTATTCTATTTTATGTGGGATCCCACTCTTTATTTTTTTAATTCACATCACACCGGCTCAAATTCTTATTATTATGTTTAATCTTTCAATTTCTTTCCAACTTCACACTAATATTCTAACATAACCATTTTAAAGTACAATGGAAATTGACATTAATTAATTAATAATAATAATAATAAAATTAATTAATAGTTTGTTCCAAATTTGATTGGTTTATGGACCAATTAAGAGGTTTTTGAGCTACTTTTGTTCTCATTTAAACCTTAGTTTATTTTTTGGTTGATATTTGAAATTAAAGTTAGTAACACATGTCTCTTGGTTGTTATTGCTCGTAAACAAGACTATAATGACGATCAGGACTAAAATAAGTCATTTTTAGAAATGTCATCGATCAATAAGAGAACATAGATTTCCAGATTGTAAAAATGAAAAATTCTAACATATTTATGCCAAACAAATAGTTTAAATTTTGGGTTGTATGAATTGCACATAATATAATCCAAAATGATTTACATATATAGTAATAGGTAGTGATAATTCATATGCAGGACATGCTCACTAGTCACTGCTGGTAGTGAAACATCTTCTTCACAAATCGTTTAAGTTTCCTTATGCTAAATTTGGCCCTTTGCAATTAGACAGTATGGTTTTGAATAACTTTCAATGTGGATGCATGTATCAATGTCTTGCAAGTTGCATCTCGCTTTCTTTTTTTTCCTGAAATAAAAGTATTGCATGTCAACTTTAGCAAGTGTATGTAATCAAGTGGTACTGGTATATCATTGTTTGTTACACAAGTTTCTTTTACACCAAATTTTCAATTGGTAATTCTCTTTTCACATAATCATTGCACAGATCAAGATTCCTTGCACTTGGCGACTAATTTGCTTCACTGCACAAAAATTGATTGTTGAAATCTTTTTGTGCTGTTCCATAAAAATCAATTATTTGCTGCAGCATGTGCACTTTTGCATGGCATCAATGGCAATGCAGTCTCAGCTATTGCCTTGGTCGGTCATTGTTGTACCACTTAACGGTAGAGCTGCTCTGCCGTTAAGTTTGACTGAGATGATAATCATAATTTAATTACTGGTGCATCAGAACGTCAAAGCAAGACATGTAAGCAAGTCTTAGAGAACAGTTGTGATATATACCTTTGAACCAATTACTCATACCCTACTTCAAGGGTGAAGTAAGTGGTTGGCATTAAAATTCTGGAATAGTATGTTGCTGGGGTTGACAGTTGCAAGAATTTCCTTCATGGACGATTGAGGCTTAAGAAATTGGAGACACTCTTCTCACTTTGGATGACTTGCATGACAATCTTGTTGTTGGGGCTTGGAACCTTGCGCTGAGAATACTTCGTTTGTCTTCTTCGATGCCATATTTCAAAGCGCACACTAATGTTTTAGAACACAAACACATTAGTGTTCAATGCTGGATTATATCATTCATGGCCTTCGTCTTGAGTGTTGGAGGCCTAAAATTACTTTACCTATTGCAAGTGGTATTGGAATTCCTCTATATTTAGATGAAGCCACTAGCAGTAAAAAGCTTGATATTTTGCTAGAATATTGGTGGATCTCGACGTTTTGCTAAAATTATGTGGGTTGGGTGATGATTTTTTTTGGGCTGTAGAGATTTTTTGTAGTGACACTTGGGCCATATAGGATTTTTGGATGATTACTCTATGCGTCACTGTGATTTCTCAACCTCTAAAATAAGTCGATCAGGAGATAGCTTCTGATGCAAAAAAAAAAGCCGATCAGGTCGTATCTCCCTATAGGTTGTATGATCGGGAGTTACGTTCCAAAAATCATAGGAGCTTTCGAGCAAATCCGAGGGATCCTTAGAGCCATTACCTGATTTATGCTCATAAAAAGAGTTTGTCCGAAAAATTTTACCCACCGACCTCAAGGTCGGAATCAAGAACAATTTCAGCAAACACAATGGTATCTTCCCAAGAGACCTTCGATTCGGCTAAACATTTCCAACGAACAAAAGAATATTTCCATGGATTCAATTGTATGAAGTGTGATGACCATTTGGAAATGAAATTTGAAATTAAGCAGTGCCAAAACAATAGGTAAAACTTGATGACATTTTACCAACTTGGTATGCTGCAGCTATCAGATTCATTTAAATGGTCCAAATAGATGGCATGTGCTCCATCACAAAGGTTACAAGGATTGATAGAAACATGCCTACAGAATATGCTATAGCTGTGAAGGAGAGCTGAGCTGATTATTTTCTTAATGTCACTGCCTAAAGGATGAATATAGGTCCAAATAAGGATAGAGATGATGAGCAGAATATTGCTTTTAACCCGATCATTTTCACCAAAATCAGTGGTGTTTTAGTTTCAAGTACATGCTACAAAATTTTCAAGAAAATATAAAAATCCACATTGTAAGATTGAGAAATGCAGCCCTTCAACTAATCATCATCCTCATCTTCTTCAGCTCTAACTGCAGAATTCAAAGCCTGCAAGGGTGCGATCAACTTTGTCTTCTCTCCTTATACGTGAGCATCTTCTTCTTCTTCTTCAGGCTGTACCTGCTGAAGTCAAAGGACAAATTCATATCTCTATAGTAAAATTTTCTTTTAATCATTTGTCAAGCAAAATCGCAATAACAACTTTACTAGAAATTCAATGAAAGTTAGCTAAATGAAATAGCACTCAACTAGCAACAAACAATTACACTTTCTAAACATTAACTAAGCAAATAGTTATGAAGCATAGACACGACGACACATCGACATAGGAAATTTGTGAAATATAACCTGCGTCGGTGTCGGACACCAAACACATTCAATATGACATGTAGGTGCTAAATAGATTCGGTTAGATTCAAAAAGACCATGAGGACTAACAACAAACTACAAACAACTTCAACACTCCTACTTCTTAATGATTGGATCCGCCCAAATGGCAGCATGCACCTTACTGGTATTTCTCTGGTTCATCTTCCATCAGCACCTACATTGAATACTATAAAGTATAAAGGTTGTAACCAAAGATTTCAAGAAAACCTTACAAAAAATGCACTAAAAACACAACTTTTGCACTTACCTTCATATAGGAAGCAACATGTCCACCAACTATATATTTACGGTGACCCTAGGCATCAAACTCTTTCTTCTCCTTTTCAAAACCAGCAATCCTTTTATCACTGAAGGGTATATTTAAATCCCCCATCCAAAGCTCCCTGTAATCCATAACAGCCATTTAAAACCACCTGCGGGAACGCAACAAACTAGCCTATTCCATTTCATTCCACCCCATTCTACCCTATACCACCAATTATAGCTATTCAGATGAACAACATTAAATACCTTGAGAGCACCAACCACACAATTGTTAGTCGCGGTCTTAACAAGACCAACATCAACTGAGTACTCCTCTGCATGGCCTGAATATGAAACTACCAAAATCAACATACACACCGTGAAATGGATGGATAAATAAATAGAAAAGTAGTATAGCATATTCATTGATACCTCTACGTCGCCCTCATATTCATAATCCATTTCAAGCGTTTTAAGAACTCGATGAGCAAGAGGGGCCCAATGCAATATGAAATTTAGTGCATGATATCATTAACGAAAGACAAACTCAACCTCACACATTAAGGGCACTAAAAATGAATAAATTGTTAGTGTATATGTCCAGAGTGTGTCTTCTGTTAGTGATATCTTGCACTAAATTTCCTACCGAAATACATATTCGAGAATAAACCAACCAAAGAAAAATATATTCTAAGATCATACTCACTCAAGAAAGACACATTAAGGGATGTTTTAATAATCTTGATAATAGTGAAAATCTTTTACACTAATGGATCAAAACAACTGAGTTCATACTCTTATTAAAACAAGGCACTCTTAGTCTGCTAAAACAACCATGGTTTTTGTAAAATGTGACGAGGACTAGAAATAGATAAAATTTGTGTATGGATTAAATTCAAAAAATGGATAAAATGTGGCATTGTATAAAACACACATCTATACATGCACATAGGGGTGTAATAAAGTAGTAACAAAGTTCATTATGGCTTTTGTTCCGTTGATATTTGCCTTCAAATTTGTGAGGTTGGGAATGATCAGAATCGCGACACGATTTTGAGAGCCGTGCCGCGATTTTCTTGGAAGAATGAATGGTTTCTGCTAAAGGAAAATCGTGGCGCGATATGGGAAATCGTGACACTATTCAACAACTTCTTCAACAAGTTTACCTGAAAGTGACTGGTCACAACGGTTGGAATGCATAATCGTGGCACGGTTGGAACAAATCGTGACACAATTTGGTACTTTTGTGTCTAGTATTTAAGTGGTTTATGCAGTTTTTGAAGGAGAGATGAAGCAAGAGGTCTAGGGTTTACAAAGGGGGAACTTGAGGGTTGAGTATCTTTACAAAGGAGGGCCACTTGGGTTGGGATAAACATTGTAATCACCTTGGATAGTGAGATTACATCATTGGAAGGATGTAAAGCTTCCTTTAGTGTAATCTCTAGTAAGTTTCATATGAGTGTGATGAGTTAAGCAAATGGTAGAGATTAGGAGAGGCTGATTTTTTGTAACCTTTTGTAACATCTTCTCATAGTGGATTGAAGAGCTTCTCTCTCCCCCATAGTAGGTCATATTGGCCGAACTGGGTTACCATATCTTGTGTGTTTGTTTTCCCTTTAAGCTTCCTTATCTCTTTATGCTTTGTTAGTGTTTGTGTTATTGTTATTAGCTTTACACTTAGTTCCTTTTAGGTCTGTTTTTGTTGTTGTTGTTGCTTGTGTTCACTTTGATAGTGTGGTTACTACTTTCCTTTACTCCACACATCTTTGTTTTTCATTGGTGTTAGTTTTGAGTCAGAATTCACAACAATTGGCGCCCATCGTGGGGCAAAAGAGTGAATTGGTTTAGTGAGTACCATGGGTTCAAAGTGGGATATTGAGAAGTTCAGCGGAAGTAATAATTTTGGGTTATGGAAGGTGAAGATGCAAGCGGTTTTGACACAACAAAAGTGTGTAGAAGCTTTGAAAGATGAAGATGTGTTGCCGGTCACCATGACACAAGCGGAGAAGATCGAGATGGTGGACAAGGCTATGAGTGCCATTGTCTTGTGTCTCGGGGACAGTTTTGAGAGATGTCGCGAAGGAACCAACCGCGGCATCGATGTGGTCAAAGTTGGAGTCATTGTATATGACCAAATCTTTGGCTCATAGGCAATTCCTTAAGCAATAACTCTACTCATTTAAGATGGTGGAGTCAAAGACCATAACAGAGCAATTAACGGAGTTCAACAAAATCCTTGATGATTTGGAGAACATTGAGGTGCAAATTAAGGACGAAGACAAAGCTATACTCTTGTTATGTGCTCTACCGAGATCATTTGAATCCTTTAAGGATACCATGCTCTATGGCAAAGAAGGCACTGTCACCTTGGAAGAAGTTCAAGCGGCTTTGAGAACCAAGGAGTTGACCAAGTCCAAGGACTTGAGAGAGGATGAATACAGTGAAGGCCTTAGTGTCTCAAGAGGAAATGTTGGTGGTAAAGGTAACCGGAGAAACTTAAAGGGCGGTAACAACTCAAAGTATAAGTGCTTTATGTAACGCCTACTTTGTTTATTTAATTATTTTATTAGAGTATATAATATATTATTATATATTATATGATTTTGATGATGTTTGTGACGTATGAGACCATGTTATATGTGATGCTTATTTTATTGTCTAATAAAATAAGATATGTGATGCTAATATATATTTTTATATGAAAATTAAGATGTGCTATAATAACAATAATTTTGAGAGGTGGGGTTGTTATTATAATAAGATAGAGTTTTGGGGATAAGTGAGGTTAGAAAAGAGATATAAGAAGGAAATTAGGTTTAGAGAAAGAGTCAGTACGTATTTCAGACTTTTGCAAAAAGGGGGAAAAGTGGCCAGAGAAGAGGGAACCCCAATTCTGCAAACTTACCAGGTAAGGGTGAGCCTAGCTTCGATTATATTAACATGTCATTCATTGTTTATGATTAACTAAGGGATTGGGAAGAGTTTTGAGAGAGTTCTTAAGATAGGGTTTGATTAATGATTCTCGAATTGAATATGTGTAGAAACCAAAGAAATGGTATTAGATTGTGTTCAGGTCGATTTTAGGAGTGTATAACATTTATGTAATCACTTTTGGGGGATTGAATTGGGAAAAATTGGGACTTTTTGTGAAAAACTGCAGAATTCACGTAGTCTGTACTGTCGCGACTCGCCATGGCGGAGAGAATTTCGCCTGGCGAAATAGTGCCACTCGCTCGCCAGAGCGAGCTGTAAGGCGAGCGATTCCCGAGAGCACTCAGATTTATCTCGCCAGGGCGAGTATCGTTCTCGCCATGGCGAGAAGCCATTTTGTTGACTTCGCCTGGCGAAATAGTAGTTGGCCTGGCGAAATTGCCCAGTGACAGCATAGTCAGTTTTACGTTTTCGCGTCTTTTTCACCCGTTTATGTTTTGAATTAGCTTTCGGTGTAAACACAAAAATTGTAGGTATGGATGTTACCTTTCTAATGCCGTTGGTTTGACTTCAAAAAGATTTGTAGAACTTGAGTTATGGTCAAATTACTCCACGTAGGTCACAGTGAATTTTTATGAATTTCAGCACAACTTTCTCCGAATTTGAAATGAAAGCTGGTATTGATAGGTACTGAATTGGCCTTTGGTGTAAACATGAGAATTTTAGGCAATTGAGTTAACTTTCTAATGGCCTTGGTTTGACTTGAAAATGATTCTTAGATCTTGAGTTTTGTATTTCTAATTTGGACGGGACTTTGGGGATAGGGTCGTAGATAATAATAGAGATGCCCTAAGACCTGCAATCGAATCTGGAATGATGCTTTAAGATGATTTTAATTGTTGGCGTTAATCTATGATTATATGCTTATTAAGTGAGTTATATGAATGATGTTTAAATGATATTTGCGACGATGATTATGTGCTGTGAATATGTGTTAATGTGCTGAGCTGCTGCCATGTACTGTTATAATTGCATGTGTCGGTCAAGAGTCGTAAATGATGTTAAGATGTTGTGTTAACTTGTTTAAGTATAAAGAGTCGAGTTCATGCATTTGCATAATTAGAGACGGTGGAGCTTTTGCTCAAAGCGACGGTGGAGCATTTGCTCAAAGCGACGGTGAAGCTTATTCAAGCTTAAATATTGGTACCACATGCATGATGTTTAAGATGTTAGAGTTGCATTTGTCGAGTCTTGTGTCTAAGACGTTATGAGATGATTTGTTGTGAGAAGATGTTTTAAGATGATTTATTATATGTAGATGTTTGAGACGTTTCCGTTATATGTGATGATTGTTGTTGTTGTTGTTAAGCATAGATATTTGAATTATATGTTAATATAATTGTTGTGAATCTCACCCCTTCTGTTGGAATTGCCGCCTTGTGGGCAAGTGCAGGTGACCAAACATAGGTTCGACGATGTGAGAGGTCCTTGTGGTGTCGTAGGAAATGCTCTGATATGTAACAGGATGTGGTTTTATTGAATTCTATTCCTTTATGTATCATGTTGAACTAATTATGATGTTTACGATCTATCTTTGAATTTTTTAGATGCTTATGAGGCCTTGTGCCAAAAACTAATTCTTTTAAGGATTTTTGAATTATGATTCCGCTGCTAAATTTGAATATTTCTATGATGAAGAATTATTATTCTTTTATTTTAAAGATTTTTATGAAATGTGACATCCTGAATATGATATACTCTGATTATATGCATGGATTTTTAAGTTGGGATTTTCAGGGTGTTACACTTTAAGTGTCACAAGTTTGGTCCCTTCAAGAGGGATTGTCCGGAGGACAATGACGACTTCGCATAAGTTGTGTCAGAGGAGTATGAGGATGCGGGTGCTTTGGTGGTGTGTTGTTGGGAGGATGAATGTGAGGTTTCTCACCTTGGTATTGATGCCTTGTAGAGCGGTGCTCGTCTGGAGAGACGTTAAACACTCAACATCATCTTGGAGAGGCGGTGGGAAGAATACTCATGGTTAGCTTGGAGAGCGGTGTGAAGAATACTCGTGATCAACCTTTAAGGTGGAGTTGCAAGGTTTAAAGCGTAACGTGTACGTATTTGGAAGTTGAGGTAGAGAAAGCTTAACTTGAGGCGGAGTTAGTGACACTGAAATTGTACGGTAATGGAGGCCTTGGGTGCTATGCTCTAGTTGTGAGCATGTGAATTCTTCAAGAGGACGGAAGGCATTCCTGGGTTTGAAGAATGTATGGTGTGGCTTGTGTGATTACCTAAAAGACCAAGGGTGATTGGATGCAAGGTGATCTTCAAGAAAGCGGGAGACGTTCCGTGGTTGAAGAGGTTTGGTGTAAGCTTGTGGAGCTACTTGGTGTAGTTGGAAGCAAGGAAAACAAATGAGAGAGCAGCATGGTGGTTGATGGTTAAACTAGCATCATCACCAATTAGAAGTCAAGGTGGAGAATGTTGATATTTGCTTTCAAATTTGTGAAGTTGGGAATGATCAGAATCGTGACACGATTTTGAGAGCCGTGCCGCGATTTTCTTGGCAGAATGGATGGTTTCTGCTGAAGGAAAATCATGGCACGATGTGGGAAATCGTGACACGATTTAACAACTTCTTCAGCAAGTTTACCTGAAAGTGACTGGTCACAACGGATGGAATGCATAATCGTGGCACGGTTGGAGAAAATCGTGATACGATTTGGTACTTTTGTGTCTAGTATTTAAGTGGTTTCTGCAGTTTTTGAAGGAGAGCTGAAGCAAGAGGTCTAGAGTTTACAAAGGGGGAAACATGAAGGTTGAGTATCTTTGTAAGGAAGGCCACTTGGGTTGGGATAAACATTGTAATCACCTTGGGTAGTGAGATTACATCATTGTAAGGATCTAAAGCTTCCTTTAGTGTAATCTCTAGTAAGTTTCATATGAGTGTAATGAGTTAAGCAAAGGGTAGAGATTAGGAGAGGCTGATTTCTTGTAACCTTTTGTAACATCTTCTCATAGTGGATTGGAGAGCTGCTCTCTCCCCCAAAGTAGGTCATATTGGCCGAACTGGGTTACCATCTCTTGTGTGTTTGTTTTCCCTTTAAGCTTCCTTATCTCTTTATGCTTTGTTAGTGTTTGTGTTATTGTCATTAGTTCTGCACTTAGTTCTATTTAGGTCTGTTTTTGTTGTTGTTGCTTGTGTTCACTTTGATAGTGTGGTTACTACTTTCCTTTGCTCCACACATCTTTGTTTTTCATTGGTGTAAGTTTTAAGTCTGAAATATTCACAACATGTTCAATGCTATCATTATCTATATCTTATATCACATTTAAGAAATAGATAAGAGTAAATTCAAATATTAAAATAAAAGTGAAACAAACACGGTATAAGTATATATAAATCAGGTTTTTTTTTTCTTTATCCTTTAAAAAATGTAACAAACTAGATGAATATATCTATATATACTTACTTTTTCGTTATTCCAATTATACTTTTAAACAATTTTTTCTATAATAAAGATTGTTGTTGATATCGTTAATTTTTTTTTTAGATTATATATATTTGTTATATCATTGGTGTAATTGAAATAGATAAATTAAACATGGTTAGTTTATTAGATTGTTATAATTTAAATGAAATAAACATTTATATTTTTCCTTTAAATCAAAATCAAAAATTCATACAAAAAATTGTTTATAATTTTTAAAATTTAGTGCAATAAAAAAAAGCGAGAAAAGTGTCCGTTGTTTCATTAGTTAAATATAGATATTATGTGCACATCATAACAAATAGCTTGTTCGTGTAAAAAAATATAGTTTGTTTCTCAAAAAAGAAAATAGTTTGTTATTTTTTTTTTTAAGAAACAAATACTTTGTTAGAATAAAAACTATTGATTTTCTCACTTTATTGCGTATATATAAGGAACTACTTAGGGCTTAGGCACTCGTAACTCATCTCAGTCTTAAAAAACGTTTTTCAGCAAAAAGAGCATCGTTGGTTCAATTTAGAGGGAGTATTATCGATCAATATTTTTCCAGAAAAAACATGGCGACCATCAACAACCACCATCACAACTCCGACCACAGCACTTACACTGTCAACATGCACGGAAGCAAGATAACCGTGACAGTTACAGCCTTTGCCTCCGTCGTGGAAGACTGGGTCGAAACAACGTTCGCCCTAGAGCGCTACGACTACGAATGGCGGCCACTCCTCACCGGCATCGCAGTTGATCCTAAGGCAGACACTTTGCAACTCTGCACCGGTAACCGGTGCCTTATCTTTCAACTAGCACATGCAGATTCCATACCGCAAAGCCTCCGTGATTTCCTTTTGAATCGGCACTGTGGATTCGTTAGGTTTAAGAACCCTAAGCTACGAAACATGCTTAAGTCATCGAAGCACGGTTTGGAGATTCATAGGGATCCTTTAGATCTCTCGTTCTACAGAGAAGAGTTCGATCATGATTCAGTGGAAGAGATTATTTATAAAGGTTTTTTCTAAATTGCCTTGGAAAATTGGTGGGTAATTTACCCAAACCAATAAAAAACATCCATGTGTACTTCATTATAAAAATAACATTTATTATTTTATTTTGCATGTATCCCATTTTAAAATTAATGACATTTTACAATTTAAATCATCAAATTAATTAGATTCCCCTTTCTATCCCATTTTAAAATTAATGACATTTTACAATTTAAATCATCAAATTAATTAGATTCCCCTTTCTATCCAATCACTCTTCTTCTTTCTTTCAAATGTTCATCATTCATCATTCAACCATTCTCATTCTTCCAATTAAGAAATGACTTTGAAAAATCATTAAAAATAAAAAATACCAATACGGGGAATCGAACCAATGTACACTCACTCATCATCATATAACTTAATCACTTAATTGATACATTTCTTGTGAAATGAATTGGAATGCAAAATATATGTTTTAGTGAGCCATTTTTTTAGGGAATATATATATATATATATATATGTATGTATGTATGCGCGCGCGTGTGTGTGAAATACTAAATATTTATAAAATAAACAATATACATTCATTCATTTATTTATTTTTTATATTTTAAATATTATTCTTTTATATAAATTCATACTATTTATCTAGATTCGATAAACTACAACAATGTTTCATTTTTTTTGAAGAGTCAACAATGTTTCATTTGTGATCAACCGAATTGTGATCTATTTTAGGTTCGACGTTTCTTTTGTATCAGATGAACTGTTTAAAGGTATTAAATATTACATTTATCTTAACAGTCTTCAATACAAGTCAATGTCACAATCTGTCTCATTAGAAACCTAATCAACATTGAAGAACATTACTCTCACGAACAAAACAGACTCAACAGACTAATAGTATCAAATATAATCAATCATATCATTGAATATGACCTTATTGAAATAAGAACGAAGCATAAACTGTAATTTCAAAAAATCGGAATCTACGGTGTAAGTCAATCTGACAAACTATCCCATTGAAAACCTAGTCAACATGGAATGACATTACTCTAACGATCAAAACAGACTCAACTGACTAACGGTATCAAATATAATCAATCAAACCATTGAATATGACCTTATATTGGAACAAGAAAGAAGCAGAAACATGAATTTAGGTAATCAAAATATTTGGTGTAAGTTGGTCTGACAAACTATCTCATTGGAAACCTAGTCAACATAGAATGACATTACTCTGACGATCAAAAAGGACCCAACTAACTAACGGTATCAAATATAATCAATCAAACTGTGAAATTTGACCTTATTGGAATAAGAAATAAGCAGGAACGGAAATTTAGAAAATCGGAATCTTCGGTGTAAGTCGATATGATAAACTATCCCATTAAAAACCTAGTCAACATGGAATGACATTACTTCGACGATCAAAACAAACTTAGCCGACTAACGATATCAAATATAATCAATCACACCATTGAACATGACCTTATTTGAATAAGAACAAAGTAGAAACAAGTATTTCAAAAATCGAAATCTTTAGGGAAGTCGATCTGACAAACTATCTCATTAAAAACCTAGTGAACATGGAAGAACATTACACTGACGATCAAAATGGATCCAACCGACTAACACTATCAAATATTATCAATCAGATCTTTGAATATGACCTTGTTGAAATAAGAACAAAGCAAGAACTGGAACTTCAAATATCAGAATCTTCGGTGTAAGTCGATCTGACAAACTATCTCATTAGAAACCTAGTCAACATGGAAGGACATTACTCCGATGATTAAAACGGACCCAGCTGACTAACGGAATCAAATATAATCAATCGGACTGTTGAATATGACCTCATCGGAATAAGAACGAAGCAAGAAAAATAATTTCGGAAATTAAAATCTTCGGTGTAAGTCGATCTGACAAACTATCCAAGTAGAAACCTAATTATCGTGAGGCTTGTATTATTCTTTGTACTAAGTGCACTAAATTTTATCTGCATGTGCATCTGTTAATTTGCAGGTACTTAATATATGGTTTATTTTATTTTATTCGTGCGTACCCATTAAGATATTCATTCTGTACGGATCCATGGTGAACTTTACTTCCATATACCACGCATACTTAATTTTTGTTATCCTCTAATTATATTGTTTAACCCGGGGAACGTCGGGTGTTACACTAGTAATCAATAATATAATGGATTTTTTTTTGGGAAATGCTAACTGGTGCCCGGGCAAAGGTTAAATATATTAAAAAAGGAAATTATATAGTAGTTATTGCATTAAAAATTGTGTAATTAATCCATAAAAAGTAATAATTAAAATTTCTTTTTTTAGCAAAAACATCCTTTTTTGGCATTCTTAACCGGTATTCGGAGGCACCGGTTAACATGGCCCATTTTTTTGTAGAATCTAAACTATGTGTCACCCGATTTGGTATAAAAAAGAATCGGATCCGAGATCTTAAGGAATAATAAAAGGAAAATTATCATCGATACACTAAGATAAAATATTTGCAAAGGTGCAATTAGAAAGTAAAAGTGTGACTCTTATCATATGTGAGTTCTCTTAACTTATGTGAGATAAAATATTTATTCCTGGATCATTGATTATGAAATCAAGTTGCCAAAACAAATATTTGTTTATCTTTTCACTGATTCACGTTCTCTCAATCACAGTAATTATAAAATCTCAAAAAACAAAAATTTATTTTATTTTGGAATTATTATGGAATCATTTGTATTTGTTTTAAATATATAATATCCGGTCCATACTATTTGGGTCAATGAGATTTGTCCATTTTTTCTGGTTCAAATAGTATGGATCAAAATATTGCCTCTTTTTGGCTCTGCTAAGCTGACTTTTTCTTCTTTCAAAATTACTTTTAACTTTCAATGACCCCAAAAAGAGCGAACAGACGGGTTCGGTAGTAAAAATAATAAAGATATGAAACTATTAATCAATTTTTTGCTACTTGTTCCGGAAGTAAAAAAAGTTTCATCTTCTCTTGAATAACTTTCTTCAAAAGGGCTCCTACTTTCCCAATGAATGTCTTGGTGGAAGATATGATTTCGCTGAATTCAAATTTATTTGTTTTTAAATACGCTCGTATCTCAACGAGAAAATAATCACGAGTTATGAATGTTTTATGAAATTGACTTTTTCATACCGGTACATAAAGAATTGCTTCCGCAATATAAGCACATATATTTTGCGACGAGTGTAGTCCAATTATTTAACAATGTTTTGCAAATAAAATAAACAAATATTTAATAAAAACACTACATTAACATTGATATTTTAAAAATAGTTATTAGTTTTCAAAATTTTGTCATATTAACTTTTTCATATGAATACATAAAAATTTATCCTTGACAATTTTCATCTAATACCTTTAAATAGTTCATCTAATTCAAAAGAAATATCGGACCTAAAATAAATTACAATTCGATTGATCACAATTGAAACATTGTTGTAATTCATTGAATCTAGATAAATAATATGCATTTATATAAGAGAATAATATTTGAAATATAAAAAAAAATCAAATGAATGAATTCATACTGTTTTATTTTAGAATTATTTATTATTTTAATATAAATGCATTTAATCCCTAAAAAAATATCTGACTAATATTATATATTTTGCTTTCCAATTCTTATCATATCATAAAAGATGTATTGTTCAAGTGGTTAAGTTAAATGAATAAGAGTGGGTGTGCCCTAGTTCAATTCTAGGTGGTGGTATTTTTTATTTTTAATCATTTTTGCAGAGTCATTCTTAAAAGTTGGAGAGTGATTTGATTGAAAGGGAAATCTAATTAATTTGATGTTTTAAATTGTAAAATGTTATTAATTTATAATGGGGTGAATATGCAAATAATAAAATAGATGCTAAAATTGCAAAATAAAATAATAAATGTTATTTTTATAACGGAGTACACATGGTTGTTTTTTATTGGTTTGGGTAAATTACCCACCAATTTTCAAAGGTAGCCTAGGCCTCACCAAAGCATTGGATTGAAAGTGGAGCTGAGTGAAGAGATTAGAATGAGCAATTGGGGTGAAGAGTGTCTTAGTGATGATCAAGTTGTTTATGCTTGCGTTCAAACTCACTGTGCTTATCTCAAGGGGAACAAGTTACACTCCTGGGAGTTATGCATCTAAATTAAATTTAGTAGAAATTGTTTTGTTAAATTTAGTTTTCATGTTTTCTTTTTGTAGTGACAGAGGTTTCATATATTATGCATTCTCCTTAACATATTATGCATTGTCTTCATCGACTGAGCTAAGCTTACGATGACAGTTTTCTTATGTTTTAGTAGTATTATGAGTGGTTTTATTCTTTGCATATTTATTTCAATTTTCCAAAACTTGTATTTTATATTTCAATTTAATTTTAGGTTGTCGAGAACCCTAACTTCCTCCTGCAATACTCACGTAGATTCCCTTCTACTTCCCACTCTTCCATCTGAGATCATTATTAATTCTCTCTAAAGTTTCAGTCAAATTCCTTATGCAATTTCAATGCGTCAGCAAGCCCTCTAAATCTCTAATTTCGGATCCCAAATTTACGATGAAGCACTTTCACATGTCAAAAATGCTCCACCACCTTATCTTAACCTTATTTAATCCCTCGTTTGACGAGTTCTTCCACATAGCCTACCCTCTCTCTTCCGTCTTCACAAAAGTAACCCCTACTGTCATTGCCACACAATACCCTTTGAACAAAGATCTCATTGTTGGGTCTTGCCACAAAATCATATGTTTCGACCTGGGTCGAGGTTTCACTCTATGAGGAATGTTAGCAACACTCACTCTCTTATTGGTTTAAATCATTGCGAGTCTACACTTTAAAAATTGAACTCACACAAAGTGGTGAGACATACATTGATTTTATCCAATGAAAGAGTGAGTGTTAGAGAGAATGCTCAAAAGTGAGTGTTGTTAGCATTCCTCTCCACTCTATTGTGTAACCCTTCCATAAAAAAAAATTCCGAGTTGCCTTCCTCTTTGGAAGATCCACACCAACTACGAGCTCACGTAACATATGGCTTTGGCTTTGATTATTTCAGTGGTGCTTTTAAGGTTGTTGCTGTTTCTGCCTATAGTATTGTCATCGGGTATCAATATATTCAAACCATTTATTGAAATTAACTGAAATTGTAACATATAATTTACCATGAACGTCGGATTAAGTCCATATGATCCAAGTGACTTATTTGAATGCATTTGGAACGGTGCCCGTCTAAATTCTTCCATGGTTAAATGTGCTAATAGGAAATCATTATCTACTAGGTTATGCATGGTTTGACTAGCTCTATATGATGTTTTGATATTCTATTTTCCTAAAAAAAGTATATGATATTCTATTGAATTAAACTTATTATTTCAAGCACCTTGTTTTATTAAAATAAAACTGAAACAATGATTTGTTTATAAACGAAAGCAAGATACAAGTACAAATGTATCCATCAAGAAAAAGTATAAGTGTAGATAGAATGCCTTAAAAAAGTACAAATGTAGAAGAGATTAATTATTGCAAAAGCTTCTTCTTAACTTATTATTAACTTATCACACTTACTATACCTAGTTTGTCTTATTTTCTTTTGAAGTATAAATCGCAACTAACAAAAATATACAAAATGTTAGCCCATGTTCTAAGCTGGTCACAGCTAGCTGGCCATTGTAATTTATTAATTGACTCACACTCAAAATAATTAATAAAGAACTACTACTACTACTTTATGCTATTAGGAATGGACAGTTACTAGAGAAATGCTGGTTGCTTACAAATTGGTACATTTCTGCCGAACTTGTTCATATATGTCTATTGCCCGGTCCATTCCAATGGAAATGATATGTGGTGGGGAAGAGGGGACATGTCATTACATTGGGGAGTTAGCTACATCAAACTGTACCATGCACTTTCTTTTGTTTTTTCCCCTTCTTTATTTTCTTTTTTCATATATAAACGTGTAGAAAGTTGAACTTATATTGCATTGCATGTACCTGAGTATATGTTCAAATGGAAATATATAGCATGACATTCCTAAGAAATCTATTATTGAATAGTCTTATTACAAGTTATGAGATTAATTTATCTTCTATCAAATATGAGTACTTCTTAATTAAAAAAATCTTCTATCGATATTCCCAAACTATTTGTTATTTTTGTCAAAAATTTCTCAACTTAATCTCTTGTAATATGACAAAAACATAAAGACGGAGACCCAATAAAAAAACTTTTAAAAAACAAAAGACTAGTTTAAAATATTAACCAAATTAAGATTTAATATTTAGGGTTTACTTTAAAAATATTACATAGTAGTGACGTAGAAGAGAATGGTGTTTTTGTTTGATAAATTCAAAGGTACAATATAATATTCCTCTTGGCATGTGTCGCTGCACATGCACACTTCATTTGGTTATAACACATGGTAGCACATGCTCAAATCTTTATAAAATAGGCAACCCAATCTTAACAAGTCATGGATATAGTACTCGTTTTCAACGAGGTCTAAATTAAAAATATCGTAAAATATATTGACTTTTTTACGCATAAAAAAAGTCACTTGTATCATCAACAATATAAAAAAAAAATAGAGTATCTTTCTAAGATATTTGGTCTTCAACTTTGACAAAAAGAAATTGGTCTTCAACTTTTAATTAAAATATATACTTCTTGTCAACAAATGCTTTTAAAATATACTTTATCGGTAGTTAGCTGCTTCATTTTGTCTATCTTAAATCCTATAGCCAGTTTCCAAACTGTTAATCACTATTAGAATTTGGGTTGGTCCGACAAGTGAGACCTCCGTAGGTGGTTCAACACAAATATTTGATAGATGCTAACACCAACCTAAAATTAAGGTATCTCAATAGTTCTACATTTGATAAGATATATAATATTAATAAAAATATAATTAAAAACAATTATCACTTTACAAGTTTGGTTTTATAAGAGTTCATTTAGATCAAATCTGTATTCTAAAAAGCACGAGACTTTACAATTATTTTAGAGACAAAATAGTATTTTGTTGAGTGCTCTAGACTTCCTTGTCGAACTTTTTTTGTGGTTCCAACTTAACCATTTGAACTAGGAATCACAAGCATCGTTAAGAATTTACATTAATATGACTTGTGTATCATGCTTTTGATATATTTTTTATTTATTTTTAAAAGCCAAATGTTTTTTAGAATACTACTTCGATCACAAAGGCGTGCCAAAAAAATAATATATCAAGTAAATAGAGCAGCAACAAAGCCACAAAATTTCAAGATAATATGAAATAATGATGTTTGCTAAATGAGAGAAAAGGAGATTCAGTTATATTTAATTAATCAGATAACCCAACTATTACAATTGCTGACCATGAAAACCAAACCAACTAGCTAGGTATAGAATTACAAGCAAGACCAACTTGCACACGAAGCCAGCAAGAAAAAAAAAACAAGAAAAATATTTGGGTTACATGCAAATTACATATACACAAGAGAATGATCACAACAAAAATAATCAAATGTTGTCAATATTCCATCCATATTTCAATGTGTCATCGACAAATACTCGAGTACATATTCGTTTTTTATATGTACGCATATATATAAGTGTAAGATCACTTGCTCTCGTTGAGAAAGACAATACCTTGCTCACATTTGATTATTTGGTCTTCAACATGAGCATATAATGTGTCACATGTATCATTACCCACCAAGCTTTTTGCCTTCAATGACTCCCTTTCCCAATCAGTGTTATATACCACAACAAGAATTGATACCACACATGCTATTTGTGCTGCCAACAAACCATAACAAAACCCCACCAACCCTAATTTCAAAACAAACCCCAACACTATTCCTATTGGCGCCCCCACCAAGTAAAATGAGTAAAAATTTATCCCTGCCCCAATACCTGGTCTTGCACTCCCTCTAAGTATTCCACAACTAGTTGTTTGTGGACAATTTGCTAACTCACAAACACCAATTATAGGTAAAACCGCCATTGTCAACTCTAACACCTCTTTATCATTTGTGAACACCTTCCCCCATTTTTCTCTTCCTAATGTTGTCCATAATAACCCTAATGTTGAACTTGCTAGTGACATTCCAATTGCTACCATAGTTGACAAATTTGCCTTTGATGGTTGACCAGCTCCAAGTGCATTCCCTACCCTTGTTGATACCGAAGCGCTAAGTGCCGTTGGTAAAGTGTACATAAGTGATGTTGTTTGTATCACTATTCCTGCAGTAGCTAAAGCTACACGAGGGTTATAAAGGTAACCAGCTAGAATTGTCATGAATTCATACCACCACCATTCTAAACAAACTCCAAGACAACTTTGAATAGAAAACCTTATTAACATGCTCCATTCTTTGCCTAGGGTTTTGACACTTGTTGGTTTTTCTTGTTGTGATGATAACAAGGGAGAGCTAGGTATAGGTATGGAGATTGATACATCCGAGACATGCATGTAGAACATGTATGATAAAAGGAAGAAAAGGGTATTGAAATTGGCAACAAAAGCTGAAATAGCAACACCTTGTACACCAAGGTGAAGTTTGAAGGTTAAGAAAATGATGATAGGGATGTGAATGATAACGGAAAGTGAAGTGCACCACAATAATGGCCAAGTTGTTCCTTTGCTACGTAAATAGATGCGAATTGGATGAAGGAGGCTATTCGCTATAAGATCGGGAATCGAGAGGCGGCAATAGAGGCTTGCTATTCTTGTTATGTCTTGATTTTGATGAAGGGATAGCATGAATGGTTCAAGATTGAGCCACAAGAGTGAAATGGGTAATGAAGCTACTAATAACATGAAAATTGTTCTTCTTAATATGAGAGAGACTAAAGAGAAATTTTGTGAACCAATGGCTTGAGTACATAGAGGCTCCATTCCCATGGCTAGACCTGAAAGGACTGAATATCCAGTTACATTGGTGAAACCTATGGCCAAAGCACCACTTGCTAACTCAAGGCTTCCCAACTTTCCCATGCAAACAACTAAGATCATGTTTTTGAGGTATCCTACTATACTCATGGCTGCTATTGGGAAACCTATGTCCATCATTCTCTTTAGCTCGTCCACCACCTGAAAAACAACACAAAAACAATATGAACTTTTACAAGTACATGTATGACATAGTTTCTCTACATCTCCATCTTTCTCCAATAAAATATAAGCTGCAGTTGGGTGATGTTTGACTAAAAGAGCGAGGCTGCATAAAGGATCCATGTTAATATATATGTTATGCTATGATATTTCATTTTATTTTTTGGACTAATGCTATGCTATGATATTGATGAAGAAATGGTATATGAAAACTATGGAATTTTAATATGCTATGCTCCCTCCGATTAAAGGTCGAGTATAACAGCTCTCTGGTCAAATGTCAGCGATCGATGACATTTGACCGGAGAGAGAGGCTCCAAAAAGGATCCATGTAAGTATATAGTATGAGGGATGAAGAAGTGATATGTGTGAAAAATGTGAAAACCATGGGAGATTTTGTATGGTATATATCGTACCTCAGCAGTTGTCGGGTATGTCTTTTGGGATTTCTCTTGAGCAACCATCTTAAAACCTTTAGCTTTTCCTATCTTGTTTCCGTGTGGGTGATTTGAGGTATATAATAAGGAGAAACAAGATGAGATAATGAATGTCTTTTTTCTCCACAAGACACTCTTCCAAGTACAAGTGAGTGATATGAGAGGGGACCAGAACAAGCAATTAAATTGAGTGTGAGATCAATAAGTAAGACGATATATCTTTATATAAGGAATTTAAAGGTGGTGGGGTGTGTATGTGTATGAATTGTTATATTCTCACACTCACTTTCTTTTACATCATTTTTGGACCTCTTTTTTCTTTCTATTTTACTCTTTTGTTTTCTACATATCACTTTTAATTTATTTTTTCTATTGCTCTTTTTTCATATACCTCCTCTCTCACACTATTTTGGTGGTGTGTGTATATAAGTGTGTATATATATATGCTTTCCTTGACAATTGGGTTTCTTTAGAAGTTATAAAGTTATGTTACATTATTATCAAAAGAGATAATGATTCCAAAAGGCCAAACTATAACATTTGAAGCATACAACTCCATACAATAATGTGCAAAAATAAACTTAAAAAGTTCTTAATTTTGAAAGAAAGGCCCAAAAGTATTTGTGTAATATTTTTTTAATGAAAAAGAAATGTAATAATAATTATTATATCAGTGTTTCCATCATGGGATACTCAAACTCAAATAAAAAAACACTTTTGCAAATGCGTTCTCACGAAGAAAATATTCAAATATTCTTTTTGTTACTTCTAAACACGACAAAGCTATGTTGCAAAAAGATAAAGAAAAAACACTAAAATATACATATACTAGATTGGCCAAAATCAATTCGTGAATTTAGGACAAATAAGCCACATTAATTATGAGGAGCATTGGTAGACCAATCTAGTATTATGTATATATTTTAAAGGTAGACCAATCTCGAGTGAATAATAATAACACAATAGAGTTTAATGGGAGTATATGTTAAGCAAAATATATTAACGAGTATAGAAATACTAACTCATTACAACATATTATAACATAAAATCTAAATATATATATATATATTCCCTCAAGAATGTGCGACTTTTGCAAGAGTAAGAGCACAAATGCTCTTTGTCTCGTGTAAGGATTCATAACCATGTTTTGTAATGTGGAAGGGCATTCTACCCATATCGATGTTGCTTAGGAAATGAGTTTCAGTTTTTTTTTTCTTTTCTAGGGTCTTAGCCCTCTAGTTTATGTGAAAATGAGTCTATTACTTCTAAGAGAAATGATATTTGTACAATCAATTTATGACAATTTTCCCTCTCATACTTATATGATGTTTTTTCCTCTCTCTTCCTTTTTCTCTCTCCATTGTTTTTGACCAATAAAAAAGAGAAAAACAAGGTTGTCATCAAAGTTATCTTTAAATTGATGTGCATATATCACTACTCTTAATTCTAATTTTGATCGTGAGATAAATAAAGTAAAACAATAGTAAATTTCTTTATGGCATGATATTTGGTTAGACGACTTCCTTAGTCATTATTTTTAGATCTTAAAGATTCTATCTGGTTGAATACTCTTTTGTTTAGATAACCAAAAGAATTATAATGTTACATTGACACCTTTTATTCCTAACACACTTGTACACCCCATGCACTAGGAAGAGAGAAGAGGAGATGAAAGAGAAAATGTGTTTATATAGGGTCCACATGGTATGTGTCAGATTTTTGTGTGGGTGTCAAGGAGTGTATTGTCATCTAAGGATGTCTACGTATCATAGCTGTAACCAAAATGATATAGAGTTGAAAGAGTACTCTAATTCATATATATATATATATATAAAGCAAAATGATATAAATATAGATCAGTGGAACGAGTACTCTAACTCATACATGAAGCAAAGCAAATAGTCTATACACTTAATTAAAGCAAATCAAAAAGACAACATAAAATAATTTGAATGTCAATTGGAAAAACTATAGCCCTTTTCCCTCCCTAGAGACATATCAAACCCCTTGAAATAACTTTTATAAGTTCAACAACATCCTTGTAAGTCACCTTCTTCCCTTCAAAATGATCTCATTTTAATGGAGCCAAATTATAATGTAGACAATGAATCTTCCTATTCTTCTTGATCCTAAAGAGACATCCAAATTGAGCAAAGTGATTTACACCAATAACCTTAAGAGGAATGTTTTTTAGTACGATAAGGTCAAAACAAATAATACAAAGATCAAAGGCTATTTTAACCAGTAATTTTCACCCACCCTACCATGTTTTCCATCAAGTACATACATATATTTGACCAATCAATTATAAATGAACAACTCAGCATTATTGCATCTCTTTAAATTTTTATTCGTACTAAATAATTTTATCCATAACCCTAATTTTATAAATTGTCATTAAAAAAGGACCTTATTTAAACCGTGCGATATATGTATTTATCAACGGATGCTTTATTCTTTACTTGTCCTATTTTGTCGTTTTCCCAAATATATAGAAGCATAGGCATCTTCTCTGCCCCCATAAGAAATGCATATATGTTTGTATTACCAGAAATTTCATGTTCACGTTTAAAAAGAAGCTATTAATTGTGCATGTGAGGAAGGACTATTGCTATATACTGCTACTGAGGCTATAGTTGATGTACGTATTTTGGGGGCTAATACTACACTCCTATATATATATATATATATATATATATATATATATATATATATATATATGTATGTATATATATGCTTTGGGAAACAACGAATATATGGCTAGCTACTTGCTGTTTTTTTATAATTTTTTTAAAAAATTATTGGTATTCTTTCATTTTAGCTCGTTTAATGTTTGTATATTATTTAGAAAAACTCGCATGGTAAGTATAGCATGTGTGGAAAAACCGTATTTTAAGGACTTTACATTACATAGTAAATAAATATTTAGAACTATTAGTTGTGTAAATTGTGAAATTCGAATAATAGTTTTGAAGAAATTATGACATGTGACTTATAAAAAAAACCGTGAACTTAACTATCAATTTCGAACTTATTAGGTTCCACCTTTACAAAGATTCGAATCCACAACATTGCATATGTGTGTGTGCATTTTAGTTATGTTTACCACTTCCTCTCTAGAATAAGGAAAAAAATTAGGAAATGTGTTCATCACATTCAAGATTGAAAACCAACTTTAATATATAAAATAAAAGTAGAATATAAATAGAGTAATGTTGTCTAAAGCGAAATGAAAAATCAGGTGAGCTTCTAGAATGACATGGCACAATACTAATCCTTTGAATTTCAATCTTATTTCCAAAAAAAAAAATACATTTAACCACCACCCTATAATTTCCGACCAGGGAGAAATTTTATTGGTTAACATTAATTTCGGGACAATTTCTTGATAAAATCTTTCTTGATAAATAGCATTGCACATATAAATATCAAAATTCTTCATTTTTGCATGAATCAAGATTTCTTCCCCAAAAATAACTAACCATAAACTTTTTCATAAATTTTTTATTATAAAAGATTCATCAATCAAGGGATTTGTCCAATATGAACTTTTAAAAAAGGGTCATATGTGGACACTTACCATTTTTAATGAAAATATGAATTTTAAATAAAAAATAATGGTAACTTGTGTCTTTCCCTTAGGGCACAAGATAATGATCTAAAAATAGAATTAAAAAATAAATGTTTGCATTGAAAATATAAATTTTTAAACTTTTAAGAATATAAATGCATAATTTTTATGGTGAAATTTCTACATTTAGATTATACTAAGAAAAATAAATTTACATTTAGTTTCTTATCTTGTATTCCTAGCTAGGGCAAAAGTTAACAAGACTCTTTATTAAAATTTACTAAAAATGGTAAGTGAACCACTTATTTAGTGGTCCTATATTAGATGCACCTCAATTTAAGAATCATCTTTGTTATTACTCCATTTTGATGTATTATTTGAAAAACTTTCATTGGTCCTCTCATTATGAATTCATTGGTCTAGCAATGATGGTCATAAACTCCCATTTTCACGGCTTTTGATAATAATTCATTAATTAATTTGTTAGTATGAGGTCACTTCACTTCATTAAGTTATGACCAAGTAGGACCTTTGAAACTAACAACATTACGGTTTTAGGGCCTTCAAGTCCACATCAGTAAACAATGTAATAAAATTAGATTGTATCGTAAGCAAAAATTGCTTTTATCACATGTATGAACCAAGCAACAAGATATTTTTGATGTAGATCCAAAATAATAAAACTGATCAAACCTCATCACCACCTTTCCTATTGGAGCACGCACCTTGTCCTCAAAAGTTACTACACCTTAGCTTGTAATTCGTATATGTAACACACCACCCCCCAAAAATAATATTGTAGCTTCTCCATTTACGTGGTAGCAAGGTACCATTCACTTAGGTCAACAAAAAGAAAAAAAAAAAGGGTACCATACACTTGGCAACGAGTTAGGTCTCAAATTTTTTCTTACTTTTTATTTATTATCTATCCCTCTAAGCCTATGTTTGGTTTGGCTTTTGCAAAGCCAGAATCAATTCTGGAGCATTTCAAAAGCAATTCTGCAATATTTAACATGTTTGGTTTGGCTTTTCAAAATAGCTTTTATCCTCCAAAAACAATTCTAGTTGAAGCTACAATTCCTAACTTCTTACTTTCCTAGAATCAATTCTACACCCTCAATTCTATTAATTCCATCCCTGCCCTCATTAATTTAGTAATTTCTATTTATTTGTATTTAACTATGTCTATTTTGGTAATTATACATTCAAAAGTAATTTTGATCAAAACTATCCAAACAACAATCATTCTGTTTAATCAATTCTGCATTATTGCATCCAAACATAAATCAATTCTGTCAGAATCAATTCTGTCAAAATCAATTCTTTCAGAATCAATTCTGTCAGAATCAATTCTACACACCTCAGAACCAAACACACACTAAATTTATGCTCTTGCATAATTTTTTGTCGTTTATGTTTAACCAGAAAGCAATTTAAAATTTTAAGCAATGAACTACTTTAAAAAAAAAATTACATGTGATTGAAGTACTCAATACTCACAACAAAATTTACATCAACTATAATAATTATGTTTTAAAATTACACGCAATGTAATAATTTATTAAAATATTGTTATTGCTTTTTAAATTTAGACTTAAAAAATATTTTGACTTAATCAACTCATAGTTGGTTGTCATTTAGGTTTTATAAAGGAGTGGTAAAACGAGTCGAGCCCGTCAGACCGACCTGTTTAAGCCTCTATTTTAGATGGATTGAGTTGAGGTTTAAACTCAACCTTTTAGATTATTCCGTCTAATTTAACCCGCTGAAACACGGGATTGAAATTGGGTGGCACATCCAAGGATTAGTTTAAAATTCTTATTAGAAAAATCCAATGATATAAAATCGTTGTGAAGAAAAAAGTGCTAAGCAAACTAATATTTGAACCCTTTAAAAACATTTAAAGAAACGATAATCAAAAAACCCTATCTTATTTCAGTTAAACAAAAAATGGATTGTTTCATCAATCTATAAAGATAGAATTCTTACTTGCGCCCTATTGACAAATAAACCACTATCATGATTAACGTTTAACACAATACGCCTTTGTTATTGTAAAAGAAATGTATAGTCTCAGTCGTCCAATCTTAAGTTTAAGGCAGAGATTTTAAATTGTGTGAAACTTGAAAAATTATTGTAGCCCACATCCTTGTCCTTATGTGTTCCATGTTGATCCTACATGCACACATTCCTTGAGACATATTAAAGGTGGTTTTACACTAGTGAACCCAATATAGAACGTGGACGGTGTGAGTGGAGCTAGCAACAACTCGTGCATGGCTACCCTAGCCTTGTAAGTTTATTGAAATTTGAGTCACATGAAATTAGGCGTGCAAATGTACTTTCAAACTTCATGACCGCTGAATTAGAAGGATCTTTAGGACTATTAACCCACCCTTTTATGACTTTAACACTTAGATATATATGCATTATGATTCAAATTCAATGTTACACCGTTGCCACCCCAAAAAGTACTAGTCATCTTGTCAAACATTTCGCCAATACTTTGCCTTATTCCAATTTCTTTCCCTTTCTTAACAAATTTTCCTTGTGATCGTGTTCTTTTTAGTTCTTTTACTTCTCGTGCTAGCTACAATTAGGATCTATAATAGATTCCTTTATAGTGTATAGTTCACATCATAATAAGTATCTAGATTACTATCTAGAATGCTATTTACATTCTAACTTACCTAACAACCACCTAAACACGTTCAAATAACAGTGTCTTCTGTCTGCATGATATATGCCTAACATAACTTCACTTAGATTCTCTCTACAATTTTATAAAACAAAAAACAAGCTCAAACAGATTGGGTACATATAGATGACCAGATTGAGTAATGATATATAGGAAAATGTTAACATGTGTCCTTGGGGTATAAGTTTAGTAACTAAAGATAGAAACTTTTTTCTTTAAAATTGTGCATTTAATATATTGAAAGCTTAAAATTTTGTTTTTTCAATACCAAAGTTATTTTTTAATTCTATTATATATATATATATATATATATATATATATATATATATATATATATATATATATATATATATATATTAGACCGACAATAAACATGAAGGTCCAAAGTTAACAAGTGAGTACCTTTTCATTTGGGCAAAAATATTACTCCAACGAAGAGATAATGCCAAGTGCTCGTAGCCAAAGTTAGACTGTTTGCCCTAACGAATAGATAATACGGCCAATGTGAAGTTCGCTCGCTACAACAAAGAGATGATGTAGCATAAGTTAAAATGTTGACCGTAACAAAGAGATAATACGGCCTATGTAGAGTCCGTTCACCACAACGAAGAGATAATGTGATATATCTCCGTTCACGACAACGAAGAGATAATGTGGTCTATGTGCACATGGTGGAAGGAATAAATGATAAATAATGAGATATATTGAATTTATATTTTCGATTTTGGATGTGTTGGAGAACTTTGTGTACGACTAACCATCGGTTCATATTAAGGATTTTTGTTGCAAAGTGTTATCTTGGATGTTCATAAATGAGTTTTCTAACGATAAGATTTTTAGTTTAAAAGAAAATCATGTAAATAAAAAACTGTGAAATTCTCGTCCATTTTTTGTGTCCATTTTATTTATCATTCTCTCAATGGCTTCTTGTGAGTCATATTTTTCTTTTATTTCAATATTTTAGAAAGGTGTATCTACTATAGTTATTAGGCTTGTCAGACTAATTATATGATGAATCAGTGTTAGTTTGTGCGTCGATCATGACTTAAGATTGGGTCGTGACAAAGTATGTGTGGGAATAAAATATTCCCACAAAGGTGGGGATAAAACTTATGTAAACCACCTATAAACTGCCCATATATCCCATGTTTATAAATAATCACATGAATGTAGTAAATATTAACCAACCATTTTTTTTTTAAAAAGTACCCGGGATTGAAATTCCACTTCTTAATTTATGGGAACATGATTCTTGGATATAAAATTTTCATCCAAGAAACAGACACCAATGTATTCCTAAAGCACACTAAAAACCAATAAAAATGGAAATTATAGAGTATAAAATTATTTGGTGCAATTTTAATCTGATCATGTTAATTCATAAATTTCAGTATTTCACTCTCCATTGCATCATATTCCATTTTTAAATGTACATTTACACAGTCGGATTTTTACATGAAATCACTTAGCTATATAATTTTGTAGACTAAATATTTGCATAGGTTAGTGTTCTTTTATTAATTGATTAGAGTCTTGGACCACATTAAAGTTCTATCTTAGTCATGGTTAAACACATATATTTAGATTGATACGCTTGTATAAAGCAATGCTGCTAATAATTTGAATGATATTAAATCTTTTGTGTGTGTGTGTCTATATATATATATATATATATATATATATATATATATATATATATATTATGGACTTGGCTAGGCTTAAAATACCAAATCTCTAATATTATCTCTGTTTGTGTGTATGTGGATGTAATGCTCTTGCCATTGTGTTAATTAGAGATACTATTAAGTGTTAATGCTTCTTTGTCTCACATTAATGGAACCACACATGTGAAATCTAGTTGCACCAAATGCAAGAGGGGAACCACCCACAAAAAATCTTGTCGACAGTTAGCATATATATCAAACTCATAAGATGGGATTTTATACCTTCCTAAGCCAATATAATGTTAACATCTATTATATAGTGGTTGCTAGGAATGAATGATAACGTATACAAATGTCACATCCTTCAAATGGTTTTTGAATATTTAGTCTTATTGAATATATTGTGATGCCCTTTTTCGGTCCCAATTTCTCTTTTATGTATCGATAAATTCCAACAACTAACATCTTTATGCTTTTTGCTCCCCATGAGTTTCAACCATAGTTTGATGATGATCAATTTAATTGAATAATGGCTAAAGAATTTGGTAAAGAGTAACCAATTAAATTATATACATGGGTCCTATATATCACATTACCTCAATCTAAAGATGAGATATATTAATCCACTAATGTATCTAGCAATGCTAATGGTTGTTACTTGTTAGTTTAGTTATATAGATAGATGTTCCCTGTCCACGCATGCTCCACTTCCATGTTAATTGATTTTTGGATAATAATTGACTTCTTTTTGGTTAATTTCGTTTTAAAGTTGAAGTACATTCATAGTAATAATGACTACATGTGTGTGGGTGGGATATATTCCAATTGTTTTCTAAGTGAAAGATTTTTTTTTTCTTTTTATTAAGAAAAATGTAGTTATAAAAGTATTAGGGATATTCCAACCGTTATACACAAACAATCAAAGATTCAAGACGCACAAAAGCAATACACTTGATAGGACATTATCACACACAAATTAGAGAAACTTAAACTTGAAATAGCATACAACCAAATAACATTCTCATTTAACTTGAAATTTAAGTCATATTACAGTTTATAAACTCGTTTAACACATTATCTTTATCTTATATGGACCTTGGGTGTTCACATTACACCCCCTCACATCCTAGTTTATTGAATTTGGTGAGTGATAGAAATGGCGGGTGGCCTAAACCAATAAAATCTAATATCATATTAGATTTTTATATTGAGTTTAATTCATTTTTGCAAGACTTGTCTTTGTGAAATCAACTTACAAAGGAAAATGCTTCATCTTCTTCAAAAACAAAAAAAAGAAAGGGGGGAAAAGCTTCACTCTTTGTAAAATCGTTTCAAACTTTATTTTTATCTAACATAAATCTTGGATTTTTCTTTATAAAAACTGATATCATTAAAAATTATGTTATTCCTCATTTACAGAACACTATGAATCACCGTATGTTGGAATACTTTCAAAACTCTTAACACAAACTAACCCTATATATGTGATGAATGTTCGACGAGTTAAATAATCTAAAGCTAATGTTAATATGTTTTATGACAATTTTGTTTAGGAAAATGTTAAAATGTGTCCTTAAAGCATTGTTAAAGAATAATTACAGCAATAGCATGTTTGAAAGTGGTGAAATCAATGAAGTTTAAAAATCATTGTTTCCAATTTAAAAGTACTAATTGTAGCTCCCTTAGCAAGTGTCATAAGGGTAATTGCTATTGTATCTCTTTGTTTTATACTCCCTCCGTCCTTATATTTAAGCTTTCATTTGACTTTATTTTTGTCCCTAAATGTAAACCTTCTTTCAAATTACTAGATGCATTTATTAATTTTTTCAAAATATAACCCTAATTAATACTATTATCTTGTCTTGAAATATGAAAAGTCAAATTTAATACACATACAAACAAATGACAATTTGGTAATATTAATACACAAAACAAACACATTAATTACACAGACAACATTTCTTAAGAAATGTGAAAAAGGCAATAGGTGCCTACATTAAGGGACGGAGGGAGTAGTGTTTAATTATGTTTTATAAACTACTCCCTATGTCCCTATATCTAAGCACCCATTTGATTTTATTTTTGTCCCTAAATGTAAACCACTTTTCAAATTACTAGATGCATTTATTATTTTTTCCTAAGCATACCCTTAATTAATACTACTAATTTGTTTTGAAATTTTAAAAGTCAAATTTAATACACAAACAAACAAAGGACAATTTAGTAATATTAACACACAAAACAAACACATTAATTACAGTTACAACTTTTCTTAAGAAATGTAAAAAAAAAAGCAATTGGGGATTTACATATAGGGACGGAGGGAGTAATTATTGAATTTTGCGATAACAATTTGCGTTGACATTTACTAGGATCCCATTCTCCTAAGAATCAAAGGATTAATATATACTTCCTCCGTTTTTAAATACATGTCGCAGTCAACCACTACATGCATGTTAATACACAACTTTGACTATTAATATATTTAATTATCCATAATAAAAATTTGAAATTTTTTGACATTTTTAAATTATTCAGTGAAACAAATTGAACATATTACGTGTTAACATTTATATTTAGGCTAAAATGTGCATTTCATCCCTGCAATTAGGGGTCGTTTGAAATTCCATCCCTGAACTTACTAATCCTCCCATTTTGCCCCTGCAAATATTAATCATTTGAAAATTCGTTCATTAACCCACTTAATGACTGCCACGTCATCAAATTAGCAAAATGACATGGGAAAGGACAAAAATACCCTTTTTTTAATTAAAAAATCTGAAGAAAAAAAAATTGGAAATAAAAACTGTTAAAATTAAAAAATTTGAAAAAAAAGTGAAAATTAAATTTTCGAAAATTATTTTCTTATTAATTTGAAAATTATATATTACTTTTTTTTTTCGAAAAACTAATTTCCACTTTTTTTCTGCATCTTTATAAAAAATTAGAATTTTTTTATGATTTTCAATTTTTTTTCAGATTTTTTAATTAAAAAAAGTGTATTTTTGTCCTTTCCCATGCCATTTTGCTAATTTGATGACGTGGCAGTCATTAAGTGGGTTAATGGACGAATTTTCAAATGATTAATATTTACAGGGGCAAAATTGAAGGATTATTAAGTTCAGGGATGAAATTTCAAACGACCCCTAATTGTAGGGATGAAATGCATATTTAAGCCTTATATTTATATATTAGCTAAAAAATATGGTTGAAGTAGTTTATGTGAATATTGTACATTGTAAAATTCTGACATGTATGTAGAAACAGATGGAGTAGTAGTTAACTAAGTATGAACTCAATGTAATGTACATTAAAAGCTCTATCATATTGGAAACATTTCTTGATCAACTTTACATACTTTTTGATTGAACTCTAGATTATTATCACCCCTCTCCTAAAAACAGGAGAGTTAACACTAAAAGAGAAAAAAAAAATGTATCCTACTACGATCAATTAAAATGAAGCAAATGTTAACTTGTGTCCTCAAGGGTACATGTTAACAAACTCATTATAGAAATACACATATCAAAAGTCGTGCATTCAACATCTTAAAAGTTGATATGTTATATTTTCCAATGCAAAGTTGCTCTTTTTAGGTTGCTTAACATGTATCATAAGAACCCAAGTTAACATCATCCTTAAAATAATTATTGACCTCATTTTGTTACTCGACTCTAAGTCCAACTTCATATCACAAAGAACAAAAAATATCATATCAACAAGTCAAAAGAATCAATTAAATTCCACAAAAGAGATTTTGAGGATCCGAGAGTTTGACATTTTGGTATCATCACTAGCAAGTTTCATCTTTATTAGTATTGTAGTAAAAACACAACCTAGCTAGTTATCTTAAAGATGGAAAACATAAAGTGGAGTGAATCATTCGCATGGATCATCCACATTGTTCGGTCTCCTTCAGGTGCCAAAAAACTACAGGAGGAATATTTTAGGTCAAAATATGAAGATTGCAATTCCATGTTACCTTTTGACCATGTATACCCCCCTGTCTACTTGCAAGCAACCATAATAGCTCAATCGATGTTACTTTTAGATGTTATAATTACGCATTTTAGCATGCTCCCACATTAAACTTCTTTTTTTAATAAGTATTCTCAATTATATATATTGAATAGGATAGAATAGGAAGTATCATATATATGATATAAGAATGGTATTTTTATGTGAGAATGTGATAATGAATTTTCAGCCTTTGGATTAAGATTTAACGGATGAGATAAAAATGCACATACCTTTATACTTCTTCTTTTTTTGAAGAATGGGATCCTCCATACCTCTTCTTTTTTTTAAAAGGATCTACTCCATACTTAAATAAATGACTCTTGAGAAACTTCCTTTTTCTTAATTGATTTTTTTTGTTTCAAATTTTCAACTGCATTAACAAATCATTAATTATATCATACATTTTTTTTATAACAAGAAACAAATACATAAATATAAATTAATTCTTTCTCTTAAAGATAATTTGGAAGAAAGAAAAAAACACTTATTGTTTGAAAATTAATAACATCATACATCAAAGTCTTAAATTTTATGGTTGTGTCAAAGATTAAATAACATACATGTATACAAGGTCACTTGGATAAGATGGTAATGAATCTATTTTCACTTAAGCATAAGTCTTATCTTTGAATTCAACCTTAAGAATGTAACAATGTTAAATTTCTTAAGGGAGAAGAAGAAGAAAAAAAAACAAAGCTATCATGATGATTGTTCCATGCATATGGGACAGGCTAGTATTGAAAAATACAGTTAATTTATTATAAGTCGTTTTGTCACATATTAAAAAATATAGTTAATTTTGTATTGAAAAGAGCTATTATGAGTGTTATGGGAAAAAAGATTAAAAGAATTAAAAGAAGAGGGAGTAATAAATAGTAAAGGATACGATAAGAAAAAAAAAATACTCTCTTCGTCTCACAATAATAGTCTTTTTAGTATTTTTTATTTTTCTCGTCACTTTAGAATACCAATGCAGCATTTATTTTTTTTTTTCCATTATTATACCCTTATTTATTGAATTTCATCTAACTTAACTACTCCACTAACTGCAATTAATAAGAGTATATTTCAGTAAATGATATTAATTTTACCATTGAAATCAACACAATCAATTATTTCCTTAATAATCGTGCACAAACTTTAAACGACTATAATTTAGAGAATGAGGGAATATTAATTATGCATTGATATTGTAAAGTGACATGTAATAAATCACATTTTTTCAAAGTGTCATATACTAACTAGATCTCTAAATGTAAGACTCTTTTAATTTTTTTATTTTTTTATTTTTTATCTCTCCTTTTCTTTCATGGATATCATGTTTCATAAATGTTTAAGTGCACAAATTCATTACCTATTATGAGGTTCCAACACTCGTGTGATGAGAGTAACAAGAAGATGCACAATAGAGAGAAAGAAGATTTTTTTTTTAAGGATAGAGAGAAACAAGATGTTTCCATATCTTTCGGAGAACAAAATATTTGGCATGGATATTCATATAAAAATGTTTGCTTTTAAAAATATCCGGTAATTTTGTACCAAAAAAAATAAATATCCGGTAATTAAATTTTGGAAAAAAATATTGATTTCTAGTGATGGATTTGTCGCTATAACTCAAAAAACATATTTTCCAATATTTTTATAAGATCACTAAAAAAAACAAAAGATCTGGTAGGAATTTTTATATCAGAAGTTGAACATCGTCACAACAAGGGTGTTGTTCTTCCGGTAACATTGATGCAAACGGTTTACTTTGTGACAATAAAGGGGATTGAATAGCTGACTTTTCTTCTGATGAGAGGAAGGGGGTGCACGTTTTGTTGAGCTATTTGGTGTTTATGATGGGTTGATGTTGGTTGACAACAACTTTATTCAATAGTTTATTTGCAAGACAAATTTTTTTAGATGTCCCTCATAATTTTCAACATCCGGATCACATGCATATGCATGTATATGCTTCTTTATTAGTGAAGATTTTTGGTTAAAGGAACATATTCCTAACATTTATTTTCAACATGTGCGTGGAGAGAGTAACTGTTGCATAAATTTCTTGGTCAAACTTGGGCGTTCTTCAAGACTAAGTGTGATCTTTTGGCACACTCTCTTTTTAAAGTTGAAGAATGTGTTAAGTCTTGTTGCCCAAAATGAGTCTTGTTCCTAGTGTTCTTTTTTTTTCCTTTGTTATTCTACCAAAAAATACCAAAAGTTTTATTTTTGAAAATATCCGATAAAAAAAATTGAATTCTAGTGATTGATACAATATCGCCACTAAGTCAATTGTATTGCACAATCTAATATTCACGGTTATCGTATACAAAAATTTGCTTTTAGTACCAACAACGGATTAACTCAAGTGGTAAGGAACTGGACTCCTTAAACATGTGGTCAGAGTTGGATTCTTGGTTCATATGAAAAAATTCGGTTGGGAGCGGAGAACCCACTACAAGAAAAATGGTTATTTGCCAAAGATTTTGACAGAGACATGTAACCCTTGACAAATTTGCAAGGGAAAATATGAAGGAAACCTCTCACAAATGGACATAAAGGAATGCTGGGACCACTTGCCATAACACAGGGGTAGGTATACCCCTGGTAAATAAACCAAAGCCCTGACATTAATTGAGAGGGAAATGGAATTTCAAATTTGGCCGACCGACTGCAGAGATTGCTGCATGGTACAGTCCATTTCCCAGGGCTTTTACCGGTGGCCGCCCCTCGCATGTCACTACCAAAAAAGGTGGCTTTTACCAGTGGCTGCCCCTCTTTTTCACAAATTTCGTTTCCCTCCTTTCCCAAAATTAGAAACCCTCTCTTTCATCTCACACCTTAACATTTTTCAGATCTCAAAATAACATAGTCTCATTCACTAATCAAAGACCCTTGTCTAGTTTCATACCCTAGCTCCGCCGCTGTTGCCGCCACCACCACAACCACCGATAGGAAAACCTCACCACCACCACCGACAGTACAATCTTAGCTCGCCGCTCTTTCGAATTGTTTTCACCATCCAACCGACCACTATCAATAATCTAGTTCATTGTGTGATTTCAAAATTAAGGTTCCTACCAATCAAAAGGTTCAGTTTCTCTACCAAATCAAAAGGTTTAATTTCTCTTTTCTTTTTTAATTCTGGTTCTATTTTGTGATTTCAAGGTCTTCTAAGAAAATATTTTACCATCTTGTTGATTATGTTTGCTCATATGCACAGGCTGTTCATTCAGGTGTAGATTTTTTAATAGTAAATCCTACAAGGTAGAGAGATTTTTTAGACAACTTATGTTTTGGTGAGATATTCATGTTATATTTTTTGTTTGGTGACCTGTTTTTGTTCTGTATTGGCTTATTGTTTTCTTTTTATTTCAATATCAGAAGTACTAACTACATGTGGAGGTGGAGGTGGAGGAGGGCTTTATGAAGAATTGGATTGTTTGGAGTAAATGTGACAACCACAATCGTAAGTGTTTTATATTTAAGTGGCAAATGTAAACGAGATCAAAGTTCAATGTGTTTTGAAGCCTGTAATATAGTTAGTGGCAATTGTTAAAAATTGTGAAGCAGCAGAAATTTTATCAAACACATTAACAATTTTTGTATTAGAACCTACTGAGAAACTTTCATTAGTTAAAGAAAAACTCTTTACTTTAATCAAACACATTTCAACTTACCCGACTTAATATTTCTATGATTAGTTGGGGTTAGTGTCTTGTAAAAACTCTTTAGTAAATGCTTGTGGAGAATACTATATGTCTTTGTATAATGGAAAAACTTGCTGAAAGTATTGAATATTGCATGTGGTCCTTTTGTTCGTTAGTGAGTGGTATGAACTTTGACACTAGCTGCTTTTTAATTATTAATGACTTCATTTGACATTTCTTAAACTTTTATTAAAATATCTCTATGTTGCCTTTTCTTTTTGCCACAAAAGATCAATTGTGAAAGTTATCTATGTGTTTCCAATTTAAAGATCAATTGTGAAAGTTATCTATGTGCTTCCAATTTGTTATAGTTGTTTCATTCACTGTGATTCTATTAGTGATGATATAATCTACAATTCCCTTAATTTCTATCAAATGTCAGAGCTAGCAAGTTCTGCAGTGAAACTGAGAGTATCATATATAATAAATTGTTATGTATTTTGAATTTTAGTTAATCTTAATCTTAGTGTACTATGCTTTGTTGTTTATATTCAATGTAATTGCTCAATGAGTTAATTGAATTGAATCATTTTCCTTTTTAGTATGTTTGGTTTTCTTTTGACATTTTAAATTCTAACCTTTTTTTTATTTATAAATTGTCTTATACTTTGATTGTATGTATGCTTTATTGCAGGCCTGGTACAGTTTGGCTTTGTTGTTACATCATCGGACAACAGTTTGTGCAGCCTGCCATCTAATGCGTTTAGCTAGGGTAAATGAGCAGTGTCGGAGTGTGTGTGGCCTATGAGCTGCTGCAGCTAGAGTTGCTGTCCATAACTCTGAGTTGTGTGAATTTGGTTAGTGATTCTTGTTTCTTGATGCTGGTGTATCACTGAACTTTATTTTAATGGTTTATATATGTTGGTTTTGTTATAGAATTCAATCTTAAGCCATGATATAAGCTTGACTAAAACTTGTGTGAATTATATCTTGTTTACGCAATGAGATCTTAACTTTGATTGAAATGGAGTCATTTTGTTATTCCTATGTGTTAAACTTGTACTACCATAAGTTGGCTATTTCCTCATGATGTGATTGTGCAAAGTTTATAAGAAAGATTGAGATGTACTTGTTGGCTTTCTATGTTGATTTTACCACTGATGGAATTCTCAATTGTGGTCTTAACTCACGTGATTGTTACTCCCCTTGCTTATTATTTGTAGGAAGAAGTTATCTTGGTATGCATAGTTTGATTGAAGTTGTTGATGGTCTATTTACTCAACTCAGGATCCTTGGACTTTGTCTTTCAATTGATGAATAAACAGACAATTTTGTGATGTCAGGACAAAAATAAATGTTATATAGAATGATATATGTTGGATGTTATTTAGATGATATTTCAAATTATTTATGGAATATATGTTTGTTGAATATTCAAATTATTATGGAATGTATACATTTTTTTTGTGACAATTTATTAATTTGATTTAAAAAAAAAAAACCTAATATACACTTTTAAAAAAAAATCAATTTTTTTAACTAATTTAAATACAATTTATTAATTATAATTATTTTTATAATATTTAATTAATTAATAAAATATTTGGTTTTATAAATAAAACATTTTTTTTTAAAAATAATATACACTTTGCCAGGGGTTAAACCCCTCACAAGTCCCTGCTTTTTGGCTGAACTGATTTGACCTTCCATCAGTCAGTGCGTCAGTCAGTTGCAGAAAAAAGTGAGGGAATTTGCCAAGAGTTATAACAGGGAAAAAGCTAGGCCATATACTAGGGTTGAGCCCCTCGTTTTTGTCCCATGGGTTACACCTCTGGCAAAATGTTTGCGACGAGCGCTTTTGCCATTACTTCCGCCCCTGGCAAATTCCCTCACAAACGTCTCTTTTCCCAGGGATTCTGTCCTTTTGCCAAGGGTTTTGCCCCTGGCAAAAGGTAATGTTTCTTGTAGTGACCCACCTTGTGCACCCCATATATTCTCCAATTTATCATAGTAACCCAAAGAGAATGACTTTTAGTGGCGTATTTTGACTGTCAGTACAAGTCACAATTTCTTTTCAATTTGTTCTTATCATATCTTTTCAAAAACAAAACTTTTAATATGAATCTTTTATATTTGAAAATATTTACGTTTTTTCGGATCTTTGCTACTTTAACTAGAGCTTATGTTTTGGGGTATAGGTATAATTGGAGGAGGGGGTATGAAGTGAAATTCTCAACAAAAAAAATTGTTTTATTATTCTTAAACTTTTAAATTTTTTAATTGTTTTTTTTTTCCAGATATGTTTAGAACATTATAAAAAATCTCCCCAAATAAACTCAAAATTTGATTTTTGGTTCATATTTTCATTACTTTATCTTTAACTTTTGATGTTTTTATAAAATCATATTCAATTCATTCCATGTTAACTAATTAATTCTACTTTTTTGTAAAAGAACTTTTATAATTTTCTAAAGACTCTTAAAAAAATCATTCAAAATTTAAAAGTTGAAGGAAAATTATATAAATTTGAATTTAAAATTGCATTGCCAGAAGGTGAAATTAAATATTAGTTAATATAAATCTAATAATAATTAAATATTATTATTTTAAATAAATAAAATAAACGACGATGAAGTAATTTTACCTTTAAATGTCGTTATTTTATATCCAATGACGTGCAAACTAAATTTGAAGGGATTAGATCCTCTAACTTCAGCGGGAATTGCACCATGCCTTTCAATGGCTGCCGGAGATGGACTACATTCGGATGACGACGAGTCACGGAGGCGGCAGGCATGGTGCACTATGTTTTTCTCTTCTTCTACTAGTGAATGATGATATAATGCAGTTTTTCTATTTGCTGTAAAAAAAATATCAAGAGAAACGTGGCATGAAATGAATGGCTAGATTAATCTGATGTACATATGAAAACAATAGAGAGGCACATGAAGTTCCCGCAATTCTAACCGCTTTTGAAACTGCCACTAACCGCTTTTGAAACTGCCACTAACCGCTTTTACATTCATGAACAGAAACATCACTTTCATTGTTACATGCTATGCTATGATCACATTCTTCTTACCCAAAAATGAAGATACTACTCATCCTCATTTCACTTTATACTCTCTCTTTCTTCCCATTATCATATTCCACAGGTTACCACTTTACACCAATACGGTTTTAAATTGCGGTTGCAGTTACACTACAAACCATAATATTACCGAAAAAATGCCGACAAATAATACCGCAATTGTATTTTCGATGTCATTGCAGAGATCTTTAAAACTTTTATATTATGACAATATTTGCAGACCGCAATTTAGAACTACGAGCAACACTATTCTTTAATCTTAATTTTCTTGTGTAAAAAAAATTATAACATGTATCTTTTTTTTGTTTTTTGTTTATTGTTTCATTGCAGATAGATCACAATTGCCCATGATTGCTTTTAGTTGGTGGGATGATAAGGGAACATTTAGGGCTGGTGAAACTGCAACCATTAAGGTTAAAGTACTTGAGAATGGTGATAAGATTGACACAAATAATTTCCATCTCATACTTAATGTCAATGGAAAGGATGGAAATAGTTCCTATGTATCCACTGTGTTGTCGAATTTCGAAGGAGATTTTGATAATTGGAAGATTTCCTTCACTCCTATTAGGGCTGGATTGTTCAATGTGCTTGTTAGTGAGGATCGTTACAAAGTCTTTGATTCGTCGTTGCATTTTCAAGTTGAACCAGGTAAAATCAAAACCCTTACTTTACTAGCAGAATAACGAGCACGTTAGTGTGTGTCTATCTGTATTTCTTTGTGCGTATTTTATTTTAGGTATTTATTTGCTACATAACCATCGCAAAGTCAGGCATTGTCGTGTCAGTCTGTCCGCATTTTCTTTGTGTGTATTTTCTTTAGGGTATTTTAGTTGCTATTTTTGAGATTTGAGTAAGTAAGACGTGCAAGAATGAATGCATTAACTAAGTTGAATTGGTTAGTGCATATCATGATGTTACATACATAATGTAGTTTGATTCAGTTTTCGTATAATTTTATTAATTAATGTTTTATGTCGCTATTGTATGACCGAAGGGAACATGTATCCGTCTGTGTGTGTTGCATCGTGGAAGGGGATGAAATATGAGTTTGAAGCTGGTTCAAAAGCTACAATTATGGTGCTCCTTAAAGATGCATTTGGAAATGGCATATCCGAGACGACTGAAGTATCCTATATGCCTGATTTTAAGTTGTCTATGTTGAGTGAAAATGGTTCTGTTGCAAGTGAGCCTGATATCTCCAACATGGGATGGAATGAGTTTGATTATATAGTCATTGAGTTTGTAGTGACTAAAGCTAGAAACTTCTCTTTGCGTATTGAAGGAGGAAATCAAACATTGAATGGTTCTCCCCTACCATTAAAAGTTAATCCAGGTTTTTTACTTTCTATTTCAACAGATAGTACTCTAGTAGCTTTAACATCATGAATTTCTTGTGATGAATTGAATCTCTTAGGAGGATTTAATTCATATACATTGTCAGTGTAAAAAAAAGTACACTGTCAATCAGTCATAATCATTAGTTCATCAAAAATGTTTGACTTTAATCATAACTGTTTTTAAAGTCACACATATCAGCGATTGCGTTTTGTTGATGGTGTACAACTTTTACACTTACAATGTATCAAAATTACACTTTTTTTTAGAACTGCATACATGGTGTTTATGTCTTTGACATTTTTCTCTCTCTCTCAACTGCCAGGAGTTATAGATGTCTCTAAATGTGTAGCCAAATGGAACATTGAACATCATGCATGGCAGTTATCTTCAAAGATGGAAATCTTTATACATCAGTTGGATCAATTTGGAAATCTTGTTTCTGGACTGTATCCATTTGATGTCGAAGTTGTTGAAAGAGACACAAATTTGACAATACCAATAGCAGATCTTAATTTTGAAGAAGTGGAAGCTGGAATTCAGTTATTTTCCTTTGGAAATTGGGAACCAGGGAACTTTATGTTAACAATATATGATGCTAAACATAATAAAAGCATTTCCAATATGCCATATGTTTATACTGTTTTTATCGGTAAAGTTTCATGCCAAATTCTCTGCTTCTCTCCTTTTGGACCTTTTCAATTTATTGCAATATATACATATTGCTTAGTATTTCAATTTTATCATTTTCCTCTTTATATATAATTTTGTTTCATATTTTTTTTGTTTTGTGATTAGGTTATTGTGATGGTGTAAAGAGTGTTGTCAATGGATCTGGTTTAAATAATTCAGTTGTTGGGATAAGAGCAGAATTCTCTGTTTATTTGAATGACATGTATCAGTATCCTTCTCCTGTTGAAGAAGGAATACTTCAAGTACAAATTTTAAGAGATAATGACTCCTACAGTGTTTCGCCGATCATATATCCCATGTTAAACAAAACTGGTATTTCAAAAGATAAACTCTTTTTTATTACATTCTCTTATACTTTTGATAATTGTATTTTGCTTGTTATAATACATTGGTATTGATAGTAGGGAATAGAGTGGACTCAGGAGTGAGATATGATAGTATCGGTCGCATGGATATCACCTCGTCACCTTCACCTTCAATAGAGCTAGGCAACAATGTGAGAAATACAAACATAGTTTTTTGGTGCTCAATGTTTATAAATTGAGACCCTAATAATGGGATCTTATCTTGGTTTCAGTCTAATGTGAGTGCTAGCTCTGTAATTACCAGTGCATTTCAAGTGGAATACACACCAGAGAAAAGTGGCTTTTATGATATTAATGTCTATTGTGGAAACATATTATTGAACGAGGGTCATTCATTCAGAAAAGAGGTAAAAGCAGGTACCAAAATGTATCACATGATTTAAATAAAAATGTTTTCATATGGTTATCATACACAATTTGTTTAAATTCCGCTATGCAGTAGTGCTATAGCGCTGTTATAGCTGCTATTTGAAAACATTTTATACTAAATCACGGAACAATAGCGGTTTGTTCAAATTGCGCTATAGCGTCTATTTGACAGCACTATACATAGGTAATAAAGAAGGGTGCTTGGCAGTGAAATGTTTATTGCTTTTAATATTTCCAACCATTTCTCATGTGCCCTTAGCTTGCTGCAGGTGAAGTAAATATTTCCTTGTCGAGTGTTGTGATGTGTTCTTCAAAGGTACCAAAGATGTCAAGAAATGAAGTAGTTGTGCAGCTTTTCGATTCCTATTTTAATCCGGTCCTCTCGCAACAATCAAGGTTAAAATTGGAGATTACTTCAATTAATAGTTCTGGATTTTCTACATGGAAAACCATGGATAATAAGGATGGATCATACAACTGTAGCTATATGGTTAAAGAGGTCGGCACTTATGAAATTTGTGCTTCTTTTGATGGAAATCATTTATTGCCATGTCCTCTCAGTATCAATGTTTATAGCAGTAAGTTCAAACCTGCTATTTATTAATCTTGTTTTGGTAAAGTATGCTGCTTTTATAATGTTTTATTGTTTTACTTAATAGTTAAAACTTGGATGTTTGGTGATTATATTGGTACAAATAGATGCAATGTTTATAATAACACAGGGATAAGCCATGTAACGTTCTGATCTAATACAACTTGCACAAAAAATGTCACTGACTAACTCTGGTTGGGTTTGCTAAAATGAAATTTTTCTATTTTATTGATATGGATGTGTATATGTCTTAAGGATTCTATTGTTGGATGAAATACAGGTGAATATTTTCCTAAAGCCACCGATGATACATTATCGATTTGGGAAGATGAATCTATTGCCTTTGATCCCTTAGCAAATGATTATTTTGCTGGTGATAATGCAAGTATAGTTGAATTCGCAAAAGTAAGATATGTTGTCAATTCATTCTGAAACACTTTCTTAGCCTTCTTTTTCCTGCTATTCTATGATGATTCTAACTTTCCGGCATTTAAATATTCCTTTAGGATCTATTTCTTCATATTCTTTTAGAATATAATAAATGACCCTTCTTGTGGCACTTTGTCAGTCAGATCATGGTTCACTTATACAGAACGGAAGGGTCTTTCGCTACACTCCCTATGAAAATTATTATGGAAATGATTCCTTTTGGTATACAATATCTGATATTAATGGTAATCTCGCTACAGCTTCTGTGTACATTTCTGTTCTCAATATTCCACCTCAGTTTGTTTCTGTTCCAAGTCAACTGCAAGCAACAGAAGATTTGATAAGCCCTAGATTCGGGTATGTATCTGCACCATGCATAAATATTCATGAATAAATGTAATACTGTTTAGTGAATTGATTAGTGTTTCTCGACAATATCTTATTGTTATGATCTCTTGCAGTGGTTTTTCTGGATTTGAGATAACATATTCAAATCTATTGGAGAATATTTCTGTCAATCTGAGTGCACAATTTGGAAGTATATTTCTGTCTCCAATGTTGATGCAATTTGGAGAACCAATGTGGAGTGAACTTACAATTAATGCAGGAAATGAAACTGCAAGCAGTTTAATACTAGAAGGCTCTGTGGAAGTTATTAATATTGCGCTTCAGTCAATTCAATACCTCGGGTAATTTTTATATTTGTGATGTTATCTGTTGAAATTTATTGAAGTGATAATGCTCTTATTGTTTGGTAAGTTTTGTTTGTTCCAATGATAATGAAAGAATATATGAATTGGTAATGTATTAGCCACATAAATCTGCTTCTTCGCAACATATTCAATCAATGTCTGCAGAATTTACCTTTTTCATAAATAATAAAATTTTCAGCTTATGCGTCCAAAATATCTTAAACGAAAAGAATTTTCTGTGGAAGCCTTACATAATGTTGTTGCTGTCAATTCTTTTTGTTGTTCAGAAATGAGAATTTTTACGGTGCGGATACCATTCAAGTCTCTGCTAAGAATAAGAATGGCGTAAATTCATTGGCTGTTCCAATTTTTGTTGATCCTATCAATGATCCTCCATATATAAGAGTCCCTTACTTCATCATATTGAGGAGTAATGAGGATGGGAGACTTATCTTTGACAAAGATAAAGACAAGTTTGACTTTTACATTGGAGATCCTGATCTTCTTAGCTTCCCTGGTATGATTAGAAATAATTAGTATTAAGGTGATGTTTTATGGTTTATGTCTAATGTAATATTTACAAGATAAAACATGCAAACCTTAAATATGTCTTGTGTTGATTTCTGGTCAATTAAAGATAATCAGTAAATTATGCACAACTATACAATAGTAGGTCCTTTGGAAGCAAATGTTGTTCCCTTAAAGTGAAACATATCTGTTACTGTTGGATATGTTTTGGCAGAAATTGACTAAATGTTTTCTGTATTTTTAACTGAGATACTCATTGCTTATTAGGATAGCAACTATTTAATTATAAGTTTATTTCTACTCTAATATATTATAAATATAATGTTTCATCATGATAATGTTAATGCCTATCTTATTTCAATAGTAAGGATGGAGTGACAGATAATAGATGACATGGTGATAAAGTTATCACTCTATGTATTGTACATATACTATTAGTTGCCAAAATAAAAGAGAAGGAAGAAACCATCAATAAAGGAATGGTAGTTTACATTGTTATCTTGAAGTTCAGTTTTATTTTCTGCCCTAAAATAACGAATATGCTAGTAGTAAGGTATTAATAGGTTTTTTCCTTTCGCGAATTCAAGAACTTCTGTCTTTTTTCTGTCATAACTGTCCGGTTCCTGGAAAATGGGCCCTACTAATCTGGATCGTGGCTAGGAAGTATGTAAAATCTGACCAAGGATTGTTCAATTTAGGGACTCGAGTGCTATTCGAACAATTCACCCTTAGCTAAAACACATGTTCCTATGCTAGGTGGCGAGGCTCATTTTCTGGTGACCTTTTCTATGGAAGTAAATGATGGATTATTAGCTACAAATCTTCCATCTCATTTGGTCAACACAACTGAACTGAAGCACAGGAATAATTATCAGTGGCAGCCTCTTCAAACATATGTAACCATCTCAAAGCACTTTATGGTCAAAGCCAGTGGAATCAGATTTCAAGGCACAATAAATGATTGTAATACTGTTATGCAGCAACTCTATTATCATGTGAGTGATGTTCTTTTACCTTGAGGTTTGATCAGAAGCACTGCCATTTGTTTACACTTTGCATAGTTAATAACCAATGTAGTAGAACTTAATAGAAAATATAAACCTACTTATAGAAGTAAGATACACGAAGTTACAAGCGCGCGCATACACTGTTCAGCAATTTGAGGTACTGATATAGACACATTGTTGTGGAGCATTACTTAGATTAGTATCATTTTGGCAACACTGTTATTTGATTACGCAACATATCAATTATCAAGTGAACCTGAGAACTTCAATTATGATGGTGCTTCCTTGTTTTGTCCAGGGAGATGAGCATGGAGCTACATTAACATTGACATTGAATGACATGGGAAATTATGGCTGTTATCCAGATTGTGAAGAAGGAATGACAATGCCATTATATACTGAAGCTATGGTTAACTTAATGAGAAAGCAACCAATGGGTTCATTTCTTGCTCACAGTAAGTTGCAGATTTCGTAGTCCAAGTTTAGTTGGAAGTATTCATAATTAAACTTGTCTTTAAGTTCTATAGAAAATGGCAGCATTCAAGTGTTTTTCTCTGTGACTTACAAGCTCTTTTTATTTGTGTAACAGCCTTAGGATCAATTATTGTCATTGAGTTTGTTATCATTTTCTCTCTTGGATTGTTGCTCCTATATTTCACTTGCAAATGCGCAATTCTTCTAGTGCACGAAAGAAGAAACCACGAGAAAAGGACTTCAGAGTCATCTACTGATCAAAGTTCCCAAGGACAAACTGTAAGTGTTCAAAGATACAATGTTCTTGTTTTCAGGAAGTGATTCTGATCACATGTTAAAACTTAGTAAGATCTTGTCACAAGAAAATTTTGTGCTAGCACTCTTTAGAAACAAATACCTCATTCGTCATTTCTTTCCATTTTGTAACCATGTTCCTTTGCCTTATGCCACATTTACATGCAGTCAAGCATGAACATACCTGAGAATGCTAGTAATTTCACCGGCTGTTGTTGGAGCTCTTCCTTGCTTCATTTCCGTATGCAATCATCCAATTTTCGCCAACGGTAAGTACTTCGATTCAGTATACTTCAGAATTGTTACATCTGTTTGGTCCCTTGAGTAACTTCAAATCCAAATTTTCAGGTCCCGTCCGCAATTTGAAGTTGGAGAACTTAGCAATGCAGTAAATTCATCCTCTCCTTCAACAAGTCAAACACTGCATACTGTTATGCCAACCTCTACCCCTCTTGCATTTTCATAAAAAACATAGCTCAAGCAAAAATGACTGATCCATTTTCATTTGGTCAAATAGATGATTGCATTATACTACAGCATGGGTTCAGATATTCAATTTATTTCTAAAAAAAAAAAGTGAAGTTTGTGCTTGTTATGCTTATTAGAGTTTAAGGGGACTAAATCCATTTTGCAGAGACATCCAATACTAGTTCAATATTTTATCATTTTATACTATAATTTTAAGATGTAATTATAAAAGTGAAACGATATAGCAAAAGAGTGAAATTACATTAGGTATCAATGTCAAATTGAGTTATATAATGACTTTGCATTTTCTAAGAGTAGCTCCAAGTTAAACATACCTCTAAGATGAATATTCCTTTTTCTTTTTTTTATCAAGTAGCCTAGTTGCTAGAATTCACATTTTTTTAAAGTGAATGAGTGGGGTGTCTGGGGTTCAAACTCCAACACATGCATATAATAATGCATGTTCCTATCAACTAGAGCTATGCTCACGGGACTTAAGATGAATATTCCTACAAATAAAGAAATGTTTCTTTCCAGAAAAATATACAAAAATGTCAAAAAAGTCTCTTGGGCCACGAATGAGTTTAAAACCATATTTTATAAATTGAACTGGAAATCAAATTGATGAGATGAAATTGCGACTCAACCGTCGACTGCTAAAATAACTGAAATTTTGGTTTAGTTTCGACATGTTTCAACTCGTTCGCTTGTTGAACCATTAGATGTTTTTTTATTTTGCTTAAGTAATCTAGTAGCTAGAAAGTTATGAATAAGTGGGATGTCGAACCCCGACTCTTCCATATATAATACAATGTTTTTACAAACTGAGTTTACTCACGGAGCAAGTTCAATGTTTTGAAAATACCGATCCAAGACAATACCATAGTAAAGTAAAGGGAAAAAGTATTAATTTATCATTTTATACTTTCTTGGATAGCGTTTTTATCATTACTATATAAATGAATATTCTTAAATATAGTATTGAATTGAAAAGATATTTTTAGTTATGAGTAACTAATAAAATTCGAAAACAAAGTTTTTCTATGAACTGAAACCAGCTTACAATGCAGTGCAGGCCAACAACGGCACAAAACATTGTTGTGAAAGCTAGTTAAATAGAGCTCAAAAATTATACTAGCATCTATCCATTTTTTTAATTGCGTTAAAAAATTGGAATAAATAAATATGGTTAGAGGTATAGTCGTGAGATTAGTTGATGGTGATACATATTTAGACATATGATTCATTCCATAATTGCTGATATTTAAATTTGGGATTAATATTAATAGATTAAGAATAGAATTGTTTTATCTCCGTGAGTTTTGCTCAGTTGATAGGGATATTGCATTTTATATGCAGAATGGATTAGAATATGCAAAGATCGATGTAGGAATTCCAAATGAGGAATGTTATATCTTTAGAAAAATAACATTAAGAATTCTTCAAGAATAAAGAGCAATTACAATGCACTATTTACCACAATTCAAGGAGGTGTGGCTGAAAAATAGGAAGTGACAAAATAAATCATACAATTAAAACTTATCAACAGTTTCTTAAAAAATTCTTGATGCTATTTTTCTAGATAAATAACATTTTCCATTCCAAATTTATTTATTTTAAAGATGAACTTCTAAACACAAAACTACATACAAAATAAATATAGATGATGTTTAAAGCTTAAATGTTGGTCAAATAAATATAGATGGTGTTTAAAGCTTAAATGTTGGTCAAATATGCATTCACATTTTCTTCCTTAAATAAAAAACGTATTCACATTTTCTTCTTTAAATCTTAAATGTTGTCATTATGACTTTTATCACTAAAAAAGAAATTGTTGGACTAATTTTTGTGAATGGTCCGTGTGTATTATTTTACATTATCAACTGATCACAAGTTATCATTTATACGACTGTATTAGATTTGAATAAAATCAAATAACTTCACTTATCCAACAATTTTATTGAAGGTACAAAGATAATTTACACTTACAGTGCATGAGCGACAGTTTTTGTCATAATCTCAAATCATTCTTAATTAGAGTTTTAACACAGTAAATGTTGTTGGTCGTACACATCAATAAATCTGAAATTTATTGTATAAACTAGAAACAAACGACCAATAAATTAAATTTTAGATGCATATATAAAATTCCATCAAACAACAAACAACCAAAAAATTAAATTTTAGATACATATAAAATTCCATCAAACAATTATCGTACAAGAATATCTAGTAAATAAATAAAAATTGCAGAGAAAATGTACAACTAGTAGCACACAATTTATGGCACAAGTAGGGTTACAAACCATACATGGATGGGTTTGTCAATTGCAGCGCCGAATTGGCATTGCATCATCACATGCTATGGCCGTAAATTAATTTGGACGGAACCTTTTGTTTGAGATCGACCCTTCATGCTATCTCCAGATTCTCCATGTTCATGGGATTATTGTGTGGGAATAAATACTTGGTTTAACTATTAGTTGTCCAAAAAAGTTATATATATGTCCAAAAGTTACATTCTTAGTGTATAGCAACTTATATCTTTTTAAACAAACCATCGAATTAAAAAAAAGTACAATTATATTTTTTGAACAATCAAAATCCATGGGTATCCTTTGTCAATTAGACCAACATTTTAAAATATCTTCTATTGATTTAAAGTTGATATGGAGTGGTAAAGATGGTGGTTGGGGGTCGTGTAGTAATTCGTCAGATGCAAGTTGAAGGTACATGCAAGCACTCAGACAATTAAGTTAGTATAAAAGCAAAAAATGAGAGGTATTGAAGGGATAGATAACACGTGCCTTGCGTTGATGGTGAAAAATGTCTTTTATATGTGTTGAGTGCAGGACCTTTGGTGAGAGGTTGTTTCAGATGGTGTGCCATCAATATCGAGTTTCGTGTCCATTACTGGTCATTGATGCGTTACGAAATGGAGAATCTCAAGCTAGTAGTTGAGAAGCGGTTACCGAGGGGATATAATCCTAGGTTATTGAATTGGATTCTAGCATGTTTGGGGATTTCTGTGTTTTGGACCTTTTATATTGAAAATTTTGAGTCTTGGACTAGTGGAGAACAAGACATTTTTCAATTGTGATAAGGATACTCATATATCACGTAGTTTATAAATATTTATTTGTCAGAATTTGATTGAATACATGTCAAAATGTTTTACACAGTTGTTACATAGCAATTAATCTATTTTTTTTTTCTTTTTTAATAAACCAAAAGATATGTTGAACATTAGAGAGAGCCAGAAACATCCCAACTAAGTTGGCATCTAACTAAAACTCTCATCCTACACCGCCTACTCAATATATTATTAAAAAGGGGGAAATACACACACACACACACATACACACAAGAGGAGGGTTAGACCAAAACCCTAAAAAAGACAACAAACCATAAAAGACAGTAAAGGAAACAAATACATCCTGAAAAAATCGTAAGCTAGGCAAGCTATTCCTATCCCTAGAGAAATCCGCACCCAAAAACAAAGGCAGTGCCTTAAACCAAGCTACTCTAGCATGCCTATGAGAAACTAACTTATCTACACAACAATTATCTTCCCAATAGATATAAGAGCAAACAACCGTAATACCAAGCTGAAAAGATATACGTCAACGGTGTTGCAAGATAAATGGATTAATATCCGAATTTTTGAAGGCGAGAACTACACTTGTAGAATCACTTTCCAAAAAAAAATTACGCCTATTAAACTGAGCAGCAAACTCATTGCTAAAATCAAAGCAATAAGATTCACCTCAAAAACAGAAACGACACCAAGATTTCTAGCAAACAAAGAAGGATTATGCACACAACACAAATCACTTAGAGCAACTCGAGAATCATAGTTGTTGACACTTCAGATATTCCAAAAAATAATCTTCATTAGTTCATTGAAAGGGGGAAGGAGAAGGACACTAAGATCGGATTTGATAAATAATGAGTAAAATGAACTTTTATCGAAACACTTTGAATTAATAAATCCTGCACTAAATTCATTTCTTTCTGTATAATTGGGTCATCAGGAGCAATTAATATATTTTTAAAAATAAACCATAGAATGAAAAAAGTGTCATTAAAATAATTTATAATTAAACGCTTGAAGCCTTGAACTAAGCTCTTAATTGAATACTAAGTTTGTAATAATCTATATAAGGATCTTGCTAGTTGTTGCTTTGCTTGTACTTGTCCCATTCACAAGTGAATGACAATGAAATAAAAGGAGCGGGTATATATGGCTTTATATTTCAAAAGGTTCCACTTCCCCTTTCTCTACTATTATAGGATTATTAGACACAGCTTTTTGCATGAAACGTTGTCGTCTGGGCCCCACAGCAACTCCTAAAGAAAATTGCTTCGTTCACTTGGCTTGTCTATAGGTCATTTTTTGTGGCAGTGGCTCAGTCCCTCTCCAAGGAGCCCCCACCTTCATGGTAAGATTGGGTCCCAATTAACGGACAAAAATCTTGGAGCTTTGTGTATAACGTGCAAGTTGCAACTAACAATAAGGGTGATCCACATTTTCAGGTCCATAGATAGCTTAGGTTGGTATAATTTTATTAACAAAGAAACTTAAGTTTGGTCTAACCAATAAAAAACTCCTAAGCAAATAACTAGAACTTATAATAGAAAAAATAGTTAATACATCAACGGGATCTTGTGACTAGAGGATTCCATCACATGCTAGTCTATTTTAATATTAAATAAAGAGCATCTAATCAAAGTTTTTCTAGAAGAAGAAAAAATGTAAACCTTTGATTTGGTTGTAAAGTATGTTTTTTCTATTCTTATATAAATAAATTGAGTTAAGTGATGAAGGTTTTTACGCCAATAATGAGATTGGAACTCTCGTCCCTAACGTGAGTTAACTACTTACCAACTATATCAACATTTGTTGACAAGCTTTTCTAAGTATTGAAATTATAATATAAACAAATAGTGTTTAAATTATTTTCCATCTAAAAAAAGTAGTTGCTAAATAATCATTGTCTCATATTTGAAAAGTTACTAATGTACTTTTTTTTAAAACCACAAATGTGAGTATTGTTAGTTTTTATTGAGAGTGAGGGTCGAACCATTGAACTCCTAGAATATTTGATTAGACCAAATTGAAAAGACCGATGATTTAGAAACTTAGCTGAAACTTTACACCTTAGGAAAAATTTGGTTAGGAGAAGACTACTCACCTTATGTAATTTTTCAAGGACTATCTATCTTGCTAAGAATTAGGTTTCTTATCAATATTCTTTCACTATTAAGCTATCTTATTCGTCACATGCCAATTAACAAAGATCTTGTAATAGCTCTAATCTATTTTTTTGTTTTTCATTACCTCGTATATATTTACCTCTCGAGCAAAGATCTTCTCCATTTCTCAAAGAATGTTGAGTGTATAAAAGTTCAATCATAATAAATATAAAAGTTCAATCATAATAAATACATGTCACGTTTTCCAAAATATATGCATTTATACCCTAAAAACTTTAGTATGGTCTCAAATGGAGACCATCCTCCATTGATGGTAAAAGTTAATCTTAAGTGTGTGATCATGGAACTCCATCATATGTTACTTTTTCAATATATCTCAGCATAAAGATCATTATCACATTCTTTCCAAAAGCAAAAAAAGAAATAATAGAAAACTAACATATCACAACATATGAAAAATAAGACCTTGGTCAAAAGCAAGCGCACGAGAGCTGAGTTGCATATATTTTAGATAAAAAGTAACCAACAAACACAAAAGGAGAATCCACCCTTTCTCCAATGGATCAAATCAAATCAAACAAACACTTTCAGTTAGGTTAAAAATATACTAATAATATCTAATAACAACCATCCCAAATACTAAACCCACAAAATTAAAAAAATCACATTTCACTTTATTGACACATGAATTTTAAAGATTCAAAATTCAAATAACCAAGAGACAACGTCGATATTATTAAGCTGAACATCTTCACCGAGGTTCAAACTAAAACCTCGCAGTTGAATGTGAGTACCAGATGATATTTGTCAATCCGTCTGCGAACAAAAAATTCAAGTAACAAAGTAAATAGGCATAGCCGAGGTAGACATCCTCTGTTGTTGCTGTTCCATAGTCAGCTCCCTTAAACTCAAATAAGGTATATCCACGGCACCAATCGCCGGCGGCGTCAAAGTCCCGGCGAGTGGTCCGGAGGAAGGCCTGCTAGTAGTCCTGTAAGGAGTAGTGGACCCACTTCTACTCTCAGTCAAGTAAACAGGCCCAGAAATTGTGGCCCGAAAGGCCTTAGCCCGGGCTTGATGAATATCATTGTTATCATCATCATTGTAACGATCATCTCGATGGTGGGTGGCCCATTTCCTTTTGAAGAAAAAAAGAGCATTTTTCCACCAACGTTTCTTCTTTGATTTGGTGTTGTGATACTTGTTTCTTGATTCTTCCTTTGAAATGGGTTTTTGTAGCTTGAAGTGAATTGAATCTATGGATCTTGAAGCTTCACGTTTGTGTTTCATGGCTTCTTCTAATACCTGGTTTTGAAAATTGAAAATTAAAAAAATGATATTTTTATTGTAAGATAGATTTGAATTAGAGAAAGAGAGTTAAAGGGTACCTGAAAATAGTTGATTTGTGGGTCAAAACCATAGTCACTGAAATGTTGAGGGTCTGATATGGGAAAAATTGGAGTCTTGTTTGACATTTTTGTTATAATGGGTTAGATAAAAAATTCAGCTTTTTTGTTTGGAGTTGCTAGGAAGAAAGAGTAGAATGAAATGGGGAGAGAGAGAGAGGAGTCTTCGGTATTTGGAGACTGAAGATGTGTGAAGTGAGAGTTGGTAAAAGAGTGGTGAAGTAAATGCGTTCACATTTCTTGGTGTCTTACATTTATTAACGTTATTTATTAGGCTTCGTTCCACGAAAATGCAGGCTGCTAGTGATAGTTGCATTTCATGGAGCCAAAGGTATGTCAATTTCCAAGGGGTAAGAAACCACATGAGGTTCATAATAAAATTGGATTATTCGATAAAACTAAAGTGAGTCTCATATATGTACGTGAGATCCATTTCTAAAATTTTCGGACTCAAATGAGTTTCATCCAATAAAAGAATAAAGGTTTTTTTTTTTTTGAAGAAAAAAGAATAAGAGTTTTTTTTGACAAAAATAAAATAATATTCATTCATTCAAATCGATATATTACATCATTCAACACCGCTAAAAAATGTAACGGATGAATCTGTGACAAACTTACAACATCCAAGTTAACAACATACAACTGCATAAAGCCTACAAAAATATATGATAAAATTAAAGTGATCGGAATATTCATGGTCTTCGGATCTGCAACGTTGACACCCAAATTTTTGATTGAATAATCGATCTTCAATATGAATCAAATGAACAATGCAAAAAGACGGAAAATCAAACAACGCCGCACAAGACGACGAACAACAAACCACCACACTTAGATGATGAAATCACAAAGAAAAAACCTATATCTATGTGAAAATCACTTATTTAAATTGAAATATAGAGAAAAAGATGAAGATGAGTGATTTCAGGTTAAGAATTGACCAAAAACCACGAGAGAGAAAACTAGGGCCGGTTTGTAGGAGAGGGAGCAAATTACTTTTTGCTTTTAAGTGAATAAGAGTCAGAAAGAGAGGGATCTAACACTTTTTTTAATGAGTTAGTCTATTGGTTATATTCACACACATCATGTGTGGATAAATAGAGAACTTGGGGTTCGAACCCCGGTCTCTGCACATAATGTCTTTGATAGCTACCAAATGAGTTACATTTGTGAGACTGATTTAATAGTATTACATTAAAAGTTTTCTAAAATTCCTCAAAAATTTAACTTTTTTCTTTGTCATCCTTGAAGCATTTGTTAGCATTATTTTTATAGTAGAAAATTAAGAAAGATAACATCTAATTTGAGACGGGGAATAAAATCACTTGCAACTTATAGCCCTTTATGCTAGATTGAGAATATGAAAAGGAAGAGGACGTTGGACAAGGCCTGCGTAAGAGGGCTACAACTAAAGGCTAAAGCAGGGTTTTAGGCCTCCAAAAATTTTAAGTCTCATATTAGACCTCTTTTTTGTTTTAAATATATTTTTTTAAGTCAGCTTCTTTAAACTTTTTCGCGTATAGCTCGGCTAGTAGTTAAATTGAGAGTTATAGACTTTTTGTTCAGGTTGCTAGTTTGATCTCAAAATAATTACTTTATCGGTTATATGTATCTTAAATTTTTTTTTTCTTCATATCTCTATGAATGTGATGTTTTTTTGTTGAAAATATATTGAGACAAGTTGTGTGCAAACTAAAATATGCAAAAGTGAAAAAGTAATTTATATTTTTTTTAGAATTCAGTATTATGCTTTGCTATTTCAAGAATTAAAAATAGGTCAATAATTTGTTAAAAAAAAAGAAAAAGAATAGATCAATGTCTATATTAAATATTATTTTTAACATATATTATTAAATTAAATTTTTTTATTTTAAGTTTTGCACTAGGTTGTTGCGTCTAACGGAAGAAGTTAAACTTTCACAACTTAATAAATCAATGTTATATATTGATTAGGAGTGATACTTATATTTAATGTCTGACATGCCTCAAATAAAATTACATGCCTAGTATTATTAATTTTTACGTTTCTTTGTCAACACACATGCCTCAATTTAAAATTCTTTTAGGCCTACAAATACATTGCTTTGGCCTTGTCATTGGACAATGTTCTAAACCTCTTAAACCAGAAAATGATTAGTGTATTTCTTCAGAATCAACACCAACATAATGAAATTTTATGGAACCGTAGGATCTTGTTTCTGTGTCTCCCAAAATATCTATTATGTTTAATTCTAGTTCATAAACCAGTGTCCATCTCTTTTTCCATGTTTATATATGTAGCCACTTTCTCTTAGATTAAGCTGTTAAGCAACCACTTCATGTAAGCCATTCAATAATCAGTTGAGAGCATGGTTCATCTTCACATGAACCTCAAATACAAGAATCTATGCCGCAACGGCCTCTACAAGAAGAGGAAAATCATGACCATCAGGTGGATGAAAGGGATGCTTGTGGAAATGTCATTATACATCCTGTTGGTCTAAGAGTAATTTAAATTTTCTTTGTTTCTATATGTATTTATTGAGCACTTACTTTTATATACACACTAAATTTGATGATTGTCACTGAGGTAAGGGTTCGTTGGCAGCAGCTATTTCAGGTAAGTTGTATATTTAATTGTAGTGATTTGATTACTAAGAGGCTGTTTGTTTTCACGACCAGCAGAGTGTCAAACGTGTGACTAAGTAGAAGCTACAAATTGTAGATACTTTAAATCACGGTGAAAATTGTATCGGCAACCAAATTGAGTTGTGCAAAAGCCAAACCAAATACGCCCTAATTAATTTCACCAACGTAATGAATAACAGATTTGGTAAATTATTTTTTCAGGACAAAGTTTCATGGGATCCTTGTCATCATGAGCTAGTCTTGAACGCGTTTATGAAGAGATGCGCAAATTATCTTATACATATGCTTACGAAGGCGAGGAAGAAGGGGGTCAAGCCTGGTTGGATGGATGAGCAGGCATGAGCTGATCTTGATGCCCATTTGGGAAAGTACAAACTTCCAAAGGGTCTCGACCAAAAATAAGACTAATTGTGCTCCTGCCACAGTCTACATCAGACTCTCGTATCATTGTGGCACTAGAGATGGTATGTAAAAATTTAACACTTATTGTCTAAATTCATTATCATACATTATGTGTTATTTGTTAGGCCAAAATACATGCGCCAGATATGCCGCTTGATAAGCGATATTTGGCCGCTCACGAGAGGAATGACAAAAGTGCTGATGGTCCTTCTAAGAGAACATATGTAAGTTTCTGGTCATATAGGTTATCTTTATATTACTTGTTCATCAAGTTAAATACGTATCTTATTAGCTTATATAATTACATGCACGGGTTGAGGAGGACACTGGAAGCGAGACGCAAGAGACGAATGAAGTGATGTGGCTTCAATCATCTCAAGAGTCTTCTATGGAAAAGTCTCGGGACTGGTCTTACAACCCTACCTGACTTGTCTTCCAACTTTCACCATGGTGTATCGTCTTTGACTGTGGAGTCTAAAGCACCTTGTCACATTGTCTGGTCTGAACTCAATGATGTCATTGCACTTCACGAAGAGACCACTATAGCTTCATAAGATGGTCCTCGAAGTTTTGGAGGGCCAAGAAAGCTCAACAGCGTGTGGATCAGTCCTATGTACAGATGATCGATATGATGGAACAATTGAAACAACGTATGACATCTTAAAAGCGACTATCAGGATGTAGTGCTTCTGGTTGTGCGAGTCCACCATCGCAAAAGCGTCAGCAATGAGTCAACATCCTCACCATGATGGTAATTGCAAAGACCATAATTGATGTTTTATGGTTGTCATCCATGAATTTGTATTCACTCAATTAGCCTTTTATTTTTAGTTTGAATTTATGATTGGTTTTTACTAGTATTTTTTTAGTTTTCTAGAGATGTTGCTTTGTAATTGCTGGATTTGCATCTTGTGCCAAAATTCTGTTTTTTGAGTTATGTAACTAGTTCATTCTATTTGGTTTGAAGTTCTTGGCCCTTATTTGGTATGCTGTTCTTCACGAATCTTTCTTTTAGTGATTACTAGTAGTAATTAATTAGTTGGACAAAAATAAAATATCACTAATAAAATAAGTAGAAATTTGTCGTATTAGTACAACTCAGATGATATAAAGTTGCAAAGATATTTGATATGTTGGAGTGCAGATTCGAACCCATAATTCAACATTTCCTAGCACTAAGTTTGTGCGAGATATTTGATTGGTAGTAATGCGTTAATGCTTTTAGGGACTATTTTCATTTAATATTTGGTAGGATTGCACTCCCTAGCCCATGAATGTATGCATTAACTAAATATACTCAGTGTTAGATTTTGTTGTTTGTTTATTTTGCTTTGTTGATATAGATTTGGGTCAATTCATGATTTTTAGTAAATAAAAGGGACACTTGTGAAATTAATTTCAAACCAATTCAAAATAGCATGCTAAATCTTGAACGTAACCTCACAATGCAAAAAAAAAGGTGAGTGGTTGTCTCCTCCCTTTCACCACACAAAACACACATGGTTGACTCCTTCGGTACCAACATATTCCGCCTCCTAATATTTGACCTTGTTGGAATGCGGTCAATTGGAGTGGTCCATGAAAAAGCCACCACTGGTGTCGGGCTTTTCCAAAGAGTTGCAAACACCCCTTCCTCTAGACTAGGCAAAACGTCATCTAAAAGTAGAGCCTCTTCCAACACTTTATACGAAGACCGCACCGAGAAAACACCCCCCTCCTCCGGAGTCCACACCCACCTATCCTCTTCATCCCCCCTTACCACCCCTTCCAACATAGCCAATAAATTAGCCACTAAATCTTCTTCCCAAAGAAAAGGTTGTCTCCTCCAACTTAAACTACAACCCCGGTTAACATGTTGAAGCCCCCACAAATCCTCCACCATAGCCTCCTTTTGGTTTGATATAGCAAATAAAGGAGGGAACGCCTCACACAACGGTAACCCCATCCATCTATCCTTCCAAAAGCTAGTAGTCCTTCCATTCCCAACCTTGCGCCGCACCCGATTTGTGAACCAATTATTACCAACACCTCCTTCTAGGTTCATCAAATCTTTCCACCAAATAATAGATGTGAACCTAGGCCACCTAAAACCTCCCACTGGCGCCAAACCACTAATATGCCCACCATACTTTTCTATCAACACTTGTTTCCAAAGAGATTGGTCCTCTTGGGGTCAATTCTAAGAAACTTAAGAAAGGAGCTTGGTTGATTTGGCATGCAACGTTATGGGCGATTTGGAAGGAGAGGAACGATAGGATTTTTAGAACGCATATAAAGGAATTGGTTGACATAGTAGAGGGAATCAAATTGGAATTGTGGTTTTGGGCGTTGAGTAGGTTGAAGATTGCCTCGTGTCTATTTTATGAATGGACATGGAATCCTAGAGAATGCCTTAATTGTGTACAGGGGGTGGCAGCGGTTAGGTAGATGGGTATGCTAACTGTGATAGGTCTATTATGTATGTATGGGATGGGGTTTTTGTTGCGGGTCTGCTTGTGTTTTGGCTGCCTGCGTTTTGGTTTTTCCTGTTCTGTTTTTCTGTTTCCGGGATGGCTTTTCCTCCTGGTGCCTGTTCGGCTGGCATCAGTTTGATAAGGTGCATCTCGGCCCATTTGTAGTTCTTTGCCGTTTTGCACCTCTGGTGCGTGGCTATTAATGTTAAGCTGCTTAAAAAAAAAAACTGGACACTTGTGATTTTGGTATGTTTCTTGCCTGCTTAGTAATGCATCGTGTGTTGTACCATTGATTCCTTAGTGGTCTTACGCTGTTTGGATAAGCAGATTAATTAAGAGCTTATAGCATAAGTGCTTAACATATAAGTGTTTATGTGTAAGTTATTTCGATAATAAAAGAAAATAAAAAATAAAAAAACAAACTGCTTTTCTATAAGCTATAAGAAGTTTTCATAAAATATACTGCAAAGCTTCATGAAAACAAATTGAAAACAACAACTTATAGACATGTCTCTCCCAAACCGTCTCACATATGATTATGCGAGTCGAATAGTTCAAATAAATCTATCTAAACAAACTCTAAGACTTAAGAGTTTGCTTGGAGGAGGGGAATGACGCTCCAACTTGGTTTCGAATAACAAGTTAGTTTGCTAAAATATAAAGTTTTTGGTGTAGTAGACTAATGCAAGCTGAAAACTTGTCGTTTGTTAATTTCAACTTGGTATCTAATGGCTAGTGCGAGTTTTTCTACTACGAAAAATGTTAAGGGTGCTTGAGTGAGGTGGTGTTCATTGGAAAGTTGTATAAGAAATATATTAGTGACACAAGGAAAGAACAACAACAACCAAGTCTTATATCACTAAATAGGATCGACTACATGGATCAAACAACGTCCTAAAAGATTGTATGCTTAATTTGTTCCATACTTTCTCTACTCTCTACATTTCCTCTAGGATTTTTTCATTTCTTAACAAACTTGCTCGTTAGTGATGTTATTAAGTCATATACCCTCTTTTGCTTGTACTGAATTTGTTCATCTTCCATCAAATCCTGATGAAAGACATTCTCCTAATAATGAAGTTCCATTTTAAGTAAAAAATTGGGTTTACTGTTTTCAAACAGAACCAAGACTAACATTATTACATGTTACCAATGCATAACATCTTGTTGTTCTGTCTCCCAAAATATATCTTATGTTTAGTTCTAGTTCATAAGCAATAGCTCTACTTGTTTTGGATTGTTATTTAACTTCTTTCCCTTCAAGTATAGCTATTATGTAACCACTGCACGTAACCATTCGATAATAAGTTGATCATGATTGGTATTTGGCTGCAAGATTTTGGTCATTTGCAAAATGCTAGCAGCACATAATTACATAGAAGTGTCTTTTTTTAATAGTGATTCTTGTTGGATACAATATAAACCACACATGCAGAAGGTCTCAAGAACCTTAATGAACTCGTATGATAAATAACTGATGTTCAACTACGCGCTGCAGAAAATGACAGGACGAGATCGCGGTGATAAGGTGAAGATACCTACGACCAAGGGCGAATCGTTGTTGACTGCAGAGTCCCGTACACCTAGTCACGTTGTCTGGACTGAACCTGAGTTGATCACTGCACTTTGTCAATGGGCCGCTGCAGCTCGTGAGATGGTGCGTGAAGCTTATGAGTCGGCTGAGGAAGTTGAGTAGCGTATGCAATAGATGGAGAACACGATGGATGAGCTCAAACAACGCATGTTGTCATAAATGGGGTTAGTTTGGATTTATGGAATATGATGGAATGAGAATTGAGTGACATACTCCTTTATTGTTTAGATATTAAGAAAAAGAGTGATGCTATTCATCGCGAAGAAAAAACCAACGAAATAATTACAAAGCATATTCCCTAGTTAAAATGGTTCTACATTAAACCTGCGGAATTTGTGGAAATCATGTAGGAAACGTGGTATGTAATTGAAATACGCGTGTCGGGATGATTTCGTGAAATATGTTTCGCTATACATAGCATTGATCTAAAAAAAGTTATTGAATGGAATCTATTGATATCCGGTGGAAATGGGGTTATGTAGTGCATGAAGAAGAGTGGAATGGATTTTCTCTAATGGAAATTTTCCATGACAAAATTTGCACTATTAATTGTGTTCTCTCCTTTATTTTCAACATTTAAAATTTTCTCATGCATTATTTTTTAATGGATATAATTTAACTGGACTATCTTATGATCAGAGAGGATCCGAACCCAAAGAAAAGAGACGTTCTTTATACGAAGTAAATAGAAAAATCATCAACTTTTTGAAGTTTGCAGTGAAACAAAGAAAACAATCATTTTATTAAAAAATGAACTATCAAAAATAATAGTTGGGGCAAATTAATTAACCAAGGTCCTGGGTTCGAATCCAGCCTTGGGCATGCAGCAGCGTTAAAAAACTCGTAGGAAGAGCCTGCCGCCCATATGGGTCCCACAATGCTCGAGAGATTAGTCTCCGCAAGTTGCGCGCGGAGGATACCCAGTTTACACCAAAAAAAAATTAGTTAAGATATCATTCTCTTCAATTATTGTTTTTTTATCAAATATTCCGATGGCGAGAATCACATCTTCACACCAAACACATCAAGTGCAACCAACATGGTTGTACTTGCAGAACATGTTTGATTATAATAAGGAAAGTAAAGTATATAAAAAGAAAATTTATCAACTGGACGTGTACACACCCCCCTCGTTTATCACATCTCTTTGTATTTTAATACGACTTTCTTCTTGTTCTTCTTTGAAGCAATTTAATACAACTTTCTAACAATCATACAAGAATAAGAATCTGACAATAAAATAATCAAACGCTAAACAAATAGAATAATATGCAAATACCCTAAGAAAAGAAGAATATGCAAATAGGAAATAATTATTGTAAATTGGACATTATGGAAAAACAAGAAAGCTTTTGTTTCTTTAGTAGTTTAATGGCTAAAAATTCACTTTGAAAGATGAATAAGTAGAGCGTTCAGAGATCGAATTTCAGCCTTGCATATAATATAAAATGTTCCTACCAACTGAACTAAATTCACCGGAACGTAAAAAATGTGTTTAATTGAGAATTATGTTAGACTTCTGCATAATTTTCATCGAGATTATATTTAGGAGAACACAATGGTATCCAAATATTTCTATTGGATTTATACATCTCATACAATTAATCAACGTAAAAAACTTAACTGTTAAACAAATTTTGTAGGGTATTAGAAACTACCAAACTTTAAAATATCTAAAGATTACCTTATATATGTGCCAAAAGCTCCATTTTCCATTTTTCTTCTCTTACACCTTTCGCACATCAAAAAAATATACACAAATAAAATTACACCATATTTAACGTCAAAATTATAACATCTAAAATATATTTTCTTTTTAACATCATGGCGCGACCTCTCGTCAAAATAGCATCATGGTATGGTACATTTTAGATAATTGAATTCAATAAACATAGTACTCAATGCTCGAGTTTAAGTATGTATATATAAAAAATATTTATCAAAACATTTTATATCACTTTAAAACTTTATACATAATTAAAAAATATAAAATATATGACTTATGATTAAGACATTCTTCTTGCTAAGTGACATATGAACCTTCTTAATTAGCAACGTGTTATGACCAAGGCTCCAGATGTGATGTTTTTTGAGCAAACACCGAATAATCCTTTGTTGTTCTCTGAGTATTCTATATGAGCAAATGATAAATCGACATCAAAATACAAACACGAATTAGACATCAAACATTGTCCGTAATATTTTATACGGTATTGATACACCAATTTTCCTTTCTTTTTCTTTCTTTTCCTTCTTTTGTCCAACTTTCTCTTTCTTATCACCACCTCTCTCAAACCATTCGGCCACCGTCGTCCGCAACTCACAGTCTCTCCTTTGATCTAACCACCACCGGCCATCTCTTCACTCCTTGTCGCCTCTTGTAGTCGTCCAACTCATATCTACAAACACCTCCTTCCTCATTGCCGCCTTCTCCAACTCCATCCACTACTATCACGACCTCCCTCCTCCACCTCAATCCTTGCCACATCGCTCGCCATCACCACCATAGGCAAGGCAAGAGAGAGACCAGTGAGGGAAGAGAAGACAAAAAAGAAACGAAGTAGAAAGAACAATGAGAAGAGTGAATGAAAATTCATTTTTGCTCTTGGACTTTAGTGATATTATAAAATTGTCATTATTGTCGTATTTGTATCAAATTTTTATTAGGGCGCTTCTATGGTGAAGTCAGAAAATTGACTTTTTTGAAAAAGTCATTTTGTTTTTTATCTCTCTCCTTTGTCAAAACACCCAAAATCATTGAACCATTTATCAAATTAGTAATGTTGCATTTACCGCACGTAGAGCAATTCTCATCAGGTGCAGAAAACACTATGGACATTCCACTAAACATGAACAAATTCCTTGAATTAGCTTATCAAAGTCTTAAATATGAAGTTATTGAGATTCTCAAAACATCAAAACCTGATTGGATTTTCTACGATTATGGTACTGTTTAGTTAGCACGAATAGCTAAAAGCCTCAGCATAGCTTTTGTTCATTACAACATAACACCAGCTTGGAACATATGACATGCAAAATTATAACATAATGAATTTTGGAGAGAAAGAGATTTGATTAAGCAGATGAATTTTGGAGAGAAACGGTTTTAGGGTTCGAGAATATAAATTTTGAAAAAGATGAATTTTAATTAAGCAAGATAGTATACTCAATGATTGGTCATAGGGTTAACTTCACCAAAAAAGTCATTCTCATTCTCATGACTTCACCATAGAATTTTCCTTTTTATTATTCATTCTATATATAAGGTTTTTGCCCCAATAACTTGTATAAGTTGTGTCCTTCGACTTAACCTCGTATTCTCATATAACAAACATTCATTTCTCTCCCTAAATGACAAATCTAATATGTGTTGATCTTGGTACAAAATAATTTTACATTGTAAGTGCATATAATATTAAATTTGCAATATTATAAATTAAATTTGCAAATATTATTGTATAAAAAAGAAAAACGCGTCAAAATTTGTGTTCTTTTGTTCCACTTCCACATGAGACAAGAAAGCAGGTGTGAGCATGATGGTACGTAAACAAATAAATAAAGCATTCCTCCCCTAAACAGAAACCTCATCAATATTATCCTATCAAACTCACACAAGAAACTCTCATGAACCTTCCTCACTCTTTCTTATACATTTCTTTTCTCTATTCTTACTTAAAATCCCTTTCTCTCTTCCTTACTTCATTATTCTCCATTTTCCACTCTCTTTACTCTTCACACCCCTCTTTCACTCACAGTCACACCCCCTTCTTCAAATTCAAATGGAAGTAAAAAACGATGAACCCATACCCAAATTCACCAAAGATCAAACCCCTCCCAACGATTTCGACCCAAAAGGATACAATCTCAACGGAAAAATCATGCTCTGTGCTATTATCCTTCTCTTCTTCATCATAGTTTTAATGATTTGTCTCCATATCTATGCTCGTTGGTACCTTCTCCAATCTCGTCGCCGGAGAAACCGTATCCGCCGTCGTACTCAGCTTGTTTTCTTCACCGATGACCCAACAAACGCCGCTGTCACCACTGTTACACGTGGACTCGATGCCACCGTCATCGCTTCGCTTCCGTTGTTCTTTTACGATGAGAAGAATCACCCGGAAAACGTACCGGAATGTGCTGTTTGTTTGTCGGAATTTGAATCCGGTGAAACGGGTCGGGTTTTACCCAAATGTAAACATAGTTTTCATACTGAGTGTATTGATATGTGGTTTCATTCTCATGACACGTGTCCTCTTTGTCGGGCACCCGTTGAGATCATGCAAAACCGACCCGATGTTGTTATAAATGTTTGTGAACCGGAAACCGGTTCAAGTTCCGGCTCGACCGAAGATGTTAATAATGAGAGCCGGGCCGGTAAAGAAGTTGGTTCGAGTTCGGTTGGGTTGAGGAGAAAGCCGTCTTTTGCGGGAGTGACAGTTGAAGTGCCTACAAGAAGCGAAGGTTTTCGAGACGAGTCGACTCAGTCGTCGTCGTTTCGGTCGCCGATGACGAGAATGTCCTCGTTTAAGAGGATTCTTAGTATGAATTGGAAAGGGAATGTTTCTCCGTTGTGCGACAGTGGTGGTGGTGGTTGTAGCTCAGTAGCCGAAGCTTCGAATTACAATCAAAATAAAGGTGTCTAGTCTAACAATATCGATTATCGATTTTTTTTTAATGAACGTGTGATGACGTGGCAGATATTTCAAACACGGAACGTGTTTAAAGCGGTGTAGCATTTTGTGAGTAGGAGCGGTGAGTGGGCACATGTGTGAATATGAGAAGCACTTTGGAAATTTCAAAGAATGTATCTATGCATGTACTTAGCAGTCAAGATAGATTAGTCCAATTTGTTGATAAGATTATTTGTTTATTGTTTATGTTTCAAAGATGGTATAACAGGATTCAACACAAAAAATTGAACTGTCTTTATTATTCTTGGACTATGAACACAAAATAAGTCAAATATTTAAAATGATGTATAGAATTGACGGGGGATAAAATGATGTTTTTAAGTCAAGAGTCAAGACATGTTGTCAACAAGGAAAAAAAAACATAAAAGAGTTGAGACTTGGTCAAAAAAGATAAATGATACTTACTCGTTCGAATTAGAAATCATTTTCAGTATTTTGTATTTCTCTATTTTATAATACTAATACAATGTTTTTTTTTTTGAAGGATCAATATTTATTATTTTTTATTAATATATATTTATTTATTGCATTTTAATCATTTAATTTGTCCAATAACTTTATTATTTTTCACTAATATATATTTATTTATTGCATTTTGATCATTTAATTTGTTCATTAACTATAATTAATAAAGATGTTTTGATGAATAAAATATATTTCACTATTAAAATCTAACACTACTAATTATTTTCTTAATTACCGTATAATATGCAGCTCATTTGCGACAATTTTGTAAACAATTATTTTCCCTCTCATATGTTTTCATTTTTATTGTGTTAATTCTCTCTATTGTTTGGTTGTAGTGTGAATGTATATGCCTTTGATTGTGTTATAAATTATTTAAAAAACATACCCGTCTAAAAATCACATTCTATGAAAGAAATGACAGAAATAAATGTGTTGTTCGACAAAGTATATATACAACGAACATACGATTCCGTGAATAAGTCTTAAGAGTTAAGATTTGAACATTTGATCTAGTGTTTATTTTCTCTTCAAATCACATTAATAGTTAAAGATCGTTTTTTGATACCTATTATAAGAAGAGAAATAAAAATTAAACGAGGTATAAAAAAAGTCTTTTATGCAATAATAGCATCTTAAAATTGTAACATTTTCTTAAAAATATGATCAATTTCTTTTTAATTCTTCTTCTAATAAAGATAGGAGGGAGTATAAGATGTCGGAATGCATTGTGAAATTTTTATCTTCAAATAACCTAATTCTTGCCGAAGTGAAAGCACAAATCAAAACCAAAAACATTGGCAAAATATAACATTTAATTTTTTTTTTCTTTTACAAAAAGGGGTAAAACCCAAGAGAAAAGAAACTACGAAATTAACCGGATATTTCTAATAATCCAAGCTCTAGAAATATCATCAAACATGAGTTTTTGATGCTCAGTAGATGGAGTCTCCAAAACAATAAAATTCAAATTATTTACAAAAATTCTAAAATTAGCAAGTCAATTGGCACTTCTATTTCCTTCTTCGCGTCAAGTATGATTGATTTGCACATGTCAATCCATTTTTAGCAGCTTCCTGATACAAAGAACTAAAATATGAATATTCCTATTAAACTTGAACTTGTTAGAAATCATGTCGATTAATATCTTCAAGTTACTTTTCAGTGTAAGATGATCAAAATGGTCCCTCCAAGTTATATGTATTTCCAAATACAACCCCTACATCTCAACATGTAAAGCATCACAAGCTTCAATCTTCTTAGTGTAGTCTTTAATCCATTTATCATCTGAATCACGAAAAAACCACCACAACTAGAAATATGACTCATATCCTTGCAGGCACCGTCGTTGTTGAGCTTGATCCAACCGTCCTGAAGTCGTTTCCATCCTATGTAGATAGTGTCCTTTACCATAGATCCTTTATGAAGGTGCTCCAAGTTGTAGTCTTCAATATCTCTAACGAATCTCTAGATTAATATATTTGAATTGTTTGGCCTTTAGAAATCAGCTTTAAAGATAGTTGTGTTCCTCCATTTTCACAAATACCAGCACGTAGTCATGAAGGTGGTTTGTCATCTAAATGTGCTCGTCTCAACCCTTTTCCTCTGAAGGTTATTGAAAAACTAATCCCTACGGTCAAAGGAAAAGAAGTTAGCTATAAAATCATAGGGTACAATATAAAGTCATACTTTATGCAACTCATGAAGGATAGTTTCATCACCATTCTCACAACATGGGCAAGTAGGAGAAATTCCAACACCCCATCTACTTCTTCGCAGATGAGTAAGGATTCATCCATGAATAGCCAACCAAATAAAAGTTTGAATGGATGTGGGCCCACTTCTAAAGAATCTTCCGGTCACCCTCCACCATATTAACCGTTATTATTTGAGAGATTATTTAAACGTAAAAAGTTGACATCATATCTAATTGTATAAAAATGCACCACTTTATAATTTTAGATGTGTTCGGAAGAAAGAGAAAAAATAAAATTAAAAAATAATATAGTATCCAAATACATGTTGGACATCGTTTTTATGTTATCTCAACATTTATCTTTGGTGAACAATGGTCATTGGTCTTCTTTGAACTGTCTTAGTTGATTTTTGCAACAAATCTGGTCAGAAAGTAAGTTTAAAGTATTTTTCTTAAAACAACTTGGGAGAAGCCAACACTTAGGTTATCCTGTGATATTTCAGAAGTTTATGAAACTTCTGATCTTAGGACGTATCTTGGTGCTTCAATGATGCATCAGTGTGTTACCAAGAATACATTTCCCTTTTTTATTGGTGAGTTATCTCTCTATTACATATACAGTTACTTTAACTCAATCTTCATTGGCAGGCATGCAATTTATGGTTACATTATGCAACCTTGCACTATCCTTGGTATACTTAATTATGTTAAACGTTTCGAGAATAAATGGTGTCACAGTGATACAGTGGAGTGACACTACAAATGTGAACATCCCTAATGGCCTAATTCCATCCTCTTGCTCAAAAAATAAAAATTGGTATTTGCCAAAAAAATGTCAAGAATTTCACATTATTTGATATCGACAAGACTCTAAGTAGTGAATCTGAACCCGACAATTTAACCGTGTTTTCCTTGATCGTAGGTTGTCCTTAGTACCCACTAACCCCACACGTTTTACTGTTTGTTTTTTCTATAAAATCATGTGTTATGTTACTAGGTGGATTCATTCACGAGTCAAGAGTCAAGACTATTGGGTGAACACAATAATGAAATGGAACAAATATGTGATTGTTCACTGGTCTATATGGGGCAACTTGGTTGAAATTTGCTTCAATATCTAATCAAAGCATAACACTTTCTTCCGATAGTAATTATAGTTGAATATACACGTTCTTTACTTCTTCTAAACCAAATTATAAGTCGTTTTGAAGAGAGAGAAAATTTCCAAATTATAAATTGCTTTACAATGTCAATATAACATTAAATGTTACTGTTCCTACTACACTCTCGACTATGTATTACTCTTTCTTCCCTGAGTTCTTTAATTTATCTTTTATATACCATTAATGAAGGATAATTTTGTAAAATGTCTTAAAATTTCTCTTTTTCATACATTAATTAAACTTCCTTGAAAAACGTTAATTAAACTTCTTAATTTGTGTGAAATGATAAAAACGTCATGTAATTTAAGACGGAGTATTAAAGAAAAAAAGTTGAGTTACCATGTCCAATCAAATACTCCCTCCGGTTTCTAGGATCATTGAATAATTGAAATATTTTAACTATATTGTAAATCATATACATTAAATATTGAATAAAACTAAAAATGAAGTATGTATTTATAATAGTGATCGGAGAAATAGATCATAGGGAGTAGATGCAAAACAACTTAATTCTTTTCTTCTCACATAAACTTTTTGATTTAGTCCAATGGCATGTGAGTATTTGTCTCATCTCAAATTTTGGTGAAAAGGGTGACTGAGTTTATTTATCTCACTACAAGCACAAATGTTCGATTGCACCTGTAATAACATGATTTTAACAACTTGTAGTAATTACAACTCAGGTGGTAAATGGTTGCATAGACATTTAATATGTTGGGGAGTAGGTTTGAATCCATAATTATCCAAACACTTGTCTGTGAGTTTTGCCACAGGATTCTTTAAAACACAAAATAAACATGACTTTAACAGCATGAGATTGAGAATGAAAAAAATTATTACGTACATTAACAAGAATGTATGGTGTTACATGGTGATATCATTACATCAATATGTTAAACTTAGGGAAATAGCAATAATGATACAGATGAAAATTGAAAAGCTACTAATTAGTCAGAACTAGGAATCTAATGACTACACAAACTTAACTAAGGGGTAAGACATTCAGCGAATGTCCTGAATTAAGTCATTCCAGGCTGAGCGGAATAAGCTGCTGCTAATGTCAGTGTCACCCTGCTGAATGTACATTAACTGGCTCGATTAATGGAGATCTACGCCGTCTTTTGGATTGAGGAGAGAACTTCATAGCACTCGCCTTTCCAAGGTTTACAGAAAACTTACAACTGGTCGGTGATGTTAAGCCTGTCCGTCCATGTTTCCTAGAAGATGAACTGGAATTGGTTGGTGATGTTAAACCTGTTGTTCCATGTTCCCTAGAAGATGAGCTGATGGGAGACTTTTCTCTTCTAGTTTTTTTCTCACCCTTTGGAGACGATTTTTTTGTTGGAGATTTTTCTCTTCCAGTTCTTTTCTCACCCTCTGGAGACGGGTTTTTTGTTGGAGATTTTTCTCTTCTAGATTTTTTCTCACCCTCTTGAGACGGTTTTTTTGTTGGAGATTTTTCTCTTCTAGTTCTTTTCTCACCCTCTGGAGACGGTTTTTTTGTTGGAGATTTTTCTCTTCTAGTTCTTTTCTCCCCCTCTAGAGACGGTTTTTTGGTTGGAGATTTTTCTCTTCTAGTTCTTTTCTCACCCTCCGGAGACGGTTTTTTTGTTGGAGATTTTTCTCTTCTAGATTTTTTCTCACCATCTTGAGACGGTTTTTTTGTTGGAGATTTTTCTCTTCTAGTTTTTTTCTCACCCTCTGGAGATGGTTCTTTTGTTGGAGACTTTTCTCTTCTTGTTTTTTTCTCGCCATTTGGAGACGGTTTTTTTGTTGGAGACTTTGCTCTCTTTTTCGATATACCAAACTGCTTCACAACCTCCTGTCTCTTATCATGCTTTAGGAGCCTAACATGAAAAGGATTAACAGATGTGTAACAAAAAGATTCTCCGGGAGCATCATGTCTTTGTAGATCAACTTCTCCATTGTTCACCTGGAAATTGTATAACATCATATGAAGAAAAAGATTCATTGACCATCATAATATAAAGTAAAAGTTTGAGAAGTGCACTCAACACTATTAAGGGAATTACCAGTTGAAGAAGTGAAGAGAAACTTCGGGAGACGTCGTACTTTACTTGTCCCTTGACCAAATCAGAAAATGGCAAGACACTGCTGCTGCTTTCTTCAAGGGATAGTTTGTCCAGAATTTTTTCACCATAGTCTCGGATATCAAACGGTGGATGTGATTCCTATCATGCAAAAAAGTCATTCAATTTAAAGACCTAAACAATATCGAGAGAAGGCAACCACACCCAAAAGATGAATTAACCTGTTCTTCTAAGTTGTGCTCAATTCTTTGTTTCCATGTTGAAACCCTAGCAGCCATTTCCGTTTGCTTCTCAGTTTCAGCTATGCTAGCTAAGAGAGCATTCTAGACAAGAAACATTGGCCATGTAACAAAGAATCATTTTAGTAAAAGATGAAAAATGTAACGAAATCAAATGATGCCGCAAGGCTACACTGAAACATGATTTATGTGAGTTAGCATTAATGTCTAGGTGAAAAGGGGTTTAGTAAGATAAATTGTGAACAGAGATGGAAGAGTGAAAACAGAAACCAATATAGCATATCTCTACAATTCATAAGCAAAAATAATAAGAATGGGTTTTTTTACCAGATGAGAGCGGCAAAGGTCTTCCAAACTTGTTTGAGAATCTGGAAATTCAAGATCTACAGCATCATCCGCATTAGCATGAACATCATCAACTTCATGCTGTTAAATCACGTATAGAAGTTTATGAGCATAAAATAGAAGTTTTCAAGATGCAATTAAATATATAAACTGCCAAGTAACTGGTCTCTTATCTCAACCTCATTATTGAAAGGAGGTAGATCTTCATCCATGACGTCATTGCCAGGCATATCAATTTCGGGATTTCCATTATCCCATTCGTTGTCATCATTGTCATCTTCCGTGTTAAGAAACGCTCCACCGGTTTCATTTCCATCATTAATAAGAGATTGCCTCAACTGCAATCAACATATCTCATTATAAACACTAGAGTCGTATATTAATACTGGTGAACAGATCATCCATCAAAAAATACCTTCTCATATAATGGTGGAGTGGATTGAGAATCCTTTTGTCGTTGATGGGCACAACGTCGCATCTCCCACATTTCCATGAGCTCTGGACTGATAGGACCATGCAATTTTGCAAGTGGAAACAAGGTGCTCATAGATACTCGATGTTTCACATTGATTCTAATCTTTCTTGAAGCTTTCACTGCAGACACAACAAAAACAAGAAACAACATTCGTAAGTTATACAATTACAGGAAGGCAAATCAATGATAAATACTTAAATAGGGGGTGGGGGGTAACGGAAACCTTTTCGAAAGGGCTTCACTTTCAAGTTTCCTGGTTCATGAGGATTCAATGGTTTCCATGGATCATCTTCATCCTCTAAATCAGAATTGTCTGCATCCATTTGTGTATCAAATCCATCATCCATGTTAGGTCCAAAGTCACCGTTATCAAAACCAGCAGAGGCCGGAGAATTGGGCCGAGCATCTTTGTCTTCAAAATTAAATTTTTTAGGAGAGCACATCGAATTAGCACGCTGACTCTTTGCAGCTGATTTATGAGCACTTCCACCAGAACGTCTAGGAGAAAGAAAGCTTTTACGGGTTGAGGTTGCTTTGTTAGTACCGTTACATGTTGTACCAGCTTTTCCACCCTTCATAAACTCATCAACTGCAACAGCATCAGACATGTCCAATAAAATAAAATCTTGGTACAGGTCAGTGATGGACAGCTGCAGCGGTTCATCATATCATTAGTCACTAAAATTATACAAAACACCAAGATGTTAACAGCTGCAAGTAATTAAGATACCAGATAAGACTCCAATTCCCCTCCATCACCGCCAGTATCCAAGCAGTCGCCTTCAAGAACAACTAGATTTGCAGGGGGTTTTATGAACTGGTCCAAATTCACTTCTTTTCCTGCTGAACTGTCCAATGAATTCTTTTCATCAACTGCAATATAGCAAAAATTCAGGTGATCTGGCATTTGCAACTATATATAGTGAAACAAAGTAACAATTATGTAGAAGGTTTTGATGCACTTGATGAAAGATTGATGGGAAAAAGAGAAGACAGAACGTATGAGACAAAACCAAATAAGCCTAAACTACCAAATAATCCTAACCTTCCGTGATTGAATTTGTTGTACTTGTAATTAAAAAATTTGTACTTGAAATTCAAAACCAAATAAGGCTAAATACAACAACATCAACAACCACCACCCCCAAGCCTTATCCTACTAAATAAGGCTAAATAATCATACTAATTATGAAGTAGAAAATATTAGATCCAAGCCCAGTATAGGGCAACCTGTGGCGGTCAACGAAATTATCTAAATAAAACTAGTCATGTTGATAATAACACCCCTTATATGAATGGCTTTGGTTTGATTGTTTAGTCAAATAAATTTCATAAAATAGGTACCTGGGATGTCATCTAAGCCCCAGAACTGATCATTTTCTTCAACAGCAACAGCAGAAGGGCCAGCTTCATCGGGTTGGACTGATTCCCCATCTACAGGATCTGCCTGTCTGCACAAAAAACATTAGCCAGAATTAATAATTCTGTACATACAGTTTGCATAAACTGATATATTCAGTTAGAACATATTATTACATCTTATTTTATGTAACTTGGTTCAATTATGTAGTTAAATCTACCAAGTGTAAGATACCAACTCTCACAATAAACTTTAACTGTTAGGTAAAGAAAACCCATATTTGGTTGTGTTAAAAGTCTCATACTGGATGTGGTAAGGCCTTAAAATGTGTTTATATAAGTGGTCGGCAATTTACAAGCTGGGTTTGTAAGGGGTTGAGTTAGGCCCAGTTCAAAAATTCAAAGATGGTATCAGAACCTATCCAAGATCCATTGGGCCATACACTATTGGGTCAATCGGATCGCACTCCAGATGCCCAGTTTTAGACGAGAGGAGGTATGCTAAGAGTCCTACATTGGATGTGATATGGCCTGAAAGTGTGTCTATAAGTGGTGGGCAGTACTACTCATCTTACAAGCCGATTTTGTAAGGGATTGAGTTAGTCCCAACTCAAATATGGTAACAAAGCCTATCCAAGATCCATTGGGTCATCCACTATCGAGTTAATCGGATCACACTCTAGATGCCTAGCCCTAGGCATGAGGGGGTATTCTAAGAGTCCCAAATTGGATGAAATATGTCTGAAAATGTATTTATAAGTAAGTTGTAGGTAAAACTCCCTATACAAGTCCGTTTATTAAGGGTTGAGTTAGGCCCAACCCAAATTCTAGAGGTCCTACATTGAATTAAAATTCAACATTTTTATATTTAGAACGGGGATGAAAATATTGAGCTCTTTATAATTGGTCATAAAGGCTGTAATGGTCCAATACCATGTCAAGGATCAACTCTCAAAACCCTAAAATGACATGTAAAGTAAAAATAACATTATTGGTTTTATATCTCAAGCAGGTCAACAACAAGTTCTATCGAAGAGATTATTTACAGTCACCTCCTAAGGTAAACCTTTTAAGTAAACCAGCTATATTGCAAGAGCGCAAGCTAAGCTGAAAATAAGCAACAAAAAATGTTAATAGATTACTATTGTGGTATATTATGCCAAGAACTGAACTATAACTAAAGTCTACACTTGACACTCCTACACTCTGACAAAACTAATCTTGCTTTTAGAAAACAAGTGACAAGAAATGTACTAGCTAACAAAAGAGTAATCTTTGCCATATAAATCATTGTGCCCTTAAAACAGGCTACAGTACAAGTGAATCTTCATACGTGAAATCAACATCCTAGAACATTGCTTACAAGTTTAAAGTTGATAGTAGATATTCTAAATGAAAATTGCAACCATATTTACTATATATATTTCGTATTGGCTGTTTCAGCTTGCAGAAGGGGGTTTCATATCTATTCTCTCTCTGTTTTTTTTTTCAATATTATTTTTCACAATTAAGAGGCAAACACAGTAAATCTAACCAAATTTTCCAAATGAAAAAACTAAATTACATCAACAAAGTTTTGAAAATTTAATTTTATCATTTGTTCCGAACAAATATTCAGAAAGACCGCCGTAATAATTGAAAGCTTACTTTTCCATGCTTCATATACCTAATTGCTTTAAAAAATACAAATAAAAATAAGAATAGGTTCAGCCAGTTCTTCGTGTAATTAATCCTAAACAGTGTCGTTTAAATCAAGGTTGGTATACAATTTTTCCCACCTTTTGTAGATACCGCAGAACTGGATGAACGATGCCTAAGGCCCTCTAGGTAAGTAATTTCCAGAAAATAAATTTGTTTCCTCATAGACCAATGAGCTATTAATTAAAATTGAACCCAACATTCATTTGTAATTTTAACTTGATTCTGCGTGATACTTATACATCGACTAACATCAAAACCGCAACCAGATAGAAGAGGTAAATCTGGAACTAACTTTCACAGGTGTCAATAACATAATATCACTTAATTCGAATTTGATTTTCTTCACCATCGTCGAAAACAAACTTTCCACCCCTTTACTCTAATCCCCGCCATTCAATCAATTAAAACAGATTTGAAATAAATGCTGAAACTTTATCTTAAAAACCAAACCTTTTCTGAGAAAGGAACTCCAAAGCACGCACTACCAAGTTGTATAGATATTCAACTTTTCGACTATACACCTGTATCGAACCCTGAAGCAGTAAAGCAGCTACAAATTACCCAGAAACAGCTTATTCAGTTAAACCCACAATTTCAAATAATTAAATTTACAAACTTTGAAAACAAAATGAATCAAAAAAACCAAACCTTCAGCAAAATTAACATGTTCTTCACCAGTGATTTCACCAGAACATATTTTCAACAAATATTCTTCAAGTTTCTTTGCTAGGTCAACTTCCCAATTGGATTGTAAGTCACGTTCTGCATGAACCGCATGGAATGCACCTCCACTCGATTCTGGGGTGTCTTTAGTCATCTTCAATTGACAAATTCACCACAAAAATCATAGTAATTTCATGAATTTCAAAAACCCAGTAAAAAGGGGTAAAAAAAACTAGGGTTTGAACGTTCTTGCAGATGGTTGAAGATTTAAAAAAACAAAAACTAGGGTTTTGAAATTCACCGAAAAACGGAAAATGGGTTAGTGAAAAGTTTGAAGCTTAGAGAGGGAGTGTGTGGATCGAGTGAAGAGAGAAAGTGAGAAAGAAGAGAGAGAAAGTGAGAAATTGAAAAGTTTTGGATATGTTTTTCCCGCTCCTCAATCAAAAATGAAAACTCTAGGTATGGCCTACACACTTATGTTGTGGTCTTGTTTTTTAATTTAAGATCCCCTTCCATGGTTTTGACAAAAATGAAAAATAAAAATTCATAAAACTAGAATTTATATTCCTTTTATGTTTTAAGAACACAAAAATGTCGTCGTCAAGGACTACTAACCATCTCTGATCATCATTAATTATCATTGAGATCATAAATATGATCATCATGACTATTACTCTAGTCAGTTTTACAACGACCTTCAACACTACTTTGGCCATCATCGATCATCAATTAATGAAACTACATAAAAATATTGCACATGGCGAAACGATTGTTATTTTTATAAGTAAGTTTCATTCACCTTAAACAAAGGATAATATTTTAGAAAATAACAAAATTATCGCATGAGAACCTTTGGCATCATCGATCACCAACCTGATAACCTTCTGTTGCCACCTTCAATAACCACTACTTTCAACCAATATTATTAAAATTAATAAATAGATTAATTAACTTGTTTTTTTAATATTAATATGATTTATTTCATAAAATTTTAATCAAAAAATGAAAAAAAAAAAAAGCCTTATACTCTTCTTAATATTATGAGTTAGGAGTTTCGACCTATGTAGTGCAATCACAGGTTAGAAAACTACCGAGGAAATGCTAACATGTGCCAATTTAGTTTTTAAAATATTGAAAATTTATTTATTTTTCCAATAAATATTTGTTATTTATAGAATCCTTAACATATGTCTTAAGGGCACAAGTTAGCATGACCTAAATTATTGATATTGTCAAAATAGTTATCTTGATAGTTGTGTGATGATGGATGTTCAAAATTGATATTATTTTTATCACACTTAATGACTTCTTCATTAAATGGGTGGATGTTCAATCAATGATAAATGTAGGGCAAGATTACATCATTAATTTCATGGTACATCATATCAAATACAAGTTTGGTATCTCTAAAGTTATTAGAATTAATTAAGCAGACAATATTCACCGGAAATAAAGTGGTTGCCTTTGTGAAAAGGTTTGGGTTAGGGATGATAAAAAAATCTGCACCCGTGATATTCGCGGATACCTTAATGGATATTTATGGATAAATAAACGGATATTTTAACCACCAACTAATAATGGATACAAAATCGGATTTAATGGTATCCGCACTCGCGGATATCCATACCCGTTATTAAACCGAGTAAATTACATAAATGACCGAATAACTTTCAGCTTCCTAACCAAAAACCCTCAGTATTGTGAGTGTTATTAGTATTACACTCTTTTAAAAGAAAGTGAAAGTGGTTGGGATTGTTGAAGCAAGAAACTTTGTTTTTGTTGAATATGATGAGCATTAGTTGAGCTTTTGTTAAAATCAAATAACTTTATTTATAGGCTTAAATGATATTTTGGTCCCTTAAGTATTTAATTGGTATCGTTTTGATCCCTTAACTAAAAAAAATACCGTTTGAGTACTTTAAGTTATTTTTTAGTCTCGTTTCGGTCCCTTCTGTTAGGTTTCTGTTAGGTTTAATGAAAAACGTTAAGTGTGGACACATGTCACCTTGTCATTGGCTCTGAGAATTTTTATTATTTTATAAAAAAAAATATTTTTTTGTAAAAAAATTTCCATAACCAATGACAAGGTGGCACGTGTTAACTATGGGACACGTGTCACTTTGTCATTGTCTTTGGAAATTTTTTTTGCAAAAAAAATAATATATATTTTAAAAAAATCTCAGAGCCAATGACAAGGTCACGTGTTCAGGAGTTAACGTTTTTTTTTAAACCCTAACAGAAAGGACCAAAACGAGACTAAAAAAAACTTAAAGTACTTAAACGGTCTTTTTTTTAGTTAAGGGACCAAAGTGATACCAATTAAATACTAAATGACCAAAAGAGCATTTAAGCCTTATTTTTATTAAATGTAAGAGACTTTATTTATGTTTTTGTTAAGTCAATGATCTTTATTGTTATTGTAATGTATGAATATTATGTTTTGCTAAAAAGAAAAGAAAAAGCATGTGATGAACCTTTATTTCTAAATTTTAGCTAAAAATAATAAACAATTTTTTTTAATTTTTTATATAAATGGTATCCATGGATATTTGTATAAACCCGCGGATACCTCAAAATCCGTGGATTACCCGCTAAATGGATATCCGCGCGAATATGGATAGGGCACGAATTTCATATTTATCAAACGGAGCGGATACAAATATCACACTATCCGCATCCATGGATATTCACGGATCTGAACCATGATGAAATCCAGAAAATGGTTTTGTACTTGATATCAAAGGTCTTTATTGACCATCATATGATCCCCACAAAAACCGCAAAGTAATTTCAAGGATCATATGAATGTGCAACGGTGACCATAATTTTTTGAACCATTACCGACTAAGAATAAAAAAGAAAATTTTGAGAACGAATGAGAACTAAAGAATGAATGAAAGTGTTGAAGATGTAAGACTATTTATAGCCATAAAAATGTTCATAAACTATAATTACAATCAAATAAAACATGTTTAAGCTTTAAAACTCAATTAACACACCACAAACCGTCATAACATTTGGTGTAACGTCACCGTCCACGGTCTGGGACAATTCAAATTATATAATTCGAATTGTCCCAGATTGTGTTTAGGCTTGATATTTGGAGTGTTTTGCGTGATGCATAACACAAGAAAACAAATCAAACGACATAATTCAAAAGCGTAAAGCAACATAATAAGATCAATGATAATGAAAGGGAAATTGTTACAAGAGATGTTTTTAAACTTGATCCAGTTGTCGTGCCAACTGACATATTTCTATTGGCAGGGCAACTGGATCTAGTTCACAACAACATCATCGTGTTCAGCATAATAATGAAAGAGAAGGTGTTCTAAGATATGTTTTTTTAACTTTATCCCACTTTCTTGTCAACTGACATATTTATATTAGCAGAGCAGCACGATCAAATTCATAATAATATCTTGGTGTTCGGATCCTTCGGATAATTTTTCATAGACCTTTGTTGTCTCTTAAAGAAAATAACCAAACATGTCTATTTATATAAGTTTATGTGTGTCGTGGACCACATAAACTGTCGGTGCAATGTAGACCATAGAAAAATCTTGTACATGACAGGTTCAGATTGTATAATCCGAATTGTCCTTCATCCTACAAAGTACAAGTTTCAACACACGAAATTTAATTTCAACGACGTACAATAAATATAAAAACATCAAATACATATAAGTCAAACTTGATCGGTCCTTTAATACTATACTGACCATATATTGAGAACATAGTATGCATGTCGTCGTCTTTCCTAAACTTCATATAACTGAATTGCACTCTTCCAACTGAGTCGGTCGATGAACATCAATACTCAACACCGTTCACTATCAGTATGTTAAGTTGTTGTTAGAATTAATGTACATGCAAAGATTAACCATTGGTGTGAGCATCAACCTGATAGCTTAGTGTGAATTATATATTGGGTAGACATTTTATGAGAATATATGCTAGAAATTGAATGACCGAACCATATGTATTGATCTTAAAGCTATCCTTTGAACCCCTAAATAATGAATTTCATGCATTCATTAGCTGTTGGACCGTTGTGAATTGATCATGGTTGCATTGTATTCTTTTCCTTTTCATGAATGTCTTAGGCATGAGATGCCCAACCCCATATGCTAGGCGACAATGGCAATATGCCTAGGCTGCCTTGTTTTGTGTTGCTTACTCGTCTTATATGTTCTAATGGTCTGATATGACTCCAATTCATTGCACCATTATTTTAACCCTTTTTTTTTTAGAGAAGAACCTCTAAACCTTAATTAACATTAGCATTTAATTGATATTGGTTAGAGTAATGACAAAAGGTACTATTACTGATTACTCAATTTAGTATTTGGCCGGTACTAAATTGAGTATTTTTAAATAGTGGAAAAAAAATGGAATGTGAGAGATAAAGAGAAAAGATGGAAAGAGAGATAGAGATTTTTTTTTTTGGACCAAAAGAGAGATAGAGATAGAGATAGATAGATAGATATAGAGAGAGTGGGGAGGAGGGAAGAAAAAAGATTAAAAACGTTGTTAGTTGTAAAAATTAAAAAGAAATCAAACAAAGAATATCTTGTGGAATAAAATAGGAAGTTTAACTTATTTTGAAACTATAACCCTCATTGTAGTTTAAGTGTCGATTTTTTTAAAGAGTTGTGTTATTCACAGCGAAAGAAAATGTTCCGATAGTATCACAAATCTTGGCTTAAATGGAAAATATGGGTGACTAAAGATTGAAGACGTGGAGGAGGGGTATTAATGATCAAACATCTAGGTGGATTGTATTTGCTAATTGCCATTTAGCTAATAAGCATGTGGATATTGAGGTTCCACAAACGCTACTTCCCGACATTATATTTGAAGCAATTGTTTGAATTTCTTATGATATGCAAGTTAAACAAGTTCTTGCTAATGGTAAAAAAAGGGCTTTGAATGTAGGTGTTGTTCTTATTTTACAAGGGTTTTGAATTGATCCCTATTGATTGTGTGATCTTTCTCGTGGTATAATTTTTTTTTGGGAAAACTAGCATTCCCCTTTTTTAAATTAGGTTAGTTTAATAATTTATCTTGCATCTTATTTTCCCATTTCTAAACAAACATTGCATCAACAAAAAATTAAACAAACATAGTACAACATCAAACCATCACCAACACATAAAATTAATTCAACAAAAAAACACAAAATTAATTAATTGATTAATTGATTATATAAGAGAGAAATCTCATGTATACATCATGGTGTTGTTGAACAAAGTTATGAATATTATTAAACTTTAACTTTGATTCAAATCCATGACCGCAGAAAAAAACTGGATTACATAGGTCCAAGTGAATAAGGAACACCAGCCTTCACAATCCATGTATCACGTGCAGTTGCATTAACAATCTCAAAGAATCTACCAGGGTAATATTCAGCTGCTACATTTGAAGTTAAAACCTTAACACCATGCCATTTAACTCTTAAATCTGTGGCAGCACCAGGACCTTTGTTATTGTACTCATAATAAATACATGTTTCCTTAAAAGCACTTCCCATCCATGGCATATAACCTTCAGGGACATAAATAGCATCAATGGTTGAGTCCATTATGACAACTTTGGAATATTGCTTCCATGGTCTTCCTAGGTAAGATACTTTAGGTGTTACCGATGTTAGCGCTGGTTCACCTGTTTTGAAAATACGAGAAGAAAAATTATTATTAATAACGGTGACAATATAATTTTAATTTTAATATTTTTTTTGGTTCGATTCTGGTTCACCTGTGAAGTGAGAGCTTTGGAAAACGAGAGCACTTGCGCTGTTTTGTTTTTCTCTTCCACCTGCGGTTACTAGACATTGTTGGCCTTTTGCTGGTACTCTACAAACTAGTTTGCAATTTTGGAAAACACCGAAGGCGTCGCCAAAAACAAAGTCGATTGTGCCAGAGATGATGCAGTCACGGTAGAATTGGCGTTGGGATTGGACGTAGAGTGTGTCTTGGAAACCGTCCATTTGACAGTTGTGGAATACTGCTTGGTCTGCTGTTACTCGTAGGGCAACTGCTTGATGTTTATTCGTTCCTGCTGTGTTCTCAAAGCCGATATCCTTTGCCATGAAGTTTGCACCATTAACACCTGCAATGCAACAAATTAATTAAACAAATGTATAATATAACCAACTAATATTTTCCTATAAAAATCAAGGTAACAAACTTTTTTGCATGAATTCTTCGGATCATACCAAACGTTGCAGTATTGTAAGTGTTGACACCATCGGCATAGTTGAGGCTACCAGTGAATTTGGTCTTTGTAGGACCATCACCAATGACAGTAACATAATTCATTTCCTTAGCAACATTAACAGTCTCTTTATAAACACCAGCCTTAACATGGATCACAAAAGGTACTTCATTTTTAGGAGGAACAGTCTTAAGAGCATCGGTTAATGTCTTAAATTGTCCACTTCCATCTTGAGCCACAACAGCATTTGCGTTAACATTTCCACCAGCAAGAAGATGTCTGTGCCCGTCACTAACCCATGAAGGAATACCATCATCAGATAAAAGCCTCCTACTAACACTAAATTGGGATGGATCGAAACCCTTAAGTAAGCGCGAAACAGTATCCATCATGTCAATGGCATTACTACTCAATTCCATAGAAGTTTTCAAAACCTTAGTCATTGTTTCACCGGCTTTTGTTGTTGTATTTGTAAAACCATCTAAACATGTTTGTTGGTGAGTAAGTGTACCAGTTAACCAAACCTTGAGATCAAAAGCATATTCACTTAACTTATGGAAATCAAATTGGTCCAATGTACCAACAGATTTTTGAATTCCATCAACAGCATAATCCAAAACTTCATTGCAAATTTCCATTGCTTGTTTTGTCATGCTGTCTTTTGCCAATTCTTGATAAAGTGCTGAATTGTTTATGTGTTTCCTTAACTCCTCTGATGTTGCACCGAAAGCTGCTTTGATAAGCTCTTTCAAATCGGTTGTTTCCTTCGACGCGTTTTGGAGACTTTTGTGACACGTTTCTTTGTATTCTGTTGATTGACATAGCATATCAACATTTTTTTGTGAGTTAGAGATTTGTGGTCCTTCTTCTTTTTCGCCACCTTTTGTTAAACTAACTGCGACGGCGCCTACCATAGCCACAAGAAGTATGCAAGATACACCAAGAAGTGCATACTTTTTCCCTTGGCCTTGGTCACCATTATTGTCATTTCCTCCCATATTTTATAAAAAACAATTAATTTTTCTAATAAACTATATTGTATTATTTTTTTCTTATAGCCCTTTTCTGGGCAGTGTTTTTCAATTGCCCTGTAGGGAAGGGCTATGTTATTCTTCACTATTTTGTGAGATTGACTGTATAAATACACATGCATTGAGTTAATTGTAGCTATAAAAAAATACATGTTCCCTTGTAGAACGGAAAAATAGTTGGGAAACCATTTGTTTTAACTCCTAAATTTGGATTACAACATTACCTGAAGTTTAGTAATTGACCAATTTTTTGCATTTAGATTAGAGGATGTCCTTGAATTGTGGACTTAACACTAATATCTCTTGGTTGTCCTTGACCAATGTTATTATATGCTTGAAAATTGTTTGTGTTACAGAATATCAATTTTGTTATAATGTTTAGTTAGGCAATTATGAATTATTTAGAGTTAGTTACTCAATTAGTTAGTTTAGTCCTATCAATAGATTATTATGCACATAAAACACTATTTTTTTTCAATCTATATGATTTTTTTATGAGATTTTACACCAATAACGTATTTTTATTCTCCATTTATCTCCTATAAGTATGTATAGTAGGCCCAATATATTAAGTGGTCTAAAGAAAATTTAACGAGGCTTTTTAAAATATATTTTTTTAACAAAATACTTATAACAAACATTTAATTTTGTAGAGTTGAAGAAGATTTTAACCAATGACCAAGAGCTTTTGAGGTCTTTTCAATAACCAATTAAAGCTATGCAAATGCCTATAATTTTTTTGTCACATTATATATTTCTAAGATTTTTCTGAGATTTTTTTAATCAAATTTTGAGGCATAAAGTTCTTATTTGAGTTGCTCGGTGACTTTGAAAAAAAATAGAAAGACATATTTGATTCCTAATATTTTTCATATGGAGTTAATAGAAACTATAATGATATTGGAACACAAACTCGGCAACTATGCATTGTTCAGTCTATTTATATCACAAACAATATTTTTTTCTTAACTTTTGTTTTAAAATAATATTTTTTTTAAAATATAGAGAAAGATTTTTGTAAATTCAGTTGTCTCATTACCAAAAAACATAGGATGTTAATCATTTTTTTAACATAAATATCGTTAAATTATTTAACTACTTCATTAACCACAAAAGTGTAAAACAATAATAACCACTTATTTTAAAAAGAATAAAAAGAAATGACAAAAATACATAAATTTATATAAAATACTAGTGGTTAATATAAGTACATATATTTATTTTACATAAATTAATCTATGGACTTCCATAGTTTTATGAAACTTTTTTAAAATAAATGGTTATTTTTTTTTGAAGAAATCAAAATGGAATCATATGCCACTAAAGAAACAGCAGTTCCCAAACACAAGGAGTGCCTAGGAAACCACTAACTGTTACAAAAGTTTCGGGGCACAAAAACAAAAAACAAATCAGCCAATACCCAAACAAGGCAAAGGGCTTGACCACCAACTATGCGTGCCATAAACAAACACCACGTTTTTCGCCTTCAAGTACCCTAGAGCTAACAATTTGACCTTATCTAACAGGCGAGACACAGCAGTTACAATATTATTGAACAATCTATTATTACCCTCATTCCACATCACCCAAGTACAAAGGAGCCATATGAGTCGCAGGAACGACCTCTTAGCTTTGCCACCACCTATCTGCTGAGAAAATTGCACCAGATGATCTAAAGTAACATTAGAGTCCACACCGTAAAAACCAATCCAACCACGCACCTGCTGCCACAGAGGAACAAACACGGGACAAGAAAAGAATAAGTGATCAGCCGTCTCGACGTGACCACATCCAGAAACACAGAGAGCACCATCCGCAGAAATGACCCCACGAAAAGCCAGATTGGCTTTTGTTGGAAGACGATCACGAAGCAGCCGCCAAGCAAAAACCGAGACCTTCACAGGAACCTGATGATGTCATACTAACTCGACATGAGAATCCAGTGGAGCCGCATCACCACCAGTCAACAAATCGTAGGCTCCCCTCACGGAGTAACCCTCTGCAACATCAGGAAGCCACTCCCAAGAATCTGAAATAGTAGGAACCAAAAGAAAATCAAACAGTAACGCCTTACACTCCTCTAACTGATCCTCCTCCCAAGCCCAAAGTCTACGCCTCCACCTCCAACCCTCCCCATCCACCTCCAGACCCCTAGAGAACATATAAGCAACTGTAATAAATTTGATCTCAGACAAGTCAAATAAGCGTGGAAAACGCTCACACAGCGAATGACCTCCCAACCACCTATGCGTCCAAAAAAGCGTCGTCTCCCCATCACCCACCCGCCGCCTCACACTATCTCCAAACCACCCACCACCAATGTCTCCCACCCCATCACGGATCCTACCTACCGCCCGCCACCACGAAGAACCACTCCGGCCCCCCACCTCCAAACCCCCATCAGCTTCGCCATAACGGGCGACTAAAACACGGTACCACAAGCCATCCCTATCCACTAACATCCTCCAACACCATTTACCTAATAGAGCCACATTAAACTCCTTCAACTTCCTCACCCCCAAACCTCCATGCTCCTTTTTGGAACACACGGTCTTCCAACCTATCCAAGTAATTTTCCTAAAATCCTCACTCCCACCCCAAAAGAAATTATTCAATAAAGATTCAATGGAAGAGATTATACATGTTGGAGCTTTAAAAAAAGAAAGAGCATAGACAGGCAGAGAAGTCAGGACAGATTTGAGGAGAATCAAGCGACCACCGAAAGAGAGAAATCTACTATTCCAACCTGCAAGTCTAGATTTGACGCGATTCACGATTGGTTCCCAAAACTTTAGTCTCTGCGGATTACCACCGATAGGCATGCCTAAATACATAAAAGGGATTTTTCCCACCTTGCAGCGCAAGACCATAGCCGCCTCATTAAGCCAAGACTCAGAAATATTGCTACCCACCAATAAACTTTTATTGAAATTCACTCTCAGACCTGACATAGATTCAAAAATTACAAGCGCTGCTCGCAGAGCCCGAACGTTCGCCCAACTCTTGTTCCCTACCAACAGAGTATCATCCGCAAACTGAAGGTGAGACACCATAACCTGATTAACCGTACCCACGGTGTACCCTGTGAATAAATTATTGGCAACCAACGACTTCATCACAATGTTAAGGCCTTCAGCTGCAAGCAAAAACAGAAAAGGGGAAAGGGGATCCCCCTGATGTAACCCTCTCTGCAAGCAAAACTCCTCAGTGGGACTGCCATTGACAAGAACAGCAGCAGTAGCGGAACTCACACATTCCCGAATCCACTTCCGCCACAAAGCCGGAAAAGCCATCCCCTTCATCACCGAATCCAAGTACCCCCAATCAACAGAATCATAGGCTTTTTCAAAATCCACTTTGAAAAGCAGCAGCTCCTTCTTAAGTTTACAGGCCTCGTCGACAACCTCATTAGCAATAAGGATGCCATCTAGAATTTGCCGGTTCTTAACAAAAGCAGACTGGGTCTCAGCCACAACACTACTCATCACCTGCCTCAGACGGTTGGCCAAAACTTTTGCTAGGATCTTATACATGCTACCCACCAAAGAGATAGGCCGAAAGTCGTTTAACCTCACAGGGTTGTCCACCTTCGGGATAAGCGCGATAAACGTAGCATTAATACCTTTCACCAACTTGCCATTTCTGTGAAACTCGACAATAAACCTCAATATATCCTCCTTCAGCTCCGGCCAAAATTCCTTAATAAAACCAAAATTGACCCCATCAGGACCAGGGCTCTTAAAGCTATCGCAATCCCAAATAGCATCCTTTACTTCAGATTCAGAAAAAGGTTTGATAAGGCTCCCTCCCTCCCCCACCGACAAGGTCCGAAACTGGAGATTAGAAACACTAGGCCTGTCCACTTCGATTGCCTGAAAGTGATGTTTAAAATGCTTGAACACAGCATCACGGACCGGATAAACTCCCTCAATACGCACCCCGTCAACCATGACCGAACTAATGGCGTTGCGACGACGCCTCGACGATACGGCTGAGTGAAAATATTTGGTATTAGCATCTCCTTCTCTAAGCCATAAGTTTCTCGATTGTTGCCAACAGATGCTAGACTGAAGCCTAGCAAGGTGATGTAAATTGACCGAGACATCATGCAACTCGCTGCACTCTTCCGCTGACAACTCAAGAGATTCACCTTTATCATCCAACCACGCCATCTTCTCTTTTAAAGACCCAATCTGCGCAGATAAGTTCTGTGAGTGGGATCCGTGCCACGTTCTCAACGCCGCCTTCATAAGCTTGAACTTTTCCTTTAGCACAAAACCACCCCACCCTTCCACCTGAAGAGACCTCCACGTATTTCTCACAAAAAGCTTGTAACCTGGTACGTCAGACCAACATTTGAGGAATCTTGAGGGGCGCGGCCCCCAATTATCTTCATCCACCGAGAGGAGTAAAGGACAATGGTCCGATAAACCACGAAGATGAGCAACCTGCACACAATTCGGCCAGGCGAGGCACCAATCTTCCGTCAAGAGAAATCGATCAATACGGCTCATAAACTTACCATCGCCTTTAAACCAAGTGAAATTCCGACCGCATAACGGCAGGTCACACAACACATTCTCAGTGATAAAAAGGTTGAAAGGGCCGAAGTCCAACTGCCCTCCCACAGCGCTCACAGAACGCCTTTATTCCCTGCATCTAACTGCATTAAAGTCGCCACAAACACACACCTTCTTGCCTCTCAACATCTGCAGACGAACCGACAAAGACTCCCATAAAACCTGTCTATCAGAACCATTGCACGGGGCGTAAACATTGAACACATGGAACTCCTCATCCGAAGTAATGAACCGGCCATGAATGCTAAGAACATGGTCAAAACTGCTAGACGACCAAACCTCGACCTCTGCCGGATCCCACAAGGTCAATAACCCTCCGGACGCCCCTACCGACAGACGGAGAGAAAACGCCACAGAGCTCCCCTCCCACATAGACAAACACGAACCTTCATCACATCCTTGGAGTTTAGTCTCCTGAATGCAAAAAATCCACGGGCGTTTATCCTTCACCAAAGCACGAACTTCCTTTCTCTTTTCAGGGCCCCCCAGCCCCCTAACATTCCAGGATAAAAGCTTCATCTCACACACCCTCCCCCCCAGAGACCCCACTCACACCAACTACGCGACATCTTTACTTCCATCTCTATCTCCAACCCCCCCATCTGTTGCAGCATGCTTCTTCCCTCTGCCGCTTTTGGTCAAAACACCAAACCTGTTGAGAGACCCACGGAACTGCACACCAATAGTATCACCTATGCAGCTAATATCCTCCTGCACCACTCGCTCGCTTCCATGCATAACCACCCAGTTTTTCCAGTCATTAGACACTGAAGTAGAAGAACCAGAGTCATTAGACGCCTCCTTAGAAACCATCGATGTAACACCCTACTTTTATTATTTATTATTTATTAAGATTATATATCTTTTTATAATTTAGTTGATTTATTTTGATGAGTGATATTTTGTTATGTTATATGTTGGTATTTTTTAGTATAATATATTTGTTATTTGGTGTAGAAATATATATTATTTGGTGTAAAAGTATATTTGTTATTTGGTGTAGAAATATATATATTATTTGGTGTAAAAGTATATTTGTTATAGAAATATATGTTATTTGGTGTAAAAAATATACTTGTTATTTGCTATAGAAATATATTTGTTATTTTGTGTGGAAATATATGTTATCTAGTATAGAAATATATTTGATATTTTGTGTGGAAATATATATGTTATCTAGTATAGAAATATATTTTGTGTAGAGATATATTTGTTATTTGGTGTATTATTATTATTAAGTGGAGGAGAAATATATTTAATTTAGAAATAAATAAGATTACGAGGAAAAAAGTAGTTTTGGGGTGTAAGAGAAATTATGGTTATTATAAAAAGGAGAGTTAGAGTTAGAAAATAATATGACGTGCAAACTGTTTTGGAGAAAGAGGAGAAACCTAGAGAAAGAGAAGAGTCAGAGAATAGAAGTTTGTAGAATTGTTGCAATCAATGAATCTAAGGTAAGGGTGGGACTAACCTTCTTTAATCATAAGCATATAATTCTAAAAAAAAGGTTTAATCTTGTTGTTGTTAATTTTGTTATTGTTGTAGAAGTTAGATTTTGAATTTGAATTGAATTAGGTTGTTAAGAGTATAGATAATTCATGAATTTATATGAAAATTATTTATATGAAGATTGTATTTATGATATTTATATGAAAATTCTTATTATGTATGTTATTTATATGATATTTATATTGAAAGTTGTTTATATGTTATTTATTTATATGATATTTATTTGATGTTATGGTCCAAACTATTGGAGTTCATTTGAGATGTCTAAGAGTTAAGAAGTTGAGTCCATGCATATGCATCCAGAGACGAGGGCTCATGCCCTAGGAGCTTTTGCTCAATAGCGACGAGAGCTTATGCTTTAGGAGTATTTTTATACTCAATAGCGACGAGAGCTTATGCTCTAGGAGTATTTTTATACTCAATAGCGACGAGGGCTTATGCCCTAGGAGTATATTTATACTCAATATGGTACCACATGCATGAGTAAGATTATTAAGTTGTATAGTCAAGTTAAAGTTGCATTGTCGAGTCAAGTGGTTAAGTAAATTTTTGAAGTTATGAAGTTGATTAAGATGATGATGATGTTACCTGATACTTGAAATTAATTGATGATTTATATCTGTAATTATATGAAGTACTTGTTGATGATGATTTGTTGTTGTTTTATGCTGATTGATTCTTTTATATGTTTTGTTGCTTATTTATGTCGATTGATTCTCTTATATGATTTGTTGTTGTTTTATGTTGATTGATTCTCTTATATGATTTGTTGCTGTTTTATGTGGATTGATTCTCTTATATGATTTGTTGTTGTTTTATGTCAATTGATTCTCTTATAAGATTTGTTGTTGTTTTATGTCGATTGATTCTCTTATATGATTTGTTGCTATTTTATGTCGATTGATTCTTTTTACATGAATTGTTGCTTATCATTATGGAATGTGAAATCTCACCCCTTCTGTTGGAATTGCCGCCTTGTGGGCAAGTGCAGGTAATTAAGCTTTAGTTGTTGTTGCTGTTGTGAGTGGCTACCCTCATTGTGTCCTTAGGTGCTTTGATACGTAACGGGATGGGAACCTTTATAACCATTTTCTATTCCTTACGTATTGATTATGATTTAAGTTTTCAGTTGAATTTATGTTGAGAAGTTTTTATGAGGCCTGCGTGCCAAAACTATTTTGTTAACTTGAATTTTATCCGCTGCGAAGTTTAAATAATTTTGACTAGAATAAATTATTATTTATTCTGTTTTTGAGATTTTAAGAAATGTAGCATTCCGTTTATGTGATACTCTGATTTTATTTAAGAAATTTTTACTTTGGGAAAACGGGGTGTTACAATCGACACCGCTTTCTTCAACTTAGATGATCCTCGAAACTTACGTGCACTTTTCTTCAAGATATGCACAACCGTAGATCGATCTTTTGGGGGCAATCTGGCAACCTTCTTCAAGCTGTGCATAAAATGCCTTAACACCCCCTACCTTTCTTGCGATGCAGCGAATTAACCTCTAACTGAGAGTCATTATCTTGAGGCTTAGGTCCCTTTCTAAAGCTCTTATGAGGAGGAGAACCCACCCCTGCTTCACTAAGGTTCTGGTTCCCCAACCACTCTAAACTCCAAGGGCCAGAAGCCACTGGGCAATCAACCCGAGCCGGACATGACACCTGCCCATTTAATCGGGGCCCTGATGAAGACACCGAACAAACATCACCAAATTCCTCCACGCCCTTGACACCTCCCGCGTTGTTCGACGACGTGAACTCCTTCACAGCGGAACCCGCTGGCTCCGAAAGAACCGGTTGTTCCAAATTAATACACGCAACCTCGCCGTGATCCTTCGACCGAGAAAAACGCCCTTCACAGGCGTCCGAGTTTGATTCCGAGCCATCCTTGACGCCCACCTCTTTACTCAAATGACATTCCCCCGCAACACCCTCCAAGTCTTGGACAAGCTTCTCCACCAGGATATCCGTTTTAAAATCCAACCCATCCTCCACCTGCGCCTCCTCCTGCTCAGACCGGGTAACACTAATATCATCCTCTTCATCATACAGGCACGCATCATCGCCTAGATTAAAACCCCATTCCTCGATAATCTTCATCCTAACAAGTTCCCCGTCTATCAGAATCTCCTCACTACAGTTAATTATCTCGAAAGACGACGTAGCTACTAAGACCCGGGCGTAATCAAACCTGACCTTCTCCAACGAGTCAGCGTCCAAGCGCAAGAATCGACCGCAATCTAGTATACACAGTTTAAAGAAGCTAACATTCCACGCTTGAAGCGGGATCCCATAAATCCTCAGCCACACTCCTCTCTGAAACGGGAAAACCTTCTTTTCCCACCGGACCACATTCATGAAAAAATGGTCGAAGAATTCCTTAGCTTCTTGGATAATGATAACAACATCGGCCTCAGAAGAGCTACGTATCAGCACTCTCTCCGCTCCCATCGGTGTGATCACCAAATCCACAAAACCCGCATCCGCGACTCTATTCTGGATAGTCGGTATAGATTCGCCATTAACCACCGAGGCCACCACCCCTTTACTCGCCCAGGAAACGTCATCCGCCTTAGACTTGTAACTGCGAACCAGTTTTTGGATTGAAGGCTGCCCTATGCCATCAAGCGTGGCTCCACCAACACCTTTAGCAGCTTCTAACGTTACCCCGCCGCACCCCTTAAAGATCGGCCTACTCTTGGATACGTTGGCAACGACATCACCGATCCTAACGCCCTCCACCTGAGTACCAAAGCTCGAGTTCTTGGCAACTGCACCCTCCCCCTCAGGATCCGCAACACTTCCTGTTACCGTGACTTTGTCCCCTACCTGCATCCTCCCTAAATCAACATCCTTGCCTCTAACTGGTACACCCGAAGAATCATCGACCCTCCCACTCTCCTTCCTTACCCCAACGACGCTGCCCCCACCTACTCCGCCCTTCTCGACCTCTCTCGCCGCCTCCTTATCAAACCTTGCGACCTTAGCCACAATTTTGAAGTTTCCAAACCAAACAAAATTCACAGCTTTTAAGAGTTTATAAACATCGCGGACGTTAGAAAATCTCACAAAACCATACACCTCCCCCGCCACATTACGTCTCGCCGGCACAACCACCTCCTCTAACATACCACACACTTCCAGGCCCTTGCGCAAATGAAAATTCGAAAGGAGCGGCGAAAAATTTGTAAAGTAAAACGTAACATACTTACGGAAGTTCGTGGATTTAACTGCTCCAAGGTGTCCAGGAATAGCAACCTCAGGACCCGCGTTTCCGGCAGCCACGAACGGAGCGGCCTTGCCCACCACCGTCACCCTCCTTCCCTGAACGGCCAGGCTTTGCTCCCTCCGCTCCTTCGCCCGGCGCTGTCTTCCCCACGCAGAACCTCCGTCTGCCACACGCCGCTGCCTACCGTTCGTACGCAAACCTCCCTCGCTGCGCCTGAAGCTTTCAACACGCCGCCTGTAGCCGTTGCGTTTCCGCAGCCAGTCCAAATCCCCATAGTATCGTTCAGCAGCTGAATCTTGTTCGTAATCCACAGAGCCACCGCCAAGAACCGCACGTGAACCTCTCAATCTGTGAAGCCGGTCACCAGTTGATTCTCTCTCCCAGAACCGGAAATCCTCCCTCTGCCTGTCCGAACCTCGATCCGTCCGTCGCCGCGCTTTCCTCCTCCTCGGACTCACAACATGCCAATCCTCCCCAAACCCCCCCCCCCCCCCCCCCCCCCCCCCCTTATTTGTGGCACCCAGCTTGGCTCCCTCCCCACCCTTTGACCTCTCTCAGCCGACGGATCAGAGCGCCGGCGAGGCTGCTCACGTTGGAATCGCCGTCGGCGCACTCTCTCTCTGTTTCGCTCATCTTCAATGTTATATCATTATTTGTTGTTTCTTTATTTAGACATTGATATGGAATAATCCAAATGATGAAATTGAACATGTATTAATATAAATGGTTATTGCTTTGCACTTTTGCGGTTAATGAAGTAGTCAAAGTAGTTATAGTGCATTTTATGTTAAAAAAATGATTGACATCGTATAATTTTATGGTTAACGAAGCAGTGATGGTTAATGATAAAACTCAAATTTTTTTTTTTTTTAAAACTAACACAACTTGTTAAGGAATGAGTGTACTTTCTTAGGATTTGTGCTAAATATTTTGTCAACGGTTAAACATATTAAAGTACTATGAAGATAATGATTTTAACAAGAGTCAATAATGGGTGTTGCCTCTTAGGATTTATGCTTACAAGAATGTTCCTGGAACACAAATTTTAACATCAACATTGTATACATTGTTCATAGATACACATGTTGTGAATTCCATGAAAAATCACACCAATAACAGTTTTAATCATAAGCAAAAGTAGAAGTTCAAATTGACCTAATCTGGAGAAGAGAGCAGCCTTCCGTTCCACTATAATGATGAGTAACTTTACAAAAGAGATATCAATGAGTTACAAGAATAAGTCTCCCGCCTAATTCTACCCAAAGTCTCAATCTCTTCTCGTAACCAAGATACTAAATCCTAATAGTGTTTCCCAAGGTGAATCAACCCTCAAACCCTAGTGTTTGTTCTCAAGAGACAAACTCTATGCAAACCCTAATTTTGTTGTTGTCTTTCTAAACCCTTGTTTCAGCACCCTCTATCTCAAGGTTTACTCTGATACAAAGTTTATATTTATAGTAAAACATAACTCATAAATTTGGAACGAATATCACACTGAAGATACGTTTCTTTTTTATAAAGAATATTTGCATCAAAAATATAATATTCTCTTTCAAAATATATTTGCATCAAATCGTCCTTCATGCGATACAAAAATATATTTATTGTCCATAAATATATTTTCAGCACAAAATATATTTGAAACAAATCTTTTATATTTTTAGCAACAATATTCTCCATCCATCAAATTTTGAGTAAATACTACAACACTTCATGACCACAAGAGATGAAAGGATATGAGACTTAACCATTCACAACTAATTTACATATTCAGTCCCTTAACTATTTACGAGGTTTCTAGATATCCTCCTCGTGTTCATGCGTTCGTTGGTGTTTAAATTGGAAACTCAATTGTTGGTGCAATTTTCCACAATTTCATTGTGTTCATCATCATCTTCATAACTTTTGAAGGTTTATGCAGAATTTTAGTTCAATTTTATGTGTTATTGTTGTTTGAAGATGTATGAGTTTAAGTTTTGGGTTTTGTTAATTTTGGATGATGATGATGATGTGGATACCATGATTTAATTTTTATAGTGTTTTTTTTTTTGGATTAGATGATGAAGGTGATAAATTTTTCTGGATTTGGTGATGAAGATGATGAATTTTCTTGATTTGAGGATGAAGATGATGAATGTTAACGTTTTTTTTTTCTTTTACAAAAGTTAATAGAAAGAATTTACTTGGTTGACGGGGGTGAGTTAAGGGACCAAAAGTAATGAATGTGACCATATGAAACCTCATAAATAGTTAAGGAGCTGAATATGTAATTTAGCCTAAAATTTATATAAGTTCTTATCTGAATATGTAATTTAGCCTAAAATTTATATAAGTTCTTATCTGCAAGGATTTTGAAATGGACGACAAACTTAGGTAAGTCCAATACCTTTGAAGGTTTTAATGAGCGACAAACTATTGTCAAAAAGGAAGTAGTAGAATATGTCTAAAGCTATTACAGATCGAATGATTATGGGTCAGGTCGCAAAGTTAGGGTTACTCGATCAATTTATTTTACATCTTCTAACGCATAAACAACATTAAAATAAATCATAATCGAATAAAAACCAAACGTAACAATTGCATTCAAAGGGAACTCAACATGTTACATTATTCAAGCAGTCACAAAGAAGGTCATCTACATGACCTAACCTAGGAAATTAGCTATCATGATATCTAAACATAAACAAAAGAATATGTAAAATAATACATGAATCATGATCACCGTGGGTCAATTCCTCACCTCCAGAATGCCTCAGATCCCTGGTAGCCTTCACAGATCATGATTTTGCTTGTTTATTCTCGTCAGTGCATGTTTTTCAAGTGAGGCAAGACCTCTTTATTTATAGGCAAGCGTTTTTCAATATTTTTGGAATAGTCTGTGTGTGATGCACATCGCCTTGTGCTCATCACACATGAGGCAATGATTGAACACCTTCAAATCTTTCACAAGTTGCGCGATGCACATATCAATGCATGCATCACACATCTACTAGTAGTTGTACACTTATTTTCCTTCGTGAATACACGATGCACAACTCCTAGCACACATCGCGCATGAGGCAATAGTTGTCCTTTCATCAATCCCTCATTACTTTTCTCATTTCTCTTTACCGTAAAGTTTGTCGTGACTATGCCCTAAAAAAATCACTTGATTAGTCTTGTAAAAGCATAGCACGATCACAAAGTTGTCTGATTTGGGTGATTTTATGTGGTTCAAGGCCTTGTGCTTCGAATCATTCTCTCATGCTCATACATTGAATTATTTATAGTGACTATGCCCCAAAAAAATCACTTGATTAGTCTTGTAAAAGCATAGCACGATCACAAAGTTGTCTGATTTGGGTGATTTTATGTGGTTCAAGGCCTTGTGCTTCAAATCATTCTCTCATGCTCATACATTGAATTATTTGCATAAACTTGACTAAAACAATTGAGAACTTGCTAAAAAGACTCTAACATAACACATTAATGATGCTAAAAATACTATATGACTGACTGTCATCAGTCCACACCTTAGACATTTCGAATAAAAACTACCAAGATGACCAAATTGACTAATGAAAGCTTAGTTGAAAGACGAAGAGAATGTTCAAATACGTGAGCTGTGTGACACTCAAAATCCTATATCAAAATATGTACCAACATACAAGAGTTGGGAGTACAAGTGCACAATAGAATTACTAAACATATATAAACTGATCAGATTTTATTTGAAATGAGGCTCACACATGTGCTTGAAAATTCACAGGTCGAACAAGAAACATATATAAGACTTCATTTACTCAACTATTAATTTTACAAGCCCCTCTTATGACAATGAGGTGTCCATGATTCAATTGATTGATGCAGTATTACTGTCTTTTTTATTTGCATAATTACTTCCTGGTTTTCTTCAATAACCAGTCTCCTACATGAATCTTCAATGCAGCTACCGTGAGAAGTGGAATGAAGATGATAGTGAAAGTATCCCAACCAAAAGAATCACTTGAAGCCAAATATTACCTGTTACAAGAAAATATTATTTAGGTGATGAAGGAAATTCATGTATCAAAAGCATTAATTTATCATTTATCGTTTGGAGAGTTTATATGAAATTTTCAAATTTAATCACCATATCATAAGCACCAAGTGATCATAGACTTTTTAAAGAGTCTGAACCTAATCTTTATAATAAACGAGTAAGGTCGAGCTAAACTTTCAATGAGCCAGATCATAAGCTCCTCTCGAGTGGCTTGATCATTATTCCCACCATTATCAACAACATATAAAGAGAAATAATATTGTACAACTACTTTGTGACAACTTTCTCTCATACTCACATTTTGTTTTTACTTTCTCTCTATTGCTTTGTTTTTCGTGCTAATACCTGCATTTCTTTGTATATCTTTGGTTGTACTATAAGTTGTTTAAAAAATGGTTGTTCAAATAACATATCTCCATATAAATATCTAAATTAATTGATTCATTGATTAGTTATGTAAGAGTATTATCCTTAACTTTACCTTTGTTAACCAAACCACTACTCTTTCCAGCTGCAGCTGGACCTGCAGCTGGACCTTCAACTCCAGCTCCAGTTCCCTGACCTGGTGTAGCCCCTTGGTTACTTGTAGCATCCAAAGCAGCAAGTGAATAAGGAACTCCAGACTTCACAATCCAAGTATCACGATCAGTTGCATTAGCAATCTCAAAGAATTTACCAGGATAATAACCTGCTGCTTCAGTTGAAGATATACTCTTAACACCAGGCCATTTAACTCTTTTTGATGTGTCAGCACCAGGACCTTTGTTATTAAACTCATAAAATGTACATGTATCTTTAAAAGCACTTCCCATCCATGGCATGTAACCTTCAGGATCAAAAATGTCATCGATGTTTGAATCCATAATAACAACTTTGGAATATGGCTTCCATGGTCTTCCTAGGTAAGCTATTTTGGGGTCTATCTTTGCTAATTCTGGTTCACCTGTTGAAAAAATCGGAGAAACGAAAAATTATTATTAATAACAGTGACACTAAATTTTAGATTTTGTATATTTAGTTTTTAATTTTTAGTGTACCTGTGAAGTGACAACTTTGGAAAACAAAGCCACTTGAGCTGTCGGATTTGCTTCTTCCATCGGCTGCTACGAAACATTGTTGTTCATCTAATGGTTTTCTTACTATTAGTTTGCAGTTTTGGAAAACTGCAAAGGCGTCACCGTAGACCATGTCGATTGTGCCAGAGATGCTGCAGTCACGGTAGAATTGACGTTGGGATTCGGCAAAGAGTGTCGCTTGGTAACCGTCTATTTGGCAGTTGTAGAAGATTGCTTTGTCTGCTGTTACTCGGAGTGCAACTGCTTGATGTTTGTCTGGTCCTGCTGTGTTTTCGATGCTAATATCCTTTGCCATGAAGTTTTCACCATTAACACCTGCAATTCATATCCAAATTAATAAAATAGGGTTGGTAGTAATGGTGGTTGTGATCACAATTCTTGATATTGAGGAGAATCACGGTAAAATCCAGCAATCAGACATTAATCATGTCACGTTATGATTTTGGCAACATAAAGAATCATTATGTCGCAATCTAGATTATCGTCGCCCACATTTATTTTAAAGTCTATGACAGACCACCTTGATATTGACGTTGACTATCAAAAGTAAAAGTTTATAGTTTTTCTTGTAACATCCAAGACTATGACTTGATCGGTGTAAGTTTGACATAAACAAAAAACAGATATTTGTGTCTCAAAATCGTTTAACTCGTTTATCCTTTTTTTGTCGATCTGACACCCATCAAGTCACTATCCATGGTGAACCACATACCAAAGTGATTCACAGTTAAAAATAAATTCTTGAAAATTTGGTATTCGATTTAAGGACAGACTAATCCGGATTCACCTTTAACTAACCTCCAAATGTAATAAAAATCGAAAGAAAAAACTTAGCATGAATTATTTGCTACTTACCAAAGGTTGCAGTGTTGTAAGGTAAGAGACCATCGGCATAATTGAGGCTACCAGTGAATTTGGTCTTTGCAGGGCCATCACCAATGATGGTAACAAAAGCCATATCCTTAGGCACATTAACAGTCTCATTATAAACACCAGCCTTAACATAAATCACAAAATTTTGTGCATTATTGGCAGGAACAGTCTTAATAGCATCAGTTAATGTCTTAAACTGTCCACTTCCATCTTGAGCCACAACAACATTAGGTTTAACAGTTGCTTCCGCAAGAAGTCGTCTTTGCCCATCGCTAATCCATGAAGGATAACCATTAACAAGTGACAAAAGCCTTCTTTTAGCATTAGTTAATCCATTAGCAGCATCAATCATGTCAATAGCATTACTACTTAATTGGATAGAAGTGTTCAAAGCCCTAGCCATTGTTTCACCGGCTTTTGTTGTTGTATTTGCAAAACCATCCAAACATGTTTGTTGATGAGAAAGTGTGCCAGTTAACCAAACTTTGAGATCATAAGAATATTCATGTATCTTATTGATATCAAATTTATCCACTGTACCAACAGATTTATGAATTCCATCAACAGCATAATCCAAAACTTCATTACAAACTTCCATTGCTTGTTTTGTCATCTTGTCTTGTCCTAACTCTTGAATAAGAGATGAACTGTTTATGTGTTTCAATAACTCCTCTGATGTTGCACTGAAAGCTGCTTTGATAAGGTCTTTCACTCCAGCCGTTTCGGCAGGTGCTTTTGCAAGACTTTGGTGACATGTTTGTTGATATTGTGTTGATTGACATAGCATCTGAACGTTTCTTGGTTGTGCTTGTTGTGCATCAGCGACGGTGGCGACCATAGCTATAAGAAGTATGGAAGAAACACCAACAAGTACAAACTTTTTACTTTGGTCACGACCACCATTATAACGTGTTCCTCCCATATTTCAAAATGCCCTATCAAGAGGGCTAGCTCTTACTCTTAAGTTCTCAATTTGTGACATTGATTCTATATATTCACATGTTTAGAACTAATTTCACCACAAAATGTATGTTAATTACCTTGTCAAACGGAAAAATAGTTGGGAATCTGTTACGAAAAATGGTGTTATTGTAATACCTAACTCCTAAACTTGGATTATAACATTAGCTAAAATTAGTAACTGGCTAATTTTGCCATTTAATTGTTAAGTAAAGTGATAATTGTAATTGATTAGAGGATGCCATTGAATCGTAGAATTGAACACTGATATATGTTTACACGTGTGTGCATGCATAGTCTTTGCAGTTTGTTGTTGTTACATGGTCATGGTCCTTATGGATATGTTACGTTAGGTATTTGAATTGTTTATTTGTTACTCCTTAATTGATCAGTTTTTTTTTTTTTTAGGGAAAATGATCAGTGTTATATGCATATTCCTAGTAAGTATGTACCACTTTCAACTGAAATTCAAATCTTAATTCGCCACATTGAGAGTGTAACTTTTTTTGGTAAACTCAATTTAGTTAGTACCGTTTTATGGATATTTAATTTCAACTATAAAATTTTACAATTAATTAAAGAGTGCATCGGAAATACTCATTAACATTTCCTACACTCGTTAATATTTGCCTTAATTAAATTAAGAATCGTCCCATTTTAGAAATTGTCTTTACATATATGCCAACATAACCACTTCCAATCATGTGAAAATTTTAGTGCTTATTAATTATAAAATGGATGATGTGTACATGGGAGACTCATTTAAGCATTCAAATGAGATGCTCTATTGTAGATGGTCTTATTAGAGATGTTCTATTGCGTTGGTGGATGGGATTCTCATAACAGTTGAGAATCAACATCCCTAAACATATAGTATGATCTTGGTTTTTATGTAGAGAAGGAAGAAATTATAATCTTGTTTATGCTAGTTGGTGGGGTAATCTCCATTGCTTATAAACAAAAAAAAAAATCTACTAGGGGCGCCCTTTCAAATTGACATTTGGAAAATGGTGGAAATAACATTAAAAGCTCGGGATCTACATTCTTTTACATAAACACCCGAGACTAAAACACTAAACGGGTAAAATTGTCTTTTCCCTTACCACTTCTCCCCACAGCTCATACATATGTTAATTACTTTAGGAAGTACTAGCTTATGGTCTTACCACACATCTTAAGAAACTAAATGTAGATCAGGTAAGGGTCATGATAACCAATGTTACCGTATTTGGTTTCTCAACATATGCCTCAATGACACAAATTTGCGAGTAACTAACTTCACATTTATTAAAAAAATTAGTTAAGTGCAATTAGTGTTCTTGATCTCAAAAAAAATGTGCATTCTCAAAATTGTCCTTCACAAGAAATTGTTTCATGAAAGTAAAAAGTTATGAGTAGTGCTAGCAACACTCTTTTTTCAACACTCTCTCAAACACCCACTTCATTATTGGCTTGAATCAAAGTGGGTCTCACACATTGGAAATGGGTTCCACTAAAAATAGTAGGACATACATTAGTTTCATCCAATAAAAAAGTGAGTGTTAGAGAGAGTGTTGTAAAGAGGGTATCCTTAGCATTACTCAAAAGTTATTATAAAATAAAACTTTTCTTATTACGAGGTAATTTAGGAATGACATCGTTAAATAGAGTAAAAAGTAGTTAAATTTGCTTATATTTTGATATCAGTAGATGTGTATTTTTTTGGCTTGTATTTAAGACGGGCATGCCTTCAAATTTAAATGAGCAACATACCAGGAATATACAATGAAAAAACTTATTTTGATCTAAAACTTTTGCACATTACATAATGCTTCCAAAATGCATTGCAGAACACTGCTATTGTGATATAGCGTATGTTTTTTTCCCTCAGAACACTTTATTAGCGGGGTTGTGAATTCCCCTTCATGAGCTTTTATTTGGTGACATTCTATTTGTTCTCAAAGCTTGGCTCTTTGTATTTCTAATTCTAACTTGCCTATGGTACCCAAGTGGACTTCGTCCGGGCCGTCTGCGATTCTCAATGTTCTAGCAGCTGCCCACAGATGAGCCAGGACAGTGTCAGATGATACACCAGCTGCTCCATGCACTTGAATGGCCATGTCAAGCACCATCAATCCCATTTTTGGCGCAGCTACCTACAATCCAAGACCAGCCATAGTGTTGATTTGAAAGAAAAATCATATCATGAGTGAACTGATAGTAACAGAAGATTAGAGCAAGAGTATACCTTGGCCATTGCAATTATCCCTCGAGCTTTTTTGTTTCCATACCGATCAAGCTGGTCCGCAGCTTCCAACACCAGCAACCTGGTCTTCTCTAGCTCGATTCGGCACTGAACAAATGATAGCTTAGTAAGCAAAGATCATATAAAAAGTGAAATTGAAAGATGTTTTTATTTTTGACTTGCACAACTCTAATACCTTGGCCAAATCTGAAACAAATGAGCCATGCTGAGCAATCATTTTCCCAAAAGCTTTTCTACTAAGAGCTCTGTGAGCCATTAGCTGCATGCCTCGCTCGGCAGCGCCTATTAGTCTCATACAATGGTGCAGCCTTCCAGGACCTAGCCTAGCCTGCAAATGCAAGTCAGCAAAAGATGAAAAAGATGTTTTTTTGGTAGCAAGTATCTCAAACAATACAAGATATACGTCCTTTGCATAAACATGTAATTCCTTCTAGTAGAAGATATTAAAACTATCATCGGTAAGTGACTGACCGGTCATTTAACTCTTTCAGCCATGAGAGAAATTGACAGATGAAAGTTGAAGCTGTTTAGTTATATGAAGTATATCATATAAAATCATGATTGTACCTAAGAGTAGCTCAGATTATCACTTATGACTGGTTTAAATATTTTCCTTATAGATGAGGGATTAAACTTTCAATCCTGATTGTACTCTGTTTACTTAAGATTGATTTAGGATTATCTATATATGATATAAACTTTCAATCAAACGGTGAATTTCGTAATATATGTATCCTATAAAAAGTTATTGAGTGGTGTAACATTTCCTAATTGTTATGCCGGTGTAATTTGATCTGTCCTCTTCCTTATATATCGTGATTTGTTTCATTATTTAATTTGATTGAGAGTCCAATATTAGTATAAACAAGGATTAATACTGTCTTTTGTTATAACATCAAACATATCAATATGAATATAATTTAATTAGTTTGAGTATTCCTTTCCCTATTTCTATTCCTAAAATACTAATCCTAAAACTTCAACCTGTAATACTAATCCTAAAACTTCAACAATTGAAATTTTAACCTACAAAATTTGGTCTAGTGCATAACTCCATTCGACTCAACATCATGTCCTAGTATTTAAAGTAAAAGAAATGTTTTTCAACTTACTTGAGCGATCTCGAATCCACGTCCCTCACCCATTAAGATATTCGTGGCAGGCACACGGACATTCTCAAATACTACTTCAGCATGCCCATGAGGCGCATCATCAAAGCCAAACACGGTCAAAGGTCTCTTTATGTGAACACCAGGAGTCTGAGTATCCACTAAGATCATTGATTGTTGTTTATGCCTCGCTGCATTGAAGTCAGTTTTCCCCTGTGTCCACGTATTTGATCACCATCTGATCTCTAATGAAATGAAATAGCATATTAACTCATAATGCAATAACTTTTAGCCAAATATTTACCATGAGTATAAGAATTCTGCATCTTGGATCCATAGCACCACTAGTCCACCATTTTGTCCCATTTATAATATATGAATCTCCTTGCCTATGAAAAGAGAAAAATTAAGAAAATAGGTAGTTCATAGCTTCTATTTCATAGCTTCACAAATATGTAGTTCGATTGAGAAGCTAAATTCAACCCGATTAAGGTTCTGTTTGGATAAACAGCTCAATTAAGCGCTTATAGCATAAACCCTTATGGTATAAGTATTTGTGTATAAGCTATTTCTATAACAAGAGATAAAATACATTCAGATTATTTTCATCTAAGTTATAAGCTGTTTTCATAAGTTATCCTGGAGAACTAACGAAAATAATCTGAAAACAACTTATAGACTTGTCATAAGTTCTCTCAAATAGTCTCATAAGTGCTTATGTCGGTAGATAAACTCAGATGACTCAATTAATACAGCCCCTCAATCAGCTGAATGGAAAGAACATGCACATGTATTGCTTCAAGATTATAGATAATTCTACCTTTTGATGGAACACTCAATATTGGTTGCATCAGAAGATGCAATTTGCGGTTCTGTCATAGCAAATCCAGACCTAATCTTCCCCTCAAGCAAAGGAATAAGCCATTCTAGCATTTGTTCTTTATTTCCGTTACGCAATAAAACCTAAAATGCAAGACTAATATTACACCCTTATCGAACAAAAATGTAATGATGATAGAGAAAGTGTTAAATTTGATTAACCTTGCAAACCTATAATATCATCTTACCTCCATGTTACCTGTGTCAGGCGCACCACAATTAAATATTTGTGGAGCCCAAAGAGAATGACCCATGAACTCACAAAGGTATCCATATTCGAGATTTGTTAGACCAGCCCCCAACAACAAGTCATTTGAATCAGCAGAGAGATTATTATTGCTCCCATCAAACAGAATTTTCTTTGCCCTTGCAGCACTATCAACCTGCATAAAAGCAAACACATTCACAAGATTTAGTCTAAAAACATAATACCAAACAGAGAACATTTAGTATTTTGTTTCACATTATTATAAGTGGTATCAATATATTCTCCTTATAAGATTATCATGTTCTCTCTACCTATATTTTATTCTATCTAAATATGCCCTACCATTTCAACCTATAGGTTAAAGTTTAGATTAGTTTCTAGCAAATAGCAACATCTTAGTTAACTTATGTCTATGGTTCTCCAGTTATGGAGAAGTCTTTACAAACTTATCGATGTTCATAGAAAAGTTAAATGAATGAGCTTTTGCAAATTTGAGATGCAACGGCTAATTTCAACTCACACGGGAATTGGTTTAAAACCGATGGTTACCGCAAGATTCTTTTAATAGGTCTTTTTCCACGCATGCATCTTGAGAAGTTTATCCAAACATACTTGTAATGATTCCACAATTTTGAAACTTCCACATAAGTATTATAATATCTCAATGTGAAACTCAAAGCTTGACCAAAGATGTTTATTTATGTAACAGTCTCTTTAAAGTATAAACACATTCTAAAAGCATGAACCCTATGTAAGGTTGAATACTTCATATTGTAAACCACCACGTTTAGTTCATTCTTAGTGGCCCATAAATACTAATGTTGTTTCAGATTATCGAACATTTGAATAATAGCGTGAACTTAGGTCCCCTAAGATGTATCTTAGTAGTATGAGTTGGGACGATGAAGGAGTATTAAGAAGGAGGTCCAGGATTTGACCCCTGCTGCTAACAAATTCCCTCTTCTCCTAAGAAACTAACCACTGACATTTTCTTATCCAAAAAAATACAGTAATAGTGTGCACTTTGAGAAGAAAACAGTGAAAACCCTTGTATACTAATTGCTAAGGTCTAATGACAAAGAAATTAGTGCCTATTGTTAAATATTTTGGAGGAAGCTGTAATGTTTCAAAAACAGATGGAAAGATGTTAAAAGCTTCTGAAACAACTAGTTGCAGATAAAATATATCACAGAAGAGCAGAACATAGATACATACAGGAATCCATAAGTTCCACAAGCCTTCTTTCTTTGCTAACTCCTTCAATTTTTTCTCTGCTGGGTGAACAGTCCAACGTGCTTCTGATTGGGAAAGTTTATAAAACTCCTCTTCCATGGGGTATATGTGTTCCTCCATGAACTTAATTATTTTATTCCTTAGCACTAAAACCTTTTGACTAGGAGCAAACCTTCCCTCATTTGGGAGGTCCTGCACTAATTCTTTTGCATTTACACCTGATTTGTTAAAAGTTAAAATACCTCAGATATTAGTGTAGTAATATGATTAGCTTCTGCAACAGCAATAAAATATATGCGACGCAATGTGAGAGCCCATTGGTATAGCTACCTGAAGGAGGATGCTGAGGAAGCACAACTTTGCGTTCAATAAATTCCCAAGCAGCTTCAATGAGACCATTAGCAAGTACTTCTGTGTAACGAGCACGCTCACCACCAGATGCATTACCCTATATTGAACACAAAGAAGCCACATATAATTAAGAATATGTTTGGATTGACTTATTTGAGCTTATCTACTGGCATAAACACTTGTGAGACTGTTTGAGAGAAATTATGAAAACAACTTATGACATGTCTATAAGCTGATTTCAGCTTATTTTCAGGATAGCTAATGAAAAGAGCTTATAGATTATATAAAAACAGTTTGACTTAATTTTATCTTTTGCTATGGAAATAGTTTATACATAAGCATATGATAAGTGCTTAAATAATTTGTTTATCTAAACAGAGCCTAAATCCCAAACTCAAATGACAGTAGCATCTCTAACAAGTTTGGATACCTTAACCCATCTATTATACACTCCAGCATAAATTGAAGCGCCTCGGAAAAAAGAAAAGGCAACATAGAACTTCCATTCAGCAACAGGCCATTTTCTTCCCTGGCATCAAAAACTCATTGTTAGAATTCTTTAGTAGAGGAATTTTCTTCCAAATTGAAAATATATAGTAACAGCACTTACTGCTAGAGAGCAATATTCAGCCAAAAACTCTGGTAGAGAGGGAATTCCCTGTGGCAATCCAGAACGTTCCATACCTTCTTGTACACTCTTTTCGCCAATATCTTTAACATAACACTGTCAAAGAAAAAAAAGGCATGAATTACACTGGTAATTCAGTTAATCAACAATTTATGTATCTATGATTCTATTTTAGGAACATTTTAACAAACTAAAAAAAAAAATATGAAAATAATATCTATCAAGATCTAAACAAAAATCAGGTGCAAAACAACTACGCAAAGCAATGTAACAAATCCATCTTTATGCACCAAGATCTTGATTCAGAACGTCAAAATATAGTACATACCATACAGATATATGCAACATCACACATTTGGTTACCAAGGGTAGATAGTTCCCAGTCAAGTATGCCAATTACTCGATCCTGCAACAGAAACAAAACTTATCAGGCATAAGACCTGGATTCTAACTCCAAAATGCTAATCTTAACACTGTCCAGATTCCAGAATATTATGCATATGGCAACATAAATTTCGTTTTCTTTAGCATGATAGTTATGATACTCTGGTTTTGACCATTACAAGATAGAAAAATCTATGCATTGATATCAGAAAAAAGAAAAAGGACTTGGTTTTTCAGCCAACGGAACTTTGGTAAAGCTTATAGTTTTACCGAATGAACCTTACCTCTGTTGGATGGAACACAAGATTGTCAATGCGAAAATCTCCATGAACCAAACCTGCTGTTGCTCCTGAAGAATCTTCAGAAGGGATATGATGTCGTAGCCAATCAACCAAAGCAAACATTTTTGGATTGCTTGCAGGTTTACCCTCACTGGTTGAGGAGACATATTGCTTAGCCCATCTCTCAATCTAAAATAAATAAACAATCCATTAATGCTATCAAGTTGGTATCTGGTAATATAAAACTAATTTGATCCTAACCTAACCCTTCTTTTGTTGCTTATATAAGTTCAATGCAATTGAGTTCAGTTTTTCTATAATCCATACAGTGATTTTTCTCCCTATCCTAATAAAATATATCTATTTGATAAAAAAAATTCTTCTTCAAGAGATAACCTTGACCGTAAACAATGAGACATATCTGAAAGAACTTACCTGTCTTTTGCAATAATCATTACGTCGCCCGTAATTTCCCAGACCGATGGAATCCACATTAGCAGAATGTAATGAAGCTAAGGTTTTTGCAGTTTCCCGATAGATTGCGCTCCTACTCTCTGGTGCCATACCCTGACACATTCATTTAACACAATTCAACAACAAAACTAATGACAATCATGGTTTTCAATTGCGATCCACAGCGACAGCTGCAGCTGCAATTCAAAAGGATTTTGAGATCTCTGCAATGGCATTGCAACTGCAATTTTGATTTCATTTTAGGTTCCCAACGAAACCACGGCCCCAACACAATTTAAAACCACGATGACAATTCAGTCCTACTATCAGTAATTTTAGTTTAGAAAACTAAAGATGCATATGAACAAACCATACTGGTAATTTGGGATCGATGAATATCCGTCCTTCCAAATACTCCATAATATAAAATGGTGTTCCAATAACGGTTGCATCATTGCACAAACAGAAAACTTTAGGAACTGGAACATTGGTATTATTTCCTAGAGCCTGGAGAACCTGTAAGTTGAAGGACAAAAAAGAAAACAATCAATTTTCTTTCTCACTAACAGTCTAACACAGTTTCAAAGATCTATCAATTCAATACAGACCTCTTCAGATTGGCTTATTCAAGCTTATCTACTGACGTAAGCACTTGTAAGACTATTTGGAAGAGCTTATGGCATGTCCATAAGTTCTTTTCACCTTACTTCCACAAGCTCGTCAAAATAGTTTATGAAAATAGCATATAGCTTATATAAAAAAATCGACTTTATTTGACATTTTGTTATAGAAATAGCTTATACATAAACACTTATACGACAAGCGCTTATTTATGTTATACAGGACTAATTAATTTGTTTATCCAAAACATGTCTCATTCTATACCAACAACTTTTTCAATTCCAAAATAAGTTAACATTCAAAAATCATCCATGAATCATTGTAAACCAGAATCTGTTATTTATACCATAAGAGATTAGGATTAAATATACAAACCTGAAACTCTCTTTCAACAGCATGAGCTGAAGCCAACAATTTCCCAGCAGGCTTTTTCCTAAGAACATATTTCTTCACAATGGATCCATTTGAACCAACTTCCATCAAGTATGTTGGATTAGATTGTCCATGTCCAAACTATATAACAATTCAAAACAAACCAACAAAATCAAAAACAAAAAGAACAAATTTTGATGCAAACCAAGATGACCCAGATGGATAAAAAACGCAAAAATGAATGAAAAATTTAACCTGGGAGAGATTGAAATGAGTTGGAGAAATAGGGAAGCCAGAAACGTTGGAAGAACAATAGCGGAGGAGAGAGTCATGGTTGAAATGGTGAGAGTCAGGTGAATTCCCCGCCATATCCAAATCCAAATTTGATCTGAGAGATATGAAGAAGAAGAAGATAGAGTTGGGGGGTGTAAGTAGCAGTGATGTGTTGAAGACAATCAAATCAATGATGATGATTACAAAGATGTTTGTGTCTGTCTGGTTGAATTGATTTTTCAAACGTTTACATAATAATATGATAATTTATTTGGTCTTTGCCATTTTGGTCGTCATTGTAGGATAGTAATAATGACAGAATTTTCAATACATATTTTTCAAAACAATTTACTAGATCAGTTGAAATTTCAACTAACAACGGTGAATTCCCTCTGACGGGATGATTAATGATTCTATTAATAGAAACTTTATTTTAAAAATATAAATCTTTACTTTTTTAACAATAATTACATAACTTTTTATGTAAACTTACTTACTTTAGTATATTAACCAATGATCAAGGGTAATGGTTAGCATTTTTCTTATAAAAATCACCAGATGTATTTATTATTTTTTAAATTTTGTTAAACAGAGCTTTGGGACGTTGGTTAATGAATTCATACATAGAAATTTTGTATTGTTGTTTACAAAATTTATTTGTTTTGAATGCATAACCATTACTCCCGAAACATTCTTTAGTCTTCTCCATAATATAAATATATTTGTTATTTATATTTTAATGTGTTGATGAGTGGCGACCTCCTCTCAAAATTTCCTCATCTCTGGTTAAAAGTGTTTTGATTTTTGTGTATGAAACAATATACCATTAAACTCTCGCCATTCATCAACACATTTCTAAACATCAAATTAAATAAATATAAGTTAGATACACAAAATATTTTTAATTTTAATAAATGAGAAAGTTATATAACTTTTTTCATAATAAATCAATTTTATCTTTTATTTTAATTCGTATGATTTGTTATTGTGAGTGACAAGCAAAAATCAATTAATGCATGTTTAGATTTGTCATTAAAGTTAGACTCATTCACACACGAAGGCAACACTAACATTTGCATTCTTCTTTGTATTAAATTATCTTAAGTTTGAAGACGATTATGCAATAATCTCCAAGCAAATAATGATATTTTCAATGAAAGCAGTTTATTTCAAGTGACTTTATACAAAGAGGAATCACCAACTTCTTCAAAACTTGATATCAAGTCACAAGCTTTCTTTAAGTGAAAATGTGTCACATCAAAATTAATATCCCAATTCCATGTTTCCACCAACTTCTCCTTCGACAGAGAGAAATTTCTTCTCCAATTCCAACAACCTCTTTCAACACTATTAGCTAACACCATATTCTTCGGAGTCACATTTTTCTCCAACACTAAATTAAACAACATACTAAAATGCTCCTTTAAAACCTGCACACCAACCAAGGCTTGTGCCCAAATAATTATGTTACTAACATTTACTAATTTCTTATTAATTTTATCCATGAATCATCTCCCTCTTCTCCTCTCATGAATTCCTAACACTACAAAAATTATACATTTATCCAAATCGAATCTTTACATCCCAAAACCACTTCACCATTTGCATGATCATCTTTATGTGCTAAAATTTGACGTGAAAGTCCATCATTCTCTCTCATCAATTTGCAACACCACTTCCCTTAAGAAAGTTCCATCTCTTTAGCCAAATACACTTTGTCCCAAATAGAACCATTAAATTCTACAATTCTCTTCACTCTCACTCCACCAAAGAAACTTTAAAAGAGACTCAATTTTAATTAAATTAAATTAAATTGTTATATCTTCCGAGAGATTTATTAAAAAAAAAATTGAGAGGAGAGAGATTTTATTTAAAATAAAATTGTTAGTTTTTATTTTGCGGTTACTATATCGCAATATTGATTAAATATACATTTTTGATTATTTTTAACAGAAAACTTAATTATCCCTTCTAAATCAAAAAACTTAATTATCAATGATTTATTAATAGTCGGGCCCCTCCTGCTGTTTTTTCCTTCAAAATTTTCATATATAGTAATTTTTTTTGAAGGATTCATATATACTAATAATAGTCAAACCTTGTTAGTCCAAAAATAAGGATAGGGTCAACACTCAACAACGTGTAAAAGAAAGTTGGGTGGAAATTCAGGCGAGACCAATGAGCGACTGTGCGTAATGGAATACTCGTAAGTTGTAAATAGGGGTAGTATTTATAATAGAAAAGATAGTCGAAAATAGACATAGGTGATTTAAGCATGTAGTGAGAAGGGTTACAAATTTTGTAGTATGGATAATATATCAGATGAAAGATAATAAGATCATCAAAGACAGATGAAGATCAAGAAAAACTATTATAAAAGATTTAGAAATTAATGAGTCGAACCGAAACTTGGATTATGATATGACGTAATTTGATCATGTAGCCAATCTCACTTAGTTGAAAAAAAGTCTAGTTGTTGTTGTATCCATTTCATGTGTTAACCTCTTCTACCCCATTTTTCATAATCAAATTAATTTGTTTGAATTTGCTGCATTTATATATATCCTTTATTAATTGTTCATTTATGATAGGGATAGAAACAAATGATAAATTAATAGGATCTCACTAACAGGTTTCATTGATCTTTTGCTTATGTGTATTTCTCTTAGAAATGGAATCCAAATTAATAGGCAAATAACTCATTTGGAGTTGGCTTGGGATCTTGGAGTGTGCTCCTCTCAAGGTCTCAGGTTCGATTCACTCTGGTGACAATTTCGGTGGGCAAATCCATACAAAGATAAAAACTTGATGAATATTTGGCAAGTGTACCAAAATCAATCGAAGTAATAAAAATTCGTATCCACGAGGACTGTATTTAATTTCTACTTTGTTGTATATTGGCTTCAAATTGTGAAAGCAGGAACAGCCCAGAAATCGTGACACGATTTGGGCATCGTGGCACGATTTGCTTGGCAGAGAGCATGTCTTGTGAGATGGAAAATCGTGACACGATTTGGGAAATCGTGACACGATTTGGGAAATCGTGACACGATTCAACAACTTCCTCAGCAAGTTTACCTGAAAGGGACTGGTCACAATGGTTGGATAAGCAGAACCGTGACACGATTGGGCCAAATCGTGACACGATTTTGGAAGATTGTGACTAGTATATAAGAGGTTTTCTGCATTCTTTGAAGAAGAGCTGAAGCAAGAGGTCTAGGGTTCACAAAGGGGGGAACTTGAGGGTTGAGTACCTTTGTAGGGATAGTCTCTTGGGTTGGGATAAACATTGTAAACACCTTGGGTAGTGAGATTACATCATTGGAAGGATCATAAGCTTCCTCTAGTGTAATCTCTTGTAGGTTCATATGAGTGAGGTGGGTCAAGACAAAGGGTAGAGATTAGGTTTGAAGGTTGATTTCTTGTAACCTTTTGTAACATCTTATCATAGTGGATTGGAGAGCTGCTCTCTCCCCCAGAGTATGTCATATTGACTGAACTAGGTTACCATTTCGTGTGTGTTTGTTTTCCTTAAGCTTTATTATCTTCATGTTTGTTAATGTCATTGTTTTAAGCTCTACACATAAAGTTTAGGTATGTTTTGTTGTTGTTGCTTGAAGGCACTTAAACCTAGGATTACCACTACCTTTTGCTCCACACATCTTTACAAGTATTGGTGTGATAACGAACCGTAGTTTTTTCACAACATACTTAGCAATTTCATTATTAAAAAGGATGTATAAATTTATATTGATGCCCTTGGCAGTTGAGTTGTTTTTGTAACATAAACAGATTAAAAATAAAAGATTGGTTTAGAAAATATGGGAGAAGCATGGTTAAGACCTTCAAATCCTCTAAAGCTCTCCTACGGTAATTTGCACTCCTAGTTCAATCAATGATTATTTAGTTTCACGACAGATTAACTTAGTAATTTTACCCAATCCCTTGACCTAGAATTCTCCCCGCAAGTGACAACCCCTTAATCTCTTTAGTGAATTCGAAACTGTTGAAGGTATTAAAAGAACGTTAATCCCTATGTGATAACCTAATAATGATCTATTTCTAGCTTGATTACTTAGGTTAAACCTATTACCTAGTTCAGAGTCAAAAGCCAGGGTTAGTGGTCATTCAATCTCTATGATCAATTTGCATATTCATAAAGCGAGGGTCAGTAGTCGATGATAAACATACAAAAAACATTAACAAGAAGTAATATGAATAAAGATTAAACTTTCATTAAAATTCAAAAGAGTTCAACAAGTAAGGGTTCCCGTAGGATTACATTGGATTCATCTCAAGCTTAACCACAAAAGAATCAGTTACTCATAGCTAAAGTATAAGCTAACTAACATAAGAAAAAGGATTCATACATGTAATGGATGATTGACTATGAGTTGCGATGGTTGCCCACCAGTTTTGCAAAGCTTCTGCTCAAAATATGCTTTAGATCTCAAAATTTATGAACCCATAGGTCAAAAATGCACCTTTCTATATATAGACATCTGAAAATCGGCCCCCAAGCCCACAAAATCAGTGCCCGAAGGCCCAAAAACGCGTGCACCATCAGGCAAAATCGGCGCCCGGACTCTCCAACTCGTGGCCCAATTTTTTACGCAGCTATTGGCTGCTTGGAAGCTTGAATTCGGCGCCCGAATGTCTTAATTCGGCTCTCGAATTTAGTTTTTGCTGGCAATCCGAAATCTTCATTTTCTTGTGATTTCAGCTTCTTAATCTTGAAGAATTACGCAAATTTTGATGCAAACCAAGATTTTTTTGTGAATTCAAAACAAACAATCAAAATCAAAAACAAAAAGAACAAATTTTGATGCAACCCAAGATGACCCAGATGGATAAAAAATGCAAAAATGAATGAAAAATTTAACCTGAGAGAGATTGAAATGAGTTGGAGAAATAGGGAAGCCAGAAACGTTGGAAGAACAATAACGGAGTAGAGAGTCATGGTTGAAATGGTGAGAGTCAGATGAATTCCCCGCCATATCCAAATCCAAATTTGATCTGAGAGAGAGAGAGAGAGAGAGAGAGAGAGAGAGAGAGATAGATATGAAGAGGAAGATAGAGTTGGAGGTGTAAGTAGCAGTGATGTATTGGAGACAATCAAATCAATCAGAGACCCCGATGATGATTATAAAGATGTTTGTGTCTGTTTGGTTGAAGTGATTTTTCAAACATTTACCTAATAATATGATAATTTATTTGGTCTTTGCCATTTTGGTCGTCATTGTAGGATAGTAATAATGACAGAATTTTCAACACATATTTTTCAAAGCACTTTACTGGATCAGTTGAAATTTCAATTAACAATGGTGAACTATCTCTAACTGGATGATTAATGATTCCATTAATAGAAAACTTTATCTTGAAAATATAAATCTTTACTTTTTTTAACAATAATTACGTAACTTTTCGATGCAAACTTACTTATTTTAGTATATTAACCAATGGTTAGCATTCTTCGTATAAGAATCACCAGATGTATTTATTATTTTTTTAATTTTGTTAAAGAGAGCCTTGGGACGTTGGTTAATGAATTCATATATAGAAATTTTGTATTGTTGTTTATAAAAATATATTTGTTTTGAATGCATAACCACTACTTCCGAAACACTCTTTAGTCTTCTCCATAATATAAAAGATATTTCTTATTTATATTTTTATGTGTTGATGAGTGGCGACCTCCTCTCAAAATTTCCTCATCTCTCGTTAAAAGTGTTTTGATTTTTGTGTATGGAACAATATACCATTAAACTCTCGCCATTCGTCAACACATTTCTTAACATCAAATTAAATAAATATAAGTTAGATACACAAAATATTTTTAATTTTAATAAATGAGAAAGTTATATAACTTTTTTCATAATAAGTCAGTTTTATCTTTTATTTTAATTCGTATGATTTGTTATTGTTAGGGACAAGCAAAAATCAATTAATGCGTGTTTAGCTTTGTCATTAAAGTTAGACTCATCCACACACGAAGGCCTCTTTATATTAAATTATCTTAAACAACATACTAAAATGCTCCTTTAAAACCTCCACACCAACCAAGGCTTGTGCCCAAATAATATGTTACCACCATTTACTATTTTCTTAGTAATATTATCCATGAGTCATCTCCCTCTTCTCCTCTCATGAATTCCTAACACTACAAAAATTATACATCTATCCAAATCGAATCTTTACATCCCAAAACCACTTCGCCATTTGCATGATCATCTTTATGTGCCAAAACTTGACGTCAAAGTTCATCATTCTCTCATTAATTTGCAACACCACTTCCCTGAAAGAAAGTTCCATCTCTTTAGCTAAATACACTTTGTCCCAAACATTAACATCAAATTCTACAATTCTCTTCACTTTCACTCCACCAAAGAAACTTTAAAAGATATATAGGTGTAGTATTTATAATAGAAAAGATAGTCGAAAATAGACATAGGTGATTTAAGCATGTAGAGAGAAGAGTTACAAATTTTGTAGTATGGATAATAAGATCACTAGAGGTAGATGAAGACTAAGAAAAAATATTATAAAAGATTTAGAAATTAATGAGTCGAAACATGGATTATGATAAAATATTATGACGTAATTTGACCATGTAACCAATCTCACTTAGTTGAAAAAAGTCTAGTTGTTGGTGTATCCATTTCATGCGTTAACCAATCTCTCTCACCACTTTGCTTTATTTATATATCCTTTATTTTTGTCATTTATGATAGAGATAGACACAAATGATAAATTAATGCGATCCAACTAATAGGTTTCATTGATCTTTCGCTTATGTGTATTTCTCTTAGAAATGGAATCCAAATCCAAATTAATAGCCAAGTACAACCAAGGACAATACTACTCTAACATTCTAAGTCAAAAGGCACAACTTGTGACCTAACCCCCCCTAATTTGCACTTGCTGTCAAACGGTATGCTTTGTCCCACCAACCATATAATTCTAACAAGAGAAAATAGATATACGGGTAAGTTGAGTATTCTTTTTTATGTCAATACAAGGAGGTGACAAACATCATTAAAACATGTACATAAAATTGTGATGTTTTGAATTCAAATCCTAATAAAGGTATCTAACTAAAGAATTTTAATATTGTTTGTTGAGTTAGACTTTATGAACTTTAATAGAAGCACACATACTATTGAAAAAAAGGACAAAAAAATCAGTAGAGGTTCTAGAAAATGTGTGGGTTCTTCATTCCACACCTCCTTTGGGTTACAAATAGTTTGTTTAGCAAGCATATGATGAGCAATATAATTTCTATTACGCCTAGTGTGAGTAAACAAAATAAGAGAAATGCTTTTTTTTTTTGAGGAAGAGAAACACATATATAATTAATAATTACAACCTTAAATTAAAATTATTTGACACACTCATAAAATACATATAATTTAAATATTTTAAAACATATATATTATTTAATTATTTTCTCTTATATTAATTTTCATTTATGTGTGTGTTTAAATGAATTTTATTTACTTGTGATCAAACAAGTATATCTCACAAAAGAATGAGAGTGATCTCCTGCGAAAGGTCTTTTGTTCTTTCTTTCTTTTCTACATTCCCAAGAGCGACAAAACTTTAGGGAAGAAAAAATTATTAATTTTGTTTTAACACCGATGAACATTTTATAATCGTCTTTCAAAATATTTGAACTCTATTTGTTGAGGTTATAAAATCATACTTCTGTTGTCGAGATGACATTAAATAAAAAATGTCCACTTCATAGATTCATATTTTTTAGGGAATGATAACTTGTGCCCTTAAGGCACAAGTTAATGAGTTAAATCTAGAATTTTTTTGTTAGAATTTGTGCATTGAATTTAACTTTTTAACTTTTAATTAAGGGTCTTGCTAACGAGTGTCCTCAGAGCAATGATTGAAGAAACTATCAATAGAAACTTTGTCTTGAAAATATAAGTTTTGATTTTTGATTAAGTAATAATTACATCATTTTTTATAAAAAGTTACTTGTTTTGGTTGCTTAACCGATGCTACGAGGGCATTGTTTAACATTCTCCTTTAATTAATTGAATGCATAAATCTTAAGAGAATATTTCTATTTTTAGGTTGCTTAACATGTGCTCTTAGGGCACAAGTTAACATGACTTTTTTATTTTTATTTTTATCATGTATCTTTATATATATTTACAACGACTAATCTCTTCATTAAGATAACTAACCCATATGCTCTAGTCTCTTATTCGATTAAACAACCAATAATGATACCAATAACATACTCTTTAACACAATTTTTTTAATTAATTTCTTATTGGTTAAAACTCACGAATACCAACAAGTTTATAAGAGACCCACATGACTTGAAGAGATCTATATGAATCTTAAGCAAGATATAAAAATATGTTGAAAAATGTATGTTATAGAATGGATTGATGTCACTTCTCAAAAAACTAGAGAATTTAAGAAATTTTCTCAATTAAAAATTGATAAAATTGGTTCAATAGTAGCAGTCGCGTACTTAGTAATAAAAACATGGTTTTAAGTAGAGTCGTTTGAAGAGTGGCCTTGGTTTGCATCGTGGTGGTGGAAAGATATTTCGGTGGGAACAAGTTGGTTCAATGGTAGGGTGATGAGAAAGGTGGAGAATGGAAGGAATACGAGCTTTTGGGATGATCCTTGGGTGGGGGATGCACCCATGCGTATTTCCTTTCAAGGTATATACTCAATTTCCATCCAAAAGGAAGCGAAGGTGAGTGATATGTAGGGGTGAATGAGAGGGTTGTTGATTGATCTTTATTTGTGGCGTAGATCACTTTCTGTGTGGGAAAGAAGTTTGTTGAATAAACATGTGTGGTTGATATGGGATTGGAGAAGCTTGGTGGTGGAGGATAGTTGGTAGTAGAGGGCGGAGGAGGGAGGGATGTTCTCGATGAAGTCAGCATATAAGTTACTTGAGTAAATATTGATTGCGGATGACCTTTTGTGCCATTCTTAGGAGGTGGTGTTTCAGACGATTTGGAAGATTTTGGTGTCATCCAAGGTGGCGGTTTTTTTTTTAAAAGTTACTCACGTCCGTATTCCAACATAACTTAACCTTGCAAGGAGGAATTGCTTCCCTTCGGAGAACAATTTCAATTGTGTTTTTTGTGTTAGTGGTGCAAACATCTACTCACCTTTTTTTTTATTTTGCAATGTCAAGTTTTTATGTTGTGGTCTAAGGTGTTGGGTTGGCTTGAAACAAATATCATTAACCTCTCAAAACTTGTTTGTTCATTTTGAAAGTTGGAGGGGAGAGATGAGGAATAAGAAGCTTCTTAAAGATTGGTAGTTGATTTGGCATGCATATCTTTGGGTAATTTGAAAATCTAGAAATGATGTAATCTTCAATAATGGTACTAAGGAGGTAGACAAAATGGTTGAGGAGATTAAGACATTGTTTTGACAATGGAGTTTAAGTAGATTAAAGATTCATTCTTGTCTATTCTACGAATGACATTGGAACCCAAAATATTGTTTATCAGATAGTTTCTTGGTTTGTGGCGGTGGTTGCGTGTTTTTACGACGCCTTTTGTAATGTTTCTTTTCGCCCTCTTGTTCTGTTTGTTCGAGGGAGGTCTAAAATATATGCTGCTTAAAAAAAGTAGCAGTCATTTGTGATTACGTCATAATCCTTGATATTGCGGAAAGTTACAATCAAATACGGCTGATACAACCTTAATTTTGGCCACCTTGCGCTTTAACTACATTACAAATTGTTATGTCGCGACACAAAGCGCATGGATCTTCAATTAAAATCCTAATAAAAAATAAGCCGAACCAAACGTCTTATGAATGCACCTGCGTTTTGCCTCAGAAATCTTATGAAATTAATCAGGGAATGTGAAATCCAGAAATTTCATGCTCAATTTTCTTATTATGGCCACCGTGACAAGTGAGAAATGTAGGAAGACCACAAGTCATAACATCTACAACTGTTAGGCCAAAGGCTTCATAAAAAGCACTCTGCAATAGGTAACAAAGAAATGCTTAAAATTTAGTTAGGATCAATTTCTAGTTCATGTGAATTTTTTAATTTGAAATAATGTCAATGAAATGTGATGCAAATATTTCATATTCCAAATTTCTAAGTTCAACTGGCGATAGGGTGTCTAAGGGTAGAAACTTTTAAAATCATATACAATCAAAATTTTGGACACACTAAATCTTTGCTTTTGAATTCTTTTATTTGAAATAGCTAAATTAGTCCACTTAAATTGATACTGGAGAGAATCGAACTTGAGACCTCGAGGAGGAGCACACTCCCAGATCTCAAGGCAATACCAACAGAACAACCCAAATGAGTTTCTGCTTTTGAATTCTTAGTAGCATGTTGTACATGTGTCCATTGCTTCCTTAGTTTACCGTAATAATCTCTTAGCTTACATTCATTAAGCACTTTTAATATTTAATGAATTGGTACATAAACTCAGTTGATCATGCTAAGTGCAAAGTTGCCAATGTATAGCCTTAAAACACAAGGATTAAAAATGCTTAAAACAACCAAGTAAATATTCATTAAATGTTAATACATTCCAACTAAAGAAAGTTAGCTCATAATAAGCTCAAAAACAACCAAGTAAACAAAGTTAAGATTCTTTGCTATTAAAAGGTGAGACCAAGGAAAACATAAAGGAATTTAGGAAGACAGCAAGAAAGCCAAAATCCAGTGAATGGTTAAGCACCAATTCAACTATTTTTAGGGATGGTAACGAGTTGAGTTTGGTTTCGTCTCCATACACGTGGTTTGAAAAAATACATGTACCTGGATTGGTGCCCGTTTAGGTAGCAACTTCAATACCCTTATATCCATTACCTACGTTTTAACTATAGATAAAAATCCTCTTGCAATTTAATTAGGATTTATATTTTTTAGTATGCATTTTTTAAAAGGTCGTGTTAACTTGTGCCCTAAGGGCACAAGTTAAGAAGTTTAAAATGGAAATTAAATATAATTTTTATATTGAAAGTTTAACTTTTACAACTTTTAAGACATTGGATGCACAAATTCCAAGAAAAACTTTCTACATTTGGTTTCTTAACTTATGTCTCAAGGGCACAAGTTAACATTTCCCTTTTTTAAATTAGGATTTAGAAAAGGACTAGAGCCTCTCTCCACTAAATCTTTTTCTATTTTTCTCACATTTTTCACTCATGATTCTTGTAACTTGATAAGCTCAATAAATTAAGTATAATGGGAAAAACATTCTCATTTTGACATGTTGAAAAGAATAGGAATATCTTGGTAAAAGGTACATGGAATTGGGTTCATAGTTTTGAAGAGAGGTGAGTGTGATAACCAGCTCCAGCACATGGTGCATATGTTGTTTGCTGACCTCATATTCAAGAAGATTTTTGACATCATATTTATACAAGTCCAATTTAACAATCATATTTCTAGTTGAAAATATTTAAAATTATTTAAGAAGTGTTTCACACTCATTTTAGCTTACTTTATTTTCAAATCATGTTTCTATTATTATTTCACATACATGCACCCTTTGCATAAAATGTATGAATTATTTTCTGTACCATTCAACATTTTCCTGATTCTTTTGATGACTGGCCGGTGATATATATTCTTCCAAGTCCGATTGCATGCACAAATTGATCAAAGAATATTAATAACCATTAAGACGTGGAAAGTATGAGATTCGTTTTTTATTTAGACACCAAGATACCAGATTCTCTATGAAGAAAATCATAAAAAAATGGACATGGAAATAGATATTCTCACGGCTTATATCATCTAACTAAATTAATTTGGTTTTGCATATTGGTTTAGACCGCGCCTTAGGTCGGTCCGTCATGATCTTAGGTTCCACTTTTGAGTGAACCCAATGCAAAGAACCTAATGCCGCAGCTGCTAGTGACTCAACAACTTGAAATGGCTCCCAATCATTGGATTCAAAGTGTTTTTCGCTCTTACTAATTTGAGTTTCAGAGTGTTTGCAGGAACGCCTCCGGTTCACCCAATCTTCTTAATCATCCATATTCACGTTTAGGCAATACAATTGTTGCTTATTCTTGTGTGAAAATCACTAATTAATCGACCATAATAAGATTTGTTAACAATTTTATATATCTCTAGGTTATTTCTCTTGTCTAATTAAAAATATTAGAGTAGAATGTACTTCAACCCATCATCATATCAATGATCGCAATTACATAGATTGAAGACACTTTTTTTTCTTCTTTAATTTACTATTTGATTCTTACCCAGAATATTTTTGTAACAATTTCTTACATTAAATTATTACATGAAAATATACATGTATAAATTTGGAGAGTAACTCTGAGGGTAAGTTAAATCCACGATTATATACCATCATTTTTTTATGTAACACAAAACAAAACTTTTTTTTTTTTGTTAAAGCAACCATTGTTTTCTTTTTCAATTCGTGATATTTTGAGTTGTGCATATCTATTTTTTTGGTAGAGTTGTCCAGATCTTTAAGGGACCACAAATATCACCATATTAGATTAATAAAGGTGGCCTATTCTCCCATTTAGTACTATATACTAAAGTCTCAATTAACTATATTGGGTCTGATCTACTTTCATTTCTATATGAATATCAAAGTATTGAGAAGATAAATGTGAATATGTTCCATCTAAAAGCGGGAACAGGACATTCCAGAATGAATCCTGTGTTTATAGTAGCGTTTCATACACTTAATTAGTAGAATAAGATAAAACTATTTTTGCTTACAATTTTTATTTTTGGAGAAGTGGAAAATTATTATTTATTAACGTGACACTAATGTCCATTTTACGATCGTTCATAATTTAAAATCAAACACTTACCACACTATGTTGTTGGATCTTGATGGAAATCTAATGATCATCGCATTGAGTTTTGAACAACCAAAAAAGTGGAGTTGAACGTTCCATCTTCATCTAAAATCTTAAGGCATTGAGTATAATAGTCATCTCACCTATATATTGCTAATTATTGTTATACCAACAATTTCTCTCTCAAGTGTGATAAATCATCTGAGTATGCTCCACCTCAAACTAAAGCTTTTACATCTAACTACACTTAATTACATCTCTCTATCAACCAAGAATTTTGGAGCATTACCATGAAAGAGTTTCTTCCTGTACTGGCATATTCATGATCACCAAAGAGTCCCTAGAGGTAATCAAAGGAACAAAGTATAACTACTTTACAGAATATTTGTGAACATATGAAAGGGAAGTTAGAAAAATGGATTTGTAACATGGGAAAATGATTAACTCCAAAGGTTGGACACTAAGAGTCTCAATTTCAATCATATCGATTGTTAGTCGATCGGCTGCTTAAGCTGCACTTGCAACGAGAAAGGATTGTCGCATGCTAATCAAGGAACATATCGAAAGCATGCCATTTGGAGCCTCTTCCTAGGGCATCAACCATAACTCAACTATGATACCACTTGTCGAAGATTCGAGAGATTGTTGAAAACAACAACGAATCAATACTATAGACTCAAATGAAAGAGATACCACACTTAATTAAACCCAAACATGTCATGTGTGAGTCAATCCGATAAGCCCAATGATTCAATTAACCTAAAATGTTTGGTTTATATTATTGATTGATTTATTTATAATTTTAGGTTGAACCTGAACCAACCTGACCAAATTCAAAGTGGTTTTGTTTTGATAATTAGTTTATGCTTTTATGACTGATTAACCACATGTGAACTTAACTCATTCAATGAAATTGTGATTTATTTTGTTAATGTAGTTTAACACTTTTATGCACGTTAAATAAGAAGTGGTTTCGTTTAATTCAAGTGATAAAATTTTAAAATGTTTTTGTCAAAAAAGAAAAATTAAAATGTTGAATTTAATTTCATTCAAGTCTTAAAATTTTGATTAATTAAATTGTCATTTAATTACATGTTTTTGATTTTTTTCTTTTTTATAAAAAAAAATATGTTTCACACCAATAGCTAAGGGGAATCTTTCTATTTCCCCTTTTTCTACTATAAAAGGGAATGTGGCTCTCTCCTCATTTGAAGCAAGTACCCAACATCAATCATCAATCAATACACACACATTTGATTGATTAAAAGCATTTTCTTCACCTCCAACATTTAGCATCAATGGCACCTCCTTCATCAGACCTAAGGAAGATTGGCTTAGAAGGGTTTGCTTTAATAGACAAGTTTTATGGTCCAACGACAAGAAGGATCAGCATGCAAGACCGTGCTTCTGGGGTTAGCAAGGATGGAACTGTTCTTGTTGGGATATCGAATGTAAGTTACCCTAAGGGAAAATTACCCCAAAATCGTTGGGGTAGACCTTTTAAATTTTAAGCACTACTTTGCCTTAAATTTTAAGTGGGTCTCAATTTCATGTTATGGTATATATATATATATATATATATATATATATATATATATATATATATATATATATGTATGTATGTATGTATGTAGAAAAAAGCTCGAAGGCATGTGATCATATTTAAATCAAAGTCTTCTGAAGCTAATGGAGAGTATATGTAGTTAAATAAAATAGTTTGTAGTTTGAGTGCCCAAAATATGTACTCTCTAGTCTCTACTAGTTTGTGTACTAATAATATATATATATGAAGTATGTACTCTCTCTACTAGTATCTCTTGTAAAATCTCTAATGCAAACAAGAGTTAAGAACCATGTAAATTATGTTCTAAAGCTGTTTGTTGTCGACTCAAAATTACCTGATTTTGTTTAAGAACACTCACATAATTTCACCCTAATGCAATAATAACTACATTTGCCGTCTTTACTATATGGAGTCTCACGATGACTTTCACAGGAAGCTTACAAACCTCAACCTCTATTAAGTCATTTGTTAAAGTAAAATTGTTCATCAAAATACATATATTTGTCATCATAAAAAGGTGGAGATTGTTAAACCAAAATATATTAAAGAACGATGCTTTTAAATTGCATGTGATGATAACAAAGTATTTGAGAACAAATGAAAACTATGATGTTTGTTCAAGCGTATAAGAAAATACATGAAGTTTATACATTACGGTCAACACTACCGACTCGAAGCCAACCATCCGGACCGGGAAAGACAAATATGAGAGATCAAGACACAAGCTATGTTGTCTACATAAAGTCAACAATCAATGGATTCAAGTCATCATCCGTGGACAGATATGAAGACAAGACTTTATGATCAGTAAAGGAGTCAACGCTCTGTGGATCAAGTGATCTTCTGAATTAGGGGTGTTCATGGTTTTAAACTGCATTAATGGTTACAGTTCAGTTTTTAAAACCACTTTAAGAAAAATTGGTTTATTTTTAAAAACAATTTAGTTCAAGTTTAAAACCGGTTCAGAACCAGTTTAATATATTTGAACCATATTTTTTTTGGTGCACATTTTTTCTTCAGATTTTTATATTAATTTTTAATTAAATAATTTAAAATAAATAATTTAAATGAATAATATAATAATTATAAAACAGCTTATTACGATCTCTTTTTAAAAAATAACTTATTCAAAACAGCTTATTTATGCAAAACAACTTATTATGATGTCTTTTGAAAAAAGAACTTATTCGAAACAGCTTATTTATGCAAAACAACTTATTAGCATCTCTTTTTCAAAAACAGCTTATTCGAAACAACTTATTTATGCAAAACAGCTTATTTGAAACAATTTATTAATGGAAAGCAGCTTATTAGGACCTCTTTTTCAAAAATAGCTTATTCAAAACAGCTTATTTATGGAAAACACCTTTTTAGGATCTCTTTTTTCAAAACAGCTTATTCGAAACAACTTATTAATGGAAAACACCTTATTAGGATCTCTTTTTTCAAAAACAGCTTATTCGAAACAACTTATTTATGGAAAACACCTTATTATGATCTTTTTTTTTTCAAAAACAGCTTATTTGAAATATCTTATTTATGAAAAACAACTTATTAGGATCTCTTTTTCAAAAACAACTTATTCGAAACAGTTTATTTATGCAAAACAGCTTATTAGGATCTCTTTTTAAAAAACAGCTTATACGAAACAACTTATTTATGGAAAACACCTTATTATGATCTCTTTTTCAAAAACATCTTATACGAAACAACTTATTTATGCAAATCAACTTATTCGAAACAACTTATTAATGGAAAACACCTTATTAGGATCTCTTTTTTCAAAAACAGCTTATTCGGAACAAATTATTTATGGAAAACACTTTATTAGGATCTCTTTTTCAAAAACAACTTATTCCAAATATCTTATTTATGAAAAACAACTTATTATGATATCTTTTTCAAAAACAACTTATTTATGCAAAACAACTTATTAGGATCTCTTTTTAAAAAAAACAGTTTATACAAAATAGCTTATTTATGTAAAAACAACTAATTAGGATCTCTTTTTTAAAAAAACAACTTATTGGAAACAACTTATCTTATGCAAAACTGCTGATTGGAGATCATAATAAGTTATTTTACATAAATAAGCTGTTTTTAAAAAAGAGATTGTAATAAGGTGTTTTTGAAAAAGAGATTCTAATAAGTTGTTTTGCATAAATAAGTTGTTTTTGAAAAAGAGATCCTAATAAGTTTATTTTCATAAATAAGCTATTTCGAATAAGTTGATTTTGAAAAAAGAGATCCTAATAAGATGTTTTCCATAAATAAGTTGTTTCGAATAAGCTGTGTTTGAAAAAAGAGATCCTCATAAGGTGTTTTCCATTAATAAGCTGTTTCGAATAAGCTGTTTTACATAAATAAGTTGTTTCGAATAAGCTGTTTTTGAAAAAGAGATCCTAATAAGGTGTTTTCCATAAATAAGCTGTTTCGAATAAGTTGTTTTTTTTTTTTTTTATAAAAAGAGATCTTAATAAGTTGTTTTGCTTAAATAAGCTGTTTTTGAAAAAGAGGTCCTAATAAGTTGTTTTTTCAGAAATAAGCTGTTTCGAATAAGCAGTTTTTTTTTAATAAAAGGTGATCCTAATAAGCTGTTTTGAATAAGCTATTTTTGAAAAAGAGGTCATAATAAGTTGTTTTTCATAAATACGCTGTTTCGAATAAGCTGTTTTTTTATAAAAAGAGATCCTAATAAGCTGTTTTGCCTAAATAATCTATTTCGAATAAGTTGTTTTTGAAAAAGAGATCCTAATAAGTTGTTTTTCATAAATAAGCTATTTCGAATAAGTTGTTTTGAAAAAAGAGATCCTAAAAAGGTGTTTTCCATAAATAAGCTGTTTCGAATAAGCTATTTTTGAAAAAAGAGATCCTAATAAGCTGCTTTTCATTAATAAGTTGTTTCGAATAAGCTGTTTTGCATAAATAAGTTGTTTCGAATAAGTTGTTTTTGAAAAAGAGATCCTAATAAGCTGTTTTGTATAAATAAGCTGTTTCGAATAAGTTGTTTTTGAAAAAGAGATCCTAATAAGTTGTTTTTCATAAATAAGTTGTTTTGAATAAGCTGTTTTTTTAAAGTGATCCTAGTAAGCTATTTTGCTTAAATAAACTGTTTTTTTTTTATAAAAAGAGATCCTAATAATTTTTTTGCATAAATAAGTTGTTTCGAATAAGCAGTTTTTGAAAAAAGAGATCCTAATAAGTTGTTTTCCATAAATAAACTGTTTTGAATAAGATGTTTTTTTTAAAGAGATCCTAATAAGCTATTTTAATAAAAGTGCACTAAGAAAAATATGGTTCAAATATATTAAACTGGTTCTGAACCGGTTTTAAACTGAACTGAATTGGTTTAAATTTATGGTTCAGTTTATAAACCATTTAATATAGTGCAGTTTTTTTTGGTTCAGTTTGGTTCAGTTCATGGATACAATTCAGTTAACCACATTTTTGCACACCCCTATTCTGAACCAAGGCGATACTTTGGTACTTCAAGTGATGCAATAGATCTTTCTAGACATAAGGAAAGTAAGCATTGACTTGCATACATAAGGAAAGAACATTAAAAATGCATCAATGGTGAAGTTAAATGCTATGCTTTGTCCACTGCTATCAAGGCAAAGATTACTTGCAACAGTCAAGTATCAAATGACAAGGATTCTCCAGTAATGGACGGATTTCAAATCCTCCTATATAAATGAATGACATTTACCGGAGAAGGTGTCAAACTTAAGAATATACGAACCTATCCAACCTTGTCGAGAAACTATCAAAAAAATTATTAAAGAAATACAATTCAATTGTACTACGCTCAATTAGTTTACTACTCTCTGAGTCTGTGTAAACATTCAAAATATTATCTTGTAAACTTTCAATCCTCTAGTTTGAGGCAGGGGAAAATCTAGGACTAGGTGTCTTGGTGTTTTTGTAATAAGTTGGATTATAATGAAATCTCTCAGAAGTGTTGGGGGATTGAATCAGATTGTGGAGTGAACTAGCATAACTCCTTGTGCCGTTTTTCTTATCTCTTATCCCTTAACTCTTTACATTCTTGCACTTTATATTCAGGCCAATCGTTAAAAAAGAGTTAAAAAAAAAAAGAAACCAAAACAATTCAACCCCTATTGTCTTTTTCTCACCGATTAGTTATTTATTTGTCTATACCACAATTTGTATTGTCTATACCACAATTTGTATAAGATCCAAGACTTCTTGTGCTTCATTCTTGCTTTTAATCATCAATAAGGATTGAAGAATGCTAAAGAGTGTTCCAGGAGTGCTAGTTAAACAATCAAAATAAGTAAGTTTTTTATAAAAAAATTGTGTAAATCATTATTATTATTTGATTTAAAATAACAATTTATGTTTCCAAAATAAAAGTTCTATTTACGGATTCATTAACCAATATCCCATGATACGGGTTAGCAAGATCAAGAGATTTAGAAAAGGATTAGACCACTCTCTCCACCAAATATTTATCTTTTTCTCACAGTTTTCACTCATGATTCATGTAACTTGATAAACTCAATAAATAAGTAAAAAGGGAAAAACATTCTCATTTGGACATGTTGAAAAGAATAGGAATATTTTGGCAAAAGGCACACGGAATTGGGTTCAAAGTTTGGGAATTATACTGGGCTATAAAGTAAAAGAGAGGTGAGTTTTATAACCCAGCTCCAACACGCCATGGTCCTTGTTGTATGCTGATCTCATATTCAAGATGATTTTTGACATCATATTTATCAAAGACCAATTTTTGTTTTTTTTTTTCTTTCTATCAAATAACTTAGTGGTTAGTATTTCACCTTTAAGATGAATAAATGGAGAATCTTATTAACGCAACACAAATTTCTTGCTTTGCAAGCAATCTTAACTATATATGGATGAAAATATGGAAGAAGAGAGTAATTATAGGTTGTTTTGGAGAGAGAAGAGAGTGTTGGAAAGTTGGTATTTATATACATGACTTAAAGAACAAGTCTTCATGTAACTAACCAACAAACTTATCTAAATTGTGAAACGAATCACAACTAACTCTTTTAAAGTACACAAAAAAAAAAAAAACTGTTTTAAAACATGATTATAGATTAATAACAAACTAATTAATCTGAGATTCAAACCCGTCCATACATATATAATGGAATGTCATTACGTAATGAGTTTTACTCACAGTATCAAAGACTAATTTAACTACTATATTTGTAGTTGAAAACATTTAAAATTATTCAAGAAGTATTTAACACTCATGTTAGCCTACTTTGTTTTTCAAATCATATTTCACACTCTTTTCCAGTATTATTTCTGTTGTGTGCAAGTGTGAATTATATGTCTACATCGGATAAAAAAGTAAAAGTTGAACACCTTGTAAGTAAGAGGACCCATAAACCCGTTGCCTTAAAGTTTTGGGTAAGAGTGTGACGTCTCTCTCGCTTGTGTGATTGTTCTAGCCTCGATGTGGATCCAACAATTTTTCTAAACCTGATTTGTAACATGTGAGATTTGTTGTGAATTTTTCTCCACGAAAATTTCTTTGGAAATTTTTCTAAAAAAATCTTTAGAAATCTATCTTGTGATTTTTAACACAGAGAAAATAACTATACTATCTACAATAGTGTTTTGGATATTTAAATTCTGTAGAGATTATGATGTTGATTTTTCGCTTGTTATAATAGATATTATTCTTGCTACTGCTAGTATTAATATTTTTCTTGATAAAGAGTTAATGGAAGCTTCCTTTTTCTAGTACTTTTTATATAAAATAAACAGATTCTGTAGAAATTAAGTAGTAATCAGTTTCTTCGAATATTTAAGCAACCAGTAATTTAATTAGTAGTGAGCAATCACAAGGAGAGTAAAAAGTAGAAAAGAGAAAAAAAGACAAAAAGTAACAATTGTTTTTCAGATACACCTCTTTGCATAATAGGTTTGAATTATTTTCTGTACCATTCAACATTTTCATGATTCTTTTGATGACTGGTCGGGGATATATATTCTTCCAAGTCTGATTGCAAGCACAAATTGATCAAAGAATATTAATCATTAATGAGACGTGGAAAGTATGAGAGTCGTTTTTTATTTAGACACCAAGAGACCAGATTCTCACGGACTGAATTTCTAATAAGATTTCGTAATAGAGCAACGTGTTATAATCTATGAAGCACGGATACAAATATGGATATCGAGCACGACACGAACATTGAAACGTCGATATAGTTAAAAATTTGAAAAAATTATATAATTTAGTGTAATTACAATTGTCCGTGTTGTGTTAGTGTCAGACATGATACATGTCCGATACCGAAACACGCCTAATCCGAAAAGTATCCGTGCTTCATAGGTTCTAATTCCTTTTATGAATTCTCACGGACTTAAATCATCTATAAATGGCTAAAATGAAATATGAGTGACATAAATGGCTAAAATAAATATTAATGCAACGTTTATTTTAAGGGGAATATTACAAGATATTTTTTTTTTAGGGAAAGCAAGATATTATGAAAGTTAAGTTTTATACGATTTTGTTTTTCCAGAGACTAAAACAAAACAAAAAAGATCAAAAGAAAAGAAAAACAAAGTACATTTGCAAGGACTACAGTAAAAAAATTACATGGACTAAAAGCAAAATTAAAACTATATTTGCTGGGACCAAATACATATTTTAACTATATATATTCTTTTAATTTTATACTTTTTAATTATTTCATTTGTTTTAAATATAATCAATTATTGACAATAAATAATGTTAATATATATATATATATATATATATATATATATATATATATATATATATATATATGCACGCGTGTGTGTTATATTTTCAACAAATCTATTATTTTTATGTGCCTTTGTAATGATGAAATTAAGTTTTCTTTTAATTTGGATATAAAAAATCGATTCAAATTAAATCACGGTTTAGGGTCCGTTTGTTATAACTTTTTTTAAAATAGATTTTTGTAGTGTAATATGTTTTTGTTATTTTTTTTTAACAAAGAAATTTTTAAGGAAAACTTCAAATGAAAAATCCATTTGAATAGCTTATCTTAAAATGTCATTCTAAGTATTTCATCATTTTGTTAAAAAAAACTTGGATACTAAATTTTAAAAAAATCTCTAATAAAATACTATTTCAAATAGCTATTCATAAAAATCATTTTTAAAAAATGTCATTTTAGAAAATATGCGATTTTTACCATGTAAAATCTCGAACAATGAATATTTAAGTTACTGAATGTCAAAATCTCTTTTTTAACTTATACCGAATGAATCTATTTTTACAAATACTATTTTTAACTAAATACAAAGAAAAATCTATTTTCTTAGAATTTAAAACAAACGGACCCTTGATTGGATCAATTTTAATCAGATTTTTTAAATGAGTCATCCAAATCAAACCGAATGTGACTTTATCTTTAAATTAGATATTTTATTTTTAAGTCCATCAAAATTGCATCGCGAAATCCCTGGTTTATTTTGTCTAACTATTCAACTATTTAGTTGTTTCGGCAATTGATCTATTACGGGTTCACCATCGTAGAGGATTTTTTGTTTGAAATTAAAATTAAATTGAAAGGAGTACAAGAAGTACTTCAAATCGTTTCAACAAAGATTGCATTTGCATAGATTGAAAACACATCAATGAATAGTCCTAATTTTCTACTTGATGTGTTTTTAGAGTTCTTATATTTCAAAATTTAGAAGTCCAACATAAGACGAGTTAGTGAACCTTTGAGTCTTTATACACTAACAAGAACATATCATCTTGTAAACAAGATAGAAAGAGAGGACTCCTCGTGTGCTTATGAAAATTGAGCAATAATGCTCTATTTTAGTGTAAATAGGACGCGAAATGAACCGAGTCAACTTTGATTCAAAAATTAATTTGTTGAATTTGATTCATAAACAAACTGAACTAAACATTAAGTTCGTTAACACAATGAGTTTAACTTAAACTATATAGTTTGAATTGTTTGATTTATGAGTTACGTTGAGCAAGATGTAGGACATTATCTTAAGCGGATTATCATGCCATGCAAATTGCAAACCACAGTGTGGTCATATTGACATTATTTTTTTGGTTAAATAAGTTTTTCGTCCCTATAAATCTAACAAATTTTGATTTTAGTCCTTATAAAATAAAATGAGGTGTTTTCATCATCTTGTAGGGTGGGGGGAAGGCGTGGAGGTGGAAGAGGTGTCTGTGGGCGTGGGAGGAAGAGATGCTAGAGGAGTGTAGGATTTTACTTGACACTGTTGTTGTACAGGCTAATGTTTCTGACATGTGGCAGTGGGATCCAAATACTCATAATGGCTACATAGTGAGAGGTGCATATCAGATTCTGACATCTCCGGTTTTCCATACAGTTGATGCATTAGATGAGCTTGTCTGGCATAAGCAGGTACCATTGAAAGTCTATATTCTTGCTTGACCTTTATTGAAGGACTGATTACCAACCAAAGTAAACCTTCAAAGGTGTGGGCTCCTTTAGGCAGCAGACGCTACTTGTGCCTCAGGGTGCGGCTGTGTTGAATCTGCATCCATTTATTTATGCATTGTGAGGTTTTTGGTGCATTATGGCAGCATATTAGGTCTTGGATTGGAATATCTGGTGTAGACCCTAATAACATCAGTGACGATTTTTATCAATTCACTCATTCTACAGGTCTTTCTAAGGCACACAGGTCATTCTTACAATTAATTTGGCTTCTTTGTGTTTGGCTGGTGTGGAATGAACGCAATAACAGGGTGTTCAATAACATTGAAACACCGATTTTACAGCTTTTAGATAAAGCTAAATTCCATTCACTTTGGTGGCTAAAAGCAAAAAATACCAATTTTGTGTATGGTTCTTAGAGATGGTGGTCGGACCCTTTTCATTGTTTGAGTATCGACTGACCTTTTGTTTGTAATTATACTGCTTTGATTGTTTGCTTTTAGGGGTGAACTCTCGGGTACTTCTTGTACTATGAAGTTTTCATCGTCGATGTTAATATATATATATCCCATTTTGATTTATTCAAAAAACAATTTTTTTTGTTTTGTTTTTGGTCCCTGACGAAAATAATTTTGACGTGTGTTTGACATTTTTGGAACATAATATGAACATACAAATGATGAACATAATAAATGGACATAACATGAACATATTTTGAACATAAAAGACTCATAATCTTGACATTCATATTAACATAAATTGGTTATTAGGGACAAAAAACAAAATAAAAAAATTGAAAGGACGTAAACATTCTGTTTTATTTTTTAGGGGATGAAATCAAAATTCGCTATATTTTTAAAGACGAAAAACATTTTTTTTTTGAAGAAGTTAAACTAACACACCTAAATTGACACCGGAGAGAATCAAACTTAAAACCTCGATGAGGAGCACACTCACAGATCCCAAGTCAATACCACCAGACTAACCCAAATGCATTTTTAAAGACGAAAAACTTATTTAACCCTTCTTATTTTATATTCTTATTTTATATGAATGTTTTTCTTCAATCCTATCTAATAACAACAATAGAGATACCATATTTCCTCAAAAATAAAATAAAATAGTGATAATATGTTATATTGGAGCATATTCTCTTATGATTAATTTATGATTTTACGATCCTCGTAAGTTTATCTCAATTGTTAAAAACAATGTATAATATATACAAAGTCTAAGTTCCAACCTCAGACAAAAAAACAAAATTATGATCTTACGGTATCTTATATCTTACGTTTTTATAATACTTTTGTTTTTGATAAAATACTACTTCTTATTATGATTTGTTTTTATTCAGATTTGAGTCTATGCATCATACACAGGGATTAGTGTTTAATATTATGTATCAAATCCGCGATTATACCATTGTTTTCTTTTATAATTCGTGATATTTTGAGTTGCCCAGATATCTATGGGGACCACAAATAGCATAAAGATTGGATCAATAAGGGTGTCCTATATTCCCATTATATACTATTCTAAAGTCTCAAACTCTCAATTAACTATCGAGTCTCTGATTACTTTCAATTTTTATATGCAATATCAAAGTTTTAAAAAGCAAAATGTGAATATATTCCATAAAAGCGTGAAAAAGAAGAATGAATTATATGTTATCGATGTGGAGGTGGTGTTGGGCGGGGTGGGTGTGTTCAATAAGGTTGGTGTCTTAGAATGTGCGGGATTTAGGGGGGTTGGAGAAGAAAAGAGAAGTGAGGAAGTTGGCGATGGAGAAAAGTCCTTCAATTTTGTGTTTACAAGAAACAAAATTAGCGGTGTGTGATGTCTCTCTGTGTAATTCTTTGTGAGGTGACTCGAGTTATGCTTACTCTTATCGTCCATCAGTAGGGGCGTCGGGGGGATGTTAATTATGTGGGATACAATGGAAGTGGAAGTGTGGTCGTCGGTTAGTAAGGATCATATGCTTCAAGTTTATGGCAAATTTATCAAGACAAATGAAGAGTTTTATTTAATCAATATATATGCCCCTTGCGAGGGGAGCGCCAAACGGAAATTATGGGTTTTCTTGTCAGCGAGACTTCAGTTTTTAAGGGGTGAGAAGGTGTGCATTTGTGGCGACTTTAATGCGGTGCGGTGTCCGGAGGAACGAAGGTCCCTTAGAGGGGGCGGTACTATTAATGACTTCCAACAATTTAACCAGTTTATTGATGATAATGAGCTATTTGATTTACCGTTATGTGGGCGTCGCTATACTTGGTTCAAAGGTGACAGGTCGTCGATGAGCAGGATTGATTGCCTTTTGTTATCTGAAGAATGGTGCTTGCAGTGGCCTAATTGTATACAGGTAACCTCTCTTCGGGGCCTATCTGATCATTGTCCGATTCAGCTATCTGTTGATTAGGAAAATTGGGGACCTAGACCGTCGAAAGTATTAAAATGCTGGCAAGATATGTCGGGGTATCAACAGTTCATGAAAGGCAATTGGAACTCATTTAATATAGAGGGATGGGGCGGCTTTGTGCTTCGTGAGAAGTTGAAATTGATCAAAGGGGCGCTGAAGGAGTGGCATTCAGTGCATGCAAAAAATATTCCTGGTAAAATAGAAACTTTAAAAAATCGTCAGTCGGAGCTTGATGAAAAGGGGGAAAAAGATGGGTTGTCTGCTGAAGAGATTCTTGAGATGAGGGAGGTTGCTCAAAATTTACACTCCTTGTCTCGTGTGAATACAAGCATTAATTGGCAACAGTCTCAGTTACTTTGGCTGAAGAATGGTGAGGACAACTCTAGGCACTTCCATTCGATCCTTTCGAGTCGGCGACGTCGTAACTCCATTGTGGCTCTCATGGTGAACATCATTATAGTGGAGGGGGTGCAGCCTATTCGGCATGCGATGTTCTCTCATTTCAAAGATCACTTTGCGGCTTCTACAACTACACGTCCGGGGATCGAGAATTTGCAGTATAAAAATTTATCATACGCGGAAGGAAATGGTCTCAATAAACCGTTTTCAGTAATTGAAGTTAAAGAAGCAGTGTGGGGTTGTGATAGCTTCAAAAGCCCCGGACCTGATGGGGTGAATTTTGACTTCATAAAGGAGTTTTGGAATGAGCTGAAGGAGGATGTTATGCGATTCATATCAGAGTTTCACCGGAATGGCAAATTGTCAAGAGGTATAAACAATACTTTTATAGCTCTAATTCCTAAAATTGATATTCCTCAGCGCCTTAATGATTTTAGGCCTATTTCTCTGGTTGGTTCTATGTATAAAATTCTGGCAAAGGTGTAAGCAAACAGGTTGAAAATGGTTATAGGAACGGTTGTCTCGGAAACTCAGACAACGTTTGTAAAATACAGACAGATTCTAGATGGCATTTTGATTGTGAATGAGGTTGTCGACGAAGCTCGAAAGGCAAAAAAGGAATTGATTCTTTTTAAGGTTGATTTCGAAAAAGCTTATGATTATGTTGACTGGGGATATCTGGATGCGGTTATACAAAATATGGCGTTTCTGGTGCTTTGGAGGAAATGGATAAAGGAATGTGTGACAACAACGACTGCTTCTATTTTAGTCAGTGGCAGCCCAACAAAAGAGTTTCCTTTGCAAAGAGGTCTGCGACAAGGGGACCCCCTTTCTCTGTTCCTCTTTTTATTAGCAACCAATGGTCTTAATGTTATGATGTCTTCGGTAGTAGAGCATAACTTGTTTTCAGGGTATACGGTTGGTACAGCTAACACGACCGTTGTGTCTCATCTGCAATTTGCGGATGACACATTGTTATGGGGTAATAAGAGTTGGGCTAATGCGCGCACCTTGCGAGCAGTTTTGACAGTGTTTGCTGATATGTCTGGTTTGAAGGTGAATTTCAATAAAAGCATGTTGGCTGGAGTTAATATTGCAGAGTCGTGGTTGAATGAGGCGGCATCAATATTAAATTGTAAAGTGGTAAAGTGCCATTTTTGTATTTGGGCCTTTCTATTGGTGGTAATCCGAGTCGGTTAGCATTCTGGGAACCTGTGTTGCATACTATTAAGTCAAGATTGTCGGGATGGCAAAGCCGTTTCCTCTCTTTTAGGGGCCGTTTGATCCCTCTTAAGTCGGTCCTGACCTCATTACCTGTCTATGCTCTTTCCTTCTTCAAAGCTCCGTCAGGTATCATCTATATCATTGAATCTATTTTTAATAATTTTTTTTTTGGGTGGGAGTGAGGATAACAGAAAATTTTTCTAGATTGCTTGGAGCTTAATTTGTTTACGTAAGGAGTATGGAGGGCTGGGGGTAAGGCAGTTAAGGGAATTTAATATTGTTTTATTAGGAAAATGGTGCTGGAGGTTGCTGTTGGATAGAGAGGGGTTGTGGTATAGGGTGCTGGTGGCTCGGTATGGTGAGGAGGCAGGGAGGTTGGAGGTTGGGGGCAGGAGTGGTTCTCTTTGGTGGATGGAGATAATGAAGATTAGGGATGGGATAGGCGAAACAGAGGAAGGTTGGTTTGCAGAGAGGGTGTCGAAAAGGGTGGGGGATGGAACTAGTACTTTCTTTTGGTATGATAGGTGGGTAGGTGATGTTCCGCTTCGAAAGCAGTTTAGCTGCCTATTTAATTTATCGAATAACAAATTGTGTACGGTGGCGGGCATGTTTAATCTTGGTTGGGAGGACGGGGGAGAGGCTTGGAGGTGGAGGAGGGGTTTATGGATGTGGGAGGAGGAGATGCTGGTGAAGTGTAGGCGTATTCTTAATGATATTGTTTTGCAGTCTAATGTCTCTGACAGGTGGCAGTGGAACCCAGACATCCAAGCGGGTTACACTGTAAGCGGTGCTTATAACATATTGACAACTCCGACCGATCCTGAAAATGTTGGAACGCATGATCTTGTCTGGAACAAGAAGGTCCCTCTGAAAGTGTCTATTTTTGCGTGGAGATCGATGCGGGATAGGTTACCAACCAAGACCAATCTTGTCAGAAGAGGTATGCTCAATGCTGAGGAAGCTGGGTGCGCTGCAGGTTATGGTCTCTATGAATCCGTGACTCATCTGCTTTTGCATTGCGATAGATATGGGGCTTTATGGTAGTAAATCAGGTTATGGATTGGTGTTACAGGTGTTGACCCTCATGATATAAGTGAGCATATCTTCCAGTTTATTCATTATACATGTCACTCTGCGAAGCGTAGGTCTTTCCTTCATCTAGTCTGGCTTCTATGTGCCTGGATGATTTGGAATGCTCGCAATGATAGTATATTTAATAATAATCACACCACCTTAGAACAACTTTTAGAAAAGGTTAAATATCATTCGTTGTGGTGGCTTAAGGCTAATAATGTCAAGTTTGTGCACAACACTCAGTTGTGGTGGTCGAACCATTTGTTATGTCTGGGTATCGACTGAATGTAGTTTTGTAAATATTGTTTGACTGTTCTTTCGTGGAGTGACCCTTTGGTACACCTTGTACTGAAGGGGTTTCACCGCCGGTGTTAATATATTCCATTTTTATGTCTTCAAAAAAAAAAACAGTAGTTTAAAAAAGAAGAAGAAAGTGACGAATTATTATTAATTAACATGATTGTAATGATCATTTTACAATCGGAAAGAATTTGAATTTCACCCTCAACGCTCGATAATTATCAAAGAATTTGAATTTTGTCCTTAACCGCTTGACAATTATCACCTATGATTATATTAGTGCTACATAAACTTTTGTTTTTTTGCTGTTGTTGTTATTCTATTAAAAGAAAACTATCTTTTTAGGGTAAAAAGTGTTACATGTATAACTATTATAGTAAATTATTAAAAAAAAAAAACTATTATTGTAAAGGGGCCACCTCGATGGACATTCTCAAAGGGACAACCTCGATGTACTATTCCAAAGGGACCACGTCGACGGACCTTCCCAAAGGGACCACGTCGATGGACCTTTTCAAGGGAACCACAATAATGAACTTCCAAACGGACCATAATGATGGGCCTCGTAGAAACATACCTCTTGAAGGGAACCATAATGAAGGACCATCCGAAGGGTGTTGCGACGACAAACCATCCTAACAACGGGCAGCAAACGTATAACGAATGCGGCAGACCCCTATGAATGATCCAAAACAGGTATCGACAGTCTGTGCACATCGATTAGGGGTGAGATGTCAAATAAAAAAAAAAGGAGTCAAAATACGGGAAAGGCGACCCTTGAAGGCGGGCGATCCTCCAAAGGAAAAGTCCCAAGAAGGACACCTTTCAAAAGCGGGAAAGCTTTCGAAGGAGAAAAGCCTACCAAATGCATGCCCTTGCAAAAAGGTTCACACTTCGAAGACCCACGAGCATCAAAAAAGGGTTTCGAAAATAAGATGAGCTACAAATATAAGTCAGGGCAAGGAAAGAAAATAAAACAATGAAGTCAAAATACATTATACAAATGCAGTATTACAAAATAGACCAAGGGCCCAACCACCCTCGTTGAAGAGTACAAGGGAAAGGGCAAGCATAAAGGCACAAGCGAGAAAATTACATTATGTCTCAAAGATGTGAGCCTTCAGCGGGTTCTAGAGAGTCGGCCACCACGACATTCACTAAGTCCTCCAGAGCTCTAGCAGGCCCGATAAGGCCAAACTAACCGACCACTCGAAACATGTCCAACTGGTTGCGATCGATGGAAATCTTATAAAAGTATTCCACTTGGAGCACACCATTCTCAAACGAGTCTTGCCCAATTGCACTAAATTCCTTCTTAAGCTCTTCAACCTCCTGCTTCCAAAAACTCGTTCTGACCCATCAACAAAGACAATTACCGGTCCGGAGATTCGGAGACAGGGATAACAACCTCCCTTTAACGACTAGCCTGCTTCAACTCCTCCAGAAGCCGAGCCAACTCGTCACACTCTTTCACCATACATGCCTTATATGTCCTCTCGGATTTGGAGACCTCTTAAGATTCCCTCATCAACACCACAATGCACCATAGAAGGCTATCTAGGAATTCAAAGTCTCTTTCATAGCGAACAACTTTTCTTCAGTGGTACTAAACTCTTGATCGGTCGTCAATAAAGAACATAAAAGTGACACAAGCCTCAAGACCGAGAGTTGTTCACCGTCGTACCCCGAGATACAACTGATAGGACAAGGGTTGATAGTTAAGCCCTACTTGACCACTATTTATACTCATGATTAACCTTGGGTGATGTATGACACTTCTTACCCACAGTACTGTAGCCGCATAACTCTTGAACCCCTCACTAACTTAGGCGTCCGATCACATGCAGGTACCCCCCCTCCTCCGATGGAGAAGGACCATCAATGAACAACTCGACAAAATTTAACTCACAACGGATATATATATCAAAGATCGATTCCTCCATACATCGGATCTCATCCCACCAACCATCTCTTTAGGTCTAATGGATCACATCTAAACTTAAAAAGTTGTTGATCTTTTATTTTTGCTAATATTATTTAACACTTTTATACACATATATTAAGGATATATATTAAGAAGTATTTTAATATAATTCGAATGTTCTGTTTTAAGAATGGTATTTTTAATAAAATTGGAATATTAGAATTTTAAATTGTTGAATTTAGTATAAGTGTTAGAATTTTCATGAAATATAATGTTTTATAATGTGATTTAGAGCCCGTTTGTTATAGTTTTTTTAAGAAAAAAATCACTTACTTTAACAAGATAATCACTTTTAAGAGTTTTGCATCCGTTTGTTACAGCTTTTTAAAAAATCAGAATCTAAAACAAATCTAAAAACAACTTCAAATGAGAAGTTGTTGAGAAGCATGCTCTCAAAAAATAGATTTTTTTTAGAGGAGAGAGAAAATCTTTTTTAAAAGATTGAACTAATATTTTAACAAAAAATCCCTTCTATATAGTTCTATCCAAACAAACTAGATTATTTGTTTAAAAAAAGTGATTTTTATTACGCTAAACAAACACAAAATAGATTCTGATTTTTCATAAAATCTCTAAAATATAATCTCTAAATTATTTCATGTCAAAATCACTTTTATTTTAATCCGTAACAAACGGGCCCTTCATTATATACATTTTGGAATTAAGGAAAAAAACTTATGTTTTACACCTCTAGCTAAAGGAATCTTTCTACTTTTTCTTTTCCTATAAATGGGGATGTGGCTCTCTCCTTTGTTGAAGCAATAAACAAACATACACACACACATTTGATAGAATAGAAGCATTTCTTCACCTTCAACATCTAGCATCAATGGCACCTCCTTCATCAGACCTAAGGAAAATTGGCTTAGAAGGGTTTGCTTTAATAGACAAGTTCTATGGTCCAACTAGAAGGAGCAGCATGGAAGACCTTGCATATGTGGCTACCAAGGATGGAACTGCTCACTTTGTTGGGATATCGAATGTAAGTTACCCTAAGGGAAAGTTACCCCAAAATCGTTGGGGTAGACCCTTCAAATTTTAAGCACTAATTTACCTTATATTTTAAGTGGGTCTAGGTTTCAAGTTATGGTATATATGTATGTAGAAAAAAGCTCGAAGGCATGTGATTATATTTCAAATCAAAGTCTTCTGTAGCTAAGGGAGAGGGTATATATGTGTAGTTAAATAAAGTAGTTTGTCGTTTGAGTGCCCAAAATATGTACTCTCTAGTCTCTACTAGTTTCTGTACTAATAATATATATATGAAGTATGTACTCTCTCTACTTGTTTCTCTTATAACATCTCTAATGCAAAGAAGAGTTAAGAACCATGTAAATTATGTTCTAAAGCTGTTTGCTGTGGACTCAAAATTGCCTGATTTTGTTTAAGAAGACTCATAAATTATATTATTTTGAAATAATATATAAGCAATAAAATGAATAATATGAAAATATTCCTAATTCATTGTATTTATCACAAAAAAAGCTAAAATTGTGAGAAATGCACAACATTATTTAATTACAAGAATACAGAAGTAAATTGTTTCATTGAATATGCGAAACATAAACATTTTGATAACTCACGAAGGAATTCTTCGGAATATATATTAATTTGTTTTTTTGTTGTTGTTGTTATTATCATGTTTGAATTTCATTAAAGTACTTCAGTTGTGGCAGTGAGATTGTTTAGTTATCATAGTCAAAATTACCATTACATATGTGTTGGTCTTCTTCAACAATCATATTTAACATGTATAGGTTGGATCACATACAATCATAAGTTGATATTGAAACACACTTTTAAGTGAGACCCTGAATTTTAGAAGATCTTCAAAAATTGACACCTTTGGAGATATCAAATCTTAAATGGTGGAGACCTAACCATTGGAGATGGTCTAAGTGCTCATTCTATCATCACGGTGATACATCCAATTTATGACACCTTTAATGTAGAGTTAACGTTAATTTATGAAGAAGTTTTGAGATTTTTATTTTTTTGGAGAGGGAGAAATTTTAAATTTATTATTATATAACATATAGACTGATTCTAGACCTATGAACATTTAACCATTGACATGACAATAAATCAAAAGATGATGTGAGTGTATCTGTGTATGTCTACCTAAGTCTAGAATTAGTTTAATTTTAAATGATGTCAAAATTTGGTTTATATTAGATACGACGTATATAAGCCTCTCTCAGTAAGAGCATTGATATTGCTCCCGACAGATTTTATCCCGACGGGATCACGATACGGTTAAAGCTATACAATTCTGTTTTTGCCACAAAACATGGAAGGACATTATTGTAATTAATAAAATATATTTAAAGTTGCAATAGCCTTTCTTGAAGATTTCGCTATATCTTCTGTCGCGATAACTAGCATTAGTTCTCTCGGTAATCTCAACATTTTAGGACTAGAGAAAAAGATTATTGAATATAATGATGCATGTTTTTGGAGCTCTTCTGCCTTCACACTTACAAGTTCCTTTGATTTCTCTGTATAGCATCAACTATATGATCAAATCTTGGATTGATCCTTCTTATAGTATTTTCAACGATCGTTTGATCAGATAAATTTTCTCCACAATTCTCCATGTTTTTTGTCAACGTAATTACCTTTGTGAAGAACTTTGCAATGCTTTCTTTCTCCGTATAGTGAGTTTCATAATACCTTCAAAGTGTTTGCAATCACATCTTCTTTAGCTTTTTTGTATCTGAATATGCATTGTTCAGATTGTCCCATGCTTCCTTGGTTGAAGAAGCCTCTAAAACACGTTAAAAGATCAATATATTCACACACCATTGAATCATAAACAACGTTGTGTAATCCTTCTTCAATTCATTTCCTTGTACGCAACTTTCTGTGTGTTTGTTACATTGGCACCGAGCTCCTCGACACCAAAGTTCAACACTTCCAAAATACATCTTGAAAGGCAACCATAACCTTCATTTGTTTGTGCCATCTATCATAGTTCTTGCCATCAAGAGCATAAAGAATCCCACAAAAGTTGATCAAAGCATTCGTCATGATTTCACAATTTTTCAATCGAACTCGGCTCACGATACCAATTGTTGGATCAACAATGAATAATGGAAGAAATACTATCGATTAAGTGTGAAATTTAATTAAAAATTGAGGGATACAAACACACATTAGCATGTGCATCTACTTATACTAGTACATAGAGTTCACTTGGTTACTTGCTACACAAGCAATCCAACTAACAACTTTCTAACTAACTCTAAAACTGCCTAACTAACTCAAACTATGAATTAACCACCTCTAACACTCTTAAATTACATTCACTGGTTTAGGGGCGACAAAAATCATCTCTGCCCCTGCACACAGCTGCCATGCATATACATATGTCTCACCTAACTATGCTAATAAACTTGCACAAATGAAAAACAAATGATGAAAATAGAAAAGGGAGTACATTTTGCGTACTCATAAGATTTACGCCCACCATTTAAGCATGCACACAAAAGAAATAAGATAGAAGACAACATGATTAAATTATGTGTATTTTTAAAATAATTAAGATTTAAGTGAACTTTTAGCCCCTATATTTTTTTAAAAATAAAAGAAACTTTTCTCCTTCATTTTAAAAACTGATTTTTTGACCCCCTCAATTTCGCTTTTTTTTTCTTCTTAAATTTTCATATTCATCTTGTTTTGGGGTCATTTTTGGAGACATGTCCTATTCATTAATAATGCGACAACTCTAATTATGAGGCCACATAAGTGTTACCCGTCATTAATGAATATGTCAGATCAACAACAAAACAATGCTAAAAAGAGACGAGTTTGGAAATTTCAAGAAAAAATGAAATTGGGGTTGTGAGTAGGGATGGGAAAAGGCCAGGTCGGCCTAACCTACGACAGGTCAGATTATGCTTATTTCTTAAATAGAGAAGGCATATGCTTTTTTAGAAGCCTATTTAGCTTAAAAGGTCAGGTCACAAGCCATTTAAAAAGCCTATTAGACCGATCTATTTAAGTAAATATGAATAATATTATTTATTATTATATTATATTCTGTCCTTTGAATTAAAATATAAATTTGTTAACTTTTTCAATAATTTAAACTTATTAATATACATTAATTTTTCCCATATATAAAGTATTATCATAAACTATAACTAAAATATGATACAAATAAATGTATTATTATAAACTATAATGGAAATATGATACAATATATAGTCAAATTTCGTAAAAACGAATATTGATTATCAAAAGATAGTTTAATTTAATTGATCTATGAGTTCGGCGGTCTATTTAAACTTAGATCACATTGCTTATTTAAAGATGTTCATATGATATATGCTTTTAAACAGACTAGCAAGCCGTAACAAGCTTTCAGAAAGCCATACTCAGGCCTAAAAAATAAGCCTATGCAGGCCGCATGCCAGGCTTAGACCTTAAAAAAATCTGGCGGGTCAAACTTAAACCCTACAAAAACCTAGATCAACCTAACTTATTCCCGCCCTAGTTGCGAGCAACTGAATATTTTCATAGAAGTGATCCTAGTACATTGTTTATTTGACACTTTAATGGATACTTAAGTTAATTAATTAGATATATGTTGCCTGTGGGAAATTAATTAATTATAAGTCAGTTTGCTAAAGTGGCACGGGATTTTTCAAAAGTGTTTATCCTAATCACAAATTTGAAGGGGGAAAGTAACAATAATGTTGAGAATCAGATGCACTTGCGAGTTGTCACCATCGAATAAGAGTATTTTATTCTCAACTCTAAAGTATCCATATTAGCACGAAAGCATCACTTGTTAAATTCTAAAGTATCCATATTAACACGAAAGCATCACTTGTTAAATTATATTAGTTTAGCTCTTAAATTATATTAGTTTAATCACTATGTAAATTATCTGCTTTTATTTTTCAAACTAAGAGTAGAGATACTAAGAAAAAGGGAGAGAAACACAATGGGTTTCTCTTTACAATTATCCAACTTTTGTAGTTTGCACATAAAATTTCGATATTTGTTTAGAGATGTTTAATATCTTGTCTTTATGTTTTTTGAAAAGGTTAAACTATTTTTCTCTTAAATCACAAATAGCACACTTGTTTTTTCTAAACATGATTCAAAGATCTTTTGAGTTTTGAATAAACTACATAACATTTATTTGAATTTCTTTCTTTGAATAAATTATGCATACAACTTTCTAAATTAATCATTTAATTATATATACAATTTAAAAATACTTGTGCAACATATAAGAACGAGTAGTACTTGTTAAATTGTGGAGTGCGAAAATCATTGTGTTAATTGACAAGCTCTTGTCTAAAAAAAATACCCTTCAATGTCAATGCAATGTCACTGTAGTAAAAAATTTGTACACTGGCCATTTTTTTTGTTGGCTTAATTGTATTTTTTGTCCTCATATTTTTATCAGCTCACGAAAATAGTCCTGCCTCTTTCAAATCGAACAAAACCGTCCTTACTTTTTTTTGTAGTTTTAGTCCTACCCCCTATTTTCACCTCCAAAAACGCACAGTTCACCATCTGCAACAGGCTCTAACAGTTCACTAGCTTCCAAAATTCTCGTTTTAGCGTGTACTTAAGACTCTAAATAATGATGGTGAATTATTGGAGCTTGTTGTAGATGGGGAACTGTGCGTTTTTTGAGGTGAAAATAGGAGGTAAGACTAAAACTACAAAAAATATGATAGTTTTGGAACGGTTTTTGTTCGATTTGAAAGAGGCATGACCATTTTCGTGAGCTGGTAAAAATGCGAGGATCAAAAGTGCAATTAAACCTTTTTTTTTGGGTAGTGACACCGACCACATTTAACAAGTCTCAATGGTCTTGGTGATATTTTTCTTATATTAGGATCAGGTTATGGAGTATTAAGCACTTATTTATTGAGCAGTGATTGATTGTTACCATACATAGTAGAAGGTTAGACATTCACAAATGTCTTTCTTTTAGAATCGTTTATCAATAAGGGAAGTATATTATTTATGGTTAAGTATATAGCGTTCAAACACGGTAAAAAATATACAAAGTATCTCTTTACTTTAGCATTGTCCTTTATTCTCAGCTCAAACGTTTCCATATTTACACGAAAGCATCACTTGTTAAATTGGTTTAGTGTAGCTCATAAAGTCACATGATAATCATTAATCACAGAAGACAAATCAAGAATCATTGGATGAATATGCTAATCCACACATCTGAATTACACAAATAGTTCACAGGGCAATATTAAAGAATTCATAAATATTTTTTTTTATGAAAACATAAGTTACTGTATTGATCAAGCAATAGTTATACAACATGTATGTCGATAGTGAATGAGGGTTGGGATGAGTTTTAGGCGCATCCCCTAAAACCTGCACCCACACGTTCGTTATTGGAGTTGGTAGATAGCGGCTGGGTTTCCCACCCTACTCATATGTAGAAATAACAAAATTTGAATTTTATTATAATTAATACAATAAAATAATTATTATTAACTAATAGGTGGTTAAGGGAGGATACATATTTTTGGACTAACAAGTGGTTGAGGGAGGTTTCATTGTGTGTTTGGTTTAGACAAGTGTTTGATTTAGCTGAGGATAGGAAGGTTTCAGTTGCTGATATGTTTGCTTTGTGTTGGGATTAGGGTGGGGAGGTTTGGCAAGGGAGATATCGTTTGTTGGCTTAGGAGGAGGAGTTGGTTAGGGAGTGTTGCACTTTTCTTACTAACGTGCAGGTGCAGGATGACATAGCTGATTTGTGGCATTGATACTTAGATAAGGGCGTTCAGTATTCAGTCACTACAAGAATTCATGGTTTTAGCAGTCGCCATTTGCTGCGGATTTCAGGCCCACACAAATTTGTTGCGGGCATATTGGCATTTGTGACAGAAAAACCCCACACAAATGGATTTTTGATAAAAATAAATATTAAAAATATTGCGACGAATTTATAGCTTTTGCGGCGGACAGAAACGCCCTCTCTAAAATAAGGAAAAATATTTTGAATTTTATAATTTGCGGCGGAAGGAAGCCGTTGCAAATCTGGCCTGCCAAAAAGAACGACCTTTGCGGCAGAACCAGATCCACGCAAATACTGGGTATGCTTATGGAGTTTGAATTTTGCGTGGGGTGTAAACCGTCGCCAATCTTTGACGGTTATGTTATTTTTTATCGTTGGTATTTGCATCAGACATAAGCCGCCGCAATTCTGACTTGACAAAAAAATAAAGGTCTTCGCGGCGGATGCAGGCCCACGCAAATGTTGGGCGCCAGTTTCTAGAATATGAACTAAGCAGCATATAACGACCATCGCTAATCACTAACAGATATATTTTTTACCATTGATATTTGCGTCAGTTAAAGGGCTAACACATATAGCCTGAGGCCAGCCAAAAAAGGATCTTTGCGGCAGATGTCGGCTCACGTAAATACTTTTGAAATTTAAATTTTACGATGGAGGGGTTGCTGCTAATCACTAACATCTATATATTTTTTACCGTTTGTCTTTTGCATTGGATATTTTTCTGCCGCAAATCACTACTTTTTGCAAAATTTTCCCAGTTGGGATTTGCGTCAGTCAACGACCGTTGCAAATGTCCATCATTCAGAATTTTTTTAATGGCTAGTGACAGCGTCCTTTCGACTGTTCGAGCCCTGGTTAAGCGTGTTCTGTTTGTTTGTATTATTATGTATTGAACTTTAAAGCTTCTTTTTGGCACACCTTTTGCTAAGAATATTGCTTGCAGTGGTGATTAATAAATTTCATTTTGTCTTGTTAAAAAAATTATTAACTAATAATAAAATTGTATTTTTTTACAAAGATATGATTAAAGTTTATAACTTCTTCAAAAAAAATGATAAAATTTTATAGGGAAATGTTAACTTGTGCCCTTAAGGCACAAGTTAATTAATCAAATATATAAATACTTTATTGAAATGTGTGCATTATATTTATTTTTATTTTTTTAATGAATTGAATGCACAAAATTTTATGGAACATTTCTTCTTTTGGGTTTCTTAACATGTGCCCTAAGGGCACAAGTTAACACTACCCAACTTTATAATATATAATCAAATATTAAATAAATGATAAAACTTTATAATATATAAAATATATAATTAAATATTAAAAAAATTAATAAGTTTATGTATAAAACTGAGTTTTTAAAAAAAAAATATATATATATACAATTAGTCCCTTAACATAATTTTAGGTAACACTTTCGCTTTTTATCTTTTTTTGTCTCAATTTAGTCATTTATATTATAAAGTGTCAATAACTTATCATTTTTTATGAGATTTTTTTCAATGAAATATGATTTTTTAGGTTATTATGATGAAAATTTGGATTTATTTGAGTTTGATGAGTTTTTGATGTTCTTTTTTTATAGAGTTTTTGAACATTTTTTTGATAAAAAAGAATAATTATGTTGACATTTTACATATTGAGATAAAAAAGATATAAGACAGTTAATTAATGGGCGAATTGTGTAATTTTTCTAAAAAAATCTTTTACTAACAAGAGGGTTTGAATGCATGACGATTTTCGTCGCGACTCTATATATCAAGGAAACCCTAAACTTGCAATGTACTCGATCAAAACATGATTTCTCTATCAAGGTTCGAATGAATTTGAACAGATCCTATAAATGTGATAGATATATCCATGTCTATTTTAGACTTCTCTTATGATCCACAATGTTTGGTTGGTTTCCACTTACAATATAATGCCCTTCTTGTGTATCAGATAATCATAACTCCTAACTCAATACTATGTTTTCCCTCAAGCAAAACCAAAATTGCACTCAAAAATAGACTCTAACAAAGTGACCAAAACAAATGTTTTCCACTATTAACTAACAAAACATTTCAAATTCATGCTATCATATTAAGAAAGTCATATACATGTCCCTTGACCTTTGCAAATCCTCAATCAAATCATTATCGTCATGCACAAGTATTGATTGACTACATCCATAGCCATTTAAACTTTATGCATCAACATTGGAGTATTTTTTATTTAAAATATGTAACTGCTAGCATTGCAATGTTCGCTATAGGGGAATAGGTTCCTCGCCAAGTGAACATTCACAAAATGTAATTTAAAAAGAAAGGTTAAATTATGCAGTGAGTCCTTTAAGTTTGAGGTTTGTAACAAATTAGTCCTTTAAGTTATTTTGATCATACATAAATCCTTTAAGTTTGAGGAACATGTTCTCGTCTAACAAATTTAGCAGAGAACAAAACTTTAATTCTTTCCATAACTTAATCTATTCATAAGTACTCAAAAACTATAAATTGCTTAAAACAAAAGCAAGGAATAGAAAATTGGATTGCCTTTTAATAAGCGTTTATTTTACGTCATTAACTTGACGTATTCTTTGTTAGGATGACCAAAATGAGACAGACAACACGCCATCCTTCGTCTTCCTTCAATTAGGGAGGAGTTCCGTGAATTTGCGATACAATTTATGTGAAGCCCATATTCTCCCCAGTTTCTTATTGTTGAACAAGGAACAACTCTTGTCTATCACTTGATCAACCTCTGTCACGTTCTCTTCCATCCCTACCTGTGCAAATAACTCTTCTTTGTCAACCAATCCTTCATATTCTTCTCTAGAGATCTTCATTGCTTCTTGATAAAAAAAGTATTTGGCCTGCTTAGTACATAGCAATTTTTGATGAATTTCCATTATGTGAGGCAACATTATTTCTGTTATTCCTATTATGCCACAAATTCATGATGATGTATATAAAATTAAAAGGAAATGTAAACAAGTGTCTCGAGAGCACTCTTTAAGGATCTTCAAGACTCTTTAAGGGTTTATAATTAAATGATTAATTTATAAAATTTGATGCATAGTTATTAAAAGAAATAAATTAAAAGAATTGTTATTTATAATTTATTCAAAAGATCTTTGAATTTTGTTTAGATAAAACAAGTATGCAATTTGTGTTTTTACAGAGAAATGGTCAAACTGAATCCTTCAACATATGGTCAATGTTTAAGAGAAATAAAATATCCACAATCTTTAATTGCATCCATCCTCTCAAAAAGATTGTTGTTGGTGTTCGCTTATTTTGACTATAGGTGGTCTTTGAAATAACCAATTCAAACACATCTTGGCAAGTCATCTGTAAGGTTGGAAGAATGTTGAATTTGGTGATAAGCACAATGAACCTCTTACTTGAAATATGATACAAACAAATATCCAGTCACACTCAAACATTTTAGCAACACGTGAAATATAAACTTGAAGCAAATTAAAAATCACAATAGAACACAAGCAAAGAGGAAAAAGAAGAAAATCATGAAAACTCCAACACAATTATTAGATCTCTAACTAAAAAGTGATGGAGTGACCAAAATACAGTTTCCACGGTGACTTCCTAACATGGCGCTTTGAGATCCTTTATGCAGTTGTCGTTAAATCATAAGTGTCAGATTTAGAGATGGTCGTTGAGGTGGAGGGCGATCTAGCATGGTAAATTTTGTAACGTCACGACTCTGTTGGAAAAACCATCATTAGAGGGTGATCTTTATGGCCGTCTTAAACAATCCGGAGGCCCCGATGCAATCTTAAAAATTGGCTCCTCCAATAAAAAACATACCAAAAATTCAAAAACACCATCATTGATTTTAATGGCTCCTCATCAAGGTCTCAGGTTCGATTCTCTCTGACGCTAATTTGGATGAGCTAATTTAGTTTCTTAAAAAAAAAAAACATTATAAAGTGAAAATTTTTGCAGTGAAAAAACAAAACCTAACATGTTTCAGATGAAATAAAAACCGGCAAATAAAGTCACAAATTAGTAAAACCATTTGAGATCACAAGAAATTGAAAACATCAATCATAATCACGATGTCAATCAACCTTTCCAATTGTTTTAATTTTCTAAAAAATCATAATTGAAAATTGAAAAATTGAATGTAAGCGTCGTTGATGAAAAAATTAAAAAATACTTGGAATGTGATGTTACAGAGCGGCAGGCATACCATATGCTTTATTGCTTATTTAAAACTTATTTTTGTTATTCCCTAAAAAAAAACTTATTTTTCTTATGCTGGAAAAAATAAAGAAAATAAGAAAATTAAGCATAAAAATATGGTTTTAATAGACCATCGTAACAAATCTAAAAATAGTCTACGCTAATAATATATATTTAATATTTTAAGGCCTTATAACTTAGAAGAATAAAAATTTGGGCCTCAAAATTTGGAGGCCCTGAGCCATGGGCCTAGATGCTCTTGCTTCAGACCGGCCCTGGTAATCTTATTTTTAACATCCAAGACAATCGGGGGCTCAATAGCGAGAATACGAGAGAAAGATTAGGTGGAGGGAGAGATATGCAATATGAATAAACACAAGGAGAATGAAGCAATCATGAGCAAATTGAAATACGCAGGATAAACCAATTCTGAAACACGATGAAACGGAAGGAGAAATCATTATACAACAAAACCTCTCAAGCCCTAGAAGATTTTACTTCACAAAGTTTCTCAGATTTTCTCCGATTATATAAGATTTAAAACTTCCCTAAATAAATACCAAAATTTTATATACAAGATACAAAAGTTAAATGTAGGTTCTTTCCTCTCAAGCAAAATTTTTTTTCAATACGCAAGCATATAGAATCGAATCCTAGATCACTTATTTAAAGAGATCAAATTTTTTTCCACTTGAAATGATTTATTTTTCATTTTTTTTAAGGGTGGAACAATTTATTATTTGTTCTTATTTGGTCCTCTGAAAAAAATCTTAATATTCTGGTCCTCGAAGAAGAAAAAAAACTGTATATTCTGTTTTTGGACGGTAAGGCCCAATATTCTCTTCCAATCATAGAACCATAACCAAAATCCTATGCCAAACACAAAGCTATTGATTAACTAGATATTTTATGGAAAAGCCAGGGAAAATAAACTTTATTAATTAACTAGATAATGGCGCATCATATCATTCTCTTATCAATTTTATTTTAATTTACCTTCCCAATCCCATTCCAAATGATATACCTAACAATGTTTTTATTAAATTTAAGGGGTAGAGGCTAGAAACAATGTTAGTTCCTACAATATATATTTTTTAAAACAAATGGACCAGCCCAACAAAGAAAATAAAAATTAAAAGCTCCTAGGATATTCCCTCAAAAAAAGCTCCAAGGATACGAAACATGTTTTTTATAAAAAAAAACTTATTCAATCACTCGGTCCCTTAACGAAATTGATTATCTCAATTTGGTCCTTTAACTATAATTTGTACCAATTTGGTCTCCTATGTTTTGTCTGGTACTAGTTTTAGTCCTTTCTGTTAGTTTCTCTCAAAACATAGGGGACCATATTGGTACATAAGTTAACATTTTTTTGAGAGAAACTAATAGAAAGGACTAAAACTAGTAACAGAGCAAAACATAGGGGACTAAATTGGTACAAATTATAGTTAGGGGACCAAATTAAGACAATCAATTAAGTTAAGGGACCGGGTGATTGAATAAGCCAAAGAAGAAAAAAAAGAAGGAAACACATTTTTTTATTAGCCAATATGGTAAAAGAGACTAGTTCATGAAACAAAGTAAAAACAATCTCCCTTGGCTAATCAAATCAATACTGAATTTAGGAAAGCAATTATCCACACTTGATTTGCTTCACGATGAACATATCAAATCTTATAGCAGTCCAATTGACAAAATAAAAGACATGGTACGAGATTACGTTTGTAAAAAGACACCCTAAGCAGCAGTCTTCTAAAGGAAATATCTCAACATCTTTGGATTTGCCCACTTTCAAACCCAACAAAACCTATCAACTCGTGAGTGTATGATATGTGCGGATGATTTGATTGTATACATATTTTCATAACGTCTGGTTGTGGATCATATAGTATTTGATTTTCTCCTTTTTCGTTCGTCTGATTTTAAATTAACAGTCGAAATTGTTTCAATGCAATAAGAACCATCTTATCTAAAATCAACGACTACGATCGAAAACGACACACTTTTTCTACGTAGGCAATACGAATCCTCTTTTTATATATGTGAAGAGACCACACCTTTCATTATATGAGGGTTTCCATTTAGTGGAGGCAACACATAATTTAAGTAGAGGCAAAAATAAAAAATTCTAATCATTGGCAAACCCAAAAAGCATTTAAATTATAGGTATGTTTCCGGGCATCTACAAAGGCCATCTCTTAATAATGTACAATAAAATAAAAACCCTAGATACTTTTAAGGTAAAGTACCATATTAGCTTAGTGTATAAATAATGGAGTACTCTCTTAATATCTAAACCAAAAAACAGCTCAATTCCATTGTTTCCTATAGATATATACTTTGTCACACACATTTTCTTCTATGGCACCTCAACCAGATCTTGTTAAGATAGGGCTAGAAGGGTTTGCTCTCATAGACAACTTTTATTGTCCACCAACAAAAATGTCCAATAATGGGGGAAGGCAGGGACAGGGTCGTAAGGGTCTTCAGGCTAACCAATATCAGTACAAGGAAGAGTCAGTTATCAATAGCAAAGATGCAGCTTATAATTATGGTGGTATTATGGTTGTCAGTTATCCTAAGACTAGACCAAAGAACCGTTGGGGTAATATATTTAAGGCCTTCAAATCTTGAAGATTTATGTATACCAAACGCTTTGGGTTGAGGTTAACTAAAAAATCCTAGAGACCTTACCTTACTATATTAAGTCTGCTCCATGCATATAAGTTGTGGTATGTTGTTATGCTTTTGATATATGAAGAACATATACATATATGTCATATCGTATTGTAACAGAAAAAAGAAAGTCATATAGTATGAGTTGTACTTGTGTTAATGAAGTGTGTGTTTATTAGCTTAAATAAAAGCTTCTTTTTTTTTTTTTCTGTAAAATTTGTGGCGAAACTTACACACAAAATGCTAAGACAAAGAAAATTATTAATTCTAACTCAAGATTCGGTATATCGAATAATTCGACGATCTTTTACTATATAAATTGTACTTATATACGAGATAATAACGCTCTTCTTAGTATAATATTTTTTGAACAAGCAAAAATGATATATATTAACACCAACAAACAGTCTTCTCAACACAAGGTATACGAAGAAGCCACTAAAAATTTGCAATGTCAGCACCTGAATACAAATACAAATTAGCCGATGTCTAAGCACAAAAGCGGACTCAACCACCACATATGGGTACCAAAAACAAAGTTAGCTTTCTTGGCTTTAATCCAACATAAAGAATAAGACTTAACCTTTTCCAATAATTGAAGCATAATATTTTCTTTCTTCATAAATAACCTACTGTTACGCTTATTCCACACAATCCAAACACACAGTAACCAAATCAGTTGAAGAAAAGACCACCGCAATTTTCAGAACACCTGTACAAAAAATAAACTGCTGAAAGTGGTATGTAATATTGCCTGAGAATCCGCACCATCAAAACCAATCCACGACCACACTAACTGCCAAAGAGTGCCGAACGTGCTGCACGAGAGGAACAAATGTTGAGCGTCCTCCTCATGACCACACCCAGCCATGCAAAATCGCTCATCTGGAGTAATAATACCGCGCCTCGCCAAATTAGCTTTAGTTGGAAACCTGTCACGTAACAACTGCCACGCAAAAATTAAGACCTTCAACGGAACTTGTTTGCGCCAAATTAAACATGAGTCCGGACACAAGGGTGGGTGCTCATGAGTAGTGATCATAACATAAACATCACGAACTGAGTACCCCCTATAGGATCCGGGAGTCACTGCCAACCATTTGAAGAGGTAGGCTGCAAAGAAACATCAAATTATAATAACCTACACTCCTCTAGCATATCCTTCTCTCACACCCACAATCTTCATCTCCAATTCCGAGCTTCCACTCCTTCCCCCACCAAAGCATAAACATATTTCTAACTGTAATTGATTTAATAATAGCTAAATCAAATAGACGGTGAAAACACACACTAAATGAAACACCACCAACCCAACAATCATGCCAAAACAAGGTATCTACCCCATCACCACCTTTCTCATGACCATCTTGTCAAACCACCCACCCTGACTGCCGCCCCCACCCTCCCTAATCTTCAGTATCTCCCTTCAGCATAAAGAACAACTCCGCCCCCATCCTCCAACCTTCCATTCTCTGCACCATAACGAGTCAATACCTTATACCAAAGACTACCTCTATCAACTAGCAACCTTCAACACCATTTACCTAACAAATCAATATTAAATTCCTGAAACTTCCTCACCCCAGCCCTCCATTCCTCTTAGTATATTATTTTATATATAACATTTATACCTATATATATATATATATATATATAAGTGGCTGTGTAGTTGTATTTAAGAAGGTGAATGCCCTTTTATGGGTTTTATATTGTATGTTGCAATTTTCTTTAATATGCGGTTGCAATTTTAACAAATATTAGTACTATTAATTTTAAATGATTCTTCTTTCAAAAGAAAATAATTTTAAAGGAATTGTATTTATAGAAATTACACAATCAATATTTAAGATAAGAGGGTTAAAAACAATTTTACATTAATGCATTAACAAACTAAAAAATTTGAAAAATATTTTATGGACATCCTCCTCACCTAATGACACAATGAAAGAGGGGAGAAAAATAGAGAGTAATATACATCTCACAATGACCTAATGATTGTGAAATTTTGAAGTGTCTAAATATACATCTCGCAATCCCTCCAGACCCTTTTTTCTAAAACACCCAAAATACCCTCATCGCACCCCTTTCACCACCCTCTTTCTAAAACGCCCCCCTTCCACTCATTCAAAACTCCCTTTTCCCCCCTCACCATCTAGACAAAGTAGAAAAGATACATTGACCTTAATTGTACATGAAATTGAATAATAATCATCATTCTCGTCCTCATCCATGCATTCTGGTCAATGATTTCGGAAGGGTAACTGTGAAGAGAATGTACAAAAGGTAGTAGTGTATCCAGGAGAAATTAGAAAAAACAGAGAAATTCTTTTGACTATTACTTTCCCACCCTGTTGCCTTCTCACGCGCCCTGCAAAAATGTCAAAAATACCCTTGGTCCGAATTTTATTTTCCGAACCAGATTGTTATGTATTCTGGATTTTAAGTTCCGGAGAAAGTCGATATGAAATTTTTGTGTCTTTCTTTGATGTCAAGGGTCTCTGTTGACCATTATATAACTCCCGCATAAGCTGCAATGCAATTGCAGGGGTCGTATGAACGGTCAACAATGACCATGACACCACAAACACTCCTACAAAACTTAAAAAGTAATAAATGCATAAAAAATAAGTAAGGAGCATAAACCAAACATAAACCTTTTCGGATTCTGATTTGCAACATGACAATAAAAGAGAAGGTGTTTCAAGAGGATTGTTTTGAGTTAGATTCTGCTGCCTTGCCAACTGAGATATTTCTATCGCCAAGGCATCAAGATCTAGCTCATAGCAAACCTCTTGGTATTCAAAATATAGAGCAACCTCTTTGTATCTATATATTTTTGACAACATGCAAAAGATCTTCATCACACCGTCAAATAGAGAGCTATCTATTTGCGACAGCGTGAGAAAGATCTTCAGTTTAATGACAAAAATTTGCATAGTTTTCTTTGGTGTGTTTGTTTGTTTGTTTGTTTGTGTGTTTTGCTGGTATATTGAAGCTGAAAACCAGAGAGCACTTATTTATAGAGGTCCTTGGATGTTGTGGACCACATAAACTCTTGGCGCAATGTGGATCACACAAAAGAATTCAATGTTGATGCAATCCGGATTAAAAAATTCGAACCATACCTCACCCTTCAGAAAGTGTCAAGTCTCCCTTGATTTCACCAAGGATCGTATTAATTCGGATTATATAATCCGGAAACCAAAGGTGTATTCTGGATTATATAATCCGAACTACAACAAAACCTTTTGGATGGTGGTCTGCACCACATAGAAAACGTTTTTCAACCATTTTGGACAGTGGTCAAGTTAAAAAAATGAGTTTTTACACGGTTTTTGACCGAATTTAATGTTTTTCCCACCTTTTTTTACCCCCTTCCCTATAAATATGCTTCATTGTCACTCAAAAATTATCACACCTTCTTCTTTTTCCTCTTCCTTTGAAAACAATGTGTTTTCATCGTTGGCCTTTCATAGAAATAGGCTTCTTTGGAAATCCATGAAGGGTCATATGATCGGTCAATAAGGAAGGGGTTAGTCTGGGTCTGAGATGGACCGTCATGGTCTCTTGTTCCCTAGAGGCCCCGCCAACATTGGTTTCTTCTCCCCCCCTACCACTCCACTAATGGCTGGAGCCACTAGTATAGCTTACCCCCTCCCCCTTAGAAATAGTTTTAGGTTCTTATGTAATAAGATTAGAAATAGTTTTAGGTTCTTATGTAATAAGCTTAAAAAGCTTCAACATTTGTAATGTATTATTCATATATTAATAAAATGACTTCTTTTTATCTTTGTGTTATTTTTATTTCTGTTTTTTTTTATGTTTATTTCCCTTTTATTTCACGAATTTGAAAGCCTAAAGAAGAAAAAAATTCTGGAAAAAGAGCTTTCCGGATTTTAAAATTCTCAAAGCACTATCAATCTTGTACGGAAAACTAAATCCGAACCAGAGGTAATTTTGGAAAAATAGGAGGCGCGAGAATAACATAGGGTGGAAAAAGTAATAGTCAATTCTTTTCGCGGCCTAGTTTGAGGTCTTTAACTGCATTTGGTGGATTTAGGCTTAATCTAAGATTCTATGAATTGTTTTGAGAAATTCTTTGCTCACCCTCTAAACCTTTCGCGCGTCTTCCAAAATTTCAATCTTAAAGTCGTTTGGATTATATAATTTAAAATGCTTTTTGGTTATTTTTAATTATATAATCTGAATGTGTTTATAACACATAAAAGAGAAATTTATTTTACCTTTAAATCACATTCTACCTCAACAATAACATAATTCAACTTCAACTATTTCAAAAAAATAATTCAATATAATTTTAATAACATAATGTAGCAACAACAATAATTGCAACATCGTAATTAAACACAGACAAGACCATATATCGACCAAACTAAATTCTTCATATAGTTTATCCCTGCATACTCTCATCTTTTCGTATGGCTTGGGTCGAATCAAACTTTCTCGAATAACATGAACAAATCTCTCCAAGGTAGCATCTAACTTGATTGATCTGTTGAGATAACTAGAGTTAGTTTAGGTAGTTAGAGTTGCTTGAATGTTAGTTAAAGAGAACTATAGTTAGTTACAAGTAGTTAAGGTAATTGAGGTATATAAAAAGACCAACCATGTACTTATTCATCAATCTTTTTCAATACAATTCATAATGAACTCTTAAGGGTTTTCTCTATGTTTCTTCCTATCAATCATACTTCTCCTATGAAGCTAATCTCAATCTCTTCAATCATATTATTTCTGATAATCTCCTTGAACTATACTAACTAAATATAGAGAACATGATTCTCACATCGTCGTCGTTACAAAGTTTCACCTAGGTAAATCAATTGGGTCTGTCTGAGTCAATCGACGTACAATGATATTCAACATTGTCCTCCCTCTGTGTGTCTCTATAGACTGTGGTTGAGACGGCCGTTGATTTTGTCCAACTGATTCTTCAATCCAAACAATATAACATCAACATATACCATAAATAAATTGGGCTTCCTTCGGAACAGCAAATTTTTAAAGCATAAGGACATTGAAATAACAAAATGAGGTTTCTTCATGAATCAAGCAAAGGTTATACATTTAAGGCACATATAAACCTCTTTCTTTGAGTTTATCATCATCTGGAACTTTATGAAGCATACTCCTCCAGACAAGCAATGATTTTGAAGGAGGAATGTCTTTGGACCATATAGCTTTAGCTCATTTCAACTCTGAAGAATGGTGAGATTTGAAAGTTTTTAATCATATACAAGAATAAGCCATACCACATTAGTTCTTCTGTAAAGTTTTTGCTCAACCAATATTATTACTATTTGGAGTTTTGAACACTGATTTGCTTATGCGGTGCTCTAGCTGTTATGTAATAGAACACATGCATTTTATATGAAAATCATAAACAGTAAGGTCCCTACAAAAAAATAGCAACAATGGAGCAAATAAGTACTTTCATTTATTTATTTTACCATGAACAGAATATCAAATATTGATCCTTTCTTTCCTCTTTCTTCTTCCTTCATTAATCAAAATCATAATTTGTTTAACAATGGAGCAAATAAGTACTTTTATTTATTTATTTTACCAGGAACTAAATTGAAACTTTCGTTATTTTGTAGAGGACTAAAAATGGACTTTTTTCATAATATGTAATACACTTACACTATTAAATTGTTTGCTTTCGTTAAAGCATCAAACATAAATATATACATACAACTTCAAAATCCAAAACACTATAATACATACGATCGAATTCAAGGGACAATTGTATGACCAATTACAACTTCAAAATCCAAAATAAACTAGAATTCCAAAACACTTTGAAACCAAAACATTTTAAAGGAAATATCTAAGTGGACCTCCATTGTGTACATCCATGAGTAAGCATCCAAAACTAGAAAGTCCAGTTTGCAAGAATTGACATGAACGCGGGACTATAGGGCCGTGGAAGACGAAATTGAGGTACTGGTGGTTGGGTTGATGGAGTTCTAAGTTGCAACTGCTTAAGAAGGATGTGGGAAGAAATAAGGTGGTGGTGACCTAACAAGAATAGATGGTGGCACTAACAAGGACTTGACAAGAATAGGTGCGGCAACTTCTATTATTGGAAGGTGACCTAAACACAATAATTAACAATGACACCAAAGTACAAAACAAAAAAATGAAATCATAATTGGAATCGATTATGGACCAAATAAGTCCTTGTCATTTTCTATTATGGACCAAATAAGTCCCTTTCTTTTCTCATGCTGCATCAGTCCCATGACAGGTTCAGATATGGGCATCATAAGTCCACGATTAAGCAGTAACAACTAAGTATCGAGGATGAACCTTCTATATGCATATTCCTAACTAAGCATCAAGAATAAATCATATTCATGCATTATTCTAAATAAGCATCAAGGTATTTAAATCCCGTCCCTAATTAGAACATTCAAAATTGATGGCCTATGACAAGCTCTCTAATTGAGTTAGTGATTGTTCCAAGTGGTTATTTTAATCTTTTCTACCATTCTTTTTTTTTTTTTTTCATATCTCTTTTAGCAAATCGCATATCTCTTTTGGACCTTGTGTTGTTGGCTCCTAAGAGTTTCTTTTGAAACTAAATTTTAGTTCTGTGCTTCTTTGACCTGCCAATATAGGCATTATTTATCTATCTTCAAGATGGAATTTGGAGGAAAATTCTAAATTTGAAGAGTAAAAAACCTATCAAAATCAGGGAGGGGGGTTCTTATGAAGAACGCGGCCCTATCAATTCCTACATATTGTATGAGCAATTTTCTTCTTTTATCCGCTCTTTCCGAAGAAGTTCAAACAATGATCAACTAATTTTGGTGGGGCTCGAATATAGTAAGTAGTTGAATTAGTCCATTGAGTCGAGAAAAGTTGTCTATGCCAAAATAAAATGGAGGAATAAGTTTCCTTTGTTTGTATGTGTTCAACTTATCCATTCTAGAGAAACAAGGTTAGAACCTTGAAACCAAACAAGATACTATATAACAGCTGCTTCTTCAAAGCCATACATACACTTTCCAAATAAAGACTCTTGGGTTATGATCCAAAAAAAATTGCGGCATAGTATTCATTATTCAAGATTATCGTTATAGGTCGATTAAGATGGAGGATATGGGATGGGGGAAACATAAATGTGTGGTTTGATCCTTAACTATACGCTTATGATAATGTGTAAGTTTCTTGTCCAATTTTGCAAGGATTATAACATTTGATTGATCATGACTTATAGGATCGTGACAATATATAGGGCCTGGAGTTGGAATGATAGGAAATATAAATGTGTGAACCCACTTGGATTAGTCTGGTGGTATTGGCTTAGGACTTGAGGATGTGCTCATCCTCAAGGTCTCAAGTTTGATTATTCCTGGTGCCAATTTGAGTGGACCTAGCTAGTTAATATGTCTCGTCTTAATCTAGAAGGAATCTATAATGCATATTTTATTGAGTAGTTACTAAACAATCTAGTAACGTCCACCAAATGAAACAAAAGCTTGGGGCTTAACCAAACCATTTCTTGGCTTGGTGGTTTGCAAGGTTTCTCTAAAGTGTTTGTTGAGCTGGATTGTAAACAAGTGGTTGACGATATTTTGGAAAATCTTAATGGTCAAACTGAATTTGGTTTTAATTCTAATGTTTGTTGATCAACACTTAGTTATTTTTTTTCAAATTTTAAGGTTAGTTTTGTTAAGAGACAACTCAACTATGTTGTTCATACTCTAATTACAACCTCTAGGTATTTTTTTCCTTTCTAGTCATCAAGTTTTTGAATATTTTCAATAGACAAATGTTAGCTATTAGTAAATTGTTAGAGGTGAGGGGGAAATGATTTTCCGAAAATTGAATCTGAAATCTCCTTAAATCTCCTTCAACGTCACTTAACTCACCAACCGTGCTACCTATATTGATTTTAACATATACGATACCTTATTTTAAATGAAATAACTAAATTTTGTTCTGGTAAAATAGGAAGACTTTGAGAGAGGAATCTCCTATCATATACTGCACACAACTTGCTGATGAGGAATATATAGCTGGAAAAGAAGAAAAGGAAATATGAGGGACAGATTCCACAATGAAAAGGGAATTGAATCTGATATTCTTTAACTCTTTATTCTTTATAAATTATTAGATAGAAAATCAAAAGAATAACCCTGAAATTGATATAACAAAATCTTAAAGATCACACCGGCTAAATCTGCATTAAGAGAGATAAATTAATATAATTAAGCGGTATAAAGATTTTGGATACTTGGATTGGGTGATCACTATTTAATTTTGTGATATCTTTGCAGGAAAGCATCATAATCTTGTTGATTTTGAGATAGATTCATCCATGAAACGTTTGATAACACACCGTGTGCTTTATATAGTAGTGGTGATGTACGCAATGCTCAGATTTTGGGTACTATGTTTGAATATTGAAAAATGATATTATGTTCATTATTATTATTGCATCATTTTTTTTGAGTCAACAACTTTTTTTTTGTCGTGCTCGATGTTTGATCCTCATACCTTGTATATATTATACATTGTCTCTGGTAAACTCGCGAGGACTAAGTCAACGACTGTTATTGAAGTTGACATAGGTTCTTATAAGGATGTGAATTTAAATCTCACGGTATATACAAGAGTTTGGTATTAATTAAGCTCCTTTTTTATAGGGGAAAAAGGTCCAAATATTTAGTCAAGAGGAGTACTATGTAGTGTGTGTACTCTTTCTCTAACAATATCTCTAATACACACTCTCTCATTGAATGAAACTCATTTAGATCTCACAATTTGCATATGAGTCACATAAAACGGTGAGGTTTACATGAGTTTTATCTAATAAAAAAGTGAGCATTACAAAATTTAAAGATCATGCTCAAATTTTGACTGCAGGTGGTTCTTCGTTTTCAATAATTGGATTGTCCAAAAGAAATTTGGAACAAGAGATATTGCGCTTGCACAATAGTGAAAATTTGCTCATTTTTCATCTATTGTTTTCATTTGTAAGCTTTTGTGGTTTGTTGTTTAATGGTTGTTGGAACATTTTCTCCTCCATATTTAAACTCTTTTATAACTTTATTTTGATTATAGTAGAGATATTTCATTGGTTCATAAGACCCGTGATTTTTACTCTTATTTGTAGGAATTTACCATGTTAAAAGGTTTTGCATTGTGAGAATTTTGTTTGGTTCACATGTACAAATGTAACTGTGCAAGTATTTCCATAAATGTTCTTTAAGTCTTGGGACTTTCTTTTATTCGGTGAATCCAGTGATCAAACTAATCTAAACCTTTTAGCATAGCAAAAATATTATAATTTTGATAAAAAAATCAAAGAAAAATTATTTAAGCTACTAGTAATATAGCAGATCTTTCCTTAAAAAAAAGTCTAGTATAGTAGATCTTATGCCTGCGTTTAGAAAACGATACTCGCACCCCTTTTTAGGTTTCTCATCTTCCTTCTCTCTGCTTTCTTTTCCCCTTGATTATAATTGAGGGAAAATCTTGAATAAGATAATCATAATTATCATGGTTATATAAGTTTTAATATTTTTGCAACACGATTTCTAGTCATTATCACAAATTAATCAAAATATTGCAATACTTAAAAATCCAAAACACTTTTCATATAAAAGAACTCGTACATTTCTTGTATTATGTGGACTAAATAAATATTTTAATGCTCAAATCTTATATTTAGTGAACTAATTATTTGATATGTAATATAAAAACATAATGAATTTTTATATATGCCATATATTCAACCACTAAATATGCTCAGGACCGCTTCAGGTGGATTGGAGCAAGTGAGTTTCAGCTCCCTTTGAAATAACATTTAACTTGCATCTATGTTTCACAAGTGAACCATGATAAATGTTCATTAGATGCGTATCAATAAAAAAACTAAACAAAGGTGACTTGTTGCATATGTGATCTTGATCTTGCTATTCGCCATGAAGTATAAGCATTCAAATATGAAATAAAGTACCCTAATAAAATTTGGAATAATGTCCTCTCGAGTGAAACTAGAAAATAGATAATCCAAATCAGCAATTCTATTACTACAACAATTATGTTCCCTGAAAATGTGTGAGATATTAAAGATGTGTTTCTAAGAAAATGCTAAAAATTATGCTGCCTGGTCTGTAAACTCCAGAGAATAATATTAGCTTGCTTAATGGCCATGTTAACTAAGAAGTCAGACTAGCCAAAGATGAGTCCATATTTTCTCAAGAGCTACCTCAATAAAAAGCATAGCACCCATAATATCAGTATTCAAAGGATGGGATATACCAATGTTAAAAGGAAAGCAACCAAGGAAATTCGTTTGATGATCTTTAAGCACTCCACCACAGGAAGCAAGACCTAGGTTACCATGACCAACATTCTATCTAGGGAAGAATATGAGGAAGCCACATCACCTTTTGATCCTTGGATTAGGATGATGGATTTTCTCAGAAAAAGCTTTAAGGATTGAAAACTCATACATGTTCGGACAGGGGTGGCCCTGAGGGTGGGTGGGAGGGGCAGTTTTTCACCCAAATTATTATTTTTACTTAATAGTTAGTTCTATATAGATATAGTTCTTTTTAATTTGCTTTAATTAATTCTATTGAAAATATATTTTAGAGAATTTTGATTATAAATGAATCTTGTGCAATAAAAAATGCAAGAAAAAAAAATTAGAATAATTAAAAAGACACAAGTTTATTGTTTCGCCCAGGGCACCAAAAATCTTAGGACTGGCCCTGTGTTCGGATAGGCGACAATGTTTGAGTAATTACTACTCAAAGAGATATCATAAAAGATAGTGTTGATGGAATCCCTCCAAGGGATAAACTTAACCTAAAACCTGTAAAAGTTTCTACAATACTAAATAGCAACAAAAATATTACAATGATAAAAATTTGAACCACCAAATTGAATTGAGAAGACCAAGCCCTAAATAAGTAGCAAAGAATGTTTAAAACAGAACTAGTATCCAATTGCACACCAATAATCTCTTTCAACCTTCTCTCAAAGATGTAAATATGAATCTAAATTATAATTTCAAAGATTACATTTATAAACTATGTTACAACCTCTATAAATCATGTTCTCATTTGTAGGAATTTTATTGTGAATAAGTCTTAAACTAATCAAAGACTTTGAAGAATGAATCTATTTGTTCCAGATCGTTCTTAGCCCAAATAAATAACTTGACCAGAAAGTCTTTAACATATCAAAGCTCCCTTGAAGGTGACATTACCATCGACTTGGTTAATCGAAATAAGCTTATCATGACTTTTCACTTTAGGAATGGTGATCTTATGAATCAAATCTGCAAAATTAGGAACATTTAGCTGGATAGAATTAGGAATGTACCAAACATCATTCCTGATAAAGTTTATCTCCTATGTATTAAGATTAATAGACTCCTGTACAACTTAGTAACGCAAGGTACATATTTATTAATTTTTTATTTCTGATTTTATTTGTATCAAGTGAATAAATTTTGTTAGCACATGGCTAAAAATTATTTTATATAAGTATTTTAATTATTTTAATAACATTTTTTTATGCCTTACTAAGCGTTGGATCGACGTATTGACCTAATTACTTTGTAAAAATATTTCTATTTTCATTTTATAAAATTTTATTAATTTCACTTGCTAACATGGAAATACTAAATTCTTAAAGTGGGCAGCTGTGTTGATCTTTTAAAAACAATGAAAATGTCATCATTATTACGATAAATGCATCATCTCTAATTAAACACATTATCTTCTCTAGTTTATTTCAAGAGTCTCACAACTTTAGTAGCAAGTTAAAATAAATACATATATCTTTGAAAATAAAAATAGAAAATGATTTTACAAAATATACAAACTCTTAAAATTCAATAAAAACATATTTTAAATATCTAATTAAGATTATGTATGTTACTTGTTTTTTACTTATGCATATCCTCTTGCCTGTATACATACCTTTAATTTGTTCTTACCTTGTATTTGATGCTATAAAATAAAATATCACCATATATCCGGACAGCTAGTGGTTTTGGATGTGCTACTTTTCTAAAAGATCGAATAGAATAATATTACAAGGAAGATCAAATCAAATTATCATAAATCACAACCTCGTTAAGCAAGCTTTTTGCCACTACTTGAAACTTAATTAAGGGTGCGTTTGTGATAAAGAAGAGATGAAAGTCTTTTAATACTATATGTTAGGTCAAAATGAAATCTTAAACACCATGAATGGTTACATTGAGCAAGAGCAACACAAAAATATTTTGGACACCACAATTTTATTGGACTAGAATACAATGAGATCATCACATTGAATTAAGAGTAATCATATATAAACAATTTCAACATCGCATATATATTGAACTAAAATATCTAAGGACCGTCACACCGAACTTAAAATTTGAATATCACATCTTCATTTAAAATTCCAATACATATAAAATATGAAGAATATTCTTAACTATTTATATATATTCAACGCATATTTCTAGGACTTCTTTCTTAGTCACTATTGAATATTGATATTCCAACACTATAGCCATAGTCATCAATTAAAATTTGATTCAACCCAATGAACCAAAGAATCAAATACCTTTCCTCGTCACCGATTACTTCCACAATTATCTCAAGCCATTTGGGAGCATTGCGTACGCCAATCATATCACACTATGGGATTCAATTTCATGAATCAATAGTCAATTTGGATATTTGAAATGTTTATCGAATGAAACTTAGAGGATAAAAATTTAAATTGATTTTTTTTTCGGTGCCAAAAGTTCGATTCAGATAACATGCACTTTCCAAAGAGAGAAAGAATACAATAGTGAAAAAGCAAGAATGCTCCATCTAGTTTTTTTTTTTGGAGGGAGAATGGTCCATCTATTATTATGGACCTCTCTAAATAGATGTAATTGAACAACTCAGTCAGTTTAATTTTAAAAGATTTTAGATTGACACTAAAATTTTAGAACTCGTTTGATGCACAAAGAAGGATAGAGACATGATAGATTCAAAACTTGATTATAATCAAATAGATAGTAACAAAATAAATACTTATCATATCATGTGTTTGATGCATACTTGATAAGAAGAAACATACAATATCATTATTTTCTAGTACTTTTTTAGGTTTAATTATCTAAAATGTTTGTTTTTAACTTTGATATGATAAGATATATATCATGTTTGAATGACAAAATTATCCTTGTGAAACAATTACATATATTTTTTTGAAATTACTTTTCAAATTTGATAAATTAAAAAGTTACTAAAAATTAAATAGTTTTACATCTTTTTAGAAGAAAAAAATCCATTCACAGTATTAAATAAACAACTTCAAGTTTCTATTTTTAAAAAAAGCACGACTAAATAAACTACTATACTTATAGCCAAGTTAATCAAAGATATGACAAAATGGATAGCACTTGTGTACCATTGTGAAAAAAACTACACTTACAAGCAAATGACAACATTTTTTTTGATGTCAAACCAGTGTCCGTGTATAGGAGGTAGCCAAAAATATTATATGCAAATAAGATAACTCCTCATCAACATGTAATTATATGTCACTCCACGTAGTTCATCATCTAACCATGTCCATACAAGAGGATTTTAAATAGATTAGTGTTATTTGAACAATCATTTTCGAGACAACTTGTAATACAACCAAAATATACAAAGAAATATAAGTATTGACGCAAAAACCAAAACGATAGAGACATAAAGTAAGAACACAATATGAATATAAAAGATAAAGTTATCATAAAAATACGACAAAGTAGTTGTTCAAATTTCATTTATCTTCCAAATACTAGGGTAAGAGAAACAACACTCAAAATTTGTATTGTTAATAATGAAATTCTGTAAGTATTAAAATCTCTCGAATTGAATACGAAAAGGGGATTGAAGACAATAAACGGTATCTCCATGGACGTTTGACTTTACAAAAGGGTGATAATCCACTGACAGTAAGGGATTTGCACAACAAATTGTCCAGTTACTTGAAGAATCTGAAGCATTGGAAGCTGATTTCTCTGGGTAAGGGTTTTTTGAGTTCTAATTTGAATCCATAGAAGATATGTGTATGGTTTGGTCAAGTGGTAGTATCAATTTGAAACCAAAGATCCTTAGATTCATGAATTGGTCCAGGGATTTTAATCCCCGTAGTCAGTCACTGGCGCACACTCAAGTATGGATTAGGTTGCTAGATTTGCCCCAAGAATATTGGAGGCCACAAATTCTCTTTAGAATTGCTTCAGCTATAGGTACGTCGTTGGCTTTGGATGAACACACCAAGAATAGGGTTTTTGGGAAGTATGGAAGAATCCTTGTGAATATGGATCTTTCAGAAAGAATTTCAACAAGGTTCTTGTACAAAGAGACGATTTTGTCTTCTATGTGGCAGTTTCATATGAAAAACAATCTCTATTTTGTCCCAATTGTAAGCAAATTGGTCACTCAATCCACCTTTGCATGAAGATAGGTTATAAGATACATGGTGACTCTAAGGAGGTGAAGAAGCATCACATCATGCATGATAATGTGGTTTATTTGCATAAGAATCTCCATCAAGCAGATAAACCACCAAAGTTTTTGGGACTGTTGAGAATATTTATGTTAGCCAAGTAGATCCAGTCATTGTTTTGGCACAAATTGATTCTGCTTTAGGTCATAGCATTGTGCAACAAATGTCATGTAACTCTACTACTCATAATGGGAAAATAGTAATGGTGACAAACTCTTTTGACTTATTGAATGATCTGGAAATGTAATAGATGGGGAGGCCTTGGTTGAGGTTATGCATGCTAGTCTTGGTACTCCACTAACTTAGTTGTTGGTGTAGCTAAAAGTGTGAGTGCAACTGTTACTCACTCTTTGGATGCTAGCTTGATCATAGATCCAAACATGGCCTTGAGTCCTAGGTTATCAAACAAGAATAACATAGTTGTGCAGCATCCCATGCCACAACATATAATTACTACTTGCACTTCTTTGATAAGTGACAAGTAGCCTGTTAGCACAGTTGTTGGGAAACAAACCACTAACCTACACTCTGAAGCTAGCCTCGAAAGTGTCAAAATTCTGAAGAATTTTTTTTGGGGGGGGGGGGGGGGGGGATAGCCTCCAGGAAGCAGAAATTGATGTCTCCAAGTACCTAGCTAAGAATGTAGAGCTTGCTACCCTCCCTCAGACTAACAGGAAAGCTCAGAGGCAGAAAAAGGGGAAGTCCAGTGCTAGTAAAATTTCTAACAATCCTAACACTGTCTTGGCCTTTAAAAAGCAGAAAAAACATATCGCACAAGCTAATCTTGCTGATTCAGAGGGCATCATCACCCGTTCCAAGAAGGGTATTTCAAAGCCAAAAGTTTTAGAACCTTAGCTGTTTAGGGAATGTCTTATTTTGCTCTTGTGTAAAAGGGTTTCAGCATGAAAAAGAATAGGTTGCAACTAGCTAACGGTACAAACACAAATGGAATTCAAACTCATTCTTAAAAGGAGTTTCCCAAAGATTAATCTGCCTATCCTTTAAGATTAATCTATCCCATCACTCCTTATGTAATGTATTAAAATATTAATCGATTAATTCTTGTGTTGACACAATGATTTTTTGGCACTTAATTTAGTCACACGAACAAATAAGTTGTTTCAATCTTTGTGTCCATCCAAAAATTATTTCTGCCGTATTTACACCATCATTTTGAGACTAATAAAATAAAATTTAACTTTTTTGTAAAAATAATAATAATAATTAATTTTATATATACATCTACAATTATACGTATATACCTAATTCATGTGAACTATCCAAAACACTTACCCTTCTTCATATGCAAATTCTATGGTACATCCAAAAAAATTAGTTTATTGGTACACCAAATCAATAAATTAATAGTTAAATGTGTTATTTTTTGAAGAGAAAAATTGTTTTCTATCACCTATAATTAAATCTTATTTACCAAAAAGTCAACAAAATAAAATTTAATTTTTCTGAATTTTTAGTACTTATAATAGAGAATTTTGATTATTTTTTACAATAAAATGTAAAAAAAATTAGTATGATTTTTATAAACAATGAAATGATGTTTTTTCTTATGAGATGACATTTTCTAAAATATGAATAGCAACAAATAACTCTTTATTCCATAAAAATAATAGTTAATTTAAAGATTTTTGAAGTAAGAATATCAGTACACCTTAATTTAATTTTGCGGGTGTACCGTAAAAGTTTCCTTCTTTATATCCCTCTATATGCCAAAGATTCTGGAAAAAACGTTAAATTTCCCAACTTATCGGAAGTTTCAAAAACAAAAAATTTGGTATGAATATATTACATATGCACAAATGAGTCAACTTTCGTTTTTTACAATTTTTTTTGTAGAAATATAAAACTTTCAGTGCAATTAAGTCATAACTAAAATCCTGTTCACCTCTCGGCCAGCCTTTATCATTTTCCTGTATGCAGCATAAGTATTAATTTCATGATATACTCAAGTGTGTATTTGCATTACGTGATAATTTGAATTAACATCTTAAACACGTGATGTCAGTGTATATAGTAAAAGTGTTTTTGAAATTTATCCTGTTGTGATGTTTGTCAATATGCCTCAAGGAATTGATCCATCAATAGCTTAACAGCTAAGTTAAATCTAGTTAGAACACCAAATCCGATTCTAGTGAAAAACAAATAAATAGTGTACACATAAAAACGAGTTATTACGATTTGACTAATTATATCTACGTCTCCGTCTTGACAAAAATAAAACAAACAATGTACATCTTAGAAAAATGTAATTGTAGGTTTTTTGTTATACGATACAATGCATTGTTTAAATATTACCATCTAAATTACAAGTTTACTTTGAACTGCTCAATTATGTTTGTTGCACTTTAAACTCCGCTCATTACCCTATGTATGTACACTTATTTGTGAATAGACTCATAAGACTGAACAAATAAATACTCCACTAAGTATTTACTATACGAATTAAACGACGCAGTAGTAGTGTTCTATCAAAAAACATATTTTTTTTCGACTCATAATGCTGAACAAACCTTAAAATAAAAAAAATAAAAAACATGTCGATAAAAACAATTTGGTGTAGGTATAACCACGTCTGCCACCTTTCGTGATTCTCTAATAAATTATTAGTCTAACAAAACATATTCGGTCCCTCTAGGGTGGATAGATGCAATCCTAAAATACTATGCTATCTATCTATCTATCCTTCAATATGGACCTATATAAATACATATCTATGCCCTCTAACATTAATACTCAAAAAACAATACAAACAAAAAAACTACTTAGAAAAAACTATTTCTTTGTCCACATTTGTGAAATGGCACCTCAAGCAGATTTTGCTATTGCTAAGATTGGATATGAAATTGAAAAATTCTTTGGAAGGCAGAAAAGTTTTAGCAATAATAGCAACCCTCCAGCTACTCAAAATCTTTGTCAATACAAATTTTATCCAACCTATGGAGCTACTACTGTTACCAAAGTGGTGCACACAAATGTTGAAGATCTTACTTGCAATGAAGCTGCTTCAAGATTCATAGCAGAAAAGAGAAAAGATCAGGTTCAGGTTAAAGGTTTGGTTGGACAGTGATCATCACTAATTAATGTTGTAATACATGTACTCTAGTATAACTTTTTTTACCTTTTTGTTTTTAAAATTTTAGAGGCCTTTTATTTTATGTTGTACTAATGTAGAAATCTTATTAAGCAGTAAGATTTATATACTACTGCTAATAGATTTAAATTGCAGTCTCTAACTGTAATTGTGGCTGTAATATAAAAGTTTTAGAGGTCTCTGCAACAGCATCACAAGTATAAATACTGCTGTATTTTTCCGCAATATCAAGGTTTGTAGTGTAACCGCAACATGAACACAACTGAAAATTTAGAACCATGTGTGCTAACTTCTAGGGTATGGAATATATATGTGTAAATCGGCTCGAAGACTAACACGAATTTGAAGGTCTTCTGTAGTTTTAAGGTTATGTTTGGATTGATAGTGTATTATGATAGAATGAAATTGAGTAGATTACTTAGATTTAAAAAAAGTTTATGCTATTGAATTCCATTTCATTCAAGCTATGTAAAGAGCTAATATATGCTATCTGTTGTAAGCTGCTTTTTCTCATAATCCTAACTGCTTCTCTATTGTAATTTTTGTGTACAATTAAGTTACAAATTATGGGTTTGGACTAATTAATGAATTTCTAAAGCTCTTAAATGTGATCTTGGTAAAACCAAATTTAAGATAATTAAATTTTGTAAACTGAATTTAAGCTAATTATGGCTTGCAAGCTATGTACTACATGCATCACAAGCAAGTCAGCTTCAGGGTTTTAAAACACTGTCTATTATCGCCATTTTTTCCACGACATCAAACTTTTTGTAACATTTGTGACTGCAACTTGACCTCGATTTCGATTGTCTGTATCAACTGCATTTGACTGCGATCCACGATATTATGATCGCGACGCGATTGTTGCAATGATTTTAAAATTTTGTTTAATTGTTGAGAACTTGAATTTGTGAATATGGTGTCAAATTAGTCCTTTCTAAGAAATGAATTGAGATTAAAAAAAAAAGAGACCACAGTAATATTCATTTTATAAAATTAAAGACTAATACATAACAAGTGAATTGATAAAGTAAATTACTTGTATAGAATAATTTCATTGACAGTGACGGATAAAATATAAAAATATTCTCTGCTAATTTCAGAAAACCACTAAGAGAATATTTCAGGTATTGTGGTGACAGCATATTACTTTTCCACCAAAACTTTATTTATTTTATCTTTGTTCTAATGGAATGTGGTAGCTAGAGAAAATATAGCCTTCTTTAGAGAAGATATTGGAAGAGCTAGAATTTAGGAGTTAAAATTACTACTACAAATTTTGGATTAATTAACATTCTCCACAGATCTAGATACTTAAAAAATAGAAATCAATGTTAACCATTTATTTTACCACAAAACATGGTATGTAATACAAAGGAAGAAAAAAAAATTAGGGATCATTTTAATTTTTCACCACTTTTTTCTCTTAGCCTCCACAAGAGGCCTCTAACAAAAATTTGTTTTTTGAAAATAAAAAAGTAAAAATAAAAAAAAAATACAATAAATTTTTGAAATTGAGAATCAATGAGCACTGCAAAAAAAATTGGTGTTTTAATTTTGTGCTTTGTACTAGTTATTAATTATGTTGATGCTGGTCCAAGAATAAGGCCAGTTGTTGGTCCTGATATCTACAAAGGTAAAAATGTAGCCAAAGATATTCTTGCTCCTGGTGAGAAAATTGTTAATGTCATGAGTTTTGGAGCAAAACCTGATGGAAAATTTGACTGCACTCAGGTAGTTTATATAAGATTATACATTTTGGCTAATTTTTTTTTGGAAAAAATTATATATTATGGCTAATTAATCATGTTGACTTGTTCTTTGATTTAATATTAGTTTTAGGGTCAAGTGTTGTTTAGAATAAACAGAAGTAAGAATATTTATAGATAGTGTTTTTATTCTTGTTGATAATTTTGAAGACAATGTGATACTTTACAAAAATTGAAAATTTATTCTTTGGTATAATGCTAAATATTTCTTCATGTTGTGTACAAATCATGTGAAGATAATGTGATCATGCTTGGTTTTACAAGATGTCTATCATGTTTTGAGACAAGTTTGAATATCAAATTTCTTCTTTTGGTCGTTAATGACAACATAATAGACAAAGCTTCATGATTAGACTAATTTGCATCTTGGAATCAAATGATGTATGATTAAAACATCAAAATTTGAAAACAAGGAAAAGTAGATGAAGAAACTGGTATTCATATGCCTTTCTTTTCACCTTATGCAAACGATTTTTCAGAAAACCGGTTGCGAGAGAAAATACACTACGCATATCAAACAGGTTCTTCAAATATTAGTCACCGTTAAACGTTAATAGATACGTTTGTATATATAATATGGTTTGTAAAATGTTAAGAAACCATAAGGACAGTGAATCAAATCCAAACTGACCAGTCAAACAAGAATTCATAGGAAAAAAATCAACCAAACAATTTTTGCATGACTTCACAATGTCTAATAGGAAAACTCGATGTTACACTTTCACTTCAAATTGAATGCATGTTTGGTGTCTAACATGTCGATATCTGACACAATAGTGACATATGTAATTACATTCAATCATTTTCTTAATTATTAATGTTGTCTACATGTTAGCATTAATGCCGTCCTCAATATTCGAATCTATGTCGGCGTTAATGTCGTCCTTATTTGGTTATACATTTACCTGCAGGCTTTTATGGATGGATGGCAAGCAGCCTGCAAGTCCAAAGTGCAAGCCAGGCTTCTAATCCCTCTAGGAAGATTCCTTGTTTCTTCAATGTTCTTTGCAGGCCCATGTTTGACTCCAGGGCCCATAACAATCCAAGTTGTAGGCACAGTTGTTGCCACAACAGATATCAGTGAGTATGAGGATGGTGAATGGCTCATGTTTCAGAAAATATCTGGCCTAAAACTTCTTGGTGGAGGTACTTTTGATGGGCAGGGTCAGTCTGCATGGAAACATAATGAAAACTGTGAAACTGATCCAACAAATCAATGTGTTAGAGCCCCTAGTGTAAGTTCATCATCTTTTTTTGGTACAATGTTCGTTATTTTGAGTCAAATATGTTTTTAGTCTCTATAAAATCACAACCATTCATAATTCATTTCTTAAAATGATTTTAAAAATGAGTGCCTCATATATCTCTTCATCGGAGATAATTCTATCTAAACTGTGTTATGTACTAAATATGTGTATCTCTCTCGGTTGAAATTAGAACATCAGTTTGTCACGTGAGTCTAACCTCTTCCGTTATACCTAACCTTCATTGGAAACTGAAATATTTTTTTATAGAGACTAAAATTGAAGGGTCGTGATTTTATCGAGCTTAGAACATAGTTGATCATTTAAAATTTGAAGTATAAATTAGTTCAGCATTATATAACCATTGTACTTTTGGAAATGCAGAGCATTTATTTTAACCAAGTTACAGATGGACTTATACAGAACATCAGGTCTAAAGACCCAAAAGGCTTTCACGTATTTGTCACTAACTCTGCAAACATTAGACTTCGATTAATGAAGCTGAATGCACCAGCTACTAGTCCAAATACTGATGGCCTTCATATAAGTCACTCAATCAATGTTAAAATATCAAGAAGTAGTGTTGAAACTGGTGATGATTGTGTCTCCATGATACAAGGAGTTAGTAATGTTACCATCAAGAGAATCAAGTGTGGTCCAGGACATGGTATCAGGTAATCTGCATTGCTGGTTACATTTTTTTGGCTAAAATTTAGGATATGTTTATCTCTCAGATAATCCGATAGATAAACATGTTTATTGTATATGGAGCAATGATACAGACACGTGTGAGACATGACGCTGATAATGTTCATAGATATCAGTAATAGTTTAAGAAAATGGAAATGATTAAATATGTGTATGTTGTCATCTCAAATTTCTCATATATGCATTTAAAAGAAGGCTAAATTAAAGTCTTGGTTTACGCGTTGGATGAAAAATCACTTATTATTAAACATTGTTATCGTTTGAAAAGATAAAAAATATATTTTCGATTAAAAAAAATAAACAACTCTTTTAAAATTATAACATGAAATATTGATAGTTAATTTGTTTAATGCTCCTATGTATACATGATAGTATTGGAAGTCTTGGAAAGTATCCGGATGAGATAGAAGTGAATGGCATTAGAGTCCAAACCTGCACATTAATTGGCACAACCAATGGCCTTAGAATCAAATCATGGCCAGATAAGTATCCAGGTGCAGCAACAAATATCAATTACAATGACATTACAATGGAAAATGTTAAGAATCCTATCATCATTGACCAAGAGTATGAATGCTCTCCAAATTGCCAAAAGAAGGTTTGTATGTTCATATTTCTCTTTCTTTTTAATTCATTATTACAATATCTGCTAAAATAATACTTCCTTTTTAATTCAAATGTATTTAATCCAAATTTAAATCAGATACATTTGACTTTTTGATGTTAGTCCTTTTATTTTGAGATAATTCATTTTTTATAATCAAAGATTTCAATTAAGCAAGCACAAGGGATCCTCGAAGTTCATTACATCGAAATCAAGCATTTGCATTTGACCACCAATCCAGAAAGAAAGAAAGAAAAAACTAGATTTTTATTACTATCTCCTTGCAAATGAACAATGATCAAGAAAAAGACTTAATTCGATCAACCACCTCCATAAAATTTGCTACCTTGTCATTGAATAAAACATTGTTCCGCTCGAACCAAATACACTAAACCGTTGTCAACCAGGTAAGATGAGACATCATTTTTCCTTCTTTGCCTTTACACACATTATTGAAGAAAATTTTAACCATATCAAACGTACACTCAACAAGTTGAATCCGTCCATTTAAAAATGGTATCCGACACTTTCAAAATCTTAGAACACAACACAAATGATTTGTGAATTCAATGTTATTGTTATGGAAAACAAAGAATGGAAATGATCTCATTTCTCATAGATGTGAATGTAGCTACATGGAGTATTTATAAGCAACTAGAAGATTACATGCTAAATGAACAAGATTAAACAAACTAAGACTAGTTAACTTGTATCTCAAGTAAACTAGGATATATCACTTTATTATGCTCATATTTCTCTAATAGTCCCCCACAAGTTGGAGAATGGTAGATATTTAACATTCCCAACTTAAATAAGAGAATATGTAATGGTTATGGAAGGAGAGGTTTGGTGAAGAAGTCTGTAAGCTGGTCAGATGAAGATACAGGGAGAAGCATCATGATGCCTGCTTGTAACTTTTCTCTAACTTAGTGACAATCAATCTCAAGATGCTTAGTTCTTTCATGGAAAACTAAGTTAGTTGCAATGTGCAAAGCACTTTGGTTATCACAATAAAGCACAGGAAGTTTCACAGTTGAAACATGCAGATCCTTAAGCAGATCAAAAAGACACTTCAATTCACAAGTAGCTGCACCCAGAGCTCGATATTCAGCTTCTGATGAAGATCTGGGACAGTCAATTGCTTTTTAGTCCTCCAAGAGATCAATGATTTGCCAAGAAAGAAGCATTGACCTGAGATGGATCTTTTGAAATCCAGACAACCTGCCCAGTCTGCACCTGAATACCCTGATATGCACAAAGATGAATCTCTAGGAAACATCAAACCTTGACCAGGACATTTCTTCAATTGAAGTAGTTGAAGTGAGAAACTGGCTCAGTTGTTGAGTTGCAAAAGTAATATATGGCCTTGTGTTAGTGAGATAGATTAGCCTTCCTATCAGCCTTTTATATGATGGTACATCAGCATAAGGGGCATTAGAATCAGTATGCAGTTTGCAAGATGGATCAGATGGAGTGGAGACTGGTTTGCAAGCAAGATAACCAGTGTCAGTAAGTAAATCAATGTAGTATTTTCTCTGACATAGAGATATGCCTTGAGAAGATTTAGCAACCTCTAAAAGAAGGAAATACTTCAATTGACCAAGATCCTTGATTTTGAATGCAGAGTGGCTTTGATGGATTGAAATTCAAATAATGAATCACTAGCAATTATCACATCATCTACATAAACAAACAGCGCTATGAAAGAAGTAGCGGTCTTTTTAATAAACAATGAATGATCTGAAGTAGACTGAGTATAGTGGTGATGAAGAAGAAGAGAGGTGAGCTTCTCATACCACTTTATACTATCTTGCTTTAATTCATATAGTGATTTAACTAGCTTACACACCTTATTTGGATTGGAAGGAGAAATACCTTGGGGAACAATCATGTAAACATTTTCCTGTAAATCTCCATGCAAAAAGGCACTATTAACATCTAATTGATGAATATTCCAATGATTAATGGATGCCAAAGCAATAACATTTCTGACAGTTGTAAGCTTGGCAACTGGAGAATAAGTGTCAAAGTAATCCAAACCCTCAATCTGATTGTAACCCTTAGCAACCAATCTTGCTTTGTATCTCTCTATTGAGACATCTGCATGATATTTGATTTTATAAATCCATCTACAACCAATAGGCTTGATATTTGGTGGTAAATCAACCAGTTTCCATGTCTCAGTATTTTCAAGAGTAGCAATCTCATCTTTCATAGCCTGATTCCAACAACTGAATTTGCTAGCCTCAGCATATGAAGTGGGCTCAGTGTGGGAGTCGATGGACAAAAAGTAAGCACAATGAGAAGGTGACAAATTGGTAAAAAGACATGTAATGGCTAATAGGATAAGAGACATTAGAAGAAAGAGAAGCAGAAGCATCACTGAAATTACAAATATAATCATGTAAATGTAAAGGTGGATTAGGATTTCTATATGATTTTCTTAAGGGTGGTGGAGGTGGAGTAGGTGATGGGTAGTGATTGGTATCATGAAGAGGAAGGTCAATGTCAATGAATGGAGGTGGAAGTGTAGGTGAATCAATAGTAGAGGGATTGCTTGATGGACAAGCATCAGAAGGAAAACAATCTCAATCAGTGGTAATGGATGATGGTGAAGTGGGATAGGGTAATATATGTTCATGGAAACTTACATGTCTAGAGATATGGATTTCTCTAGTGTGAATATCTAACAAAAAAAACCTTTAAAACCAATAGAGTAACCTAGAAACACAGACTTTCTAGCTCTAGAAGCTAATTTGGTTCCGTGAGAATGAAGGGAAGTAGAGTAACATAAAGAACCAAACTCTTTGAATGAATCAATATCAGGCACTTTATTATGAAGAAGTTGGTAAGGTGATTTGTTTTGAAGTGTATGGGAAGTGACCCTGTTGATAATGAAAGTGGCATGCAGGAGAGCATAAGACCAATAAGAAGCAGGAAACTTAGATTGATAAAGAAGGGCTTTATCTACATTAAGGATATGTTGGTGTTTCCTTTCAACCCTACCATTTTGTTGAGGAGTCTCAACACAAGACCTATGATGAAAATACCCTTAGAAGCATAAAAAGAATTGAGCAAAAACTCAGGGCCATTATCACTTCTGACAGTTTTAGGAGTGATATGGTATTGGTTTTCAATAAGGGTAATGAAGTTTTTAACATGTTGTGAGACTTCAAACTTATTCTTGAACAAAACAATCCAGACAAATCTACTATAGTCGTCAAGAATAGTAAGAAAATATTTGTGATTATGAACAGAAGTAATAGACAAAGGACCCCAAATGTCAAAATGCAAGAGTTCAAACTTGCTAGAAGCAACAAACAAACTACTTGTAAAGGGAAACTGTTTTTGTTTAGCAAAATAACATATATCACATGTGGCTTTATGACCAAAAGTTAATGAAGGTTAAATTTTGGACATATGAGACAATCTTTTGTGAGAAACATACCATAACCTAAAATGTCATAAAGCAGAAAATGGTATAGTAAGATTTTTATTGGTGGAAACATGATTGACAGAAGAAGTATTATGTAAAGGAAAAGCAGAAAAATCTAACACTAATCTATAGAGACCTTTAAACTGATCACCCAAACCAATCATCTTATGGGAGTGAAGATCATGCAACAAACACTTGTTGTCATGAAAAGTGGCAAAACATTGTAATGATGTGCATAGTTTAGAAATGGAAATTAAGTTGAAGGTGAATATAAGACATTGTCAAGATAAAAATGAGGTGTGAAGTGTATGGCACCAACATACTCAACTAAAACATATGAGCCAATAGGTAAATTGAAAGGTTTAGGTGTGATTTTGTGAAATGAAGAGAACCAATGTGGAGATGATACAATGTGCTCATTAGCACCAGAATCTAACAACCATATATCAGATTTGGAAGATATATAACAAGTAAAAATGGAAGAAGATATATCTAAAAGAGTAGTGGAGATGGAACTAGAAGCATGGGAAGTATGAACATGATTGGCACTAGCATGTGGTGAAACTACAAATGATGCAGGAAGCAAATTTACTTGTTGTAGAAAGCTAAGAAACTGATCATACTTCTCCTGAGAAATACTGGAAGCAAGAGATGAAAAAGCATCATTGCAACTTCCTAATTAAGCCTCAATTTCAACAATGCTACTTGAGGCATTCACAAAAGAATTGAAAGTTTGGATTTGGATGTCCATGCTTCTGATAACAATATTCAATAGTGTGATTGTTCTTCCCACATAAGGAACAATGTCTAAGTGGCTTGAATCCGTTAAAGGAACCTCTTCCTCTACCTTGAGGCTTGCATGAATCAACAACATTAATGACAGATAAAGGTTCATCAATGGAGGAATAAAGGTAATGATTGTTATTTTCCTCTTGAATAACCAAAGAGTACACCTTATTGATAGAAGGAAGTGGATCAAGCATAAACACATAAGTCTTAATAACATTGAATTGATCATTCAAACCAGTTAGAAACAGGACGACTTGATCTTCAAGCCTGAAATTGTGTGCTTCTCTCATAGTTGCGCAACGATAGAGATGAGGACAAATGCAATGAGGCATTGGACGTTGTGAATTCAACTCTTCCCAAAGAGTTTTCATTTCAGTGAAGTAAACCAAATTTGACTTGGAACCTTGCTTCAAATTGTTGATCTTAGAACGAAGCGTAGCAATGCGAATACGATCTACCTTAGAAAAGCGTTATTTGAGATCTAACCAAGCATCAATGGTGTTTTCATGAAAAATCAGAGTTTTTGAAATTTGAGGAGTAACAGAATTGATAATCCATGACTGAATTAGATGATTGCAACGTTCTCAGGCATTACGATTCAAATCATATTCATCTGGAATTTCCATGGATTTGTCAATGAACTTTAATTTGTTCTTCGCGCCAAAAGCTCGAATCATGGAACCACTCCATGCGAGGTAGTTAGAACCATCCAAATGGGAGTAACAAGAACGGAATTTGGTCCTTCACTAGGACGCACATAGAAAACAGATTCAGTGTCAGGTTGATTATGACGAGGCATAGCGAAAATCGAAGAAGAGAAGAAGAAGAAAGGAAGAAAAACTTGCAGCAATGCGAAAGAACAACGAGAGATTCACGAAGAAAGAAGAAAACTGCGATGAATCAATGAAGAAACACAAAATTTTCAGCAAAAAATGGATGAAGATCCACGAAGAAGATGAAGAAATGGATTGTAACTAACTTTTGTAACAAACTTCCACCATGAAAATGAGAGAAAAGGCTCTAGATACCATGTTATGGAAAACAAAGAATGAAAATGATATCATTTCTCATAGATGTGAATGTGGCTACATGCAGTATTTATAAGCAACTAGAAGATTACACTTAGCCTAATTACATGCTAAATGAACAAGATTAAACAAACTAAGACTAGTTAACTTGTAATTCAAGTAAACTAGGAGATATCACTTTATTATGCTCCTCTTTCTCTAATAGTTATTAAATCACCACACACAACATTGCTGACATACATCCGTTAAGACATTTCGCCATCCCTTGCCCATACACTCCCATGACATAGTCCCTTGTTTACATACCTTCACATCTTTGTTTTCTGCAAGCCTAAATAGATCGGGAAATATCAAGTATAGGAGTTGCTTGCCTATCCACGTCACGTTACAAAACGAATTTGAATCTAGATTATCGAAATTCAAAATGGAACCCAACTTAGATAGTATTGACTACATTGACATTTGATATGTTGAGGCGCGAGTTGTGAGTTTGAATCTGCAATTCTCCACTTCAAGTACTTGGTTTGTGTGAGTTTTGACATTAACCTCTATAGAACCCAAAAAGAATTTAATAAAATGACTGGATGCAAGTTATATGTAATTTTATTGATAAACATGTTGATTCTAGTATAAGCAATCTAATTATTTTTGTTGAAACGTGTGTAAGTACATGAGGTGCCTCAAAAAAACTACACGTACATGAGGTGTCATATTAATGGAAAGAGTTTGATAGTGTAATCTCAATAGACATGGTTCAATTTTTTTTGGAAAATCTAATCCAATCTAATCTAATTGAGATAATCTTTGTTTATCTTCTTTACTTATGTCCCATTCAATTTGGAAGTTGTAGCATGCTAATTTTGACACTATTTTTTGCCATCTTTATGCAGCCTTCACTTGTGAAGATAAAAAATATAGGTTTCAGAAATATAAGGGGAACCACAACTTCTCCAGTTGCAGTGGACTTAAAGTGTAGCAAGCTATTCCCTTGCCAAAATGTTCAACTTCACAACATAGACCTCAAGCTTGGAGCCAAGCCTTCTAGCTCTAGATGTGCCAACATCAAACCTATTTATAGTGGCTTGCAAAAACCACCACCTTGTCCATAGGCGCCTAACTTGAAAATAATTTCATTCAATTTATTGAATTACTGACAAAAAACTAAACAGAAAAATAAAATTTGTTTATGATTTAACGTCGTTGTCACTCAGCAACGTTATCATAAACAAATTTTATTTTCTCTATCCCTAGTTTTCGTCGATAATTCAAACAATTTTTTTAGTGGTTGTTAGAACAATTTTTTGAACCAATTAGAATAAGTTTCAGTGGTATTTTCACCTGCTAGATGTGACATCCTATCCAACACACTTTTACAAGATTCTCATTCATCCTTTACTTTAGAAAGATAGCTATTGTATAAAGAAATTAGTGAATTAAGTGATTTTGAATTTGTTAGCTTTATTTAGGTACAATTTAAGGAAAAATATGGTTTTACTTTTACCTTTTCCCTTTCTACGTACATTCAACCGCCCACCATCAGAGACTGAATCTGAAGGGGTTGAGTTGTTTCAATTTCAAAAAAGTTAGGCCATGAATTAATATTATTGATGTACATTAAGTGAATGATGAGAACATTATAGTATATGTCAAAGGATATGTTATCTTTATTCTTGATTATTAATTTCACTACAGTAATGCCAGCGACTTGATATCATGATGTATTCTAATTGTTAATTTTCTTTTAACAAATGTAATTATGAAGTAGCTTGTTTGATTTTGCAAGATTATTACGAAATAACTTTTCATTTTCAACTTTTTTATATATAAAAAAAAAATTAGATGAATTGAGTCGTGGAGAATAAACCGTTTAATTAGACCGACTTACATATTATATAGATATCTAAGATTATGAATATTTCAAAAAGAACGTCAACTTTATTAAAATGTTAAGTTGATCCTCATATTTTAATACTTACTATCAAGTATGTCTCTGCATTTTAACAACTTCCTATTAATTTGATCTCAATCTTTAATAACCTACAATCAATTTAGTCTCTCCTTAAAAAAATCAATTTAGTTTGTAACATGTTTTCAAACTAAAGTATAACACATGTTTTTTTTTTAAAGAATAACACATGTTTTATTGGAAGGAAGTATAATACATGTTAACATTTGGAAAATTCTAACAACTGTTTGTATGTCATTGTTTAAGAATCAAGAGACCTAATTTTTACATAGGAAATGATATATTTATTATTTTGATAAATTTTAGCTTTATTTTTAAAACATATTTTCTTTTTATGAATTATTTCAATTATTTTCTTTTGAATGATGAATTTCTTAAACATTATCTTTATAAATTGGAGAAGGAGAGGATTCAAATATACTCAATTGTTCAACAAAAAATTCCTCTCATTTTATTGTTCAAGAACACGTGTTCATCTTTTCTAATCACCTTTTTTACTAGATTCTAGTTCTAGCTATACACCTTTTTCTTTTCTTTTTTTGACAAAGAAATTCTAGCTATACACCTGGTTGCTCGTCATGGGGGCTAGTAGGAGGTAACTACTAGAATGGTCGTTGAGAAATTCCACCAGGGGGACAAGGTGGAAGAGGAAGAGACAGAAGGTAAATAAAAAGTAAATGCTATTTTTCTATCAAGACCATGCAAACAAGTGTCCCAATAAAAACATTGTAATTTGTAAGTGGTAGTGTGGTACAATTAAGAGTGAGCAACAGCCATATTTGATGATTTTATTTTCAGGAAGCCATATGATATATTTGGTTTATAAAAGATATTTAGAGGAAAGAAAGGTGAGGGAAAGGAAAGTAAAAAAATAGAAAATAAGGTGATTTTAATTTTAGTTATTTGATTCGAAAGAAAGTAAAAGAAATGAAAGGTAAAAACGTTTTCCCACTGTATGGAAAATAATAGGAAAGAAATTGTGGTATTATTTTTAAATGATGAAAAAAAAACTTATAAAATAGAACATGACAAAAAGAAAGTGGAGTTAAAAAAGTGGCTCATTTTTCTCCAAAATAGAGAGATGGAATATTTGTGAGACCATCCAAAAGTCCTAACTCAACCGGTAAAAATGCCGAAATTGTTAGGTCGGATGCTTTTGCTATTTCGTCTATCTACCCCTAAAAAAAAGGAATATTTGTGAGACCCACGCTCCATGTTTGTTTTTTTACTAAAGTAAAAGTAATATTTAGAAGTATCATACATAATATTAATCGCATGATACAACTGAAAAGAAATAATTAATATCACATTGAAAATGACATTCATCTTGTAATAAATCATTTTTGTTAAACTGGCATTTATTTTGAAATATGAAGAGTAGAAAATGTTTGAAAAGTGTGTTTCTTTTGTGTGATTTTTCTCTCGTCTTCCCTCATTTCAAATAATGTATAAGTACATAAAGCGCTTAGATGAGACGACACGAACATCTTCTAACTTAATAACTAAGGGCATGCGCTTTTAATTCAGCATCAGACATGCAACAACTTTGCATGTGGAATTAGTCGTCGCGGTTGTGCACGGAAGATATCCAGTTTACAACAACAATCAAACTTTATCTCATTAAGTAGGTTGGCTACATGAATCAAACGATGTCATAGTGTTATGTCAAGAACCGTGTCTTTCTCCAACTCATTTATCTTTATATCCTTCCTAATAGTTTCTCTTGTAGTTTTTTTAGGTCAACCCCTACCTCTAGTGATATGACTTTCCTCCATCTGATCTACTATCCTTACTACATAATCCACGGATCATCTTTCTACATGTCCAGAACACCTAAGTCTAGTTTCTAATATCTTTTATACAATATATATGTGTTACACCAACTCTCTCTAACGTAACATCATCTAGTTTTACCACACATTTAACATAACATCATCATCTCTTATACACATACTTTATGTTCGTGTGAATTCTTTATCGTCCAACACTTTATCTCATAACAACATTGTTGATCTTACCGCTGTCCGATAAAATTTTACTTTCAACTTAAACGGAAAAAAAAATATATAAGTGCTTTAACATTCCTTTTTTATTCATATGTTCCTCCATTTTAGTAATAATATTTGAAGCGTGTTGAATATTCAATATGGTTATCTCTCGTCGAGATTCAAATTTTAGTCACAAAATAAAGTAATAGTCCTCTTTGATTTATATATATATATATATATATATATATATATATATATATTTTAAGATAAACTTTGATTAATAATGCATTGATAATTTTGCTATAATCTACCAAAAAAAAAATTGCAATAAAAAAATATAAGAAACAAAACACACTTTGATTAATAATGCATTATCAATAATTTTGCTATAATCTACCAAAAAAGTTAATTTTGCAATAAAAAAATATAAGAAACAAAACACTCAAATAGTTTTTTTAGTTCCCTCGTGCCGGCCTTCTATAAGTTATAATTTTGTCACAAGTTCATTTTGAAGAATTTTAAATTAGAATGTCTAAATCTAGATTATTGAAAGTGCCAAGATTGTCTTACTCACTTCATCATGTCAAAATAATTAATTTACGACTATGACTGTTTCCTTGCCTTTTTAATTTACATCAAATCGTTTTTATTGTAAAACTCCTTTCAGTTAGTGACACAAGAAAGAAACTGTACACCATTACAAAGAAACTTGTAGATGATGAGACCGTTAAAAAAAAATTATGAGAGTAAATAAGTTCATGAATTACGCTTAACGTTAAAATTCAAAGGAAAAACAATAAATTTGTATAACATCTATTGTACCAAAATAAAGTTCAGCATAATTCAAGAAACTTGAGATTATAAATAAAAGAGATGAAGAACAATTAGCTCCATTGTTGTTGATTATTATAGATTCTAGATTATAGATAGATTTAGTAAATAAAAAAAAATCAGCAGAAGTTGCAAGATGAAGAACATGTTGGCATTAAGCATAACTATAGTACTAGTTTATACAATTAATATTCAATTTGGCATAGCATTTTCAAGAGCTTCAATAGCTTTTGGAGAAACAGAACATCTATGTGATTCCTTTGCCAAAGATTGCATCCGTTTTGGTGATTCGGCCGAATCGCCTGCCCCATATTATAGTCCAGATGATTCGGCCGAATCACCGGCACCAGACATCAGCCCTTCTCCTACCTATCTTGAATCTAGTGAGCAATATTTAACAAAATTAAGATACTTTGATGTAACTCTCTATGGAGCAGGGGCTGATGGGAAGAATATAGATACTAGCTATATTTGATAATGGAAAGACTATCATTAAATTTATAGTCCATTTGTCATCAAATAGAGTCCAAAATGAAGATGGTCCATTGTTTAGGCATGCTCATTTGGAGTATATTTCCAAAAATTTGTTTAGGACATTCATCTCTATTTCATGATTCAAATTTATCAAACTTGATTGAATTGGTTGACTTAGGAACTAAACTGATTGACAATGTTCAATATCATGGACTAATTTGCTATTTTGAAAATTCGAAGGACGGAATTATCCAACACTTAAAGAGTAAGTTTACCCTTCTTTTTATTTTTTGGGACGTAGGGGAAAACTAATTGATCTAAGTTGAATTGTGGCTACAATATGGAACTTTGCTACCAAAGAGTACTTGAAAAGTAATTTTACCTTCTTTTTTTTCGTCAAGTAATCTAATAGGTAAAGTTTCTCATTTTGAATTAATTGCAGCATATACATATCCATCCTCTTGTGAATTTGGATCTTAAAATATGGACTTGTTCAAAACCAGTTCTCACTTTTAAAGACTTTTAGATATATTTTAGGCTTCATGGTAATGTTAATACCTCATGGTCTAAACAAAATCACAACAAGAAGAGAAAATTTAGGTAAATAAGGAGCATATCTTCAATACTGTCTACGTCCTAAAATATAAGCAAAAAAATCTCATTGTGATTGATTGATAGTTGTGCAAATAAGATTGGTTGTGGTTTGAGTTTTTTATTTTGAAGATGAAAGAGAATTTCGATATTGTTGAGGTTGAGAGTGGAATGAACATTGATGGAGCTTTTTGGTACCCATCCATAAAGATTGTGGAGGAACCGAGGTTACACGTAAAATGAATTAAAAAAATGGCACACATGGTTGGTTATCATTGGTAGTATTAAAAGAGAGTGTTAAAAGGTGTGACCCTAACATTTCTCTTTATTACTCCCTCCGTATCAAAATATAAGCAAAAATTACTTTTTAGGTTCATTCAATTAATGATGTATGTGGTCCATAATATGAACCACATACATCATTAATTGAATGAACCTAAAAAGTAAATTTTGCTTATATTTTGATACGGAAGGAGTAATTGAGAAATCGTAAAGAGTGTCTTAAAGACACTCGTTAACAAAACCTTATTTTTTATGGGTGTTGCTAACTTGTGCCCTCAGAGCAATGATTAATGAATCTACAAATAGAAACTTTGTCTTGGAAATATAAGATATTATTTTTTATCAAATAATAATTACACAACTTTTTCATAAAAACTTTCTTGTTTTGAATGTTTAACCATTGTTCTTAGAGCACTGGTTAGCATTCTCCATTTATTATATATCAATGTACTCGGTCTCTGAAGGTTTTGGATATTTTTCGACTAACAATTATTGATTCTTGCTAAATTATTTGGAGATGCATAAATCTTCTCATGTTTGAAAACAAGGATTTGGCTTTGCATACGTCCCCGTCTTATATTTATTCTTGTTAGCCGGCTCTTTTAGTAAAGAATAAAGATTGACAGACATCCTTAATATGTACACACTTCTTTATACCACTCTCAAAAATTTCAGTTAACCAAATATATGGTCTGTGTGACCATATTTTTTCAGCTGCGTGACCACTATTTAGAAGCTGAAAAATGTGGTCATGAAACTAAAATGCGCGTGACCACTATTTTTCCACTTAGTTAACCAAATAAATTCTAGAAAAATAGTGGTCACGCAACTAAAAAAATATGGTCACACAATATATTTGATTAACTGGAATTTTTCATAGTGGTATAAAGGGGTATACACATTAAGGGTGTCTATCTATCATGGCTCTTTAGTAAAGATCATTCGTCTTCTCTTATGCAAGAATTTAGTATCATTGAGGCTTTTAATATTATTGTTTTCACGTATGCCACAAGTTAACTGAGATTTTTTGGCATCTCCTACTATGTTTGGATTAAGGGTAACTCTGATGGTGCAATTAGTTATTGACTTGCTACTTGTCGAGGTATCTTTAGATTCTAAGGTGGTGCAACTTTGGGTTGTATTGCTCTTCCTATCAGTTATTCGTTTTCTTTTCATGTTGAGTTCATTGGTGTTATGATGTGCACTGAAATTGCTTATTATAGAGGTTGGTGCCGTTTTCGGCAAGAAAGTGACTCTTAGTTGGTTGTTTCAGCTTTCCAACCTCCTCACATTATTTCTCGACATTTCAGATATCGTTGTCCTCGTGTATTAAAAGTATTATTAATGATTTTTCTTTTATACATCTCATATTTATCGAGAAGGAAATCATTGTTTGGACAAACTTGTTGACTATGTTTTCTAGATGTAGGGTTTTACTTGGTGGAATAGATTTAGTCTTCATAAATTTCATTTTGCATAACTTGTTAGGTTTTTAATTTTGCCCTTGTTGTGTTTGGGTTTATATTTATGAGTTTACCGGTTTTTGTTGTCTTATTGCACTTCTCAAGAACTTTTCCTACTTTTTGCTTTTATTTTAATATATTCATCAGGATGTTGTAAATGATAGATCGTAGTTTTGAAGTATCAATATAGTTGAGATGGTCATTTGATGTTTTTGCACTATAAATTTTGCTTAAAGAAAATATCATGAAATACTTCAAGAACTTCCAAGTGATTAAATCTATATTTTGGTTATTATTCTACATGCCTCGGATTTCCTAAACATTTATTTACAACAAATTTTAAGAGATTAAATAGCATACATTATCAATATAGATTATAGTTTTACAACTGACTTTCAATGAGCTTTTTATTTTGACACTTTATAGCTATCATTTTAAGATTAAGTTACAAGAATTGGTTGACACGTCAAAAAGATGCATCTCTAATCGAAAGTGTGTAGAATTTGTTTATACTATATCCGATTTAAACTCAAATTGTAATTTATATTGAGTTGTTATTATTTAACAATATAAAAAGTTTAAATATATTATATAATCCTTTAAGTTAGTTGTATATAATAAGTTAGTATTTTAAGACTTATTCGTAATAAATTAGTTCTTTAAATTATTTTTTTACAAATTGATCATTTAAATCGTAGAATATTTTCATTGTTATCCATTTTTTCTATCAAATTTGTTAAAAACTATTTCTTTATCATTTAACATTAAGGTGGTAGTTCAAAAATGTTTATGATATTAAACATATTACTTATTTACATTTTATGATTCTTGTTTTTTATTTCAGGTCTAATTTTATAGATAAGGTCCATAAATCTAATCTTCTGCTTCTTGATTATATTGTTTCTCTTCGTTGGAGTTGGAGGTAGTCATATTCCATATATGTCAAACATTAAATGTATATATATCTTGTAGTCGGAATTTAAGCTTCAATTTACCTTATGGCAACAGTTTAATCTTTTCAGCAACCCTCGATTCTTTTTGTTAATGAATTTATTTAATTAAAGCAGTAAGTAAGGGGAAAAAATCATGATATACATACAAATTCATTTTCAAAGTCGACTTAAGTAAATGTTCCTCTATAATAATTATTTATAGAAGTTCTCTTCATCAGAGATAGTCATATTCAATATATGTCAAACATTAAATTTATATATCTTTTAGTTGAAATTCAAACTGTTTTCTTTCAAAAGAATCGAAATTCAAACTTTAATTCGTCTTGCGGTAAGAGTTTAATTTTTCATCCAGAATTTTGTTAATGATATAATTCATATATCCAAAGTCAAGCCTAAGAAGATGTTCGAACTTGAGGGGCAGTACTCATGATCAGGAGGACCACGTAGACACTTTCATTCTGAATGGCATCACAAAATTAAAAATAATTGCGGCTGAAAAGTGAAGTACAGTACAGTATGTAATTGGACAAAACACACGGTTACACACAACTTGCAAGTTGCAACAAATCTGTTATAAAGAAGAAAAACAAGACATGGAGAAAACCTTTCGATGTGTGTAACTCATTATTGTACGTTACGGGTACAGCTGTTATGTTGTTCTGATGATGATAAGGTCATAAGAATCTACATCTACAAAGCTGCTGCTACTAGCAGTTCTTAATGAAAGTAAAAGAAAATTCAATGGCGGTGGTGTTAAAATAAATATTAAGGCTCAAGTTTTACATGTTACATATATTTTAGACCGTTATGGCATATAAGGTTTTTAAATAAGTAATTGTGACACATATTTACATAAATTAACGAGTTAATATGTCGATGGGGATTAAGTTATATTTTGAAATTTAACAAAATATTTAGACTTTTTTAGTCTTATCCAATATAATTTTAGTTACATCCAAATTTATTTAAAATTTTACAATAATACTAAAATTGTCCTCCTTATGTAAATTTTTAAAAACCCTTCTTTCATTATCACTCTGAACCCTCACCCATTTTCATCCACAAATCACCATACATGTGCAACCAAGATCAAATATTGAATCAACATCTTTTTCATTGATCTGTACTCTATTCATAAATGTTGGTGAATATCTTGAATTTCATTTTCTAAGAGTTTTTATTTGTTTATTGTTTGCTTTGGTATGAGATATGCCTTTGTTAACGGTAATTTGATTTTACGTAGTAAGAGGTTAGTGTAAACTCAGTTTACGTATGTATATACGAGGTTTAGTGTAAACTCAGTTTACGTAGTTAATGTAAATTCAGTTTACATATGTATATAAGATGTTAGTGTAAACTCAGTTTAAGTAGTTAATGTAAATTCAGTTTACGTATGTATATGAGAGGTTAGTGTAAATTCAGTTTACGTATGTATATGAGAGGTTAGTGTAAATTCAGTTTACGTATGTATATGAGAGGTTAATGTAAATTCAGTTTACGTATGTATATAAGATGTTAGTGTAAACTCAGTTTACGTATGTATATGATAGGTTAATGTAAATTTAGTTTACGTATGTATATAAGAGGTTAATGTAAACTCAGTTTACGTAGTTAATGTAAATTCAGTTTACGTATATATATAAGAGGTCGGTGTAAACTCAGTTTACGTACTTAATGTAAATCCAGTTTACATATTTATATAAGAGGTTAGAGTAAACTCAGTTTACGTAAGTAGAATTAGGTTATTGTAAATTAAGTTTACATATATAAGAGGTTAGTGTAAATTTAGTTAACATATGTATATAATAGGTTAATGTAAACTCAGTTTTTATTATAGTTAAAGGGTATATCAGTCATTCTAATATGTAACTTGGATTTTTTGAGGTGTGAGTAGTAGCTGTGAAATATTTATAGAGTATGACTTTATATGACAAATTATTTCAAATATATTTTTCTAAAATAGAATTAAATATGTCAAATATAATGTAAGTAAGTATGAACCTTTGGAAGGTCTCAATCTTTATTCTTAAAGAGTATACATAGATCGGTTAAGGCTTTACACTTAGTTGCACCCTCCTCTAGTGAGAGTGTGATATGTTCTACTTTAACATCTTGCATCTTGATCTCCTCAACTCTCATCTCAATCTTTAGGTTAAGATAACAAAAAAACCTATGTATCCCACCTTTGATAAGCACCTTCAGCTTTTTCCTTACGAATAAAGGCCCTTCAACTAGAGAAAACAAAATTGGTCCAGTTTTGGTTGACCAACGAGATCCTGAAGCGCGAACCAATAATTATTTAATCTGACGTGCCCTCGAGTGGAGGACATTTAGTCTATTTACTTTGATGTAAATGTCTACTCGAGAGAATATGAACCCTCTTTGGATTAACACCAGATAGAAAGGAGTCTCACGCTATTTCTCAAAGTCGGGATAATGCTCCAATAACAAAATGAATTATCCCAAATGTAGGGACAAGAGAATTGGTCATGATACCTAACTTTGCTTCTTGGATAGCAAAAAAATAGAGATGATTGGACGAGATCGGATATCAAACTTCTTCAACCAAATAATCTTTGATTAGCTTGAGCATACTCACTATTGTTCTATTTTATGTAATTTTTCTCCTCTAAAACTACCAACCTAGACACCTCAAAATCATTTATCTACCAATAAAATATCATATATATTTCGTTTTTGCTGGAAGCTTTCCAGCATCATCAAGATTTTGTGACCCACCAGAACCCTTAGATGATCCACTTTACGAAGAAACCGAATGAAGAGCAATGATCATAGAAGGATAATCTTCTGATACCAATTTGAAATCATAAACTCATTACTCAGATTAAACAACTATGAGTTTGATCTACTTGGTTCGAGTTCAACACCAACAAAAAAACTTAAAAAAATATAGTGACCTTATACTTTGAATTTGCTAAATTGAATCATTATATGGATTGATTTTATTAATTTTTTACGAATAAAAATTAAGAATGAGGTAATGATATCTCAATCCAAGATATGAAAGATTTTCGAACTCAAAATGTTTATGAAAAGATATATGTTTTCCTCTTTTCAAATACATTAGCAAGACTTAAATAAAAAACTTTTGGATCCAAAGACATGTCTTGTTACTACTAAATCAAGATGGTCCAATTTATAATCATGAGCACATTGAAACTTATATATCAAAATTAATTAAAGTTTTAAGAGCCATGTGAATTAAATGAAAATCCTACAATTGGAGAGAAAGAGCCACTAAACATAGTCAACTATATTTGACCATTTGAATTTTGACCATAGAGATTTTAACCATCTACAAAACCAGTTTTGACCCTTTAGACTTTCGGTAGTTGCTTCCTAAAAGCCAATCACAATGGCCATTAATTGTAAGCGGTTTTGTTTGTTTCATTCTTACTTATGTGACGCAAGAGATTCGTCAATCACTTTGTTTTCTTCTTCATATCTATTTTCCTTTTTCCTTTTCCTTTTCATTATTACAACCTTACGTATGTATATTATCTTCACTTCATGCTTACGGTTTTTTCTCAGCTCGTACGTCCTTAGATGATAATGTAAAACAAACAACTAAGTACGTTTGTATTCGTACATACAAAGTACCATCTATGCATTGATATGCTATAGTTTGTTACTCCATCTATGAGGCATAGGTTGCCCTCAATGATACGTGAACAATTAAATTGTACAACCAACAACTTATTTATCATTTTTAAATATTTTTTGTCAAATTTCGATTTCATACTCCTCACAAAGTCATTGGTTGTCCAATTTTAGTCGTACAAATGAATAAGAGCAATGATATGTAGACATCATTTATGTGTATACCTCTTTCTCTTTGTATCACTCTAAAAAAATCCAGTTAACCAAACATATGGTATGTGTGACTACTTGAAATCTCTTTTCAAACTCTTTTAAATATTCGACCTTAATCATTTGAATTAACCTTAAAAAGGACAACTTAGAATCGCTTTAGAATAACTCAATAATTCTTCTATTTATTTAAGAACCAAACGATAGAAGAAAATAAATATTAAAATTCATTGAATGGATGTCTTCTTTTAATTTCTTCTCCTCATGTATATAAATTCATACGAGTTGTATAAAAAATTTAAAGATTTTGTTATGCTCTGTCACGTTATATATTCAAATATAAAATTTTGTCTTATTTGCGGTCAACGATAACTTAGATAATGCTCATCAAAATCCAATAATAATAAAGAAAAAATATATATCTTGCTTAAATTTTAGAAGTTATCGTGAGCTTCCCCTCAAAGGCTCAAACTGTGAACATATGACTATCTAAATCTACCTAAGGTTTAGAAAGAAAGGAAAAGCAAGTTATCATGAGTTTTTTATATAGTCAAAGGAATTATATTAAACATTGAGTATGCGATGAGTTCTCCATCTCAATATAAATTAAATTTTACAAATCAATGTAATCTAACAGAACTTAATAAACTAACCCAAGATCATACTTGAGAAGTATTCAACAAAAGTACTTACCAAGGGTAAAATAAAAATATAATTACTTATATCCTTAAATATGCGACCACGTTGACTAAATCATCATAATCAAAAAAGTTGATCGATAGTAAGTTTAAATTTGTTACGATAGAGGAGTTTACCATTTTAAAGATTTGTAAGGTTGTTTAATTTGTCATCTTTGGCCTCGTCTAGGGATGAAAGAGGGGATATAGATTCCTCGACATTGTCCTATGATTAAGTATATTAATGATGAAATTTCTATTAGGTTTAATTTACCTTGGTGCTTCTGCTTATTTTTTTTGTGCTAGTAGTGGTGTTGTGATTCTCGATGATCTTTCTACAAATCTTAGCAATATTAATCAAGTTTTTTAAGTGTTATGTCTCTTAATCTTTTAAAGAATTTCATTTTCCTTGTCCGTCTTGTGAGCATCATGTCCTTCTCCCACATCCAATTACTTTTTTTGTACTAGTGATTCAAATCATCGTCTATTCAAAGGTGTCATGTATTGTTCGCATGCGCCTACAAAGACTCAAAGCATGCGAAATCTGCGTGTTTTTAGAATTATGCGAAATTGTACTTTCGCGCACGCAAAAGAACAAAATTATACTTTTCTATTTAACATGAACATAATCATTCAATCTATCATTACCTTCATTTTCTACCTGAACTCCCCCCGTCCTATCTAAGAAAAATCACCTTTTCACATCTTCATCCATTACCAACTTGGAAACCCTATTTTTTCTTCAATAACCTAACAACCACGAAGCTTCATTGAACCCTTTTGTCCCCAAATTTAACCACACAAATGCTACTCCAAAAACCCTAACTATTACTACCTATTTATCTCCTAAAATCGTCGTTGATTCTTGTGTTGATCATGAATCACCCTCATATGGTCAAGAATGTCTCTCACAATGTCCCCCATCACTTCATATTTTTTCATGGGACTCATGAAATATGATTCAAAAGCTAAAGATACAAAGAGAGATATAAACCTTGTCTCATATTTCATGAGTGTAAAATCTTGTCTCATTATCAAAGGTCTCATCATTGGAGAAATGAGCTAACGTAAAGAGTCATATTCCTTCATCAAGACTTTATTCCTCTATTTTCACTTTTTCCCTAAGTAAGGATCCCTATTTCTTAATAATTATAGTTTATTTACTTAATTAGTATTCTCGATTGTCTAGTTGTGTACTTGTGATAAATACTTCAGCCTATATGTTGTATCAGAGGTGGAGTTAGAAGCTTTAATCCATCCCTAGAGGACTTCATTTGACTTCATTACATTACATCGTTATTGGGTAAGAGGTTAACTTTTGACTGTCTTAAATCTATTAGTTGAATGTCTTTGTATGTTAAGTTGATATTGTGTGCCTTAGGAGCGTCAAAGGTTTGTTATAGGAAATGCTAAGGTAAGGTAAACGTGAAATTTGTGGATTTGGAATCATAGATAAAGAATATGTGGGACAAACGGAAACGGCTAAATTATGTATGTTCTTTGGAGCAAGGCCATTTGTCAAAACCTATGGATCTTAATAAAAATAAATAAATGATTATACAATCAAGTAAGCTTAAAAGTGGATTAGAAAGGATATATTAAGAAGTTATGTTATTTACATTAAGATAAATGTGCAACATGTATGCTTATGTATGGATATATAAACTATTATTGATATGTCGGATAATAAACGGATGAAGGCAACGGTGGCGTGCAGTGTTTTGGCATGGTGGCGGTGCAGTCTTTACGGCAAAGTGAAAGGTTCCTGCAGGCACGTTAGCACATCAATGCTCAAGTCAGTGTAGAAAATGAGGTTGAATGTGTAAAGGTGTGTGGGAAATGAAGCATACCTTAATGGTGACGCGAAGTCGCCCTTATATAGGAGAATGAGATGCTAACAGCTTCCGTGAAATGTAGAGTCTCGTCAGGAAGCCGTAGGAGGCCACATGTATGGTGCAGGAAGTGTGGGGTGTGCTTCGGTGCGGTGGTACACACTAAAACTAGCTTGCTCACTCAGGTCGTAACGTCTTGTTTCAAGTCCACGTGTCTTCATGGGATTGGCGCTTTAGCCAGTCCAGAACAATTATGTTTGTTGTGAATTGTAATAAGTTCTTACTAAGTAAGACAAGATATGTATGTTGTGTTGTTGGTTATGACTATGTCTCTTGAACTGAAATTCATTGAATGATATATGTATGTTCATTGTGTTTGTGTCAAATCTTAGAAAACAAGGTTGTTTAAGTCCTTGATCCTCTGTTGGCAAGATCCCTCTGATCGGCTAATATTTCAAAGACAACGAGGGAAGAAAAAGAATTGTTATGATTGGTTTTCCTTATTAGAGAATTTAACTACCGGTGATTCTCGTTTGTCCATTGAAAATTAACAAAAACTTACTCGGGTTGAAATATTTTAAATATGTCGTCAACATATATGTAGGGTGTGGTAAGCCCCAAAACAAGGAATGTAATGTGATACTACTCTTCACTAGTAGGAGGTCTCAATGAGACTGCGAAGGTAGGTTGAGGAGGGCATTCCTAAATGATGTTAAGGATGAACCTCTTTTGTTGGGACCTACCATGAAACCCTTTTGTACCATTTCATTACCAAAATGGATGTTAGTGCAAGTGAAACGAGCTTATGAGAGTGTAAGAGTGCTCATCAATGAAAGAGCACATACCATGTTCTTTACATAGTATTTGGAGATGTGGTGCCAATGAGCTAGAGTTGTTTCATGTGTAGACTTAATTGAGTATGGCATTATCAGTAATTAGTGTATTGATAGCTCTAATGGTATCAAATTATTTTGTATTATCGTATACACGTAAACTTGTGGTATATCTTTGTTGTGTAATAAGTTTTATGTTTATAAGTAGGCTTTTGGAAGATTTCATTGTGCATAACTTACATAATGGTAAAATGATAAAATTATCATATGAGAAAACATTCTGGAAATTAGACTTTTGTTGACTATTTTTCTAAGTATCTCCATGATCGATAACATACATTAAAGATATCATTAATAATTTCCCTTATCAATCCTCTTAAGTTTTCGTTTCCAACAAACGATGATATATCTATCATATTGCTTAAATTATGATTCATTGATCAATTAACGAATGTTACGTGACTCTAAATCTAACCATATTCCTAGAATTTTTCACCCACGTATGTATTGTTCTAAATCCATATTTTAAAAAAAAAATTTACAAGCACTAATTAAATCAAAAGATCTTTTCATGAGTTGTCAATTCAAAAACAAATGCATTAAAAATGAGAATAAAATATTGATATCATAAATAATAAGAAAACACACACATAAAATATCTAGATCAAAAGTAATACAAAAGATTCATAGTTAATTGCAAATTTACATTCCATCCTAAGACTAGTGCATATAAGATATCATGCATTCCGATGCTCTTAGTGAATTTCTAGCTTATACGTTTTCTCATGCTCGTGCATTCTTCGATTGTCATTCACATTCATATGATACATGTGCTTACTCTTTGTTCTTTTTATCAAAAATAACAAAATTTATTTGATTCCTTGGTATGTGTGATTTTTTAAAAAACGACAAGTATTGTAAAACGGAGGGAGTATCAACTAAATTGACGTTAACGACAATCTTAAAACTATATCTGCAAAGATTTGAACTCGGTCTCTTGAGATTAAATGATCAAACTCTTGTTAGTGAGCCAACAACTTAATGGTCTTAACTATATTCTCTTTTGTCTCCGCTCTTACTAAAAACTATACAATTATTTATTTTTTCTATTATTTGTACTTTTTTCACATCCTTTTTAAATTTGAATTTATCGTGTGAGACTTGTGTGTGAATCTCGATGGATTTCACATTTATCAAATGAAGTGTATTAGACTTATGCGTGAATCTCGTGTATTTCACAATTTTTGGTTAATAAATTGATTTTCAATATGATATACAATAAACGTAAAAAAGCAATAGAACAATCATATATCTAAAAAAAAAGGGAGGTGGTTCTCTCAACTTTATTTTACTCAATTATCCTCAAAGGATAGAGATATCCTAATAAACCCCATTTTCCCTTTTTTTTTTAAAAAAAATTCAAATCTTTATCTCCTTTTTTCTCTAACCTAGAAAACCAAGGGTATAGATTGGATTTGACTCTCATATGACAAGAGAGAATTCTCTTTTGCCTAAAAATGAGGATTTTGAGTGTTTGGACAAGCATGACAACGAGGCAATGACTGGTTTCTTGAAAGACCTGCGCGGGAAAGTTAATTGCATAATTTTGCGTGTATAACAGATAGAAGATTATGGATCTTTCTTAAAAGAAAAAAATATCATTTTATTTTATTTTATTTGTACCTTAATTATTCATTTATTTATTTGTCAATATTTACAAAAATTCACAAATTTTGTTAAGTTTTTTACTTTCTACAAAATCAAATACAATTACAACAAAATATCATAATTTTTATTTCTATTTCCCAAATGTCTATCAATTTAAAAAATTGTTTAATTTTTTAGTTTTTTTCCCCCTTCATAAAACAAAGTTTAAAACAATGTTATGTAAAAGAACATAACACTCCTTCACACGTTCCTCCTCCCATGCAAACAAACAGCGTATCCACACCCACACCCTTCCAGTATCTTCCCACCCTAACCGCCTCATATCCTCCACCTTAAACTCCTTATCCACCTCAAAGTCAAATAGACAAGGAAATTTTAACCACAACGGAATGTCCACTACTCAGGTATAATACCAAAATAAGGTATCTCGTCCATCACCTACAACCTACGAATGTTTTCTTCAAACCAACTCTTGACCTCCTCACATACCTCTTCACGAACATTACACACTGTTTTCCACCACACCAAGGAGTGTATACTCCCTTCCCTCAACCACCCCCCACCTCACCATAACGAGCTTTTAAAACTCGATACCACAACCTCTCTTTATTCACCAGCATTCTCCAACACCACTTGCCCAACGAAGATAAAGTAAATGCTCTCACCCTCCTAACCCCCAATCCTCATTTTGTAAACAAATCGAGTCCCATTTAATTCAGGCTATTTTCCTATTATCCTCCCCACCCCCCAAAAAAAAGAAAATTTAAAATAGATTCGACAGAAGAAATTCTACCTACAGGGGCTTTGAAAAAGGAAAGATAGTAAACCGGAAGAGAAAACAAGACAAACTTCAGAAGAACCAGACGACCACCATATGAAAGAAACTTATTATTCCACGACGACATGCGAGCTACAATACGGTCAACAACAGGGTCCCAAAAGTCCAGTTTCTTATAATCCCCACCGATAGAAAGTCCCAAATAAACAAAAGGAATAGTCCCTCGACGACAATTCATCACTCGCCTCCGTCAACCAAGAATCAGATATATTTACACTTGTCATCATACTCTTGTGAAAATTCACCTTCAACCCAACACTTCCTCAAACAAAAGCAACACCGCCCTCATAGAACGCACATTCAACCAACTCTTTTCACCAATGTTTAGAGTATCGCCTGCAAACTGAATGTGAGTTACGTGAACCTCACCAATTCGGCCAACACCAAAACCGTGGAAGATATGCGCCCCCACCATCGCATTCATTAACACATTGAATCCTTAAGTCGCCAGCAGAAATAAAAAAGGTGAGAGAGGATCCCCTTGACGAAGACCCCTCTTAATATGAAACTCTTCCGTTGGACAACCCATTAACAAGAACCGACGCCTTTGCCGTCCCAATCATTCTGAAAACCACTTCCGCCAAATTGTTGGAAAATTCATGTTTACCATCACCGAGTCAAGGTATTTTAAATCCACCGTATCATAAGCCTTTTCAAAATCATAACGAATTGGCAGATATTTTTCTATGATGATAAAAGAGTAAAAAATTGTCCTCGTGAGCTTAACTCAACTTTTATGGTCAATGCATAATATATGCAAGGTTCAGTGTTCAAACCCCGTCCACCACAAAAAAAAAAAGTAACAAATTGACTGATATTTTGCAAAATGAGATTAGTTACACTACATTCAGTAGTTATCCATAATTGTGATGATAAAGTAAAAAAAAAAATCAAAAATTATATAAAGTAGTTTTATATTTTGTAAAATGGTGATTTGACACTTAAAATTAAGAAAATCATGAGTTTTGAAAAATGAAAATAATAAAATTATCCTAAAATATAATCTTTTTTTTGTTAAGTTATCTAATAGTTGAAACTCACACATTTAAATATTGAAAAATGAGACGTCCAGAATTTGAACCTCGTATAAGGATAAAGTTGGTAATTTTCCTTACATCCCCTCCTAAAGCTCATGTATTGTATATACCTCCAAAATAAGAAGACTTAGATACTAGAAAAAAAGTAATATCTTTTTACAATTGTTCTATCAATTTAAACTTTAGAAATTGAAATATAATTTTTATATATGGTTAATAGATGCTCTGTTACTAGTTAGAGCATTTTTAGCTTTATTTTTCTTTTATTTATTTATTCTTAAAACAAAGTGGCCCCACAGCCACACTCTCTGCGTGTGCCTTTCTCTCTGTGCCATTTATTTTTGGCACCATTCTGACATCCGTTACATATACAAAACAACCATCGTAAACAAAAACCACAAAACCACTCTCAAAACACCGTCTTTAAACTCAACCTATCAACAACCCTCCACGTAATCAAACCTTAACTCACCACCGTTTGATCATAAATCAACCCTCTAAGATTCACATATTTTTAAAAGGGACCCACAAAGTGTTAGTGTATGTAAGAAGCAAGTTGATGTGTCTATATAAATCTTATAGATAGATACACTCTCTCTCATTTGTGTTATCTCTCACATCATTTTACAATAATTTTGTTCTTGTGTTTCTCTCAAAGAAAAAAAACATGTGTGGTGGTGCTATCATTTCTGATTTCATTGGTGTGAAACGTGACCGTGACCTATGGTTTGAGCTTGATCCTTCTGTTGATCTACTTGGTCTTGGTGGTGCTGCTGCTGCTGCTTTTAACACTCCTACTTCCAAAAAGCTACCACCTCTTAGCTTTGAGAAATTCTTCTCATCGGACCAAAAAGGTACGTATATACTTTACCAACCACTATCACTGTCTTGTTCTAGGTTGTTCTTGTTCCCCCACCACTATACCAATGTTTTTATCCAATTTTTTTGTCAACAAATTTCTTCATGATGATGATGATGGGTATGCCTTTTCTTCAGTGATTGCTGATGATTTTAGTCGATTTAATTTCTTAAATTTCTTATTTGTTTTAAAAGTAAAATACACTTTTTATGAAAAGGCAAACAAATTATTTAACACTCAATATTATGATTGATATAAAAAAAAACTTGAATTATTAACAAAAATTATATTTTTTTTAGAGGAAAAAAAATTAAATATCTTGTTGACCAAAGATGAAAAAAATATCAAAATAAAGAAGAAAAAAATTAAATTAATCTTTGATTTTGATATTTTTAATATTTTATTAAAAATATAATTTCTTTTTCTAATTATTTTGGTCAATTCTTTTTCTAATTATTTTCTGTGTATATATGACATCATTTTATTGATATTCACTCAATTCTCTTTGTCTTTAACGCTATGGCTATTAAATTTGGTTGAGTGTTTGGTACATAGAACTACTAGATGCATGAATGGTGTTTCTAGAACAGGTTTTAAGGAAAGTTCAAGAATTTACTACTATAATCCTTTTGACATTAAAAATTAATAGAGATGTCAATTTTGTTTTGGTCACGTTTTTCTATGTCATTTAAAAAGAAAAGGTTAAAAAAGTGAATTTTATACAACTTTATACTAAAAAAAATAAAATATGTGTTTGTTACTATCAATGATTTGATACAATGATCCTATCGGATGCGATGTAACTCAAGATACATAAAAAATGCCAATATCAAAAAGATGAAAAACGATTAATCTTTTATTTCTTTTAAATAATTTTTTTTGAAGAAATAAATTTGTATTTTTGGTCAAATAAAAATTAAATGTGTATTTATTTAATCTAAAGTATATTTTTGAGGTGTCACGTGATGATAACGCAATGCGTACTGTATTATTTATGTGTGATGCAGTGATAGCATGTGACAATACTGAGAAGAAACAAAACTTGGTAACCGTAGAGAAGGGTAAGAGGAGCACTGGAGGCAAAAGAGCCCGTAAGAATGTTTATAGAGGAATCAGGCAGAGGCCATGGGGCAAATGGGCTGCAGAAATAAGGGACCCACAACAAGGTATTCGTGTTTGGCTTGGTACTTTCTCAACAGCTGAAGAAGCTGCTAGAGCTTACGACGCCGCGGCCAGGCGCATTCGCGGCGACAAGGCTAAGCTCAATTTTCCTAACACTCCTGCTGATGTTGTTGTCACCGCTCCTGCAACAAAGAAGCGGTGTCTTAACCCTGATCAAGCTAGTTCCCAGGCTAGCTCTGAGTCAGCTGATTCTGGGTTTGGGCTTGATGAGGAAATGGAAATCAAGCAGAAAATGTCTGACCTTGAATGGATCCTTGGCTTGGATAGTATCCCTCGGGTCCAAGCCCCGACCCAAGTTGAGGCCCAGCCTGAGCCGGAGCCTGTGCCTTTCACCATGCCTGCTGATTGGGACAACAGCTTCTTGGACTTTTGGCCTTCTGAAGACATGGTTGACCCCATCCGTAACCTCCTTTATAACTAAGAAACTAATAATTATTATTGCAAAAATGGACCACCTTATGGTGTTTTATTATTATCGGTTTTATGCTTATGTTTATGTTTAAAATTTCGTGACTGTATAAACTATGTTGTTTGTGTTCTTCCTTTATGGTGTTGTCTCCTTTGTTTCTGTCTTGGACGGTTTGGATGTTGGATTATTATTGAAATTATAAGCCATATAGGTGCGGCGTATTATGATTGTGAATATTATTTTGATCATAAATAAAGGTAGGTAAGGTGTATGAAACTATTTTTTTGCATTGTGCATGTTAATTCATGTTATGCTATGGTATTTAATTTATCTTGAGTATGATATGTGGCATATATATATTGTGATACTTGTCGTTTATGAACCGTGTAATACTTGTCGTTTATGTATAAAATGTGTTAATCAAACATTTGATTTTGACTGTGATACAATGGATTGGATGCATGAATCTGATATCCATACTACTGTTAGAAGAAGAATATTGTAGATTGTTATAATGATGTATGTTTTAGTTAAATATTTTTTTAAGCCTACTTGTTAATTAAAAAATGCACACACGCACACTAACATCAACGAATAATTTGGAATTCGAATTTTCAAACAAACAAATTTTTGGAGTTATCATCAAAAAAAGAAAAATAATCTTGGAGCTTCAAGTGTCATAAATAGTAAAGCAAAAGCAACCACATCAAGATGATTGTGAATGCAATCATCATAGTTTTTTTATTTTTTAAAAGTTGTTGATGTATAAAAATAAAGTACATAGTATATTTTAAATTTAAATACGTATGATAGTACACTTTTTCTTTGCCTCATTGAAACTTTTTAGATTTTTTTAACAATCATTTGTCATTTAATTTATGGAACGATCAAAGGTATACAAATAAATGTAATTATTGATACAAAAACCATAGAGAGAGATTAAAAATATAATAAAAATATGATAGTTCTTTGAAATAAAAATGAAAGTACTATGAGAGAGTTGCACAAATGATTATAGAAATATTATTTTACTCTTCAATATTGAAGTTAGTTTTCTTTTTGAGTGTTGAGGAATACTTTTCATAAATACTTCGTGAAAATTTTACCCTATATTTTGACATATATACTTTCACTTATACAAATCTTTAAAAATTATAATTTTGTCCTTCTTATCATTTAACATTTTACATGTTAATTTTTCACCCACTTTTAACATTTTTCAATTCGAAATGAGTTCACCCCACATAACATCCTAGATATGTATTTCATGTGCAACTACTTTAAACATTTCCAACTTGTATTTTTTTTCTTCTGGAAATCACTATAAAAGTTTATGAATTAAAACAAATTTTTTTAACACTCATGTTTAACTTAACCGGAATCTATACTGGAAGCCTCTACAAATCCTTTTTTTGATAGTAGCTTGAATCGGAAAAAAACAATAGCAGCCTAACTTGATTAAAAGACAAAGAATTAACCAAAAACAATAGAAAACTAGAAAACAATAGGAAAAAGTTTCAACAGTAGCCTGTCTTTTATCAAAAAAGTTTTTGTCAAAAAAAGATAGAAGAGTTTCAATCATACTGGTAAACGATCCCATGAATCCATCACTTGAAAACAATTTTCGGAATTCTAACTAACCATGGCAAACCCGAAGTAGATACAACCACAAGAACCTGCAATTCACTACGATTTCGATAACAATCTGGTTGCAAGAGTCAATTCCGGGATACGATTCTGGTAACAATCCGGTTGCAAGAGTCGATTTCGGTAAAAGAAAACTAAAACCATAAGGCAAGAAGACTGCACCACGTTTTCTACATAAGTGAGGTGAATAAGTGAAAAATGATTGAGTTTTATTTATATAAAGGGTAGAGAGGAATGCTAACAATACACATTTTAACACACATTTTTCAACCCATTCTTTATAATTGGTTAAAATTCACATGTGTTCCACCAAATTATGTGTCCCATATAAATTTGATGGGTCTCATGTGAATTTTAGCCAATTAAAGAGAAAGTGTTGAAAAGTGTGTGTTAGAACGTGTGTTGCTATATAAATTGGGTGGTTGAAGTTAAATGTTGGGGTCAATGTAACAATATAGGGGTGTGGGTAAAATTTCCATACTTCATTTCTATTTGACGGGCTACAATTTCATGAAGAGGCCCAATTAAGAAGGCAACGATTTAAATACCATAAAGAGTAGAATCCTGCTCTCCCTCCTGCAAAATACACTTCCGCCCTGTAGGCAGAACCATTTTACCCTTGCGCATGTTAACATGCGTTGCGCACGTTAACATGTGCAGCGTGTATTAACATGTGTTGCGTGAGTTAACTAGCGCAACACTAGTTAACTCACGCAGCAATCTGTCTTATACAAGACATAACGCCTCATTCATCACCTAAATCTCAAAAATTCTCCAAAATCTCTCTAAAATCACCAAATTCAAAATTCCTTCAAGTTCAAATCAAACAACACTTCAATAACAAGTAAGTTTTCATAATCAAACACAATCAACCTTTATGTTAGATTTTTTCTCTTAAATTAGAAATTTTTAAGATTTAGGGTTTGTTTAAATTTTTGTTTTTTTGTCAAGAAATCATACAATGTTTACATGAAAATGATGTGTGTTGCTTAAATGTTTAGATGTTTGCATGATTATGTTGTAGGTTTTGAGCTTTAGAGAATTTTTTTAGATTTAGGGTTTGTTTTAGAGAATTTTCATTGATTATTTTTAATTTCTTATTGTGTAGATTTCAAACAATGGCCGGGTGGATCGACGTTCGTGCACAATTCAACGGCGGAGAACCTCAGAGGTTGAAGGTTCAGTGTCTTGGTATAACGCTAAGAGGTCTCAAGGATCAGCTGGATGAATTCAACAAAGGAGTCAACCCCCGAGACACAAGGAAGGTGAAATACGTTCGGTATAAACGTTCAACGCTCGACGATGGAAGAGTATCATTCGCTTGGGTGGAATTGACGAACGACGAAAACGTGACGACCATGTTTTGGGAGCACAACATGTTCCAGTGGATCGATATGCTAGCAACGTTGGTGAGATCGACTGAAGATATCATCAAAAGTCTGATTCCGCCAAAAGATCATGATTAGGTGGCGGTCATAATTAGGTAGGGAATGAACCTTCAAACTGCAACAATTGTGTTACTCTGGATGGGGCAATTCAAACTTGTTAAACGACAGGACTCCAGCATTCGTCCGAAAGTGCTTTTGTTCTATTCAAAATGTTAAATTCTTGTTGGATTCGTTTAAATGATGGTATTGAAGTGTCAAGGTATGGACCTCATTCCGTTGGCACTTGGATACTATCATTTAAAACCAAGACCAACGAGAATTTAACATTTTGAATGGAACAGAAGCACTTTCTCGACGGATGGTGGAGTCCTGCTGCTTAGCAACTTTGAATTTGCACCATTCAGAGGTAACACAATTGTTGTAGTTGAAAGGTGCAATTCTGAATGTAATGTCATGTAACGATAGACCATATTTAGGAACTTTATGTAATGTAATTTAAATGTAACTTTTATTCGAATTTATTCAATACGCAACTTTATTCGATTTCACGCTGAGTTTAATTAGACTTTTTATTCGAATTTATTTATTCAATACGCAACTTTATTCGATTTTATTTATTAGAATTCTTTATTCGATTCCACGCTGAGTTTAATCAGACTTTTTATTTGAATTTATTTATTCAATACGCAACTTTATTCGATTTTATTTATTAGAATTCTTTATTCGATTCCACGCTGAGTTTAATCAGACTTTTTATTCGAATTTATTTATTCAATATGAAAATAAATACAAAATTAGAAAATAAATTAGATACAAATAAATTTGATACCATTAAATAGAATATTTTTTTATTCAATACATAATCATAAACATAAAATAAATGCAAAAATAAATACAAATTAAAAACAAAATTAATAAATATAACTCTGTTTTATTAATATCATTCAAACATTACAAGAATTAATACATATATTTTACCCTCTTGGGGTAAAAAGTTATTTTCACCCTCTTCGGTATACACCAATAGCTCTTTGGGAAAATAGTGATTCGTCCTGTTGGGGAAAATGACATCAAGATCTCTTGAGGTAAATTTAAATTCGGTTCCTTTTATACCTCCGTGATGATTCTTTTTACCCACGGTAAAAAAAATTTGGGAGTAAAAGGAAGCAAACCTAATTTTACCTCAAGGGATGATGCCCTTTTCCCCAACCCGGTGAACCACTACTTCCCCAAAAACTACTGGTATATACCTAAAGGGGTGTAAAGAGCCTAGATACTATAGAAGCAAAAGAGAAGAAGAGAAAGAGAGGGAGAGAGTGAGGAGGGAGAGAAAGTGAGATGGTGTGAGGGAATACGGAAGTATAGAGAGGTATTTATAGATGAGAATGGTAGTATAAGTTATAAAAAACATAAATGTGGTAAAAAAAACGTGTAAATGGTGTAAAAAACGTGTAGATTGAATGTTGAACAACTGACCACCGTCCAAAAAATGTTTGTTCTTCAGTTTTGACCACCGACCAACGTGCACAAGTTAACTTGCGCACGTGCCAGTGGTGGGTGAGTTAACTTGCGCAGGGCGCATAACGTGCGCATGTTAAGTCACGCTGCGTGACTTAACATGCGCAGGGGCATTTTGGTAAGTTTGGCTGGGCGGAAGTGTATCTTGCTAGGTGAAGAGCAGGATTCTAAAGAGTATCTCATATATGCTATTTGACAGCCGTATTTGTCAAATATAATCTTGGCACGAAAGGGTGTTGCCATTAAACATCTCATATTTGTTGTTGCTTTAGGCTTTGTTTGGGAGTTTGGAGTGGAGAGGAGGGAAGGGCTTCAAGCGGTGAGAAATATATAAAAAAAATGGTGAAATCTTTAATTTTTTGAAAGAGTAATTTTTTATAAAATGATAAATAATGTTTATGATTAATATATTTTTAATTTTAAATATATTACAACAACAAAGATTGAATTGAAAAATTCATATAAACCCTCTAAACCCCTCCCCTAAATGAGGTGAATTTTGTATTATGAATAGTAAAATTAAACCCAAAGCTTTTTTCTTTCAATGTCTTTTATTTCTTCATCTTGCTCCTTTTTTTCCAAAATTTTCCCCTCCCCTCCCTCCAAACTCCCAAACAAAGTCTTAATTAATGTTTGGAAGAGAGAACATTGGAGGGGACGGGAAATGAGAACATTGGATGATGGGAAATACATAGGGAAATGAGAAAAACTTTCACATTTTTTGAAAGAATATTTTTTTAGAGAATGATAAATTCATGTTTATGATTAATATATTTTTAGTTTTAAGAATATTACAACAATATCGATTAAATTTAAATAATTCATATAATCCCTTTAAAACATCTCAAAACCCTCATAAAATGCATATCTTAAGTTTCTCAAAATGACGAGGATGCATTATGAAGAAAAATGAACCCCCAAATCTCTCCTCCCTAAGTCCTTTATTTCTCCCACTTGCTTCTTCCTTTTTCTCCAAACAATCTCCTTCGCTCCCCTTCAAACTCACAAATAAAGCCTTAGAAAAAATTGTTATCCATTGACATTGAGTTAGATCTAATTCAAATGTTTATTGCGTGTTATAAGGAACCTCTTAAGATAAATTGTCAATAAAGATGAAATCACCTCTATAAAAATTATAAGTTCATTTTAAAAGTTGTTAGCCACACCTTGGTAACGCGCTAAATGGAGATCAAATACCATAATTTTAACATTTTAGCACTGTTGTGATATGTCAAGTGTGAGTTATAGTTCCATGTTGGATGGAAGAGTCAGGTTGAGCAACATATAAGTGAGAAGATCATAAATGCAATGTCTTAAGGTGTTGGGTAAATATGTGGTGTCTAACACACTTTTGTGGTTGCTCCTAATCCAATATGATGATCCAATCAAGTGAGACCCCCCTTATGGTCTAACAGTGGTATCAAAACTCTGGCTCGACTTGATGAGGGGAGCTAGAGAGATTTCTAGTGTTGGACCACAGACGCGAAGATTCTCGCACTTTAGGGAAAGATGTTATGATATGTCAAGTGTGAACTTAAGTCTCAAATTGGATAGAAAAGTTGAGATTGAGCAACATATAAATGAGATAATTCATAAATTCAATGTTTTAAATTTTGAGTGAAAAGTGGTGTCGAACACACTCAGTGATAAAATTGCTCTTAAACTGATGTAATGATCTGATCTAATGAAGCTCTCATTCATAGCCCAAAAACAAAGTTAATCATTCAAATAAATAAATATTATCTCTTTGGCCTTTCAAAACATATTAATTTTCATTCTAGTCAACTTAAATTTATTTGTTAGTCTTCTTTTTTGTTTCATTATTTGGAGTAACACACAACATCATTTAGAAAAGAAAAAAAAACAGAATTAGGTGTAAGTAAACCCAATTTAGTTAGGTGGCTGACCTGATCAATCTCAACTATTCCACAATAGAACGTGGATATTTTGCTATGACCCCCAATTCCACAATAGAATCTGGATAAAGTTGAGCATCGTTTTATGATCTATTAGCATGTTAGAAAGTTGAGTCATGAGAGTAGTTTGAGGAATCATTTATATTAGGTTAATAGCAACCACACAAGTGAGTTGGAAGATAAATTTTTACTCAAAACTTTAAGACATAGGATTTATGGGTCCTCTTACTTAAAAAATTGTTCAACCTCCCACTTTTTCAAGCAATGTGGGACTTCAAACTCACACTTGCCACACCGATCTTCTTCTCAAGTGTGAGTCTATCAATTCATCATGCTTCCCTTTAAGTGAAAGTTTTTTTTCTTCGTATACATAGAATTACACTTGTACCGTCATTGTCGTTGCTCAACGGAACCTATGGCCTGAACAACTTGCCTAGAAGACTTTCGATACAATGTGAGAATCGAACTTCGACTCATATACTATTGTTGGATCATAAGGTGAACCCAAAGTATCAATCACATTGAATAAAAAACAACCACATTAAAGAGTTCGCACCACTTCTTAACTCAAAACTTCAAGACATTGAGTTTATGAGGCATCTCACTTTTATAAAGTGATCAACCTCCACTTTATTAAACAATGTTAGACTTCTAACTCATACTTGCCACAACCAAAAGAGGGTTAACCTACACAATATCCAACTTGTTTCGTGAATGAATTTTTCTCAAAAAATCAGCTTATATTTTGATTATTCGAAGACATCTATTTTTACGATAATTCGTGGACATATCTAATACGTAAAGTAGTATTTTTTATTTATTTATTTATCTCCTATCAATATAAAAAAAAATTAATATAATATAGTGTGGAAGATCATAATTTATACTAATGAAATTGTGTATGTACTAATTGTTTATCATCTGATTTTTAAAGATTATGGTCAAGTTCAAGTCTAAAAGTTAACTAAGATCCAAAATTTAGAGTAGGTGAATAAAAACTATAATTTTGTCTCATGCTCACCCTTAATTAGAAGTAAAATAAAGGTGTGGTCACACAAAGTCTCTGGCATGTAAAAAAACGAAGTCTCTAACAAGAAGTTCACGTGATATATTGAGATCTAAGTTAACTGCCAAAAGTATATCAGGACATATTTATAGTTTTACCATAAATTCCTTTCTACAGCGTTTTGGGATTGACACTTTGTATTAAGAAATGGACACTACATTTTTTTTTATAGATAAGAATGATTGGAAAACTATTTTCCTTTTGTCCAAATTAGAGAACTACTCGAATATCTGTTTGTTGTGCTGACTTGATATTTCTCCAAAAAATAGAAAAAAAAACTTCTCTTGTCAAGAATGCTTAACTTGATTTGTTCAGATCTCGATCCAAAAGCTTAGGAGGGTTCAAAATCTACTAAGCCTAAATCCATTAGGTGCGTAGAGTTTCAGAATGGAATATGATAGGAAGGTGGTGAGTGAATATTGTGGTGCAAGTGAACCATGCCTGATATGTCAACATGTCTAAAATGATAGTTAAGTGTCGTACTTAGAAGCAAACGGCATTCAAATACAATTTAGCCGCAAATGATAATTAACTGTGACTAGAGGTAAAAAGATCATTTTAAGGTGCCTGAGATCAAACCATGGATGTCTAAAAAGCATTTTTCTTGTTGTATTAAGTACTTTGGGCTGCCAAATAAAGATATTGAGAAAAAATTGACTAGGATTTAAGCCCTTGAGATCTTATCCAATTATTAGAAAATTGTTGTTCACACTTGTCTTAAGGCTAAAAAAAACACTACAAAAAGATTCAAATGCCCCGATGACACTTAATTGCAGATTCAAAGAACCGGCGGCAGTTAACTATCGAGGTTCCATCGGCAATTAACTGCCGCGGCGATCGTGATACAAATTAGGTAGAAAATCTCTCATCCATTATTACTCTCAAAATTTCTCAAATCTTTCTAAAAATCCCATCCAAATTAATTCAACAAAATCACAAGCAAGTAATCATAGTGCTATTAACATACATTTTAGTTGTTATAATTTTTTTTTATTTTATAATTTTAGATTTAGGTTGATTTAAATTTTGTTGTTTTTTTATATATAATTTAAGTTTTTGAGTAGATTTACTTACATATTATGATTCACTTTTAGAGTAGATGTAAGTTGATTAATTTAGTTAAAATGTTTGCATGTGTATGTTATAGTTATGAGTTTTAGGGTTTATGTATAATTTACACTCCAAGTGTTGGATGAAATGTTTGAATGAGTTTTTCATTGATTGTTTAATTTCTTATGATGTAGATCTGAAACAATGGGCCGTCATTTGTTCAAATCTCAAGTACGTCTCAACGGTGGAAACCGCCATTCGTTCAAGGTTCGGGTCGTTATTACGCTAAAGGATCTGAAGGATCAACTGAACGAAATCAATCAAGGACTCAACCTCAGAGACACAAGAAGGGTAGAGAACATTTGGTATGCACGTCCCGTTTATTTGCAGACCGGAAAGATAATGCAGGCATACGATGACTGCGTGAGGAGCATGTTCTCTAGATATTATCGGGAATGCATGTTCCCGGTAATTGAGATAGAAGCTACGTTGCTGAGATCGCCTGAAGATATTACCAATAGTTTGATTATGCTAGAAAATTATGTGTAGGTATCATCATTATTTTGTTGGAATTTAAGTTTAGTTCTTGTTAGTTTGCTGAAGACGTTGGTATTGAAATATCTTATAATGAATGTAGTGATTTGCAAACCTCTTTGAAAAGTCAAAAGATTAAGAGAACACAACATGTATTATGCAAAATCAGCTATATAGGTTACCACATCGAATTCCTTCGTATAGAATGAGTGTCACAGAAGGGAATGCACTTCTAAGGTTTTTTTTGAATTGGATCATGCTCCTCTGTCGATTGAAACTTGTCAGTTGATAGGGCAGTAAGATTCAATTCAAAACAATCTCTTGGAATGCACTCCTTCCTGTGATGACGGGAATGCACCTCTAAGGGGTTTCTTTGAATTGGATCACGCTCCTTTGTCAATTGAAACTTGTCAGTTGATCGGGCAGTAAGATTTAGTTCAAAGAAACCTCTTGAATGCATTCCTTTTTGTGATGACTCATTTTATACGAAGGAATTCGATGTGATAACATATATAGTTGATTTTGTAGAATACATATATTGTGTTCTCTTCATTCTTTTGACTTTTCAAAGGGCGCTGGAAATCAATATGCTAAGTATAAGACACTTCAATGCCAAGATTTTCAGTAAACTTTCAAAAATTAAACTTAAATCCAACATCATGATGATACCACATATATTTAGGGAAAATGTAATGTAATGTAAATACCATTAAAACTAAATAAAATTGTGTATTTTTTTAATTGATTTTGTGTATTTGTGCAACTTTAATTGGAATTATTCAATACGCAACTTTAATCGAAATTATTCAATATGTAACTATTCAAAGTACCAAAATGCGTAGCATATAAAAAAAACATAAAAAAGCATCCAAAACAATTAGATATTACAAGTCATTACATTTAATCATCTTGCTCGTCACATAAGTCAATTGAGTTGTCCTCGACAGTCCCTGGGGCACCTGCATTCCGCTCCTCCTCAGCATGGAATTATTGTACACCGGCACCTTCAAATTGCTTTTTTTAACGAAACCATCGCATTCGATTCCGTGTCATCTCACAGTCGAATTTGCTTTCTTCTTCTCACCCTCTTTTTTTAATTGAGCAGTATCACCATATTTCTTAGACATATCTAAACAACACATCAGATCAAATTACTCTAATCCTAAAAATTCTACCACAAATTCCTAACAATTTTTACAATTTCTAACAATACCTAATTTATTCTAACAATTCCTAACACAATTCAATCAATCCTACTCTAATCAACATCTAACAAATCAATGAAATCATAAACATCTAATATCAAAAAATCAAAAATCAACAAAACTTAAAATTATGTGACAATTTATCCAAAAAATATAACAATTTAATAAAAAGAAGTCAATGCAATAGGATAATAAGCACTTACTTGGTTTTGTGTTTGTAATTGGCGTTTAATGACTTTAGCTTGGAGAAAATCGCACCTAAAAATCTCAAAACCGCAACAATGGAGTTTTGGAAATTCCTATGTATGTTCTGTTCTTATAACATATCATCGATAGTTAACTGTCGATGGAACCTCGACAGTTAACTACCGCCGGTTCTTTGCTTCGGTCGTTAGTTAACTACCGTCGGGGCATTTGCGTTTTTTACTAGTGTTTTTCAGCCTTTTAAGAAGTGTGAACAACAAATTTTCAATTATTAATTGTTGAATCAAACTTTTCATTCGACATCCCCACTTTTATCTCACTTCTACCGGTTAAATTAAGGTTAACAAGTGTTTACCTTTTGCAATACGAGCGAATTTTAATTTATTCCTCAGTAACAAAAACAACTTTGAATTCCAACCTTATAATATAAACTTTTTTTTTATTTTAGACCTCGGGACATATGAGTGTGCAATAACGCACATGTGGCATACTGATTGAGTATTTTTTTATGTGCATGCCGAGTGAGTATTATTAATTCTTTTAGTTTTATTTTAATTCCACCTGGATTTTTCTTTATTAAATTAAAAAAGTTATATAAACATAAAAAGAAAACATATTTTTTTCCTTTCCCTCATCTTCATCCTTTGAACATTCAATTTAATCTTCACCACTCCAAATATTTCTCAGCCCAAAATCCGAACTGAACAAAGACAAACTAGGTGAACTTTATCACCTCAAATTCATTCCGTTATTTCTCATCTCAAACCCAAAAAACTCTAACTCAACTCCGTTTAACCCGTCACTCTATTCCAATGTTTCTAACGTTAAATTCAACAAATCATATCTCGGTTTGGAGGAAGAAACAATGACCGTAATGGTGGCAACGATACTGGATTCGTGTCACTTTCATTGTGATTCACCACACACACAACGTACACACACAAGACACATACACCCGAGATTTGGATACTCAATTGATGATGTGGTAGGGGTGGAAGAGGCGTTGAGATGCGTGTGAGAGTGAATGACGACTACTACAATTTATCTTTTGTGGCTGAAAAATCAAATCAATTGAAACTTATCTTGAATTGTATTTGAGTTTGTTGATGAAAATGTTTATGAATTATGGAAAAAAATAATGAGGATGAAGATGATAATTTTGATGAAAATGAAACATAGTCACGTAATTTTGAATTCACGTTGGTATGTGGTACATATATGAGTTCAAGCTACACAACATGCGAAGAACTAGGTATGTTTAGGGGTATAAACTTTGGTACGAGTCAATTTGCAGTACCTGTATTACCTAATTAACTACAATAAGCTATCAATAATTTTTTTAGAAAAAAAACCTTTTTTTACCTGATGTGAGTCTTTCCAACTGCTCGATACTGTCTTCGCTTTGGCACTCAAAATCTCTTAATATTTGTTTAGTTAAATTAATTAATAGTGCGATAGGGCAGGTCCTAGGCATAGGTTAGGGATGCGACGACCTAGGGCTCATGCCGTGAGGAGGATTTTTTTTTTAATGGAGGGATGTATATATAGAAATATTTTGTTTATGAGGGGGGTATATATAACAAAGTTCACTGAAAGACCCCAAACATTGACATGATGAAGGGCTGGGATGAAGTTTGTTAATGTTTTTGGCCCTTTCGGCATGATTTGCTATATATATCCATGTATAGCAAATATATTTCTATATAAACTTTCCCTATAATTTTTTTTTGTTGTTCTTAATAATGTGTCAAAAAATTATTAACGAAGAAATTGATGATATTTTTTTGGGTCTTTTGTTCCTAATAATGTACTTCACTAATATTTAAAATGGTGATATTTATTATCCAAGATATTTGGATACTTTTCGTAACAAAACAAATTATATTTTAGTTGAAGATATGCCTACTAGTGAAATTAATCTTAATCTTGTCTTTCAAATGTTCTAAAAAATAAATTATATCAATATAGTAATGTCAACTTTCATGAAATGATTGCAAAATTGAATTTGATAATGCAAGATCATGCGAGACGCATTCATGATCATGAAACCGATGTGAGATACATTTAGAATCATGTGACCTACTCAGTTTTTTTTCACACTCTTTTTTTTAGGTGCTAAAACTTTAATCTACTTCATAAGCGTTATTGTTCTCAACTTCGCAGGTGCTAATGTGATTATAAGTGAGGACAATCATCACATCATAAACCGGTTTTGTGGAGTTAAGTTAGACCTAACAACGATTTCTAAGATGGTTTCAGAGTCTCCGTTACGATCCATTGAGCCATCTGCTATCAGGTTTTCTCTATCGGGTCACTTATCATCTATGTCCATGAACCAAGTCCAATAGTGTTGGTCGTGACAGGGGTGTTAAAGAGTTCCACATCGGACAAAAAATAACTTGAACATATGTACATAAGTGGGAGCAAACCTCACCTCAAAAGCCGTTTTGCGGGGTTGTGTTTGACTCAACCACGATTTCTAAGAAAGATGGCCTGAACTTATGTCTATAAGTGGGGGCAATCCTGACCTCACAAGTCGGTTTTGTGAGGTTGTGTTAGACCCAAAAACGATTTCTAAAATGGTGTAAGAGCCTCTTCAAGATTCATCATGCTATCATATTTCCGTTATCGAGTCACTCACTATTTATATACACGCTCCAGATGTCCAGTCGTGGGCTTAAGAGGATGTGTTAAAGAGTCCCACATCATATAAGAAATGACTTGTCAATGTATTTATAAGTGGTGGCAATCATCACCTCACAAATCGATTTTGTGGAGTTATGTTAGACTCAATCACGACTTTTAAAAGCGCCTCTAAAATAAAACAATCACCAAAATTGGTAGTTGTTGGTTTGGACCGGACCTATTCTGCATGCTAATTTGGACCGAACCTATTCTCCGTACTAATAGTTTGACTTTTGACTATTACTTTTTCCACCTATAACTTTCTCACACGCCCCATTTTTTTTCAAAAATACTCTTGGTTTGGATTATATATAAGTAACAATCAGCATCTTTTGAACTTTACTTTTAAAAAAATAATAATTAAACATGTCAAATAAAATAAAACTAATGCAATTTTTTTTTTTGGATTTTTCTGAGAATATGAAAAAGAAAAATGGGTCTAAACGATGAAATTTTGGATTTTGAGGGGCATAGTCTTGTAAGAAGCCCCTTCTACGGGAGTCTTGATTCTTGTTTTTTTTTTCCTTCTGAATTTATGGCAAAGTTTCGGAGCAATTTGATCAAATAGCCCGAATATCATTTTTTTTTACCAGGAATAACTAACAATGACCTAAAATAGAATTATGAGAGTTAGGAAGATTAATATGGTCCTTAAAATGACTATCCATGTTACAAGCATGTTTAAAATTTGTGCTGATACAATTCAAATTATATAATTCGAATTCTTTTTCCTTTGTATAATGGTGTTTATGGGGTGTTGGGATTCTATAATCCGAAAAAAGCAATGAACGTGCCCTATTTTTTTTGGGGTTTTTGGATTATAAAATCTGAATTGGTGAAAAATTCATTTTTTCACTCCATAACAAAGGAAAAGTAATAGGACACATGAAACCTCATTAGGTAGAAAAGTAATAGTTTTGACTTTTTGTGGTCTCTAATTGTGTTGAAATTTTAGTTTTAGAAGTATTATTTGCGGAAAACACTTGGGTGACATTGGAGCGTCAATGTCATGTGACATTGGCGCTCCACAATATCACAAATATATAAAATGACAAAAATTTCATATAAGTGAGAGAAAAGAAAGTCATAATTTATTGTCGTTTTGTACACTTGCAACATTATGGTTAGTCAATATCACATGACATTATAGTTAGATTTTACCCATGCCGTTGAGCATGTCAACGGGTGAGGTGAATGCTCTATGCCATGAAGCAGCTCTTGATTTGAGTTCACTCTCTCTGTGTTCCATACACATCGCTTGGCTAAGGGAAGTAGTTTTTCTTTGCAACGGCCAAGGGAAGTAGTTAGTCTACTTATCAAATTCCAACTCTTATCCGAACTATCAGACAGATCCTAAAATAAATCAAATTGGTAATTAACTACTAATGATTTGCACGAGATTAGTAGTGTATAGTTTTGTTTCAAACAATAATTTGTCTTTGGTCAAAATTTTAACTTTCATTCATAAATTCAAGCAGATATTTTTGTGGCGAAAAGTAAATTCAAGCAGATTATGACAAAGCAAACGAATCTCCTTAAAATAAAATAAAAGACAAAGCAAACGAAATAACGTAACATCATCAAATTAATGTCCCATTGTGGTCGTAGGTGGTCCAATTTGAACCATATATTAATTTCTTATATATTTTTTGGAAAGACATCTTAATTTCATATATAGAAGTCCATTTACCCGTCTTCAATCCACTCATCAGCCATTGAAATTGAAAATCAAGGAATGATCAAGTTTACCAAATGTTAAACATAAAACAAATCTATCTATCTATGTCTATGTTAAACATAAAACAAAACTATAGTAAATCTCAAATATTATACGCATTTCCTAAACAACTTCTAGATTGCACGAAAAGTTTAAATAACAAAAATAATTAAATCAAGTCCATCTATATCACACTATTTTACTTTCTTAAAAAAGATTGTCGTTTTTAACATTGAAATTGAAATGAAAAACCAACCAATATTTTTTTAGAAATAGGATCTTTCACTCCTCAATAAGTCATCTATACATACAAATTAATTTAGATAATTTGAGTACACTCTACCACTAATTTTAACTTAGAAGTTAGATATTTAGTCACACCTAACGTGCTTTGCTCCTCGCAAAACAATGTATTATTATAGGGAAAATTGAATCACGAATGTCCTCAATAAATCCATTATGTTATTATCCTATCTAACTAAAGTGAATATTTGGTTTAGCGATGAGTTTGATAGAACCACGACAAACTATCATAATTTTGTTAAATCATAACGTGATACATAGCATGCACAAATCAAGTCAATTAGATAAATTAGTTGTGTTTTTACTCTTGAATGAGTCATATCACTAAACTTAGATCTCTCGAAATTGTCGGTTTTATATGAGCAACCATACATAGATAAAACACACCGGTGTAAACTCAAAGGTGTCATTTATATTTCTCTTAAGTTGTGAAGGGGTCCAAAACATTTTTTAAAACCTTAAACGATAAGTTTTTATGAAATTAGCATACTCTATCCAATGAAAATTAAAATATTTGATTTTCTCAAAAATTAATTCCTAATTTAAAATCTTTAAATTGTGTCACAAGATACTCGTTTATAAGACCATTATGTGCAAGAATTATACATAATAAAAAAACTATAATGACACATGAACGTGTCTTACTTCCAAATTGAGGGATGAGTGCAAAATAACTCTACAAATAAATATAAATGAAAAAAATTGAAGGAGACTATGGTTTAATAGGTCGCCTTTCTCCCAACCTATAATGACACATGAACGTGTCTTATTTTAGTATTTTAAATATTTTGTAGTTGAAAGTAAAAGTTGTGTTGTGATTTAATTTTTGTCACGTCTCTTGCCTCTGAGTTAGGGAAATAGTTTTACAATCAAACAGATAAGTATTCCTTATTTTTTTAGATGCATTAGTAAAATGAGTAGTCCCTTGTATTTTTAGTAGATGCATTCGTAAAATAATTTTATACTAGCTTCCATACTAAATTTTATACTAATTTTTTTTGTTGACAAATTATACTAACTTAACATATGGTATTTTTGTTGTCGTTAATAAACATATAAATTAAATACTAAATAGAAAAATTAATTAATTAGAAGACTTATTCAATCACCCGGTTCCTTAATTTAATTGATTGTTTTAATTTGGTCCTTTAACTATAAATTGTACTAATTTGGTCCCCTATGTCTTGCTTCGCTACCAATTTTAGTCTTTTCTATTAGTTTCCTTAAAAAAAAAGTCAACTTATGTACCAATTTGGTCCATATGTTTTGCTCCGTTACTAATTTTTTTTTTTTTTAGAAAAAACTAACAGGGAAAACTACAACTAATAACATATCAAATTGTTACATATTATATTATAGTTAAAACACCAAATTGAGACGGACGATTTAATAATCCTTATTAGAACCAGTGAAGAAATCAAACTTGACGTTGTTCATAAACTATCACAGTTCAACTTTAACAACTTATTTTCCTATTCTCACGAAAACTAGCGCTATTCCTATGTATCCTTTCTCTTTATATCTCTCTCTCTGAATTCGGATCCAAATCCATCAAACGACATCGTTTTAGTTTCTAACCGTCGATTTCAACTCCGATGATGACGACGGAGAAGTTAATGTCCACCGGCGGTCCTCGCTACGTTCAAATGAGATCGTCTCCGCCATCGTCTCCTGCTCCTCCTCCCAACGCGTCTGAGATTACGTCACTTCCGTCTTTTCGTCACTCTGGTGGCGAGGTTTTTCGGATTTTCGATGAATTGCCTAAAGCTATAATCGTTTCCGTTTCTCGTCCTGATGCTAGTGATATTAGTCCTATGCAACTTTCTTATACGATTCGGGTTGAGTATAAACAGGTAAGGAATCGATTTTTTTGATTTTGTTGAATTGTGATTGCGTTGAATTGTTCAAAATTGATGATCGGATTGAAGTGAATTGCGTGAATCATAAGCGAGGGGAATCACAGGGAATTGAATTTTACATTTGAAAATTAGTTAATGGAAGTGATTGCATATAATCACATGTATCAGGGTCGCTTATTGTCAGTGTTACACCTGACACGACACTCAGACAAGACATGTGATGATATTAGAAAATTAAAGTAATTGAATGTAATCACATGTATCAGTGACGTGTCACTGTGTCAGTGTTTGGTGTGTTTGACACCAAACACACTGGTACCAGATGCCGAATATACACACCAAACACACTGGTACCAGATGCCGAATATGCCTTTTATTAGAAGTGTCAGTGATGCATAGTAGTATTTATGTGTATCTATGTTTATGGTTTTATGCAATTATGCATGTGTCTATTAGGTAATTACATGATGCAACTGTTCGGTGTATTATTTGTGTTTTCCAAAGGGGTGCTACTTTACTTAGGGTGTGTCTGGGAGGTGGATTTTGAAGGGGATGAGAGGATTGTTTTTCTTTTCTAAATTAAGCAAGTTGAAAATGTTTCTAAAAATGAAGAAATGTGATTGAATTGTTGATTGAATTGTTATATGATTATATATCAGGGTATTCCTTCAATTTTTTAAAATCTCAAATGCATTTTACAATATAAACATAGCCGTCCAAAACCTTGCCCTCCGAAAATCCCTCCCCTAGGACCCAAACAGACCCGTAGTTTCAGGCTTTCAGCTTTGGTCTTCTTTGTTTGAGAGGGTTTTGGAGGGAAAGCATCCTTTGTTTCTGGTTAATATTCTCTAATTTAAGAAATTTATAGAATGAAAGGAGTATGATAGTAGATTATCTAACCCCCAGGGGTTGGCCTGGTGGTGTGGGCATCGGACCTTGGACTGTGCTCCTCTCTAGGTCTCAGGTTCGAATCCTCCAGGTGCTGACTATTCTTGTGTTGAGCCAGTCCGAATAGAGCAAAGTTCTGGCTTCAATTGGACCACCCACTAGTAGACGGTGGGATTGGTTCCCCGGATACCGAGTTTCCAAAAAACAGATGGTGGATTATCTTCAAGTCTAATATTTAAATCCGTTGTTTATTTTTATAAATATTATATAAATCTTCTAATACAAAAAAAAAAAGGAAATTTTACCCTCTCTTGTTTTTTCCTTTGAATCCTCAATCCAAACATGCACTCAATTTAATTTTACTTTCCTAAGAATCTCTGCTTTTACACATGTTTGTCGGGAATTCACAATTTGCTCTGTAGTTGTTTAGAATCTTTAGACTTGAAGCACGCGTAGAAATTTTTATTATGGGAGACAAACAACATATAAGTGGAGCGGAACGATATTTTTATACATGCACTGTCATTGTCCATTTCATCCAGTTTTCCTTCATACTGGAGTATACTCACATCTCCTGTTTTATTTCCAGTTCAAGTGGGAGCTAGTGAAGAAAGCTCATCAAGTATTTATTTTACATTTTGCATTAAAAAAACGTGCCTTTATTGAGGAAATTCACGAGAAGCAAGAGCAGGTAAGCAATGTTGTTTATACTGATTTTCATATGATCATTTATATTTAAATAGTTTTTGTACATTTTTTTGTATTATTTGATGATATCATGCATATGTAGCAAAGTTTGGATTTTAATATAATGTTCACTGAAACCTTATATTAAAGGTTAAAGAATGGCTTCAAAATCTAGGAATTGGAGAACACACTACTATGGAGCAAGTTGAGGATGAAGGTGACGATGATATAGTTCCTTTACAAACTGATGAAAGTGTTAGGAACAGGTGATAAACAATATGAAACTTTTATTTGAGCTCTCTTGCAATTAAAATGTGTTAATCTGTGGTCATAATTTCTTATAAGTTGGATTTTGTTACAGAGATGTTCCATCTAGTGCTGCTCTACCAATTATACGACCAGCTTTAGGAAGACAACATTCTATTGCAGACAGGGCAAAAACTGCAATGCAAGGGTATCTGAATCACTTTTTGGGAAATATTAGTATTGTTAACTCCCCTGAGGTATGCTTTCTGCACGAGTTTTTGAAAATAGATATCTATTATCTTAGATAGGTATATTCTTTTTATACAATTTTTGATTCACTATCATGGTTTAACCGATGTTAATTTTTTCGTTATTGACTAGATCAAGGCATTGGTCACTAATTGGACTAGAGAGTCACTAGTTAAATTGGTATATTAAACAATTTCAAAATAATTTATAACCTATATAATTCGTTCACGGAAAATTTAGATCATACTTTAATATGCATTCACAATTTTTTAGCTTCATGGTTCTAACCTAGAATATCATTTATAACAACAATTAGCCTTTCTTTTTTAATAATGAACAATCAGCCCTTTTAAGAGAGTAGGTAACTTCACAAATGAATGATCATAAAAAAGTTTTATAATTTCATAGATGTTTTTATCACTTTACCTCCAAGATGATGCAAACCTATTCAAAAAAATAAATAGTAGTTGAAAATGAAAAAAGGATGACTCACTGAATTTTACTCAAAATTAGTCGGAGTCAAACCACTTTTCACCTAGTGTCGTGCATTTTTGTTCTTGTTAGTGTTTCAGATAGGTCATATGGCTATTTTATGGTTAGTTCAGTCGAACCGTCCGATCCATGCTGGTTTTTGAACGCGGGTTGTATGTCAGACATTTCTGTTGTACATTAAATTATATGGTTTGATATTAAGCAAGGACAATTCAATATTTTGTTAATTTAACAATGTAATGAATGCAATTTGCATCAATCTGGCGTTGATTATACCGTTGGTGATGACAAATTGTATTGTGCGTTGGTTCCTTGATGTCAAGGTTTGCAAATGTTGGTCTAACTAATGAATATACTGGCTTTACAAAATACAAACCATTTATCATGCAAAGCATACACAATGGTTGAATATTTGTTTTGCTGGCACCAGTATAACTTAATTTTGGATATTTGTTTCATTATAAAGGCAGCCAGATTCCTGAGGATCCCACCATTGTGTGGTGGGGATGGTCGGATGTACACTTCCTACCCGTCATAAGATGGCTTTTCCGTGGCCAAAATCCATTTACCCCCAGTTAAATTATAAATTTTATAAATTTGCCTCGACAATGTACCCTTGCACTTGAAGTCCATGCTTCTGATTATGGGATTTTGTAGAGACAGCCAACTTCATGAATCTGTTTAAACTTTCACATAAGACCACCATGGTTCTGGTCATGAAAATGACCTTTCCACGCACAGGGCTATGGTTGCTTATGATTGATCCTTCTCAGATACCACAATGGTTGGACTTGGAGTCTCGTGGACTTGGCTTCCCAGTGCCCCGTTAGGCTTGAAATTTAGTGAATTGTCGACACTTCTTTTGGCTACTATATGCAAGTAAATGTAATACGTTATATGATATGGACCTTGGAATTTGTACATATTTCCAGTCGAAGTCCATGACTATTTATATTATGTTATTAGCTGTTTTTTGGATGTTTGTTGAATTTTTGTTTAATCATGACCCCTAGAAAATTTGTTTACAATAAGCAATTGTATGCTCTAGGTTTGCAAGTTCTTGGAGGTGTCAATGTTATCTTTTTCACCTGAATATGGCCCTAAGCTGAAGGAAGAATCTGTGATGGTGAAGCATCTGCCTAAAATTATAAAGGACGATGACTCCAGAAAGTGTTGTTTGTCTAACTGCTTTAACTTTTGTAATGACAATTGGCAAAAGGTAATAAATATTCTATTGAAGTTGGTTACCATGCTTCATTTATCTTGATTTCTCTTGATACATGAAAAAGCTAAATATTTGTATGTGCGGCAATTATGACCTGCTTAGGAAGTCTGATGAAATGTGTGTGTGTGTGTGTGTGTATATATATATATATATATATATATATATATATATATTTCACCTGCGTGGTGTGGGAAATCACTCGAGGAAGCTTGTAGAGCATCACCAAATACTACCAAACATATTGCATCAAATTTAAGTTTAACAAGAGACACATAATCCTTAACTTAGAAGTAAATATTTGGAGAACATACAATACCATAAGTCTCATATTTTACATATCCTGGGCCGATCGTACAAAACGACGGAGAGATAATAATAGATGTCAACCATATGATCTGAATAGGGTGGATGAAATGCAAGGAAGTTTCCGTGCTGATTTGATTGAAAAGTACAATCAAGCTTAAATTTAAATTTTACCGCTCAGCTATAAGACTAGTATTTTTTGTATGGGATTGGATGTTTGTGATGAATTGCCAACAAGAAAGTAATTTCGGTGTGTAGGGATTAGTGGTTACACAAGATGAGATTAGGAATACAATTATTAGCGAAAGAATGCTATTATTTTAAAAAGAATGGAAGAGTCTCCCCTTACTTGGTTCGTCTCCCTTCTCACACTTGTAAAATTGAATGACAACTTTTACCATGATAACATATTTTTTAAGTTTCTCAAATATAAGAGATGTGATTTTGGAAGTGGCTCATTTTACGAAGTTAAACAGACATTTCCGACTTTTTTTCCAATTCAATAATTTAAAAAATACACACCGGCTTATAAAAAATAAATAAATACACTACTTGGTATTTGGGGAAAGTGTAAATTGAGATAGATAGGGAAGTTTGACCTTTGCAGTAATATAGATTATTTATGTTGGATCGATATACAGAATTTAGGGCAATATATGCTACAAACTTCGGCAGTGATACATACTGCCTACTAATGAGGGCATTATTGGCGGCAGAAACTAAATGCAGGCCTTGCAAGTGAAATACTTGATCCCTTACCAACTGAAACCAACCCTCATTGACACTAAGTATTTACCTGACTTTGAATTTCTCCAGACGATCTGGTATTTTATCTCCTGGAAATTTAGTGGTATCATTTTAATTCTGTTCGAGTAGCTTTTATTATTTCGGTTTAACTTCAGAGTTATCACTTTCCTGTATGTGTACAGGTGTGGGCCGTACTGAAACCTGGATTCTTGGCATTGCTGGCACATCCTTTTGCTACACAGCCTTTGGACATTATTGTTTTTGATGTACTTCCCGCCTTAGATGCCAATGGAAATGGCCGTTTATCGTTAGCAGTTGAAATGAAGGAACGAAATCCTTTACGCCATTCGTTTAAGGTATTTATTGTTTCTTCGTAGTCTTGAGCTTGTGCTTAAAAGGGTTTAGTACCAAATCTTATTGCATGTCTACCATATCGAAATCCTTGAAATATTTTCAGAACATCATTTTGGTTTGATCCTTTGTTTCAATGTGCAACAATTTTTGGGAGATTAGTGATACCAAACTGGTCCTCAAGTGATAAACTTGGTGGTCTGCAGTATCATTTTGATCCCAGAAAACAGTACTTTTGGGACTTTTAATATAAAGAACTACCATTTCGAGGACAAAATGGATCTAATAATCTTTTGAAGACAATTGCTGTTCCAAAAATTTTCAAGGACCAAATCAAGTGTTGTTCTAATATTTTTTTTCTAGTTATTAGCTTACTTGCGGATGTTATTTGATATATGGTGATGATATACAGAGAAATATACTTCGTTAACACTTAATTGAATACTTTAGGTGACTTGCGGAATCCGAAGTATTAGAATTAGAGCTAAAAGTAGTAATAAAGTGAAAGATTGGGTCGCTGCAATTAATGATGTTGGACTAAGACCTCCTGAAGGCTGGTGTCATCCTCATCGCTATGGTTCTTTTGCTCCTCCAAGAGGCTTAGTTGAAGATGACAGTCAAGCCCAGTGGTTTGTAGATGGGCAAGCAGCATTTGAGGTCATGGCTTCTTCAATCGAGGATGCCAAATCTGAGGTTTGTTTTTTTAGTGCCATAACAGTCAAGGCCACTTTCATGATAGTTTATTTTTGTCGAAATAGACAATAATGGTTGTTTTCAAATAGTTTTGTTAATGGTCCAAAGATTCATGCAGATATTTATCTGTGGGTGGTGGCTGTGCCCAGAACTGTATCTACGGCGACCTTTCCAGGCTCATGCTTCATCAAGGCTTGATAATCTGTTGGAAGCAAAAGCTAAGGAAGGGGTTCAGGTAACTTTTAATTGGAACTCTTCTTACAACGTGTCTTGTCAATTTTATCCAAGACACCAATTTACTGAATTACCTTTATCATTTACTTGTTGAAAATTTATATTGTGGAGAGATGATTATGGCCATCCCAAATTAGTTTGGTATAATGTTACTGTTGGTTTTCAGTTTTCTTAGTTTTCTGCTGTGATAATGGCCTATTTTATATTCCTCAGATAATAATGACTACTTTTTCCCTTCTATTGTTCCCAAGTTCATTTTCTGTTACAAAGTGTCTTTTATCTAATTTTGGGTTTTGACCCAAGATATGGTCTGACATGAATCCAGTGGCGTGGTTGAAAGACTAGGTCAACATGGTCCTATAGATATGTCTGTTTTTATGTGTATGGCTAGAGGATTTGAACATGACGTGGTTGAAAGACTAAGTCAATATGGTCCTATAGATATGTCTGTTTTTATGTGTATGGCTAGAGGATTTGAACATGAGTGCCTCCCTTTGTAGCATGTATTCATTGATTGTGGGGAATTTGTATTAATTTATCGTACATTGGCCTATAGTTTCATGTAGGTATAACCAAGTTAAATTTGTCTATTTTTCCTCTTTATTTTTCTGCCGCACACCTTATTTTGTCAATTTTTGTCCTGGCAAAAATATTTGAGTCATTGTTATGGCTATGACACAGGGACATTTAAAAAAAGGGGTTGAGGCTGTGTAAGATATGTATATATTGAAGCTTTTCATACAATGCGTGATGCTTAAAATCCTGACATGGTGCTTTAAATTAAGCTGTGTCACAGTATCCATGTTTATGTTGTGTGCCACATGCTTGTCATTATTCATGAATTTAGGTTCTTTGGGAGGAATACCAGTTTGTTGGAATCTTTGAATTGTATAATGTGGACTTCCAGCTTACATTACACGGTTTAAAAAAATTCTGTTATTGAACTCCCCTCTCTTTGTAGAATCGGTGGCTCTTCAATATTTTGTTTGTTTGTTTGTTTGTTGAGTTATGATTACCACTGGTTGACGGTATACATAAAACTATATAAAGGTAAATAAATTGAATTGTTTAATTACTTAATATTTCACCAGTCCAGTCCACCTAAGGATCAATTTGTTATGAAGGTTCTAAGTTCCTTGTATTCCACCTGGGATTGCTTTATTTCCAGTGAAGTGACAAGTTATGCATGAATGCTCTTTTTTTTCTTTTCTTTACAGATTTACATTCTTCTCTACAAAGAGGTGGCTCTTGCTTTGAAAATCAACAGTGTTTATAGCAAGAAAAAGCTTCTCAGCATTCATGAGAATGTGAGGGTATTACGCTATCCTGACCACTTTTCTACTGGTGTTTACCTGTGGTATGAAATCACCTAAAACTTTATTTGTCTTTGGTTTTATGAATGCGTGCATATGTTATTAGAATATGAAAAATATCTCATAATAATTCGGTTGTGTCCTGGAGTACTTTTTAAATATCTTGCGTTATCTCTTAAGATTTGTTACCATACTTCTTTTATATTTGATGAATTGTTTTCTTATTAAATTAGGATTAGGAATTTTGTAATTAGTATGACTAATTTCCTTATCTAATTATGAGGAGTCTTGTATTGCTATAAATAAGGTTTATTATTCTGTATCATCAAAGAATCAAGTTTCTTCTTTCTTGGTTATGCAGCATTCAAACCAACACTTTACATGTTTCGTGGAGCCCATATTATAACTTTCTTTCCAAATGTTTATTTGTAACAAGCTTAAAGCTTAGCAAGCTTTAGCTTGATTGAGAAGGGTTGTTATTTGTTAGAGTGCGGGACAAATATCTCATAATATTTGAATTGTATCATTGAGTATTTTAGAAAATCTTAGATTGTCTCTTAAAATTAACTTATATATGTCTTTGTATTTTATGGTCCGTTTCCTTATTTACTTTAAGATTAAATATTTTATAGTCCTGGTAAAATCATTACCATCCAACTTTAATATCTAAAATATTGTTTGTTTATTTTCCCTCTCTATGTTAACAAAAACTGCTTGGTTTGGTTCCTTTGCAGGGACTGAGAATACAATTGTTGCATTTTATAGGCACTAAAAATCAACATAATTTTTACATGGACTAAACATGAATGATCATTATTTTATATGAATTAACGACATATTTAACCCTTCACTTTATTTAGGATTAAGATTTCAGTATTAGCATGAGTTGGGATTAGTGCTTAGTTTCTTGTATCATCAAAAACCATAATCCCCATTCAAAGTCATTCTCTTTTCGCTTCCTTCCTTCCTTGTTTAAAATCTTATAACTTCAATACACACCCACACCCACATGCACTTGTATGTTATGTGCGTGTGCCTTTGTGGGTATGCTGGTATGTTTGTGAGTTAGGTGTGTGCTATTTTCTGTATGTATCAATTTTGCAACACATTTGTGGTTTCTTATTTGTGCTTATGAATATACAGGTCACACCATGAAAAACTTGTCATTGTTGATAATCATATTTGCTTTATTGGAGGACTGGATTTATGCTTTGGTCGATACGACTCACCTGAGCATAAAGTGGGAGATGTCCCTCCACAAATTTGGCCTGGAAAGGACTATTACAACCCAAGGTAAATTTTGTGAATAGAAAATAAAATCACACAAGCTTTATGTAAGAGTCTATCTGATCATGTTGTGTAATTGCTAAAAGCTTCATTTTAATTTTAGAAAAAAAGGCACCTCTTTTACTATTTTGAAGTGTTTGGAGAAATAATATAAATTTTGTACGTGACAGTAGAAGGCCAGAAGCAAAAGTATCTGCTGTTAAAGAAATGGAATCGTTGCTTATGCTAAGGAGCTAAAACAAAAACCTGAAAAAAATGTATTTTTGAATGTAGTTGTTATTTCTGATTTTGTCTTGTATAAAAGGGTTTCTTGAAAATAAAAAAAAAATTCCCAGCAAGTCCCAACTGGCGCCAAGTTTTTTCTATTTGTTAAACTGGAATTACAATATATCAAGTATGAAGATACGAGGCAGTATTAAAATTTTTGTCAGATTTCAGTTCGTCGTAAGGATCTAGCAATATTCTAACCTTGAGCTAGCTTTAGGGAATGAGTATGTTTCTCCAAATTTCTAGAAATATTGGTTTTAAATATCTGAGATGAATGAGATTAAAAGGTCATGGGATTACCAATTTATTCAACAAACAGCTATGCAGATGCTGTAAAGTGATGGAAGGCCTCATAACATGCCCTTGGAATGCTCACACTGCCAACAAATGATGCTAACTCAGGCTGAGCAGAACTAAATTATGCTAGTTTTCCATGATTTGCCTAGCAACACTTACCCAAGTGTCCCTGTTCAATATTGAACGAAAATATGAGGCCTGCTGGACCACATCCTCACATTGTAAACTAGTCAGATGAGAACAAATGATTTTGGTACTACCCAAGTCTTATAGGTGGCTACTCCAGCTATTTTTGTAGTTGTAATGGACTCAATACTTACATTGGTTAACTCTCTATAATCCGACAAGGGCTGAAGCAATAAGAACGGTTTCAGAGAAATTCTTAAGATTTCTCCTTATTAATTCTTCCGTGTACTCACAATATGCTACGATTAATAAGGGACACCAAAGGAGTTTCAACTTTTAAGTAGGCGGTCCAGGGTATGAACCCTATAAAATAACATAACGACTAACTTATTAACATTTCTGATTTGTCTATTGAAAAAAAAGATATTCTAAAGAAAACTATTGCAGGCTTTGCAATTGGTATTCATTAGGATATATCGCTCATCTTTACATTGTCATATACCAACTATTGTTTAACATAATTCATATATTCATTTCATTTTCAATTTGGATAGGGAATCTGAACCAAATTCATGGGAAGATACAATGAAAGATGAATTGGAACGTGAAAAATATCCTCGTATGCCGTGGCATGATGTTCATTGTGCCCTTTGGGGACCACCTTGTCGTGACATTGCTAGACACTTTGTTCAACGATGGAATTATGCCAAGGTTAGACTTATTCTACCATTAAATTTAAGTCTTAAGGCATTCTGATCTTTTTCCTATGTTCCTGATATGAAATAATTTATTTATTTTTTACATCAGAGGAACAAAGCTCCGTATGAACAAACAATACCATTACTTATGCCTCAACATCATATGGTTATTCCTCATTACTTGGGAAGCAGTGAGATACCGATCGAAACTAAGAACCCTGTTAATGATAAAGCAGCCTTCAAGAGAGAAGATTCATTTTCCTCATCTTCCCAAGAACAAGATATTCCTCTACTCCTACCTCAGGAGCCAGGGGGGATGGATTCTCCTACAGCAGACCGGAAACCAAATGGGCTAAGCTCCTTCCTGCAACACCCTGACAAGTCAAGAAGGATCAGCAGTGGCCTTCCTTTCTCATTCCGAAGGACCAAAGTAGCAGCAGTTGGTCCGGATACACCAATGAAAGGCTTTGTAGATGATCTTGACTCTGAGCAGTATCATGAGAAAATGCTTCATGATAGAGTGGCTCATGCCGATTCACAAAATACAGATCTTGAATGGTGGGATACACAAGAGCGGGGTGATCAGGGAGGTTTTGCTGATGAATCCGGACAAATTGGTCCTCGTGCTTCGTGCCGTTGTCAGGTACGTCGTTTTCATAGTGCTGGTGTTTCACTGACCTGCTTAATATAAATGTGTCTATTACTTATGGATTTGTTATATATGTGATATACCTTTTATATCCCATCTCATCAAGAGGTTTTTTAAAGTGTAACAAATGCTACTTTTGTCATTAGAAACTATTTATTTAGAGATCAGATATTTTATTGAAGTTCTTGCCTTTAATAATTTCTTTTTGCAACACAAAGACTAAAATCTGAAGGAAGTGATATTTCATATATTGTTGGAAGATTGACTTTAAGAGGGGGCATTATTATCTAATTGCTTTTGTTATTTTCTTTTGTCCTGTTATTTTATTTTCTTAATACTGGCCATTGTATTTTCTGCCATTGAAATAGATTTTAATTGATAGGTTATTAGGAGCGTCAGTCAGTGGTCGGCTGGAACAAGTCAAACTGAAGAAAGCATCCACAACGCTTATTGCTCTCTTATTGAGAAAGCTGAACACTTCATCTACATTGAGGTATTGAATAAACTTCTGCCTTGATGTGATACAGTTTTAGATGATTGATGGTTGTTGCAAATGGTCATACCAAAAGTGGTTTTTCCTTGTTATTATTATTATAACTATTAGGGTCATGCTAACTTGTTCCCTGAGGTCGCAAGTTAAGAAGCTAAAAAAGGAAATGAAAAATAAATGTTGTATTGAAAAAGATAAAATTTTGAACTTTTTAGATATTAAATACACAATTTTCAAGATTATATTTCTACATTTGGTTTCTTAACGTGTGCCCTAAGGGCACAAGTTAGCATTTTATCATTATTAATAATAAAGCATGTATGGAAGCTGGCAATTAGATTGAGAATATAAGAACAAAAGAGCAGGGTAATTATTTTTTGAATGACAATGACCGTATATGTATTTCCTTCAAAACTAAAATGCCATTTTTCTAAACAATTTGAATATGATGTGAGTTTCTGCATAGTAAGGGGTGGGGAATAAAACCAAAAAACCAAACCGAATTGTTGAACTGAGCCGAACCAAACCAAACAAAAAAATTGAACCATTACTAACAATTCTCGAACTGAACTGAAACAGTTCGGTTCGGTTTTAAAAATTTCTAAAATTCGATTTGGTTTTTTATATTTTCTAAACGATACCAATAATAACGGTTCGGTACGGTTCGGTTTGGAACAGTTTGGTTCAATTATTTTAAATTTAGCAAACAATTCTGTTCGGTTCGCTTCAGTTTTCATCTGAACCGAACCATGCCCACCCCTTTGGCTCCAGTATCTTTAGATACTCTTCTTCAATATGATAATTAGATTTCATGCTCAAATAATTTGGCATTTGTTATGCCACTCATTTTTGATATTAATCCTAGGAAGAACTTAATCTCTATTTGGAAATTGTACTGGGTTGTTTTGAAAATATAAGAATCCCAATTTTATTGAATTTAGACAATCATAATTGCTTATATTTGCAGAAAATTCTTTATTATTGAACAAACCAAACCAAGTTTAAGTTATAACCGGTTTACTATTATATGGATTTATGTATTTAATTCTGTATTTGACTGTTTTAAACTTGTTTTGATAATTGTCAAAAACCACATCAGTTTCAGATTTAAAAAGAGAAATGTCTACTTGAAAATATTTGGATCTTTTCTCTGCAATGCCTTAGTTTTTGAATAATGATTTTAATATTGCTACAACTTGTAGTAGTAGTACACATCGTGTGCTGCATTTCATAAACATTGTTGAACCAGGTTTGATGAAGTTATAATATATATTCTTTTGCTTCTTAATTTTCAAGTTGATGTAAAAAAAAAATTCAAGCTTACAGGGATCTAATTTTTTATCTCTTCCTAAATCTGTTATTGACTTTCTCTGACTGTTCCATTTTATCTTTGGGAACTTGTTCCAGAACCAGTTTTTTATATCAGGTCTTTCTGGAGATGATATGATACGTAATCGTGTGTCACAAGCTTTATATCGGCGGATTATGCGAGCTCATAATGAGAAAAAAACTTTCAGGGTTATAGTCGTCATACCGCTCCTGCCTGGCTTCCAGGTTCTAATTAATTTCTTTTTTCAAAATGAGAAAGTATTGCTTTTGCATGAATTTTGGACTCACTTCTTTGTTATCTAGGGGGGGCTTGATGATGCTGGTGCAGCATCTGTGAGAGCCATAATGCATTGGCAGTATCGAACCATTTGCAGAGGGCAGAATTCTATCATACATAATCTTAATGACCTTCTTGGTTCAAAAATACATGACTACATCTCTTTTTATGGCCTGAGGAATTATGGTAGACTTTCTGATGGTGGTCCTGTGGCAACCAGCCAGGTATTTTTTTACATCTATGGTCTTTTGCTTAAGTAGCTCTGGTCAGCTCAATGACACGCAAACTTTTGCAGGTGTACGTTCACAGTAAAATCATGATTGTTGATGATTGTATAACTTTAATTGGATCTGCTAATATTAATGATAGGAGCTTACTTGGCTCTAGGGACTCTGAGGTACAGTTCCAAGTCTTCTTCCTTTCACATGCTGTAAAAGTTTGATTGGATTTTAAGGTTTTATTACTGATTCACTCTTACACACTGTCTCTTATTTCATGCGCCCTTCTAACAATTTTTTATCAGTGGTAATTCTTATATCATAGAAGCAACTCAATTGATATCTAGTTAGCTTTCTCTCTTTCTGCAAATTTAAGTATTTGTGTTCATAAATAACTTAGAATTTCTCTCATCATATCACCCCTATTTCATTGAGTGTTAAATAAAAAAAAATCAAATCAAATTGAGTGTCATTTTATCTTTTCAATGCAACATTAATTTTTTTTTCTTCAAATTTTCCCTCAAATAAATAATGTGTGCATCACTCTCAAGTCATTATATTTCACTATGCATTTATAACCATATTTAATAATCAAATATAATAATAATAATAATGTGATAATAAGGACAATTCAGTAAACTTATTGCACTCATTAAATCAATTAGTACTAGGTTTATTCATGGGCATATGATAGAGACCCGAATAGGGGTCATAAAAGAAAAATGAGGTAAAATGTAAATAAAGAGTGTGGTGAGGATATATGGTAAATAAAGAGTGGGATAGGATGCTTAGTTGGCAGGTTTGTTATTCATTAGTAGTATTTATAGCGAGGTAGGTGAATTGTAGTGATTATGCAAGATTATTGATGAAACCATTATGGTTAGGCACATAGTTTTTTCCATCTCGGAGGAGCTTGACTCTAAGGTAGTTTGAGATTCATTCCCTTCTTCTACAATTTTACTTTCTTCATCAATCAAATACATTCTATTTTTGATTGTTTTATCTCTTCACTTAAATTCTGTTTATGAATTTCGGGTTCCAATCAGCATAACCCATCCATACATAATCAGTTTGTAAGGCGAAGAGTGCCGCTCTTTATAAACTCTTTTCTGGCCTTAACTCTTTTCAATGTCGAACTTGAGTTTTTTCCAGTACACCCTCTCACGCCCATCACTATTGGACTTGGTGCATGGATAATTTGGTAGGTGGTCCAAATGGATAGGCTCTGATACCATATTAGGTTTTCATATTGGGCCTAACTCATCCTTACGAAGCTGACTTGTAAGGGGATTGGTGCCACTTTATCAATTCTTTTGAAGCCTTATCTCTTTTTAATGTGGGACTATGAGTTTTTTGTAATAATTAGTAATGGAGGGAGTATCAGTTTGATGTATTTGTGATGTTAACAAACTTTTAGGAGATACCTTAATATAAAACATGCAACTAGTGAAAGAATAATTTCAACTTACTAATAATCGTTACAGCCAACTTCCTTTTTCTCACCTTAAAAAATGTGTCATGGTTCTTAAACCTGTTGACTGATCTTTATATTATTTATGCACAACAACAAATTTAGCTTTTTCACACTAAGTGCTGTTAATTATAGTTTGCACATTTGGAAATATTTAATTGGGTTTTTAAGTTGTATATGAATTCAATTCATAACTGTTGTGACCTGTCTCTTTAACTGTCACACATATGGATTTCAGATTGGTGTAGTTATAGAAGACAAAGAGCTGATCGATTCTTATATGGATGGGAAGCCTTGGAAGGCAGGGAAATTTTCTTCGAGTCTCCGACTATCATTATGGTCTGAACACTTAGGTCTCCCGGCCGGAGAGGTTAGTGATTTTCCTTTTTTGGAGAGTCGTTGTTTCATGTGCCTGATTAGTAATGATTACTTTAATATATTTTACTCAGGTCAATCAAATAATGGACCCTGTTGTTGATTCTACATACAAGGATATTTGGATGACAATAGCAAAGGTAATAATAATAAATATTAAGTGTGTATATTTGTTACTAATTTGACTAGCAATAGATCTGTAATGAGTCCTGGATCATGTATGGCAGGAGCTTTATAGTACTAAGTTCCCTTTTTTTCACGGTGTTAAGTTATGTATTATTTATAAAACAACTATTAAATGACCATTCCTTGCATAAAACTCTTTTTAAAATAATTAATAATTAATTATTCTTTTAAAGTGTCAAGCAAGCAAGGACATTTTAGTGGCCTGGCCTCTACCCTTTTATTTGTACATTGTCTTTTCACTAAGTTTAGGATTGAGAACGAGTGTTGATTATAGCCTGTAACATGGAGATTTTCCTGTTCATTCTGTGTGTCTGTATAAGTTTCTTTTCTGTTTTTCTTTTTTGGCTTTACCTTCTTCAACTTTTCTTTTATTCCCAGCTTGGATATAAGATCATGAAAACTTCAACAATTTTTTTGGAACTAAGCTAGTTGTTGTTCTTCTGGAACGTAGGACATACACACCAGGCCTTCATTTAAATGTTCTTTAAGGAAATGCCTATCAATTTCCATATGTTTTTTCCTACAATTCTGTGTAGTAAAGTAAGTTATATTGGTAGCCAAGTTCTTGTTACAGTCTTAAATCATCTAGAATAATCTTCAGCCACAGTAGTTCTCGGCAAGCGCTCTCAATTCTATTTTTACTAATGATACCCCATTCTGCTTCAGTCTCCCCTTTGTTACTAACTTGCAAGTTTTATATGTTTAGTCATGTTAACAATTCAGATATATACCAGTGCCATCTTTCCTTTCTTTTTATGCAATGTGAAATAAACAAGCAAACAAACATGTGTACATAAATTCTCTTACCAAATATTTTTCAGATTACTGAATACCTTATTAGATCTTATTGTTTCTGAATAACTGAACAACAAACAATACTTCAAACTAGTATACTGATTATTATCCTTGGATACATTTTGCAGACAAATACAGCGATTTATCAGGATGTCTTTTCCTGTGTACCTAATGATCTGATACACACCAGGTATGTTGGTGTAATTGTTGTAATTTTTTCTTTTTTTCCTTTGATCTCTGAGCGAGTCTCTTCCATTGTCTTGTCCTAACATACATTGTAAACCTTTTGTCTCTGCAGACTTGCTTTCAGACAATGTATGGCTTTATGGAAAGAGAAAATTGGACACACGACCATTGATTTAGGAATAGCCCCAGAAAAACTAGAATCCTATCACAATGGAGATATCAAGAACACTCCTCCCATGGAGAGATTAGCATTGGTAAAGGGTCATCTTGTTTCTTTCCCCTTGGAGTTCATGAGTCAAGAAAGTCTAAGACCTACGTTTAATGAAGGCGAATACTACGCTGCTCAAGTTTTCCATTGAGTACGATGTCCATAGTCTAGTACACAATACGTCATGATTTTTTATACGGGAGGGATTTGTAATTATTACTTGCAGAGTTTCTTTTTATCACAATTCTGCAAATGAGTTGGGAATTGGGGGCATGGGGATCACGATGTGCAGAGAAGGACGAAGTTGGGAGGGAGAGAAAGGATGCTGGAGAGAAAGAGGGAAGTTAAGAGACAGGCGGAGAGGATAGAGGTCGGAGATAAGTTAGTGCTTGAGAGATCTAAATCCTTATTCTTGTAAAGAATGTATTGATAACTGGTTCAATGTAAAAATCCAAAATCCATCAGTTCACATTTTATACGGGAAATAAATCAAATCAATAATATATGCCGATTACTTTCAATTAATTTCTGTCGTTTGTTCTGCTCATTTTTTTTTTTGGCTCCTTCTTGGGCGAGTGTGCAAAGATATCTAACAAGTACAGGTATTCCTAAATAAAAGAAACGTATACATTTCCACTTGATTTTGTTTGGCGGCGTTGGCTCATGACCTTGAAATGTGCTCATTTCAAAGTCTCATATTTGATTACTTCCAATGTCAATTTTGGTAGGCTGGTTCATATAGAGGGAAATGCAAATGGATGATGTGATTGGACTTCTCAAATTAGTCGGTCCTTACACCAAATACCGAGTTTTAAAGAAGAAAAGAAACATATATGCATTTTGTTTCTAGTGCTAGGATAGAGGTAAACAAATTTATCATTAAATATACATAAAATAGAAAATTAGGCTTTGTTTTATATGTTCTTGCGTTTGAGCTGTCTCTTGTCTCATCTCTAGTCTCCTTAATCTTAATTCTTGTGTCCCCGTAAGAACGTGATTAGTGACTAGTGATTATCCGTTTAATCAAACTTTTGTATAAGATACTTGTCAATGTGGTACCATTTTTTTCTTCTTCTCCTTTGTAGTAGGAATTGAACACAATACATCAGTGACTAGTGATTTTGACATTACTCACATTGGTTGTCATGTAATTGGTTTGAAGTTTTTCTCAACGAAGCCAAATATTGTACTCAGTCACATTCCCTCTATAAGGATGCGAGGATGACTCATGAGAATTTTGTTAAATGATTTTTATTGATTATATCGGAGGATATTATAATTAAGTCATAAATGCAAAGCATTTTTAATTACAATTGCTACATAATTTAAATTAATTTTTGTTTTCTTCTGGTAGCTTAGTGGTTGGAGCTCATACAATTAAACATGGAGAAATAGGGTGTCTTGGATTCGAACCCCGACCCTTGCATAAATTATGCAATGTCCCTACTAACTGTCCTTATTTTTTTATTTTTTCTAATTAGTGACTTAGTGATGACATCTGTCGTTTAAACATTTGTAAATTGTATGTTATGATGTCTTTGATATGATACTCATTCATTCTAAATTCTAATATACTAGATTTGAGATGATACACAAGAGACACTTTAATATTCTAAAATGAACTATCGCTTTAGAGAGTAAATTAAGATATCCCAACCACTAAATTCAAACACTTAATGATATGTTAATCATAGATTATTCATAAACTGTATACATATCTTACTTTATCTTATAAATTTAAGGCTAGGAGCAAATCTATGAAAATCTGTGTTTCACAAATGACCCTTTATTTGCGATTAACTAGATTTTAATTTTTAATGCAAAATGAATTCAATATAGGACTGGTTGGATTCTGAAGCAACCATGTGTCACATGGAACAAGGAAGAGTCAGCAACCTTGGTAATGGATAGATCGATTAGAAATGCACTCAAATGACCTGCCACAAGTGCAGTGCTAGGAAGCAGCTTAAGAAATGCAGCTCAAGAAAATAACATGTTGTGTGTGAGCACTTCTTGAAATTAGATTTGTCTTCCATTAAGCTCTTAAGTATTATTGTGCAAAAAAAAGCTCTAAGTATTATTGTGGCACCTCTAAGAAAAAAGTATTAAAATTCTGCTTTTCTCCCAACAACTTTTGCACCTACCCAACCAAACTGACCATAATATCCCTGCGTGAGTTAACTAACGCAAGTGTTAATTGATGTGTTAGTTAACTCACGCAGCGTGACTTAAGCCACGTAAGTGTAAAATACAACGTGAGTTAACTAGCGCAACAATTAACACTTGCGTGAGTTAACTCACGCAGGGTCTGTGCAGAAAACCAAAAGAGGCAGAAACCTCTTTTTTCCTAATTTTTTCAGTCCTTCTTTCATACATTCATTCATTCAGTCATTTGCATACATTTTTCACCATTCATTCAAGCATTCAATCAATCAAGCATTACGAAAAATGTCATAAAAACGCCAAAAAACGCAAATGTAATAGGATTACATACAAATCCGACAAAATATCATAAAAAGACTACACAAGTCATAATGCCTAAACCCTACTTCCGTGGACTCCTACTCCTCCTTCGTGGAGCCGGCATCTGCTACAACATGCTCCACTCGGACTGTATGCCCTGTATCAAGCGAAGAACCTCCTATGGATTACTAAACACATCAGGATGCCTCATTGCACTGTCCACGCTGCCTCTGATGTTGTTGATGATCTGGTATGAGTCTGGAGGATGTTTGGCCCACTGTTGCTCAACAATAACCTTCTCTCGCATGGAGGGACAAGACGACAAGGGGCAACAACTGTGTAGTCAGGAATGGCCGCAGGGGGTTCACAATAAGATGTAATACACTACAAAACCATCCCATGTAACCCCTAGAATGGCTCCACGCTTCGTTATACGAAACAATGTCACCCCTCTCCTGCTGGCTGAGAACATGTAGAGCAAACTCCGTGAAGGCCATAACCACATCCGCTTCCGCAAGAGACTCAATGTTTTCAGGAGGCCTGGGAACAATCTGACATACCCGTACTGCCTAAGAACCCGCTCTGACAAGTGACGGATCCTCCTGTGTTTGACGGCCATGATCCATCTGGAGTACCAACATATGTCATGAAAGGGCGTAATGTGTCGTCGTCTCTCGTACGGCCTCCAAATGATATGAGAATGGTCCAACGAATCAATGACATCTTTGTAATGTCCATGATCAGAAAAGCCCCTTGGAGGTTTTCATTGATTCACAAGCGGGGTAATTGTCGAGTCGTACACATCATTACGAATCCTCAAAATGAGGTTCGTGAAGTGCGCCGAAGTTCATCCCTGCAAACACAAAGAAACAAATTTATATCAGCACAAATATTATACAAACAACTATACATTTACAATCCAATAAGTAAAAAAAAACAATTATTACCACAAGCAAGGTCATGTAACCACCACAGGAGGCCACAGATGAGTCGGAGGTAAGATATAGTTGCTCATATAGGAAAGCAAGACCCATCCCGCCCCATGACCAGCTGCCCAACTTGTCCATATCTTGCAGCACAAGCAGCCACAACAGATTAACACTTATGATATTCTTTATGGCAAAAATAGTCAAGCCAAGCAAGAGCAACAAAAACGCCTTAATGCAGGCCAGCCTAACTTGATCCTGCTCCTCATGCTCCTCCTCTGTGTCAGGCACAAGTAGCTGATTACACCTATAACCAACATTAACAAAGCATATTCTAACTAATTTCATCATTAGCAATCCAAAAAACAAAAATCATTGAGACATTTTACCAAACACATAGAGTGCAATTTTCAAACAACTAAGAAATCTAACAATTTATAAACCGTAAACTATCACATTGTACTCTAAACAACATCTAAACTACAATTCCTAACTTAATTCATCACTAAAAATCCTAAAAACTAACATGCAAGTCAAATTTCTAAAAACCTAAAAATGTCTAATTTCTTCAAAAAATAAAAAAATTTAACAAAAAAAAAAAAGCAAAGATGTAGGATAATCATCACTTATTTGATATTGTGGAAGAAATTGGTTTTGAATGACACAAGAATGAAGAAAATCGAACTTGGAGGTGAAAAAATCGCAAGAGCAAAAGTTGGAAATATGTGTGTTTGTGTTTCTGTGTTGCTGTTAAATGACTTAAGTCATGCAAAGTCTATAAGGTGCTACATTTCTTAGTTGTGTACTCACGCTGCGTGAGTTAACTAACGCAGGCGTATAATGATCATTTCAGTTGGATGCGTGTGAATTTTGTTGGGTAAAGAGCAGAATTCAAAGTATTATTATGGCAAAGAGCGAACCAAGAAAACAAGAGTTCGTGAGAATATGTTTTTGACAATCGTTAAAGTGGAGAAGGGTCATATGCGTTTATACTAAAAACTATTTAAAGTGTTGAAGACAATTGACATTTCAACATTTATGCAAAGTTTAGATTTGTCATCGTCTTTGAGATCGAGAGACTTGATTTAATTTCTCTACATCTTTAGGATCGATAGAATTGATTTGATTGATGTCGATTCGAGACATATATTTATTTTCCCAATTAAATAAAACTAACATTGATTAGATCCCCATCTAAGCGAGCTTTTACTTACAAATAGAGGTATCAATCATTATTAAAGTTTAGAGTGTTTATTGAGCATCAATCCAATGTTGTTGGTAGAAAATGAAAGACACAAACATTATAAACTCACACATATATGCAGAGAAGTTGGGGTTCGAACCCTAATCACATATCTGACTTAGTAATTTTGACATTTTTATTAGTTGAACAACAACCTACTTTTGATTATATGAACACTTCACTTTCCTAAAAGTAACCTATGTTTTCTCATGGAAGAGAAAGTTGATTTAACTACAAATTAGAAAAATGTTATATTTTTTCAAGGTTCAAATCTCGATTACTAACCAACTTTTCTCTTTTTTTAGTTCAAAAATTTCACAATCCTTCGCTAAAAAAATAGATGGTAAAGATGTTCCACGATACACACATATATATAAATCAGAAGATCCTAATCTATAGCCCAGACATCCAAAAGCACTATATATGTCTCTTCTAGCTTACTTAGATGTTCAATTTTCTAACCTTAAAATTATTAAGGTTAAAACTCTTTTGTAAAAAAAACTTCGCTATTATAGAAAAAGTTGCACTTTGCATAAAAATATATAAACTCTATTAGTTTATATATTTTTTATTCTAAAGAGTTTAACAATGAAACCAATACCCACTAAATGTTAAGAAGTGAAAAATTAAAAGTTTGAATTAATACATAACAAATCAGATATCCTTACGTTTTTAATTAGCATCTCAAATGTACTTACCAGACAAATTAGAAAATATTATATATATATATATAGAACTATATTATACAAAAATTTATAATTTTCATTATATTTACGTAATTACTCTCCACATGTCTTGAAAGTAGTTCGGCGCAAATTAGTTTCACATTCCAGCCCTACTTGATTATCAAGATTCATGAGTATCTAACTAGATATGATATGATTTGAAACAATCTATCAATAATAAACAACTCTCATTCAGTTCAAAATGGTTTTATGATATATTAATAAATTCTTCTATTATCTTAAAAAAAAAACTTCTATTACGTAATTTTATCTTCCATTCCAGCCCCACCATTATGAAATGAGCTTGGTAATATTGTTGTCAAAATCTGTATGAACTATTCTAAATACGAATCTTAACCCTTCCAAATCATACATCTGACCTGTCGTTTTCTATATAACAATTTTTTTAGCTTGGTTTATTTCCACGAATATTATATGCAATCATGTTTTTAGTTTCCACCCTAAGCAACCCTGACCATTACTTTGTGTTTGTTTGTTAACCAATTCCATTGTGAATAATAAATTAATCCTTAGGTATCCACTTGTTTGACCTTTGACGTACTCATACCCCCATATACAAACACTTCGGATAGATGATCTGTCCGGTAACAAACACATGTTAGTGTTGGACATTGATCCTATCATAAGTGGCGGAGTCAGAAAAAAAGACTAGGGTGAGCCACTAAATTATGATTTTTTTTCATTATACATATGATAATTGGAACAATTTTTAGTTGACAAACAATATAAATGAGGTTTGAAAGTCCACAAATTAGAAGGTATGTAAACATTCGCTAACCATCCAAACATAGACAAGATAAAAAAAATCACGTATGTCGCTTGTGGAACCGCCGAAATCTAAATCCGTTGAAAATTTGTTTAACATCTCACAAAATGAACCTATGATTTTTTGTTTTGTTTTTTTTTTTTTTTTCTGGGTGGGCCGCTAAACCATTTTACGGGGATTTAGATGTGTCGAAAACAAAAAACGTCACAAAATTGTTTAAAATCTTGCAAAATATACCTATAATTTTTAATTTTTTAATTTTTTCAGATGGCCGTGGCCCACCCCAGCCCATGAAGGGCTCCGCCACTGCATATGATATTGACACATGTGTTAATCTTCGATCACTTCTATTTTTAAAATTTTATTGGTATTTATGTGTCGATGTTGTGTTTTATGTTTATAGGTTATATGGCTAGGAAGGAATCCTAACATTGACCCAATCTAAGGGTTATAGATATTTGATATAAATCAAACTATTTATATTCTGACCTTTATTTGAAATCAATTAAAATACAAGTAACTATATAAGATGTTTAAGAGTATAAATATTCCAAAGTCGTATGTTCTCTGTTTCAACAATATTTTGCAATGGATCCAACTTTTTTTTTTTTTATCATATGTTCTCTTAGTTATCAAAGAATAGAGTATTTTAATAATTTGAAGTTTGGCCAACATGTAAGTAAAAATTGTTTCACTTCTGATTCAGACTCGAGTTCTCTCAAACAATTCCTTCACAACCAAAAGTCATTAAACACACGAGTTTAATAAGTTGGTTATGCAATGCATGTTATACAAGTTAAACATTTTTCAGCTGATCGAGTACAATGATTAGAAAATTTAGTCAATTAAAGCTTGTTTAATTAAGATGGGAGATAATTTAATTTAAAGCCAGCAACTAAAACGCAATTTGATTTCATCCACATAAGTTATTTATTGTTCATTACTTGCTTGTCAAGTTGCCATACTAATGCATATATTTGTTAAATGCCGACCTCGTATCAACATGGACCTTGTAAGCTCTGAATTGTGGAAATAAAATATTTCTCAGTTTGCTATCTATTTAATTATTACTTATACCCCTAAAGTTGGCTGTCATATGGTTAAGGATTAAAATAGGTCAGACTAGTCAATAAAAGTCTACGATCGAGTCTACTTCAGCTTATGTCAGATCAGATTTTATTTTTTTAAATAGACAAGACAAATGTTTTTTTCAAATGCCTACTAAGATAAATAAGTCAGACTTCGTAGTCCAAAAAAAATCTTTTAGCTTTTCAGACATACCTACTTATATAAGTATGAATAATTTTTTATACACTTACTCTTATTATATTAGATTTTATACTGTTAAACATTTTTATCTTTATCATTTTATAAAAAAAAAAAAAATTGAATTAACTTAAGCATGTTAACTCACATTAGTTTTTTACATGTTTATATATATATATATATATATATTATAAAATATAATGGAAATAGGTTGTCATATAAATTAAATATCATGTTAAATCTTAAAATAGTACTTAATATCATTGACATATTTACTCGTTTGTCTTTTTAAATACGTGTTAGATTACTTATTTGAAGGTTTTAATATGAAATAGACTTTTAAGTAGGTTTACATGTCCTAGGGACTTTCAAAGGCTAGACTTAGGCCTAAAAATAAGCATATGACAGCTAACAGGCCTTGAACTTTTTGATCAGGCCATACCCAGGCCTTGTAAAGTCTAGTTTGACTCAGCCTATTTGCACGCCTATGTATGGTATTACCGGAGCGTGACATTTTTAATCACTTTTCATTGCCTAAAAAGCCCTTCTGTTTTGTATCTTATATAACCTACCATTAGCCACCACCGTACATTACAAGTTACACAAAGTTGGCTGGCTAGTTGCGCATAAATTCTGTGTTCACTGAGTGTGAGTAATATATACAGCTTCAGAGGAATCATCTTTCAGTTTCTCAAGTTCTGGCTTCAGATAAGACTTGGTCTTGGTCATTCATTTATCAGGCATGTAAGTTACCTTATATTATGCTTTCATTTATTCAAACATAGATTTCATTGAATAATCAAAAACTTAATCATATTTTTAGACAACTTGAATGCTTGTTATAAACATGCATTTTGTAGTTTGAATGCTCTAAAATTATTGTCATGATGAATTTAATATGTTTAGGGTCTGTTTGAAATGACTTATTTGAACATATCTACTTGCATGAACACTTATCAGACTATTTTAGTTAGTTCATGCAAACTGTTTTTAGCTTATTTCCATAAGTTCTCCATGATAGCTTATGAAAGAACCTATAACTTATATGAAAATAGTTTGACTTTATTTCATTTTGTTCATAGAAAAAGCTTTTACATAAGTACTTATACAATAAGCGCTTATGCTATACCATATATATTTTCATAAACACTTATAAGACTGTTCGAGAGAGTTTACGGAAACACATGACATGCATATTGTTCATAATCTGTTTTCAGCTTATTTATAAGCTCTCCATGATAGGTTATGAAAAAAGCTTATATATAGCTTATACGAAAACTATTTGATTTTATTTCATCATTTGTTATAGAAAAAGCTTGTACATAAATTCTTATATGATAAGCGCTTAATTAAGCGGTTTATCCAAACCGATCCTTATTTTATTATTACTTTTCGGTGTCTAAATAAAAGGTGTAAACTAAGTGGTTTTTCAATCTTTGCATGTTTACTAAAACAGAAACATAATAAAGAGTTCAACTGTCTGGCAGTGTATATATAATCCGCCACTCTTGATTTACAATGTAGTGGCCATGGTTTCTATTCCATCTATTGTCAATTTAATTTCAAGAACTATGTCTTTGAATAAAGACAAGAGTTATGGAAAGGATGATGATGCAAGGAAAGTTGTGGAAGCAATGGCAAAGGAAGCAAGAAAGAATGAAATGTTGTTGAGTTCATCTGGAATTGTAAAGTCCGACAAGTCCAACAATTTTTCCTGCGTGTTCACTAAAAAGGGTCAGAAAGGATTCAATCAAGATTGTCTTATTGTTTGGGAGGTATGCCAATTTGCCAACATGTTAAGTTTCCAAATTTCCTTGTCTCTGATTTTAGCTCTATTTGGATAAACAGTTTAATTAAGCGCATATAGCATAAACGCTTATTGTATAAGTATTTGTGTATAAGCTATTTATATAACAAAAGATAAAATAAAATCAAACTATTTTTGGATAAGCTATAAGTTGTTTTCATAAGCTAGACCTTATGAAAATAAGTTGAAAACAGCATATCGACGGATCATGTCATAAACTGTTTCCATAAGCTCTCTCAAACAATCTCATAAGTACTTATGTGAGTAGATAAGCTCAAATGAATAAATTCAAGCAATCCCCTCCGGCTTTCATCACCAAAAAACTAACTTGTACGGCAAGAATTGCCTAAAATTTATAAATTTTATTTAGCCCTTATCTCCGAGCTATGCGTGACTTGGACTTTACACAATATACTATCTTGTTCTGCATAAGTGGGACAAAAACCTTGAAGAGTTCGATTAGCATGAAAGATGATATTTATATATTTTACATTGTTTCTGATGCAAGGAATTTGGATGCCAAGAAGACATTATTTTGTGTGGAATTTTCGATGGACATGGACCTTGGGGACACTTTGTATCTAAAAGGGTTCGAAAAATGTTGCCAACATTTTTGCTATTCAATTGGCAGGAAACTTTGGCTGAAAAATCACTTGACCTGAGTTTTAAGATCGAAAGAGACATGAATCTCCATATGTATGATATATGGAAGCAGTCCTACATAAACACTTTTGCTGCAATTGATCAGGATCTAAAGCAGCATACTGGAATTGATTCCTTTCAAAGTGGAACTACAGCTTTGACAATTATCAAACAGGTTAATTATCCATAACATATGATATTGTATCTACAAAAATTGATATTTTGATTACTTCTCGGCTGCATCTTATAATGGTTTGGTAAAACGTTCGATATATGCAACCTTATCGCTTATAGGACATGTCCACAACTTGAACCTGTAACAAACTAGAAGGGAGTAACCTTATCATTGTGCAAAGTCTCACTCTCAATAATGAGGCAAGAATAGAGAAAAAATAAATTATTCATTGTTGAGTATGGATTATATTCACTGATAAGTGGACATATGCTTGAGCTAGTATTCTCTATTCTTTGCAAATTAAATGCATCCTAAGTTAGTATTCTTGATGTTTCAGGGTGAATATCTCATTATAGCAAACGTTGGTGATTCTAGAGCTGTCTTAGCAACTACTTCAGAGAATGGCACATTGACTCCTATTCAGCTTACCACTGACTTGAAGCCAAATTTACCAAGTATATATACTCTCTAATTTTTACACACCCTCACATAAAGATCTGCATTACACAGTTGTCGATCTCAACCATAAAATCTCAGATTAACATCCGAGATAGCTTTAGACTGATTTTGTTATTGCATAAAGTAAATTGTCTGATATCAAAGTAATGGCTGAGATATAAAAATGTGTGTAACTGCGTCTTTTGTTTACGGAAGCAGGTCCTGACAAAAGTGAGTGCGGTGTTATTGAAGAAATTTGAGTGTTGTTCTTGTTAATTTCAGATGAAGCAGAGCGTATAATGGAATCAAACGGGAGAGTGTTTTGTATGGAAGATGAACCAGGAGTGTATAGAGTTTGGATGCCAAATGGAAAGAGTCCAGGATTAGCAATATCAAGAGCATTTGGTGATTATTGTGTAAAAGACTTTGGACTAATCTCAGTACCAGATGTGACACAAAGAAAACTCACTACTATGGATCAATTTGTCATCTTAGCAACAGATGGGGTATGCATCTTATTTCCTTTCAGATTTCAATGACTTAATTTTTATTTGTCTTTTAAAAAAATGGAAAGAAAAAGTATTTAAAACTTGAAATGAAATTGTTTCATAAACCAAATTATAGCACAAAAGATGAACGTACACAGATTTTATGTGGTATCGCCAATGTAATGTGACCTACGCGTATGGATGATCAAAGAGATTTTTTAATAGACAAATGTTACTATATTCATTAAGTTAGTATTTTATCATCAGCAGTGTTGAACTTCGATTTTTAACTCTTTGACCCTTAATTCACAATGATACAATGAGCTATCCTATTCCTCCTTCATATTTTGAGCTCAAACTTTTGGGTCGGATTACAGTTTGGATCATCCTATTAACATAATTGAAGGCATCAAAATATGAAATTGTTGATGCAATTTCTGGTTGTTTTCATCTCAGGTATGGGATGTTATTTCCAACCAAGCAGCTGTGAAAATTGTTGCTTCAACACTAAATAGAGAAAAAGCAGCAGATAGACTAGTAAAATGTGCCACACATGAATGGAAACTTAAGAAAAAAGGCATTGCAATTGATGATATATCAGCTATTTGTCTCTTCTTTCACTCTCCTCCTTCACATCAAGTCCCTCAAACAACAAAAGTTGTTGAATAAAAATGGTGCATAGGTGATTAATGTGGTCATTGAATCATTGATATTTCCTTTACTACACAATGCATAGGCATTCATCTGCATGTACACTCGAAAAATAATCTCCAAGCTTTAGTCTAGACTTAATTTTACATGCCCTTTTTGGCTAAACCGTTTTTGCCGACCTCAAGGCGACTGCAATGTTCCTTTGAGATAACATCTGTTTTGTGTCTCATGTGAGTCTCTCACAATTTTCTCCTTTAAAGGTGTTCTAGTTAGTTGATTTTTTTAGATAATGTATGTTTTATGCTTCCTTCCCTCGCGTTTTTTTCTTTCTGAAAAGGTATTTCTTTAGATTTAGGAATTACACTGGATTGCGATTTGTATTGTACTAGGATTTCCACCCGTGCAACGCACGGGCAAAAAAGTTATATAGTGGCATTGGCAATAGATATAAACAAATGTAACACACATCCAAAAATAATATAATGAACTATGATGATAAATAAGGTGTTATGAACATGACTAATAGTAATTCATCAATTGCCACAGTTTTAGGTAATGCTCCTAAAATTAGAACCAAAAATTAAACATAATGGATTGTCATTGGCAGGATTTAAACATAAATAGAAAATAACAGCAACGAATTTTCAATCTTATGAAACACCAAAAATCTGCCAAAAAGCTTTCATCCACAACGGCGCATCAATGGTATACCGCTAGAAGAGCAAACTACATTAACAAACAAAGGTTTTGTCCTTTTATTAATGTATGTTGTATAGTATAAATGTAACATGAAACTTAAAATAATAAAAGTCTAACCTGAGATGCTAATTCCTAAAGGTTATCAAAAACCTCCGGAAAAACTACATTGATGGTAGAGGTGCATGGATTCCCATCTTCATCCAAAATGAGCATTTTCAATCCTTTCTTGGTGGTTACCCTTGATACAGCAACATACAATTGTCCATGTGTAAAAACAGGGCGAGGTAGATACAAACCAACCTTTGACAATGATTGCCCCTGACTCTTGTTTATTGTCATAGCAAAGCACAATGATATGGGGAATTGTCGTCTTGAAAATTTGAATGGAAACCCAGAATCAGAGGGAACCAAATCCATCCTTGGGATCAATACCTTTTGGCCAATACCCTTACCAGTAATGACAGTAGCAGTTATGATGTTTTTCCCAAGGTGATTGACTTGTAGTCGTGTTCCATTACATAAACCACTTGCTTGATCAATGTTTCTCAGCAACATGATGGGAACTCCAGTCTTCAATATCAACCTATGGTTTGGTATTCCAGAACATTTGATGTCATTTAAGAATTCTGTAGTACACCAATCTCCTTGAATATCATAGTCTTCATCAGATTTGCAAGGTGTATCAGAACTTAGATACTCTTTGGCTTCACCTTCAATCAACAAAAGAACATACTCATTGACTTGTTCAACAGCATCAAGGGTGGGAGCAAGTATCGCTTTCTCTTCAAAGATCATTTGATTGTCGATGTTATTAACGATATCTGGATAGACAAAATCAACCAACGCCTGGAGAGGATTGTCGCATTGAGGAATGCACAATTCCTCAGGAATATCCATGATGCTCTCTCCATCTTCATCTGCAACCATATCACCATTTCCAATCTTCAAAATCCAATTTGCAAAATCTCTAATCTCAGTTGCATTATGATCGGCCAAATCCCCACTTAACCTCATGTTTCTTGTCAGCTTTAGGATCTTGCAGCTATGCCAAATATTAGAAGAGTTAACAGATGACTTGATGATATCACGTCTGGTGGCTTTTCTAACGACGGGTAAAATTTGCCTGAAATCTCCGCCCAAAATGACAACCTTTCCTCTGAAAGGTTTTTTCAAGTTTTTTTCATCTACAACTCTCATTACATCTCGCATAGTTCTGTCAAATGCTTCAAAACAGTGCCTGTGCATCATGGGTGCCTCATCCCATATAATTAGACTTGCTTCTCTAAGCAATTTGGCTCTATGATCCTGTTGTTTAACATTGCAAATACATTTTTCATTAATTTTCAAAGGTATGCAAAAGGTAGAATGAGCTGTCTTGCCTCCAGGCAACAATAAGGAAGCAATTCCGCTTGAAGCAACATTAATTACAATCTTGCCTTGTGACCTTATGGCTGCAGATAATGTCTTCCACATAAAGGTCTTTCCGGTTCCACCGTATCCATACAAAAAATAGAATTGGCCATCTTGAGCCTCAACGGATTTCATTATTGTAGAATAAACATCATGTTGCTCATCAGTAAGTTGATGAAGAAGAGATTTATGCAGCTGACATTGCTTATCTTTGTCATAATTCAATTCATCAGCAATGAACTTATTAGTTTGAGCCATTAACTCGCCAAAAACTGGGTAAGGCAATGATTTGTGGTCTTTCAATGATTTGCCATTGCACATCAACAACTTTTCTATCTCAATTAGACAAAGATTTTGCAAATCACTATCTGGAATGCGAAGATCTGCATCATATGTTATAAAACAAAAAGATATCATGGACCTCAATATTCACATAAACAACAATACCTTAGCAACATGTTATGATGTACATTAGTAATTGTAGCCAAAGTGATGTTCATGTACATATGTGTCCCCCAAAAAATGGCAAGCTCTAATTTAGGAAATATAACAACATTATATAATTTATATATAGTTGAAGGTCTTAGAATGCATAGCGTAATTCAGTTTTTAATAGAATATATGTTCCAGATAGTTACAGATAAAATGTCTGCGTATGTGTTTCAACTTCATTGAAAATTTTACATGTGAAATTATCAGAAATTGAGGATATATTGTGTATGACAAAGAGTGTTGGCAACAGTTGAGAAAGGGTAAAAATACCTGGAATATTGAGGATCCGTCGTCGAGAATAAAGAATTCCATCTGACAATAACTTCCAAGTAGCTTTCCATACATTATCAGCCTTGTGCATTGTACTCATGATTAAAAGTCTAACAAACAAAACACGAAGCATTTGCCCACTCTGTGATCTAGAAGCCTCGAAAATTCCATCAATAAACTCTTTGTCATCTGACAGTAAACCAAGAGCATAACATGCATCTTGAAAGCTGTCGTAGAGCTTCCCATCCACAGTTTTAATACAATCAAACCCCTTGCAACCCTTTTGAAAGGTTAAAAGAATCCGCATATAGTAAAGTTCACCTGAGCCTACAGGAATGTAAGACAACCTCCCAATCTGAAAACCATTTTGCCTTGGATGCCATGTCCTTTTGTCAGGCAGATAAGTAAACTTTGATGGAAATTCGGCATAAGTAAGATCTCTACCCTGACTATAATTTTGATTTGCAACAAACCATGCAAGAAACATGGTAGGGACTGATTGATGATATCTGACAACATTTGGTAGCTTTTGATTTTCCTTGAACCTAACACATTGCTGACCTTCTAGATGTAAAGATAATCTCATAACAGCAGGCCATTTTTCATGGATATCAAACATGAATATTCTCCAAGATGCTTCACATGGTGAGACATAGCGGCAGTCGTAGTAACGCTTAATTTCATCAATTGGGCCCTCTTCATCTTTGTCTCCTGTTTTTTTTTTTAATTTGGAGGTTTGCTCTATCGGGACCTTTGTTGACATATTTGAAAAGATACTTTATTGCATTTGACTTATTGCAATACTCAGTGTTAACATGTCCTTGGTATCTCATTAAGAGTAACAGATTGTAAGGAACAACGTACCTATTGTCCAAAGGAGTTCCATTTTTGTCCACACAAACCCCATTGTCCCTTCTTTTATATACCGGAAAACCATCCTCATCTATTGAAGTGGAATCTGTGAACTTCTTAGGAAAGTATTTCGTGCACCTCTTGCCATTCATGCATGGCGAACTCAAATTTGCCCCTCCGCATGGTCCATGCATCATGTATGTTGAAACTGCCAAATGCAACTTTGGATATAGTTGTGGATGAGGAATCTCCGCTGATATAACCGTATCAATTTCCTTGGTTGTGTGCAGTTTGTTATTACCTTCCAACCACAACAAAATGTGTGCATGTGGGAGCCCTCTCTTCTGAAACTCAACGGTATACATACCTATCAAGTATATGATTATTAAAAATTATATAATAGATTATTAAAAACAACTAAAACTATTATTAGCATACATAATTGTCTACATACCTGCAGTCACAGTGCCAAATATTTTATCTTTCTTAAAGTCGGCCATCATTCGGTCAAGCTTCATTTTAAAAACTCTACAGATGATGTCAGGTCTGTCAGATGCACTAAGTCCTCTATCTGAAACAAAGTTCTTGATTTCCCTCCAATTTGAGTTGCAAGTTATTGTGATGAAAAGATCCGGGTAGCCGTATCTCTTACAAATTGCCATTGCATCTTGACAATTGTTGAACATGTACCTTGGTGAACCTGTAAATGAATCTGGAAGTATAACACGTTGTCCAGCTTTCCGAGGATCATTGTCTCCCATTTCAACTGCTTCTTGTAATCCACTCAGCATATCGGAACGAATATTTCCCTGGTTATGCCGAATATAAGATAGCCTTTGTGCTTCAATCATGGTGTAACAATCAACAACAAATTGCTGCGTCAATCTTCTTGCATACAAAATGTTTCCAAACTCGCAATCCCTCTCTTGAATTCTAAAAGCAATGTATTCTCTAATTGCAACTCTTTCCCTTGAACCTTTTGATTTTTTTTCTTCGTCTTCAAATTCCCTGTAAGGTATATCCTCCTCATAGCCATAATCACCGCAAGGAAACACTAAAGGATACTGAAGTGGCATGTACAATGGATGTGTCTCGTGTATCCTTCTCAATCCTCTGCCTACATCATCGACTATAATATCTCTTCCTTCTTCACTCTCATCATAATCACCGATTATCAAACCAGCAACTTCATCGACGGTAGGTAGGTTGTGCATTCTTGAGTCACCTTCCCTTTTTCTAAACAACCTTAATGCCATCTTTGGAGGTGATCCCTGTTCAACCATATCACGGATCTTTCTAAAAGATTTGCAAAGAGGGTTAAACTCGTCCAACATTTTTTTCAGATCTTCAACCAATGAAAGATCAAATCCACCCTCACCATCGGTTGAACTGCGAACGAATTTACGTTATTAGACTTATTGAATTTTATTACTATATCATATTATAAAGTAATTGAATAAATAAATGATAAGGAAACATAATACATACTCAAAGACTTTTGTTCTATTTTGAATTTCGTTTTGAGTGTCGTAGATGTATAGTTGGGCAAACTTTGGAGTACTTCCAGGCTCATGCAATAGACTACCAATCCTATGATAATTTTGTCCACTTAATATAAATTGAGGCGGCCCTCTTCCATTATTGAGCTTTGAAAAAACTTTGCCTCCAAGGGATGTAAAGGCAAACATACTGTTATATGCTCTGATGTTCTCTTGGTAATGCATGCTTCGAGGTTCACTTCCATCAAGCAGTGCTAACAGTAGTTTTGGGGGTTTCTCTACATAAGGAATATCAACCTGTCCCTTTTGACAGCATAACGAAAATTCAGAATTAATGTTCGGAGGTTTAGACTTTATTGCACGCTCTTCGATCCAAAGTTTAGCTTTGCACCATTTGCATGTGAAATCTGGATAGCCAAAATAAAGAGGTCCTGTATTTTATTTTGTACGTAACGTTAGATATGTACAATTGAGATGCCTATAACCATTTGCAACTTATAAATTAAAAATCATATGCATACCTTTGATCTCAGCATCGCTGTATAAATCATTTTTGAAGTCATCGATATTAATGTTCTCTTTGTCTCCACCTGCTTATAATGCATTGCATAATTTATGCGACCTTATCTATAATAAACTATACTTGATATTGTGTCATAGACGAATTACCATCGTATGTAGAGTTCGATGATGAGCCACCTTCGACAAAAATAGTCTCAAAATCCAAACGCGCAATAGGTAGTCCTTTGCAATGTCTTCTCCTTTGACTTCGAGTAATTTGACCCTTCTTGGGTATATGAGTTGATTGAGATCCTGAAAATTTTCATGATAAAACATCAACAACATTATGTTTTATTAAAACACTATGTAAAACCCATTAAAGGTAATGACCAAAAGTGATAATATTTTTGAAAAATATCATTTTTACCTGACGAATTTACAAATGTAATGTTGGAAATATTGGATAATTCTTTTTTCGGGTGGTGGATGAGATGATTTTGCTCTTGACCTCTTTAACAAACTTGTATGAGTTAAGGTTGATCCAACTGTTTATACATGTAAATATTAATTGAATCTATACAATTTATACAATGTGATTCAATAACAAATTAAAAATATGTTAACATATATTGAAGGTTACTCACGTGATGTTATATTTGTTTGAGAAGGAATGAGTGGTGTACCACTTGTTATGTTGTGTGCAAAATTTGCTTCAATGACTTTATCTGTATAATAAGATAGTAAATGCTTATAATTGGCATGGAATGAAATTCCATAAATATGTGTTAAGGGACTTGGTAAAATGCACTTATTATGATAGAAACTGGTCAAATAATTATCATCTATACCGGGTAGATTAGGTAACCTCCGTGCCCCATCTGAAACTTTCTTTTTCTGATACCTTAAAGCATAGTCCGCATTTTCATTCTCTAATTAAAAAAAGTTCAATAAGTTAACATGAGATAAATGAACTTGGTAATATGGTATATATAAAATGTCCATTGTAAAAAATAAAATACCTTTATCAATAAGTTTTTGGGTGCACCCTCTTTCTAACAATGAATGTTTTCTCTTCATCCTTGATAATTTCGAGTCACATTGCACCATAGATAGCCCTCTTGATGTTTGTGTTTCCATCAGCCTGGTTGGTGATACATTTGATGTTGGATGAATTGAATTTCCACCAGAATTATGTGTTGTATCTAAGTAACCTTGATTGACCACTACCAGAAAACGGAATAAAGAAAATAGCAATTAAATAATTTCACAAATGATAAACTTAGTGAATTTTTGTTATTAATCAACCTAATATGTTATGAATTGATGTTCAGTTGTGATATGTATAAAAAAAATTATAGTTAACTTATCTTCTAACCATTCATCAATGGTGAAAGAGGGATTCTAACAGATGTATTGGATATCATTTTTCTCTGACCTTGTTTATAAGTGTGATTAATATAACAACCTGCAATGAATGAGAATAAGATTTATCATAATAAATTTGATCTTTGTTTTATAATATAAACCAAAGGAAATAATGTTAATGTATTGAACTACCTTTTTTCATGGAATTATTTGTTGAACCCCTTTCTAATGATGCTAACTTTCTCTTCCTCCTTGCACTTTTTGGGTCATTTGGTTCCATTGTTGAGTTTGGTAGTGGTGAAACTTAATGTGAGATTGAGAGGAATTATCACAAAGCCGCTTCCCTTTGATTTTGGCTGTGAAAATTACTTATTAAGAGAATATGACCACTTGTTTAAGTACACACATAGTGACGAAAATTTGCTCCAAGACAAACCAATGAAATGTCATTTCATGAAATTTGTTAATTAGACACACACCAAAATAGTATATATAAAGCATTTGTACTTTATGTATGTATATTGTATAGCACAATAAAGCAACCAATTACATGCTTTAACGTGAATGACAACTTACAATATGTAATTAGAACACAAAATCTTAATCCAAATGTGTACGAGTTGGAATGAGCATGATGTTCTTTAACATCAATTGTCAAGTATATAAACTGATGTCAACCACAAACTATATTATTATCTATATACAAATCAACCAAGTTTTAAATAAAATAATACTCTTAATAAGGATTTAATCCGGACAAAATCATTTCATTAACAGAAAATGGTGAATTAATCAAAATTTGCGGCTGAATTGAAGCAAAGAAAATGGAAAAAACCGACCAAAAGCGTGATATGTGGGGGTATGAAATACCTGCATGCATCGCCTTCCATGATTGGAGTGGTCCCTCTCTTAGATAGCGCTGAGAAAGTTGTTGGGTGAGGAGAGATTGATCCAACGTTTCCTAAGTAATAGGGTTAAAGAGAGTGTTTGTTTCCCCTATGATGGGAACTAAGTAAATCTGAAACTGGTTTTCTACCAAAAACCTAGTTTGACTTCTGATTTTCCTTTTAGGGGAAAAACAATGATATATGGGCTGAAGGTTCAACACACATGCTTTGGGCCCAGTCTTAACTTAATGACTCTTACACCTCATAAATTACTAAATTAATTTATCTGAGTATTTGGATAAAGAAAACAACAACCAATTGTGAGTCTTAGATAAATATATATTAATGTTTTTTAACTCATAACCAATTTTAAATTGAATTCATCTAGAAAGATTGAGTCCAAACAATGAATTATTTTTGCATTGTAATAATTAAATTGATGAGTACTTCTTGGTATGCGACAAAATGTGATTAACCTTTCTATAATGTAAATTTTACTACTAAATAATGGAAATTGATTTTTTTTGGTAACAAACAATGAAATTCAGTTAATATGAGGACATCAAGTACGAAAATAAATAATAAACAATTTTATTTTATTTATAGGAATTTTTTGTTTATTTATACTGAAAATTGTTAAAGTAGTACTATTGACATCAATAAAATAATACCAAAATAAAATCTATTATTTATTAAATAAAATATGATAATTACATAGAGCTTGGTCACATTACATCAGTTATGTCTTCAAGACATGAAACCTATTTGACTACAATAATATATCCCTTAAGGTTGATGAAATAGACATTAATTAGTCAATGATCTCTCTTTCTTGAATTCAATCTCATGTCCAATCCTGTCAAAAGGCAAAGTAACTACTGGTGAGTATGGAATGAAGATCATAAATCATAACATAAGAAAAATCACAATTATAGTCCAAAGCATATATACCATGTGCATATTATATGTTTGATCCATGAAGTTCTAGAAATCTTTGATTGAAAATCCTGTAAAGAAAAAGACATTTTCTGTTAGTATAAGTATAGAAGTCAAATAGAAAAATATATATATGTAATATAAATAAAGTTATAATCAATACCTTAGTCAACTGATATGTAAAACCAACATACCAATAATAGAATGCACTAAATATCATAAAAAGTGAATAACATAAATGATAATAATAATAGATATAGTCAAACAGATAGTCATAATTAATATTACATCCCCACTACATGACCAAAATGACATAGTTGAAAAAGTATCAAAACAGTACAACTTAACCAAATAATCATCAAGAATTTTGTCACTTAAGCTATCAATGACTAATAGTTCTGGTTATCAAAATACATCTATCAAGAAGATTGTTTAAATCTTCTCAATCTTTACAGCCCTCCTGGTAAGCTTCTTAATAGGAACATTCATGTCTTCATCATTATTGGTGGGAGAAACCTTTTTGCTGGATGAAGATGCAGAAGCTGAGGAGGGTATTTCCTGGAAATCCGGCTCTGAATCAGCACCTCCAAACTTGGTCATCAAATCCTGAAATTGATCATAAGAATGGTAGTATATTAATGATATAATACTACAATAAAAACCAAATTATTCAATTAGTGGAAAATAAATGTTAACCTGTTTGACGACATCAGAAGCAGAAATAGGCACCTTAGAAAGCTTCTCTTGAATCTTCTCCACTGGATCAGATAGGGAAATTGGATCCTAAAATATATATCAAACACACCATATCAGACCATTAATTCAGTGGACCTAAAAAAACCCAGAAAAGTAAGGTCCTATTTTTACTTGAGATAAGAGACTGGACTCTCCAATGTGCATTGTGTGCTTGCCCTTGTCCATCAAGACACTTAAAGAAGCACTCTCCTGCTCAATATGGATAACAGAATCAGCACAAAGAATATCAATATTTATTACCATCTACACTCTAAAACTCATGAAAACAAAACATTATAAGCAAGGTAATCGAATATCATCGTACATTATGTAGCTTGGAGAATGAGGCCTCTTCCTTTTCCCACTTTGACATAAACTCCTTGATGATTGCAGGGTCAAGACATATTTTTCGCACACGGAATGACTGTTCAAAACGTGGACTAAAAACTGCCTTGGTCTCCACTTTGAACAGATAGGTCTTTCCAATAAGTGCATCAAGCTCAGGTGCAACCTTACCCTCATGGATAGCCTGTCACAAACATGTTTTTTAATTTAGAGAAGCACCCAAAAACATGTAATAGAAATTTTTTTATATAATAATAGTTTGAAAACCAAATGCTCACCACTTCATGCTCAGCTAAGAGATCAGCACAACTCTTGTTAAAGAGTGCAGAGCAATCTCTGTCAAAGATGACCAGAGTTGCACAATCTGTCTGGTCAATGGCCCTCACCCTTAAGCAATACCTAACACAAATTAGTTTAAATGAGTATTAGCCGGTGGTGACTTATTTATCCTATGGGTGAAATTTCATTCACAAACACCATATGAGTAAAAGAAATTACCTAGGAAAAACTTTTTTAACATGCTTATCGCACTTTTCACAGAAAAACATAGATGAATCAGGTATGACAGCCTTGGAACACACACAGGCAGTGTACCAAAAGTTTTCCTTGTTCACAACTCTCTTGATGGTACCAAGAACAACAAACACAGAATCCTACCAACAAACATCCAATAGTTAATAATTTTTCATGAGACTTGAATATTACTAAAACAGAAAAATCAATTAGCAACAACCAAACAGTAAACTTGGATAAAATCTTCAATAAAAATCTCATTTGAAGTATTGTTATTCATAAAGAAAAAAAAAACAGTAATAAATTGAAGATATCATTGTTAAGACACATTTGATTGTCTGTAACTCAAAGTTCAAAAAGTAGATTGAGAGCAGAAGGTTAATAACTCACAACAGAGGCATCTTTAAGGCCTTGCATGGTAGTTCTAGGAGTATTATACAGAAACTCATCCTTTGGGTCAACTTTGGGTTCAGGTAGCAGCTGAGTTAGAGATAGTGGTGAGGGAGTATCAGGAGTCTCAGGAAGCCTAAGACACAACATTATAACTTATTAAAAGACATCAATAAAAGTACTTTATTGCAAACAAATCAGATATTTAAGGGGAAAAAAGTTAAAAGTCAAACATATGACTACCTATTCCTCATGGTCAGACCATCAGCACATGTTGGGTTGAAAATAACTCGTGTACAATTCAAGCAATTCTGAACATGAAGTTTGTCTATAATGAAAAAGATATGAATGATATCAACTTAAAATGTTCATGTGTAAAAGTTAAAACAAAAAGAGTAATAAAAATACAGTTTTGGCTTTAAGAAACAAAACACATTAATACTGGTAACCTTACCTTGAAAGTGTTTTGCCTTAGCAAGTTGAATGATAACAATGGCATTCTGGATATCCCCACTTGCAATAAAGTTATTCAAATCATCCACATAGGTACCAAAAAGAGTACATTGAACCTTATGCCTAAAATAAAAATAAAAATTATATAAGTAACATAACTATAACTCCAAAATAAAAATAAAAACAGAAGAATGAGTCAGAACATTACCCAAGTGATTCCAACTCAATGACATTCAGCTTGTAAGTCTTACCACCCTTTTGTATTTCTCTTTCACTACCAACACCAGTCAAGAATCCACAAAGGTCTGAAATAAACATCAAACAAAAACTACTTAAATAAACATGAAACATACAATACATTAGATTAAATATCCTATAAAACCACAAAATAACATAAAAAAAACATATTATTACCAGGCAGGAAATCAGTATCATAAGACCCTCCAACAATTTCAGGGATTGGCACAAAATTATATGGAGACTTGGTGATTGAGAGAGTTGGGAGAAAAACAACCTTACTGCTAAACTGAAAGTTCAGTTTGAAGGGGTGTCTAGTGGTCCTATAGTTACCCCCATTGTTAGCCACCCCCATATTCTCAAAGCTAAAGCATTTCCCTTCAAAAATGTCGTTTTTGAATTTGTACAGAAGGGTTTTTTTTATGGTAGCATGGATTCTGTTACCAGCTTCATCCATCAATACCATCTCACTCGAAAATGGCAAAGTGTTCCTGTTAAAGTCAGAGACTTGCCATAATCGAATGACCTTAGCCTTCAAATTCAAGAAAAAAATTTCAGTAGATATTTCAGAAATTGGAGAAAACTCAGCAAGATTGGCCATTTGTTTTGTTTCGAAAATGTTAAAATGATTGAAAATCTAGAATATTCAGACCCCAAACTCAAAATTACTTGAATGCAAAAGTTAAAGGAGGGAGAAAGAGAGCAATGCAACTTAACAATTTGCAAAGCTGGGGCAAATTTGATAGACACACAATGACCCATTTTATACTAAACATCTAGGGTTAGATAAGGATTAAAAAAACAATAAAATTTGAGGATGAATTTGGGGGGGAAAAATTGAAATCAGATTGGGTTGAAAAATTTACCTCCAATTTTGAATTTCAACTCATCCTTATCTTCAATCGCATCATCCAATACTGATTATATGAGATTTGCTTTGAAAAAGTTCAGATTTCACTTGGGGTGAAAACACCTTGAATGGTAAATCTCGTTTTTGGGTGAAGAACGACGGTGACGGGTTGGATATTCCATCATCAATAGGGAAATATTATATCTGGGTGGATCAGATGGGGTTTTGATGGGGTTTGTCTGATAGCAAACGAAAATGTTCAAAAGAAGGGTTAAGGTTTGTGTATCAGCGGAGATGAAGGGAAAGACTATCTCTTTTCAGAAATTGCATTAATTGGAACAGTGAAAGGCTGAAATGGGTTGGGTGACACAGCTGGGCCGGGTTTGAGTTGGGCCACATTTTGAATTGGATTTTTGTTGTTTTGCTAAAAAAAGGCCCGATAGCAACATTTCTTGGAGGGATATCTACTTATTTAAATTATTGTTCCATAAATTGAAATTTGATCATTTTAAAATTGTTAAAAATTATGGATTACATGTTTTTCTGCTCCTAGTTACTATTTTTGATGATAAAATGAGATTTCAAAATGTGATGATTTGGCATTGGGTGCTTAAGAAGTTGACACATTGGATTGGTGGTCTAAAACAAGCTTCATGTTTGTATATTATTAAGATTAGAACACTTATGAAGGATGAATACATATATATATAGCAAAGTGTAAGTGTATGAATTCGTACAAGTTGCTTGGCACCACATGAATGAAGGTTGAAGCTCTCTTGGATTTTACCTTAAACCTTTACATCCATGGCTATGAGCTCAAAAGGGGAAGGCACAAAGAAACTCTACAAATGGATAGAAAGAATGAGAAATAATTGCACCACTTATCTAATAAGGAACAAATCAACGACAAGTAAAGTGATACATAAAAGAAAACATTTAACCATTATAAAAATATGGATAAATATTTTGAGAATGATGTGAAAATTATGAATAAAAGTTAAATATTTATAAAGTGAATTTTGTAAAATGTCCGTTACTGTTACCTTTTGATTATTTAAATAAATCTTGAAAAAGAATCTTTAGTATAATTTTGTTTTGACAAATGTTTTAAGTTGATAATTGAAACCTTTGAAAGTGGAAAAAAAAAATAGTGACAAAAAAAGAACATTGTAATAAAAACCAAATAACATGAAACAAGTGTGAGTTCACTTCCAGCATATCCCCTGCTATGAACATCATCACCTTCTCTTCATTAACCATACAGCACCAATTCTCCATTCTCCCACTCGCCCCACGCGCGTCCCATCAACGCGCCACCCTCTTTCTTGCCTCACCTCCCTTTCTCTCTCTTCCCAAAACCCGCCACCGCCAACAACTCACTCTCTCCGCCATGTCATCTTCTCCCCTTACCTTCACCGAACTCAACTCCGATTCTGATTTCTCCTCTCTTCTCTCTCCCAATGATCATATCTCCATTTGCGGCTTCGGTTCTCTCCTCTCTGGTACGCTAACTTCCTTCATTCTCATCTTTCATTCTTTCTTCTTCTTCTTCATCGCTTAACGTTTTTTATGAATTGCAGAACGAAGTGCCAGAAGCACTTTTCCTGATTTGGTAAATTTCAGAACCGCGAAATTGAATCACTTTCGTCGTGTTTTCGCTCATGTTGCTCCTGTTTTCTTTGAACGTGGCATTGCCAAACCGGAAACTATGGTTTGTTACTTACTTGCTTGTATTTTGTAGCACCGACACTTCTGATCAAAAACATGTATCTGCTATCCCATATCATTACACCGACACATGTGATTACACTGAATTATGTCATTTTTATCAAATTATTATGGTTATATGCGTGTTCGATGCCTGTGCCCGTGCTTCATTGTAGATTGTAGTGTTGCTAGTTTTTTAGGGGGGGAAAAAAATGGAAAAATAGGTTATTTGGTTTTGGGTTATGATTGTTTGAATTTGAAGTTCTTTTTTCTTGTTTTGATTGAAATGTTATTAGGAGATTTCAAGCTTGAGTGTGGAGCAATGTGAAGGAGAAACTCTTGTAGTAACAGTGTTTGAGATAAGAAAATCAGAGGTATAATGATGTTATGATAGCATTGAGTTGTTCAGTGTTTTCTTTGACTGAGAATTGGAGCTAATTGTTAATTGATTTGATTGTATCAGATTCCAGATTTTATCAAGAGGGAGGTTGAGTTTCGGTTTCTTGCTGTAAGTTAATAGATGTTGTAGATTTTAAGCATTGCATATCTTAGCTTATGTTTGGAATCACAGCCGGCTTGACAAAACATGATGTTTTTTAAGGTTTAAAGTTTGGCTTTTGTAAAATCATAGTGAGCCATGGTGATTTTGTCAAACTCGAACAAGCACTTAGTTGTCTTATATGTGGTTTTTATATGTGGGTTGAGATGTTCAATTCTTTGTAGATTAATGATGTTTTTATGTGGTTTAAGATGTTCAATTCTTTGTTTGTCGTAGGTTCTTCCTGAAACTCTTGATGGCAAGTCTTATGATTTTCCAGCGGTATGTGGAGATCCTTTTTTTTTTTGCAGTTAACTGTAGATTAGATTATATGGTTATTAGTACATCATAAGGAACATTGGGTTTAACTAGCAAATGTATCATTTTTCTCAGGTCCTTTGTGCACGTTATAGTGATGAAGAATTTTTCAACATTAGATGCAAAGGTAATACTAAGTTCATCTTTGATTAGTAAGGATAAAAGTGTAATGGTCCATTAGATGATGATAGGGATATCCTGTCATCATAGACTCGTAGTACTGTCGGTGATTATTTTGTTTTATATAAAGCATTGTGAAAATATTTTCATCCATGCCCTTTGTTATACTTAGATAGTCTCTTTTTTATACTGTCTTTTGTTTTCAATTATATAAACTTGCATTTTAATTATGTTCAGGAAACAAGGAAATTTTGTTTCAGCAATATGGACGATGGAATATTGATAAAATCTGGAGAGATGATGTTTTTCCTTGCCGTGTCTATCTTCGACACTGGTAAGCACTTTCTGGATGAAAGTCTATATGTTATTTTTTGATTGATTTTATGTTGATTTCTGATTGATTTTATGTTGAAGAGAAGAAATAATGTTAGAATGGTCATATTTCTTATGGATTTTCTGTTAGCCTCTTTTTTTCCTGGTTGAAAAATCCTTGCCGACAGATGTAGAATCCAGAATATCCAGAATATTGCTTTCTAGTTTGTTTTCTTTTGTTGTTTTTGTGCGACACTTCTAACTATTTTCCTCTTGATATATTTTTCTCTTTTGACATTTTGACATATCCTTTTCAATCTATTTTTAACCTCAGAATCAACAAAGCAAATATTTCTATTATAGTTTCAATTGCCAATGAAACCATATAGTACCATGACTGAACTAATCATTTTTTTGTAGTGTACTTGCAGCAAAGAATCTAGGTGACACAGCCTACAACAATTTTCTGGATCACACCTACCTTGCTGACCGTAAAACAACCATTCGCGAGTACTTGGCAACAGCAGGTTCTGGTATAATGGAAGAGGAGCCCCCTGAATCCCTCAAGTTCCGCTACGGTGGTTGAAAATTTCAATTCAACATTCAGTTTTTGCTGTCATTTGATGTCTCAGTGTCAAGGAATGGAAGATGGGCTTAAACATTTTTCATGTTGATAGTAAAACAAAATAGGCTTAAATATGTCTATAGTCCCTGCAAATAGGGTTCGTTTGAATTTTCGTCCCTATATTTACTAATCCTTCCAAAATTTCCCTGCAATTATTAATCACTTTGAGATTTGGTCCTAATTACACTTATTACTTATGTGGCACATGATTAGTGATGTGACGATGACGTGTCGTAATATGACTGGAAAAGGACATGGTTTACTAAGCAAATTACACCTGAAATGACCATTTTGCCCTTCATGAAACTACAAAAGTGTGAAATGACCATTCTACCCCTTTCTTCTTCATTCTCTTACACCACCACCACCAACACCATGGATCTCAATGAACCCAGCAACAACTCTTGCGCAAATCAAATCCATCAATTGTAACATTATCATTCATTATTAAGGTAAATTGGATTACATAATTTCACTTTCATCAAACAAACAATCAACAAAGTTTCTTCTTTCAGATATATTTACAAAACATATTCATGAACAAATCTGAGCACGAAAAAAAACCAAAATTTGAGCACCAAAGCGTATTTAGCAACACACTTTGCGTCGGGGTCAGGATCGGGATCGGGGGTCTGACGTGCATCTTCCACCTGTGCCGCAGAAAGAACCGGTTTCTAGTGGGTGAAGGTAGAGTTAGGGTTTAGCACACATTGAATGTTAGAATTGTGTTACTTGGATTAACGACATTGTTGCTGGTGGAGCTTGCAAGTGGGAAGGGAAAGGTGTTATCAATTATCACACACCCGTGATTCTTTTTCAGTTTTCCTTTGCTAATGGATGAAGAAGAGAGGGAAGAAAGGAACCAGGGGTATTTTGGTCTTTTCTCGCATGTTTGGATTCTCTAAGGGCAAAATAATAATTACGGGTAGGAATGCTGAGTCAGAAAGGCCCTATCCCATTCACGTTGTGACACGTCATTGCCACGTCAGTAATCACTTGCCATGTAAGCAATTAGACGTGATTATGATCAAATTTCAAGTGATTAATAATTGCAGGGAAATTTTAGGAGGATTAGTAAATACGGGGACTAAAATTCAACTGAGCCCTATTTGCAACAAAATATATACTACATTAATAATACATTCATGCTATTTCTTTAACTTGCTGTAAGTTTTGAATATCAAGCTTAATAATATTAAACAGAATCCAAGAGGGTGTGTGTACAACTTTCTTCTTTAAGAAAGAAATATCCATCTCAGCTTTTACCTATTATGGTGTACATAATCAATGCTTCAATAATTCGTTGTGTGTATATACAGAAGGAAATATCCTATCAAGACTCTTGAGGAAGGAAGCATTGAGATAAATATTTAATAATAAAACTGAAATCTATATTATCTAATAACTTTCCAAAGGAACTTGTTTGTCATATTAAACTATTGGAACTGCTATCTTTCTCTAGATCCCGGATTAATAACTCCATCATCTTCTTATACATTGGCATGTAATGGTCATTTATCATTGTTTTTGAAAGCCTGAGTTTGCTGTACAGCTCCCTTGGTGTTTCATATAAGCAGACACGTTCTTCTATAGGATCATCAGAATTTGAATCTGAACTATCAGATGAAGGCATAGATACAATATGCATGATTCTGCCTGGGGGATAAAATCGATGGTTATCTAAGTTATCGGATGTTGTGATTGAATTACTGCATTCTGCAGCATCGGCTAGTTGATTTTCTTCTTCAGTGATCTCTTTTGCTGCTGCTGCCTCTTCTTCCTGATCATGAATGTCAATGGTATCATCTTGTTTTTGAAGCTCCTTCTCCAGTTCATACCATAACTGGCCTTCTGTTATGTCATCTACAGCAGATGTGGTAATGTCTTGGTTAGGAGGAATGAGTTGTTCCTCTTCATCTGTGTCATCACGGCCTGATCCTCCGCTTGTGGAATTGTGTTCATCCGTAAGCAAAGATGGTGTTGCTGTCTCTTTGGTCAAAAGAGACCCGGCTATTCTCTGAGATAATAGAGAAACTTCAGTTGATTCTTCTGTATCAGAGTTTGGTGACGGACCAACATTTCGGCGGCGTGCACTCATGCAAGACCATGAGGACAACGACGAGCGAGTTCTGACAACAGCTTCTGCAACACTTTGTGCACGCTTCATCATAACCTGCTAGTATAAAAAAAAGGCCTTCATAAGATCACAGACACATTATATATAAAATAATTTCAAGACTCAAGATGGATAACTATAAATCCCATGTAAAGATGGAGTGTGATGATCAATTGATCAATATTCATCACTTTATATTATGCAAAGATGGATAACTACAAACTCTTGCCAAGAGAGAATCATTTTTATTAAGAAATAGAAAAGAATAGGAGAGATATATCTCCTCCAAGGGTTTCCCCCTCACAATAGAGTCACTACTCTATTTCACAATTTAAAAAATGATCAATGATGCCTTTTCTAACTCTACCTTTTCTTAAATAATAACTTCCCTAACTAACTCCCTAACTACGTCAACTACTCTTATATTTATTATTCTAAATCTCAAATCCCAATTCAAATCCCTCATTAACAAATTCTCAAATCCCATTTCAAATTATATCTCAAAGACCACTATGTGCTGCATGCCATGAATGTAAATTAGAGATTATGGAGGATGGAGATAAAGCTACCTGAGTGCCACTGGTTACTGGCCACAGAATAGCACCAGCACCAGCTACTCTAGCTTTTGCACTAGATATAGTGGGTAGGCGAGATCCAAGTGCAGTTGCAGAGCGGTAGACAACATTAAGGACCTTTGTATGTTCAACCTGATCCCGTAAATCATTCAACCAAGACGATGCGGTGACCTGATGAAAAGCAACTTAAGTAAGAAAAAGACACGTTATATCATACATTAATGGGAGTGTCTATTGCAACCATGTCTCTTTTGCCACCTCTGTAAATAAATTTATATAATTGTTCAAAATTATTACTAGTTTGATTAACATAGGATAGGATGATATTTTGGACCAAATTAGTTGAATAGGAGTGACAATAGAAACAGAAGAGTGGCAATGAACACTCCCCAAACTTGGTAATGAACATCCACATTAATGTTGAGTGAACGAATAAAGATCCTCATTTTCATCAACAACCTTGACAAGATTTTTCACAATATTCCCAACACATTGGGGAAAAACGAATAAAAATCCTCAACTATTTTCTATTATGTGAGTCCTCAATCGAGGATCTCTTAACGTGAAAACCATATATTTCGAGGATTGGTATTTGTGTCTCCGTAGTGTGGGAATATTAATATAAAAAATCTTACCAAGATTAGAGGTGAAAATGATGTTTTAAATATTAATCATTAATGCCTAGTAAACCATCTCAAGATGGAAGAAAAGCTGCAGCACCTCAGATCGGAGATCGTCAATAGAGGAAGTTGAAAATGTGGGCACTAAGTCAGAACCATTTATAGTGGTAGTGATAAAGTGCTTTCCCGATTCTGCCAACTCCCATGTCATACAAGCAGCTGCAAAATGACAATTATGATACAAGGAATTAGCGAAGGTACTATGACAAGAAGTGCTATAAGGAATTAGCAAAGGTACTGTGACAAGAAGTGCTATTAGAGAAAATTCAATGTCTTAAAAGTTATCAATTAAAATCATGGACAAATATAATGGTATGGTAGCCCAAGAATTTCGAATTAAACAAGTATCATAACATGAACAACGTTCTTCACTTATCTCCCCTTCAGTATTTATTAAGAATATAAATATAAACTGCATAGCCATGGTACATCTCATGCTTCACAATAACAATATGCTAAATTAGTCAGAAATATTCATCACCGTTGAGAAAAAGTCATAGAACATGTTCAAAGCACAATTAATCAAGATCATGTGATAAAGTCATAAGAATATAACACAACAACCAAGTTTTATCCCACTAAGTGGTTGGCTTTGATAGAGTCAAAGGAATAAAATATTTAAAAGAATTATGTAATTAGTCAACTGAATAAAAAATTCATAGATAAAGCAGTATAACGACATACCTGGGGCAAATGTGACACAAGTGCTTGAGGAGAACTCTTTCTGTTCTCTAAGAATATATGTCAACAGTGCAGCAGTACCACCGCCAAGTGAGTGCCCAACAATCTACGCAAAGATAGAAATTACAAGTACTTGGTAAATGTACTTACACAAGCATGTATATGCTAGTCACAGAATAAAATAGAAGATAAAATAAATTTTTGAAATGAAAAAAGAAATAATGAAAGAAAATGGAGTCTAAAATGACATGGCATAAGTACAAAATAAAGGGAAACACGTGAAACTAGAAAATGTCCATTAGTACTGAGTAAATTTTCCGTTCAGTGTATAGAGATGTCCAAAATTATACAGTTCTTCCAAATAGAGTATAAGAACAATACCTTGACGTTGAAGTCCGGACATTCACCAAGAGCCTTAAGTAGGGTAGGAGTACAGAGCTTTGCAATCCACCGAGCAGCAGCAACCATACCACAGTGTGCATATCCTAAAACCAAGTTGCTTATCCCACCATCATTTAAAACCGAATGGTGGAAGGGCACGACAGCACCAGTTGCAGCTGTCAGTGTGTCTTTTATACTATGAGTGCCCCGGATCAATAAAAGTAAACATTTTGACTGTGTATCACGTATAATTGTGAACGCGGGCTTCAGAAGCTGCAGAAAGATGCCATACCATAAAATCAAATTGCGAGAAAAAACTAATGAAAAAACATGTTGATATAGTGGTTGAAAGTGAAATGGGAACAAAAAAAAAGTAAGATACAAACTTTTCCGTGAAAAAATAAACATTTTTGTAAGATTTAATGACTAAAACATGTAAAAGAAGCCACAATAATTTCAAAGTTAAAACAAAGGTTAAGACAGGGCATTATAAGGCAATGATATCAATAATACAAATAGGAACCACCATATCAGACATGGACAGTGGGCTTCCAGTGTAATTTGCAATAGAAATGCGCCACTTAAACTTGAGAGAAAATTTAAAACAGTCATGTAACCTGAAATATTAGAAAGGACTAAATGCCCGGTGGGTATTGCAAATATGAGGATTATATGATGAATGAGTGGTCACATAAGACAAGATAGGAGTAAGAATGAAATCATCAGAGAAAAAGTAAAGGTAGCTCCAGATGACGAAAAGATGACAAAGTATTGGTTGTTGGTAATGTGTCGATACTAGAGAATGGCCATAGAAGCACCAACGGGGAGGGAAAAGCACATGAAAAATAGTCCAATAGTAAGAGGTAGAGGGAGACATAAAACCTATAGACCAAACCACTAAGAGAGATTTGGATTTAAACAGTCTATCATTTAATATAATTCATGGCAAGATATAATGAGATCGTCTAATCCATATAATTAACCCCACATAATCGGAAAAGACTTGTTTTTTTTTTTTTGAAGGAAGAATCGGAAAAGACTTGTTGTTGCTGCATCTCAATTCATACATGGGCAATCACATCTACCTAACTATTTTACTATAGCATTGCTCTCGTCTAGGAGAATTTTTTATCATGCTGAAACCTCAAATAGTGATAGCATAAAATGAATAGCCTGGATTATTATTTAACAGGGAATTAACAATTCGGTATATTTTGTACCAAAAAAAAAAAACAATTCGGTATATCATAATTCACAATATAAAAGTGTTTGCTTATTTTATTTTATAGACTAACAGAGTGCTGCTGATTGCTTGAACAGATCAGTGTATGCTCTGCCAAAATTCAAGATAAGTGTTATTACAATCAGCATATTGAACAAGATAGACCCCAGAACCCAGCAAAGAAAGTTGAACAGGGTAAACATAATGGTAACATTTTCTAGGAAAATAAAAAAAGCAGTAGCCTTATTTCATATACAAACTTAAAACATCCAGTGAACTCACTCTGTTAAAATACATCTTATATATAGTTCGTTTAAAATTCAGGCTCCGAAACCTCATTTTTGTCCTTGAAATTGTAGGATGTTGTCTAGTTAGTCCCTAAAATTAGAAAACTGACAAAATACCCCTAAAATTGTAAACTGTCAGCCATTGTAGTCACACTTACCCTCCGGATTTTTTTTGGGTTTTAGCTAACAGTAACAGATATGCGAACTAACTTGAGAAGGTTCATAAGTAAATTTTTTACTCACCAATTTCATTCTAAGTATTTAACTTTAGAGACTAATTTAAAATATTGTCTGGACTAAATAACCAACAATTTACAATTCCAAAGATGTACTTGTTGATTTCGTAATTTTAGGAATCAGCCCACCAGAACCATACATATTAAGGGACCAATTAGGACATTCACTCCTCTTGTTAGTACAAGAGCATACCCAATTCACTTTCAACAACAAAACTCATGATGCCATTTCTAAATTCTAATCCCATAAAAGGAAGAAAAAAAACAGTGGTCAAAACTCAAAATGTAGAAGCAAATGTTATTTTCATTAGCATGTCCTTCTAAACATTGATCAAAATAAAACCACAATCTCTAAACCTACCTGAGATGCCAAGTCTGAGCTTATGTGTGCGGTGTGCCTATGATTTGTCTTACTACCCTCCACCCCTCATCACCCAAAAACACAAAATATACAAAACAAATAAACAAAAAGGTTTTGCTATCCAAAAAGGACTAGCGGCACAGCTTGTTTAATTTCATTCTAAGTATTTTTTTACGAACACTCCTCGGATTAGGCGTGTCCCGGTGTCTGACACGTGTCGTGTCCGACACACACCAACACTTGTAATTGCATTGAATTATGTAATTTTCTCAAATTATTAGCGGTGTCGGTGTCCGTGCTTCATAGGTAATTAATCATTCATATATATAAAAATAACATTTCAGGCTTAACAAGAAACAAATACATAAGAGATTGCATAATTACAAATAAAATCATACCCCAGCTTTAGGCTTCTGTATAAGAACATCATCAGGTGTAAATCCAGCTGAATCTAAAAACACAGGAAATGGCTTCTTGGAAAAAAGCATACACAATGTTAACAACCTCAATAGCTCATACAATTCCACAATAATTTCATCTCCTTTTAGTTCAACACAATCACTTCCAGCATATACACTAGCAACTGCCAAATTACCCTACAATTCAACAAACCAAAAATCACTCTCATAACTTACTCAAATTTCATTTTTTTTTCAACTAAAAAAAGCACTTTTCTAAAACCCAAAATCACAAAAACACAAAAGGCTTAATTTTCAGAAATTCAACCTGTTTTCTCATAAAGTAATTGATCCCAAAAGCTAAATCACCAATAGGCCATTTCCCAAGAGTCTCAGAATAAGTAAACCTTAAAGTCTCCGAAAGCGTCACAATCGACTCAAGCAAAGTCGCCGGCGCCTGAGCAGGTCGCCGGGATATCCTCCTCCTTCTTAATCTACTCAATTTCGACACATCGCCGTCGGCATGATCCTCTTCTTCATCCTCCTCCTTCTTCACCAATCTTCTACTCACATAATACAACATCACCGCAGCTCCGGCCGCCGTCGCCATTGTCCCGGCCGCCATAAAACTCCGGAGTGTCGGAGATCAAGAAATCAAGAACACCACCAAAATTGAATTTTCTTGAGTGGAAAATAATGGGTTTTCGATAAAGATTAAGAATTGAAGGTTTTTGGATTTTGGGTTTGCGTGCGATTGTGTGAAATCGGAAAAAGAACAGAGAGGATAAACAGAGAAGTGTGTTTTGTTTTTCTGATTATTACCACTTTGGAAGGAACATACACGACAATGTGAATAAGAAGCTTTGTATAGTGTTTTTGTGAAAGGACGATAGTGCCCTTGGTGGTTTGTGTAGTTTGCGATTGCGGTGGGGGTAAATTGGGGAGATAGCGGTGATGATGAAGTGAGAGAGTGGGCACGTTAGGGATGATGACAATAGAATAACAAGTAAAGAATTTTTTAATTGTTATGAAAATAAATAAACAGAGAAAGTAATAGAGAGAAGGAGAAGAAGAGAGAATAGGAAGAAAGAAACATTCTTATCCACTGATGTATACTTGAATACATATGAGCTCTATTTATAGGAACATAGGGTAACTTATGAACTAAGCCCAATAATATAGTAGTGTGGCCCATTAACCTATTTGCTATTTGGACATCCACTATTAATATTCATAACACTCCCCCTTAGATGTCCATTGAGGATATGTCTCATTAAAGAAAAACCTAATAGGAAAAAATTTCTAGTGAAGGAAAAAGAGTACAATATCCTTTTTGTGTATGATAATCTGTCTCGTTAAAAAAACCTTACCAGAAAAACCCAATGGGACAAAACCATGGTTAAGGGAAAAAGAGTGCAGACCACATTTATGTCTCCCCCTCGTAAAGACAATCATATATGAGATGAAGAAAGTCATATAATATTTGTTATAATTACTCGAAAGTTTACTTGCAGCGACTTTGTTGAAATATCTGGTTTATCTTCATAGTCTTCTTCAAATTAGTAGTGCTTGGGAAGTTTCTTCATATTAAGTTGTTGCAAGACCCCTTTAAGAAATCCACAAGTTTCTTGTACTTGTAAAATCATCATCCTTGATAAAAGAGCGTTCTTCGCTTCCTTGATTATGTTGCTTCCTTGAGATACAAAACATATGCTTGACTTTGTTCTGATATATGTATTTACTAATATTGACAAAACAAAATACCATAATACATATAAGTAACAAAATACATTAATATTTTCGTTTGAACAAAGATATGATACTTCAGGACCAATTCAAGTTATTTATCGTTTTCTTGAGGACATGATCTATTCTAATATTAAGTGACATCATAATCATTGTAGTTCATAATCAAATAGATTTGTCTAGACCAAGATTTATATAACAAATTTTAGAATCTCTTCAAGAGTTCTAATAATATTTATACCATTATCATAAAATTGATTATAACAAATTCATTTCCAAGTCCTTAAAATGGACATATGATGTCATTTATTCAATATCTCATGAAATTTAGCTTCTTCATAGAGTTTCATATAATCATCAATTTCAAGCGAGCCATACAAATACATTGTAACATATCTTTCATCAAAATTGAGTCTTTAATATGCTACTAAACTTAACTAGACAATAAAAAGTTCTTGAATTCACTTCAGGTGAATATGCCTCTTGAAAATAATTAAAATTCACTTCCGGTGAATATATCAAACTTTATATGTATGTATTTTATCAATATAACTCTCTTTCGTGCGAACAATCATACATATATCTAATTAATTTCACATCTTCAAGTGTGCGGACTACAAGCCAAAAGGTTCAACTTTACAAAGCGAGTTTGATTTCACTGGAATTGTCTCTTTCCACATGCAAATATTTCCTTTTTCTATAATCTTTTATAGACTTTAATTCATGATCCCCGTCATTATTGATCACATATAGCGCTATATTATATGCAAAAACATCATAAACGTTAACTTTTATTTTGGTTCCAACTCATTTCATTCATGACATAATTTATCGAGATCTCTTTCTTTTTCATAAATTTCAGGTACCTGGTCAGTTCTTCTGGAACTTAAAATTCAATTTTGTCAAACGACTCTTTTAGAGTTTCCTCATCCTAATTTGGGTTATCTTTTAAAAAAAAAAATTTAGCTCATTTTATTGTTCGAGGACTTTTATATTTGGAACCGATTGGTCTACCACACTTTATGCATGGTTGAGGCTCATTTGCAACATTTTATTATCCGAATGGGACATCTATTTTGTTTGGAGCATCAACAGCTTCTATTTTAATTTCTTAACTTTGCAAATGAGTTATATCTTGAGGATCAAGAAGAGACAATAATATTTCATTTCAAATAATTTATTTGAACTTCAAGTTCACATTTTCAGCTGCTTATTCTCTCCCCCTAATATTGGGAAAACTAATTTATCCATTGATAATCAGCCCAACAGCCTGTTGGGCTGTAAACGAGTTGACTAATATAATTTAACCTACTAAGTTGTAAACAAGTTCGCTCAACATAATTTATAATAAATGAAGATTCATATCAATACATTTTTCCAATATTCTTTCAAGATCTATCTAAGTGCATTATATTGGAGCAATTGTGTTATACACAACACATCCAAAAATTTATGAGAAATAATAAGTTGTTAACCTAAAATAAATTATAAATTAAGGGGAGGACTTACTTATTGTAACTTGTTGGCTTGACGTGAATCAATATATCAACATACATGGTTGTTGATTCCCAAAATAAAGTTTATAAGGTATGGTCTCGTAACCAAAACAGAGTTTATAAGGTATGGTTATATAAGTATCAGTTATACAATTAACTTTAGACGTCTAAAGAATGGATCTTCAAGTCCATTTTTTTTATGAGCATATGCTAGCAGTTGTTCAAAAGATACTTATCAAATGCTTTCTGAAAAATTCAGAAAATAAACTCTTTGTCAAATTTGTTGACAGAACAATCTCACAAACTTATGATTTGTGATTTAATAATAAAGTTGATCCACATTTTTGGTGTATTGATTCACAAATATCACCTTATACGCAATTATATATATTGAGAGACTAAAATCCTCAAATTTTCTACTTCTTTGAAAGAAAAAATTAAGACAAAAAAGTAATATTTGATTGAAGAATCTTCTGGCTCTTCAACACAAATCCATCAAAATTTAAGTATTTTCGCATCATAATGAATCCGAGATAACCCAACCGGTCTTGCCAACGACAAACTTAATATAATATGTAAACTTCTGATTTACGCTAATGTGTGCTTCAATCACACTAATATAAGTGTAGTACAAATCATAGATAAAAATTAAAAAATTCACGACACTTATTTTCTTGATTGGTTTCTACCAATCCAATTGACGCTGGATTCCATAACAACCATGAGCCAAAAATTGAATTAGTTACATTATTTTTTTTGATTGAAAAAGTAAAAATATACAGAATATAGGAATAACTTTTGGATCAAATCTCCAATTATTTGACAGTGAATTAGTTCAAAGCAGTTATAAAAATATGAAGAGAATTTAGGAATCAAATCTCGAAATAAAAGATAACTGATATGTTTTGGAACCTTAATTGTAGAAAGAAAATATGGATCTTTAATATTATATTTGAAACAAACTCAAACTTTTCTTTTTTTTTGAGGGAGAAACAAACTCAAAATTAAAGATTTGTTTCAAAACAATTTTAATAATATTTGAAACAAAACATAATTGAGTTTCATTCTTTTTTTTAATTAAAAGACAGAGAAACAAAACATAATTAATGGAAAATTTAGATAAAATAATTAAATTGGATTTCGCAAATCAAAAACGTAAAACACGTTCACAATATTCAATCCTAATATGTCTTTTAAATTTTCAATAAGTTGCCTATATATAAGGAGGCAGTAACACACTAATTTGTTACATAGAAGAAAATCACATATGCATCAATTTAATATTGAATTCTTTAAGAATCACGGATAATAAAATTGTGTTTCAGTTATTCAAGAACTATTTACAATCCTTTTGTTCAATCCTTTAGATGCATTACCATTGAATTCTTTAGGAATTTATGGAAATTTTTATGTTCTTCAGGAACTACTCACAATCCATCATCAATTCTTTCTACAACTCATGCATCATCGTTGAATTCTTTAGGAATTCATGAAGGATAAAAAATTATGATTTTTAAGTTCTTCGGGAACCATATAACCGATTTAGTACGAATGTTTTAAGGATGTAACTCTTTTGATGAATTCTTCCGCAATTCATAAAGAATAGTATTGAGTTCTCCAGGAACTACGCTTTTGAATTCTTCAGGAATTTACAGAATACTATTGAGTTCTTCAGGAACTACATAATAGATTTGCAAATAATGGAACTGTAACAGTATAGTCTATCTATAATCAACGATACAACTTATTTACACAAAAATAGATTAAGAAGAATTGCATACCTCAGTTGGTAAGCTCGTGCTGATAACGTGTTATGAAAATAAATAAACAAAGAAAGTAATAGAGAGAAGGAGAAGAAGAGAGAATAGGAAGAAAGAAACATTCTTATTCACTGATGTACACTTGAATACAGACGAGCTCTATTTATAGGAACATAGGGTAACTTATGAACTAAGCCCAATAATATAGTAGTGTGGCCCATTAACCTATTTGCTATTTGGACATCCACTATTAATATTCATAACATTAACAAATTTTTTAAGTAAAATGGGAAAATAAAAATTTCAAGATAAAAATTTGTCAAAATAATAATAACAAGTATTTTTTAACAACTTTTAACTTTTGACCAAAAAAATTTTACTTTTAAGGAGTTGAATGTGAATTTTTGGAACAAATTTTTTACATTATTTTAGTATATTATATCGGTGATTATGAACCCGTTTGTTATAGTTTTTTCAAGAAAAAAAATCACTTATTTTTAAAAAATAACAACTTTTAAGAGTTTCAAATGAGAGAAGCCTCTCAAAAAATATATAGAGAAAATATTGTTTAAAAGATTGAACTAATTTTGTAACAAAAATTTCTTTTATATAGTTGTATCGAGACAAACTAGATTATTTGTTTTAAAAAATTGATTTTTATTACCGTAAACAAACGCAAAACATATTCTAATTTTTCATAAAATCTCTAAAATATAGGGCCCGTTTGTTATAACTTTTTATAAAATAGATTCTTGTAGTGTAACATATTTTTGTTAAAAAAAAAATTTAACAAAGAAATTTTTAAGAAAAGCTTCAAATAAAAAATCGGTTTGAATAACTTATCTTAAAATGTAATTCTAGTTATTTCATCATTTTGTTATAATTTTTTTGGATACTAAATTTTTTCGAACAATTAATATTTAGGTTAGTGAATGTCGAAATATCTTTTTTAACTTTTAATAAATGAGTTTGAAATAACTTATACTATTTTCGAGTAAATTTCCAAAAAATCTATTTTTAAAAATACAAAGGAAAATCTATTTTTTTTAGAATCTATAACAAACGGACTCATAATCTTTAAATTATTTTATGTCAAAATCACTTTTATTTTAATCCGTAACAAACGGGCCCTATATTTCATTCCTATTTTTTATGTCAAAATCAATTTTATGGTCAAACATTGACGGTTTATGATGAATTAGTAATTAAAATTTATGAGTGTGATAAAAGTAAAATACATATTTTTTATTTTTGTTGAATCAGGTGTCAATGTTGATATTATAAAAGAAAATATCGTTGGTGAATGCGTCAAGATAGTATTTATAGTTTAGAAATTATGTTTTAAAAATTAACATAATTCAATTTTTATTACATTAAATTTATAAATCTTTATAAAAATTAAAGTAACTAAAGAGTGTGTATTCGTTAGTATTTTCTAAAAGGAAAGGTTAACAAATGTCTTTATGACATTTAGAGGTGTAAGTGGTTCGGAAAAAATCGACAAAATCGAAAGTTCAAACCAAACAAAATTGAAAAAGTATATGAGCTTGTATGGTTTGGTTTAAAACCGAACCAAATCAATTTAAACCGATATAGTTTGGGTTGGTTCTTGGTTTTTTATTTTGAGATACAAGGAACCGATGAACCAAATCGATGCTAACCTTACTCTATATTCTATTAATATTATCCCTCCTCACACATACTTATGATTAGGCCCAAAATTAAAGGTCAACTATGAATACTCCTCAACTCATTTAATTTCTCTCATCATCGTCTCATCACTCGGACTTTATTTTAATTTCTCCTAAAAGAAAACCCTACCCGTCAGTCACACCTAACCTAACCCATTGTTCATCACCACCATTGAGATCGTCCATCATCTTTTGGTTAGTTTTATCATGTATATGCCTTCAAACTTTTGGAAAAATATCGGTTTATGTCATAGATTTATGCTCATTATATTCCACTGTTTTCTATGCTTCTTTTCTATACCATTGATTTTTACTCATTATATCGTACGTTGTATTCTACGCTCGTTTTCTATGTCATTGATTTATACTCATCATATGTCATTGTTTGATGATGATTAGAAAGTCTGTGTTGCTATTATCTATTTGTTATCTTCAAATATGCTAATAGATGTGTACCACTTAAAAAGAATAATAGCACATATAGAATCAATTACCAGTTTCTTAAGCTTTCTGTTTTATAGACTAATAACCGTTACCGAATCATATTGAATAATACATAGAAAAAGAACACCATAAAATTTAGGATGAAGGTAATAGGTATCAAGGATTTGGGAATGAACCCACATATTACTATGTTAGAGATTTTAGAACTATACAATAAACTAAAACTAAAAAGAACATGGTAAAAAAATATTAATTCTATTTTCAAACAAACCAAACCAATCCAACCGATTAGTTTGGTTCTTTTCATTTTTTTGAAAAACAGTGAAAATTGAATCAAATCGATCCAATGAATATTACATCGATTCATATATTTTTTGACTAAAAATCGATCCAAATGAAATCGTTATACCCCTAACAACATTTGTTTAAAAATTCGAAGTAAAAATTTTATCTTAAAAATTATGCATTCAAAAATTTAAAAAAATAAAAAGTAATTTTTTTACATAAAATTTATCGATTATTTCTATTTTTAATCCTTAGCAAATGCGTTAACATAACTCTTTTTTTAAAGGAATAACGGTGATAATTTGAAAATTGGCTCAGAAAAGGACAAAAAGGTAGTTCAGTTGTTCAGTCCAGACGGGGTACGTATGCGGTGCAACTGTGCAATAGGATCTATTATTGGTGACTGAATCCAATCAACCATTGACCTAAGATTCTTCATTTATGTGTTCACTTTCAGTTAAACTCACACAGTTACACCTGCATATTAGTACAATATATATCTACTACAACTGTTATTAGAGCTGTAAATTTTGTCCTAGTCTATTGAGCCAGGATGGTTACAAAACTGAGCTTTCAATACTCCTTAAAATAGAAATTACCTAAAAAAAATACTCCTTAAAATAGAAATATTATGTGATTTTTGGGCAAATAATTTAAATTTGACATTTCTCTCTTCTCTCCTTCTCAAACCCTAGCCGTCACTCACCCCTTTATTCTTCTTGTCTATAGGAGATGGGTGATTTAGGAAATTTTGACCCAAAAATCACTCATCCGAGTTGTTTTTTCTTCTATCATAATTGAATAAGTAATTTCCACATATTTTCAGTTTTCTTTCGTTTGTTTTTGTGATTTTGTCGTCTCTGCACGACCGACTTTGTTTGTTTTGATATCCCATCTTTGTGCGGTGTGTTTTGATTTCCCGTTTCAGTGCGGTGTTTATTTGATTCAGGTTGAAAAATTAGCTTTGAACAAGTGCATATGTGATCAATGACTTTGACGTCGTCAACGTTGCAGATCCGAAGACATGAGTATTCTGGAGATTTGAATATAGTCATATTTGCAGGCATATGTAGTTTGTCGTATTATGCTATTAACATGAATGTTGTGAGTTTGTTCGCATATTCATTTTTTTGTTTTTAGCGAATTTGGATTTGGATTGTATCATGTACTCTATCAATTCTATCAATTTGAATGAATGAATGAATATCGCTTACTTTTGTCAATTTTTTTTTTTTAATTTGAGATATGTTGAAACACTAATTTAACATTAAAATTTTACAACAAATTACTTCATCCATGTCATTCTAAGTAATCTATCTATTATCTAATTATGAAACTTAATGTCTACCAAAAATATAATCTTACTCGTACTTAATTTTTTGACACGTCATCAAAATTATATCATTTTGTGTCTTTTCCTTCAACCTACCCCTATTTTTTCTCTTAAAAACAAATTAAAACAAACTCTCTTGATAAATCATAAAACACGCAAACTTAATATTTTTTTAAGAAAAAACAAACTTAATTTTAATCTCAATAAAAACAAATTTTCTTATAATTCAACTACTAAATATCTAAAGAGTTAAAAACAATTTACAATCTCTTAAAAAAAACAATTTACAATATATTATCTTATTCTATAATTATGGAAGCTAATGACATGTAAAAATACAATTTTCCCCATCTTAATATTTTGACACCTCAACATATATTTACCTTTTTGTAGCTTTTGTAACAAAATATCCTATTTAGTTGAGAGAAAGAGAGAAAATAACTTTCAAAAGACGTTTTTTTTTTTTACAAATAATAACTTTCAAAAGAATGATCAACCCTAATCTATCTTAAAAAAAACCACTAATCACGGGTACAACTCAGTGAACTCGTACACGGGCGCAAAAGCATGTTACAAAAAATATGAAAAGCGAAAATATGCGAAGAATAATTAATGGATCGACCATCAACACGATATCAAAATCCAAGTTTCAACAACTTCCTAAATAAATCAGCAAGCATAAAAGCTCTTTCGAGCATGAAGAACCAAAGTGTAGGCAAACAAAAGACTTTGAAACCTGCATATCTCAACATATTTGAAAACAACTGAGAATCAAAGAAGTCAGACCACCATGTCATATTATAAATAATATTTTATATTGTTGTTGATTATTAATTATTATATCTTTTAGAAGTATAACTATAAAAAATACTGAAAAAAAATGATAAATGAGTCCTTAAATAATACAGTTATTCAATTCATACACAAGACTCATAACGACATCTTTATCAATAATGAAATCTTTATTATTTTAAATATTTTTACATATTTTTGGTTTACCACTTCATAATATTTAATAATTATTTCAATGATTTTATCATGTGCAAATTACTCAAAAAAAAAAAGGGCAAATTACACTAACCTCTCGTATGGTCTTCTTCAATATATAACACAAACAATACCGGCTCTGTTTTTTTAACTAAACACTAATATCCTTTTTTTTTTTTTTATCAAATTGACAAGCACTTCCCTTATATTATAACACGGTTTAAACTTTGTTAATTCCATTTTTTTAGCAATTAACTTCTTCATACGAGTATGAACTCACTTAATTTTCGATCATTTTTTCTTTCAGTTAGATGATTTTTCCCTACTTATTGTTCCTCGGTCAAAGTAATATAATTTTTAAACTTTAATGTAATAAAAGGCATATATCGGAAATTATTTCATTTTCATTAATGAACCACAAAGTCCGTCCACCAGAATTCTTATTATTTCTATATTCTCTTTTGATCTCTTATGTAATTGTCGATGTTTCATTCTATTTGATTGTAAAAACAAATGTTGTTATTGTATTCCCATTGCAAAAAAAAAAATCTTATTTAACTTAATTATAAGAATAGAAAATAGATACAAACAAACCAAAATAACTGAAATTAAATTATATATTTACAAAGTTATTGAAATGGATAAAATGAAGGGAGATCGATGTCTTTGTAAAATTAGAAGGGGTGTTTGTGTTATTTAAAAAAAATATCAAGAGAAGTCAATGTAATTTTCCCTTTTATCATTAACATCGGTTTTATTTATTAGTTTTTTTTTCTCAATTCGTATAACATTGCAATGTGCTTTGATGCATAACCACTTTGCCTTGAATTAACCCATGTGGAGCACGGGCTTATTGCTAGTTTATAAAAAAAAATATTATCATAAAATAAATGACTCATTTACTTTTTAATTCAATATTAATCACTCTCTTTTAAAACATAAAAATTCAATCATCTTTCTTCGTCTTTTTCTATTCATTTAACGATCTAAATAAGGGATTTTTAAACCCATTTGGGTTGGCCCAGTGATATTGGCTTGGGATTTAGGAGTGTGTTCCTCCTCGAGGTCTCAGGTTCGATTCCCTCCGGTGTCATGTTAGGTGGGCTAGTTTAGCTTCATATAAAAAAAAGAAGGGATTTTTATATAGATTTAAGTTTTTTTTTTCTTTGTGATTTCGTTGTAGAAGCGTGGCGCTGAGTTTTTCGTCGCCTTATACGACATTGTTTGATGTTCCGTTTTATTATGAAGTTCATTTGATTCATATTGAAAGATTGGTTATTCCATCTATGATTTGGGCGTCAACTATGCAAATATGGAGACACAAATATTTCATTCACTTAATTTTATAATTTTAATTGTAGGGATTTATCATTGTATGCTATTAATTTAGATGTTGTGGGTTTGTTCACAGACTCGTCATTTACTTTTTTAACGACGTTAAATTAAATGATGTACTTTATCAATTTGAATGAATGAATAATGTTTTATTTATTTTTAAAAAAAAAACTTTTCTTTTCAATTATAGACTCTAATTAATAATAATTTCATCGCTTTCAATTCAATATCTTTCACTTTGAATTTTTGATAATGATGAATGCATCAATACTTGACAAGAGTACATAAAACTATTTTTCTTTCACTTTCATTTATACATTTTTCTTAATATGAATAATGAAATGATCAAATGACTCACTTATTTCCTAAAAAAAAAAATGACTCACTTATTGAACGGAGAAAGTATATGGATAACATATTTTAAATATATGATTGATTGTGTTTAGTGAATAATTGATGAATACAATAAAATTGTCGTCTCTTCTCGATCATTTATTAAATATAATTAACCATAAATTTAAGAGGAATGTTAGGGTCACACCCTTTAACACACTCCACTAACACACTTCAATAATAATAAGCCACATCATCAAGTTTTTTATTCTCTTTACCTGTTAACAGGTTAAACCGGTTGACAAAAATCCCACTTTTTTTTTTAATAATTTGTCTGCAATATTTACACACACATCAAAACTGCAACACTGTGCCCTTGTTCCTTCAAATGTCTCTCACACACCGATGCTGCCATTGTTTCTATCTCAAGCTCTTTTGGTCATTTTCTTAAACATCTTTTAGTCACCATAACCCATTTACAGCTCCATCAAATTGGAATTAAAGATTCAAACTTTACCAAAATTCTTATGGGAACCTTTTAACGGGGGTTCAGATGAAAATTAACCGAGAGTGAAACAAGTTGAAAAAGATTCAAACTTTGATGTTTGAATTTAAGAAAACGGTGGGGATTGAACTGTGAAAACGGGGTAATGAATTTGTGATTTGGATTAGGTTTGATTTAATTTTGAAATGCAAATGGTTCATTTTTTATATCACAAGAAAAAAAAATCAGAATCACTTAATTCACTACAACTCTATATTCAAAATTTATTTTGCAGGTTTGATTGGGTAATCACTTAAATGGAACGCAGAGTGGTCAGTGATACGAGGGTTGAACTATGAAGTGAACAGGAAGATGAAAAGGTGATTCTTGACACAAATAATAATAATAATAAAAAAAAACAAATAGTTACTCACAATATGAAACCGGTAGCAAGTTAATAATTAAATAAAGTGGCTAATTCTTATTGGAGTGTGTTAAAGGATGTGACTCTAGCATTCATTTAATTTTAAATGTCATTCCGTTACCATTTCAAATTTATATTTGAAGACATATTGTGATTAATGAATATCGTGTATTTTTAGCATTTAAAAATCACGTATCTAGCACAACTTGAATGATTATTAGTAGATACACGATGACAATTGGACCTAAGTCCAATGTCCCCTATGAAGTAGGGGCATGTAGCTCTTCTCTATCGGTGTAGCTACAATACCTCGTATAGAGGTATAGTAGAGCCCTTACTCTATTCCTCGAAGGAATAACGGGCTCGTAATTGAGAACTCGATTCTTGTCCCGCCTTAGGAGAGATGACACCCACAAAAATCCACATTGGACGGGTAAATGCCCACATTGTTAGGTTAGGGCCTGAGCGTGAGTAATTACCCACAAATTTGAACGGATGTGGGTGTGGGTACACCTAGTCTAGTACCTAACCCGCATGTTATATAGATTATAACTATAATTTTATATAATATTAAAATTAGTTAATTACCTGAAGTCTTTGATATTTAATTTTTAGATGCTTTCTATTTGACTAAATACTACATTGTGTAATTTTTTATAAGTTAATTTTAAAGAATTTAAATCATATTTTAATTATATTAAGATTTTTGTTTGTTGATTATTGTCTTTTTATTGTTAAAGTGTGGGCAATAGTGTGGTATCTGTCAAAAAGGAAGAATAGAATTTCAATTATTGTGTGTATTACAATTACTGATAGAGAATTACATATATAACTATATAAGGAGAAAAATAAGAATGCTATTAAAATCTATTCTTAATATCACGGTTGACCCTTACAAAAGGGATTTTGACAATAAAGTGTGTCTGATTTCTTTCTATTATTGACAGCTCACACCAACACTCCCCCTCAAGTTGGTGCATATATATCACTAATGCCCAACTAGTCAAGTGAGCTATGGAAAACTTTGCTAGAAACTGTCTTTGTAATCATGTCTGCCAACTGATCTTCAGATTTAACAAACGGAAATCTAACTACTTTGCCTTCAAGATTTTCTTTGATGAAATATCGATCTATATCCACATGTTTAGTATGATCGTGTTGCATTGGGTTGTGGGAAATAGCGATGTCAGCCTTATTATCACAGAACAAATTCATTTCAACACTAGGAGGGAAGCCAATTTCAGTTAGCAATCTTCTAAGCCAAAGTAGTTCACAAAGACCCTTAGACATTCCTCTGAACTCAGCTTCAACACTTGATAATGCCACTACCTTTTGCTTCTTGCTCTTCCATGAGACTAGATTACCTCCTACAAATGTAAAGTAACATGATGTGGACTTCCTGTCATTAGCATCACCTGCCCAATCTGCATCAGTGTTGCCATCGATATTTAAATGATTATTTTTGGAGAACATAAGCCCTTTTCCAGGTTTAAATAACGAAGAATCCGGATAATTGCATCCATATGTTCTTCACCAGGGCAATGCATAAATTGGCTTACTATGCTCACCGCATATGCAATATCTGGATGAGTATGAGATAAGTAAATTAACTTGCTAACGAGTCTCTGATATCTTTCTTTATTGGCTAGAATCTGAGTTGTACACTTTCCAAGGTTATGATTTTGAATAATGGGAGTGTCGACAGGTTTACAATCCAACAATCCAGCTTCAGATAGCAAATCCAACACATATCTTCTTTGAGAAAGAGATATACCTTTTTTGTTCTAGCTACTTCAATGCCCAAGAAATATTTAAGTCCTCCAAGATTTTTCATCTCAAATTCAGTTGCTAATTTCTCTTGGAGTCTTGATATTTCTTCCATATCATCCCTTGTAATGATCATGTCATCCACATATATTATTAAGGCTGTTACCTTTCCCAAACGGTGTTTCAGAAATAGAGTATGGTCAAAATTACTTTGTTGAAAACCATACTTTCTCATAGCTGCACTAAATCGACCGAACCATGCACATGGTGATTGCTTTAGCCCGTACAATGCTCGTTGTAACTTACACACTACTTCAACCTTTGAAGATGTGTTGTACCCTTGTGGAATATCCATATAGACTTCTTCTTCGATATCTCCATGAAGGAATGCATTTTTCACATCAAATTGATGCAATGACCAGTCTAAATTCGCTGCTATTGACAACAAAACACGAACAATGTTTAGTTTTGCTATTGGTGAGAATGTTTCTTGATAATCCACACCATATGTTTAGGTGTACCCCCTTGCCACCAGTCTTGCCTTGTACCTTTCAATGGATCCATCTGCTTTGTGCTTAATAGAGAAAACCCATATGCACCCTACTGTTTTTTTTCCTTTTGGTAATGAAACTAGACACCATGTATTATTCTTTTGCAAGGCATCCATTTCCTCATTAATTACTTGTACCCATTTTGGACTTGTTAAGGCTTCTTGTATTCCACTAGGAACATGACAGGAGGACAAAGTATGCACAAAAGTTTTAACAGGTTCTGATAATTTATGAGTAGATACATAATTTGCAATTGGATATTTTGACATTTTCTTTTCAAAATCTGGGGAGTACCGCTTAGGTGGCTTACCACGATTCTGTCTAAAAGGTAAGTTGTAACAGACAGATGTATCTAAATCATTTATACAGGGATATGGAGTAGGAATACTTACCTCAGGATAATTCTTAGGAGATGGGTCATCATGTACTAAGAAGTGAGGTGGGTGATGATCTGAATCATTTTCAATTTCAGCTTCTGGTTCAACAACCTGTGTCGCGCAACAGTCATTCCATTTTCTCTGCTCTTCATCAGTCATCATAAGGTCAGGTTCAACAACTTCATAAACAGACACATCCGACCTCATTTCTTCAAGACAGGTCCCCTTGAAGAGAAGAATTGGATATGGGTGAAGAGGAATAGAAATATTCAGATTCCACAAACGTGACGTCCATGGTGATGTAGGTCCGTTTCGTGACTGGATTGTAACAACGATATCCCTTCTTATGAGGGCCATATCCTAGAAAAACACATAAAACAACACAAGGATCAAGTTTAGTGCGTTGATTTTTATGTAGATGAACGAAGGCAACACATCCAAAGACTCGTGGAGGGATCATTAAAACAGCAGGTAGTGGAACATGTTCAGAAAGGGCTTGCATTGGAGTCTTAAAATTCAGCAACTTCGATGGCATACGGTTTATCAAATGTACAGCTGTAGCTATTGCATCTGTCCAATAACTACGAGGCATATGAGCACAAATTAGGAGAGCACGAGCTGTTTCTAGGATATGTCGATGTTTCCGTTCTGCAACCCCGTTTTGTTGTGGTGTTTCAGCATAAGAAGTTTCATGAATAAATCCATGAAGTTGGAAATAAGCTTGAAATTCCTTGTTGATATATTTTCCACCATTGTCAGAACGAAGAATTTGAATTTTAGCTGAAAGTTGTGTCTTAACCATTACATGAAATGTTTGAAAAACACTAAAGACATCATCTTTACGGTGCAATGTATATAACCAAGTCATCCGAGTACAATCATCGACAAATATCACATACCAACGAATGCCAGAAACAGTAGCTATTGGGGAAGGCCCCCAAACTTCAAAGTGGATCAATGAAAAAGGAATATTACTTTTATTCAAACTTATTGGATAAGATACACGATGATTTTTTGGATAAAATACAAGTATTACATTTTAGCTTTGTATCGTGTACATGTGAATATAAATCAGGTAGTAAATGCTTCATATAACCAAAGGATGGACGCCCCAATCGATGATGCCATAACCATATTTGTCTTTCCTTAGTACTGGTATTGTGACGCATATGATTGGCTCTTCCAGAACTGAAATCATCCATATAATATAACCCCCCTCTCTTAGTACCATGCCCAATGATCTCCTTGGTGAGAATATCCTGAAGAAGACAAAAGGAAGGATAAATTAGTGCAACACAATTTAACTCTTTAGTGACTGGACTTACAGATATCAACTTATTTGAAAGTGATGGAACTAGCAAAGTGTTGGACAAGGAAAGTAATGGTGATAACGAAACAGTTTCAGCCCCTGTAACTGGATATATGACCCCATTAGCATTAGCAACACTAGTACGCCTTGGTGGAGTGATTTTGATAAATTCACTAGAATCAAATGTCATGTGATCAGTTGCTCTAGAGTCAATTATCCAGCCATTATCAATTTCCTGGTTGGAATTAAGAAATGCATAACCACAATTACCTTGTTCATTATTTGTCTTTTCAGTGTTCTGAGATTCTATAGATGAAATGAAAGATAATTGAGGCTTTGAATTCATTAATGCAACTCGTGCAGACCCTTCATTAGTAGCAGGTTTATGTTGTTTCTTTGGTTTGAATTCGTTCCACCATTCTGGGTACCCATGTAACTTGAAGCAAGTTTCATGTGTATGCTTCAACCTTCCACAATGAGTGCATCCTCCACCTTCTGATGGTGCCTTGGTCTTAGGGGCTGCAGTTGGTTTTCTACCCTCAAGTTAAGGAGACAAATGAAGATAAGGCAGTGGTTGTTTTTCCAATCTTGACTCCTTTAGAGGCCATAACAACGCCATAACTGTTCTATGCTCCTGTTATCATTAGTGCCTGTCTAATGTCTTATCTTTTCACATGAGCATAGGCCTAGTCAACAGTAGGAACTGGTTGCAACTGAAGCACATCACTTCGAATTTTATCTAGTCGGTCATCCAACCCATCAAGAAGAACATACACTCGATCTTCTTGCATGATAGAGTTATACTTTTGTATATCAATTTGACACACCATTGGGTTAGGACGACGAAAATCAATTTCTCTCCACAACCTTTGAAGATCATTGTAATATTTTTCTATGGATCCTCCAGTCTGTTTTACTATTGTCACCCGTCCTTTTAGATCATAAACTTGAGATGTGTCAGAACCATCAAAATAAGTTGTAGATATAGAATCTCATACCATTTTTGCAGTTGGAAATCGAATGAAATTGGCAATCAGAGATGTGTCCATCGAGTTGATCAGCCACCCCTTCACAATTGCATTTTCAGTCCTCCATTTTCGAAAACCCGGATCTGTTGATAAAAGTTGTGGCAGATCTCCATTGATATACCCCAATTTGTCCTTTCCAGAGATATACATCTCAACAATTTGGGACCATAGTGGATAGTTAGAGCCATCCAATTTTATGCCGATTTGAGCCGCAGAAGTGTCATTCGTTGTGTGGGTCTGCATCTGGTTTTGACTCAAGGCTTGTGACATCCTTGATGTCAAGTCTTCGAATAATGACATTACATCATTATTTTCTTTGTCATTGTTTCTGCTAGAATTCACTTCACCCTCGTTTTCACTCATTGTTTATTTATATGGCCAAGGTAGGAGTCAGACTAAGGAGCAGAGCAGAAACCCTAAAATCTCTGCTCTGATACCATGTCAAAAAGGAAGAATAGAATTTCAATTATTGTGTGTACTACAATTAATGATACAGAATTACATATATAACTCTACAAGGGGAAAAATAAGAATGCTATTAAAAGCTATTCTTAATATCACGGTTGACCCTTACAAGAGAGATTTTGACAATAAAATGTGTTGATTTCTTTCTATTATTAACAACTCATCACACCAACGCTTAAGTGTCATACAGGGACCAACATCAAACTTGTTGGCCTCAAGGATACGAGCTTGAGTACAAACAGACACATTTATAGAGATAGGCACACTATAGCAGCATCTTACCCAAAGAATAATCGTTTCCATCTCTAAGTGAATATAAGCATATTTGAACATCTAAAAATTGTGGCTAATAACATTTAAAACTAGAGTTAATTGTGCTAGGTAGATAATTGATGAATCATTACACATTGTTGTTGTATTCATTAACCACATATTAATGTGATCAACAACATTTAAAATGAGTTAACTATCTAATTTATTAATATCAAAATTTGATATAAATTTATGTCAAAATAACATAATTTAGTAGCAAAAAGAAAAGAGAAATGCTAACCGGTGTCTCGGGGCATGCTAACCGGTGCCCCGGGGCACAGGTTAAGGATATAAAAAAGGAAATTATATAGTAGTTAATGCATTGAAATTGTGTAATTAATTTATAATAAAGTCAAAAACAGTTTCCTTTTATGGTAATAATTCTCTTTTATGGTATGCTTAACCAGTGGTCGGAGGCACCAGTTAGCAAGACCCAAAAGAAAAACTATGTCATTGTGGACTGGATCCGACATTATGCATTTTAGGCTAAGCTGCATGTCAAAATAATCGATCAAACTTGTTTGTCATCGTAAGTTAGCTCAGTTGGTAGGGACAATCTATAATACATGCAAGATTTGGGGATCAGATTCCGAAAAAAAAAAAAAACTATCAAACTTGTATGCCAAAAATAAAAGACTGTGAACATTACGGGTTGCGAAAAACTCTAAATATTATAATTAGCAACTCTAAATACTCATGTGACATCATGATTGCAGACTTGAACAGTAGTGAAGTCTCTTCATTTTTCCATCAAATGAAGATCTAAGATGGCAATAAATTCGTGATATTGTGGTTCACAACAAATAAAAATGCTTGTAGAAATATAATACTAATTCGGAATATATAACGTATAGTATCTCTATGTCAAAAACAAAGGTATGCAACTGTTCTTTTTCTGATAAAAAATAGTATATATATCTGTTTCCTTAAATATCGAAATCGTGGGTTAATAGCATACTATATAATCTAAGCTTAATGAAGAAATGAAAAGGTATGGGTGCCTCATTATGTGGCTCAAAGTCTTCTACGTAAAGGTAACTGCCTGGTTGACGTATTTGTGTGTAATTAGGTCATCAGCTATAAAGTGCTTTACACTTAATATCATTTAAATTAGGGGGTAACAAATCAGAACAATCCATCACACTTTATCTACTTTATCATGAGTTCTAATTTTCTTCCTTTTTTCATCTCTCTATTAACGAGTAAATAAACAATTAACTTAGAAATCGAAAGTTTCGTCAATAACTATCTTGACATTAACAAAACTTTAATTACCACCTTAAAAATGCATAACGTTAGTCAATTTACCTCCTCCGTCAAATTTTTTCTATTAGTCAACATGACATGACATTTGATTATCTACGTGGCACTTCCATGTGATATATTTGAAAGTAGAAACATGGATGCATGTAGAGCTTAAAGTATTAAAGTTAATTGTTAATTGTTTGTTTTTAATATCTTTTGAGTTAAAGATAAGAAGAAAAAAAAAATTAAGTTTAGGAGGCATTTTGCACATAAGTGCAAATCTTTGAGGGGGAGGGGTTATTTTCCCATAATCGTAAAGAAAATCCATAGTTTATTTTTATAAAAAAATTTGAAAAAAATATAACATGTGACGTGACATGACACATCAGACACGTGACAGTGCCACTAAGACAGTCAAATGCCGCATCATGTTGACTGTAACAACCCGTTTTAGCTAGAATTATTTTTATTGCTTATTTTATGTGTTTATATGCGTTTGTGTGTTGTTAATTGTCTCTGTGTGTATTTTATTCGGGATTAATGGATTTTGGTTTAAGAAGGGTATTTTAGTCATTTTAGACTCAAGGGTATTTTGGTCAGTGAGTTGACGCCGAGTGGTGAGAAGTTGGGAATGTTGAAATCGACAAGTAATATTTTGGAGGAAATTAAGAATGGTCAGAAAGAGGATTTGGAATCGTGTGGTGTTGGTTAATCAAGGTAAAGATGTAGATTTCAGAAGTCTAAGATTGAACACCAGAAGTCGTCGAGTTTGATGTAACCGTTGTTTGTACCTGAGTGGAAGTGGGACATCATTTCAATGGATTTTGTCGGGCGTTACCGAAGACTGTGAAATGAGTTTGATTCAATTTGGGTGATTGTTGATTGATTGACGAAGTCGGCACATTTTATTCGTATTAAGATCGGTATGTCTGTGACGAGGTTGGCAGAGATCTACATTGAGCAGATTGTCAGATTGCATTGCATGATATTCCTTCTAGTATAGTGTCAGATCGGGATTCGAGGTTTACTTCTAAGTTTTGGGAGAGTTTGCAAGTGGCTTTGGGAACTAAGTTAAGATTGAGTTCTGGTTATCATCCCAGACTAATATGCAGACATAGAAGACTATTCAGAGTTTAGAAGATTTGTTGAGAGCATGTGTTTTGGAACAAGGTGTCAGTTGGGTTAAATGTTTACCGTTGATTGAGTTTACTTATAACATCAGTTTTCATTCTAGTATTGGTATGACACCGTTTGAGGCTTAGTATGGAAGGAGGTGTAGGACACCGTCGTGTTGGTATGAGTCAGAAGAATGTGCTTTGTTAGGACCGGAAGTTGTGCAAGAGACAGTGAAGAAGATTCAAGAGAAGACGAGAGCGTCTCAGAATAGACAGAAGAGTTATCATGACAAGAGAAGAAATGATATTGAGTTTCACGTCGGTGATCATGTGTTTTAGAGGATGAATCCTGTAACTGATGTTGGACGTGCTTTGAAGTGACGGAAATTGACACCACGTTTGGTTAGGAAGGAATACCATGTGTTTATAATACAGATAATGTGGATCCCATTTCCTCCCCAATTGATTCATGTGAACAATGCACATATATCATTTATTTCTTGATCAATCTAAGCCTTGTTCTCTTCCACCCTCACATGTTCAAATGTATCTTCTTTGCCAATAAATCCCTTATCTTTAGAGACAGTTTGTGTTTTGCCTATATTTCAACACCTTAGCAGGGCCGGCCCATAGCCCGTCGGGGCTGGGCGACGACACCGGGCCTCAAATTTTTGGGGGCCCATATTTTTTTTTATATGTAAGGTCCTATAGTAAGTGTTATATAGAGGTAAGAGCGAGAACTTGACAAACTGTTAAGAATACTTCAGTGGTAGGTCATTACGTTTATGACTGCATGACCAGGGGTTCAACTCTGCTAGGTGTCTTTTTTATATTTTTTTTTCCTTTACACTGCTTCTTTTTCGTGGGGCCTAATATATTTTAATTTTAATCACTTTTTTTGCCCAAACTAATTCCTTTTGTTTAATTGAAGAAGAAAAACCTTTATTTAATCTATGAATTATCTGTCACAATTAGAATTATTGGGATGTTATTATAATTTACTTTAAAAAATTGTTTTTTTTCTATTTTTATCAAGGACCAATTTATAAGATTAAAACGGGGCCAACAAATTGTTTAAGACGGCCCTGCCCTTAGCATATGGCCATATGCAAGGAAGTTCTACTACGTGAGTTATCTCCATTTCTTCTATCATTCCTACTATGCTACATCTTTTGATTTTATTTTCCTCACTTTTCTCTTCCTCAACATCCTCTTCATTATCATTAACACTCTCTCCAAAATTCTTCATTGTTATTTGTAACATTGCCTTGTTCGTCAGGAACGGTTTGGGAATTGGTTCGAAGGTTCATGATTTCTGATTTTAAAGCTAGCTGTGTACTAGTATGTCGTTTTAAACATGACTTGTTGTTTATTCTTTTCTTGTTTCCTGGCAGGTATATCATTAGGGGTGAGAATGAGCCGGACCGTGCCAGACTTTGCTTAAATAGGCTAGGCCTAGTTGAAAAAGCTAAGGCCTAAATTTTGGCCTTTTACCTGTCAAAGACTTTATTTTAAGCCTGGCCTATTAGCCTATTTAAAAGCCTAGTTTATGTTATAAATTTCAAACAGAGTATGTTCATCAATTTTTTTCTTTCAATTTGTGCAACATACTTAATATAGAGATAAACTTTAATTAGATACAAATTAAACTAATAAAACACAATTGTAAAATTTATAGATGGATAGAAACTCAAGAATAATCATGTCTGATAACAGCAATGATTTCAAACTTAATCTAATAACCAGAATTGAGCTTAGACATATCACTAGCAAGCCTTGGAATTGTGTTGGGAAATACGAAGAGTTGTGTTGTATCCCAAATACAAAATAAAAAAAAACTGAAACAATAATAAGTGTGGTATGAGAATTTAAAGGATCAATAATTCTTTTTGATATATATATATATATATATATATATATAATAAATGTCGTAAAATGTAATATTCTTATATACGGGTCAGTCTGATAGGCTTTTTTATAAGCCTAAGCCCGACCTATTTAAAATAATAGGCTTTCTAAAAAGCTCAAATTTAGCTACGGAAACCGAGAACAGTGACAACAATTCTGATGGAGCCATCGAGAATCAGCGAGTTAGCGATGATTCAAATGTGATGTGAGATCGAGAACCACAACTTCTCAAAACAAGCACAATTCTGCGATGAGAACATTGGTTAGGGGTTGGGTGATGAATTAGGGGTTCAACGAGTGAAATTGAATCAGCAATGGCGATGAATCGGAGATTCGGAGAAGAAGAATCGTGTGAAGAATTTGTGATGAATCAAGGATTGGTGAAGAATCGGTCATGAATCAAGAATTTGCGAAGAATCTTATGAAGAATTTGTGATGAATCAGAGATTCAGAGAAGAAGAATCGTATGAAGAATCGGTGATGAATCAGATTCGATTGTGTGATATTCTGTTCGAGACTTGGGAGAATTTTTTTAATATTTCTATATATTTTTCGAGTGATACATAATAATTGTAATTTTTTTTTGTCAAAAAAATACATAATAATAGCTTTTTTTTTTCCAGAGGAATAGCAAGTAATAAGACACCATCTGTATTGAGTGTATTTTAGTAGTAGTTTTAATTGAGATTTGCTAGCAACACCGTTTGTAGTAATATAATGGTAGCATAATCAATATTTTCTTGTAGTGAAACTTAACCCATTTATTAAATGAGTTAGGCCGAACCGAGCTTTTAATAGGCCGAGCCATAAGCCCCTGACGGACGGCCTGGCCTATTCCCACCCCTATATATCATATATATCATGAACTATTGCATGAACTAGTTTAAAACATCTTCTATTTTTGATAATGTTTCTTCCTCGGGAGGATGTTGATTGTACTATTGATATGATTTATATTCACACTTATTATAGAATTTGTTGTTACCGTGATCAATTATACCTTTATCTGATATGAAGAATCTGAAAAGGGAATAACAGACAAGATTTTCTTTGCCTAGCAAAGAGGGGTTAATGACAAATACAAACACTATACAATTAAAAAAAAAGTACAAATACTCAACAATAAAAATTATTGCTATGCTTCAATCTCTTTAACATAAGTCCCTAACAATGGCGCCATTGATTTTAGCAGCATCAAAATTTAGTATCAATAGTTATCGTATCCACATGGACTCATGCAATATCAATGTCTTTTGAAAAATAAAATTGTTTTAACTTTTAAGTATGTAAATTTGGTTTTTTGTACATGAATTGGTTTACAAAATTAAAAGGAAAACAATAACAAAGAGATGATATTACTGTGATTTGGTCGCATTAACTGCTCATCTAATATCATTTCTTGATCAATTATATACTCCTCCTATTTTAATTATAAAATCATTTGTTGCTCATCCTACATTTCAATGTTTAGCAAACGATGCAAGATCCATCATTTTTTTTTAACTTCTAATGTCTCGGACAGTTAATAAATATAATGACATTAAGATTGAACAATGGGTGTGATTGTAAACCTAGACTGATGTCTCGCAACTAGGATTTGCATATACTCCTACCCTTGTCCCTTACAAAGAAAGTCTACGTCTAGAACTTCATAAGTCAAAATATCAATTCTGGATTGCACGTCGGAAAAATTCAATTCTGATGTCTTTGATTCAAACAACATGTGGTTTTTACCCTTACTTTAAAGGATTTTTCACATAAAAATCTTAGTGTCCTTATGCATTTGAACTATGTTGTCATAGGTTTACTGTTGCTTCTCACATATTCTTGCAAGTTGGAAGAATTTTTTTTTCAATTGAGTATTATTTGGTTATTGTGTTTATGTTTTTAATTTCCATCATTCTTTCACATCAACAACGATAATTGCAAACCAAATTTTAGGAGAAGAAAACATATTTATTTATGTAAGTCTATACATTCACAATTTGTCCAAATTAAACAAGCTTGCACACAGGCTTGAGAATCCATTAATCTCAAAACAAAAAACACATACAATGTGACTCTTTCTGTATACTAGCATATATACAGATTTGTCACTCATCCATTTATTTAATTCACATTAAACACCACACTTCTTATCTATCTTACCTTACTTGTCATCAAAACTACCATGGTTGAAGCTCAATGGCACTTCAAAAGGACTAATATCAAAAGGCCTCTGACCAATATAATTACCAGGTGGATCATAGTTACAACTAATAATGGTGCTACGACCATCGTTACACTTTACCTTAGCACATCCAACCCGAACCGAATCGCGCCAAACAACCTGAGTATAATGTCCGCACTGATAACCAACAGCACATGAATTACTGTTGTAATTATAGTATTTCTTCTCTTCAATCCACATGGTAACAGCAGCTGTTCCTGCCATGTCACCACTGCTCCATGCTAAATTTTCTCCATATGGACCCTTAGAGTGTACCATTTTGCAGTTTGCTTTTAATTTGTTTACATAGGTTTGTGCATAGGAAGCAACTTTTGCATCCCAAGATATTGGGCCAACACCAACGTCAGAGCGTGCTTTGTTGTGAATCTTGAGGTAGTCTTGTGGTGAGTTTTGACCATATGAGATTTGTGTTAGGGTGGCTAATAAGATAGCCATGAGAAGAAGGAGATGTGAGATCATTGGGGATCCCATGTTGAGAAAAGTTTGGTTTTGATAGATGGTGCTTGGTGAGTCATTAGACACAATATAGAAGCCTATTTAAATGCAACAAAATTTGGGAGTACATAAGATATTCCCTTACGCATGGTTTTTTCTAAGCCACCCTGATGAATTGAGGGCAATTTACCCGTATAAAAGTAAAATAATATTTTCTATATATTTATTCTTACAACTAGTTGTCATTTTCATTTTAAAAACATCAAACTTTTTTTTTATCTCTTTCATTTAACATGTGATCTAATCTCTTTCGTTCCAAAACCTAACTGTACTTGTCATTAGGGGTAAATTACCCTTAATTCATCAAGGAAAATTATAGGCTCCTTAATAGCGTTTTTTTTACTATATTAGTTACCATTTTCATCTTAAGAACATCAAACTTCTACATATTCTTTATTCAACATCTAATCTCCATCTTCTTTGTTCTAGAATCAAATTTTATTTGTCATTAGGGGTAAATTATCCCTTATTCATCAAGGGTAACATAGACCTCACTTTTACGCATAGGTTTTTTTTTTGGGTCTAAACCTAATATCTTTATACGTTATCCAACCAGCTAAAGCCAAATGAATGACAAACCTATTTTCCATAAGATATTTTAACGTTGTTGTATTCTTAAGATTGAATTCATATTTAGAACCTCTTGTTAAGCTTAAAGAGACCGAAATTATTACATTTTGTGCTCTTCGGTCTCTTACAGACACTTGAACACATTTTTCTACTTCGTTTAAAGACATACGATTTTATCACAAATATGTGAGATCTTCATATTTAGAGAATCATCTAATTTATAATATGTTGGTTGGTGAGTTTGGAAAAATTAACAAGGACAAAATGATTTTATTGAAACTCTAAAGTATAACTTTTATCAAAATCACGCTGATTCAGTTTGATTCCGACAAGTCCAAAGATAATTATCAACTAATAAAGAAAGATCACACTACCTAGATGAAAAAAGCTTCTAATTCGTTGGAGTTGGATAAACTTAAAATTGGTATTGCCAATAGGGCATTTATCTAATGTGGCGGCTAACCGTGGAAGTAGGACTTAAGTAGAGGCTGCTAAGGGTTTATAATAGAATATATACTCAATCGTAAGATACATCAAGTATCAGTGTATGGGACACAAGTTGCAAGAGCCATCACCTATCATTATGACTTTGGTAAAAAAGCTTTCAACTTGTTAGTTATATCTAATTATATCAAATAATAATATCTAGAGTACATTTGTTGATTTATTTATTTGGAGAGTACATTTCTTAAGTTTTTTTTAATGACCTATTCTTGGTTTGATCTTTAAAAAGTGATTTTTTTTAAAATAGTACACATGTATCATTTTTGGAAGAAGAGGGTATTTATCGTTTGGTTAAGTACATATTATAAGATTTATATTTTTATGTAATATAAAAAGAAAATATTTTGCAAAACTCAATAAACTTGGCAAACCGATTAACCATGAAATGGATCACAAGTACAGGTGAAATGTTAAATGTTAAACCTAAAATACCCTTTTTTTTTCACACCTATGTATGTGAATTTCGTTGCTAAACTCTTTTCGAAACAAAATAAAGTTAAGCGTATCATTGCTATTAAGTCAACTTATAGGATTAGAAGGAGCACTAATCTCCTTCAGAGAAAAAGGACCACTGATCAATAGGCACGTAATCATTTATGTATATGTTATAGTTAAAAAAACTCCCAATCAAATTGATACTGCAACAACAATGATATTTTTGTACATTTTTTTTATAATTTTCAAACAGCCATTTAATACTTTATTATATCTTTTCTATTTTATCTTATCATCAGCCTATTACATCTATCATATAACTATTTTTATCTCTTTTCTCTCTGAAAGTATATACACCTCCCTGGATGTAAAAGAAACATTTGCCATAATGAGAACTCAAACAAAGTCAACATGCATGCATGATCTCAATTCACAAGTAGAAATCTTCTTGACCCGTATCTGATGATAAACAAAGAAAAGAAAGAAAACTTCGTAACCAGTAACGTATGCAAACTTCCAAGTACACTATTCCTACTAATTTATTACCAACAAGCTATATATCAGGAAGAATGGATATATGATAAAGGCATATCCTTAGATTTTGAGTGCCATGGGTATTTCTTAATGCAAATTCATAATAAGATTTTTATAATTAAGGTTATTTAAGAGAATAAGTTTTTGATAGCAATTTAAACATCGCTATTTATTTGTCAAAAAAAAGTAGGGCAATTTAATTCATCTATAACATTTTAAATTGTAGATAAAGTTTATCTTAGCAAGAGAATTAATAGTTATTGAAATAGGTAATATTGTTATATTAATATGGAAAACAATTAAATATATTGAAGATCTGATATATATCATAAAGTTTGATTTTAGTTGAACAGTTAAAATATCTCTAATGAATTTTAATTTCATAATTATAATTTCACCAGCAAAAACCATAAGAGCTATGCTATTTTAGACGAGTTACAAGATATTTTCACCATAATTTGTTTTTTTTTTTTGAACTTTTCACCATAGGTTAAAACTTCTTATTATAAAATGATGATCTAATTTTTCAATGCTACATAAAAATATAAAATATTTTCATATTTAGTTATATATGTGAGAATGGTAATTAGTGTCCTTAAGGTATAAGTTAATGAATAAAATATAGTAATATTTTGTTACAATTCGTGCATTGAATTTAATTTTTAAATTTGTAATGAATTGAATGCACAAAACTTAACAAAATATTTCTATTGTTGAGATGCTTAACATGTGTTATTATGTCACTTGTTATTAGCATAATATATATCAGGGCCGGCCCATATCCCGTCGGAGCTGGGCTATGGCACCGGGCCTCATAATTTTTGGGGCCCAAATTTTCTTTTTTTTTTATATGCAAGACACTAAAATAATGGTTATATATCTATTAAAAGTGCAAAATATCAATCTGTTCAACATGCTTTAGTGGCGCATACAGTTCTTGTTGAGTATAAGGTTGTGAGTTCAAATCCCACCAAAGTGTCTCTTTTTTTGGGGGCCTATGAATTTGTTAAGACGGCCCTGATATATATATATATATATATATATATAGACACACACACATCCTTTTGGACCTAAGATCTTTGGGTTATGGGATTGCTCGAAGGTTAAAGGTAGTGGATGTCGAACATGAGGTCCATAGTGAGGAGGAGTGTTGTACCTACAAACACTGCGACAAACAAGTAAGAAAACATCGTGAATGTGAGATTTTAGGGTTAGAAAAGTGTGTACCTTGACAAATTCCATAAGTTAGCCTTTATAATAGGACTTAAAACCCTAATTTAGACCATGTTCTCCGTGGGTAGTTGTAGATAGATGATAAAGAGGATTTGACCTATCCTCGTATAGTAGTAAGTATTATGTCAATTTTTATCAAAAATAAATTGTATCGAACCGCAAAGACCACGCTAAGTTGCGTTTGTTCTTAAATTCATAGAAATTCTAAAGCAAAGTCGTAAAAGTTTTTTTGGTAGAAGGATCGCAAGTGAAATATAAGTTAGAGAATGTTGTGTTGGGATTAAATTTTGATAACTTCTCATCTATTGTTTTTTCTTAATCAACTGTGTACTTTTTATGCTTAAGATATAAGTCTACCAACCCCTCATAGTTGACGACGCAAGATCCATTGAACCAATTGACTTTCGATGCTTAGTGGCAAAATAACTAATTGTTTCAAGGCTTCTATATGTGTTTAGTCCCGGAAAATAAGGATCATTTAAAAAATGGTGCCAATATTCCGTAATCCTGATATTTTTTCATACCAAAATTTAATCATTTAAAATTTGGTCTCTGAGCCCAGTTAATTACTGCCACGTCACTGATTAGCTAACGTAGCACTATTGATTGGTCCAAAGGGTGTATGAGTCAGCAAAAGGTATGGTGAATGGATAATATTCCCCTGCACTCATCAGACTAATGATAATGACCAAATTGCCCCTCTCTTCTTCTTCTTCTTCTCAAAACCTTCTTCCCTTTGCTTCTCTTCTCTGCAACCCATTGAATATTGTGATTTTCATCAAATTCTCTAACCTTTTGTGCACAATCATCAAGCAGTATTTTCAGATTGAAAGTGTGAATTTCTTTTTCATGATTTTCCACTTCATATTTTGTAGCGAATTACCAGATTGAAAAGTAACATTGTTTCCAATGAATCTACTAGACAAATCCAAGAGAGAAAAAGTTTTTCAGTAAGAGGAAAACAAGTATAGTAGCAACAAGCACAAGAACAAGTAAGAGATGTCTAAATCTGATATAAAAAGATATACCCATTTTTTTCCCACACAAAACTCAAATAATTGGTTGCTTCAAACTAAGCTAAAACATCCATGGTTGCAATATTGTGTTAAAAATCCTGAGCAGAAACCTGAAAAAGGTAATTAAATTAAGTTACATATAGCTAATAGAAGAAGTAAAAGAATTGAAGTTTACAAGAAACTAAAGTAAACCCAAGTTTGTGAATGCATGGATTTTTGTTCTTCGTTTGTGGATCTTTGCTAACGTTCGTTGTTGTTGATACAAAATTAGCAAGTGTACTAAATTATAACGAAGTAATAAAATTTATAAGATTCGTATCCACATGGACTGTTTCAACTTCTACTCGGGAATGTCATTATTATTAAGGATGTTTGTAAAATGGGGGGTGCATTGAGGCAAATTGGTTTAGATTGCAAATGTAAATAAAATGGTTAAGGAAAAATTGGTTTAAGAAATAATATGGAGAGATGATTAGATCAATCAATTCATCTGTTCATCACTCATAGCAACCTGTTTCTTAAGTTTACGAATGCTATAAAGTTAACGACAAATTAACAAGATAGCTTAGGTCAATCCCTTGATCCTAAGCCCTCTTTCCTGATTATAATTCCCTAATTCCTTAGGTTAACCTATATTCATTCAAGGTTTAAACACGTTAATTTAAAAGTCACAACCTAACAACGTTCCATCCCTAGATTGTCCGTTAAGTTGAACAGTATAAATATGTCAGAGTTAAACGCTGGTGTCAGCAGTTATCTAAGCTCTAGAATCGATTATATTGGGTCAGAATCATAAAAACATTAAGAACGATTTATACTGAATAAACTAGAATGACATTCATAAATATTAAGAGTTGTAGGTTACATAAACATGAGCTAGAACAGAATCATCTCTTGACCTAATCACAATGGATCTAGCTACTCATGGCTAAAGCACAAATAACTAATATAAAAGAAGGATTCATTACATGAAATTGGTAACTAGATATGAGTTTTGATGGTTTCCCACCTTCTCTCCAGATCTCCAGCTCCAAAAATCAATTTCTTTCTCCAAAATTTCAAACCCTTGGCTCATAATGCAGTTGGGCTTTTATAAGAAAAATCCTGATTCGCAGAAATCGTACTTCGATGCTGTAAATCGGAGCACGATGGCTTCATTAAAGTCAGATCCTAGCTGAAGCGTCTACCAAATCATAGCTCGATGCTCATAAATCGGAGCTCGATTTTTTACGAGACAAAATGTCCCAAAACAGCTTCATAAATCGGACTACGATGCTGCAAATCGGAGTATGATTTCCTACTAGCTTGAGCATAAAAAATCAGTCCTTTTGCAGCTTCTAACTCATGCATAATCACCTGAACTCAACCAAAATTACATAAAAACTATAACAAAAGTGCTATATGACCTAGTGTCATCAATTGTCTCTTGTTAATTTGGTAAGCAACTCAGTCAACATAGTTATGGTGTTTTCAAGTATCATCAAGCTCAACCCGATTCTGACGTCTATTGTAACCCGATTTCGAAGCCATGAAACTAGATATGGGAAGAGGAGTCGTCGTTGGAAGCCAGCTCACCAACGTCAAACCCAACCACCACCTTCAACCTCTCTCATGGTTTGTCTCTCCCGTTACCACTCTCTCGTATCTGATCACACGAACTACTGCGCTACCTACCGTCACCACCGCCGCCATCTGCCGTCATCTCTATCTTTGTCCTCTTAACACAGATCTGAAGCACCTACCTTTCATGTTGTTTTTCTGGTTCTGGTTCGGAGAGAATACAATGAATGGTGGAAAATGGATTGGGTCGAGTGATTCTCCGGTAATGGTGATGCCGAAAATTGTTGCCGGTGGTTGAATTTGGTGTTAGGGTTCCGGTAGGAAGTTAGAGAGAGAAAGCAGAGGAGCGAGAAAGGGAAACGAGGGCAAGTAGAGGAGATCAGTGGACAACAAAGCAAATAAAGAGTAATTACTGATTTCTGGGTAAATAATACTCCCTCCGATCAATTGCAGAGAAAAGAAGCAAAGGGAAGAAGGTTTTGAGAAGAAGAAGAGAGGGGCCGTTCGGTCATTTTCATTAGTCAATGTGTGCAGGGGTATTTTTGTCCATTCACCACATCTTTTGCTGACTCATACACCCTTTGGACCAATCAACAATGCCACGTTATCTAATCAGTGACATGGTAGTAATTAACTGGGCTCAGGGACCAAATTTTAAATGATTAAATTTTGGCAGGGTAAAATGCCAGGATTAAGGAATACATGGACCATTTTTTAAATGATCCCTTTTTGCAGGGACTAAACATATATAAAAGTCTTGTTTCAATGGCATACGCCCAGATAGTTATGCATGAAATTAGACCTAATCCCTATTTCTACATTATTAGCACTAGGGCTTAAAATGAGTCGAATCGTACTTGTCTGAGCTCGACTTGATTCGATAAGAATAAGTTTGACTCAAAAATCGACTCGAGTTCGATACGAATATTTCGCTTGGTTCGAGTTTGACTCGTTTGAAATTAACACATAACTCGTTAGGACCATTTCACCCTTAATGAACCACAAAATGGTTTAGCCAGACAAATTCAAGCATATCGAAATTTTTCTAAAAAACGTGTGCAAGAGAACAATCCCCAATGATTTTTTTTTTTACTAGTTTAACAATCATAGACTTTGAGAGTGATCATTACTTTTTTTTTTTGAAAAAGTTAATCACTAACCTCATTTATACAGCGTTGCACTATACTATTGAATTGTATTTGTGGGAGTTACAAAAGACTTTATTTATAGCCTTATTTACCTCCCAATGTCAGATAAATAGCCAATGTGGGGCTTGCTTTCTCTCTTGTAGACAAAAAACATATGTTATCTACCTATTTCTATGTTATGATTTATGTTAACTTGTGCCATAAAGACACAGGTTAAGGAATCTAAAATGAGTAATTTTGCATTGGAAAACATGATAATTTAACTTTTAAGAAGTTGGCTGCACGACTTTTGATAAGTATATTTCTATAATAAGTTTTTTAACACGTGTCTTTAAGGGCTAAAGTTAACATTTGCTCTGTGTTATATATCATCTCACTGAAAAGTTTTTTTTTTTTTTATCTCTAGAGAAAATGATCGTCTTTCTATGCAAAAAAATATGCGATATGCTACGAACTCTTTCGCAGCTACTCCGTAGCTAATTTCTAGCAAACCCGTTTTCTAGAGAATTGCTACGGAATAACTGTTGAATCAGCCGTTGCATGGATTGAGAGACAAGTTTGCTAGGGAGTTAATTATTAACAAATCCGTAGCTTGTAAAACAAAAATCCTAGCAATAATTTAGTTAATCCGCAGCAAAAAAGCATTGCAAATGAATTTTCCATAGCAACTTAACTATGATTTCACATAGCAATTACACACCAAATCTGTAGCAATATAATTAAGGACAATCATAGCAATTTCCCAACAAATCTACAACAATACAACTGAGGACTCATCTTTGCAATTTCATATCAAATCCGTAGCAAAATTTTAAAATGAAATTTTACATAAATTAATGCCTATCCATAACCAATCCTAAACAAATACATAAATTTGAAAATATAGATCATCTTTTAAGACTATTTCAATTTAATTTCAGAAAAACACAAATAAAAGACTATTATCAATGCTCTAATACATAGATCACCTTTTAAGACTATTCCTAGTAAACCTCTTCACTTCCTTCTGTGTAGAGCTCCGAGGAACTTAACCACCAGCTCTTTCACTCTATGTTGTTCCTTTGGTTTCCACTGTGACAGATGATGTATTTTAACTTGGCCTAATTTTAAGCATGACAGGAATATCCTGCAACATCCAAATATAAGCATAGAGACTAAGTCCTTCATACAATAAACCCAATATAAGTGGAAGAATACACATTTTCGAACATTTTCAAAATATATCTATGGTTATTTTTAACTCATGCATACAAAGGGAGAAGATAATTCAATTTGAAGACCTATATTCCAAACAAGTGTGATACCATTAACTGTTCTTGAAGGCCAAAACATTTCACAAATGACCTCTTAGCATGTCACAAGTCTATAATCTATAAATCAACATTCAGACATTCACAAAAGACACAAGGCATTGAGGAGATACATTAAAACAATTCATTAAGAGAATAAGAATTTGAGGCTCACCACTTCTGTAATACACTGTGTGTGGTTCTGAACGGTGTCTCGACCAAACATTTGTCCACAAATCAATGCACGAAATCTACATCGCATAAACAACGAAAAAAATTAAGCATCATTTAATTAATTAATATGTGAAATGAACATGAATTGAATAAGAACGAAACTTGTTGGCGGAGCATGATCGGAAGTGATTGGGTAACTTAGGTTTTTTGAGATTGTCTCCACAATCTTCACATTAAAACCAAACCATAGTCTTAGTTTTAAGGTTGCTCTACTATGCACAGTGAAGCAGGACGACGACTCTGTTCTGCAACTGGCGTTAATCTGATTTGGTGTTTAAGGCTTCACAAGAGTCCAGGGTGCCAAGTTATAGGTACTACAATTGTCACATACTTGAGTTATGATTAGAGTCATTTTAACACTAACAAAGACAGTTCACTTCTCACACCTCAGAGACATACGTTAAACATGATTTCAATTTAATTTTAAATAAAAGTCATCGAATGAACAAAGCCTTTAAATATGCATATACAAACAACCAAAAATAAAAATACAAAAACACAACAAAATTAGTGTAGATAACCAAGTTCAACGAACTGATTATCGAGTCGAGTTAGCTCGGTTCATTGCCATCTCTAATTAGCACATATACATGGTGTAAACCAGATCCTTTAGATAATAAGACGATTCCTCACTCAAACTAAAAGCCCAATTGGATTGTCTTATTTTTCAGCTTATAGATAAGAGCTTATGCAAATAAATATGTTTTTATGTATTATTCATAAGCTTTTCAAGGTAGTTTATGAAAAAATAATTTGTGGAGATACAACTTTCGTCAGTGAGAACTTATGAATAACAATAAAAACTTATTTATTTGCATAAGCTATTTTTCATTAGCTCAAAAATAAGACAATCCAAGCGAACCCTAAATTCTCGCCTAGAGAATGAAATTTGGAAAATCTCTATGGATCTCTCTGTTTTGGTATGCTTTCATTTCGCAGCAGCTCTCCTAGCGAATTAGAATTTTCCCAAATGTCTTTAAGATACTCTGACTTGGCTTCGAGTGAGTTTACTTGAATCTTAATGTTCCATTCCAGTGTAATCATGTCAAAACCTACAAAAAGGTGCGGGAAATAGAATGTAATAGCTTTATGACATAATTTGTAATAAAAACTCTATTAACATTTAATTGGAGGTTTATACTTAATTTACTTGCAAATCAAGTCGTTAAATGCTAGAGAAAATAACTGTAATTTAACACTAACCAATATATCATGACAAGATTTAGATTAAACGATCTTTATAACTTCAATGAACCTGCTCCAGTGTGTCTCTAGGACGTGTACATACTGTGGTTCGTTCAAGAGTTAATACCTCGAGGTGACCCATCCTTTTGATGGGCCTGTTTATTAGAGTTTTTTTTAAATTGATTTTTATAGTGTAATATTTTTTTTTCTAGAAATTTTTTAACAAATAAATTTTTAAGGAAAATTTCGAATGAAAATTTCTTTTGAATAGCTTATCTTAAAATGTAATTCTAAGTATTACATCATTTTGTTATAATTTTTTTGGAGACTAAAATTTTGAAGAAATCATTAAAAAAAGCCATTTCAAATAACATTTCATAAAAATCATTTTTGAAAGACTTCATCTGAAAAAAATATTTGAATTTTACTATGTAAAATTTCTAACAATGAATATTTAAGTTAGTTAATATCAAAATCTCATTTTTAACTTATGTCAAATAAGTTTGAAATAACTTCTACTATTTTTGAGTAGATTTGAAAAGAAAAAAAAATAGTTTTTTAAATCCATAACTAGCAGGGCCCTAAATAAAATGAATTATAAAACTGCACGTTCTATAAATGTAATACTACAGTTAATTAATTAAACCTAACAAAAGAAATGCTAATAACACAAATATTAAGAAATTGAACCTTTTTATAATGGAATTTGACGAAATTAATCATGATCCAATTGAATCTTTTTACGCCCACAAGGAAAATGCTATTTATTTAGAAAAATAGCATCAAGAATTTTTCAAGAAACAGTTGGCAAGTTTTAATTGCATGATTTATTTGTTCACTTCCTATTTTTCAGTCACACCTCCTTGAATTGTGGCAAATAGTGCATTGTGATTGGTTGCTCTTTATTCTTGAAGAATTCTTGATGTTATTTTTCTAGAGATATAGCATTGCTCCGCCCACAATTTGCTGTTTTTCTATGAGATACAACTCCTATGAGTTTCGCTCTCTTCCAAATACGTTTAATGACACTAACAGAGACCGAATACATTGACGCAGTCAATTTTCTAGTCCCTTTTTTCAGTCTTCCTTCATGGCTGTGTTGCAAAAGAAGATGAGCGACGGCCTTACGCTCTTCGTTGCTTAAAAACTTGCGTCCATTATTTGTTCCTTCATATTCAAATGCATGTTGTATAATTACCTCTAACAAATGATAACAAAAATTTGAATCAAATTGAATAAAGAAGAAATACATTACCATCAGCTTTAAGTACTCCTTCAAGTTCACTCTCATCAACATAATTTTCATCAAAGTCAGACTCTGTATCTAAAATGTTGGTGTCATCAACTTCTTGTGGTTGGTCTTCATCACATATTGGATATAATGTTCAGGATCATTCTCTGTTCCTGAATTGTTTGTGGTATCAACCTCTATTTCATGACTTTGAATTTCATGGTGTAATTCAAAGTTAGAATCATCTCTTGATTGTGAACTGTCTTCAATATTAGCAGCCAAGTTGAGGTCTGGCAACTAATTTATGTTATAATCGTGATCACAAGGATTAAAAGGGATGTTTAAATTTATGTTAAGAGGTGGTTCGATGGCTTCCTATAAATTTTCATGACCAAAATTCCATGGCTTCCTATATACTCTTGTTTCATGCTACTTGTTCTTAAAAAAATGGCGCCCGCAATTTGCAAAATAATTCCTAAAATTTTTAAGTTTTGAGCCTTCAAAATTTAAATTTTGGGAAAAAAAGAGTGATTCCAAATTGTTGTTAAAAAAAAAAAGTTCATTCACGTTCCAGTTTTTTTTTTTTTTTGTGGCAGGGCTTTTCCAAATAGTTTACATTCAATCCAAGAGGTTCATTCACGTTCCTTTTCTTAGATAATTATTCAAGTAGTAGTAGGTAATTAATATAGGAAAATAATGAATTGTGATTTCAATTATTAGAAGGGCAAACATGGAAAAAAATATCATTTGTCAACAAATTTAAAACAATAATCAACTTTCTTAAAACCCGTGTTTTTTTTTTCTTTCTAAAAGGGTAATATAATAAGAACGGAGATAGTATATATTTATTTATTTATTTATTTATTTTACTGAATAGAACAATTTTCTATAAGAAACCAAAATTGAGTGTCCCTATATTTTTGTTTAGGCAATTTCTATGGTACACCCAATAAATTTGGGTGTATCGATACACTAAGTCATTAAATTAATAATAAATGAGTTGTTTTTTTTAATAAAAATAATTATTTTCTATCATTAACAACTATAGTAGTTAAATTTTATTTACCAAGAGCTTCGACAAAATAAAATTTAATTTTTACGAATTTTTATTACTCATAACAATGAATATTGATTATTTGTTATGAAAAAATGTAAATTTTTTAATATGATCCATATAAACAATGAAATGATGTTTTTTCTTATAAATGATGTTTTCTAAAATATAAATATTGATAAATAGTTTTTTATTTCATAAAAATGATTGTTAATTTATCAATTTTGTGAAACAAGTGTACCGGTACACTCAAATTTGTGAGTGCACGTAGAAGTCCCCTTTTGTTTATCCTACACTTAATAGAATTTGTCAAAGCATTTTGTTTTTTAGTAGAGTAGATTTGTCATGCTTATTAAAAAATGAGATTTATTCCTTTAAAAAACAAAATGAGATTTATGTATCATTCTTTTCTTTTTCTTCATGTCACCCATGTAATGGTGGCAGTTAGGTTAAATTCCAAATCAAAAACCATTTGAAATTCCCTCCCTATATTCCTCAAACTTTAAATTTTTTGTCTTCAATCAACCTTCTACAATTAAATGGAAGCTTTCTCCAATATCCTATTATCCTTTTGTGATTCCAATCCTATCACTTTTTTCCCACAAAAAATCACATTATTACTCTTAACAGTACAACATCATTTACCTCAACCTCAAGAACATCATTTATCAGACACCAACATCATACATCCATCAACGTACATTACTCAAACAATGTAACCACAAACACTTCTTCCTCAAATCGATGTTCCTTTGCAGAGTCCTACCTCAACAACAATCTTGGTTTTTCACCCGATTCTGCTTTAGAAACATCCAAAGATGCCTGTTTCAACACCCCGAAAAAGCCCGATTCAGTTGTAGAATTATTCAGAAAATGGGGTTTCTCGAACCCTAACTTGCACAACATCTTGACAAAGGAACCATGGCTACTTTCTTGCAACCTATACAAAAGAGTTCTCCCAAAGTTTCAATTTTTACTCTCCAAAGGTTGTTCTAATACTGACATTATCTACATTGTGACCAAGGCACCAATGTTTCTTCGTCGAAGCTTAGACAATCACATTGTTCCAACATATGAATTGTTAATTAGTTACCTTAAATCCGATGAAGAAACATTGGCTTGCATAATGCGAAATCCACTTTCTTTTTTGTTGTACTAGGATGAGAACTAATGTTAAATTGTTGGTTGATTTTGAAGTTTCTGATTCGAACATTGTCACATTGCTTCAAAAATGGCCTAGTGTATTTTCCTCAAATCAATTGCTAAGAGAAGTTGAAGAATTAAAGGAATTGGGTTTTGACCCTTTGAAATCAACTTTTAGTATTGCATTGCTAGCAAAACTTACCGTGAGAAAATCGCGATGGGAATTTAAAGTCGATGCCTTTAAAAAATGGGATTGGTGTGATGAAAATGTTGCTGAAGCATTTAGGAGACAACCTAATTGTATGTTGGCATCATGTGATAAAATTAATAATGTGTTGGAGTTTTGGGTCAATGAGTTGGGATGGGATGCTAAGGAACTTGTCAAAGGGACAAATATTTTTGGACTTAGTTTGGAAAAGAGGGTCATTCCAAGAGGTTTTGTTGTGCAATATTTGCTAGCAAAAGGTTTAATAGACAAAAATGCTAGCTTGATTACACCATTTTTGATTTCTGAGGAGATGTTTTTGCTGAAGTTTGTGAATTGGTTTAAGGAGAATGATGCATCTCATATGTTTATATCAGACAAAATGAACCTTCAAGATTGCAAAAGAGGTGGTAGCATGTAACAATTTTATTTTTGTTTTGAAGGAAGCATGTAACAATTATAAAAGGTTAACTTATGGTGGCTAAGGCAAAAGAATAACTTATATGTGTACTTTAATTTTCAACTTTTTTGTATTTTCCATTGTCTCATTTTAGTACAATTTTCTACTATTCTCTTTTTCTTTTGTACAAAATTTTCCTACTATTCTCTAACCGCAAATTATTAGTGATTTAATTCAATTGTTTGTTTTCTCATTTGGAATCTTTAGAGATATCAGAAGATAGTAGTATGTGGTCTTAAAATTTAGGTAGCACAATCGCATGATTTTATTTGATAAGTTAGATGAGGTTGATGTTTTGTCAAATTAGGGTGAATATATATATATATATATATGAGTGGGCGTATGCTTATTGATACTGACATATAGAATGTGTGTGGTATTGGAAACGAGGAGAGTGGGAAAATCATTCCATGCAGTTTCTTTACGAGGCTATGTGATTTCCTTGGTTACTATGTGGTGCACTTGTTAGCAATTTTTTATGACTAAACTATTAAATTTGTCCATATCTTTGTAAATCATTTTTTAATTAGTCTCTGAGTTTATTAATATTTTAAACTAGTCCCTATTTTTGTTAAAAGTTTTTTAATTGAGTCTCTTGTCATGTTACAAAAACATAAAGACATGGACCTGATTGATAAACTTTTGACAAAGACAGGGACTAGTTTGAAATATTAATAGAGTTGGAGATTAATTTGAGAATGTCTTACAAAGATAGAGACCAATTTAGTGGTTTACTCCATTTTTCAAATTACAGAAAGATTTTTATAAATTTTAATCTTTGAAAACTACTTTTATGTTCACATTTTTTTTAAATGACACCTTCTGGGTTTGGAAATCCAGACGAAAAAAAATACAACTGTTTCTTGCATCTGAATGAGTAGACCACAAAAAAGACATCTTATATCGTTTGGATTGACAAGTTTGAGAATCATTTTGGCACATATGACTTTTTATCATCATTGTTATTGTTATTTGAGAATTGTTCTTCTTTCATCTGTTTTTGGTCATTTCCGTTCTACGTGAGTTAACTAACGCTAAAAAATATATACGCGTGAGTTAACTCACGCTCGACTATTTGACGGGAATGAACAACATCAGATGGGAGAAGACCAATTACCTTATTATTTGACCTAAATATGGACGACAATTAAAGGGAAGCAGCTAATATTTGATGGAGGTTACTTTTTCCAGCCTATTTTCTTTCCACACTCCCTCCAGAATTTCGAAAAAAATACCCGTTTTCATATTATATAATCGAATTATTTTTTAATGGTTTTTGGATTATAAAATCTGAAACACATCAAAACCCACCATTCATATTATGATCGATACGAAGGTCTCTATTGATTAGTGTACTACCCACACATAAACTGCACAACAATTTTTAGGATAATATGAATGGTTAGCGCGCGGTGACCATATATCATAATTCACTCCCAAAATGAAAATTAAGAGAGAAAACTGTAAAGTGAATGAAAAGTGAAGAATGAAACACTATTTATAGACGTAAAACGTTGCTAGACTATAACTACAATCAAAGGATACTTAAGAATGAATGAAAAGTGAAGAATGCATTCTGTAACTACAGTAAAAGAAATTTTTAAAAATTCCCAAACCGACCAAAAATAATTTAACACGACACTAAATGTCCAAACTTTTTTTGTAACGCCACAATCCAAATTATGAGTTAATTTGAATTATATAATCTGAATCTATTCCAAGAATGTTTTGTTAATATAATCCGAACGAGTCCCATACTATGTTAAGATGGAGGTTTGGAGGGTTTGGTAGGGTTTAGATTATATAATTCAAATTGTGCTCATAAGGCATATAATATAACAAAATGGCTTAATTACACTTTTTGTCCTCGCATTTTGACCAGCTCACGAAAATGGTCTTGCCACTTTTAAATCGAACAAAACCGTCCCTGAACTATAATTTTTTTGCAGTTTTAGTTCTACCTTCTATTTTCAACTCCAAAAACGCAGAGAAATGACAGGTTTAAGGCAGTTTTAGACATACCCCCTATGCTCAACCATGAAATAAATAAGGAATAAAACATGTGGGTACAAGAAATCTACTTTATTCAGCACACTAACCAAAAAAAACTCTAATTTGAAACATATCTTAGAAATTAGGTTTTTTTTTGTTAGTGTGCTGAATAAAGTGGATTTCTTGTACCCACATGTTTTATTCCTTGTTTATTTCATGGTTGAGCATATGGGGTAGGTCTAAAACTGTTATTTCTCTGCGTTTCTGGAGTTGAAAATAGGAGGTAGGACTAAAACTGCAAAAAAATGATAGTTTATGGACGGTTTTGTTCGATTTAAAAGAGGCAAGACCATTTTCGTGAGCTGGTCAAAATGCGAGGACCAAAAGTGTAATTAAGCCTAACAAAATTGGCGTTAAATTAAATTCTACAACAATATACATTAAACATAACAATTTCAACAATATATTTTCAATAACATAGTTCAAAAACGTAAACAACATAATAAAACACACACAAGATTATGGATGAGCCAAACTTAAATCTTCATGTGGTCTATCCAGAAAAGTTCTGGTTTCTTCGTAGGTCATGTGTTGAATCAAATTTTATGGAGTATCTTCGAAGAATATGTCCAATAAACCATCTAACTCGATTAGTCCCTTTAAACTATGCTGACAAAATATAGAGAACGTGGTTTTCACGTCGTCATTGGTCGGAGCTTCATCTGGATGAACCAGACATTTTTTATTGAGTCTACCAACGGACGACGATACTCAACAATGGCCACCTATCTTGTGGCTATATGGTTGAGATGACTGTTAATTTCTTCTAGTTGGTCCTTCAAACCAGATAGTGTGACATCAACATAGACCGAAACAAATTAGGTTTTCCCTCGCTGTAGTACATTGCATCTAGTTTGATGTTAACATCTATTGGGTAAGTATTCATTATTCTATTGTGTAGTTTGCAAATGAACCAAAACACAATTTTATAGAAGTTTCTGTGTGTCGTGGTCCACCAAAATTGTCGATGGAATGTGAACCACAATTTTTTTTGTACTTGAGTAATTGGGATTATATAACCCAAAATGTCTCAAACCCTCCAAAGTACAAGTTTGAATACAATATGTGACCAGTTCAATTTATATAATTCGAAACATTCTGGGAATTGTTTCAGATTATATAATCTGAACTGGTCACATAACGGTGGCTTGATCAACAAGTATGACTTATTTAACATGTATTTTTTTTGTTCCTTTACTAGTTAGACACATTGACCACATTTTCCTCTTATCTTTATTGGTCGTTACACTCTATGCATGTATTGACCTTATAAATACCTACTCATTTTTCATAAATTCTCATTCCAACTCATATTCTCTCATTCTCATTCATACATTTTCTGAGTAGTTTATGATGTCAATGTTTCATTGTTGGTCTTTCATACAAAGGTTCTCGTCGACTTGTAGGAATAATATGAATGATCAAAGGGTGATGAACCACTCTGCAAATTTGCACCAAAGATCAGTTTAGATTTGAAGTTGTTCATTAGAGTCTCCTTATCCCACTCTATCATCTTGTATTTCCATCTTCTCCCTTCTGAGGATGTGCGAGAGGGATGTCAAATCTTTCCATCCTTCCTCATCCATCTTCTTGTACACAAAATTTAGCAGTACATGTCTATTGGTTTGTAATAATAAGCATTATGTTAATGCAAATGTATATGAATTATTGATCAATTAATAAAATGTGTTCCATTCTTGATAATTTGTATCATATCTCTTAAAATTTATGCTCATTTTTGTCATTTTTTTTTCTTTTCAACCATTTTAATAATTTACAACTTTGTTTTGAATATTTGCTTTAAAATCTGATTAAAAAGTAATCAGATTTTTAAAAAATTAATAAAAATAATTCAGATTATATAATTCAAACGAATATATTTTCAAAATCTTGTAGGACGTGTAAGAAAATTGTAGAGTGAAAAAAGTAAGAGTCATATTTGATTTACAACAAAGGTACCACTGTTCACCACGAGTACATTTTTATTCGATCTTTATTCCTTGTTTTTTGTTGTTATTTTTCTATTTTCAAATATATTTTTTCATACAAGATAAACTTGCCAACTATTTTTTGAGTAGTGATATTTGTACAACCTTTTGTGACAATTTTTGTGACAAATCTTCATTTTCTCTCTTTTTTTATTGGTCAAAAACAATAGAGAGAGAGAGAGAATAAAATCATAACGCGAGTATAAAAGAGATAGTTGTTCAAAAGTTGTCATAAAATAAATGTTTATCATTTCAAAATTTCTTTATATGTACTAGCGAAAAGACGGGCACTCAAGTGCCCGTCTTTCCGCTCTTTTTATTGCGCTAAAGTTTGAAAATTATGAACGGTGTTTTTTTTATGAAATTTTGATTTTGATTAAAACTTAAAAAAAATATGAGTAAATGTTTGTTGCTTTCAAGTTATAAAAAAAATCAAACTAACCATGATTATCTATTTCAACAACACCGACAATAATACAATATAACAAAAAATATAATTTAAATTCTTTTTTTAATGATACAAACAACAATTTTATTATAGAAACAGTTGTTTAAGGGTATAATTGGAATGATGAAAAAGTAAGTATAAATATAATCATATAGTTTGTTACATGTGTTATTTATATAGAAAATTGAGGTTTTTTTTGAAGAGAAAAATTCAACCCAAAAATATTTTTTATTTTTTTGACAAAGCTCCAAAAAAGTGTTGAAAGGGATAATTTTGTTTATAGTATAGAATAGATTTTGACATTTTTTTTGTTGTTTTATGGGCCAACCTGCGAATCCAACAATAGATTATGACGATAAATCAACCCACTCTAACATCAATTAGCCTAAAATGGGATAGATTGTGTCTTCAAGATTTTTCATATTCTCTCTTGTACAGTTTATTATCCAAGTGATTTAGTGATTACAAATTCTCTTTTTAAAGTGAATATGTAGGGTGTCCGAGTTATAACCTCGACCATGGTATAAATTATGCAATGTTATTATCAATTGAGTTAAGCTCATGTGAACTTATATGTATTCTTTTATTAATACTACTCTTTATTCCAAAAAAAATAATTTAAAATTAGAAGGAAAAAAGAAGATAAAATCTTATCTTATAAAAGTAAACTAAAAATAATTTGTGCAGCTCATATATTAAAAAACTACACATGATTTTGAAAGTCATATTAAAAAATACTCCAAAATATTTACAATGGATTTAGATATGTATCATTGAAGTGGTTTTTTTTAACGGGGCCATTGAAGTTGTCAGGGCCGGTCCAAGACATAGGATAGAGGTGCGACGGTTAATAGTCCAGCTCAGTAGGGGGCCAATTTTTGTGTGTAGGGAGGCGGTGTACATAGTAAGGCTTCATTTTATGGTGGTGTATATAGTAAAATGTATAAAACCTTCCCAATAGACTTAAACCCAACATCTCTTCACTTTCTTTTGAAATTTGATTATGAGACATTCGAAATTTCTTAAAAACACATCGAAATGATGCAAATACCCCTGTGGTAGTTAACTACCGTTGGGATAAAACCGTCGATAGTTAATTACAGTTGAAGCAACAAAAGTTAACTACCGTTGTGCCAGCTGCAATTAATTACCGCTGCGCTTTGCCTTTCTTCAATTATTGATAGAGATGTTGTTTTTTATGCCCCAAAAGTGCATTTTGTAGAATATGTTATATCCTTTTATTCATTCACAATACATTATGTTAATATTTTAAAACAAATTCGCTGCATTTTTTAAAAACATTCATTTAATTGACATTTGGTGCATTTTAACACTATTGTTTGTTGAAAATTTCTTTTTTCTATCATTCTCATTTACCACATTCAATCATTTTCAACACTATTTAATTTTTTTTATTAAAAATATTCATTTTCTTAATTGTAAGCATATCTTAGAAAGATCAATTCAATTCTTACACAAGTACACAAAATCAATTCCAAAACAATAGAATACAATAAATTTATTTAGTTTTAAACAAATTGATGTATTACATTACATTATCCATAAATTACATTATCCATAAGGATGTTGTTTCATCATGATGTTGGATTTAAATTAAATTTGTGGTTGTTTGCTCAAAATGGTGGCAATAAAATGTCTTATACGTAGTGTAAAAATTTGTAAGTCTCATTCAAAACTCAAAAGAATGAAGAGAGCACAACACATGTATTCTACCAAATCAACTATACATGTTCTCACATCAAATTCTTTTATATAAGATGAGTAGTGAGGAACATGAATGCATTCTAATATATTCTTTTGAACTTAATCCTACTGTCCTACCAACTGGCAAGTTTCAATTGATAAAGGAGCATGATCAAGCTTAAAACAACATCTTAGAAATGAATTCCCGTTTGTCACACTTATATTATATGAAGGAGTTCGATGTGAGAACCTATATAGTTGATTCAGCAGAATATATGTTGTGTTCTCTTTATTCTTGCTAGTTTTGAAAGATTCTTGCAAACCATTCCACTAAGTATAACAAACTTCAATGCCAACATTCATAGCAAACTACCATGAGCTAAACTTAATTACAACAAAATAAAGACACTACATATTAATACTACCTAAACATCTTCATCTGGCCAAATCATACTCTTGAGAATATCTTCAGGTGATATAAGCAACAAAGTGTCCATCTCGATCATCGGGAACATGTTGTGCTGACCAAATATCGAGAACATGTTCCTCACTTTGTCGTCGTTCGTGAGCATCATCCAACTAAATGTCAATCTCCCGACTAAGTCGAACGATGGACTTTCATACGGAATGTCTTCCACCCTCCTTGTGTCTTTGTGTTTTCGTATTTGATTTATTTCATCTAGTTGATCGTTCAGATCTTTTAACGTGACATTGTTCTAAACCCTAAACAAATTGGGCTTTCCAATATTGAAGCACACTTCAACGTTGAACATGATGTTCAGATTCACTGGATAATTGTCCATTGCTTCAGATCTACACCATTATAAATTTAAAACAATCAATGAAAAACTTAGTCAAATATTTCATCAAACACTTGGAGTGCAAATTATACATAAATCCTAAAACTAAAACATAATTAAACATGCAAATATCTAAACATATAATTAACTTAAATATAGTCTAACAAGGATTCATAATACTTAACATGTAAACATTGAAGCATTTCTTACCAAAAAAAAGAAATCAAAAGTTAAATAAACCCTAAAACTAAAATTATAAAAAAAGACACCCTATACAAACTACATTGTAAGTTAATATATCACTAGGATTACTTACTTGTGATTTTGTTGAAGAAATTTTGATGAATTTCATGAAAATGAGATTGGGTAATTTTAGTAGAGATTTTGAGAGTTTAAAAATTGAGAGAGTATGTAGAAGTACAGCTGCTTTATGTCATTTGCACCAAAAATTGCAACGGTAGTTAACTACTGCTGGGAAATAAGAAAACAATATTTACTACGGTAGTTTTGTCCCAACGATAGTTAACTACCATTGGGGGTATTTGCATCATTTCAATGTGTTTTTAGGAACTTTTGTATGTGAAAGAGCTATTTTCCTTTGTTTTCTTTGCATAACTATTTCAAAAGACCAAATACACTACAAACTTAAGCCATAATGACCTTCAATTATTTTTTTATAATTTCTTTCCTCATCCTACTTATTTCCCAAGCGCCTTCAAATTGATATTTTTTCTGCTTGGATTTTATAATTCAAAGTTTATTTGTTGTATTTCAGATTTTATAATACGAATAGTGATTAACTAGTTTTTATTTTACTTTTAAATAGTGACACAAACTACTAAAATGACATAAATGAAAATGACAATTTAAAGAAACATAATACATATTGTCAAAAACTTAACACATTTTATTATTTCATTAAGAATTCATAATGCATTTAAATTAACACAATATTTATTACAATAAATTATTTGATCAAGAACTCATAAGAATAAACTATTTTATTATTGTTTGTTATAACAATTACTTTTGCGAAAAATACATTTTAGGAATTGTAGACATTTGAAGTGATTTTGCATCTAAAATACTCGAAGAAACCACAATCTTATGAATTCCCGATAAAAGTGAAGTTTTTTTTTGTTGTAAATATTTTGTAAAATAATTATAGATTCGCAATGATGATCTATATATCCTAGTTTTATTAGGGCTGGTTTTTTTTAGATACGTATGTTATTGCCTACATATTTTTTTACTTAGCTTTATTGGGTTTGATTTGGCCCCCCAACTTTTTTGTTTGGTTATTTTTATTTTATTAATAATACATAGGATGAGGTACATTTAACATATGATGTTTTGGGATGGCAGCATAGTTGAGATTTTAAGACATCATATTATGATAACTTGGGGTGCCATCATAGTTGGGATGTCAACCACTATAATTAATGTTTGGCGTGTTCATCAATTATAAAAAAATATATGAAGTATTATTTAAGGAGGTCTTTTCTTAAACTTGGCCTAAGGTCCACAAAATGTTACGAACGGCCCTGGAAGTTATTCCGTAGAATTATTCTCTTTACCCAACACATTCTGCTCATTCCCAATTGAAATTCCTAAAATGCCCTAGCATGAGTTAACTCACGTTGCGTTAGTTAACTCACGCTTCCCATGCATGCAACGTCACGCTGCTATAGTTAACTCACGCTTCTCATGCATGCAACATGAGTTAAGTCACACACCTTTGGACGGTGGTTAGGAACAAAGAACACATTTTTTTGACAGTGGTCAAAGTTTTTTAATGGATTTCACACATTTTTTACAAGGTTTTATACGTTTTTTTACTCCATAAAATGTAGTTAAAACCTATGTTTTACAATCCCCCTATAAATACCCTTCTAACCTTCACGATTTCTCACACCATTTCTCACATTCTCTCATCTTCACTCTCCACCTCTTCCTTCTAAAACAACAATGTTGTTTTTCTATCCTTAACATTTCATAGAAAGAGGCATCTTTGAAAATTTCAAGATGTTGCTTTGAACTTTAGATGATTGGTGACCAGCCTTCTTGGGGTAAAAAGAAGAAAATTTAGTTTTACCTCAGGGAGATGATTTTCTTGTGGTTTTTTTTTATACCCTAGATTTAGTTTTACCCCATTCTAAATGTATCCATTATATTAATAAAAATGAGATTTATGTCTATTATTTTTGTTCCTTTATTTTTGTTTATATTTGCATTTTTTTATGATTGCATATTGAATAAATAAATTCGAATAAAGTAAATAAATAAATTCAAATAAAGACTAATTAAACCTAGCGTGAATTTGAATAAAATTGCGTATTGAATAAATAAATTCGAATAAAGTGAATAAATAAACTCGAATAAAGACTAAATAAATCCATCGTGAATTCAAATAAAAAATTGCGTATTGAATAAATAAATTCGAATAACGTGACACAATTACACAAAATCAATTAAAGAAATACACAATTTTATTTAGTTTTAATTTCATCTATATTACATTACATTCTCCCTAAATATACGTGGTATCATCATGATGTTGAATTTAAATTTAATTCTTGAAAGTTTGCCGAAAATGTCGGAATTGAAGTGTCGTATACTTAGTGTAAAAATTTGAAAGTCTGTTTGAAAACTCAAAAGAATGAAGATAACAACACATGTATTCTAAAAAATCATCTACATAGGTTTTCACATCGAATTCCCTCATATAAGATAAGTCATCACAGAAAAGAATGCAATCCAAGAGGTTATTTTGAGTTTAATCTTACTGTACTGCCAACTGACAAGTTTCAATTGACAGAGGAGCACGATAAAACTCAAAGAAACCTCTTCGAGGTGCATTCCTTTCTGTGACACTCATCTTATATAAAGGAATTCGATGCGAAAACCTATGTAGCTGATTTTGCAGAATACATGTTGTGTTCTCTTCATTCTTTTGATTTTTCAAATAGACTTGCAAAACTTTACCTTAAGTATACAACACTTCAATTCTGACATTTTCAGCAAACTAACAAGAATTAAACTTAAATTCCAACAAAATAAAGACACTATATAATAACAATGCTACCTAATCATAATCATCAGGCAGAATCAAACTGTTGAGAATATCTTCAGGCGATTTCAGTAACTTGACAAACATATCGATCCACAAGAACATGTTGTGTTGCCAAAAAATCGAGAACATGCTCCTCACGTCGTCGTCGTTCTTTAATTCTAGCTGACTAAACGTTTTTCTCCCGTCGCCCAACGTTGAACGTTCATACCAAATGTATTACACCTTCCTTGTGTCTCCGGGGTTGAGTCTTTGGTTGATTTGATCCAGTTGATCCTTGAGACCTTTTAACGTGACATTAATGTACCGAACCTTGAACATATGTGGATTTCCACCGTTGAAGCGTATGCAAACACTGAACAATTCAGCCATTGTTTTAAACCTACACCATAAAAAAATTAAACAATCAAATAAAAACTCATTCAAACATTTCATCAAACACTTGAAGTGCAAATTATACATAAATTCTAAAACTCATAACTACAACATAAGCATGCAAACATCTAAACAATTAAACAATATAAGTCATTAACTTGTAACATCGTATCATTTCTTGAAAAAAAAATCAAAATTTAAACAAAACCCTAAAACTAAAAAAATCTAATTTAAGAGAAAAAATGTAACATATCAACATAAAAAGGTTAATGATGTTTGATTATGAAAACTAACTTGTTATTGGAGTGTTGTTTGATTTAAAGTTGATGGAATTTCGGATTTAAGTGATTTGAGAGAGATTTTTGGATTTTAGATGAGAAATGAGGAAATGAGGTTCTGCTTGCATTTGAAACACCACACAACATAACTTGAGTCACGGTGAATTAACACTAGCGTCAGTTAATTCACACATAGGTAATATTAGAATTTCAGCTGAGAATGAGGAAAATATGTAGGCTGAATAGCGGAATTCTATTCCGTAGTGTTTACATTGGATTTTAAATTCCATCATATTATTATATTGATCTGTATATTGGGCTCTGAGAGCTTTTATAATAGTTATATTAACAAATTTGACAATTCGTAGCCTTCAAGGATTAATTTGTCTCATTCACAAAACAAAGTCTATCTTAGATGCTGTTGCCGGCTTCCCACTCCAAAAATTATGGTACCCAAGCATATATAAAATACTATAGTACTAACAAGCAAAATTTTTTTTATTCAAACTATTACAAGTTCATATATCGTAATAACAAATTAGTTTCTATAAGAATCTTAATGCTCTAACACCATTTTTGTACAAGTAATCTATGAATAATTAATTTAATATATTTTTTTGGTACAACTTATATATGTGTCATATTTAATCTGTTTCATTAAAGTATTTGTGAGCCTCCAAAAGATTTCTTGTACCCAAAATGGATGAGTATTCCCTTTTCGTCAACACTGCGTGGGTTTCTAATTCTTTACTATACCGTGATATAGTAATGCTAATAAATTATGAAACCAAAGAATCTTTGAAAGTCAATGTCACATTATTTTGGTTATCGAACCAGAGAGATTTATAATAAAAAAAATTATAATGAAAAATTTAAGGTTGGGCGATGATGTTCAAATTTAAGGTAGGGAACATCTAAACTCATATTTTATATTTACATCTTTTTTGAGGGAGTTTTATATTTACATCTATTTAAAGATATTAACGGAGCTCCAGCCATACTAATCATTTGGAGTTAGAGATTTATAGTAGTTGGGTATACTTAATTGTTAAGATTTAACTCATACTTTCCCTAAAAAAAAAAAAAAGATTTAACTCATATTTCACAGTGATGAGCGTTTGAATTTGTCTATTTGCAAAAAATGATTGGTTTAGCCAGTACTACTCCATTGTATCATTGGTTGCACTAGTACCAATTACTCCAAGAACTAAAGTTATATATGGTTTCTTAATAGAGTCTCTTACATATATTTTTTTTCTTTCTACAAATACCCCAAATATTTTTTTATATGTCTAAGATAATCAACTAAGAAAAAAGTGAATTACAAGATTCTATGACAAAAATAAAATATATTTTAAATACAACTCAAATGATAAAATCAAAGAGTTTTAGAAAAAAAGAAGGAACAAGTGGAAGAAATAAAAGACATTAAGAGAGGAGAGCTTTGACATTCTCTCAAAGCCAAATGAAGCAAAAATAGAATTCATTTTTGTCCACATTTCTAATTTGATCTATGTAGTTGGAACATTGTTGGATGAATTTTAAAACATTGTTGAGAATATGTTGTGTTTTAGCATTTTAACTTGATTTTAACGTTGTAAACAAAAACATTTATTTGGAAAAAAACCGCATCAATCGATCCAACCCAAACCGCATTGGTTTTGTTCAGATTTTATTTTAAAAGACAACGGAACCAAACCAAACCGCATACTTTTTTATCTTGCAGTTTGGATGGCTTTTAACCTCAAAACCGAACCAAACCGCACTGCAAACACCCCTAGTTGTTATACCACTATTAATATTAAAAATATATGAATTATAAACATTAGTTTATCATTCTCTAAGATAATACTCATTAAAAAAAAAAGTGAAAAATTTCTCCTTTTTTCCCCCTATATTTCTCGCCCCCAAAGCCCTCCCTTCCATTCTCTTCAAACTCCCAAACAAAGCATAAGTGTCCATTTCTCATCACTAAATGTGTGTACTAATATCATTACATTTCGGTTGTACTGGTATTGGTACTTATGATACCAAGTTTATATTGCATTTCTCTTTGCCTTTAAAAAAAAAAAAAAAAGTGTGGCGAGAGTTTCAAAACTCTTTGGAACCAATAACGAAAAATAATGAAAAAGAAACTAAATTTCTTTTTATTTTCACAAGATCCCAAACTAGAAAAAATTTAAAGAAGAAAATGAAAAACATGACGGCCAAAATGGGCCTTGTCCTTCTCAAATGGTGCCATATGGAGAAATTAAAGTTAAACCCTCCTTTACATCCTCTTTGTTTCTTTGTTTTTGTTCCCACCAACTAATCATAAACCACTTCAAAATATCTATCTACTCTACTCCCAATTTCCCAAATATGTCTTTGCTCTTTAATTATTTTTATTATCATTCAAAAATAAATTAAAGAAACCGCTCCACTTCCGTTACTATTAGACTTCACAAACAAAGAAAATCAAACATTTGATGATAGTATTTAATAATAGAATAACCTCTTTTTATATTTTCTATGTTGTTGTACATTTGAAATGAGAAGAATCAAGAATGGGACAAGAATCATCAGATTACAAAAGCCAGTTGGTATTAGATATATGCTCCATTTCCAACCGTTCAGTTCTATGTGTTCATACTCTTTCCTCTAATGCACATTTCATTGATTGGTATTGCATTCTTGGTGTAAGTATTTTCATTATCCTTATTTTCCTTGTTAATTAATTTATGAAAACTTCGTTAGTAGTACCTGTTTGATTTCTTGGATCTCATATCATAGGTGGAAGAAAATGCAGGTGTACATACCATTCGTAAGAAATATCATAAACTTGGTATGTTTTGAATTTGAATCTTTTTATTTATGGTTGAATGCAATTTGCAATGGTTTCTCTTTTTTGACTATTAATTTGTTGCTATGTACAGCCTTGCAACTTCATCCAGATAAGAATAAACATCCCAAGGCTGAAATTGCATTCAAGCTTGTCTCTGAGGTTAGTTCGTAACATAAGTACAAAATTTGGTGAAATCAAAATAAATTTGTGATTTTGTTGAAACTCTAAAGTATAACTTTTACCGAAATAACATTGGTTCATGTATAGTGTGTTGAAGTGCATGTTTGAAAAGTGACGAAATCACGACATTGCTAAAGTGAATGCATAGTGTCACTGTGATTTTATAATTTTCCAAACATGCACTAAGCAATTATTACCGTTAGAATTAAGAAAATTTATCAATATTATTCCTAAATTGTTCAACTTCCTAGATTACTTGTTAATATTCCTAGAGTAACACAAATATAAATACAAGTTGTGTGATCTGAGTTAGATACACATAAATTACTGAACATATCAATTACTAATTTTATTTTTTTGGTAATAACATATCAATTACTAATTGAAATGAACATATTGTTATATATATATTAGCTTCTGATTTAAGGACCTTCTCAACAAAAATTAATTTTACTTAGGAAACGTCCTTATTAGCTACATGTATTTATGAAGAAGTTCAATGATAGCTTGAGAATCCAGAAAAATGAAATGCAAAAGTTTATTACAACTAGCTTTTGCACGATTCTTTTATAAATTTTACTCTATAAATGTTAGTTTACAATTTTATCCAAATTGGATCAATGTCACAACTGAACTCTCCATTTTTCTTTCTTTCTTTAGGCATATACATGTCTATCTGATGCTGCAAAAAGAAAAGCTTTTAACTTAGAAAGACACAATAGCTTCTGCATTGAGTGCAACAGAATTCCATATAAATCCAACATTGTTCCTAGCAATTCTAATGATTCAAGTTTCAAGCCATGGAACATTATCAGCAAATCAATATCTAGTAAAGTTAGAAGAAACATTAAGGACATGAGAGAAAGATTGAAGGAAGATGCTAAGGTGATAGAGAATTGCCTAAGAAAAAATTCAGTGTCAAATAAAGAATCGCCACTCTACAATCCACCCAAGTATCATCTACATGGAGACAAGTCACAAGATAGAGTCGAGAAAGAAATTCCTGTTTTCAATCCATCGAATTACAAGTACCAAAGTTACCCTCGTCCTAGAGACCATGCGTACAAGAATTCCAAGAGTTTTTGGTACTTGAAGAAAGAAAATATGGTGCGCAATGACAAGGGAGATGCTAATGCGAAGTATACCTCTCCGGTTTTTGAGGTCAGATCAAGTAATATGGACACAAGAAAATTTGCTTGTGTTTCATCACAATGTTAGCTTAAACTTTTTAATGCGTTGTCAAATAGTGGCACGGTAGCAATATAGCGTAGCAAAATTTGAACAAACCAATATTGTTCTGTGATATGCTAAATAGCGATTATTGTTGCGCTATAGCTGTTGTAGCGTATCAAAATTTGAAGAAACTGCTATTTTCTGCAACTTGCGATTTTGACAACGCTCCAATTTGACATTCAATTCATGTAATGTGATTGACCTAATTGCATTACCTTTCATTATGAAATTTGTCATGAGTTATACATCTGCTTAGAACCTCCAAGCATTGGTTTTTTTTCCATTCATAATTTTCTTTCTTTCTCAATTCTCATGAAGAGATGTAAAATAGAAGAACAAATCATATTCAGATTCTATCGCCCCTGAATAAACCAGCAAACACTTGAGATTTTAATCACTTCGCATGACGGAGGTTTGTTGGGGTGCCCTCCTTTGTGATGGTTTGTTGGAGGGTCGGCGTTGGACGACTCTACTGGTGTATTTTGTTCAAACTCGCAATATATATATATATATATATATATATATATATATATATATATATATATTGCCATTAAAAAAAACAAAAAAAACTTCGCATGATATTAGTTTACATTTTTTTCACTTTGCATAATTTTCTTGCCTACAGGGACTTAGATGAACCTTCTTTCTTAGTCCAAGGTAGAGTAGAGTGTACATAGTAGAATGATTACTTTCTCTCATTGACACCATATACATTTTCCTTTTATATACATTAACCTGAACAGAGTAATTAAAACAAATGATTCTCTCTTTAAAAATACTATATTGTATTTGAGCTAAACAACTTCAACTCTTTATTGAGTACATAAAAAAATTCTTGAAGAACCAAAAAAAGGCAATTGAAGAAGAAAATTATAGAACAACGATTGCATCTTTGCTACACTTAATAATTATTGTAACTAAAAATTTGTGGTGTCACTCAATTCTACCTTGTATTAGAAGATCATAAAAGAAATGGAAGGTTTTATAAAAAAAAGAAAAATAGCTTACAGTAAATAGACTCAATATTAGTGTGAGGTGAGGAATTTGACACTGAACTTTTTTTTTTTCTTTTCCACCCCATCTGAGGTTTACATGCAACACCATTATACTGTATTCTAGATACTTCCTAATTGTAGCTAGTCCGTCAAAGTATCCTATTTTACGAACTTCAAATAGATGCTATGTAAATTAATACCTTCATTTGCTTGCCATAAGGATCATATAACGATGCTTAATTTTTTTTTTAAACTCAGTATATGGTCCAACAACCGACTAATTCGAGGGGACCAATCAACAATCCCACCGCCCACTTACGGGGGGTCCCATCTAAAGCCAAAACAAAACTTTGTATGAACTTGCCCACCAAATTTGGCACCAGAATGAATCGAATTTGAGACCTTGAGAGAAGCACATTCTAAGATCCCAAGCCAACCACTAGGCCAACCTCAAATGGGTTATGATGCTCAATGTTATTGAAGTTTAAAGGAGAATATAACATATCACCTTTGAAGCACGTGTACTTGTAAAACGGTGACGTACCCGTACCAGATACGCACCCGTACCAAGTGGTGCTTCATTTTTGCTCATTATTGTATCGTGAGTGAATTTTCTGGCTTTCTCCTATACATTAATATAACAATATAATGTTATTTGTGCGTTTGCGTTTCTATGATGTTGTAACTAACTCTAAATTTCGACTTTTTAAACTTCTAATGTAATTTTTCTTGTTGTGAATTGAAGCGTACAAATGCTTCATGTTATATTCTATAACAAAACTTATGATTTTATTGACGTAAGAGTTTATTATAGACTTTGATTACATGTTGGGCAGATCTTACATGTTATTATCAGTTTGTCAAAAATAAGTAGCATTCGATTATTGTGTCTGGTTGGGGAGGAAGGAGGATATTAAAGAAAAACAGAAACTGATAAAAGGTAGTCTCAAAGTTTGGCACAAAAATCACACTCAAATTTTAGATGCCAAAATTATTGATGTTTAGGCTAGCATGGGAGCTCTTGATTCTAAAGGTGAGGATTTTCCTCTTGAGGCAGAGGAGGTTGAGGAAGTCCACTCCTTATCGGTAAATACTGGCATGCAATAGCAGAGATATAGAATGAATTGGTTGAAAGAAGGTGATTCTAACTCCAAATTCTTTCACGGAATTATGCCATTTAGACAAAGAGCAAATTCAATTGTCTCTCTCTTAGTTAACGGGTCCCAAATTGAACAAGTGGAATATATTAGAAGTGCAGTTTTCAACCATTTTCCTAATCATTTTTGCGATATTAACTTCGATAGGCTTAATGCGGAAAATCTTACTTTCAAAACTCTTAATCTGATGCAAAGTGGTGAATTAAAAAAAAAACTTTTTGTGTTGAAGAGGTGAGATAGGTGGTGCGGGACTGCGATGGTTTCAAGAATCCGGGGCCCAATGGAATTAACTTTGGTTTCATTAAGGATTTTTTGTGTGAGATTAAAGAGGATTTTATGAGAGTTATCTCTAAATTTCATCGGAATGGGAAGCTATCTAAAGGAATAAACAATAATTTTACAGCTCTTAATTCTATAATGGAAAGCTCTCATCATTAGACAGATTTAAGGCCAGTCTCTTTGGTTGGGAATTTGTATAAAGGGTCGGCTAAGGTGTTATCTAATAGACTATGTTGTGTTAACGGAAGCCTTATTTCAAATTCTTAATCAACTTTTGTTCATGATAGAAAAATTATTGATGGTATGTTAATTGCAAATAATGGTGGATGATGATCGTGGTTTGAAAAAAGAGTTATTGCTTTTTGATGTCAATTTTGCAAATGCTTTCGATTATGTTAACTGGCACAACCTTAATGTCATTATGATAAAAATGAATTTACCTATTTTATGACGCAAATGGATTATGGAATGTTTATTCTTCATCTATGCTGGTGAATGGTTGTCCAACATATGAGTTCAGGCTTGAAAGAGGGCTTCGACAGGGTGATCCTCTTTCGTTGTTTCTCTTTTTAATTACAGTTGAAGGCGTAAATGTCATGATGAATGCATTTGTCTGTGCTGATTTATTCTTACAAGGTTGGCTATATAAATCGTGTGTTTATTTCTCACTTGAAATTTTCCAATGATACTTTGTTAGTAGGAAATAAAAGTTGGGCAAATATCTGATCTTTGAACGCTTTGCTCCTGCTTTTTCGAAGCGATTTCGGGTCTTAAGTTCAATTTACATAAAAGCGTGCTTGTTGGTGTTAATATGTCTGATTCCTGGTTAAATGGTGTAGGAGGTTGAGGGAAGATAAATGTTGTCTGTGGTAATAGCTCAAGAGATTAATAAAGGGCCATAGCGTTGAGAATCACCAAAGCTATACCACGCTATATCTCAACACTACGGTTTGATAAGACTCTTGTCGTATGGCAATAAGACCCGATAACCTTACACCCTCAATTGGAAAGGCCGGGCACCTGAACCTACAAATTGTGCGTGTTAAGTACCATGATTGTGCATCTAATCGAATCTAGCTCCCTTATCTAGTGACAGGGTGAGGGAGAAACCAACCCTCAATTGAGATGATGTCCAGTAGCTAATTAACACGATGGTGGAGTGACCATCTCCCATTAGACCACTTGGTTCGCCTTGAAGCCGGTTATGAAAGATATAACTATATGTATGACAGAGTTGGGAGAAGCTAATAAACGGCTGCAGCCCTGCGAGACATAGTAGTTATATCAGAATATAACATTGTGTATGTCAAAGACTAAAGATGCTTTGAACCGGCTATAGATCTGAGCGACACAAGAAGCTATACCTAAGCTATAGCTCTGTAAATCGCAGTAATGTTTTATCATAATTGAACCTTGTTCTTAACCACACCTTCCATCCTGAGATATTCTGAAGACTTTAACGTTTTTCCCAACTTAACTTTTTTTACTTTTATTGTTGTGACAAATGTCCTATTTTATTTTTCTCCAAACAAGTTTTGTGCTGAAAAGCTATTTGAAGCTATAGCTCCACATTTTTTGCGGTATTGATATCTTTTTATACTATAACTTAGACAGTGTATACTTGCACCTAGTCTTTCCATCTTAATATACTCATAGTGTTTTGGGAGACACCAATAACAAATTCAAAACTATGACAAACATGTTTTCTCTAGTTTGGGGGAGGGTGGTGAGGCTTTGAATTAGTGGAGGAGGTTGTTGGCATGGGAGGAAGAACTAGTGAGTGTTGGACGCTATTACATTCTATTATTTTGCAAGCTGACACTACTAGAAAAAGCAAAATTAGAGAGGGAAATTAGTGAGGGAAAAATTAAAATTCCTCACAAATTCCTTGGTCGCAAAATTTAGTGACCGAATTAGAGAGGGATTTCACATTTTCCCTCTCTAAAATTCCCTCACTAATTTTTTCTTTTTTAGTAGTGTGATGTGGGTGACAAGTGAATTTGATAACTTCATGTATCTTCAAAATACAATGTTACTACTGTTTACATTTATTTGACATCAATGGATCAACCTATCAACAACGAACACACAAAAATAATTTGGGACAAGGAGGTTCCTCTTAAAGTCAATATTTTGCTTGGCGTTTATTACGTGATCGCCTACCAGTAATTTGACCATCTATTTTATTCATGCGTCTTTTTCGGTAAAATTTGGTTAGATATCTACAATTAGCTTGGTTTAGTTTCGGTCAAGTTAGCTTGATTTGGATCACTGGGTGGCTTTTGATAAAATATTTGTTTCGTCTTAAATTTGATTTGGCTCTCTTGTGTTTCAATTATTTGGGGAGACTAGAATGAAAGAATTTTCCAACAAAAGTGGGACTCATTACAACATCTCAATTCTTCTGGTGGCTGAAGGCAAATATCATCCTGATATTGCTTTTAGCTACCATAGATGGTGGTTTAAACCCTTTTTATGTTTGAGAGTTATTACTTAGTTCCATTTTAGTGTTTTTTAGCGAACTTATTGTGTGGCTTTTTTGCTTTGTTTTCTTGAATTACTGATGTAACTAGGCATGGCAATGGGCGGGGTGGGGACATGTTTTACCTTCCCCGTCCTCATACCCGTTTCTCATATACTTACTTGTTACCCTACCCATGCTCAACGGGGACGAGAAATTGAATCCCATCCTCGTCCCCGACGGGTTCGGGTATCTCTGCCCCATCCCCGTCCCCGCATTGAGTAATTTTTTTTAACAAAAAATAGAAGTTTTTTTTGCATCCCCAAAAGCAATGTTGTAATACATTATCCAACAATATGTTCACTTTAACATTTCTTATACGCAAAGATTTAGTTGCTCGTTTAAATATCAATGATAGTTTTTATTAACATGACAATTATCAAACAAAATAACATGGCATATCAACATAAAGTAATTTTTTACATTTGGGACGAGTTTGGGTATGGGTTCGGGGTGGGTACATATATACCTGTTACCTGTCCCATACCCGTGTTTTGAAATTGAGGAAAACCCATACCCATACCCAAACCCAGTCAAAACGGGGAAAATCCGTCAAATTAGGTTTGGTTCGGGCGGGTAACCGCGGGTATGTGGTTTGTTGCCATGCCTAGATGTAACTATTACTTTTCTCTCTTAGTTCTTTTTTGGCACTTCTTATGTGGGAAATACTAAGTTGTTTGGTTAATATATTTTATTTTAGCTTCAAAAAAAAATTAAAATAATAATAATATAGCCATTGTGTATTTCTTTCTCCAAATAAATATTTCTATTAATCAGGTAGTAGAACTAAAGTGGTTAAGATGCCCCTCTTAAGATGAATTGTTAGAAAAACCCGAGTTTGAGAATTCACTTAGTTTTCAGCCAATCTCTAAATTATCAGGGTCTCTTTTCTCGAGAAATCGAATCATTAACACCAAAAAAAACCGTAAAATGGAGAGGATTTCAGTATATTGAGCCTTAAAGTTAAGCATAAGGTCAAATGTATCTACTCAATATTTAAAATCAAATACATTTGCTTTTTAATTTTTTTGTGTGAATTAGGTATTTGACATTTATTGCCATTTATAAAAAAAAATTGTATATAGCATGCAATTTTTTTTTGGTAGATATATATAGCATGTAATTAAGTTTAAATAAAAGATCAAATGTATGTAGTCTATAATTTTTTTTGGAGCCTTAAATTTGAACAGAAGGTCAAATGTATGTACTCAATATTTAAAATCAAATTCATTTGCTTTTTAATTTTTTTGTGTCAATTAAGTTTGGCATTTATTGCCATTAAAAAAAAAAAAGGTATATGACCCGTAGTTAAATGTAAACAAAAGATGAAATGTATGTAGTCTATATTTTGTTTTGTTGAATGTATGTAGTCTATATTTTTTTTACAAAGTATGTAATAATTTTCTTTTTTAATTATAATTTTGTTTGAACAAACTAAAACGCATCACTAAGCAAAAAAGATAGTCAAAATTAGTTTGTTTTTCCAAATGCGCTCCTGAAACGCTGTCCTATAAGTACGATGACAAGCTAGCAAACAACACTGTAACAAAAAAAACAACACAGAGAATCACAAAGTTCCCTTTCTTTGTGTATCAATTTTTTTGCTATTCTTCCATCACACTAAACAATGTTTCTTCTCTTCGATTTTAGGGCTGAAAACAAGAGATGATACTGTTTACTTTGTGGATGGTTGGCAACAATTTGCAAAAGACCATTCCTTGAAAAAAAATGATTTCCTTTTCTCAAGTATAACAGTGAATCACTCTTTGAAGTTTTAATCTTTGATGGAGATAGATTGTGTGAGAAAGCATCTTTTTATTTTGTTGGAAAATGTGGACATGCTCACATTTTGCGTTCTTTGCTTTGCTAACCCTTTATTCTAATTGATCATGTCCACGTTTTCTAACAAAAAAAAAAGAAGCCGCTTTCTTGCATAAGCTATCGCCATCAAAGATTAAAACATTAAAGAGTGATTCACCGTTTTACTTGAAGAAAAGGAAATCATTTTCTTTGAAGGAGTGGTCTTTTGCAAATTGTTGCCAACCATTAAGTGAACAATATCATCTCTAGTTGTCAGCCCTGTATAAACAAAACCAAAGAACATCACTGAGCAAAATTATCAGTAGAGTGATCTAAAAAACATCATCGCATCTTCTCTTAAGGGGTCTTTTGATTCTCATTACCTGGAGCTAGAAAATGGAATCTATGAACAAGGAAACCATACTACGTACTCGTTCTTGAGTTTCTCGAGGAAGATAATTTGAGTGAAACATTGCACAAGTTTTTGTTTTTCTTTCAGTTTTTTCCATATATATATATATGGTGAGTAAATTAACAAGACGGGCCAATTCATATGACTCTTCAACATGTGGTTGAATTTGTCGTTTCAAAGACCATCTACAGTCGAAATGAGTCAATATTAGCAACAATTTGTTTTCAAGGATGGATAGAATAATAGACTAGATCTTTCATTTTTCTTGATCGTTGGCTCCATGTGAAAGAATTTATTTTGTTTGTAAGGTTTAAGAAATTGATTTGTTCATGTACTTTTGACTTATGAAATTTCTATATGTATTGATCACATATATTTGGATTTCAAAAGTGGATAGAGAATGTTCCAACTGATATAGCCAATTTGATCGTATTTTCATTATTTCAACATTTGAATGAAACTTATTTTATTGTGAAAAAAACTAGAACCGTGAATTGAAATTGGAAAAATGTGTTTAATTTTTGTTTTGTTTTGTTTTGTGTTTGCACATGAGCTAAAATGTAATATCTTCTTCAATTTGAAGTATTTTGAAGATATACACTCCATGAAAATGTTCTTTTGAGATTAGGAAGCAAAAGTATTTTGAAGTCTTGGCAATGAATTGATCGTTATCATCATTATTATCATGAAGAATCACAGCCAAATGTGGCCTCAAATATGGAACTTTTGCTTCAATTATACTCTTCATTTAAGCTATTGAAATTACAATTTTATATTTTGTATAATATTATTTAAATCTTAAACTAATAATATTATAAAAGGAACGATTCTATTGCAATAGTGCTTTGGACTCGAACATGTGGTATAGTCTGATCGATCTTAACCATCCAATCAGGATCGAGTGCTAAAGTCCTCTTCAGATCATTACAAGTGTCCCTCATGACACCCGTCCAAGTGAAGCTTTGATAGTCAAAAACCTACTTATCTCCTATAAATATTAATGCTTAGCATTGATGCGGTATCTCCTTCTTACTCATATATTTACCTCACTCTCATTGAACCCTCACTGACTTGAGCACAGGGGCACATGCATGTATACCATCCAAACCGTTGGAGAAATGCTCACGACATACTGTAGTGGATGAACAATGATCACCTCCCTCTTCGGAGTGGATCTCAACCCTCATACCATCTTCTTAGGTACAACAGGATTAAATAGGAACAATACAAGTTAAATAGGAATCCTCAGGCCATCTTTTTAGTTGAATTTTTAGTTAAATTTTTAAACTTTGCCTTTTGGGCTCACGTAATAAAATGTATTGAAATATAGGTCTCGTTTGTTAACGGAATTGACAAATCGCTCCACCAACTAAATGGTCATGCACTACCATCCATTGAATCAAGAAAGAGCTCTTAGTCCGTAAATATTACTAAAAAGATAGTGTTCTCAAACTAAGTAAATATTACTTTCAAAAACTAAGTACAAAAACATAGTGTTCTCAAACACTTAACAAGCATTAGCTTCATTTTTTCACTAAATCCCTAAAACTTTTCAAATAACAAGAGAAGATGAAGAACTTACATATTTAGAACTATGCAGAAGGATATGAAAAAATTCCGGAACTGTCAGAATCATCCTTATGATCCCTAATTCCCCTATAAACAATTCAGAAAATATATTGAAACCAAACCATTCCAGAAACATTGAAATTTCTAAGAAAAAAAAATCAATAACCGCAAATCAATTTAGGAATAGAAACACTAACCACGAAAATATCTACAAAAACAAAGAACAACCAAACACAAATCATAATTTAATTAGATCTCACAAATGAAATAAAATAGTCCGCGGTAGTTTTGAACTGATGAACATCACAGAGATCAAAACTTTCAGGGAATATGCATCACTAATTATAAAAATTGATGTGTGAATGAGAGATGGGAGAGATGATTAATTGAACATGAAATGATTAACTGAGCATGATTAAAAGGGGAGGTGAAGGGCGACTGTGGTGGTGGTGAGTGGAGGCTTATGGTGGTGATGAAAGATGGGTGAGAAAAACACATTATATGAGAAGACATCAGCTGGGGGTAGTGTTTTGTTCTTATTTTTTTATTAAATAAATCTCAACCCTTAAATTTAATCTTGCCACATGTCTTACATCCAAAGCCTAAATGGACTAAATGAAGCATATCTTGACTCATACTCCATCCGTTTCAAAATACATGTCCATTGTGGATAAATTGTAGTAACCAAGAAACCAAATAAATTTTGTTATTTTTGATGAAATCGTGTGTGTGTTTTCTATAATACCCTTAATCATTTATTATTTCATTCTATTTTTTCTCTTTGTACAATAAATATATAAGGGTATTATTGACAAGACAATAATTAATGTTGCATTGAAACTTGAAAGTGACAATTATTGTGAAACAAAATTATTCTCCAAAATGGACAAGTATTATGAAACGGAGAGAGTATAGAATGTTTTGAATTTGCTTCTTTTCTTGCCAATGCTACCAGGCTGGCAATATCTAGTGCTGATGTTGTAGCAGCTGGGATGGTGAGTGGAAATCCTTCCTCGTTTTCTCAATCACTTGAAGAAGTCGAAGATTCCTTATTGCCCGGTCCTTCAAATCGAGGTATATCTTGGCAAGTTTTTTGCCGCATAAAGTTTATCGGAGATACACAGTCGATATAAAATAGTTTTACATTGACATCCAAAGAAAATTCTTTATATTGTCACCTAAGCATAGTTTGTAAGTGCGATTTAAAATAACCGACAAAAGCATCGAGAAGTAGTAAATGCTAATTCCATGACTTGATTGATCTATATAATGACTGAAATAGATAAAGAACTGTTACAATCATTCTATTGTCAATTCTTGGGATGTTTGTTTATGTGTCAACTCCATTGTCGAATTCACATGTTATTTAATTTCTCGGAGTCTCCATTTCAAGAGTACTTAATACTCCTCTTGCAATGACGGATTACCAAAGTAACAACCATGATCAGCAAACGAGACCGTTGCTGACTGCAAAATCGGATAAAGACGTATAATTTGAGCATGTATCTTTTATCTTTATTTGCAATAGCATTGCTCTATTGGCAACTCATTACAGGTTGTGCAGGTTGCATCTACCGTTACACCTCAACCATCACAGGTTATTTGATGAACTTCCTAGAACTGTTGTTTGAAAATTACATCAAGGATCAACTGTGACAAGCATGGAGTTTCATCCTTCAATTCATTCCATGCTAGCTGCAGGTCAGTTAAAATACAACACGTTTTTTTATAAAACAAAAACTTAAGTAGTCTTTTTACTTACCTAGAAAAGTCATTGAAATTGAAACAATTGGTTGTGAAAATGGTGAAATTTCACTTTGGGAAGCAAGGCTGAGAAAGAGGCTGATATCAAAATCTTTCACAATATGGAAAGTTTCTAATTGTTCCGTAAAATTTCAGGTCTACATTCAATTATTCAACTGCATAATTTCACATGGATCATGCAAATCTGTTCAAAGAATACTCTTTAAATTTTTTATCTAGTACTATAAAAAAATAGATTCTATCAAGTATTAAATGATGACTGCACTGCTAAGGTATTTTTACAAAGTAAATTTGTTTTTATATATGATAAAAATCCAGAATTTTCATGTGATGCACAACTAAGTTGAATGGGACGTAGGCATCTAGACCATTTCTTTGATATTGTTTGGAACCTTAAATCTACCGATCGAATGAACAATATATCAGGTGAATGTATAACCCAAGCTACTCAGAAATATTTAATGAGACAATAAGCCTTCATATTAAATCATAACACCATAATACTGTTGAGGATTTGACTTCCTCACTAGGGCTTGAAAAACATTATAGATTTGCATACCCTCGGTTATTTATTTTGCACCTTTTTTTTCTAACTTCATATGGTCTCTCCCTTGTGACTGTGGCCATGAAAGAGGACTGAAAAGTGCTCTGCAAATTGCAGAGATCAACATTTCACAATCAAATCAGGTTTATACGCTTTAGCATATGTTGACAGATTTTGCTTCACTTAAATTTTTCTCTTTATTTTTAATATCTATATCTATCTAATCTACCTTTTATTTATTAATAGTTGAATTATCTAAGCTCAAGTAAAAGTGAAATCACAAAGGATCGAATCTGGGTGATATTAAGCTAAAGTGAGAGATGTGTATAATTGAATAAGAAATCATTTTACTCGATAATTACTCTTACAGTTACTCTCTTGAGAAAGAAAAATAACTCATAAGTCAAAGTTTATCAAATAGAGTTAAAACTCATATAATGAATAATATTTATCAAATAGAGTTAAAAAGTTTGCTGAGACATTTTTTGATAGAAACGTATAGGGACATTAGATATGTTGGAGAACAAGTTTGAAACTACAGTTCTTTACTTAGCATTAAGATTGTAGTTCAATATGCTTCGAAAATTTTCAAACAAGAATAACTTATTGGTGTCTTTATGCTAGCGTTGAACTTATTATAAAAGATTTAAGAAAGACCTGCCCATATGTCCAACATAGAAGTTTTTGAGCATCACACTCTATAATATAAATTAAAACAACCGTGTGTGTTGCACATGTGAATCACAAAATAGATAATTTTATTTTTGGTGCTTTTACATATCTTTGGAAAGAGAATGACACAATTTTTCTCTTTTAGGCATTGTTTTCCTTTTCCTCGCTGTTGTATTCATGAGTAATAATGCTCGTTCCATCTTGAACTTCTAGTGAGTTTTTAATAAGCATATACAATCCCCCCCAATGAAGAATATGCTTATGTTTCGTACATTGCAGTCTTCGTGGTTTCGGCACCTGCTTAATCAAAGGTAATAATTTTTTTTATTTAAACTGCAACCATGACTCAAAAGTAAATGGATACAAAAACCGCATAATAAGAACAGACGAGATTCAGATTTGATCGGGGAGTAACGGCAGTACCTTTCAGTTATTTGAGTTTAGTGTTGCAAATTAGAACTTGTGTTTAAATTATGGGATCTGATTATTCCATTCACAAAGTGCTTTAACTCTTCACACATTAATTATGTTAATAGTTTTTTTGTTAGTGACACCTCTTATATCATTTGTAGCTTAATTAATCATGTTCGTCTTGGCTAAAAATTGTAAATGTTTTTTATCCACTTTGATTCGGCAGTATCAGCTATGCAAGAATCCAATCCCAAATCCAGACATCAAAACATTGTTAAATCCTAATGAAGAGGACTTCGCATGCCTTGAGAAGGACTTCGCATGCCTACTTCGGCTATACTTCCTAATGTAGAGGATGCAAATAATCCATCATATGCAATTGCAGTATGAACATATTTTTTCTATTTATTTTCATCTTCATTGATTAAATTGTTATTTTCTGTTCTTGATATTGCAAATTTGTACATCAACTGAGGAAAAGGAAAACAATGCTCAAAAGAGAAAAATTGTATGATTCTTTTTCCAAAGACATGTAAAAGCACCAAAAATAAAATTATCTATTTTGTGATTCACTACTTGTGCAACACACAAGGTAGTTCAAAAACATCTAGTTTGGAAATATGGATAGGTCTTTCTTAAACCATTTATAATAAGCTCAAAGGTGGCATAAAGACACCAATAATCTATTCTCGTTTCACAATTTTTGGAGCATATTGACCTACAATCTTATATATTCAACATTCATTAAAGCTAAGGTAATTTTATGCATAATAAACAAGACATTATTTTCATATCAGAATAAGGTTTTATAATATTATAATGTCGAATAGATTTTGTTTTTGTTTTTCTCAAATAGATATTTTTATTTATCGGTATTTGCATAATCATATGAAGAGATAGTACTATATATACGATAATATTCGGTATATATACATATATCCTCAATTTAATCTCCAAAGTGTCACTATCTTTCCAATTTATCTATAAAATATATAAATATAATAACTTTTCATATGATAAAGAAAGTTTGATACAAAAATCTCTCTTTTGTATTTATCTTTCTCTTAAATGAATTTCTCCATTTATTTTAAAAGATGAACACGGTCTAAATATTTAGAAGTTAAGTGTATTGTTCTTTTTTACAAGCATATTACTCATCCTTCCAAACTTCAATGTTGAAGTGTATTCGAAGTATCAATCTATGATGCTTTTCAAGTCCTAGTAAGGAAGTAAAATCTTCGCAACAAAAAAAAAAATATGAATCCACCATAATGTACACCGTTTTAGCAACAATTATTTTTATGTATAGTGTTAGTTTCGACTGCCGTAATGTACAAAGTTTTATAATTTTTTTTTTGCATATAGTGGCAGTCTTAGCCACAGTAATGGTCATTTTATTTAACAAAAAACAAAAACCGCTGAGATAACAATTACTAGTAATGCTAGCTAGCTTGTATATGTTGTTAGTGATGCTACTGGGCCTTGTCCGTGTTCATCAAGCACCTTATTAATCCCACATAATAGCCTCTCGTAGAACCAAAATCTGGCACAACATAGTCTCTGATTGGCATAACATGTTCAATGTTCAATTCAAATCACAAGCAGAAATGCATAAACAAATGGCTATAAATATATAGCTTAATATTTATTCCTTTATCTTGTGCAATTTACTAACTTGTGCTATAAATTAAATATGAATCCACGACAATGTTTACATCTTTAAGATTTTTATTAGTTGAGTATCATAACTTCAACATAGTTGTTGCCACACACACTGCTAGATGAACCTTATTTGCGAACTTGTTGTAGAACGGAGTAGTATCAATTGCGATATAACCCACCAATATAACCTAAAAAAAATACACCGTATTTAATCAATAAACATTCATCATATCTGTTGTGAATCCTAGCTCGAACCTCACACCAATGAATAACAAGGATGTGTGGAGCAAAGGAAAGGAGTAACCACACTATCAAAGTGAACACAAGCAACAACAACAACATACCTAAAAGGTACTAAGTGTAGAACTAAAGACAATGACACAAACAATAACAAAGCATAAAGAGATATGGAAGCTTAAAGAGAAAAAAAACAAACACTCAAGAGATGGTAACCTAGTTCAGTCAATATGACCTACTCTGGGGGAGAGAACAGCTCTCCAATCCACTATGAAAGATGTTACATAAGATTACAAGAAATTAGACTTAGTTCTTAATCTCTACCCTTTGCTTGACTCAATACCCTCATATGATTTTCCCTCACCCAAGGTGATTACAATGTTTATCCAACCCAAGAGACTCTCCTTACAAAGGTACTCAACCCTCAAGTTCTCCCCTTTGTAAACCCTAGACCTCTTGCTTTAGCTCACCTTCAAAGAATGCAGGAACCACTTAAATACTAGACACATAAGTACCAAATCGCGCCACGATTTGCACCTACCGTGCCACGATTTCCTCTTTTTAGCCGTTGTGAATAGTCACTTTCAAAACAATTTGCTCAAGAAGTTGTCTTAATCGTGTCACGATTTCCTAAATCGTGTCACGATTTCCTGTTGCTAGAAATCACCCGTTCTGCCAACGAAATCGCGTTGCAGCTCTCCAAAATCGTACCACGATTTTGTGCATTCCCAGAATCACAATTTTAAGGCAATATACAACAATATCTAACATCTTTAGAAATCAATTTGAAATTCCAGTCAACTAATTTGAAACAGGCTGAACCTATTGCATAAAAACAGATAACTCTTAGTAATATCTGTACATTAATGATCATTTACTACTAGTTCATGCACAATGCGCACTAGAAGCATGTATATATATTTTTTTTCCTTAAAACATGAGAATGCCAATGCATTCACTTAGAACACATATTTGAGCTTCCCATTTTGTGTTCTCAAGTGGATCTCGTACGCACGCACACACATTTATTTTATAATTTTTGAATATTATTATTTGAAAAACAACTGATAAGATGCAAAAGAAACCATTTAAATAGCTTGATTTGCACTTGTTTTAGAGTATTTTGTTGTAGTTGTGAAAGTGACTTAAAATTGAAGAAATTGGAGTTCTGATGCTGTCAACTCGGTGACCGAATTGACTGGCTCGGTGGCCGAGTTTGCTCTGTGGTTTTTTTAAGCTTTGGTTCGTGAATTTTCGGTGGCTGAATGGATGTATTCGATGGCCGAAATTGATAGCAGGAAATAACACAGAAACGTATTTTCGGGCCTGGATTCGTTCCAATTTTATGAGGTATAAATATAGACTTTGTATCATAGTAAACTTTGAGATAGAGGGGGCTGAAACAAGGGTTTGGGAGACAACACAAAACTAGGGTTTGTATAGAGGTTGCTCTTTGCAACAAACACTAGGATTGGGGTTGATTCACCTTGGAAAACACTATTATATATGATTGAGTCTCTTGGTTACGGGAAGAGATTGAGACTTTGGGTAGAATTAGGCGGGATACTTATTCTTGTAACCCATTGATATCTCTTTTGTAAAGTTACTCATCATTATAGTGGAACGGAGGGCTGCTCTCTCCCCCAGACTAGGTCAGTTTTGGATGGAACTGGGTAAACAAATTCTTGTGTTCTCACATTCTTTCTCTCGTTTTTTTCTACTTTTGTTTGTGTTTATAACTATTACCCACTTGTATTGGTTGCTTGATTATTACTTGCTCCTCACATCAAGTATTTTATTGGTGTGATTTTTCATCAAATTCACAACAATTGGCGCCCACCGTGGGGCAAGGATCAAAGGATAATCAAGTATCACGGGTTCGAAGTTGGATATTGAGAAGTTTACCGGAGATAACGATTTTGGGTTATGGAAGGTAAAGATGGAAGCGGTGTTAATACAACAAAAATGTGAGAAAGCTTTGAATGGTGAAGGTGCGTTATCGGTCACCATGTCACGAGCGGAGAAGACCGAGATGGTGGACAAGGCCAGGAGTGTCATTGTCTTGTGTCTCGGGGATAAAGTTTTGAGAGAAGTAGCGAAGGAACCTACCGCGACATCGATGTGGTCAAAGTTCGAATATTTTTATATGACAAAGTCTTTGCCTCATCGGCAATTCCTAAAACAACAACTTTACTCATTCAAGATGGTAGAGTCAAAGGCCATCATGGAGCAACTTACGGAGTTCAACAGAATCCTTGATGACTTGGAGAATATTGTCTCTGAGGGTTATGAGGATGTAGGTGTTTTGGTTGTGTGTTGTTTGGAGGATGAAGAAGGTGATGTTTCTCACCTTGGAAGTAATGCCTGGTAGAGCGGTGGTCTTCTGGAGAGACGTTAAACACTCAACATCAGCCTGGAGAGGCGGTGGTAAGAATACTCATGATCAGTCAGGAGAGGCGGAGACAAAAATATCATGATCTACCTGTTGAGGTGGAGTTTCAAGGTTGAAGACATAGTGGGATGTACACATTTGCTAGTTGAGAGGTTGGAAGCTCAGCTTTAGGTGGAGTTGAACACACCGGGAATGGTACGACTATGGAGAACCTTGGGTGCTATGCTGTAGTGATGAGCAAGGGATTTCTTCATGAAGATGGAAGGCATTCCGGAGGTTGAAGAATGAATGACACGACTTGCGGGATTACCCTATAAAGCCAAGGGTGATTGGATGCAAGGAGATCTTCAAGAAGCGGGAGATGTTCCGTGTTGAAGAGGTTATGGTGGATAATGCGGATTGTGGAGCTACCTAAAATTCCTAGTGTAGTTAGACTGCAAGGCTCTTTGAGAAGGCGGAAGACGTTGCGATGGCTGAAGAGGTTAAGGTGGATACTTGTGGAAATACCTAAAATTCCTAGTGTAGTTGGACTGCAAGGACCTCCGAGAAGGCGGAAGACATTCTGATGGCTAAAGAGGGTTAAGGTGTGTACTTGTGGAGCTACCTAAAATTCCTAGCGTAGTTGGATGCAAGAATCCTCAAGAGGCGGAAGACATTCCGATAGTTGAAGAGGTTAGGTGTAAACTTGTGGAGCTACATGGTGTAGTGAGAAGCAAGGGAAAAAGCAGCATGGTGGTTGATGTTAAATTAACATCACCACTAATTTAGAGTCAAGGTGGAGATTGTTGTGAAAGTGACTCAAAATTGAAGAAATTGGAGTTCTGATGCTGTCAACATCGGTTGCTGAATTGACTGGCTCGGTGGCCGAATTTGCTCTGTGGTTTTTTTCAGCTTTGGTTCGTGAATTTTCGGTGGCCGAATTTGACAGCAGGAAATAAAAGAGAAACGTATTTTCAGGCCTGGATTTGTTCCGATTTTATGAGGGATACTTTTACTATAAATATAGACTTTGTACCAGAGAAAACCTTGAGATAGAAAGGGCTGAAACAAGGGTTTGGGAGGCAACACAAAACTAGGGTTTGTATAGAGGTTGCTCTTGGCAACAAACACTAGGGTTGGAGTTTATTCACCTTGGGAAACACTATTAGGATTGAGTCTCTTGGGTACGGGAAGAGATTGAGACTTTGGGTAGAATTAGGTGGGAGACTTATTCTTGTAACCCATTGATATCTCATTGGTAAAGTTACTCATCATTATAGTGGAACAGATAGTTGCTCTCTCCCCCAGACTAGGGCAGTTTTAGACCGAACTGTGTAAACAAATTCTTTTGTGTTCTCTCTTTCTTTCTCTCGCTCTTTCCTACTTTTATTTGTGATTATAACTAGGCTAAATTGCATTTTTGGTCCCTTAACTATTTAGAAAGTATCGCTTTGGTCCCTTAACTAAATTTCGATTTATTTTGGTCCCTTAACTTCTCTCTGTTACACATTTTGGTCATTTCTATTAGTTTTAATTCAAAAACATTAGGTTTTCTTCATTTTCATCGGAATTTTTTTTGGGATTCTTGTTGTTGAAGGTTGAAGGAGATGATATGAAGATGAAAAAGAGGAGAAGAAAATGAAGAAAACTTAACGTTTTTGAATTAAAACTAACGGAAATGACCAAAATGTGTAACGGAGAGAAGTTAAGGGATCAAAATAAATTGAATTTTAGTTAAGGGATCAAAGCGATACTTCCTAAATAGTTAAGGGACCAAAAATGCAATTTAGCCTTATAACTATTACCCACTTGTATTGGTTGCTTGATTATTACTTGCTCCGCACATCAAGTATTTTATTGGTGTGATTTTTCATCGAATTCACAACGGTTGTATTTTGCATGGTCGCTGTCTGGTGTTTTATTTGTGTTTCAGGTGCTTGGCTGTTAGAAGCAAAAACGGGAGAAAAAGATGCTAAAAAAGGTCATGATGGTCACAGGGCAAGGAATGACGGGCGTCATGCATTATCAAGGACGACCGTCAACACTGAAGGTAATTTGCAATCGGACCAAAAGAATCAAAATGACGTAAAAAAATATCGATAACAAAATCGTTACCTCAACTTAAGTTACGAGACAACGATAATAATTTTACCAACTACTTTTTATTAATATTTCTAAATTTTTAAATGAATCTTATAAAAAATTAGGATTACTTCAATTTATTGCAAAGTCAAATGTATTTTTTTGGTACAGAAAGTCAAAATGTATTTAGTCTATATTCAAATTTAAATTTAATTTAAATATATTTTCTTTTTGATAATATTTAAGACAAGTTTGAATATTATATTACTGAGATGCTTTTTTGTGCACTGTTTTCTTTTTGCAATGTGATAAGCACAGTTACTTATCAGGTTGTGTCCAAGTACGATAATACACAACTTACGAACTTGAAACAAATTAATCCATCACTGTCACTTTACAGAGGCAAAAACGTTGTCATTTTCCTCTCCCATTTGCATATTATAAGCCAAAAAAAATACATCACTATGGAAAGAATGGCATCTTTGAAGAAGGATCTGAGGCTACTCGTTCTTCAATATCTTGACGAAGAGGGTTTCAAGGAAACCATGCATAAGTAAATCTCTTTGTTTTTACGGTTTCAAATAATTTTGTTCTTTGTTTCAGTTTTCATGTGTTTATTTTGTGTTTTTAGGGTGGAGCAAGAATCTGGTCTCTTCTTCAATTTAAAGTATTTTGAAGAGAAAATCCTTGCTGGAGATTGGGATGAGTGTGAGAAGTACCTCAATGGTTTTACGAATACTAATGAAAATGAAGGCTCCATGAAAATGCTCTTTGAGATTAGGAAGCAAAAATATTATGAAGCCTTGGAGAGGTAGGACTCTTTATCTTTGTCGTCATCATGACATCATTAGCTTTCAAATAACAGTCACAGTAACGATGGTGGGCTCATGCCTTGATCTTTGATATTAAGCAGAATCATAGTCAAATGCAGTCTCAATTGATTTTTTTTTTCTCTTTCTGTTTGAACAACATCAAAAACTGTTGTGTCGTGGCCCAAATCTCAGTCATATAGCTCTCTTTAAAATGCTAATTAATTAAAACTGGTTTTTATTTAAGTGTTGGTGTTAGTGTATTAGAACATTTTATAGTTGGTTGATTTCAATTGTACAAGGAAATAGCACATCTTATATCGCTTGAAATATTAGTTCATGTTTGTGTTCTAACTTTTTGTTAGATTATTGTCTATTCAAATTGAAGATATGTTAAAATTTGGTTGCATTTTAAATATGGATTTGGTTTAAATACAGGGAGAATGACCAGTTATCACGGTGTGGAGATGGTAGATCATCTAGAATTAAATTGATGGCAAAGCTCAAGAAATTGATCGACAATAATCCCAACATCAATGAGAAACTTATGTTTCCTTCATTGAATTCGTCACGGCTGCAACACCTGATTAATCAAAGGTAAATAAAGATTTTATTATAATAGCCATCCTAGTTCAAAAGTAAACAGATACGAAAAAAATGCAAGTAGAGAACATACGAGATTGAGATTTGGTCAATTGTGTCTGCATATTTGATTGCAGATTGACTGCATGGGTACCTCTTGATTATGTTTACAAATTACCAATTTGTGTTAATATTTTCTGATGTGATCGTTCCATTCACACAGTACTCTAAATCTATACACATTTATGTTGTTATTATTTGATTCTTTCAATGACATATCTTATATTATTTGTAGAGCTTCATTATCATGTTTTTCTAGGCTAATGTTTTGTCTATGCTCTCTATCCAGTTTGCATTGGCAGTATCAGCATTACAGAAATCAAAATCAACATCCAGACATCAAAACTTTGTTAACCGACAATACTTGTTCTCCACTTCGAAGAGGACATTGCACGCCTACTTTAGCTGTGCTTCCTTCTGAAATTGCAGTATGAACTTGGTTTTTGTATTTATTTTCATGTTCATTCATAAAATTGTTATTTTCGGTTGTTTCTATACATTGGATTGTTGCATTTCCACTTATTATTGCTTAATTTTGTACAGCCATTTCCACCAGTCCCTGCTGCTCCAATTGCTAATGTTGTAGCAGCATGGATGCTGAATGGAAATCCTTCATCATCTCAATCACTTGCTGAGCTCGGAGCTTCTTCATTGCCTGGTCCTTCAGATCGAGATATAACGCTTAATACTCATGAACTGATGGATCACACAATGAGACGGTTGCGGGATCCACAATCTGTGGAAGAGGTACTTGAATATTAGTTTTGCATATTTTCTTTTCTGTTTATTTGTAATAGCATTGTTATATTGACAACTCTTTACAGGCTGTGAAAGTCGCATATACCTTTACATCTCAACCAACGCCTCGGTTGTTTGATGAACTTCCTACAACTATTGTTTGCAAGTTACATCAAGGATCAACTGTAACAAATCTGGAGTTTCATCCATCAATTCATTCTATACTTGCTGGTAAATTATAGTAAAAACCATGTCTTGTTTGTGTTACATGTATAGAAACTTGATTAGTTATTTTACTGACAAAGTTTAATTGAATCAGTTGGTAGTGAAAATGGAGAAATTTCACTTTGGGAAGCAAGGTTACGAGAGAGGCTGATATCAAAGCCTTTCAAAATATGGAATATTTCCAATTGCTCGGCCGAATTTCAGGTTTATATTCAATTATTCAACTGTATAATTACAAATGGATCATGCATATCTGTTCAAAGAATACTCTTTAAAAACATTTAATTTAGTACTATAATAAAATAGATACTGTCAAGTGTATATGAGCGATGAATGCACTGGTAAGGCATTAAAATGATCCTTTATGTTATGGTGGAGTTAAGTAAAATGATCTTTTGAACAGGCTGTGAATTTGAAAGAATCGTGGATATCCATCAATCGTGTATCATGGAGCCCGGATGCGTGTTTTATTGGTAAATATTGTAAAAACAAATTCCGATGTTTTTTCTTGATTAATGCTTTATGATATTTTATTTTCTTTTCAGGGGTTGCTTTTGCAAAACGTTTGATTCATTTATATACCTATCAAGTTCCTAATGGCCTACACGAGCATTTGGAGGTATTTTGAAAAAAAAAATCTAGATGAATCTAATACAATTTTAATTTTTTAACTCTTGATTAATAATGTCTTTGTTTCATTTTTACAGATTGATGCTCATGATGGTGGTGTTAATGACTTGGCATTTTCATTTAAAAAAAATCAGTTATGCTTTGTAACTTGTGGAGATGATAAGTTAATTAAGGTGACAAAAGTTTCTAGTTTATAATAGATTGTATGTAGCTATTTGAACGTATTTTTAATTATTAATATATTGAGAATGATACATACAGATATGGACTTTGGATGGACATAAGATCTTTAGCTTTGAAGGTCATGTAGCACCTGTTTATTCGGTTCTTCCTCACTCGAAGGAAAATATCCAGGTTAAATTATTCTATCACCACCTCTTCACGTTGCGTATATTCTTTTTATTTGATTTTGTGGTTTCCACCTTCATAATTAATGTTCAATTTTGTGATCATTACAATTGATAAACGGTATTAATTAATTTTATTTTCAATATACATGATCGTCGAATACGGTGTAGTGAACTTGACATAGTTGTTAATTATTATGACATCGTATTCATGCAGGTTTTATATTCAACTTCGGTTGACGGGAAGATCAGGGCTTGGAAGTATGATCAGAAGAACTTCCATCTGGAGTTCGATACTACCGAAAAGTGTTGCACCACATTGCTCTATAACGTTGATGGAACCAGGTAAGAAAATGAGGAATAATCAAGAACATACTTTTATTTTTTTGTTTAATTCTAAGTTTTTATGTGAGTTGTAATTTGTTCTTGGATGTTTAGGTTGTTTTCTTGTGAAACAAGTAAGGATGGAGATTGTTTCCTAGTTGAGTGGAATGAAACTCAAGGTACAATAAAAAGAAAATACTCTGGATTTAGAAACAAATCTGCGGGTATTGTGAAAATCGATGCTGCGAAGAATCGATTTTTGGCTGCTGGTGTAGACAACCAGATAAAGTTTTGGGATTTCGGTGGTATCAATGTTCTGACTAGTACAGATGCTGGTGGTGGTCTTCCTGTGAGTATAGTCCTTTTACTTTCGATATAAATTTTTATACATTTTTGTGAAAACAATTTGACATATATAGTTGATGGCTAATGCGATATTGTGATTTATTGTTCAAGGTCATTGTTGTTAAATATTTGAATACAGCAGATTGTAAATCGTAACTAACAGCAGATGTGGTTGTTAAATATATATATCTTTGTGCAAGTTATTAAAACTGTTTGTATAAATTTTTTTGAAAACTCTTTGATGTGGTTGATGCCTTGTGTCAGAGTCTACCTTGCTTGAGGTTCAATAAGGAAGGAAATATTCTAGCTGTTACTACAGCAGATGGTGGTTTTAAAGTCCTGGCTAACGCAGATGGTATCAAATATTTATGGGGCTTTGAAGCATCTAAAGAACCTGTGGACACAAAGGTTTGTATCTGCTATAACTCACTATCTTTAATTATTATTTAGTGTTTTATTACTCACTTGAATTCAATTTCTTCAACATCAAGGAATAAGGTATGCAGGTCTTTTAGAATAGAACACATTAACAATTATTTGATATCAATAACATTTTTATTTTGAGTATATTAGCATGAACACACAAATTACGCATTTTGTTATTTATCAATTGTAGAATGGAGTAATCGTTGGCAGTGTTCAGTGTCGAATAGTTACTATGCCAGATAGTATGGGCCCAACTAACAAGGTATTCCCTTTGCATCCTTTCCTTTAATTCAAAAAGATGTTAAACTAATATATTTCTGTTTTTGTGTCAATTATTTCATTATCATAAAGTTTTTATCCTTTGCCAAGGTTGTTCGTCTTCGTTACACAAATCATGGAGGTGGTCTTCTAGCTTTTAGTTCAAAGGGCATTCAGAAGCTTTGGAAATGGAGCCCTAATGAATTGAATCCAACTGGAAAGGTGATTGTATACAAGCTATGAATACATGCATATTTTTTAATATCAAAGTTTCTGTTACATATATACATGCATGTATTTTGTTATGTCTAAAACATTATGAGTTTTATTGTGTTTGTTTAAAAGGTGACAGCACGTTTTGTTCCTGAACATTGGACACCGAATAATGACATTCTTATGACTAAGGATGTCATGAAAAATTGTGATTCGGCAATTCCGTGCATTGACATCACAGATAATGATTGTTATGTTGTTGCTGCATTCGGAGAAGAAATTTCGATATTCAACATGGTGTTGTCTAAAGTGAGCTTTCAATATTTACAATAACATATTCTGTTTCATCTCAATATTTCTTAGTTGTCGTGAAAAATTATTGTTGAATTTCAGGTAATGTATCATTTTATGAGTCCTCCACCAGCTGCAACATTTCTTGCGCTTAATCCTGAAAACAATAACATAGTCGCAGTCGGAATGGAAGATTCGTTGATTCATATTTTCAATCTGCATAAAGATCAGGTGTTTATTTTAAAAAATAAGCAGATCCAAATTTTATATTTAGATCATTTTAAGAATCATATGTATAATGATTTGAGTCTCTTTGCCTTTTAGCATATAACTAGATTGCAGGGGCACCGAAAGTACATTACTGGTATAGTTTTTTCTCCTCAACTGAAAATAATGGTTTCTTCGGGCGCTGATGCTCAGGTATGTTTAACCGTGACCCTTGTAAAAATATTAGTCAGTGAAGTCAAATAGCAGCAATATAGCATAGTGGATTTTGATGAAATCATAATGAAAACTGCGATGTTTTCCTAACAGATTTTGATTGTGATAAAAGTTCTATCATTTTCCTTCTTTTTTTTTTTTACATTATCCATTTGTTGAGTTTTATGAGCCCCTTTGTTATAGATTTAAAAAGTGATTTTAACTATATATTTCTGAAAATGATTTTTATGATAACATACTCAAAAATAGTAGAACCTATTTCGAACTCATTTGTTATAAATTAATAGAGTAGTTTTTCATTATGTGTTTGTATTTGTAGCTATCTTTCTGGTGTATGGACAAATGGTATAAGAAAAAATCAGTCTCGATTCAAATGCCGAGAGGTGGAAATGCACTTGCAGGTGAGACAAAGGTTCAATTTCACAATGATCAAGTGAAGCTGCTGGTATGCCATGAGTCACAGATAGCAATATATGATGCTTTGAAAATGGAATTAATTCTCCAGGTAAGCACCAACAATTTTTCCGTAAGTTTGCAGCATCGAACTCGGTATTCTGGTGTTTACCACACTCACGCACCTTGCGCACCAACCACTTGCACTAGAAATAGTACTTTTCTCATAAGTTAAAAATGGTAGCTTTTAAGGAAAAATTCTAATAAAAAGGCATCTATATTCTGTGTTCCTGATGAGTTAATTAGTTACCTTATTTTGCTTGTATATAACAGTGGCTTCCACGAGATGGATTGTCTGGTGCTATATCCTCTGCAGCATACTCCTGCAATGGACAAATAGTTTATGCAGCTTTTACTAATGGAACCATTGGAGTATTTGATGCTGTAAGCCTCCGACTAAGATGTCACATCGCTTCATCTGCATACCTAAATCAGACCCCATCCGACAGGTTATTAAGCAATTACATGTTCTTAAACTTAACTAGTTTCCTTTATATTATGATAACTACATATGCTTACATCTGCAGCTAGTTTCCTTTATATTTGTGCTGGAGATCGTTAGATCGAGAGAGAAACAGATCCTAGTCCATTAGGAAATATTTTTTCCATGGGGACTAAATTTTAACAAATGATAAGTAGTAAGGAATATTAAGCCAAAATAAGGGAACAAATATTATAAATTAAAGATTAATACTCAAAACAATCTTTTGTTTGTTAGGTAACAACCGCCTCTAGTTGGCAGGCGTCCTTATATATGTTTGTTGTTTTTTAATAGGAAAATGTTAATGGTTAATTTATCAGGGGTAGGGATATTTGTTAGCATTCGAGATCGAACAAGAACCCTAGTTTTGTCCTTGCATATTTTGTTCTTACTAGAAGTGTGCAATTTTTATCACATGCTAACAGTTTTGGGATATGAAAGTTGGCTAGTTAGGGAAAATAGAATCTGTTTTCTGAAGAATAATAATCCTTACATCTTTGTTTATTTTATACAGCCAAAATGTGTACCCTCTTGTTGTCACAGCACATCCACAAGAGCCTCATCAAATTGCAATTGGACTGTCAGATGGAACTGTTAAGGTTTTAGAGCCCACAGAGTCTGCAGGATCTTGGGGAAACATGCCTCCTGTTAAAGTGGAAATGATGTGATTCATTTGCATTATCATAGTATTTTCTTTCAATAACTGAGTTACTAATAAATCGTGACACTTTAGCATTTAGACTTTGCTAATTTTAATATATTAATATAGCAGGTTTAATTGCATTTTTTATCATCTTAATTTTTTTAATTGTACGATTTTGACCCTCACATTCACCATTGTTTTAAAGACCCGCGTTCATTTTTCGTGGAGTTCACAATTTTTCCTTACAAGATATAATTATCTTATTTTAGTTAAATTTTAAAAAAAAAACATAATTGTTTTGGTTCGTAGTCTTATGTGAACCAACCTAGTTCACTGCCTTGACACATAAACACTACCTGTGAATTTCTATCGAAGACTGCCTCTAGAAATGAGATCCCATATCACTTTCTCTCAATCATACAACCAGTGATTTAACTCAATTACAATCAAATAGGAGAACACCTCAAATAAACAAACCAACTCTTGCAAGATGCACTAGAGTTGTATATAAAAAGACAATAATACAACTCAACTAAACAAACCTACTCTAAGCATCAAGATGACACAAGAGAGGCATACAATTAACAAAGGACAGACACGAAACCCTAGAATGACAATTTTTCAAAATAACGTCTTCGATCAATCTTCACAAGGTTTGAGTCTTCCTTTATTTAGCCAGAGAATGCATGAGCTTATTCTTGAATCGGGCTAAACAATACAGCTGACCCAAAATAGTCTTTAGCTACAATCTTCTAGAGGCAAATATATTGTTTCCTAAAATGTTTAGGATATTGTTGTGAAATAGGATCGGTTCGAAATCACACCAATACTTGTAAAGATGCGTGGAGCAAAGGTAGTGGTAATCTTAGGTCTAAGTGTCTTCAAGCAACAACAACAAAACATACCTAAACTTTATGTGTAGAGCTTAAAACAATGACACTAACAAACATGAAGATAAGAAAGCTTAAGGAAAACAAACACACACAAAATGGTAACTCAGTTCAGTCAATATGACCTACTCTAGGGGAGAGAGCAGCTCTCCGATCCACTATGATAAGATGTTACAAGAAATCAGCCTTCAACCCTAATCTCTACCCTTTGTCTTGACGCACCTCACTCACAAGAACTTACAAGAGATTACACTAATGGAAGCTTATGACCCTTCCAATGATGTAATCTCACTACCCAAGGTGATTACAATGTTTATCACAACCCAAGAGACTATCCCTACAAAAGTACTCAACCCTCAAGTTCCCCCCTTTGTGAACCCTAGACCTCTTGCTTCAGCTCTCCTACAAAGAATGTAGAAAACCACTTAAATACTAGTCACAAACTTCCAAAATCGTGTCACGATTTGGCCCAATCGTGTCACGATTCTGCTTATCCAACCGTTGTGACCAGTCCCTTTCAGGTAAACTTGCTGAGGAAGTTGTTGAATCGTGTCACGATTTCCCATCTCACAAGACATGCTCCCTGCCAAGCAAATCGTGCCACGATGCCCAAATCGTATCACGATTTCTGGGTTGCTTCTGCTTTCACAATTTGAAGCCAATATACAACATATATTAACTTCAATAACACGACAAGGCTTAAACCGACACACACAACTTCTAGAAACACACGCTTCTTGAAGCACAAGCTATATGAATAAATCTTCACTCAAACCTTCAAGGATTTCACGCAGAAATACAATCTTCCAAAAATGCGAAATAAAGTACTTCACCTTAAGCTAAAATGTCGTACTTTCAACACTAGGACATCTGGTACAACATCTTGCTAGAACTTCTTGTTTTAACAAAATGCAGCTAACACAATATAAAAACCAAACATAAACATAGAAACGACAGATAACGGTAATTGTAATTGGTCTTTGAGGATTTTATACTAAAACAAATATAGCTATGCATTTGTGTTGTATCGACAACCAATCTCTGACCCAACACTTCAAAACAATTTAAAAGTCAACAAATTCGATCTATAATTCTTTATCATTATGTTATATATTTCAACAAAATTGTTTTAATATAATACAATTTATTAAATAGGACCAACAAAAAAAAAAGTGAAGAGTGAAGGTGCTTCAATAGCACCCATTCTCCATAAACACCCAACTTCAATAGCATGTGTGGATGATACCCTTGGTATTAGCAAAGAACTAAAAGAAGTGAGTTTGTAAAAAAAAATAAAAAATAGGAATGTGTTTCCTATGTTTGATCAAAGTAACGACATGTATTTTCTGACAAAATTTTCTTTTATCAATTCTCATACAAAATTCTAAGGATAATAAAAACATAACACACATTTCTAATAAATTTATCGTTAGAAATACTTTGGCAAAATTACTCTTGTTGGCCCTTAATTATTTCACATAACGATTTTCTCATTTCTATTTTTGTATGCCACTTTAATTCTTTTATTCCATTTGCATATGAATTTTCATAGTTCAAATCTATGATTATATTTTCATGTGACTTCTCGCTCTTTAAATCTACGCTAATTCAACAATGTTTGTTTATTAATCTTAGATTTTATTTTCATCTGACCTACTACTCTTTAAATTTATGCCCATTCATCAATGTTTGGATATGCATTAGCTTTGAAACATAAAAAATTCATTTGCAATCGGACCAAAAGAATTAAAATAACGTAAAAAAAGTTAGATAAAAAAATCATTACCTCAACTTAAGTTACGAGAAAACGATAATAATTTTACCAACTACTGTTTATTAGTCGTGATTGAGGGTCATTTGATTCACATCAGTTGGAGCTGAAAAATGGCATCTAATTTGAATAAGGATCTGATGCTACTCGTTTTTCAGTTGGAGCTGAAAAATGGCATCTAATTTGTAACCATGCACAAGTAAAGATCTTTGTTTTTATGGTATCAAATAATTTTTTTCTTTCTTTCAGTTTTTATATATGTGTTTATTTTGTGTGTTTAGGGTGGAGCAAGAATCTGGTCTCTTCTTCAATTTGAAGTATCTTGAAGAGAAAATCGTTGCTGGATATTTGGATGAGAAGTACCTCAAATATGAAATATTGTATGTTCATCACAAGAAACAAATCAAATGTTAATTTTTGCATTTAATTTTGGTCGTTGTAGGTGTCTAAGGTTATTTCAGCTTCGATGATTCTCAAAATAACAACGTTTGAATAGTGCGGGTTTAAGAAAGTGGCGCCTAATATTTTGTTTTGTGGTCTAGGTTGAATTTAAGTTAAATAGTACTTATGTGTCTCATCTATTAATTTAATGGCCATCAATTTTATTTTCTTGAACACCACCACCCCCCCTGATAGGAATTTTATAGTTTTTGATTTGTTGTCCAATCATGTAGTCATTATCTTTGTATTTTTGTCCTGCAATAAATTGTGTAAAGTTCTGATTTTGTTCAGCAAGAGTTATTTAAGTATTCACTAATTTATTAATTAATATAATATACAGATTCACTAATTTAAAAACTCACTAGAAGTTCAAGAAGGAACATGCATTGTTACTCATGTAGACAACACTAAGGAAAAGAATGCTTAAAAGAGGAAAATTGTGTGGTTCTCTTTCCAAAGACATGTAAAAGCACCAAAAATATAATTATCTATTTTGTGATTCACTTGTGATACTCACAAGTTGGTTTTATTTTATTTTACCAAGTGTGATGCTCAAAAATTTCTAGTTTGGACATATGATAGATCTTTCTTAAACAATTTATAATAAGCTCAATGGTAGCATAAATACACCAATAAGCTATTCTTGTTTGACAATTTTTGGAGGATATTGAACTACAATCTTATATACTCAACAATCATATTAAAGTTAAGGTAATTTTATGCATGATATACTAGGCTTTATTTTCATTTTAGAATAAGGTTTTATAATATAATGTCTAATAGATTTTTTTTTTTCACAGAGATATATTTATTTCTCCATAGTTAGTATCACATTGTGTAATCATTTAAAGAGTTAGTATCACAAAGATATATTACAAGGATAGAACCAATGGGAGATTGAAGGGGGACCAAGACATGGCGAGAAAGTGTTACAAGGATAGTTTAAAGCTAAAAAAGACAAATCATATAACTTTTGGCCCATCACCACCACCTAAAAACCTTAGCATACATTTTTTTTATTTAGATCCCATAGAAGAATATTTCCAGGATAGCTTGGTCCCTTTAGAGGGTGTAAATGAGGTCCAAATAGTGTCCCAAAGCTTCCAACCTACTCCCTCCGTCTCAAATTATAAGCAAAAAAAAAAATCACACTTATTAAGAAAACTAAAACATAAGAATTTGGAGTATAGTTTTTTGTGTTTTCTTTGAAAAAAAGTTTCATAGGAAGATGTAAAAACAATTTTTATTGGCAATTGGTTATGGAAAAAATGAAAAAGAGAGAAAATTGAATGTAAATTTCATTTAAGTTTATGAGAATAAACAAAAGTTTTTCTTGGAAAAGAGATTTTTTTTAAAAACAAGATTAAATAAGATAAAAGTTTGTCTTTTTTGCTTATATTTTGGGACAAAGAAAATGAGTTTTTTTTGCTTATATTATAGGACGGAGGGAGTACAAAGATTGGAACCTCCCTCACCGGAGCCAGGAGAAACAAAGTTGATTAGCCTTTTAAAAGTTAATTTAGATCTCTTTGCATGGAACCCTTTAGACATGTCGGTGATTGATGAAAACGTAGTTTGTCATCACCTCACGCTTAATCTAGGGGCGAAGCCAATCATTCAAAAGAAATGGAAGTCAGGAAAAGAAAGAAGGAAAGATGTGGACGAGAGGAAGTGAAAAAGTTGAGAGAGGCACAATTCATCAATGAAATAAAGTACCCCGAATGGTTAGCACACATGATATTAGTTAAAAAGTTGATTTTACTGATCTCAATAACTCTTGTCCAAAGGAATATTCATATCAATTCCCAAATATTGATAGGTTGATCGATGGCGCATCGGGCTACAAAACATTTAGTTTCATGGATGCTTATTCAGGGTAAAATCAAATCAAAATGGATCCTCTTAATGCTCCCAAAACTGCAGTCATGACCGATACATGCAATTATTATTATGAAGTGATGCCATTTGGTATAAAAAAATGTGGGGGAAACTTATCAGAGGCTTATGGACATGGTGTTCGCCGATCAAATTGTAAAAAATGGAAGTCTACATTGATGATATGGCGGTAAAAACAAAAGAGGAAAAGAGCCATTATGAAGACCTAGGTGATATTTTAAGATATATACAGAAGTATAACATGCACTTGAATCTTTCCAAGTGCTCATTTGCAATATAGGCCGGAAAATTCTTAGGTTTTATGCGTACTAGAAGGGGTATTGAGGCAAATCCTGATAAGTGTTAAGCAATCATAAACATGTGCAGTCCATCTAGCGTCAAGGAGGTACAACAGTTAACTGGGCGACTTGCTGCTTTATCTCGCTTTATATCATGTGTTGGTGACAAAGCTTTTCAATTTTTCTCTACCTTAAGGAAGAAGGAGAAGTTTGAAAATACTCTAAAATGCGAAGAGGCTTACTTCATGTGTTGGTCAGCAAAATAATCAAGGGGGCAAATTCAGATACCAAAAAATTGAGAAGCTGGAATTAGCAGTAGTCATAACGGCTAGAAAATTGAGGCCTTACTTCATGGTTTGTCGAAAGATCAAATCCTCGTTATTAGCATATAATTTGGTGGAATTCAACTCACCCGCAGGTGAAGAAATCCCCTTTGTATGGATTTCAATGAATTTTGTTAATTTTTTTTATATGCCAAAAGAAAAGTTAGGCATCAAGGTGAGTCTGGAGCATCCCAACTAGGTTGGCAACCAACAGAAACCTCCATCCTCTACTGTTTTTCAATACGTAATATTATTTAAAATAGGGAAAAAAATATATACAAAAGAGGGGGGACTAGGCCAAAACCTTCTGAAAACCAAAAAGAAACAATAGAAATAAACGACAAAAACAGGCTACGGAAATTTAAAGTTAGGCAGCCCATGTCTGTCTCTAGCAAAATCAACTAACAGTGAAGCAGGAAATATTTCAAACCCAAGTAGGAATGGACTCATAAACTACCATGGGCTCATAAAAACAAATGAAGGATTATGTAAACGGTACATGTCACGAAGAGCAAGTCGGAAATCATTGTTACCAACCCCGCGAATGTTCCAATATATAATATTCATTGAGAAGATGCGAGAGGACCCTGTGAACGGGTTAGATAAATAGCCATAGTTTGCTCCTTATTCTGCTTTGCCAATTTCTTTTTCTGAGACTTTGAAACAACTGGGGAAAATGGCACATCCTCATTCACCGCAGCCTTGTCCAACATCAGGATCAGCCCGGATAGAATTAATGTCTAAAAGCCAAACTGGTGTAATAATAGGCTCCTGAGTCCGAGCCACAACATCTATAACATTTGTAATAGGCATACTGAATGAATTTTTAGAGACATCAAGAGTACGATTTACCGTGGTTGCCAGTTGAGGTGGGATATTCGCGACAGTGTCCTCCAATTGCTGCAAAATATTTCCTTCGATCATAGAGGAATCGGCTCCCATATTTTGTTGCTCATAACATCATCAATGGCAGAATGTTGCACATGCTCATCCACTAGATTGGTTGTGTGCTGCTCAGTTCCTTTGGTATTTCTTGCTGCTGTACAATTAATGGTATTTGTCTCCGTTTCAGTAATTACCGGATCAGCATTCTTCTGTGGTGCTGCAAAAGCAAGAGAGGAACCTATACCCGACGGATTGTCTTTGATAGGAACCCATAACCGTAATCGGTTTACTTCATGATAACAAGGGAAATTGGATAGCCGGATTCTCTTTTAATGAGGGGCAAGGGGATGAGCTTTTTGTTGAGCTATTTGGGGTTTACCATGGTTTGATGTTGACAATCAACAACTCTACTCAACGAGTTATTTGCGAAACAAATTCTTTAGAAGTCCTCCATCTTCTTCAAGATCCAGATCACTCTCATATGCATGTATACGCCTCTTTGTTGGTGAAATTTTTTGGGTTAAAGGAGCATATTCGTGACATTTCTTTTCAACATGTGCTTCGAGAGGGCAACCATTGCGCAGATTTCTTGGTCAAGTTTGGGCGCTCTTTAACATTAGGTGTGACTTTTTGGCATGCTCCTTCATCGGAGTTAATGTCAGTCTTGAGGCTTGATGCCCCAAGCTAAGCCTTGTTCGTAGGGTTTTTTTTTCTCTCTCTTTTTTCTTTTTCTTTGTCATTCTACCAAAAAAAAAAACTATATATAAAGAAAAGGGTTAATGGTGCTTTACCCCCTGTAATATAGGTCATTTCCAGGTTTACCCCCTGTAAACTATTTTTTTTGGTTTACCCCTTTGTAAAATATATTTTTTCCAGAATACCCCCCTAATAGGCCTTACAAAAACCAAAGGAATTTTTTTTTTTACAGGGGGTAAACAAAAAAAAAAATTACAGGGGGTAAACCCGGAAATGACCTATATTACAAGGGGCAAAAACACTATTAACCTTAAAGAAAACTACCCCTTTCAACACTTTTAGGTTGGACTTTTCTTTCCAGAAATACCCTTAATTTTAAATACAAATAACACATGTAACAAATAGATAAGAATAAGTTTAATTTAAATATTAAAATAAATGTAACAAACATGAGCAAAAAATAATGTTAAAGATTGGACTTTAAATCTTCTAAAAAAAATTAGTAACAAACATGAGGAAAAAATAATGTTAAAGATTGGACTTTAAATCTTCTAAAAAAAAGATTAGTAAAAAACGAGAGCAAAAAATATTGTTATAGATTGGACTTTAAATCCTCTAAAAAAGATTAGTAACAATCATGAGCAAAAAAAATTGTTAAAGATTGGACTTGAAATCCTCTAAAAGAAGGATTAGTAACAAACGTGGACAAAAAATATTGTTAAAGGTTGGACTTTAAATCCTCTAAAAAAAGATTAGTAACAAACATGAGCAAAAAATATTGTTAAAGATTTGACTTTAAATTCTCTAAAAAAAATATTAGTAACAAACGTGAGCAAAAAATATTGTTAAAAATTGGACTTTAAATCCTGTAAAATTAAGATTAGTAACAAACGTGAGCAAACATTATTGTTAAAGATTGGATTTTAAATCCTCTAAAAAAATATTAGTAACAAACGTGAGCAAAAAATAATGTTAAAGATTTGACTGACTTTAAATCCTCTAACGTTATGAATACCATAGATCGTAAACAGAGTCAAGTATTTTTTGTTGATGGTCCACGCGGAATAGGTAAAACATTTCTTTATCGAGCATTAATGGCAACTTTGAGAAATAGAGGAAAAATTGTCTTAGCAACCGCGTCCTCTGGTATAGCTGCAAGATTATTACTGAGTGGTAGAATTTCACACTCCCGATTTAATTTACCTTTTGATGTACATCCAAATTCCATCTGCAATATAAAAAAGCAAAAAGATCTTGCAAAGCTTATTAGAGTAGCAGCTGCCATTAGATCAAACACTAAAAGATATTTTAGATTGTGATGCTCCATTTGGTGGAAAAGTTATGATCATGGGTGAAGATTTTCGTCAAGTACTTCCAGTTATTCATAAAGGTAGTAAGACACAAATGATATCTGCATGTATTATTAGGTCTTATTTGTGAGTTAATATCAAAGTCCTACATTTTGTACAAAATATGTGATCAATAAATAATTATGAATTTGCACAATTTCTTATGTGAATTGGTGACGGTGTTGAACCTACCAAACCCAAAGATATGGTGACGATACCTCCTCAAATTGCATTACCATGGAAATGAGAATAGTCAATACAAACTCCTATTGATCATATTTTTCCACAATTAGATTTGCATGGATGGGATGCATCGTAAATAGTCGAAAAAACCATAATTACACATATAAATGATGATGTTCAAAAATTGAATGACATAATTATCAATCTTCCAGAAGACCAACATAATTTGTTGTCGTTTGACGAGGTTGAAGGGGATACTCATAACTTATATCAACATGAATTCTTAAACTCAATTGCTCAAGGAAGTATTCCACCATATATTTTAAAGGTAAAAAAAGGTGCACCTTTGATGTTGTTGTGAAACATAGACCCTAGATATGGCCAATGTAATGGGACACGATTGTTATGTCGTGGTTTATTTAAGAATATGTTCGATGTGAAAATCCTAACAGAAACCAATTTTGGAAAAAGAGCATTCTTGCCAAGAATTAAGTTAAAAACAAATGCGAGTTCAGGACTTCCCTTTGTGCTTAGTAGAAAACAGTTTCCTGTTAGACTAAGTTTTGCAGTTACCATAAATAAGTCACAAGGGCAGACCATTCCCAATGTCAGAATCTATATTCCATGACATGTTTTTAGCCATGGTCAATTATATGTAGCTTTATCAAGAGGAATTTCTCAAAATTCAACACAAGTTCTCGTTAAAGAAGGGAAAATAGAAGGAGAAGATGAAGACTTTACGAAAAATGTAGTTTTTAAAGATATTATTTTATCGCAATCATAACAATGTTTCTTTTACATGACATGTCATTTATACATTTATGTTATGATGTACTCCTACTAATTACTATTAGAATAAACAATAAATGATCATTATTTTATATGCAGGCAAACTAAAATATGTTTAGTTCATAAACAATTTTGTTATATGTCTTGACAATATTTTGTTTATAAATCAATATATCAATAACTTATGTTAATATTTTCAAATTTTCAAATTTTAATCAAAATTGTACAAACAAACATAATAAAATAATCACATACGTTACCGCAGTAGAAAAAGCGGACAGACGGGCATGATAGTGTCCGTCTTTCCGCTAATATTCCATAAAAAATATTAGAATCAAATACAATAAAATAAACATACAATTAATCACTAAAAACAAAAAGATGGAAACACTAGCGTTCATGTTGACGCTAGTATTTATCTATACTATATATAAAGAAAAAAAATTCTTTTTTGGGCAGGTTTTTACTCTTTTACAAATTACACTCAATTTAACATACAAATAGAACATATAACAAATAGATAAGAGTAAATTCAAAAATATTTTAAAAAAAATTGTAACAAATTCAATTTTTTTTTTGTCCATGATATATCAATTTTTTTTCTTAACCTTTATTCTTTAACAAAGATAATTGATGGGAGTGAATTCAAAATTAAAAAATAAATGCAACAAACACAATATAAATTTATGTCCGGTTTTTTTTATCTATAATTTAAAAAGTGTAACAAACTAAATCGAATATATGTGTGTGTGTGTGTGTGTGTGTGTATATATATATATATATATTTCATTATCTCAATTATAGTCTAAAACAATTTTTTCTATAATAATGATTGTTGTTGGTGTCATTAAAAAAAATAAGATTTTAGATTATATTTTTTGTTATATTATTGGTGTTATTGAAATAAATAAACAATGTTAGTTTAGTTTGTTATAATTTGATAGCAACAATCATTTATATTTATACTTTTAATCAAAATCAAAATTTCATAAAAAAACATTGTTCATAAATTTCAAATTTAGAGCAATAAAAAGAGCAAAAGACGGACATGTGCCCGTCTTTTCGTTAGTAATTTATAAGTCTTATGACTATTGTCAAACTTTCACATTTATTAAAAAAAATACATATCTACTCTTAGTTTTTTTTAGAGGGCATAAATACTGTTTTGGATTTTATAATTGGAAAATATAAATTAACTCTCTCTCTTAGGAGAATGCTAATGTGTGTCTTTAGACCTTAGTTTAAGAACTAAAAGAAGTCTTGTAAGTGCAAATTTATTGGTAGCTCTGTGAACATTGGTATGCAGATGTCAGAATTCGAACTCTAAATTCTTCATTTCTCCACATTTATAATATGTGAGTTAAACAATCTAAATTTCTATTGTATGAGTCTAGTTATTTGACTATTTGACCAAAAAATATTAAAAGAAATAAGTATGTATAAAATAATCGCGTGTTTATAAAATTAACAAAAGAAACAAATTTTCTCTTTTAAAAAAAAGTCCTGTAACAATTTCCTTTTATAAATTCCTATTAATAAATTTAATTTTTAAAACTATTAGTATTATTTTGTTGACCAAATTAAAACTATTATTGTTATTATTATTTTGAGAGAATCGAACTTGACCAAATCAAGGAGGAGCACACTCCCAGGTCTCAAGCCAATACTACTAGGCCAACCCAAGTGGGTTTACTTAGTCTATATTTAAATCGTTGCTCCAGTTGCATATATAAGCTAAGCAAATAACATCACAAAGCAAAAGAGATATCAACTTTTCTCTTGAAGGTCCTTTGATTGGCATCACTCAGAGCTCAAAAAATGTCAGCTTTGAAAAAAGAATTTGTGCTACTCGTTCATCAATATCTTGAGGAAGAGGGTTTGAAGGAAACCATGCGCATGTAAATATCTATTTTTTATTGTTCAATTTTTTTCAGTTTTTTTTATATATTATATTATGATCGCTTGAGGAAGAGGATTTGAAGGAACCATGCACATGTAAATTGAAATTGATTTTTTTTTTTTGTGTGTTTTATTGGTGTTTAGGCTGGAGAAGGAATCAGGTGTATTCTTCGATTTGAAGTACTTTGAAGAGAAAATCCTTGCTGGAGAATTTGATGAAAGTGAGAAGTATCTCAGTGCCTTTATCAATATCACTGACAGTCCAAGCTCCATGAAAATGTTCTTTGAGATTAGGAAGCAAAAGTATTTGGAAGCCTTGGACAGGTAGTGCTTCATATTTTTAACTTTATCTTTTTATCATGGCATCATTATCATTAGGGTTTTAAAAAGTAGACGTAGTTAAAGATTGAGGTCAACGTGATTTTTGATATTGTGAAGAATCACGGTCAAATGTGACCTCAATCTAAGATTCATAGTGGTTTCGACAAGATAAAAAATTGTTGTTTCATGGTCTAGATCACACTCACAAAACTCTATTAAGAATCCAAATTATAATCAGGGTTTCATCACTAACGATTGCCATCACAATTCTTGATATTGTAGAGAATCGTAGTCAAACTTAGATTCAATCAATATCGTGACTCTTTTTTAAAACAATTATTTTTGTTATCACTGTCTTCTTAATTACTTCTTGTATCCTAAACAATAGGATGCTAGTTATACTTCTTATGGTTGTTGTTTTTCTAATGTTTACATGATCTCATTTGTGCTCAGGGATGACAAAGCAAAGGCCGTTGAAATCCTGGTCAAAGACTTAAAAATATTTTCAACATATGATGATGATCTCTACAGTGAAATAACACATCTCATAACCCTTGACAACTTCAGGTAATTTTTTGTTTTTGTATGACGTTGTTGACTATGGATTTGAGGAGGTGTTTAAATTTGTTGCATTTTAACTATTGATTTGGTTTAAATACAGGGAGAATGTAGAATTATCACATTATAGAGATGTTAAATCAATTAGACTCGCATTGATGGAAGAGCTCAAGAATATGATTGACATTAACATCGTGTTGCAGGATAAGATTATGTTTCCTTCATTGCGATCGTCGCGGTTGCGATACCTAGTTAATCAAGGGTATTAATTATTTTTATTAAATTTTGAACAACAACCTTGACTCAAAAGTATATTGAAAAAAAATTATTTTATTTTTTCAATTTCAACATTAGTAAATACATTTTTTGTACGTCTCTCGTACCATTGTATATCCTATTTTTTACAAATAAAATTTTCAATATTATTTATATGGGGTCACTACTTAATTTTTAATAGAACAAATATAAAATTATAGAATACTTTACAACAAAATAATTGAGTGAGTGGGGCATTTGCCCCCATTTTACTATACATAGATCCGTGCCTAACTGCAGAGCAGTTGCAGTACCTCTTAATTATTCGTTTAGGGTTGCAGATTACAACTTGTTTTTAAATTTGCATATTATTCTATTCAAGAAGTGCTTTAACTCTTCAAGCATTAATGCAATTAATAGTTTTTTTTGTTAACACCACTTATGTCATTTATAGCTTGATTGATCATGTTTATCTTGGCTAACTTTTGTAAATGTTTTCTATCCAGTTTGAATTGGCAGCATTACCAATGCGAGTATCCAAAGAAAAATCCCGAAATCACAACTTTGTTGATCGATCATACTTGTCCTTCGCCTCAACAAGGATTTAGCATGCCTACTATGCTGCTTCCTGCTACAGATGCTGCTGTATGAATTTAGTTTTTCTATTTGTTTTCATGTTCATTGATAAAATGATTTTTTCATGTTGTTTATATACATTGGATTGTTGCATTTCCACTTATTATTACTTAATTTTGTGCAGCCACTTCCCCCAGTCCCTGCAAGGATGGTGAATGGAAATCCTTCCTCATCTTCACAATCACCTGCTGCACTTGCAGCTTCCTCATTGCCAGGTCCTTCGAATCGAGGTATATCTTGGTCAGTATTTTGCAGAATATAGTTTATTGGAAAATTGGAGACACATGGTCGATGTCAAATTGTTTTAAATCGACATACACTGAGAATTCTGGATATTTTCACATAAACGTAGTTTGTAACTGCAATTTAAAATAACCGTACAATATTGGATTCTCATTGGATGTCACACTAACTTTGCACGCCACTTTTCCCGATAAAAGCATCAAGAAGTAGTCAATGTTAATTCCATGATTGAAACTATGAACTTCATTGTTCTATATAATGACGGAAGAGGCTGAAAAACTATTATAATCTTTCTATTTTCAATTCTTGGGATTTTTGTTCGTGTGTCAACTTCATTGTCGAATTCACTGAATACTCCAATTGCAGGATCTATTTCAAAGCATTCATTAACACTGAATACTCCGCTTCCACCGATGGATAACCAAAGTAATGACCGTGTTCAACAATTAAGATGGTTCCAAGATGCAGAATCGGATGAAGAGGTACTTGAACATTAGTTTGGCATTTTTGTTTTCTTTTTATTTGTACTAGCATTACTCTATTTGCACCTCTATACAGGCTGGGAAGGTCACATCTACCGTGTTTGATGAAATTCCCAGAACTGTTGTTTGGGAATTAAATCATGGATCAACCGTAAAGAGCATGGAGTTTCATCCTACAATTCATTTTATTCTTGCTGGTAGGTTAAAATAGACAACTTGTTTTTATGTTACACAGAAACTTAATTATAGTCTTTTTACTGACCTAGAATATTCATTAAAATTGAAACAGTTGGTTGTGAAAATGGTGAAATTTCACTATGGGATGCAAGGATTAAAGAGAAGCTGATATCGAAATCTTTCAATATATGGAATCATTCTAATTGTTCCGTTGAATTTCAGGTCATGCATATCTGTTCAAAGAATACTCTTTAAAATTTAAATTTAGTACTAAAAATAAAATAGACTCTGTCAACTTTTAAATGATGAATGCAGTGCTAATAAATTATTGCAATCAAATATTTTGTTTAATAACATGGTCTAATACAGGCTGCAAATCCGAAAGAATTGTCTGCCATTCGTGTAGCATGGAGCCCGGATGCTAGTTACATTGGTAAATAACATGCTCATTCTTTTCTTTTATTTTTGTTGCTTGATTACTGGTTTATAATATATTTCCCTTCTTTTCAGGGGTTGCTTTTGCAAAGCATTTGATTCATTTGTATTCCTATCAAGTTCCTGATGGTCTACAGCAGCATTTGGAGGTATGTTCAGATCAAATTTTGATATGAATCATATACTTTTTATTTTAAATGCCTAACTAATATAATGTCCTTGTTTGATTACAGATTGATGCTCATGATGGCGGTGTTAATGACTTGGCATTTTCATTTCCGAAAAATCAGCTATGCGTTGTAACTTGTGGAGATGATAAGTTAATTAAGGTGAAAGAGAAGTTTCCTAGTCTATAATAGATTGTAATATATGAATGTTTCTTTAAATATTAATATTGGAAGAGTGATACATATAGGTATGGGATTTGAATGGAGAGAAGATCTTTAGCTTTGAAGGTCATGTAGCTCCTGTTTGTTCTGTTCTTCCTCACTCGAAGGGAAATATCCAGGTTAAATTCTTCACATTGTGTTTTTTTTTTTTATTTGATTATGAGGCATCTTCCAATGTTGAATTTTTTTATCATTACATTTTATTAACGGCGTGATTGTTTTGATTTTCAATATACATGACAATCGAATATGGTGTTGTTGTGAATGCTTCACATAGTTGTTATTGTCAATGGAATTAATGGCAAATCAGATTCTATAAGATTGCACATTTATATGTAATAGTCAAATAATCATTCTTTCAATTAGCATAATTAGCTGTAAATATACATATGTCAGTTTAGCTAATTTAGTGGGTTGAAAGTCAACTTGACAGCTTGTAAATACATTGTATTTATATGAGAAATCAGAATGAAGAGGGATATAGTTTTGACCCTCATTTCTCTTAGTCTCTCTGAGTTTAACATCCCTCATTGCTCTTAGTTTCTCTTAGTCTAACATGGTATCAGCCTAGGTTACAATTCAAGAACCTAGTCTGTTTTTTTTTTCCTTTTCACTTCTGTTTCTCGGTTATTCGTTTCCCTGTCCAGATTAACCTCTCATTCTTGTTCAATACCTATTTCCATAGTCACATGTCTACCGAAAAGCATGAAATCTTGGTGGTTCGCCTTAATGGCAAAAACTATTCAACTTGGGCATTCCATTTCGAGATATTTGTCACAGGAAAAGATTTGTGGGGTCATGTTGATGGCAGCACTCCAGTTCCTGACAAAGAGAAAGATAAGGTTGCACATGCCAAATGGGTAGTCAAAGATGCTCAAGTCATGTCCTGGGTCCTAGGTTCTGTTGATCCAAACATTGTCCTGAATCTCCAACCTTACAAAACAGCAGCCACAATGTGGAATTACTTGAAGAAAGTCTACAATCAGAACAACGCCGCTCGAAGATTCCAGCTTGAACACGACATAGCTTTATTTAAACAGGATAGTCTCTCCATCTCTGAATTTTACTCTCAATTCATGAATCTTTGGGCTGAATATACTGAGATAGTTTATGCAGACTTGACTTCTGAAGGTCTAAGTTCTGTACAATCTGTCCATGAAACTACTAAGCGAGATCAATTTCTTATGAAATTGAGATCTGAATTTGAAGGTATTCGGTCCAATCTCATGCACAGAAACCCTGTACCATCACTGGATGCATGTTTCAATGATCTGTTACGTGAAGAACAACGTCTGCTGACACAGTCCATCATTGAAGATAAAAAATTGTCTACTGTTCCAGTGGCTTATGTGGCACGAGGAAAGACAAGAGGTCATGACATGAGTGCTGTTCAATGTTTTTGTTGCAAGAAATTGGGACATTATGCTTCAAACTGTCCAGACAAAGTCTGCAACTACTGCAAACAAGATGGACATATTCTTAAGGAATGCCCAATAAGGCCACCAAAGAGAAATGTCACAGCTTTTACAACCTCGGTTGATTCATTTATTCCTAGCAACTCAGTCAATCCAGCACCGGTTCAGCAAAATGCTCCTACTACTTCAACGGTGACCCCTGAAATGGTTCAACAGATGATCATTTCTGCCTTCTCTGCTCTAGGAATCTCAGGTAAATCCTCTTCCTCCTGGTACTTTGATTCGGGGGCTTCCAACCACATGACCAGCAATGCCGAATTTCTTACTAATATCAAAAAATATTTTGGAAATCTCAAGATACATACTGCTGATGGAAATCAATTACCTATCACAGCCACCGGTGATATTTCTTCATCTCTAACAAATGTTTTTGTCTCTCCTGGTCTCACTAGCAATCTCATTTCGGTTGGTCAATTAGTCGAGAATGATTGTCAAGTACAATTCTCACAATCTGGTTGTCTTGTGCAGGATCAACAATCAGGGAAGATAATCGCGAAGGGGCCTAAAGTTGGACGTCTTTTCCCAATCCAGTTTTCATTTCCTCAAAGTCTTTCGTTGCCTTTACTTTCTTGTAATTCTGCTATTGTTGATTACCAAGTGTGGCATAAGCGTCTTGGACATCCAAACGCAAATGCACTTCATGAGTTGCTAAAATCTAATTTTCTTGGAAATAAACACACTCCATCACTTAATTCTGTTCATTTTGATTGTATTCCTTGTAAGCTTGGTAAAAGTAAAATTTTGCCATTTCCAACACATCAGTCAAATGTAACACAACCTTTTGATATAATCCATAGTGATGTTTGGGGCGTGTCACCAGTTATATCTCATGCTCATTACAAATATTTTGTAACTTTTATTGATGGTTATAGTCGTTTCACATGGGTCTATTTTCTACGATCAAAAGATGAAGTCTTTTCCACTTTCAAATTTTTTCATGCTTATGTTCAGACTCAATTTTCTTCAAAAATCAAAATATTTCGCTCTGACAATGGGGGGGAATACATGTCACACTCATTTCAGGAATTTTTGCAATCTAATCGCATTATATCTCAAAGGTCATGCCCCTCAACTCCACAACAAAATGGGGTAGCGGAAAGAAAAAATCGTCATTTGCTTGATGTTGTTCGCACCCTTTTGTTAGAGTCTCATGTGCCTTCACGATTTTGGTGTGAAGCTCTTTCCACTGTTGTCCATCTTATAAACAGAATGCCATCTCCATCAATAGGTAATGAATCCCCTTTCACTCGATTATATGGTCACCCACCAAATTACTCCACTCTACGTGTCTTCGGTTGTGTGTCTTATGTTCATCTTCCTCCACAAGAACGCACCAAGCTCACTGCACAATCTGTTGAATGTGCTTTTCTTGGATATTCTCCTCATCAAAAGGGTTTTCTGTGTTATGATCCTAACCTTCGTAGGATTCGGGTATCTAGAAATGTCATATTCCAAGAAAATAAATATTTTTTTGCATCACATAATGACCTTGTCTCTTCTCCAGTTTCTATTTTGCCATTGTTTTCTAACTCTCATTCAAGGCAACAACAACCTTCTAAACCTCTCTTGACCTACAAAAGACGTAGCACTGCCACTCATGGACCCCCTCAAGATAATTCCTTGGTTGCTGGTCCAGTAGAAGAACTAGAACCAGCTCCTCTACGACGCAGCTCACGCGAAAGTAAGCCCCCAGAAAGGTATATCAATTGCATGACAGCATCATTATCTTCTATCCCTATTCCTTCATCTTATAAACAGGCCATGGAGAATGATTGCTGGCAGAGAGCTATAGAATCTGAACTTCTTGCCTTAGAAGAAAATCAAACATGGGATATAGTGCCATGTCCCTCATCTGTTAAACCTTTAGGCAGCAAGTTTGTGTTCTCTATAAAGCTGCGCTCGGATGGATCTATAGATCGTTACAAGGCTCGTTTAGTTGTGCTTGGAAATAAGCAAGAATATGGACTAGACTATGATGAGACGTTTGCTCCGGTTGCCAAGATGACAACCGTGCGCACTATTCTTGCTATTGCTGCGTCACAAGCTTGGCCGTTACATCAAATGGATGTCAAAAACGCATTCCTCCACGGTGATCTTCAGGAGGAAGTTTACATCAAACTTCCTAATGGTATGCCTACACCTTCACCTAACACTGTTTGCAAACTAAAACGATCTTTGTATGGATTGAAACAGGCCCCAAGAGTATGGTTTGAAAAGTTTCGATCGACACTACTTGGTTTTGAATTCAGTCAAAGTCAGTATGATTCATCTCTTTTCCTACAAAGAACTCCTAAAGGCATGGTGGTGCTTCTTGTTTACGTGGATGACATTGTTGTGACTGGTTCTGATCAAGATGTTATTTCTAGGATCAAAAACCTGTTGCATTCAACTTTTCATATGAAAGAGTTGGGCCGTCTCACTTATTTCTTGGGTTTAGAGGTGCATTCTCATCATGAAGGTGTTTTTTTAAATCAACAAAAGTATATTCAAGACTTGGTCCAGCTAGCTGGACTCACAAATGCAACCCCCGTTGACACTCCCATGGAAGTTAATGTTAAATATAGAAGAGATGAAGGTGACCCCCTTGATGATCCCACTCAATATCGCAAACTGGTGGGAAGTCTCATCTATGTAACTATCACTCGCCCAAATATTTCTTTTGCTATACACACAGTTAGTAAGTTCATGCAAGCTCCACGACATTTTCATCTGTCAGCAGTACAACGAATCATTAGATACCTCATTGGCACCCTAAAGCGTGGTTTATTTTTTCCCGTTGGTTCATCACTCAAACTCCAAGCATATAGTGATGCCGATTGGGTTGGCTGTCCAGACACAAGAAAATCTACTACTGGCTGGTGTATGTTTCTAGGAAATGCTCTTATTTCATGGAAATGTAAGAAACAAGATTCAGTCTCAAAGTCATCCACTGAAGCAGAATACCGTGCAATGTCTGCTGCTTGTTCTGAAATAATATGGTTGCGTGGACTTCTAGCAGAGCTTGGATTCTCTCAAGAACAACCGACTCCACTGCATGCTGACAACACCAGTGCCATTCAGATTGCAGCAAATCCAGTTTACCATGAACGGACGAAACACATCGAGGTTGATTGTCACTCTATTCGAGAAGCCTATGATCGAAGAATCATCAATCTACCACATGTCTCAACATCTGTTCAAACAGCTGACATTTTCACTAAAAGTTTGACACGTCAGCGGCACAATTTTCTACTTGGCAAATTGATGCTTGTAGATTTACCAGCATCAATTTGAGGGGGGATGTCAATGGAATTAATGGCAAATCAAATTCTATAAGATTGCACATTTATATGTAATAGTCAAATAATCATTCTTTCAATTAGCAGAATTAGCTGTAAATATACATATGTCAGTTTAGCTAATTTAGTGGGTTGAAAGTCAACTTGACAGCTTGTAAATACATTGTATTTATATGAGAAATCAGAATGAAGAGGGATATAGTTTTGACCCTCATTTCTCTTAGTCTCTCTGAGTTTAACATCCCTCATTGCTCTTAGTTTCTCTTAGTCTAACAGTTATGACATCATATTCTTGCAGTTTTTATTTTCAACATCAGTAGACGGAAAAATTAGACTCTGGTTGTATGAGACCGAGAGCTTCAAGGTGGAATACGACACTCCCGGAAAGTGTAGCACTACAATGATCTATAGTGCTGATGGAACTAGGTAAGAAAATTAGGAATAATCAAGATTATACTTTTTATTTTTGTTTAACTCTAGTTAAGTTTTTATGTGGGTTGTAATTTTCTCTCTTCGATGTTTAGATTGTTTTCATGTGGGACAACTACGGAGGGAGATTGTTTCCTAGCTGAGTGGGATGAGGATGATGGTGTAGTAAAAAGAACTTATTCTGGATTTGGAACCAAATCTGCTGGCATGGTGCAATTCGACACAGCAAAGAGTGGATATTTGGCTGTTGGTGTAGATAACCAAATTAAGTTTTGGGATGTGGACATTATTAATGTTCTGACTAGTACAGATGCTGATGGTGGTCTTCCTGTGAGTATAGTCGGTTTACTTTCCATATTTTTATACTTTTTTGTGAAAACTATTTGACATGGTTGACGCCTAATGCGATATTTTGATTAGTTGTTAAACGTCATTTTTGTAACTAGATTGAGTTTTCAATACAAGTTTGTATACATTTTTGTGAAAAATTGTTTGACATGGTTGGTGCCTTGTGTCAGAGTCTACCTCGCTTGACGTTCAATAAGGAAGGAAATCTGCTTGCTGTTTCTACATCAGATGGTGGTTTTAAAGTCCTTGCTAACGTCAAGGGTATCAAATTCTTGGGCGACATTGAAGCAAATAAAGCACCTATTGATGTAAAAAAAGTATGAAGCATGGTGGTGGTAATAAAGTATGGATATGATGTGATTCATTTGCATCATTTTAGTTTTTTCTTTCAATTATTGAGTTATTAAACAGTTGTTAAACTTTTTTATTGAGACAATGTTTCGATGCTCATGAAGATGTTTTGGTTAAGTAACCTTTATGCTTGATTATGGTTTATAAATACATTATGTTTGCATGAATTATTTAATATATTAAATGTGATAGATTTGAAGTACTATTTTCCGCAAGCTATAAACAAATTTATAAATTCTCTTTTTCACAAGGCTAAGTCAAATTGTTGATGGCTTAATTAGCAAAGTTTGGTACTATACTAGTCTAAATTTTAATCTTCGGGTTTTTGAAGTGACTTAACTTAGACCTTTGTGGATACAAAAACCGCATAAAGATATTACACGAGATTCAGATTTGACTCTTTACACAAAAACCGCATAAAATCAATTCTGCCTACGTCTCAACTGTGCAGCAGCTGCAGTACCTTTCAATTATTCGAGTTTAGTGTTGCAAATTAGCACTTGTGTTTAAATTCTAAGATGTGATTATTCCATTCACAAAGTGCTTTAACTCTTTACACATTAATGCTGTTAATAGTTTTTTGTTAGTGACCCTTCTTATGTCATTTGTAGCTTAATTAATCATGTTTGTCTTGGCTAAATTTTGTAAATGCTTTTTATCCAGTTTTAATTGGCAGCATCAGCTATGCAGGAATCTAATCCCAAATCCCTACATCAAAACATTGTTACTGACCATACTTGTTCTCCGCCTCGAAAAGGACTTGCATGCCTACTTCGGCTATGCTTCCTGCAGCAGAGGCTGCAAATATTCCATCCTGTGCAATTTCAATATGAACATAGTTTTCGATTTATATTCATGTTCATTGATAAAATTGTTATTTTTTGTTCTTGATATTGCAAATTTGTACAGCAGCTTCCCCCAGCCCCTGCAGCTCCTAGAGATAATGTTGTAGCTCCAGGTGGAATACGACACTCCCTCCTCATCTTCTCAATCACCTGAAGAAGTCGCAGATTCTTATTGCCTGGTCCTTCAAACCGAGGTATATCTTGGCCAGTTTTTTCCCGCATAAAGTTTAACAGAGATACACGGCTGATGTAAAATAGTTTTACATTGACATTCAATGAAAGTTCTTTATATTGTCTCGTATGCGTAGTTTGTAACCGCAATTTAAAATAACCGTAAAATATTGGAATCTCGTTGGATGTTACACTGACAGTGCACGCCACTTTTCTCAACAAAAGCATCGAGAAGTAGTAAATACTAATTCCATGACTTAAACATATGAACTTCATTATCTAAGAACTGTTATAATCTTTCTATATATTGTCAATTCTTGGGATATTTGTTTGTTTGTCAACTCCATTGTTGAATTCACATGTTATTCGATTTCTTGCAGTATCCATTTCAAGAGCACTGAATGCTCCTCTTGAAATGACGGATTACCAACGTAAAAACAAAGATTAACAAACAAGACAGTTGTTGTCTGCAAAATCGGATGAAGACGTATAACTTGAGCATGTTTCTTTTATCTTTAGTTGCAATAACATTTCTCTATTCGCATCTCGTTACAAGCTGTGCAGGTTGCATCTACTGCATAATTTCATATGGATCATGCATTTCTGGTCAAAGAATACTCTAAAAAATATAATTTAGTACTATATATATATATATATATATATATATATATATGTATATATATATATATATATATATCTTCTTCAACAATACTCCAAGATCAATGCCTTTCGAACAACAAATAAAGGAAAATTAAGAAAAATAATAATCTAAGAAAATTTTCACAAACAAGGATTAGTCTTCTTACTCTTCTACTTTACTTGTTTGATAGGTAGAAGGACGATTGCGAGCTCTCTTTATTGTGTTTGAGTTCAGGTTCTCTTGATGATCATCAGATACGCCTCTTGAAGATGAGTCCATTTTCACCCAAAAGAAGCTAGACCTTTTTTTCTTTGTTTGAGTGGATGAGATAGATGAACTTATAGAGAATATATATACTACATTCAGTGTTGAATATAAGCAAAGGTATTAATGCTTTACAGTCTCCAATATAATTAAATTGAAATAATTTTACACTATTAAATAAAATATTTCCTAAAATTCTTGACAAAAAAAATCCTAAAATATCATTTAATTAATATTGCATTGGCCTTAAATACAGTTGACTCTTTTTTTACTAATAGTATTTAAGACCAATGCAATATTAATTAAATGATATTTTAGGATTTTTTTTAATGAATTTTAAGAAATATTTTATTTAATAGTGTAAAATTATTTCAATTTAATTATATTTGAGACTCGTAAAGTATTAATACCTTTGCTTATATTCAACACTGAATGTAGTATATATATTCTCTATAAGTTCATCCATCTTATCCACACAAACAAAGAAAAAAAGGTCTAGCCTTTTTTAGGTGTAAATGGACTCATCTTTAAGAGGTGTGTCTCATGATCATCAAGAGAACCTGAACTCAAACATAATAAAGAAAGCTAGCAATCGCCACTCTACCTATCAAACAAGTAAACTAGAAGAGTAAGAAGACTAATCCTTGTTTGTGAAATTTTTAGATTATTATTTTTCTTAATTTTCGTTTATTTATTGTTCGAAAGAACATTGATCTTGTTGTATTGTTTTTTTTTTTTTTGAAAGAATCTTGTTGTATAATATATATATATATATATATATATATATATATATATATATATATATAAGGATAGATTAAATTACCCCGGTGTAATATTAGACCAATGTTACACTTTTCAATGTCATTTTACTCGTTACAATATGATATAAATGGGCCGTACTCTTTATATTTCTTGTTGACTCGAACGTCAACAGTGTTGCATAATTTATTAATTCTTGTCCATCTAGGAGAGGGATCAAACTTGACACAATAAAACAACACCATGTTACTATCATTTTATGACAACTCATAAAGGTTTTTGATCACGCCATAGAAATCATCTTCACCTCCTTCTGCAACTCTTTTTACATAAACACCACTATTAATAGTCTTTTTGCCTTTCATCCAAGATTGAGTATGAAATTTATATGCATTCACGAAGTAGGTGTGATATTCACTAGCACAATATAAAGGATCATGAGATAAACATCGTAAACAAATGACTTCTTCAGTTGGCTCGACATTGTACACTTTTTGTTTAAACCAAGCTGAAAAATATTCATGTATTGAACCAATTGCCGAACCTCCACCAAACTCCTCGTAAAAAGCCTTAATTCCCCATTCCAAAATTCAATACAAAGTTGTTAGATGAGTTTAAACTTATTGGTAAAGTGGCTAGTAAAGAATATTAAGTTTGAACAACAACAATTGATTCTTCCACTCTGGCCCGATTTTTAACTGCTCGTTTTGAGTCACCCATGAATCTTTCAAATGGGTACATCCATCTATATTGAACAGGTCTGCCAAGTATAGCTTCATATGTCAGATGCACAAGAAGATGTTCCATAGAGTCAAAGAAACCTGGGGGAAAAATTTGCTCCAACTGATAGATTATGATTGTTATAATCTTCTCCATTTTCTCAAGTTCATCTAATCTAAAGTTTGAAGCGCACAAACTTTTAAAAAATTGACTAATCTCAATAAGTGGATTTAACACATGTTTAGGCAGTGAACTAAATGGATTTGGAATTAAGTTCTCCATGAAAATGTGACAGTCATGACTTTTCATCCCATGCAAACTTCTTGTGTGACATCGGCACACCTGGCTTAGTTAGAAGAATATATGTCAGGCATTCTCAAATCTTTCAACCATTGACACACTATTTTTACTTCTTGGGCAGTTAGGCTGTAGATGGCCTTCAGTTTCAACAACTTCCCAGTCGGTTGAGGTTTCAACTCCAAGTCCCTTCTTTTGCAATATAATTCTAAGTCTTTACTTACCTTCTCGTTATCTTTTGTTTTTCCTTTCACATCCATCACTATGTTAAATATGTTGTCAAAAACATTTATCTCAATGTGCATTACAAAAAGATTATGTCCGATCAAGTTATCTTTCCAATAGGGGAGATCCCAAAATATACTCTTTTTTGTCCAATTGTGGTCAACTCTATGTCTTGGTATAGGGACAGTTTGCCCAAAATCAATGAATTTTGGATAATCACAAATTCTTGTCCACACTTCTTCTGATGTAATCTTAGGTGGCGGGCCATATAATACTATCTCATCCTTCAAGAAGCCATTCTTAATTCTTCTAAACGGATGATTATGAGGCAATAATCTACGATGAGAGTCAAACCACAAACTCTTCCCTCCATTTTTCAAAGTAAATGCCTTTGTATTTTCCATACAATGTGGAAATGAAAATCTACCTTGAGCACACCTACCAGACAACATGACATACGCGGGAAAGTCATTAATGGTCCACGTTAAATCTGCTCTCATTCAAAAAAATTATTTTCTTGAAATATCGTATTTCCATTCCCCAACCCATAACCTCTTAAAATCATTAATTAGAGGTTGTAGAAACATGTATATGCCTGCCTTAGGGTTACCTGGTCCTGGTGCAATACAACTCAAAAACATGTAGGGTTTTTCATGCACATCTCGCGAAGGAGATTCTACGGGGTTACAACGACTGGCCAACAAGAATATGGTTTTGTTGAAGCTTGGATATGTGGAATGAAACCGTCAGAGCATAATTCAAGTCTAACATTTTGTGGATCTGCTGCGAAATCAGGATGTACTCGATTAAAGTGTTTCCACGCTTCACCTTAATTCAGAAGGATGACACATCACTCTGAGAATTCCATTCGAATGATGCCACGTCATTTAACTAGCAGTTTTCATCGATGCAAACATTCTTTGTAATCTTGGTATTATTGGCAAGTAAAACATTCACTTAGCCACAACTTGTTTCTTCCTGCAAATATTGTTCCTCGGGCTTTGACAAAATTTACATTCCACCAATGTTCCATCATTTATCCCAAACTCTTTGTCATAAAACAACATGCATCCATTTTTACAACAATCAATCTTTTTAAGTGCTAATCCCAACTTCATCACCAACATTTGGGAATCATAATTAGCTGGCAGATTATCTTTAAACGGAGTTGCGGCATTCAACATCTTCGTAACATCATCCACACCAACATCAGGGCTGCTATAATTCGACTCATGAGCTAAAAGCCACACACATTGATAGCTTAGAGTATTAAGACACTTCATACAATGGTATTGTATTACTTTCACTCAACATTCGGTAAAATTTATCTGCCTTCTCATTCGGAAGTTGTTCCTCTTGATCATCTTTAACATCATCCCCGTAAGATAATTCCACCTCTATAGCGTCCGCAACCATATCATCCATCATGTTGAATTTTTCTATGTTGAAATTTTCATTGTATTCCACATTTGTTCCACCATGGCTAATAGAAGCTTGTGCATTGACCCCTACCCCAAAATTTTGAAACTTTTCGCCATTATAGGTCCAAAGCCAATAATCAGGCATAAAACCAACTTTCTTTAAGTGTTTCTTCACATCTTTAGGGTCGGTACGTAATTGTATATATGACCCTACATTTAAGACACGGACATCTAATTCTTCCCTCATCTCTACAAGTTTCTTGTGCCCATGCCCAGGAAATAAATACTTCAACTCCTTGCACAAAATGTGATTTTAGCCTTGTTCTTCCTGGAAACGTTCTATCATACATCCAACTACGAAAATATTTATAATACTCTATATGTTGCACGTTCACCAACTTCATTGATATATTCCAAGTCAAAAACGTATTACTCAATCGAGGAAAAAAATAATTACCCGCACTCAGTAAATAAAATTTTACGCACAAACGAAATAATTTTACACACAAACAATAAATAACTATTTTACGCGCAAACAACAAATACCAATTTTACGCACAAACATACAACTTTACACACACAAAAAAAAACGGTTTTAATAAATAAAAAGTTTTCTATAATAATTAAAAAAATGCTAAAAAAAATAAAAAATAGATATCTCCTCTATATTAAAACAATGGATCATATACTATCAACTTAGTGTTGGACCATATGTTTTTTTTTTCAGTCTAGCTAGTATAACTATAACTACACACAATCAACAAATTTACCCAAAAAAACATATATTCAACAACATGCATATATTCCATTTTGTCAGAAAATGGAATAGCATGCACATATTCCATAAATAATTTGAATATTCAACAACATGCATATATTCAACATCATCAACACATATATCATTAATAGTTTTAAAAAAGATATAATATTAAAAAAAGAAGAAGAAAAATATGATTCAAAATTTAGTTTTCAAATTTTCGAATAAAAAACAACATGATTTATTGGACAGCATTGAAAGAAAAAAAAAACGAGAAAAGAAAATGTATCAAAAAAAATGTTCAAAATAACAACATAAATATACTAACAAAGATTAATATTTTACAACATATGATCAACATGTATAACATTTATAGTGTTATGAAGAAAAAATATCACTAACTTGTTGAAGCTTTACAGTAATAGATCCGCAATGCAAGCCAAAATCAACGAGACCTAGAGCCGCAAGCAGCAAATCGATTAAATATGACACAACTGCAAAACATATAAAATATATAAGATTAATAAGTAGTGAAAAATAACAACATGAAAAAACATATAACAAATGAAGATATTCTTACCAAAGAAATGAAGTTTGATGAAGGTGTTGTGTTTTGTGTGAAAAAAAATTCTAAGTGTTGTGAAATGTGACAAATGACCGGTGCATGTTTATATAAAGGGGGTAAAAACACAAGGGTAAACCGAGGGGCTACCCCTTGCAAAGCTAGGTGGCAGAACGGGTAGATTTTTCCCAGGGAAATGTGTCATTTCCGAGGGGTTTAACCCCTGCCATGTCTAGCTGCACAGGTTTTAACAGTGGCTTATTAAGTCAATTGGAATCACAGCAGAGGTCCTTCTCCTTTATGCAGAAGCGAGGGGCTGCCCTTGTTTATAGCCCTCGTTTTTTTTCCTGCCAAATATGAGAAATATCGGCCGGTTTGAATTTCCATTTCACATGCAAATTAAAAGCCAAGGATTTTGTCATTTTGCGAGGGACATACCTCACTGTTACGGTGAGTGGTCCAAGCCTTTTCCGATGTCATTTTGCCAAAGGATCATGTCCCTGTCAAAATCTCTGACAAATGGGCATTTTTCTTGTAATGGATTTAACAGTTGAGATTGATGTTGGGGGGGGGGGGGGGGGGGGGGGTGTCAACAGATGAGACATGTAACCACTACTTAACTGCAATACAACCCAGACCACAGAACAGAATAGTAGGCCACACTTTCACAAACATGCATCGTGCACTCATTGTTATTTTGAGAATCATTAGAGCCGAAATAACCTTAGACAACTATAACGACAAAAATTAATCATCTGATATATTTCTTGAGATGAGCATACAATATTTTATTTGAAAAACAACTCTACAAAAAATTACGACGAACCAACCTCAGTGCATAATATTCTAAGCTTGTTGTTATAAATGGTTACTTTAGCACATTGCAGTGGATTATAAGATATGATAGATAGCTCCTCCCTACCTTTCCTTTCACAATCATTCTATTGAACAACAGTCAGTTGGTGAAACTGTTCAATAACATGTACCAGCTTTTTAAGCTGCACTCAACACATGATAGAAAAAATGTTCAAAAATTAAACTTTACAAGCACAATAATGCATAGCAAAAATTAAAATGCAATTGGTAAACAAGAAAATGAGACATTATATAAGAACAAAAAATTATTATGCTTCATTACTTTATGGATTAAAGATCCTATATTGGATAAAAGTGTTACAATACAACAACAACAAAAGGGTTGAAATCATGTATCCAGGCAAAGAGTTTCATGATTCCAGGATTAAGATTCCATGAAGCAATGGATCTTACCTGCTTAACATCTTCTAAACAAGAAAATGTAAGTTCATAGAAACCTTTCCCCAAAAAACAAATACCCCACCTATTGGTAATCCTCTGGCTTCATTTTTTTTTCATCCAAATGGAAGATCCTTCATTATCTCAGTTATTGTCTAAAACAATTTTTTCTATAATAATAATTGTCATTGGTGTCATTAAAATAAATAAGAATTTAGATTATATTTTTTGTTATATTATTGGTATGTCATTGAAATGGACCTGGATCCTCTCCTTCCACAATTCTCTCCTTCTCTCTCCTTCACTAAATCTTAACCATTAGATCAATCCAATGGTTGATAATTTAAAAGTCAAAAAACCTTAAAAATATTCTCCTTCCCAATTTTTAATTGTGCATGACTTCTGTTTTTACACTTTCCACAATAAATTCTTCATTCATCTTCCTCTATTCAGTGCAAACAATTGCCGCCATATAGCTCATCCTCACCTTTATCGCTTTTGCATTCTCTTATGTGCCTAATTTTTTTACTGTATGTTTTATTGTGAATCTCTTTTCTGCATAAATAGAATTCCTCTATTTTAATTTAGAAACACCCACCTCTAATTGTTTTTATCATTTAGCATGAAAGTCCTGTTTGTAATAACAAAATCATTGTTTTCAACATATGAGAAACATATGAGTCATCTATGAAATGAACAAAAAAGGCATACACATTGTAAATAAATTGCATAAAATTTTATTGCATGAGAAGTATATGGATCGTAAACCACCGCGTCAACCGCCCGCCGCGTCGTCCGCCTTTATGCTATAAGAAACAAAAAGTTGTTAATTAAAAAAATCTTTGATGTTGGTTGAAGAGAGATTTTCTCATAGGAAAGGAAGGGAAAACTGAAGAGACGATGATGATTTACATTAATCTTGTTGATGTCGTTGCATTGCCACCACGCCGTCGGTTACTGTTGTGCAGTCCTAATTGGTGGTGTTGACAGCGTCGTCGGTGGGAAGGGAAGAGAAAGGATTTAAATATTACTTTCTTTTTAAATTTTATTCTCTTTTAAATTTTTGACCATGAGATTGATCTAATGGTTAAGATTTGGTGAAGGAGAGAGAATGAGAGAATTGTGGAAGGAGAGGATCCAGTTCCTTTATATTTATACTTTTAATCAAAATCAAAATTTTATAAAAAAAACACCGTTGACAAATTTTCATATTTAGCGCAATAAAAAAAGTAAAAAACGGACACGTGCCCATCTTTTCGTTAGTAATTTATAATTAGTCTTATAACTATTCCCAAACTTTCACATTTATTAAAAAAAAATTACATATCTACTCTTCATTTTTTTGGAGGTCATAAATACTCTTTTGGAAGTTATAATTGGAAAACATAATTTTACTCTGTTGCTAATGAGTGCCTTTAGACATTAGTTTAAGAACCAAAAGAAGTCTTATAAGTGCAGATTTGTTCGTAGCTCCATTAACATTGGTATGCAGAGGTCAGAGTTTGAACTCTAGATTCTTCATTTCTCCACATTTATAGTGTGTGAGTCTAGCTATTAGACTATCTAAATTTATAATGTATGATTCTAGTTATTGGACTATTTGACAAAAAATTATTAAACGAAATAAGTTTGTGTAAAAAAGTTGTGTATTTTTAAAATTAACAAAAGTAATAAATTTTCTCTTTTAAAAAAAGTACTGTAACAAATTTCCTTTTATAAATTCCTATTAATAAATTTATTTTTAAAACTATTTTTCTTTTTGACCAAATTAAAATTATTATTATTAAAATTTGTAAATTTTGCAAGTGAATCGTATAATAATTAAAAGTACATCTCCCTTAAATATAAATACAAAGTTCAATGTACTTAGTCTATATTTAAATCGATACATCTCCTTTTTAATTATATTTAAGGTAGGACAGTAATTTTTATTCTAACAATAAATAAAGACAGATTTTGTACCAAAAATAAATAAATAAATAAAAACAGATTTTTTTTTTGTTGTTGTTGATAACAGACAGGATATTGATATTGTTGTATTCAATATTATTAGTTTTTTATTTGATAGATAGATACCGAAGTTAAATTATTTTATTGAATGCACCTGAAAGTGATAAGCACGGTTGCTTATCATCTTACAAACACATCTATAAATTTTTCAAAGGAAAAAACGTTTTCCTTATTCCAGTTGCATATCCAGTTCCATATATAAGCTAAGCAAATAACATCACAAAGCATAAAAACATCATTTTCCAGGTCTTTTGTTTCGCATCACTCAGAGCTCAAAAAATGTCAGCTTTGAACAAAGAATTGGCACTACTCGTTCATCAATATCTTGAGGAAGAGGGTTTGAAAGAAACCATGCGCATGTAAATATCTTTTTTCTTATTGTTCAATTTATTTTCAGTTTTGTTTTTTCATATATTATATTTGTGATCGGTAAACTTATGTAAATTGAAATTGAAAAATGTATTTTTTTGTGTTTTATTGGTGTTTAGGCTGGAGAAGGAATCAGGTGTATTCTTTGATTTGAAGTACTTTGAAGAGAAAATTCTTGCTGGAGAATTTGATGAAAGTGAGAAGTATCTCAGTGCCTTTACCAATATCACTGACAGTCCAAGCTCCATGAAAATGTTTTTTGAGATTAGGAAGCAAAATTATTTGGAAGCCTTGGACAGGTAGTGCTCCTTATATTTATCTTTATCTTTATCATGGCATCATTATCATCTGCATGGCATCATAATCATTAGGGTTTTAAAAAGTAGATGTAGTTAAGATTGATGTCACCGTGATCCTTGATATTGTCAAGAATCATAGTCAAATGCGACTTCAATCGAAGATTCATAGTGCTTTTGACAACATAAAGACCTGTTGTGTCGTGGTCTAGATCGCACTCACAAAACTCTTTTTAAAATAAAATATTAATTATAATAAGGGTTTTATCACTAACAAATGTTTACATGATCGAAGTTAAATGTAGATTCAATCAATATCATGTTGCGGTTTTTGCAACATAAAAAACCGTTATGTCAGTGGCTCATGTTTCAAATGCATAACTCTTTTTTAAACCCCAACTATAATCATCATTGTTACAATTATTTTTGTTATACTTCTTATGCTTTTATTTAAGAATATTTTATAGTCGTTGTTTATCTAATGTTTACATGATCTCATTTGTGATCAGGGATGACAAATCGACGGCTGTTGAAATCCTGGTGAAAGACTTAAAAATATTTTCAAGATATAATAATGATCTCTACAGAAAAATAACAAGTCTTGTAATCCTTGACAACTTCAGGTAATTATTATTATTATTTTTTTGTGATGTTGTTGATAATGGATTGACGAGGTGTTCAAACTTGTTGCATTTTAACTATTGATTTGGTTTAAATACAGGGAGAATGTAGAATTATCACATTATAAAGATTCTAAATCAATTAGAAACACATTGATGGAAGAGCTCAAGAATTTGATTGACCTTAACCCCATATTGAAGAATAAGATTATGCTTCCTTCGTTTTCGTCTTCGCGGTTGCGATACCTGGTTAATCAAGGGTATTAGTTATTTTTATTAAATTTAGAACAACAACCTTGACTCAAAAGTAAATGGATATAATTTTTTTATATTTTTTTTTTTCATTTTCAACACTAGTAAATACATTTTTTGTATGTATGTGCTGAAATATCATCGAACCGTTTATCTCTCATACTATTGCATACCTGATTTTTTACAAAAAAAAAAAAAAAACAATATCTTTTATGTGGTGTCACTACTTAATTTTTAATAGAGCAAAATTATTGAGTGAGTGGGGGCACTTGCCCTCGTTTTACTATGCATAGATCCGCGCATAACTGTAGAGCGGTTGCAATACCTCTTAATTTGTTTAGGGATGCAGATTACAGCTTGTTTTTAAATTTTCAGATATGATTATTCCATTCACAATGTGCTTTAACTATTTACACATTAATGCAATTAGTAGTTTTTTTGTTAATGGCACTTATATCATTTGTAGCTTCATTGATCATGTTTATCTTGGCTTACTTTTGTAAATGTTTTCTATCCAGTATGAACTGGCAACATCACCTATGCAAGTATCCAGAGAAAAATCCCGAAATCACAACTTTGTTGATCGATCATACTTGTCCTTTGCCTCAACATGGATTTCGCATGCCTACTATGCTGCTTCCGGCTGCAGATGCTGCTGTATGAACTTAGTTTTTCTATTTGTTTTCATGTTCTTTGATAAAATAATTATTTCATGTTGTTTATATACATTGGATTGTTGCATTTCCACTTATTATTACTTAATTTTGTGCAGCTTCCTGCAAGGATGGTGAATGGAAATCCTTCCTCATCTTCACAATCACCGGCTACACTTGCAGCTTCCTCATTGCCGGGTCCTTCGAGTCGAGGTATATCTTGGCAGTTTTTTGCAGAATAAAGTTTAATGGAAAATAGGAGACACATGGTCGATGTCAAATTGTTTTAAATCGACATACAATGATAATTCTGGATATTTTCACGTAAACGTAGTTTGTAGTCAATGCTAATTCCATGACTTGAACCTATGAACCTCATTGTTCTATATAATTGCTAATTAAAGTAGCTGAAAAACTATTATAATCTTTCTATTTTCAATTCTTGGGATGTTTGTTTGTGTGTCAAGTCCATTGTAGAATTCACTGAATACACCACTTGCAGGCTCTATTTCAAACCTTTCATTAACACTGAATACTCCGCTTCCACTGATGGATCACCAAAGTAATGACCATGTTCAACAATCAAGACGGTTTCTGGCTGCAGAATCGGTTGAAGAGGTACTTGAACATTAGTTTGGCATGTTTCTTTTCTTTTTATTTGTACTAGCATTACTCTATTGGCACCTCTTTACAGGTTGGGCAGGTCGCATCTACTGTTACACCACAACCATTAACCCGGTTGTTTGATGAAATTCCCAGAACGGTTGTTTGTGAATTATATCAGGGATCAAATGTGAAGAGTATGGAGTTTCATCCTACAATTCATTCTATACTAGCTGGTAGGTTAAAATAGACAACGCGTTTCAATATTACACAGAAACTTAGTCTTTTTACTGACCTAGAATATTCATTGAAATTGAAACAGTTGGTTGTGAAAACGGTGAAATTTCAATTTGGGAAGCAAGGACGAAAGAGAAACTGATGTCAAAATCTTTCAATATATGGAATCTTTCTAATTGTTCCGTCGAATTTCAGGTCATGCATATATGTTCAAAGAAGAGTCTTTAAAATATAAATTTAGTATTGTAAATAAAGTAGATTCTGTCAATTAAATGATGAATGCACTAACAATACATTATTACATGAAAATATTTTGTTTAATAACATGGTCTTTTATACAGGCTGCAAATCCGAAAGAGTTGTCTGTCATTCGTGTAGCATGGAGTCCGGATGCTAGTTACATTGGTAAATAACATGCTAATTCTTTTATTTTATTTTTGTTGCTTGATTATTGGTTTATAATATATTTCCCTTCTTTTCAGGGGTTGCTTTTGCAAAGCATTTGATTCATTTGTATTCCTATCAAGTTCCTGGTGGTCTACAGCAGCATTTGGAGGTATGTTCAGATCAAATTTTGATATGAATCAAATACTTTTTTTATTTTAATTCCTAACTAATATAATGTCCTTATTTGATTACAGATTGATGCTCATGAAGGTGGTGTTAATGACTTGGCATTTTCATTTCCAGATAATCAGCTATGCGTTGTAACTTGTGGAGATGATAAGTTAATTAAGGTGACAGTAAAGTTTCCTAGTCTATAATAGATTGTAATATATGAATGATTCTTTATAAATTAATATCGGAAGAGTGATACATATAGGTATGGGATTTGAATGGAGAGAAGATCTTTAGCTTTGAAGGTCATGTAGCTCCTGTTTGTTCGGTTCGTGCTCACTCGAAGCGAAATATCCCGGTTAAATTCTTCACATTGTGTATTATTTTTTTTATTTGATTATGAGGCATCTTCCAATGTTGAATTTTTTATCATTACATTTTATTAACGGCGTGATTGTTTTGATTTTCAATATACATGACAATCGAATATGGTGTTGTGAATGCTTGACATAGTTGTTATGACATCATATTCTTGCAGTTTTTATTATCTACATCAGTAGACGGAAAAATCAGAGTCTGGATGTATGAGAGCGAGAGCTTCCAGGTGGAATACGACACTCCCGGAAAGTGTAGCACTACAATGATCTATAGTGCTGATGGAACTAGGTAAGAAAATTAGGAATAATCAAGATTATACTTTTCATTTTTGTTTAACTCTATTTAAGTTTTTATGTGAGTTGTAATTTTTTCTTTTCGATGTTTAGATTGTTTTCATGTGGGAAAACTACAGAGGGAGATTGTTTCCTAGCTGAGTGGGATGAGGATGATGGTGTAGTAAAAAGAACTTATTCTGGATTTAGAACCAAATCTGCTGGCATGGTGCAATTCGACACAGCAAAGAGTCGATATTTGGCTGTTGGTGTAGATAACCAAATTAAGTTTTGGGATGTGGACATTATTAATGTTCTGACTAGTACAGATGCTGATGGTGGTCTTCCTGTGAGTATAGTCCTTTTACCTTCCATATTTTTATCCATTTTTCTGAAAACTGTTTGAAATGTTTGATGCCTTGTGTCAGAGTCTACCTCGCTTGACGTTCAATAAGGAAGGAAATCTGCTTGCTGTTTCTACAGCATATGGTGGTTTTAAAGTCCTTGCTAACGTCAATGGTATCAAATTCTTGGGCGGCATTGAAGCAAATAAAGCACCTATTGATTTAAAGGTTTGTATTTGCCATAAATAACTTAATTAAGTGCTTATAAGGTACACATTTTTCATATAGGTGCTTATTTATAAGTTATTTCTGTAACAAAAGATAAGATAAAGTTAAACTGTTTTCATATAATCAATAAGTTGTTTTCATAATCTAACAATAAGTTGAAAACAACTACTGGAAATGTCAGAAATTATTATCATAAACTCTACCGAACTCTCTTACAAGTGCTTTCAACATTATGTAAGTTCAATAAGTCAATCCAAACAGACTCGAAATATATTCTTTATAGTTTTATTACTTAATTTTGGTTTCTACGTCATCAAGGAATTAGGTGTCTGGTGGATCTTCTATGGTTGCCAACATGAAACCATTCGATAGTACAGACAAACACATTGACGATTATTTGATAGAATTGTTTTTTTTTTGCTGAATATATTAGCATGAATTTGACATACAATTCTGCATTTTTTTAATCAAACTATGAATCTACCAGACGACTATGTGTTTAACTGAATCATTTTGTTATGTATCTATTTCTAGATGGAAGAACATTTTGCTGTAGCTAGTAGCAACGAGAATAATAGAAATTCAGATGATACAAATTCAAATGATGTAAAGGAAATCACTCTTCCTTTTCAGTGTCAGGTAGTTACTATGCCGGAGACTGTGGGTCAGAGTAACAAGGTATTCCATGCAACCTTTCTTTTTATGCAAAAGATGCTTAATTAATATATTTACGTTTTTCTGTCAATAATTTCATGATCATAATGTTTTTATCTTTTGCTAAGGCAATTTGTCTTGTTTACACCAATGATGGAACTGGTCTTCTTGCTCTTGGTTCAAAAGGGATTCAAAAGTTGTGGAAATGGAAACCTACTCAATTGAATCGTACTGGAAAGGTGATTGTATACAACATACACATACATGCATTTTTTTTTTTATTCCAAAATTTCTGTTACATATTTATGCATGTAATTTGTACTGAGTCTTGTTGTGTTTGTTTAAAAGGCGACTGCAAGTGTTGCTCCTGAACATTGGACACCGAAGACTGGTGTTTTTTTGAAGAACGATGTCCCGAACAATTTTGATTCAGCGATTCCTTGCTTAGACATCTCCAATAATGATTTCTATGCCATGTCTTCATGCGGAGAACCAGTTTCATTATTCAACATGGTGAAATTTAAAGTGAGCTTTCAATGTTTATGATAAATATATTCAGTGTCATATATATCTCTTTTTGCTTTTGATCAAATATATCGAATTATTTGTGAGTTGTTGCGACAAATTATTGTTGAATTTCAGGTAATGGCTGAATATTTGCCACATCCACCAGCTGCAACATTCCTTGCATTTAACCCTGTCGACAATAACATTGTTGCAATCGGACGGGAAGATGCAGAGATTAGTATTTTTAGGCACAATAAGGTAATTACTTTAGAAATTCAAGAGACCTAAAGTATAAATTTAGATAGTTTCAAGAATTCATATAATGATTTTAACCTTTTTGCCTTTTAGCTTATGGTGGAACTAAGGGGTCACGAAAAACACATCACTGGTATAGTGTTTTCTCCTCGGCTGAATACAATGGTAACTTCAGATGCTGATGCTCAGGTATGTATGTCTAACCGTAACGTAAGATTATTAGTCAGTGTTGATAAATAGCAGTGCTATAGCATAATACATTTTCTATTTATAGCTTGATCATAAAAATGAATATTTGTTTGATGTATTTGTAGCTTTTCTCTTGGTGCATGAGCAAATGGATACACAAGAATTCAGTGTCGGTCCAAATGCCAGATGGTGGAAATGCACCAGCAGGTGAAACTAAAGTTCAGTTTCACAAAGATCAAATAAAATTGATGGTATGCCATGAGACGCAGCTAGCAATATATGATGCGTCAAAAATGGAATTGATTCATCGGGTAAGCAGACCGTTTCTTCATGTATTTTTTAAGAAGAAAAAAACAATTATTGAATTTTCAGAAAATGCTTGTTTTAGAAATTCAATATCAAATTGTTATTTTTTTTCAATTATATATATCCTTATAGAAAATATAGCATGAAAACATGTAATGCAAGTTAGGATATCAAACTGAGGGAGTACATATTTATTTGTATGGAAGATTTTTTAAATGCAGCGATATTTTGTATTACTTATGACTGAATTAGTGACATATTTTATGTTTGTATGTAATAGTGGCTGCCACAAGGTGGATTATCTGGTGCCATAAGCTCTGCAACATACTCCTGCAGTGGTGCAGTAATTTATGCTGCTTTTACTGATGGAAACATTGGAGTATTTAATGCTGACAACCTCGTACTACGATGTCGTATTGCTTCATCTACATACCTATTTCGGACTCCATCAAACAGGTTTTTAAACTATTTCATGTGTTTAAACTCTTTAGTTTCCTTTTCCTAAGATAACTATTTATTTGCGCGACAAAATCGCGAAACGTTTTACAAATGATAAGTAATAAGGTAGATTAGGCCAAAATATCGGTGACAAAAATCATAAATTAAAGATTTATAAGTGTTTCATTTTTTGTCACATGCTTTGAGTTTTGGGACAATGTATGCTATTATAGGTTGAAACTTGGCCAGTTAGAGAAGTTAGAATTTGTTTACCTTTAACCAAACTTATATAAATTTTCTTACATGATTTTTGCCAATTTTCTGATGAACATTAATCCTTAAACCTTTGTCTATTTTGTGCAGTCAAAATGTGTACCCTCTTTTTATCACAAGACATCCACAAGATCCCTATCAATTTGCAATTGGAGTGTCAGATGGGTCTGTTACAATTATGGAGCCCAAAAAGTATGAAGCATGGTGGTGGTAATGAAGTGTCCGTTGTTAAAATGGATATGATGTAATTCATTTGCATCATTTTAGTTTTTTCTTTCAATTATTGAGTTATTAAACAGTTGTTAAACTTTATGGTTGGATGCTTCTTTTTATTGTGAGACAATGTTTGGATGTTCATGAAGATGTTTTGGTTAAGTAATCTTTATGCTTAATTATGGTTTATAAATACATTATGTTTGCATGAATTATTCTATATATTAAATGTGATAGATTTGAAGTACTATACTAGTCTAGTTTATAAATGCTCTTTTTCATGAGGCTAAGTCAAGTTGTTGATGGCTTAGCAAAGTTTGCTACTATACTAGTCTAAATTATGATCTTCGGATTTTTGAAGTGGCTTAACTTAGACCTTTGTTGCTCATCTTTGCTAGGGTTTTTAATTTGGGATTTTACTCCTTTTTGTCGCAAAAAAAGGTAATAAATTGTTATTGCTTCAGCATCTTGACGGTTTGTTTTTTTTAGTTGTTTTTATCTTAACTCAATGGTACTTGGGGCATAGAAATTTAGAGTTCGATCAGGGTCTAAGTAACTTCAAACTAAAGATTATTCTAATCAGAATTCGATCTCGTAACTTATAAATCATTGATGTAGAACAGTCTTGTATAGCCTCAGTAGTCAATATGCTATTAGAATTATCCAAACATCTATAAGTTGCACTTGTGGTTAGGATCATTTTGAGCTATCTCTTTATTGGGAAACACCTTATTGAGTTCTTTCTTCTTTTTTCTTTTGTTCCTTTTATAATCATTTTTTTAGGAATTCCTTTTATAATAATTTTGTGCTCTTTACATAAATTATAAAAAAAAACCTTATATAACCCTATTTTGTAACAAACTAGTATTTATAAATTATTAAAAAATAATTGGAGAAGGGAGAAACTTTTATCAATTAAAATTGCAACAATAAGACTATTTTATAATTGTTTACGAATGGATTTAGACTATATACCTTGTCTAAGAATAAACTTTTATCATTGAGCTAAACAAAAGTGTTTTTTTTTTTTTGTTTAACAAGAACTCAAGTGTTATTATTCAAAAGTTTAAATGAGCATATTTAGCATTTTTCATTTCGTAAACATTTTGATACCTCGAAATTTAGTTAGGTACATGCCTATCCTACAACCATCTAATATATTATTTTTTTATATTTAATAATTTTACAATTAAATTAATTTTAAATTAATCTATAAAAGAATTTTATTAACTAAACTCTAGAGGATAAAAAAATTCTCCTTTTAATTATGGTGAAAGGGGATGTCATTGGTGAAAGAGTGACATGGATCTTGGAGTTAGGGTTTGGTAGTTAGTACTCTCATGTCATATGAATGTTCCTCAGTATTGTGTGCATGCACATCAATGTTCCAAACCATATGATATGTCTTGTGTGGATAATAATTGTTCTAGAAAGCTTTGAAATTTGACTTGATTGGTCTCTTAAATTTTGAAGAGTAATCAACGGTAAGTAACTAAATTTAGGGAAAAGCTAATTAAATGAAAAGTCCCTATCAAACATAATTTAGGGGTATATTTGGTGTTGAAATGTTGTTGGCAAACCACGTGCGAATATTTGTTTTTTGGTTGGCATAACACAAAAGTGTTGATAGATTCTTCCGAGATCCGCGGCACATAATGCAATTTTGTTTCTATCTAACGGCTCTGAATAATTGTCCCTCGTATCAAAATTTGGACATTGATAAATTATAAGTTCTGTCTTTTTTTGACTTTGATAAATTATAAGTTATCTCTTTCTTTTTTCTTAGTCAAGCTAACACTACTAGAAAAAAAGTAATCTCTTTGTTACCTGTCTCTTCTTATTTTGTGTTTGCCAAAGAAAACGCTTAGACATAAATACGATGACAACATTTCCTTCGAGTATAATCATTTCTTTCTTTTTGACATAATAATGGATGAAAAAACTAGTAGGGCAAAAGAAAGTGACTAGTGTGAGTATGTTACTTTAGGACCTTTTGGATATAACTCATCCTTGGAATTTATTAGGGGTATTTCAAGTTAATCTACAAAAAGTTCTTGGATAGGAATGTTTCAAAATTTAAAAACGTAAAACAAACCGAAAATTAACCAAAATGTCATAAAATAACGTAAACGTACAAATGTAAATATATTACATTCATATCCATGTCATAAAAACATCTAAATATATATACAAATGCAAGGAAAACACACACACAAAAAATACTCATGTGGATTATGACTCATAGTCCTCTTTCTCAGAACTGGTTCCTCCTGCATCATGCTATACTCTGACCGAAGGCCCTCCATAATGCCGGCAAAAAGAGGATTTGTAAACACATCAGGATGTGTCATAGCAATAACCACTATGCGCCTGATGTTATCAATTATCTGGAGTGGGTCGGGAACCTGTTTTATCCACTGTTGGTCAACAATAATCTCAACGTAAGCAGAGACAGGAGTTGTGTACTCAGCAACGGGCGCAGGCTGATAAAACACAGAATGGGATACACGGTAAAACCATTTGATGTACCCCCTCGTATACCTTCACAATTTGTTCTCTAGGACCAACTGACCCCTCTCCGTCTGACTAAGGACATGGACCATTAAATCCTGAAAGGCGACATTCACATCCTCTGGCTCAAGATCCTCAATCATCATAGGAGATCTGGTAATGGTCTGGATATATCTGTACTGCCTGAGAACCCGCTCCGACAAGTGACGTCGCATCTTTTCTTTGTCAGCCATGATCCAACCGAAGTACCAGCATATGTCCTCAAAAGGTGTGATATCTCTCTGATGCTCATACGGCCTCCATATGATATTCACATTCACCATCAAATCAATTAGGCCTTTGTAGTGTCCAGCATCAGCATAGCCCCTAGGGGGTTTCCATCTAACCGCAAACGGGTCAGCACGCTCGTAGTCTAAACAAAGCCTCAACGGAATGAGCTTCAGGAAATGCTCCATAACACATCCCTACAAACACAAAGAGACGCAATTATATCAACACAAATATCATACAAACAAATATACATTTATGATCCGCTAAAAAAATGAAAAAATTATTACCTCAAGTAAAGTCATGTAACCACCAAGGGCTTTAATCTTTGAGTTCGAGGTAAGCGAAAGCTTAGAGTACATAAAATCAAGTGACATCCTTCCCCATAACCACTCGTCCAACCTATCCAAGTCCCGAAACGTCGTCAGCCATATTAGACTAACGTTTTTGTTGTTCTTGTTGGCGAAAATGGTGAGGCCAACCAAGAGCAACAAAAACGCCTTAATGCAGGCGTTCCTAGCAAGACCCTGCTCCTCCTCCTTGTCGTCATCAACAGGCTCCTCCAACTGATTACACTTATTAAGGAGTCTTTCATAGCACTCATTCAAGCGAGTTATGCTGATATACCCACCCTACTGTTTAGTCACCTCTTTCTAAGCCTCCTCCTTCATAAAACCCAGCTTGTTCTTCAGCAGCTCTATATCATTCTCATACTCCATCTCCTCCTCGGCAATGAGCCTCCCAATGATGGGGATATCTAGAAGACATGTCACATCATTTGGTGTGACAGTCATCTCCCCCAACGGAAAGATGGAAGTTATTGGTCTCAGCATGTCATCTCTCTAACAAGGCGGTGATGAGGCCATGATTGATGTTCTCGTACCCAGTCTTAAGGATGGGTGCAAGACCGGATGCATTCATCCGCAGCAAGAACCATGCCTTTCCATCTCCCGGACTGTCAATGTATCAGGATTAAGTTCCTTCCCGTGCGAGATAGCGTTCAACTTATGCTCCTTCTGAAACTGAAATACAAATTAAAATAAACAAACAACACACCATTAAAAAAACAATAATTAAAATAAACATTAAATATTTTAACAAAAATATAAATTCATAAAATTAAATTTAAATAAACATTTAAATGTGCATTGCGAAATTTAAATTAACGTGCATCAATTTAACTGACGTGCGTAATTTAAATTAACGCTCGTAATTTAAATGTACGCATCATTTAAAATAAAATTGTTATATCATTAAAATAAAATTAAACAATTATACTTACTTCGACATCGCTCCACAGTCTGCATGCTTTATGTCTACCGAAATTCGGTAGAAGCAACAACTCAGTAGGCCCCCCAGAAAAGATATGTGGTCCGGCCTGCTCCTCCTGAGCCTGCTCCTAGGCCTCACCCTCCTGCTGATGAGCTTGGTACACCTCATACTGATATTGATGTTGATACTGCGTCAGGTCCACTATCTAGTACGCACTCGCCTGTGACGTCGTCCCCTCAACATCATCACCCCTACCGATCCTCATGTTGCCCCCTGTCTCTATCTACTAGGCTCAGCATGAGGAGGGCGTGAAGCGACCTTTTCGGCCTGTGCTCTACCGGTAGCGGACTCCCTCCTTAACATAGTTCTGCCAGGCCTCTGAGATATAAATACACAATATTTCAAAACGCAAAAATTCAATGAGGCTTTTTCATATGGACATTGTGTCATTTCTAACTATTCAACAACAACAGTTAAATTTCGTCAATGTCATTTCAATCTATAAACTACCACATTGCACTCAAACTTATTAATTTCTAACTAATTTCATCATCAACAATGAAAAAAACAAACAAATTTTCATTGAGACGTTTTATCAAACACCTAGAGTTCAACTTTCAATCAACATAAAATCTAACAATTTTTAAACCCTAAACTACCACATTGGACTCTAAACAACATCTAAACTACAATTCCTAACTTAATTCATCACTAACAATCCAAAAAATTAACATGCAAACCAAATTTCTAATATCCTAAAAATGCAAAATTTCTTCAAAAATAGAAAAATTTAAACCAAAAAATCCAATGCAAACACTTACTTGATTTTGTGGGAGAAATTGACTTTGAATGACGCAAGAATTAGCAAAATCACATTTGACGGAGATTAAATCTCCCTTTGGAAAGTTGTGGGAAGTTTTGAAAAAGAATAGTTAAGTTTCTGAGTTGTTGTTCTATAACAGCACGTAGCATGAGTTAAGTCACGCTGGTTTAACAACCTACGTGAGTTAACTCATGTTGAAAATATCGAGCGTGACTTAAATCACACAAGATATTTTCATCTATTTAGTTGTGAGTAAGTGTTTCTTTGTTGTGAGAAGAGCAATTTTCTAACTTGTTGGGCCCAACAGCGTATTGAGTTTGTATTAGCAGTTAGCACGTAGCGTGTCTAGTTCATGTGGCCTACTTCGACCTCAGAGAATTAATCATGCGGTGTAGGGTGGGTAAGTAAAAAATAATAATAACACTCCCCCGCATAAAATGGTATTTGTATTTGTTTTAAATTTGGACTATATGCATTTTATTTTATTTGCACGTAGTATGTGAGTTGTAGTTATCAGAGAATTCCCAAAAAAAAATATTGGTCTTACAGTAATGAATAATGCTTGCATTATGATTTATGAAGTTGGGATGGTCCATATGTTCTAGTGTGATGATTAAACCATATATGGCAGAATATTGCTAACGTTGGATGAGTTGACATCTTTAAAATCCTAGTCCTAGGATATTAAAATGGAAGATGTGTTAAAGTAAGCCAATTTTGTTAGTATTAGTTAGTCCATTAGAAAGTGGGTTAGGAATTAAATAGTAGTCAGTTACTCAATTTAGTTGGTGCAATTGAACTGTAAAACTAAAACAAATAGTTATGTGATTTATAATCTTTTTCAATCAAATTTAATTGCATGAGCATTCTTATGTGCTCTACCTCTCTGACGTTAGAGACTTAATCTGGTTGAAGGTGGTTTGGTGCCTTTAGTTGCCAAGAAACAATAATATGTTTGATGATGGGGTTATAGGTTGTGAAAAGATTTTTGTTCATATTCAATTTGTGTTGTCGGATTAGTTTATAAGTAATAAGGGAAGATTTACTCATTTTATTTTTCAGACTACTTCAGGACTATTGTATATGACTTACTTGACTTAAAAAAACTTTTTAAGTCGGTTTTTTTTAACCCTGTGATTAATTTCTAGGCAAACGAGTTCATAGTAATTCGGAGTTCGATTGAAAGATAAGTAAAATCTTATAATGTATTGTTATTATCAGAAGTCGAACTCAGTCCTCTATAACCATTTGTCCTTGAACTCATTAAACAGTTGAGCTCAAGATAACTATACATTTAAAAGTGAAGTATTTATCTAACATGTAGAAATATGAAATGAAAAGACTCTTAACGTTAGCTATAAAATATATTAAAAAAAATGAGATAGGTTAACACGTAGAAGTTGAACAAGAATAAAATTGACCAATAAGTATATTATTGAGAAATTAAAGTATAAAAGAATATAATAATAAATGTAAGCAACCAATTTAATAATTAATAAATATAATATAAATAGATAGGTTCTTCTCCTGCCTTTATCCCGTATTTTTTATCCTGCTCAAGATCTGAATCATCCATCGATCAATATGTGTTATTAACCGCTCATGGTTGACTTGAGAGAGATATAGTATTATATTTTGACAAAATCTTATAAAACATTAGTAAAATTTAAATTGGAATGGTAAAATTTTGAGATGTAAATTTTGCATATCCCTTTCTTAGCATGAAGTTTGGAGTGCTTGGCCATCCCATTTTGATGTGGACCAAGACAGTACAGCGTGCATAGACATGCACAATCTTTCCATTGATTTGCCTTAGAATGTAATCCACGCATCGAAGTACTAAAGAGTTAATACATCCCATGTTTACAACTAATGTTACATCACTCTTGTTCTGCAATCTGTGTCTAAAAAGGCTAATAACAACAAACATGTACATAGAAAGGAATCAAAAGGACAAGCATGACAAGATTTCTATTCCATTCTATGGATGATAACTTAGTCATTTTACATGACATCTAACTTTTGGACCTATGGTTATGTCTGTGATGACTTCAATGCTGAAAATATAACAGTTTTCAAGTAAAAAAATAGAACTCAATTTGCTTTTCAGTTTCTAACTTTAGGAGACGCCAAACCAAACCTTCAAACGAATAGTCAAATACAATGTCTTCTTCATTGCATTAATTAATCTAATAAGACAAGATCTTGAAATTAAATATGATTGCTGCGGTTGTACACTACAACATATTCAATATTATGCAACATTTGAGAAGACTGTGTTTTGTAAATTTAACAATCATAGTGTATTTGTATACATTTTATTTCCCTACATTCATGTAAAAAAATTGCAGTTGCATCAAATTGATAATTGTGAGAAACTAAAATATCAAATTGGAAAAAAATATTAATGAGTGAAAAATGAAAAAAAATAAAAATGAAATGGGTCAAGGTGGCTCGTAAGAGTTATGATGGGTGTGGGAGGAGGAACTGGTAGAGGAGTGTAGGAATTTATTGCTAACGGTTATGTTGCAGGTAGATACTGAGGATGTCTGGACCTGGACTCCTGATCCTGTTGTGGAGTATACGATTAGTGGGCCCTATCGTACGCTCACTGATAGGACATCTCCCACTAATCATGTACTTGCGGCCCTCTTATGGAGAAAGGATGTCCCGTTGAAGGTGTCGGTGTTTGCTTGGCGTCTTTTTATGCACAGATTGCCTTCTAAGACAGACTTGTTTCGTCGTGGCATGATTCCTACTGAGGCTCAACTGTGTGTTAGTGGTTGTGATCAACAGGAGTCGGAGACTCATTTGTTTTGATCTTGTAATCTTTTCGGTCAATGGCAGCTTATTCAGAATTGGTTGTGTGTCTATTCAGGAGATCCTGGTAACATTGTCGGTCATTTTTCATTTGTTTTTATCTTGTAATCTTTTCGGTCAATGGCAGCTTATTCAGAATTGGTTGTGTGTCTATTAAGGAGATCTTGGTAACATTGTCGATCATTTTTATCAGTTTGGCACTTTTTCAAGTTGTGGAAAATCAAGATGCTCACTTATGCATTTGATTTGGTTTGCAAGTGTGTGAGTGTTATGGAAGGAAAGGAATGACAGGCTATTCCATGGACAACAACGTTCTCCTTCTCAACTTTTAGAGGCTGTTAAATTTCTATCATTTTGGTGGTTTAAAGCTAAATTTGTTGTATTTCCTTATAGCTTTCATAATTTGTGTCAAATCCCTTTATTTTGTGCGGGTATTGGCTGATTTTTGTTTGCTCCAACAGTTACTGTATTTTTTGGTTTGTGCCATGAAGATAGGTCGTTGTTCGTAATATATTTTATTTTGATTTCTGTAACAAAAAGAGTTATGATCATCTTTATTTCTCAAAAGATATACATTGACATAAGAAATTTGAAAGAATTTTTTTTAAAGATAGTGAGATCTACTATCTACTAAATGAACATCTCAAAAAAAAAATTATAAATGAAGATTATCTCAACATTTAGTCTTCAGTCAATAGTAGTCGAAGAATGTTTAATGTGCAGCTCAATAATGACATATATATTTGATCTAAATGTCATATTTGTGTAGTTGAACCATCAAACCAAACTAGATCGAGTTAGACCAACTCATTCGATTACTCTAATTAGTAGTCATGTTTCAATTCTCCCTATTATAAACAAATGAATTTGATGCAATCATAATTGAAATTACAGTACTACAACAAAAGGCCTCTAAAATTTTAGGGTTTGATAATACAAGAATACCTATTAAAGAACATTTGCCAAACTCAAATTAGGCTTTGTACCAACGACTGGATCTACCAAAAAAAAAAAAAAAAACAGTACCAATAGATTTTAAACCAAAATTTAAACCATCAATATAAAATGGCATGGTTACCCCACCCATACTCATAATCTATAATAGAAATTGACATATGGAACTATCATTGTTATTTTTTTTTTAATAACTTCTATAGGATTCGCATCTTGAGTTTGTGTGATTATTTTTATATTGGCTCAATATAATAACTATATTCCACTATATATTGATGGCTACTTAGCTATAGCTTTTTGTGTTCGCAACCTTCCTTGATGCACATATATAGGCCATGGCAGAAATAACGTGCAATCTTCGGTATGTCTAAATTGACAATTCATGAAGAAATTTGATACTGTTGAGATATGCTTGAATTGCTCTTTCACTAAAATAGTTGCAAGCACACACACCCAACTTGTAAGTTATTTATTTGACATGAGCACATGCACTTGTAATAGAGTTACACTTATTAAGGTGATGAACGTTATAAGATAAAAGGATTGCCTAAAGTCTAAATTTTTGTTTGAGCATGAACAAAACAAAGAAATACTAGCTGTGCAATAATGATGTGTGTGATTGTGACTTTCTACTGTTGGAGTGTTAGAATTGCTTCTTCACAAAGAAAATAAGTGGAACAAATTTAAGGTTGTAGCAATTTATTTTTTCTTTTCCAAAACCAGCAAAACTTACCATTGACCAGCAAGGTACAGCTGGTTGAACAGTTATGCAAATCTGAATTTACAAACCTGGTAATAACATTGACCTGTACAAGAATGCTCTAAAATTATTTTTAACAAGTTTAAATAAAATGATATAGGGTATAAATATGTTTTTAGTCCCTATAAAATTACATGCTTTTAAGTTTAGTCTCTATAAAAAAATTATTCATTTTTAGTCCCTATTTGCATTTTATACGGACTATTTTAGAGGACTACAATTATCCATTTTTGTAAACAGTTTTCAAAATATGGATTATTCTTACAAACTACAATATTATGGAGGACCAAAATTACTATTAAACATTTTTATCAGACACAGATTAACATTTGGCCAATTTTGCATGTTTCGAATTTACATCACTTATGAACTAATTATCATAAGATCACATTGTACCCATTTTGGAACATGGCTGCATGGTATTGGCAGTCAATGTTGGACATCGTACATAGGGGACTGGGAACATGGAAAGATATGTTAGATTAATTGTTTTTAAATGAATATTGTTGTGAATTCGTTGTGAAAACCACATCAATAATATTTTTGATGCGTGGAGCAAATTAATACCAAGTAATCAAATCAAACGGGTGACAAAATAATTCAAACAAAATAAACAGCAAGAGATAAAAGGAAGAAGAAGAACACAAGAAATTGTTTACCCAGTTCGGTCTAATGATGACCTACTCTGGGGGAGAGAGCAGCTCTCCGTTCCACTATAATGATATGAGTTTCTTTACAAAGAGATATCAGAGGGTTACAAGAATCAGTCTTCAAACCTAATTCTACCTAAAGTCTCAATCTCTTCTCGTGACCAAGAGACTCAATCCTAACAGTGTTTTGTTCAAGGTGAATCAAAACAATCACAACCCTACTGTTTGTTGCCAAGAGAATTCTCTATAAACCCTAGTTTGTATGTTGGCTTCTAAATCCTATTATTCTACACCCTTTCTCTCTCAGAATTCATCTGATACAAGGTTTATATTTATAGTAAAAGTAACCCTTAAAATATGGAACAAATCTCCACTGAAAATACGTTTCTGTTTTACGCAATCAGCGATCCATCGTGCCACGTTACGATTCCATCGTGGCACGTTGTGATGTCATCGTGCCACGTTACGATTTCATCGTGGCACGATATTTCGAGTGACTTGCTTCAGGATCTTATTCAACAATCGTGGCACATTGCTTCTCCATCGTGGCACGTTTCGCCATATTCCTGATTTTAAGTTAACTCTCACAAATATGTTAGGATAATTATTTAATCAATCAATTTAGTGCATTTACATAATCAATTGTTATTAAGCATTAGCTATTGATAAATTGGTTCATTGACATTTGTTTTTAATTAGATCATGATGAACTATATATGGATGTTTGTAATTCATGCTTTTTATTTTATTGTTGAACTAGGGATGTAAGTTGCACTTATACTTGAATACCTGCGATACTTTCAAGGTAGGATAAAAACATGCATCATGATATGGACATGAACACGTATAACACCACATTATCAAGAAAACTGAAAAAACTATATACCTCTTGAAGTCATAAAAAAATTGTTATATAAAAAAAGATGTTGATGATACTGAAATAACTTACATACTCGTATAGTCTAAAACAAGATCATTATTTTTATCTTCTAACCATATCAAAAACCCTATTGTACGGCAAAGAAGTAATTTCAAAGAAAGATTTCTCTGACTACTTCAGAAGTCAAGTAGAGATCTTTCATTTAAATAGAATCAACAAAAATACAATATCCACTTGTCATTTGGACTAAACCCAATGATAAATATTTACACATATGCTTTCTTTAAAAAAATAATTACACAACCAAAACCTATTATTGGATCACAAGACAATATACATGACTCATTGGATAAATATTAGGTCATACATTCAACTTCTTCTACTGAAGCAAACTCACACCAATCAATATAAGTCCATACATATAAACTTCTAATATTTTTCCACTTGGACAATATTGATTCTGTTTTATTTATTTATTTTAAAACTCACTTTATAAAATGATTCTCGGGTTAAACAATTATGGCCACAGATTAACTTGAATACAATCACCACAACATGATATGTCAACGATAAACTATTTAAAGTTTAGTTCGTTAATAGCCATATAACAAACAATCTCATCAGTAAAATCACAACACAAGTGTGCAAGGAAAGGGACATATCAGAACACAGTGTATATATGTGATCATTTTCATGTTATTATGTATAGATCATATATTGTGTTTTTCCAAGAACAACTTAAGTCATTCTAAACTTTAAAAAGTAAAACAATTTATAATTCTATAGTAATCAGGCAACATTTTTTATTTTTTTTTTAAAGTGTTCAACCGGTTTAAAAGCTACTTTTTTTTAACTCGATTTTATTAACTATCAATTTTAAAACGGATTAAATAAATATAGAGGTGTAACCTTATTTAAAAAATAATCAACACATTTGTTTTAAACCAATTCTCCTACAAAATGATAGAAAGACTAAACAAATCAAAGTTGACACAAAAAATGATAGTGTTTTTAAGATAATTCTTTGGCATTCTGGAGTTTGATTAAGTACAGTTATTTGTATACAAAATTAATTCAAAATTTAAATTTATTTTAAAATAATTAAATATAAAAAATCTACATGAGACTGAATGATTTGAAAACAAATACATACTCAACTAAACTTTAGAGTAGTAGAGTGTTTATTTTAATGAAATAAAGTCCTTCTCGACTGTAGATAACTCGAGATGGATAGGGTCATGAATATTCAAAGTAGTAGTATTGTAACGAATTAACGGGGTAATTCTTTTTTTTTTTAATAATAAGATAATATAAATAATTAATAGTCTGTATTTTGTTTTTCAAACAGCGTTCATAGCATTTCATTGAGATATGTGTTTAATATATTTCGAACATCAACCAAAATTTGAAACTAGTTAAAAATATGACCGCCTTCCTTCAAAAAAATGTATATGACCGTCTTAGCACGATGGTGACCAACCACATTTGTTTGGCCTCGTTACAAACTCAACACTAGAGTTTATATAAAAAAAGGAGAAAGTATAATTTTGTGATTATGCAATATAACACCAAATTATGTTAAATCCAAAACCAATAGGACTTAAATTAAGCTCATGGACCTAATTCAGCGCCGACAAAAAATTGAGAGTTTCACCAATATGCACTTCACAACTCGGTCCATACCATTCAATTCAAGGAAGTATAAAAACATCATTCTCATCTCGAATACAAATGTCAATTCCAACATGATTATTGTAAGGTGGAAAAAGTGAAATCGATATTGCACTTTACCCTCCCCGAAACTGGTTTTTGCCATTGAGTAACAATCGGCACATTACTCGTGTGTTCTATATTGGATTGAACATTTTGAACACTTTCCCAATCTGCAAGATAATCAACTACTAGTTTGATCACAAATTGTTGAGGCATAGACTTGTTTTTCTTAAGGTTGTCATTACGTTGATTCCAGAGACTCCATATGATAGAGCCAACCGTGCTAGAATCATCATAGTCAAGATTTTATTGTAACACAGAAATAATAGATGCAATATACATTCTCTATATTGCAATATACCACATGAGATTCCATTGAATCGAAGTATGTAGAAAGGAAGTATCAGCTAACTCACTAGAAAGAAAAAAATTATAAGCATTTTTAGATGAGTAATCACCATCTTTTTTGCCCTCCAAATTTGCTTACCCTCTATTACCATAGGAGATAATAGTGTATTGACAATATTAGCCACGTTATCATTATCATCACCAGCTACAGATGTAATCAATACAATGTTCTAAGACTTATCATGTGGATTCAAGATGTCACTAGGGATATCAATAAGATCTTCTAGCAACGAGCCATCAATTAACCATCTATCATTCCAAAGAGAATTATTATCACCCTTAACATCGACTTCCTTCCCTGACAAAAAAATTTGAATAAGGAAATTACACACAACTTTTAACATATTAGCAGTAAGACTTTAAGGATTTTTCATGATGTCCCAATTTTTTTTTAAAGCATGACTAAATCAAAAGCAATAGGTCTCTAAAGCTCCTACCATCATCATTCTTCTCAACATAGAGTTTTTTAAGGTTGTCCAATGAATGCCTTTGTCTTGATTACCATAATGGCCCCCCAAAAATAATTCATTATCTCTTTTATCTCATCACAAAGAGACGAAGGAATAAGAAAGATGCTCATGAAATATGTTGGAATCGATTGCATGACGTGCTCTAGAAAGACACTTACTATTCTATGAATTTATCTTCTTCCATGATATTTCCTTAATAAATCTAAATATAACTTTTTTTCTTTCCCTGGTATGAATGGAAGACCCAAATACTTACCGGTACAAAAAATTGGTTGAACACCATGAATAGTTATGATGGCGTCCCTAGTATGTTGACTAACATTCGTGCAACAAAATATTTCAAGACTTTTGAAAATTAATTTCTTAATCCACAGGTCATTCAAAGATGTAGGGAGTGCCATTTAAGCTCACTCACCATAACTTTAGCTCTTTCCGCTGAACGCCACTCATTTGGTAAACGATCAAAGAAATATTTGATGTGTTACCGCATGAATTCAAACCCTAATATCTCTCTTCTTCGCATTATATTATTTGATATCAATATATGAGACTAGTCACCCTGTGCTGAAAAGTATTGGTTCTTCAGTATTATAATTTCATTTTTGCTTTTTCAAAAATATATGAGTGTCTATGGGGCACTATTTATAGGTCATAAGTGATGTCCTCGTGAGCTTAGCTCAGTTGATAGAGACAATGCATAATATATGTAACATTCGGGGTTCAAATCCCGGCCACCACCAAAAAGGTCATAAGTGATAAGTATTTTTGAAAACATTGTATATTCAATGCATTGAAAATTGAAATATTTGACTTTTTTTAAAAATAATCGTTTATTTTAAAATGCTTAAATAGTACTCCCTCCGTCCCAAATTATAAGCAAAAAAAAACTTATTTTCTTTCTCTCAAATTATAAGCAAAAAAGACTAACTTTTATCTTTTCCAAAGGAAAATTAAATGCAAAGTGCATTCAATTTTCTCTCTCTTTCATTTTTTCAATAACCAAACAACCAATAAAATTTGTTTTTACATCTTCCTATAAAACTTATTTCAAAGATAACACAAAAAACTATGTCACAAACTACTATGTTTTAGTTTTCTTAATAAATGTGTTTTTTTACTTATAATATGGGACGGAGGGAGTATCTCAAGAACATTTTTCTTCAAAAAAAAAAGTATCTCAAGAACATTTGTTAACAAAATATTTTTTTAAAAGAAAATGCTAACGAGTACTATAAAAACACTTTAAAAAGTTTAAGGAGAAAGTTTTTCACTTAAAACTTATAAATTATTTACAGTTTTGAGTGATTAACAAATGTCTTTAGAATATTCGTTAGAAAAAACTCATTTAAAAATTAGAACAGAAAACATGAGTTGTTTATGAGAGAGTGAAAGTGACGGCTCCATTTCCGGCGGGAGACCTCCTACCGTAAGAGACATGTTTTTTTATTTTAAAATTAATATGAATCATTGGAGAAGGGTTAAGCAACCCTTGGATCAAAATGTTTACTATACACCTTCAACACTCAATTTCTTTCATTTATATTAAATTAGTAGTATATTTACTCGACGTTGTTCGAGTTAAACATATAATTAAAGACGACCAAAATTTGGTATGCAAGATATCCGCATATAAAATTTACCGCGAATTTGTACATGACTAATATCTTAATGGGTACACACGAATAAAAACTCATAATTCCAGTACCTGTAAATTAATAGATGCACATGCAGATGAAATTAATTGCATGTTTGGTCCTTTATGTTTATTTTAACTTTCAAGTTGGTCTCTTATGTTTTAAAAGTTTTAAATTGGTCATATATGTTTTAAACGTTTTAAGTTGGTCCAAAACATTACTCATAGTTGAATAAGTTAGTCCCTTCAGCCACGTAATATTGAGTTTAATAAAACAATAAAAAAATTAAAAATATTTTAAAATTGATTTTCTGAATAAGTTCAAAATCGACACTCATATTCTCAACATATATCTCTAAACAGAAAAGTTACGAAAGGACTAAATTTTCAATTCCCGCCTAATATGTTTCCCTATCTTACGGACAAGCTTCAGTCTGTTATTATTAATGGTAGGTGGCAGCTGCTTCCTTCTCTTATGAATTACCCGACGATGGCGGCAAACATTCTCAAAATCACGCTTCAAGTTACTCCTTTGCTAGATAGGCGTGTTTGAGTACATGCTCTGGACGGCAACCTCACTGCTAAGATGGCATTCCAATTCCTTAACCCTTGTCCGGACAAGCTTGAGTGGGCATCCATTACATGGCGTCCTTGTATTCCACCGTCACACTCATTTGTTTTTTGGCGTCTGATGTTGTCCAAGCTCCACACAGACTAGAACTTGAAAATGTGTGGGTGTACTTTGGTTTCTATTTGTGGTTTGTGTTACAAGCATGTTGAATCCTCTTCACATTTATTCCTTTCATGTGACTTTGTGGTGGCTGTTTGGCGGTGCATCAGTCTGAACCTAAACTGCACTATGACTTTGTCGTCGGTTCTGAATTTGTTAGATTTTTTGTCTGTTCACCACAACTCTCAAGTGAGGGACGTTATTGTGGCTACTATTTCTCATACCATGTACTGCATTTGGCTAGCCCGAAATTCCTTTCGTTTCAGCTCGGTTCCTGCATCTATACACGCTACTATGGCCAAGATTACATCTTATGTTGCTATGTCAGGCATGCATGCCAACAGTTCTTGTATTGCTTTTGATGTTGTTGTTTTAAATAATTTCTTGATTCCCCCTCTTTACCGGTGTGTCAAGGAAATTGTTTCGGTGGTTTGGAAGCCTCCCACCATTACTTGGGTGAAGGCGATCACGGATGGTTCGGTTGTTCATCTTCATGCTTCTTACGACATAATTTTTCTTGATTTTAGAGGGACCTTTTTAGGTTGTTAATTTTGCTAGTAATGTTGGAAGATGGTCTATTTTGAAGCGGAGCTAAAGGGATTGATTTTAGCTATGGAGTTTGCTGCTCGTAATCATTGAAACCGCTTGTGGCTTGAATGCGATTCATCTAGTGTTGTGCATGCATCCAAAAAAACCCTCTATCATTCCTATTCGTCTTCAGAAACGATGGCGTAATTGTTTGCAACATGGTATGACGGTAATTTGCTCTCATGTTTTTCGGGAGGGAAATTGTTGTGCAGATAAGCTCGCTTCTTTGGATCATGTAGTGACAGTTACTATTTTGTACACCACCATGCCTTTCTCTTTGGCGGATGATTTTACTTGGGACATAAATGGATTTCCTAATTATCGTTTCCCTAGTACTTTCTGTTATTTTTGTTGGCTTTATTTGTTTTATTCTGAGGGTTTTGGCCTAGTCCCCCCTCTTGTAAATATTTTTTCCGTTTTTTAATAATATTACGTATTGTAAAGGCGGTAGAGGATGGGGGTCTCTGTTGGGTGCCAACCTAGTTGTGATGCTTCAGTTTCCCCCTGATGCCTAACCTTTCTCTTGGCCTTATAAAAAAATAAAAAATCAATGTGAGTAACGTTTTGGACCAACTTGAAACTTTTTAAACATAAAGTACCAACTTGAAACATTTAAAACATAAAGGACCAACTTGAAACCTAAAATAAATACAAGGGACTAAACATACAATTAAACTTAAAAGGATTTAATAAAAAAATTGACAAACTGGATTTAGAAAAATTATTAACACATAAAATAAAATAAACATTTTTTAAGTTCCCAGACTCGCAGAAATTCATACATATTATTAAATTAGTAAAATTATATGATTGTCGTATTACTTAATTAAAAAAATTCTCGTCGTTAAATTAAAAAATTTCTCATCATTGACAAAAGATGATGGTAATTTTGTAACATAACTCATTTTTCTATCTAACATAAACATCTCAACAATCCATATCTACTTTGATTTGTATTTTTTGAAGGAATATCTACTTTGATTTTAACGTCTAAATATTTTATGTTTGTTTTTATTTTATGATGAGAAATTTTATATTTCATATAAAATATAAAAATGTTTATTTTATTCTATTTGTATTAATAATTTTACTAAATCCAGTTTGTCAAAATATATTTTTTTACTAAATCAAGTTAATTTCATCTGCATGTGCATCTATTAATTTACGGGTACTTAAAATATGATTTTTTTTTATTCGTGTATACTCATTAAGATATTGGTCGTCCTTAAATATATATGTCTAACCAGAACAACTCCAGATGAATATATTTGTTTAGAATAAAATAAAGCAGTTAAGTGTTGGAGATGTATAGTAAGTATTTTAATCCGTGAATTTAACTCAGTTAATAGAAACAAACAATATATAATATATGTAAGAATCAGAGGTCGAACATAAATACTCTTCTTATCGACGTTTAATAAGTGTGTGAGCGTAACCATGCTACTTGACAAAAAAGAAAAAAACACCAATTAAGGTCGCCTCTCCTGAGCCGAAAGTGAAGTTTACCATTACCAACTCTTCAAATTTCACATACCAAGATGGTCCTAAATCTAATTACTAAACATGTAGTAGTACAATTCAAACCACTTTTTAACAAACTAAAATTGAATTAAAAATGGGAAAACCTAAGAGTGGCTTATGTCCCTGACTCATAGTCTAGTTTGACATGTCCTGTCAAGTGAATGCTGCCAGGCTAGCATCTTCTCCATGATTGGAGTGGGTACCACCATTCTCCTGTTTCTCTTCTGTCAATCCACATGCTCGACCCCTTCTAGTTCTAATCTCTCTGCCCCATTCACTCTTCTAACTTATTTGTTTTAATTTATTATATTGTCATCATTATTATTTTTGACAATTTTTTGTCATTATTATTATTAATACGTTATGCTACTACTATTATAGTATCTTTTCTTTGGTCTCATATACAAATAAAAAAAACCTACTACTAGTATTTTCAAATGTGATTAACTTAGATTTAACTTTTCAATAGCCTTTTATTCTTGTGGAATAAGTTTCCATGAAATGCAATTTGAAAATAACAACTTGATAAAAATAATTAACTTTTGCTTATATTTATAACCAACAAAGATTGGTTGTGTTGGTTGTTGTATTTGACACTAGATAGATAGTGGTAGTATACTATAAGGAAATACTAATATAGTGCATATATCAACATTTTGAAATTTTAAAAATTGATTTTTAGTTGCTCAATTTTATTTATTTTTGGAATTTTAGATCATTTGTTAATGTAACCATATATTATATTCTCTTTTTATATACCCTCCAATCTTTCTAGACATATCATGGAACGTCCAAATTCAACTCGTTAACGTCGGTTTGAATTCTCTTCACATTGTTCATCTTTCGTTTAGTTGAGAAGATCAAATTCAATTATTAACGTCACAAATTTAAAATCAAACATCTCAAATAAAATCAAATTTAAACAATTGCAATTGTTGATTTCGACTGAACAATTAAGATAAGAGAAATGTTAATGAATATCCTACTTACACTCCTTAAGAACTCTAAATAGTAAATATTTACAAAAATTTGTGTATTTAATGTCATTAGAACACTCGTTAATAAGACATATAAGATAATAATTGAAAAAAAAAAACTCTAATACCACCATTTTATGCCACCTGGCACTGGCATTGCCAGCATGACTTTGAATATAACTTTATCAATTCTCCACTCAAAAGTCCTATGTTCTCACCACAAATCAGAATCTTACAAATGTAAAAAGAACAAGAACGTTTTTTGTTGATGATGTGTTTTCAAACACTGTCACAAACACACACACACACATGAAGAAAAAAAAAACACACACACATAAATTAGGTTAGTAATAATGTAATAATTCTCTGACAAGTAAAAACACCGAACAGAACACTATGCAGCCACAATCCATGAAGCCGTTTCAAACAATTTTGTCGGCGAAAGACGTTACTAATCATTTTCATTAACAGGTGCAATCACCAATTAGTGCTAATTAATTTATTCAATTTTATTCTCTTCGTGACTTTTTCTTCTTCCTTAAGTAGAGTATTCTATTTACTCATTTAAAATATATTTTAATTACTATTATTAACTATGCTTGAGACCATAATAATTTGTATTTTTCGATTAAATCAAAGGTCTTGAGTACCGATACAATATTAAAAATGCATCGGTGTTAAATCTCTGTTTGTTACTCGGTACAAGATTTTAGTGTCTAAAGTTACACGCATAAAATATTGTGTACATCACAAGTTCCTCGATTAGACGTTGTTAAATGACGATAAAAACTTCCCACCGATAACATGCTAATGAAAAAGCTGTCATTTTATTATTAATACATTTAATTTATTGTTTTAAAAAATAAAATTTCTAACCAAATATTTGTACATATATGAAAGGACCATTAATCTTCTTCATTTGCTGTCATTTTTTTACATTGGTAGATTAATTTCTTGTATAATAATACTCACAAAAACTGCATAAAGCTGCTTCTTTTCCTCTTGTTCCTGCTTCTTCTCTCTCTCTCTCTCTCTGCAATTTTTTTGTTACTTGTTTTTGTGTTGGCACTAGTACTAGTTCTTGTCTCCTTTAGTCTCTGACCCTTTTGCCAGCTTTGACCTGAGAAGATGCTTGTAAGTACGTTTCACTCTGGCTTCATTTTTTTTTTGTTAATGCTTTCTTTGCCTTTTGAGTTTTGACCTTAAACTAGTTCCAAATCTGGGACTATATTGCTTTGTTTTGTTAAATATATATTTATAATTAAAAGGGTCTCTTCAAGTTTTGATCTTTGGTTGGATTTTATATGTTTAAGTCAATGTTTTTGTGTTTTGTTCATATGGGCCATGTTCAAATTTTATGTATGAGATTTGTTCTTTTGGTTTTTTTTTGTTCCTTTTATTTGGCTTGTATATGCCAATGATGATTGTTGTTAATCAAATTTTAATCCATTTTGATCAGATATATTGATCTGAATAATTTGCATTCTTGTTTAATTTCAGCTGAGAATTCACTTTTGAAGTTTTTTCTCTCATATGCTCTTGTTTCTTATAATATTTTTGTTGAAGTGATTCTCTCATTGGTTGGTGTGTGAAAATGAGCATTTTTGTTGCTTAGTTCATTGTTTTTGCTATGAACTTTCTTGATTTTTCTATTCATTTGTTGTGTTTGTTCATTCTTGTTTCAGATGTGTTATTAACCTCTGTCAATTTGAAGTGAATTATTCGCTTCATGAACAAATTGATTATTTGCTTCATTTGTTATGTGATTAATTACATTTGATTAATTTGTTTGATCAAATTATTATCCGCGTTGATCACGTGTATGTGTTAATGCTTCATAAGTTATGTTTGGCTTTCTACGTCGTTCTAAATCTGGCATACTTTCTGGTGATTAATTGGTTTATGTGACCTTTTTCAGGTGGCATTGCTCTTGCTTCTTGCATTGAGCAATGCCGTGAATGTCTATGGAGATGTTGAGATATGTGGTTTGAATCCTAAATTGGATCCTAGACCACACAGTGTCTCAATTTTGGAATTTGGTGCAGTTGGAGATGGTAAAACACTGAATACAATCGCATTCCAGAATGCAATTTTCTATCTCAAGTCATTTGCTGATAAGGGTGGTGCTCAGCTCTATGTGCCGCCAGGACAATGGCTTACTGGTAGTTTCAATCTTACTAGCCATCTCACCCTCTTTTTGGAAAAAGGTGCTGTCATTATTGGATCTCAGGTACTTTTACATCTTGCATCATTTTCTTAACTCATGAAATTTGATTAGTTTTGTCTTTTTCATGTGCGAGGCAGTGTCACTATAATCTTTGAATGTGTTGAAATTAGACAAGCATCCCTGAGTATGAATTTTGTTAGTGGTTTCGTGAACTAAGCTGACTAACAAAAGAGACACGAGGATCAAACTCATTAAGGCCACACATATCCAGGGGTGTTTATGAAATTTCAATACATTCAAGAATTATAGCGAGACGCTTGACACCTTCAAGGTCGAAAATGATTTTATACTCTTTATGATGATTTGTTGCAATTTTGTTAAATAATGGCAATAGCAGCGCTATAGCGTAGCAGAATTTGAATGAATTGTTTATTGTTCCTATTTGGTACAAAATGTTGTCAAATGGTGGCTATAACAGTGCTATATTATTGTAGCGTATCGGAAATTAAACAAACTGCTATTTTCTGTGACTTGCTATTGATAACACTGATTTCTTGTGTGTAAAGATATTTCATGTTAAACCAATTTGAGAGTAATTGAAGAGTGGTTTTTCTTGTTTAGGATCCAGCTCATTGGAATGTTATTGAAGCTTTACCTTCTTATGGCCGAGGGAAAGATGTTCCTGACGGAAGATACAAGAGCTTGATAAATGGTAACCAGTTGGAGGATGTGGTCATAACAGGTTTGTCAATTCTGCTCCAAATCGGTTCTTGCTTCTATCAAGAATTTCGTTGTTCTCTTTCTATATTGAATTTTCATATTTTTCATGTAACTTTTACCAGGCAATAATGGAACCATTGATGGCAATGGAATGGTTTGGTGGGACTGGTTTAAGTCTCATTCCCTTAACCACAGTCGTCCTCATCTGGTTGAAATTATATCATCTGATTTTGTGGTAGTTTCAAATCTTACATTCTTGAATGCTCCGGCATATAGCATCCACCCTGTTTATTGCAGGTAAATAATTTTCTGCTTCTTCTTGATACTTAATTTGGCAGACAATATTAATTGATGTTGATAAAGTTACATTTAATTTGATGCAGCAATGTACATATTCAAAACATTTCAATCTCTACTCCTCCAGAATCCCCTTATACTGCTGGTATTGTACCAGGTTAGTAACATATTATAGACTCAATTTTCTTATGCTCATTCTGAAATGGCAATGCCTCTATGTAGCATTGCCACTTTAGATTGAATGAGTGTTTGGTGTCCAGTACATGCTTGTGTCCAACTATGAAGCACAAACATAAACATCAGACACGATACTGACTCTGACTCGTGGATACTGATAATTATTTGAGATGGTAAAATATTTGAATGTAAGCACACATGTTGGTGTTGTGTTGGTGTGTCAGTGCTCAATAAGTGACCAACACCAACACGACAGCGAAACATATGGTTATATTCAATTATATCAGTTTTCGAATAATTACCAGGGTTGATGTGCCAGTGTCGTGTCTAGTGTCACTGTCTGTACCAGTGCTTCATAGACGGTCTTTCAAATGTCAATAGCTTACCAAACTTTGGTGAGGGTCACTTAGCTAAACATTTGTGCTCTTCATATTTTCAGATTCTTCTGATAATGTTTGTATAGAAGATTGTTTTGTTTCCATTGGTTTTGACGCAATTTCTGTCAAAAGTGGATGGGATCAGTACGGCATTAACTATGGAAGACCAAGTGAGAAAGTACATATACGGAGGGTTCATCTTCGTGCATTTACCGGCTCAGCTATTTCATTTGGTACTGAAATGTCTGGTGGAATTTCAAAAGTCCTGATAGAGCATGTTAACATTTTCAACTCAAATAGTGGCATTGAGTTCAGAACAACCAAAGGAAGAGGTGGTTACATAAAACAAATTGCTTTATCACAAATAGAAATGGAAAATGTTTATACAGCAATTTCAGCCAAAGGTAATTCTGGTTCTCATCCTGATGACAAATTTGATCCAAAAGCATTTCCACTTTTGGATCACATAACATTGAAGGATATAACTGGAAAAAATATCACCATTGCTGGAAGCTTGAGTGGCATAGAAGAATCACCCTTCACAAACATATGCCTTTCAAATATAACCTTGTCTACAAATTCTGTTTCTTCAAGTAAATGGGAATGTTCAAATGTCTCGGGATTTTCAGACTCGGTGTTGCCTAAACCTTGTCAAGAACTTGGTAGCCCTTCAAATTCTTCTTCGTCGTCGTGTTTCTACCTCATGAGTCTCGGTCAAAAAACTGCAGCGATTTAATAAAATGTTCTCGAAACACTGGATTGGTGCACAGTGAGAGTGTTGTAAATCTTGGATACCGAATTTGTTTCCTGCTCATAAAAAGAAAAAAAGAAAAAAGATGAAGTGAATTATCATATGCCAACTGAGAATAGGGTACATTCTTTCCAAAATAAGACAAGTTGTTCATTTTTTTCTCTTTTGTTCCTTTCATTCCTTAGATTTCAATTCTTGCATATTCCAAAATAGGTCATTATTTGTACAGTTCATTTCTTCATTCATGTGTAATGAAATTTTGGTAGTGCCTTTACAAAAGGACTCAAAATGTGATAGTTTACATTTTTGCATTAGTTTCATTGTTATTTCATTTCACTGTAAAGCATGTAGTGGATTTGGTGATACTTCAATCAATTAAAGAAAGTCCAACTTCAATTTATTATTCATATCTTTGTAGTGATGTTGTTCTACCTACAATCTTAAATCACTATTTTTCAATGAGTCATCAAATATATGTATTCTTTATGCAATAATGAAATAGTTGTTTATAGTTTGGTTGTTACATAAAAAAAAAATAAAAAAAAAATTAAGTGTGTGATTGAATTCTATGGCGTGAAACTAATTATATATCGAATGTGACAGTCAACAAAAGTGACATGACACCTACATTGAATAATTGCTGGCTTGGCATTTTGCCACCTAGCATAATCAATATATCATGTGGAAAGCACATTTCCTCATATTAGTATAATAATGGAATATAATTGTGGTAAGACATATTTGAATTAATCTTCTTGAGGATGAAATGTATAGTTTTCAGTTTCTACTTTTGATGAATTTTTTTTTATCTCTCTAATTCATCAATCTCTCATTTGAACAATCTTATTTTAATCATTACTATCTTTCCTAAATACACCAAATCTTATGTCACAATCTATTTTCCTCTCCTACTTCTGAGAGTATTTAACGAGCTCTATGGGGTTGTTGGATTGGAGATTGTGTGTCTACGAGTGTATGTTTGATTTCACGTTAAACACGACACACGTTTAAATGGTGAAGTGTGATACTAATGAGTTGTAAATATGTTTGACTCTCATTTTAGAAAGTAATCAAATTAATTCAAATTGATTAATTCCTCTTGAAGCAACCTCTCCTAACTTCTACATCTAAATGTAACTAATTTTGTAACAAATCACATTTGATTTAGCATAGCTGCGTAGGTTTTGTTTCGTGGCATGTTTGCGAAAACCATGGTAATGCAGAAGCTTAATTTTGTAGCTTCTGTATTTTTAAGGTGAAAACGTGGTTCTAAACACATGTTTACTAGTTTTTCCCCTTTCAACGTTACCACTATGGCCAAGCTTGATAATGAAAGCTTGTGATCTTTTTAAGGGTATTAAGATGTTAAAAAATCTTTGACGTGTGCCAAAAAAAACCTGACTATTGTGGTGATTTATGGATACCTGCATTGTTTAATTCTGGCGTTTCAGTTACACTTATAACAAAAAAAAAAGTTAGACATGAATGAGAAATTGGGCTCCAAAATCCCATAGATTTTACTTACATAAATCCTAGTCTACTAACTTAAATGACATCAAATTGAAAGGTATTTTTAATTAATGTATGACTATTTTTTTCCACTCTCCTTTTTTCTCACACGCCCTTCAATATTCGGAGAATGTCTTTGAAATTTTTGGATTAAACAATTCAAATAGTGTTTTTCCCCTATTTATTTGTTCACCAATTGGGATTCTTAAACCGAATAAATAATTAATTCGGATTTTAGGAGAGCATTTTTCCCCTATTTATTAAATAATATGAACGCCTCTATATACCATACTTCCGATTATAAAATCCAAAAATGCTTGTTGTTTTGAAGTACAAAATCTGAACACCCTATATACATGCTCTTGTGAACAAATACCGGGTATGTTTGCGATAAGGGAGTTTAAGAATCATATTAACCATCATAACGCCCTCTCTGTATTTTAGATCATTGTTGGTTGTTTCTACCGTGTCTCAATTGAAAATAACGCCCTCTTTATATTGATTTTATTTTAAAGAAGACACATATACAAATAACCAATAAACTTAAGAGTAATCATCACATTAATGAAATACAATGACATGATTCTCAAGATAAAATAATGTTTAATAATTAAACTTAAAGTCTCAATGCAATTGCTTTTAGGAAACATTAAACATTACTACTTATTTCAATAAAACTCAAACTTCTAGCCTATAATTCATAGTATAAATATTTATTATTGAATAAATCAAAATTATAAAAAAAATAAAAATTATTCCAAACCGACGCTGATTTTGGGTATGAAAAAAAATCTACCTGTGTGACTAAACAACTTTTTATTATAAAAATATTTATGTATACGTCATTAGGAAATTTAAATTGTCTATTATTAAATTGTTATGTTTTTTGGCTTGCAGGAAATTTAAATAATTACTTCGGATTTAAGGGGAGCATTTTTCCCCTATTTATTAAATAATATGAACGCCTCTATATACCATACTTCCGATTATTTGTTGACTCATAAAATAGTAAAATCATATTATTTAATTATATTGGAAAATATACAGGATAAATCTTTGTGACTAAAACATTTCTCTTGTGTTGTTTTATTTATTTGGACAAAGAGAATAAAAGTAAGTTTAGAGAAATATAACTAAAAGTATGGGAGAATTCATGAGTAACAACATTCACTACAGACATGCAAATAAAATTTAGAAAATATAGAATTATTTCGACTTAACTATTAAACACATAAACATTGACCGTTTAAGCATAACATTGTTCCATGAAGGTAACAATAAGTAGTAAAACACTGGAGGACAGAAGTACAATTAACAACTGTGATGCAAAACAAGAACAAACGAGTGTTATTGAAAATGTTAAACAATATTATGCATAAATCAAGAAGGAAATATTTGAAAATGGTGATAAGAAAAGCCCTACCGTCGGCGTCAATTGCAGCAAGAAATAGAAAAAGTAAAATGATCATAGCATAAAAACATTTGAGAATCTCATACATTTTTATTTTCATGTGCATATAACAAAAAAAACTCTATCACTTTATATAGTGGAGTATAAAGAGCCGTGTGCTCTATTCGCTAAAGTTAACTAGTTTTTAACACTTATTTTAACAAAACAAAAAAAATATGTAACACTTATGAAATTGAAAGATACCCTTTGAAAATTAGAATAATTATTAAATGTCTCTTAAATATACTGATATGTTGTATTTTCTCGTCTAAATCAATCGATTGATTACTTGGTTTTAGTAAGGATCTAATATAGAAATATCATTAGTTATTTGAGTAATTAACTCTTTTTTCATGAAATTTTATTATTATTATTACTTATTATGAAAGGATTTTTATTATTTTTATTTCTCTTTTTTCGTGTCAAAATAGACATGGGATGAGTCAATTAACTATTATTATTTATTATTTTTGAAAGGGTATTTATTATTGTTGTTGTTTTCATGATAGACAATTGATTAGTCAATTTACTATTTAGTTGGTAAGTATGATACTTTTTGAAATTATATCTTTGAAATTGGCTAAAAAAAAATTACCATTGAAGATTGATTCAACAATAAGAGATACATTACAACAAGTAGCTAGTCTTCATATTTGTCGAGTAATTAATCAACAAATACTTTAAATGGAACATATGTTGTAACCATATAGTCAAAATTATTTATTATACTAACATGCACATATGCACATTTCAAGACTTGTAACTCACCCTTAAATATGCAACTCGCATAAGAAACATATGTAAATGATTAGACAATAAATTGGTACTATAAAAGGTTCATTTTTTAGCTGAGAACATTAACAAAAAAGATATATTTTTTTAAGCAAATGGGAAGCAGAAGCAACTGCGATGCCCTAAGTAGATTAAAAATAAAATGAAAAGGTACAAAAGAATGGGGGTGAAATTGAAGATATCAACACTTAAAAAATTGAGGAAGTTCGGTCTCAAATATTGTGCACACATCTCAATACTCGAGGTGAAAAAATGAGTTTTTTATTCATTTGTGAAGTCATATTATGTCAAAAAGTGACTATTGTTTTTGTTTCTTTTTTCTTTTAGTTGAAAAAGTGACTATTGTCCTTTTGCTTTTATTTGTGAAGTTATATTATGCACAATATTGTGATGTATTAATGCATTTATATGTTTATAAAAATTATTTAATTGATATATACATGTCTTTATAAATTATATACTCTTGTATTCAGCCATTCCTAAAGGATTTGGTGGTAAAAGGAATGTTAAGATTTTAGTCATTTCTTCTAGTTGAAATCAAAGGAATGGTGCTAAATACACAACTCCACGTGTTATTGCACCATCTCCATAATCAAGTTATCCAAGTATCTCTCTTATTACTTAGCTTGTCACTTATCCTACTACAAAGAGAGCATCAACTCCACATTATCCACAACCATCAACACATATGAAGTATGGAACTATGCCAATAACAAAAAAATAAAATAATGATCGCAATAGTCAACCTGAACATTTTATCCTATTTGTAGATTTCACCTTACCTAAACCTCATAACTCGTGTCTACCACGAGGCAAAGATTATTCAGAAATAAAGGTCAGATTTATACGAAAAAAAGTCAAGTTATTTATTTAATTTAATCTACATGTTTAGCTAAGAAAATTAATATTTATAAATTATATACTCTTGTATTTAATTTGTTGATGTAATCCATGTGTTGATTTTGACCGCTTTTATTATGATGATAATGCAACCAAAGATATATCGAAGGAAATGCTGATGTTCGAAATACACGGAAGATCATGTCGTAATTCACCCGTTAATTTTGTTTTAATTCACAAACTCTGTAATCAAAAGCTGAATTTTTCAAATTAAAAAAAACTGCAGAAAAACATCAAGATAGTGAGACAATAATTATAATGCAAAAGAGAATGATAATGAAACTAAACTTATCTAAAGTCAATCAAAATTTTGAAAGGATTCAACTTTATTTGACTTGGAGGAATTGAATTGATATTGTGTTAGTTTTAACTGTTTGCAAAAGTGTAATAGCATATAGAAATCGTGGATTTAAGTGCTTCTGAAGTTGTGATCCTATCTTAATTACCATAATTGAATTATATAGTTGGAATTATTGGTGGCTATTTGACTTATAGCCAATTGCATTAGGTCAATTTTAATAGAGAATAATTTACTTTGATTTAGTTGTTGTATATTGTGGATTAAAATGCGGTATTGCCCCACTATTATTTTGACGGAAAGGAAATAACCGTAGTTTTGTGAAGTTGAATTAAAGTAATTGATGTAGAAAGGAGAATTAAAGTGTATTTTTGTAAACTTATTGTATCTTGAATGAAAGTAATTTATTTAGAGAGGGGAATTAAAGTTGGATTAAAATAATTGATGTAGGTGTGGTGTATACTTGATGGTGGAGGAAATTTTTTGTGTAGAGTTGTTATGTCTCATTGTACCTTTGATTACTTCATCATGTTGCTACTTTTCTATCAATTTCTAGTATCCTAGAGATTATTATTTCTAGTTTTCTCTTGCATTAATTTGTTGTCTCTACTGCTCCAACGTTGATGCAACTGCTGTTGATATTTTTTTTACCTTATTGCTTGATCTACAATTGTTATTCTTGCTACGAGTGGTGCACATGGAGTTGTTGTTTTGTTTGAGGTGTTCTGGTGACTTTGCTGATTTTTCAACTTGTGTTCAACATGACTTTTTCTTATTTAGCAACTGTTTTTTAGACATTGTTCTCCTGAAAGTTTTGTCAACTTCCACGACCTTATTTGAGGTTGATTAGTATATTTTTTTGTGTTGAGAAGAAATAATTTTTTGTCTTTGTGATTTTCAGGGTGATCCACCTATATATGACACCCTTTATATTGTTAATGTAATTACATTGTTGTAATTTCTATTTAAGAATACATTGTTGTAATATTTGAATATTTAATATATTGAAGATTGACACTTTGCCAAATAAAGTTTCAACATGATTGGTAATCACTTTTTCAAAATCAATTACATAAAAATGACCGAAATTAAAATATATTAAAACATTCAACCAATCTTAAAGAGTGCAATGATGGAAAAATTAACAAAAAAATTTAAATGATAAATGATAGCTAAGTAACATTAAAGCCAAAATGACACTAAACTAGACCAAACTGAAAAATGGAACTGCCATGCCACTTAGATATCACCTGACAACATAGAAACTACTGCAATTATGCAGGAAAGTTACACAGTTGAAACAGTAGGACTCCACCTTACACTATAAACTCAATTTTCGCTCTCTCCACATATACCTTGGGGCACCCCCAACATTAATAAAACAACGCAGGTCAAGAAATAAATACTATTGCCATTTTAATTTCTTGATGAATAGCATAATAACCATCTTAATTTTACTCAATCATGATGATGAATGATCATTTATATGGTGTTGTGCCCGTAAAAAAACACATGAATGAAATAATTAGTGACTTGTGTTGAAATTTGACTATCTTGCCAAAACAAATCATTAATAAATCAATACATTTAAAAGTTATGAATACGAAACATTGTGGTATATGCTTTGAGAATAATATGGAACCTAAAACAAATAGATTTTGAATGAGTTATTTTCATAATATAAATTTATATGTGCAAATAAAATTGATGAGTGTTGAAATCTATATTCACCTAATTAACATCAAGATGTTTTTGATTTGGATATTTGATTTACTTAAATGCTCTCTTGTGTGTCAATCACATCAAGATCAATGGTATTACATATAGAAAACTCCTGATTTTATGAACTTTAGATCTACTAGCCCCCTACATAAAAAAATATCAAATTAGACATACATTCTATTACTTGTAAAAGAGATAAAATAAACTTGAAAATTTCAAGATTACCTCTTCTTGACTTTGACAAGTGTTACTTTTTTTTTTCTTGTTGCTTTTTTGTGCTTGCTTTCCTGCAAGCTTCCCTTCACAATTTTATCAACTTTAGAAGCCTTCCTTTTTGAAGGAGGGTGCCTTTTAATTCAAGTCGTCGTTGGATCAAAAATTTTAGCCATTCGATTTTGAACTAAATTATCTCCTTCAGTAATCCTCAAAGAACTTTCCTTACATGTCAACTCAAGTTTCAAGTCCTTAATCCTATCCATCACTTTCAATAGATCATCATCAGTTTGGATACATGAAGAAGGAACTTTGTAAAAGGCATCACAAGCTTTAACAACACGCTACAACTCTTCATTTCTGGCTAATTGATCAAAACCACTTTTAATAAGTGTATGTCTCTGCTTAATATCCTTCCTCCACCATGACAATATATAACAAGAGGGCTCTGACTCTGTTTTAGCTGAGAGCTTAAGAACACAAAGGATATGTCTACATAAAATACCTTCAAACTCAAATAAACAACATGTGCATTGTATTTGAAAAAAAATCTTATTGAAGAATACCTTGAACATTATGTCTTTACCTTTATCATATAACTTTTTATTATATGTGACACAAAATGTTGAGTTCAAAGCTTCTATTCTCTAAAAGAAAGCATGACAATACATCATAAAGCGACGTCTACTTGAAACTAATAGAATGTTGCATTGGTAAATGCCTTTTGAAATTGAGACTCTATCCAAAAAAACTTATGCAAACAATAATTATATTGAATGAATTGAAATCAGTCATATTTTCCTTTTCAATTTTATCTTTCAATACATTATCATATTGTTTAACAAATCACTTCAATGTTGTTTTTGAGTTCAAATATCCATAAAAAAAATGGGTTCATACAATCACTTCGTTGTGTAGTTGACATTCCAGCCCAAAATGTGTCTCTTATATACAATGATGATGCTCATCAAACAACCCTTTCAACCATTCATTATCATGAAGTTTATAACATTCAATAATTTTTCCCCACTTCTCCATGAAATCACTTATGTTCGAAGAATCATATACCACACCATGCAAAAGTATTTTGATAGACTCATAGTCAGAGAGTCATCCAAAATTTTCTGAAACCTTTTTCATTATATGCCACAAGCATCACCGATGGTGAGCTCTCGGGAAAAAGACCTCAACTACATTGATCATTTCTCTATCCTGGTCAGTACTTATGACTTTTGGTGCACACCCAAGCATACATTTTAACCAAGTAGTGAACAACCAAGAAAAAGTTTTAGTATCCTCATTCGAATATAGGGCTCAACCTAACAGGACTGACTAACCATGATGATTTTCTCCAACATAAGGAGCAAAAGGCATGTCATATTTATTTGTTAAGCAAGTGGTATCAAAGGTTTTTACTTCACCAAAATACTCATAAGCAGTCCTACATCTCGCATCTGCCCAAAAACATTTTGTAAATGACTTGTGTCATCCACATCCATTACGTAATAAAATGCAATATTTTGCATTCTAACAAAATAATTTTGAATGGCTTCAACGTCTCCCGTCCCAAGTCGAAGCTGCCTTACCTTGTCTATGTGGTTTCTACAATATTTTTCCCCGAATGTAAGGTTATCATATCCACTTGCTTCAATAACCATAGACCGAAAATTTCTACTTACATTAATCCTAGCCTAATCATTAAACTCCTATCTCCTTTTTATACGAGGGTCTATATTCTTGTTGCATCTAAAATATCTTGATCTGATTGGGTTTATTATAGCTTTACATTGTGCTCTTCTGATAAGATTTGGCTTTAAAAGATTTTTGGAATTACTCACATAGCTTCTTGCACGACTGCATCCTAGAGTAAAGTATTTTTTTTTTTCCATCATCTCCGTTTTTTAAATTGACTTTGCTAACTCCATAGCCTATACATCGAGCATAATTCTTGTAATATTTGATAACTTCTTCTACATAATTAAATTCCAGCCCAGCCTTAAGTTCATCATCTTCATCTTCATTTGCTGCTAATTTATCATCACAATTTTCATTTATGTGATCACTCACTTCTTGTTCACAAGATGTAAATCTTTTCTCCACTCAGTGGCGGTGCTGGGGGATGGCAAAGGGGAGCCACCGCTACCCCATCCTAAAAAAAGGAAATTACTACTATACCCTTCAGTAAGATGGATATTGGTGTTGCTGGTGTAGCAGATTAGCGCTGCTTGCAGCTGTCTCATTGTTTGATGTCATCGTTGGTTTTGGGTTTTCTCGGTGTATTGATGTTATGTATATATGCGGCTGCACCTCTTTGTATTTTTTCCGATTTTTTCCGTGAGTTTTTATGCGTCTTGCATATACTCGACGGGTTTTTATTTTGATGGCGGCCACCCCAAAGTTTTTTGTTTGACTCCGCCACTGTCTCCACTAATGCAACAAAAAAAATTTAAAAAAAAACTTAAATTAATCAACTAAATTAAAAGTAAAGGCAACAAGATTATACTAAAGCAATAAATAAATAGATAAATTAGACTCACTATCGTCTTTTGAATTGGATGCTAAAACAGGGAAAATCATATTTCAATTGATGGTTGAGGCTGGAGTAGCAACGGTGATAAGTAAAATTGCCGACCCAATATATTTGTAGGCGTAAAGTGAGTTTTAAATAGAGACCTTTTAAGTGTGTTGGTAGAATCTTTTAAAAAGAAAAAGTGTATTGATAGAAAAACATAAAAATTAAGAATACTAAATGTGCAATTATATTTGAGGAATGTCAGACACTAAATATGAGTATCACTCTCGATCAATATCCGAATATAATTCACCAAGTTGTGAAAGTATGACCCTTTCCGTTAGACTCAGCTCCATTAGTGCAATAACTTTTTAAAAACAAAATTTTAGTTTAATTATTAATATACGTTGAAAATAATATTTAATATATACAATATTATTACCAATTCTTAAATCTTGAAATAGCAAAGTATAATATAGAATTCTAATATAAATGTAAATTACTTCTTTGCTTTTGCATAATTTGATCGCACACAACATGCCTTAACATATTTCCTACAAATATCATATTCATAGAAATCTGAAGAAAAAAAGAATTTAAGATATATTTAAACAAAAAAGTAGCTATCTTTGGGATCAAATTTGCAATATGAACTAAAAGTCTACAACTCTCTATTGAACTGCTAACCGAGTTAGGCACAAAAATGATTAAAGAATTTGACTTACGAAAATATATTTTAAAGTGAAAAAATTCGGAGGCCTAATATGAAACCTAAAAAATTTAGGGACCTAAAGTCCTTCCTAATTTAGTGGCATCCCCCTTGGGCCGGCCTGAAATGCTGAGATAGTTGTCCGGCGACAACCACAACAAGAATGACGACAACAAGGACATCGATAGAGATAAGAGAACAATAATATCAAACGAGAGAGTAACAACAACAACGACAATCGAACTAACAGATCGATGGTAGTGATAAACTTCATTTTCAAAAACGGTGGCGAGATATTGGCGGCGGCAAGTCCTACTCTGAATTTCTTTTGCATCAATAAGGTTATGAGAGAAGGAAGTTTGAGTTTTTTTTTAAGGGAGAGAAAGAAGTTTGTGTTGTTGAACAAAATCAGGACGTGACAACATGCCGTGTCTTTTCCATATTTATTTGTTAAAGGGTCAAATATGTTTTTGATCCCTATAAATATACAAACTTTTCGTTTTAATTCCTCTAAAATTTTCTCTCAACTTTTAGTCCTTATAAAATTTTCAATCACTTTTGATCCCTATTTTAAAGTTAATTTTTTTAATGAAATTATGCATAAATGTGTTGAATATGTTAAAAATATTATCCAAAAAAATTAGAATTTTTTAGCAAAACATAAATTAAATATGAATTTGTAACCTTAAAAAATATATACATTTATATTTTGTTAATAAATTCTAATACTTTTTGGGAGAGATTCTTATAATATTATGAATTTTTTTGAAAATATTATTCAAAATTATGAATTCTATATGAGTTTACTTTAAAGGAGAGACCAAAAGTGAAGATGAAAATTTTTTGCAGACTAAAAGTTGAAGGAAATTTTTAGAGGGACTAAAACAAAAAGTTGATATATTTTTAGGGACTAAAATCATATTTAACCCATTGTTATATTTAATGTTAATATTAAAAAATACGGAAATGCTAGTTATAGCGAGTGGCTAAATCGCGATGGGTTCACAAATGATTTGTCATAAGAGGAATGCTATCAACACAATTATGACAATAAAAATGCTAGCAACACATATTTTAACACACACTTTTCAACACTCTATTTGATTGGTTAAAATTCACATATGACCCACCAAATATAGAAGTTAAATGACATTCACTAGCCTAAGTTCCTGCATATTTTGAAGTGACATAATTTCCATTTGGAAGTTTGACACTCATTGGTTTTATCCTATACTAAGTATGAGACCATCCATGTGAGTGAAGATAACGTACATGGTCATTGGAACCTGAATATAATATCAAGGAGTTAGGTTATATGTTGGTTTGACAAGATAATGTGTGTGATGTGAGAATATTAGATTGAAATCTATAAAGAAAGGAACAACTCTCAAGAATCATACATGAACTAGAAACTTCATTTGGCTTATCGTGAAAATGAGCAATGGTGATGACCTGATTTATAGTTGTTTGTTTACTCTTAAGCTTATATTTGTTCTTGTCAACTTGTTAGAGCAAGAATATGATATTGTCATATTGATCTTGTGTGAACACTTGATTTGAATTAGATTGACTCATGTGTGACTCTTCAATACTCCCAATTAACACTGTTTACGGATTTGGAAAAATGCTTCCTATAGCATATGTCAACAATATGACATATTTTCCCATAATTTGTCCTAACTTTCTCCCTCTAGAATATCATTTTCCTCTACCTTGATTTTTTTTTTTTGGAATCAACATTATAAGTTTATAACCATAATCTTGGATTCATTAGTTGTTTCCAAGTTTGTTTTCTCTCTCTTCCTAGAAAACCCTAAAGTAGACTCGATTAAGAGAAGGAAAATGTTCCATTAGAAGGACTTGAGTCTAAACATTAGATTGATCATTTAATCCAGTAAAAAACTGCATGACTTGATCTTCCAATCTAAACTCTCTTGCATTTCTCATAGACAAGCAATAACATTGAATACACACATGGAACGTACACTCTTATATTTATTCCCCTTTTTTCTTAAAATAATGTAGTAATTAAGTGTTTAATCACACCCCAAAATAATTTGTAGTCCATAATGCACCCAAAGCAATCAAAATTGAAAGAGCAAAAAAAGGACAAAGTTACACATGAAATGATAACACATAAATAAATGATCACATTCCCCTAAACCGCAAATATGGATCCTAAACCACACAATAGTATACAATGATCACAAACTATATTATGATTTGTATTAAACTAATACACTTATTCGTTGATCACGACAACTAAAACTACTTGTTATGTGGTTGTGGCTGACATACACTTTCAATAGTTTCACCTATAGCTCTAGCCGGATGAGTCTTGTCGGACGTTAATGACCATATTTCTTTGAGATTTTTTTTTTCAAGGTTTGAACACAGACCTTGCATATATTATTCATTATCCTACTAATTCACTAGTCAAGATACGAAAGTGACCACTGATATTTTTTATTTTTTTGGTCAAGTAGTGTAGTGGCTAGAACTCACACAATTAATTGTGGAGAAGTGGGGGTGTCCGTGGTTTGAACCCTGACCCTGCATATAATATGCAATATCCCTACCAACTGAGATAAACTCACGAGGATAGTGACCACTAGCATTAAACCAATGAATTTTCATTTTATCTTGATATTAAAATTTTATTCTGTTTTATTTTATTTTATAAATCAATATAACTCAAGTGGAAGAACGATAGAATTTTTTTATTTCTAAGCGTGGATCTTCTATTGAATTATGAAACATAGATTGAGTGATATCTTGAAAGATGCTGAAATATTAATTATCTTGTGATCAATGAATTAATTAATGTTGGACCTCACGTGGTGAGTGATAGAAATTTTCACCATTTTTCATTGTTATTATATATGATGTCTTAAATTCACGCAACTAGATGCAAGACTAATTCACCAAAACATTACATACTATGATTATGATTATATTATTGTTATCATGTGTAATATATTCTAATATGTGACATTAGAGTCTTTCATTTGTTTCTTGGAAAGTATAGTACAGATAAAAATATTAAAATAAAAAAATTAAACAAGTAGAAATATTTTACCAAAACACAGAGAATGCCTTTTTGATGGCTAAGGACTTATTAAGGACTTCAACACTTACAAATTCAAAGTGTCCCAATGTTTGGGTGGACTCTTCACACTAATATTTCAAAAATTGAATAAATTTGTATTTCATCTTTTAAAAAGATGATTGTATAAATTTGACAAAAAAAATATGAATAAGAATAACTAAACATAAACTTGTGGATTCTCCAGCAAGTATGCTTCCACAACTTTGTATATCCCAATGGAGTTTTCCCTTCCTTCCTTTATCTCTTCCTCTTTGACTTCAAAATCCCCAATAGCATTGTATTTGCTTGTCATTTTACAAAGACAACCTCCATCATCAATGGCCTCAAACTTAACCTCATAAGCAATTGACTCAAGCTTGTCACCTAATGGATCTCCTTCAATCATAGTGTAGTTGCACACCAAGTTATCATTATCAATCATAACAATCCTGTTTTTCAGATATTTGAAAGGACTAGCTGCAATGATAAATGGAACATATAAGTAAGAATTGTTATTCAGGCAACATAGGAGTAAGTCTTGCATAAACACAACCCTAAATAAAATTTATTTGGGCATACATACATGACTGGTAAAATTTAAAAAAGAAATGATATTAGATGATGTGACTAAATTATTTGTCTTTTAAATTTTATCATTCATGTGTGTGCGCCTAAATACTTTTTATTTGATGTTGTGCCTAAGTAAGTATTTCTCGCAACAGAGAGAGAGAGAAAAAAAATCCCTTTTCGATAAAAATATAAGTCCACTTTTTTTTTTCTCTAAAATGAAACATATAAGTAAGAAAATTATTCAACCAACATAAAGAAAAAAAGAAACCTCTCTTTAAAATAAAAAGAACATTTTAATTTTTCCAGCTTTAAAATGTTTTTTTTTTACTAACCTTCAGCAAATTTAACTTGTTCAATTGTTCCAGCTTCTCCATTTCCTTGGATTAAGTTGACATCTTTTATGAACTGAGGTAAGAGTTTTGGAAGCAAATTGCTAGAGTCTATGATTAAAGCCTTGAACATACGTGATGGAGCTATAGGGGAAGAATAATCATTTGTAAAGGTTGATACTACCATGGTGAGGTATTTAGATATTATAGAAATTACAGAAAATTAATTAATAAAATTTGTGAATGTTTTGATAATGAATTTTGTGGCAAAGCACCTTGGTCTTTTATAGCTATATCCTATAGTTCTACATATGAAGAAGGTTTCGTATGAATGATCCGTTCTGATAGAGACTGAAAATATTTTAGTTTTTGCGGCTATGGAAAATGTGATATTTCTTTGGTAGTTAAGAATGGGAACTATTTTATTATTTGGAGATGTTCAATATTTGTGGCTGAATGATGAGTTTATAATTTCATATTTCCAAATAATTGTATTAATCAAACTTATACAACATCCATGGGCGGCTATTGGTGGAATCAAGTCGTTACTAACACTTTAATTGTGACTCCTTCAAAAAAAACATTTTAATTGTGACATTATTAGTGCTTTACCTACCATATGTCCATATGTATAGTATGAAGTTTGAATCACATCACAAGGTATCACTCAACCTTATGAACCCTTTGTACTATTGGTTTTTCCATCTTTATCTTAATATATTTTTTGGCCTTTCAAAATATAAAAACCCTTATGAATCCTTTACTTGGGTAAATATTCAAATTAGCCTTTAAATTTGTAGTGTGACATTATCAATAATTCATAATAGACATTGGAAATGTAAAATATTATCAAATTTGTCCCTATATCTTGATCTATTATCAAACGCATCATTGGCACAATTCATTTAGCGTCAAACTCATTTCTAAATTACCGATGTAATTCATTCTAATCCTTGCATATACTAACCAAGGAACACATTTGATTGATTAAAATTTTAGGGATATGATGTAGAAGGGTTTTCTTCATAATTTTATTGTATTTTAATAATTTATGTTTTATTTTCTATTTTAGATTTTCGACTCATTATGGTTTTGTTATTTTACTATTTAAACTTAACAGATGTAGCCTTAGAGGCAACTTTTATCCATTCAATAATATTTTAGAGAGTTTTTTCAATTTATGATGGATTCCGAAACTCTATTTTTACAAGTTTGTCACTTGCAAACTTGTTTCTTTTCAATCTAGGTTTAGCGTTGTTGCTAGCCTCCGCTTCTGACTGCGTCAGTTGGTATCAGAGCAGATTTCTCCCATTCTTTTCCTAACATGATCACCCATAGGAGATCAACTAATAACGAGGGTAAATTTTGCTGACATAACCTCAACTCTTACCACGATCATGAACGCTTTGACGACAAAATTTGTGATGTTAACAACTCAGATGGATAACAATGCCAACAACAACAGAAACAATCAGAATAGGGGATGAGGACCCATTAGGGTTCCACGTGGTCGAAACAATTAAATTATTGAGGATTCAAATTCTTCAAAGATGGAGAAAACTGATTATATATCAAGGAGTCTTCTCTACACACAAAGACATCACCAAACCTGACCACAAATTCGAACAAATATGTTGACAAAGCCAATCGATTTTTTATGCTAACTCAAAGAGTCATATTGTGAAATCACAGAGGAGCAACTTGATGCGGTTGCAGTAGTTCATTCCTATGAGGACAAAGTACTGCCAGGATCTCACAAGACAAGACTAAATGCTCTTAATGTTCCTTATATGGGATTGTTCTATCCAACACTTTGTTTCCTGAGGTGTATCCTCCTCCACCACAGACTTGGTTTATTGACCAGGGTCAACACTGTGCAAGTGCATCAAGGTCCTTGGAACAGGGCCTCAAACTTAAAGGGTTTCAAAATTTAAAAAAAAGGGAAAAATATTTGTACCTATGGATAAAATCCGTCACTAAATCTCATATTTTCATAAACAAAAGTCCAAAATTCAACTATTTAACCATCAATTATACATTGCTCGTAGGTAAATGTCTATTTTTCTGCGGGTAAAAGTCAGAACATAAATGTTTGTTGCTCTAAGTGGTGTTGAATTTTTTCAATACTTTTCAAATTAAAATTGTCACGATTACAACGGGGTCTCTGAATTGTCTGAGACGACCCTGTTAATGACCATGAGGATATGCTAGAATATACATGGAAAATTTATTTTTCCCTAAGGTATGACATGTCTGACATTTTTTTTTTGGTAGAGCATGGCCGGCACTTTCTATCCCAATGTTAATGGAGGATTGCCCATGTGGGAAAGTTATCCAACTTTTTCAACTAAACCGAAAAAAGAAGAAAATCATGACCTTGTCGAGGCTATTATCAACTACATTCTCTCAACTGGTCGCATAAACATCCAAAGAAAATTATTTTGTAGCATACAATTGATAAAGGTGGTTCAGTTTCTTCCGAGTGTTCAAGACATAAATGTGATTTATCATAATGCTACACTTGACTTTTATCATGTTCAAATTATGGATCCACTTGAAGTCATCCAAATTGAGCCACTTGAAGTTGATAGTTTGAATTTACAAGTGTTTCTCCCTCAGTGCCATGGCCATTGAATACAGAGTGGAGCTTGGATTGAGTCTCTTGGTTTATTTAACTTTAGGCTACTAATAAAAATGATTGTGTTCACTGTTTACTTTGAGCAATGGGATCCCGGAGGTCATTTGAATTTGTTTACACCATCTAGGTCCTATCGGTTGAAGCAATGAGACCTAAGAGGGTGCTCTCTTGTTCATTGGAGGAGTTAGCATGCATGAGGAACTCTTTATCAGAATGATAACTCGGGGTCGAGTTCTTCAGAGGTGGAGGATACTGATGTAGGAGGATTTCTTTAGTAATTTTATAGTATTTTTATTTTAGCCCAATTTTAATAATTTCTGTTTTTATTTCTTATTTTAGAGTTTTGACCCATTAGGATTTTGTTATTTCCCTATTTAAGATTAACAGTTGTAGCCTAAGAGGCAACTTTTATCCTATTTTTATCAGTTTGTTGCTTGCAAACCTCTTCCTTTTCAATCTAAATTTAGCGTTTGCTAACCTACACTTTCGACTGCGCCAGGATAATTTTGAAATATCTGGAATATATTGGTATGGTCATACAATTTTGAGTATCTTTTTTTTTTCTTCCAGGGGCTGTAATTTACACAAAGAAAAATAGCAAATCCAATGGAGTTTGCTAATATCTCAATGACTAAATCATATGATTTAAGAAAGTTGGAGTACTATTAAATATGTTGAAATTTTATATTAGTTTTTTTTAAAGAGAAACTTTATATTATTTGATAAGTTTATTATTTACGAGAGAGAATTAATTGATATTTCTATCTTAATAAAAGAAACAAATAAAAGAGGCAAAGATGTAATATAATTAGAGGATGATATTTTGACTCCAAAAGTACTCTAAATCATGATCTTTAATTTCAATATTGATTAATGACTTAGATTAATTGATACGGTAGACTTTAATTTCATTCTCTATTGTAGTTAACACTTATCACCACAAAATAATAAAACAATAAATGTCTTTTAATTGATTGATTTTTTTTTTATTCTTCTCCCTTTACTTTTTTTTCTCAAGCTAAGAGAGTTTTTTTAGGGTTAAAAGCAAAACTTAAAAACCCTATCTATAGCTCCGACTGGTTAAACCCTGTCAAATTCCTTATACATTCCAGCTTTGAGCGATAGACGGGGTTTAAAGAGAAGATAAAATAATGTTATCATTTTTCTTATCTTGTGTGTACCACCATACACATGATATGATATGTGTTACATGTCACTGTCATATCTTTAATCTACTTTTTATCTTATAATGTTTCTATCATATACACTAAACGGGTCTTAACGATATTTGAAGCCCCAACAAAATTATAGTTATTTTCATTCACTATCAATCTGTGAGATTGGAAAAGACTTTGAGAAGAAAGCAAGGGTAAGTCTCTTCGATGTGAATTTGGATGATGATTGAGGTTCTCCTATGATGGATTGTGTGTTCATCTTGAATTGAAGGATCATAAATTGTTTGATTTTATATAGAGAAAAATTAGTTAGTATCGTGTGGAGTTTTGTTAGTTTTCAGTACTCCGTACGAAAAATTAATTTATTTTAAAATAATTAAATATAAAAAACTAACATGTCATTAAATGATTGGGTGATGGGATTTGTATAATGTGCCCAATAAATCTGAGTTACCAGATTGTTCACCTTACTTGCTCACTGTATTGTTTTTTCTATTAAAAAAGCATTGTATGAATAAGTGTCTCAATTTTACTAATGTAATTGAGTGTCTCATCATTAAATAAATACATTGAAAATCTTACATTATTTCTTACCTCAAACTTCAATTTTTAGAGCGAACAAATCTAACAAAGATCACTTCACATTAAACTTAATGATAATCAGATTAATGTTACAAAATCAATATTACTTAAAATCGCATTTATCACATGCTTATTCGAACAAACAACGATCAAACTTTATCCCACCAAATGAGGTTGACTACCTGGATCAAACACATAGTAATTAATTTTATTGTACCATACCTATCAAACCCCAATCAATTTAGTCTTATTATTAACCATATCATACTTGGCTTCAAAGCAAAGTGAAAGTAGATCATCATAATATAATGTAATTAGGCATATATATAGCTGTCTCATAAGTCATGAGATCACTTCAAGGATAGGCTTCTGGATTTGCCACAAGAAAGGCATCAACTACCTTGAAAATAACCGATGCTTCCTCCTTGGCATCCTTCAAATCATCCTCTTTGATCTCAACCCCATTCTTTGGATGATACTTGCTAACATTCTTGATCTTGCAACCACCCTCTGTACTAGGCTCAATCTTGACCTCATGCGAAACCAATTCGAGCTTTTCCGGCTTACCACCCCCCTCGATCACTGTGTACTTGTATATCAAATTATCTTTGTCTATTGCATCAATTCTATGCTTCACATGTTTGATGTTAGCACCTGCATTGAAGGCAGAATAACAATTAGCCTAGTAGTGTGGGTTAAGACGCCGAAGGAGTTTAAAAAGGAGGTTTAAGGTTCGATCTCTAATCTAACAACTTTTCATTGTAACAACTAACATTTGCTTATAAAGAGAAAAATAATTTAAATAAATAGCGTTGCTGCAAATTGTAATAATATAAGTGAAATTAAATGAAAATGTTTTACTAATTAACCTTCAACAATGGTTATCTCTTGAATGCTTCCCGGGCCTCCATTGCCTTCAACAAATTGAATATTCTTAATAGCTGGCAAAAGCTTGGGGATGAGGTTTGGAGCATCAAGGATCAAAGCCTTGAACATCCTCCCCGCCTCAGCGGTGCTAGTGAACTCCGCGGTGAATGTGCCGGTATCCATGTTCCTTGTTTGTTAGAATTGCAAGATGAAATGGAGCAGATATGGAATTTATACTTGAAAATGCAGTTGATTGAGTGTGATGAGATGACATAGATGGTGGTGGTTAGATTTAACTATAAGAGCTAACATAGGTAATTGATGTTGCAATTGACAATATTTCTTCAACTAACTTATTGCCAAAACTATGAAAATGCATGTCTCATTATTATACAATTGTATTGTCGTTGCATTGGATGCCTTATTATTTCCATTGAAAGTCTTTATCAAGAGGCATAACAAGTTACCTGTCACATAAATAGTAGGCTAATAATTAGTTGGAAATATAAGCTTAAGCCTTTCATTTTTCCTTTTTCGGAGCTTAAAAGTGAAATTATTGTGTTATTTTTCAGCCCTAGTTTGACCTTGACATTTTTCTTTTCTAAGTTGAACGGATACCTCCAAACTCCAAAAGTTTTTTTGAAAAAAAAAAAGGGTTTGTTTGTCTCATGCAATGCAATATTGGATAGATTAAGACAACAAAAAATGGTGTTCACTCCGTATATTATTATACATCACTTTAAAAAAAATATTTGAAATATTAAAGAAAAGTAGTATTGTAATTTATGCCAATTTATTTTTCAAATTTTTATAATTTTTTTTTCAATAAATAATCAATATATGTGGAAACTTTAACGTATATATGTTTAGGGGTGGCAAAAATACCCATGTCCATGGGTACCCGTGGATAAAATCCATCATGGACACGGGGCGGGTAGCTAAACGGGTATCCACGGGTATAATAAACGAGTATTTGACTACTCATTATTATATGGATATGGACATGGATTTGATGGTACCCATACCCGATAATAAATTAAGTAAACTACTAAATATCCTTATATATCTTATCTTATTACTTAAAGTTGTTACCTTATTGAAGGAAATATTACCGTCCACCTAAGATTCCTCATCAATAACCTATTTTTATTTTTAATTTTTATAATTCATCTTATTAAGTTCACTGTTTCCACTTCATTCACATCATAAAACATATCCTATGGATTACATAAGAATCATGAATTTTCTATGGAATATGTATGATTTATGAAATTGTGAATGGATTATGTATAGATGTTTAAAAGTTGAAGTTTTTTGTTAATTAAAAAAGAGTTATTATTTGTAAAAAAAAAAAAAAAAATCATGGGTACCCATGGATTCCTCAGTACCCACGGGTACCCGTATCATGGGTACCCACGAGGGTACGGGTATCATATTTATCCAATGGGGCGGGGATAGGTATCATACTATTTGTACCCATGGGTACCCATTGAACGATAACTTTGTAAAATCATTCATAATTTCTTACTTAAATAAAAAATTAACTACATTTTTTAATGTATATGAAAATGGCAAAATAATTTATAGTAATGCTATCCATTGCCCCGGGGGCACTGGTTAAGGAGCAATAAATTGAAAGATTTCACTTATTTACCTTAATTAAAGTGAGAAATAATAAGTCAACTGATTAAAATTAATAAAAGTTGTAGTTAATACTTTCTCAAAGGATGCTGTTTTATTTTGAAGAGGATCTAATTACACATTTAATGATTTTATATTTGATATTTTATTTGGATATGTTTTATCTTTGAAATTGCTAATTTATTTTGGGATTTAAAATATCTTGTCTTAGTGTAATTATTTATGTGCAACTTTTAATTAAAAAAGTGAAAGTAAACAATATGCTTTGAGGAAAATTCACGGGGATGAAAAAAAATGGTGCCAAAAAATAATCATGGGAAAAAAAATATTGTTGTAAGGAAAATTCACAAGAAGAAATCACATAATATTATGTTTCTATTTCACATGGGTATAAATTGGTCAACTTTCAAAATTATATAATAGTCGTGCATTTATGAGAGTATTGAATACAACTGTTAATTTGAGTTAACTGGCTTATTATTTCTCATATTAATTGATATAAAATAAATGGAACTGATCAATTTATTACTCTTTAACCAATGCTCCGGGTGTACCGGTTAGCAGCACCCTATTCTTTACACAAAGACAAAGGAAAACGGTTGATAAACACACAAAAACTAATACATTGGAGAGTGAACAAACAACATTATCTATACCTATTAATAATACCAATTTATCTATACCTATTATTAATTATTAATAAAGGCAATACTATTTTTTGGGGTAGCCTTTTTTTGTAAATCCCAAAATGCCCGTACTTGATTATTAAAAAAAAAACTTCCTTACCCACTAATAATCACACACGGTGGCAGTTATTAAAGAAAAAATCTATCTTACTCACTAATCACACACCAAAACATAACTACAGGCTTTCTCTTTAAAAAAATTCTGACTTACCCACACAAACAAAAACATAACCGATGTCTTTCTCTTTCTCACAGTTGCATAAACAATCATAAAAAAATAACTGCTTCCATTCTATTTCTCACAGATACATGGTTTAGTTCTACACAATTGTTCAGGATTAATAAAGGCAATACTATTTTTTGGGGTAGCCTTTTTTTGTAAATCCCAAAATGCCCTTACTTGATTATTAAAAAAAAATCTTCCTTACCCACTAATAATCATCCACGGTGGCAGTTATTAAAGAAAAAATCTATCTTACTCACTAATCACACACCAAAACATAACTACAGGCTTTCTCTTTAAAAAAAATCTAACTTACCCACACAAACAAAAGCATAACCGATGTCTTTCTCTTTCTCACAGTTGCATAAACAATCATAAAAAAATAACTGCTTCCATTCTATTTCTCACAGATACATGGTTTAGTTCTACACAATTGTTCAGGGTTGAAGAAATAAGTTTGTGCACACCAAGTGGAGGACCATTTCAAACTATTTTTTCCTACTACAACATACAGGTTCCACTAAATAAATTTATAGATTATTTTACGTTATGCGGTCATAAATTTGGTTGATTATATCATGTTTTTGTTTTCTTTTATTGGTACAGGAAAGACATGCTTTGAATGATGGTGCCTCTAAAAGGTTTGATGTCGTTTTCAACTGTCGGTTTAATTACTATTTGATGACAGTTTCTTTCTTCAACTAATTGTTTTCTCACTCATAACTTCTGTCATGGTTCATCGTCTTTTTTCATACAGCATCCATGGAGATGAAGTTTGATCTTTAGAAGCATCATGCAGTAGAAACAAGGAAAAAGATATAGATGAACGCTGCTGCATTAGGCGGCGGCTATGAATAAATGGTTGAGTGCGGCTTCATTCTACCACTAATCGGCAGGAACCACGATATTATTTTTTCTTCTTTTACTCTGCTTTATTTTCTGTCTGATATTTCAAAAGTTGAAGTTACACTCAAAAAAAGGAACAAGCAGATTGTATCTTTTACCTCTTATCTCATGTTATTTGTTCTAATCAATCAATATTCATCAGGAAAAAAAATGTATAACTATGCTGCAAGAGAGATTGGAGAATAATAACTTTTTTCCATTAGTGAAATGAGAGTAAAATTCATGTACAAAGAAAAAGAGAGACTCAAACCAAATTTTGTTTGTTAATTCAATTCATTCAAATCACTAACAATGGTTTCTATGGGACATAGAGAACGTCATTGTTGAATTAGAATGAGATTCTCTACATAGTTTGTGATCCATGGTTTATGCATTTCCTCTACCGTTTTGTTTTGTATAGAGTATATTTCTATTCTAATTTATATGTTTTAATATTTACTTGGTTGCCTTGATGTTGTTAGAGAGTATTTCATCGAGAATTCTTCTTATTTCATTTTTGGAGGATTGTGTGCATTTTATTTTTGGTGTTTGAATATGGGAGGAATATTGTGTGTATTATCTTGAAAACTCTGGTTTGTTTTAATTTATTTATTTTTTGTTTTTAGTTTTGATTCTCATTAATCACTTTTTAATATTCTTAATTTATGCTTTGTCCTTGTTGTGAAAGTGACTCAAAATTGGAGAAATTGGATTTCTGGAAGAGCAAATTTGGGGCCCGATGTGTCGTAACAATATAAATTTGTTACGTATTTTATGGGCCAGATTTGTTACAATTTGTTACGTATTTTATGGGTCAGATTTGTTACAATTTGTTACAATATGGGAGTTACTTTTACTATAAATATAGGATTTGTATCATAGCAAATCTTGAGAGATAGAGGGGGCTGTAACAAGGTTTAGAAAAACAACAACAAAACTATGATTTATATAGAGTTTGTCTCTTTGGAACAAACACTAGGGTTTGAGGGTTGATTCACCTTGGGAAACACTATTAGGATTGAGTCTCTTGGTTACGGGAAGAGATTGGGACTTTGGGTAGAATTAGGCAGGAGACTTATTCTTGTAACTCATTGACATCTCTTTTGTAACGTTACTCATCATATAGTGAAACGGAGGGCTGCTCTCTCCCCCAGATTAGGTCAATATGGACTGAACTGGGTAAAAAAATTCTTTTGTGTTCTCTCTTCTTTTTCTCTTGCTGTTTTCTACCTTTTCTTGTGATTATAATTGTTACCCACGTGTATTGGTTGCTTGATTATTCCTTGCTCCACACATCAAGTATTTATTGGTGTGATTTTTCATCGAATTCGCAACAGTTCTATGTAGTTTTTTGTGTTTGGTGTTTGATTATTGGTGAGACTGTTGCGGCGAGTGTTGAGTTCATGCCTGTTTGCATTGTGGTCGTTTGATTTTGATTTCATTGCAGAAAACGGTATCGTTGAGGGCAATGTGTTTGCCGATCAATTGTGATCAAATACTTTGTTTTGAACATGGTTAGATAAAGATGAGAAAAACAGAAGACCATGGTGGTATGCGGTGGAATCTTAGTGATTGGCTGCGTGCGATGGCATAGATTTGAGATCAATGGGTTACCGCGGCGGCAACGGTTCTAAATGGACAACTTTCTGGATTATTGTCCCTTCTATTGTGCTTCCTTCTCCATTATACACAAACTTCATTTTTTTTCTTCTTCAATTGTGTTATAGGTTTATCCTCATTTTTCTACATTATTTTACAGAGAGTAGCATGCCGTAGACAATTAACGTATTTTTCAATTAATCTGGAAGACATTTGCAATTATGAATAGCATGGTGGTAAAAACCATTTCCCCAACTTTTATTCAAACACAGACCGGTTTATGTTTGTTATTTTCAAATTCTTCCAAATCTGAACAGTATTATGCAGATGTTTAAGGGATACTTTAACAACCATTAGAACATATAGAGAATGTGATGTGAAGAGTATACACTTGAAGGAAGAACAACCATTGGATTTGCTTTTTTATTCGGTCTGATAGGGACAGAGGTTGAAATCTTATTCCGCAAGTAATTAAGCAATCAATATTTTTCCACTAATTATTATAACTTATTTTTGTTTCATAAACTGGCAACTCCTTTTGTTGCTACTATAGTTTTCACTTTCAGTTATTTGTTATTGCTTAATTTTAATCTTAATTGCTTCCTTATTTGTTTTGTGTTTGTTTTAGTGCATCATAATCCTCTTGATCCATTATCTGTTTCTAATTTCCTACATATGATTTTCTTTAAAAAAAATAAAATTCCCTACATATGAATTTTTCCAACGTATGGATACAATACAACATTGGTTTGGTGTAACCTTCTTTTTATTCCAAATATACACCTGCTATTTCGGTTTTTTCATATGTAATTTATGGTAACTCAAAGTAACTGATTTATGGCAGTTTTTCTATCTATATTTGCTAATTGCTAATGAAAATTGAGTATTGAACGGTTCTATTGTTCCAGATTACAATTGCAAAAGCATTTCATCTATATTTTGAGAGGGAAATATGCCAGGGTTTCACCAAAAAACTATATTTCTTATCTCTTTTATCATCCATTGATTTTGGAACAAAGAGAAAGATATATTTCATCCATTTGGTAACAACGGGTACATACTTTCATCTTAAGCTTTTTATTTTTAATTTCAACTAGCAACAAACATGTGCTAAGCACGGAACCCGTGCTCCGCACGGACTAGGCGTTGAAACGTGGGTTATATGTTAAATGTTATTTGCATTTAGAAAAAAAAAATAGGCTTAATTACACTTTTGGTCCCCGTGTTTGCCCTACTCACGAAAATAGTCCTGCCCTTTTAAAACAGAACAAAATTGTCCTTCAATTGTCATTTTTGTTGCATTTTTCGTCCTACCTTCCATTTTATCCTCCAAAAACGCTGATGTGTCATAATTTTAACTGATGTGGCCAATAAAACACCTATGTAGCAATGCATATGTGGATAATATCATTTATAAAATCACCAAATTAAATATATTATTTTGGAAAAACATTTTAACATTTTCATAAATAACAACAAGTTAAAAATTAAAGATATATAAAGATAGGCTTAATTACCACCATCATCATCGCCACCCAACATACCATTTTCCAGATCCATCATCTTTCTAGAATTCATACCACTATTTTGACATTTTAAGCCTTGTGGTTGTCATTTCTATTTCTTGTGTGGTGATGGATTTTGCAGGTTTTGTTTCTGGACAAGCCACTCAAAGAGAGAAGAAGGGGAAAACAACAACAACAAACAACAGTGTCAAACAATATCAGAGAACAAAACCGAAAAAACAAGCCATCCAATATGCATAGGCGCTACCCACAATGGAAAAACACAAATAAACACCAACACAACTTCGATTGGAATAAAATTAAGCTGTTTCAAAAAAAAAAAACTACAAGTGAAAGAGAGATCTGGACATGGTGGAGTTACTTGAGTTAGATGGGATTTTCGGATTTGGGTGGAAGCAACCAATTTTCCCTCTTTCATTTCAGATTTTGTATTTTTCTTTCTTATTTGGGATTTTGATTGAATTGGGAATAGGGTTTTGTGAAGATGATTTTGTGAATTTGTGATCTATGCTTTTGATTTGAACTTGCTTATGTGAAGAGGATTGTGTATTACACAGTACAAAATCAAGTGAAACAAAGCATGAAGAAAGTTACGCCTTGCAGCACAAGTTACTCAAAGATGAAGTACAATAGCTTAAGTATTGTAGTACAATCACATATAGGCTAGTACATTTTAATTTGTATAAATAACTTGATGTACTCTCTTTACAATCTAATGAATCATTTTCTATCTTTCATTGATTCTTAATATGGTATCAGATTTTCTCTCTCCTCTTGAGAGAGAAAGTTGATACGATCCATAAGCTTCCGCCATTGTTACTTCTTCTTCAAGCTTTTTCAAGCTTTTCTCTTCTTTGATTATCACATGAATTCTTGTGATTTCTCTTCAATTCTTGTTCTTTTGAACTCAATTCTACATTGAGATTCTCTTTTCTCTTCAAATCACACTATTTGTGATTTTCAATCTTCATCTTCTTCGCATCTCTGTTCTTCGTTTGTTCTTCATTTTTCCAGTTTTTCTGCATTCTTCTTGAACCATGCCTCCTCGTGCAGCTCCGGTTGTTAGTTCCACAAACTAACACCGATTCAGTTTTCTATGTTCATCCTAGTGAAGGACCAAATTTTTTGGTTGTTACTCCTCTTCTCACCGGCTCCAATTACCTCGCATGGAGTCGTTCGATGAAACGCGCTCTTGGTGCAAAGAACAAATTTGCCTTCGTTGATGGGTCCATTCCGATTCCTCCTCCTGATGATTTGAATCGCAATGCTTGGGAGAGTTGTAATCATCTTATTCACTCTTGGATTTTGAATTCGGTTTCTCTGCAAATTACGCAAACCATTGTTTTTCATGAATTCGCCATTGATGTTTGGATTGAGCTTCAGGAACGTTTATCTAAAGTTGATAGAGTGTGTATTGCCTCTCTTCGCTCTTGAAGTTAAATATAAAAACATTAAAATAGTTGTCGTTAAATATTATAAAGTGTTGGATTTAACATAAGTCAAAATATTACCAATAATAGAGATCTCGTTAATGATAAAGATGACGTTAATGTGACCGTGTTTTTTATTTTTCATTTACGAATCCTTAAAAAAATATATCCTTTAAAAATATTTTTATTTTTTTATATAAACTCAATTTAACTAATTACAAACATTGGAATAGTCATAACTAAATATTATAAAGTGGCAAACTAAAAATATGGTAAAATATTAAATAAAAAAAAATACGACGTTAACTATCTAAATGACGAATCTCAAGCATATACAACTTATACCGCTGTTTTGGGACACCGGGATTATTCAGCAAAGGGGAAAATAGACGATTCCAATGATAATATTCTAGCAAAGAGCGCATCCAAAGAGGTTCTACTTGAACTTCTCGTGACCGTGGTTGCTAAGAATATGGTTAATAAAAATCAAAATAAATTGGTAATTGTCGATATAGGTAATGATAACAGCCAGAATAGACCCGTGGATGATCTCTCTAACTATCCTTCCCATAGTTGCCTAGTTTGCCAAAAGACCTTGAGTTGGTTCAGAAGTTGATGAATAATAAAAAATATTGATTATGAGGTCTCGGCCACTACTTACATCTCAAAGATCCAGAAGAAGAAGAAAAAAAAAACTCAACCAAGTTGCCTACCAAACCCGCTTTCGAGGTTCACCTTCTTCCATTCCTCAATGAATATTTTCTATTGGGATATTCGACGTATAGATCAAATGGTTTCCTTTGACCAGGTCCCTTCGCTGCTCATCGGCGTTGGTCAAGAATCTGGTTGGAGAAAGATTATACAAGCACTTAGTTGACGTTTAGATATCGTTTTGGTCTGTCGATTTATCGTTTTTTTTAATTTGTTTTTCCGATTTGCTTCTCTTTTCGAGGATTTTGGATTGGTCTCCAGTTGTGTATCTTTTTCCACTTTTTTATTTTATATATTATAAATAAGATTGTATCATTTTTAATGAAAAAAAAAAAGTCGTTTGTTATGGAAGAACATATTTATTAAAAAAATAAAATATGTTCAAAAAAATACTTTATTTGTGGATTAAAATGAAAGTATAATAGGAAAAAGAGTTTCAAAAATTCACTTTCATAATTTTATTTTTTTAAAGACACTTTCTTAATTTCATGTAACCATTCTAAAACGATAGTTAAATAAAAACAAAGAGAGTAATATTTAAAGAATAAGTGATTTTGACATTCAATAATTTAGAGATTGTTTTTATATAGTTTTTTAGTTGAGCCTGTTTGGTACGAATTAAAATAAAAATGATTTTGACATTCAATAATTTAAAGATTATTTTCTAGAGATTAATAATTTATTTTGTTTAGATACAACTATATAAAAGGAATATTTTGTTTCAAATTAATCTCAATCTTTCCACAAATATTTTTTCTCTCCTCTAAATATGATTTTTTGTTACAAAAGACACTGAAGGGTAAAAATATGCTTAGGTGTCAAATAATTAACATGGGAAAATATTGTGTTTTTGCTGGTTATTAACTTTCATATATAGAGAATAGATAGAAGATAATCTACAACAATAAAAAAATTATAATATTTTTCGAAAAATATTTAGATCTACAAGTTTCAATGTGTCTTGTTTGTCTACATTTTGGTTTTTCATGCTCAAAAGAGCTTTTATGCTTGCTTATTTGTTTAGGGAGTTGTTGGCACTTGGATTTTGATATCGTGCTGACGGTCGATCCATTGATTGTTTTTCGTAGAGGTTCGCTTTTCATATTTATTTAAAACTGGTTTCGCACCCGTATACAGGTTCACTTGCTGATTAGTGAATTTTTGTTAGGGTAGATTTGAATTGATCCAATTGGACTGATTTATTATGTTGTATCCCGTTTTTTTTGTACCAAAGTCAGGTCTAATGTCCTCCGACTCTTTATCTATTTCTTTTTATTTAATATAATTCTTCTTTTGACTAAAAAAAATAAAGAAAAAACAAAGGCAAATTAATTTTAGAAAAGAAGAAATCTTAAAAATGTGTAATTTTTTGAAAAGTAGGTATATGTCTGTAATAAATATTTTGTACATTTTCTTAACTCTTTATATATTTAAAGGGTTATGCTAGAAGCCACCCATGAAGGTGTCTTTTAGCAACCCACACCTCAAGGTGTGATTTCCACTTTTTAGTTATAACTTTGCTAAAAGACACCTTCATAAAAATTAGTTGGTGTCTTTTAACAAATGCTCATAGAATAACTTGCTAAAAGACACCTTCATAAAATGTGTCTTCTAGCAAAACACATATTTAAAAGTTGAATTATAAGAAAATTTGTTTTGATTGATATTAAGATTAAGTTTGTTTGTTTTATCGAGTGAGATTGTTTTAATTTGATTTTAGGAGGAAAAAAATAGGGGGAAGTTAAAGCAAAAGACACAAAAACATATAATTTTGATGACGTGTCAAAAAATTAAGAAAGCGAAAGATTGTATTTTTGGTAGACATTAAGTTTCATAATTTCTTTTGGGTACAAAGTTTCATGATTAGAGAATTAGAGAAAAGAATATTGTAATTTTTTTCAACTCTATAAATATTTAGAAGTTGAATTATAGGAAAATTTGTTTTGATTTGGATTAAGATTAAGTTTGTTTGTTCTTTAAAACAAGATTAAGTTAGTGTGTTTTATTAACTGAGTTTGTTTTAATTTATTTTTAGGAGAGAAGTTATAGGGGGAAGTTGAAACAAAAGACACAAAAGGATATAACTTTGATGACGTGTCAAGAAATTAAAAAGTGGTATGATTGTATTTTTAGTAGATATTAAGTTTTATATTTAAATAATAGATAATAGATTTCAGTATGAATGGATGATTTAGTTCGGTGTTTTATTGGTATTTTTTTTGTTTCAATTATATTCTTCATTGATTTTTTTCCTTCAATTTTTCCCTTATATTGATTTTCATGCAAATCCATTTATATTATAACCCCTTTTTTAGTGTGGAAATTAATGTAACTTATACTACGTTTCAATCTTCGGACCTTCCATTTTTTTTAACAAGAATCTTCTAACCTTCCTTTGTTTTCATTTTTTTGTTCAGGTAAGTGGTTTCCTGTTGTCATGGATTTAAATGGATAACTCTTTTAGCCCATATCAATCACAAGTTCATTTTTTTAATATCAAGAACATCTTCTTCTTAGTTCATAATTTTGTCAAAGACATATCAAGAAAATGTAAACCGACATTAAGCAAAAACATATTGTTAAATATTTATATATATATATAGACACACACACGTTAGCATAGTAGAAAAAGCGGACAAATGACCGTCTGAACGCTAGTTATATATAAAACAAATAACATATGAAGAGTAACCTTTATATATTGATCAATTTAGAAACATTATTTAAATTAAAAATAGTAAATAAGAAGCTATAAATAGTTTAGATGCATAACTCCATAAGTGCAACACTTGTTTCTTGTTCCAAGGAGATGAACTTGTCCTACGGTGACATCTGAAGGTGAAATAATTGAGTGATTATAAAGTACCCTCTTCCAATGTTCAAGACTAGGATTTCGAATGAAATTCGTGTAAACAGGTCATTGGTGTGATAATGTGGGAGGGAACTTGAAACTCCACCCGATTAGGGTACTGTTGGGATGCCAATGGAGGCACTGAGATCGTGATGCCGCAACGGTACAGCTTGTAATTTGAAGCAGAATTCTCGTCTTTCGTCTTAATGAAGAAGGACGTGATTTCCCACTCTTTCTACGTCTGTTTCTTACCAGTTCTCTAACCTGAAACAAGGTCCTCATCATTGCTCACAGATTGAAGAGCTTGCGTCAACCTCTAATGAGGTTCTTGGAAATTGCTTCTTTCATTCCATTGATTGTTCTACGTGCATGGACTTGATTATTACTTCTAATTACATCGTCTATTATTCTATTATTTTTTATTTTTTAATTCTCAGTGAGAGATTTTCTTCTTTATGGCACATATCTCTTTGTAGATGCATGCATAAACTCCTCACCTCTTCGTTTCAACGATATTTTCAACTAAGTGAAAAACAACAAAATAAACTATTGTGTTTTGTTTCATCTCATGTTCTTTCTTTGTTTTTTTGTTGTCTACACTTGGATCTCTAAACCATGAAACTGAACAACAATAAAAGTATTGCACATATAATATAAATATTTAGATGTGCGCCAATTATTTTTAATGTTATATATCAGAAAGTTTCTTTTATTACTCACAAAAGTGTCTTTTATTATACGCATTTGTGGAAAAAGAAAAATATATATATACAAGAATAAATAAATGAACATAAATGAGATTACAAATATTTAATTTCTTTAATTTCATTTTCATTCTCTGTGTATGTTCAAAACAAAACTCATCAGTCGGACACCCGTTAACTAACACGGACGTTGTTGTTGTCGTAACACATTCCACAATCCAAGATCTCCATAGCACATGAAAATCAATTGAAATACATTACTCTAATGTAACATGTTGTATTCTTTGCAAGATATTCATGCATGTAGTTTGTGATTGAAATCCATTACTCTAATGTCATGTTTAATTCTGAGCATGAGAGAAAATCAATTGTGTCTGATTTATTTAAATAGCATTTATCAGGGACCACGCAACAGATATTGAGACCTAAACCAAATTTTAAGATAAGACCCTTTAAGATAAGACCCTATATATCCTTCTTAGGCATAGAGTTATCTCCTTTATAATTTCACAAAAAGAGTTGAGTTTTAAAGTTTGATATTTTCTCTTTCAAGAACACTAACTATGTCTATAGTATAATTTGAGAATAATGGTATGTGAAAGTTGTATGAGATACGGCTAGGTGGATACGACTAGGTGGACAACTTGTCACTGCAACTGTGACATTTGAAGAGGTGAAGTAATTGACTGAAGAAGGTGAAGTAATTGAGTGGTTAGAGAGTACTCTCTTCCATCATTTTGGTGTTTCAAGATTATGATTTTGGGATGAAATTCGTGAAAACAGGTCATTGGTTTCCGTAATGTGGGATGGAACTTGAAACTCCACCGATTATGGTAGGGTTGGGATGCCAATGGAGGCACTGAGATGGTGATGCCGCAACGATGCAGCTTGTAATTGGAAGCACAATTCTCGTGATTCGTCTTAACGAAGAAGAACGTGGTTTCCCACTTTTTCTACATCTGCTTCTTACCAATTCTCTAGCCCGAAACATGGTCCTCGTCTCATAGATTGAAGAGCGTGCGTCAACATATACTAAGGTTCTTGGATATTCCATCTTCCATGTGCATCGACATGGGAGACTTGATTACGAATGTTAAAAGAAGATGTAAAGAAACTTTTTACCAACGATCTCAAGAAGCCATCAAATTTGTGTCATAAAGGGACTTGGTTTGAAGAATCACTGAGCCATGATCAGGTGAGAATTGCTTCTATCATTCTATTGATGGCTCTACGTGCATCGACTTGAGTATTACTTCTAATTACATCGTCTACTATTCTATTATTTTTTTATTATTTTTGACTTCTCATAAAGAGATTTTATTCTTTATGGCACGTATCTCTTTAATCCCACAATGTTGTGGATGCATGTATTTGATTGTAATATATACGTGTCATGTATTATATTGAACGTTGATTTAATAAGGGGCTTTGAAAAGGGAAAGAAAGTTGAAAGATAATGTACAGTGGCATTTAAAATCCCTTCCGCTTCCAACAAGTTTAATTCAATTCAAATAACTATAATGTGATATTGAATCTCTCTACTTTTGGTCTCTTTGTTAGATTCTTCTCATTGACACCATTATAAATTCAGTTAGTTCGTTGAGTATTTTTGGTTTAAAAACAGATAATGTTATATGTATCTTTTAAATAATATTTGAAGGATTTAAAAATGGGAAGTCCAATTACGTAAGGGAGTAATAATAGAGACCACGATTGGAATAATATAAATCACTTTTGTAAACCTTCCACTCTTTAATCCAAAGGTTGAATTATTAAGGAATCTACAAAAAAAAAAAATTATATATATATATATATATATATATATATATATATACTCGATTTTGAAGAATTCATTAACAACATGATTTTGCTAAAATAATACCTTTGATTACCCTTTTCTCCACTTCTTCTACATAGCACCATAAACTCCTCACCTTTTCACTTCCACGACATTTTCAACCAAGTGAAAAACAACAAAATAAACTACTCCCTCCGTGTCACAATTATTGTCACGATATAAAACCAATGCAACATTTATTATTTTCTTCTACTATTATACTTTTATTTATTGAATTTCATCTAACTTATCTACTCCAATAACTACAATTAATAAGGATATTTTAGTAAATGCTACTAATTTTACCATTGAAATCAACACAATTAATCATTTTCTTAATAATCGTGCACAAACCTTAAACGACTAATATTATGAGACGGATGGAGTATTGTGTTTTGTTTCATTTCATGTTCTTTCTTTGTTTTATTGTTGTCTACACTTGGATCTCTAAACCATGAAACTGAACAACAACAAAGTTTCCATGCAAACCTCAACTTCACCATCAAACTCCGGCAACCTTGTCTCCGACCAATTTCTGGCGGGTCTCCGTGTACTTGTTGTCGATGATGACCCTACTTGTCTCATGATCCTTGAAAGAATGCTCCGTTTTTGCCTTTATGAAGGTCTTCAATCTTCATCTTTGTTTCACTATTCCCCATCATGAATTAATGTTAAAAATCTTAACCTTACCTCATTTTTTCAACGTTTTTGTGCTTATAGATACTAATTAGCAATACACTTTTGTTTGATTGAGTTTTTTTTTATTCAACCCGATTTTATTTTTAGTTCAGATTTTGTTTGCAACCATCTTTCTTTTGAATTATGCTTTTGATAAGAGATAAGGTTTCTTTGGGAGATCAAGATTCTGCCGAATGAGCCATAACTAGGTATGGCAATGCTAAAATGTATAATTCTATGATATTGCAACAAGGCATCCAAAATGCTTGTGTATGATATAGATTGTAATTAACATCTAATGATAATTTATATAATCATAGAAGTTTTAGTAAGCCATTTTTTTTTTCTTCGAAAGAATCTAGTGTCGAAACCCATACATCACATCATGTATATATATATAGGAATATATATGGATATAATGAGCATTCAATTGCAAAAAATGAGTAATATTTAGTCTCAAGGATCAGTATGTGAATCTTGGCAAGAGTGATGAAATCATTTGGAGATATGATAAAAAAAAAGGCTTGTATTCGGTTAAAAGTGCATACAGAGTTTGTGTGGATGTGATGATAAATAGAGATGTATGGAAAGTTGAAGGAGATTGGAATAAGCTATGGGTGTTAGCCATTTCTCTCAAGGTAAAGCATTTTATGTGGAGGCTTGGGAGGGATTGTTTACCAAACAGGCAAAGATTGATGATGAAAGGTGTCAATTGTGAATCAAATTGTGGTGTTTGTCACAGGTACACAGAATACAACTGGCATCTATTTCTTGATTGTGCAGATAATATTGTTGTTTGGAGGAAAATTAACATGTGGGCAACTTTGGAAAGTTTGATGGTTTGATGCCGAAGGTTTTCAAGATGTATTTGTTCGTATGTGGCAACATCTTAACACATCTCAACTAATCTCATTTGCAATGACAACATGGGGTCTTTGGCGAAAATGAAACTTAAAGTTATGGGAGGACAAGACCGAGACTATGGAGCACGACATAGGTCGCGCACAAGGAACTCTCCATGCATGGCAGCATGCAAGACATACTCACACTAATAATCGAACCCAACAACATCATGTGCAACCTGTGTATTGGCAACCTCCTCCTCCAAATTATTTCAAGTGTAACATTGATGCTGCTTTGACAACTTATATTGAGGTTGTGATTACAATAACAGAGGGTGAAACTTGGGGTTTGTACCAAGGCATTCAATGGATTTCTTCAGTAGAATACCACAATGTCATTTTTGAGCTTGATTAGTTGATTGTAAAATGGTTGTGGATGATGTGCACAATAGTAAGATGAATCTCTCTGAGTATGGTTCGATCATCCAAAATTGTAAAAACTTACTTGATCACTATAATGACTTTGTAGTTGTTTTTACTAGGCGTCAAGCAAACGGTAGTGCTCATACTATTGCACGAGAAGCCTTATCCCATGCTTCACGCAGTACTTTTGAAGTAATTCATGTTTGTATTGCTACTATTATTATGAATGAAACACCTTAAATTTGCTTGCTTCAAAAAAAAAAAAAAGATCAGTATGCATGACGTATCAAATTTTGTAAAATAGCATATAATCGATCAATTATTGGACGAAGAAGAAATTGAATTATTAATATTAAGTAGTATTCTATGAGCATTTATTTTGCAGGGGAGAGATAACTTTAAAGAGAAAATTATAAAAATTATCATTGAAATCCCAGTTCTTGTATTTCCATTCTTTACTTTTATGGATTTTATCAAAAAAATCTATTTTCTACCGTTCACGACTACTCTCAACCAAGTCATCGAGGAGAAAGCTCTCAAACCTTCAACTGTACATATGATAAGTTTAACCCAAATCAAAACACCCCGCAAACCAGCTACCCCGACAAATCTCGATACACAGAATTCATAGTAGCTATACCCATTAAATGGAAAATCTCGATTCGAAGAGATTGTGCAAAATAGAGCAGTTGTGGAAGTTGATGAAAAATAAGTGCATGCCCAATGGGATCACAAGGAAGCGGAAGAGCAGGCGCAATCGGTACATGACAATAGACAGCTTATACGTAATATTAGAGATAAATTCTTTGCTACGGGTTCATGTAATTTAAATTGGAGAAATTGGGGAGGGACGAAAAAGAAGTAGTAACTAGATGGTTCAAACTAGATGACTTGAAAATTTTTGCTAAAACTAAGACATTTAAATAAATAATACTCAATGTAGGTAGATCGGACTGGAAATTTATTTTTGTTTGAGGGTCGGTAAAATAAAAACTCTCCCAATTCACTATATTGGTTTGAGTAGGTCCATTTAATAAACACACACTTGGCACCACAATTGATTTTTTCCTCTAAATATATGTTTGAACTTTCTGATTTTTCCTCTAAATATATGTTTGAACTTTCTGATTTTTCCTCCTAACCTATGTCAAACTACACACTAACTTTTTAGCTCAGGTTTATTAAGAGTAAAAACATGTTGAAATATAAGTCACTTTACTTCAAATTCTGCAGCAACTAAATCAATTCTATTTAAAATCACATTTATGATCAGAACCAATTTTCAAGCACTCACTTAGTTATTATAAACTTGTGATTTACATAGTCAAATCTTGTTGGACCTTAACTACGTTTTTTTACAAGTAGTAGACCTTAACCATCAAGCCTCAGTAAAACAACATGTTATTATAAGCCATATCATACTTAGCTTCAAAGTTAACTATAGCTTAATCTCAAAGTACATCATCATAATTAGAATGTAATTATGCAAAGACTTAGTAAAACAACTTGTTATTATAAGACCACTTGAAAAGTTTCTAGGTTTGAAAAACCAAACCAAGATGAACATATACATCTGTTTCCTAAAACATAACCAAAAAGTTAATGGTTCAACCCAAACCAAACTGTTGTAAAAAGATTCAGTGCATTTAGTATGTCTTTCTCAAACTACCTTTACAAAAAAAAGTAAACCAAACATTTTCAAAACAAATTGCTTCTTTCTAAACCATATATTTTATGTTAAATCACTTTTTTTAAGGATGTTATATTAACTTTTATTGGTGAACCAAATTGCTATTATATGATAAATTTAGCTCAAGTTGCTTGTCGTCATAAGTTTACAACACTTTCTATATAACACGGTTGTCTAACTGAACGTTTATCATATTTATCATAAAGTAAAACCAGATTTTTCCAACTAAATTAGCAACTATTAAAAACCTTATTCAACTACCTCTAGATTCTAGCAAGAAATATCACAATAATTAAAATGGTAGCAATAGCACTATAAAACCTGAAACATATATTTGTCTATGTTAATAGTTTTGCAAATTTTTCTTTTTCCGACCCTAATACAAAAAAAGATTTCATATCCAGTATTATTTACACAAATGACTCACTTTCAATTTTTATTTTTTTTGTCCTTTAGTAGTCAATACGGCCACATCATATGACGGTAATGGCAGAAAGCAACACGTGTTACTGTCAAGCCGTCTGTTTTTTTGTATGTGGTGTAATACCGTCACTTCATGTAGTATTACACTACAAACAAAAGAAGACAGTTTGGCAGTGACATGTGTCACTTTCTGACAGTACCACCGTTTGATTTGATGTTGCGGTAACAAAAAAAAATTGAAAATATACCAAATATGTAAATAATTTAATAGGGGGGTTGAACATAGAGTTTTTCGTATTATGGTTGAAAAAAATTCTACTTTTACATATATTTAGACTATATATAATGATAGAAAAAACAATCCACAAAACAAACAAGCTAAAGTAGAGAAAGAGCAAGAGGTCTTATAAGAGAGAGAACAAGAGGGACATAGACCGAGCTGAAACAAAATCATGTGGTTCTCTTTCTCACACATCCATGCAACTTCACTAGATTCTTATGAATATCTGTCAAGAACCCCTTCACTAGATAGCTATAAAAACTAGGGGTCAAGGAATTCATGACAGAAATCAAGGTGATCTCTCTCTAGTATAGAGCAAGATAATGTGAAATTACATGAATGTTATGACAAAGACAACTACATGATGAAGTTTGGTAGCATCAAGGATCATGTGAGGGCATACATAATCCTTAGTTAGATATGCAAGATGAAGTGGGAAAATGGATACTTGAAAATGTAACTTAAGGTGCGAGAGAACAGAGATGTTGGTGGTTGTATTTATGGATGAAGAGCTAGCATAGGTCATTGATGTTCCCACTAATTAGACAATATTTCTTCAACTACCACCAGTCTACCATCTTTATTGTCAAAACTAGTATGAAAATGCTTGCCCCATTATTGTTGAACCTACCACCTGCATTGAATGCATCACTATTTCCAATAAAAGTCTACCTGAACTTCAATTCAATGAGTTGGATATCTACGGGGTTGTTGAAAGTTTGTTGGTGTAATTAATCCGTTCCTTCTCAATTTTCTTTGAGTTTGATTTTGCATACATTCACTTTCGTAGATGTGTCATATGGGTCATGGAAAATGAGCATGGTACTAAACTTGAATTAAGCACTAATCATTAGCAATATTGAACTACTAGTAGTAAACTAGATAATACATTCTGTATTCATTCACCTTCCAGTACAATCATAGACAATAAAACAAAATTACACGGGCTGAACCTGAGAGTCTGAGATTATAATTATAAATAAAAAAATAAGGAAATTTTTGTAATTGTTCTTAATTTGGGGCATGAACTAGGGCTAGGGCTTTAAGAAAGAATCAAGGCAGAAGGAAAGAGAAGTCTGAGAGGGTGCCGGTGGGCTGGCGTAGAGAGTGCGCACGGACACAGACTCTCAACACAACACAGCAATGATACATTTCCACCCAGAAGTACTGTTTTTTTTATTACAAATATTACAAGTTACATATCCTAGCATTATAAACCTGACTCAGGGTTAAAAATACTGCTGACAATTTGTATTTTACAAAATTACAAATTATAATTCCTCTACTGATAATACATGTCAAGCTACCACATCCTCTGAAATGGAGATAATGTGTTGTATACTCTGTAAGTTTTTAACGTATCTACGGCAGATGAAGGCTGCTGGAATCTATATTTTGGTGTACCCTTAGCAAAATGAGTCTCAAGGTCATTGGCAAAAAAATGAGCCAAAAACTAGAGTCGATCACCAACAGACAGTAAAGGAGACGATAGTTCTCATCTTGCCATGGCTTAATAGGGACGTTCTCATGTTGAAGGAAACCTTCTAAAGCATGACCACACTATTTTTTTGCTGAATTTATGTTTAGCTTTGACGGGTCCTGCCAAAAAAGAAGAACAACATGAACTGAGATATGAGCGAGATCTCAACCTTCGCAAAAACAACAAGCATAAGCCATTTAAATATTGACTTCAGTTTTTTATTTAAGTTCCTCATACTATTTTATAAACAAGAGTTGCATTTGAAGAGCTTCAATTGTATGTTCCTGTTGTCACAATATACACTACTTTATGTTAAGGCAAAAGGAAGTTTCATTTAACCAATAAAATGTCAAAGGCTCAAGATATTATAACAAGCATGAACTAAGAATATTACATTCAATTCCATCAAGTGCTATGTGTTGAAACTTGAAAGTAGCCTACAATAGCACCCACACGAATGCCTCTGGTGGCGTCAATCGTACTGGTATGTTCCTGAGATATCTACTCCACTCATTCCAAACAATACCCATGACCCAGACTTCATAAATATTTCGATCTCGGCCACCAGCCTACTATCTCGGCCCACGTAGCTATTAACGCGGCCATAACCCAACCATGACTACTACCAACTCGGCCACGTTTCCCATGAACTCCGACGCTCCCTACCAAATCGGCCACATGCCCTATTAGCTCGGCAAACCCACTCGAGAGCTTGACGTTGGCTGCATCATGGGGCGTTTGCGTAGGTAAATTGCAATTCTACCTCTATAAATACACTACTTATTTAGCAATTAACCTAAGTCCTGAATTCCATACAGACCATCTTGAACCTTGGCCATGGCACATCGTTGGCAAGGTATCACTAAGGTTCTAAGCAAGAACATCAATCATAGTTTTGTATTTATAGTATTCAATGCCTAACCTGCTACCACAAACATTTTTTTTTGTGTGCACCTCATATTCCAAAACTTTAAAAACTATACTTGGTTGATGACAAAAAGTTCAATGTACCAAATGTAAATAACAAGTAGTGTAAAAAAGATTTTGTGACAAAATTATCCTCTACCTTTAACTCCCATCCGTCCTCCTAAAGCATTAATCTAGAGAAACGTTTTCCTACTGCCATTACCAAAATTTGAGGAAAAACAGCGTTTTCCACCAGTTTAATTTGACAGGAAAACTAGATCATTTTCCAGCACTATAGCATCATTATCCACAAATACACCCCTCCACCCAACCAATAGAATAATGATCAAACCAGCACTCAAGTTACCCGTTTTCAATTCCAGTGCTTCAAATTAAGTTTTATGTTGTGGGTGAAAGGAGCCTTTGACCCTTTATGATAGAACTCGGTACCATTGTCATCATAAAAGGATAATTTTGCTTTCAAATGTCGCAATATTTGGAATGAATCAACATAATGTCAGTTATCTGATTTAGGTGTTCTTTGTTGAAGATAAGTTAAACCACAACACCAATTGACTTATCCCAAACTGACATTTAAAATCAAAATCTAATAATTGAGTGATTCTCCATTACTTATCAATCTATGTGACTAATACTGATAAATATACGTCAAGAAAGGCTACTTGTATCCACATGCAGCAAAAGAAGTTAACTGCAACATTCAATAAATTCAAAGAATTAAGAGGATGACTTATTAAGATAACAAGAAAAGCTACTTATCTCTTACAACTAGGGCTGGGAATAGGCCAGGCCGGCCTACGGCCTAGCATATGTCAGACCAGGTCAGGCTTTCTTTTTTTAGTAGAGAACGCTGTGACTTTTTTAGAAGTCTATTTAGCTAAAAATGCTAGACCAGGGGCCTTAAAAAAAGCCATGTAGACCTACTAGGCCGACCTTCTTAGATAAACATGAATAATATTGTTTATTACTATTATTTATATTTATTTTTTTGAAGAAATCAAAATGGAATTATATAACACTCAAGGTTAGCAGTGCCCAAGCACAAGGAGTGCCTAGGAAACCACTAAAAAATACAAAGATTCTAAATTTGTTAAATTTTTCAGTAATTTAAGCTTAACTGAAATACAGTATGATATCAGGTATAGTCAAAATGTCTGATATATCATGTTAAATAGCAAAAGGGAGTTTAATCTCAATAGTCTATTTTAAACATAGATCAAATTACTTATTTAATTACATTTATCCGAAATATGCTTTTAAATAGGATAATAGGTCATATCGAATTTTCAAAATGTCGACTCAGTCTAAAATATAAGTCATACAAACTACATGCTAGGATTATGCCTTCATGTTTTTAACAAGTCAGGCTTAAACCTTACGGTATCATCATCACTACTTACAACCATCGATTTAGTCCCTAATTATATAACTTTCTCTCCAATTAAAGCCCCGTTTGGATTGAGCTTATGAAAAAGAGCTTATGCAAATAAATAAGTTTTATCTTAATTTATAAGTTCCCACTAACAAAAACATATTTATTTGCATAAGCTATTTTGTATAAGCTATAAAATAAGCTAATCCAAACAGGACCTTAATCTAAACTATAAAAATATGATAACTGATACATAAATGTATGAAACCCGTCAATTTAGACCTAAACTATATGAAAATGCGTCAATTTAGTCTATCATATATCTTAGGCATGCATGAAATGGTAAAGTGGGAATTACCAACCAGATGATATGATCAAAGGCTAGGATTCTGAGTGAGAATCGAGGCAGAGGGAGAGAGAAATCTGAGCCTGTTGACATTGCCGGCGTTTGAGAGCGGTGCCGGCGCTGGAACAGAGAGTACGCACCGCCTCAGATTGTTCAGGGCAGGCGAGAGATACAAGGCAGACGGCGAAGGCGTGGTTGAGGTGACGGCAGGCGGAGTTACGACCGAGACCTGGCGGTATACGACGGTGGCACTCTAATAATGCTCGATGTAGTTCCTCGCATTTGTCTTCTTCCCTTGTTGACATGAAATCTATTGTTTGTATATTAGATAGAAGATCGCGTCAAAACTCAAAACCAATAGAAGTAGAAAAAGAAGAAAAAAAAACATTACTACTTTAGATGGAATACCCAATTTATAATATTTTGATTTTGATATTGGGATAAATGAGTTAATAAAAGATTGTATAATAATGTTAAGGACTAATGTGAGTTTATTGTATATCAGGATTAAATTAAGGTGAGATTAGTCCATGTGAGCGTAGCTTAGCTGATAAGCATGGGTCAGAGTGGACTCTATTTATTCACGAAATAGAGAGAAATAATGGATTGACAGGAAAAAATAAAGAAAAGTAAATTTTAACCGTTAAATTACTTAACTTGACAAAAAAAATTAATGCGAGAGAAAATTGTAAGAAATTAAATTGAGTATACACTCAGAAGTTTAAATTGAGTGTTACACTATTAAAAAATCACAATCATTTGTGTTATGAAAAAAGTCAAATGCACATTCCTTAGCTCTTCATCAAACTTCCCTCTATGAGCAGACAAAGTAGAGCTATAGCAGAGGCATTCTGACACTTGCAAATTACTTTTAGAGCCAAAGAGAAGCATATGGAGATCTGTTGTGGAGTTTCACACAGGGAACCCTATTAATTAAGTGCACGACATGCAACACAGCATAGGACCAATAAGATTGAGGCAGACTAGAACATCAAAGCACGGATGACATTAAGAATGCGCTGATGACACCTCTGATCATGACCATTCTGCTGTGGCGTTTCCACACAGCTAGTTTCGTGAACGATGCCTTTGGAGGCATAAAATTGTTTAAGGAAAAACTCAGGGCCATTGATTGTCACAGATGGCCTTGAAAGCTACTGACTGATACGGGACTGAGTTTCAGATTTAGCACGCATCATTACAACCCAAATGAAGCGAGTGTGATTATCCAAGATAGTAAGGAAATATTTAAAACCATTAATAGAGGCAGCTGCATATGGACCCAAAATATCTACATGAACCAAATCAAAAGGAGCAGCTGCATAAGTAATTAACTTTTACTGTCATTGAATGGAAGACGTTTTTGGCTAGAAAAATGGCAGATATCACAAGCAGACATGGAAGGAGCAGGGATAATATCATGCAATTTATTTACTTTCAACATTCTGAGTCAAATGACTCAATTTAAGGTGTCAAAGAGTACTATCAGGCAATTTATTTGATACCAAGTTGTGCACTAAAGGAAATGAAGAAACACAACCTGATGATTATGTTACGTTATCCAAATGTAAACTATAGAAACCACCTTGCAATCTAGTGAAACCAATTGTCTTTTTGCTCTAGAAAGCCTGTATAATGCAAGAAAGAGGCTCAAAAATCAACTTGCAATTGAAACATTGAGTCAACTAAGATATAGAGATCAGGTTGAGATTGAACTATGGCAATAAGACATCATTAATGTGCAAGTGTGGTGTAAGAGCAACAATGCCAGAAAAGTGTGCAGTGACAGTAAAGTCATTAGGCATAGCGACTACTATAGGTTTAATTTTATTCTAAGATGAAAAACCAATGAGGTGAGCAATAAATGTATATGTTGCACTAGTGTCCAATATCCAAGTAGAGTTGAAAGTTGTTTGTATATAAGATACTATCATGTGACAGGCACTTGTGGACATGGAGGCATTAAGTACAGCATTGGAACTAAGTGTCAAAACAACAGCTTCAGCAGAATTCTGTTGCAAGTTGCAACAGAGCAACCAAACTGTTGTACATTTCCTTAGAACCTCAGCTTGTGCAAGTTGATCCATAGATCCATTCTCTTGCTGAACAGAATCATCAGATGCAACATAATCAACAACTGAATTTTCTATGGTACGGCCGAATTTTCCACGGAATGTGCAAACCTTACTTGCATAAGAACCACGGCCTCTACCATAAGCTTTCTTACAATCAACAGCACTGATAGAAATCAATTGCTGGGGAACTTCAAGATTTCAGCATGAAATGTATCGCACTTGTGGAATCACCACAAAATAGGTTTTGTATAGAATTGCGCACGAATTTCATAAGGATCTAAGCCTTAACAAACTCATTATTCAAACCAGCCAGGAATTTCATCACATAATCTTCCTGCATAAAGAGACCAGAATTGCGCATAGCCAAACAAGAACAACGCAGTGGACACGTGCAAACAGGAATATGATCTTACACCCGTTGCAAGACGCCATTGTTGTCCTGATGCCACTATCACTTTTTTTCAGTTTAGAACTAATATGCGGACTAGTTTGCACGCTACAATTTGATGTAATACTACAAATTATAAACTAACATAACTTTACCAAATGTATTTTTTAACGACAATCCAATTAACACACATTAACTTATATTTGAAAATTGCAAACTTTCATATAACAATTACTCCAATTGAATTAGAATAATAATAACACAGCTGAGTCACTTTTTTATTTTAATGAAACGAAACTAACCCCACTAAAAACACATTTCAAGATCCCAATCTATGAAGCACAGGCACCACTCAGACACATCTATAACAAAAATAATTTGAGAAAATTACTAACTGGATGTAATTATACAACAAAAATCAACTTCAAATTAACATAGAATTCATATAAAGAACACAATAACATTCAAGATTCACCATCATAAAATAGCAAATAGATTCAATTTCTTAACAAACACATAGCAAATCAGACTATAGTCATAAAAGATACATCAAACCTAAGGACATAACCCTAATTATAAATCCTTGTAATCAACTCTAAACCCTAAATCTAAGCCCTTTCGCCTCTGATTCTTCTCGCGAGTTGAATATCCTTAGGCATAATAGTAACCCTCTTAGCATGAATAGCACAAAGATTCGTATCCTCAAACAAACCAACAAGATAAGCTTCAGCAGCTTCTTGAAGAGCAGAAACAGCACTGCTTTGAAAACGGAGATCCGTTTTGAAATCCTGAGCAATTTCTCGAACCAATCTTTGGAACGGAAGCTTCCTTATGAGAAGCTCAGTGCTCTTTTGATACTTGCGGATTTCACGAAGAGCAACGGTTCCAGGACGGAAACGGTGGGGCTTCTTCACTCCTCCGGTTGCCGGAGCTGATTTCCGAGCGGCTTTTGTGGCGAGTTGTTTGCGTGGTGCTTTTCCGCCGGTGGATTTACGGGCAGTTTGTTTGGTACGTGCCATTTTGAAGAGAAGGAAATTGGAGAGAAAGAAAATTAGGGTTTGAGAGAGGGAAGGAAAATTGAGATGTGATGAGTGGGAAAGAAGGGTTTGGGGGAATATATAGAATGAGGAATGAGAGGGAAATGTGAAAAATTTGAGATGATGAAATTGGGAGAACAGTGGCCGTTGATGAGAGTAATTATCGACGGTTGTGAGTGTTTAAAGAGATGAATACGGGGATTGCGATCCGTGGTTCGAGAAAGTGACCAATAAGATGCTTTCGTTTATATTTTCTCATTCGGTGTGTCCTTCAAATTTTTATTTTTTTTTAAAGATCCAGCCTTTTTATTTGTTAGTTTATGAATTATGAGAATTTTTATTTTATTTATGGATGAAAAATGGTCTTTGAATACAAAATGCACACTTATTTTTTCTCTCACTTAAAATTATTTTCTACTATATGAAAGTAATGTATCCATTGATGTTTATTAATCATTAGATTATATACCACGTCATTAAATCATCATTTTTCTGTTCAAAAATATGGAGGGACAAAAACCGTCAAAGTTTAAAATAGATTAACTAAGCCTAATATATTTAATCATATTTATTGTAAAATATTTGATTTAATTTAGTTCAATTTAGGTTTTTAATTTAAATTTGAAAGAAAATTGGTATCTTCAATTAAAAGATAACTAATTTTCAAATTTCCTTTAATTTAGGCATGTATTTAGATTTAAAAATTGCTAAAAATTAGCTTGATAAAGCTAAATTGGTCTGTCTAGAAAAAATCCGACCAAAAAATAATTAATAATTAGTTAATATAGAGTTATCTTTGCATAATGATGATATAGATAGTTTGGCTTTCACACTCGTTTGTATATGGTACAAAAAAGAAATTTGATCATATAAACTAAAATAAAAATAAGATAATATATATTCAGATTATCCCTACACAAGAAAGTACACCAATTTATTTCAATATTTCATATAGTAATTTATAACATGCATAATACAAATAGTTTATAGCATAGAAGTAAAACTACATATCTGGAGCAGACGTACCTAAAGTCCAAACAAGCCTCCCATAAAGGTTATTTAGCTATATATATAATACTCTCACATTCACACAACATTATTATAGATATAGATATAGTCATATAGATATATTATTAAGACACACCAGCCATGTTCCCTAACAATGATCATGGAAGAGTACTTTCTGGTTTAGGAGGAGAATCACAACCAATAGGTTCGGTTGTGCAAAACCTTTTGTTGTACCAGGCACAATAGACAGAATTAGGATCATCGTTACACTTCCAATACCAATCATCACATAATTTCTGCAGGTCAGGCGGCAACTCCATATCATCACTATAGGCTCCATTGGTCATAGTTGTCACAACAAGAAGAACTAAAACAAATGAAGCAGAGATGAATTTTGCCATAGCTTATATCAATGATGTTTTGTTTTATTTTGTGTGATTGCATGGAATGAATTGGTTACTAAATTGTTCCAATTTATAGAACTAATGTTTACCTTCGATGTGAAGTGAATGACAATGAATTAAATTTGGGTCTTCGTGAGGAATATTAGTTTTGCAAATTTGAAACTATGTGGGAACCATAGTATTAAATTTTTACTACGGGTGGATTCTTTTTATTGTTGTAGTTTAAGGTTGACTGGTTTATTAATTAATCAAATAGAAGGAAGATAAATAGTAATATAAGGTTGACATAGGAATTAAGGGTTTGCATGTGGAAAATTATTTTCACAAAATTGAAGACTGTATGAGTGGGAACAATAACGTCTGGTTTCCTTTTCTGATTTGTAGTTTAAGGTTGGCAAGCATGTTAAATTAATTTGGAGTATAATATAAATGACATACTCAAATTAGCGATAAGTTTGAAGTTGGTGGTGAACATATATCAAAAATGCTTTCCTAAAAAAATATATCAAAGATGTTGGTAGTTGAATTCTAATTTTCTTTGTAAATATGATATCATGGTATTTGGGTGATTACTAACATAATTTAAGCTTATGTTTCCTTATCTTTGAAATAATGATTTTGTTGAAGACGGAAAATTGTATTGCATGAGAGTTTAGATTTGGACTCATATTGAGCCTAAGTCAAATTTTCAGATGTACATGCAAAAGTCATTGAAAATTGCTATTCTCAAATTGAAAATTTCTTAAAATTAAAACACATTAAATGACGCAAATATCCTCCAACAATAGTTAACTATCGTTGTGATCTATTTGGCAATAGTTAACTATCGTTCACTTTTATTTTTCAACGATAGTTAACTACCGTTGCGACCTAAAACATAATAGAAGCAAAAACTTTAGTTTCTGCAGAATCTTCAATCTTCAAACTCTCAAACTCTACCAAAATCACCAAAGCTCATTTTCAGGAAATTCATCCAAATTACTCCAACAAAATCACAAGTAAGTAATTCTAATGTTATTAACGTACAATGTAGTTTGTATAGGTTTTTTTTTATAATTTTAGCAAAATATTAGTGTTTGAAAATCTTTTTTGTTGGATTATGATGTTATAATTGTATGTTGATGTTGTCATTGTTGTTTAGAGTAGGTTTAGGTGCAATGTGGTTGTTTTGAAGTTGAATTTACACAAATTATGATAGTTTTATCTTTTGCACTTAAGGTATTTGATGAAATGTCTAGATAAATAATTCAATATTTTTTTCTTTTGTTTTTGCATAGATATGTCTGACATTGATATCCCACGTAGAACCCGACTCGGGGAGGAGACCCATGACAAATAGTGTTAGGCATAATAGTGTTATGACACTCGGGATGAGTGGTACGACCCAACTGAGCAGCATTATGTTGATGGGCCAGAGGATCCTTACTTTGAGCAGCCAGAGGGAGAGGACGATGAGGTGAGGGTCCAGCAGTAGGACATGACATTCCTAAAGGGCCTCCGTTTCTTGGAGGTCCTTAGGACATATCACTCTTTTCCAGATACACACAGCATGTTGTAGTGCCGCTCTAGTATAACATTGATAATGTAAGTGTTTTATTCTTTTAACTTTTTATTTAATATTATTGATTTAGTAAATTTTAAATGTTAAGCGTAACATCCCGGTTTTTAGTTTATTATTATCATAATTATTTAGAACTTATTTGTTTATTTGATGTGTTTGGTTTGTTGGGTTAGTTGATTTTTATTAGAAATTATGGATAAAGGATTTGTTTATTTGATGTGGTTGGTTTGTTGGGTTAGTTGATTTTTATTAGAAATTATGGATAAAGGGTATTTTAGTAATTTAGGAGTGAAGAGTATTTTGGTCAATTAAGGAATGAGGTTATTTTTGAGAAGTTATTAGAAAATAAGAGTTTTTGGAGAATTAAGATAATAAGGTGTACGAGTAAAAGAGAGGTTTAAGTGAAGTAATAGCAAGAACAAAAAGCACGTAAGGGTCACCTTGTCACAAATGTCTATTTAACAGAAACTCATTAGAATACTGTTCTCCCCCATGCACATTTCGCTCTGACCCAGCAGAAGAGACGATAATGCTTCTGCGCTAGTTAAGTCACGCAGCGTGACTTAACTTACGCACCTTGTAATTTATACGTTAACGTTGTGTGTGAGTTAACTCACGCAACGTTAGTTAAATGACGCATAGTTTTACACTTGCGTTAGTTAACTAGTGCATGGGCGTTTTTGGTCATGCATGCAGGGCGGAAGTGTTTTGTGCAGGGCGAAGAGCAGTATTCAACTCATTAATGGGGCTCCCATTACCCAAAATCAAAGTTGTTGTTGTTCCAATACATTCTAATATCCATTTACGCCACAAAGTAGGAAAACTCATCTTTCCCATAACCACATCGAAATACTGTCAATCAACTGAATCATATGCTTTTTCAATGTTCACTTCAAAGAGCAACATTTCCCTCTTAAATTTACGGACTTTGTCAACCACCTCATCAGCAATAATAATGCCATTAAGAATTTGCCTCCCTCTCACAAAATCAGATTGAGAATTTGAGACCACGCTTCCAATGACTTGCCTTAGCCTATTTGCAAGAACTTTCACCAACACTTTATACAAACATCCCACCAAAAAAAAAAAAGCCTAAAATCATTCAAACAATGAGGACTATCCAATATCAGAATAAAAGCTATAAGCGTCAAATTCTTAACTTTCGTTAGCTTCCCATTTCGATGAAAATCAGAAATAAATCTCGTGAAGCCATCTTTGACGTCGGCCCAAAACTCCTTAATAAAACCAAAATTGATTATGCATGAACCTGGAATTTTAAAACTCTCACACTCCCAAAACTTCATGTTTTACCTCCTATAAGGTAAAAGGTTTGACCATCTCCCTCGACTCGCCTGGATTTAGAGTTTTAAAATTCAAATCCTCCACCCGAATTTGTTCCTCAACATATTTCGAAAAATTAGAAGAAAAATGGTCGTACAAAATTGTTCTGACATTATAGACCCATTCAATCTAAGTACCATTGACTGAATAGAAATGATAGCATTTGCCCTTCGTCTACTTGACATAATACTGTGGAAAAACTTTGAGTTTACACCCCATTCTCAAAACCAATTCACCCTTGACATTTGCCAACTCATACTCAAATTAATTCTTGCCAGAGAATGCAAAGTTGTTGAAAGCTCATGAAGCTCCACTACTTCATCTAAAATATTTGACTCCCCCTAGTACCAAGGGAAGAAGTACAGTCATTAACCTCTCTCATTCTACCTTCCATATTTTGTGTGTAACTTTGATGTTAAGCCTTCAAACTCCCTTTGATATTTTTAGATTTTCTTTCGAAATAAATCCACCCCACCCTTGTATCTGAAAAGACAACCACTGGTCTCAACCCTTATATTTTAGCAACAAAAAGAAATTGTTTCAAAATGTTTGTTTTGGTCTTTGTCTCTATTTTTATCAATAAAATAGTATTACTTACCACTTTGATATAAAAACCAGATAGTGTGCTAGCAGATAACAAATGAGTGAGTATGATGAACATACAGTAATTTTACTTATGGATCGATTAATGTTGATCAGAGAGGCATAGTGGTGATGAGGCGGGGGTGAATTGGAAAGGCATTCTGGTGGTTATGAGAGCGGCGTAGTGGTTATGAGGACGGTATGGTGGTGGCGAAGACACGAAGTGGTGAGAGTGCCTAGGTGGTGGTGAGGAAGGATTCAAGCGTATGAGTTCTATCTCTTGCTGAAGTTATCTCCTAACGATGATGTGTTGTTGAGAATGATGTGATAGTGATGGTGAGGATGATGCCATGGCGATGGAGATGAGTGATGAAAGGAGCAAAGAGGGGAGAGAGAAAAAAAAGAGATATCAATGCACAAAAATACCCCAACTTTTAGTTGAAAACCCAATTATGCCCGTAATTATCTGCTTTAAGATTGAAATGCCAAAAATGCCACCCATATAAAATATGGTATGGTTATCGTGTCATATTTTTTCCATATCCACTTATCATTTTCATTCTTGTATTTAAATATTTTATCTTCAAATCAATTCACCATGTTAATATTTTCTCTTCATGAATATGATGAATGGTGATCAATATAGCTAAGAATAGCTAGGCATACGTGTAAACAAAAAAATTAGACTATCAATATATAAAAATTAAACTCAATTTGCATGCAGTATCAATTTAAAATAAATCAATCACAAATTATTATTTACACTTTTTAGGTAGATTTTTTTAAAACTAAGTATCCTTTTTTTTTATCAAGCAAAGGAAAGCATTAAAAAACCAGGAGGGGGCCTGAATCCATATACAGAAGTCAATTTATCACATTTCAAACATAGGGCCTACTAGTTGGGTAGAATAACAGGATAGGCCTTGCCCGTTCTTTGCCATAACATCTGCAACAGTATTATGAGTGCAGCAACAACGAATACTCTTGGCCAACATCATTCAATTAGCCCAACGAATTTTCAGTTTCTAGGGCACATTAAAAGATGAAGAGAAAACATCTATCATTGTCATTGAATCACTTCCAATCCAAACAGAAGTTTGGTTCAGCTCTACAGCTTTTTCTAACGCGAATATAACCGCATAAAATTCAGCCTCTAGGCTAGAAGCATGATCAATGTTCTGCGCAAAGCCGCCAACAAAATGGGAGTTGCTGTCACGAAAAACTCCACCTATAGAACCACAGGATGGGGAGCTAAACGAAGAGCCATCTATATTAATTTTTATGCAACCAGCAGCGGGAGGAAGCCATGTGACTGCAAGAGACCTTCTAGTCAGAGGAGGAGAAGTGTTAGGCAGCAAACCAAAAAGATGTAGAACTTTGAATTCGGCTACCGAATTAATACTTTTACTCCGTATCAGCTTAAAACTCAGGCGAACTTCAGCAATAACTCTATGGAAGAGACTTTCAGCAGAGTTATGTTTACCTTGAAAGAGTCTAGCATTCCGTTCCGCCCATCACTTGTTGAATCAAGGGGATCCCGTCCTGACTGTTGAGCAGTAACTGAGAGCAGCCAATGAGATTGAGATGTCGGTCAGACCCAACGGAAAGCCAGTTCCGTAGTTTCAGAGAAAAAGTGTAAGACAAAAAAATATGAAAAGAGCACTTAGGGTGTTTCCTGCATAAACATCAAACAGAAACCAAACTGCACCCGCGTTTTTGGAGATTATCATCAGTTGGAAGCTTCCTGTGAGCCTATCTCCAAGATATGAAGGATCTGGAGCGGGGAACGAACTTCTACCACACAGCCTGACACCAAATTGGTCTCGGAAACACACCTTTGAAATGAACATAATCCAGTATATTTGATAAAGTCCCATCAATATAGTTGGTCCAATGTAAGGAGTCAAGAATAGGATTTAAAGGTAAAGTGGTGCTAACAATCAACAGATAAAGGGCTGCATCCTTTTGCACCAAATATTCTGTTATGTTCCACTATCCATCATAGATAATATCAGCCACCGTCATGTTAAGTGTGGGATGCAAACTCGCAGGAATATTCCAGTAATCCACAATGGTACGAGGGATCCATTTGTCCGTCCAAAACTTCACTTTATCACCTTGATCGACAAGCCAATTAGAGTTTTCGTAAACCACCGGAACAAACTGTTTCACACCAAGCCAAATGGAGGAGGTAAAATATGAAGTTCTCGGCTTTCCATCTTTAAGAAATCTTGCCCTGCACATAACTGCCCAGGACTCAGATGACGTAAGTAATTTCCAGCAAAGATGTAACTTGGCCGCCATGTTAACCAAGGCCAAATCCTTGAGAGCAAGACCGCCCTCATCTTTGTCCTTGCACATATCCTTCCAAGCCACAATACAAAGTTTCTTAGTAATAATGCCCCACTCCAGACAAATTTTTTATCATGGTTATGAGCTTATTTAGCAGAGAAGAAGGCCAATGATAAATTTTAAACGAATAAACGGGCATACCACTCAAAACAGAGTTGACTAGCTGGACTCTACCCATTAATCGATATTTGTAAAAAAAATATCAGGAATACAAGAATTGAGGAACTAGCTTCCCTCAACAAAAAAGAAAAGAAAAGAGGAACTGGCTTTATTGAATGGAAACTAACATGTATACTGAGACTTTATATAATTATTTGCAGTCTGAGTAGATGAACATGAAGGGAATAAGTATTACTTCTGCAAGAAGTGTAAGAAAGAATTGAAACGAAGTGTTCCTTTATTGAAATGTAACGTGGATGAAGCTCTTTTGAATAACAAGGTTGGTAATTGGTATCGCTATGTGTGTTAGAGATTATGAGGAGAACTTTGTCAAGACTAATACAATTTATTCTCCAATATCTCTTCAAGTTAAGGAGGGAGAGACATTTGTTTAGTGTAAACTATCAAAATATATTGGTGAATCGATCGAGGCTTAACAATGTTATATTTCATGCAAAATCAGCAGTGGATAGCTTCAATAATTTATGTTTAGATTTGTCTTTCTTTCTCTAATTAATAGATTGGGAAAAGAGATATTATATCGGTACAAAAAGAAATTAGATATAAGCTAAAAAAAAGATAAGGTAAGATATATTTCCAGATTATTTCAATATTGCATATTCGTAATTTATAACATGGCACTGTAATACAAATAGTTTATAGCATAAAAAAGTAAAAATATATATCTGGAAGAGTGCTTAAAGGTTATTTTGGTAATACAAAGAGGCCATGCCCATAAAGTTTATTTAGCTATAAATATTGATATTATAGTAGTCTCTCTCACACAACATTATTATAAATATAGATATAGATATATTATTAAGACACATTAGCCATGTTCACTAACAATGATCATGGAAGAGTGTTTTCAGGTATAGGAGGAGAATCACCACCACTTGGTGCAACCTTTGAGCAAAACTTGTTGTACTCGCCACAATAGAAAGACTTAGGATCAGCTAATTCTAAACACAACCGAACACATAATTTAATTTTAATTTTGATTTTAATTTTATCCACAGCAATAGGCGGCAATGGCTCCATATCAACCTCTCTTGCAGCACTATAGGTTCCATTGATGATAGTTGTCACAACAAGAAGAACTAAAACAAATGAAGCAGAGATGAATTTTGCCATAGCTTATATCAATAATGAGATTTTCTTTTATTTTATGTGATTGGATGGAATGATTTGGCTACAAAATTGTTCCAATTTATAGAACTAATGTTTACCTTAAATGTGAAGTGAATGAATTAAAGTTGTGTTTACGTGAGGAATATTATTTTTACAAAATTGAAATTATATGTGGGAGCCATACTATTAAATTATTTACTACGTTTGATTTCCTTTTATGATTGTAGACTGTAGTTTAAGGTTGGCTGGTTTAATTAATCAACTAGAGGAAGATAATAATATGACATAGGAATTAAATTTGGGTTTGCGTGTAGAAAATTATTTTCACAAAATTGAAGACTATTCTATATGAGCGGGAACAATAGTTTGGTTTCCTTCTTTGATTTGTAAGTTTAAGGTTGACAAGCTTATTAATTAATTTGGAATATTTTCAAAATTAATAATAATAATTTGGAATATAATATAAATGACATACTTAAATAGAGATGTGTTTGAGGTTGGTGGTGAACAGATATCAAAGATGCTTTCGTCAAAAATAAAAAAAATATATCAAAGATGTTGGTGTTTCTAATTTTCTTCCTAAATATGACATCATGTATTTCGGTGGTTACTAACATAATTTTGGTTTATCTAGTTTCTCGTCTTTGAAATTATGATTTTTCTGTAGACGAGGAAGTCGCATTGTAAGAGAGTTTACGGTTGGGTTCATATTGGGCCTAAGTCAAATTTTCAGATGTATCTGCAAAAAATACTTTAAAATTAGGTAGTGTATTAGCAGGTAGCAAATGAGTGAGTAAAGCATGATGATTGTACTTGGGAAAATACCCCTTATTTGTACATGGTGGTTATGAGAGTGGCGTAGTGGTGAGAGTGGTGGTAAGGACAGATATGAGCTCTATCTTGTATGAGTTTTATCTCTCATCGAAGTTCTCTTCCAATGATGATGTAGTGATGTTGAAAATGATGTGATAGTGATAATGAGGACAATGTAATGGCAATATGGTAATGAGATGAGTGAAGAGGGGAAAGAGAAAGAAATGAGATATTCACAAAAAAAAAACACCAAATTTAAGTTGAAAACCCAATTATGCCCTTATTAGGGGTGGGCAAATACGAGTCAACCCAAATTTATCCGACCAATCCGATACAATTTTACATATTCGATTCGGGTTAAAACGGGTTGGTTGGGTTAACTTTACAGGTTATTATGGGTATACTCTACTTAACATAAATAAACGCGACATGTCTGTTAATTAATATCCAACAAATAAATAGGGGGGATTCGAAGAATTCTAACTGCTGCTTGTTTTTCTGCAACCAAAAACAGGTAACTTGCTCAGTTGCAAATAGATTAAAATTGCAATCTCTGACTCTAAACTCTTTGATTTTATCGTCAAAACTAAAATAATTAACGAGAATTATTTGGACGAAACGACAATCCATGTGGATACGAGACTCTACTTTATCACTTTATTACTTGGTAAATGATTTGGTACACTTGCATAATCCGCACATCAAGTTTTTAGCGCCGTTGCCGGAGATTGTTGATATTTTCGACTAAATAATTCAAATTACTTATTCATATCCTTTATTTTTTTTTTGTCATTTAAATTCCTGTCATTTATTTTTCCGCGTTTTATTTTTTTGTTTTAAAAAAATAAAAAAATACCCAAAAAAATACCAAAAATATTATTCAAGTTGACTCTGTCCTATTAAGAACTTTGTGTAGTTTGTTTTATGCGTAATACCAAACCAGGTATTCTGCAATTTGATCGAGACATAAACAAACCTGAACGAGCACTTCAGAAAGCAACTCGGGTTGCCTGAGAAAGGACAGAACAACTAGAAACAAACACAATTCAAGACTATTCATCAGACGAGTCAGAAATGGGAGATGAACGTCGAATTATCCTAGGAGACTATGGGAGGCTAGACAATTTGGAGGAAATATCACTTGAGTTTCAACCAGCAAACCTGAGGGTGTTTGACATCAAGAATAGTGTTATGCTGAATTTAAAATCTAACCAATTTTAAGGAAAGGAATCAGAAGATTACAATGCTCACTTGACACACATTATGGATGCCTGCAACACAATCAAACCAACTGGGGTGTCAGAATCAGATAAGAGTCTCAGATTGTTTGGTTATTCTCTAACCGGACGGGCAAATGATTGGTTGTACACGTTACCAAGTGGAACAATCGAGACTTGGGATCAACTTAAGAGGGAGTTCTTGGACAGGTATTTGCCTACTCCAAAATACTTTGACGCAAAATAATGAAATTTCCAGCTTTAAGCAACAAGAGGGTGAAATACTTTATCATGCATGGGAGAGGTTCAAGATATTGTTGAAGAGGTGTCCCAGTCACAAGTTGTCAGAAATGGATATATGAAAACCTTCACTATGAGACTAAAACCAGACACTCAAATGTTACTAGATGCTTTTGTAGGAAGGACCATGAAAATCAAAACAGCTGTCGAGGTACGAGAAGTGATTGACAACTTGTCTCTGAATGAATATCGAGGACACACCGAAGAAGAGACTACCCCTAAGAAGAAAGGTATGATAGATGTAAACACTCAGGATGCTTTACTTTCTAGTAACAAACTTCTTAGCATACAACTATAAACATTAGCAAAAAGCTTGGAGTCTCGTGAAGTAGCACAACTATCTGCAAAAGCCGTATGTGACTTCTGTGAGCAAGCTCGTGAAAGTGGTCCACTCACCAATTGTCAAACCACTTCATGATAAGATGGTGGCAATTACCAAAGAAGATCGCAAGAAACATGAAGACGACTATCCAAGGAAAAAGGAAGATCCATGATGTTTTTGCATACCAGTTACCATCAAGGGATTCTATGTTGGAAAAGTGATATGTGACCTCAGATCTAGCGCAAATATGATGTCACTATCACTTTTCAATGAGATTGGAGGAATGAAGTTGAAACCTTGCAAAGTAAGAATAAGACTTGTTAATGGTTCTCTAAAAAATGTTGAAGGTGTGATAGAAACTGGGGATATAAACATCGACGGGTTCACTTTCCCTATCGAGGTAGCGGTAATGTAAATGAATAGATTATATAGAGTTCAAATTATCTTAGGGATACTTTTTCTCGCCACATGCCCGGGCTATAATAAATGTGGATCAAGGGGAAAATATCATCAGATCAAGATAAGACTATATCACCTATAGAGTTTCTGGACAGTAAAGTTACCTGAAGCAAAGAAGTGTGCCGAATGAAGAACCCAACCTGAAGGTTGAGGATCAGGAAATCAAGAAGCCTGAAGGACAGGGGCTCTCAAGAACAAGTTAGATATATCTGTCAGGCTCGGGACGTAAAATACACGTTGAGTAGGAAGTAACCTATTTCGTCAAACTAGTAACCTAAAAGAAGCGCTGAATAGGAGGCAACCTATTGATCGTCGGGACTAAGACGTTGAACAAGCGCTGAATGAGTGGCAACCCATTATATTAATTTTCTGTATTTTATTTTCTGCTAAGCTGAGATTATCTGACTAATCAATTTCCTTTCTTTTTCTGATGCCAATCATCATGTTTTCACCATACTCACTCGTCTCCTACCTCCTATATTACCAAATTTTAACATCAAAATGTCTCTTGCAAGTACATTTGAAAATTTGATTTAGACTAAATGTGAGCCCAAATCTAAACTCTCTTTCTTACGATGTGACTTCCCTTGTGTGCAATAAAATTATAATTTCAAAGATGAGGAACCAGATAAGCCTAAATCATGTTAATAACCATCCAAATACCATGATATCATATTTAGGAAGAAGATTAAAATTCAACCACCAACATCTTTGATATTTTTTTCTCAGGAAAGCATCTTTGATACATGTCCACCACCAACATCAAAGGTATCCCTAATTTAAGTATGACATTTATATTATACTCCAAATTAAGTAATAAGCTTGTTAACCTAAAACTACAAATCATAAAAGAAAATCAGACATAACATTCTCTCTGATCATATTTATAAGCAAAACACTACTTTATAGATTCATTGAATACTTGATGTATTTGATATATACTCTAGACCAAATATATTAGTTATTCAATGATCCTAAAAAGTAATTTTTTGCTTATAAATGTGCTGGATATCTAGGTTGAATATGCTACTTTGTAACTTGTATCAACGGTTTTTGGCGAGTTTTAATTTTATATAAGTGCTGGGTAGAATTTAACTCATCAATCTAGGTTGGATAAACTACTTTGTAACTCGTATTAGTGGTTTTTAGCCAATTTATCATCCTAGTATAGTCCATTTAAAGAAGCATTATTCCTTTATTGAAATGTAACGCAAATGCAGCTCTTTTGAATAACAAGGTTGGTGATTGGTATCGGTATGTGTGTTAGAGATTATAAGGATAACTTTGTTGAGATTAAAACACTTTTTTTTCTCCATTTCTTCAAGTCAAGGTGGGAGAGACCTTTGGTTAGTGTAAACTATCAAAATAGGTGTGTCTAACCGGATGAAGAATAGAGTATCAAATACAAAATAAAACTGGCCAAAAACCGCTAATACGAGTTACAAATTAGCATATCCAACTTAGATTGACAAATTAACATGTACAATATGAGCCTAAACTTAAACTCTCTTACAATGCGACTTCACCGTCTACAGAAAAATCATAATTTCAAAGACGAGAAACCAGATAAGCCAAAATTATGTTAGTAACCATCCAAATACATGATGTCATATTTAGGAAGAAAATTAGAATTCAAACACCAACATCTTTGATATATTTTTTTTTTTTGTTTTTGACGAAAGCATCTTTGATATTTACATGATGTTCACCACCAACCTCAAACATATCTCTATTTAAGTATGTCATTTATATTATATTCCAAATTATTATTATTAATTTTGAAAATATTCCAAATTAATTAATAAGCTTGTCAACCTTAAACTTACAAATCAAAGAAGGAAACCAAACTATTGTTCCCACTCATATAGTATAGTCTTCAATTTTGTGAAAATAATTTTCTACACGCAAACCCAAATTTAATTCCTATGTCATATTATTATCTTCCTCTAGTTGATTAATTAAACCAGCCAACCTTAAACTACAGTCTACAATCATAAAAGGAAATCAAACGTAGTAAATAATTTAATAGTATGGCTCCCACATAATTTCAATTTTGTAAAAATAATATTCCTCACGTAAACACAACTTTAATTCATTCACTTCACATTTAAGGTAAACATTAGTTCTATAAATTGGAACAATTTTGTAGCCAAATCATTCCATCCAATCACATAAAATAAAAGAAAATCTCATTATTGATATAAGCTATGGCAAAATTCATCTCTGCTTCATTTGTTTTAGTTCTTCTTGTTGTGACAACTATCATCAATGGAACCTATAGTGCTGCAAGTGAGGATGATATGGAGCGGTTGCCGCCTAGTGAAGTGGATAAAATTAAATTATGTGATCTTTGGCATCGGTTGTGTTTAGCTGATCCTAAGTCTTTCTATTGTGACGAGTACGAAAAGTTTTGCTCAAAAATTGCACCAAGTGGTGGTGATTCTCCTCCTATACCTGAAAACACTCTTCCATGATCATTGTTAGTGAACATGGCTAGTGTGTCTTAATAATATATCTATATCTATATTTATAATAATGTTGTGTGAGAGAGACTACTATAATATCAATATTTATAGCTAAATAAACTTTATGGGCATGGCCTCTTTGTATTACCAAAATAACCTTTAAGCACTCTTCCAGATATATATTTTTACTTTTTTATGCTATAAACTATTTGTATTACAGTGCCATGTTATAAATTACGAATATGCAATATTGAAATAATCTGGAAATATATCTTATCTTTTCTTATCTTTTTTTAGCTTATATCAAATTTCTTTTTGTGCCGATTTAATATCTCTTTTCCACATCCATTAATTAGAGAAAGAAAGATAACAATTAGAACAAAAAAAATAGATAAAGAAAGATGAGTTAAACTAGAGAGGGTTGGTCAAGTGGAGGACTTGTATTAAACATATATGGTTTAGACTTAAATCGTGCACTACTCTTTTTTATTCAGATTGCATATATTTTATATGTAAGTGTTATTTTCTTACAACATATTTTATGTAAGTACTCGATAGAATTTAACACGTCAATCTAGGTTGAATATGCTACTTTATAACTTGTATCAATGGTTTTTGGTCAGTTTTAATTTTATATAAGTGTTGGATAAAATTTAACCAGTCAATTTAGGTTGAATATGCTAATTTGTAACTTGTATTAGTGGTTTTTGGCCAATTTTATTTTGTATTTGATACTTTGTTCTTCTTCCCGGTAGACACACCTTATGTTTGATAGGGATTTTTTTAATATATTTTGTCTTTGGTTGCTTAAAAACAAAAGTAGCAATACAGCCCGACAACAAATCAAATACTTGAGGATTAACCGTATATATAACCGTCGCTAACTAAATATTCATGTCATAGGTCTAAAGAATTCAACTAACGAGTTTCAACATAAATGATAAAACTATAGAAAGACAAATCCAAACATAAATGATCTGTTAAGCCTCAACTCACCAATTTTACACTAACCAAAGGTCTCTCCCTCCTTGACTTGAAGAGATGGAGCAAAAAAGTGTTTTAATCTTGACAAAGTTATCCTCATAATCTCGAACACACATACCGATATCAATTACCATCCTTATTATTCGAAAGAGCTGCATCCACGTTATATTTCAACAAAGGGTTTCACTAACCAATGCTTCCAAAACATTGATTAAGGAATCTACAAATAAAAAATTTATCTTGAAAATATAAGATGTTATTTTTTATCAAATTATAATTACACGTCTTTTCATAAAAACTTACTTGTTTTGAATGTTTAACCAATGTCCTTGGGACACTGGTCAACATTCTCCTTCAATAAATGAATGCTTCCTCCCACACAAAAATAAAATAAAATAAAGGAATGCTTCTTTAAATGAACTATACTAGAATGAAAGCAACACTACGTTACAATTCTTTCTTACATACACTGTTACATAAGTAATACTTAGGGTGCGTTTGATCCTACTTTTTGTAGGTCTAAATATTTCATAATATTATTAATGTAATTATTTTTTTTATGTAACTACCGCAATATTATGTGACATCGCATCGATCTTTTATTTAGTTATAATCAAAAGAATAAAATATGAAATTGATGTATCTCCAAAAGATTATTCGCAACAACAAGAGATAACGGGAGCATAGTCCATTCACATTATCATTATTACATTTTCAAAATTGAATTTGAACCACTCTAATTAAATTGAAAGAGATTTTTACCTTTTTATCCGAGTGTTCTCGAATATTTGGTGTGAAAATTTGTGTCAAAATAATCCAAACTTTTATTAAAAAATAGAATAAATCATTTTTGTCTCTTTATTGATAGCGAGAGGGAGAGGCAGAAGTGTTCCCGCCAGTGTGCTTAAATATACTTCTCTCCTTCGCCACCGTTTTTCCGCTTCCGGCACACTTGAATCCACCGTGAGTTCTTTTTTCATTACTTCTTCTTTTCCCTTTTGCTTGATTAATTCATTTTAGTTTTGCTAATTTCTCAAACCCAAACTTTTACAATTTGATTTGGCTCTTAAAATTTTCCGGTTATCATGAACCCTAATTTGATTTGCGGAATAACCTTATTTGAATTTTCCAATCGATTCTCCAATTGCTTGTTTTAGGGTTTTAGAATTGGGAACTGGAAAATTGCTTTGTAAACATGTGTTGTGATAAGCCAAACTTCAGAATTGTTTATGAATTATGATAAGCCAAATTTAGACACTGACTTGTTGTTTTGTGATGTGAATGTCGATTAGTTATGCTTGGTTTTGTTAATCAATCACTCACTATTTCGAGGTTAATTAATCACTATATGAGATAATGACATAATTCATTGTAATCATATGTGTTGGTGTCTTGTCGGTGTCTGTGTTGGATACTGACATGTGTCTAACACACCTCAAATCAGAAGTTTTGGTGTTATGGTCTTTTCTCATTTCATTTTATTTTTGTACCGTGTTCTTTCTGAATTCGAAAATCAAATTTGTATCATAACAATGCTTGCAGGATGGCGAACAACGTTGAAGATTTCTCCCAATTCGGAATTTCTAAAGAGGTGTGTTCAATCTTCCTTTTAAAAAGTCACAATCTTTTTTCACGAACAAGAATATTTGATTGTTTGGTTTGTATTTTAGGAAAAGGATAAGCTTGTTGGAGAGGTTATCCGATACATGCTGTTCAAAACCCATCAAAACTCGGGGTGCCCAATTAAGAGAGAGGAACTCACTCAGCTTATTACGAAGAATTATCATCAGCGGAACCTTCCTACTTTTGTCATCAATGAGGCTAAGGACAAGCTTGCCGCTGTGTTTGGTTATGAAATGAGAGAGCTTTCAAGGTCTGTCCCATCATCAAAATCTCAGACGCGCGCTTCACAAAGTGAGTTTTTCTTTTACACTGTTTGTAAACATAATGATGCTATGATTTGAATTTCTTACTCTCTTTATATCAGTTTTATGAATGTTTTATCAATGGGCCGTTGCTTGAGCATTATGAGGCTATTCTAGAAACAATTGATATGGTTTGTATTTTAAGTTTCTATGTAATGTAAAACTTTTTAAAACTAATAACATGTGAGAAAGTAAAAGATAAATCAGTTGCCATGGTTTTTGATCAAGCAGGGATCATATCCCATAGGAAAAGTACATGCTGGTTACCATTGCTCTATGCTAGCTAAGGATGAAAGTTTTGTGAATGCTAGTAATAAATCAGTTTTTAGGTCTAAAAGCAAGTGATAGAGACTAGTAACAAAATTCAGAGGTCTTACTAAAGTAAATTTGGCGAGCGCTGCTATACAGCACGAGGGATTTTAACACACGAAATCACATGACTTGTTCCATAGCAGGAAATTTACTTTATTAATGTATTTCTTTCTAGTTTATTGATGCTTTTGTATATAGTATATATTAAAAAAGCCATGTTACTAAAGAAATAGCATAAATAATCCACGGTTCTATATGACATTCGTGAGGTAAGACACATACAATAGTTGATTTGGCGAAACACCATCCAATGAGGTGTCTTTGGGATTTCTCATGAGATACATCCTGCAGAGGCAACATTTGTCATTGTGTCAAATCAAATTTAAGAGAAAGAACTAAATGACAACTATAAACTTGTTCGTGCACGTTTGACGACAAATATTGTCGTGCATTTCAGCATTTCTGAAATTTGGCTTATGCTCAAGTCTTGATCAAACCTCAATCTCCAAAGAGAAAGCAAATGTGAATTACCATTGTGCTTGACAAGCTAAAGATTAAAGTTTTCTATATACTAATAATACATAAATAAGTTTTTTTTCTTGTGGGCTTACTACTAGTCTACAACAATAATTTGGGCCGCCTTTTGCTTGGGCTCTCTATTTACAAACTTAGCGATGGTTAGACAATAGAGAATTATGTTTTCATTCAAATGTTTTTTTTTCTGTTTCCATAAATCAATGAATGTGTTTTGTACATAAATTTGAAGTGAACGAGTAAATGTGTTCTAAGTTGCTTTTTACTTGTAAAGATATGTTTGCATTCCTTAGAGTTTTTCAACTGTTTTTTCCTTGTTTCCATTTACTTTTTCCCTCATCATCAGCTTATGACATGTGATCTTTCAGGTAGTGCGGATGCCAAATCATATATTCTCATTAGTCGACTTCCTTCTGATTTATATGACAAATATGTTGTGGATGCGAAGACAGCGTACATGTCTGGTTTCACGTTTGTCATAATTAGTATTGTACATCTTGCTGGTGGCAAAATTCCAGAAGGTATAGTTTAAGTTGTGTAAAGCTATAATTATCATATGCACTTGTTGAACTTGTGGAAATCAAATTTTGCTAGGTTAAGGTCTCTAGATGAATGCAATAAATATAACTATACAAGGTTCTGATATTTAAAATTTCAAGGGTAATTGAGATATGTGATGCTGCCATTTTAACATAATGGAACTTGATATGGTTGGATATTGCAGAAAGTCTGTGGAGCCAATTGAATAGGATGAGTTTGAGTGACACTGAAGCACATCATCCTGTCCTTGGAAACATTAAACAAACATTGGAACTTCTTGTTCAGCAAAGGTGAAATTAAATTACAAGATTCATTGCATTCTGTGGCACATATAGTTTCCGTAAAAAAACAATGAACAATGAAATAATTCATAATTCATCCTTTTCTGTGTAGGTATTTACAGAAGGACAAAGTTCATGGTCCTGAAGGCAATATCATATATTATGAGCTTGCCGAGAGAGCTTCAGATGAACCCATCAATAACAAGGTCAAAGAATATATATCTCAGGTAGTGTTTTGAAAAGTAAATTATGCAAGTTTTGTTTTTTTGGTAGACAATTATGCACGTTTTATGTCCAGTTCTTTTTTTTTTTATTCTGTTTCTTCTTCATATTCATTGGGATAAATGCCAATGTCCAATCTTTAATCTTTATTACTTTGAGTGGAAGTCTAGCCTAGCATTGATGAATGTTTTCTATTTAGTTTATTAAATTGTTACTGAACACTGTTGTCCGTATTGAAAAAATAGCTGAAGCGAATAGAACACCGAATGTTCAGGATAGTTAATATAATACACCAGAAGTTCTAAAATTTCGCATACCATCTCCGAAGTAGCACTGCAGTGGTACCTATAGTTTAGCAGAAGTTATAAAATTTGATTTATAGTATAAAATAAGCAAAACCGAAGGAATATGTCGTAACTTGTGTTATGTTGAATGATATTATAACTTACTCTTCATTAATAAAAATACTGTCCTGTGTTTTGAATTTTAATACTATTGTTAGGTATATTTTTTCTGAAACATTCCTTCTCTTGCAGATTATGAGGGACACTGCCTAATCAGTTGCTAGCTCTTCAATGTCTCAACTGTGATATAATTATGCTGATAGAGGTTAATGGAGAGATACTAACTAGGTTCCAATTTAATCCTGATCTATTTAAGGTTTAAGCTCTGCAAGAATATTAATCTACATTTTGTCTTCAGTAAAATTCTGCTAAAACTGGATGTATAAATTATTAGTAGTATGCGACGGGCACCATGTTTTTTTTACAGATTGTAGAAAATTAACCTAAGCAGATTTGTTCTTGGCATTTTGGAGGGTATTTGGTCCAAATTTCCCACTATTTGGAGTTATGGACTTTTGAGTTAGCCTTATTTAGATGTAATCAGTAACATAATCATACACTTAACAAGTTGAGATGGAATTGTTGACTAGTAGTATTTCACTTAACTCATTAACAACCTATATGACCATTCAACCCCTTTATTTTCCTCCCAGACTAGTGAATGCACCATTGGAATAAAAAACCTATGATATATGATAAAATTCTTAAAGTTGATGTAACGTGTCCGTCAAAATGGGTCAACCAACTCATTGATTCATGGTTGGAGATGGTCTTAAATATTACATTTTCAAATGAATACTCCCTACTTGGTCTAATTTAGACTAAATATGTGGACTTTTTACTTATATACTTGAGACTGTGTAGTATTTTTTTTTGGTTTAATTACACTTTTGGTTTAAATATTTTTTAGGTTTCATATTGGTCCTCTAATTAATAAAAGTTACGATTTAATCCCTTAACTCCTTCTCTGTTAGTCACTTAGTCTAATTTAGACTAAATACGTGGACTTTTTACTTATTCTTGCGACTGGATGGAGTATTTTTTTAATTTATTTTACAAAAGACATTGGATAAAATTCTATGTGAATGTCATTATATGTGATGTGACTCTTTTTAGTGTTTGGTCGTATTTTTCTTCATAGTAGTGGGATCCTAAAAATAACTTTTATTATAGTATAGTGCAGGTAGGCATATTAAATAACATTTTTATAGAATGAGAGAAAGTAGTACTACGAAATTCTTTTGCTTTATTTATTGAAGAAATACAGATGGTACAAAACCTCAACATCATCATAGATTTTGTACATAAACACCCAACCAAAATCACCCATAACACCACTCAAAACCGACACTACCACACACATGTAATTAAACAACCATATCATAAACTTCAATTATTATTCGCATGACACGACACAATCAAGATTAAACCAAGTATACATTTACTTAATAATCAGGATTTGCCAAAACGTAACCCTCAATGGCCTTGATAAGTCCAGTTCCTTTGGCCTTGGTCTCATCACGTACTGCATCAGCTAGAACTGCATCACCTTTGGTGTGATATTTCACTGAAATCTTAACAATGGATCCACCATCAGATCCAGCCTCAATATGTGTCTCAAATTCAACTTTCTCTAAACTTTCATCCAATCCTGTTCCTCCTACTAAGCTGTAGTTGTATCCAAAGTTTGCCTCATCTACTGCATCTAATTTGTGTAGCACAAAGTTGGTTTTGCCATCTGCAATACAACCATTATAATTATTTATATAAATCTCTTTTTGATATAAGTAAAGTTTGACTAAAAACTTTCGTTTGAAGACCGATTTGAACTTTACCGAGTATCATTAATCGCCTGAATCATTTTTTTAAGGTCCATAATTAATAGACATACCTTGAACGAGCTTATGTATTGTCTCCTTCATTTCTCAAGATTATATTTTAAAATAAAAGTATAACATAAATGGCTTCAACCATGGCTATCCATATAGAATTATTTACTATTTTTTTTACTACACTTGAATTAACTTACTTTTTTTGGGTCTAATGAATTTAACTTACTTTTCTTTGGTATAATGAACTTAACTTACTTATTTGTGAATCATTTAATCAAATTATTTAATTAATCACAACTCTTCAATTTGTCGCATTATGTTTGTCAAGTTTTACTTGTGTTAACAAACTTTGATCGGTTGTCGGTGTAAAACAATTTTACGCGAACACTATGTAGTATCATTTGATCTCAAGTATTGTATATTTTTGCAAGTATATGCTCTTAAATTACCTTCAACAATGGATAACTTCTTAATGGTTCCGGGTCCTCCATTTCCTTCAACAATTTCAACACTTTGGGCAGCAGAAATCACCTTTGGGACGATTTCATCAGCATCTTTTGCAAGAGCTTTGTATAGTTTAGCTGGAGCCACGGTTGAGACATGTTCATCATTGAAAGTAAAAACACCCATGATATATATATCAAGATAAAAAGGATTAATATGCAAGAAGTAAATGAAATGAGAAGTATATAATAAAAATACAATTAGTATATAACTTGTGATGCGGTTTATGACATGGTGAGGGATGCTATTTATAGATCTTGGGTAGGACCTACCTTGTTTGGAAATCTCATTGTTTAGCTCAAGTAGCTTATTGAGGTCGTTGGTGAATGGTGGTAGTCATATTTTAATGTTTATTTATTAGGCTAGTCCTCTTTGTATCTGGACAATCTTGAGTTTTGGGTTGCGAAAAGCAAAATGAATTATTATAGCACTCCATCACTCAAAGTGTGGATTGAATAAAAGAAATTAAAATGAGCAAACCGCCATTTAGTTTCTTACTCTGCAATTCACCGTCACAGAAGTTTCTAACTCAGAATTAAATACAAAGAAGTTATTGATTCTGCCGTTCTGTTATCATTTTAGTCCGTAACGTTAAATAATTCTGTTAAGTGATGATGTGATACATGTTTTACGATGACATGACATATGAAGTGTCACATAGACTTAAGTGAAAGTAGAAAATGATCACTTTGATCTTTGAACCAAAAATCAATATCGTCAAATTGAATCTCAAATCCCTAAATCGCTAAATATCATCTAATTATCTCTTTTATTCAAAATCAATCTTTCATTAAACATCAACTTACTGTTAAGTCCCTGACTGTACATATTTACCATCAATTAGATCCCTGATAGTAAACATGTACTCTCACTAAGATCTTTAACAAATTGTTAATTTAACAGAATGCTACTTACCGACAATAAGACATTAGTGCAAGATGCAAGAAGGAGACATGACACCATTTGATATTTTGGGTATATGTTGTTGAAGAAAAAAACTAATCAGCTAATTAAGGCAAATAATACTTGATAGTACAGCTTTCTTCAATAATTAATTAAAAACATCTTTTATGCATCAATTTTTTTATATTATATTTCAAGAGAAATTAAGAATATATATTTTTAATGGAAAATTAAGAATATTAATAAAAAGTTTACTTTAAAGCAAATATATAAATGTATTTGGAAATTTACAATGGTTCTCTTATATTTAGGAATAACAAATACTTTCTAAAAAATTCTTATAATTGGATGGTATAAGGGAGTGTCGATCTTTTCTACAGTTACTTTGTCTTCTTTATATTTGGCTAGTTTGAAATGAGCGAAATAACATATTATTTAATAATTCCCACAGTTCCACTTTAGAACTCATGGAGAAGGTTAAATTTCATTCCTACATGTGGTTGAGGGTTAATAAAGCCACTTTTGTTTATGATTGTCAGCAGTGGCAGTCGAATCCCTTGACATGTTTGAGCATCGGCTAACTGCTTGTTTTTATTTTATTTTAACAACTACATTGTATCTTTGAGAGCATTTTTTAGCACGCCTTGTGCCAAAGAGATGTCTCCGATATTGTGAATATATATTCCATTTTTGTTTTTTAAAAAAAGAACAAAAATATGACCTATTTTGTATGAATTATGATAGTACTCTTAAATTTGGGTGAGATTGATCATTGTTGTATAAAAAATACAAAGTCGATGTCCTGGAATTATTAAGAAGACTTAGTCGGTAGTGTTTTGTTTTTTGTTGAATAGACTCGGTCGCAGTCACCCACGAAATAATGAGAAAATATTCACGTAGTGACAATAAACAAATTAGTGACAATGAAATATCATACTCCTTTAATTATACGTCTATGTTCATCCCTAAACAAATGTTCATTCCTGAAATCACGCTTCTAATTTTAATCATTATTCTTTCAATTTTTTTTTAATCATTATATACAATGATTTTTTTCCAGACAATCTGGTGGCTAGAATTCACCTTTTTCAAGATGAATAAGTGGGGTGTTCGGAGTTCGAACATCAACCCATACATATAACAATGCATGTCCCTGCCAATTGAGTTATGCTCACGGGAATTACAATAATTTTTTTTAATAAAATAGTTTAGTGACTAAGATTTCACTTTAAGATGATTAAACGATAAATTCGAGTTCGAACCCGGTACTTTTTTTACTAAAAATAAATGATATTCATTCATTCAAATCGATAGAGTATATCGTTACAATACAAACTTGCTAAAAATAAAATTGACGAATCCGCGAAGAAACTCACAACAGCGTTGATAATGTTTAAATTATTGATTGGACCTATATTAGACTCATGTTGATATGACAATCTGAACGAAACAAACACTTGAACAAGACGAGAAAGACAAACAACATCACACAAAGACGGCAAACAAAACAACGTTGTATTAAGATAACAAAAAAATTAAAGAAAAAAAACTAAATAGATGTGAAAATCAATTATTTAAATAAAAGAAGAAATAAAAAAGAAAAACAATTTAAAGGGATACTTTGAGGTTGAAAATTGACCATAAATCATCCGTTTAAACGAATAATAAAGGAAAAGAAACTAAGGTGGGACCTGTTTCCTATAATCTATAATATCCTTATCAATGCTCACATTTTTTTTATATTCTTTTTTACAAAGTATAGATAGTGTTTATTCGAGATGCATAAAGAGAGTCCTTCATAACTATTAAACTTCTAGTTACACCAAATTTCCCTTACCATGTACCTTACATAGAATAAGTGTGTGTTTGGTTCGGCGGTGGAGATAATTGATTTTGATAGAATTGAGTTTGAAAAAATTGATTTTGAAAAAAATTGAGTTGAATGTTAATTGATTTATGTTTGGATACATTCACTTAAAATTGATTCTTAAAAATTATTGTTGTTTGGATAGTTTGACTCAAAATTGATTTTGAATGCATAATTACCAAAATGGGTATTAATATCTATTTAAAATTAGATTTTGTTTCTATTTTATATAATTATTCAAATTTATGTTGCATTATCAATTTAATTATTTGTAGATTAGAAAAAGTTCTAAAATAAAATGCAGATTAATTTGATATTTAATTTGAATTAGGTATATTATATAAATATTTTTACACATTAATTAACAAATTTTGTCTCTTTGTAAAAAAACAACAAATGTTGTCAAACGGTTTTTTCTAAAAAAAATAATATGTAAAAAATTAATGGGCTTGCTGCATAAGAGGAGAAATTAACTAACGTTCCTTTAGAACCCAATTTCATTTTGTGAAAATTAAAATAAAATAAATAAATACGAACTCAATTCCATCTTCTTCTCAAAGAAAGAGAGAGAATGTTGAAGTTTGTAGAGTAACATGAAGGCAGAAACAGGGTCGAGAAAGAATTTGAGCAACAAAAAATTCATCAAATTGGGTGTGTTGTATACAAATTTGTCGAAAAATGAAAAAGAATATCATGGATAATTTGGGAAAGTACATCAGCCACCAAAAGTTGAGTTCCTAAATTGCTTTTGAAAAGCTCCAACTTTTAGCTTCTGGTAGACGTGAGTTTGGGGGGTTGAATCACGTTTGGCTCAATCACTTTTACAGTTACCCAAACACCACAAAAATAGAGAAAATGTGTTTAAGTGCTCCAGACTCACGTTTGTACCCACAAAACGGGTAACCAAACGAGCACTAACACAACTTATAGAGTTGGTTAGTTACGGCGGTCATTCAGTTATATCATAGCCTCTATATAAACCTATATTGTAACTAATTCTCATCGTTGAATAACAGAATATACATTTTCTGCATTTCTTTCTCTTTCTTTTCTATCAAGTTCTATGTTTTTCTTCATCATCATCATGAAGATGATGAACTTCATGATGGTATCAAAGCTCTTTTGAGCTCTGTTGCGCATCGCTTTCCTATATGTTCCTTATCGTTTCTTCTTCACCATAGTGCGTGCAAATGTGGTGCCTCCGATTCAAGATCCGTCTCAACAACCTAGAAACGTCTATTTCGTTCACGCTTCTGATGGACCTTCTTCCATTTCTATTACACCGGTGTTGAATAATTCCAATTATCATTCTTGGGCGAGATCAATACGAAGAGCACTTGGAGCCAAGAACAAGTATGATTTTGTTGACGGTTCAATCCCTGTTCCAATAGAGTTTGATCCAAGTTTTAAGGCTTTGAATCAGTGCAATATGTTTATTCATTCGTGGATCATGAATTCGGTGGAGGAATCAATTGAATATAGTATAATTTTTCTTGAAAACGCCATATATGTTTGGAACAAGCTCAAAGAACATTTTTCACAAGGTGATTACATACATAATTCTGAGTTGCAATGCAAATTTTTTAGTTTGAAGCAAGACTCTCGTTCAGTTTCTGAATTCTTGACTGCTTTGAAAGTTCTTTGGGAAGAACTTGATGCTTATCTTCCTACTCCTGTGTGTGCATGTCCTCACTGTTGTTTTACTGCTACTAGTTTGAGTAATGCTAAACACCAGTATAAAATTACACGTTCAATTAGGTTTTTAACCAGTTTAAATGTTTCTTTTCACATAGTTAGAGCTTAAATTTTGTTGATGAACCCTTTACCCACTCTTAACAAGATTTTCTCCATGGTTATGCAACATGAGAGACAATTCAAGATTTCTGCACCAGTTGATGAGTCCAAAATTCTCATAAATTCTTCTTCTTATGGGAAATCACAAGGTAGGGGACGTGGCAATGGTCCTTCATTCCCATCAAATCAGAAGTGTACTTGTTCTTTTTGTGGTAGAAATGGGCATACCATTGAAACTTGTTATAGGTAACATAATTCCCACGAATCTCTCCTCGGCGGTTACACTTCTTACAAATTCATATCCACCAAGCACAAGTGTGTCTTACAACGGCTCTGCAAATACTCACCTCTATATAAAGGGGACTCTTGCAGTCCCCAAGGTAGGATCTAATCTCTCTCTAAAACCCCCATTGTAATCTCATACTGACTTGAGGGTAGGAGTGTCGGCATGTACACACCCACCGCCGTTCTAGTTATTATTGAAGCATTCAACCACTGTACAGAAACTGTACTGGTAGTCACCTTCTGATTAGGTATGATCAAGCATCGTAAAATTTCTGTTGTTTCGATGTATTCTATTTTTTTAGCGGTTTTGCAAACCGGCAGACACTGTTTTAAAAATCATATTGTACACGAGACTTTCAAAACATGATTCAATTGTTATTATTAAATAGATAGATGTTCAAATATCATTACTCTTTTATTGCATAATACAAATGGTGCAAAACCTCATCACTAACACAACATTGGTTTTTGTTTTTAAACACCCAAAACAACACTCAAACCTCAAAATATCCAACATAGACCACACACATGTACAAGCTAGAGATCGTGATGTATACTGAACACGCATTCAACCATATCATAGACTTCAATTATTATTGGCATGACACAACACAACCAAAATTAAACCAAGTGTTTAATTATCTAGTAATCAGGATTTGCCAAAACATAACCCTCAATGGCCTTGATAAGTCCAGTTCCTTTGGCCTTAGTTTCCTCACGTACTGCTTCAGATAGAGTTGCATCACCTTTGGTATGATATTTCACTGAAATCTTAACAATGGATCCACCATCAGAGCCAGCTGCAATACTTGTCTCAAATTCAACTTTCTCTAAACTTTCATCCAACCCTGTTCCTCCTACTATGCTGTAGTTGTATCCAAAGTTTGCTTCATCCACTGCTTCTAATTTGTGTAGCACATAGTCGGTTTTGCCACCTACAATACATCCATCATAATTTATATAAGTTTTGTTCTTCTAAATGTAAATAAAGTTTGACTAAAAATTGTTTCAATCATAGATCGATTTAAACGTAACTAGATATCACTAATCACTTGATTGCTAATCTCATTTCACAATAGCAACAATCAATTCTAGTCCAAAAAAAAATCAACTAATGTTATGGTTGTGGACCACATATTTTGTTAGGCTGATTATAAAGTTGATCTTATTATCATTTATGAGTATGGACCTATTTACAATTAAGTTATTATTTTTTTGAAAATGACCTATTTACCATTAAGTTGAAAACATTGAAAATAACCTATAATTGATTGTAGAAATTATTTTAACTAAATTTAGTGTTAATTTGATCATTCATTTCGTTTGAATATTTGACTAATAGATATCATGAGAACAAACATCAGTGAATCACTATCACAATGGTTTCTTTCTAGTTAACCGACACAAATAGTTGGACCTATACATAAATTCTCACTAAATTTAGTGATTCTCCATAACCTTTCAAGGATTGTATATCCTTTATTTTTTATAAGTCATTATAAACTCACACGCACAAGTAAAGGTACCGGGGTTCGAACCCAGATCATGGCATCCGATCTTACAATTTTGGCATTTTGTCAGTTGAGTTAGTACTTGTGGATGTATATCCCCTTATTTATTTAATTATTTATTTATCCATAAAAAATGGATGTTCCCTTGAACCTTTAAATTTATTGATGGACTAAGCTTATTTATCATCATTAGTCTCCTTCAATTCTCAAATTCTATTTTTTTATAGAGATTTCACATCGTATATGTTTTCTTAATAACATGCCTATTCAAATACTAGAATTGAATTCAACAACTCTTTTTGGTACACTTGAATTGAATTACTAATTAATAAAGTTTTTTTTTTGGACATGGATATAGTATATGCTCTTAATCAATTACCTTCAACAAAGGATAACTTTTTGATGGTTCCAGGTCCTCCATTTCCTTCAACAATTTCAACACTCTGAGCAGCTGGAATCACCTTTGGGATGATTTCATCAGCATCTTTTGCAAGAGCTTTGTATAGTTTAGCTGGAGCCACAGTTGAGACATGTTCATCAATGAAAACAAAAACACCCATGATATATATTAAGATAGTTAAAAATGATCAATATGCAAGAAGGAAATGAGAAGAGAAATGTATACTATGAATACAAATAATTTAGTTTGTGATGTGGTTTATAACATATTGAGGGTTGCTATTTATAGAACTTTGGTAGGACCTACCTTGTTTAAAAATCTAAATTATTTAGCTGAAGTATTTATTTATTGGGTCAATTCTCCTTTGTGGGGTATTTGGACAAACTTGAATTCAGTTCAGAAAATAAAGACTATAATGTGAATTGGTCTAGAACACCATGACTAAGTGACACAGTATTGAATTTTCATTAGATGTTTTTTTTTTAACAAGATAAATGTTCGATATTATAGTCACTAGGATCCATTTAAAGTTGCGTAAAAAAGGGAATTCAAGTACGAATTATTATTATTATTATTATTATTATTTTTTTTTTTTGATGCAAAAGTACGAATTAAGTTTTGGTCGGAATTGAAATGGAACCCACAGTTTTTTCAATCCTCCCTCTCCCTCTTGCGAAGAAACTCAGGGAGCAACCTATTTATTACTTTAATCAACATTTTTTTTATTGTGTATCCTTTTTCTCAATCACACTATAACATAGACCATCTCAATTAAAGAAACGGAATCACCTTTATTAATAACAACATTTATAATGCAATGAGAGAGAGCGAGGCTGAGAGAGAACACAGAGGCCGGCGGCGGCTTCGCCGGGAGCTGCCTCACAGGCGCTCGTTTTCGCCGGCCGTGAGAGAGATTCGGGTGGGGGGGAAGCCTGGCTGGGTGCCACAAACGGGTGGGGTTTCCGGGGAGGTTTGGCAGGTTGTGAGTCCGCGAAGGTCGAAAGCACGGCGACGGACGGATCGAGGATTGGACAGATTGAGGGAGGATCGACGGCGCAGGGAGAGGTTCCCTTCAGGTCAACGGCAGTTCAGGTTTGCGGGATCGCGTGGGTTTTCTTGCGATGGCACGATGGTTTCCGACAGTGGTACGGCTGCTGGCGGGTACTACAGGGAGTTGTCCAGGCGAACGCGGCGTTGCAGCAGCAGGAGGAGGGACGCAGGACGAGGGCGGTTAGGCACAGGCTGGTGGTGGTCGGATGGCAGGCAGCTGCGTGACGGGTTCGGAAGGGGCTTTGAGGGAGGACGCGGGCGCGGGTCAACCCATTCGGATCTACGACAGGCAGGGCAGGGCCGTAGATGTTTGGTAGTGGATAATGGAGGTAGGCAAGTGATGAAGCCTGGTGGTGCGGTTGCAAGCAAGGAGGTGTCCGCAGGTGTTGTTTCGGGTCGGTCGTAGCCTGACCTCGGGCTAGGACGTGTTGCTATTTTTCGCAAGTACGTAACGTTTTATATAACTAATTTTCCGCCCTTCCTTTCAAATTTCCTTTTACGTAAAGGCCTGGAGGTATGCGGTATGCTAGAGGAAGTGGTGGTGCCGGCTAGGCGGAATGTGGCTGGGGAAGTGTACGGTTTTGTGAGATTTTCAAATGTCCGCGATGTTTGTAAACTCCTGAAAGCCGTTAATTCAGTTTGTTTTGGAAATTTCCGTTTAGTAGCTAAGGTGGCTAGGTTCGATAAGGAGGCGGCGCGAGAGGTCGAGAAGGGTGATGGAGGTGGGTGTCCAACTGCGCAGGGGAAGGTTATTGGGTCACGGGGAGAGCCGGTTAGGGGCGTGGCCGTCAGTTCTGGGCTAGCGAACGTAGGAGTCAAGGCCACCAAAGTTGGCGTTGGTGGCGGTGCCACGATGTTTGAGAGGGTCGGAGATTCATCTAAGGGCCCGGATGGTGGTAAAGAGGTGTCTGGCATTAGGATTGGTGAAGTGGTGGTTAATTTGCCTAAGAGTCGGACGGTCTCAAAGGGGAGTGTGGGAGATGTTATCGAGGCTCGCACGGGAGAAGGGGGTTACAAGACCGATCATGTAGGGCAGCCTTCAATCCAAAAGCTGGTTCGTAAGTATAAGTCTCGGGAGGAGGATATACAGTGGGCGAGTAAGGGGGTGGCGGCGGCCGTGGTTAATGGTGAGTCTATTCCGGATATTCAGAAAAGAATTGCGGATGCGGGATTTGCGGACATCGAGATTAGGCCGATGGGAGCGGAGAGGGTGTTGATTCGGAGCTCTTCCGAGGTGGATGTTAATACTATTCTGCACCAAGCTAAGGAATTTTTTGATCACTTCTTTACGAACGTGGCCCGGTGGGAGAAGAAGAGTCTACCGTTCCAAAGGGGAGCGTGGTTGAGGCTTTACGGGGTACCGCTTCATGCGTGGCATATTAGTTTTTTCAAACTGTGTATCTTAGATTGTGGTCGTTTTCTGCGTTTGGATGAAGACTCGCTGGAGAAGGAACGTTTCGATTACGCCCGTGTCTTAGTCGCCACTTCGTCTTTCGAGATTGTTAATTGCAGTGAGGAAATCTTAATTGACGGGGAGCTTGTTAGGGTGAAGATCGTCGAGGAATGGGGTTTTAATCTGGGTGACGACGCGTGCCTCTTCGAAGAAGAGGATGATAATAACGATTCTCAGTGTGGGCAGGAGGAGGAACCGGTGGATTTGGGATTGGATATGAATACGGACAATTTTGTGGAGAAGCTCGTTCAGGATTTGGCGGGTGTGGAGGGGCAGAGTCATTTAAGTCCGGAGGGTGGAGTTTTGGATGGGTTTCAGTCGAAGTTGGGTGCGTGCGTCAATAGCCCCCATCGGCCTACAACCTTAGGCGAGGATGTTGTTCCAGGTGTGGTTCGGTTAGCCCCCTCGGTGCCTTTAGTCTATGATTCGAAGGAGTGTGCGTTGTCGAATGATGTCGGTGGAGTCAAGGGGGTGGATGAGTACGGCGAGGTTGGTTCGGCCTTTCCGCCTAGGACGCGACGATCTAGGACGGAGTCGTGTTCTGCCCGGTCGGATGCTTCAGCGGCAGCTGGACCTTGGAGCTTAGAGTGGTTGAGCGATCAGAACTTCGGCGAAGCAGGGGTTGTTTCGTCTCCTCGGAAGAGTTCTCGGTCTGGTTCTCATATCCAGGGCGATGTTCCGAAGGCGGCAGTGTCAGAACAAAAGCGCCGGAAAGTGCATGGGGTGTTGAGGAATTCGATGCATAGCTTGAAGAAAGTGGCCAGGTTGCCCCCGAAGGATAGATCTCAAGTGGTGCATATCCTGAAGAAAAGTGCGCGTAAGTTCCAAGGATCATCTAAGCTGAAAAAAGCGGTGGCAATGGTCTCTCGGGAGGGGCCTGATGAATCCAGTGCTTCTTCTCTTTCAGTGTCTAATGACTGGACGAACTGGGTGGTGTTGCACTACAGTGAGAAAGTGATGCAGGAGGACGTTAGTAATATCGGTAAATCTATCGGGGTGCATTTTGAGGGGCTTCATAACACGTTTGGTGTTTTGGCTAATAGTGGTAGAGGGAAGAAGAAGGTTGAGGTAGGGGCGGTTGGAGGTAGAGCTGATGGTGAAGTTGGTGTGTAGTCGGTGTGGGAGGGGGGCTTTGGGGTGAGGGTGTGTGTGATGAAGCTTATTTCTTGGAATATTAGGGGGCTGGGGGGTCTGGAAAAGAGAAAGAAAGTTCGCTCTTTGGTTCAGGATAAGCGTCCGTGGATTTTATGCATTCAGGAGACCAAACTTCAAGGGTGTGATGTGGGTTTGAGTAGGTCGTTGTGGGAGGGGAGTTCGGTGGCGTATTCTTTCCGTCCGTCCGTGGGGGCCTCCGGAGGGTTATTAACGTTATGGGATCCGTCAGAGGTCGAGGTTTGGTCGTCGAGTAGTTTTGAGCATGCTCTTTGTATTCACGGGCGGTTTATATCGTCTAACGAGGAATTTCACTTGGTTAATATCTATGCCCTGTTCCATGGTAATGAAAGACAGGCGCTTTGGGATTCTCTGTCGGTGCGCTTGCAGGCTTTGAGGGGAAAGAAGGTGTGTGTTTGCGGCGACTTTAATGCGGTGCGTTGCAGGGCAGAAAGGCGGTCCGTGAGTGCTTCGGGTGGGGCGGCAGATTTTGGTCCCTTCAATGACTTTATTGTGAAGAACGCGTTGTGTGACTTGCCGCTTTGCGGCCGCAATTTTACTTGGTTTAAGGGCGATGGCAAGTCGATGAGCCGGATTGATCGTTTTCTTTTGACGGAGGACTGGTGTCTCGTTTGGCCGAATTGCATTCAAGTCGCTCATCTGCGAGGGTTGTCGGATCACTGCCCTGTGTATCTTACAGTGAATGAAGAAAATTGGGGTCCCCGTCCCTCTCGGTTCCTCAAGTGCTGGTCGGATGTACCGGGTTACAAGTTGTTTGTGAGGAATACGTGGAGTGCTCTTTAGGTGGAAGGGTGGGGCGGTTATGTGCTTAAGGAAAAACTCAGGTTAATTAAGTCTGCGTTGAAAAAGTGGCATGGGTCTCACTCGCAGAACGTATCAGCGCAGATGGGGGCGTTGAAAGAGAGGATGGCGGTTCTGGATGAGAGGGGTGCTTCTTTTGAGTTGTCGGCAGAAGAGTGTCACGAGTTGCATGAAGTGTCGGCTTCTTTGCATTCTATGGCTAGGATTCAGTCTAGTATTAGTTGGCAACAGTCAAGGATTTTATGGCTTCGTGAAGGTGACGCTAATACCAAGTATTTTCATTCAACTATGTCGACGAGGCGTCGCCGCAATGCCATCGGATCGGTGTTGGTTGACGGGGTGCGAGTTGAGGGGGTTCACCCGGTTCGTGAGGCTGTGTTTAAGCATTTTGAACAACACTTTAAGGCGCGCGCCGTAGATAGACCCAGTTTCTCTAGCCTTCAGTTTCGGACTCTGTCGGTGGGGGAGGGCGGAAGCCTTATTAAACCTTTTTCAGAGATCGAGGTCAAGGAAGCTATTTGGGATTGCGATAGTTTTAAAAGCCCGAGTCCGGACGGTGTTAATTTTGGTTTTATAAAAGAGTTCTGGGGTGAGTTGCGTGAAGATGTGATGAGGTTTGTCTCGGAGTTTCACAGAAATGGCAAGTTGGCGAAGGGCATCAACGCTACGTTTATCGCGCTCATTTCGAAGGTGGAAAATCCCCAGAGGTTGACCGATTTCCGGCCAATCTCTTTGGTGGGTTGCTTGTATAAAATCTTGGCGAAAGTGTTAGCCAATAGGTTGAGGCAGGTGATGAGTAGTGTGGTGGCTGAGACTCAGTCAGATTTTGTTCAACATCGGCAAATTTTGGACGGCATCCTGATTGCCAATGAGATTGTCGATGAGGCCTGTAAACTTAAGAAAGAGCTTTTGCTTTTCAAAGTGGATTTTGAAAAAGCCTATGATTCAGTAGATTGGGGTTATTTGGACTCGGTGTTGGCAGGGATGTCTTTTCCGGTTTTATGGAGGAAGTGGATTCGCGAATGTGTGGGTTCAGCCACTGCTGCAGTTCTCGTCAATGGTAGTCCTACGGAGGAGTTTCGGTTGCAGAGAGGGTTACGTCAGGGAGATCCCCTCTCCCCTTTTTTATTTTTACTAGCTGCTGAAGGTCTTAATGTTGTGATGAAGGCTTTGGTGGAGAATAACTTGTTCACCGGGTATTCAGTGGGTTCGGCTAATCCGGTTGTGGTCTCTCACCTTCAGTTTGAGAATGATACCCTACTGGTAGGGAACAAGAGTTGGGCGAACGTGCGAGCCATGCGGGCAGCACTGGTTATCTTTGAATCTATGTCTAGGTTGAAGGTGAATTTAAATAAAAGTTTACTGGCGGGAGGTAATGTCGCTGAGTCTTGGTTAAATGAGGCTGCTACGGTGTTGCGTTGCAAAGTGGGCAAGATTCCCTTTATGTATCTAGGTATGCCGATCGGTGGCAATCCGCGGAGGCTAAAGTTTTGGGAACCTATCGTTAATCGTGTTAAATCTAGACTTGCAGGTTGGAATAGTAGGTTTCTCTCTTTCGGTGGTCGCTTGATTCTCCTCAGATCTGTCCTGACTTCTCTGCCTGTCTATGCTCTTTCTTTCTTCAAAGCTCCAACAGGTATAATCTCTTCCATTGAATCTTTATTGAATAATTTTTTTTGGGGTGGGAGTGAGGACTTTAGAAAAATTACTTGGATAGGGTGGAAAACTTTGTGCTCTAAAAAGGAGGATGGAGGTTTTGGGGTGAGGAGGATGAGGGAGTTTAATGTGGCTCTTCTAGGTAAATGGTGTTGGAGGATGAGTGGATAGGGAGGGCTTGTGGTATCGTGTTTTAGCAGCTCGCTACGGCGAGGTGGATGGGAGGTTGGAGGTAGGGGGCCGCAGTGTTTCTTCGTGGTGGCGGGAGGTAGGTAGGATTCGTGATGGGGTGGGTGACATTGGCGGTAGGTGGTTCGAAGATAGTGTTAGGCGTAGGGTGGGTGATGGGGCTGCGACGCTGTTTTGGTCGCATATGTGGTTTGGTGGCCCCCCGTTTCGTGAACGCTTTCCGCGTTTATTTGACCTGGCGGAGAACAAAACCATTTCGGTGGCGTCTATGCTCTCTGAGGGTCTGGAGGTGGCTGGTGTGGGTTGGAGGTGGAGGCGCCGGCTTTGGGCGTGGGAGGAGGCCCAGGTGGAGGAGTGCAGGGCGTTACTTCTTGATTTCTTTTTGGCTCCTAATGTTTCAGATTCTTGGGAGTGGCTTCCTGATGTAGCAGGGGGCTATTCGGTGAGAGGTGCTTATGATTTGTTGACTGGCGGTGTTGAGGCTCAGCTGGATCTACCATTCGAGTTGGTGTGGCATCCTCAGGTCCTTGTGAAGATTTCGGTTTTTGCATGGCGCTTGTTATGGGATCGGCTTCCAACAAAGGCCAATCTGGCTATTCGGGGTGTTGTTCCCGAGGAGGAGGTCCGTTGTGTGGCTGGGTGTGGTCAAGTGGAAACGGCGGAGCATTTATTCTTATCTTGTCCCGTGTTTGATCCTTTATGGCAGCAGGTGCGCAGTTGGATTGGTTTTGATGGGGTGGACCCCAATGCTATTCTAGATCATCTGGTTCAGCTTTCTCAGCAGGCAGGTGCAGGCAAAGCAAAGAAGTCGTTTCTGCAGCTCATATGGCTCTTTTGTACTTAGGTGGTGTGGAACGAGCGCAATAATAGGTTGTTCAATAATTCCATTACTGCTGTGCCTCGTTTATTAGATAAAGTCAAATTGCTGGCTCTAGGATGTCTGAAAGCTAAAAATGTCGTGTTTGTTCATGGCACGCAGAGGTGGTGGTCAAGCCCGTTAGATTGTCTGGGTATTGGCTAATTTGTCTTTTTGTATTGATGTTCTTGTATCTTTGTAATTTGTAGCGGTCTCCTAGGCACTCCTTGTGCTTGGGCTCTGCTAACCTTGAGTGTTATATAATTCCATTTTGATTTCTTCAAAAAAAAAAATCTAACAAAAAACAAATCTGATGGTTTTTTCTCTACAGAGAAGCAATTCAATTTAGGTTAAAGGTTTCAATTTTAACAAAACTCATAAATTACCTCTATTGATACAATTGTTTCCAATTTTCTAGAAATCATGATGTTGTGAAAGCATAAATTCATAAATCAATCTTTTCTAAATTCTAATTGTTCACCCTTGTCTTTTGGGATTTATTCTAGCTCACATGTGCATGCCTCTGTTTCATCTTTATAATCCATTTGTATCAACACATATATATTTGTGATTAAAATTCTCCAACGTGTATTCAACCATTAAGATAATTATTCCATTGAAATTCAAAACATGGCGGCATTATCATAATCTATTCTCTCTTGTTAATTCCACGTTTTGATTGCAATTACATACAAAGGTAGTGGAAAAATTATGATGGAATGCAAAATTGAGAGTGTTGAGAATCAGTTTTTCAACAAAATAAACGACCATGACTATTAATTTTACAAACATTAGTTCTCAGCATCCATTTAGAAATGGAGAAAAAAGCTCAATTCTCATGATGATTTGTTTATGTTTGAAATCAAATTTTTTTCAACACCGAATATTATAATTAAAGAGCTTGATTACTTACCATAAAAGAAATCAAAAACCAAATTCACATGTACATCAAGAATTAGATATTTCATGAGGTCTTAAATGAACAATTATGAGCCTTTGATTAAAAATAGATGGATGGTTAAGATTTGGTGTCAACGGATCCTATCTCATATATATATATATATATATATATATATATATATTGAAATATGAGATATATTATCATATTCTAATATAAGATAATTTTTATGATAAACTTAGATAGCATAATATAGTAGCAATGTATTTTACTATTTTATTTTTAATGGAGGATGTTTTTGTCTTTTTCAAAGAATAAATCATCTCTTTCTCTTATATTTCTCTTCTCATTTAAAAAAAAAATTAATATTTCAAATAATCTATTTTATTATTAACCTTTTTATTTCTTTTCACACTCTTCTTACATCCGAACACACCGTTATGGTTGGGTGAAAATTGATTTATGAAAGATTCCAAGTCAATGTCTTGCAGTAAGGAGACTCAGTCATACATAACCACACACAAATTAATTAATGTTAAAAAAAAAATCTAGGAGAAGTGTTTACGTAGTGACAAAAAAACAATCTTTTATTTATTTTTATTACAAAGACAATAAAGAGACTAATGGGAATGAAGGCCGACAACGAAATCATTCTACTTTTTCATTTTTATGTATAAAGAAATCAAACTATTCAACTTAGTGTGTTTTGGTTCGGCAGCACTAAAAATTGATTCTAAATGAATTAATTTTATACAATTAATTTTGATCAAAGGTGAGTTCAATATAATATAATTTATATTTTAATATAGTTAAGTAAAAGTGAACTAGTAAATTCATGCCTAAATTCAAATGTAGAAGTTAAAAGGTAGAAATATTATTGTACCAAAAAAAAAAGGTAGAAATATTAGCTTTCAGTAGAATTAATTTTGCAAAAAAAATAATTTTAAATTCACATAGACTAAATGTTCAAAAAATGAAGAATTACATATTCAAACTCGCCTCCAATTCATCAAACCTAAGTTTCCCATCCGTTACCTGTAGTACTACATTAATAAGTACTATTTTTTTTGAAATAAATAAGTACGATTAATAACTGTGTAATTAAAAGCTGTCCATATATATTAGAGAGCGTGTATTATTTTTCAAAACCATTAATTGTGGAGCATATCTTTAAAAGGATATTTTCAACTCAATAATGACTTTGCTTTTGATAGATATAGATCAACGACTTATTAGCTCAGAAGTTTTGGCTGATGAAGAAATGGGCAAATAAATTCATAATCGAACTTTGACTTGGACAAAAGCATAAAGAACTCAATTCAAGGACGGCAAAGTTTCAAAATTTGCAACCTTATGTACTATATCGTTTTACTTGTTTAGTGCTTTCACATTCATTATTTATTTTTTAAGAAGTTAAAATGTAATATTATTAACGAAAATCTTTTCGGCACAAACGGTACAAAAAAAGATTACAAGAAGTTACAAAAAGTCAATACAAAGTTGGTAACTAACGTGAATCAGAAATAGATTATTAAAAAAAATAATCAAAAATAGATGATCAACTAAGAGACAAACGATATTGTCGAGGATGAAGCCTCTAATAATGGTAATCAAAATCAAATGTAAAATATTTGATTTCAACCACCAATAAGATTGAAGTTTAATCTTCTCGCATAAAGTTTGTAAATTTTCCTCCTTGTGCGGAAACATTCGCCCATTGCGTTCTTTCCGAATTATCCAAATCGTAGAAAGCTAAATAACATTCAAAGAAAGTCAGTCACTTTTCGAATATCCACCTAAATCACCAATAAATGCATTCTTTCTAAATTATCCAAATCGTAGAAAGCCAAATAATATTCAAAGAAAGCCAATCACTTTTCAAATGTCCACCTAAATCACCAAAATATAGAAGATGTTCAAAAAAGAAAACCGTGAGCTACTATTTCATATCTTAACCAGTTTTCCACCAAAAACCATAACATGTAAAAAAATCCCATCTGACAAATAAATGATCCCTATCTTCATCCATACCACACCCTCATGCTAAAATTTGATGTAGTTATTAATAACCCCCTCTTATGTAAGTTGTCTTAAGTAGGGATGCAGTTAAGAAGCAGACGCAAATAAAAAGAAAAAATTTAAGCAGATTCACTTATAACTAAACATTGTAACTATTGTCTGAAGTAGCAATAAGGTCCGTAGATGTCAAGTAGTGGCAAGCGTTGCTCATCGAATAACGTTTAGACAAATCCGACTGTCAAACCCATCTATCATCCATAGCCTCCTACAAAACAATATAAGTTATCAACTCATTTAGATCACCCACCTGCTCTTCCTCCCAGGAAAACAGTCGCCGACATCACTTCCACGCCTCACCATTCACTCGCCGCCCAAAGAGTGCAAATCAACCACCATTGCCATTTTATTCTCTTCTAAATCATATAACCTACTGAGTCTATCACATAACAGTGTTCCCTCCAACTAGGGGTCCTTCCAAAACAAGGTAGAGGACCCATTTCCCACCGCAACATGATATTATCTATCAACAAACTTCCTACTACCACACCAACCCCCTCTCTGATCCTATTGATATTCTGCCAAATTGATCCCCTTCCTCCACCATAATATATGTGCCCCTCTCCTCACTATAACGAGCAATTAAAACCCGATACCATAAGCTCGCATTCTCCTCCAACACCCTCCATCACCATTTACCAAACAAAACTATATTGAACTCATGCAATATTCTAACCTCAAACCACCATTCTCCTTTTTTAAACAATTGTATCGCATAACACATTCATTATTCATAAAACTTTGACTCCTTTATTTAATTTGTCTCTTACCAAATTATCTGACAACAAGGAATATCAAATTGAAGTCCATTTGATTTACATTTTTTTTATATCAGGGTTGCATGATTAGTTTTAGCGTAAATGATATTCCTCATGTTACACAATATGTGACCTATTTGTAAAAAAATAAAAAAGGACCTAAAATGAATGATCAATCTCACTTTGCACTGCAATATTAATTACCTTTTTCCATATTTGAGTGGTCTTAGCACCATAATAGAGTGGCCATAGTACCATATTAGAATGATTTCAGTATTAAAGAGTGGTCTTAGTATCATATTTGAGGGTGTAAATCTCGAACGATTTTCTACAGTGCAGTAGTTAACCGCACAGTTGTAGCTGAGCTTGTTTTATCTTGAAGGCGGCGTGGTTGATAGTTTGTCCTGAACAACTTTAGGCAGTGCCACAAAACGTATTAAAGAGAGCGCCTGATTGTGACTCAACTTAGTAACAACTTCGGTAGAAAATTATTTTTCAAAATAAATTTGAAAATCCAAAAATACATTAGTTTGGAAATCCAAAAACAACAGAAAATAACAACCCCTAATTAATGCCGTGAAACTGAAGGGGGGGTTGTGTGTGTTGGTGGTTACCTAAATAGTTACCATAATAATGGTGGAATTATGATAAGACGAATTTAATTGAACCCATATACCTAAAGATTTACGACTGAGGATATAGAGAAGCAAGAATTGAGAATCAAAACATATTATGAGTCTCCATGATGGCATTAATATCAGAGAACAACTCAGCCAAAGCATGCTAGTGATGAGTTGAGATTTTACAATCTCTAAAAAATTGGAGAAAGGTTTCCTCGAAGATAGATCAACAAGTGCAAAGTCTAGTAAGAGCAAGGTTTTGATGGTTCAAAAGAGATAAAATAGGGGAAAACATTTTAGGGAACTTCTACTGTACACCCATAAATTAAGGTGTACCGGTACTGTTGTTTAAATTTTTTATAAATTAACTACCATTTTTTATGAAAAAATTGATGTTTGTTGACATTTATATTTTAGAAAATATCTTTTCATATGAAAAAACATCATTTCATTTTTCATAAAAATTGAAAAAGATTAGTATTCTCTAAATATTATAATGTAATGTGTTGTCTTATTCATGTAATCAAGGGTACATATATACAATAATAATAGGTTAGTCAAACCTATGAATAATGATATACATCAATGAATTTAATTACAAATAACTACAAATATAATTATGCTTAATGACAAAATTATTTTATTCTATCACACCTCCGCAGTTGAAGCGGGAGGTTCACGAACGCTTAAACTGGTTCGAAAGTCATAAAAAAGAACACGTGGTAGGCTTTTGGTGAAGATGTCAGCAATCTGGTGACGAGAAGGAACATGAAGGACGCGTGCATGGTCACGAGCGACCTTTTCTCGAACAAAATGAATGTCCATCTCAATGTGTTTAGTGCGCTGATGCTGTACTGGATTATTGGAAAGGTAGATGGCACTAACATTATCACAATACACCAAAGTAGCCAGAGAGAGTGGGAAGTGAAGCTCCAAGAGAAGGTTGCGAAGCCAACAAGATTCAGATACAACATTAGCAACACCTCTGTATTCGGCTTCTGCACTAGAACGAGAGAGTGTGGGTTGTCTCTTGGAAGACCAGGAAATGAGGTTGTCACCAAGAAACGCACAATAGCCGGAGGTAGAACGGCGAGTGTCAGGACATCCACCCCAATCAGCATCAGTATAAGAAATAAGTTTCTCAATAGAAGATGAATATAGATGCAAACCATAGTGTAGGGTGCCCTGAACATAACGCATGATGCGTTTGAGGGAAAACATGTGGTCGGTGCAAGGAGCATGCATGTGAAGACTCACCTGCTGAACATCATAAGAGATGTCAGGACGGGTGAAAGTAAGATACTGCAAGGCTCCTGCAAGACTCCGATATAAGGTGGGATTGTCGTAAGGAGTGCCAGCGGAGACACTGAGCTTCTGTTTGGTGCAGAAGATTTGCATGAGGTCATGCCTGCTCGAGCAATAATTTCACTAGCATAGGTACTCATCCTAAGTTTTTTTACATTTTATTGTAAAAAATAATCAAAATTCTCTATTATGAGTAATAAAAATTCAGAAAAATTAAATTTTATTGCGTTGACGTTTTTAGTAAATAAGATTTAGTTATTATAATTATAGGTGATAAAAAATAATTTTTTCCTACAAAAAATAATTCATTTAACTATTAATTTAAGAATTTGGCGTATCAATACACTCAAAACTTTTGGTGTACCATAGAATTTGCCAACATTTTATAGGTCATCCACACAAGATTTTTATTTTAATTTTATGGAAGATGAAAACGCCAAATCAAAGACCAAGATATGGTGATGGGATTTTCCCTCTCTAATCAAGTGCCAGGTAAATGTGACTTTGGCTGTGCAGAAGACATTGGAGTTGTCCGACCAAATGAAATCATATTATGTGTTGGGATTCAAATGAAATCTAAGGTTAATTATTTCAGCATTGATAACTTCCTCGTTGGCTTGAGGAAGCTGAGTATGGAGGGTATCAAAATTTTGAGGGGTAGTAGTGACACATACTTCATTATTTTTCAGAGTCAAATCTTTAATGTGAACATAGGTAGGGTACATTATCATAAACAAGGTCAAAAGAGGTTAAAAGGTATTCCTAAAATAGAACTTACAAAATCCAGAACGCCGTGAAAATCCATCTTTGAGAATATTCTTGGATTTAATGATGGAATTCCAAGCCTTGGGTCTAGCAATTTTGACTCAACTAACCAAAATAATTTCAATGTAATTAGTATTCTTTCATATTAAATCTCGAGTTATTCTATCAATAGGATCACATATATTTTAAGGAAGCAAAGTGACATGCATGAAGGTATGAAAGACAAGACCAAGGTTGCAAGTCCCAACTTTCCAGAATTATTAGGAAGACAATGCTTCCATGAAGTCAATCTAGTTAACATCTTCTAAATGATAAAGTTGAAATCACATTTTGTTGCTCTACTTTTGAGGATGGCCAAATCAAGATACTTATCAAGATAAATGGTGCTCCAAATGTTATGAGTACTGGTGATCCGCTTAATCTTTGCACGAGGGACACCTATTGGGTATAAAGCTGAAGACTTTTCAAGGCTGATCTTCAATCTTGAGGTCAGACTAAAGCTTTCAAAAAGTGTAAAGGTGTATTTAAATTGAGAGAGATATATGAGCAATTCCTTGTAGTTTGATAGGATGTCATTTTTATCTTTCTATTGACAGTTGCATAAATAGAAACGGTGAGCTTTTCCACACAAAGAATTGAGAGATATGGAAAGAGCGGGCGTCCTTGTCCAGGACCATAATTCAACTTAAAGGTGGGCATCCTCTCACCATTCCAAAGAATGGAGAAAAAGGAAGAGGCAACATAACACATGATGAGCTTAATTGTTGATGAGGGAAAGCCAAATTCATTGAGACAATCCTCGCAGAAGTCACTGTTAACATTTTCAAAATCTCTCTTCAAATCAAGTTTGAAAGCAACATCACCATTTTTCTTCTTACACTTTCATATGTTGTGAAAAATTTCCTAAAAAATTAACAATGTTGTGAGAAAGACCCATATTAGGAAGAAAGCTACTTTGGGGTAATAATTTATGACAGGTCATCTTACGTTGTTCTTAGCATGTTTTTCAGTCTTTTTCAGTAGGTTTTACAAGCAAAAAAGAAGAGTATTAAAGTGATTGCATATGATTTCAGGACATTTGTAATGTTTTCTATATTTGAGTCTGTAATTAGTGTTTTTCCGAAACAATAATTTTAGGGTGTTCTTGATGTAATTCACGAAGAATCATAAAAATCGGCAAAGCAAGACATCCAAAGATTTACGTGGTCTTTGGAAAATTTTATCACCCCAAAGGACCAAGACATCTTACATTGAAGAAAACACCAGAACGGGCGAAGAAGCGAGGCATTTCAGCACTGAATAAACACTAGCGCCTGGGCGCTTTGGAAAAGCACCTATGTGCATAAAGGCGATTTAGAAAGCGCCTGACGCATTCCCAAAAGCCCCTGACGCATGGATGCCAAAGGCATAAGCACTCAGGCGCATGCCAAAAGCGTCTGACGTATGGTGACAAAAAAGTCACTTTTGTGACATTTTCTCCCTTGGAAAACCCATGTTTTTAGCCCAAGTCAGGTGGAAACTTTCCCTATAAATACCGCCTTCCTCATTCATAATTTCTCGTTTAGAACTGGAGCAGTCCAAGAGGAAGGCGATTATAGGAGCCAAGGAGGAGTTTTATCTTCTCCTATATTTTCTAGGATATGTTTTTATCTTTTTTTTATCTTGTCTTTAGTTACCATGTGTAACTAAGTAGTTTTAGGTTAGCGTTCTAAGATAAACTCCTATTTATTTTGTTGGATAATTATTTAATTATATGTTGTGTATTTAGTTATTTTTTGTTCGCTATTTAGTTTTATTAGTCTAGATTTATTTCTGTAGTAGACACAACCCTAGATTAGATACTTAGGTTGTGATTGAGCATAACATTGTTATTACTATCTAGATGCTTATATCTTGATATTTATGTCCTTATACTAATAATTATCTCTCTATGAAGTAATTAGTTAATAGTTAGCGAAAGATATCGAAAGTGAGTTGACCCTAGTAGTAAGTACTTAGAAGGTGACATTACTAATATTGAGTAAAATATGCTAAACCTAGGACGTAACTAGTTAGAGATTAAGGAAACAAGAGGCAGCTTGAAGGAAATAAGTTGAACCTAATAGAACCATTCTACTCGAACCTTGGTAAGGTAGACGCTGATAGGGTTGTCCGTTTGTAGAACTACCGAGAAAGTGTGTGTGTTGAGATACCTAAGATTCATGGATGGGCTGACTTACATGAACATTGACCTGACTCCACATTAATAATCCTTACGAAGATGGAGAAATTCAATAGGATTAATAAACCTATACTGTATCACGCGTATAACCTTAGTGTGACCTTCATTGCCTTTGGATATCTTAGAAAACCAATTTAAGGTCATGCTTCAATTACCATTGAATTAACAAGACCCCACACATAAAGATCACCGTGTGACCAGCAGGTGCAGTTAGCCGTCAAAGGGATATACCTATAATCAACAAGGAGAGTAAGTCCGTGCACGTAAGAATCGTCGTGCGATCAGCAGGTGCAACTTGACGACCGACTAGATTAGGAACGTCCCACGACCTCATCACTTAGATAATTCACTTAGAATAACTAGATGCGACATGTATGCTAATTAAATATCCAACAAGTAAATAGGGGGATTCGAAGAATCCTCTAACCACTGTTAGGTTTCTGCAACAAAAAACAGGTAAATTGCTCTATTGCAAATAGATAAAAATTCTTATCTCTTTATTTTATCGTCAACTTAAAATAAGTAACACGAGTTGTTTAGACGAAACGACAATATGGATACGATAGTCACTTATCACTTTATTACTTGGTAAACGATTTGGTATACTTTTATTTTAGTCCAAATTATAGAAGTATTTCTTGATATTTTTAACTTATGGTAATTTTATTTATTTTTTAATAATCTATAGTAATTTTATTGTTTTTCATGAAATGTTTTATTTTTAATTTTTTAATGTAATTTATTTTATTTTATTTTAGATTAATATTTATTATAGTTTCTAATTTTGGAAGTAGTATAATCCCACAAGGTGTAATCTAAAATCCCACAATCTTACGTGTTACCACTTACAACTCAAAATTAAATCCAAAGGGAAAAAGGATAACATGAGGAAAGGAAATTGGGGCAACAATAATGGTCAAGGCATATAAAATTTAAATACCGAACGGAAATTGCTTTAAGATTCTTCTCCATTATTTATTACAGAATTAAAGATGGTACAAAACCTCAATACCAACACATAGATTTTTGCATTTAAACAACAAAGCCCACACACATGTAGGAGCTAGAAATCGTGATGTATAAATCAAACAACCATACCATAAACTTCAATTATTAGGGTTTGCCAAAATTAAACCAAGTATACATTTACTTAATAATTAGGGTTTGCCAAAACGTAGCCCTCAATGGCCTTGATAAGTCCAGTTCCTTTGGCCTTAGTTTCCTCACGCACTGCATCAGATAGAACTGCATCACCTTTGGTGTGATATTTCAATGAAACCTTAATAATGGATCCACCATCAGAGCCAGCTACAATATTTGTCTCAAATTCAACTTTCTCTAAACTTTCATCCAACCCTGTTCCTCCTACTATGCTGTAGTTGTATCCCAAGTTTGCCTCATCGACTGCTTCTAATTTGTGTAGCACATAGTCGGTTTTTCCACCTACAATACATCCATCATAATTTATATAAGTTTTTTCATCAAAATATAAGTAAAGTTTGACTAAAAATTGTTTCAGTCAGTGATCAATTCTAACGTAGATATCATTAATCACTTGATTAGTTAAGTCTCATTTTACTATAACATTGTGTGAATGTTATAGTTGTAGACCACACAATTTGTTGGGGCGATTAGAAAAAGTTGATCTTACTATAATTATTGAATGCTATTCTATTTACAATTAAGTTATTATTTTTTGAAAATGAGCTATTTACCACTAGTTGAAAACATAGAAAATTTGATAATTTAATATTGACAAAAGAAGTATATATTGATAGTTGAAATTATTTTAACTAAATTTAGTGTTAATATGATCATTCTTTTCGTTTGAATATATTGGATCATGTGTCCCCTTATATATTTTTATTTCCATGAAAAATAGTTGTTTCTTCAAGCTTATTATTTATTTATAGACTCAGTTTATGTATTGTCATTTGTCTCCTTCAACTCTCAAAATCTATTTCAAAAATAAAAGTGAGTATATGATTTCTTAACATGCCTATTCAAATATAATTTAATTCAACAAGACACTTGAATTGAGTTACTAATTAACAAAGTTTATTTGTTTTAACAGGGACATAATATATATTCTTAATCAATTACCTTCGGACATGGATAACTTTTTGATGGTGCCAGGTCCTCCATTTCCTTCAACAATTTCAACACTCTGGGCAGCTGCAATCACCTTTGGGATGATTTCATCAGCATCTTTTGCAAGAGCTTTGTATAGTTTAGCTGGAGCCACAGTTGAAATGTGTTCATCATTGAAAACAAAAACACCCATGATATATATTGAGATAACTAAAAAGGATCAATATGCAAGAAGTAAATGAAAGGAGAAGTGTCTAATATGAATACAACTAATTTAGTTTGTGATGCTGTTATGACATGGTGAGGAGTGGTATTTATAGAACTTTGGTAGGACGTACCAATGGCTTGTTCGTAAATCTCACTTTATAATTAGTTGAAAACTAGCTCTTGAGGTCGTCTTTTTTTGACAAAAGCTCATTTATTTATTGGTGATAGTGATGTTTTAATATGATTTGTTTTCAAGTCAATGCTCTTTGGGCAGTATGGGTTACGAAAAACAATATGAAATCAATAGTCTCGCAGTATTCCACGACTCAGTGTAGACGGGATTCAAACTTGGAAAATTCGTAGGTGGGTAATATAATAGGCCCAGTTTGTTGTATCTTTTTTGAAAATAGATTTTTATATTGTTATGTCATTTAATCTTTTTGCTATAAGTTTTTTAGCGGGGAATTTTTTAAGGAAAGTTTTGATGAAAAATTTGTTTGAATAATTTATCTTATAATGTCATTCTAAATATTTTATTATATTGTTAAACATTTTTTTAGATAATAAAATTTTAAATGTGTTGAGGGTCTTTCCTCCTGAATCAGACACACAGAGGCTAGAGGTGATCTTCGTGATACTATTGTTTGTAGAGGGGCCCTTCCGGTTACTCATTTGTTGTTCGCAGATGATTGTTTTTATTTTCTTTTTTTCAAAGCAACATAAACTCATGCACATGTTATACAATCAGTTCTTGCTACTTATGAAGCTGCATCCGGCCAAGCTATCAATCTACCGAAGTCTGAGATTTTTACAGTCGCAGAGTCTCCGACACCCTACAACATTCGATTACCAATATTATGGGTGTGCAGACTGTTCTTGGCATCGGCAAGTATCTAGGCTTACCCTCGATGATTGGTAAGAATCATACATCTATTTTCTCTTATGTCAAAGATCGTGTGTGACATAAAATGAAAACATGGAGTAGTAAATATCTTTCGAAAGCGGGTCGGGAGGTTATGATTAATTCCGTTTTGCAGGCTATTCCATCTTATGTTATGAGTATTTTTATGTTGCCTCCGTCTATTATTTCTACCATAGAGAAGATGATGAATTCGTTTTGGTGGGGCCATGATGGGTCGAGTGGTCGGGGTATTCACTAGTTATCTTGGGAGAAGTTGTCTAGGCACAAGTCTCGTAGTGCATGGCATGAGTTTCAAGCACCTTACCGCATTTAATTTGGCCATGCTTGATAAACAGGCTTGGAAGTTCTTGTCAGACAATAGTTTTTTGTCCGCTTCCTTGGGAATAATCTTAGCTATGTCTGACGGAGTATCTTGCAAGCTCGCTTCATTGAAGGAGTATCTTGAACCTTGGTTGGCTAATGGAGCTCAACTTGATTTTAATATTCTGAATGCACATCTGCTGCGAAATTTTGTGGTTAATAGCTTATTTCACCCTCTTTCTAAATCCTGGAATGAGGAACTTATACATCAAGTCTTTGATTCTAATACGACAACTATTATTTTACAAACTTCGTTTCTTAACAAGTGGTGGAAGATAAATTGATTTGGAAAGTCGAGAGGAATGGTTAATATTTTGTCAAGAGTGCGTATTGACTATGTGTTGAGGAATTGGTGAACACTTCCCACTTCCAGCAACCTGGGTATTGGTATGGAATTTGGCGGTTAAAAGTCCCTCTGAAGGTTAAGAATTTATTGTGGCGTATACGTCGTGGTTGTTTACCTACACGGGTCCGGCTACAAGATAAAAGAGTTCATTTCCCCCTTGGTTGTTTTCTTTGTAATGGACCCCATGAAGATTTGCAACATATTTTCTTTGATTGCCCTTTTGCTTTGCAGGTGTGGCTTAAATCTGTGCTTTGGGATGCAATGAAACTTGCCTGCACAGACGTGAGTAGTGTTGCTGCCTCTATTTTCCATTTATTGCAGGTGCTTTTGCGTGCCGAGAGTCAACAAGTTGTTGCTCTATCATGGAGCTTGTGGAAGTACATAAAGTTACGACTTTGGCAAGGAGAGACCGAAATAGTTGCACATGTTGTGGATAGAGCTCGACATCTCATAGAGGATTAGACCATGGCTAATGGGCCCATAATTGAAGCTAAATGCAACAACACAGCTGGTCCTAATGCAGACGCACTTTCCATTACTTGGGCTGCCAAAAATATGGGGCAGCAACGTCACCTAGGTATCCTATTTCTTGGCAGCGACCTCGGTGGGGTAGAATGAAATGTAATGTAGATGCCTCTTTCTCGGCTGAACTGAATAAAACATGAATTGGTATGTGTATTTGTGATGAAGAGGGTGTGTTTATTCTCTCTAAATCTATATCATTGCCGGTTCTGCATTGTGTTAATGTTTGTGAAACCTTGGGTCTCTTTTATGCATTGGAATGGCTAAGTGATATGAGGTTAGAAATATGGTGAAGGGAAAGGATTCTACGGTTAGAAGAAGGAAGTTGGTGTCGTATGTTATTAATCTATAAAGGATTGCGAGGTTGTTAGAAAATGATAGAAATGCTTTGATTTGTTCAAAAGATTCACCTAAGGATTCTTCAACTAAGGGTGATGGTGCTTCGTTATCAGCAGGGTCTAAATCATCGGTAACCAATATGTTGGTAAGTCTGGAAAAATTATCAGTGTTAAGTGTGTGAATAGGTTTCAAACTTTATCACGGGGTAATAATTGTGGGGGAAATGAGGGTGATAGTTTGAGGGTTGAGAAGGAGAGGAGAGAGAAGGTAAGCATGAAGGTTAATGGGCGATGGAGGGGTGGATGAAGATTAGATTTTTTCTTATAATGTGAGAGGTCTTGGGTGGGGGTGGGGTTGGTGATCGAGAGGTGTACGATGATTTTGTGTATTCTAGAGACTAAGATTGAGGTTGCAGAGGATTTTGTGTGTGGGTCATTGTGGGGATTGTTGTCATCTGGTTTTACTTATAGACCTTTTGTAGACGCTTTTGGTGGTACTTTAACATCATGGGATACGAATGAGGTTGATTTTTGGGTTACTTTGAGTTTGGACAATGTGTTGGTGATAAAAGAGAAATTTATTAAGAATGATCTTAAGTTTTGTTTAGCTAATGTTTATGTTCCTTATGGAGGGGGAGGGTGCCAATTGTTATGGGAGCCTTTGGAAGGTCTGTTAGAGCGTTAGGTTGGACTCATGTTTAATGCTATTTTACCGCTAAAACAAATACATGCTTTTAAGAAAAAATAAACGTATAGTAAAAGAGTTAGGTTAATTTGTGTGCTAAGAACACAAGTCGACAATTAAAAAAAGATGTCAACAAAAAATTTGTATTGAAAAATTAAATTTTTAAACTTTCTAAGACATTACCCTTAAATAAAAAAAAAAACTTTAGGACAAGAAATGCACAATTTCTAAATATATGTTTTAAAAAGTTGTACATTTAACTTCTGAACTATAAATTGTTCATTAGTTACAAGTTAACTTTTCCGTACTAAATAGTGTGGTTTTGCACCCTTGGAGCTTTGTTTTAAAAATCGAATTTGTCATGATGATGACTCTTTGAAAAAATATTCAATTACTTTAATCGCTCAAATCAATTCAAGACAAACTTAACCAAACTATTTAAATAATTGTAGACAGTTTTGGTTAAAATTAATTCAACCAATAGAAAGTGATCATATGCACTGTTAGTTTGATGTGATCTAAAATTAAATTAAAATGACGGAAAGTGCTAGAAAATTCTTTTGCATTATTTATTACAGAATACAGATGGTGCAAAACCTTGTCACCAACACAACATAGGTTTTTGTTTTTAAACACCCAAAATAACACTCAAACCTCACAACATCAACACACATTCAACCATATCATAGTCTTAAATTATTATTCGCATGACACAACACAACCCAAATTAAAGCAAGACTTTAATTAGCTAGTAATTAGGGTTTGCCAAGACGTAGCCCTCAATGGCCTTGATAAGTCCAGTTCCTTTGGCCTTAGTTTCATCACGCACTGCATCAGATAGAACTGCATCACCTTTGGTGTGGTATTTCACTGAAGTTTTAACAATGGATCCACCATCAGAGCTAGCCACAATACTTGTCTCAAATTCAACCTTCTCTAAACTTTCATCCAATCCTGTTCCTCCTACTAAGCTGTAGTTGTATCCAAAGTTTGCCTCATCTACTGCATCTAATTTGTGTAGCACAAAGTCGGTTTTGCCATCTGCAATACCATCATCATAATTATTTATGATATAATTATTTAAAATAGTCCTGACTCACTTTTGTCTTTTGTGATGATTTGCACACGTGACACATGATTACTAATCAATTTTGTAGCAAAAAGTCTCTCCAAAATATTTTGTTTTTTAAAAAAGTTTCTGCAAAATATTTTGTTTCAGAACAAAATATTCTACTGGGACCAAAAACTAATTGGGATTAAAACCAAAACGAAACATATTTGCAGGGATTAAAACAATATTTTAGCCTTTTATTTTTTTACCGCTAAGAGAAATATGTCCATTCAAATAGAATTGAATTACTTTCTTTATTTTTTGCTATACCAGACTTTTTTTTGGTATAATAAATTTAACTTATCAATGAACCATCTAATCAAATTATTTTTTCGATAACAACTTTTCAATTTGTCACAGTTATTTATTGTATTGGCGAGCTCTAGTTGTTTGTCGATGAAAAACAATTTTATACTGAAAGTGGACATGCTCTTAGTATATATTTATATAGTATATGCTTTTAATTACCTTCAACAAAGGATAACTTCTTAATGGTTCCGGGCCCTCCATTTCCTTCAACAATTTCAACACTTTGGGCAGCTGGAATCACCTTTGGGACGATTTCATCAGCATCTTTTGCAAGAGCTTTGTATAGTTTAGCTGGAGCCAAGGTTGAGACATGTTCATCATTGAAAGTAAAAACACCCATGATATATATCAAGATAAAAAGGATTAATATGCAAGAAGTAAATGAAAGGAGAAGTGTATAATATGAATGCTTCTAATTTAGCTTGTGATGCGGTTTATGACAAAGTGAGGGATGATATTTATAGAATCTTGGTAGGACCTATTTGGAAATCTCACTTTGTTCAGCACAAGTAGGTCATTGAGGTTGTTGGTGAGTCTTGATCGTGAACTAGTGATATTTTAATATTATTGGGTCAATTAATGCTCTTTGTGCTGTATTAATTTGACAATATGTGAATTACTCTAGCACTCCATGACTCAAAAGGCCTTGGACCAGGAAGTTTCGGATTCTCACTTCGTTTGTGTTTTTGGAACAAGATAAGTGTATATTATTTTGTAAATGTTATTTGAAATTAAAAAAAAATATTATACTTTAAATTGAGATATACTATTCTCTCATCCTAAATTTATTATATAAAAAAGTGTAGAGGAAATCAATAATTACTGGTAGTATATTTAATTGAGTAAATCAACATTTTGGTCTTTGAAATTGTAAAAAAGTTAGATATTTAGTCTCTTAAATTATAAATTAGCAAGTTAGTTATTCAAAATGAAGAGTATTGGTTGATTAAGTCGTTACTTTTAATTTTAAACAATCTTAAAATTTCTATGTTTATATGTTTTGGGAGATATCTTATTAGACTAAATTCCTCAACGTAAATTAATCATCACTAAAATAGATGAATGCTACACACTAATAACATGGTTTCCAAAAAAAATATCTAGGTCTTTTGATAAGATATTTTGTTGGAAGAATTAAATTGATTGGTGTTTTTTAACTTAAAGGAATAAATTTTTGTTTCACAAATTCAATATATTAAGTTGTCAGCCACTTATAATTTTGAGTTCTAATGTTGATTTAACAATTTTTAACTTATTATTCCTACTAAAGTAAACTTTAATTTATTATTATTTTAAAAAAATATTAATTTTCTATTATGCATTTTAATATAATTTTTTTTTGACAAAGTATTTTAATATCATTTATCTACATAAGAAAAAGGACACCGACATGGCTATCCATATTTGCTTTTTCAGTGTTTTGTTGTATACAAACTATTTCATCGTATTTTTTATAAGCCAAGATAATCTATTGTATACTATATGTTGTATTTTTAAAAATATTCTATTGTATGCTATATGTTTTTTGACAAGATTGTATACTATATGTTGTATACCAAAACAAATATTCAAGTAGTATATTTTTAAATTTGAAGTTTGAAAAGATTGTGTTGTTATGAGCAAATTTGCATAAAATAATGTCTAATTAAAATTAGTAGCTAATGTTGGATTTTAATTTTGTATATCTAGATTTAAGTTTGATAAAGAATTAAGTTATTTTTCATTGTTCAAAGATATATTTGTCTATTAGATTTTATTTTTTTGAATGAATTCGTCTATTAGAATTTAGAATGTCCAACTATAATAATAATATAGACTGATGATCAAAAGACAGGTCCCACTAAAATTAGGTGTCATTCATAGCTATATGAGTATTTTTTTTTTTTACTGGACGAATCTGGCTTGGTTTAGCGATAGAGTACAAGTTTGTGACACAATTGGAGAGACAAAAATGAGTGACGGATTCATTTTCGTTATACAAAGTGGTTAGTGAACGAACCTATCAATGAGACTGTGACACTTGGATACTGATAGACGATAAGATTAGTTCAAAAAAAGAAGTAGAAAGGTGAGCAATGGGTAATCACTGATGAAGAAGGCTCATGGTCCGTATGTTAGCTCTATAGCATTTAAGAGGGGTAGCTTTCTAAGATCAACGTAAGTGTGGATCCTACATCAAAATTAGTACAAAAAAGAATTAAGGTAGATTATAATGTGTGTTTGGTGCATAAAATATAATCTCGGTTCCAAAATATATGTTGTAGTCAACTATTGCATATATGTTAATGGAAACAAATAAAACAACAACATCTTACACGTTGTTGTATTTATATATTAATTCAATATATTAATTCAAAAAATATGGTCAAAATAAACTATATAAATAGTGCATATTGTAAAATTGTGACATATATTTTAAAACGGATGAAATAATAGAGATGGTATCTCAGTTATTTTATTATACAATATAATTTACTTTTTAGATTTTTTGAATAACCGATGTTTGTGTTATATAATTAGATTAAATATACATATTTTGTTCGATGAATCTACAAATTGATTGTCTTGTATAAGTAGGAATGGAGTAATATAGTATGATATAAAGTAGGATAATGATAGAATATGATATAGCAATCATCATATCATATGTTTGACCCCACATGATAACAAATATAATAACATTATTTTGTCATATAATAAGTGGCAGGGTTAAAAATAATACTCAAAAGGGCCCTTTTATACACCCTTTTAAAATATAATAAAAAACTGTTTCAATTTGATTTAGTTGGAATTATGTGTGTGCCTGTAAGGAGGAAGAGGATTGGGGGTGAAGAAGATGAGGGAATTTAATATAGCTATGTTGGATAAATGGTGTTGGAGGATGTTAGTTGATAGAGTGGGTTTGTGGTATACGATGCTTGTAGTCTGGTGTACGGTCAGGAGGGTGGGATGTTGAAGGAAAGGGGCGTCGGTCTTCTAATTGGTGGATAGAAGTCGTGCGTGTCCGGGATGGTGGGGGTGGAGTGGGAGGTGGGTGGTTCAAAGAGTGTATTTCTAAGAAGGTGGGGGACGGTATGGATACATTTTTTTGGACTGATCCATAGGTAGGTGGAGTTCAGTTGGCGGTGCGGTTTAGATGTCTGTATGATTTAAGTGTTAATAAAAATTGTTTGGTGGGGGGAATGATTGCGTTGGGGGTGGAGAAGGGGGAGAGGAGGAGAGGCTTAGCAGTGGCGTAGGAGGTTGCGGGATTGAGAGGAGGACTTGGTTCGGGAGTGTAGGTTGATGTTGTCTGATATTGTTTTGCAGGTTTTAGTTTCAGGCCGATGGAATTGGCGCCTTGATAATAATGGTGGCTATTCAGTCCGTATTGTGTATCATATGCTTACTGCAGATGACAGTCAAGTGTTGGATACAGTTTCTAAGTTCATTTGGCACATACATGTTCCGGTGAAAATGTTTATCCTTGTGTGGCGTCTTCTTCGCAACAAGTTGTCTACCAAATCTAATCTGATGGCTCACGAGATCATCTCTCCTGAGGCGCAGGTGTGTGTGACTGGGTGCGGGGAAGTGAAAACGGCCAACACTTGTTCGTTTCTTGTACCATTTTCCGAGAGTTGTGGCATCTTGTCCGAGGATGGATAGGGGTCTCTGGGGATGATCCGCTTGACATTCATGATCATTTTCATCAGTTTATTTATCTGTCAGGCGGGTCGGTGACAAGACGATCATTTATACAACTTTTGTGGCTTTTATGTGTTTGGGTTCTGTGGTCAGAACGTAAAAACAGGTTGTTCCAAAACAAGGTGACTAACATGCATCAGCTGGTTGAAAAAATAAAAAACCATTCTTATTGGTGGATGAAGACGGCTAATGATATTTATGTGTTAGGGATTCACAATTGGCTTGCATGCCCTTTAGAATGTCTGGGCAATTGTTAATTGTGCTTTTTGTGTAGATTTTTTGTATGACTTTGGTTGCATTCAGTCAGCACATCTTGTGCTGACAATGTTAACATGTTTTTGTTGGTATATATAATTCGTTTTGCTTTTTCAAAAAAAAATATTCATTTAAATTTAAGTAATTTTATATAGGTTAAATTACAATTTTGGTCATTTAGGTTATTTCTAGATTTTTCTTTAACCCCTTAAATCTTTTATCTTTCATTTTGGTCCTTTATTTCTTTTTTTTCGTTTTATTTACATTCTTAAGTTTTGAAAATTAGATACTTTTGTTTCTTAAGTTATAAATCTTTAAGACATTTCAATTCTTAATAGGATAGACTAAAATTTCTAAAGTTTGTAACCTGAAGATCAAAGTATCTAGTTTATTGATTAAGTGGTCAAAATGAAACCAAAAAAACTTAAAGATTAATTCGCCAAACATTAATAATTTAAGAACCAAAATAAAGAGAGAGAAAAAACTCAAAAGACGTGTTGTGAAAGTGACTCAAAATTGGAGTTTTGAATCTGTCAAAATTAGGATCCGAATGGTGCTGTCCGGGATCCGAATTTGGCTGTGTGTTTTCATCCTTTTCTTTACGTGAAAATTCGGTGGCCGATTGGAGGAATTCGGGGCCCGAATTTGCTAGCAGAAAATAAAACAGAATCTTATTTTTGGGCTCAGATTTGTTCCAATTTTATGAGAGATACTTACTATAAATATAGGCTTTGTATCAGAGTAATCCTTGAGATAGAAGGTGCTGAAAACAAGGGTTTAGAAACAAATAACAAACTAGGGTTTTAGAGAGATTTCTCTAAGCGGGAGACACTAGGGTTGTGATTGATTCACCTTGGGAAACACTATTAGGATTAAGTCTCTTGGTCACGGGAAGAGATTGGGACTTTGGGTAGACTTAGGTTTGAAGACTTATTCTTGTAACCCTTTTATATCTCTTTTGTAAAGTTACTCATCATTATAGTGGAACAGAAGACTACTCTCTTCCCCACACTAGGTCAGTATTGGACCGAACTGGGTAAACAAATTTTGTGTGTTCTCTCTTTCTTTTCTCTCGCTATTTTCTACTTTTGCTTGTGTTTAATTTTTATCCACTTTGATATTGGTTGCTTGATTACTTTTCTCCACACATCAAGTATTTTATTATTGTGGTTGCTTGATTACTTTGCTCCACACATCAAGTATTTTATTGGAGTAGTTTTTTAACGAATTCACAAAAATTGACGTCTGTCGTGGGGCAATGATCAAACGATAATCAACTACCATGAGTTCGAAGTGGAATATTGAGAAGTTTACCGGAGATAATGATTTTTGGTTATGGAAGGCAAAGATGGAAGCAGTGTTAATACAGCAAAAGTGTGAGAAAGCTTTCAAGGATGAAGGTGCGTTACCGGTCATCATGTCACAAGCGGAGAAGATCGAGATGTTGGGCAAGGCCAGGAGTGCCATTATTTTGTGCCTCCGGAATAAAGTTCTGAGAGATGTAGTGAAGGAACCAACCACGACATCGATATGGTCAAAGTTGAAGTCTTTGTATATGACAAAGTCTTTGGCTCATCGGTAATTCCTAAAACAACAACTCTACTCATTCAAGATGGTGGAGTCAAAGACCATAATGGAGTAACTTACAGAGTTCAACAAAATCCTTAATGACTTGGAGAACATTGAGGATGTGGGTGCTTTTGTGGTGTGTTGTTTGGAGGATGAAGAAGGTGATGTTTCTCACCTTGTGAATGATGTCTTGTAGAGCGGTGGTCGTATGGAGAGACGTTAAACACTCAACATTAGTCTGGAGATGAGGTGGTAAGAATACTCATGGTCAGCCTGGAGAGGCGTTGGTAAGAATACTTGTGATCTACCTATGAGGTGGAGTTTCAAGGTGGAAGACATAGTGAGATGTACGCATTTGGAAGTTGAGGTAGAAAAAGCTCAGTTTGAGGTAGAGTTGAACACATTGGGAATGGTACGACTATGGAGGACCTTTGGTGTTATGCTCTAGTTGTGAGAAATTGAATTTTCGTAAAGACGAAAGGCATTCCGGAGGTTGAAGAATGTATAGCATGGCTTGTGGGATTACCCTAAAAGACCAAGGGTTATTGGATGCAAGTGAATCTTCAGGAGGACGGATTTGATCACTCCGGGAGCTGAAGAGGTATGGTGTAGACTTGTGGAACTACCTAAAATTTCTAGTGTAGATGAATGCAATAATCTTCAAGAAGGCAGAAGACATTCCGATGGTTGAAGAGGTTAAGGTGGAAACTTTTGGAGCTACATGGTGTAGCGGGAAGCAAGGGTAAGAGCAACATGGTGGTTGATGTTAAATTGGCATCCTCACTAATTTAGAGTCAAGGTGGAGATTGTTGTGGAAGTGACTCAAAATTGGAGTTTTGAATCTGTCAAAATTGAGGATTGAATGATGTTGTCCGGGACCCGAATTTGGCTGTGTGTTTTCAACCTTTTCTTTATGTGAAAATTTGGTGGCCAAATGGAGGAATTCAGATCCCAAATTTGCCAGCAGAAAATATAACATAATTGTATTTTTGGGTTCAGATTTGTTCCAATTTTATAAGGGATACTTTTACTATAAATATAGACTTTGTATCAGAGTAAACCTTGAGATAGAGGAGGCTGAAAACAAGGGTTTAGAAACAAATAACAAACTAGGGTTTTAGAGAGATTTCTCTAAGCGGGAGACACTAGGGTTGTGATTGATTCGCCTTAGAAAACACTATTAGGATTGAGACTCTTGGTCACGGGAAGAGATTGTGACTTTGCGTAGAATTAGGTTTGAAGAGTTATTTTTGTAACCCTTTGATATCTCTTTTGTAAAGTTATTCATAATTATAGTGGAACAAGTGGCTGCTCTCTCCTCAGACTAGGTCAGTATTGGATCGAACTGGGTAAACAAATTTCGTGTGTTCTCTCTTTCTTTTCTCTCGCTGTTTTCTACTTTTACTTGTGTTTAATTGTCATCCACTTTAATATTGATTGTTTATTACTTTACTCCACACATCAAATATTTTATTAATGTGAGTTTTTAACAAATTCACAACAAAACAAAACGAAAATATAAGAAAAGGGACAAAAATGGGGTGGCCATGAGCCCATGACCTTAGCAAGCCGCCCCTAGTTTTGTATGAATTATTATGATTATACTATTCGCAGATACTCCTTAAAGATATTTGATTTTAGAAAAGAAATTATAGAATATTATAGTGATAGTACAAAACTTAAGTTTATGTTCTAGAATGAATTATAAATATCTGACTTAGTCTAGTCATAATTATCCACGTATTAATAAGAATGAATTCTGGTTGGATTCAGTGGATTGTTCACGTAGCGACAGACAGTAAACGAGTTTTCATATGGAGACAATAAACAAATCAAATCACAACGAAATCATACGACAGTTTTTGACTGGATGAGATCATACCATTTAGGGTGTGTTTGGTAAAAAGAAGCTATAAGCTAGCTGATAGCTGATAAGCTAGCTTATAGCTGAAAAGCTAGCTTATAACTGATGGCTGATAGCTGATAGCTCATAGCTGAGAAGTTAGCTGATTAAAATAAAAAGTGTTTGGTAAAATTAGTTGTTGAAGTAGCTGATAAATATAAAATGACGTAAAAGGGCATGTTTGTGTTTTTCATTATAAATCATATATACAATTTTTATTACTTAATGTATTTCTTTTTCAATGTTTAAATTTATTTCAAAATATTTTCATCTCCTAGATGATAAATGTACTTATTAATTCAATTGACAATTTTTATTTAACAAAACTTTCTTTCATGAATTTTACTTAAACTAAACTTGCATCACTATTTATTGTAAATTTTATATAAAATTATCTATCATTGAATTAAGAGCATGTAAAAAGGAACGTGAACAAGAAAATTTGAAAAGCCATACCATGATGCTAACATGATGCAAAACATTGGCAGTTATGGGTAGTTTTTTTTAATTAAAATTAAATTAAACTAAATTCATAAAAGGTTAAAATTGGAAGAAAATATAAAAAGCTAAAAGCTAAAAGCTCAAAAGCTACTTGAATTAGCTTCTCAAAAAACATTATAAGCTAACGAAAAAAGCTTTTTACCAAACACGACTCATTCTACAAAAACAAGCTTATAAGCTAGTCCAACAAGCTATAAGCTAGCTTATTTGTGTTACCAAACACAGCCTTAATACTTCAATTGCACTTCTGCGTTCATTCCTTGAATCACACTGATTATTTTTGTGAGAATATCTCACATAGATACAAACATAAATAAAATTAAGGTTTTGTTAACCGATGTCTCCGGAGTATTGGTTAAGAAGTTAAAAGTAGAAAGAAAAAATATAATTTGCATTGACAAGAATAATTTCTTAACTTTTAAAATATAGATTACACAATTTTCAAAAAAACATTTTTTTTAATAATTCCTTAACCTGTGTTCCGGGGCATCGGTTAACATTTTCGATAAAAATTATTTAGGCACACATGCTGAAATGAATTAAATTAAATGATAAGTAAATTAGTCAAATCATTCAACATTATTAAACCAATTTATCTTTAAAAAATAAGCATTTATGTGAGTGTGTCTAAACTTTTAGCATTTGTGTTTGTCCTTAAGGAAGACTTTCTCTATTTTTGTTACGATATTTTTTATAGGAGACATATTGGTTAAAAAATTTATATATTTGTTGATCCATATTCTCTTATGAAAAGAGATCATTTTAATATTTTTTACAAAGTATAGGCAAATGTCATTTTAATTTTTTTTACAAAGTATAGGCAAATGTCTATTAATGTCACGAAGATGTTTGACTATGTCTTTACCATATAATTTTGTTTTAAAGAAAATTTATCTGTTTGAGTGGAAAAGTAGAAATTTGTCTTTCAGGTGGTCGCTTAATTCTCCTGCAGTCCGTTTTATCTTCTCTATCTGTCTACGCTCTTTCTTTCTTCAAAACTCCGTTAGGTATAATCTCCTCTATTGAATCTATTTTAATAAAAAAAAATTGGGGTGGGGGTGAGGATCATACGAAAATTGCTTGCGTTGACTGAAACTCTATTTGCACGAGTAAGGAGTTAGGTGGTTGGGGAGTGAGGTGGTTGAAGGAATTTATTAATGCACTTTTATGCAAATGGTGTTGGAGGTGTCTGGTGGATAAGGAGAGATTGTTGTTTAAGGTGTCGTCCTCTCGTCACGATGAGGAGAGAGGGCACATTAAAGAACGGGGAGGGATGGTTCCACGTGGTGGAGGGAGATTATGAAGATTAATGAATGGATTGGTGGAGAGGGGGCGGTGGTTTGAGGAGAGTATTCAGAGAACAATTGGTAATGATTTTTCTACTTACTTTCAGACTGACTGTTGTGTGGGGGTGGTTCCATTCCAGGAGATGGTTTAGGCATCTTTTTGAATTATCTGTTCATAAGGACATGACGGTGGCAAAGATGTATTCCTTAAGTTGGGGGGATGGAGGGGATGCTTGGGGGTGGAGGCATCATTTGTTAGCTTGAGAGGATGATATAGTGGGGGAGTGTAGGTCTTTGCTTGTTAATGTTACTTTGCAAGACCTTGTTACAGAGGTTTGGCAGTGGCATCCTAATAGGGATGATGACTATATCGTTCGTGGTGTGTATCAAATGCTTATGCTCCAGGAGATGCATATCCATGATGAAGTGTCCGAGACTGTTTAGCATAGAACAACTCCTTTGAAGGTTTCAATTAGTGTATGGCATCTTTTACGCAACAGATTGTCTACAAAGGATAACTTGATGCGTCGCGGCATTATTCCGAACGAGTCTCAATGGTGTGTGTCTAGTTGTGGTCGTTATGAATAAGCTGATCACCTTTTCATTAATTGTCCTATTTTCGGAGCTCTTTGGCAACATGTCAAGGCGTGAATTTGTGCGCATTCAATGGATCCCCAACAGATTATGGATCATTTTACTCAGTTGCTTATTCTTCAGGTAGCTTTAAATATCGTCGGTCTTTTTTGCAACTTATATGTCTTTGCATTATTTGGGTGTTACATAATGAAAAGAATAACAATCTTTTCTCCAATAAGGCTAAAACCATTATGCAGCTTCTGGATAAAGTTAAAATGACTATCTTAGACTGGCTGAAAGCTAAAAATATTTGTTTTCCTTTTGGTTAGCATATATGGTGGCAGCAACCACTCAGTTGCTTATTCTTCAGGTGGCTTTAAATCTCGTCGGTCTTTTTTGCAACTTATATGCCTTTGCACTATTTTGGTGTTACAGAATGAAAAGAATAACAAGCTTTTCTCCAATAAGGTTAAAACCATTATGCAGCTTCTGGATAAAGTTAAAATGACTATCTTAGACTGGCTGAAAGATAAAAATATTTGTTTTCCTTTTGGTTACCATATTTGGTGGCAGCAACCCCTAGTTTGTTTGAGGATTGGTTGACTGTCTTTTCTTTCCTTCAGGTTTGTAATTGTACTCTTGCTCTGCTCTTATGGGCACACCTTGTGCTAGAGAATATATTTTATTTCTTTTGGTAATATAATTCATTTTTGCTTGTTAAAAAAAAATTCAAACTTAAAATTTATATATGTTACCACTATTTAACACCAAGTGTTTTGTTCGGAATAAAGAAAGAGCTTCTATTGTGGATTTCAACCTGCAAGCCTTTTCAATATTTAATATGTGTGAATTTTATAACTATCTTCTTTATAATTTCATTTTGATTTCTTAAAAAAATAAATATAACTTGTATTATTTTTTAAATCAATAAATACTTTATGAAGCTAATATTTTCAAAAGAGTGTTTTCAACTCGATGATTTATAACTTTGGAATTATGTGAAAAAGTTTCAAAAGAGTGTTTTAAAGGACGGCCAAGTTTCTAAATTGGCAACCTACGCATAATATTTTATGCTTTCACATATTTTTTTTTTTTATGCTTTCACATTCTTAGTCATAGAACTTTCGATTCCTTTATTCATTTTGTCCCTACCTTATAATCCGACTGAACGAATATATCGAATTGAAGTCCATAGGTTTACATTATTCTAAGCATTTACATGAATATCGAATTTGGAGTATTTTTTTTCTTCTTTTTTTATACAATGGATTTTGGAGTTGTTTTTATGTCTTTGAATAATACTATTATCTAATTTGAAAATTAACCGAGAATTCGACTAATAGCACTCAAAGTAATTCTTTTTTATTCAAGTGATTACACTAGGAAATAAGTTTTGTCCCTCAGTTGTGGGTTGCATAATTCTCTCTTAAGAGTTTAATTAAATACAAAATTTAGGGATTTTGGAAACTAAGCTAAGAAAAACAACGGTAAAATAAGAAACAAACACATATAAAAGAAAATAAAAATTATAATTTGGTTGATTGAATGTGTCTAAGTCAAAACTTACAAGTGGTATTTATAAACGATGTGATGGAGCACGTGCTCCTATAGGCCATGAATACGACCTACAAAGATAGGCTATACCTTTTGTTATTCAACCCAACTCATGTGCCCCTGTGTTTATGATCGTTGTTAGGTGTACGTGTAGGGGAGGATCTGAACATAAAATATTACCTGGGCTAAATTTTTTATCCAATAACTAAATAATACTAAATTTTAAAAAAAGTATTCTTAAAATAGTTGTAGCAACTAAAATTACAAATAAAATGCTCTATCATCTATTTTTTTGAAAATGAGATAAAATTATATTGTTACTAATTGTTCTAAGAACATAACTTTCGATATATGTTACAAGTCGATCATCTAAACAATTGATACAATATGCCTTTAAATTCTACAAATCAAATCAAATTCTACAAAACCTAAAACCAAAAATCAAATTTCTCCCAGTACAATATGATATTCAAATTGAAACCACAAAACCGCTGATATTAATCACATAACCATAAATCAAATGATAATAATCCAAACAATAGATAACATACCACAAAACCTAAAGCCTAAAATCACAACTCAATTTTCAATGAGAGTATATCTTAAAAAAAGAGAAGAGAAAACCTGCACCATAACAAGACATGGAAGGAAGGAAACAATTTCCTATGCTGAAAGGGAAAGAAGGAAAACATGTAATTTGGCCGAGAGAAAAAAGGAGAGGTGCCTGTAACAAAACAAGGGAGAAGGAAAAGAAGGAAAACATGTATTTTGAAAGTGATGGGTTGGACTGAGAGTTAGTATGTTTTTGAAAAAAAATAGTTTTTAAAAAATTTGGGATGGGCTGGTGTGGCAGCCTTACACAAATCCACCTGTGGCACCCCACGTTTGACCTCCCCCCCTTTTCGTTTTGACACTTTTTTGCATCCATCCATCCATCCATCCCCCCCTCTCTCTCTCTCTCCTAACAACTTTGATTATTTTTAGGCGTACCACTGCAAGAAACCTGACATTTATTGACAGCCGAAAACCGTAGATAAATGTCTTTTGGCTGTAGGTATAGCCCAAAATACCAATACCCACGGCCGTTTCTTCCGTGGTCATTACCATACTCATACTAACGGATTTTTTCCGTCAATATAGGTTTTACCTACGGATTTTGGCCATAGGTATAGATATTATTCAAAACAGAAAAAATTACCTAGCATCTCTATTTTTTTTAAAAAGGATATGCCTCTCTATTTAATCGAAATTTTATGTTTCAAAAATTAATTTAATTAAAAGCTAAATACAATAAATTAAATAAAGGAATTTATGAAACAAAACAATAAAACTTAAATTATTATTTACAATGGATATGTCAAGTATTACAAGCATGTCAAATTACCAAACAGTTAAAAATAACAACCTATGAATATAATAATTTGATTTATTTTCATCTGGATTCAAAATCTAGTACAAATGGCAATAACAACAAGAAGCCACCCTTAATTAGAAAAAAACAATAAGCATGCAATTAGACGAAGATCCAATTTGCTACCCTTAATCTTCGAGGTACCCTTGTCTCTTTGTCAAATTGAATTCCAAATCATGAATTTGAGACAACTAAATCATAAAAAAAGGACATTTGAGCGGAAAAAGGTTTAATTCAGAAACATGTGTCAACTCTAGTATGAAAAATTAGAAACACTATTAATCATTTATGTAGTCAAGTACACCTCTTGTGTCAATTGTTATCTATAGATGACATATTAATCATTGCATTCTATATTTCCATTCCATAGGTAGTCAAGTATAACCAAATAGTTGATTATCAAACCTGATATTTTTTATACGATGCAACCAAATGTTAAAAAAACCAGATCATAAACTTGCTAAAACTACTAGGAAAAAAAAAATTAGTGAGGGAAATTTAGAGAAGAAAAACGTGAAATCCCTCTCTAATTCTGTCACTAAATTTTGCGACCAATAAATTTATGAGCGATTTTACTTTTTCGTCACTAATTTCCCTCCCTAAACGGAATGCTCTGTCATGAAATGGGAAGGACCCCATTCTTTTTTGCTATAAAAATATAATATGATAGTTCAATGCAGTAACTAAAAGCTACTTTGACTATAGTTACAGACAATAGTATTTCTGTAGGTATATCTTCCCTATACCTATAGTTTTCTGGGCCGTCCCTAAAACCTTCGTAGGTAAATGGAGATTTTCTTGTAGTGATATAAACAAATGTGTTATGAGTCAAATTAATATTTAGCTTGGTTGAGAGATAATATGATGCAAATAAGAATTAATCAACTTAAAACCTCATTGCACAACTGATTTACCATTCCAAATATGCTACGTCAAACATAGCTTGAGTTGTGACAAATGCTTGAATAAAAAAAAACATATTCAGGATAATATTTAACATTTAGGACTAAGTTACATAAACTTGTGATTAATTTGTAGCCTTGTTTTCCAAGCATAACGAGATTAAAAAACCTTGAGACTTTTAGTCCCATAGCTGGTGCATACTTCTAGAATTAACCCTCTCTAATTAGTGAGGGAAATTTACTCCCAACATAGACTTTTAATCATAAAATTACTAACACCACTAGAAAAACAAAAATTAGTGAGGGAAATTTAGAGTGGGAAAACGTGAAATTCCTCTCTAATTCCGTCACTAAATTTTACGACCAATAAATTTATGAGCGGTTTTATTTTTTCCATCACTAATTTTCCTCCTTAGTTTTGATTTTTCTAGTAGTGTAATGAGTAGTAATAACACATTGTGAAATGCCGAAAGATGGACATAACATATCTATGTACCATAACCGGAATGCTCTGTCATGAAATGAAATGGGAAGGGTCACCCTTGCTTTTTTACTATAAAAATAGAATATGAAAATTCAATACAGTAACTAAAAGCTACTTTAACTATAGCTACGGACGATAGTATTTCTGTAGGTATATCTTCCCTATACCTACAATTTTCTAGGCCGCCCGTAAAAACTTATGTAGGTAAATGAAGATTTTCTTTTAATGATATAAGCAAATGTGTTATGAGTTAAATTAATATTTAACTTGGTTGAAAGATAATATGATGCAAATAGGAATTACTCAATGAATAGGTTAACAATGTCTTGTAAAATAGAAATATATCCTCCCCGACTTGCAAATCATTAATCAATCATTAAAACATGCCAAATAAATTATTCCAACGATAACTTTGCTTTCATGTTCCAATACTCAACTTGAAACCTTATTGCACAACTGATTTACCATTCCAAACATGTTACTTCAAACATAGCTTGAGTTGTGACCAATGCTTGAATAAAAAGAAAAAAATATCATACTTAAGATAATATTTAACATTTAAAATTTAAGTTACATGGATATAGCCGGTGCATGCCTCTAGAATTAACAACCAACCAACCCCCCTCATGGCCCATCAAAATGAAATTCAACATTTTCTCAATCTCCTTAATAAGCGAATGAGTTGTAAAACACATTTAATCAGAATCTCTCTATCTACATGAGACGATGTTCTTTAATTATAGCCTAGTGGTTTAGTTGTGTGTATATTTTATGTGGATTTTCAGGTTCTAACCCGTGCCACCAAATTTACCCTCTTATACATGATTATTTGAGCATGTCTTGACCTTTAGGTCTAATGACACAACTTGATGTCCGGTTGTCTTATATTTAGGTATAAGTAATGTCATATATATATATATATATATATATATATATATATATATATATATATATATATATATATATATGTGAGAGAGATATTGAAACATGTTTTTTTAATCTCCATAAATAAAATATATCTCTTTTAACCTTTAGTCCATGGCTCAATCAGTCAATTACTAAATATTTCATCTTATCTTATATTAATTTTTTTTTGGAAGGTTCCAACATCTTTAATCAACTTGTGTTCGTTTTACATCTTAACACTCGAATTGCAACACATCAATTTTCTTCAAATAGAAAAGCATTCTCATAACTCATACTTAGGCTTCATCTTACAACCGAACCTTGATCTGGCTGCTATTAATTTGGACCATATAGCCAAGTTCTTATTAATCCTAATTAAACACATTCAATAATCAGGATTTGCCAAAAGGTAACCTTCAACAAGCTTTACAAGTCCTTCAACCTTTGCTTTACCAGCTTTCAACTCCTCCTCACTTAGATTATAATCACCTTTGGTAAAATAATCAACATGTACATTCCTAATGGATCCTCCATTTGGTCCTTCCACCAATTGGCTCTTGAATGAGACTTTCTCCAATGTGTCAGCCAAGCCAGTGCCCCCAATAATGCTAAAGTTGTACACAAATTTAGTCTCATCAATTTCATCTACTCTGTGTAGCACATACTTGGTCTCTCCACCTGCATTCATCAAATTGACTCATTTCATATTTCTTTAATTTAAATCAACTATGATTATAAATTATATCAAAAAATTATTTTCTTATGAAATAAATTTAGAGTAATAGACACTCCTTGAGAAATCAATTATTTGTTGTTTGATCAAATACTATGTGTACAAAAATAACAAAACAACCATCCGTCAAGCCAAAAGTTCAATCTATATTACTATAACATTTTTCCTCTTTCACGAATTAACCACTAATATTTGTCTATAAAAAAATACTATGATAATGGTTTCTCATTAAAAACAATCATAACATTTTTCTTCGTCTTATGATGATTTAATTTGGATATGTTAAATAGTCTCTTATTGGATCCAAAATGTTCAAGTATATGAGAATATCACGATATAAGTAGGTCCAAATTATGGTCTAAGGAGACAGAGTTCAAATCCTCTCAGACAGCCGTAAAATAATCGTTAATTTTTTTTGACAAAGTAAAATGATTGTTATTATCACATTAATTAATTATAATTTTCACAAATCCAATTTTAATAAATAAAGATTAGCAATTTTAATTGAGGATTTTTTCCTACAAAAGTTATGACTTTTCACTCTATCAAGGAGTAAAATCCTAACTCTAATGTCATGGAATTAAAAGATAACATTTAATTACGGGTTAACGGTGATTTATCCCGCTCTTATATATGTCATTTTCGGTTTTACATCCTGTAATTTTTTATTTATTTATCCTTATGTAGGAAAAATAATTGTTTTGATTTACCCTTTAATAGGTCATTCAAAAACCAAAATTTATGAAAGAAAATAAAAATTGTTTTGATTTACCCCTATTACCCATTTAATTACTAACCTTCAATTGTGGTGAGCTTCTTGATTGTTCCAGCACCACCAGTTCCTTCAGTGAACTCAATACTTTGGATCACTTCCACAAGCTTTGGGAAGAGGTTATGAAACTCTAATGACATGGCTTTGAAGAGCCTAACAGGGGGAACAGCAGCAGGGGTAGCATACTCCTGAGTTTGTACACCCATGATGAAGATTTTCAACACAAAGGGACTATGATTATGAGAAGATGTTAAGGTTTGTAGCTGCTGTGTAAATTCTGAGGTGTTAAGAGATTAACATAAACATTGTTATATAATGTATTATTTGGTTGGTGTTGTTGCATGTGTACTACCACCATATGAGGGTAGGTGAAATTAAGCTCAGTATGTGTTTGGTGGTGTCTTTTTTTTTTCTTATTGGAATAGTATCTGGTGATAAGAAAATATAAATTGGAGGAATTTTCAGGGTGAACAAGGATTAGTCAAAGATGGCGGATTTATAAATATAGTGGTTACAAAACATTGAGGCGGTTTTTGTGAGAGACAAAGGAAACAATTATCGATGCGGTGGCTTCAAATATATGCATTATATACTAGACTAGACTAGATATATTTAAAAGTTCTCTCAAAATAAATATATTATAAGAGTTTGTATAACTCAATTGATTTGAATTAAAGAATAAGAAATTGAGGATGTTTGATTCAAACTCGAATAAAGAGAAAAACTAATCTAAGAATTGATGATTGACGTAATAACATTGGTCATTTCAAATTAAAAACTATACTTTATGCTATATTATTTTAGAAGACTTTATCTATATTATCATTGATGTGGGGGACGAGTGACTACGACGATTGACCGTTCCAAAGCCAAGTTATATCGTACAATCTTAATCATGTAATGTAATATATGTATATGAAAATAGACTTTTTTTTAATGGCAATAGACTTAAAAATAGAGTATTATTTTCAAATTTTAACGTAGTTTTAATGTTTTTAATATTAGAGCATCTAGAATAGAGAAACTCAATTTTCAATTTTGAATACTTAAATGAGTCTCACATGTATACATCATTAATTTATAATTTTTTAATAGTCATGTCTAACAAAACATTCATTTTCTCCAAATCAGTATCTCACACAGAAGTCTTAAACGGAACACACTAATCATCCATCAATAACTTTATATTAATACATTTCATGTTTTTAATAATAGAGATATCTGGGACCCACAGATAAAGTGAGTGCTTAGCTGAGACATTCAACTCATTAGGTTATGATAATTGAATTTGGCAAGTGCATGAATTCATTTTTAAGTAATAAATAGTAAGTATAATCGACTCCATGAGGATTGTCATTTCAAATAAGCAACTAGCTAAACTTATTAAAAAAATAATAATAAATAGAGGGAGTTTGCAAGTTTGATTTGATTGTGCAAATCAGTTGAGTTTAAATTAAAGGTCCCGTAAGTGTAACTCAGTTGCTAGCTACCGAGGATAATTTGTGCAGGGGTTGGGGCTCGAACCCTGAATTCCCCACTTCTCCACATATTATGTGTGTGAATCTAGCCACTAGGCTACTTGACCAAAAAAAAGTCATGGTTGCAGATTTTAGCGGCAATTAACTTTCTTTAAATCTCCTCTATTTCCTTGTTGGATTAATGCAAGCAATTATCAGTTATGAAACAAGGGTTCTATTTAAGTGGTTATTTCGATGAAATCTAACATCCCAGATGCCACGTTGTTCCTTAATCACCCTACCCTTACCTGTCCCTATAATAGATTAATTGATAGGCCTAATTAGATCTTACTATGGGAATAAAATAAAACATAATTGAATAAAAGACTTATGAATGAAATCCAACAAACAAATAGAAGTTCATCTTAGAACATTAATTAATAGGTGTTTAATTACTCATTGTAACTAAAGACAAATTAAAAAAGAAATAAAACATACTCTATGAACAAAGGTTGATGGGAGACTTCTCTGTTGATGCTCCTAGCGTTTGCCTTCCTCTAAAACCGCCAAGTTATGAATGAAAATTTGTGAGTGAAAGCTCTTATATTTATATACAAGTTTCGAGTTGGGTTTGAGTTGAAAAATTGCGCTTTTCCCTCAAACTCGCATAAAATAACAACAAAATGTTGTTTTTTTTACGTAACCGCATGCGACCCACGCGTGGGTAGGTGTGCCTCGCGTGTGTCAGCCGAATCCCACATGCCGGAGGCACACGCTTCGTGCGTGGATCCATCCCTCAATGTTGTTTTGCCTTTTTTTTATTATCTTTTTGAGTGTTTTCTTCATCTGAATTGGTTTGAGATCTTTAGACAGAATTCCCACAACTTGTAATGTCTTCAAATGCCTCTTCTATCTTCATCCTGTGTCTTTCATTTTTTATGATGTGTCTTGATTTCTCAATTTACATGATTCTGTCGTAAAATACTTCAGAAACACCTTTGAATTGCTTGGTCTATGGAAGAACAAGAATAATTGCAAGACTTGTTAAGGAAATTTCATTAGGATTAGTGAGGCTGGTTAAGGAAATTTGGTGGTTATTGATTTTTCTAGATTGTTATAGACTTATAGTAGTAGATAGAGAAACGACAAGTAAAAAGGAATATGTGGAGTATTATTATAATTTTATTGAAGAAGAGAGGTACACATATGACTTACAATCTCACACTCACACTTATGCAACAAAAGGAAAGGGATAAAAGAAATAGAGAATTACATTGGCACCCAAATTAAGCACACTAGTGTAACAACATTTATAGAGCAAGCAAACACTATATGCTTTAGTTGTAATTAGGATTAGCCAAACAGTAACCCTCAAGGGCCTTGAAAAGACCATCACCCTTAGCTTTGCCACTCTTGAGTTCCTCTTCACTAGGTGCAGCATCACCTTTGGTGAAGTATTTCACACTAAGCTTTGCAATGGATCCACCATTTGGACCTGCAGACAATTTAGCCTCAAATGAAATCTTCTCTATTGTGTCTGGAAGGCCAACACCTCCAACTATGCTGTAGTTGTAAGCCAAGTTAGCATCATCTACCAAGTCCACTTTGTGCAACACATGCTTGGTCTCACCATCTGCATATTGATCCGTTTCACAATCACAAAATCAAACATAATTTTTTTAAACTCAAACATAACAATTAATTATTAATATTTGACTATGAAAAATAGCATAAATATTTTTATTCCAACCTTCAACGAAAGTAAGTTTCTTGATGGTTCCGGCGCTACCGTTTCCTTCAACAATTTCAACACTCTTGATGGCATCAATAACCTTTGGGATAAGGTTATCAGAATCTGTAACTAGAGCTTTGTAAAGTGTAGCAGGAGCTACATTAGAGGTGGTTTCATCGTCAAAATTGAAAACACCCATGATGGTAATGTATTAAAATGCTAGGCAACAAATAATTAATCAAGAAGTTGATTGCTTGCCTGTGTGGTTTATGAATGTAGTTATGGCTAGTATTTATAGGAACTGAAGTTGTATTGTTTGGACTTTAGATAGCCAATTAGATAAAGATGATGACTAATATCAGGTTGTTGGAACAATTTTATTCACATTGAGATATGAATTTGAATAAAAAATATATAGCTTTTTAAATTTTATAAAAAAAATTATTTGGGTTCACAAAATTCTTGATATACTATTCATTCTCTAAGATCAGTCAAATTTCATATTATTCTTGATATAATATTCAAAGAACCACAAAAGCTACGGCAATATATTCAAAATCTAAGTACTCTTTGGTTGAATGTCACTAGATTTCTGTTTTACACGATCAAGTGCAAACCCAAAAAAGAAGAGGATTTTATGTTATTTATTATAAACAATTCAATCTCAAGACGCCATTCTAGAATCCTCACTAATAATATTATTATTTTTTTACAAAAAAAGTTTTGTTTTTTTAATAATACTAGTACTTTAGTTGGAAATATTTAGTGTATTTAGTTTGTTTTAAGGGATTTAGTGCCGACAAAAATTGTTCCGAATAAAATGATATAGTTATAAATGGGTTACATCTTTTGAATAATTAAAAATACATTCATGTACATGTGAGTTTTTTTATTAAACAAGTCAATAAATTATATTAACACCGCTATAGCAGTCTTCCCAGCATAAAGAGTACCGAAGAGACCATTAAAAATAGTACAAAATTATATTAACACTGATATAGCCGTCTGCCCAGCATAAAGAATACCAAAGAGACCACTAAAAATAGTACAAGCCGTTCAAAAGTTTACACAATGTGGACTAGCCAATGTCTAAACACGACAAAGGGCTTGCCCACCACAAATGTTCACAAATTACAAACACAATATTTTTTTCCTTAAGCCACCACAATGAATGAGACTTTACTTTATATAATGAGTGGAATATGCATTCCACAAAGTCCAAATAGTAAGGAGCCAAACTAGTTGGAGGAAAGACCTTTGCGATATCAGAGCACCTGTAGAGAAAGTAAAGTGAGTAAAATGATCTGTAATATCCTGATGATCTGCATCGTCAAAACCAATCCACGACCGCAATAAATGCAATATGGACCCAAAGAATGTGAATGACAAGAACAAATGTCGAGCATCCTCGACCTGACCGCAGGCAGCCACGCACAAACACGTATCGGAGGATATAACACTGCGAGTTGCCAAATTTTGATTTTGTAGGGAGCCGGTCACGAAGAAGTCGCCAAGCAAAAAATGGAAATCTTTAGCGGGACCTGTTTATACCAAATCAAATCCAAATCATGTCGAACCTACACCGGTTCCTGAGAAGTGAGCATGTCATAAGTGCCACGAACAAAGTAACCTCCCAATATTTCCGGAAGCCACTACCAAACATCAGTTGAAAGATTCTGCAAAGAAACATCAAGTAATAACATCCTACACTCCTCTAATAACTCCTCCACCCACACCTACACACGTCTAATCCACTTCCACCCCTCCCACCTTCCTCCCAACCTTGCAAAAACATACTTCTAACTGTAACTGATTTATCCACCACTAAATAGTCTCCTCTAGATTTTATACGGTTAACAATAGGTTCCTAGAACAACAACCTGCGAGGGTTTCCACCAATCTACAATCCCAAATAAATGAACGCCACCTTTCCCATTTTATAATTCAAAACCAAAGCTGCCTCAGTCAACCAAGAATAAGATATATTAACCCTCACCAACAAACTTTTGTGGAAGTTAACTTTTAAACCAGACACGACCTCAAAAAGGACTAGGACCGGCAGTAATGCACAAACATTACCCCAACTCTTGGTCCCTAAATCAACGTATTATATGCAAACTGTAAATGAGATCAAACCACCGGATTTTCTGAACCAATGTTGTAACCACTAAAAATAGAGGAGTCTACCATCGCCTTCATCATAACATTCAGCCCCTCTGCTGCCAGTAAAAACACAAACGGTGAAAAGGGATCACCTTGACGCAGGCCCCTACCTAGAGGAAATTCGTCGGTCGGGCTACCATTTACTAGCACATAAGCAGTAGCCGTCGTAACACACTCCTTAACCCACTTTCGCCAGAGCATCGGAAACGACATTCTGCCCATCACCATGTCTAGGTATCCCCAGTCAACTAATTCATATGATTTCTCAAAGTCCACCTTGAACATCATCAATTCCTTCTTGGGCTTGCGTGCCTCATCCACCACCTCATTTGCAATCAGAATCCCATTAAAAGTTGTAGTTCTAACTTCAAGTTACAGTAGTTATAGAGATAAAATCAATTTCAATATTCATCAGTCAAATATGTCAAAATCAATTTTACATTTTTGGTTTCATAGTAAAGAGAGCCACACCATGATTTTTATACACAAACTTATGGGATATCTAATTCAGACTCAATCTAATATAGGATCTTACCATTTTTAGTAAATTTTCATAAAATATTAATTCTATTCTCCATTTTTTATTAACAAATGTTCTAAAGGCTTTTGTTAAGGATTGAAAAAAAATTAAACATTTATTAAGTTTTATTTAAAATAAAGTTCATACTTTGAAGGTATCTTTTTAACAAGTGTCCCAAAGATATTTGTTAGCATTTGAATTGCATTATCACAAATTTTCTTCGAGTTTAATTGTTTTTGTGATAACTCTTTTCCATCTTTAAGACACCTTTGTTTGTGACGACATTTTGTTTTGGATTCTGGAGGATAACGAACAACATTGACTACATACATGGTCAATTTGACGACATAATATCCCCCACAACTCAAAGTGTTTACAAGTACACGTAACTATTTTACCATCCAAAAAACCATGTTCTTTCTACTATTAGTATCTTTATAATACCGCAACACAAAGACATTACCATTTTCATTATAACTTTTGAAAAGCAAAACGTTTGAGAACACCGTGAGCTTGCTCTTGCAAGGGTGACATAAGCTTCATATTAATTCTTTTGTACTATTATTACATTATATCAAGGTCTTCTTTTATCTTAATATCATCAATTGCTACATAAACTTGAAATTAATTTCAGTTGATCAGTATATACTAATAAAAATGATGAGTACTAATGTATTGACAACTACATCATACTTGTGTGAGAGTTTTTGAATCTTTTGATAAATGCATTAATACTCTATGATCTTCTTGTGGTTGTCATCCCACCCAAAAAATAAAAACACCATGATAAATATATGTCCCGAAGTATAGTATTAAACCAAGAACTGAACTTAAAAGAGATGTGATATATGCAAAAATCATGCTTTGTTGACGGCACATCTAAAGAGAATAATCTTTCAAATACCCACGAAAATTCCAAAGTGCATTTCATAAGAAAGAATCAACCTTGTATGTAGTATCAAACACAACAACATCACCATATTATTGATATCAATCAAAACAAGAAGCGGGAGAGCAAAAAAAATATGTTTTAACCATTTTTCTTTATCAAGTGTATAAGCATATTGAAAAATTAAAGCAACTCTTTTTTGCATCCTCACGATACTTAACAAGATCTATACCATCACTTCCTTCAACTTTTTTCCTGGCTTTTAAAAAAGTTTACGAATGTCCTTTTCAATAAATCGAAGATACACATGCTTCACATTTTTCTCTAGTTCTATGACACGCATCAATTGTCTAACCGAAAGCCCTCATTCTTTTAGGAAAAAAATGTGTTCAAAATCATCTTTCGAGATTGTTCAGTAAGCCAGCAAAAATCACACTTCAGATCGGATCAACAAAATATGATTTTGTTTTACAACAAACTTTGTAACTCGACATTCACTTGAAAATATATCAGGAGGTGTCTGCAATGAAATTCATAAATGAGTTTTGTATTCAAACCTTGTTGATTCTCAGTTTCTCTGATCTTTTAACGGTTCTATTATTCACAACAAGGTTCCACCTTCTTGATTGCAAAAAAATAGCCACGCCTTCTCATAAACCTATTTTGTTTGATGATTCTGCCTTTTCGAATTGAAAAACCATGCGCATATGCATATCTCTTATAAAAGACAAATGCTTCTTTCTTGCTATGAAAAATTTGACGAACAAAAAGAACAATATTTCTCTTAGTAGAAGTTTCATCTTTATCAAGTTCTTCAACAAATTCATTTATCGTAATATTCTGACTAGAAGACACAATATTTTCTTTCTCATAAGATAGCACTATTCCGATATTAGTTTTTGGAATATTAACAAAAAGTTTTAAAAACTCAATGGAACTATTAATAAACTTAGTATACTTTCAATATACTTTATTAAAAGAAGAGAACCTTGTTTTTAATTTGTTTTGCTAGCGGTTTGATCTCATGCGGATTTTAATCAATCAAAAAGAGTGTGTTGAAAAGTGTGTGTTAGAATGTGTATTGCTAGCATTTCTCTTATGTTTAATAGTCCAATTAATATCATCCATAGTAATGGATAGGATCCCAATCCACTTCATGTATTAAAAACAAAACAATAGTCATTTCTCTATATGTAACAAAATTGAAAACATATTTGATTTCATATGAGTAAGTTGGGACTCCGGAATACCAACAAATTTGTAAAAAGTTTGTAGGGCCTCAATCCTATGGGGATTAAATGGCCATCGCCTCCCGTGTGCGGACAACACTTGCATGCAAATATCAAGAAAGTCAAAATAAAGAAAAGTAGGAAATACATGCAAATGAAAGCTCAAATTTCATTCAAACAAACGATAAGAAGAGTCATGGACATGTAAATATATGTGTTTTTGTTTCATAGCTTGGTAGCTATTAGATAAGAATAATTAGTAATTTCATTTGGATTGGTGAGGATGATTAAAGAAATTTGGTGGTTATTGATTTTTCTAGATTATTATACACCAGTAGATAGATACCATAAAATTTGAAAACGTGTAAAAAAACGTATGAATAGAAGGAAAATCTTATTTTTTAGCCACACCTCCTTGAATTGTGGCAAATAGTGCATTGTGATTGGTTGCTCTTTATTCTTGAAGAATTCTTGATGTTATTTTTGTAGAGATATAACATTGCTCAATAAATAAAATAGTAACTTGTATAAAAACGAGAAGTAGAAAGGAATATGTGGAGTATTATTTATTGAAGAAGAAGGTACACGTGACTTGCAAACTCACACTCACACTTACGCAACAAAAGGAAAAGGAAGAAAAGAAAAATGAGAATTACATTGGCACTCAAATTAAGCACACTGGATATCATAAAATGTGTCACAACACAACATTTATAAAGCAAGCTAAAACTATATGTTTTAGTTGTAGTCAGGATTAGCCAAACAGTAACCCTCAAGGGCCTTGAAAAGACCATCACCCTTAGCTTTGCCACTCTTAAGTTCCTCTTCACTAGGAGTAACATCACCTTTGGTGAAGTATTTCACACTAAGCTTTGCAATGGATCCTCCATTTGAACCTGCAGATAATTTAGCCTCAAATGAGATCTTCTCTATTGTGTCTGGAAGGCCAACACCTCCAACAATGCTGTAGTTGTAAGCCAAGTTAGCATCATCTACTAAGTCCACTTTGTGCAACACATGCTTCGTCTCACCATCTGCACAATATTGATCCGTTTCACAATCAAAAACATCATCGGTATTATTTATTTTTTTACAGTCATCGTGAACATTACATAGGTAATTAATTACCGATTAAACATTAACATTAACATAACAATATTTTTTAGGAGACTAACATAACAAATAAATATTAATATTTCAGTATAAAAAATAGCATATATATATTTGTACCGACCTTCAACGAAAGTAAGTTTCTTGATGGTTCCGGCGCCACCGTTTCCTTCAACGATTTCAACACTCTTGATGGCATCAATAACCTTTGGGATAAGGTTATCAGAATCTGTAACTAGAGCTTTGTAAAGTGTAGCAGGAGCTACATTGGAGGTGGTTTCATCCTCAAAATTGAAAACACCCATGATGATTTATGGTAATGTATTAAAATGCTAGGTAAGAAATAACAAATAATGATGGTAATGTGTGTGGTTTATGAATGTAGTTATGGCTAGTATTTATAGGAACTGAAGTTGTATTGTTTAGACTTTAGATAGCCAATTAGATAAAGATGATGACTAATATCAGGTTGTTGTAACAATTTTATTCACATTGAGATGTGAATTTCAATAAAAAATATATAGCTTTTTAAATTTTATAAAAAAAATTATTTGGGTTCACAAATTCTTGATATACTATTCATTCTCTAAGATCAGTCAAATTTCAAAATTCTTGATATAATATTCAAAGAAAACCACAAAAGCTACGGCAATATATTCAAAATCTGAGTATTCTTTGGTTGAATGCCACTAGATTTCTGTTTTACACGATCAAATGCAAACCCAAAAAAGAAGAGGAAATTATGTTATTTGTTATAAACAATTCAGTCTCAAGACGCCATTCTTTTTTTGACAAATCAAGACGCCATTCTAGAATCCTAACTAATAATATTATTATTATTTTTACAATATAGTTTTGTTTTTTTTAATATTACCAGTACTTTAGTTGAAAATATTTAGTATGTTTAGTTTGTTTTAAGGGATTTAGTGCCGACAAAAATTGTTTGGAATAAAATAATTTAGTTTTTTTTAGAGATATAAAATAAAATAATTTAGTAATAAATAGGTTAAATGTGAAGCGGGTTAAATTTAAATACATTCGTGTACATGCGAGTTGAATGTTAAATTTGAGTATAAAAAAAAGTTGTAGTTCTAACTTCAAATTACACTAGTTACAGAGATAAAATCAATTTCAATACGCATTAGTCAAATGTGTCAAAATCAATTTTATATTTTTGGTTTCATAGTAAAGAGAGCCACACCATAATTTTTATACATTTTTTATAAGGCCAGAGAGACTTGTCGCGTCATTTTTTGGAGATCAAAGACTATCTGATTAACGTTTGACTCACTAATTTATTTCACGACTGAACATTTAATTTTTTGAGAAAGGGGAAAAAAGTTCAAACTACCCCATATTTTGAAAGAATTAGGGTTCGGGGGTTGGTTACATAAAGAAATGGATTAGCACCCTTTATGTTCGTAGTACTCTACGAGAACCTTTTGATTTTATTTAAATTTTGTGCTATAAACTTGCTTGTTTTTTGAAAATGGAATTAAAGTGATAAAAGAAAAGAAAGAAGCCTATTATCTACATTTTTTATTGATTTGGGAGGACAAGGTCCTTTGCCTACGTACCCGTGAGGGATCAAAACCTCGTAGTTCGGGGTAGAAATTGACGTTTGATTTGTTTTTGTATTTTTTATTAGTTTTGAAAAAGGTTTTAAAATGTAAAAGCCAAAGTGGCAAAAATAGAAATTGTTTGTGTTTTTTATGTTAAGGAAAAGGGTTAATATGTCTTTACCCCCTGTAATTTGGGCGAGTTCCGGTCTACCCCTTGCAAAAAAAAAAGCTTAGATTCCAACCCTGTAAAATAAGATTCTTTGATTTTAGCCCCTGACCTATGTGACTGTGCAAAATTGATGACGTGGCGAGCTGAGTGACATGCTGACTGTATAATTAATTTTGTTTTTCATTTTTTTAAAGTAACACATGGCATTTGTGCCTATTTTTTTAAAAAGATTGTAAAATAAAATAAAATTCAGGATTTTTTTATTACAAAAAATATTTTCCAAAATTTTGAAAAATATATTTTTCGAAAATTCCAAAATTTATAATTTACGAAAAATATATATTTCAAAATTTTTTAATTTTCCATAATGTTTTAAAAAAAATTGAAAATTTTGAAATATATATTTCAAATTTTTTATTTCAAAAAAAAAATTCCAATTATTTTCAAATATTTGGAAATATATATTTTTCGAAATTTAAAACTGATATTTTTTTCGAAAAAGTAGTTTTTTAAATTTTCTCAACAAAATAAATCTGGAAAATATTTTTATTTTTAAAAATTTAGGAAAATTTATATTTTTCGAAAAATTTATTCCAGATTTTTTCTTACGATGTGTTACAGATTTGAGAAATTTTTTTAATATTTAAAAATTGAGAATAAAAAAAATCTATCTATTTGTTACATGTGGTATTTGTATTGAAAATTGATGGCATTTTTTAAAAGAAACTGCCGGTCCAAAAAATTATATGAAAAATACAAAAATTTCTAAACTTACTATATTTTGAATTTTTTTAAAAAAATCCAAATTAAATTAAATTTTTAAAAATATTCGAAAAAATAACAAAAGCTAATTTTTGAAAGTTTATTTTTTTAAAAATTAAAACCATTACACACATGTCATGTTTTAAAAAAATTAAAATTAAAATAATTACACAGTGGCGTGTCACGTCAGCGTCCATTACACACGTGTCAGGTTTTAAAAAAAATAAAAAATAAAAAAATTACACAATGGCGTGCCACGTCAACGTTTGGACGAGATCAAGGGTGTTTTGTGGAGAATCTTCATATTATAGGGTTGAAATCTAAACTTTATTTTTTACAGGGGGTAAACCGGAACTCGCTCAAATTACAGGGGGTAAATACATATTAACCCTAAGGAAAATGACTTGAATATGATTAAATGGATTGAAATTTGATTAAGAAAAAAAATGAAAATGGAACGTCACTTGATTGAAATTCAAGGTTTATTATGAAAAGAATTTTTTGTGAGTTTTTTATTATTTGCATGTTTTTATTCTTTTTGAATATTAATTAAAACAATAGAAATAAACTAACGTAACAATTAAGTAAAAACGCGAGGATTTTTTAGTGACGTTGGATCATCACAAAATCCCTAACCTAATTTTTCGCATTTTTGATATATATAAAACGGTAAAGAAATAAAAGACACACACACACACTTTTCTCATTTATATTTGTACATTGGCCCTAAATACATTCTAATTGCTATGCAAAAAGATAAATGACAAAAAATTTAAAATGCATGTTATATGATAAACAATAAAAAAAGAATGCAAAATAAAAATAAAAATGCATGATAAAATAAAAATAAGAGGAAGATTAAAGCAAGGGCGTCAGAGGCTCTTAGATTGAAATCAAAGCAGTCAGGGAGGCGAGGGTGCACGTTAGGGCGCCTATAAATAGGCTTATTTCCCTTTTTCCTCGTTTCTTTCCTTTTCTGTTTTTTTTTTTAACATTCTTACTCTCTTCTTCTTTTCTTCCTTCGATCTACTATTTCTTTCCTTTTGGGGACTGTTGTAATACGGTTTTCGTTGGATTGTTGAATTTGTACTGCTTGTATTAGGTTATGACTGGATTGGAATTGAGCATCTGGTGTTGGATGAGTTTGTGAGTGTGAATCAGTTTATATGGGACTGTTGTTCTTTGTGTTGGATTTTTGCAGGTTGAAATCAGGTTTTTCGGTCCCTTTTATTCTGATGATTTCTCTCCCTTTTAATAAAAAAAATGAAATTCTAATTTTGGACATATAATTCATTTTGATTAATTGGGTTTGAATGAATTTGAGCGTGCTTAAAGGAAACGCTTTTCTGCTTTGGAAAGAAAGATTTGACTTGAATTGGGTTTTATCAGGATTGAAAAGAAATACAAAAAAGGAAGGTTTGACACTGGTGAAAAGGCTTCGAATGTGGCACGGTTGAGTAGAGATTTTGGACCTGGACAACTATTTTTTGACATTTTTTTTTAAAAAGGAAACAAAACAAAATAAAAACAAAACAAAAACAAAAATAGAAATAAAATAAAAGATGGAAATAATTTAAAAATAAAATAAAAATAAAATGATAATAAACGTGGGCTTGGAAACCAAACAAAAATAAAGTATTTTAAAATACCTCTCTGCCGAAATTTTCACTAAAAAGATAGAGAATATTCTGGGCCACAAGACATGTAAAAGTGGGACATTAGGTCAAAAATTGGGGTATGACAAGACTGATGGCATAAAAAAGGAATGGATAATAATCCAAAAGTTGGAATGTCTTGCAAATTCCAATCTATTTCAAGTACTCATATATATTATTAAAAAAAAGAAAAAAAGAAATACAAAAAAGAACTGGGGGACATAAACCTAACCCAGTCAATCCACACAAAGTGTATTCCAACCAAATCGGGTGATACAAAGAAATAAAAACAACACCGGTGAATGTCTAACAAATGGTGTATGGACAAACCGTCAACACGGAATGATCCAAGAACCAAAAACTCCTTGCGAAAGCAACAAGCATAACGTCTCTTTCGAGCCAAGCAGTCCAACATCAGGAAGACTGATGAGGATTATGAAACCTCCCCCAAGTTATACAGAGAAACTTCGTGAAGGTGAGAGATTCTACCGCCAACACGGATACAAAACCACACTCCTACAACCCACTATGCTGCGACAAAAAGCTTTCACGGCCATTTCTAGCCAAATCCAATAGAAAGCAACTCAAAACTAATTGAAGGCCAGATGGAGGGATGGTCAATCAACGAGTCTGAGTACCACAAGCACCGTCAACACGGTAACACCCGCACCCCATTCGCAACAACAGCGGACAACATGTGCATTACCATTTCTAGCCTAGAAGCCTTGTTACGAAGCATCCAGGATCCTGAAGGATCAATACCACAACTTTCCCATTTTGGAAGTGAATCAGATCGCCAGCTCGATAACATATCCACCAACCAAAGACTCATTGCGACAAGAACATCAAGTTTACAAAGCCATTTCTAGCCAATCAATCTGAATCATCTGACATAGGATCTATCAATGCACACAACCAGCTCCCAATGAAAAAGGAGACCCGCCGGAAAAAAAGATATAGCATGAAACTCAAACCCACGAACACGTCGAAACAGAGCCGAACCGACCGCAAAGCACACAAACAGGAGTAATCCGCGGCGGCACCGACGGCTACTTAAACAACCCCGATGGCATAAAAGAGTCAACCCCAAAAGAGCAAACGAATTTAACGAGGCTTGATGGTGGTGCTGCGCTAATAAGCCTGCGCACCACCTAGGCAAACAACTACATCAAAATAGATTTGGGGACCATAAACAGGGAGAAGAGAACCATGATGGCATGACATAACTCCTCCACAGTAACAAGAATCAGATCCTCCAAGAGAACAGACAACGACGAACGATGAAGAACTCGTTCGTTTGAAGAAACCGACCGCCGGAATGGTCGCCGACGATTTGAAAGTGATGCGGAGGTAAAGAGACTCCTCATCGCATTACGGCCAAAATCTCTACATCGTGAAATCTAGGGATACGGATGAAGGGAAAATTGAGGCGGCTGAACAGAGGAGGAAGGCGGCCGGACAGAGGAGGAAGACGATGGAGACGGCAAGCTAAGGTCGGAATGGAAAATTGCAAAAGCTGAAACGTGCGTCAAAAATTGATGATTTTTATACACAAACTTATGGGATATCTAATATGGACTCAATCTAATGGAGGATCATACCATTTTTAGTAAATTCTAATAAAATTTTAATTCTATTCTCTATTTTTTATTAACAGATGTTCTAAAGGTTTTTGTTAAGGATTGAAAAAATGAAACATTTATTAAGTTTTATTTATAAAAAAAAGTTGTTTTTTATATTTCATTGTATTGAATACACAATTTTTAAGATAAAGTTCATACTTTGAGGGTAGATTTTTAAAAAGTGTCTCAAAGACATTTGTTAGCATTTGAATTACATTATCACAAATTTTTCGGTATCTGCTTGATCATTGTTATGTGATGCTTGAAGCCTCCATTGTAATGCCAAGTAGTACATGGAATTTCATTGCAATACTTATGAAGAAAAATATTGAGAATTTGACGACATAATATCCCCCACAACTCAAAGTGCTTACAACTACATGTAACTATTTTACCATCCCAAAAAATAATGTGCTCTCTACTATTAGCATCTTTATAATAACCGCAACACAAAGACATTACCATTTTTATTATAAATCAAATATTTGACGAACGTTTCAAACTCCTCTTAAATTTTTTGGAAAGCAAATCATGTGAGATAAGCTTGCTCTTGCAAGGGTGACATAAGCTTCATATTAATTCTTTTGTACTATTATTACATTATATCATGGTCTTCTTTTATCTGAATATCATCAATTGCTACATAAACTTGATATTAATTTCAGTTGATCAGTATATACGATTAAAAATGATGAGTACTATGATGTATTGAAAACTACATCATACCTACTTTTTACGGTCACTTAAACTTGTGTGAGAGTTTTTGAATCTTTTGATAAATGAATTAGTACTCTATGATCTTCTTGTGGTTGTCATCCCACCCAAAAAATAAAAACACCATGATGAATATTTGTTCCGAATTATAGTATTAAACCAAGAACTGAACTTAAAAGAGATGTGACATGCAAAAATTATGCTTTGTTGATAGCACATCCAAAAAGAATGATCTTTCCATGACATTCAAACCCACAAAATTTCGAAATTGATTTCATAAGAATTGATCTTGTATGTAGTATCAAACACAACAACATCGCCATATTATTGATACCAATCAAAACAAGAAGCAGGAGAGCAAAAAAATATGCTTTAACCTTCTTTCTTTATCAAGTGTATAAGCATATTGAAAATTAGAGCAACTCTTTTTTGCATCCTCGCAGTACTTGAGAAGATCCATACCATCACTTCCTTCAACTTTTTTCATGGCTTTTGAAAAAGTTTACGAATGTCCTTTTCAATAAATCGAAGATACACATGCTTCACATTTTTCTCTAGTTCTATGACACACATTAATTGTCTAACCGAAAGACCTCATTCTTTTAGGAAAAAATGTGTTCAAAATCATCTTTCGAGATTGTTCAGTAAGGCGGCAAAAATCGCACTTTAGATCAGATCAACAAAACATGATTTTGTTTTACAACAAACTTTGTAACTCAACATTCACTTGAAAATATATCATGAGGCTTCTGCAATGAAATTCATAAATGAGCTTTGTATTTATACCTTGTTGATTTTCTATTTCTATGATCTTTTAATGGTTCTATTATTCTCAACAAGGTTCCACCTTCTTGATGGCAATAAAAAGTCACGCCTTCTCATAAACCTATTTTGTTTGATGATTCTGCCTTTTCGAATTGAAAAACCATGCAATGGGTACCTAATGAGTAGGGTACTACAATGTCCATCCTCATACCCACATTTGCAAAAAATAACCGTACTCGTACCTGTAACCTCGTGGGCAACAACTTTAGTGCCTTTCCCCATACCTTACGGGCACCTAAGTACCCATACACACACCCATTACGTGCACTTTAACTATGAAAATGCAATAAAAACATCACAATTGAAATAAAATTATGGTCCAATTTTTTTTAAATTAACTCATAACATAGTATGAATTTAGTATTTAGTCAAATAAAAAACATCCAAAATATCCCTACAAAATTGTACACCGGCAAGATGGAGTTGTTATTGTATTAAGTAGTTTTTTTTATTTAGGTTTGAGTTTAGGCTTAAATAGCTAAATAAATTAATTAATTATACACCAAAAATAAATAATTATTTATTATATTATATAAATATGTATATGCAGGGTTGCGGGGCTGGGTAGTATAGTACCCTTACCCGTGCCCATACCCATTAAAATTTGTGGGTATTACCCGGACCCGTGCCCGTACCCATGAAAGCGTGGTTTTACCTTACCCATTGTGGGTATTTTTTGCAGGTATCCATTAGGTCTGAATCCAACTATCATCCCTAAACAAATGCCTCTTTCTCGCTATGAAAAAATTGACCAACAAAAAAAACAATGTTTCTCTCAATATAAGTTTCATCTTTATCAAGTTTTTCAACAAATTCATTTATCTTAATATTCTGACTAGAAGACACAATATTTTCTTGCTCATAAGATAGCATTATTCCGATATTAGTTTTTGGAATATAACAAGTTTTTTTTAAAAAAATCAATGGAACTATTAATAAATTCAGTATACTTTATCCAAGGAGGCGAATTTATTTTTTTTTAATTCTTTTTTGCTCCTAGCTTTATTTTTATGTTTAGTTGTTATTATTGATTGTAGAAAAACGTGCATTTGTATCTTTAAAAGTACTCCATAGTAATGAACATCTTCATTTTTTTTAATTGATATGATCCCAATCCACTTCATGTATTAAAAAAGACAACAATAGTTTTTTCTCTATATATAACAAAATTGAAAACATATTTGATATCATATGAGTAAGTTGGGACTCCGGAATACCAACAAATTTGAAAATAGTTTGTAGGGGGTTAAAGTATTTGGAGGGTTAAATAGGAATCCCCTCCCGTGGATGGACAACACCCATATCAAACCAAAAAAGGAAAGAAAAAGGAAAATATCAAGAAATTCAAAACAAAGAAGAAGGAAATGCAAGTCAATGAAAGCTCAAATTTCATTCAAACACATGATAAGAAGATTCATGGAGAAGTAAATATGTGTTTTTGTTTCATAGTTTGGTAGCTATTTGAAAAGAAACGATGATTGATATAACAATTGCAAACAACATGTGAATTCTGATGTTCTTTTTATATGTAAAATTTGATTGAACGTTTTTTATTTGATTGATCACAATACAACATCATTGTTTTGAAGTTCAGTATTTGAGTCAAAGATGTCTTATCATCAACTCAAGGGTTTGAAGAATGTGATTTTGAAGAACAACATTGATAGAGATACGACCAACCCATCCGGAGATCCTTTGAATGGAATAGGAGGTCCTATGAATAAGTCTAAGTGAAAGAGGATGAATCAAGCTTTACAAGGCTTAATCATAAATATCAATGAAAAAGAAATTCAACATGCATCAGAGGCTGCACCAAATTAGGTCACATTCTTACGATTGGATCAAGAATCAAAATGCTTTGAGCCCAACTTGAAGTCCAATTTTCTCCATTTAATAAGTAATTTTTGTTTTTATTTTTGGGTGGATCTTTAGATGATCTTTTGTATTCTCCTAGCCTCTCTAAATGCTTCAAAGCAGTGCTCCAAGTTATTAGAATTCTGCTCTTTACACAACTGTTTTTGCTCGTTCCCAACTTAAATTCCAAAAATACCACTGCGTGAGTTAACTCACGCTAGTGTTAAATTTGTGTAACTTAACTCACGTTAGTGTTAATCTCTGCGTGAGTCAACTCATGCAGTTGGTTTTACACCTGCGTGAGTTAACTCACGCTAGTTTTCAAACAAAGTCATCTTCAAATTCACACTTCACACAACTAAATTCTCTGTTGTTTGATAAATTTAAGTATGCTTTTGGTTTGGTGAGAAGCTTTTGCTTTAGTGTGTGTCTATATATATATATATATATATATATATATATATATATATATAAGCAAAATTTGTTGGGTAAAGAGCAAAATTCAAGTTATTATAGTGGCTAGTGGGAATTTTAATCATGTAGTGCCTATTTTCTAGGTAATAAACATGCACTTATCACTGTATTTAGTAAATGCATGGTAGTGGAAATTTATCTCCACAATTTGAAGATTAATATAAATTTGAGTTTTCTATATTGTGAGAGTTTTTCCTTTGTTCTTGGGTCAAGAACTTTAATAGTGTTGGTTCTACCTGCAGGTCGCGGTTAGAGTCGCACTTTTGCTTTGATAACCTTGGCTCTACCGACAAGTCGCGATTAGGGTCAAGTTTCTTACTTGTTTTCAAGACGGTCATATCGGTCTCTTATCAAACATGAATGAATTCAAAGACAAGGAGTGCCAACTTTTAAAAAGTCAAACTACACAACTTTTAAAAAAATGTCATATCAAAGTGTATCTAAAAAGTCTTTTTTTTTTTTTTTTTTTATCTTTTTTGGAGAAACTAAAATGGATTATATTGAATTAACCACTGGTTCTTTAAAGCATAAGGAGTGTCAAAAAAGAATCAGAAAAAGTCTCAAGTTACGTCAAAAGTAAAGACGCGAGAAAAGACGAAATGAAACTGAACAATCGATGTTACATAATGATTCCCAAACAAGAGGGCAGGTGAAGCCACCACAAATGGTAATTCATGGCAAAATTGATGCGGTTTGTTTTTAACCACCAATAAGATTGTAGCTTAACTTTGTCAAGAAGTTGTTATAAAGTGTCTACCTTTTGTTGAAAACCCGAGCATTTCTTTCTCGCCAAATTACTCAAGCACATGAGAGCCAAATAAGATGAAGAACTGAGCGGATATATATCTAGTAAATAGTTGCTTATCTTACGGTGCAAAAGATTCAAAATATAAGAAAGAATCTCAGACTTTCTAGTTGATGATTTTTCAGTGCAATAGATTCAAAATATAAGAATGAACTTATAGAAGTCTTCAGAGAAGTTAGAAGACACATGACACTCATGATTGTTAAAAATTAGTTTATTTTTGTCTATAAATAGTATAATCAAATTCTATGTAAATGAGTTCATTTTCACTCCATAAAACTTACCTACTAGATAACGCATCCACACTCATATGATAAACATTTGCCTTTTCTTGTATCAATTTGCACTCATACATTTCTTGCATCGTAAATTACACGTGTGTATCCTTATAGATATCAATTAAGAAAGTCTAACTTGAGTTTTAGATTGATCTTCCGAGTCCATTTATCGAAAGGAAAGATTCAAAAGGGGATCAAGTAAAAAAGAAATATATTATTATAATTTACTGAAGCAAGGCACACACAATACTCACAATCTCACACTTACACTTCCACAACAAAAGGAAAGACATAGAGAGAAATAAAAAGAAAAAAAAGAGAGAATTACATTGGAAGCCAAATCAAGAACATTTGATACAATAAAATGCATCACAACACACCATGTATAAAGCTAGCAAGCAATTAACTATATGCTTTAGTAATCAGGATTTGCCAAAACGTAACCTTCAAGAGCCTTGAAAAGACCATCACCCCTGGCTTTACCATTCTTGAGTTCCTCTTCACTAGGTGCAACATCACCTTTGGTGAAGTATTTCACACTAAGCTTTGCAATGGTTCCTCCATTTGGACCTGCAGACAATTTAGCCTCAAATGAAATCTTCTCTATTGTGTCTGGAATCCCAAAACCACCAACTATGCTGTAGTGGTAAGCCAAGTTAACATCATCTACTAAGTCCACTTTGTGCAACACATACTTGGTTTCACCATCTGCACATCATTGGTTAAAAAGATGACCTATTATTTTATATATAAAAAAACAAACTAATGAGCAATCCTTAAATAATACTAGTAATGATATCATCAATAAAATAATCAAGTTCCAGTTAATCAAGCATTTGTGTTTAAATAGTTAATTGATTTTAGTCAAAAGACATATTATTCAGGAGAATTTGAATCACCAATAAGATAATTTTGACTAAACTATACTTATTTCCCTGATACTCAGATTAGAACAAAATAATATCACCAAAAGAATATTCTAGCATCCTTTCAAATATACGGTTAAGAAGATGACCTATTCCATAAAGAATGGGATCACTAAGCGGAAATTTACTTTTCTCATAAGAACTTCATTTTTATTTTATTTTGAAGTATAAATTTACTTTAATACAACCTTGGGAAAATTGTCCATTTTGGGCTAAGAACCTTTTTCAAGTATACCAAATCAACGTGGTTATTCTTCTTCTAACATCAAAATGTCACAATTACTGATAAAGTGATAAAAAAAAAAATTGATAAACGGTAAAGTGGCAATTCTATAATTAGAAGTAAAAATAGAAAATATTTTCTCAAACCAATTAATTAGCAACCAAATCTGTTAATCATAAGAGTGTCTACTAAACACTTTCATATATTTTGTAAATTGTATTTTATCTGTATAGTGAATCAATTTTTCTCTTAATCCGTGTGAATTTCGCAATTAGACTCTTCAAAATAATCCAAAAAATACACATATATTTATACCGACCTTCGACAAAAGTCAGTTTCTTGATGGTTCCGGCGCCACCATCTCCTTCAACAATATCAATACTCTTGATGGCGTCAATTACCTTTGGGGTAAGCTCGTCAGCATCCGTAACAAGAGCTTTGTAAAGTGTAGCAGGAGCTACAATAGAGGTGGTTTCATCCTCAAAATTGAAAACACCCATTATGAATTATAATATGCTAACTTGCTAGTGAGGGAAGTATTAGTTAGTAAATATAATTAAGAAGTTGCTTAATTGTTGTGTGGTTTATGTGGAGTTGAGTGTAGTATTTATAGGAACTGAAGATGTATTGTTTAGACCTAGATGATGTTTAATACAAGGTCGTTGGGCCATTTTTTATTCACATTGTGACGTGAATTTGGATAATATTATTTAATATTAAAAATTATTTGGACTCAAAATTCTTGAATCTACTACTATTCATTTTTCTTATCTCTCTTATTTTTCTCTCCTCAAGGACCAAAAGCAGTCCAAATTCAAATGCAAACGACGTCTATAAAATAAACACATCCTCTCACGATATATAATATTTGTGCTCCATATATTCTACTGCGCAATATATATATATATATATATATATATATATATATATATAGTCCCAAACTAGCTAATATGATGTGTTAAAAAATACTATCTAATATTTATATGTGAAAGCTATCATTATGGTGTGGCAGGGTTGAAAGATAACAAGATTTCATAAGAATTTGGTTAGAGATTTGATTTTAGGTGTATGCTTATGTGTGTATTAGTTTGAGAATCTGATGAAAGACATCAGAGTTCATCCAAAAATATTTGAAAGATTATGAAAAATATCTAGTTTTGTTGATAACTTTTTCTTAGAAAATGATATTTATCAAACTTGAGTGAATGGAAATTTTTTATTGCACAATACTTATAGATTTAATTTATACCCGAAAACATGTTTAATAATGGTGACAGCAATGATTACAATTCAAGTGTCATAGATAGGATTTATACTTAAACCCTAAACATTAAACCTGAAGGCATTCGTTAACCTTACTCACTTTTTTCTTGCTTGACCAAAAAAAAACATTACTCACTTTTTTATTTCAAAGTCAAGTTTTTATCACCTCTTAGATAACATGCCGTCTCTTGTCAAGGTTTTGAATTATTTGTTATTCGTTTTAGCTTGTGAATTAAGATTGTACTAAACTTTGTTTTTGATAGGTATTCTCTTTTACACATCTTATGCGAGATGAACCACCTATGATAATTTAATATATTCTATTTTGGCTTGTTAAAAAAAAAAAACTTATCATATTATGTTGGCTATCAAACTACTAAATTGAGACATGATAGTTTATAACCTATCAGTACTCTATTGTCTGGACACCAAAACAAGCCTTTAATTGAGTTTAATTTGTATATATTGTTTGTGTAAAATAGTATTATAGAAATGTTGAAACATATATCACCATTTTTCTTTCTGGTGGTCGTAATCTTTCTATTTTTGAAGAAGAGAACTCTGGTAATTTAGAATTTTGTTGAGAGGTAAGTAAAGTATGATCAAATATTATTTAAATCGATTCGAACTCAAATTAATGCAAACGATACACAATTACTTCGAATTTATTAACTACTTGATATTAATCGCTTTGGTAGATCATATTATATATACTAGCATTCGGACGAGCACTCTGTACCTATCTTGCGCTAATGTGTATAAATTACGAACATTAATTTTTATGTCATTTTTATCATGAATAAAATTATAGATATAGATATTTTGATTTTTCACATTGCAACAAACTGTTGTATTATCTTTTTCAATAACACAAACAATATAGCAAATATGATATAGTCTCTTTTTTTAATGACATCAACAATATACCATTCTTATACACAAATTTTCTAAGGGTATAATTGAAAGTGAATAAGTCACACCAAAATCATGTGTTTTCTTTATATGTAGTATATATATACCGATAATAATAATTTTTAAAGAATTTGATTTGGCGAATGTGTCGTGGGTGCTTGTCTACCTGCGTTCGGCTTCAAGATAAAGGAGTGCAATGTCCCACAAATTGTGTGAGTTGTGATGGTCCGCATGTGGACCTTGCTCATATTTGTTTCGATTATCCTTTTACCATGCTGGTTTGGCAGAGGATTGGTCTTTGGAATGTGGTTCGTAAGGCGTTTCTCGAAAAGAACTCAGCAGTTGATGCCATCTTTGAATTGATACATCAACTTTCATATGAATTTGGCCAAGGTTTTGCAGCTGCCCTTTGGAGCCTTTGGAAGCATTGAAATCTCAAGCTTTGGGAAGATGTCACATAAACATGTGCTTAGATAGTTGATCGAGCTTGTCACCTTATTGAAGATTGGTATACAGCTAACACTACTATTCCAGAAGCTAGTGGCATCAAGACATCAACAACTTCAACACGTAATGATCAGATGACAACAACAACATTGGTAAGACAAGACGATTCTGGTACATCTCCAAATTCTCCTTCTACAACTACGGGTGATATATCTTTGGTCAGGTGGCAGCGTCCACAACGAGCCGTCTGAAATGTAATGCCGATGCTTCATCTTCGAATCAGTTGCAAAGAACAAGCATTGACATATGTATCTGTGATGACGAAGGTACGTTTATGTTGGCTAAAACGTTATCTTTCTCTCCTATGTGTTCTGTTTTCGTGGGAGAAGCTCTTGGCTTATTCCATGCCATACAATGGCTAAGTGATATGCAATTTAACAACGTCAATTTCGCCTTGAATTCAAAGATTACAACAGACGCCTTCCATCATCATCAGGTTGACGTTACTAAATTTGGGTAAATGATTTCAGCATGTCGGAGTCTCTTTACCACACTTTTCTCAATCTCTAAGGTCGAGTTTAAATGGTGACAAGCAAATGAGGTAGCTCACACCCTTGTTGAGGTTGCTGCATTATCCGCAAGTCCCAAAATTCATTAGCATGTACCTCGTTGTATAAACTCGCTTATTATTAATGAAATGCTATAAGCATACTCTTTTTATTTCTAAGAAAAAAACTTAAAATATAAATAACTGATAATAATAATTTTTTAAAAATAAACAAATAAATAATTTTTTTAAAAGAAAATAATTAAGTACTTAAAAGTTAAATTATTGAATGATCGTGTAAAATTACAGTATCAACTTATCGATAAATACAAAATATAGTCTTATTTTTTTTGTACAATTATTCTTCTTAGTTTTTTTGTTTGGTCAAGTAGTCTAACAGCTAGAGAAATTCACCTTAAATAGGTGTTCGAGATTCAAATTTTGACCATTATTATATTATTCATTATCCTTTACCAAGTAAGCTAAGTCCACTATTCTTCTTAGTTTTATTAACTTGAAAGTTGAAATTGATATATAAAATATTAACAAAATAGGATGGCATTGACATATATACTTTATTTTTATATGTTGCCGTGTTGATCCGTCCATTTATGTTTACTATTGGGATATCTAAACCAGAAATCATACGTTATTAATATCAAAATTTAATGTCAAATATTGTGCACCATTGTTTATATATATGTTTATAAAATGTATGTCAATTATAGAAGATAAAAACTGAGATATTATAGAAATAATCATATACAATGTCATTTATTATATTTGTATTTTTATGTTCAAATAACCTCACGTTCATCAACGAGTGTTAAAACGTAAACTCGCTCCGTTTACGTTTTTAAATGTCAAAATCGTGTAAACTCGAAGGTACACTCATTTTTTGGTAAAATCAAAAAGTTGACCGAGTTAACACGGCTTAAAATTGATGAAATTGGGTAAACTCGTCCGAGTTTGCGAGTTTACTTTTTAAAAAATCAATTTTTTTTGGGGTCGGTTTTCAATTAAAATTCAATTCATTTTTAAAGTCCAATCCAATATCACAGTGTTATGAACGCGCGACTCTTCTTTTCTTCTTCTCAAAAACATACAACACAATGTTTCTCTTCTCTTCTGCTTCATCAACATTCTCCAAACTAAAACCCTAACCTTCTTATGAGTTTGTACGTTCATTTTTGTATTTTGATGTTAAGTTGAGCATAATGTTTTGTTATGGTAGTTTAGTATATTTTGCCTTTGTAATTAAATCATATTTTGCTCTATTGACTTATTTACAATATTATATTGCTTTTATATATATATATATATATATATATATATATATAAACTCGTATAAGTTATCGAGTCGAGTTTACCTAAGCAAAACGAGTTACCTTAAACTCTCTAGTTGCAAAATTTTGCTCACTTTAACAAACACAGATCCTTTCCGATGGGTTTTTCACTAAAAGGTAGTCTGATATGTATCCCAAGTCCCAACCCTTCGATTGGTGTTGACTATATATGGCATTGCTAAATTAATGGCTTTGATTTCACTCTAAAATAGGAGAGAATCTACTCCCCACTTTGACTAACATCTTTAATTCAATGTCTATTTAAAAAAAACTTTAACTTGATTACGTGTTGCTCTTTATAAAAATAACAAACTCTCAACCTGAATTTGTTTTAAGGTGAATCTGAAGAATTTTGTGAATAGGTCAAAAATTGGTTTGGATGCATTCAAAAAACATGAATTCTATAACATGCTACAGCAAAATCAAAGCACCCTTTGGGTTGAAAGTCGTAGCTTTCTGCTACACATTATCAAATGCAAACCCAAACAAATCAGAGGATATTCGGGAGTTGACGAAATATAATAGTACATACAAGCATTCAGCTTTGACGAAATATTGCAGTCCTTCTCATTTGTTTCTTAATAATATATTAAGGGTTTTCCTAACATTGCAGTTTTTCTAACATATATTAATTAATGTTGCAGTTTTTCTAGAGGATTGAGCATCTCCCTCCGTTCCATTAATCAAGAAAGTAACTTTACTCAGATTCCAAAATGAATTACAAATCAGTCTTCAAACATAATTCAACTATTTTTCCGAATCTCTTCCTGTGATCAAGAGTCTCTATGATTTAGTATCCTTGAAGGTGAATCCAATAATAATTCCATAGAGCTCTAACCAAGAGAAAACCTAAGAAATCTCTATGAACTCTAGTTTTATTTTTGGTAGCAAAAATCCTTGTTTTTCACTCTTGCTGAAAATAAAAAAACCATTATATATATATATATATATATATATATATATATATATATATTGTTGTCCTGTTGCGCTTGGGCGCAAAATTCTTGTCTGGGCGCAAAATTGGAGCCCTGAACACCGAAAAAATAAACATATTTTGTTATGCTGATTTTCAACTCAATCATCAAAAATCTCGACATTGACTTCAAAACAGTGGTGATGTCCATTTATCAATCCACCACCTAGCTGCTTGACCTTGCATTCAACTACACTTTGTAGTCCCACAAGATTTTATACCTTTACCTCTTCAAACCTTGGAATGTCTTCCGCCTGAAGATCCTTGCACCCCAACTACCTTAGGCTTTTGGGTAGTTACACTAGTTTTCACCATAACCTCTTAAGTCCCCAGATTTATCAATTTCCATCGTCTTGAATATAACTTGCCTCTAATTATCCTTGGTCTTTTAGAAAATCCCACAAGTCATTTCATACCTTCCAGAATGCGCATCTCCGTTCACTTGAAGAATTTCTTGCTATCAACTACAGCTTGACACACAAGGAATCCATGGTTGTATCATTATGGTGTCAATGTGCTTTTTTAGTTAAACTTTCTCCACCTCAACTTCCAAATGCGTACATCAATATGTCTTTTTCTTTGAAACTTTACTTATAGGGCTAATCCTTAGCATTCTTACCTCCGCCTCTCTAGACTGACCTTGAATATTCTTAGCACCGCCTCTTCAGACTGATGTTGAGTGTTTAACGTCTCTCTAGACGAACACCCCTCTACATGAGGGTCACTCCACCTTCTTCCTACTCCAAACAAGACATCATCAAAGCACCTGCATCCTTATTGTTCTCTGAGGCAACTGAAAATTGCACGTAATAATTGTACTTCGACTTGTTAGTACCCTATGAGTATCTGTGATTTCCTCTATTCCCACCTCCTCCTCTTAAAACACTAAAGCCCTTCACCACTATCATCAAACTTCCGCGAAGGTGACAATTTCTTCCTCGAAGCCTTCAACCTAACGGAGAGAGTTAGTAACTTTACTCAAAGATTCCAAAAGGAATTACAATAATCGGTCTTCAAACCTAATTTTATCATTTTCCCGAATCTTTTTCCATGACCAATAATCTTTATGATTTAGAATCCTTGAAGGTGAATCCAATGATAATTCTCCCAATCCTAGAGCTCTAACCAAGGGAAAAACTACTTTAATAATAACTTTTATGAGTGCATCTATATAATAATTTATTTTAAAAAAATATATATTTTATTAAATCAACTGTGAAATTAATAATACATTTTACAAATCAAACATATCGTTAAAATATATATTTGGTATATAGTTATTATACAAAGTAATTATTTCTAAACTTAATCACAAAGAGAGAAATTTACTACTATTTTATTATAGGAAGTTTGTAAGTTGAATAAGCTCCTCGATATATGAATAGACAAGCTCTTCGATCTAGACATGGCAACACAACCCGCATCTATCGGGTCCCATCAGTTCCGCCCCGGTTTTATCGGGGAAAGACCGAATTAATTGGGTTCGGATGCGGGGGAAACCTGGAATTTTAATGCGGGGCCGGAGCCGTGGTCGGGGGATCCTCACACCCTGCCTCGCACCCACCCCCGTATTGTTTTTCTCAAAAAAATTGAATTTTTTTTCATTAAATTTGATTTCAATCCATATTGTTTGTGACAATTCAAAATTCAAAATTTTGAAAGTTAAATAGAGAACCAAAATCAACATTTATTTTAAGATTTCTTAACATATGTGGTTTAAATCAACAACAATAAATAACACAAAACACTATGGTCGAACTTGGTGTATACAACTGATTTTGTTGAACCATTTTTTCAAACTTATGCAATGTTGTAAACTTGTTAAGGTACAATTAATGCACCATTTTATTCAACATAAACTGTGAATTTTAACAAACTTACTATGAATATTTTTTATTTTTTTTTTGCACTTTTAGCGGGTGGGGGTGGGCCGGGAATTAACCCGTCCCTGTTGGAGGCTGGTCTGGGGTAAAGTTTCTTTTCCCGCCACGTTTGGGGGCGGGGCTGGGTACCGTGAAACGGAGACAGGACCGGGTATGTTATAACTCGTCTCGTCCCGCCTCGTTGCCATGTCTACTTCGATAATTCGTTCCTTTAAACAAACAAAAAAACACCTTGACCTTTTTTTGTATTAATACTCCAATTTTAAAAAAAAAGGTCACAATAATCCAAAGTTTGGCTGAAGAAAAAAAAAGTAAAGTTGATCAAAAGCAAGCTCCTCAGTCTTTGTTTGAAAAGTTTGCCATAGTGATTTTATCTTTTGGACTTCTCTATTTAGTTCTCATGATTACTTTGTTTATTAGGTGTTTTCACATGGTCGTACTGTGCACTCTTTTTATATCTTGATAACATGATAATTACATAGCATGATTTTAATGGGGTTGAAAAATTAAAACTGCAATTAGCACAAAAGTTAGAGAGTACGTTTAAAAATGCAAGTGTTTGAGTATAATACACAATGGAATATGAAGGAAATACAAAATAATTAATTAAATTTTATTTCAAATGTGAGTTTCAAACATATCACATTTTACCCTTTTACACGGATACTGAATAATACTAAAATTATAAAAGCTAAGATTCAAGAGTAATTCTGATATACCAAGAAAAATGCATAACGAATTTTATTGTTTATCAAATTTTGATAAACAATAAAATCACCACATAATTCATCAAGCTAGAAATCAATTTGCTCAACATTGCCTACCTTTTTATTAGAGAGACATGCCAAGAATAGATAGAAAGAGTATGAATCAACATATATTGTATGACAGACTTGAATAATTGGACCCTTCCAACAATTGAGAAAAGGGAAGCTTTCCAACAATTTGAAGTAGCCGTTGCTGTTGGCATGTATTGATCAATGGTATCAACATTAGATGTTTTTGGAATGAGAATCTCCAAAAACAGAAGATTGCAGGATAGCATTGATGACATCTTCTTTGATCACTTCCCTGTAATTTTGATAGAAAAAAGCACCAATATTGAGAAGGAAAATACTACATTATTTATCTCCTGCAAAGAATGAGTCTTTCTGAGCAAGTTATTGGCATCCTCTCCGATAGAATTGGTGATTACTTCCTCCACAAACAAATGTTCCTGCAAAATAAAGTTAGTAGAAAACAAATCTTCATAATAGTTCACAGTTCACAATGTGTTCAGCTATCTGATTTCGATCAGAAACCACATCATCTCCAATCTTGAGTGAAGTTATTATTTTGGTAGTATTTGTAATTTTTGCTATTTTGTGGAAATTGTTTGTGTTTCTATAACCCTCCTAGTGCCAAGTAATCTTTTCTTTTTCCTGCCATAACAACTCCTCAAGGCATTATTCAAAGCTTTATGAGCCATCTCTTTCTTTATTAAGCAAGGAATCATGGTAGCATTGGTGTCTATCTCACATCACAAAACATGAAAATCAGCATCCATTTTTCTGTATAACTCATGCACATTTCGAAATACAGTTTTGTTCCAAACTTTCAATCTATTCTTCAATATCTTTAGTTTCTTGTTCAAAACATAAATTGGACATACAATAACTCTCTCCCTTCAACATTCAGAGATTAGCTCCTTACAATCATCATGATTTGATCACATCCTCATAAATCTAAACAGAGAAGCAAAGGTTTGTTCATTGCAATGAAATTTTAGCATAAAAGTATAATGATCTGTCTTATGCTTGATAAGGGTTGAGCAGCAAATAGAAGAGAAGTTGTCAATCCATAATTCATTACAAACTGCTCTATCATGTCTTCTTTCAGTTAATTTATTCCCTCTTTTACCATTGGACCAAGTGTAAGCTGCACCTCTAACTGGTAAATGCAACAGACTGTGAGCATCTGTCCAAGCTTGAAATTCTTATATAGCAACAATGTTTGGAGAAAAAAAAGCCTTTATGCTCATAAGCTCCAATGACTGAGGATTCTTCTCTTTACATAACAACTAGAGGCATAAACAGCTGAAAATTCAAAAGTCTTGTCATCCTCCACAAAAGTGAAAGCAACAAATTGTTCTGCCAATCTAGCTAGGGTTATGAACCTTTGGCATGGTATCATATTTCTTATGCTCATTCCATTAATGTTGTTGTTTTTTCTTTCTAGGTTTAGAAGGGGGGAATACATCATCTTCAGCCACTTGTTGAACAGGTTCTTTCTATAAAACCTACAGTAATCTTGCTTCATTTTCTTCATTTTCAGCTATGTTGGCCCATGATTCTTTTAGAAAAACCATGTCTTTTTGAACTTTCTCTAGAATGATGTTCCCCTCGATGTTATTTGAGGCTAAGCTTTCATTAACCTCATTTTGAGTATCATCCACAAACTCTGAGGCTTGTGAACTTGCATCCAATTAGCCCACCTAAATTGACAGAAGAAATAATCGAACCAGAGACCTTGAGAAGGAGCGCACTCCCAGGTCCTAAGCCAATACCACTAGGCCAACCGAAGCGAGTTTTTTTTTGTGTGTGTAATTCTTAAATGAAAGGGTCTTGATAATCCAGAGTTCCGCCTGAAGTAAATGAAAGGGTCTTGATAATCCAGAGTTCACTTATACATTTTTCTTAATATGTGTGAAATGAGCAAATGACTCACTTAATTTACGATCGATGGAGTACTTTTTTATCTTAACCCTCTGATTCTTCAGGAAAGGGGTTTTCGTAGTCCAGAGTTTGGTGTCTGACCAAGAATTTTTCCTAATAGAAATTAAACTCGGGATCTCTCGAACAATCATCTTACAGAGAGCTCCTTAACCACTTGAGCTCAATCAATATACTCTCTTCAATAATATAAATGTAAAATAATTGATAAAGTAAGAGCATTACTGTAACCTTATAATTTGAAAGCCACGCATATAAATTGTAACAATTTCTTTAATAAAAAACTGACAAGTAATTTTTTTGGAGGGAGGCACACATGACTTACAATCTCACACTCACACTTCCTTACCAAAAGGAAAGGGGAAAAAAATATAGAATTACATTGGCACCCAAATTAATAAGCAAACTGGATATAGCATATCTTGTGTCACAGAACACCATGTATAGGCAAGCAAATTTTGTTGTTGCAAGCACTTAATTACATGCTTTAGTTGTAATCAGGATTTGCCAAACAGTAACCCTCAAGGGCCTTGAAAAGACCATCACCCTTGGCTTTGCCACTCTTGAGTTCCTCTTCACTTGGTGCAGCATCACCTTTGGTGAAGTATTTCACACTAAGCTTCGCAATGGATCCTCCATTTGGACCTGCAGACAATTTAGCTTCAAATGAAATCTTCTCTACTGTGTCTGGAAGACTATCACCTCCTACTATGCTGTAGTTGTAAGCCCAGTTAGCATCATCTACTAAATCCACTTTGTGTAAATCATACTTTGTTTCACCATCTGCATATCATAGATTCATCTCACAATCATAAATATCATGACCATTACTTGATTTATTTAGGTTTTTAAAAATTGGTACAATAATTTGTCCAAAATAACCCTAAACCCTAAATCTTAATAAGTAAGATTTGCTTATAAGAAATATAACAAATATATATATATATATATATATATATATATATATATATATATATATATATACCAACCTTCAACGAAAGTGAGTTTCTTGATGGTTCCGGCGCCACCATTTCCTTCAACAATGTCAATACTTTTGATGACATCAATAACCTTTGGGATAAGGTTATCAGCATCTGTAACAAAAGCTTTGTGAAGTGTAGCAGGAGCTACAATAGAGGTGGTTTCTTCCTCAAAATTGATGACACCCATGATGAATTATAATGCTAGTGTAAGAGAGATATAATTAAAAAGTTACTTGCCTAGATGTGGTTTTATAAGTAAAGTTCAGCTTGGTATTTATAGGAACTGAAGATGTTAGTAGATAGCACGTTAGAGGAAGATGATGACTAATTCCAGGTCCTTGAGCTATTTTTTATTCACATTGCGATATGAATTTGGATAATATGTACTATTAAATATTGCTTTTCAAATTTTAAAGAAAAAAAGTTATTTGCAGGCGTTGTAAAAGAGAAAATTATTTATAAATCTTACATAGAAAATGTTTATTTTTAAAATTTCAATGCATTGAATCCACAATTGTCAAGAAAAAGTTTCTTTTTCAAACTTCTAAACAAATGCTTCAAAGGCACATGTTTCTTAATTATTACTCACTCTGTTTCATTTTCAAAATATTAAATTTTTATAATTTTTTACTTTAGATAATTAAATATATTAACGGTCAAAATTATGCATTAGCATATGTGAAGTGGTTGACTTAGACATGTATTTTGAAACGGATGGAGTAACTTGAAAGTTGAAATTGATCGTAAATAAAATAAGGGTCCCATAAAATAATAACAAAATAGAATGACATTGACTTACTTTTTTTTTAAGGATATGTTGCCGTCCCATTATGTTTACCAAGTTAAAATGACATGATCTGAATCTTAGCTCTTGTATCGAAGTTGTTTATTGATGTTAATAAAACTGATTTCACTTCTACTAATGAAAAGTGACTCTTGAATATTTTATATTGATTATTTCAATTTTTTATTATTTGTAGTTCAGTAATCTTCAAATGGATTTACAACCTGATGAACTATATAGTCCAGTAACCCGACTCTATAAATTAGTTAACTCTTAAAAGTTAACTTTAGCATCAATTAAGCTGAATCTATTAAATTTGATACTTTTTTACAAATTGCCTTTAGCATCGGCCTGGCAGACGCTATTGGGTTTAGTTGACCATATTTATGTTCACTTTAGCGTCAGTCCTCTGACACTATATGATTAGCCTCGACTGAAATTAGATTCCGACTTAAACTCGGCTTTCACCAATGCTAGATTAGCCTCGGATGACCAGAAGTCGACGCTACACGGTTGCTTCATCTTTTTTAGCCTGCCCCAACTCTGACGCTAAAATGCAGTTTTATTGTAGTGGTTGTAGCATTGATGTTTCACGGTGATGATATTTTAAGTTAAATTTCTAGTTTTAATTCTTGTCACTGCATTTTATTCTCTTCATGCGTGTTTGATTGATTATGTACGTGTTGGCCATTAATCTAAACACTAAATAAATAAAATAATATATATAGTTCAATGGGAAAATGATATTGAGTTTGTGTCATCGGTGACTTTAGTGATACATGTATCTTCATAAAAAAGAATGATAAATTAATAATTAAAATAAATTATTTTTTATAAGAAATAACAATTAGTTATGAGAGAGATAGTGATAAATATAAGTAAAACTCGATGTCACTCAAACGTAACCCAATTTGATGCCCTTTCGCTCTTTAAAATATAAAAAAAAAAAAAAAAACAAAACAAAACCTATTCAAGCTTAGTTTATTTTAATGTGAATCTGAAAGAAAGAAAGAATAAAATTGTGAACAGGACAAAAAATGAGTTGGAACTTGGAAGCATTCAAAGAACCAAAATATGTGTACTCTTTGATTGAATGTCATATGCATGCTTCGCACGATCAAATAATGCAAATCCAAGTCAATTTACCTCCCTTGTCTTTAAATTCTTGTCTTTCATTTCCTTGCAATTCACAATCAAACTCTCACTTCCTTTTTCAAACCAATTGAACTCTATAAAAACACACTCATATGTGTGTAAGGTTACACACTATAATTAAACATTCGTTTGTGGTCGATTTATCACATTTCACAATTAACCAAAAATTATTGTAAACAAGTTGACATGTTTGGTGGGATGAGTTTAGCATAAGTTACATGAACAACGTCTTTTATAACAATTTGTGTTTTTAAAAGTTAAAATTTCTGATATAATATTTTACACAGCGAAATATTAAATAAGATAGTTGAAACTAATAAAAGATCTCTCTACCTTTACAAAGTAGTTAAAATCGAATTGAATAGGGTTTTACAAAACAAATAGAAATCTAAAGTATATTAAAAAGCCTAAACTCTAGATATTGTGATTCGGCTCTAATAGGCTTCAAGATAACTTATACTTCGAAAGAATCAACATAATACGATGAGATACTACGAACTCGATGAGTTTCCAAATCGAGATAAAACATAATATGTCACATAAACATAACCATTAGATAAAACTCTAAACGATTATAATTAAATAATCAAAATAGCAATTTATGCTTAACCTTACAAGGGTTATGCCCAAGTATAGTTTCCAATCTCATTATCACTAATTATGTAGCAATTAGTCTTAATTAGTTAAAGGATGTTAATGTAAAAAAATAGACAAAAGGAAACAAGAATAAAATAAAACAAGAAAATACAAATATTATGGGACATAAAACCTGACCTAGATAATCCACAAAAAATTGTAGCCAATCATAGGGTAATAAAGACATACAAACTTACACAAGTAAAAGTAAATCTAACTCTAATAAATTTTGATAAACGAACATTCATCACGAGCACAATCCAACCAACTCGCGTACTGGGCTAAGTTCTAAAGGATGTTGTTTGAATATTTGCTAGCACCAATTTAAGTTTTAAACTAGTGAATGATCATGATGGCAACACAACATGCAAAAGGCCCTTACGAACCACTCGACAAGTGAATATGACTGCTAGCACAATAGTGAATCTGTTAGCCACCATTTACCGTGACAAACACCAGTAAACACATGTCCATTTCAGACAGAATAGTCTCAATCCAGACACAAAGAACTTAAGCATATATTAAGAACATGAGAAACATGTATGAACCCAGATCGAGGGATGAGCCCAACACAAACATATTGTTGCTTATCTTTTTGCTAGCTATTACTCTCTTCCTTCCTATATTAGTAAACGTGTTTCGAATGTATCTTTACCTTTTATTGGCTCGCTCATATATGTGTTGTCTCTTCATTAATATAAATGTAAAATAATTGATGAGCAAATCGTCTAAAAAATGGTGATGCTTACATTACCCCTTGATGAATTGAGGTAATTTACCCCTAATGACAAGTAGGATTCGATTGTTGAACGAAGAAGATGGATATCACATGCTAAATGAAGGAGATTAAGAAGTTTGATGTTCTTTAGATGAAACTAGTAACTAGTTGTAGGAAAAACCTATTTGTGATGCCTAAATTATCTCTTGATGAATTAGAGGTAATTTACCCCTAATGACAAGTAGAATTGAATTTTGGAACGAATGAGATAGAGATGAAAGAGTTTGATGTTTTTGAGACGAAAATGGTAACTGATTGTAATAATTAAGATGAAGAAATTTAAAGGGGATTTTTCTTTGATATGTATAAATTACCCCAAATTTGTTAAGGGGTAATGTAGAAGGTAAAAAACCTAAAAAAATCGATGAGTATAGCGTGAAAAATTCAAAACCACATATAAATAGTTACATACTATTTGGGTCTCGCCACATATAAAAAATTGTGGGTCTCGCCAGATGTTGCCTGAAAGGGTTTGGTGCATAGATCCTCTGTGTTGGCGGTAGTAGTTATTCATGTGTCTTCAGAGCTGTTTCATATGTCGCGATTGTTTAGGCGTCGTAGGTAGATTGTGCCCCATCGTTTGTTCATTGATCTGGACTTTGATCAGATTGGTTTGGCCCGAAAGGGGGTTTATTGCTTGCTGATGTTTTTCAAAGATATGTTGGACCTTGGATCGTTTCTGTGTTGGTTGACGATTCATACGCCTACTTTGATACTGTAAACATTCACTCTGTGTTTTTTTTTTGCAGTTCGGTTTCGTATTCACTCGTGGGTTCGCTGGACTGTCCGTAGTGGTGTTTTTTAGAGTTGTTTTCTTAACCACTTCTGTATTGATTTGTTGTATCGCCCGTTAGGGTTTGAGTTTGTGGTTCTCTGGGTCAGGTTCATGCCCCCCATTTTTGTACTTCCTTTTAATTTTATTTTAATTTCTACTTTGCATAAAAAAAAAAAGTTACATACATATTTTTTTTAAAAGTAAAAATGAATAGATGAATAGTATTTATTATAATTTATTGAAGGGAGGTACACACATATGACTTACAATCTCACACTTCATCAAAAGGAAAGAGAGAATTACATTGAAAACCAAATCAAGCACACATGTAAGAAAATGTATCACAACACACCATATACAAAGCAAGCAATTAGCTATATGCTTTAGTAATCAGGATTTGCCAAAACGTAACCTTCAAGAGCCTTGAAAAGACCATCACCCCTGGCTTTACCACCCTTGATTTCCTCTTCACTAAGTGTAGCATCACCTTTGGTAAAGTATGTCACAGTAAGCTTTGCAATGGATCCTCCATCTGGCCCTGCAGACAATTTAGACTCAAAGGAGATCTTCTCCACTGTGTCTGGAAGTCCACCACCACCAACTATGCTGTAGTTGTAAGCAAAGTTAACATCATCTACTAAGTCCACTTTGTGCAAATCATACTTTGTTTCACCACCTGCACATAATTGATACGTTTCACAATCACAAACATCATGGAGATCACTTAGTTCAATTAGGTTATTAAAAATTTGGATAAGAAGCTATTAAAAATAATTTTAGAAAAATTACTGTTTCTCACAAAAAACAAAAAAATATATAAAAAACATAGTAACAATAATCCAATATATATAATAAAAGAAAAGAGGATATGCACTTAGCATTCAACAAGTCAAACATTTGATGGTTACTTTTAAAAAATAGTTTTTCTGGTCAAGTATTGAAAAGAATATTCTCATATGCTTTGTTGAGTTCCATACTTCCACTATTTACCTTATAGTATATATCTTAATACTTATTTCCCATATTGTTTTACGGTAAAAAACCTGAAACAACAAATATAAGTTTTTGGTAGGGTTAAAAAAAAGTTTCTTGCCACTTCAATTTTTCACATATATATACTAACCTTCAACGAAAGTGAGTTTCTTGATGGTTCCGGCACCACCGTTTCCTTCAACAATTTCAATACTTTGGATGGCATCAATAACCTTTGGGATAAGGTTATCAGAATCTGTAACTAGAGCTTTGTAAAGTCTAGCAGGAGCAACAATAGATGTGGTTTCATCCTCAAAGTTGAAGACACCCATGATGATAATGAATTAGATATTGCTAATGGATGAAATATTAAGAATTTATTTGTTTGCCTGTGTGATTTATGTGTGGAGTTCAGTCTCGTATTTATAGGAAAAGAAGATGTATTGTTTAAGACTTTAGATAGGCCTTTAGATGATGATGTGTAATACAAGGTCGTTGGGTCATTTTTTTCTCATTGTGACGTGACATAAATTTGAATAATATATTCTAATGTATGAGTTAGGATGATATTATTTTTAAAGAAAACTATATTATTTGGACTAACAAAATTATTGCATCTACTATTAATTTTTCTTTTCTCTTTTGTTTTTCTCTTCTGACCACTGAAATCTCAATGCAAAACAAAGTATGTAAAATAATTTCATATAACTTAATTGGCGAAATTATATAATGGGCAAAATTACATATTTCGTCTGATAATTTTTTTTCTTTAAGAAACTAAAATGGATTATATTATAAACCAAAAATGTCCTTCCGAGCATAAGATGAGCCAAGAATGAACAAAAGAGTATGTACGATATTTACAAAAAGGGAAAAGAAAAAACAACAAAAAGAATGACGAAAGAAATAACAATTATTCGTAGCCCAACATTGCGAGGGGACTAAGCCACCAACCATGATAATTGAGGGAGATCTGAACATGTTTCTCCTTCAACCACGAGAAAGAAAGTGACTTTATTTTGTTCACAATTCGCATAATTGGGCATTCTTTATCATTGAAAATTTTGTTATTTATTTCTTTCCAGATTTCTCATACAGTAGCAAACCAAATGACGTTTAAAATTGAGTGTCGCACCTGAGGTCTGCCACACCCAAACAAAATTGAGTAAAATGATCTGAAACAGTTGACGGAACGGCGGTAGAAAGACCAATTCCAGATTTCTTTCGTCTCATAATTTAATTTCAGATAACACTATCGTCCTTTATAAATATATAATAATAGTATTTTTTTTATTGTCTTGTAAGTGTAGCTCAGTTGTTAGTTACCAGGGATAATTTGTGCAGGGGGCGGAAATCGAACCTCAAATTTCTCACTTCTCCACACATAATGTGTGAGAATCTAGCTACTAAGCTACTTGATAAAAAAAATAGTCTTTTTTAACTAAATACGTAAATAACTACAGCTTTAAAAATCACCGGTATCAAATTATTTCACAATATTAATACATACAAAATATTTTTTGCTGAAACAAAGTATTATCTTCTTCTTTTGACTAACCAAAATATTTTTTTTTTGGCAAATAAGCAAAATATATTCATTTTGGTTTTATTTTTTGTCGAGAGAAAAAAAATATATTTAGGAGAAAGCATATTTTTCTTAGTTTATTCACTTTTTTGGGAGGTCTTGGTTTATTAACTTGAAAGTTTTTTTGGGCAACTTGAAAGTTGAAATTGAAAAATATAATATTTGCCAAATAATATGACATTGACATACTTTTTGGGATTTGTTGCCGCGTGACTGTAGATCAGTCCTTTTATGTTTACCGCTGGTATAGTTAATTAATTGATTAATACTCTATAATTCGATGACGTTTTTTGCTCTTTAAAAAAATAATATCAAACTGCCAAGCTGGTCTATTTTAAGGTGAGTCTGAAGAATTTTGTGAATAGGTCAAAAATTGAGTTGGAAGCATTCAAAGTAGCACATATACGGCAATATATTCAACATATGTGTACTCTTTCTGCTTCATATTATTCAAAAAATAAGAGGAAATTCGGGAGTCTTATAATAGTATTGCCAGTATTCAACTTGGACGAAATATTGCCAGTCTTAAGACGCCATTCTAGAAAGAAGAAAGAAAAAGAAAAAGGTTGAATCGAATACCAACAATTTATGTTGTCACAAACAATAAGATGTTAAATTTACAGTGAGTCATTTCACTTGGATAAAAGCTAAATTTTGAAACTTCAATAAGATCCTCTGATATCATTGTAATTTTGTTAAACTTGAATCATATCGAAACATATATGTTTGATTATGCGGTAACAAAATTTGATTTTGAATAAATTGATTTGGTAAAAATAATTTTAGTTAAAAATAAAATTAATGTAATTTGATTTATGTTTAAATACATTTATGTAGATGGGTTGAACATTAAATTTTGTAATATACATTTCTAAAATATTATGGGTCACGAAGAACAATCTCAATTTAGTCACGAAGAACTGAAGCATATATTAAGAACATGAGAAACGCGTATAAACCCAAATCGAGGAATGAGTCAAGCACGATAGTCACCAACAAGTCCTCTTGGGTTAACATAATCAAAGCACCTCAAGATCTGGTGTGGCAAGAACAACACCTCTTAAAGCCTAATTCACATTGTATTGTAGTGGTAACTTGTGCTACAAGTAGTTGTTGACAGTTAAGCTAATCTAATCAACTGTAACTGTTTTGCAGTTAATTAGTTAGCTATAGGTTAGTTATAGTTTGTTAGTAGTTATAGGTTAAAATAGTTAATCATACTCTATATAAAGCTATAGCACCTCATTGTAATACTTAGATTGTTGAATAATAAAACTTCCTTTCTCTCTTTTTCATTGTCTTCTTCAAGCCTCTGCACATTGCAAGCTTAATTTACATTTTTATGGAGGTTGAGATTAACTCTTACCATGGTATTGGTAGCTGCTAGTATCTCATCTCCAATTTTGTCCTTTTCCGTTGCGTTTTTCACTCTCAGTGATTCTTATCACATAATTTCTTGTTAGGATTGTGTTGCTTTTCTAACAATTTTCTTGTTTTTCCTCATTTTTCCTTCATATTCTCTTAATTCTTCTCTTATTTCTTGAGTCAACATGTCAGTTGCAAGTTCGTCAAAAAGCATTAATGGTGGATATGTTATTCCTACTCCCAAGAACAAGGGCTACCAAACTAACACTCTCAGCCCTTACTTCATGCATCCAAATGAGAATCTATGTGTTGTTCGTGTTTCTTCTTTGTTATCTAGTAGTAATTGCCATTATTGGTCGCGTGCAATACAAGTTTCTTTACGTTCCAAATACAAACTACACTTCATTAATGGTGCACTTCCGAGACCCAATGATGATGATCATGATTCTATAGTTTGGGATAGATCCAACACCATGATTATGCCTTGGTTAAGCAATTCTATTGAACCTGACATTTCTCAGAGTATTCTATGGATGGATTCTGCACTTGAGAAATGGAGAAAACTCAAAGAAAGATTATATCAAGGTGATGTCTTTCGTATTTCAGATCTTCAAGAAGAAATCTACACTTTGAAACAAGGTAATAATTTTATCTCTTCTTTCTATACTAAGATGAAGAAACTTTGGCAAGAATTAGACAACTTCAGACCTATTCCTACTAGTAGTTGTGTTAAAAATTCCAAGGTTATAGCCAAGATGCATGAGTACAAAGATTATGATCAGGTTATACACTTTCTTAAAGGTTTGAATGAACAATTCTCAGCAGCAGGATATCAGATTGTGTTAATGGATCATCTTCCTAGTATTGGAAAAGTTTATTGTCTACTTGTTCAGCAAGAAAGACGGATTCTTGTTCCTCTGGATGAATCTAAATTGCTAGCTCTTTCAGGCAATTCCTTTTTCTGGAAATGCATCCTATGGTAGAGGGAATATGAATAATGCACGTGGTAGGGGAGAAATATCCTCAGGTGGCAGAGGTAAAGGCATAAGAGTATGCTCCTTTTGTGGCAGATCCAACCATACAGTTGATGCATGCTTCAAGAAGCATGGATTTCCCCCACATTACCAGCAAAGAAAGCTCTATCAATAATTGTTCTAGTGTTAGTGGAAATGAGGAGGAGAATACTAATGTTGTGTTTGAAGATAATCGAACAATTCCACATCTGAGAAATGTTCTTTCACTTCTGAGCAATACAAAGCTTTGATAGCACTTCTGCAGAATTCAAGCCCATTGCAACCTCATAGTTCGAATCATATTACTACCAACAATGCATTAATCTCATGTATAATATGTATTATCCCTTCTTTACCAAAATTTGAAACTTTCATACTTGATACAGGAGCCACAAATCATGTGTGCTTTTCCAGAAGAAAAATAATTCAGTGCGTGAAGAGAGTTAACCTTATCAATATCAAATTACCAAATGGTTCCATGGTTTCTACTAGTTTCACAGGTACAATAGTGTTCTCACTTGATTTTTATCTCACTGATGTGCTTTATTTTCCTCAATTTTCTTTCAATTTCATATATGTTCCTAAACTAACCAAAAATATACCTTGCAAACTATTTTTTGATGATGCAAAATGTTTGATACATGCCAAGCTTTCTCAAAAGATGATTGGGACAGCTGAAATGCAAGATGGATTTTATCTACTTGGATCACCATTAGTTAGCATAGTTCATACACCTGCTTTGTCTTGTATCAATGATGTCGAAAATTGAAGTTTCAATAAAGATTGTAAATTGTGGCATATGCGTTTTTGGCATACTTCACATGACAAATTGATTGAAATATAGAAAAAAAATTCCCTATGTTTCAGTTGATTCTTCTTCTATTCCTTGTGATGTGTGTTATTATGCAAAACAGAAAAGACTGTATTTTCCTTTAAGTTCTCATAAATCTAATAAAATTAGTGATTTGGTTCACATGGATATATTGGGTCCTCTAGCCATTACCTCTATATTTGGATTCATATATTTTCTTACTATAGTTGATGATAAAAGCATATTTACCTGGATTTACCTTGTGAAACCTCAATCAGAAACTGCTTCTATCATCAATTCATGTCGCAATCTAATACAAACTCGATTTAACTCCAAACTTAAATGTATTAGGAGTGACAATGGAAATGAGTTTCTGCTAAAAGATTTTGACAGTGCTAATGGTATATTGCATCAAAACTCTTGTGTTGGTACCCCACAACAAAATGGTATAATAGAAAGAAAACACCAACATATTCTTGATATTGCTAGATCTTTATTATTTCAAGCAAGTTTGCGAAAAACTTTTTGGGCTCATGCCATTAGTCATGCTGTGCACATTATTAACAGATTACCAATACTCTTGTGTTGGTACCCCACAACAAAATGGTATAATAGAAAGAAAACACCAACATATTCTTGATATTGCTAGATCTTTATTATTTCAAGCAAGTTTGCGAAAAACTTTTTGGGCTCATGCCATTAGTCATGCTGTGCACATTATTAACAGATTACCAATACCTTTTTTATCTCACAAATGTCCTTTTCAAATGCTCTATAAATATTTACATGACATCAGTTTACTAAGAATTTTTGGATCCTTATGCTTTGCTTCTACCCTTCAAGCTAACAGACACAAACTTAATTCTAGATCAAGAAAATATGTTTACTTGGGGTACAAGCAAGGAGTCAAAGGTCATATTATCTATGATTTGCTCACAAAAGAAATTTTATTATCTAGAGATGTTGTGTTTTTTGAACATATTTCCCCATATCAATCACATTAGTCACCAAATCACTCATTAAATTCATCTCCTGATTTGAATACATCTTTTCATTCTCAGTCTTGTCAGTCTCATGCATCTACGCCAAAAAATTCTCCAAACATTCATATATATATATATGCATCTGATAACTCTTATAATGTTCCATAAATAACTCCTAATCCACCACTTAGAAAATCTACTTGAATTCATAAAGCACCTGAATATCTGAAAGCATATCACTGCAATCTCCTTGAAAATACAATTCATACTGCATCTCAATCTGGTCCATCATCATCTGATCTTTGTCTTATCAGCTTCTCTCTTCTGCACACAAACACTTTGATTTATCCATTTCATCTATTTTTGAACCCTCAAACTATGATGATGCAATGTGTGATGAAAACTGGAAAAATGCTATCAAAGTGGAGTTAGAGGCTATCAACAAGAATAAGACTTGGGAGTTAACATATCTTCCAGCTCATAAGAAAGCAATTGGATGCAAATGGGTTTTCAAGCTCAAGCTCCATGCTAATGGAAATGTTGAGAGGTACAAAGCCAGACTTGTTGCCAAATGTTTCACACAGACTGAAGGTATAGACTATATGGATACTTTCAGCCTAGTAGTCAAGATGACAACTATTAGAGTGCTCCTCATTATAGCAGCTTCACAAAACTGGTCTCTTTTACAACTAGATGTCAATACAGCTTTTCTTCTTGGTCATCTAAATGAGGAAGTATACATGCAACCACCTCTTGACCTTGGTTTATCTGATCCTTATCAAGTATGCTAGCTTCAAAGATCCTTGTATGGCTTAAAACAAGCCAGTAGAAATGAAAATACCAAACTCACTGAAACTTTGCTCTATTCAGGCTACATAAAATCCAAAGTTGATTACTCCCTCTTCACTAAAAAAGTTCTCTTGGCTTCAGTGTGATCTTAGTATATGTGGATGATTTGTTCTTAGGTGGGACAAACTCTGTTAAATTTCAGCATATTAAGACCTTACTGGATCAAAAGTTCAGTATCAAAGATTTAGGAACTCTTAAATACTTCGTAGGTTTTGAAGTTGCTAGATCCCAAGCCCGAATCAGTCCATGTCAAAGAAAATACATCTTAGATCTTCTACAAGATACTAGCCTCCTAAGCACAAAACCTTGTTCCACTCCCATGCAGCCAAATCTTCAGTTACACAAAGGATCTTGAGAACTTCCATCTGAACCAACTACTTATAGAAGACTCATTGGTAGATTGCTATATCTCTCACACTCCAGACCAGAGATAGCTAATGCTTTAAGCAAACTCATCCAATTTCTAGATGCTCCAACAAATTAGTAAATGTTAGCAGGATTACATGTCCTCAAGTTTCTCAAAAATAATCATGGGCAGGGTAGTTTGTTAGTAGCTATAGGTTAGAGTAGTTAATTACACTCTATATAAAGTTATAGCACCTCATTGTAATACTTAGAATGTTGAATAATAAAATTTCCTTTCTCTCTTTTTCATTGTCTTTTTCAAGCCTCTGCACATTGCAAGCTTAGTTTACATTTTCATGGAGGTTGAATTAACTCTTAACAACACCCCACGATGGGTACGATCAAGATCTAGGCAATAAACTTCTCTTAAAATATGAATCAGTGATTGATTTACGTTATCTTAATCTTGTGTTACTGGTAGTCATTCATCTGAGACATTAGAAATAAAAGTTGGGAGACTCGTGTCGTGTCTCTTACTCTTCTATTTAAGATAATCAAGTGGGTAATTCTACTCTTATATTTGGCCACTACGTTCTTAAGATTGCCTCGTTTTTTACTTTTCCCATTAGGGTTTTTTTTTTTTAAGAAGCTATAGTGTTTGTTGATATGGAAAGATTGTGTGAGAATCGTTTTATGGAGAATGGGTTGTATTATGTTCAATTATTTTTTGGTAAACCAAGATATTTCAGAGTCTAAAAAATTGATGAGTATAACCTTAAAATTTGAAAACCACGTATAATAAATAGTTACATACAATATTTTTTAAAAGTAAAAATGAATAGATGAAGTATTATTATAATTTATTGAAGGGAAGTACACATATGACTTGCAATCTCACACTTTGAGCAAAAGGAAAGAGAGAATTACATTGGCAACCAAATCAAGCACACATGATATAAAAAAAATGTATCACAACACACCATATATAAAGCAAGCAATTAGCTATATGCTTTAGTAATCAGGATTTGCCAAAACGTAACCTTCAAGAGCCTTGAAAAGACCATCACCCCTGGCTTTGCCACCCTTGATTTCCTCTTCACTAAGTGTAGCATCACCTTTGGTAAAGTATTTCACAGTAAGCTTTGCAATGGATCCTCCATCTGGCCCTGCAGACAATTTAGACTCAAAGGAGATCTTCTCAACTGAGTCTGGAAGTCCACCACCACCAACTATGCTGTAGTTGTAAGCAAAGTTAACATCATCTACTAAGTCCACTTTGTGTAAATCATACTTTGTTTCACCACCTGCACATATTTAATTCGTTTCACAACCACAAACATCATCGAGATCACTTAGTTCAATTAGGTTATTAAAAATTTGTATAAGAAGCTATTAAAAGTAATTTTAAAAAATTACTGTTTCTCTTAAAAAAAATTATATAAAAAACATAGTCATAAATAATCCAATATATATATAATAATAAAAAAGAGGATATGCACTTCACAATCAAGAAGAATCAAACATTTGATGGTTACTTTTAAAATATAGTTTTTCTAGTCAAGTATTGAAAAACAGTTATTAAATAGGCTTAGTTGGTAGTATGGTAAATTCTCATAGGTTTTATTTTTGAGAGAAAATTTGTCATAGTTGTCACGGTAAAATAATTTTACACCGACAGTAGACCTCCATTATACATATATAATATGTAATGATTTTTTGACAAAATATATAATATGTAATGATGTCATCAAAAGAATATTCTCATGTGCTTTGTTGACTTCCACTATTTACATTATGTATCTTAATACTTTTTTTTTGAAGTAGTTATCTATCTTAATACTTCCACCAGTCTATAACTATTAGATAATATCGAATATTCTAGTTTTTAAACATTTTATATTACATAGGGTTAAAAAAAAAGTTTCTTTTTAAAAAAATTGCATGCCACTTCAATTTTTCACATATATATACTAACCTTCAACAAAAGTAAGTTTCTTGATGGTTCCGGCACCACCGTTTCCTTCAACAATTTCAATACTTTGGATGGCATCAATAACCTTTGGGATAAGGTTATCAGAATCTGTAACTAGAGCTTTGTAAAGTCTAGCAGGAGCAACAATAGATGTGGTTTCATCCTCAAAGTTGAAGACACCCATGATGATAATGAATTATATATTGCTAATGTATGAAATAACAAACTATTAAGATGTTAATTGTTTGCCTGTGTGATTTATGAGTGGAGTTCAGTCTTGTATTTATAGGAAAAAAAGATGTATTGTTTAGACTTTTGGTGATGATGATGATGTGTAATACAAGGTCAATGGGCCATTTTTTTCTCATTGTGACGTGACATAAATTTGAATAATATTTTTTAATGTATGAGTTTGGATGATATTATTTTTAAAGAAAACAATATTATTTGGACTAACAAAATTATTGCATCTACTATTAACTTTTCTTTTCTCTTTTTTTTTTCTCTCCTCGACCGTTCAAATTTCAATGCAAAACAACGTATATAAAATAAATAAAATCTTACACAATATATAATTGGCAAAATTACATATTTCGTCTCATAACTTAATTATTGATTACATTTTAGTTATTTATCTTCTTTTTTCAATTTAATCATTTATATATTTTATAATCAGGTAACACTTCTGTCCTTTTTCTTTTTATGTTCCTGATTTAATCATTTATATCATAAAATGATAAAATTGTTATCCTTTTTATGGCAAAATTTTAACGAACTTTTGATTACTATGTTTGTATGATGATGATTTAGGTTTGTTTATGAATTTGAGGAATTTTTTACAAGCTTTTTCTTTATTTTTTTACTATGTTATGCTTTGATTAAAAAAAATAGCAATTTCTCATCGGCGTCCTTCATATGGTGGTGCTCCCGTCATTTGGTGGTGATGGGATGGTGGTGGTGAGGAGGACATGATTTTCTGTTGTTTTAGGAGATTATGGGTTATGGTGGTGCGGCCGTAATGAGGAGGTTACAAGTTATGGTGGTGATGGGGTTAAAATGGATTTGGATATGGCATCGAAACGTTCGTTGGACGGATTTGGATCTGGCATCGGAATGTTCGTTGAACGGGAGTTTATCTGGTGTTGAAACATGTTGGTGGGTTCTTGTCATTTTTGGCTTGGTTTTTGTTTACTCCGGCGACAGACGCCTTCTCCTTGTCACAAGCGACCATATTTTTACGATCTAGGTGGTGTTTCTGCTTCAGACCGGCGTCGCTTCCCGTGTTTTGTTGTTGGGTTTTGTCATCCTCTAAATTTATGTTGGTGTTGCTGCCTGATTTTTCAGGTTGAGGCGGTTTGCCGACGTAATTATGTCTCCATTGCTGGTTTGTGGGTATATTCACCATCGCTGCTTCTTCAGAATGTGTTATGGCGATGTCGATGCTTTCCTTGGAGACTTTCAGCTTTGTTGTCTTGCTCTTGTTCTTGCTAGTTGTGATACAGTGGTGCTTGTGGTGATGGTGATGCAGTGGAGGTGGTGGTGATGCATGTATTCTGTTTGAGTGGTGGTGGTGTGGTGGTGGTGCTTATGCGTTGTTGTAGTGGTGTCGTTTAGGTGAGGAGGCGGTTAATTGTTGAGGGACAGTTCTTTTGGAGGAGGCCTTTGTTACACGGGTCCTTTTTCGTCGTCACTAGCTCTTGTTTGCGTTTTTTGAGGTTGTTAAGGTGTTTGGAGGAAGCGACTCCCATTGAGTTGAGTCTTTTCCTTTTGATCTACTTGTTGTTTGCACCACCGCATATCTTGTGGTTTGTCATACGTTTTTTGTGTGCTGGTTTCCGGTGGACCGGTTAAATTTGCTTCGAGATCGGGAGTCGGTGTCTCGCTGCAATCTTGTTTGGCGTGATTTGGTGTTTCTCTGATGTACCGAGGGTGAGGGGTGCCCATATGTTTTGGTTCTAAAGTTTGGTGGGCCGATCACTTTTGATTCGAGATCGAAAGTGAGTTCTTTGGATCAAGTTTGGTTTTGGGCTTTTTATGGTATCTTTCGATGGATCGGAGGTCGAGAGGTGTTGGAAGCCGAATGATCTCTCGGATAGGAGCTTTTCATTGTGGTTCAACTTTGGTGTTCAAGACTGGGAGTTTAATTTTGAGTGGTGTTTTTTTTTTTTTGGGTGAGTAGTGGCGACGGATGATGTTGGATTTCGTTTTTACATTGGTAGTTTTCGTGAAGGAGTCTGTTTTAGGTGATGACGTGTATTTTGGTGGGTGTTGTCCTCGGAGGTTTTTATGATGTTTCTTTTCGGGTGTTCCGGCTATATACGGCACATTTTGTTTGTATTCTCAGGTTCACCGGTCTTTGTTCGTCTTGAACAGGGATCTGGTTGTTTAATAAAATTTGATGTTCAAAAAAAAAGTTGACATTTAATATCATAAAGGCGCTGCTCTGTTAGTCATGTGAAAATTTACACTTTAAGAGGCACTATTTTGTTCCAAATTAAGCTTGAATGCAAATCAATAGTAAGTTAATCATTAGGCATGAGGGTATGATAGACCTCTTCACCGTGTACACAGGGTCGTGTTTCCAAATCCATTTGTCTAATACATTATCCTACAAAAAAAAAAAATATCATCAACAAACATAGCACATTCTTGTGGTCGTTCCTCCTCCCATGCAAATAGTCTTCTTCTCCGCCTGCAACTCAGTAACATTAGAATAAACCTCAACTTAAGTTAAATCACTTGAATAGACATCAACAATTAAATATATAATAATAGTATTTTTTAACTAAATACTTAAATTTCTACGTCTTTAAAAATCATCGGTGTCAAATTAATTCACAATATTCTTCTTCTTTTGAATAAGCCAAAAAAATTTCTGGTAAAAATTGTTGAGAGAATATTCTTATTAGTTTATTACCTTTTTTTCAGAGGTCTAAGTTTATTGACTTGAAAGTTTCTTAAGGGCGACTTGAAAGTTGAAATTGATAAATAAAATATTTACCAAATAATATGACATTGACATACTTTTTTGGATCCGTCCTTTTATGTTTACCGCTGGTATAATTAATTAATTGATCATGACCAAAAAAATTAATTCATTAATTGATTAATATTATTTAATTCAATGACATTTTTTGCTCTTTAAAAAAACTTAAACAGGTCTTTCGTTCCTGTAAATATAGGTCATTTGAATTTTTGTCCATGAAGTTACTAATTCTTTCAATTTGCCACTACAAAATTTAATCATTTGACTTTTGGTCCTAATTAAAAAATTTTGCTAAGGTGTGCGGTCATTAGCGACGTAGTGCCCATGTGGCAAGTGATGATTGGACGAGGTGGTTGACTTAAATAGGTATTTCGTCTCTGCAAATATAGGTCATTTGAATTTTCGTCCCTGAAGTTACTAATCGAATGTAATTAGGACCATTTTTCAAATGATTAGTATTAGCAATAGCAAAATGGAAAGATTAATAATTTCAGGGATGAAAATTCAAATAATTTATATTTACAAGGACAAAAAACCTATTTAAGCTTTAAAAAAATAATATCAAACTGTCAAGCTTGTTTATTTTAAAAACAAGGTGAGTATGAAGAATTTTGTGAATAGGTCAAAAATTGAGTTGGAAGCATTCAAAGTAGCACATATTATATGGCAATATATTCAACATATGTGTACTCTTTCTTTCTGCTTCATATTATCGAAAAAAGAAGAGGAAAGTATTGCTAGTATTCAACTTGGAGGAAATATTGCAGTCTTTCTCAATTAATATCCATAGATATTACAGTCTTAAGACGCCATTCTAGAAAGAAGAAAGAAAAAGAAAAAGAAAAAGGTTGAATCGAATATCAACAATTTATGTGGTCACAAACAATAAGATGTTAAAATTACGGTGAGTCATTTCAATTGGACAAAAGCTAAATTTTGAAACTTCAATAAGATCCTCTGATATCATCGTAATTTTGTTAAATTTGAAGCTTATCGAAACATATGTTTTATTATGCGGTAACAAAAATTGATTTTGAATAAATTGATTTGGTAAAAAATAATTTTAGTTAAAAATGAAATTAATGTAATGTGATTTATGTTTAAATAGTAGATGGGTTGAACATTAAATTTTATAAAATACATCAATAAAATATTATGGGTCACGAAGAACAATCTCAATTCAATTACGAAAAACTGATACATATATTAAGAACATGAGAAACGCGTATGAACCCAGATCGAAAAATGAGTCCAGCACAATAGTCACCAACAAATCCTCTTGGGTTAACATAACCAAAGCACCTTAAGATTTATTGCAGCAAGAACAGCACCTTTTAAAGCCTAATTCACATTGTATTGTAGTAGTTACTTGTGCTACAAGTAATTGTTGACAGTTAAGCTAATCTACCCAACTGTAACTGTTTTGTAGCTAGTTAGATAGATTAGTTATAGGTTGTAAGTAGCTATAGGTTAGAGTAGTTAGTTACCCTCTATATAAAGCTATAACACCTCATTATAATACATACTTGTTGAATAATAAAAATTTCCTCTCTCTCTTTTTCATTGTTTTCTTCAAGGTTCTGCACATTGCAAGCTTAGTTTACATTTTCATGGAGGTTGAGATTAACTTTTAACATCGTATCAGTCGATACTGGTATCTCATCTCAAATTTCGTCCTTTTCCTTTGCGTTTTTCACTCCTTGTGATTCTTATCGCTAGAACCGTGTTCCTTTTCTGACAATTTTCTTGTTCTTACTCATTTTTCCTTCATATTCTAACAATTCTTCTCTTCTTTCTTGTGTCACCATGTCCGTTTCAATTTTTTAAGAAAGCATTAATGGTGGATATGCTATTCCTACTCCTAAGAACAGGGGCTACCAAATTGATACTCTCAGCCCTTATTTTGTGTTACTCCTTTGTTATCTTGTAGTAATTACCATTCTTGTTCGCGTGCAACACAAGTTGCTTTATGTTCCAAATACAAGCTGTATTTCATCGGTGCACTTCCAAGACCCAATAATGATGGTCATGATTCTATAGTCTGGGATAGATGCAACACCACGATTATGTTCTAGTTAAGCAATTATGTTGAACCTGAGATTTCTCAGAGTATTCTATGGATGGATTCTGCACTTGAGATATGGAGAGAATTCAAAGAAAGATTATATCAATGTGATGTCTTTCGTATTTCAGATCTTCAAGAAGAAATCTACACTTTGAAACAAGGTGATAATTCTATCTCTTCTTACTATACTAAAGTGAAGAAACTTTGGCAAGAATTAGACAACTACATACATATTCCTACTAGTAACTGTGTTGAAGATTGCAATGTTATAGCCAAGATGTGTGAGAGTACAAAGATTCTGATCAGGTTATACGCTTTCTTAAAGGTTTGAATGAATAATTTTCAGCAGTAAGATCCCAGATTGTGTTAATGGATCATCTTCCTAGTATTGGAAAAGTTTACTCTCTACTTTTTCAGCAAAAAAGTAATGTTCTTGTTTCTCTGGATAAATTTTCTAGCTCTTTCAGATAATTCGTTTTCTCGAAATTCATCTTATGGTAGAGGTAATATGAAGCTGCACATGGTAGGGGAAGAAGATCCTCAGGTGGCAGAGGTAAAGGCATAAGAGTATGCTCCTTTTGTGGCAGGTCCAACCATACAGTTGATACATGCTTCAAGAAGCGTGGATTTCCTCCACACTACCAGCAAGAAAGCTCTATCAATAATTGTTCTAATGTTAGTGAAATGAGGAGGAGAATACTAATGTTGTGTTTGAAGATAATCGAACAATTCCACATCTGAGAAATGTTCTTTCACTTCTGAGCAATACAAAGCTTTGCTAGCACTTTTGCAGAATACAAGCACATTGCAACCTCATAGTTTGTATCATATTACTATCAACAATGCATTAGGCTCAGGTATATTATGTATTATCTCTTCTTTACCAAAATATGAAACTTTCATACTTGATACAGGAACCACAGATCATGTGTGCTTTTCCAGAAGAAAAAAAATTACCAAATGGTTCCATGATGACGTTGAATTTATTAATCATGTGAAATTAAATTATGTTAATTATTTCATTTGACTATGTTTAGTAGTGAATTGTGAACTAACCCCAGTGGTCGTTTGGTTGACCGCCTACCTTATTTTTATGGATGGGTAGACGGCGTGCAGGACTATTCACTTTGCTTGGTAAGTTGCTTGAGGATAGCTTGGATGCTACCTCGTTTATTGTTTTTGGCGTCGTAGTCTCTATTGCTCTGATTAGGGGGTTGGTCTTGGATATTTACCTTTATTATGTGTGTTTGGAGATTTTTGAGACTATGTATTGATGATGATATATGTAGTATTTTGACATGGTGATAGAGATGTGAATCACGTGGTGGGTCTTGACAGTGGGCCCAAGCCAAAGATTTGGAGGGTCTACACAAGAAAGAAAGGAGGAAAAGGCATAAGGAATGATGACGTGGCTAATAAGAGGGGATAAGCATGTCTATTTAAGGGAAGAGTGTCAGAAGGAATAACCATCTAGTTTTCTGCTATTTTGGGTGGGGTCACTAGTTAGTGATTTCTTGGGGAGCACTGCGTGCTTGGGACTGATAGCTATCACTATCAGTTTGTTATTTTGTCTTACTCTCATTATCAGTATTGTAATTGTTTCTCCATTAATACAATTACATAGTTTCTTTCATATCAGATCCTCATTATTTTATTGTTCCATTCATCACAGAACACACACACACCTATCAATTGGTCCGACCTACCGGATCAAAATCACCACCGTGCCGGAGTTTTAGATGCCAAGAAAGCCTAAAATGACAGATCGTGTTGATGCGTTAGAAGAGCAGATGGTGGATGTCAAAACCACGCTGGAAGCTCTAGCTCAACAGATGCAGCAACAAAGCTTGGTTCTCACTGAACTAAGCAAACAAATTGGTCAGAAGGGTGTAGCTCAGGAAAGTAATTTTTCCACGGGAGAATCCTCACAAGGTGAATCTCGCTTGTCAGGGAAGAAGGTGAAGCTACCGTTGTTCGAAGGTGACGACCCCGTCGCTTGGATCACACGAGCAGAGATCTACTTCGATGTACAAAACACCACTGACGATATGAAGGTGAAGCTGTCTCGTCTGAGCATGGAAGGTTCAACCATACACTGGTTTAATCTTCTGATGGAAACAGAGGATGATCTATCCTGGGAAAAGCTCAAAAAAGGGTTGATTGCACGCTATGGAGGAAGGCGATTGGAAAATCCTTTTGAAGAACTGTCAACGTTGAAGCAAAGTGGGAGTGTTGAAGAATTTGTGGAGTCTTTTGAGCTCTTGTCCTCACAAGTGGGACGACTTCCTGAAGATCAGTACTTAGGTTACTTCATGAGTGGATTGAAGCCACATATTCGTAGGAGGGTTCGTACTTTGAATCCCCAGAATCGGATGCAGATGATGCGTATTGCTAAGGACGTGGAAGAAGAGTTGAGGGAGGATGATGAGGAAACTGGACGGTACGGAAGCAAAAAGGGGGTGCAGGAACGATTTGGACGAAATGATTGGGCTGGATCTTTGTATCGGGGCCGGAGCGGGTTCAACCCGAAAGAACAAAACAAATCTAACCCGAATCCAAAATCTGGATCTACTGGGTCCAACTCAGCCTCTACGACGTCGTTAGTTTCTACTGGAAAAAAAGGGGAGAACGAGACGCGATCTGAGAAGTGGAAAGGGATTCGTAGTATCCACTACGACGAGATGGCAGAGAGAAGGGCCAAGGGCTTATGCTTCAAGTGTGGGGGTAAGTATCACCCTACCCTCCATAAATGTCCAGAAAGATCTCTCAGAGTTTTGATTTTGGGAGAAGGAGAGAGTTTGAATGATGAAGGTGAAATCATAGCTATGGAGGAAATGCAACTTGAGGAAGAAGATGAGGAGGAGGTAGAATATAATTATATGGGGGTATTAGGAAGTATGGGAGAGCACCAGACCATGAAGATTGAAGGGAAAATTGGGGATGTGGATGTATTGATGTTGCTGGATAGTGGTGCGAGCCATTGTTTCATCTCTCCACAAGTGACAACTGCATTGGGGTTAGAAATTACGCCAGAACCTTCACGAAAAATCAAGTTAGGGGATGGATACAAGGTGCCTTCGTTGGGTGTGTGTAAAGGAATTGTGGTGAGTTTGGGATCTGTGAAAATCAATATTGATGCGATAGTTTTTGAATTAAGTGGCTTGGACTTGGTCTTGGGAATGTCATGGCTGACTACATTGGGGGAGGTGTTAATGGATTGGAAGGCTCTCTCGATGCAGTTTATGTATGAAGGAAAGAGGGTGAAGGTATTGGGTCAAGGTAGCAGGCAAGAGGAACACAGCTATCTGAACACATTCCTGGAAGACAAACAGTGTAGGGTGGGAATGGATTGGTGGTGGTCTCAACACTATCAGCTAGAGGCTAATGAAGCCACGGTGCCTACTGAGTTGCTTGCAATTTTGGAACAATTCCCTGCAGTGTTTAAGGATCAGATTCAACTACCTCCTGAAAGATCTCAAGTGCATCACATCAAGCTTTTTCCCAACCATGGAACTGTCAATGTCAGGCCGTACAGGTATCCTCATCATCAGAAAGAGGAGATTGAAAGACAAGTGGCTGAGTTATTGCAAGCAGGAGTGATTAGACCCAGCATGAGTGAATTCTCTAGTCCGGTGATTTTGGTAAAGAAAAAAGACAAGAGTTGGAGGATGTGCGTGGACTACAGGGCTCTAAACAAAGCCACCATTCCAGATAAGTATCCCATTCCCATTGTGGATGAGTTGTTAGATGAGTTGTATGGGTCAAATGTGTTTTCTAAAATTGACCTCAAGTCAGGGTACCATCAAATAAGAGTGCACGATGATGATATTCCCAAAATAGCATTCAGAACTCACAATGGCCACTATGAATATCTAGTGATGCCATTTGGATTAATGAATGCTCCAGCCACTTTTCAAGCAACTATGAACGACATTTTTAGACTTTTTTTGAGAAAATTTGTCCTTGTATTTTTTGATGACATTCTCATTTACAGTAAAAACATGATAGAACATCAGCAACATTTAAGACAGGTTTTATCTGTTTTGTTTGAACACTGCTTTGTGGCTAACCAAACTAAATGTAAGTTTGGTTGTACGCAGATTGATTATTTAGGCCATATCATTTCTGGTGAGGGGGTGGCAGTAGATCCTGAAAAAGTGAGGTGCATTTTGGATTGGCCCAAACCAAAGAATGTGAAGGGTGTTCGTGGTTTCTTGGGACTCACTGGATATTACAGGAAATTTGTCAAGGACTATGGGAAATTGGCAAAACCTTTGACTGAATTAACCAAGAAAGACAATTTTTCTTGGGGTCCGGAAGCTGATGCACCTTTCAAATTGATGAAGAGTATTATGACTTCTCCTCCTGTTTTGGTTTTACCTAATTTCTCTTTACCGTTTGAAGTAGAGTGTGATGCGGCTGGAAGAGGGATAGGAGCAGTTCTCATGCAACAAAGGAAACCTATAGCTTTCTTCAGCAAAGCTTTATCTCAGGGCAATCTGGCTAAATCAGTGTATGAAAAGGAATTGATGGCATTGGTCTTATGCATTCAGCATTAGAGGCATTATCTATTGGGAAAGCTATTCACAGTCTATACTGATCATAAAAGTTTGAAACATTTTCTGCAACAGAGAATTACTTCTCCTGATCAGCAGTGCTGGTTGGCTAAGTTGTTGGGTTATCAGTTTGAAGTAAAATATAAACCTGGCATGGATAACAAAGCTGTTGATGCCTTATCTAGATGCTATGATGATACTGAGTTGAGTACTCTGATTTCCTATCCACAATGGGCTGAAAGAAAAAAATTGTTGGATGAAGTCATGGCTGATCCAGAAATTCAACAGAAGGTTAAAGAAGTGTTGTCTGATCCCTCCTCTAAACCTGGATTTTCTGTGAAGCAAGGGGTATTGTTTTACTACGGAAGACTAGTTATCTCATCTAACTCTTCATCAATTCCTCTCCTTCTGGAGGAATATCACTGTACTCCTTCTGGGGGTCATTCAGGGTTCTTAAGAACCTATAGGAAACTGGCAGATAATATTTACTGGGTGGGAATGCAGAAAGCTGTTAGAGAATTTGTGAGAGCTTGTGATATTTGTCTGAGACAAAAATATGCTGCTACAACTCCTGGGGGGTTGCTGCAACCTCTCCCAATCCCTAATGGCATTTGGGAGGATCTCTCTTTGGACTTTATCACGGGGTTACCCAAGTCTAGAGGGTATGAAGCTGTTTTAGTGGTAGTGGACAGACTATCAAAATACAGTCACTTTGTGCTGCTGAAACACCCCTATACAGCTAAGTCCATTGCTGAACTATTTGTGAAAGAAATAGTAAGGTTACATGGTATTCCCAGTACTATCATTAGTGACAGAGACCCCTTGTTTGTTAGCCATTTTTGGTTGGAACTTTTCAAATTGCAGGGTACAAAGCTGAAACTGAGTTCTGCTTACCACCCAGAAACTGATGGGCAAACTGAGGTCATAAATAGGTGTCTTGAAAGCTATCTGAGAAGCTTTGCATCTGAGCAACCAAAGTCTTGGTCCAATTGGATCCCTTGGGCTGAATTTTGGTATAATACTACTTACCATGTATCTATTGGTAAAACTCCTTTTGAAGTGGTTTATGGGAGACAACCTCCTAGCATTCTGAGATTTTTATCAAATGAAACTAAAGTGGCTGCTGTGGCTTTGGAATTAAGTGAGAGAGATGAAGCTCTTAAGCAGCTCAAAGCGCATCTTCAGAGAGCTCAGGAACAGATGACAATGTATGCTAACAAAAAGAGAAGGGATGTGAGCTTTGTGGTAGGTGAATGGGTCTTTCTAAAATTACGTCCCCATAGGCAGCATTCTGTGGTTAAAAGGATAAATCAGAAACTGGCTGCTCGTTTTTATGGGCCTTTTCAAATTTTAGCTAAAATAGGAGAAGTAGCTTATAAGCTGCAACTGCCTGCTCAGTCCAAAATACATCCAGTGTTCCATGTCTCTTTGCTCAAAAAGGCTATTGGAGATTATCAGGTGCAAGGAGAACTCCCCAGAGATTTGGAAATTGCAGAGGAAATAGTTGTTTATCCAGAGAAAGTCATGGGCAGCAGAATTACTGTCAAGGAGGGAATGACTGTGCAGCAAAGCCTTATCAAATGGAAGCACAAGACACTGGAGGACGTCACCTGGGAAGACAATGACGTGTTACGTGGACAGTTTCCAGATTTTAGCCTTGAGGACAAGGCTGTTTCTAAGGAGGAGGAAGTTGATAGAGATGTGAATCACGTGGTGGGTCTTGACAGTGGGCCCAAGCCAAAGATTTGGAGGGTCTACACAAGAAAGAAAGGAGGAAAAGGCATAAGGAATGATGACGTGGCTAACAAGAGGGGATAAGCATGTCTATTTAAGGGAAGAGTGTCAGAAGGAATAACCATCTAGTTTTCTGCTATTTTGGGTGGGGTCACTAGTTAGTGATTTCTTGGGGAGCACTGTGTGCTTGGGACTGATAGCTATCATTATCAGTTTGTTATTTTGTCTTACTCTCATTATCAGTATTGTAATTGTTTCTCCATTAATACAATTACATAGTTTCTTTCATATCAGATCCTCATTATTTTACTGTTCCATTCATCACAGAACACACACACACCTATCACATGGCTACTTGAAGACTTATTTTATTATGGATGACTATTGAGATGATTTATTTAGATGTTGATGCAATGATGCTTTTTATCTGCTACGATGTTTTGAGAAAATTATTTATGCATGTTTCGTGAATTATTGAAGAAGTAACATATAAATGTTTTATATGATTGTATCATTAACGTAATTTATCGCTTTTAGGGCCCGTTTGATGGTCAGGACAGGATAGAGGCAGGATATGATATAAAGCTGGATAGAGATAGGATATGATAAGGACATGATAAACATTAATCCTATGATGTGTTTGATGCGCACATGATAACAAACAGGATATCATTATAATTAAATGAAAAATTGCTCTCATAATTAATTAAATATTATAAAAATGACATGTTATTTATTATTATGGAAAATACATGCTATCATTATTTTAAAAATGACAATATTTTAAAAATAGCAGAATATCAAGATAATAAATAAGGAATGATCTTCTAATCCTGTCAGGATAATTCCTAACCCAGCCTATACTCAGGATAGAAATTACAAAGGAAAGTCAGGATAGGATAAGAAAATAGTTTATTTTATCCTATCCTTCTAGTTCATCAAACATAAGATTTAAGCAGAATATGATTAATGTATCATATCTTGTCTCCCTATCCTGACCATCAAACGGACCCTTAGAGTTTAGGGTGTTACAGGACAGACTCTGATAAAATTCAGCATATTAAGACCTTCTTGGATCAGAAGTTCAGTATCGAAGATCTAGGAACTCTTAAGTACTTCATAGGTTTTGAAGTTGCCAAATGCCAAGCTCGAATTAGTATATGTCAAATAAAATACACCTTAGATATTCAACAAGATATTGGCCTCCTAAGCACAAAACCTTGCCCCACTCCCATGCAGCCAAAACTTCAGTTACACAAAGGATCTGGAGAACTTCTATCTGAACCAACTACTTATAGAAGACTCATTGATAGATTGCTATATCTCTCACACTCCAGACCAGAGATAGCTAATGCTTTAAGCAAACTCATCCAATTTCTAGATGCTCCAACAAATGAGTATATGTTAGCAGGGTTACATATCCTCAAGTTTCTCAAAAATAATCATGGGCAAGGGTTATTCATAAGTTCATCTTCACCTTTAACTTTAAAGGGATTTTCTGATTTAGATTGGGGGGTATGTCCATATACTAAAAGATCCACCACTGGTTTTTGCTTCTTCCTTGGTACCTCTCTCATAAGTTGGAAAAGTAATAAGCAATATGTGGTATCAAGGTCTTCCTTAGAAGCTGGGTATAGGGCTCTTGCACAAGCTACATGTGAAGGACAATGGTTACTTTACTTATTGCAAGATTTTCTTATAAGTCCTCCTACACGAATTATATTATACTGTGATAACAAATATGCATTACACATAGCTGCTAACCATGTGTTCCATAAGAGAAAAAAGCACATAGAAATTGATTGTCATGTGGTTAGAGACAAAGTACAGACATAAGTGATCCATCTTCTACATGTATCTTCCAAAGATCAAGTTTTCTGACATTCTAACCAAGCCTCTTCACCCGGCCCTTTCAACACTCTACAGACCAAGCTTGGAACAATTAACATCAATTCCAGCTTGAGGGTGTTGTTAAAGCCTAATTGACATTGTATTGCAGGGATTACTTGTGCCACAAGTAAGTGTTGACTGCTAAGCTAATCTAACCAACTGTAACTGTTTTGCAGTTAGTTAGATAGGTTAATTATAGTTTGTTAGTAGCTATAGGTTAGAGTAATTAATTACACTCTATATAAAGCTATAACACCTCATTGTAATACTTAGATTGTTGAATAATAAAATTTTCTTTCTCTCGTTTTCATTATCTTCTTCAAACCTCTGCACATTGCAAGCTTAGATTACATTTTCATGGAGGTTGAATTAACTCTTAACAACATCCACGACGGGTATGATCAAGATATAGGAAATAAACTTCTCTTAAAATATGAATCAGTGATCGATTTACGTGATCTTAATCTTGTGTTACTGGTAGTCATTCATCTGAGACATTAGAAATAAAATTTGGAAGACTTGTGTCGTGTCTCTTACTCTTCTATTTAAGAGAATCAAGTGGGTAATCCTACTCTTATATTTGGCCATTGTGTTCATAAGATTTTTATTTTTTTTTAACAACAAATTTTATTTAACAACCAGATCCCTGCTCAAGACGAACAGATACCGGTGAAACAGAGAATACAAATTAAAGGCGTCATATATAGGCGGAACACCCGAAAATAAACACCAAAAAGACACCCCTTACCTTCAACACCTAGCCAAACCCTATCTTTAACACCCATGCGGGAACCATACACCAAAATAAACATCACCACCTAAAATAGACTCCTTTACGAAACAACCACTGAAAAACGATATCCATAATTTCCACTACACGTCCCAAAATAACACCCCTCTAAATGAACCACATCTACGTCATCACCTAAGTTGAGCCACTATTCTAAAGATCGGTCAGCTTCCACCACCTCTTATCCTCTGATCTACCGAAAGAGCACCTAAAAATCCCAAAACCAAGCTTGAACCAAAGAACTGAAACACGAACTCGAATCAAAAGTGATCGGCCCGCCAGACTCCAGAACCAAACCGGATGGGCACCCCTTACCCCCGGTCCACCAGAGAAATATCGTAGTCAGCCAAACAATAATGCAGATAGACGTCAACTCTCGATCTCGAAATAAAAGTAACTGGCCCACCAGAACCCAGCATACAAAAAGTAAGACTGACGACAAGATTTGCGGTAGTGCAAACATCAATCAAACAGGAACAATGCTCACCTCAAAGGACTTGCATCCTCAAAACACCCTAAACACCTTAACAACTCAAACCTCAAACAAGAGATAGCGACAACGAATATGGACCCGAATACCAGAGGCGGCCTCCAAAAGAAATCACCCACAACACAACCACCACAAAAAAAAACAACCACCTCTTCACCTATGCAACATCCACCACCCCCTTTTACTGAATCACCACCACCAATCATCAACACCACCACCACCACAACTGTATCACCACCACCACTACTGCAACGCCACCGCGCATCGCCACCACCGCCCCTGCCTCACTATTACCACCACCACCACTGCAATACCACCGATCATTTAGAAAGCAACAAACAATGAAAAGATTTTCTTATATCCCTTCTAAAATCGTTCTATTTCATCTGATATTTCGTTAGGTTCCTTAGTAATGCTAATAACTGCTCACGTGATTTGAAATAAAGTACCTAAGAATATCTTCTTTGTAAGATATCCAAGAAAGACAAAAAGTTTCATTTATTTCTTGGTTGATTATATTATTAACTATTTCTTTTCTTTATTTTATTTGGAATAGGAGAAACTTATCATGGATCCACTGATTTCTGCTGCTTCTGTTATCGCTGCTGGGTTGGTCGTCGGGCTTGCTTCTATTGGACCTGGAGTTGGTCAAGGTACAGCTGCAGGGCAAACTGTAGAAGGGATTGCGCGATCAGTATCTTTGGTTTCATAGTCAGGAGTATAATAAGTCAATCGATAATCTTTAACACCAGCTTTGAACCCAACCGTTGCTTTAGTTTCTGTTTGTGGTGAATTAAATCCCCCTTACAACTCATGAATTAAGAATTCTAGCAACAACAAGGTCTACTCGACATAACTTAGGAGTTAATAAAACCTTTCACAAATAATTGATCAACTAATATTATCAATTAATCTGAATGGTTCATTATTTAATTTAACCATGATATTTGATTTGGCAAATACATCATTATTCTATACTCTTTCATATGTATGGCGCAACCCAATCTTTTTTTTTTTTTCAAATTTCGAGTTTTTGATTTTTGATTTTTGAATCGAATTTTTTATTCTCAATAATAAAAAATTTATTCTCAAAAACTAAAACGGCCACAGGTCCAGCAGGCACAAGAGCAAGACAACCAGGTTGAAAGTCTCTAAGGAAAGAAGCAACATCGCCATAACATTCCGCATAAGAAGCCACGGTGAAAATACCCACAAACCATCAAAAGAGACAGAAACTACGCCGCCAAACCACCTCAACAAGAAATAGGCAACAACACAATCACATATCAAGAGGAAGACGAAACCCAACAACAAAACATGGACAGCGACGTCGGTCTAAAGCGAAAACAAAACCCATATCGTAAAAAGGCATTCGCCAGTGACAAGGATAAGGCGTCGAGGCCGGAGTAACTAACAACCAAGCCAAAAAGCTACAGGAACCCACCAGCACAGCCCAAAAAAGATCCACAAAGATTTGAAGGTACATGAACGGCTACTACCGCCAACACGGAGCGTCTCCGCACCAAACTCTTTCGTGCAACTACTAAACTTTAACCTAAACAGAAACAAAAACCTACACAGCCAAAAAAAAACTGAACCAACAAGCCACAAAACATGCCAGAAACAGCAACCCACAGCACAAACACCACCGTCAACCCCACCAAAACCAAACAAAAATAACTAAAAACCTCCAACCGCCGGATAAACAAAAAGAAGACAGCCCGACGGCGAAACCGAAGCAACACACATAGTGAAGACTAAGAAAACTACGACGATGCATAACAAAAGATAGAACCGAAAATAACGAACCCACCACAAAGAGAACCCAAGTCGACGGCGGCACAGAGGCCACCAGATCTAAGAACACGGTGAGTTCAACAATTCCCGCGAAGAGAGACCATGACCGACGGAAGTGAGAACACTCAAGGGATGAAACTGGTGGTGGGGAGAGCACAAACGGCAGCCCAACGGTACTCCACAGCCCCTAAACAAACACAGATTTGTGAAGGACCAAACCTCACAGATTTAAACAGAAAACCAAAAATTAAAACCAAAAAAAAACATAACCACAGCGGCAGCGGCGCTGAAGACACAACCAACGCCGGCGGAAAGAGGTGGTGATGTCGTGAGAACAGCCATGCGCACCACCGTCGACGAACAGCTACATCGTGAAGGAGAGGTTTGGATTGAGAGGGAGGAAATCTAACAGTTGGTTCAGAAACGGTTGTTAACGGTGAGGTCAAAGAAAGAGAAGATAGAAGCGAGAGCTTCTCTCTCTACTGGTGTTAGAGTATAAAGGAATTAAATCTATCTTGCTAATAATATGCAAGACTAACCCTTTGAATTCTATTTTTACTATGTTCTTAAGATTGCCTCGATTTTTTACTTTTCCCATTAGGGTTTTTTTTTTTTAAGAAGCCATATAGTGTTTGTTGATATGGAAAGATTGTGCGAGAATTGTTTTTGGAGAATGGGTTGTGTTATGTTCAATTATTTTTTGGTAAACCAAGATGTCTCATAGTCTAAAAAATTGATTTGAAAACCACAAAAATAGTTACATACAAATTTTTTAAAAAGGAAAAACAAAGTAAAAATGAATAGATGAAGTATTATTATAATTTATTAAAGGGAGGTACACACATATGACTTACAATCTCACACTTCATCAAAACGAAAGAGAAAATTACATTGGCAACCAAATCAAGCACACATGATATAATAAAATGTATCACAACACACCATGTATAAAGCAAGCGAGCAATTGGCTATATGCTTTAGTAATCAGGATTTGCCAAAACGTAACCTTCAAGAGCCTTGAAAAGACCATCACCCCTGGCTTTACCACCCTTGATTTCCTCTTCACTAAGCGTAGCATCACCTTTGGTAAAGTATTTCACAGTAAGCTTTGCAATGGATCCTCCATCTGGCCCTGCAGACAATTTAGACTCAAAGGAGATCTTCTCCACTGTGTCTGGAAGTCCACCACCACCAACTATGCTGTAGTTGTAAGCGAAGTTAACATCATCTACTAAGTCAACTTTGTGCAAATCATACTTTGTTTCACCACCTGCACATAATTGATTCGTTTCATAATTGATTTGTTTCATCTACTTGGTTCAATTAGGAACCACAATGGATCTCCATTAAATGTATATAATAATACTAGTAATGATGTCATCAAAAGAATATTCTCATGTGATTTATTTTACATAGGGTTAAAAAAAAGTTTCTTGCCACTTCAATTTTTCACATATATATACTAACCTTCAACAAAAGTAAGTTTCTTGATGGTTCCGGCACCACCGTTTCCTTCAACAATTTCAATACTTTGGATGGCATCAATAACCTTTGGGATAAGGTTATCAGAATCTGTAACTAGAGCTTTGTAAAGTCTAGCAGGAGCAACAATAGATGTGGTTTCATCCTCAAAGTTGAAGACACCCATGATGATAATGAATTAGATATTGCTAATGGATGAAATATTAAGAATTTATTTGTTTGCCTGTGTGATTTATGAGTGGAGTTCAGTCTTGTATTTATAGGAACTGAAGATGTATTGTTTAGACTTTAGATAGGCCATTAGATGATGATGCGTAATACAAGGTCGTTGGGCCATATTTTTTCTCATTGTGACGTGACATAAATTTGAATAATAATATTTCTTAAAAAAAAAATTGAATAATATTTTTAATGTATGAGTTTGGATGATATTATTTTTAAAGACAATTATATTATTTGGACTAACAAAATCATTGAATCTACTATTAATTTTTCTTTTCTCTTTTGTTTCTCTCTCCTCCAAGACCATTCAAATTTCAATGCAAAACAACATATATAAAATAAATAAAATCTTACCCAATATATAATTGGCAAAATTACATATTTCGTCTCTTAACTTAATTATAGATTACATTTTAGTCATTTATCTTCTTTTTTCAATTTAATCATTTATATATTTTATAATCAGGTAACACTTTCGTCCTTTTTCTTTTTTTTTTCCTGATTTAATCATTTATGTTTTTTTTTTAAGGATTTAATCATCTATGTTATAAAATGTTAACATTGTTATCTTTTTTATGGCAAAATTTTAATGGGCATTGGATTATTGTGTTTGTATGATGAAGATTTAGGTTTTGTTTATGAGTTTGATGAATTTTTTATAAGTTTTTTTTTATTTTTTGATTATGTTATGCTTTGATAAAAAAAAATAACAATGTTGACATTTAATATCATAAAGGTGCTGTTTTGTTCGTCATGCGAAAAATTACACTTTGAGAGGCACTATTGTGTTCCAAATTAAGCTTGAATGCAAATCAATAGTAAGTTGATCATTAGGCATGAGGATATGATAGACCCTATTTACCGTGTAATCCATTTGTCTAATACATTATCCTACCCAAAAAAAATTATTATCAAGCAACATAACACATTCTACTGGTCGTTCTGCCTCTCATGCAAATAGTCTTCTTCTCCACTCAAACTCAGTAACATAAGAATAAACCTCAACTGAAGTTAAATCACTTGAATTAGACACAACAATTAAATATATAATAATAGTATTTTTTTAACTAAATACATAAATATCTACAGCTTTAAAAATCATCAGTGTCAAATTAATTCACAATGTTCTTTTTCTTTTGACTCAGCAAAATATTTTTTCTGGTAAATAAGCAAATTGTATTCTTGTTAGTTTTGTTTTTTGTTTAGAGAATATTCTTATTAGTTTATTAATTTTTTTTTAGAGGTCTTAGTTTATTAACTTGAAAGTTTCTTTAGGGCAACTTGAAAGTTTTTTTTTTTTTTGAAGGAAGGGCAACTTGAAAGTTGAAATTGATAAATAAAATATTTACCAAATAATATGATATTGACATAGTTTTTTGGATTTGTTGCCGCGTGACTGTAGATCCGTCCTTTTGTGTTTACTACTGGTATAATTAATTAATTGATTAATACTCTATAATTCGATGACGTTTTTTTCTCTTTAAAAAAATAATAACAAATTGTCAAGCTGGTTTATTTTAAGGTGAGTCTGAAGAATTTTGGGAACAGGTCAAAAATTGAGTTTGAAGCATTCAAAGGAGCACATATTATACGAAAATATATTCAACATATGTGTACTCTTTCTGCTTCATATTATCCAAAAAAGAAGAGGAATTTCGGGAGTCCTAGTCTTATAATAGTATTGCTAGTATTCAACTTGGAGGAAACATTGCAGTCTCTTAATTAATATCTATAAATATTGCAGTCTTGAGACGCCATTCTAGAAAGAAGAAAGAGAAGAAAAAAAATGTTGAATCTAATACTAACAATTTATTTAGTGAAAAACAACTTGTTTGAACGAAAGCTCAACTTTAACGCTCCGGTACAATCATGATATATCGAAATTTTCACAAACCAAATGCTTATTGAAATACATGAATAATTGAGATTCGAACTCCGATATCTTCACTTGTGTGTGTGGGTTTATAATGGCTTTGTCATTTCATCTATCTATCAAAAAAAATTAAAAAAAAAAAAACTTTAGTTAAAAATGTGATGAATGTGATGTGATTTATGTTCAAATTAATACATTTATGTAGATGGGTTGAACAGTAAACTTTAATGTATAAATCACGTTTAGAGTTAAAAGTTTCAAATTATACAATCAATTCTAGAGAAACAATGAGTTCAGGAGACATCGCATATTTGAACTAATTTTATGTGGTTAAAATCACTTTTGACTTTATGTACCATGAAACCAAACACATGCTTCTTTGCACGGTACAATTTTAGATATTGCGATGATGTGGTATCCAATTTGGCAAGTTCACCAAACCGTTCCAAGTAATAAAGTGGTAAGTTATCTCTTCATATGAATTGTTATTTTCGACTCACCAATTAACTCAACTTATAACTAAAATAGTAAATTGGGGGGATTTACAAGATTGGTTGTTTGAAAATAAAAAGTAAAGGTTGAAATAGAGTCATGACGGGGATTAGGATTCTTCCTTTCTATGTTTTTGTTGGATAAAACGTAATCCTACTTCAAGTACTGCATGAGGTTTATGCTCACAGCGTCTAAAAAAGTAAGACATATTCTATTTACAATCCTATGGGGCCCTTTCTGAAATATTGCTCCATTAGGGGTAGTAGGGATTTATATTCCAACACGCATTTGAGGATGTTATACCTTGTCATATAAGAGGAATTCTTGATCTCTCGACGAACAGTTAAGTTTTTTGTCTTCAAATGTTCATTGTGTTTGGTCATATAGCTTCCATAACTTCTGTGAGATTCTTGCTTTGTCAAATTACATGATTTATACCAAAAAAGAATCAAAACACCTATGGAGTTATCTGGTTAGGGAAGATAGCAAATTGCAATGACTCAAATCAAAATATTACAAAATCTTTCCCAAACCATAAGTAACTCACTCTAAAATCTCTAGACAGTCGTCAAATAACAAGACAGAGACTCAAAAACATAATTGTCATCATGATGTCACATATATAATGAGAATAAACTTACTCTTATATGTCTTCCCTCTCGAGCTACTATTTAGTTGATGCTAAGGGAACCTATATTCCCCCACCTTTAGTTTTTTATCTCCTTTCTTGTTTCTCTTTTAGTTTTTTCCATTGATAAAACAAAAATTAATAGTATTTATCAAGTAAATCAAATATACAAATTTCGATGAACTTTTTTAAATGTATACTTCATCAAATAACTCCTAATTAACATATACTATATAATTTTTTAAATGCAACAAGTAAAAATATCAACCACAAAATTATGTAGATACAATATTTGATTTAACAAAAAATATGTATATATCTCTTAAAAAAATGTATATATGAATCATCGTTAAGATTACATAACAATATTCAACGGTTAGTTTGTAAAAAAAATATATTCAATGGTTAATATTAGTTAACAAATAGTTTTTACGAAAAGTTTTTCCTAAAGAAAAAACTTATTTCTGTTTCTCATCAGAAGTTTGTATATATAAATCTTACAAAACTTACCACTCAAAAAAAAATTACTTGTCCCTTTTTCTCATCGGAAGTTTGTAAACCGAAAAATCTCTATATAGTCTTAAACAAACTCCTTGATTGTTGTTTGAAAGATTTTTCATTGTAATTTTATTTTTGCTTCTCTAACCGTCCACGAGATTAATTTGCTTATGTTGAGGTCTTATTTGTATTTTGTTCACTTATATATTGTTGACATATTGATTACACAACATTATCACGGGATTGCAAAATTGAAATTGCAATTAATGCAAATCTTTGGAAAGAATAACTTGGGTATGTACAATTTCTTTAGGGGTGTTAATGGGGCGGGTGGGGAGTATTTTCCCGCTCCCCACCTTGTCACTCAAATTATCTACGTCCTCATTTGCCGATGTAGAGAGTTTATCCTATTAGGACATTATTGTAAATATCACATGTAAAATAACTTTATCCATAATTTATTGTGTGAAAAGACAAATAAGTATAACATATAAAGTATGTATTTGTACAAATATAAAATGCATTTTAATAAATTTATCAGGGTAGAACCCCCATGGATATTAGGTTTAATCCATCCTCGCAATATCCTTAGAAGGAACTTTTTCCCTTATCTCTATTCTTATGAAAATAATTCTTCGGCCATTGATCCCTAAATGGGGCAATCCTTACGGAATCCCCATTTATATATGCTAATTGACATCTTACATTTCTTATGTCTTAAAGGGGTTATGTATTTGTTTTCTCAATCCAAGTATATTATAACATCTTTTATTAGAGTTACCGCTCTGATATTAAAGCAGTAGATAGTCATTCAAAATTTAATGTTTTATGGAGTATATGTGTTGATGGCGTCCTTATCTTAATGTTGCTTATAGGTTGTGTGTTGTTATTCAATATGGCGTTTCTCTTTCTCTTGTTTGTTGGGAGATTGTTTTTCACATTCTCCTTTATCTTCGGTGCATTCAATTTTAGAATCTTCTCTTCCTCACATCTATCATATTTTTTCTGTTTTATCCTATATGTTTTTTATATAGATGAAATGGAAAATAATCATTTAAACTCATACATATAAGTGGAGAGATTGGAGTTTGAACCCCGATCAAGGCATCCGCCTTGACAATTTCGGCATGTCACTTTTACAAACAATGATATATCAAATTATTTTAGGTAGGTTGGAGAACTCCACAAAAAAAATCGTATTATTTAAAATATTTCAAATGTTAAACACCCTAGTAAAATATTCTATCTTAAATGTAGGGTTGACAGCCAACTCAAAAATAGTTCGACATTTGATAATTAATTGTTGAATTTGGTTCATGAATCAGATGATTCCAATTTGACCTTAAAAAGAAGCTCGTTAAATAAATAAATTGAGTTTAAGCTATGTATATATAGTTCAACTTGTTTGGTTCATGAAATAACTTGATACATATAAAAAAAATTAAAATATATCGATACGTGTACATAGTTTGGAGCCCCTAATATGGGGATAAAAAAAAAGGTCCGCCAATAGACCCGTGCATATTACCTTCTACAGCAGGTTACCCTAAGTTTAGTAAAAAATTGAATTTTATTATCTTCATCACAAAATCACCCAACGTCACTTCCCTCTTCTCCAAGCGATAGCCAACATGACATTGATTTGAGATTTGTAAAGTCATTTGAGATTTGATAAGCAAGCTTATGAATTCAACTTAACGACAACTAAGTGACACTGGGTTGCTATTTTATTTTGTTAATTCTCCATGGGAATCCTTTTTTTACATTCAAATGGAGTTAAAATTAAAATAACAAAAATTAGTTGGATTTTTGTTTTTGTTATGCAGCAAGAGATTACACAAGGCAGGAAAAGAAAAGGATTGACATATGTGAATTAAAGTTAATGTTCACAAACAAAAAAAAATTGAGCTACCTTTCACCAAAAAATATAAAATTGAGCTACCGAAAAAGAAGAAGAAATAATTTCAAAGTTCTCAACATCCAGAGAAAATTTATGTGCAAAATGCAATAGTGATGATGAAAGTTTAAAATCCAACATCATAGATCTATGTAGAAAACCTTCAATGGTTATTTTTTTGTACGATTCAACCAAATCTTCCTTTCCAACTCTCTTCCAAATCCTTCCACCTTCCAATGCCTTTTGTGAAATTACCAAACTGTCCCTCTTCTTCCTTGCTCTAACCTTTTGTAAAAAAAATTAGGGTAACCTATTGTAGTAGGTAATATGCATAGGTCCATGGATGGACCTTTTTTTAGGGTCCATATTATGGACTCCCTACATAGTTTATTAATTTACATTCACCTAAAATCATAAAAGGTGTAGGTTGACTTACACCTTTTCTATTTGGACAAAAAAACCTATTATGGTTTTTTTAGATGAAATGCCATCTACCACTAGATACATATACATATACCACTAGATATTTCAAAAGGCGTCTAGTGAGAAGAAGCTAAGATGAAATGTCATCAAAGAGACCTTTTCTAGATGCCTTTTGTATCGCACCACCACTCGCCTGATATCATCTTTGTTGTTCAAAACTTAAGTCAACTAATAATTGCTTCTTTAAATGTCAATCACAATATTACAATATAGAGCACTTTGGTTGATAGGTCATTTCGTCATTTTTTAAAAGTAGTTTTGGTTGATATGAAAGTTAACGCAAGAATCAAATACAAAATTATGGCCGAAAGAAGAGGCTTTGCTTCTTTTTTTTAACTAGATTATGATAATCTTCCTATTTTTCGTAATCGCTGCAAAATAGTTGTCCATATCATTGGTTACTGCAAGATAATAAATAAAGATCAAATGAATAATGATGTTGAGACTAATCTCAAAAGAAAGTAGATAAGGCAGCATCAAGAAGGTTAACATAATAGGTAATGCTACGAAAAAAATTAATGAAAATAGCAACACAAAATCCAATGTGGAGATAACTTTGAATGCATTTAATAATCATGGTAATGCTAATAACAACGTTGTGAATGATAATCATGTTATTCAAGATGAATTAATTGAAAATATGACTCAAAACAAGATGACTTCAACTCAACATACAAGCATGGAGCACAATGCTAACATAGACAACTTCAAAAGAGAATATACTCAAAGTTCACACGGTTCTAAATTTGTATATTCAACACAAATGAAAACGATCAGGGATTAGAGATTTAAAGTGTAAACATTGAACAAAATCAACAACTTGCTCTTGTGGTCCAACAAGATATGGAATTTTTTATAGAATTTTGAGCTAACATTGATGGTAAAGATCCAATCGATACTGATGGAAACTTAAACTACCAATTTCAATTGGTGGCTGCAAGGGAAAAACAATCAACCAAAAGCAACATGTTGTATCTAGCAAAGGGAATTACACTATCGAGTTCAAGGTAGATACTTTCAATCATTACAGATGAATTTTGTGGGTATGATAGAGGTAACCTATTGCCTATCTATTCTTTGGTGGAAACATGTATCGATAGGATTTTGACAAGTCTATCTCATAATAGATTTGACCATTTTTATTTCTGCTTTTAATTTTTTTAAACTTAAGGGTTTTGGATATCATCAATTTTCGTTCATAAGTTGAATAAACTTTATGGTTTAAGTTTGGTGAAAAATTTATAACTTTTTTGTCGAATTCGAACAAACTCAATCCACAACATTTAGATTAAAGACCATTATTTAAAACTTTAACACTTAAACTAAATTGAGTTACCTCAAGATACACCACTCAAAACTCCAAAACTAAGTCAATGTAAATAAAAAATGATTATTTACCATCAACTCATAAATTTATGAGTTTAAAATCATAAATCTATTATTGAACCAAATCATTTCGGGTTTGGTTGGATTTAGTGCAAACTATGAAGAAATCTAAATTGACCTCTTTGATTTGTATGAGTCATGAACTTCATGTCCGACTCATACTTGCTGACAACTCTAACGAAATGTATGTGTAAAGGTTCATTTATTAATCTCTATACTTTTTATGAAATAAATAACCCAAACATATTTTAAAAAATAAACTATATATATATATATATATATATATATATATATATATATTTAGAAGGAGAAATAATATATACTTGAATTATGTTGTTGCTGCTGCACAAGGGAAAAATATTATATATTATATATAAGTTTTATATGCGATATTATACTAAACACTTGCAAATAAATCATAGGATAAAAAAATTTTATAACCTTGATTGAGATCAATTTTTTCTCAAATTAGACCAGAAAAATTCCAATTGAGTCATCATAGTTATAAAAGGAGAATTTATGCCTAATATAAGAATATGTTTCAAATATGAAATAAGACAATAAGATTGTTAACAATATCAAAACTTAACCATTAAATCACTAAGATTTTTTTTGAAGACAAAAAAATGGAATATATTAACGTCGGCAGTGGATCCACTTCAGTACAAGGTTTACCAAAAAGTCATCCCTAAAAAAGATCAGTCACACAATATTTACAAAACAAAGGTCAGTCGATACCCAAACATAACAAAGGGTTCGACCACCATCTCTGAGAGTCGTACACAAACGTGGCATTATTAGCTTTAAGCCACCAAAATAAATTAAACTTAACTTTTTCTAATAGTTGTCCTATGGTGGTTTGAATGTTATTAAATATTTTGTTATCACGTTTATTCCAAACCATTCATACTCAAAGTAACCAAATGAGCTGAAGGAAGGATCTACGTGTCCTTAAGTGCTAAATCACTAAGATTGTTATAAGCAAATAAGCTATACCTCTTAACAAATCAAGACAAACCTACATATCCATTCCTTTTTGCTATCACTAGAATTGCCCAATATATTAGTAAGTACTTCCTCCAACTTGAAGGAAAAAAGAACAAAAAAGAATGAGAACTTCAATAACAAGTTTAATAATCATGAACAATATTAATTAATAATCAATGACATACCAATTAGTATGCAACCAACAATTTCACAAGTAGTTTACGTTGAAGCAATCATGTTGCATCAACATTAAAACAATTATAACATCAGCATGGAGCCATACAAAACAAGAAGATTACATTTCAAATTCATTCTCAAAAACCAGAGGTATGTGTTGTACAATATGAGTCACATATGACTTCAAAATATCCAAAAAAAATCATTCATGCATAACATTAAATTACACACACACACACACACACATATATACATATATATAGTGCATAAAATATGAAATAGTCAAAAATATTAATGAATTTATACCATTAAATGGAATTAAGCAGAAAGCCTAGTTGTTTGTGCAACACCACCAAGACTAACATCAACTCCACTTAAAACATGTTCAATTTCTAATATGCATTGAAAACAATAAAAGAGAAACAGGTCAAATAATTAAGAAGTATCAAATACACATAATAAAAATACAAATATATTGATAAATTATTAATTTACCTGCCACAATATTTTCTAACCGCTCATACTCTTCACTCAAATCAAGATCTTTGAAGTCGATGAAAGAGAGTTTCAACAAATTTTTAGTACTTATTAAATATTCTATCATATTCAGATTCAATGAGCTCATATATGTGTCTAAAACCCTCCCTCTGTGCTTAATGCGCTTTCAGAAGCAACTGTTGAACCAGTGTCGCCTAACCATTGTTGACAAAACAAGGTAACGAACAAAGTTTTTCTTCCACCAAACAAGGATGTTAAAGCTTGCATCATCCTTTCCATAAGGATCACTCAAGCACCTCGTAAAGTCATTTTGTTGAACAATGGTTTCTTTGGTTTTCAAGTGTTCTTTAAAGGCATCTGCCCTTGCATATAGTGATGGATTTTTGGGAACAATATGTTGTTCAACAAAGAAATTGCTACTTCCCAAAGGGACGACGAATGTTTCATGTTTAAATTTGTATAGATTGTACAATTTAAACAATTTATCTTTCACACTCGCAATCATTTCTTTTGCCGTTTCACTATCATAACCATACAAATCACTAAAAGGAATTTTTTTTATGTGCCCTAATTGAAAATCAAAAATCAAAGTGTGCCCTAGTTGAAAAGAAAATACCAAAAGTGCCCTACTTTTTCAGAGTTGACCACTATGTCACAAGTTGGACTTGAGACATACCCTATGTCACAATTCCAACTTGCGACATACCCCCTATGTCACAAGACTTAATTGCGACCTACCCCCCATTCTCAAAGTTTTGTCCTTATTGTATGTCACAAGTGGGACTTGTGACATGTTTAATTTTTCTTCTTCGATTTTTTCTACTAATTTAATAAAATTGGTTTTAATTTTTTTTTTAAATAATTGAAATAAATATTTATTATTTAAGATGACACATTTAAATGAAGAATAAATATTTAATAAAATACAAACCAAATGCAATAAAAAAATGCATAGATTGTTACTGATGTTCAGTATTAATGCAATTTTTTCGGGAATGACCAGTCATCCTACAAATGCCACATTTTCTCCCCTCATTTTCCACAACGTCCATCTCGGTCCGAAGGCGAGTAATTGTCGGACGACCTTTCTTTGCTCTACGCATCGCTGAATCGGGAACCACATTCGAGCCTGCATAAGTTGGCCAATATTGTTGGTGGTGAACCACGTCGAAATGGATATTGTATACAGAGGATACACATTCATTCATAAATTTTTTATCGACAAATGTTTTATAGTCGTAGCTAAAACTAGAACATGCAGCAATGACATGTAAGCAAGGTAGGTGTAACGCCCTGAATTTTCCACAGTTGCACCATTTACTTCGCAGCTCGACCTTGTATTCTCCCATTGGCAATCCTTCTCTATGGTCGATAGTTTCACGGACAGAGAAGGTATACCTATCTCGGTCGAACTGAGTGACATGGTGACTGTTGGATTTGATGACCTCTTCCTTCAGAAAATTGGTTCATTTTCACAACAATCCCTCAATACTTGTCGTACTTAAACTTCATTTAGGCTCCTAGTGCAAACAAAATAAATTTCAAGTCCATACTTGCCTTTTGAAGCTCACAAAATAAAAGCCAAGTTGTGAAAGGCGGTATGTAAACACACTTGTTGGGAAGATGAAAAAACTTGTGTAGCATCATAGAAAATCTTTAAAAAGCTAACAAAGGCTTTATCCTTTTTCCAATCACTAAGAGTAAGAAGGTTAGCCTCTTTAAACGACTTTACATACCTATCATCTTCATACATTGACTTCTCGAAAGCGGCTTGAAATTGTTTAGCGCTATCCAACATCGTGTATGTTGAATTCTACCTAATGAAAACATCAAGACAAAGGTTTTTTTACATGTTATCCTTGAAATTTTGATGCATTGTTTAAAATTTAAATCTCTGTGGTGAAGACCTCACAAACCTAACAACATTGCAGATGCTAAAAATAGACAAATTTTATCTTTTCAACTCATCCATGACTACTAAGTTCAATATGTGCGTAACCTCCTCATATGAAAGTGATCCCTTTAACCCATTAACCCATTCTTGATCTTAAGTCTGCTCTTCAAATATGAAGCAACCAAATCATTAGAAGAAGTGTTGTCCACGGTGATTGTAGGCACATTTCTTATACCTCACTCCTTCAAAACTTCCTCAATTTTCTTACCAATGGTTACTCCTTTTTGATTTGGTACAAAGGTGAAACTAATTATTCTCTTTTGTAGTTTCAACAATTATCAATAAAGTGTATAGTGATGGTTATGTAACCAAGATTTTGAACGGAATTCCAGCAATATGTAGTTAAGGCTACACTTCTACAATCAAACTTAAAAAATGTTTTAAATTTCAATTTTTCTTCGAGATAAAGTTGAAAACAATCTATAGCAGCCATCATCCTTGAAGGATGTCATTAGTGGTTGTAATTGTTTACACAATTGCTCCAACCCCCCACCTTATACCATCTTAAAGGCATGTTCATCAAGGATGACAAAGTTAGTTACAACTTTTCTACATTTTTTTTATTGTACCTTTGGTTTGCAGGAACTAGAAAACCACTCTTCCCAATTACAAGGTTTGTTTGTCGAGGGTCTCTAAGAAAGTTTAATGGTTTTTGAACACAACTTTTGGATGATCGATGTCCCATATAATTTAGAATCACAGTGGTAGCTCCTATGACAGTGTTTACAAGCAGCCACTGTTTCAGGTTCATTAGGTAATGAATTAAAGTCTAGTAAAACGGGAGAGGTTCTCCTATTACCACTAGCATTAAGTCTTATACACCTAGTAGTAGGTAAGAGGGAAGTGGAGGTTGAATTACATTTTTCAGGTGTAGCAGCTGATGTTGGTTGTTTAATATAATCAACTGAAATAATTAATAAAGTATTTTTAGTTTTTAATTACATACAAGTGTTAAAAAAATTATTAAGTGTTTCGAGATTTTAATTACATACTAGTGTTTTTTTTTATAAAAGTAGTTAAATTTTGATATGCATATAAACATAACTTGTATCAACATAATTCAGGCAGATAAACATATAAACGGACGACCATAAAGAGAACTCAAACTCAAGCAGATATTAAAATGAGCATATGAACATAACTCAGAACCCCTATCAACAGAACTAAGACATATATACATATCAACAGACATACATATATAGAACTCAAAACGTAGGAAGATATTGATATGAACATATGAACAAAACTCAAATCAGCAGACGAACATATATAGAACTCAAAACTCAAGCAGATAAGCATATGCGTATGTGAACAGAACTCAAAATGCATATAAGCAAAACTAATGCAAATAAACATATCAACAGGTGGACATAAGCATATGCAGTTTTGTGAAATACATTTCAACATATAGTACACATAATCATATAAGCATAAAAAATACACCAAATACACATAATCATATAGTTAAACATAAATAAATATAGAAGCATTGACACAAGCATACACATAAGCATGATTATATATATATATATATATATAATAAAATTGTAACTTACAATTGACTCTAGCCTCAGTTATCAAACTCATAGTTGCAGCTCCATCAACCTCCTCCAAAGTTGTAACTCCAGTTATCCATTCCATAGGTGCAACTTCAATTATTCCCTCCATAGATTCAGCTTCTTACATGCAATCAAGAATTAAAAATGAATGATATTTTACATAAAATGTTTTTCATTTTATCAATAACTTGTATAAAATACATTTTATAAATCAAGCATAAAAAATTCAGCTTCATACACACAATCAAGAACATATACATGAGATTGAAAACAAAATAATACAAGTAGTACTCATTATTTGTAGACAAAACATTACCTATTACTTGTAGAAACGTGTGAACATTATTATTCAAAACATCTGAACCATAATTATTATCACTTACGTACATAAAATTCGAGAAAGACAATCAAAACATGTCAATTTAGAAACATATCAGAAGCAAAGAGAAAGACAATCACAACATGTCAAAATCATGCTTAACATTAAATTTAATACTTTTCACTTGCATACTCAAAATCAAACAAATAACTCGCATACCAATATGCACTTAAAAAAAGCAAAGAGAACATATAAACATGTCTATTCATTGGCCAACAACTCCACGCCTTCCTTCAACACTCCTTCACTGCTATCTTGAACTTGATCCATCTTTCAAAGTTACAAACTATATAAGTTTCAAATAACATAAAAATAAAAAAAAAGAGTTAGAAATCTACTTAAATCATTATACAATATAAAATCAAAACACTACCTTAGTAACATAGAGAAAACTGTGTTAAAGAAAAGAAATAACATAGTGGAAAACAAAGTTAAAATCAAAACCCTAACTTTTACCTTTGATTAATCAATGAGTAACTTCATCTTTTTAAAATAATTTTGAACGATAGAAACAAAGAGAGTGAGACGATATACCTAGATCAAAACAAAAGAGTGGAAAACGAAGTTAATATAGAGTCAAAATGAAAGAAAAAATAAACATGGAACATTAACAAACCCATACCATACACATATATTTAATCTTTATCAAAGTGGTTAAGGATCTTGAATAGAATTGCATATTGTACTGATTAGTGAGCAAAACAATAGTGGTGGTGTTGTGTGTGTTAAACGGCGCAACAACAATTGAAGTGAGAATGAAACTACGGTTTTCTGAGGATTGGGAATGAAAGGGCATATATATATATATATATATATATATATATATATGAGTGGTAAAACGATGTCGTTTGGGATTGAAACAAAATTATGATTGTAATTTAGTTTAATATGAGACAAAATGTCTTTTGTGTTGGGTTGAGTTGTTGCTTGCTACTAAACTATGGACTGGACCTAAATATAAGAAGGAGATATTATTGGATTGGTCGATCTTGGGTACCGTTGGGTCCAAAAACCTGGACCGAACTGATATGTAATTATTAATAAAAAAAATTGGGCTTTTATACATGCGTGACCCATCGGACCTAAATGACATTCTCAAATCTATTCTCTTATATTACTTTTTACTGACAATACTATTTGCAATAGAGAATGGATCATGAATGTGTAATATTAGTTACCATAATCCCTCAACATATCAAAATTTTAAAATAGTCTTTGATTATGCGTTTTGTTTGTCAAAATAGTCTCCGACGCTAAAATAATCTCTCAATACTCACAATAACTCTTTTTATATAGGAAATGAAATGACAATAAGTAAGTACTTACAATGACTAATATGACGATGAGTAAGTATATTGAAAGACTAATACGAGAACATTAACGAAATATTTTACTGTTAGAGACTATTTTGACTAACGAAGTGCACAGTCAAGAACTATTTTAAAATTTTGATACTTTGAGGGACTATTGTGGTTACTCATTTCACATTCAGAAACAAAAATGATTATTACCCCTATTTAAGTTTACCAATCTAAACTTGTTATGTACTTTTTTTATTTTTTTAATGATGACAAATTACATTTTAATATCTCATGTAAAAATTACTACCATGAATAATGCTATTTAAAACACACTTTTACTGTAAGAAAAAACACATTTGATTGCACTATTTTTTCTATAAGAATTTTTCTATTATGTGCAAACTTACGCATATTAAGAAAATTAGAATATAGTATATGTTTGTATCTCAACTTGTACATATTATATTAAATATTTTTTGTTAACTAGCATATGTGTCCTGCAAAATTATATGAAACTCATAACTTTATGGGTCCATACAAATTTTAGTCAATAAAAGAGAATGTACAAAAAACATAAATATTAGTCATGAAAGATAAATTAGTATGGAAGACAGAGAAGAATGGTAAATATTTTGTATGTAGTGCGTACTGCATATTTATGGATATGAAGTTTATTTTGGAAATTGAAAGCTCCGCCAAATATTAAGAATTTGGTGTGGCGAGTTTGTCGTGGTTGCTTCCCCACAAGACACATATCCTGTCAAAATGATTGTGCTGTTTGTAGTGCTAATTATGAAGATAACATCCAAACGTTGCTGGAATGTCCACGCGCTATCCAAGTTTGGTGCGCAACTCATTTATGGGATACAATTGATAAGGTGTTGTAAAAGGATCACAATATGGGGACCATGATTTTCAATTTGTTACAAGAGTTGGCAACATCACAGAGCCAAAGATTTGATTTATCCTATGAGTATCTGAAAAAGTAGGATTTTGAAGTTTCAACAATGGACTGATAAATTAAGCATTCAAATATTGGAGTGCGAAACTATTGTCTTGGAAGAGTAGAAGATCACATAGGTAATTCAAGCAGACAACAAGGTTACTCATACTTCTCATCAACCAAGAACTAGCACTGCAACCAATCACTGATGGTCGAAACTGTCATAGGGCTGATACAAGTGTAAAATTGACGCTTCGTTCTCACATTTCCTTAATAATATTTGGACTCAGTATGTGCATCAGAGACGATGAAGGACGGTTTTTTTTGGCAAAAACTGCTTAGTTCTCCATGCTTTGTGTTGTTGAAGTGGGAGAAGCCATTGGGTTGCACACCATGATATTGTGGGTGGCGAATCTTCAACTTGATAGTGATGATTTTGTTCTGGATTCCAGGAAGGTTGTTGATTTTTTTCATCAGAAATTGGTTATGAAATGCATGCATGTAAGCAGGTGGTCCAAATTTATTTTTAAAACCCTCTTATTGAGTTTAGACGAATTTAAGCCAATGGGGTCGCTCATGTTCTAGCAAAGGTAGCCTCATTTTATGTCAAATCCCACTTGTTTACTAATGCACCGTTATGTATTTGTACTTTGATTGTAGATAAAATGAATTAAACTTGTTTCTCTAAATAAAATGTACAAAAATGTATGTTGCTAGCATTGGCAGTGCCACACTAAAGCGAGTGGATCTAGATGAAACCATTGAACTTAAAAAAACACATATCTCATATATATTTTGCATTTAATTTGAATTATTGGTCTCCGTTGTTACAACTTAATTGTTTGAATGTGAGAATGTTTTACATGGAATCGAGTCTGAACCATGGTCACCATATACATGTGTGCTTATTTGAGTATGTGTTGGTACTTGGTCACTAGATCAATAGAAAAAAATTTGATTTTTTATGTTGCACCACTTGTCCATATATGTCAAACCAATTTCAATTCACCCGTTTTCATATTGTCTCGTGACTTATATTATATCTAAAGAGATGTGTCGACAATATTGTAATTTTTGAATATTTTTTTTGGAGAGTAAATAACTTATATCTTTTCATTATTAATCAATGTCAAAATACAAAGAGCTACATCATTAAAAACTTGGGGACTAGCTAAGAATAAGGTCTCTCTAGCAAAAGTATGAGCGGCCTCATTCGTTTGTCTCCGACTAAACTCCACTTTAGAGTTTTCGAAATAAACATTACGCCATCTTTTGCATTCCTCCAATATTGCTCCAAATTCAGAAACGTTGTTGCCAGAGGCGAATCTAGACTTTTGATACATGTGGGGCTAAAATAGTCCCTCAATGTATCAAAAATTTAAATGTCTCTGATTGTACACTTCGTTAGTCAAAATAGTCCCTAACATTAAAATACTTCATTAATATTGTCATATTATCCCTTCAATATACTTACTTATTACCACTTCAGAGATTATTATGACTAACAAGATACAAAATCAGGGAATATTTTAGAATTTTAATACATTGAGAGACTACATGAGTATTTACTACACATCCAAGGACCAAAATGACTATTACCCTTTTTTATAATATATAAAAAAAATAGGGAAGTGGCATGTGGGGCTTTAGCCCCACATAACCCTTGAATAGATCCACCCCTGGTTGTTGCTGCCCTTGTTAAAATAATCTACAACTAACTTCACATCCATCTCAAAATCTACATTTGTAAGTTGTAGTTTGTGTACCCATTGAATTGCATAGAGCAGACTCAATGCTTCCCCAATCTCCAGCCTACATATGGGATTAGACCACATCATCTTTGCCTTCATGAAATTACAAGCAACATCTCGTATACACAGCCCAAAGCCAACACAGTTTAATGCTTCCGAAAACACGGCATCAATGTTACATTTGAGCTTACCTTGCTGCAATTTTGTCCATTTGATATGTGATGGCAGCAAGCTTTATGCTCCTAAAGAATGCCTACTATTAAATTGGTTGAAGTGATCCTTAACCTATTGTTGTCCACTGAATACATACCAATCCAAGACTTAATAAGCTTCCAAAGGTCGCCAAAAATGTTACAATGAATTATTAAGTGATCAACTTTCTTGTTAACCACATCCTGAAACACATAATTGATTGTCACTAGTGATAACGCCTCGTCGCACCAAGTTGTCCTTTGTCGGCCATCTATTGCCGAAGAGACGCCACATGCAAATAGAGACTTTCAAAGGAACATTTTTATGCTAGGGTGCACCCGAAACAACATCATGAACCTGAATCTATTGTCTCATAAGCATTTGATACACACCACAAACAGTCTAACCATCAATTGTATCCAGTCGCCAAGTCCAAACATCTGCCTCAGATTCCTGCAAAGTAATGTTAGGCAGCAAGTTCCTAGCCTCCACCACTGATTCCTCCTCCCATGCTAACAATCGACGCCTCCACCTCCAAGCCCCCCATCCTTACCCCAACCTAAGGCATGCATCGCGCCTACCGTCAGGTCCTGGTGAATCGATAAATCAAATAACCTTCTAAATCTTTACATCAACGTAACCGTCCCCACCCAACAGTCCGACCAAAAATAAGTACTAAGGTCGTTACCAATACGTTTTGATATACTCTCTTCAAACCAACTCCCTCCTTCAACACCTATCCTTCTCGAATTTTAACCACATCCTTCCACCACGCCGACCCCGTCCTTCCACCCTCTCTAAGCTGCCCTCTCTCCTCCCCATAACGGGACAACAAAACCTTAAACCACAACTTGTCTTTATCCACTAAACACCTCCAACAACATTTAGCGAGAAGAGCGATAAGAAAAGTTAACATTAAACATCTCTTGCTTATTTCACATTTATTAAGAAAAATTTATCAGTGAAAGAGAGGGAAAAATGTTTTTAAGTGCTTTTGTCAAGTATTGATGCATTTACAATTAACATAAATGCAAAATAGAATATACGTATTGAATTGAGAATAATGAAAAGAGTATTAATTAGAAAAAGAAAAAAAAAGTAATTAATGTAACATTTATGTAATAGAACAAGTACTACAAATATTTTTTTTAATACCTGTGATTTTGTAAACTATTCTTATATAAAAGGACGTAGGAGTACAATATTAAGTGAAAAATATTTGAGTAAGATATACTTTGAGTAACTCATCCAATTTCTAGACACTTCTAGTGTCCTACCTTTCCTTCCTTATTTGTCTTTCTAGAAGCATGCACTACTTCTCAATAAATCAACTAATACAGTAAAAAACCAAAATATCACTACTATTAAAAAAAAAGTTTTTATTTTCCCTAAAAAAATATTCTTTATTTTTTGACCGCAACTAAATTAAAAGTTCATAATTTTTGACTACAAATAAATTAAAATACTTTATATTTTTTAGTAAAATAAATTAAAACCCATGTGTTTCACAGTTCACAATTTTCACTTAACTAACACTTACACACACACACAGAGTCACAAAACTTTGTTTATTGTTTGGACTCAATCAAAACTCTTGACCTACCTTTACACATACACATCTCAACGTCGTCGTTTCATCATCGCCGGAAACACAATGTCGGTCTCTGGTGGCGCCGTCATCGTCGGCCGTCGTAACACCCGTCATCACGTCGAGAATCGTTTTTACTGCCCACCGGCGCTACGGAAACAGAGACAACAACAACAACAGGAACAGGAACAGGAACAGGAACAACAAGAGGAACATGAATTAACGTTAATTGAAAACAATACACCTTGTTCCTCTTCTGATAACTCTGTTTCTTCCACTTCAATTGAAACTACCGTTGATGCTTCTAATTTGTGTCGGTTTCTTGAACATACCACGCCGCATGTTCCCGCTCAATGTTTTCCATTGGTAAAGTTAAACAATGCTTTTCAATTTTATTTAATAATTATTTATTTTTTGTGTTCAATTTTCTTAATTGATGTTAAATGTTTGAAATTTTAATCAAATTCATGTTGGGTTTATAAATTATATATACAATTTTTTGTAAATTAGTGATTTTGATAGTTTTTATGATTCAAAGTATTGTGTTTTTGTTTATGAATTGTTTCTATAGACAAATTGATTTTGAATGAATTGATTTTGTTAAATTGATTTTAATTATAAGTGAGTTGAATGTAAAGTGGTGTATGTTTGGAATCAGTTCTACTCCAAACGTGGAACCAAACTTAGGTTAATTAAGTTATTTGTTATGTTAGTTTTTAGGGTTCAAACTTTGTGTTTGGTTTATGGGAAAAAGTTTATAGAGAAATGTTGTTAGTAAGGTAGTGGTTATGCCAGTTTTGATTTTTAAAATGTTTCAATGTTCAATGTCTCTTATTGAGAGAAGTTAGGTTTATGGATTAATGTGATCAAGTACTCTCTCCGTTGTCAATTATAAGCAAATTTGACTTTTTAGGTTTATTCAATTAATGATGTATGTGGTCTATAATAGGAACCACATACATCATTAATTGAATGAACCTAAAAAGTCAAATTTGTTATAATTGGTAACGGAGAGAGTATTCAATTGATTATTAGGATTAGACTTACTTTGGTAATTGGTTAATAGAATAAAACTATTTTGTAAGTGTAACTCAGATGGTAAAAGGTTGCACAGACATTTGATATGTTAGGTGCAGGTTCAAACCTACAATTTCTCACTCATCAGTACTTTGTGTGTGTGAGTTTCACCGCTAGGCTCTTTAGAACCAAGTAATGTTATTAGGATGAAACTTACTTTGCAACAATCTACTGAATTGTGTTATAGTGCAAAGAAATGGTGTAATGTGGTTGTTTTGAACTATTTTAAGTTAGTGTTAAGTTTTTTTTTTGGTTTATTTTCAAAGAGATTTGTTTGGCTTATTTATGTGTAATCAAACAGAAAAGTAAGAGAAGATGGAAAACAATGGAGCCAGAACTGCAACCATACTTTGTGCTTGGGGATTTGTGGGAATCTTTCAAGGAGTGGAGTGTATATGGAGCTGGTGTTCCATTGGTATTGTCTGGGAATGAATCTGTTAAACAGTATTACAATGTCTCTTTGTCTGCTATTCAGCTATATATTGATCCAACAAAGCCTTCCCTGCGGTTAAGGTTAGCGCTTTCTTCAGTATGAAAATGATTGTTCTTGATTTGCTTTTCCGGTGATTGATTTAATTCCTTCCATTTGAACATTCTGGTGTATTGTTCTTGCTACATTTTGGGTTAATATTCGAAAATTTGAAATATACATTCATGGTTGCTTTGGGACCAGATGGATATTTGTGGATTTTCAATGACAGGCCAAACATATTCTATGTTGATGATATGTCGTTGATTTATATTGTTCCCTATAATAGTTTATGAAGCTTGTTTTTTCCTCTGATTTTTCCTTTCTTTTTTGCTTTTTTCAACTTGCTGGAAAGTTGTATGTTCTTTTGCCTTAAACAGGTTTTGAGGTTGTCCTTTGCTACTAGTATAAACTAAAAGCATTTAGAAGAAGAATCTCAGAAGCTATGAAGTACTTAGACACGGACATGAGATACAACACTGATACTAACACATAGACTAGGGGTTGAAGTAGGTGTATGGTAATAGACTTACAGAGGCTTGAGCCCCTGCCAAAATTTTTGAATAATTTTTCAAACATGGTGGAAACTAGGCTTAGGTGGTGTGCACATGTAGAGAGAAGACCTACAGATTTTGTAGTAAGCCAAGTAGACCATGTGGAGGATAGTCACATCACTAGAGACAGAGGACGACCTAGAAAAACTATTAAGAAAGATAGAGATTAGTGAGTTGGATTGAAATATGGTTTATGATAATACATTATGGCGTAATTTGATCTATTGAGCCAACCCTGCTTAGTGGGATAAGACTTGGTTGTTTTTGTTGTTGTAAATGTCATATGCAATAATTAATACTGATGGGGTGATCAACTGCTTTGCTTTCCTGTGTCAATTCAACAAATCATAAAAATACAAAAATGAGAGCACATGTATCCAAGACCAGCACTGTGATAGATCTTCAACTCATGTTAAGTTAATTGCTCATTGCCCAAACTACTATTAGATCCTAGCTCCGCCCCTAACAGAGACACTGGTAATAATTCGACAAAATGAAAGTAAATGAATACAACCACATTTGTAGTGTCTTGGACACCAACATGTGTCCGATATCAACACATGTCAGACACCATCTGAAGTTTCGGTTCTACGTAGCATAGAAGTAAGATCTTTAGATTATTTCTTTGATAATTTTATTAGTGATGTGATGCAGAATTGCAAACTAGAAGAGCTTCCTCTGATTCGAATTTGGTAGTATATTACTAGACTATAGACCGTTGCCTAACGAAGTCATGAGGATTAAAAAGAGTGATTGATGCTTCTGATGCTGTCTGTTACCGACCTGTCGGCAGCTGTACACATACTCAGATAATTGATCCTCTAACTTGCAAGATCGCATGGCCTATACACTAATTAGAGTTTAGTTTTGATGTACTATCAATGTAAAATTAGTTCATCTAATGATGTATTACAACATGTCTGGATGAATGTGTGAAGTTTGTTTATACTTGCAATACATACAATTTAAATTCAACAAATCATCTATAATGTTTACAGAACTGCAGATTGCTGATATAACTCGCAGATCACACTAACTGTTAGTAAGATGGTCACCAGCCACCAGAAGTTTCTCTGAATCTATTTTGTCCTATTGCTCAGACTTGATATTGCTTGCAAACTCTAAATGACACTTAGTAGGATACATGTTTAACCCATAACTTAATAATGAAAACCAAATCATATACATGCTAGTAATATGTACCATGCAGTACTCTATCATTTTCCTCGTCTGTTTTTATCCAATTTTAACTGATAGACACCTATATTCAAGCCTTTTCCATGCACTCTTTCAATGCTTCGGCTGAGTTACAATACTTAGCAAACCACTCTTTTAGTGCATCTACACAACAGATTCATTAACTTTTCCATGTTGTTACAGGAAACCCAGTAAGGAGAGTGACTCTGAATCAGCTAGAGACACGAGCAGCGACAGCAGCAGTGGCTATTGTCATGAAAGAGGATCTAAGAGTGTAGTTAATGGCATTTCAAACCTTCCTAACTTATCAGAAGCAAGCAACCTTGGTCTGGAAAGACTTTCACTAGCAAGTAAACCTTTCACAGGTTCATCAAGTGATGAGAATGGAAGCTGCAGTGCACTTGGTCAGCTTGTATACGAATACTTTGAGCATGAATCACCTTATAGTCGTGAACCACTTGTGGATAAGGTAAGAACATTGTCCTTTGGTTCAGTTCCACCTTTAGATTATGCTGCTTTCTAATCATGACAAATATTTATAATTTTTGCCTTAGATTCATGATCTTGCTAAACAATTTCCTGATTTGGAGACCTACCGGAGCTGTGATCTTTCACCTTCAAGTTGGGTTTCATTAGCTTGGTATGTTTATCATATACTTTTAATTAGGATGTTTTTAATGTTGGATAGTGCACATGACAGTGTTTTCAACCGTGGATTGCGGAAAATTGTAATTTGTTCAGATTTCGCTACGATACAGTGCTATAGCCCTATTATACCACTATTCGTCAAAACTTTGTACTAAATTGCGTATTGCGGAATAATAGCGGTTCAGTAGCATTCCGCTGCGAGATAGTGCCGTTATATTCGCTATTTGACAACACTGGCTGATGATAATAATAACAACTAATTTGACATGATTTGTTTCTTCTTATATTTTGTAGGTATCCAATATATAGAATACCTGTCGGTCCCACACTGCAGGATTTGGGCGCATGTTTCCTCACCTTCCATTCCCTGTCAACACCTTTACAAAGTATGTCTTGCTGTCCTTTTTTCCTATCGATAATAACAGACGAGTATATGTAAGGATGCCAATGATAACCGTGTCATTTGAATCAGGTCCAACTACCATAAATTGTTCAAGAAAAGATAAGGACATATCATCCAAGCTATCTCTACCAATATTTGGCCTTGCTTTTACCAAGTTCAAAATTTCTGTCTGGGATCCTGAAGGGGATTCTGAAGATCAGAAAGCCAATTCTCTGAGGCGAGCTGCCGACAACTGGATTAGGCAATTGCAAGTTAACCATCCTGATCACAAATTCTTTAGTACCAACTATGCATATTGTAGATGAGCAAAGTTTTCTCTAATAAATAAGCTGAAGCAGCCAAGTTCCAGCTTATGATGTCTCACCTTGTATACCGTTATTTTCTTTGCAAGGATCACTTTTAAGTGTTATCATAAAATCAGATAAAAAGGGTTTGTTCTTCAGTTTTCAGTGGATGCAAGGCCTTTAACCGACAGTTTTTGCTTTTATGTAGAAAAAGGTCAAATTGTCTCTTGAAAATGTATATTTCTCATGGCACTTTATGCCTAGTTTTGTATAGACGATGACGTACATTATAATCCTCAATTTGCACATCCTTATTGTGAGATGTAATTATCCTACAGAATTCCAGTATTACTGGTTTATTCTTGATAGGCTAAATTAATGGGATATTAAATTATTTTTATTTGGACATCTGATTTTTCTATTTTGCGAATATTAACTGGTTTTCCTTTGATTGGAATGGAAAGTGACAGGTAGTTAAAATATGCATCTGAAATAATTAGATGTTGCAAGTGAATGATTAGATATAAGATCGGTCGGTTCAAATTTTAAATATAATTTTACATAGTAAAATGATCTCAGCCATCAGTATAAAATTGTATGGTCTAGATCTGCTGCTGTAACAGCAGGGAATCTGATTCCCTTGGGGATAAAGTCTCGTTGGTTTGTGGTCTTGGGATTTTTGAAAAATCTCTTCAGGTATAAGTAGAATGGCTCAAGCAATAAAAGACATGAGAAAAATCTCTTCAGGTATACGTAGAATGGCTCAAGCAATAAAAGACATGAGATAATTTAATGATAACTTTTTGATGCATACATCAAATGGTTGAGTTTAATCTTGGCCATGAAAATGTAACAAAATTAGAAGGAACATAAGAGAAATTAAAATGAGAATATTTTTAATTTCTAATTTCTAATTTCTAAAAAAGAACAATCACCTTTTCTTATCTTTTTCTTCTCTGGCTAACAATGAAATCAAATGCACTAATTTTTTTTGTTGACAAACACGATATACATTCCACATCATTAACATTAACAGTTAACTTTAACTTGTTCACATTTGGGTATTAACAATCGTTGATGGGTAAAGTATATGGAGGAGAAACATAGGGTTGCTTAAATGAGGAGAAATAAAGGATAAAATGGTTATGGTGTTAAGAATGAGTCCACACTTTGGGTTAGAATAAAAAAAAAATGGGGACCAAACCAGGTGCATGCAATGCTTTTAGGGACCAGAGTCTTTTTATGTTAGCCAATTATGTCAGTCTTGTAGCAGCTGGAACAAGGGGACCATATTTCAATAGGTGCATATTAGATGGACCTAATAATAGATACATTCATTACATATTTACTCGACAAAGGTTTCTTCATCTCTGCATTCTATGAACATAACTATAAATACATTCATTACATATTTATCCGATCTAGCTACTGCCACTCTGTAACATTCGAATGAACTCCCTCCCTCGCGATCAGCTCCTGCTCCTATAGTATACCAGCTACAATTCCAGTCATAACTCATCATCAAGAATGGTGGACATCAGCAGCCCTTGCACGAAATCAAACCTTCGGGTCTTCTCTACTCGATCCTCATCTGACATATGTACTTGTGGTTTTCTGTAACCATAGCTACTGTCAGACTACATGTTTTGGACTAAATACCAAATACTAACATTAAGAGAAAAAACTTTGAAGCTGTGTGATAAGATGCTTAAAAATAAACGATCTATTACAGTTCAAGTCACATTGAACACAATGCATTACTCCTAATGACACAACATTTCATCATTTAGTTATCTCAAACAAAGTGTCTACACATTTAATCACATATACGCAGAGTAAATAGCTGGCACATGCATCCAGTACTACACTTTTATATAGAAGGGTTTAGTATCTATATACCGATTGTGTAAATAACATTCTATCATGTTTCACTGTCTTGTCAAAGTGTTCAATAGATCTTAAAATAATATTACGATATATCATGATAGCCTGAAGTTATTATACACTACAAAAAACAACTACAACTTAGCATCCATTTCTAAGGCAAAGGAAATCTTAATCCAACAATAGTATCAACATTCATACCTTTCCACGAATTCATCTTTCGAGCTATCTTTTACTATGGCAGCTTCAATGGAAGAACTGGATTGTTCGCTCACAGCTTCGTCACCTATAACTGGGTTAAAAATAAACGATTGCAACAAAGTATCAGGTTCGGAATTGGAGGAAGTTGTGGACGAAGAACCTCCAAGAAGAGAATGCAATCCTGCTTCCCTCAACTCTTTTCTAAATAATGTTGAGTTAGAGACTCCTTTCCTCACCCTCCTTTTACGCTGAACGTAAACTTCTGGTTATGGAAAAACTTTTATGTCTCAAAGCAATACAAATTAAGATGTACTCACCAAACACAACAACTTGTTTTATTTAAATTAAATTGATAGAACAGCAGAGACAGCTTAAGAAAAAACCATCCAACAATACTGAATTAACTAGAATAAATAACTAAACACAACCATTCACAAATGAAGCACATTTAAGAGACAAATAAAAGCAAACACATGCTAAATATAAACATACTGGTTTTCTGATTGATTGTTAAAATACATCATTTCTGAACCATTAAAAAATGTACACATTTCTCGGCATGAAACTCAAACGCTTCAAATAAAATTTGTTTTCTAGGAATGCAATAAAATATGAACATGGAAAATTTACCTTTCCAACAAACTTGTGTATCAATTGTTTAAAAATTTACATATTTAATTCTTACCCAAAAAATATATGAATGGTGCAGCAATAAAAATGAGCAACAATCAAACCAAAAGAGAAATAAAAACAAGAACAAAGAAACCAACTTTCAAAAAGGATATTTTAAAAAACTTTGCATGCTGTGTGGTAATATGTGCAACAAGATCCATTCCCACCTTTTGCCCACAAGCAGGACACACCTGAAAAGTGTAACCAATGCCATCAATTATGACCATCATCAGCATATAAACACCAAAAACAAAGAAACACCTACCATGACAATCGACACTAATTAAAACATGCCTCATTAAAATTTAAAACTAATAAGCAGGAACAACACACGCATCATCTTGAACACCAAACAAGAATTGGTAGAACAGAAAAAATAAATAAAATAAAGTTATCTTTTCAGCACAGAACAACAACTCAGAGAAGAAGATCCCGTATATCTATGAAGACTAAATCTTTAGATAAAAGACGAACTAACCAAACACTGCATAATGTTATATAATATAAGTATATAACTAATCAGAAACTATACTAGCAGAAATGAAACTAACTGACTTAACTATCATGTAACTAACCAAACAACCTATCAAATTTATGTAATAAAAAGACCACTCAACACAAACTCATACTAACTTTCCCATATCCGGATTCGCTAATTTTAAGGTGGGAAAGTCAACATGACTTCATGCCTATCTCTCTCTTATATTGCTCTCTCTCTCTCTCTCTCTCTCATTTTATCTATGATTTCTCTTTCATAAAATACAGACAACTGCACTGAAGTTACAGTGACTTGCCAACAAAGTCACTGAATACCAAGCCTTTTTCCACTAAAATATAACCACATTTTAAAATAAATTGTTCCCAAATATAAACAAATTTTTCTAAAAAAATTGTTCCAAATTACTATAAATACACTTATTTATTTCCATGTATACCCTTAATTAATACTACAAAGTGTTTGAAAGTTAAAAACCAAAATTAAACACATCTTTATGCAAAATGGTATTTATGAACTACATACACTACATAATTTTGTTCCTAAATATGTGAAAAGTGTCAAACCATAAAAATACAATTTTTATAATAGACAAATTTAAAAAACAAATAAAATAAATAAAAATTGAATTTTTATGAATACCCACCCCAGTGTTAGCTTGAAGAGGATGTTCTTCATCAATGTGACAACAAAGAGAAACAACATCATAATCTTCAGCACAAAAAGGGCAAAGATATTCAGCCCTTAAATCATCACCACCAGGTTCAGCATCATCATTTCCACCTAAAAACAGATCTGAAACAACACCAAAAACAAATCATCACCAACAATTTCAACAAAATTAAAATTAAAATTGGAATTAAATTATTAATGATAATTATGATGGTTCTAACCGGATCGAGAATAGTAACGGCGTGAAGAGTTAGAAAGACGAGAAGAGATCCATGAATCAGAGTCCATTTTTGGTGGAAAATTCGGAACCCTAAATTGAAGATAGAGAGTGTGTTGAAGATAACACTGTGTATGTGTGTGTGTCTGAATGTGTTGTTTTTTGTATATTGAGAAAGAAATGAGACATGTGGGTAGTGTTTTTTAATGACGAAAATGTCCTTTGTTTGTTAACTTACCTTTTCGGTCACTCATTTTCGCACGCGGTTATCATTATGCTTTAATAAAAGAAAGGCTAAATTGATTTGGAGGAAAAAATTACCAAGCAGCTCTCGTAGCTCAGTTGGTTAGAGCACCCGTTTAGTAAGCGGGAGGTCTTGAGTTCAACTCTCAACGAGAGCATTTTGTATTACAAATTTTTTTTATACTTTAGGAAATAATCACACATCTGATTCTGGACAAAAAACACGCGTCTTGGCCAACAAGTAAACTAGGCACAAATTCCTTAAAAAGATAAAGCGTGCGTAATACATGGCACAAAATCAGGGCACACTGAATCGTACCCATATGTTGGAACATCGTATCCAACATCAAGTATGAATATTTTTTTTAGCAATAATGAAGTCAAAATACAAATATCCGACATATTTTAATTGCATTTTCATAACTTTTATTCATAAGGTATATAACCCATAAAAGTTATTAGAGTTATTCTAATCTTCCTCATTGCCTGCATCTATAAAGTATTAGCAAAAGTTCTAGATAACAAACTCCACTTAGTCATTAACAATGTCATTTATGGAACTCAATTGGCTTTTTATAAAGGGTAGAATTTTTTGGAGGAATTGCTATTGCTAATGGGGTGGTGGACAATGTCTAGAAGGAACTAATTTATGTTCAATGTTGATTTCGAAAAAGCACATTATTCAATTGAGTGGGAGTACTTGTGAGCATGATAAAATGAGGTTTTTTAGTAAATGATGCCAATGGATTTTGGAATGTGTACGATCAACAACAACCTCTATTTTAGTTAAAGAAGTCTAACCGATGAGTTTAAATTGGGGATGAGATTGCGTCAAGGTGATCCTCTTTCACCTTTCGTATTCTTATTACAGCTGAAGGTTTGAATGTGATGTTGAATGCATCAATAAAAGCGAGTACCTTTTTCGGTTATGGTATTGGGCGAAACCCAATTTTTAGGTCTCCCATTTACTATAATTTACTAAGAACATGCTAATCTTGGGTGAGAAAAGTTGAATTAATCTTAGAGCTCTCATGGCAAATTTGATCATTTCAAAATCATCTTTGGTTTAAAAGTGAATTTTAACAAGGGCCTTATGGTTGGAGTGAATATGGATGACTCATGGTTCTTAAAAAGCCGATGTGGATTTGAATGGTAAATTTGGTTGGATATCGTTTGTCTACTTGGGTCTTCCTATTAGTAGCAACTCACACCATTTGAATTTTTGGCACCCTTTGCCTGTAGTGTTCGCAAAATACTATCTAACTTAAAGAGTAAAAATATGTCAATGGGTGATTGTCTTGTTATCTCTTTCAGTTTATTTTATTTCACTTTCAAGGTGTCCACATGTATCATTTCTTTAATCGAAACTCTTTTTAAATCTTTATTGGGGGGTTGGGGTGGGGAGGGAGGGTTGCGTATGCTCACAAATAAGATTTAATTGGTATAATTATAAATGATACGAAATAAACAAAAAATCAATTAACCATTGATTTAAAAACTGAAGTATCGTAGAAACCGTCTGACGATTGGGAGTGCGTAAATGCTGAAAGTTCTACGGAGCAATAATTAGTATAATAATTGTTTTTATTGTTCTACCAAATACATGGCCTTCAATTCAGTGGTCTACACTCTACAGAGCACGAATTTAAACTTGTCTCATCCGAAATTAATGGTGGACATAATGTTCATATGTGATGATAACCGGAGGGAAGTCTCGTGGGTCTCGTGCAGATAGAATAAAATAAAATAACAATAATAATAAATAAATGATAAGTAAATTATTTCTATAAAATCAAACTATGGTTGAACTTGAAAAGAGATACACTCACACACAGAATATATTGTTATAAGCATGAATAGTTCAGTTAATTGACCAGAGAGAATACATTGTTCAGCAATGGAAGGTGTTAAAGTTGAACAACCACTTAAACTTCACTTCATTCCATTTCTAGCATCTGGACATATGATCCCTCTTTTTGACATAGCAACTATGTTTGCATCCCGTGGCCAGCAAGTCACATTCATCACCACTCCTTCCAACGTCCAATCCCTTACCAAATCTCTCTCATCTGCTGTTCCCTCATTCCTTCGCTTTCACACTGTCGACTTTCCCTCTCAACAAGTTGGCCTCCCCGATGGTATTGAATCTATGTCTTCCACCACTGACTCCACCACCTCTTGGAAGATTCATTGTGGCGCAATGCTCCTCCGTGGACCCATTAAGGATTTCATGGAGAATGATCCACCAGATTGTATCATCTCCGATGCCACATACCCATGGGTTAATGACTTGGCCCATAAGTTTCAAATCCCTAACATCACATTTAACGGAATGTGCCTTTTTGATGTCTCCCACGTGGAGACCCTCAAAACAAACAACTTACTTCATTCTCATATAAATTCTGATTCGGATTCAAGTACCTTCGTCGTTCCAAATTTTCCTCAACATATCACCTTGTGTGGAAAACCGCCAGAGTTAATCATCACATTCCTAGAAACAATGCTTGAGACAATACTTAAAAGTAAAGCGCTCATCAACAACAACTTCAGTGAACTTGATGGAGAAGAGTGCATCCAACACTACGAAAAAACAAAAAGTCACAAGGTTTGGCATATTGGTCCAACTTCTCTTATTTGCAGAACTGTTCAAGAGAAATCAGAGAGGGGAAACAAGGGTGTTGTGAATGTACACGAGTGCCTGAGCTGGCTCGACTCAAAGAGAGTTAACTCAGTATTGTACATATGTTTTGGAAGCATCAACTATTCATATAATAAACAACTATATGAGATGGCATGCTCGCTAGAAGAAGCAAGTTATCCGTTCATATGGGTTGTTCCGGAGAAGAAAGGGAAAGAAAATGAGAGCGAAGAGGAGAAAGAAAAGTGGTTTCCGAAGGGATTCGAAGAGAGAAATATTGAGAAGAAGGATTTGATCATTAGGGGTTGGGCCCCACAGGTTAATATATTGAGCCACCCTACAGTGGGGGGATTTATGACTCATTGCGGATGGAACTCAATCGTAGAGGCTGTTAGTTTGGGAGTTCCAATGATAACGTGGCCAGTTCATGGAGATCAATTCTTCAACGAGAAACTGATAACACAAGTTTGAGGAATTGGAGTTGAAGTCGGTGCAACAAAATGGTGTACGAGTTGCGTTGCGGAGAGAGAGAAGTTGGTGTGAAGAGATAACATAGAGAAGGCTGTGAGGAGATTGATGGACGATGGTGATGAAGCTAAACCTATCAGGCTTCGTGCTCGAGAGGTTGGAGAAAAGGCTACACAAGCTATTCAAGAAGGTGGCTCATCTTATAATAATTTGTTGGCTTTGATTGATGAACTTAAAAGATTGAGAAACCTCAAGCCGTATGATTAATTCAAAGAAGCATTGTCTATGTTTTTTAGCTTTTCTTAATAACATTGTTGTTTCATCAAACAGAAGTGTGAATTTTATGAGTTTCGTACATGAATTCAAGCGATTCATTTTATGTTTTTGGATTTGCTTCTACAATTTCTGCGACAAGTACTCTCAAATAAATGATGCAACAATATAGCTACCATGACCTCTTCCAACCCTGTAAATGAAACTTGGCCTCAAGATTTCCAATGCTTTCACAATAGCACGCCAAATGCAAGAATCACCAAACTTAAAATGAGTATGCATAATATGAGTGTTAGACATGTATTTGTGCCTCAACTTCTGACAAGAGCTTCTGTGGTTGGTGTAAAATATCCCATATGTGTTTTCCAAGAAGAGAAATGTTTGAGTTCTTGTCTGTACAAATGCCTAAACCCCGTGAGATTTTCGCATAGTCAGGTTCTTCCAATTCACTCAATGACAATAATTCCTCCGTCATATAAAGGAACAAATAGTAGCATCTATATTTTCACAAATACCACATGGAAGTAAAAGGTTCAACATAGAATAAATAGGTATAACAGTCCCAACACTTTTGGTCAAGGTAACCCGTCTTGATCTACTTAGTAAATTCATTTTCCAACCCGCTAACCTGCCATTGATCTTGTCTAGGATAAAATTGAACTCAGAATTCTGAAATATACTAGACAACATATGAAATCCAAAGTACTTTTTTTTTTTGCACAAGCTAAAATGAAATATATTAATATTGCGAATGAAACACCCAGCACAAGATGTACTGGAAGCGCAACACCGCTATATATTTACAAACATCCTGGTGCCAAAAAAGAGAGGCACGCTCAAAACAAAAAGAAATAAAAATTACTGGTGCATTCCCATACAAAGGAGCGGATTAGTCCACCAGTCATAATGACAATAATTAACAGAAAAGCTCTTTGCTTTCATCCACATAAAAGCGTTGCGTTTGACTTTCTTCAGAAGGAGAATAGGAGTCGAGACCTCATTTTGGAAGATGTGTTTGTTCCTATCTTTCCACATCACCCAGACACAGGCGTACCATATACCTGTAAAAAAAGAATGTGTATACCGGGGAAGTCCCACCATAGAACAAAACTGAACGTGGTGCTGTCATAAGTCATTAGAATGAACTGAATACAAGCCTAACCAAGATAAAACCAAAGACCACAGAGTAGAAGCATGACCGCAAGATAAAAATAAGTGACTAGCCGTTTCGATAACACCGCAGCCAAACACACATTAGGAGTTATTTGCTTGAATTATATTCCTTCTTAACAAATTGCCTCGGGTCGGAAGTCGATTGCGAAGAAGACGCCACACAAACAGAGACACCTTTGTTGGTATGTAACTGTACCAAACTTTGTCAACACGACTTCTGTCCAGATTTCCTTCAATGCTGGTAATGAAACGGTATGCCTCCCGTACCGAGTAACCATGGCCCGTGTCAAGATTCCATCTCTACTTGTCTGTAACGTTATCCTGTAAAACAAAACCATGTAATAACATTGAGCACTCCCTCACACTCGCCTCCTCCCATGCTAACAACCGCCTTCGCCACACCCACGCCCCTCCTACGTCTTCCCAACCCTCACTCTCCATATCAGCCACCTTACACTCCTTATTTACCGCCAAATCAAATAGTCGAGGGTATTTGTGTCGCAAAGGCGACTCCCCGATCCAATGATCATACCAAAATAAAGTATCGAGACCGTTGCCCACCACCCTTCGGATATTCCCGTCAAACCAATTCCCTACTCCCTCACCGACCCCCTCACGAGCATAACACATCATCCTCCACCACGCCGAGCTAAGTCTGCCCCCTTCCATCAATCGGCCACCCTCCTCTCCATAACGGGTTTTTAGAACACGGTACCACAGCCCCTCTTTCTCCACCAACATCCTCCAACACCATTTCCCCAACAGAGACAAATTAAACTCTCTCAGCCTCCTGACCCCCAACCCTCCCTCCTCCTTTGGGACACAAATGTCATCCCATTTAATCCAAGCAGTTTTTTTATTGTCCTCACTCCCACCCCAAAAAAATCTTTTAAAAATAGATTCGATAAGAGAAATTATACCTGCAGGAGCCTTGAAAAAGGAAAGAAAATAAACCGGAAGCGACGACAGGACAAATTTCAACAGTATCAGACGCCCACCGAAAGACAAGAACTTATTATTCCAGGAAGATAAACGAGCAACTATGCGGTCTATCACAGGTTTCCAAAAGCTTAGTTTTCTAGAATCCCCACCAATCGGAAGTCCCAAGTACACAAACGGAATGGATCCCCTTCTGCAATTCATAACTCGCGCCGCCTCCGCTAACCAAGAGTCATTAACATTGACACCCGTAAGCATACTTTTATGGAAGTTGACTTTTAAACCAGACATTTCCTCAAACAAGAGCAAAAGCGCGCGCATGGAACGCACGTTTAACCAGCTCTTTTCTCCAATGATCAGTGTATCGTCAGCGAACTGTAGGTGCGTGAGACTCACCTCCCCATTTTGGCCCACCCTGTATCCCTGGTAAAATTGCATATCCACCATTGCTTTCATCAAGATATTAAACCCTTCAGCGGCCAATAAAAATAGGAACGGAGATAGCGGATCCCCTTGGTTGAACTGAAGAAGAGATACACTTGTTTCTTAAATCAATAAATTAATGACGATTTTTATTAAATAAAGAGCTACTTGTTGACTTTATATTTTAGAAAATAGCATTCCATAAGAAGAAAAAAATATTATTTCATTATTTAAGAACTATACTAAATATTTTACATTTTATTGTAAAATATAATCAATATTTTCTATTATGAATTATAAAAATTCAGAAAAATCAATTTTATTTCGCCATCACGTTTGGTAAATAAGATTTAGTTATTAAAATTATAAAAATAAAAAATATTTCTTTTTAAAAATAAAACTCATTTAATTATCATTTTAAAATCATATGTATACGATACATTCAAATTTCCAAATGTAGCATGTAATTGTCATTTGGGAATGCACAAATGCTAAACTTACACTTTTTTTTTTTTTAAAGGCTAACAAGTCCCTTAGAGCATTTTCTTTTTTAGACACTTGTTAAAAAAGATTAAAGAAGAAATTTTATTTTAAGAAATGATGGATTCAATGCATTAAAATTTTAAAGTACTTGTTAACAAACAAGACTTTTTTTTCCTTTTGAAGGATGAAGTTAAAATCTTTAATAAAAGTCGGCATTCAAAACTAACGATGAGCATGTAAAATGCGCACATTCAAAACTTCGGCGGAAGTCTCGAAGAAAAGATTGCGCTCTCCTCGTGAAACACGAGCACATAGATCATAGATAAAATAATAACAAAAGTAACATATAATAATAATAAAGAAGTAAATTATTTATATAAAACCAAAGTGTATGGTTGAACTTGAATATATAGAGATGCACTCACAGTCACAAACACAAATATAGAAACTTGAATTGAATAGAATAGAATAGAGAGAATAAATTGATTAGCAATGGAACCATTGAAAGTTTACTTCATTCCATTTCTAGCATCTGGACATATGATCCCTCTTTTTGACATAGCAACTATGTTTGCATCCCGTGGCCAGCAAGTCACAGTCATCACCACTCCTTCCAATGCCAAATCCCTTACCAAATCTCTTCCATCCGACACTCCTACATTAATTCGTCTTCACACAGTCGACTTCCCCTCCCAACAAGTCGGCCTTCCTGAAGGTATTGAATCTATGTCTTCGACCACTGACCCCACCACCACTTGGAAGATCCACAAGGGCGCAATGCTCCTTAAAGAATCCATTGAGGATTTCATTGAGAATGATCTACCAGATTGTATCATCTCCGACTCCACGTACCCATGGGTTAATGATATCGCCGATAAGTTTCAGATCCCGAACATCACATTCAATGGATTATGCCTTTTTGCTGTTTCCCTCATTGAAACGCTCAAAACAAACTATTTACTTTATTCTGATACGAATTCTGATTCGGACTCAAGTTCATTTGTAGTTCCAAATTTTCGTCATCATGTCACCTTGTGTGGAAAACCGCCAAAGGTAATTAGCATGTTCCTAGAAATGATGCTTGAGGCAGTGCTTAAAAGTAAAGCACTCATCGTCAACAACTTCAGTGAACTTGATGGAGAAGAGTGCATCCAACACTACGAGAAAACCACGGGTCACAAGGTTTATCATCTTGGTCCAACTTCTCTTATTCGCAAAACTGTTCAAGAGAAATCTGAGAAGGGAGATGAGGGTGTTGTGAATGAGCACGAGAGCCTGAGTTGGCTCAACTCAGAGAGAGTTAACTCAGTGTTGTACATATGTTTTGGAAGCATCAACCATTCATCTGATAAACAACTATATGAGATGGCGTGTGGGATAGAAGCATCCGGTCACCCATTCATATGGGTTGTTCCTGAGAAGAAAGGGAAAGAAGATGAGAGCGAAGAAGAGAAAGAAAAGTGGTTGCCGAAGGGATTTGAAGAGAGAAACATTGGGAAGAAGGGTTTTATCATTAGAGGTTGGGCCCCACAGGTTAAGATATTGAGCCACCCTGCAGTGGGGGGATTTATGACGCATTGCGGGGGGAACTCAACCGTAGAGGCTGTTAGTGCGGGAGTTCCAATGATAACGTGGCCGGTTCATGGAGATCAATTCTTCAACGAGATATTGATAACACAAGTCCGAGGAATTGGGGTGGAAGTCGGTGCAACGGAATGGTGTATGAATGGTGTTGAGGAGAGAAAGAAGTTAGTGAGCAGAGATAGCATAGAGAAGGCTGTAAGGAGATTGATGGACGGTAGTGATGAAGCTAAAAATATCAGGCTACGTGCTCGAGAGTTTGGAGAAAAAGCTACACAAGCTATTCAAGAAGGTGGCTCCTCTTATAATGATTTGTTGGCTTTGATTGACGAACTTAAAAGATTGAGAGACCTTAAAAGATTGGGAGACCTCAAGCTGGATGATTAATTCAAATGAGTATTGTCTAAATTTTTTCAACTTTTCCTAATACATTGTGGTTTCGTCAAGCAGAAGTGTGAATGTTTTGGATTTTGCCTATGGATTCAAGCTACTTCTTTTCTCTTTTTTGGATTTTGATTCCACGATACCTGCCACAAGTACTCTGGCAAATTTAACATGAATTTTCGAATAGTTTTCCTTAATTGTTTTGATTCAATTTTTGGTGTGTACGCGGCTCTTCTAACTTCTTAATGTGTTTTTGCATTTAGTTTTAATTTTTCAACTGCGAGAATGTTTATGTCAACACTTCTGTCAGTCTGACATCGCCGTTGTTTACAGTCGTACGAAATGGAAGAATCCTGTAAAACTGGTTTTTGTATTTTAAATCTATAGATTTTGTGGGATCCTGTCTTTTTCTTCTTCTTTTTGTTTTATTTGCTATACATATCAAGTTTGGTTGCAATGAATTTCTTTCCTCTATGGTTTTCAATCATCTGCGATCTCACCGTTGTATTTTTTCAATGGATCTCTTGTCGTGTTGGTGCCGTCGTTGATGCATCCGTCAGTGGTGGGTCAGGACATGTCGGTGGAATTTGCTTCGCTCATTGCAGATAGGACTGCAGGGGTGTGGTAATGCTGTCATATCGCCGACTTTCATGAATTTGAAATCTTACAATTTGTTTTATGTCATTATTAGATTATATATTTGGATACATATCAAACCTTGCTCAATGTCATAATTTGTTTTTTGTTTTTTCATATTTCATTTTTTAGCTCTTAGCTTGCTGGTTTTTTCAACAATTGACTCACATCACTCAATTTTCTCTATTCTTGTAGTCCACAAGGAGTTTTAGGATTACATAGTTCATATTGATAAATTGTTCTGAACCAAATTTCGCTCGATCTATCTAATTTTTTTTATCGAGTTTCTTCTTTGAAAGTTTTACAGGTTTTGATTTCAAATGGGAATTGACATCATTTGTTATCCTAGATCTGTACTCTTGGAGAAGGTATGCATCATTTGTTGTTGACATCTTTTTTGTTTGTTAATTTCTGCACTAATAGCCAATAATTTGATAGTGTTGATGAAGAAGATCATCAAGATATTAATTTAAAGCATGAGGAATATCAAATTTGGATTTAGACTGAATTTGCTTTGCTCATTCAGATCTGGTTTTACATAATCATGCTTACTATTTTGCAATTTTCATTTATTGCCTTGGTGTAGGGATCTTGAACATATTTTGAATGTTATACTAGAAGAAATAATTTGGAAACATATTTAAAATCAAGCCTGAGATAGTTTTTGCACATTTTACTTTTATTTCTTGATAGTATAACATTCAAAATATGTTCAAGAGCCCTACACCGGAGACAATCAATGAAGTTTAAGTTATGCAGAACATTAACAAGATTCATTGCACATGATTTTGTTTAATGTTGAAGTTATGCAGAACATTGTTTGCTACATGAGTTGTTTGTAATATTAATGCTTTTGCTGATTCATATTCTTTTGTTTGGCTGATTTAGGACTACATTGAAGGAACCTAACCTAATTTTTGTATCCTGACAAACTTGCTATAGTTGTGAAGACATACTTTTATTCCTCTAGGTTAGACTAGGAACAAATGGGTTCATTTAATTAGTTGTTATCTTATTTCTTCTTAATGACTCTTTGAATTGGCAATGATTGTGATGATTTAACTTTTACTTTAGAGGCTTTTTGTTGGGGTTGTAGACTTGTAGTATGTGCTCATTCTACAAATGCAAATATTGTAAGGGTGTGTTTGTTTCAAGTTATATTCGTAGATTTTTGGGAATAAAACGATATAAATATGCATGTCTATGTTTGTTACAAGTTTACTAAATTTTATTCGCATGTATTAAACGTTCCTGGAAAAGAAAAAATGTCCCAAAGAAAATGGTGAGAATAAAGTTCCCATGAAGATGATAGTAAATTCATATGTAATTACCTATCATAATCCTTATTGTTATGGTTCTCGGAAATATTATAATGTTAAATAAACATCTTTTTTTCTATACATCTTAGAATAAAATTTCCATATTTATGTTTTAAGGAATGTTATTTTTGAGAATAAATTTGGCAAACTTTAGAATATTGATCGACAATCACTTTGTCAATGGAAAGAAGAAGAAAAAAATCAACTAATGATTTTAGAAGTATTTTGGTTGTTTAAGGGAAAACTAAACTAATGAAGATCTTTACTCATATAATGTAATGATATAAAACCTAACATATACGCTTATTTAGGAACTTAACCGTAAACTTTTTATCACCATGCTTTAGCCCTCTTTAATTTCTTTTTATTACTTATAAGGTCATCTAAGTATAAAAAAAGTTGTATACATATTAATATGTAGGGCCGGAGGTTCGAACCTCGGATACTCCACGTATTCACTTTTAAGAGGTAAATTTCTAACCATTAGATTACTTGGTCAAGAAAAAAAGTCGTATAAGTGTAGAACATATTTAATTAGACTACTTGACAAAAAAAATCGTTTAAGTATAGAACATATTCAAGCCTGTTAAAGCTAATGGTTTAAGTCTTGCCTCATTTGATCTATTTCTTAAAGCTAATTGGTGAAACTAAGACTTGGAATGAAAAAAAAAAACATTCTTACTAAAATCTTCATGACCTTTTGCTGATTTTTTAGGAGTGGATTAAAATCAGAAGTTACAATGGGACCAGAATTCTTATGTTTTCATTTTTTTTCTTGACAATGCGACTGCAGTTATAAGATTATCTATGTTTTGTTGGGAATCACTAACAAAGAAAGAAAGAAAGACCTATATTCGATAAGATTTCAACAAAGAATGATCTTAAAAGTATCTTTCACCACATGTGTTTGGATAAAGTTGACTTTATGCTTCAAATGGACAAGAAATTTATGTAATTCTCTTTTAATGAATGCATCTAATATGAATGTAGTTTTTGAATAACATGTGTTTCTTTACCGTTTTATTTATTATATATATTAACGAAAAGACAGACACGTCTGCTCTTTTCATTGCACTAACATTTAAAAATCAAATAGTTTGAAAATTTGATTTTGATTTTGATTAAAACTAAAAATATAAACGTTGTTGCTTTAAAATTATAACAAACTAAACTAATCAAGATTATCTATTTCAAGACACTAACAATATAACATGAAATTCTGGCAAGGGACATATATCGTATAAGATGTCCAGGACACTGGGAATGTCGAATACAAATTTCCAGGACACTTAAGGATAAACACTTAACATAATAAACAATAAACAACTTTAATGTAAAGTGCAAGAAGAAAATAACACAGGATATTTGGTAACTCAGTTCGGTGCAACGTTACCTACATCTGGAGGCATCTATGCTAAGAAAGGAAATCCACTATAATAGTAATAATTCAAAGTCCTATGTGAACAGCCTCTGGTTCAACGTCTTCTCACTTAATCACTACTCGTAAATTTCTACGTAGGACTCCCCCTATATATGAGATCCCTTCTCACTTTCTTCACTTAATCACAGCCCTGTGATTTCAAGAATGATAACAACACTCCAATAAACAAAATATACTCTTGCTTAAAAGCTCTAGAGTGGTTTATAAATACAACTCAACTAATCAAATTAATAAATGAGTGTTTTCATTAATTATTTATGCAAAGTTCTTTTGAACGGACATCCCTTTTTAACTCATTTGTCAACTTTTTAACTCATTTGTCAAATTCAGTAAAATCTAGACTAAAAATCTCAATTTCTCATGGATATAGGAACGAATCATCTCACATCATGGCATCCTTTCATCTCTACTGCAAATCCTCTCATGCCATCAAATGCCCGTAGTCATCCAAACCGATATAATGTTGGTAAGATCAAATAGTTTTTTTTGAGGAAAAAGATTGAATAAAATTTAAATACCTGATTAAAAAAAATTAAATATACTTCCTTTATCTTTAAAAAAAAATATAGACACTAAATTTGGGTGACTTTAAGTTTTGGTGACTTTGATAATTTTAGTTTATTTAGTTATAGATAATGAACCAACAATAGATTGGCGGTAAATATAAAATAATTGATTAATAGATAAATGACTAATTACTTTGATAAGAGAGAATGATTTATTAGAAGAGAAAAAAAGATAAAGTCACAATACTCGCAAGTAAGACAAGAAGCTACACTCTTTAATACTTTATATTGCTCTACAAAATACAGGGCCTTCAATTTAATTGTATATAGAGTACGAATTTAAACTCTGTCTTTCGAGAGGTCACTCGCTAAGAGTTTGTCTCTACAACCTCGAAAAATTAGGTTTGAGATTTACGCACCGACAAGATTACGTATTTAAACGTGTATTGTCACATAATACCAATTTAAACTTGTATTGTCACAAAAGGTTGTTCATAAATATTCATCGTACGAATTTTAGGCTGTTCATAAATATTAATCGTACGAATTTTAAACGTGTATCGTTACTAAAGGTTCATAATATTCATATGGATAATAACATGGAGGGAAGTCTCGCACTCTCCTCGTGGGTCTCGTGCAGATGGAATAAAATAATAGCAATTATAATATCAATAATAAGAAAGGGAGATATATAGAGATGTGAATAGTAGATAAAATATAATAGAATAGATTTATCAACAATGGAAGGTGTTGAAGTAGAACGACCACTGAAGTTACAAATTTTAATTTAATAGTCTTGCAAGAAAAGTTTCTTCTCCTCGTGGGACTCGTGCAGATCGATCATTGATGAAATAATAACAATAATAATGTATAATAATAAATAAGTAAATTATTTATTATAAAACCAAAGAGATAGAAACGTGAATAGAATAAAGAAAATAAATTGATAATCAATGGAAGGTGTTGAACTTGAAAGACCATTGAAACTTCACTTCATTCCATTTCTAGCATCTGGACATATGATCCCTCTTTTTGACATAGCAACTATGTTTGCATCCCTCGGACAGCAAGTCACGGTCATCACCACTCCCTCCAACGCCCAATCCCTTACCAAATCTCTCTCATCCGCTGCTTCATTCTTCCTCCGCCTCCACACTCTTGACTTCCCCTCCCAACAAGTCGACCTCCCAATAGGCATTGAATCTATGTCTTCCACCACAGACTCTACCACCTCTTGGAAGATCCACCGTGGCGCAATGCTCCTCCATGGACCCATTGAGGAATTCATGGAAAAAGATCCACCAGATTGTATCATCTCTGACTCCGCATACCCATGGGCTAATGATTTGGCCCATAAGCTTCAGATCCCAAACCTCACATTCAATGGATTGTCTCTTTTTACCGTCTCCCTTGTGGAATCCCTCATAAGAAACAATTTACTTCATTCTGATACGAATTCTAATTCAGATTCAAGTTCCTTTGTTGTTCCAAATTTTCCTCATTGTATCACCTTGTCCGAAAAACCTCCAAAGGTACTTAGCATATTCCTAAAAAGGATGCTTGAGACAGTACTCAAAAGTAAAGCACTCATCATCAACAACTTCACTGAACTTGACGGAGAAGAGTGCATCCAACACTACGAGAAAACCACGGGTCACAAGGTTTGGCATCTTGGTCCAACTTCTCTTATTCCTAGAACCGTTCAAGAGAAAGCAAAGATGGGAAACGAGGGTGACATGAACATGCAAGAGTGCCTAAGTTGGCTCGACTCAAAGAGAGTTAACACAGTGTTGTACATTTGTTTTGGAAGCATAAACTATTTCTCTAATAAACAACTATATGAGATGGCGTGCGCGATAGAAGCATCTGGTCACCCATTCATATGGGTTGTTCCTGAGAAGAAAGGGAAAGAAGATGAGAGTAAAGAAGAGAAAGAAAAGTGGTTGCCGAAGGGATTTGAAGAGAGAAACATTAGTAAGATGGGTTTGATAATTAGGGGTTGGGCCCCACAGGTTAAGATATTGAGCCACCCTGCGGTGGGGGGATTTATGACGCATTGCGGGGGGAACTCAATCGTAGAGGCTGTAAGTGCGGGAGTTCCAATGATAACGTGGCCGGTTCATGGAGATCAATTCTTCAATGAGAAAATGATAACACAGTTTCGAGGAATTGGAGTGGAAGTCGGTGCAACAGAATGGTGTAAGAATGGTGTTGTAGAGAGACAGAAGTTGGTGAGTAGGGATAGCATAGAGAAGGCAATAAAGAGATTGATGGAAAATGGTAAGGAAGCTGAAAATATGAGGCGACTTGCTCAAGAGTTTGGAGAAAAGGCTACACAAGCCATTCAAGAAGGTGGCTTGTCATATAATAATTTTTTGGCTTTGATTGACGAACTTAAAAGATTGAGAGACCTTAAGCTACATGATTAATTCAAAGGACTATTGTCTATGTTTTTTCAACCTATCCTAATGACATTGTTGTTTCGTCAAACATAAGTGTGAACGTTAAGGAGTGACAATATAACAATGGAAAATGTTAACTTGTGCCCTTAAGGCACAAGTTAATGAATCAAATATATAAATAATTTATTGAAATGTTTGAATTATATTTAATCTTTAACTTTTTTTAATAAATTGAATGCACAAAATTTTAGATAACATTTCTTCTTTTGGGTTTCTTAACATGTGCCTTAAGGGCACAAGTTAACATTACCCTATAACAATATATCTACTCTGACCGATTAATATGAATTTTTGAGTCATTTTCCTCAATTGTTTTGAATTTAAATTCATTCCCAAATCAATCAATTTTGTTTCATGTATCTTACATATTTCCATTTCAATTCAATTATTGAAGCAGTAATAAATGTATCTTATCACTTATTCTTTAATCATAATTAGTCCTCCCATATTCCTTCCCTAAGCCCTACTTTTTTATTTCCTAAACCTTGATTGTAGCCCATCTATCTGTCTACACACACACACATATCTATCTATCTTTGTAAAGAGAACTTGAGTTGTTCTCATGCAAGCTTTATGGTGATGTGGCACTTTAGAAAAACTTTCTATCATCCCTCAAATCTCTAAATTTCTTCTCTAATTAAACATAATCACTGTATTTTATGTTTTAGTAGTGCTTTATTTAACATCCCTTTATTGAACACCCACTATTTTAGTAGTGCTTTATTTAGTAGTGACCATTTGATTCCAAGAATTGAAAGAGGAAATCAAAGTGTAACCTATCTCATTAGTGATACTTGGATGAGACCCTCCCTCCTCTCATTCATCCCTACTTTGCATTCTTTGAAACTTTGGAGAAAATAGTGAGAGAAAAAATCTTGCATTGTTCATCAAGAATCAAGTAAGTAATTGATACTTTCTTTCGTTTTGATTATCATTTTGTTCACCTAATCATATGATTACGTCATAAAAAATCACACTTACTAACTATATGATCATTAGTATGTCTTAAACCATACAACCAATTCTAAGATACTTTCTTTTGTGAGAATAAAGTTATAGTTGTCTTGGGCCATAAAAATGATTATATGATCCTTATATTCATAGAAAACCTGATTTTAATATTTGATCAATTAGAACAATTCATGTAGTGTTTATGAAAATTATACTCTTAGGGCTTCTTATTTTGATTATGATTATTTGAAATTTTTAATAAATTTGGTTTTAGATCAACATCACTATCTCCAAACTACTCTTGGTTGGTGCTCTTCAATTATATATGGTAGTTTTTGTTTTCTTCCATACTCTTCACATGTCTTTTATCTATTCATTGATAATTTGTGGCATGATAGAAACTCAAGCTACTCTTTTATATAGATGGACAAATATTTAAGCTCTCCTTTTTCTATTTATTTAACATTTCTTAGTCTTATTTTCTAGATTTTTTCTTATTTTCTTTTATTGATTAACATGGATATGACAATTTTTCATGTGAATGAGGTGCATACGATTAAAATAGACTTCTATTTTTGCATATGTTAACACAGTAGAAAAATGAAGACATAAAGCAATTGTTGAATCTACAAACAAACAAATGTTTGAGAACAACAAGGTAAGACATATAACGTTTTTCACAAATGAAAAAAGATAGGGTTTTTCACATATAGAGTTTTACATTGTAAATTACGATATACACAATATATATATATATGCTATTTTATAAAATTTCGTAAATTATAGCTTAAACAATAAATAGAAAACTATAGAGTAAACAAACTCACTCTTATAAGTATTATATGATAAAAGATTACTAAAATATAAAATGAGTTATTAATAAAAGTTCAAGCAAAAAACTTATTATATAAAATATACATAGTTACAGTAATGGTAATATGTGAAATATGTAAAAGTTATTATATTAATACTCCTTATGATATTTATAAAATTTGCAATCTAAATTTATAAGAATTTACATACTTCTAAATTAAATATAGTTATATCACCATATTTTAAAACATGTTCATTCATCCTCAGTCATTAAAATATATTCACTAAAATTATTATTTTATCATTTATAAAAAAATTAATATATATTCTAATAAAACTATATCAAATTTAATAGTTTCTTCCACTATTGAAAAAATGGAACTTCCCACTCAAAAAATAAAGAGTTGCCTGACAGTTACTATAATACCTTAAAGAAAAAATAATATGCTACAATTAAATAATTGAATCCATATGTCCACATAAAAAACATATTGGAAACTCTAAAAATGAACGTTTTAATTTTCCAATAAAATCTTGCCCCATCTTATCTTATATATGCATGTTGCCCAACTCTACTACCATGATCATTTATGGTTTTCTGCTTTGTTAAGGTGATGTGGTTCTCCTTTTACTTTCCTTTCCTTTATTTTTTGTGTTTGAGTTTACATTTTTGGTCCATAAATTGGTTGATATGTTTTCTCAAAAAGAAGTTCATATATGCCACACATATAGCATAGAAGATTATATATAAAGAACGCATTATTTTCTTATATTAATGAAGTTTTATTTTCAGGTTTTATCCATAACAATAGAGAGACGTGTGATTACTAAGATGTACTTTTAGCTATATGTCTTATGAATTTTTAAGATGTAATTTTATATCTATTCATTTATTTTTCTTTCAAAAAATATCTATTAATTTATTTTAATAGTTTTCTTACTTCTCACAACAGTTTGTTGATGGCCTTTTTGATAGTTGAGTCAAAGTATTTCTTTCCTCATGATTTATTATTGAAAATCCTTTAAAAATAGTTGACTTCTTTTTTCGAAGTGTGGTATATTTTACGAATTAGCTTGTTCATAGTTTTTACATCAACGTTATTCTCTCAAATTTAGTTTTGTTTTTAGTTTCTTTTGAAATACTTTTATACATTCATTTGGATATTTGGTCATCTTACATTTTTATAGAACGTTTTTTAGTTAGGTTTGTTTGTTATCTAACCCGTGATGACATTTTTTTAGGAATTATGATTAACATTTATAAATAAAATCTTTTTTGTTTGATTACATGATATTGAAGAAGGTTGTATATTGCACGAAGTTTCATCTCAAGCTCCAATAAATTGAAGTTTTCTCGAATATCATAAGTTACGTTGATTTATGTTTTGGGGAACTTGATTTGATTAAGCTTACCATTTTTAAGACAGACATATGTCTCGCTAAACTTGACACATTCTAGAACTAGGGTTATGCCTATGTGGCACATCTAAAAAAGCTTCTCACACTATTAACAACTTGACTTCCCTATTATCTTTGAAGAATTAAAGAATTAATTAAATCTATTTGAAGAATAAAAAGCTATGTAAAAAGAAAAATGTCATGGATTTTTGCATAACTTTTTTGTTGGTGCCAATTTTTTTTAATGGCAGAAACATATGATTTATTTATTTATGTTATATATCATTTGGATTGAAGGAAACATGAATGAGATTGAAGTTGAAGTCAATGGTCCTGAATTAGGGAATGTTCAAAATGTCGATGCTCATTATTGGAAGTATAATGTTACTGCTTCTACTTTGGATGGAAACAATGTTTTGGTTAGTGCCTTATACAAAGCATTTTTTTTTGTTGTTTTTATTTTGTTAAGTTGTTGTTAATAAATTATAATCTGTATGATTTCTTGACAAACTATTGAAGCATTTTCCTCGAGGTGTTGTTGAGAATGATTTATATATCAATCAATCTAAAATTCTCCTTTTTGGCGAAGAAACTGATAAATCTTATGACTGTGATTTCACACTGCGCCAAAAAGCATTCTTCAAAAGGGCCTAAAAGTTGGTGACATTATTTTATTCACGGTCAATGATCCTCCTAATATGATGTATACTACCGTCGTTAACTAGGACTGATTCTATGATCGAATGTGACGTTGTTGGTATGATTGTCCATTTTTAATATAATATTAAGTCGTCGAAGGTTTGATCAAAAAATGATTGTCATATTTACTGAAGTTAAATTTTAATTGTTTTTATGTTAAATTCAGTTAATGGTTGAAGTAATGAATTGAAGTTTATGTTAAACTATCTATGTTGAATGTATGGTTTAAATTTTGATTTAGTTATTTTACGCTCATTGTGAGACAACGAAATTTTATTTTAAGCATTCCATTGTTCGGAGGATTCGTGGAATTATGTTTTGATCCATTTAAGTGTCTTTTCATAAAGAATATAAGTTTTTTTTTGGGTTATCGGACAAGAGAATTTTTTTTCTTCAGAAAGAACATATTTTCAGTTTTTCCGATAACTTTCACATGCATGAAAAAACACTTTTAAGCACAATTTAATAAAACCCGTGCAACGCACGGGTTAAATACCTAGTAATTATTGTATTATCTCATAAAAAATGGTAAAAAGCTTACAATTGGAATACCATAAAGAGTGTGCAATTTGCACGGGTTAAATAGCTAGTAATTATTGTATTATCTCATAAAAAATGGTAAAAAGCTTACAATTGGAATACCATAAAGAGTGTGCAATCAGAATTCCAATCAAATTCTTGACCAAAATAAAAAAAAAAAGAATTCCAATCAATTAGCATTCAATGAAAATGATCAGGGACATGAAAGAACTTGGCAAAAAAATTAAATTCCTATTAGTCTTCCACTTCAAATGAACTTAGATTTCAATTCCTACTAGTCTTTCAATAGTATTCCAATTCCAATTCCAATGCATGCTAATGACTCAATAATTGTACACTTATATATAGCATTCTTGCATCTGCCTCAATCAGAAAGTCAACTGTTTTTGTTCCTTTCTTCTCTCTCCCGATGTCTGTTCCTTTTTTTAGGCTTAACAATTCCAATGGAGTTCAATTCTCATCCTTTTTCCAAGTTCGGTTATTTGCAAGCTGCAATTCTGATTTCCTATTTTTTGTATTGCATACTGTATTGATTCCTTATTCATCCTTTCAGTATTATGGTTTCTCATGTATAAACGAGGATTCTTCTTTAATTTACATCTTTATTTTATGATTTTATATATTCACCTTATTTTGTCTATTTTTTTCTTCTTTCAATTTCCTCTTTTCAAAGTGAATTTGTGGACAATCTTTTTTCTTCTAATTCTACTATTGCTTTAATTTCACACTACAATAAAGTACCAGATTAGCTACCAAAATCTTGCTACAGATGTTTGTTGTAGTTAATTTGCGCTTCACAATGGGGGTTCAACTTCAAGTGCACTATCAGTCGCAAGTGGATCCTATACGTAAGCATGTAATTAAATATCGGTCCAGTGAGGTTGATTTGGCTTGGGCTCGCCAAGGGATGGTAGCACGGGTAGCGAACGGTGAGGTTATACCTCTTCTACAACAACGGGTCCTGAATGCAGGTTTTGATGACTTGGTGATTATTCCTTTAGGCGCCGAAAAAGTGTTTTTGCGTTCTGAAAAAAAAATGTCGCAGTTAATTCAATCATTGAAGGGGCGAAGGAATTTATTGCTATGTTATTTTCATCTTTTGATTCATGGAGAAAGAAACAGTTGGTTGTTGAGAGAGGTGCTTGGGTTCGAATTATGGGGTACCTCCTCATGTGTGGAATGCGACTTTTTTTTGAGTTATTTGTGTTTAATGTCAGAAGGTTATTGAAAATAGATGATTTTACTGTATAAAAGGATAGGTTCGATTATGATCGTCTTTTGGTGACCACAAAATCTTTTGATATCCTTAATACTTTGGCGTCTCTTATGATTGATGGGGTGTTATTGGATTTTAAAATCATAGAAGAGTGGGGTTTTTCCTTGGGGGAGGACGCTTGTTTGTTTGACGAAGGGGATGCAGAGGACTTCGATAATCAAGCTCAAGATGTTGATTAGTTAGTTTCAGACGACAACAGTGAGGTAGAGGTGTTGGTTGATCAAGTTGCAAAAGATTGGGAGGAACCGAGAGACACTAATCATTTGTTGCGGGAGTCGTCTCCTCCTAATATGCCTGATATTCATGATGGTGACAAACAGGTATCTAGGGCTTGTTCCGCATAACCGGTTGTTTCTTCAAGTAGTGTATCAAATTCTAAGCAGCAACCTTGTCCCATGTTCCTAGAGAAGCAGTCCGTTTCTCTGACGTTTTCTTCCAATTTCAGTAGTCAAGGGGAAATGCCAAGCCTACGTGCGCTTCCTCTTGTCCTCTCAGGCGTGCATGTTCACTTGTGTCTGGTCCTTGGAGTTTAGAATGGTTACACGACCATGTTCACGGCGATGCATGAGTTATTTCTTCTACAAGAAAGAAGAGCAAGGGGAATGGTCAGGTATGTGATGTGTCTAGAAAGAAGAAACAGGCTGGTGGTTTATTTCCGCATTCTGTTTATAGTTTGAATAAAGTGGCCAGGTTACCAGCGAGGGATAAGAAAGATGTTTTAGAGGTGTTGAAGCGGGGTGTCAGGAAGATGAGGGGGTTTCTGAAGGGAATATGGTGAGGGTTATTGGTAATAGAGAGTCAATTTCAGGCGATGCTTCTCTATCATCTGTGAATAATGATTGGATGAGTTGGGTGGTATTGCATGGGAAAAAGGAAGTGAAGGTTGAAGATGTGTGGGGCATAGGTAAGACGATCGGGGTGAAGTTTAATGGTCATAAGTCTAACATGTTTAATGTCTTGTCTCGGGCTAGTCGGAAGAGTTCGGGGAGGGGGAGAAAGGTGAGGGAGGATGGTGTGATGCTTATGAGAGGGAGGGGGTGTGATTGTACGAGGTGGGGGGAGTAGGTGAGGGCGGTTGTGAGGTTAGGGAGGGGCGGAGGTGGTGTGGTATCAATGAAGATTGTTTTGTGGAATGTGAGGGGGTTGGGAAGGTTTAAGAAGCGGGCGAAGGTTAGGAAGTTGGTGTTTGAACATAAATTTTTTACTCTTTATCTTCAAGAAACTAAGTTGTCGGTTGTTGATGAGCATCTTGGTCGTTCTTTGTGGGGAGGAACACCTCATCGTTTCTTTTTTCGGCCTTTGGAGGGTTACTTACTATTTGGAATTGTGACGAAGTAGTGGTGTGGTCTTACTTCTATGATGCTCACCTACTTTTAATTTGTGGGAAATTTATCCTAGTTGATGAGAATTTTTATTTGCTTAATATTTTTGCACCGCGTGACGTAATCGATCAACAGTTGCTTTGGAGTAGGTTGTTTGCCTGGATTGGTAACTATCCAGGCAGAAATCTTTGTGTGTGCGACAATTTCAATGCAATGTATTCTTTAGAGGAGAGACGCAGTGTGAGGTCTGTTCAGTGTATGGCGCGATGTGACGCTTTTAATAAATTTATTGATAATTCTGTTTTGATTGATCTCTCTCTTGTTGGCTGCCGATACACTTGGTTTAAGGGTGATGGGAAGTCTATGAGCCGGTTAGATATATTTTTTTAGGTTAGTAATTTGGTTTAGTTACCATGTGTAACTAAATCTTTTTAGGTTAGAGTTTTAAGATGAACCTCTATTTATTTTTGTTGGATATTTATTTAATTTAATATCGTTTTTATTTTATTTATCTTTTGTTCGCTATTAAATTTTATTAGGAAATTCCTTAGTTTATTTCTCTAATAGGTACAACCCTATATTAGATACTTAGGTTGTGACAGAGCCTAACATTGATATTACTATCCTGATGTTTATATCTTGATATTTATATTTTGCTACTAATATCTATTTGTTTAGGAAGTAACATTGATACCGAAAGAAAGTTGATCCTTTTAAAATATAAGAGATCAACTTTAAACTTTTAAAAGATAAAAGATTAACTTGAAACCTAAAATAAACATAAAGGGACCAAACATGCAATTAAACCTTTAATATTTATATATGAAACTATAAAAAATAGTGCATCGTATAAATTGAAGTTTAGTTAATAGAGTGAGAGACTAATTTAAGTGTGGTTTGGAAAGACCGAATTAATTACAATTTTGGTCCTCGCATTTTGATTAGCTCACGAAAATGGTTCTGCCTCTTTCAAATTAAAACAAAATTATCCCTAAAATGTCATGTTTTTTGCAGTTTTAGTCCTACCTCATATTTTCAACTCCAAAAACGCAAAAAAATGACAGTTTTAAACCTACCCCATATGCTCAACCATGAAATAAACAAGGAATAAAACATATGGGTACAAGGAATCCACTTTATTCAGCACACTTTTTGGTTGAACATAGGGGATGGTTTATTCCTTGTTTATTCCTTGATTCATTGTATCCGCATTCTTTATTCCTTGTTTATTTCATGGTTGAACATAGGGGATGGTTTAAAACTGTCATTTCTCTGCGTTTCTGGAGTTGAAAATAGAAGGTAGGACTAAAACTGCAAAAAACATGATAGTTTATGGACAATTTTGTTCAATTTAAATAAAACATGACCATTTTTATGAGCTGGTCAAAATGCGAAAACGAAAAGTGTAATTAAACTTTTTTTTTTTTTTTAACCTAAAAAGCTCATTACCCCTTGGTGCATCGCTATTATAAGATCCCTTTATTCATCGAATCTGTCATATCAAGTTGTGTGCAGGCCATGTACTTATTTTCTTCTGCTTAAACAAAACTAGAAGAGCTTATAGTTTAGAGTACGTGCCATTCACACTTTCTCTGCGGTATATTAATATAACGACACTTACACCATATTGTAACTGCAATAAGTCCAGGTTTTTGACTTTTAGCAATCATGATTAAGATTCTAATAATTGAGTGAAGTGTTGCAAAGAAAAACCTATACTGTTGTTCCAACTAGAGGGACACGTATATAAGAGAATAGTGAGTATCATATTATCTCTGATCTTTATTAAAAAAAAATACGTCAATACTAATAAAGCTTCTCTTAAAATATGAGTAATTAAATTAAATTTATTCTAGTTATCTTATCCTATTAATATTTAGTTATACTCCAATTTAACAAAGACATCCTCAAACTCTTTTTAAATTCTCAACTGTTATCCTCTCTTCAGGACCGGCTCAACAAGTTTCGAGGTCTAAAACAATTTTTATTGTAAGACACTTTACAATAATAATAAAAAATTTACATAAATTTTATGAAGAAAAAAAAAACCATTCAAGATCTGTTGGAGTCAATAGATGAACGGTAAAAAGAATATGAGATCTTCACTTTTTACCAACTCAACTTGAGAAACATCCATTCATAAATTTTCATATTATATATTTATAGGTAAATTAAAATATTTGGAGGATTTTTTTAACTCAAAATCTTGATGCCTAAAGCCCTTGCTTAGATCACGCGACCCTTGGGCCGGCCTTGCCTCTCTTATTTCTTCCTCCTCTCCATATCTCTCTCTCTCTCTCTCTCATCCTCTCATATTTGTTTCTTCTTCATGTGTCTCTATCTTACTCTTATTTTGAATTTGATCCAGTTTTGTCATGCTCATTCATATTTTTATGTTTTGTTCCTAAGTTTTCAGGGTTTCAATTTTTTGAATGTTATTGTTGTTGTTGTTGTCATCGAAGGTCCTATAGTTGGAGATTTATGTCATTGTTTCTTTTTGTATTTGCACAACTATTTTGTTATAACTTTTGGACAATTGTCTCTCTCTCTCTCTCTCTCTCTCTCTCTCTCTCATACCTTATACTCTCATTTAATGAGAGTGAATGTTGAAAAGATGGTGTTTCTAGTAGGAGTATTTAAATCCAAGTTGATCCAAAACAAAACCACAAACCGATCCAAAAAACCACTCGAGCCAAGTTGATTTTCCAATCATTTTTTCAGAACCAAACCTCAAAAGTAAATTTTAATTATTTTTTTCTTTTATTAATATTAGTTTGTAACAATTTGGTGGGTTAGGTATTAAAGCAGCTAGAGAAGCCAAATTTTGCCTTCTAGAAAAGCTTGTCTGGGACATGGCGCAAACAACAAATAAATTATGGGTGAATCTTCTTTCCAACAAGTATGCGGTTGGGCATAACATCCTTCATGTCCCTGCCGACCCCAACAACTCCCTAACTTGGTCATCCATTATTTGAGCCAAAAATATCCTTAAAAATGGCTATTCTCGGCGCGTAGGATCGCGCAACTCACCTTTTTGGTTCAGCAATTGGAGTTCCCATGACATTCTTGGTACTCATATTTCTTTTGTTGATATTCATGACCTTCATCTATCAATTAAGGATGTGCTCACTAACAATGGGATGCACACACAATCTCTCTACATAAGTCTTCCTCCAACAATCACAGATACCATCAATAACACCCACATTAGTTTTAACGCATCCATTGAAGATGCTTATATCTTACCGCCCAATAAAAATGGTATTTACTTTACAAAGAATGGTTACAGCTGGCTCCTCTCCCTCTCCAATCCTGAAGCTGAAAAACAATAATATTATCTCTATCTCTTGGTCTTGGATTTGAAAGTTGAAAGCTTCTGAAAAATACAAGTTTCTTATTTAGGTAGCCTGTCACAACGCCGTTCCTACCATATCTTTTCTCAATCATAGGAATATAGAAAACTCAGTCATTTGTTCTCGGTGTGGAGAACAAGATGAATCTTTCCTCCATTGTGTCTGTGATTACAAGTTCTCCAAGGTCATTTGGCACATAATTGGTTTCTATAGTCCTGGTTTCTTCTCTACATTTTCTGTGCATGATTGGATCAAAGAGGGAGCAAACAGCTCTAACTCCACTCTTTTCGTGGCTGGGTTGTGGTGGACATCGAGGCATCGAAACTTGATGTACCTTGGTAACAAAACTTAGTCTTTAACTCGTCTAAGCATCAACATTAACAACTCAATTGATATCATTCATTCTTGCCTCCAAAATGTTACTTCAACTTCTTCTTCTATTCGGTTTGCGTAATGGAACAACAATGACTTTGGTTGTACCATTCTAAATGTTGATGGAAGCTGTATCGGGAACCCCAACCGGTCAAGTTTTGGAGGTGTTATCCGCAATAATCCAGGCAACTACCTCTCGAGTTTCTCAGGCTACATCTATTACTCGCAAGACATTTTGTTGGCTGAACTTTCTGCTCTTCACTAGGGGCTCAAGATGGCGATTAACATGGAAATTGATGAATTGGTGTGTTACTCGGACTCCTTCCTCTCCATCAATCTCACCTCTGGTAATACCTTGTAGTTCCACATCTATGATGTTCTTATTCAGGATATAAATGACCTTATGGCTACCAGAAATTTCTCTATCCATCATACTCTTAGATAAGGAAACCAATGTGCGGATTTCATGGCTAAGCTGGGAGCTTCGACAAATGATGAGTTCACAATCCATACTTCTCCTCCTCAGGATCTGCTTCCCCTTCTCAGGGCAGACGCTACAAGATCCCTCTTCATGAGGATCTAGTTCAGTCTTTCTTTTTTCTATCTTTGTTGTTTGATTAGCTTTGTGACAAACAAAAAAATGTATTGCTTGTTATTTTTTAATCTTATATATTGTATTAATTTAATTTATATTATTATCACTACTTCATATGTTTCAAACATAATCGATCACTTTCAATTTGTATTTTTTTTCCTTCATATTTTATGTTATATTTTACATTAAACCTATTATTTTACCCTAGTCATTTATTGAATTTAGATGGATCACAATAAGACGAAAGAAATCAAACAACATCACATTAAAACAACACCACACTAATACATTAAACAAAACAACATTGCATTAAAATGACAAAATTATAAAGAAACATGAAATAGAAATAAAAACTATATATATATATATATATATATATATAGAGAGAGAGAGAGATGCATAAGAGTGAAGTGATGGGGGAAAAGAAGAAAGAAAGTAAATCTTTCAAAAACATGGCTCTGCTATACTTTTCTATCAAATTTTTTTGTTAAACATAAACTAAACGTCACATGAACCTCAAAACTTCCATATAAACATTCATATCTATTACACAGGTAATGCAAGTGACCTTAGTTGCACTTTGAGATATGCTTGCTATAAAAAGAAAGTTTATTTATACTCCATCTCTTTCATATTAGATGTCTTTTTTAATATTTTTTCGTATCAAATTGTTAGATTTTTTTCGTTTTTTATAATACTAATACACCATTTATTATTTTTTACCATTAACATACAATCATTATTTACAGTATTTCAATCATTTATAACTACTCCATTAATTATAATTAATAATGATGATTCGGCAAATGATACATATTTTGCCATTCAAATCAACAATAGTAAATTATTTATTTAATAACCGTGTAAAACTAATTTGGTACACCTAATATGAAACAGACAGAGTACTAATTTTTAATACAAAACAATATATTTCTTTAAAAAAATATTAAACTAAGACATTTCTGCATTTTATTTATTATTTGGCCACCAAATGCTACTTGACCTAAAAAAATGTTGTATTGATTTTATAAAATTAAAAAATAATTTAAATCAATGAATATTTGCCTTCTTGGGAAGCTAGTATGGGACATGGTTCAATCTCCAAAAAAAAAATAATGGGTTGATCTCCTTTCATATAAGTATGTTGTTGGTCCGCGTCTCCTTTATGCTACTACTAGGTCTACCGATTCTTCCACTTGATGTTCCATCATACTTGCAAAAAATTCTCTCAAAGTTGCCTTTTCTTGGTGTGCATGCTCAGGTATCTCTTCTTTCTGGTATTATACTTGGAGCACCCTAATGACATGTCATCTTACGTTATTTTTAGCATCTTTTTCAGTCAATTTTAGTATGTATTACCAGCAAAGCAGAGGAGTATTAGATCAATTGCCTATGATTTCAAGACATTTGTAACGTTTTCTATATTTGAGGATGTAATTCTATTCTTCCCAAAACATAGTATTTTTAAGGTGTTCTTGAATTAATTCACGAAGAAATCAAGCAAAGCAAGACATCTGAAGACTTATGTGGTCCTTGGGAAGATAAAAAATGAAGATTCAAGAGGCCACAAAAAACTTTACAGAGGGAGGAATTTTGTTCCCAAGTTCCAAGATATCTTACAATGAAGAAAACACCTCAACAGGCAAATAAATCAGGCAAATCAACACCGAAAACACACTAAAGCGCCCATGCGCATGCTATGGGGAGCTAGGCTCCCCATGACTTGCGAAAAAGTCACATTTCGTGACTCTTTCGCCCCTTGAAGCCCATGTTTTTAGCCTAAGTTAGGTTGAAACTTTCCCTATAAATACCGTCTTCCTCATTCAAAAATTCTCGTTTAGAACTGGATCTATTCAAGAGGAATGCGAATCTAGGAGCCAAGGAGGAGTTCTATCTTTTTTAGGGTATGTTTTTATCTTTATGTAATTTGTCTTAGTTATCATGAGTAACTAGATCTCTATAGGCTAGGGTTCTAAGATGAACCTCTATTTATTTTGTTGGATAATTATTTAATTTAATGTCTTTTTATTTTAATATATTTTATGTTCGCTATTAAGTTTTGTTAGGATTAATTTATTCTTTCCAAGTGCAACCATAAATTAGGTACTTAGGTTGTGACAGGGCTTAACATTGTTATTACTATCTAGATGCTTATATCTTAATATTTATGTCCTTATACTAATAACTACCTATCTAGGAAGTAAGTGATTAATAACTAGATGAAAGATACCGAAAGCGAGTTGACGCTAGTAATAAGTACTTAGGAGGTGACATTACTAATATTGAGTAAAATCTACTGAACCTAGGATGTAACTACTCCCTCTGTCCCAAATTGTAAGTCGCTTTTAGAGAAAAAATTTGTCCTAAATTATATGTCGCTTTGCAATACCAATGCAACATTAATGTTACTTTTCCTATTATAATCTAAACTATTTATTACTCTCTCTTCTTTCAATTCTTTCATTTATATTTTCCATATTATTTATTAAGGACAATTTTGTAAAACAACTCATAATATCTCTTTTCCACATAATATTAATTGCATTTCTTAATATGTGTGAAAATTCTAAAACGTCATACAATTTGGGACGGAGGGAGTAGTAATTAATTAGGAAACAAATACAAATGGGAGTGAACCTAGTGAGACCAATATCGTCAACCTCTTGGTAAGGTAGCCGCTGAGAGGGTTTCCCGTTTGTAGAACTACAAAAGGGAGAATGATATTGTGTCATGAGTGTAGTAAGATTCATAGATGGGAAGACCTTTGGGAACATTGGCCTTCATTACCTTTGGAAACCTCAGAACGCTAATTTAAGTTTAAGTTTCAATTACCTTTGAATTTGCAAGACCCCGCACGTAAGGATCACCATGCGATCAGCAGGTGCAGTTAGTCATCGGAGGGATATACCTAGATCAACCGATATAGTATAGACCCTGCACATAAGGATCATCGTGCGATCAACATGTGCAGCTTGACAACCGACTAGGTTAGAACGTCCCAACAACCTCATCACTTGTATAGTCTACTTAAGATAACTAAACGCGACATGATTGTTATTTAATATCCAACGAAATAAATAGGGGGATCAAAGAATCCTAACGTTGCTTACTTTTCTACAACCAAAAACAAGTAACTTTCTCTATTGCAAACAAATAAAAACAGGTAACGCGAATTGCTTAGACGAAACAAAAATCATTGTGGATACGATACTCTACTTATAACTTTATTACTTGGTAAACAAATTTGGTACACTTTTCTAATCCGACCATCACACCCTTGGCTACTTATTGACTTTGATACCATATGTTGACATCCATGACATTCACTTAACTGTCAAAGATGTCATATTCTCCAACAACCCCCAACCATAACCACTCTTGGTATTGGATTTGGAAATTAAAGATTCCGGAAAAATCAAATTTTTCATATGGTCGACTTATCGTTCTTTGACCCGTACTATTTTTTTGCTCAATCATAGGAACATTTCAGCATCTTCTACCTATACAAGGTGCATCCATCATGAAGATACTTTTCTCGATTATGTCCGAGATTGTGAATTTAAAAAAAAATGGCATCATTTCGACTTCAATCTTTCGTCTTTCTTTGATTGCATGGTCTCCCATGATTGGCTCAAAGCTAGCCTTTTAGGTATTCATTCATTCACCTTTGGTGCCATCTTTTGGTGGGCTTAGCGTTACCATAACATGATGTGTTTAAGACAATATAACCGATCTCTTCAATGTCTTGTTTTTCATATTCAAAGCAAGGTAGAAACCTTCAACATCTGCTCATCATCAACCTCATTAGCGCGGAAGAGAACACATTTATCAAATGGAATCATAACAATCATTCTAATGTAATCCTAAATGTTGATGGAAGTTGTCTTGGCTCAACTACTAGGGTTGATTTTGGTGGTCTCTTGCGCAATTATGTTGGGTTCTATTTGTCAGGATTCTCTGGTTTCATCCAATACTCATCTGATATTCTCTAAGCGGAGCTTTTGGCAATTTACCATGGACTTTTGTCGACGAAAGAAATGGCAATAGCCGGTCTTGTTTGTTACTCTGACTTTCTGCATTGTATTAATCTTATTAAAGGTCCTTCAATGAAGTTTCATACTTATGCGGTGTTGATCCAAGACATAAAAGAACTCATTGACCAAATCGATGTTACTATTTGTCATACTTTAAGATAAAGGAACTAATGTGCAAACTTTTTGACCAAGCTTGGAGCTTCCTTAGATATTGATTTTTTTCATCCACGCTTCACCTCCTGAAGGCCTTCGAAGTCTTCTAAGGATTGTCGCAACTGGAACTTTTTTCTCTAGAGTGTAGTTTGTTCTTTTATTATTATTTTTATAGCATTTTAACAACAACAAAAAAGATAAATATTCTATATGAAACACATAATATGAGATGAGAAGAGTAATTTGAAGGAAAAGAAATTTTAGGATGAAAAAGAAAGTATAGGTTAAATTACACTTTTTTGCCCTAAACTATTATAAATTGGCGATTTTGACCTCGAAACTTTCAGCACAACGTTGACTTGGTCAAAATCAATAGGTGTAACTTTTGTAAAAGAAATTAAAGTTGGGAAGCTAAAACGTCAATTTATAAAAACTACGCATTGACAAAAAGTGTAATTTAACCAAAAATATATGTTCTTCCTAAATCACTTCCGACAAGACCAATTTCCATATTATATATAAGTAAACTTTTAAAAGAATTACGAAGAGTAACATTATTTTTAACATAAGCCAATTTTTATTTTATTTTTGTATTTTATGCGTTAGGGTTTTGAATTTAGGTCATTAAAGTTGAAGTACAACATTTATAATTAAAACTATTGGAAATCAAGTGTGAGTGATAATGTCTCATGTCAATTAGAAATGGAGCAAACGTTGGATATATAAGAGAGGAGACTCATAAGCTCATTGTCTTAAGGTTTTGGGTAAGAGTATGATGTCTCTCTTTTAACGGGTCCTAGACGTTTAACTCATTGCCGCTCCAAGCGCTTCTCAGACTCCCCAACAAACTGGTATCAAAGCCTAGTTAGGCTTGTTGGGGGAGTAGGAGCGGGATCCTAGTGTGTATCATCCTAGTGATGTGGGTGAGTCACACTTGAGGAGGAGATTGTTAGAAATAAGTGTGAGTGATAATGTTCCACATCGATTATAAATGAAGCAAATGTTGAATATATAAAAGATGTGACCCATAAACCCATTGCCTGAAGGTTTAGGGTAAGAGTGTAGCATCTCTCTTAACGAAGGTTTTGGGTAAAAGTGTAACGTCTTTCTTGATGGGTCCTAAACGTTTAACTCATTACCGCTCCAAATGTTTCCGGACTCCCCAATAAAAACAATTGCCGCTCCAACAATTACAATTAGTCTCCAAATTCATCACCAGCTTCTAATATTACCATGTTTAGGTAGAGTACATGTGCTCATAAACACATTTTCTTCATTTAGTTTATGGCTTCCTTTATAGTAACGAAAGCAACAAAGTCTTGACCTGGACATTTATGGGATTATGGCACTGTATAGTAACACTGTCAGTCAGAATGAGCCAATTTGATGATATTTATGTTGTAGTGGTCCAATCTAAAAGCCCTCCCTGTCCTTGCACGTGGCTCTGGTTATGCTTCCATATGAAGGTCCACAAACCGTACAATTGAGGAGGATTGATTCATTTGCTTATTTTCTAGAAGGGTATAATAGTTAGAAAATATTTTTAATACACTAAAATTAAAAGAAAATATATTTTTAAAATATAAATTATTATAAAAATTTATACGAAAATTAGCAATGCCCTTTTGTTTCATTGAGTTTTTAAAAAACTTCAACTTTTTTAAACAATAAAAATAGTAGTTTAAGAAATTTAAAAATGTATTATATACTTGTTATTTTTTTATTAATTCACTTAAGCAGTCTTTCAAGTATCATGATATAATTTCGGTTCTCTATTTTTCTATTATGTAAGTTTAATCTCTAATTTTTCTTCTTGTACCATAAAATAGTCGCTTGTTTTTCTCACAAGTTTCTTCTACCTTTAATTCTCATAAGTATTATAATTGTAAAAAAATATATTCTTAAAAGAGTTTAATGAATTAAGTTTCAGAGCTCCTTCAAATTAAACCAAATCTTAAAATTCAATTGAATACATTAACAAAAGTTGAACCAACGACGTTACAAGTATGTCAGCATAATCTAACGCTGTCATTTTAGGTTTTTAAGTTTATAATTATGCACAAACATAGGTGATAATTTCTTTGAAGATTCATACCACCAAATGTAATCTTTTCAATTAATCTTAATGATTATAATGTATAAATAAAATCTACAAGAAAATACTATTACTGAAACTAATAAAGTAAGCCAGAAACTTAGCATCAACATCAACTTGCAAGTTGCAACTGTTATAAGGTTTCAGATTTTCAACTTTAGAATCAAACTCATAACCAATTATGTTTTTAGTTTAATATAATAATAACATTATGTTCCATAAAATCATCACTTTTTTCACTTCTATGATATTTTCAACTAAGTGAAAAACAACAAAATATTGTGTTTTGTTTTTGTTTTTTTGTTGTCTACTATTTGGATCTTTGAACTATGAAACTCAACAACAACAACAACAAAATTTCCATGTCAACCTCAACTTCACCATCAAACTCCGGCAACCTTGTCTCCGACCAGTTTCCGGCGGGTCTCCGTGTACTTGTTGTTGATGATGACCCTACTTGTCTCATGATCCTTGAAAGAATGCTCCGTTTTTGCCTCTATGAAGGTCTTCAATCTTCATCTTTGTTTCACTCTTTGCCCATCATGAATTAGTGTTAAAAATCTTAACTTTACATCATTTTTTCAATGTTTATGTGCTTATAGATGCAAATTAGCAATACCCTTTTGCTTGATTGAGTTTTTTTATTCAGACCCATTTTTGTTTTTAGTTCAGATTCTTGGTTGCAACCATCTTTCTTTTGAATTATGCTTTTGATATGAGATTTGTTTGATAAGTGTTTTTTTCAACTATTGGAATTTATTCCAAAGTGAAAGTTTGAGACTTGATATATTGTGTATGTTTTGTTATTCATTGTTTGTTTCTGTTTTGCTTGTTGGGTATATTAATTTCAGTTACCAAATGCAAGAGAGCTGAGGTTGCATTATCACTTCTTAGAGAGAATAAAAATGGGTTTGACATTGTTTTAAGCGATGTGCATATGCCTGATATGGATGGATTCAAACTTTTGGAACATATTGGATTGGAGATGGATCTTCCTGTTATTAGTAAGCATTGTTTTTTTTATTGATTTGGATCAATTGATGGAATATGCAATGACATGAGCTGACATATTGTGTGTTTGTTTGTGTGAATGTGTTTATAGTGATGTCGGCTGATGATGGAAAAAACGTGGTAATGAAAGGTGTGACACATGGTGCTTGTGATTATCTAATCAAACCTGTGCGAATCGAGGCTTTGAAGAATATATGGCAGCATGTGGTTCGGAAGAGAAAGAATAACTGGAAAGATCTGAAGCAATCTGGTGGGTTAGATGAAAGAGATCGAGAAAAAATTGTGTCCACTGATGCTAATTACTCTTCTTCAACGAATGAAGGCAAGAGCTCAAAGAAGAGGAGGGATGAAGAAGATGAAGCAGATGATAGGGATGATTGTTCGACGTCAAAGAAGCCGCGAGTTGTTTGGTCTATTGAGCTTCATCAACAGTTTATGGCTGTTGTGAATCAATTGGGATTAGACAGTATGTGTCCCTCGAATATGTTATGTCCTTGCAAAAATGTTCTCTTTCATCTTTGTTTGTTTTCCACAGTGTCTCATTGAACGCACAAACCATTTCCTTAAAGTTTTTCTGAGATATAATCCTTGCGATTCTACATAATTTACAGGCTAAATTCCCTTGGTGCCTTTAGTATAACAAGTTTGTTTTATCTCTAAATTAGCCCTTTTCCCCCATAAAATCTTAAATATTTCTGCTTGTCTGGTTGATTTTTATATGTAATGTTAAGTAAAGATGCCGTCTGATGTTTTCAAAATTGATATTGATATACAGAGGCTGTTCCTAAAAAGATTATGGAAATGATGAATGTTCCTGGGCTCACTAGAGAAAACGTTGCCAGTCATCTTCAGGTATGATATACTAAAAAGATTATACTTCTATTTTTTTTTTCTGTTAAGAGTCCACGTTAGATGAGATATGACCTATAATAAGTTAGTTTAGAAGTGGTGGACGATCCTCATCTTACAAAATGATTTCGTAAGGGTTGAGTTAGGCGCAACCGATATTCTAGATGTTATTAGAGCCTATACAAGATCTCATGGGACACTGGCTATCAAGTCACTGCTATTTGCCCGCTCGAGTCACACTCCAGATGTCCACTCTTCGGTGTGAGGGGGTGTGTAAAGACTAAAGAATCCACCTTGAATGTTAAGAGTTGCAGTCATCAACGATATTACTTGAAGAAGCTAACTTTCTTCATCTGTTTCTTATTTTCTTTTACAGAAATACCGTTTGTATCTTCGAAGGTTGAGTGGAGTTTCCCAGCAGCAAAGTAACTTGAACAACTCCTTCATGAGTACACAAGAGTCAATATTTGGAGGAACCTCTGTAAATGAAATTGATCTTCAAACCCTCTCAGCTTCTGGCCAGTTCTCGGCGCAAAGTCTAGCCAAGCTTCAAGCAGCAGGACTTTACAGTCCTGAGAACTCAAAACTAAGATTTGGAGATGGGCAACTGCAACATATGAGCAGCAGTAAACCGGTGAACTTTCTTCACGGAATCCCTATCAACATTGAACCGAAGCAGTTTGCCAATTTTCACCAATCTGCTCAATCCTTTGGCAGCGCAAATACGCGAGTCAATGCTTCTGCTGCAAAGAGAAACCCCTGGTTGATGCAGATGGCTCAGTATCAACCAAGAGGTCAGATTCTAAATGAGAATACAAATTCTCATGCTACAAGGTTTCCGTCATCTTTAATGCAGCCTACAGGACCAAATGAAATATCTGTCAATAGTTTCCCTCTTAGATGCACTCCGGGTATATCCAGTAACAGTACAAAAGGCGCGTTTCATGCGGAAGCTACTTCAGGAATTAAAGGATTAGGGGGATTTAGTTATGATGTTTATAATGAACTCCATCAGAAGTCCAATGATTGGGGATTAACAAATACAGGCTTGACATATGATGCTTCTCAACATGCAAATCCTTTACAAGGCAACATTGATGTCTCGCCGTCAATTTTAGGCCACCGTGGTTTTTCCTCTATCCAACAGACTCGACCAAATAGAGATGGTATGAGTCAAGGTGAGCACCAAAATGTTGGTCAACACCTCAATACACCTTTTGTTGACAATTTATTGAGGGGCAAGAGTGAAAGAATTCCGGGTACAAACTTCGAGATTAACCCCTTCTCGGATCAAGTCAGTCAAGAGGATCTCATGAGTGTGTTTCTGAACCAGGTTGGTTCTTCCTTTCTGCTGACCCTAAATATTTATGTTTCCTTAGTTTTCCTTTATAGACAAGTCATTTTATTTATTTATTATTTGTATTTCTCGCAGCACAAAGGCGTTGGACAAGTTGATAATGAGTTTGACTTTGATGGATATTCCGTAGACAACATTCCAGTTTATAACAGATCCTGTTAGCTCTCTTTCTAATCATAGTTGCCAATGTAAATAGTTGGTGTTCCACATGAACCTAATCATCATTCTGCAATTAGCTAGCTCATACATGAGTATAAATTGTTCAAAATATAGAAATTTTATGTAAAAATTTCAGGCTTCAGGGAGTAGTGTTTATCGTTAAAAAATTATATGTTTATATTGTCTTACACATAGAACAACAACCAATCATCCAAAATATAAATACAATGTCATCATTATTGAATCAACATACTTGACAGCAATATTAGGATCATAATAGTAGCCAAGGAAAATTCATTCCTCAAACCATTGCTTGGATACACCGAAGGAAGAGAGCATTCTTCTCCATTAAAGAACACTTTACTAGGAAAACCATCACCACCCACAACATTGATTTCATCTCGTTTTTTCTTTCTAAACGAGATTACTGACTGTTGTTTCCCAGGCACCCTTGGATCTCTTCGAGGGTTCGACCCATTTGCTTCCGCTACAAGAAAGTTCAATCCTTTCTTACCTTGCATGAATATTGTAGTGTTTAATCTCTCTAACAAGCTTCCATTGAATGAATACATTTCCTCAAAACCTATTGCACCTTTGTCCATTTGAACCGCAGCAAACCAGTCAGCGTAATTCATCTCACCCCAGTTAAAAATTGTGATCCTTGCAGTCCAACCTTTTTCATAATCTGAATTTACGTGCCAGTTTATGCTCACACCACAGTTATCACCACATGGAATAGGGTTAGGTACTTGTAGATTTTTCAAACTAGCCCAATCATGTGCCAATTCATTTCTATTCTCAAATGGTACAAGAAGTGCTTTTGATGGAAGCCACATAGCTGGTGTAGTAGCACTACATGTTCTTTCTTGATTACTAGGACATCCACATGCACATGTGTTACAAGGAATAACTGATTCATTGTAATAAGCTGAAAATGAGACACAACATTTAGGAGAATCACTTTTTGATGATGACTTTGTACTTATGTTGCACACAACTTGCCAACTTGCAATTGCAGATATATTTGAAGGCAACCCTGTTTGATCTTGAGATTGACTAGGACTAACCCTAATCGGTGCGCCACATTTGTAATCGGGGTTGATTGCATCACCTTTAATCTCCCAATTTTGTGGTGGTGTAAGCCTTGACCGATTGAGATGTGGTGGCATTTTATAAACTTGTATTTGAAACCTTGAAATTGACATGGTGGGATCCATATATGGTGGTAATAAAGTACCATTCCTACAACAAAATGGTACTTTACCAAGTTGTGTATCATTGAACCTCGTTGGTGGTAAATCAATTATCGTTGGTCTTTGTTCACAATTCAATACATTGGAAAAGTCAAGTTCCTTGTAAAATTCACCTTGTGAACCAAAAATACAGTTAGATGAATCTATATTTGATGGATAAGCACCATTCGTTGTGTGGATAAATTCATCATTGGTCCAATTCCAGCTTAATTTCCAATTGTCAAGACGCCCTAGAGGGTTGTGATTTGAAATTCTGACCTCTGCCCAGTAATTGGAATTGTATGCTTTGATCACATCATACATTATGGTAAGATCACCATTTTGTCTAGGTGGGAAATTTTCATTTGTTGTTATATTTGTCTTGTAATTGGGATCACTTGTGCAACATACATGAGTTTCATTGTTCCCTGAAGAAGAGTCACCAGTCAATAAAAGCAAGTATATTTATATCAGTTTAGACACAATATTGTATTACAAGTTCCTACAAAAGAAATTATTGTTAACCAGGTTTACTCGTTTACACTTCTAATTGATTAGTAATTTACGGGTTGATAACTAGTTAAACAAGTGATGAAGCATATAAATATGTATGAAACCCAATAGCGATTAGACGAGATGACATAAGTCTTTTTACTTAACCAAGACTTCAGGTTTGAACTTGAGTTTGGGCATGCAACAACATTACAACTCTTTGGGAGAGTTTGCTACTCACTTGAGACTCATAAGACTTAAGATATTAGTCTCTACAGTTGCACGCGGAAGATAGTAGTTTACGCCAAAACATCGTAAATATGCATGAAGGAAATTCACTTCACACAACATACGAACCTTGAGAAATGGCTTCACGACATATGAAACCATCATTAGCAAGGTTTATGGCGGAAGGCATTGGCACGCTGAGTGGCACAACCCCTACCACTGTCCCCACCATATCTACCTTAACCTGCATCTGTGTCAAATCTCCTGCAGTCGCTGCTGCAGTCTTCAAATCGGTCACTGATGATCCTGCAAAAACTGTCCCATTCCCAACAGCACCGGGGATGCTCGTCCCATCAGCAAGCACTGCATTGGATGCAGACACCAACCATTCGCTGTGTCGAAACCCGACAAACACCTATTTGAAATAGAGAGTAAGTAATAACTAAGTAACTAACTAATAACAAATTATTAACAAAGGTATAAATGCTACTATATCTCTAATAATACCTTCCATGACTTCAGCTCCACGAGTCCATTATTGAGAACGGTCAGTGTTGACTCAAATCTGGACGGTTGGGCCGCCGAGTCCGTCAAGTTTGGCTGTAGTTTTATGCCACCGTTGTATGTGTACGAAAGGAATATTCCGTTGCACGAATCAGATGCTTGCTGTTGAGACGTTGATGGCGTTGTGGCGAAGACTGATAAGACTACGGCAATGAAGAAGAAGCACCGGTGGCTACAAAAGTTCCAGGCCATAGGACAATTAACAGTGTTTTTTTGAAGAAAGGAAGTTGAAATTTACAAAAGTAAGAGCTATTAGACTAATACAAATTCTTCGTATATATGTGCGTATGTTGTACTTTGTTATTTAGCATAAGAACGTAGTCATATGAATGTTAATTAATAGAAATGTTTCCAGTCTTTGTGTTGAGTATTTCAAAGGGATATATAAAACTAATTTGCAAGATTTTTAAATTGAATGCAGGCTAATCGAAAGGCTAACATTATTCATGAGTGCCTCTGTCTGCTTATGTTTGTTTGAATTGCTAAATAAATGACATTAGTCCCATTGGTGGAAGGTTTTGGTTTTGACCGTTTAATTTGTCAACTCGGTTAGTTTGAGTCATTAGTTGAACTAGTGAGATACTCTTACTAATCAGTTAAAGCATATAATAAAGTCATTATTGATATAGTTTGTTTTGAGGTGATTTTTTTTGTTAAATGTTCAATGTTTGTAATTAATTGATCTATTAATTTGTTCATCGCTCGAATGCTTTTGAGATGATTATTGAAATAGTCAAAGACTTTTGGATTGGAGATAGAACAACTTGATGTCAAAACAATATTATAATGAAACCATATGGTTTTGCAAAAGAAGGTAAATAAGATTACCTATTATGAGATGGTGTATGTTGTTGTTTCCTATAGACCATGCAGGGGCGGATCCACACTATAGCTAAGTGTAGCTAGAGCCACACATGATAAAATTGCCTTGCAGCCTGCGGGGATCGAGGGTGGAGTGTACACACCAAACAGCTTAACCATAGTGCTTAATCTGTTCTAGTTCTGCGTCATTTGAATATATAGCATTATAAATCAAAGATAATTTAACCACACGTGACGTGACTTCATTGTCTGGATCCGCCCCTGATACCATGTATCTTTATCCATACCATAGGTGTTTGGGTTGGTTGTGCCTTTTGTACAATGTTTTTTACGGTAAATACTAAATATGATAATTGTGAACCATCAAAATTGGGTATGTTGGTGTACATGCTAATTGTTGGAAGAGAGAAATTAAAAGGTTTAATAACAGTTTTAGCCTCCTAATTTTTCTAAAGTTGCGATTTTGGTCTCCTAAAAAAAAACTACAAAACCGCCCCTTATGTTTTGCACATGTCGCAATTTTGGCCTCTAACGCCAATTTTGACTCGGTCTACGCTGATGTGGCACCATAAGTGAGGTGCCACGTGTTATTTTTTTTATTTTTATTTTTGCCTTGGGGGCCAAAACTGCTACAGTTGCAAAATTTAGGGGCAGTTTTGTAGTTTTGTTTCTTAGGGAGCCAAAATCGCAAATCCGTGAAAGTTAGAGCGCTAAAACTGCTACTAAGCCAAATTAAAATAGCATACATCAAGAAGATGTTGAACAATTATTTTTTCTTCAACAATGGATTAGGATTCAGTAAAGAATATTCTGATAATGAAGATCACTAGAGTCTAGAGATCAAACTAGAAGAATGCTGTGGATTATGGATTAGTTTGAATTACAAACGGAGTAAATCAAAACACCATGCAGTGTTTTGGCAGTGGGAATTTAATGCTTCTTGGAATATTAATTTCAAATGTGCATACAACATGATCTATGAACTGAAGAAAATGTTTTAACATATTAACGGCAAAAAAAAAGGTGTGCGATTTAGTAAGAGTAAATCACTAGTTCAACTAATGACTCAAATTAAGCGAGTTGACAAATTAAACCACAAGTTCTGTAGGAGACAAAACTTACTTTAAACATAACAAGTCAATTTTTTGAAGAAGCTAAACTAGCCCACCCAAATTGGCATCGAAGAGAATCAATCGAATTTGAGACTTTGAGATAAGCACACTCTACAGTCCCAAACCAACACCGCCAGGCCATCCCAATTGGGTTAAAGAGTAACAAGTCCTTATTGTCCTAGTTCTGACTTATCATGGGATTTTGATGATTTGGAGTCATGCTTGAGTTTTAACCAGTGTTGTCAATTACCTATAGTAGAAAATAGCAGATTGTTAAAATTCCGCTATGCAATGGTGCTAGAACACCACTCTAGCCGTTATTTGACAACATTTTATACACGGGACAATAACAGTTTGTCCGAATGCTGCTATACAATAGTGGTGTAGCGGGCTATAGCTGCTATTTAACAACATTCGTTTTAACTTTCCCTAGGTTTCCGTCTGTACCTATTTGGGTTGGGATATTTAGTACCACCCACACAACACATGAACCTCAACTCTCCCAATACATATTAAACATCACTTATGCTGTGAAAGGTTAACCTTCTGAACGCTGACAACTACTTTTGAGGTTTAAATTGTATATTTAGGGAACCAAACCTTCAAAACTCCTCCCCTATGCATCAAGTCACTGCATTGTCTGCACATTTTCGTTTCTCACCAGCTGCCATTAACCGCCAGGTACTGCTCACCATGTTTGTTCCTTGTGTTCCTTCTAACATAGTTTTTGTTTTAATTTTAATTCGAGGAATTCTGATTTTTAAGTCGTAGGTTCGACCCCTACCTGGCGCGTTTCAGTAAAATTTACTTTTGTGTCAAAAACTTTTTGTTTGGACTGGATCACGTGGTTTTGATTTTTGAATGCCAATAGTTGAGTGAAACCATATTGGATCATTCTTATGAATAGTTGAATTTACTGCATGACAAATCTGAACCTAACTTGTTAGTTTGATTTGGCTTAGGAATTTAGTGTGATCGGTTTCTGTTTCTTTCAGGCCCGAGTAATTAGTGTTGTGTTGCCAAAATCCTATCTTGAAAGATTCTTAAATTTAAGTCAAAAGGTTTTGATTTAGAACAAAATCAATATGGCTTTTAAATCCTTTTTATGTTTGAGTGTTGTTGGTAATGACAAAGAGTTGGCATGGAGCAACTGTTAAACTGTTGAGAAGGTATCTTCTGCTAAGGTGCCATTAAAGATTTGGTTCTGGTGTGAGGTTGGGTTTGGGGTTATGATTTTTGCTACTGAGACACATGAATGTCAGTTATTTTACTTAAAAGAAATACTTTATTTGTTTCAGTTAATTTTGTCAATTGGAGTATAGAGGGTGGATCCGCGATCCATCAAAACAAAGCGATGAATATATTCAAGGAGTTAATACATTTCTTGAATTTGCTTTTCAAAAGCCAGAAGATGACGGAAAAATAGTGTCCTTGTACAAAATGTGCCAACTATAAGTCACATTCTCGCAGTACTGTTTATAAACACTTAACTGATCCACGAAACGGATTTCTTAGACGTTGTACGCAATGGATATTTCATGGTGAGAGACCCACAACTTCAAGTGGCTCAACGGAACAACATTCTGAAAAGAGAGCACGTGTGCGTTGTATAAGCAAGATTCCTAAACCTAAAAAATTGAAAACTTCTTTGTCTGAAAATCAAGAGTTACTGGATGAACTTAAGCAAATGAGAGAAAGTCAAGAGAGGACGTGTGCTTTGTTTGCAAATTTTGCGACATTGATTCAAAATCGATTTTCTGTAGAAGATGTGAATGATATTTTACAACCTGCAACACAGGTATATTGTATTTTACTAAAGTTATATGTTAATATTATAAAAACATTTACTAAGTTGAGTTTGTAACTTGTATTCTTTTGTTTTCAATAGGTTTCAGATGCTTCTAGTGTCCTTGGCCCAATGAATTTTCCAAGTCCAGACATTAATGAAGATGGAAGAGAGGAAGATAAGCAGCTAATTATATCCTGATGGATTAAATTTGAACATTAAGTGGATATGATTCATTTTTTATAACTTTATGTTTTAAATTTAATATGGTGCTCTTAGGTTGACATATTAAACTATTTTGTAGTTTTACAATGCTTGTAAGACTTGATGTTGGTTTTTCAATATGATTGAAGTTTTCTTTTTATTTTGTTTCATAATTATATTTATCTTATCATTACTTTTAATGATTTCAAGAGTTGTATGAAGAGCAAATTATGATATTTTTAAATTCTATACAAACTGAATATAGTGTCAGATCTCTCCAACATAAAATGTTGCCAAATCTTTCTACATAAAAAAATGTGGTTATAAAGCAATTCAATGTGTCACTATATGTCAAATTTCATGTAGTGTGGCCATGTAACAAATTTGCCATCATTTTACGTTGCACAATTTCTATCTCCATTTTTTCTCTCCAAAACCAAATATTCACTTCATTCAAAAAATCTATAAAAGTCGTTATATAAAATCTATCATGTTGTTGTCTCTTATGGTCTTAATCAATATTACCACGAGTCTCTTAAGACATAACATCATCATTCAAGTGATCCATGTAAACTATGATACAACCTTAAACTATCAACATATTATGCATTTGCTGATTCTGAACCCAGTTGATTTTTATTCAGCTGATTATACAAATACTTTCACTTTGAGCCAAATGATCCCAATACCTAATTCGGTTAATTTTTTGTTTTGTTTTGGTATTAACAATTTCTTAGGTACTCTTTGGCCCGACTTTTTTTCCACCTTTTCAACATTTTTAAGGAGAAGCTAGGCCTAGACATGGCAACACAACCCGCATCCGCCGGGTCCCACCCGCCCCGCCCCGATAGTAACGGGGAAAACCCGTAGGTTTAATGCGGGTCCGGGGCCGGGAGATATACGCCCCCCGGCACCCGTATATGTGAATTTACTTTATTACCTTTATTTTACTTAAGTTAGCAAGAGTATATAAAGAAGCTTTTGTTGGTTTTGAATATGGATTGATTATGAATTGTAATATTTAGACAAATTTGCAAAGTTTCTAAGCTTGTTAGAGACTTTTGTTTTAATTATCTTACCACTGAAACAGGTTTAAACAGGTTTGCCACTGAAAAACAAGTTTACTGCAAAAAAAAAAAAAAAAAGAAAAAGTGGGGGTGGGTGCGGGGTCGGGGGAACTCGTTCCTGTTGGGGGCAGGACTGAGGGTGAACTTTCTATCCCCGACGGATCTGGGGGCGGGGGCGGGGCTGGGTACCATTAAACGGGGCCGGAGCTGGGTGTGTTAAAACCCGCCCCCGCCCCGCCCCGTTGCCATGTCTAGCTAGGCCAAACACTATATCAATAAAGTACCTTATAAAAAAAGTACTTTTTAAGAATGCATAAAATTGAATGGAATAAGTTTTGACCAAAAGTTGTTGAATGTTATTTCAAAAAACTACTTCTCAGCAATTTATTACACAAGCACCTCTCTTCAACTCACGCTGACAACCTTTTCTTTTATTTTTTAATATTATATTTCAATTTTCTTTTTTCTTCCATTTTCTTTTGAACCAGTCCCTTTTTTTTTGAAGGAGGGTCCATTTAATTTTATTATCTTTTTTTTGAAGGAATTTTTTTTTTTATTACTTATATATTTAATTTCAATATCGTTTAATCATCACAACCTCACAAATATTTTTATTTCTTTTCTTCAACCTCGCAAATATATGCGCGCGCACACACATTAGCGTTCAGAGTAATATTTTATGTCTGACTGTCAGTTTTTTTGTTACGCTAACGCGTATAATTTATTTTTAGTGTTGCATAATGCATATAATTATTTTTATAAAAATTTGATTTCAATTAAAAGTACAAGTATAGATGTCTAAAAAAATTATACTTACTAGCCAAAAGACGGACACTCCGTGCCCATCTCTCCGCTCTTTTTATTGCGCTAATGTTTGAAAATTATGAATGATATTTTTTTTATGAAATTTTGGTTTTGATTAAAAGTACAAATATAAATGTTTGTGTTTTTTAATGACACGAACAACAATTTTTATTATAGAAAAAGTTGTTTAAAAGTATAAATGGAATAATGAAAAAGTAAGTATAAATATATTTTCATCTAGTTTGTTATACTTTTTAAATGATAAAGAAAAAAAAAACAGAAATACATGTATTCATATCGTGTTTGTTACATTTGTTTTAATATTTAAATTTATTCTTATCTATTTGTTACATGTGTTATTTGTATTTAAAATTAAAGGTATTTTTGGAAAGAAAAGTTCAATCCAAAAGTGTGCTGAAAGGGATAGTTTTCTTTATATATAGTATAGATATATGTTTTGCACATTTATATTATATTATAACAAACTATGCATATCTTTTTTTTTATTTAAAAATAGGATTTTGTTATCTTGTGTCCTTAGAGCACAAGTTAAGGAATCCAAAACTAGAAGTTTTTATTAAAAAGAACAAAATTTTAACTTTAAAAAGTTAAATGCACAACTTTTAAGACAATTATTTCTATTTTAAATGTCTTTGGGCCACATGTTAACATTTGCTTTAAAAAAAATTAAACATATCTTTTTCAATGACACAAACAATGTAACAAATATAATCTATACCTATTAATAAAGGCAATACTATTTTTTGGTGTAGCCTTTTTTTGTAATTAAATCCCAAAATGCTCTTGCAGTTTTTTCCCACACTATTAACTTTTTTTTTAATTTCTCACAAAAGACAATCAAAGAGTTTAATTACGGTTACTTACTTCCCATTAACTTCTCATCACACAATTGTTAATAACTACTTTGATCACTGTCTGATTTCAAGAACACATATTTGCTACGTACAATCATTAATTCTACCATTTTTTCTTTCATTAACACCTGTTTCTATTGATATTCTTATTCACTCCATTAATTCACTTCACGGTAAACCTTTCTCACTCAAATAGGAAATTTCATCATGGAATAAGGTACTTTAATTTGTTCTATACTTCTTATTGTCCATGTTTTAATGGAAGCCATAATTTTTCCATATCTTTATTTCATAATAAGGTTGCCTACAATTGTATGTACATGTCTTTAATTCTTCTTCTTCTTAGTGTCCATATTTTAATGGAAGCCTTTTTTTATAACTTCCAAATGTACTTTTATATGCATTTTTTTAAATGTTCAATGTGTAGTCAATGAATTTGTTCTCAATTTGGAAACCAAAAAGCATAAAGTGTGTGAAACGTATATAATTAAGTACTAATTTGTTGGTAACACATTAGTTTTTGAATGTACTAAATTTTTGAGGAAAAAATAGAAAGAAAATCCAATCACTCTATAAGCATCTTTGGTTTTATGCTATCAACATGTTTACTTTGAACTCCATTCCCTAAGGAACTCCATTCTTTTATCTATCTTTTTTAATGGTCTTTTACTTTTTATTCTCCCTTTTACTTGAACGGAGTTGTGGAACTATACATCATGAATCACACTGCAAAGGTTTTAGACATTTGGGTTGTATTTTGCAATTATTGATCACACATTTGATGTTTTGTCTAATATTATGTCACTGTACTTAATAGTCTTTGATTTCCTTTTTTTTTTTTTTTCAAAGAATGGGAAATTGTGTAAAATAAAAAGAGATGGACAAGAAAAAGGAAAATATTTATCCCATGTAACATCATTTACTTATTCATGTTGTTTATCTGCTCTATTCTTCAGTTTCAGTGTGAAGGATATTTTTTTTGTTCAATATTATATTTTTCATTTTTTCCTATTTAACGGGAAAGTGAAAACTGAGAGGGATAATGTAGAGAGTTGAATGAGAGACGGGAAGACGGAGCCGCTTTCTGCAGACATGATTATGTAAACCTTCAATAGCCTTCTCTCATTCAATTGATTTCCTTTCTACTTTTATGTTGTTATCTCCATGTCATTTGAGTCTTTATTCCATAATTGTTGCAAAGGGTGAAAGGTAACGTCGACAAAGAGGAAAGGAAGACAATTACATATCAAGAAATACAGTTTGAAGATACTTGAAGTTTTCAAGTCTAATGTTTGATGCTCAATAAATATTTAACTTTCCTTTACGTTTTCAAGTGGTTACATATCAGTAAATTAACCAATCGTTGGAAAGTATTCCAAGATGAAATGGAAATCTATCAGAGTATTTGCAAGATATTTCTGAAAGTCCTGTTTCACTGTATATATATATATATATATATATATATATATATATATATATATATATAATTCCATGAATATTTAGATAATCTTTTATTTATCTTTCTCCAATTTTTTGGTATGTTAGCATCATTGTTGCAGCATGGTAACTTTGTACATTTACTACTTTCTTTTTTACCTTACAACTGTTACATTATTTTAGGTTGGAGAAATAGCCTTAAAGAGGGGAAATTGGTGGCAATGCAGAGGGGCTGCTATCGGCCAAGATAAGGTTTCCGCATTGAAATGTCCAAGGGTTTTTTTTCATCATTTTTTTTCCTTTTTAATGGCAAAGTGCTAAAGAGATTAACTATGCATTTTGAATCACATTGAAAGGTTTAAGATAAAGGCTTGATATATTATTTCCTTATGTTACATTTTTGTATCTATTTTACTAAGTGTGTTAAGTGAGAGATATGTCAATAATCTTATATTTAACAATTACCATGTGACAATATGTTCTAATCCTCTCTTATTCTCTTATTATCTATCTATATCTCTTTATTGGAATAGCTATATATCGAAGGTAACATTTTCTTTTTTAACATATCACTTTTGTTTAGATGCATTCACATTACTAGATGAACATACATCACAAAACTAAATATATATTTAGTAACTCCATGTCAAAGAAGTGCATGAATTACATATCTTACATTTTTTTTAATCAACCTTGATACTTCTCTTTTTGATCAAGCTTGGTCATTCTTTTAAATCTAATTATTTTCTCCAAAATATATATATAAAAAAAAACTAAATCAACATAAATGTTGAAAAACATACTGTTTATGAGTTACATGCGTTAGCGCAGTAGAAAGAGCGGACAGACGGGCACTCCCGTGCCCGTCTGGACGCTAGTATTATATAATATAAATTCTTATCTTTTTGAATGACATAAAAAATATGGTATTCTTATAACAAAATTTGTTATAGAGTGTAATTGGAAAAGAAAAAACTAACTATTCTGATATTATTTATGTTATTCTTTGGGCCTCCTTAAATTATTTCTCCGATTCAAATATTTAACTAGTCCTTTATATGATGATACGAATGTGTATTCATGTTACACAAAATAAACGTCATTGAGTAAATATAGTAATTGTAAAAAAAAAAACTTTTATATTTTAAACATTTTTTCCCTTCAAAAAATATTTTAAACATTTTTTTATTTATTATGTTAATTCATAATAAATTTAAAGTTTTGTCCTCGTGAACTTAGTTCAGTTGATAGGAATAATGCATAAATATATGCAAGGTCGGGGGTTCAAATCCCGGACACCATCAAAAAAATAATAAATTCAAAGTTTTGTACAATAGTTTGCCAAACAACTTTTAACTTAAAAATAGTATTAAAACTAAAAAAAAATAAAGAAACCAAACAACTTTAACTTCTTTCTCAAAGACTTTTATTTTAACTTTGTTTTAAAGTAGCTTTTAGACAATAAAAAAGTTTGGCCAATAGAGTTTAGTGTTTAAAATAAAAGTCTTTGGCCAATATATTTTCGTTGGCTATAAACTCACACTAAAAAGTTTTTTTTGTCAAGTAGTCTAGTGGCTAGAGCTCACACAATTAAATTGCAGAGAAGTGGAGTATCCGAAGTTCGAACCTCGGCCCTTGCATATAATATGCAATATCCCTACCAACGAAATTCGGACAATCAATTTCAAACACTAAACTCTATATTTTCTTAGGAAATTACAACTTGTGTCTTTGAATACTTGATAATGTAAAAAAGTTTAGATAAATAGGTTTCTGGAGACTCATCACGGACATGACAAACATCAAGAATTAAAGATCGATGATAGATATACTTATAAATTATTGACCAAGATTTTTAAGTTACCGTAAAAGTTGAACTCACGCACTTATGTACTGTAAGTCAATTTTAATTTTAGCAAGTTAACCAACCTCTCAGTTTTTCAGTTTCTATACTTAATTTTCAAATTGAAAATATAAAACTAAGAAACAAATTTATTTTCAAAGAAGTCGTGGAAAACATGGCTGATTAGGTATTTATTATTTGGACCATCTAAATTATGAATGAATGATACAATGTGACCAGTAGGCTGACGAATTCTTCTCATGTCAGAGGATAATGGCCTACATTGTTTGTTCAAATTTGAAGATCCCATTATCAAGTGTCCCCATGAGGTCATGAACCTCTCCATAGGATAATACATATATAAAAATTCGTAACCCAAAATAAATGTGTGAACATCCAAGAAGATACACCCAGCCAGCATATACGCAAAAAGAAAAAGATATCTTCCTTTCATTATACAAAAAAATATATAGAATAAGGAAGATAATTTTAATAGTAGTTTTTGAGTGATGGAATATGGCACGTGGGATACGAATAATATGCACTGGAAATAATGATATGATGGGTCCAACAAATAATAATATTAATCTAGGGTTTCCTTCAAAAAAAATATTAATCTGGTTAGAAGCTTAATTTAGTTGGTTTAGTTGATGAAGGCCCCAATTGGCAATAGTCCAGTCCTCATGATCTCAGGCTACTGATATTTGTTTTTCAAATTTTATTTTATATATTATACTGCCCCTTCTTTTATAAAGAAAAAATAATCATCATTTTATATATAATCTCTTTAGGGTGCCAACTGAAATAATTAATTTGAGAATGATGCTTTTGTATACCAGTCTTTATCAACAAACAAAAAAATCTCTTGTTGATACTGTGCTAATTAATTAATGCTGTGTGTGTCAAAACAGTTAGTATCCTCTAATTGAAAAAGCAGATTTATTTGTTTCCCGTTATTGGTAGAAAGGGTGTGACTTAGACATTGAGGTCAACATCCCGATCCAACGTCCATATTTTCATTTAATACGATACCTTCCCCGTCAAAAGTGTGTGCAGAAGAAAAGTGTGGAAGGAGCGGGAATTGACTAGGTCGAGTTAAGTTTTACAAGGTTTAAATTTGGTCTGTTAAATATTTTAAAGGTCTAAGCCTGTCATAGGCTTACTTTTTAGACATGAGTTTGACCTTCTGAAAGTCTGATACGGTCTGCTAACATGTTTAAAAGCATATTTTATATGAATATCTCTAAATGAGCAATGTGATCTAAGTTTAAATAGTCTAACGAACTAATTTATTTATTAGATTAAACTCTCTTTTGATAATCAAGATGAGTTTTTAGAACATTTGACTATATATTGTATCATATTTCAATTCTAGTTTATAATAATACATTTAAATATGCAAAAAATTAATGTATACTAATAAACTTAAATTACCGAAAAAGTTAATAAATTTTTATTTTAATTCAAAGTACAAAATATAATATAATAATAAATAACATTATTCATATTTACTTAAATAGGCAGACCTAATAGGCCTAAGAGGCTTTTTGAATGACATATGACCTGACCTTTTAAGCTAAATAGACTTCTAAAAAAGCTTTGGCCTTCTCCTTTTAAGAAAAAATTCTGACCTGGTATGGCCTGCCGTAGGCCCCTGTAAACTGGTTTGACCTATTCTCATCCCTATGTGAAGGATTATCATCTTGTCTTGTCTTGTAGCGAAAATGAAAATTACTAATGACATTAATTATAAACTTATCATCATAAAATTAGGTTATTGTTAATTAATAGAAAAATACTAACATGTGTTCTTATTAGATTTTGTTTAGGAGCTTGGAAGGGAGAGGGGGAAGAAAGAATTTGAAGGATGAAAAATGGAGAAATCTTTCGTATTTTTTGAAAGAGTAGTTTTTTAGATAATAATAAATTAATATTTATGATTACCATATTTTTTATTTTAAGAATATTATAACAATATAGATTAAATTTAAAAATTTGATATAAACCCTTCAAAACCTCAAAACTCTCTTTCAATAAAATTTTGAGTTCCACCACAAGAAAAATTAATCCTCTAAAACTCTTCCCTCCCATTGTCCTCTATTTCTTCCACTTGTTCATTCCTATTTTCCTAGTCCCTCCCCTCCAAACTCACAAGCAAAGCTTTATGGTATTGTTTAAACATCTAAATGTAGTAACTTTCACATTGAAAAGTAGTTATGAATTTTACATGTGTTTGACTTGTATTTTTAAGATAAAATTTCTTTTTGCGGATTCGTTAAACAATACATTTGAGACACTTGTTGGCAAAACCCTTCTTAATAAGTGTGATAATACCACTTTTTTTATTAGATTAGGCAAAATAAGACTACATGATGTATAAATATATTATCTTAAAAAAAAGGTTAAATTACACCTGGGTCCTTTAAGTTTGAAGTTTGAAACAGATTAGTCACTTAAGTTATTCTGATCACACATAAGTCCTTTAAGTTCGAGGTTTGTAACATATTGATCATTTAAGTTATTTTGGTCACACATAAATCCTTTAAGTTTGTAAACATTTTCGATTTAGTCCTTCTACCACATCATTGTTTGGTTGTTAGAAGGACTAAATCGAAAAAGTGTACAAACTTAAAGGACTTATGTGTGACAAAAATAACTTAAAGAACCAATATGTTACAAACCTCAAACTTAAAGGACCTATGTATGACCAAAATAACTTAAAGGACCATTCTATTACAAACCTCAAACTCAAAGGACCCCTGATGTAATTTACCCCAAAAAAATATTTTTTAACTTTTAAGACATCGAATATATCACTTTTAAAGTTTTGAGATAATATTTTTATTTCTCTCTTAGATTTTTTTTTTTCCGAAGGAAGCTTACTAAACATTATCATACAGAATCTTATCAGTATAGTGTACTATATACACGAGTAAAACCAAAAATTGATCTTTGTAAGCCACACTTAAAATAATTATTGACTTTATTCGTATTTTAAATTAGTTCTTATCTTTGTTAAAAAAAATAAATTAAATTTGATCATTTTCACTATGTTTTTGTCACATGACAAGGGATCTTAATTATTCCATTGTCATTATGTTTTTGTCACGTGAAGAAGTACCTAACTGAGAAACATTTGAAAAAACGGAGACTAGTTTAAAATATTAACATAGTTAAAAACTAATTTAATAGTGACTTATAAAGATATATATCAATTTAATAGTTTACTCCCGTGTGCGCACGCACTATTATTATTATTTTATCAAAAACTATTTGGTGTTCGGTAGAGGTAATCTGAGCTTATTGCATGTTTAATTTGTAGATTAACTAATGATCGGATTGAAGAGTAAATATAGTTTGCTTCCTCTTTAGGTGTGGTGTTCAATCGCATGCTTCCATGTACGTACCCTTTCATGAATTGTTGAAAAGAAATATTATTGATGCAAGTGAGGATATGATAGTTAATGTGCCGGCTTTGTGTTATCAAATATGGTGCACAAGAAATAAAAAAATGTTTTGAGGGGACTGAAATTGATGTGGCTGCCATGGTACAAAAGGCACAGAGATCCATTGTAAATTTTAATAGTGCTAGACAATGTTGTTGAAAATTTTAAATGGAGGTCCAAATTTACCCATATATGATGTTCATTGAACGGCCTCTGTTAGTGGTTGCTATAAGTTAAATGTTGACGCAGTAGGTCCGATAGAGGGAGGTAAATGGGATATTGGTGTTGTTGTGAGAGATAATGAAGGTGTTGTCATTGCTGCTAGTTGTTGGCAAGTCTTCTCATTACTAGATTCGGAGATAGCATAAGCTTTAGCTATGCGGAAGGGGTTGGAATTTGCTAAAGACATGTGTTTTTTAAATCTTATAGCGGAATCTGACGCTTCTAATGTGGTTCAGGCGCTAAACACTCATCAATATCCCAACTATGTTGGATCTATTATTGGAGATTGCATTAATTTTAATGTCTTTTTTCGTAATTTAAGTTTCTTGCATGTTAAGCGTAAGGCTAACCAGGCTGCCCATTATTTAACTCAATACTCTCTTCATAATCAATACTTTATATGGATTGAAGAAACTCCACCTTATATTTCTACAGTTTTGGTTTTTGAATTATTGCCGAACTTTTATTAATGAAACTGTCTTTTAACGTCAAAAGAGAGCATATTGTTATTGAACATAACTAATTTCACATTTCAGTCAATATCAAAGTCCAACACATATCCGCCAATTAATTTGTACTTAAATAACAATTAATCATACTTATATTAGTAATAATTCATAATATCAATTACCACTCCATAATCGATCAATTAAAATAATCAAGCTAAAGGTAAGTGTTAAATAATTGATAAAGTAAGATTATAATTTACAAAACCTTGTTAATGTAACTTAAAAATTTTAAAATGGATAAAAAGTAAACCGATAATTATAAACAAACAATGTTCTTTAATTCTAGAGAAGCTCATATTTAGGGTTCGACAATAGTCAAATAGAATTACGTATATGAAATTAAGTGAAACTATGCAAAAAGAAAGAAAAAAACTCTGCTGAATTCGAACTTAAAATTAAATCAATAAACTTGGATGTATGTAGCAAATAAATGAGTAACCAATAATCAAAGTATTCTTTAGGAAAAAAAATCAAAGTAACTTTTAGCAACAACAATAACAACATACCTAGATCAAAGTGTGAAGCAAAACCACAAGCATAATCAAAACAACAAAGATAAGCGAGTAGAGAAAAACAACACACGTAAAATTTATTTACCCAGTTTGAACAAATTTATCTTACATCTGAGAAGAGAACAATTCTCCAATCCACTATGAAACTAGTGATACAAACTCTAATTTCTACCTATTTTTCCAGTCACTCAAACCCACGATGAATCATAAAGAGAAAACAAGAAAGAAAGATTTATGACCCTTCCTCCAATAAGATCTCACCATCTAAAGTGTTAGTGAAGTGTTTTCCAACCCAAGAACCTCACCCAAAGACACTCAACTCTAAGATTTCTTCCTTTAATTTGACAAAATTCTCTTTATAGAAGTCACTGAAAAAATTGAAGAATGAAGGCTTATATATTTACTCAAACCCATTAAAATCGTGCCACGATTTAAAGCTCGTACCATAGTATAGTACCGAACCTGATCCAAAATCGCGCCATAATTTAACCCAATCGCGCAATGATTTCTTATGAACTAAATCGTGCCACAATTAAGATCAAATGCGATGTGATTTTTGAAAAACTTCAACATCAAATTTTGAGCCAATTTTAAACGAGAACAAATAAGCATCATCCAAAGCAGCACAAGGTGACATCCAAAGCAGCACAAGGTGACAGTTCACACATTTTTTGGCTTAGTTCGGATACTGTGAATATTCATGCAACTTTTCAAAGTTTAAGTCTTGCGAGGGAAACTAATGTACATAACATGTTTATACTGTATATAAGTTTATTATAGGACCCGGCTCAGATATTCTTTCCAAATGAATGTTTTGATATAGATCACATCGAAGTGACCCTAACCATGTGAAAATAATAAAGCTATGCAATTATAATATTTATAAGGGTCGAAATTTCCTTGGACAAGGACATCCATTGAAATGCAAAAGCAAATGAAAGTTTGAATATGATGTATCATATGTCAATACTCCATAATGGCTATAACTAAAAGACCTTAGCTTAGGAGTGTCCAATACCAAGAATATGCTGAACAGCTAAAGAGTTGAATATCAAAGACACCCTTTAACTACGTCCCTGATTTTACGAGATTTTCCACCTATGTGATATTATTTGGTTGGCCCTCATATGAGTTGACAAGAGGTGCAAAGAATTTTTTTTTATGTAAAATACATTAAAAAAATGTTTATTAATACATGCATGTGTATTTAAAATGTTTTTGGATCTTGAAGAGAGGGAAAAACTTACTAAAAAAAGTTAAGACCGTATCAAATACGGTATTTGCGTTTGAAAAACATTTCTCTTGTAATGAGTACATTGTATTCTTTGTTTTAAACTTAATTTGTTGCATGTTCAACTTTATCATACTTTAGTACTCATTGTTTCAATGTTCCTTCTAATTTTATGCTGGTTCAAGATGATAGACAATTTTCAGCAGTTTCATGTGGAAAATTTAGATGGATCTCTTCAACAATAAGCTTAAGCTATTCCTCCAAAAAAGCTTCAGCGACACATAACTAATGAATTTGAAAATAAAGATTAAGTTTAATTGAATAGTATGTACTGAATACATTATATTCAATGTAGACTCCCTCATATCATGCTCAATATTTCTAACAATGTAGGAGTATATATTTTGTGGATTAACTTATCAATTTAAATGCAATTTAAGAGGGTATTAGTTGTTCACAAATAATGTTCAACTAACAAAAATGCATAAATTGTTAGGTACGGCGTTGTGATTATGGTTAAAACTATAACTCCTCCACTTATGTCTATAAATTTTTAAACTATCAACCAAAAATGAGAGTATTATTTTGTTGACATTACATTTTAATAAACTAGAAATTTTTTTACAATAGACCGCTTTGATCATAGGTGATCCAATTTTATTTTTTTGAAGGAAGGTAATCCAATTTTATAGTACGTATAGGTGAAGCATTTGGATTACTATTAACCTATGCATTGAGTTCACGAACAATTCATCCCCACTAATTTTGAACTAGATTAAAAAACGGTTGTTGATTCATTTAATTCTAGTAAGAGAGATATCGTTAAATTTGATGACCGGTGACATTATTCACAATTGTAGAAGTATTTTAATTTTTACTCTTGTTATAGAAACTCGTAGGTTGAGTTTGTTATAAGATAAAAAAAAAAATGATCGTTGTACATATTCGTAGGTTGAGTTTGTTATAAAACAAAAAGATGATCGTTGTACATATTTTTGTAACAAAAAAAAAATCACATATCTAACTAGTTTCCAAATCTTGATTGATCATGTACCACACTCTATTAAACACATTGCTATGAATGTCACAAGCATATAAAAAAAGATATAACAAATCTCATCCATTAGATGAAATGAGATGCATAAATCAAACTAAAACATAACATTTCATCTTACATCATGTCTTTAGCTATACCATTTATATCTAATCCTAAAATTGACCCCGTTATACATGCTAAGAAAACTATGTAGTCTCAAATCAGTGAATAAAAGTGTAGTGAGAATACAAGGAAAAAGAAATAAAAGAAAAACAACATAAAGCGTGGGTTTGGTTAGAAAATGTACCAACATCTTTTCATGTTCTTTCAAGAAATTCATTTTTAACTTTTTGAAAGCTTTTTTCAAGAACCTTGACTACCTAAAAGGGTATATTTCAAATGCCACATTAACAAGTATAAAATAGTCACCGGTATTTTATCGTTATTAATAATAATTTTCTCTTCTTCAATTTATTTTAAACCTTGTTGATTGTCAAAGAATTTTTTTGACTAATAATTGTTTTTGAAAAAGAAAGAGGAAACCTTTGGTGGTGGAGCCTACGGTGGAGGCCGATAGATGAGTGACAAACTTTATAGATTTTAATTAAACTAAGGTGAACCAGCCTGGAAAAGTAAACATGGACGGTCATTTACGGTGGAAAATTGGTTTTCTAACATTGTTTGCCGTTGATAATTAGGTAATATTTTACCTTAAACCAAAATTTTGATTTGTAATTTATGGATTTGGCAATGGGGTGCTTTGCTTTTGTCTATGGAGTACTTTTTATCATTAAATTGTTTCATGTGGCCACTTCAAGCCAGAAAGGAAAGATGTATCTCTACCATTTCTATAGTTAGGGAAACATATAGTTGACGGATACCGACAAACAAATGTTCAATTAAATGAGTTTGAACTAATTAAATAGTATTTGAGAAAGTCTCGTAATCACAAATCACATTTGTAAGGAAATTGTGTCATAAAAGAAGTGTTACCGTCAGTGGCGTTGCCAGGATTTTAGATCAGGGGTTCAAACTTTTGATAAAAAAGAAAGATTTTAAGAGATTTTTTGGTTGAGATGATTTAGCGTTAGAGAGAATGTATATATAGAATCATTGTGGTCAGGTTCGAGTGTTTGTTCGTAGGATCTTATGATCCTACGTTCCATGACACCTCAATCATACCTCGACTTTACTTATGTTAATTTCTTATATATGATTTCAGAGGAATAACTGGTATTTTTACCACAACTTTGATTAAAAAATATGTAATATATTCAGCCGGTTTGGTTTTGTATGTTTTTTGCAATATTTTCTAGCAAAATTTGAACCAAACCAAGCTAATGAAGAACATGTTTGTTAAGTTTGTTCGATTTAATTGACATTTCAAAAAAAATTAAAAATTTTATTATAAAAAATCCAAAAGAAAAAAAAAACATTTAGTCAAACATTGTAAATTTGTTTATATTATAGTTTGCAGCTTTAATATGACAAGTTTGCCATGCAACTCAGCCTACTAGAGGTGACTTGTCTGAGAAGTTAATACGCTAATTACGGATGGCATTTAGATGACACATAGTTGGTGATATTGATGACATTGATCAACCACAATGTTACAAGTGGCTTTCTTCTTCCTTTGATCAATTACGATGTCACCAATGTCATCAACTATTAGCATGCCCTTTTGGTAATGAGGAGGCAACTATGATGCATTTTTGTCTTTTTGTTTGGACTTGAGCAGTTGATATTGACTATCCCGGCGCATCATCTAATTATATCCATCACGACTTGGACAATTTTAAGATAAGTTTGGCAGCCATGGTGGCTTATATTGATATTCTACCTATGTTGACTATGCGTAGTATTTGAATTTTGCGTAACAAATTCATCGTGGAAAGGAACTCATTTCAGGAAATACGCAGCTATAGCTGCAATCTTCATGCAATTTCAGACTTCTTAGGCTTTTTTGGGATGTCTCTTCCTCCAATACAAATTTGATCTGGAAATGTGTTAGAAAAAAGATGATGCAGATACAATGGCGTTTACTTCTTATTAAAAAATAGACTAAATTGCATTTTTGGTCTCTTAACTATTTAGGTAGTATCGCTTTAGTCTCTTAATTAAAATTTGATTTATTTTGATTCCTTAACTTCTATCTCTTTCATATTTTGATCATTTCCGTTAGTTTTAATTCAAAAACGTTAGATTTTCTTCATCTTCTTCTCCTCTTTTTCATCTCCATCAACCTTCAACAACATAAATCCCAGAAAAATTCCAGAAGAAAATGAAAAAAAAACCTAACATTTTTGAATTAAAACTAACGGAAAGGACTAAAATGTGTAACAGAGAGAAGTTAAGAGACCAAAATAAATCAAATTTTAATTAAGGGACCAAAGCGATACTATCTAAATAGTTAAGGAACCAAAAATGCAATTTAGCCTAAGAAATAAGATACAATGGCACTAACTTTGGGAAGACAGGTCAGAGGTTTGGTTCGAAATCATGAGGGAGTTTTTCAATTTGGGTTTTATGGGAGTATATGGAGCGTATGGACATTCTACATGACTTCAAGTTGTGTTGAGAAGTTGGACTCCTAAGTATCCCATAATTTTTCGACTTGTTGCATGCGGCACAAGAGTTTGTAGTTTTTTTTTTGGTAGTTGAAGTTTGAACTTCAAACTTGACATATACTATGTATTATCCTACTAACCGAGTTAAGCTTACAATGATAGAGTTTGTAGCTTCTATTTATGGTAGAATAGCCTCCATGCAATTGATGTAATTTTTTTAAGGAAATTAATTGAAGTTGTTGAACGCTTAAGTTGTCAAACATTGGATGCGTCAATCAAAAGTTGACTATTTTTTTTAGTAAACTTTTGATTAAAATTTCATTCTTCAACACATATAAATGTGAAATTTTAGGTTCAAACGTCGACTTTTAAGATATAATTTAAATGCCTATGTTCAATGTTCGTTGATAAAAAGATATAATTTAACCACAATTAACTTGATATATAATGTACATCGTCATATTTCAAATTAACGATCAAGATTAATTACATCTTAAATTTTACAGCCCCAGATCCAAAGTCCCAAAAAGAGATAAAAGAAGAAGTAAGTTGTACACAAAAACAGATCCAACGCATTTCGTCTCCCAAAATAAATAAACAAACAAACAAATAACAAGATGAATCCAACTTTGCTTGGCATTTTGCACCTCTTCTTGTTACGTTTCCTTTACGTCTCTTCATTATAGGACCATCCCTACACTTTATTACCTCCCACATCATCATACCATAATAACACATTTTAACCTTATTTACCTAAAATTCCAACTCCAAATTAAACACTATAATGGTGACTTGGCTCTTCTAGAGTGAGACACACTAGCTGACTCACACTTCTCATCTAACTAAACTGTCACCATACATTACTTTAAAAAACTTGCTAGTGGTAAGTCAAATAGTAAAAGTGGCCTTAAATTGTGCTTGACAACTTTGAGCATCTACAATGATTAAGAGTCCATTTTGATTTCTTAACTTATTTTAAGTGAGACTTCTATATAAATCCAAAGAAGACAAGATATAAAAATTTCAAACGAGTCTCATAATTGATCCTATAATTAAAACTAATTTAATTATTGGATTACATGTGATATGTTTCTAATAAAACAATGGTAAACCTAATTTTTTTATGAAAACTCAGGTATGAACATATATAGTACATTAGAGAAATTGTTACGTAGTTAAATTACCGTTTAACCTAAGTCAATGTCTCATAAGTACATTCAAACGTGGCTGCTTTTCTGGTAAAGTGAAACGTGTCGGTGTCCTCCATTGTTTTCTGTCTTCTGCTGACTTAACTATTCTCCTCTCCATTCATATTTCTTTTCCTATTTAAAATAAAATACTTTGAGAAATGGTAGTAAATGTTCTTAAGACATATTTTAAGAAGGTAAAAAAAAAAAATTATCTTAAGAAATATATCTTGTGATTGATATATTTAACACATTGAAGCTTCAAAAAGCAACTTCTCTTACATTAAATTTGTAAAAACAAAATATATATTATGACATGTTGAATATCCGCTATTGTTGTTTAGCGGTGATTAATATCTATCGCGAAACACATTCGACAAATAAAATGTGTTCTCCTTTCAATCTAGTTTCGGTATATGCAAGAATTATACATCAAACTTACGATCATGTAAAAAATACAAGTTTCTTACCATTCCACATGCTTTTATAAAATAAAATGTAAATATATTTTATTGATAAAAATAAAATAATGAGTGCATTGATGTAGCGTAGCTTCAAAAGATAAGAGTAAGTTGTTTCACACCACACCTCATCTCACACATCAAATAGCAACACAAACACCTTTCACTTTTCTTTATGTAAACTTTCCATTCTCACACACTTGTTTACTAAGCAACATTATTATAGTACCCCATTACATTTTAAGCTTTTCATCATTCTCATTTTGTTCACAAATTCAAGAAGAAGAAAAAAAAAAATGGTAACACTTCAAACAACAACCTCAACGTATTGTTTCATGATTATGTTACTATCTATAACTGTTACTAAATCGGTTGGAGCAACCGATTTAGTAACAGATCACAAGAATCTAACAACTACTTCCAAAGATGAAGTGAAGTGCACGCCTTGTGGTCAAGTTCCGTCGCCACCACCACCTTCTCCACCGCCACCGTCACCACCACCGGCTTCCACCAACAACTGTCCTCCACCTCCTTCTCCTCCAAGCTCCGGTGGAGGTGGTGGGTCAACTTACTACTCTCCACCGCCGCCGTCAGTGTATTACTACTCATCACCACCGCCACCGGCGTCTACCGGAGGTGGTGGAGGTGGTGGTTTATATTATCCTCCGCCAACTGGTGGTAGTGGGAGTGGTGGAAACTATGGAACGCCGCCACCACCAAATCCAATTGTACCGTATTTTCCTTTCTATTACCACACTCCACCACCTTCCACGGCGGCGCCACCAACTTTGAGAGGATCGTTAATCCTCTGCGCCGTGTCGGTTATACCTATTTTTATGGCGTTATTTTGATGGGAAAAGAATGGAAAGAAAATGGAAGGAAAGAAAATAAGTGCATGGAATTTTACAGATCTTGGAGTTTGAAGGGAAAAAAGTGGAAAAGTGAGGTCAGTGAAAATGGAAAGTGTACTTATTTTTATTCTTTTTTTTTTCTCTGAGTTTTTAATGGTAAGGTAGGTTGATCGATCTGCAATTTGTTGACAATTTGTAATTGTATTTAGTCTCTTGATTTTGTTTAGTATGATAAATACATTTATAAAATAAAATAAATTTAGTTTTATTTATCTTCATTTATTGTGTTTCTTACATATTACGTGAGTTTATTTCTGTCTTGATCATCCACTTTTGATAAGAAATCACTTACAATTTAAAATATGGATTAACAACTTCAACCTTTCGATTTGTTTATTATGTGAAAATATTTTTTGTTTTTAGTTTCTCGATTTTCTATTCATTTTAATATGAAGATATGCGATTTTTAAATTAAATCATTGCAATAGAGAAAAGATAATATGAATCATGTTGTTCCGTTGTTAGTTCTAAAGACTAGTATAAAATAATAGGCAGCATGCGCCCAAAAAGACGTATATTAAGATACCAAATATGAAAATTATATATTTGGAAATTGTGCAAAATTTAATTTTACATAATAAATATTTGCTCTTAATATAAATCGTAATATATGCTCTAAAGGAGTGAAGATCCTCTTCATTTTCTAAATAATGTCTTTAATTCTTGAAACGCGTGTATTTATATCATATATTTACATCAAACATATAGTACTTGACATTTTTCATTTATTTAGGAAATGGAGAGGATGTTCCCCTCAAAAATGGAAATGGTGATAATATGATAGTAATGGACGATGAATTCTTTGAAATAATAAAAATAGTTTACATTTTATTGGTAATTTTTGAAAATGTAAAATAATTGTCTAAGAAATGAATACGCCAACTTGTGAAGTAGGATTGAAATTATTGTCCCCATAAGGTGGTTAAAGATTTTAGTGATGAGAGATAGGGTTACAGCTGGAATATCAAAGAGATCACAGTGCATTGGAGCTAGCATAGGTAGGAAATTGATATCAATTTGGGGTAATAGAAATGAATGGTGTTCACTAGTAAGACTACCTCCATGTGATGCAAATTTGTGTTTTGATGACATATATTTTAGTTTTTTTTATTAACAAACTATATTTTAGTTGTTGTGGAGGGCCCTTGTTCATTGATCCGTTAGAAGCTTTTATTTATTTTTGGTATACTTTTACTATTTATTAACAATTTAATATGGCTTGTTTTTCTTGACAATTTGTACACCTTGTTTGTTCCATCTATTTTATTGTTTTTCTCTGTTAACCTACTTATTGTAGGAGCGTCTCATTAACGAGCTGGGTCTATACAAACCTTACAAAATACCAACATTTATAATTGCATTCGGGACAAACAATTTCTGCAAAGTTCCAAAAAAAATGTTTTAAATATGTCGTCTTATTTTCACTTATTTCCTAAAAAAAATATAATAGGAATAAATAATATTTAATAGACCAAAAGGATGGCAAAAACAAAGAGAAAAAGCATTAACTACACTCTCAAAAGATCTCCAATCACTAATCTTTGATGTATGATCTCAAATGGCCAATCTTTCAAGCATCAGTTTCTAAGATGGGAGAATGATATTAGGGTCCATTCAAAGATGATAATTGTCACCCCTCATCACTAGTTGACCCAATCTTGGCTAGGAAATCCACGTTTTCGTTACCTTCTCTTAATGTATGAATCAATTGAACATTCCAGTTTAACTTCAACAAATATTGAATGGTGAAAATTCAGCTACATAACAATGCCATATATTAACAGAGCTGGCAATGAAGTAAAGACTTATACTATGATCAAAATAACACACCACAAGAGGTATGCTCATACTTGCAAGATGCAATCCTCGAAGAATAACGACAATTTATGCATAGTCGCTCTTATTATGAAGAGATATTTAATTTTGACAAACAAATTTGATAATAAATTAGGGCTAAATTAGATGGTTAATCCAATTCTTGATTATAAATTTGATGGCTAATACCGTTTAAATATGTGATCATTTTAGTTCTATAGATTATTAATGAATATAGTAAGGTGTCACTCTTCATTGATCATTAAATGAACATAAATTAATTACCATTTTGAACATCATTGACCATTATTTTAACTGTTAATTTGGACATAAACTGAGGTTAATGAATATCATACATAAACTGAGGTTAATTCGGAGTACATTTTTCCCTAAAAAAAAATATTCGGAGTACAATTGAACATGATTTGGGTAACACAAAAAATACACAAACCATATTTGAACAACTGAAAGTTGTTATTAATGACGTTCAAATAATGGTTAAACATGACCGGCCGATGGCTAATGATTTATTTTGGTGTACCTATAATATATCCTTTTAAAATGTTAATTGATGGTTGATATTACTTACTTTACACTCTAAAATTAGTTACTCATTTTAAAGGAGTTAGATCCATTAACCTTCTAATTTGCTATCTAAATTCAATATGTCAATTTTTTTTTTTTGCCTATATTATACCAACATCAATGAATTTCCTTTAAAGTAACCTAAATAATTATAAAAGTGTAGGAGTCAAATTATTTTAGTTGCTATTTTTGTCGTCTATTGCTATTTGTGGTATGCTGAGCTGCATACATGTACCTATATAAGATAACATCATTTAGTTAAATGGTACTATGGTTAGTCCAAATATTATGTTAATATGTGTGTGGCATGACAATGGCAATCTAGAACAGTTGGCAGGTAAACAAAAGTGATAAGGAATCATGTGCTCGAAGGACTAGGATAGTTGCTGTAAGCCTGTAACCATCCAATGAGTGTCCTTTGGGTAGCTGTCAGAATGACCTGGCAAAATTAGATATTCTGACACCAATGATTCATTTCTTCTCTGGTTGAATTCGTGTGTTAATCATGCTTTTTAGAATTCACAGTTTTATTATTAAGATTGGAAAATAAAATCTACAAACATAAAGTTGAGGGCTCCAGCTTGGCTGCCGACTACAACAAGCATTATTGGTGTTGGCATACTTTTAATTCAATTAAAAAATCACTTTTTTTTTACTTTAGTCAATAATAATGTTTCATCAATTTTAAGTTCTTAATTTTTTATAAAAACAAGTTTTTAGTTCTGAAAGTTATAAAAACAGGTGTTTTTGGTCTCTACAGAGGACTAAATGCATCAATTTTGATAAAAAGATATAGATTCTTTTCTAGCTTTCCCTAATACTATTCTTTGGAGAATTAAAAATATATGGAACCATTGTCTTCTTAATTCCTCTATATTCAAGATCACATCTACAGAAAATGAAATCATTATACTAATAAGTTGGTTAATTTGGGCAAACGGTGTCTCACGGCTTAAATCATAAAAATATAACAAAACGAGATAAATAAACAGAGAGGATAGACATGAGAAATGAGGTTTTCTTTCCAGTTAATTTAGTTTCTCTCCACTCTTTCTTTGTTGTACCATTCAAAAGAAAGTGTGGTTCTGTTGGCTTTCTCTATCAAATTTGGAATGTATTAATCACAATCTCATGTAGTCACGCAGTCAATCACATCTGTGATTATTGGATTAAGATCAAACAATACAGATTTAAGTGAAGATTTTGATTTTCTAAATACCAAGTTGATTCTTAATACTGTGGTGGACTGCATGAAATTGAGACAGCAAAAATGCAAACCTAAAAAGATCAATCAGTGTTGGTTTTGCAATACACCTTTTCTATGCATCAAAAGAAAGTGGTTCTTCGCCCACATATAAAATCAAATTATATGTTAATAGCTAATCAAAGGTGTAAATTATTATTTCACAAGCTATTTGAACTTTAAAGTGGAGAATGATACTAATAAATAATATGCAAGTGCAAGCACAATAAATAACGCTAATTTGTTTTTACTAGAATACACCATAAAATTTCCCAGACAATGTATTCACTCAAATAAAATAGACTCGGTAAAAATTACCAATACAAACTACGACTCAATACAAAATAGAACTCTCAAAGCCGTTTAAAAGAAAACCCTCCCCAATTGCCACACAAAACGGGTACTTGCTACTGCAACATACTTTCTCCCCAGCAAATATATATATTTCTTGTGAATGCTCAAAGTATGCAGCTAGCTGAACCCACCACCCCCCTTCTTATTTGGACATGGCAGTTTAGACTGACCCACCCCAGTACTTCATTACAGACACTAGACCAGACTGACACCAGACACCATGAAGTACAAAGACCGACGCCCCCCTCCCCCACCCCACCCCACCCGGACTCAAAGCCAACAGTACCCTGCTGCATCCAACACAGTTCCTTCCTACAATTATTGGAAAGCAGTTGGTTTAGACAAAATACCAATAATTAAGTTGGACTTGGATGTAATCTATGATTATAACCCCCTAGGGAAAAAGTAAAGACAGCTGAGGTATGTTTACCCACTACTCATGAAGTCTTTAACCGAAGTTGAATCCACCAGATGGGACCGGAATGTCATTGCCTCCAAAATTAAAACCAGGTTGAGAACCATCGCCTGGTGGCAGTGTCTCGTCTTCATCTTCCAACCAATATGTCTCAAGAATTTTAACAGCTTTCTCATAAATTTCATTGTTGTCATGGCTCTGCAGGTTTTCAATCTTTTCCAATCCATCGGCCTCATCTATCATCTGAGCATACAGGTTGACATCTCCCGCGTTACCAAAGCTTTTCTCTGCTTCTCCAATCTTCAGAATATTCTCAAGACCTTCCAAACAGACAGTAACAATTCTTGGATCGGGGCAAATAAGAAGATCACACAGAGGCCTAATGCAACCCTGGCTCACCAAGTACCTAGTAACAAATATATTTGGTAGGTTATCATCTAAAATCTCAATGTTTCCGGTATGAAGCAGAGCCAGAAAATAAATATTAAAAATCACTTCACATACTTTATTTGCTCATGGGTACCACCAGATGTAGCATTGGAGAGTGCCCATGCAGCTTCTTTTTTAATGTCAAACTCGGCATTTTGAAGAAGATTGACCAGAGGAGCAATCAGTCCGGCATCAATAACAGCCTATAACATACATAAAAGGTTCAGAGTCCCTTATCAAAAAATAAGCCAACTAAAAATCACAATGAAAACTTAATTCAAGACCCCAAACAGAAAACAAAATGTCAATAGTCAAGTAATACAATACATTCCCTTCGGTAATGTATCTACAACAAAATGGAAAATAAGGGCTTGGTCACCTAACAGTCCAACAATTACTCTGCCTGGTGTATAACCTAGGACCTATATATAACAAGACTACAATGGTTGTTATTGCACTGGATCTCCATGTTAAACAGCAAGTGATACACAAAAACATCAAACTTGAATAAAAGCATAAATGATAAACAAATTAACACTGCATTTTATTAGACATGATATTTAACATCAATTGAGTTATCATAAACATGGGATTTACAGGTTACCTGTATCTGCTCTCTGTTTCCAGCAGTAATGTTTGATATAGTCCAGCAAGCTTCTTTCTTGATACTTTTCTTGTGATTATGGGTTAACAGACTCAAAAGACATGGGAGTGAACCATGACCAATTATAGCCTGACAATAAGAGTCCCAACAAAATCAGATAATTCTCACAGGTGACACATGAAATGACAAAACACACGCGAGAAGACACAAGATTAATGGTAACAAATACTAGTGATCACCGTCCGTGAGCATAGCTCATTGTTAGGGACGTTGCGAAGCCAGGGCGAGCCCCGGATTCCCCACTTATTCATCTCAAGGGGTTAATTTCTAGCCATTAGGCTACTTGACCAAAAAAATAATAGTAGCGATCACTAGCAATGACTACCAAGTGTATTGTTTCATTCTTCCAAGGCCAAAATTTCCCCACCCCTCAAAAGGCAAAATGATTTGTGGGCTAATGTTTTGAATGTTATCAATCAAGCTTCAACAACTGCATACTTTAGCATTTTGGTGTTTCCTCTAAATTAAATTATACTTGCAGAATTTAACTATCAATAATTTCAGGTTTATTATTTCAATTTGTCACCAAAATTACCAAGACAACACTAAATCAGTACTTTATTTCAGGTATTTTATATCAAATTTTAACTTGTATACCAAAATTACTAACACTGATTAAGTACTTCACTTGGTAAGAGTTAAATTTAATTAGAAATAATTAGGTAGCTACCAATTGTAAACAATTCACAAGCCATTATGACATTACCTGAGTCTGCGCATCATCTCCCGTTACAATATTTCCCACAGTGCGAAGTGCAGGGATCAGCACTGAAGGAGATGGGTGCCTGCAAAACATGCATACAAAATTAGAGTCAACAATAAATAATTGCAACAGATCATTGGTCAAATAAGAATAGAAGAATCGTTACTTACAGAAGTAGCTGCACAAGTCTGCCACATACACCTGCCTCAATCACCGATTGGATTTTGTCATTTGTTCCATCAGAAAGATAAGAGAGTGCCCAGCATGCATCCGTCAGGACTTCTTCATCATTTGAAAAAACCAAACGCTCAAGAGCTGGAAGTGCTGGTCTCACCTGTTCATCAAAGTTCCATTTTCATTAATACATAAGACGCCTGTTTGCATGTTCAGTTATGATTTGTTACAAAAAACAGCAACTACCTGATCAAATGGAGGTTGTGGCTTGCCCCTGCAAAAGTTTGACAGAGTCCACGTGGCATTTCTCAGCATTGAAAGCTTTGCCTGCTCATTCAACTGGGTTAATAGCGGGATCAGGGCACCATGGCTAAGAACAAGATCACGGCACCTAGGTGAATCACCAGCAACATTTCCCAATGCCCACACAGCCTACAATTTCAGAGTTTTAGTGCTTAGATTGCACATGGTTCAGCAAAAAATCATGAAAACACAGTAACAATTCAGTATCAATATACCTGCTCCCGAACATCATCACTAGGTGAACTAAGTAGCTTCACAAATATCGGCACTGCCCCATGATCAATTACCACCTTAGTATTCTCAGAAGTTCCGGATGCTATGTTTGTAAGAGCCCAAGCAGCCTCAAACTAAACATACAACAAAACACACGAATAAACAACCAATCAAAACAACAAATTACAACTACAATGCATAAAACTAAAAAAATTAACAAATTTCAAACCTGAAGTTGGGGAAAATCCTCCCTAACTAGAAACTGAACAAAGCGAGGAACAACACCGGATTGAATAACTTCCTCAATCGGAGGGCTTCGCTCTACACAACAAAAATCAACACGCACTAAGAATCACAATACATTAACAGTAATTATAAACATAAAAATCAACACTTTTAGCATTATTAATCACAACATAAGAATAATTAACAACAAAGAAAATCAACAATCACCAATCGAAAGAAGCTTCCGAAATTGTGTAGTTGCTTCAAGTTGTTGATTATTATCATCAGACCAAACACCAGCAACCATTGCAGGAAGACTCTCCAACTGCAACAAACAACATAAATAACCGTAAAAACCGTTTTTTAACTAACTATCCAAAAACCTAACATCACAAAACAAAACCCAAATCAAAACACAGAATCACAATCACAGAATCAAACCCAAAATCCAAAATCAACGATCAAAAGTTACCTTTTTCTCGACAATGGAGGAAGATTGAAGAGGAGTAGCAAACTGCGGTTGATTTTGAAGACCTTCACGTCGTTTCTTCAAGAGACTCTCTTCACGCTTACTTTTACGGATCTCGACCATGTTATCCTCTCTTCTCCGGCGACCTTCATCGGCGTCGACGGCAACTTTGTAACGGTTGCGACGAACTTCGGTTCTTGCATTGGGTCTGAGCGACATCGTTTCGAATTAGGGCTAGGTGGTGAAAACACGATTTGGGAATTGAAAATTCAAAACCCTAATTTACGATTGAGAATTAAGAGAGAGAGAATGGTGATGGTTGGAGGAAATTTAAATAGGTGGATAGTAGTGGGGTGTGGGGTTGTAAAGGTGGTTTTTGTGTGGATCGGGTTGACCCGGAATATGAATATGGAAGGTGCGTTTAATGTGATAATGATGTGAATCGGTGCGTCGTTTCGTGTTGATTTTGTTGTTTTTGGATCGTGCCGACTTGATGAAACGGGTTATCATTTAGTGGGTCATATGGACCATCACTCTCCAATCCAAGATTAAATGAGGGATGATGATGTGTGTTCCAAGAATATCCAATTTCAAACCAATGATTTTTTTTGTGTGTAATATTTTTTATTTTTTATTATTAACGGTACAAAGTTTCTAACGTCGTTTAACAGTGATTAATATTCATCGAAAAAATTATAAGGTGTATAAAATGAGTTCTCATTTCTGAGCTGAATTTATTCTTTACGCATGAGTTAAAGAATGGATCCATGATCGTATGTTTAAGAAATCTAAGTTTCTTACCACTTAATCCAATCAATTGTTGGTTATTCCTACTTTTATCTAATGATGATGAAAGTTATAAAATAAATTTAAATATTTTTTATTTAGATTAATTTTTATTATGCACGGACTATGTTATTTTTTCCACACATGCATTCATTGAATGTGAATAAGAGAGATATTTGAGAGACTGACCTAAAAATATGACATAATAAAGTGATGTGATTAGATGAATGTGTAAAAAAAATTGTGTTCCACTTTATACAACTTAAATCTTTTCGTTAGTAATATTTCTCTCAATTTTTCAATGAGAAAATGTGGTATGTATAGTTTGTTTGTGTAAACTAGTTTACCATCAAAGTCTAGCTCAAATGGTTGGCATGCAACATGCGTGAGTTTTGTAAACTTCACACATTGTTTAATTGTCGTGAATAGTAGTTCCTCGATGAAGTTCAACAAGGTGGTTCATGATTAAATCAACAAGGATAGTTGTTTTGTATGCATTGAAATCTCATGTGGGGAGTGCCAATTCCGCAACACATAGTTTCAAATTGTTGCTTGAATTGTTTGATTATTGGTTGCATTTCATATTTGATCTACATTGTTATTCGGATGTTTTGAGTTCAAATTCACAACTCTATATTTATTATTGTTTTTTCACTAAGACTTAATTTGACCCCTCCCAATTTACCTGCGGATCAATTTAGTTACTAACAAAAAAAATACCAACTTAGTTTTTTACATTCTCATAAACGAATACACAAGATAAATTAGTCCGATGATTAATTTTGACATATTATATAATAGGGATTAGTTTCAACTCTGAAAATATCAAGGATTAATTTGAAATTATTTTTGTCGGTGCCTGAATTGGATCGTGAGGAAATTGTGAGGAAATTGTCTTTATTTTCCTTTTTTCAAATATAACTTTTAATAATATTATTAATTTATCTTAAAAGATATTGATTGTATATATACGCAAGAGATCATTTAGTAATAGTCAATTAAACTCAATCCGTCATTCCATATATTCACGTAGTCATGTCGTTTGTGGACGTCCAATTCATTTACATAAAAAACATATTTAATTTTTAGGAAATGTTAAAGAGTGTCTTTGGAGCATTGATTAAAATGATAAAAATAAAAATATTATGTTGAGAAGAGCCTAGGAGTGATGAATTTAACTTTTTAAAAGTCAAAACATTATTGAATTTAATGTAAACATATTATTTTTTGTTTCTTTAACAAGTGTTCTAAGAGTACTTGTTAGTATAACCATTAATTTTTATACAATAATTCCAAAAATATTGTACTTAAATGAGGAACGTATGGACATTTTGACTATAGCTAAACCCCGTATCGCGTCAGCACCGGTGCTGCAGCTTCTGTACCAATTATGTAGAGGACACTAGCAGCAATACATAGGTTAAGTGTGTTTGTGGAATGGTTCTCTCATGTGTTTATATGGAATGAAGACGAAACTTGTGGTCCCTTCATTGCCTTGAATTAGCTCCATCATCTTCATTTGAAGAATATTTATTTTGAATAGATTCTAACAAGTGGTTGATTATGAATTTTAGAGCTACAATTTTTTTCAAGAAGTTATACTATCACATCTAAACTGTTTTAAGGGACAATCAAATCTGACATAAATAGAAACATATTTTAAGGTCATAAGCTAACACCACCATATCAACTTAAGTGGATTAATTTTAGAGATATATTAAATAATCGTAGACAATTATTCTTCTAATATCTTAAAAACTCTTATATTGAATTCGTCAAAATACAAATCAATGAGGCAGCTCACACATTATCAAACTAAGAGAGATCATATGTGTCCATAATTGGCCACATCCATATCACATGTTGTATCCACAATGAAAAGAATTTTGATTCCAAAATTTGGCCACTTTCTTATACCTTAAAAATTTGACCCATTTGACCAAACCAAAGGATCAAACTATACTACAAATTTATAGACATTGTTAAAAAGAGTTAGAACTATAGGTAATAATAGATTATCATTTTGACTCTATTGTTTTAGGGTTCTCCCTTGCAACAGTTGTGATATGCCTTGGTGGAGAAGCAAAGAAAGTAGAAGCTTCTACAACCTCTCTTCCAACAGTTGCTACCACCTCTGACATTCTTTGTGCTCGAAGTACTGTTAGGTATAAACATGCAGCTGAGAAGACTGTTGTTAAAGAAAATACCCCAGCAGCTGAGAACAAACCTTCTCTGATGGTATAGCAATTTGTTCTAGGTTTAGACCAATTCTTTAAATGGCCTGATTCTACACTAAGTCCTGCCAATAACAAAATTTTCGCAACTGCGAAACAGATCCTGCAACATACAAAAAGTGTTAAAAGTTATATTAATACATACACTTCAAATTGAACGTGTGTCTAGTCTCCAACGCGTGTTACGTTTTAGTATTTAAAACTATACCAATGTCGACATATTACAGTTAGTATCTTGTATATTATTTGTTTCCGTAATCCTTAAGTTAAGTTCATAAATTTTGGCAATGAAGAAGGTAGTGCTTTTATCCTCTTTTTCTAAGAGTTTCTATATTTTGTCCTATAAATTCTTCTTATACTCTATCTCAGATATATCTATTCAGCACTAGTAAAAACACTCTCAATAAATAAAGAACAAAATATGTTTCTCTTACCAAGTTGTAATGTAGAAAAAACCAGCCAAGCATATTAAGGACTTGACAGAAGAAGAATCATTATCCCAATCAAGTAAAGAAGGTGGTGATTTACTCACTGCTATCAACATGTAAGTATGCTCCATAACCAAGGCAATTGCTAGTCCAAGAAAGGCACAAGCAGAACATAACAAAGGCACTTTCCCATTACCATTGTAAGCACATTCATATTTATCTACCTTCACTTTTCTATCTTTGTTCATAACCCATGTTACCTATCATATCAACCACACCAAATTGTATTATAGTTCATGAAAATTTATTGCACCTCCCTCCCTATCATTTTGGTGGTATGGTAACTGCTATTTTTTATTTTTTTAATTTAACTTATCGAAACGACAAATGCTGAATCTTAGTTGATCGTGTTAGTTTTTTAATTTGTAAACATTATAAATAGAAGGAAAAAAAAATTCCCCGAAAAGTGTAGTTCAATAGTATGAGTTGGAATGCTCGGTAATTTAGACGTCGGTCCAGGTTCGATTTATTAACAAATTTCTCTTCCCCTACTAAATTAACCACCAATATTTGTTTATAGAAAAAACATAATAAAAAATTGTACCTGGGAACGTGTAGCTTCAGCTTTGAGACATAGGATGAAAGTGAATAAGCCTAATATAATTGTGATAACAAGAAAAGCTACTGTTTTGCTACTCAAATCTGTTTTACTCTTTCTTGGTTCAAGGTCTGCATGTGTAACTGCCATTCTCTCTATAAGACCCTTTTCTATTGGGAGCTCACACAAGAAATTTCTTAGGGAGAAAGGAAGAAGAGAGAATGAAACATAGTTCTAATGGTATAAACATGACAAAAAAGGAAGAGTTCTTGAATTGCTTGGAGCAAAAGTTGCTTAAGGCCAAAGATTACCACCGTGTGTGAAATTTTGTACTAGGAATAATGGAATACCCGAGGGATATTGTTAAATAGCACCATAGGGTTATCTTTATGATATTATGAGTGATGAAGACAAAGATAGTGCCAATGTTTTATGACAAAGCAAATACGTTTACATCACGGCTTTTTCACTCATAAAGTTGAGTGTGTCTTTCAGTTAATTCTGTTTTTCTAATTCCAAGTATTAACAAAAAAAAGTAAAGTAGCATTTGCATAAGGAAGTACAACTATATATGTGCATTATGCATGTACAACTATGATCCCAATATCTTAAACATTTAATCGAAGACTCACAATTAGTTTTATAATGCACATTTTCTTCACAAACAAAAAAAAGTTTTATAATGCACATGAGGGATTCACTTAAATAATCTTGATAGTTTGATTGAGCTACAATTTAGATCCGACAACTAAAATATTTGATTTGACAATGGACGGCCATAAAGAATTCAAGTTGTTGCTATATACTTGGATCCTTTGCAACATCAATTCAGGTGGTCAAATTTGATTTCGAACTAAACAATTTTAAAGTTATTTATTAAAGGTGTATAAAGAAAGAGCTAGGCCGGATCGCGTGTATCCCTCAATCCCCTCAATATTAGACCGTCTCAATATTTTAGATCCAAACTCGATCATAAGTCGTTAAAATCTAATGATGTACCAGTTTAATAATTACTAGATGATGAAAAGACAAGATCACATTGGTCCAATAACGAACCACAACGTACAACACAAATTTTTTTGTTTGTCAACTCATATGATATGATGCCATTAACGTAGTCTGTTAAACAGAATTAATTAACAAATGACCAGAATTTTGTTATTGGGCATTTAAAACATATTTCGAGCACCGAACAGTTACTCTTAACATGTTAGAGGACATCCTTTCCTCTCAAAAAAACAAAAACCTTGTTAGAGTACATGTCACGTGTTTGATTACAAACAATTTTTAAATTAGCTTGTAGTTAAGGTACTCCATACACTCGCTCATTTTCCAATGTCAGGTCAAAAGAAACAATGAACTAAAGTAGTTAATTGAACTAGTTTGAAGGAGGAATTCTATATAGGATGTCTCTTTCACTTTTAATTTGTTCTTTTTTTTTTTAAAGAATGTCTCTTTTGCTATTTGAAAGGCATGATAGGAATTAATTGTACTCTAATGTTAATCTCTAATCAAGTACTACCAATTGGAATTGAGCAAGTGAATACCGACTATTGGATAATTCCTCTAAAAAAGATTATTGAGTACTACTCTATCTAATAAGCAGAAGGGGAAAAAAACTTACTCAACTTAAATAACGTAAATTACTTATTTTAAGTAACTCATTTATACATGTATTTGATCACTAGATCATTTGAATCTTTTCCATACAACAACCTACAGTGTAACATATCAAGAAAGAACACAATAATCGTCAAGCTACCCGTTGTAGGAAGATGATCGAATGGCTAGAGATCGGCTTGTACCAACATTATGGGCTAAGAAGATCTGGTACATTGTGGGAAGAATTTCAAGTTACCCGTTCTATGATTTTTTCCGAGGTCGGAGACGAATATGAAAACCCACATATTGTAGTTGGTTTAGGTACTCAATCGCATCATGGTGATCGATGACGGTTTGTCTTATCATATATTTAGAGTCATTTTAATTAAGTTTTTAATTTATTTTTATTCATTTGGTATTTAGTTTATAGTTATTTTAAATAAATTGTCATTTTTAATTTATTGAGTCAAATATTGAATTACAATTATATTTAGTGGTCATATGATCAAATAAGGAAAACTTAGTTGTGATTCTATGAATTATATTGATGTGTCACTTGGCTTTGTAATATGGACTATGGGCTGGTGTGTTAGAGTACTATAGACAGGTGTGAATAAACAAAGTTAAAAGAACAAAATGATGCGTATAAAACCTCATTATATTATTATATCAATACATTTACAATAAAGTTGAAGTTTAAGCTTAAAATTTATTACATAGAATATTGAAATACCTAAAGCTAATTTATTACAAACCTAAAACTAAATCTGCAACACAAGAAGATGGAAGGGGAAAGCTAAACCAGCTGTGCAAGATGAAATAGAGGAAAGGGGAAGGAGAAATAGATGGTGGGGGCTGGGTAAGGTTTATTTCCTTTCTAGAGCGAAAGACCATAATGGTCAACCTTGCACCCAAACAGACCAACCTCACACCCAGTCTGACTGCACTTATTTGCATGTTCATACAATCCTTGAATTTTCAAAGTAGTCTCTTTTTATGAAAGGTCAATAATGGAAACACATTGTTGTAGAAGGAAGAGGAGGAGAGGAAGAGAGAGTGCGAGATGATGGTGAAATTTTGAAGGCTATTTATAGAGAAAATTGTGCATAGAGTGTAACTACACTTAATGTTGAGTCAAAAAACATGTTTCAAAGGGGTTTTACCAATCATTAATGATGGTAAAAACCATTGAAAACGTGTTTTATGTGGTGCAGACCACTGACCAAAAACCTGACTTGGTTCAGACTATATAAGCCGAACTTCTAACCTTGGTTTTTAGACTATATAATCCGAAATAATTCGATACTGGTGAAAATGAGAGAAACTTTGTACTTTATGTAGGGTGAGGGAAATTTCAGATTATATAATACGAAAATTTTCAGAACATGATTTTTTTGTGAGGTCCACATTGCACCGACGGTTTTTGTGGTACATGACGCCCAGAAACCTCTATAAGTAGGCGTCCCAGTTTTTCTAACCATTAAACCACACATAAAAAAACCATGGAAAACTTTGTCTTTGATCCGAACACCAACGGGGAAAACCACCCCATCTGTTCAAAATTCACACTGATGTCACCCTCTCCGGGTTGAAGGGTCAGCTGGATCAAATCAACTGCCAACTTAACTATAGAAACACAATGAGGATGAACGTTTTTGAGTATCGACCCATCGACCGACTCAGCTGAGAATGTACAGTTCAGCCAGATGAAGCTCATGAACGGCGACGACATGAGAACCATGTTCTCGATCTTTGGTAATTACAATACTAGAGGACTAATTGAGTTGGACGCTTCGTTGGTCAGATTTGTTGAACAAATTCATAAAAGTTTGATCCGGACCAGGAACTACGAAGAGATGAGGGCACTCCTGGACGCACGATACGAAGACATAAATTTAGTTGATATGTGATCTGTTTTATTTATTTTATTACATGTTTTATGTTGTCGAAATATGTTTTATCTATGGTTAGTTATATGTTGTTGAATTAAATTGTTCTTTGCAATAGACCCACTTCATTTTATGAAGGTCTATTTTAGCAACTAGCACATTTTCTTTTGGACTAAAAAACCAATTTTATTAGACTAAGAGACATTTAAATATATGGGGTTTTTGGTCATTTTGAATACTTATTAATTATGTTGAAATTGGAAGAAGATATAATAATTGTTCTTTGCCAATTCATGATATGGGTTGATTTCTCAATTTGTATTAGTTTTCGGATGCAATGAATCAGAGTAAACACATGAGTCGAGAAAAAAATTCTTCAAGTTTAGAACCTAAAAAAAGGTTACCAACGAAAAAGAGAGAGAGAGGAGGAGATATAAAGCAAAGGTAGGGAAACCCAAAAACAATTATGTGTCTTCTGTGTCCATTATCGGTTTGAAACTTTATTAGAGGTTATTGTAAAGTTTTTTTTTTGTTTGATGTTAGTATGGCTCATTGCATGTACCTCCAACAATTCAATGGTTTCCTATTCTGGAATGCAGAATTGCAGTCTTGCATAGGAGCATGGATGAGGAAAGTTGTTTGTCTTGCAAAATCATCCTAAAGACCTAGACGCAATTTGTTTGAACAAAAAAAAAGTTTTACTTTTATCGCAAAAATTAAATGAGAGAGAGAAGAGGATGTCAACATAATTATAGAAATTTTGTATTGAAACTTGCACATTTAATATTAAATATAAAACTTTTGAATATATAATTGTTGTTTTCCAAGAAAAAGTTATTATTATTAGTTGTTTTAACATGTGCAATGTTGCACATGTTAGACAAACCCTAATTAATAAGTATTCAAATCGACAAAAAAACCCATATATTTAAATATCTCTTAGTCTAATGAAATTGGTCTTTTAGTCCAAAAGAAAATGTGCTAGTTGCTAAAATAGACCTTCATAAAATGAAAATGGTCTATTGTAGCAAAACCTTTATATATATATATATATATATATATATATATATATATATATATATATTTGTGTGTGCGCGCGTTGGTATTCATCACGCTAGCAAAAAACTATTTTCTTAACCTTACACTACAAATGAGAATTTTCAATAATAGGTATATTTTGAAAATTTTCATCATGTTTTACTTTTCACTAAAGATATTCATTTAAACACATAGATTGAATTAAAATTTGAAGATCATTCATTAAACACATTCTTAAACAAGTTCGGATTATATAATCTGATTTTTGTTCGTTAGTTTCAGATTATATAATCCAAATACACTCAGTTTATTTGGACGTGGCGTTTCACCAAAGGCTTGGACGATTTGGGTTGTGTTTAACGATATTTGGATGGTTGGACAGTGGAAAACGTTTTATTTGACTGTAGTTATGATCTAAGATTTGTTTTAGGCTTTATACAGGCTTGCATCTTTAACAAATTGCATCATTATTCACTTCATCACTTTTTCTTAAACATATTTTAGTTTTTAGGAGTGTTTATGGTGTCATGGTCATTGCTGACCGTTCATAGAATCTCTGCAATTGTTTTGCAGCTTATGCGGGGTTTCTACGATGGTCAGTAGAGACCTTTGACATCATACACAACATTGAAATGTAAGTTCGAAAAAAATTGAAAAAAGCTAACAATCTGGTTTAGATTATATAATATGAACTAAGCGTATTTTTTTTGTCTTTTTTTATAGGGCACGTGAGAATAACGAAAGGTGAAAAAAAAAAGTTCGGAGAATAACAAAGATTGTGAACCAAGAAAGAATTGCTTAGGTTTTGGTAAAAACAAGAAGAAAACGGAACTAAAAGGCAATATAAAAGGGCATCAACACACATATTGGAATGGGGACGTTTTGGGACATAAAACGTACCAATGTTTTGTGAGATCATAGAATTGAAGAGAAAGAAATCTACGGGCTGCACAGAGAAAAGGGAAAAAACTGTAGCACATTGGAGAAAAGAATTTGATAAGCTATCACGATATTGATTATTTCTGTTTGGTTCTATGTTGTTTATTTTCTTTAATTATGGCTAGCATATTTTCTTTGATCAGGTCTTAGATATTTCAATTTAATTGTTTGAACCATATGATTGTATAAACTCTTTTCAATGCAATTATAATCTTAGTTTTAGTCAGAATTATATGTTCTTAATGCTTTTTGTATCCTATATAAAATTATTTCAGATATTCAATTGACTATCGATACTAGTTTTTGAATTGAATCTAACAATTATGTTCTATAGTGTCATACCCCAATTTTTGACCCAAGATCCCACCGACACGCGTCATTCGACCCTAACTTTTTCAGTGAAAATTTCGACAGAAAGATATTTTAAAATACCTCATTTTTGGTTCCGAGTCGGACTCTCTTCTCACTTTATTTTATTTTTGGTCTTTTTAATCTTTTATTTCAATTCATTTCCATCGATTATTTTCTATTTCACTTTTAATTTAATTTTAGTTTGAACATATTTATCTTTTATTTATTTTTATTCATAGATGATAGGTCCAATTTTTATTTTTATTTTTATTTTTAATGTCCGATAAGTCCAAATCCAGTTCAATCCCGATCCTTTTTCATTCCAATCCAAAAGTCATTGATTTTTCTCTCCATCATAAACAAACCCTAACCCAGAATCCAGTGCTATAAATAAAACCTGCAAACACAGTCAAAGGGGGCCAAAATTTACCAGATAAAACCTGCAAAATTTTACACACACGACGCCAATACACAATCAATAATTACAACAAAGCCAAACACAATTCAACAACAATACAAGAACCAGCTGAATCCAGGAGCCACAACACATCAACAACCGGCGTCAACAGTAATCAATCTGAAACCAACACAACCAATTTCGGCACACGCAAGAACGGTCACGCATTCCGAAGGCAAATTTCACCGGATACACCACCCACACCCACAGCCGAGCCAACACACAACAAAGTTTTAGGGTCCGTTTGGTTCGAGAGTTTTGGAGGGGAGGGGAGGGGAGATTTTTAATTTGATGTATTTGGTTCAATTTGTAGAAGGGGAGGGGAGGGAAGGGGAGGGAAGCAAATCTCTTTAAAATTTTATTGCATTGTCATAATTATCCTTAAATTAATTTCAAATCTCAATATTAACCTTGTAACAACTTTTATTATTATTAGATTATATTATTTTGTAACAATCATATTATTATTAGGTTATCTTATTCTTGTAACAAATTTTATTATATTTTTCTTATAACAACTTTGATTATATATTAAGAAATGTGCTATTTTTTTACGGAAGTAATTGACAAAAAATGCAAGGATTTCAAAGAATTGCTCTTATAAATATATATATATATATATATATATATATATATATGATGCATGGAGCAAAATACATGAGTTAGTTTGAGATAAAATAAACAACTTAGATATGCGCTACTCTTTCGTCGGTTTCTGAAATCGTAAAAACTAGCAGTTTCTTTTATTTAATTAAGTTTAAGGGTAAAACGGTAAAATAATATTAAAATTTCTCCCTTCCCCTCCCCTCCTAATTCTCGAACCAAACGGACCCTTAAGGGGTAATTTCTTTCTCTTTCTTTTCTTACTATTTCAATCTCAGATCTAAGGTTTAATATTAGGTTTTTGTTATTTTATGTAAAAGAAATTGGATTAGAAATAGGAGTAGAAGTAGAAAGTCGAAAAAAAAAACATAAATTTAGGGTTCCGGCGCGGTGGTGCCGCCGCACCGGCCGGCGCCGAAAACCGCCCTTACCTTCACCGGAACCTGGGGATTCGCGGCGGCCATCATCAAGGCCTGCCGGAATCTTCAACGTGTTTTTGTTGAACACCAGAGAAACTCAGCAGAGAGAGAAGAGAGAATTTCGGACTAGAAAGAGAAAGAAGAGGAAAAATGAGAGGTTTGTGAAGGGATGAGATATTTATATCTCTCTCGAATCCAGTGTAAGCAAGTGCATGCGTTAGCGTACACCCTCGTCTCCCCCTCCCTTGGATTTTAATCCTGTGGCCCCTGATGTCACACTTCAGGTCAGATCTAGGTTGTCTGATCTTGATCAGACGACCCTGATCTGATCCACTAACCCATAACTCTTTTAATTCAGACCGACCCAACTAAGCAAACCGACCTGGTTCGTTTCCCTTAAGCCCAATTCTTTTCTTTCCACTTTTACACCCCTGATTACTGCCTGCACCTCTTTTTACATCTAATTGTTTTATTTCTTCATGCATTTCGATTTCTCTTGCATTTTTTTTATTTCCTTTTGCATTTTATTATTCTTATGTTAATTAGATTAGGTTGTATATTCATCATCCATTTGTTTATTGCATATTTATTCGTTTTTTATCATTTATCTTTATCACGTGGAATTTAGAACGTATATTTATGCTTAATGTAAATGATTCATGCATATTTATTTCTCGCAGACTTTAGAATGTATTAATAGGTTTTTATATAATAGTTTTAGGTGCATGTGTGCGTGTGTAGGTGTATGTTTACCTTTTATGCTTGGTAGTTTAGGTAAAAGGTGCTCGTGGTGGTCCAACGCCACCACACGGTACCTACGCTTTACTTTTCTGCTCCCTTAGTTTATATTCTAGTTCAATCTTTCAAAAAACAACAAAAACATGCAAATAATCCAAAATCACAAAAAAAAATATTTTACAATAATAATCCAAGATCAAGTGTTCCCATTTTTTATCTTACTTTCTTAATCAAATTGCAATCAACTCTAATTTTACTATGAGTCATTTCTTTCTGTTAATATCAAAAATACAAACAAATTCTTATTTGCCACTTGGCTTTTCATTTTAAAACCTTTTTCAAAACTAATAAAAAACACACAACAAATCAAACAAAATTTTTACCCCGAACTACGAGGTTTTGATCCCTCACGAGTACGTAGGCAGAGGACTCTCGTCCTTCCAAATCAATAAAAAATGTAGATAATGGACTTCTCTTTCTTCTTTTTCTTTTAATCACTTAAAATTCATTTTCAAAAAGCAAGTAAGTTATAGCACATAAAATTGAATAAAACCAAGAGGTTCCCGTAGAGTACTACGAACATAAAAGGTGATAATACCTTCCCTTTATGTAACTAACCCCCGAACCCTAAATCTTTTCAAATAGGGGTAGTTTGAACTTTTTTCCCCTTTTCTAAATAATTTTAAAAGTTCGGTCGTGAAATAGACAGTGAGTCAAAAGCTAATCAAATAGCCTTGATCTCCGAAAAATGACGCGACATATGGTTACAAACTCAACTAAGGAATTAGGGTGTTGTAGCCTTAGAAGAGGATTCTAATTTAATGGATTGATCAGAACCATTTTGTTAATTTATTGTGAAATAAAAAGAATAATTGTATAGACTAGATACAATTTACCGAACAACAAGAATTGATTGATTCGAAATAGCTAATCACTTTAATCTTGTTATTTTCAAAAACAATTTTTTTTTTTTTATATATCTTGAACTCAAATATATGCTCCACATACCCCATTTCCCTATTTGTTAAATATTATTATAATTAAATTGTCGAGTTGATATTGAAACAATCACAAACTTATAAATTTTATTAATTTGATACATTTTTAGTACATTTACTAAGAGTCAATCATTGATGCGGTTAAAGCAACCATCAAGTGATTCTCGGATATAAAATACCTATATTTCACATTGGTGAAAAAATTTCAGATTATTTTACGTTAAATAACTCGAAATAGGGTTCTTATAATCGTTGGATATCTTTGTCTACTCAGCATTGTCAATATTCTACCTTACTTTGACATACATGCTTCAATTTGCATCTTACATTTGGTAAGAATCTTCAATCATGTATATCGAAGAAGTCAACTAGTCCACTAAAATTGTAAGACCTTGAGAAAAACACTACGAGAGGTCAACCCGAATGGGTTCATAATCTTACTAATTTTGTGGGTTTAATACCCAAAATCTCTTAATTATTCTGAAGAATACCAAAATTCCTTAATTATACTGGATAACAATTTTTGTTTGTATTTTTTAAATTAAAAAGATAGATTCTATATTCTCCTTAAAAAAACTATGATAAGAATCTAAGCCTTATAAATCGACAACAATTTTGTGTTTTTTAAATTTGAATACAATCACATGTTCAACGTACAAAAAAAAACTATCTTTAGAAGCTAATTTCTTAAAACTAATAATAATTCTTTGTATTTTATAAAATATAAAAAATAAAAAATAAAGTCAAATCTACTCATAATATAATAAAACTAATGTCCATCATTTTTTTTTCTTCCTATCATACGGTTTTCCTATTAAACGGTCTTTTGAATATAAAATAAATAAAATTTAATAAAAAAACTACATTAATTTAGGTATTTTGAAAATATTAATGAATTTTTAAATTTTATCATAAAGGAACATAATTTTTTTTTACGAAGATATAAACACATAAAATCCGCGGTGGACGCAGTGCAAATATTTAATAGATTTTTGCGTATATAATAAAAAATATTTAATAACATTGCTAATTTTTATTTATTATCGTTAAACATTTCACACTATTAAAAATCTCATTTTTTTATATATAATTATAATATTACTTGACCAATGATGCATAAAGTTAGGCATAAAGTTTTCTCATTTGATGAAACAAAGAGAGTAATATTGTTACAAATAAATATGCCTTATAATAGTTAAGTAAACTTATGTTTTAGGTTGCCTACACTACTGATCATCAATATCTTCCTAAATCAATTCAAAAGAAACTTGTAAAACGATACACCCTCACATCCTACGATACAACAGATTCTTCTCGAGTATGAATCATACACCTTAAATTTATCTTAAAAGATCACATGAGATGTAACCTAGAAAGGAAAATTGGAAGAGAGCAACAAATGTGTTTATATATTTATTGTCAAAGATGTTTATTTTTCTTGGGTGAGTGTTGTTGGTGCTTGTATTCTCTCTATATCACCAATGTTACTGCGAATAATAATATATAGACATACCGTTCTTTAGAAGAGAAAAAAATAAAGATGGAACATGTGAGTGATGGTAGTTCCCAACATTAAGCATGAAAGGCATGTACATAATAAAATAGGAACAATATGTTGCTGAATAAAAAATAAGCTTTGACCAAGCAAAAGTAAGTTTAATAAATTATGTGTAACATATTTTCACATGAACTTAATTTTTATTAACTTTTAAAATATAATAATAATTACTAAAAAATAGGAAAAATAATCTCCCACATATTTTAAAGGGTTAAATATGTTTTTGGTCCCATAAATATATCAATTTTTCGTTTTAGTCCTTCTAAAATTTCCTTCAACTTTTAGTTCTTCTAAAATTTTCAACCATTGCTTTTTGTCCTATTTTTAAGTTATTTTTGTATTTTTGTTAATGAAATTGAGCAGAAATGTGTAGAATATTGTAAAAATCTTTCCCAAAACAATTAGATTTTTTTTAAAAAAAAACATAAATTAAATATGAATTTTTAACCGTATAAAATATAAAAAATTCATATTTAATTCATGTTTTGTTAAAAAATTCTATTTTTTTTTGAGAGATTCTTATAATATTATAAATTTTTATACAAAATTTATTCAAAAATATGAATTCTACATATGAGTTTACTTTAAAGGAGGGACCAAAATTGAAAATGGAAAACTTTTGGGGTTCAAAAATATGAATTCTACATATGAGTTACCTTTAAAGGAGTGACCAAAAGTGTGGATGGAAAACTTTTGAGGATTAAAAGTTGAAGAATTTTTTTACATGGACTATAACGAAAAGTTGACATATTTATAGCGATCAAAAACATATTTAACTCTATTTTAATGTTCAAATAAAAAGATAATAATGATTTTTCTAGGCAAACATCATAGATGAAATGCATTAGAACAATATAGCAAGCTATGAATCACATTACACTTGCACAATTCTTGTTACATGATTGTGCTCTAATAGACCTTGTTTGTGTGTCGCATTTTTATGAGCGATCTACAGATTTCGTCAAGATCTCATACAAGCGGGCTCATTTGACGACCATACAGGCTATTTCAGTATGTGTAGGATGCAAATCATACACCATCCATAAGAGATTTAATAATCGCTAAAAACTCTATAGTTTATTCTCTCAAAAATGCAGTGTCTAGCACTTTGTCAAGTACACCGTAGGAAAGAGACTAAAAATAAATTTAGTGTTAGCAAAACTAACTCTCGACTTGTTTTTACCACATTGAACTTTCTTCATGGGATCCTCGGTCACAAATGTTGAGTTCCTATCACTTTTTTTGAAGGAGAGTTCCTATCACTCGTTAACTTCATATGGCTTACGTCTCAATCCCCTTGATGTTTCACAAATTTATTTCATCCCAAAGGCTTTGTTAATACGTACTTTGTAACGCCCTATTTCTATTAAAGCGATAAAACGCGCGAATATAATAAATATTCAAGAAATAGACGCTGCTACGTCTTCAACAATTTCAAAACAACATGCATGCATATAGATATAAGTTCTCAACCGTCGCAGCGGATATAAATCATACATCACATAATCCAACATGTCAACATATAAATCTCCAAATCCCGACATATGGGCAAAAACTCCAACAACATAAATAATCTCAAAACGAGTAAAGACAACGACGTCCTAATAAGAGCCTAATCTAGACTCTAACAGAAAAATAGAGGAAGCTTCCGCTATCCTCAAGCGTCTCACCAAGCAAGCAAACTCACTAAACCTGCACGCTGTCTATCCGTCCATACAGATAGGTAGGCGGTCCACCACAGACCACTTGAGGTTAGTTTCACATCAATAATAATAAAAAATAAACAAATATAAGCATTCAAGGATTTATGCATAACACATATACATAACCATCCCTCCTAGAATACTAACATCACGTGAATATTGTCCCCCATTCCATACGTAACATGCTATCAAAATTATAACATAGCATAGCAAACATATTTAAACTCTAATCAAGTCATCGGCATAAGCTCATCATTTATCAACACCAATCAATGAAAGGATTACTCACCTTATTTCATTTAGCCTAATCAACTCAACAAATACAATTCATCATTTCAAAGCATAAGCAAGAAAGTCATCATCACCAAAAGATCATAAAATCACATTCATATAAATTTCACTTCATTATTTTCACCGAAATAAACATCATCAAATGTACAAGTATCACCATTAACAACAAACATCAACAGGTACACATCTTCACATATTCAACAAATATCACCAAGTATATCAATCACCAAATACACCAATCAACAATCATATCACTCATAGAGACTCATGCTACATCTTTTATGCACCTAGACATGATTCTAAATGCATGTGGTACCATCACCAACAACAAAAGACCGTCGCCCCATGATGCCAACTGCACATCATATGTAAAAATACACCTCCTCTTACATTAACACCTACGTAAAGGTCTTCCCCTTACGTCACACATGAGATTATGATGCATGGAAATACAAGCAAAGACTCGACAATGCAAATCACCTCAACAACACAATGTAAAAGTTCACCTCCATTTACATTGAACAACTTCAACAACAATTGCATTATCAATAATTTACATCCATACAATCAACAAGTCACAATTCAAATGGAATTCATCATCACATCAATTTCAACATGTTCACAACAACTCGCCAACAATATCAACATTATTTAACATATGCATTCACCAACAATTCAACATGTATATATTCATCAACAATTCAACATTGTTATAAAACGATAACTCCATACAATTTCTCATAATTCAAGTAAGGAGAAAATACACCAAATCATGATAATCATCATATTCAACACCTAGAAATCATTCACATATCTTCATATAATCATATCAAACTATCCACAAAAGATTTGCCAAGTATTTGGTCTTAAAGATTATTTTCGACAAAGTTCGTCTATCATTAATCTAAAACTTCCAACATATACTTTTTCAAAGTGAAACAATCCATTCAAGTTTGAAAACCTATAAATCAATCTTAATCAATCATGTGAGCATAAACATAGGCGACTTACAACTATCAAACATTAGTTCAAAGATTAGCCTAAATCCACATAATAAATCCAAGTTCACCTATCATTTTACAACTTTAAAACAATTGAGACAATTGAAACAAAACCAAGTAAAAAACCACTAATGCCTCAACTATGTATACTCTTAGATCACATATGAGTGAAGTTGAGAATACATATGCGTTTCACCGGTCAATTACGACAAAACCATCAAAATCACCAAGTTCGTCTCTCTTTATCATTTTGCAAAACCAATCCATTACCAAAAGAATACTAAGTTTGATTCTACAAGACATAGATTAAATATTATTAAACATCCTAATTAAACTCCTAATACTCAAGATTTGAAGTTTGGAAGCAAACCAAAAGTTTCGGGTTGATTTAGAAACGGTTATGCTAAATTTTCGTAAAAGTCTTCAAAGACCCACTTGGAGTATTTCTATCATAAATCAAAATCCACAAAATATTTTCAAGTCAAACCAAAGCCATTGGAAATATAACTCAATTATCTAAAACTTTCATGTTTACACCAAAGGCCAATTCAAAATAGAAATGTGTGAAAAAGACGCAAGAACGCGAAACAGAGAATGCTGTCACTGTGCAATTTCGCTAATAGTGAATTTCTGGCTGTTAGCGAAAATGTTCGAGACAGAATTCACCAATAGCGAGTTTCTAGCGAGTTTTCCCCTGTTGTTACGGTTTTTACACCATTTTACACCCAAAAACCCAAATTTTGATTCCCCAACATCTAGATTTGATCCCAAAGGATGTTTATAGGTTTATGTACATAAAAGACACTCAAAACCATATAGTACTTGAAATCAAAACATCATTTCAACACAATTCAACAATTCCATTATTCTTCACAAAACTCTCAACGACAACTCAATCCACTCCATAATTCCATAATTATGAACACCCATGGCATCAATCATCAACAACAACATCTCATAACAATAACAACAACTATTAATCATGAATTCCTCAACAATCCAACAACAACATTATTCTTCATCAATTTTGAGCAAAACACAAGTATACCCATATATACAATTCAAGCATGCAAATTCAACATTAACAACTCAATTATTATCAATTTCACATACTTAAACATTGCATCAAAATTAAAGCACGAATTTCAATTGTTAAATTCACAATTAATCACTTATTCAAATAAACACTTATGCATAGAATTAGAGAAGAAAATAAGCTAAGAGATTATCATTGAAATCTAACCCCCTTACCTTAATTCTTCACAATCTTAAGCTATTGCCTCACTTTAGCTCCAATCTCTTGAGTTTCTAACCTTTCTCTTGCTCCCAAAGCCTCTTTTCTTGAAAACCCTCTCTCTAGCTCCTCTTGAACTTCTCTCTCTAGCTTCTCTTTCTAAAACTTTGAAATGAATGGAATAACCCTAATTTTCTCTCCTCATGGGTTTATAAGCCGATTCTCTTAATGTGCCTAACTCACCAAAGTTTCTAATTCATCAACTCAAGACTTCTAATTCAATCGCGGTAAAATATAAAGACTAAACAACGGTTCTAATTAATTATATCAACATACGTAGTAACTTAGTATAATTAATGATTCTCACTCGAAACACTAAAAATAAATCTTACCGTGAAATTACTAAATTACCTTTCATCTCTAAATGACCAAAATACCCCTAAGTCAAAAAAGACTAAAATACACTTCTAACACCGAATTCTACGAAAACATAAAAAAAACATTTAATCACATACAAGCACAAATAAACACAATTAAAATCAATTAAAATAAAACTAACGAAAAACAGATTGTTATATACTTTACACACTACAATGAAGACATAGATTTCTTTCATCAAAGAATACTAACTAAGACGTCTCAATTGATCTCATATTTACCATGTTAATAATAGTAAATCTATACATGTCCTCTTTGACAAAGTGACAATATTTCTAGTAGGGATGAGTAACGACTTCAGTTAATTTAGATTCATTTTTTTTTTGTTACCATTTTTTTTGATTCATTCATTCTCATTGGCTCATGTCATATTCATATCATTGTATTATTTTAATACAATGACTCATCCATCCTAAAAAATATCTCATGTATTGTTAAACCCGACTTCCATAATATACTTTACCAGATTTACTTAGATAATTCTAAGAGACAAAATTTTCACAAAAGAGAAAAATTAAATTAAATTATAAAATTGTCATACAAGTCTGCTTAAAAGACTTTCAAAGTCAAACTCCCACATTGAACAAATATGATTCCACCATATGTCTCTATTTGAGTAATTTTCAAGTGAAAACCACCACAATTGGAGAATAAATCCACATATCCACAAAGGCTTAAATCCACAAAGGCTTAAATGTACTTTTCACCCCTTATGTTTCAAAAACTTGCGATTTTGGCCCCTTTTAAAAAATTGGATATTTTGACCCCCTAACTTTTGGCCCTCTTTTGATTAACTGATTTTGATGGAGATAATGACAATTTCACAGTCTCTGATGGTGTAAAATTGCATGGGGAAAGAAGGATGCTGATAAATGGAGTCCAAACTAGCATGGTGTAACTTTTGGCCCCTAAAGAAGGATCCACTCATCAGTTTGGACTCCACTTATCATGCCAGTTTGGACTTTACTTATCAGCATCCTTCTATCCCCATGCCAATTTACACCATTAGAGACTGAGAAATTGACATAAAATCAACTAATCAAAAGAGAGCCAAAAGTTAGGGGGTCAAAATATCATCTTTTTTTTAAAAGGGCAAAAATCGCAACTTTTTGAAACATAGGGGATGAAAAGTGCATTTAAGCCATCCACAAATATTTATTTTTCACACAATTAAAATTAATTAAAAATTCATTATGTTACACTAATACGATGGATAATCAACACAACACATTTATGGTATCTCAAATTAATATTGTAGTACTTTTATAAAAGTGCCCTATGATTGTTCAATATGATGTGAGACAGGCATGACTCCCGTTCTGCGTAGTACCAACAAAATTCGATGCTTCCGAGCTCCAGCATGACTATACATACTTTAGTAGTGCACAATAATAGGTGGGCAAAATAAACACAATAATATGACAACAACCTAGTGAAGAAACTAACACCTGTGAATAGAACATAAGGATGGAACCTGTGAGTCGTGGTAGTTCCTAATATTAGGCACGAAAGGCATGATAAAAATTCTGCGACCCGATCAAGACAAGTTGATTCCATATTCACATTGTTTTGACTATATTTATTAATATTAATCATTGTAAACACAATATTTATGGATCTAGAAGACATAATATTATTATGCGCAACTCTTTGAATTCTATGTAGAAAGTCAACAACATCCGGTATTAGGAAGCTAAATGTGTCAACCACAAAAGATATAAAAACATGTTGATTGTCAAAACACGTTTTCTCATGTTTGACCACTTTACTTGACACGGTTTTGTGAGCTGTTTGTCTTACCATAAAAGCTTAGATCCTCAATCCCACAAGTCGTGAAACCCTAGTCCAATCCGCACATGCATTATTCCTTCTATCTACCCGTACACCATAACATCTGTTGACCTAAGTGTTGATCTTTAATCAAGTGGGTAAGACAAGAAGTTCACATGTGTCCCCTTCTTCACAAATACTCCCGCCATCCAAAATATATCAAAAAAGAAATCCCTAACAAAGTCATTCCTGTATTTGAAGTCGGGAAACTCCTTAAAATGAACAACATGCTTTCGGCCAAATGTATTCAGATACGCCTTACAACAGACTTATGACACACATCATTAAGGGAATAATGTAATCATGAGGAAATATCAAATGATAATGCGATACTCTATTGATGACATATGCTGACCTAACCCAACAATATGGATAACTAGAAGAAAATTCAGAACATGTGCTGCTTGCAAACACGCAAAAACTACTTTATGTAGTGGTCATGTCAAACTTCACTTTCATATCTTGAACACTTTTACTAGAAAGGGCACTCGTCAAACCATTTTGTTCTTTAGTCGGGACAATGTTCTTACTTGTAAAACTGCTACAATCAAAATTTAGAATCGCACCACAAAGACCATCTATGACATTGTCAAAATTAGAGTTCATGTCACTTTTCATACTATCTCTCAAAATACGATCTTGTAGCGCCCAAGATTTGACCCTAGAAGTCACAAATGGTATTTTAGATTACATATATACATAAAATGAACACAATACTACATTATCATCTTTTCTTAATAAAAATGAAATAATAGATAAGTATTAATATTCAGTGACGAAAAGAGAAACGATTAACCCCGAGTTACTGACAAGTGGACCAACCCGATTTAAAATCACAAGTTTTTTCTTTACAATAATAATTACAATTTATATACACAAACAATCAAATGAATATTTCGTGATGTTATTGATAGGATTTTGGCAAGTGTACCAAAATTATCGAATCCATGAGGACCGTTGTTGATTCATTATCGAAATGAAATGTTGCCCTAGGCAGTTGGATTGGTTTTTATAAATAAACTATTTAAAAACGATAAAAGCTTGGTTTTGGAAATTAAAGAGAAATATGGTCAAGACCTTCGAATCCTCCAATGTTCTTCCATGGTAATTTCCACCCCTATTTAATCAATGTTCATCTAGTTTAACGACAGATTAACAAAGTAATTCTACCCAATCTCTTGACCTATAATTCTCTCCGCAAGTGACAACCCCTTAATCTCTTAAATGAATTCGAAACCGTTGGAGGTTTTAACAGTCCGTTAATACATGAGTCATAACCTAGTAATTTTTTTTATCTCTAACTTAATTACTTAGGTTAAACCTATTACCTAGATCAGAGTCAAAAGCCAGGGCTAGTGGTCATTCAAGTTCTAAGATCACTTTGCATATTCAAAAACACTAGTGCCGGTAGACAATACAATAAACATACAAACGACATTAAACACAAAGTAATATGAATTAAAACTAGACTTTCATTGAAATTTAAGGGAATTAATACAAATACAAATTAGGTTTCCATGAAATTACATCATATTCATCTAGATCTCAACCACAAAGAGATTAGTTACTCGTAGCTAAGGTACAAGATAACTAATGCAAAAGTAAAAATTCATACGTGTATTGGATAACTGACTATGAGTTTTGATGGTCTCCCACCAGATCTGCAAAGCTTCAGCTCAAAATATGACTTTTCTCTCTAAAATCGCGAACCCTTATTTAGAAAATGAGTTTGCCTTATATAAGCACTGTGAAAATCGGCCACCAAAATCTCAATGATGAAAATATATGCACCCCACTCCTGCAAAATCGACGTCCAATTTATGGAAATCGGCGGCCGAAAAATGTCGTAACAAAAATAGTTTTCTTGGCCTTGAAATCGGCACCCAATTTATGTTTTCCTGTAATTCCTGAATTTTGTCTTTTTTAGCTTCCAACTTCATGGTTTCAATGAACTTCTCATCAAAAATACATAAAAAATAACTAATAAAAGAGTAATAACAGAGTCTCATCAGCTATGAATCAAATGAATTTTGTCTCTAAAGTTAGTATAAAGTTGTATATGTAATGATGTCACACTCAACGTTCCACGTACCTTAAAATTCGACCCATTTGACCAAACCAAAGGATCAAACAGTACTCTACAAAGGTAGTATAACTTTTATTAAAAGGAGTTGGAAACACAGATAATAATACATTATGATTTTGACTCTGAATTGTTGTAGGGTTCTCTCTTGCAACAGTTGTGACATGTCTTTGAATTTGAGGTGATCTTGGGGGAGAAGCATAAAAGGTTGAAGCTTTCAAGAACCTCTCTTCTAACAATTGCAAGCTCCTCTTACATTCTTTGTTCACCAAGTGCTGTTAAAGCAAACATCCCTGCAGGTGAGAACAACCCTTCTCTCTGATGGTGTAGCAATTTGTTCTTGGCTTAGACCAATTTTGTAAATGGCCTGATTCTACACTTGTCCTGCTAATAACAAAATCTTCGCAACTGCAAAACAAATCCTACAACATAAAAAGGTGTTAAATTCTATGTAGCATCTACATTTTTTATTGAAAATGTATCTAAATGTCTAACACGACAAACACGAGATCGACACACATGTTACAATTAATCACTTTTGTTTCTTTTAGATTTTTATCAATATCGACATGTTAGTGTTAGTGACATATATATTGTGTCTATCTCGATGCTTCATAAGTTAAATTTATATGTTCAGTATTGAAATTCGATGGTTGAGCTAATTTTAGACTTGAAATTCGAAACAATACATTAGTTGGAGGGTAATTTGGAAGTTGATATTTTATTTAGTATTTATTTTGGAAATGTGTGGTTTTGTATTAAAATATTTGAATATATAATAATATATTATTCTTAGACAAGGGTGACCATAATCAGAATTACTACTTTGTCGTTAGCGGGGCTGACTTTATTCCATATGATTAATATAATCAGAATTCCCTATCAAACAAGTACTTGGTTAATTTAACTATCAGAATGATTAGGTGCAGAAGTTCATTGTCTTAATAATACAAGTCTTAGGAGTCTGTCTATATTAGAAGATATTATGTGCTCAAATATATTTATATGATATGATGGGACCATGCAATCAGCACATGTTATTTCCATTCCATCTCAGATATATCTTTGCACTAGGACAAACTTTCTCAAATTCACAAAAATTACAATAAACAAAGAACTAATTATTTTGCAATAAATGAAAGAACAAAGCAACCAAAATATATATATTTTTCTTACCAAGCAACTAATTACTTTAGCAATCAAATTCACCTATCATACCAACCCCGCCAAATTATATTCAACTTCATGGAAATTTCATGCACTTCCCTACCCTTTTGGTGGTATGGTAATAACTACTTATTCTTATTGTTAGTTTTTTTTTTCTCTATATATTTGAGGGTTTACTTTTAATATGTTTTTTACAATGAAGGGTTTAATTTTAATATTTTTAAATCATTTAATATATAATAAAAAATAATTGAGTAATATTAAGTTGTTGTTTTTTTGCAGTATATTTTGACGGGAGAGTAATGTTAAAAGTAGACAATGACCTTCTCTCTCTCTCTCCACCAAAATATTCAAGGCAACTTTTGACAAAAAGAATTCTTGAATCAATTTGCATAACTTTTGACAATGACCTTGATTTCACCTAATAACTCACAGGAATAACACTACGCCTTAATTATTATTTTTTTGGACAAAAACACTGTACGTCTTAATTTATCATTACTATAAAAAATCTTTATTTTTTTGAGAGGTACCATAATAAAATCCTTATAATTAACTATTTTATATATATATATATATATATATATATATATATATAAAAGATATCATATTCATTATAGTATTGATTCTTATTAATGATCTAGACTTATAAGATATCAGATTCATATAATTTTGTCTAACCTTGATAAAGTTACTGCTGAAGCTTATAATCTATTAATATATGTACTATCTCAAAATCTAAAGTTACTAAAAAATATCTATCAAAATTCTAGTTGTTGAAGTGAAGCAACAGTTAATAAACTATCATTACCAAAACTAGTCAAAAAGTATCATTCTTCTCCTAAAAAAAAGGAATCATTCTTCTTCTTAATGCTAATACTAAAATCATATTGCTATATCTTCTTTGTTCATAATAGTCGGCAATTATAGTACCGCACACTATTCTCAACAATGAGCTTTTAATACATATATACTTTAATCAAAACTTAACTGTCATTATTCTCTACCCTATATTTGTCAACAAAAAAAAATTATTCTCTACCCTATAATTTTTTTTTTAAAGTATTGTCTATGCTATTTATAGATTTTCATCTTTTAAATTCAAACTCTTGTATTTAACTTGGAGTTTGGACATATCTCTGCAAAAAGATATATTTGTACCCTAACGTTCTCAATCTTAAATTTTTTCAATATTCAGATCAAAATCAAAATTTGCATAAACAATAAAGGCTCTTTCTCTTTCTGAGAGTACAACAAACATTCACAAGATACCATCTAAAATTTCTTTATCAAAATCTCTACTTATATTGTTTAACTCATCCCCAAAACTTAATAATTATTATTATTATTCATTCTCATAGTAGTTGGAGTTCATCTTCGAACTTTAGAGTATACACTCAAAATTTAGATACTTCTCTTATGCTATCCATTAAATTAAACTCTCTTTTAATTATAATTTTTACGACTAACCCTAAATCCAATCATACTTGAAAAAAATACGTGCTTTACTTTCCTACTGACCTTTGGTCACATTCTTAACACCAAAACTTGCTCCAAACCACCCTCCTGAACTTCCCATCCTTTATCAGATATTCCAGTGACATATTTGCACCTGCAAATGACCAGCTACACAACGGCGAGTAACGAATGGATTGAACACGATCAATCTGCACACAAAACCTGAGACACTCAATCGACCCAAATTCATTCTCCACCAAGGACTCAAAAAGCATACACTTCCCAACTAAGAAAAACCTGTTGTATTTTCGGGAAATGAGCAAATCTTCTTTGGTGCAATCAAAAAGCATACACTACTTGCCAACATTTTTGCACTCTGAATAATCATTTAAGGATAAAATCCAAACAAAGAAATATGATATGTTCTAATCTATAGCAAAAAAAAACATGCATTTGTCGAATAAAATCAGTACAAAGGGAGTAAGAACATTTTTTTTTGTTCAACAAGATATTAATAGCAATCTTAATTTTAAACAAAACAGATAACCCTAACATTACAAAATAAAAATAACTTTAAAAACACCAATTTTAAACAAACAAGATACACCCAACAAGATAACTTAGTAAAAAAAGAAAACAATTTTAGTGGGAATAGGCACCAATCCCACCTCCTACCCCTCTGGGCGGTCTCTCAATGCACGAATAGACTGCACCACCAGCACAACCAGCACGACAACATCCAACACACCCGATATAATCCCAACCCATTCCCCAACACTACTTGCAATATTACCTCTACTTCCATGGCTTCCACCAAAGCCTTTACCGGATCTACCTCCTCCTCTATTACCACCACCACCTATTCCTCCTCTATTACCACCACCTTTGTCACCAGCACCATCCCTTCCACGACCTCGAGAATCTTCATCTCCACCTTCTCCCCCTCCATGATATTGTTTTGGATGTAAGGGTGTTGAAAAATTGGGACGTGAAATTAATGGCGGTGTAGATGGACGAATTAGTATTGATGTTGTAGCTGATGGTGAAATGGTTCCATGTGAAACTAATGGTCTAGTAGGACGAAATGGTGTTGATGTTGTAGCTGATGGTGGAATGGTTCCATGTGAAACTAATGGTCTTGTAGGACGAATTGGGGTTGATGGCGGAATGGTTCCATGTGAAACTAATGGTCTTGTAGGACGAAATGGTGTTGATGTTGTAGCTGATGGTGGAATACTTCCATGTGAAACTAATGGTCTTGTGGGACGAATTGGGGTTGATGGTGGAATGGTTCCATGTGAAACTAATGGTCTTGTAGGACGAATTGGGGTTGATGGCGGAATGGTTCCATGTGAAACTAATGGTCTTGTAGGACGAAATGGTGTTGATGTTGTAGCTGATAGTGGAATAGTTCCATGTGAAACTAATGGTCTTGTAGGAAGAATTGGGGTTGATGGTGGAATGGTTTCATGTGAAACTGATGGTCTTGTAGGACGAATTGGGGTTGATGGCGGAATGGTTCCATGTGAAACTAATGGTCTTGTAGGACGAAATGGTGTTGATGTTGTAGCTGAGGGTGGAATACTTCCATGTGAAACTAATGGTCTTGTAGGACGAATTGGGGTTGATGGCGGAATGGTTCCATGTGAAACTAATGGTCTTGTAGGACGAAATGGTGTTGATGTTGTAGTTGATGGTGGAATATTTCCATGTGAAACTAATGGTCTTGTAGGAAGAATTGGGGTTGATGGTGGAATGGTTCCATGTGAAACTAATGGTCTTGTAGGACGAATTGGGGTTGATGGCGGAATGGTTCCATGTGAAACTAATGGTCTTGTAGGACGAAATGGTGTTGATGTTGTAGCTGATGGTGGAATACTTCCATGTGAAACTAATGGTCTTGTATGACGAATTGGGGTTGATGGTGGAATGGTTCCATGTGAAACTAATGGTCTTGTAGGACGAAATGGTGTTGATGTTGTAGCTGATGGTGGAATACTTCCATGTGAAACTAATGGTCTTGTAGGACGAATTGGGGTTGATGGCGGAATGGTTCCATGTGAAACTAATGATCTTGTAGGATGAAATGGTGTTGATGTTGTAGCTGATGGTGGAATAGTTCCATGTGAAACTAATGGTCTTGTAGGACGAATTGGGGTTGATGGCGGAATGGTTCCATGTGAAACTAATGGTCTTGTAGGACGAAATGGTGTTGATGTTGTAGCTAATGGTGGAATAGTTCCATGTGAAACTAATGGTCTTGTAGGACGAATTAGGGTTGATGGTGGAATGGTTCCATGTGAAACTAATGGTCTTGTAGGACGAAATGGTGTTGATGTTGTAGCTGATAGTGGAATAGTTCCATGTGAAACTAATGGTCGTGTAGATGGTGAAGCTTGAGGTGACAATAATGGTTGATGAGATTGTGCCTCTGCGTTTTCCATCACCACCAAAAGTAAAAACACAGAGATTATGATAAGTTGTTTGTTTGATTTTGCCATAGTTGAAAAATTGAAAGGTTTTGAGTTTCTCTAAGTTGTTTGTTTAATGAAAGGTTCTTTGGAGAAGAAGTGAGAGGATTGAAGCAATGATATATATAGGGAAGAGTTCTGTTGTAATGTTGACTTTTATTATTTTCCTTATTTGTTGTGATGTGCGATTTTCAAACCTAAGCGCACTGAGTAGCTAGTAGGCCCATTCAAGTGAACATAGTTTTGCAGTGTCTGGTACAGGTGGGGCTAGCTAGAGTATCTTCTTGTAAAGGCAAACCTTTTGAAGTGTGCATAATTAATTAAACAACAATTATTTTAAAGGAGTTTGAGTTATTAGCTGGTTTGATAGCAACAGCTTGATCATTTCTAAAGATGTATAAACAAAATCAACTCATTTTATAAATAATAACAGTTTTAAAAAATAATACTTAATAATAATAATTTCAATACATACAAGATATAGGTAAAGTTTTGCAAATATCAAACATAACGCCAAATATAAAATTGGTATTGAGTCTCCTAACTATCAATCACTTATATATATAGTGTGTTTGGTTCAACTTTGGATATAATTGATTTTGGGAGAATTGATTTATATTTAGATACTATAATGAAGAATTGATTAAACAAACTGAACGTCGTTTGGATAATTTTGATCAAAATTGCTTTTAAATGTATAATTACTAAAATGGACATAGCTAAATACAAGTAAATGGACATAGTTGAATATTTAGATCAATATTAAATGTAGATATATTATTTAATTTAAATAAATAAATTTTTTATATACTAATTTAAAAAATAATAAATACTACCATTAAACCAATTTTTTTACAAAAATATTTGTTCATGTTTTTTTTGATAAAATATATTTAAGTTAAATAATACTAGAATTTGTTGCAAAAACTGATAAAATATAGCGTAAAAGAAAAAATAAAACTTGGTATTCATTACCATAAACATTTTCCTGTGGCTAATTTGGTTCGTTAAGTTTTCTGATTAAATTTGGTTCATCTAATTAATTACAAAACAAAAAGGAGAATTGATAAAATGCAATAAAGGAAAATAATAGGTTGTAATAATCAAAATATAAAATTTATTGGAGAATTGGTTCTAGTTAACCCAAAAGCTAGGATTGTAGCTCCAACTAGAATTGCTTTTGGAGGATATAAGCAATTTTGAAAAGGCAAACCAAACATGATTGAAAACTCAATTTTCACTTTTAAGGTGCTGTAAAATTACTTCTTGGTGGAGAAAAGTCAAAACAAACATAAATAATCAAGTTCAATAGACACCATATGTAAACCCATACTATTGAGTCATTTTATCGCTTCCTTTAATCCCCCTTACCTCCGCTTCGTGTGGTTATGATAATCCCAAAAAGCAAGCTGTTTTTTACTTCACCAACTCTCATACACATTCCTATCCCATAACAGCCTTGTGTGCCATTTTCAAACCTAAGCGCAACGAGTATAGGCCCATAGAAGTGAATATAGTCCTCCGATTTAAGTGGAGGTGTTGCCAAGCAAGTGTTAGTGCAGGTGGGGCTAGAGTATCTACTTATCGAAAACAACAAAATGCAATATTTTGTGACATGATTGTAGAAGTAGTCACAAGTAGGTGGCTGATTATTTAAAGGTTAAAGCTACATAGGGAAAATGTGATAGGCCTATAACTCTTTTGGCTTGCTCTAACAACTTCCGGTCTTCCACCATGTACCCCGCAAGTGAGATTTTTTTTTTTTTTAGGGTGCAAGTGAGACATCTATTGTTTTTTTAAGAAGTTAAACTAACCTATCTAAATTGGTATCAGAGGGAATCAAACCTGAGACTTCGAGGAGGAACACACTCTCAGGTATCAAGCCAATATCACCAGGCCAACCTAAGTGGGTTAAAATATCTATTGTTAATTGATAATTTGTGAAATATTCGCTATGAAATAAGATTCTATTTGAATAGTAGTTTTGTTCCATCTCCTAGAGCTTGAAGAATTTTAAAGACTTAATAATAGTTTTAGCCTCCTAACTTTCCCAAAGTTGCGATTTTAGCCCCTTAAGAAAAAAACTACAAAACCGCCCCTAAGTTTTGCACATGTGGCAGTTTTGGCCCCTAAGACCAATTTTGACTCGGTCTACGCTGACGTGGCACCCTAAGTGAGGTGCCACGTGTTTTTTTTTGGCCTTGGGGTCAAAACTATTACAGTTGCAAAACTTAGGGGCGGTTTTGTAATTTTTTTTCTTAGGGGGCCAAAATCGTAACTTTGAAAAAGTTAGGGAGTTAAAACTGCTATTAAGCCAATTTTAAAAGGACCAATGTATTTCGGTATATTATTTTCGCTTAATATAACATACAATACCTCTTATTTAAACATATTTATTAACTTATTTGAGAATAAAATTTAGACTATGAAATAGAGGATACTCTCCCGTCATATTTACGAAAAATAATTGACTTTTTAGTTGCATTAAATAATTTATGTATTTGGTTTAAATTCTTGACTAGATACATAAACAATTTTATATATTTAAAAGGTCAATTATTTCTTCTAAATATAACTGGAAGAGTATTTCAGCATGCATAATTAATTAAAGATCACTTGTTTATTATGTTTTGAAGTGTTGCATTTCTAGAGATGTATAATCTCTCAGATCATGTCATTGATATCTACCTCGTGTTAAATTCTAATATACCAGGGAGGTAGTCTCATAAGTTTGTGCTCTTTTTTTTAAAACCAAAATTAAGCAATTGTAAAACTAGAGCGAAAACTGCATTATTAATAATATATAGGCGGTGTTTGGTTATTGGAGTTGAAATTGGAAGCATAATGTAACAATTTCGATTAGTACTTGATTAGATAAGATTATACTTTGATCAGTAATGAATGATTCTCTATTAAATAATGACATGGTTATCTTTGTGATGTTATGAGTGATGAAGACAAAGATAGTGCCAATGTTTTATGACAAAGCAAATCCGTTACACTATGATTAAAGTAACTTTTGTATAAGATAGTACAACTATATATGTGCATCATGCATAGACACAAACCAATAATTCTGATATCTTAAACATTTAATCAAAGACTTACGATTAGTACTTTTATAATGCACATGAGGGATTAACTTGAATAATCTTGTTTGATAGATTGAGCTACAATTTAAATCCGACAACTGAGATTTGACAATGGACAACCAGAGAGAATTCGCGCTTTAAACTCAGATTCTTTGCAATAGCATTACAATTGGTCAAATTTGATTTTGAAATGAACAATGCATATGCTTTTTATTAAGAGTGTACAAAGAACGGATTAAGCCGGATTGTGTGTCCCTCGCTCAACATCAATCGTAGACCGGATCAATATTTTAGATCCAAACTTGACCTTTAAACCCACTAAAATTCAATGAGATGCCATTTTAATATAATGAGGCGATGCATAAACAAGATCGTGTTGGTCTAAAGACGAATCACAACATAGTGATACAAAGATACTTTTTTAAATAAAATTATTCAACAAGTAACTCATATGATAATGCCATTAAAGTTGGCTATTAAACAAAATTAATCAACAAAGCACCAATTTTTTTTTAAGGAACAAAGCACCAAAATTTTGTTATGACATTAACAACATATTTTGAATACCGAACAATTAATTTTAACCTACTAGAGAAGGATATCACGTGTTTGATCAGAAGAAACAATGAACTAAAGAGGTAGTTGATTCAACTACTCTGAGAGAGGAAAGTATTTTCTAATTCTATATACTATATAGGATGTCTCTTTCACTATTGGAAAATATTTTCTAATTCTATATACTATATTGAAAAGATGTCTGTTCGATTTGAATTTCAAACATAAACCTTTTGGAATGTATCTGTTATTTGACCCTATGCAGAACTTAACTTCTCTTCGATAACTTCTTGCTTGTCGAACTGAAACCACGCCTTGAATATTTCCATAAAGTCCATTTCTTCCATAAATCATCTGGATGTAAAAGCAATATTGATTCTTTCGATTATAAGGTCAACCCTTGTTTGACTGCATTTAAGACAGCCTTTAAAAATGTAGGCTAACACTTAATTAATATGGACAATGCATGAAATATGCAAGATTTGGGGTTTTGAACCCCAACCACCACTAAAAAAACATATTTTTCACAACCTAATTTAATTAACTTTTGAAATATTATAATTACTAAAAAGATACAACAAAAAGATAGCTGATGTGAGATCATTCTACATTATAGATTATGCTGATCACGTGAACTATGTTGTTTTCTATCTTCTTGTTACATCTAAAGAGATATTAGATTGAGCAACATTTTAGAATTTGATTGTTGATTTTTTATTTATTTTCATAAGACATGTATCTTCAGTTCTAAAATCCACCACGCTCTGGATGATGTACCATGTAGTCATGTACTATAATGTGCCACTGAATTTAGTAATTTTTATAAATGATTTTCCTTTTGATTGTCTTTTCGTAAAATGTGATGGCTTCGTACGTATTTTTGATTGGTTTTGGTCATACATATTTTCCTAACTTATGTTTGTTTGTATGATAGCTTATGTTTTTTTTGTTATGATTATTGATTGGGAGAGTATAAGATTGAGTAAATGAATATTGACTATTGAATAATTAGTAAAATTTAAAAGTAATTAGTAATTTAAGACTACAATTAAAAACCTTGTACCAAAAAAAACCAACTTGTCACTTCTATCTATCAACTTGTCACTTCTATCTATGGGTTTACCTAGGTCAACTTGTCACTTCTTAATACAACTATGATTAAATTCTCTAAAATTCACCCAATTACATATTTTAAAACTAAAAGTGGAATATCATAATCACTTTATTTTTTTCCTTTCCCATCTTAAAAATATCATAATCACTTTATTTTTTTCCCTTCCCATCTTAAAACTAAAAGTGGAATATCATTATCATAATCATTTTATTTTTTTCCCTTCCCATCTTAAAACTAAAAGTGGAATATCATAATCACTGTATTTTTTTCCCTTCCCATCAAATAATCATATTTAGACATGTTTCCTAATCTATACCAAAACAAACATGCTTATGTCCAATAAAAACAGACACATAATCACAAACCAAAATCTTTTAGCTGAAACAAAATTTGAAGGAATCGTTAATAGCATTATCAGGAAGTAAGAACTTAAATAAACATAATATTACAAAATAACTGGAACAAGTTAACAACACCAATTTTAAACAAACAAGATAAACCCAACAAGATAATTTTAGTAAAAAAAGAATACAACAACTTTAGTGGTAAGATGCACTATGCACCCCCTCCTTGGCGGTCTCTCGCAGCCCGAATGGTCTGCACCACCAGCACAACATCCAACAAACTTGCTATAACGGCAACCCATTCCCCAACACTACTTGCAGCATTACTTCTAGCACTACCTCCATGGCTCCCATCCATGCCATTACCTGATCCACCACCTTTGTCGCCTGCACCATCCCTTCCACGACCTCGAGAATCTGCATCTCCCCCTCCATGATATTGTTTTGGAGGTAAGGGTGTTGAAAAATTGGTAGGTGAAACTAATGGTGGTGTAGATGGATAAATTGGAGTTGAAGTTGGAAATGATGGTGGAATGGTTCCATGTGAACTTAACGGTGGTGTAGATGGATGAATCGGTGTTGAAGTTGGAAATGATAGTGGAATTCCAAGTGAAACTAATGGTGGTTGATGAGATTGAGCATCTGGTTCTTTGAGTTTCCGACACTCTGCAATTTTGCCATTGTTGAAAAATTGAAAGCTTCTGAGTATCTATAAAGTTGTTGGTTTAATGAAAGTCTCTTTGAAGGATATATATACAGAGAAATGTTTTGTCCTTATTTGTTAACTGATATGTTGCCTTGTGTCTACTTTTCTTTTCAAACACCGCATCGTGCGCGAGTTGGTCGGATTTTGAACATTCTTTTCTTTTCCCGCGCATCGTTCTACTCTATTTTTCATGGTACAAGAATAAGAAATATGCAGATCTACAAGCCTGGTACAAAGAAAGTTGTTGATTATGTTTGTGCTCAACCACTCTATTTTTCATGGCTCCAAAACTTCAGCACACTTTTCCAACTTGTTCTTACACATTAGGTTCATCAGAAAAATGGTAAAAAAAAGTTCAAATATGGTGGTTGAGGAAATTCTGATTCCTCTCTTCTTCTTTGATTCAATTTTTCTGTCCTATTTGAAACTTGTTTTCCAATGGTCGTTTAATTTACACATCATATTTTAATATAAAATGTTAAGACACAAATTTAGAAGATAAAGTTAGAAATAATGTATTGAAATGCGTGCATTAAATTTTATATTTAATGTTTTAATTAATTGAATGCACAAAGTTTAAGAGAATATTTATTTTTTTGGATTTTTTAACATGTGCCCTAAGGACATAAGTTAACACTACCCTTTTTAATTGATGAAATTGTCCATTTTTTAGATACATTCAAGTAATGATGTATTTGACATATAATAAAGACCACATACACCATTAATTGAATGTATCTAAAAAATAGATTTTTACTTATATCTATGACCGGAGGGTGTATGGTACAGAAGTCTATGATAATCTGTTCTAATCGAAAGCCTCTAAAAAGTCTCGCACGATGCGCGATATGAATTGCTCACGCACCGCATCTTTATTCAGTTATTTGAGGATAATAAAAGTTAGACTATGGAATAAAAGGTACTTCACCGTGTGCATAATTAATTAAATATGTTTTAGCAGTTGCATTTCTAGAGATGTAGACTCTCCTGTCACTATTATAAGCAAAACTTTTCATTTTAGATTCATTCAATTAATAATGTTTGTTGTCTATAATAAAAAATATATACATCATTAGTTGAATGAATGTGAAATGAAAAGTTTTGCATGTAATATGACTTTTCTCTCTAAAATCGCGAACCCTTATTTAGAAAATAAGTTTGCCTTATATAAGCACTGTGAAAATTGGCCACCCTGCTCCCCACTCCTGCGAAATCGACGTCCGATTTGTGGAAATCGGCGGCCAAAAATTGTCGTAACAAACATGGTTTTCTTGGCCTTGAAATCGGCGTCCAATTTATGTTTTCCTTTCATTCCTGAATTCTGTTTTTTTTTAGCTTCCAGCTCCATGGTTTCAATGAATTTCTCATAAATAATACATAAAAAATAACTAACTCCATGGTTTCAATGAATTTCTCATAAATAATACATAAAAAATAACTAATAAAAGAGTAATAACATAGTCTCATCGATTATCAATCAAATGAATTTTGTCTCTAAAGTTAGTATAAAGTTGTATATGTAATCTTGTCACACTCCACTTTCCACGTACCTTAAAATTCGACCCATTTGACCAAACCAAAGGATCAAACTGTACTCTACAAATTTATACAAAGGTAGTATAACTTTTATTAAAAGGAGTTGGAAGCACAGAGAATAATAAAGGGATTTGCTACAACCCTTTTTTGTAAAGATCTATTTTAAATCCATGATATTGTTTTGGACAATAAAATCCATGTTTTGCAATTTTGAACAGGTCAATACAAAAGGTTAGAATCGTAATTTAAATTTTAATGATATTTTTTTAATTTAAAATTTCTTAGGTTTTGAGTCTTTCTAGGTGTCTCTCTCCTTCTTCCCTGTTAAATTGCTTTTATCACTGTTTTTCCACATATTTCACGTTCCAGATTTGAAAAAGAAAAAACCCAGTTGCAATGATGCATTCATCATTGTCTTGGAATAATCATGGATTTCTGGTGTCGTGGAATAATCATCGATATACACAGTAAGAGAGAAGAGAGACTGGGACCCAAAAGCAGGAATTAAGAAATAAAAATAAATGTTCAAACATCATTTTACAATTTTATCCTTCAGATTTGTCTTTCTCTAAAAACAACATAAGGGTGTCTGAATTGTTGTAGGGTTCTCTCTTGCAACAGTTGTGATATGTCTTTGACTTTGAGGTGATCTTGGGGGAGAAGCATAAAAGGTTGAAGCTTCAAGAACCTCTCTTCTAACAATTGCAAGCTCCTCCTACATTCTTTGTTCACCAAGTGCTGTTAAAGCAAACATCCCTGCAGGTGAGAACAACCCTTCTCTCTGATAGTGTAGCAATTTGTTCTTGGCTTAGACCAATTTTGTAAATGGCCTGATTCTACACTTGTCCTGCTGATAACAAAATCTTCGCAACTGCAAAACAAATCCTACAACATAAAAAGGTGTTAAATTCTATGTAGCATCTACATTTTTTATTGAAAGTGTATCTAAATGTCTAACACGACAAACACGAGATCGACACACATGTTACAATTAATCACTTTTGTTTCTTTTAGATTTTTATCAATATCGACATGTTAGTGTTAGTGACATATAATTTTTGTCTTCAATACTTTAAGAACACTTGTTAGCATTTCTCATATATTAATTATAACATAATTTATCAATTCTCATAATTTTTTACTTTAATTTTATACTTTAAACTACTAAGCAAGTGCTTTATGTGATATTGACTAATAAACTTACTTATTATAAAGAAATATACCTATAAAATTTGACGTCGTTATTCAAATTAAAATTTATAGTTGAATATTTATTATTTTATTTAATAATTATTAATATAATTAAAAGTTTGCACCCCTACCTAAGATCCTGCATAGGCCACAGCTTTTATGTTTATGATTTTCATTCCTTACTTGGACAGGGAACATATTTGTGCGATGTATGGGCAGTGGGGGTAGGGTATCATCAGAAACAAACAATATTTTGTTGATAAAGTTGTTTGACATAAAAGTTGTTTGTCATAATCATAGTTTTGAAACTCGGCTCGGACCGACCGGTCGGACCGGTTGGATCAGGAACCGGTGGCCAGACCGGTTCGAGCCAACATTTGGATCGGTCATGCAGTTAATTCGGCGAGAACCGGTCAAAACCGGTAAAACCTGGTGACTCGGCCGAGTTGATGGTCAGACCGGTTCTTCCTTTTTTTTTTTTGCTTTTTACTTAACTAAAACGACGTCGTTTTGGAATTGACAATTAAAAAAAAAGGGAAAAACTAGAATTAGAAAGGTAAAACCCGGTGACTCGGCCGGTTTTCCGAGTCAATCCGGTTTAGTAATTTTTTTTCTTCAACTTCTGTCATAATTAGTTATTAAGAGCTGATTAATACTAATTAATATTCGGTTTAATACATTTAATACCGATTAATACTTCAAGTTTGGACGTTTGTAGAAAAATCTGAAATATGAAAAAGTTAGCGACAAGAGGAATCGAATCGTGAACATTAAAATGAATACTTGGAAGCTTAACCACTACAACAACTTCTAATCTTTGTTACAAATTGAAATATATTATATATGTAAATATATTACATTTAAATTTTATAAGAGGAAAGAACACATCATTTTTTTTTTTAGAAAATCTACATATTATATTAATATTAATATATTTCCTATCAACAAAATATAGTTGTACAAAGATTAAAATACATATTACATGTTAGTTTTTTTAGTTTTTAAGTGAACAAGTCATCGATTAAATCCGATTTAATCCGGTTAAATAGCTATATAAATTTAATCTCAAGACTGAGTTATCTAACCGAGTCATCCGAGTTGATCCGGTTCAGTCATGCGGTTCGACCAATGACTCAGTGGTTCGACCATTGACCCAGTGACCCAGTACCCCTGCCGAGTCGATGACCGAGCCGAGTTTTAAAACTATGGTCATAATTAGTGTCCTCGGAAAAAACAATTTTTCCTTTTTAATTTAATTTTTCCTTTTTAATACCTTAATCAATTGTAAAAAAGTTGTTAGTTTTTCTTGGGTTAGTGTTAACCAGTGGTGGTCCGCTGATTAAGGTATTAAAAAGGAAAAATTAAATTAAATATGACACTTTTTTGAATTTTGAAGCATTGATTACACAATTTTCAATGCAAAAACTACTATATTTGTTTCCTTAACCTGTGTCCCGGACACCGGTTAACATTTCCTTTTTTTTTCTTTCTTTTTATGTTCTGTACAAAATAAGCTATAAACTAGTTGATAGCTAATAAGTTAGTTAATGACTAAAAAACTAACTTATAGTTGATGGCCGATAGCTGATAGCTTATAACTAAAAAACTTATTTATTAAAAAATAAGGTAAAATTAACTCTTGAATTGGCTAATACATATAAAATGAAATAAAAAGACATTTTTTTTTATAAATTATATACATAAATTTTTTTACTTAATTTATTTCTTTTTAAATATTCAAATTATTTCAAATTACTTTCATCTCCAAAATGATAAATGTGTTTTATGAAAACAATTAACATGTTTTTTTACTAAACATTTACTTCAATATTTATTGTAATTTTATTTAGAATTATCTAGTTATTGTATATATTATTTATAATTTTAATTATATTATATGAATTAAGAGGAAAGTGATAAGAAAAGGAACACAGAAAATGTAGAAAAACTAAAACATGAGCTATGGCACAAGTGTACTAACGTGCAACATGCTGGTTAAGGCAAAATATAAGAAGTGTGTGATTATAATTATTTAATTTTTAATAAAAGTGGATCGTTACATGTAAATGTGGGTAGTTTTTTTTATTAAAAAATAAATAAAATAAAATTAATGAGATTAAAATTGGAAGAAAATATAAAAAGCTATAAGTTCTAATGTCAAAAGATACTTGAAATATCTTCTCATAAAAAGATATAAGTTCATGAGAAAAACTTGTTACCAAATACGTCATGTTTTGATCCAACAAATTTATAAGTTAATTCAACAAGCTATAAACTAGCTTTCGTCGTTACCAAACACAGCCAAAATGTCAATGTCACATCAGCGAGTTTCAATTGTTCAATTTTGTAAATGAAAATCAATTTTTTTTATTAAAAAAATGTTTGATTGTCTAATGTTTTCTATTTTATTTTTAAAATCAATTTCAGCTTTCTAACGTGGTCAAATAAAAGCAAACACTTAAAAATGAAAAGCCACATCAGTAATTTTCAATCAAAATGTCAATGGGAGGCTAGAAAATAGAAAATGGGATAAACATGAGGGATAAAAATGAGCAATTAAAACTTAAGAACCAAAATTGAGCAATTTTAAAACATGGAGCAAAAACTTCATTGAAGTCTTATTAATTCAATTCCAGTTGGTACTTGATTAGATTACATTATACTTTGATCAGTAATGAATTATTCTCAATTAAACAATGACACGGTTATCTTTGTATGTTACGAGTGATGAAGACAAAGATAGTGCCGATGATTTATGACAAAGCAAACACGTTTACGTTATGACTTTTTCACTCATAAAGTTGAGTGTACCTTTCAGTTAATTAGTTTTTGTATAAGATAGTACAACTATATATGTGCAATGCATCATGCATGGACACAAACCAATAATCCTGATGTCTTAAACATTTAATCAAAGACTTACGATTAGTACTTTTATAACGCAGATGAGGGATTAACTTGAATAATCTTGGTTGATACATTGAGCTACAATTTAAATCCGACAACTGAGATTTGACGATGGACGACCATATAGAATTCATGTTGTTGCTTTAAACTGGGATTCTTTGCTATAACATTACAATTGGTCAAATTTGATTTTGAATTGAACAATGCATATGCTCTTTATTAAGAGTGTACAAAGAACATATTAATCTGGATAGTAATACAGATATATTTATTTTAAAATAAAATTATTCAATAATTAACTAATATGAAAACGCCATTAAAGCAGGCTATTAAACAAAATTAATTTCAACTTACTAGAGAATGACATTCCCTCAAAACAAAACAAAAAATTACTAGAGAAGGACATCACGTGTTTAATCAGAAGAAACAATGAACTAAAAGAGGTAGTTGATTCAACTACTAGAAGGAAAATATTTTCTAATTCTATATAGGATGTCTTTTTGTTGGTGATTTCTAAAATAGTGGAATCGTTTTAAAACCAAAAACTGTAACTCTTTACTAAGAGTTGTAACTCTTCATAATAATCATTCATATATATATATATATATTGGAACATTTTGTAAAGAGGTGCTTAATGAACTTTAGCATTGATTTAAATGCATATGATTATAGGAGAATGCTAACCAGTGCCCTAAGAGCATTGGTTAAACAACCAAAATAAGCAAGTTTTTAATAAAAAATAGTGTAATTATTACTTGTTCAACTGTGTAACAGCTTACATTTCCAAGACAAAATTTCTACTTATAGATTTCTTAACCATTACTCTTATGACACTGGTTAGCAAGACCCGTGATTATAACATTTAACAAATGGGTGCTTAATGAACCTTATCATTGATTCAAGTGTATATGATTATAACCTTAGGCAAAAAGGTGCTTACTGAACCATAACATTGATTCAAGTCAAAATGATATTTTGCTTGAAATTCATTTACTTTGATGTTAATTTGAACATGAAATAATATGCATATAAGTGATGACGTATTATGAAATATTTGGTGTTCTAAATGCATGTGTATTATCTAAAAGTAATTTATCTATGTTAGATTTATCATATGATATTTAGATCAATACATGTATGATTCAGAAATAATTCAAGTACGGAATTAGATAAGTATTTTGGATAAATACGTGACTATGTTTTAAATGGTTTGAAAATGATGGGGTAGCACTTTTATCTTATTTTAACATTTGTTTATTTCTTATGTTTGGACATCGATTGATTTGGTTGTAATATTGATTGTATTTTGTTCACTCCGTGACTGTTATGGCACACCTTGTACTATAATAATTACGGTGTTAGTGTTCTATATTTCATTTTTGCCTGTTAACAAAAAAACATTTGTTTATTTCTTTATGATAATTGCGAAAGTAATTTTATAACGTGGACACACATAATTACAATGTTTCATGAATGAAATGGTGTACATTTTTGTGACAATTATGCTGGTTTTCAATGAGTGTATTTGGACTAGTTTCTATATGCACTTTTGATTTCACATTTGGGTACACTACTCATTTGTATTTTGGATGTGTTTTGTGTTGTAATCCTTGGCATAGAAAGGGTTTAAGAATCATGTAATAAGGTGCTAACGAGAAAGAAAATATGACCATTAGATATTTGGTAGTTTCCTCTTTTGATATAGTTTGATTATATTATTATTTTGTGCATGAAGTTGATTTAGAATTTATGAATTCTTATTATATGTGCACGTCGAATATGAAAGTAAAATTTGGGTGTTTTGAATTAATGTAAGTTGACATATGTTCATGGAGGAAACTTATAGAGAATATTAATGATTTTGACTCTTGTTTATTTTTCTATGTGATTGTTTATTGAAATTTAACATTTAACAAAACTTGAATTTAACACAATAGATTTATGACATATGTATTAGTTATATGATAACTAAGATCAAACTGTTTGTGATATATTTAATTTTATGTAGAGTAAATGACTTACATGTTTAAACTCATCTTATGATGTAAAAATTGGTTATGATATTCTTTTATGATCATGTTTTATTTTGCTATGTATGTTTAATGCATTCAATGTATGATATATCTTGACCAAATATAGAAGAAAAATTGAATTTCAAATTGAAATGCATGTGAAGTAAATTAATAGCAAAGGTGTAATGATATAAAAGTTTGTCTATTAGTAAAATATACTCGAATTGACAATAGTGTCATGGTTTAATGATAGTAGTTGAATACTATCAAGAGTATATAAGTTGATCCATATCCATAGCTATGAAAATGCAAAATTTATGTGAAGAATTGAATATTCAAAGTTTTTAAAAGTTAAAAGAAAATTTTGCAATTATTTGACGAAATGATTGACAAGGATGTACTGTCTTTGGAAATGATGTTGAATACATTGAAGACATTACTAGGGATGTGGTACAAACCCAAATCTAATTGACAACCAATGGTGGAAACTCAACCCACACTTGAGTAGCTTCAAGTCTTGGGTTCAATGGTGAAAACACACTATTAGAGTGATTGCATTACTTGACAATAGATACATCCCAAGGGATAAAAATACTTGGACCATAAGAAGAAAAAAAGGTAGGATGAGAGTTTTCTCTTAATAGACATATAACATATATTTGCTGGAATGAATACTTATGAGCCATTTCCGATATAATCTACCTTTATGAGAATGAAGTTTGGCCGTTTCACGGCGTTCAATGGTTTGACTTTAAATTCTAATTAAAAGGGATATATGACACAAGACATTTTTAATGTGTCATTTTACAAGTCTCTTTATCAATGATATCGAAATTCTTTGTGTAAGTTATGCACACTTGTTCTAATGAATAGTTGATTCAAAGTTTGTCTAACATACTCCTTCCATTACTAATTATAAACAAATTTAACTTTTTAGGTTTATTCAATTAATAATGTATGTGATTTATATTATGGATCACATATATCATTAATTGAATAAATCTAAAAAATTAAATTTACTTAAGTGAAGGAGTAAGTGTTTATAGTCAATGACAATGAACTAATCAGATTCAAAATCACCGGTATTTCTTAATAATAATAATAATAGTCAACAGTCAAATAATTTTTTAGCGATAATTCCAAAGAAACACTTATTTATTGTCCTAATAATACAAGTCTGAGGAGGGAGTCTGTCTATATTAGAAGATATTATGTACTCAAATATATTATTATATGATGATGATGGTACCATTCAATCAGCGCATGTTATTTCTTCTCTTTTATGTCCTTTCACACCTCCTTGTCTTTTCTCTGCTTTTTATTCTCTCTTTCTCGGAATTTCTATATATTGTCCCATAAACACTTCTTCTATTCCATCTCAGATATATCTTTGCACTAGTACAAACTTTCTCAAATTCACAAAAATAAACATGAACAAAAAACTAATTTTTTTGTAATAATGAAAGAATAAAAAGCAGAGTTGGAAATAAGATCATAAATTGGTTCAGCATCGTAATAAGATCATAAATTGGTTCAGATATGGAATAAATTTCATTTCATTACTGAAAAAGAGTGATGACAATAAATCGAAAAATTAAAAGGAAAATAGTTTACCAGTTATAATATGGATTGTAACGATGCAACAATTGTTTCTCATTTTCAATTTGCTGATGATACTTTAATTTTGGGAGGAAAATCCTAGGCTAATATTCATGCAATGCGCGCCAATCTTCTTCTTTTTGAAGCTCTGTCGAATTTGAAAGTTAATTTCTTGAAGAGTCTTTTGGTGGGTGTGAATGTCGCAAATTATTGGCTAGCAGAAGCGGCAATGGTGTTGAATTGTAAGGTTGGGTCCATCCCCTTTGTGTATCTGGGCTTGCCTATTGGTGGTAATGCGCGTCGCTTGTCCTTTTGGGAACCGATTGTTAACCGTATTAAAACTAGACTGACATGGTGGAATTCGAGACATCTATCTTTGGTTGGTCGCCTGGTTTTGCTGAAGTTTGTCCTGTCATCTATGCTTGTTTGTGCTCTTTCTTTTTTCAAGGCTCCGGCAGGTATCGTCTCCTCTGTTGAATCTATTTTTAATTGATTTTTTTTTGGAGGGGGGAGGGAGTGATGATCACATGAAAATTTCTTGGGTGGACTGAAACACTGTTTGCAGGAGTAAGTAGGTTGGTGGGTTGGGGGTTATGAGAATTAGGGAGTTTAATATTGCTCGGTTAGGTAAGTGGTGTTGGCGGATATTGGTGGATAGAGATAGTTTATGGTTTAAAGTGTTGTCGACACGTTATGGAGTAGAGAGGGGGTGGCTGTTGTGTGGTGACCGTAAGTCTTCTTTGTGGTGGCGTGATATCCACGCCTTGAGTGGGGAGGAGTGGTTTTGTGATAATGTCAGCTGGTCGGTTGGGAATGGGAGTCATACCCTTTTGTGGGCGGATGTGTGGCTTGGTGGGGTGTCGTTTAGTGTTAGGTTCAATAGGTTATTTGACTTGACGATGTTCATAGGGGAGTCTGTTTCAAAGATGTATCGGTTAAGTTGCGGGAGGAGGGAGAAGCGTGGAGGTGGAGGCGGAGGTTGTTTGCGTGGAATTGGCTTGGAAACAACAATTCAATCACAAAACAACAAAGGGATGATAACAACTATGCTTATAATCGAAGTTTAACAAAAAAAAACTAACAATTCAATCACAAAACAGCAATGCAATAGGATGATAACAACTTACTTGATTTTGTGCTTGGAATTGGCTTGGAATAATTTAACCTTGTCAAAATCGCACCTAAGGATGTAGAAACTGTAACAATAGAGTTTTGAAAACTCCTGTGACGTTCTGTTTTTATAACATCGCCTCGAAAGTTAACTTCGGCAGTTAACTACCGAAGGTTGTTTTCGTAATTTATATGTGTTTTTCGGCCTTATCAAATATGTATACAACAATTTTCTAGAAGTGAAGTGAAGTGAAATGGTCCTCCTAATTCCTATGAAATCTATTTATGTGGTGGATGTGTGACCACGCAAGCGCTCGTTAGAGTATCACTATCACCATCTCTACTTATCGGAGACAACAAAAGATAGTCTTTCTTTTGCGAGATGGTTATAGTAGTAGATTATTTCAACCTGTTTATTAATTAAAAATTAGAATAATGAATTAGGGAACTGTGTGCATAATTAATTAAAGAGCAGTTATGTTTTAAGCTGTTGCATTTCTAGAGTTGTAACTTTGTTCTTTATCCAAATCATGCACATGTTTGGTTAGTGAATAAATTTTGCTTTTAAAAAAAAATTAAAGAGCACTTAAATTAAACACCTTCAAATTTTCATAATCATTAGACATCATATTTTACCTCTCTCTTCTTTTCACATTACTAACTCATCACACTATTAATTCATTGTCTTTCTCTTTCAAAGTGTAGGTTTATTTAAGTTATTACTTCCTTTGTACTGTTTGATAATCCTAATAAAGAATCCTTCAAATTTTGTGTCGGCTAAAAGATTTTGGTTATTGTCTGTTCAGAAAATATCACATTTCTTTGGTGGTGCATGTTAAATATATATGTGCATGTTAACTATAATGAGCTGTGAGTTATTAGGTGAAATTGATCGGAGTTCATTGTCAAAAGTTATGCAAATTGATTCTCAAGAATCTTTTCTTGTTAAAAGTTGCCTTGATATATTATTATTATTATTGAGTAAGTGAATATTGACTATTGAGTGAGTAATTAGTAATTTAGGACTACAATAAAAAAACCTTGTACCAAAAAAACAACAACTTGTCACCTCTATCTAATGGGAGTAGTAAGGAGCATGTCAATTGTCAGCTAATTTGACATTGGACCCAAGAATTTGAGGACGTAACTGTGAAGGGTCATTATAGAGTTCAAAACTCGCCAATCATTCCAAGATACTCCCTAGAAAGAAAGAAAAAAAGTCATTTTTTGTACGCTGCAAGTAGTGATAAAGAGAGGACATATGAAGGAACTTGAAGTAAACAATTTTAACCAAGTACAAAGGTTGATGATGAAGTTTTGCGAGCCAATGAAGCCAAGTTGATCCCATATTCACATGGCCTTGATTATTTATCAATATAACCACATTTGGCCTTACATTCTAAAGTGACGATTAGAAAATGACGATTATTTTGAGACTCACTGTCTATTAGTAGATTGAATAATTGATTTTTTTATTTATTATAAATTTAAGGCTTAATAGCAGTATTGACCCTGTAAGTATCCAGAAAGTTGTGATTTTGACCCTCTAACAAAATAAAATACAATTCAATCTCTTAAGTATTGCGCCTTCTGCAGTTTTGGCTCCAGACCAATTTTGACCAAGTCAATGCGTGTGTAATTTTTTTTAATTATTACAAAAAATAAGAAAATAATTATTTTTTATTTTTTAATAAAAAATATTAAAAAATAAAAAATTACACATATGACGTCCACATTAGCATTGATTTGGTCAAAATTCACTTGGGGCCAAAACAACAAAATGGACGGTACTTAGAAGGCTGGATTGTATTTTATTTTGTTAAAGGATCAAAATCGCATCTTCCTGAATATTTAGGGGGTCAAAACTGCTATTAACCTACATTTAACTGATCAAAACGATAAGCACCGAATCTCATGCGAATGTGTTAGTTTTTTTTTTTTTATTTGTAAACATAATGCAGAGAGAAATTATCCCTGAAAGTGTAGTTTAGTAGTATGAGTTGGAATGCTTAAAGAGCATCTAGAAGTAGGTCCAAGGTTCAATATTCTAACAAATTTCTGCTATCCTAACAAACTATTTATAGAAAAAACAGAATAAAAAGATACACCTTAGAACGTGTAGCCTCTGCTTTGAGACATAGAGTGAAACAGAATAAGCCTAATAGAATTGTGATAACAAGAAAAGCTCCTGTTTTGCTACTCAAATCTGTTCTACTTCTTGGTTCAAGGTCTGCATGAGTGAGAGAGAGCTCCTAAGCGAGAAAAGAAGAAAAGGATATGTAAATTTTAGTTGTAATGGTATATAAATATGAAAAACAAGGGAGCTTTCTACAAATGCTTGGAGCATAGGTTGCTTAAGGCCAAAGATTCCAACAGTGTGAAATTCTATACTAGGAATACCACAAGGGATATTGTTAATTAGCACCATAAGGTAATCTTTGTGAAGTTGTGACTTATGAGTGATGAAGACAAAGATAGTGCCAATGTTTTATGACAAAGCAAATACGTTTACATTACAACTTTTCACTCATAAAGTTGAGTGTGCCTTTTTATTTCAAAAAAAAAAAAAAGTTGAGTGTGCCTTTCAATTAATTCTGTTTTTCTAATCCCTAAGTATTAACAAAAAAAAAAGGTAAAGTTGTTTTTGCATAAGGTAGTACAGCTATATATGTGCATTATGCATGTACACAAACCTATAATCCCAATGTCTATTTCTTTTTTCTGAGGGACTATAATCCCAATATCTTAAACTTAAACATATAGTCAAGGACTTACAATTGGTTTTACAATGCACATTTTTTTTCTTAATATTTTTTTTATAATGCATATGAGAGACTCACTTGAATAATCTTGATCTTTTGATTGAGCAATTTAAATCGGATAACTAAGATATATGATTCGACAATGAACGACCATAGAGAATTCAAGTTGTTGATCTATACTTGGATCCGTTGCAACAACAATACAGTTGGTCAAATTTGATTTCGATCCGAACAACTTCGAAGCTCTTTACTAGAGGTGTACAAAGAACGGGTTAAGTTGGATCGTGTTTGTCCCTAACCTAACTCAATATTAGATCGTCTCAATATTTTAGATCCAAACCCGATCATAAGTTGTTAAAATCCAATAATGTGCCAGTTCAATAATTACTAGACGATGAAAAGATAAGATCACATTGGTCCAAAAACATTTAACTTAATAAACATTTTTGTTTTGTCAACAAGTAACTCATATGATAACGCCATTAAAGTAGTCTGTTAAACAAAATTAACCAACAAATGACCAAAATTTTGTTATTGGGCATTCAAACATGTTTCGAATACCGAACAATTACTTTTAACTTGTTAGATGACATCCTTTAAAAAATGAAAACTTGTTCGTGGACAAAACAAATTTCAAATTAGGTTGTAGTTAAGGTATATAATACACTCACTCATTTTCCAATGTCAAGTCAAAAGAAACAATCCCTTCCTCAAGCAGGTCAAGACTTTGAATATACTTTTGTCTCCAATTTTATTTAGTTTAGGGTGAGACTGAGATCTGACCTAAAGCTTTCGGGTCAGGTTTTGTACACTTCTGCTCTTTACAATGGAGGTGTTGTATTATTAGAAGATGAATAAAGAAGAATAAGTCACTTGCTAACAAAAGAAATGTTTGAGTTTAAATTTTTTTCATTTAAATTATTAATGGTTTTTCAGATACTAATTAAATTTAATGATGGTAAATAAAATCAAGGTCTCAAGTCAACACCACCAGACCAACTTAAATGAGTTAATTTTAGAGCTATGCTAAATGATTGTAGACAATTATTCTCCTTGCACCTTAAAACTCTTATGTTTAATTTATTAGAAGACAAATCAATGAGACAGCTCACACATTATCAAGTTAAGAGAGGTCGTATTCCTAACAGGTGTCCATAATTTGGGCCACATCCATATCACATATATCCGCAATGAAAAGAATTTTGATTCTATAATTTGGCCACTTTCCTATATATACCTTAAAAATTTGACCTATAAGACCAAATTAAAGGATCAAACTATACACTACAAATTTATAGACAAGTATAGCTTTTGTTAAAAGGAGAGTTGGAACTACAGGTAATAATAGATTATCATTTTGACTCTATTGTTTTAGGGTTCTCCCTTGCAACAGTTGTGATATGTCTTTGAGGTGATCTTGGTGGAGAAGCAAAGTAAGTAGAAGCTTCTACAACCTCTCTTCCAACAGTTGCTACCACCTCTGACATTCTTTGTGCACGAAGTACTGTTAGGTATAAACATGCAGCTGAGAAGACTGTTGTTAAAGAAAATACCCCAGCAGCTGAGAACAAACCTTCTCTGATGGTATAGCAATTTGTTCTAGGTTTAGACCAATTCTTTAAATGGCCTGATTCTACACTAAGTCCTGCCAATAACAAAATTTCCGCAACTGCGAAACAGATCCTGCAACATACAAAAAGTGTTAAAAGTTATATTAATACATACACTTCAAATTGAACGTGTGTCTAGTCTCCAACGCGTGTTACGTTTTAGTATTTAAAACTATACCAATGTCGACATATTACAGTAATTCTTAAGTTAAGTTCATAAATTTTGGCAATGAAGAAGGCAGTGCTTTTATCCTCTTTTTCTAAGAGTTTCTATATTTTGTCCCATAAATTCTTCTTATACTCTGTCTCAATACATCTATTCAGCACTAGTAAAAACACTCAATAAATAAAGAACAAAATATGTTTCTCTTACCAAGTTGTAATGTAGAAAAAACCAGCCAAGCATATTAAGGACTTGACAGAAGAAGAATCATTATCCCAATCAAGTAAAGAAGGTGGTGATTTACTCACTGCTATCAACATGTAAGTATGCTCCATAACCAAGGCAATTGCTAGTCCAAGAAAGGCACAAGCAGAACATAACAAAGGCACTTTCCCATTACCATTGTAAGCACATTCATATTTATCTACCTTCACTTTTCTATCTTTGTCCATAATCCATGTTACCTATCATATCAACCAAACCAAATTGTATTATAGTTCATGAAAATTTATTGCACCTCCCTCCCTATCATTTTGGTGGTATGGTAACTGCTATTTTTTATTTTTTTAATTTAACTTATCGAAACGACAAATGTTGAATCTCAGTTGATCGTGTTAGTTTTTTAATTTGTAAACATTATAAATAGAAGGAAAAAAAAATTCCCCAAAAAGTGTAGTTCAATAGTATGAGTTGGAATGCTCGGTAATTTAGACGTCGGTCCAGGTTCGATTTATTAACAAATTTCTCTTCCCCTAATAAATTAACCACCAATATTTGTTTATAGAAAAAACATAATAAAAAATTGTACCTGGGAACGTGTAGCTTCAGCTTTGAGACATAAGATGAAACTGAATAAGCCTAATATAACTGTGATAACAAGAAAAGCTACTGTTATACTACTTAAATCTGTTTTACTCTTTCTTGGTTCAAGGTCTGCATGTGTAACTGCCATTCTCTCTATAAGACCCTTTTCTTTTGAGGGCTCACACAAGAAAGAGACAATTCTAAGGGAGAAAGGAAGAAGAGAGAATTAAACATAGTTCAAATGGTATAAATATGACAAAAAAGGAAGAGTTCTTGAATTGCTTGGAGCAGAAGTTGCTTAAGGCCAAAGATTCCAACCGTGTGAAATTCTATACTAGGAATACCACAGGGGATATTATTAATTAGCACCATATGTAATCTTTGTGAAGTTGTGACTTATGAGTGATGAAAACAAAGATAGTGCCTATGTTTTATGACAAAGCAAATACGTTTACATATTATAACTTTTCACTCATAAAGTTGAGTGTGCCTTTCAATTAATTTTGTTTTTTTATTCACAAGTATTAACAAAAAAAGGTAAAGTAGTTTTTGCATAAGATAGTACAAGTACAACTATATATGTGCATCATGCATGGACACGAACTAATAATCCCATTATCTTTTAACATTCGGCCATAGATTTACAATTAGTTGTATAATGCATATGAGGGATTAACTTGAATAATCTTGATCGTTTGATTGAGCTACAATTTAAATCAGACAACTGAGATTTGACTTAACTATGGACAATCGTGGAGAATTCAAGTTGTTGCTCTAAACTCTAATCCTTTTGTAAGAACAATACAATGGGTCAAATTTGATTTCAAACTCAACAATGCATAAGCTCTTCACAAGTTGTGTACAAAGAATGGGTTAGGTCGGATTGTGTGGCCCTCCCCCGACCTCAATATTAGATGATATGGTAAGGGTTATCTTTCAATTTAACAACCGATCCTGAGTTCAAATCCAATCTTGGGAAGTAAGTGGTGTTAAATCCCTTGAGGGACAATTTTGTCACTCATTGAGTTCCTATCTGACTCAATCAATTACTTTGTTCAATCGCGCGTAAAAGAAATATGATCTCTATACACTCACAAACACACGCTCATTTTTCAATGTCAAGTAAGAAGAAATATTGAACTAAAGTAACTAATTTGAGGGAGGAAAATATTTTCTATTTCTATATAAGATATTTCCTAGATTGGATGAGCCATTTTATATCAAAATAATACAATGATGTGAATATGACATGAGCTAATGAGAATAACTCTCTAATTCACTGAAGTTATTTATCCCAACTAGAAATATTGTCGAGTTAGCTAAAATACATGTATAGATTTATTATGGAGAACAAGTTTGCTATTATTAACTTCGTATATATTAGATCAATTGGCAGAGACGTTTTGATAGATATTCTTTGATGAAAGAAATTTGTGTCTCCATCATTGTGTGTAAAATATGTACGAACAGAGCCCGTGGATATGAATATAAAATTGTAAAACATCGAAGGGATCGAAACACAAGCCATCTGAAATTAACAAGTGATAGAAATCCAACTATTGTGATTGGAGATCCCATAATGAAGGTTTAATGTGGTAAGAACAAGTCATGGATTAGTTCTGTTGGCACTAAATTTATTTTATCTCTTTCCTATGGTGTACTTGAGATATTGCTAGACACTGCATTATTGAAAGGATGTATGATTTGCTGTATACACTCTGTGCTCGTGATTTTCGGGTATCAAAATCATTGATAGGATTTGAACCTTGAATCATTGAACTCTCAACTTTTATTCGCGGGAAGGGAAAAAAGTGAGTAAAAAACCCTTATAGACCTTGGATTCGGAGGTTGGTTTCGATTGGGGAAGGTGTTAGGCACCCGAACCGACTATGGTATCCCATAGGAACCTTCTACCTATTCTCTAATCTTGCGCTAAATTGATTTTTACTTATATTAAAAAGTTAAGAGTTAAAGTGAAAGAAGGGAGAAAGAAGAAGCATGTTTTTGGTTATTTTTATTGATTTGGAAGGGTCGAAACCCTTTGCCTACTTACCCAAATAAATCGGGATCAAAATCAAGTAGTTCGGCTTAAGAACTTATTTGATGAGTTGAATTGATTTTAATATTTTATTTTTTTTTTGAAAAGATTTTAAGAAGAGATGAGAGGCCTCAAGGCATGAGAAGAAAATACGATGAAGTTGGTTAATTTTAATTGTACGAAATCCATGTCTAATGTGGATATTAAATTAATTAACATTTGATTAAGGAAAATAAAAAGAAAATCACTTGGATTACATACCAAGGTTTACTTAAAATAAAATTGAAATTGACTTGATTGATTTTTTTGAAGAAAATATTTTTCTAAACTGACGACGAAATCGCGTAACGACGGAAAAAATAAATAAGCGTAAAGCGATAAATAAAGTGGTGTGTCGGTGCGCGTGTCAGTGCGTGTGCCGGTTACATATTACATACCCTAAATACATTCTATGGTCTTAAAAGAGAAAAAAAACGCGAAAATAAATTACACCAATTTCCTAATTACACACTAATCCAAAAATAAAATAAATGACAAGAAAAATTGAATATGCATATGATATTTAATGAGAATTATTTCTATAAACTAAAATGCAATTTTAAACACATTTAAGACAACAAGACCATAAAATGCAAATATATGAAATAACCCTAAATGCAAAGTAACACACATTAAAAAAATGCATGAATTTTTTTTAAAAGGTTTAAATGAATAAAAATTATATGAAAGGGAGATTAACTATGAACTAAGCAAAAAAATGCATGATGTTAAAATTAAGACATAAATAAAAAAAATGCATGAAACATGGTTTAAACATCATATGAATTAATTAATTAAAATAAAAGAAATGCATGAAATTAAAAATAAAGTTACTACAAAAACAGAGGGGGTGCAGAAAGCCAGAAGGGGGGGTGAATATAGCAAACAGTAGAAACAAAGGGCTTGGGTATGGGTATGGAGCTGGGCATGGGTACTGGGTACTGGGTCGACCCACCCAGCTCCCCTTAATGAATATAAAAGCAAAAACCCATGTTTTCTTTCCCATTTTCTTCCTTCTTTCTCACTCTAACAATCTGAAAACTTTTTCTCTCTTCTCTCTAAAAGAGAGCTCCTCACCGGAGAAGAAAGGTAGGGGTGGCGTACGGTGGTTGGCACACCTCCGGCGCGGTGGTCGGCCGTAGCGCCGCCGCGCCGGAGTTCTAAACCCCTTTTTTTTTTAAAATTTTTTACGCCAATACCTTCCTTTCATCATCCTCTACATAGATCTACACTTAGAGTTTTAAAAATAAAGCACAAAAAAGCTAGATCTACAAATGAAGTTTACAAAAAAAAAACAAAGAAAAGCTTATGAAACTACCTCTTATCTTCGGATTTCCTTTCGGTTTTGGCCTTTGTGTTGCTTATTCTTCTTTGATTCGGTTTCGTTCCTTTCTTCTTCTCTTCTTGGTTCGGATTCTTCTTCCACTTTGTATGTGCCTTGCCTTGCGTTTTTGTTCTCTTGGATGCGGATTTGTTGTGGTTTAGCCTTGCGCTTTGGTTTTGGTTGCCTTGCGGATTTCGGATTTGTGGTGCTTTTTTTGTGTTGTTTTCGGTTTTGCCTTTGTTGACGTTGGTTGTTTGTGAGTTGGTGCTGGTATGGTTCTGTTTGGTTGTTGTTTGTGATTTGTGTTGGCCGAATTTGATTTGGGTGATTATTGTTTCGGATTTGGTGGATTTGGTGTTGTTAGGGTTTGGATTTGGTACTGTTGGTATGGATTTGTGTTGGCTGTGTTGGTTCGGATTTTTCTCTTTTCTCACTGATTTCTGTGATCGTGCTTGAGTTTGTCACCGAATGGTGATGAACTCGCACTTGAATTGCAGAAAAAAATGGTTCAATGATGATGGTTCTTTGATGAATCACTGAGAATCATTTTTTAAAAAAAAAAAAATTTGTTCTTGGTGTTCTTGGTGAAAAAGGTTTTTTGATCTGTTTTCTTGTTTTTTGATTTTTGAAATCTGTTTCTTGTGTATTGGAAAGTGTACCTTCTGCATTAACTCTGCCACACCCTTAATCACCTGACGCACGGAAATGACCAGAATACCCTTGGTGGAAACTTGGGGAAAAAGTTGAATAGGACCAATGATACAATGACAAGTGGACAATGACTAAAAAATAAATAAATAAATAAAAAGACAGATAAATAAATAACAACACATTAAATAAATGGAAAAATAAATGACTAAATAAATAATTAATAATTAAAAACGAAAAAACAAATAATAAAATAAAATAAAAGTCCCGTCGGAACCAAAAATGAGGTATTTTAAAATACCTCTCTGCCGAAATTTCGTCTGATACGACTGAGATTACGCGGCTTTTTACGTTAATTAAAACGATAAATCAACGACGTGAATGAAATAAACTTTATGAACGCAAACGCTACGCTACGCTAAAAAACGCACAAAACGCGAGTACAAATTACGGAAACGATACGCGCGCGATATTAAAAATAAACGACGAACGAAAAGTAAATGCGACCACAAGTACGAACAAAAACAGATTATTACGGGAATTCGCGCGCGAACAGACGACTGGAAAACAAACAACGTACGAATAAAACTAAAATAAATCGGTCAAAAATTAGGGTACGACACACTCGATGAAATTTTCTTTATGGGTGTCGAGTGGAGCAACTTGCATGAGATCTTAGTGAAATCTCTAGAGAACTCATAAAAATCAAGCGCACACATGACCTATTAGCGCACAACATCGTAACAACAAGTATTTTGGGATGTGACATGATGGGATTGAAGAATCAGCAACTGTCATCATTCAAGAATTAACAGCTATCAAGAAAACACGATCTTTTTCTGTTGTTTGATGGTGGAAAGGTAGTGATTGAAATGGAAGAGTTGAAGTCCATGAGATTGAAGAGTCAGCCCCTACCCATACAAACAGTTCTTTTTCTCGTGGTGGAAATGGAATGGTAACGATCGAAAGAGAATGATTGAACTCCCTAACAGGGTGAATAACCTTGACTCGCAAGTTAACCTTGATGTTAGTTTCCTTGGTCATGTTATTTCAAGAGGTGGAATAACGGTGGATCCGTCTAAGGTTGATGCGGTATTGGAGTGGGAGACTCCTAAGTATGTTTCTAAGATTCAAAGTTTTCTTGGTTTGACGAAATTGACTTGTAAGGGACAAGATTTTGTTTGGGATGCTAAGTGTGAATAGAGTTTTCGGGAATTGAAGGTTGACTTCTGCGCCATTATTGATTTTGCCGAAGGTGAGTGAAGTTTGTTGTGTATTATGATGCTACTAAGATGGGTTTGGGTGGAGTGTTTATGCAGAGTGGTCAGGTTGTGGCATATGCGTCGAGGCAGTTAAAAGTTCATGAGAGGAATTATCCGACCTATGATTTGTAATTGGCAGCTGGTGTGTTTGTGTTTAAGGTTTGGAGGCACTATCTGTATGGTTCGAGGTTTGAGGTGTTAAGTGATCATAAGAGTTTGAATTATTTTTTTGACCAGAAAGAGTTAAATATGAGGCAGAGAAGATGGTTGGAATTTCTTAAGGATTGTGATTTTACGTTAAGTTATCATCCAGGAAAGGCGAAAGTGGTGGCGGATGCGTTGAGTAGAAAGTCGTTGCATATGTCTGCATTGATGGTGAAAGAGTTGGAGTTGATCCAGCAGTTTCGAGATCTGAGTTTGGTAAGTGAGTTGACGCTAAGTGGTGTGAAGTTGGGAATGTTAAAGTTGACGAATAATACTTTGGAGGAAATCAAAGAAGGTTAGAAAGCGGATTTGGAACTTGTAGATCGTTTGGTGTTGATCAATCAAGGTAAGGAGAAGGATTTTAGAGTCGATGAGAATGAAGTTACGAGGTTTCGTGATCAAGTTAAACATAAAATACACAAGCTTTAAGACAAACTTACCATTTTAAATTTCTTAACATGTGCAAATTTGCACATCATAGAAAAACTCTTCTTTATATCACTTTATACCAGTTTGAATATGAAATGTTATAAGAGATTTCTTTTAATATTACTAATTTTCGTCTGATCTACAAAATTGTTGCTTGGATTCCTAAGGCTATGTTGGTAGAAAGCAAGTACAAACTTAATGTTGTATATCAACATAAAAATATATATTATGTACACTCATACTAAATTTATCTAGAATATTTAGCATGTGCGTTAAACTTAGTATTGAATACATTAACATTACAATAATAAAATTTTCTTTTGAACAAGTTATAAAATTACTTGTCTATACATCCAAAAAAGTCCCACTTACGTAAACAAAAAATATATATACATGACAAGTAACATAATTGCCAGCTTATTCTGCTTACTTCATCACATACTGCCCTGCATGCGAGCCACTTATGGATCTGAAATAAAAAATAAAAGGGATTGGGGAGAGAGAAGATGTCTCAATGAGTTCCACCTATCCTAGGTTGTAGGCAATCAAGGGGAACCTAGGATCGCCATCTGTTTCTAAACTCAACCCATTTTGGGTTTATACAGTTTTATCATGCATAACTAAGCGATCGGGGGATAACTAGGATCATTGTCTAAAATATTAATATAATTCTTATACTAATGTTGAAATCATAATCGTATTCATAATGTCTGTCATATTATGTTAGAAATGTTAGCGTTGAACATACAATATTATCTGAGTTGATTTTTCGGAATAAACCTAGGTGGAGTAACCCTGGAATTTATTATATTCCACCGCTAACCGGTAGTAATTTCAACTGGCAGGAACCCAACTGACGGGGATACCAGACTCCTCTTGTCATCGTGTGATCATCCTTACGGATAGTGCTTGTTCCAATTGGCGGGAACCTTTCCTATCCAATTGGCGGGATAGCGGGAGCCACGACTTAAACATGTTTTAATATTATAAACTGAACTGATTTCTTATAAATATGAATTAACCTCAACTCACTACTAACGGGGAGTTAGAGGATTGTAACTTAACTGATTTTCTGATAACTGAAATAACCCTCAACTCCACTACTAACGGGGAGTTAGAGAGACATATTTTATCTTAACTAACTTTTTTATAATGATAATATATCTAAATTTGATAATAAAGATGTAGTAATTCCGTCTTTTAACTTGTAATAAATGGCATAATAATCATGTTCTTGCATATTATCTTTTCCCCATAGTTAGTAACCTACCCATAATTACTTGTTCATATATAAACTATTCTTGATTGTCTCTATTGTCAATGTATGGCTTCTAAAGGTAAGCACTAATGTTGGAAAAATGCATATGCATATTTTAAAGTAACAAGTGTTGAAGTCTTGACCACTTAACCATCAATTTTCACATGAAAACAATTAATTGTTATATGGCCTGTAGTATTGAAACAAGTTTAATCAAAGAAGTAAATATTTTATGCTTTGGACATACAACAACCAACTAATATGTAGCCATGCTATATTTGAAAACAGGTTATGTGAAAGAACAAACATAACACGACTGCATAATCTTTTTTTTTTCCTCTAAAATTTGCCATGATGTAGTGACATAACTGAATGCACAATAACATTTTTCTAACCTCGGTCCTAACATAGAAGCATACACTATCAGTAAGGGTAACACTAATACATATATATATATATATTCTAAATCAACACAAAATTTGCACATTCTAACCCAAGGAGGGAACTAAAACTAAGAGGAACTCACCTTAACATTTTCTGAATTCTCTACACTCTTCTTAAACCAAAATATATGATAAAATTGCCGTGAAAGTTTTAAGTAGGAAAAAATACATTTCTCGTAGTCCATTGAAATAATGTGATTTCGTCTTAAAAGGGGGTTACGCAAAATTTACCATTTTGCTCTTTACTTAAAAATTCTAAGGATAGAATAACTGATACTGAATAATATTTTATTTTACATCGGGGTATTACACTCTACCCCTCTTAAAGAAATTTCTTCCTCAAAATTTAGAATTTACATGCTAATAACCAAGAATAATTCTTTTATACCTTACTTATTCTTCTTATACTACGGCTCCCATCAAAGTTACAATCGTCCCTTAATCATCTGAAATCTCTTACTTCTCCGGTATCCACAAAGGAAGTGTCGTTTAACAATATCAGAGTACTCCATCTTAATCTTAACATTTCCCTTATGTCCTCGAAGAATCTTCAGCATCACAGTTTACTAGCCATCATTTGGCATCATATGCTTTCTTAACAAGATTCGTTATAAAAGCTGACTTTCCTTCTTCACATGCTTCATTCCTCCAAGGCCCTATTCAGCTCTCATAAATTTGTTCCAACTGTCACATACTAGGTTGAGTTGATCAGGCTCAATTAAATATGACATTTAGAATAATCTAGAACCCAATGGTCCCAGTGCATTTTATTGAATTCTAATAACCCAAGGCATAGTCTGAATCGACCTGCTCTGATACCAAATTACCGTGAAAGTTTTAATCAGGAAAAAATACATTTCCCGTAGTCCATTGAAATAATGTGATTTCGTCTTAAAAGGTGTTACGAAAAATTTACCATTTTGCCCTTTACTTAAAAATTACAATGATGGAATAACTGATACTGAATAATTGTTTTTTTTTTACATGCGGGATATTACATATTGTATATAACATTTACAGCAATATGATAAAGGTTAGAATTATTTATATTATCCATATATATTATGTATATTTTTTGCATAAAATAATAGAATGTTACTAAATATTATGTGATTATTTATATAAATTAATTAAAGTTTTTTGTATTTCGAACATATATAATATTTATTCTCATATGACATGCATGATTTAAAGAGACTTATTTAATGTATGAAGAATGACAAAAATAAGTATTATTTGAAAGATATATTGGTCGTTAATGTTTGTAGTTGGTGTTGTTGTTCATAAATAAAATACATGGCTTCAAAAGTCAGATTTAATACACGAGGAATGAGACAAGTATGCATTATTTATACAATATATTAGTGGTTTGTGCTTGCAGTTTATGATTGAAAGAAATCAATTATGTATGATTTATCTAATATTCAAAAATAAAATTATTTACATATTGATTTTTTTTGTTTAATTAACAAAACATGTATTCACCAAGGTTCCATTGGTTTCTAAAATGATTCTTTTTGAAATTTGATTCAAATAGGTTGTGTATCAATTCACAACATTAATTATAAAATTGAACAACAACATTAAATGTTGTAATCATTATTTTCTTAGTATGATTTAAATTGTTTAATTGTAGGTTATTTCATAGCGTCTAGATCCTCTCCATTTCCAGGGGACATTTCCAAAGGAAATGGGGTTCGGCATTTTATTGCCTTACGGAATGAGACATGGCATAAGTTGTAACCATCAACAAAGATTTACAACCAATTAATATTTATAAATAATAAAATAATTTACTCAACATTCAAGAATTGACAGCTGATAAGTAAATACAGATCTTTTTCTCTTGTTGGATGGTAGAAAGGTGGTGATTGAAATGGAAGAGTTGAAACCCATGAGATTGAAGAGTCAGCACCTACCCATACAAACAGTTCTTTTTCTCGTGGTGAAAATGGAATGGTAACGATCGAAAGAGAATGATTGAACTCCCTAACAGGGTGAATAACCTTGACTTGGAAGTTAACGTTGACCCAATGGAGTTTATTTAAAAAGAAATATATGGCTATAATCTTTGAAACATTAACAATGATTATGATCACGCTACTTTCAAACATTCTCAAACTATTTGTATACAGTGAAAGTAAAATTTGTTAAGATTTTATTGTTTTTCTCCCAATTATTTTTTGGTTTGAATTCTTGCATTCTTTATATCCCTCTACGCTAGTTGCAATGTTAAAGGTTATAAGAGATTTCTTTTAATAGCACTAATGTTTGGTCTGATCTACATAGTTATTGCTTTACAGAATTGTTGTTATACGCCTGCACTGTAAGGTGTTGGTAGGAAACAACTAAAAACTTAACGGGATATCTTCAGTGGAAGATATTTTTTAGCTATGTCTTTTGTTATATGGCCAATATTTTGAAAAAATAATGAATAAACTTGGAATTTTTGTACTATATTGATGTATTAGATCTGATTGATAATGTACATATTTTGGATTTGTTTAAAAAAAAAATCTATTTGTATGTGTGAACCATTTAAAAGTTGTTTATATATGTAGTTAAATTTTAGTTTTTCGAATCGCATAGTTAATAAGTTATATACTATTGTTAGTTTGTGTGTGTCATGCTTAAGTTTTTTGTATGTATTTGTTTATTTTAAAATATTATATAATATATTTTAAAATCTAACTCAACACAAATAACGGAAAATACTCAGTTTAGTTTAAGTAACTCACTCAAATGTGTATTTGATCAAAATATCATCTGCATATTTTTTATACAACAACCTATAAGGAAACATATCAAACAACCACAATGACTATTATGAAATCTTGTACACAATAAGGTTGGACGGGGATAATACTATATCGACAACGTTGAATCTTGTACACAATAAGGTTGGACGGGGATAATACTATATCGACAACGTTGACATCACACAAGAGGAGATGATTGAGTGGCTTGAGAGTACTATTTATCAACATTTGAGTTTGAGAAGACTGGTACATTGTGGTAAGAACTTCACACTACCCGTTCTACTATTTTTTTGCTATATTGGAGAGGAATATGACACTATGGTGATGCGGTCGAATGCTTGCGGTGATGCGGTCAAATAATTCTTGTAAATATTCCGCGTTGGTGTATAATTTCCAAATTATTTAGTGTTGTTTTAACTAGGCGGTTGAGTAGGAACCGACTACTCATTGTTGGGTATCTTTGTCTGCTCTGCATCGTCATATTATACCTTACTTTACTTATCTTACATAAATGTTTCAATTTTCATGAAACACTTGTATAATCAGGGTTATTGTCTATTGTTGGTAAAAAAAAGTCTTCCCTCATGATCAGAAACCACCAAAATCCTTTAATTATACTCGATAAAACTATATTATTTTTAATTTTGTGGGTTAAATGACCAATTACAACTAAATCATTATCAATTATAATTAAATGGGGATTTTGTCTTAAAAATTGATAACAATTTTTTAAATTAAAAAGATGGATTCCATATTCTCATTTAAAAAAACTATGATGAGAATCTATGTCTTAAATATCTAAAACGATTTTATGTTTTTTAAATTTGAAAGTACAATCACATGTTCAACGTAAAAAATAAATTGTCCTTATAATCTAATTTGTTTAAACTACTAATTTTTTTTTTCGTATTTTGTAAAATATAAAAAAATAAGGATTAAATATGTTTTTAGTCCCTATAAATATATCAATTTTTCGTTTTAGTCCCTCTAAAAATTTCATTCAACTTAGTCCCTATAAAATATTCAATGACTACTTTTGGTCCCTATTTTTAAAGTAATTTTTGTATTTTTTTAATGAAATTGTGCATAAATGTGTAGAATATTGTAAAAACAATTCAAAAAAAAATTAAATATGAATTTTTAACCGTCAAAAATATAAAAATTTATATTAAATTCATGTTTTGTCAAAAAATTCTAATTTTTGTTGTTGTAGAGATTCTTATAATATTATGAATTTTTCTGCAAAATTTCATTCAAAAATATGAATTGTACATATGAGTTTACTTTAAAAGAGGGACCAAAAGAGAAGATGGAAAATTTTTGAGGGACTAAAAGTTGAAGAAATTTTTTAGAAGGACTAAAACGAAAAATTGACATATTTATAGGGATCAAAAGAGCGCTTTAGCTTGCTGTGATATGCAGGGAGTTGATGGTACATGAACTCGCTTTCGTGTTGACGAATGGTCCAATCACCACACTAAAGACCTTTGTATTTTCCGCTTTGGTCGACCTACACTTTTGTGTGGATTACTGGGTTAGGTTTATGTCCCCCAATTTTTTCTTTGTATTTCTTTTTCCTTTTTTTAATAATATATATGAGCATCTGACAAAGATTGGAATCTGTAAGACTTTGTCTTTCATTCCTTTTTCTATGTTAGTGTGTCATTGCCTTATAAAAAAAATATCAAAAACATATTTAATCCAAAAAATAATAAACTCAAATCTACTCATAATATAATAAAACTAATGCCCTTCATTTTTTTCTTCCTATTATATAGTTTTCCTATTAAACAGTATTTTGAATATAAAATAAATAAAAATTTAATAGAAACACTAAATTAATTTTGATATTTTTAAAATATTCAAGAATTTTTAAAATTTTATCACATCGATTTTCTCGTATAGGAACATAATATTTTTTTTTATAAAGGTATAAGCGCATAAAATTCGCAATGGGTGCGTTGCAAATATTTAATAGATTTTTGTGTTTAAAATAAAAAATATTTAATAAAATCTTCTAATTTTTATTTAATATCTTTAATGATTTTACAATATTAAAAATCTAATTATTTTTTATATAATTACCCGAATGTTACGTGAAATAAAGAGAAATAATGTTACAAAGATATGACACATTTTGAAGTAAAATAGAGCACAACAAATTTACGCATTAGGTTGCCTACACGGCTCATCGAGGCATGGCATAATCATTGTTTGTTTTTAAGGATTTATCCCCTTCATAAGGAAAAAAACCCTCATAATAGAACATGCTTTTCTCAAGTATAAATGATAACAAAGTTTTAAAACAAGTCAACTTTATCTCAAAGATCACAGAAGATGTAACCCATAAAAGAAAATTGGAAGATAGGAAAATATGTGTTATATGTTTATTTCTCTTTTGTGAGTGTTGGTTTCTTGTATTCTCTCTATATATATCACCAATGTTACTGACTGCAAATAATATATAGACATGCCGTTCTTTAGAAGATAAAAAATAAAGATGGAACGTGTGAGTGGTGGTAGTTCCTAATAGAAAATAAGTATGAAAGGCATGTTCCTTCAGAAAAAAAAAAGTATGAAAGGCATGTGTAGAATAAAATAGGGATAGTATGTTGCTGAATAGAAGAAAGTAAGCTTTGACCGAGCAAAAGTAAGTTTAATAAAAAAGAACTTGGTCGTCAAATAAATGATGTGTAACACATTTTCACATGAACTTAATTTTAATTAACTTTTGAAATATAACAGTTACTAAAAAAATACAAAAAAATCCTTCACATATTTTAAAAGTGAAAATAAAAAGATAAAAATGACTTTTTTTTGGATAAATATCATAGATGTAATGCATTAGAACAATACAACAAGCTATGAAACATAAGACAATTATTACATGTTAGAGAAATGCAGGGCCGTCTTAACAAATTTGTAGGCCCAGTTTTAATCTATTGAGGGATGGGAAGAAGGAAAAAAAATTAGGCCCCAAAAAAATAAATAAAGCACCGCTAAAAGAAAATTTTCTAATTATTAGAAAAAAAAATACTCTAGAGGGGCTTGAACCCTTGACCTCAAGGTGAAAAGTAAGTGGCTGCACCACCACAACATTGTGATAAGTATGGTTTTGTTTCGCTTCAACCGTATATATTTAGTATTTTATTGTTTTACATACAAAAAAATAATATTTTGGGCCCAAAAAAATTGAGGTCCGGTGCCATAGCCCAGCCTCGACGGGCTATGGGCCGGCCCTGTAGATATGATATAATAATTACATTACACCTTCGCAATTCTTGTTATGCGGTTGTATGCTAATAGACCGTGCATGTATTCATGAATGATCTATTGGTTTCACCAAGATCTCATACAAGTGAACACACTTGGCACCCATTTAGGCGATTTCATTAAGTGTATGATCCAAATCATACACCACCCATAAGGAATATGATAATTACTAAAAACTTTATAGTCTATTCTCTCAAAAATGCAGTCTTTCTTCATGGATCTCTATCACAAATGTTGGGTACCTGTTACTTGTTAACTTCATATGGCTTATGTCTCAATCCCCTCAATGTTTCACAATTTTACTTCATCTTACAGACTTTGTTAGTACGTACTTTACACACAATAATGAAGACTTAAATTTCTTTCATCAAAGGATATTAACTAAGACGTCTCTAAGTCAATTGATCTCATATTTTCCAAGTTAATAATAATAAACTTTTTTTAATTGACTAAGTGACAATATTTCTAGTAGAGATAAATAACTTCAATTAATTTTAGATTGATTCATGTCCTATTCATATCATTGTATTATTTTAATACAGTGACTCATCCACTATAGAAAATATATATATTGTTAAACTGACTTCCATAATATACTTCATCAGGTTTGCTTAGATAATTCTAAGCGGAAAAAAATCTTCACAAAGGAGAAAAATTAAATTAGTCAAAAACATATGGTGATGTTAGCATGTAATTTCAAGAGGCTCATTTAATATGGTCAACATTTGTTTTGACATTTAACTTTGCAGGAATCGAAGGTTTCCCATTTCGAATTGGAGGATTTCGACTAGACATCAAGCCTAGCGTGCTTAGTCAGAGTTTCGACAAAGCAAGGCTGAAAGCATGATCACGTCGAAATGAAGCAATTAGGGCGGGAAAACACGATTTCAAGCTTGAAGGCGGTTTTCCTTAGTGGAGACGTGGGGCAAGTGGTTATCCAAGATGGAAGGAGTGCTGATCATGAGATTAGTGGTTCGCCAATTAGGTTTTTAGTATAAATAGGTGTTTTCAAGTCGGAAAATGGGTCACAAATCATTTATAGAATTCTACAACACTCAAACTACCGGCGTCAAGGGAAATGAGTTATACAGAATGTATGTAAACCAATTTGTAGACCACAAACCTTTATTTTAATGCATTGCATTTTACCTTTCCTTTGAGTTTACGTGCGTAAACCCACTGCTTTTATCTTTAACTTTTATTTACATTGCCTTTTGCTTGCAATATCAAAACTGTCGAGAGACAGTGCCTTTCACTTCCGGACCCGTCCTGCCTTCTAAGCAACCTGAGTGCATCACGAGCCCCCTTTTTTCAAACTCCTTTTTCGACAAAAAAGAGTTTTGCACAACGGTCTTGAGATTTCTAGTTCAGTCTCGCTTGTAATAATCAGAACTAGCCCCCGTTTGCCAAAATCGCAAGCAAACAGGTGCTAGAAAGTTAATTGTGTCAACCACAAAAGGTATAAAAACATGTTGATTGTCAGAACACGTTTTCTTATGTTTAACCACTTTACTTGACACGACTTTGAGAGTTGTATGTCTTACCATAAAAGCCCCGATTCTCAATCTCACAAGTGGTGAAACCCAAGTCAAATCCATATATGCATGTTCTCCTCCTACCTATCTGTACACCATAACATCCGCTGACCTAAGTGTTGATCTTCCATCAAGTGGGTATGACAAGTTCACATGTGTCTCCTTCTTACAAATACTCCTGCCTGCCTGAATATATCAAAAAGGACATCCCTAACAAAATCATGTCTATATTTGAAGCCAGGAAACTCCTTACAATGAACAACATGCTCTCCAACGGTATCCAGACACGCCTTACGACAAACATGACACACCTCGTCAATGGAAATAATGTAATCATGAGACGATTTCGGATGATAGTTCGGTACTATACTGATGACATATACTGACCTAACCCAACAATATGGACAACAAGAAGAAAATTCGGAGCATTTGTTGCTTGCAAACCCGCAAGAACTACTTTCTGTCCAATGGTCATGTCAAACTTCACTTCTATATCTTAAACACTTTTACAAGAAAGGACACTCGGCAAACCATGTCGTGCTTTAGAACGGACGATATCCTTACTAGTAAAACTGCTACAGTTAAACTTCGAAACCACACCACAAAGACCATCCATGATATTGTCAAAATAAGAGTCCATACCACTTTTTATACTATCTCTCAAAATACAATCTTGTAGTACCCAATATTCGACCCTAGAAGCCACAAATTGTATTTTAGATTACATATATACATAATGTGAACACATTAACTACATAATTCATGTTCAGGGACGAAAGAAGAAACGATTAACCCCAAGTTAACGACAAGTGGACCAACCCGATTTAAAATCACAAAAGTTTTTTCTTTACAATAATAATCACAATTTATATACACAAGCAGTCAAATGAATATTTTGTGATGATATCAATCAAATGAATTTTATCTCTAAAGTTAGTATAAAGTTGTATAAGAAATGTTGTCACACTCCACTTTGCACGTACCTTAATAATTTGGCACATCTGACCAAACCAAAGGATCAAACTACACAAATTTATTCAAAGGTATAACTTTTATTAAAAGGAGTTGGAAACACAGATAATAATAAATTATCATTTTGACTCTCAATTGTTGTAGGGTTCTCTCTTGCAACAGTTGCAATATGTCTTTGACTTTGAGGTGATCTTGGTGGAGAAGCATAAAAGGTAGAAGCTTCAAGAACTTCTCTTCTAACAATTGCAAGCTCCTCAGACATTCTTTGTGCACGAAGTGCTGTTAGGTATAAACCAGCAGCTAGGAAAACTGTTGTTAAAGAAAACACCCCTGCGGCTGAGAACAAACCTTCTCTGATAGTGTAGCAATTTGTTCTTGGCTTAGTCCAATTTTTTAAATGGCCTGATTCTACACTAAGTCCTGCCAATAACAAAATCTCCGCAACTGCGAAACAAATCCTACAACATAAAGACAAAATGTTAAATTCCATGTAGTATCTACGTTTTAGATTGAAAGTGTATCTAATGTCTCTGACACAACTAACACGACATCAACACACATGTTACATTTAATCACTTTTATTTCTTTTAGATTATTACCAATTTCGACATGTTAGTGTTAGTGACATGTTCAAATGGACTAGGAACAATTTTTTTTGTAATAAATGAATGAACAAAGGACTAAAATATATGTTTGTCTTACCAAGTTGTAATGAAGAAAAAACCAGCCAACCATGTTAAGGATTTAGCAGAAGGAGAATCAGGATCCCAATTAATTAAAGAAGGTGATGATTTACTCACTGCTATCAACATGTAAGTATGCTCCATAACCAAAGCAATTGCTAGTCCAACAAAAGCACAAGCAGCACATAACAAAGGCACTTTCCCATTACTATTGTATACACACTCAGATTTAGTTCCCTTTTCTTTTCCATTTGTATTCATCCATGTCACCTATCATATCAATCCCACCAAATTACATTAAACTTCATGAAAATTTCATGCACATCCACCCTTTTGGTGGTATGTAACTACTAATTGTTGGTTTTTTTTTTATTTAACAAATTGAAGCGACATGGACCGGATATTAGTGGTTTGTGTTAGTTTTTAAATTTGCAAACATAATAGATTAAAAAAATTCTTCAAAGTTTTTCCCGATAGTATTGGTTGGGACGCGGAAGGAGTATTGAGAAGCTTGTTCAAGGTTCGATTTCTGCTGCTAACAAATATTCACTTACCCTATCAAATTAATTACTAACATTTGCGTATAAAAAGACAACATAATAAAAAAAAATTGTACCTCGGAACGTGTGGCTTCTGCTATGAGACATAAGATGAAGCATAGTAAGCCTAATAGAATTGTGAAAACCATAAGAAAAGCTCCTGTTTTGCTACTCAAATCTGTTTTACTTCTTTTTGGTTCAAGGTCTGCATGCGTAACTGCCATTCTCTATGACCCTTCAAGAGAGACAATTCCTAAGGGAGAAAAGAAGAAGAGAGAATGAAAATTTTATTCTAATAATGGTAAGAATATGAAAAAGAAAGAAGAGTTCTAGAATTGCTTGGAGCAAAGGTTGCTTAAAGGCCAAAGATTCCTACCGTTTGAGAATTTATATTAAGTTGTAACACAAGAGCTATTGTTAATTAGCACCATAAGTTTATGACTTATGAGTGATGAAGAAAAGGATAGTGCCAATGTTTTATGACAAAGCAAACACGTGTACATGATGACACTTTCACTCACAAAGTTGAGTGTACCTTTCAGTTAATTCAGTTATTTTAATAAAGAGTATATTAACATAAAATGGTAAAGTAGTTTTTGCATAAATGTACATGTTTTCACTAACCAATCATTCCAACATCTTAAACTTTTAATCAACGACTTACAAATAATGTCTAATACACGTGGCAGATTAACTTGAGTAATCTCGGTCATTTGATTGCGATTTGACTTGACAATAGACGACTACAAAGAATTTAAACTGTTGCTCTAAACTTGGATCCTTTGCAATCATTCATTTGATCCAGTCAAATCTCAACCGTTGAATCACCATGTAATTTGTATGTAAAAAGTAAAAATTCTTTAAAATGGCCTCTACAAATTTGAAAAAAAATAATTGTGTCATATGGTTATATTCTACTTCTAATCATGATGTTTTCTTTATGACTATATGTCTATATCCCTCTAGAATGGAAAGGAGAACACAAAGTTGAACCATATGATGTAGTAAAAGATGCATTCTTAATGAACAAGACTTTCTAAACAAGGAAGAGAAGAAATCCAAGGTAAAAGAAAAGGAATCAAAATTGTTAAATATTAGAAATAGAATGAATTCTCTGCTTCAACCTTGGGGCAAAGCAATGTAGGTGGTTGCTACTATTCTCTAGAGTTGAATATTCTTATCTAAACCTCCATAAAGTGTTATTCTGAGGTGGAAAAATGAATAAGAGTGAAAGGGACAAAAAAATTAGCTGCCAATGGATTTGCACCACACAAAAAAAAAATCATCCAATTTTTTATGCATATGTTGTGCATGCTAATTGCTAAGGTACTATTGGGTCACTATCCAATTTGCCATTGGTTTTTTATATTTTATCTCTTTAATAATTGATATATTTTAAAATACTTTATCTATCTGACTATTTTTTTAAAGAAAAAGAAAGTGCTTACCTAATTAGCTTTTCTACTTCTTCCTATCTTATTTGTTAAAAAAAATAAAATACTACTTATCAAGAGTTACCAAATTATAAACTAACCTAAAACAATATTTTAAGCAAACAAGCTACAATTCAATTTATTTAAACCTGTAAATTGTTCTAAATGTTGGATCCCACCTAATATTGTTTTATCCATAAGAGTTTTCAAATTGCATGTCATTGTCCTAACATTTTGTACGGCTCATTTACAAGCCTTCCAATCACAAAATGCAATCTGTGTCATGACACTTTGTCTAAATACCAAACAAATACGATCTGGTTAGACACTCACTAGTTTCAATTTGCACTACTTAAGGTGAACATACAAAATGTCTTTCTTCCTCATCACTTAAAAAGTTAAAATAGTACTTTTGAATTTAAAAAAAAAAAAGAAAAAAGAAGTTAAAATAGTACTACTAGGAACATATTTAGAGCTAGCAAGAGAGGCTTGTGAGCAAAATATATGGTAATAATGAAAGTCTATCTTAAGGTGCTTTGAGATAGTGTTGGAATTTAATGTAAATTTTTTCAAAATTAACTTACTTGAGTTAGTCTGATGGTGTTGCCTTGAGACTTTAAAAATATGTTACTCTTAAAGTTTCGAGTTTGATTCTTTCCGATGTTAATTTCAACTGGCTAACATATCTTCTTCGAATAAACATTCTTCAATTTTTTTTGATGGGTGTCAATGTGGAGGCTCCCTTTGTCTATGGTAGAGGGGTTCATGTATTGCAAAGTGACCTTCTTTCAATTTAAATATTGGTGACTTTTGGGTGGCAAACTCAAAGAAGTCGGCTATTTAGCAACCAGTCATTGATGTTCTGCGTGGAAGAGTGTCCTCCTAGAAAAACCAATTATTTAGTTTTGATGTAGAATTATACCTATATAAATTAGGTTTAATTAGGTAAATGATTTTTATAAATATTTGAAATTTTGGTTTTGAGTTCTACAAAAAGAAATTCGTACTTTTTAATGGTTGTCAAATTTTCCGTAAACATTTTTAGTCTTTATAAAAAATTCATAAACATTTTTAATTCATGTAAAAAAAATTTGTAAATTTTTCTTGTTCCTAAAAATGTTACAAGAACTAAAAAATGTAATCTTTTTAGTAAAAATTAAAAATAAAATTCTAAATATTTATAAGAGTCATTTACTTAATTAACTCTACAAATTATGTATTAACCGGTACTCTCATGTCCTATTTATCATTCTAAATTGCTTAACTTGAACCGCTAGGTAAGTCAGGGTGGCGTCTTCAAGTAAATAGAAGGGTTTTTTTGGATGAATATTTTGATTGCTAGATATGGGTGAGAATTAAGCGAATTACATTTAGTAATATACTTCCTCTAGTGCTATTTATAAGAGAAAGTTGGGTCATGGTATCAGTTTGCAATTGACTTTTTTTTTTTAAGATTCTAAGAGATGAGATAATTTATCAGGAACATAAACGAGAAATATTTTTGGAAAAAACTAACTTTTCCTTTGTTTTAAGATGAGGGAACTCGGATATATGAGAAGAGTAAGGAGAATCATACCGCAAAAACAAAAAACGCTAATGATCTTCATCAGCTTGAATCATGTCTTTGTGGAAGCTAAGCAATTGACGGTATCTTTCAACATAGCCGCAATTGACACCTCTACACAGTGGCGGAGCCACAACCAACCCAGCGGATTCAAGTGAATTCCTTCAAATATTATTCTTGAACCAATTTTCAATGTGTTTTTAACATTGAGTCACCTCATATATTAGTCTTGAATCATCTCTCTTTGTTAAATGCAGGGTGACAACTAGAGTACCATGGAAGAATGGTGAATATTTTACTTTAACCAATGAATATTCATCTTTTAAGGTGGTATTCATGAACTATATGGACCTCACCAATAAATTGCTCATTTTTATTGGTTGGTGGGTAAATTACCCATCATTGTTCAAAGGTAATTTACAAAAAACCTAAGTGTGTGTTTGGTTCTGAGGTGTGTAGAATTGATTCTGAAAGAATTGATTTTGACAGAATTGATTCTGACAGAATTGATTTATGTTTGGATGCAATAATGCAGAATTGATTAAACAGAATGATTGTTGTTTGGATAGTTTTGATCAAAATTACTTTTGAATGTATAATTACCAAAATAGACATAGTTAAATACAAATAAATAGAAATTACTAAATTAATGAGGGCAGGGATGGAATTAATAGAATTGAGGGTGTAGAATTGATTCTAGGAAAGTAAGAAGCTAGGAATTGTAGCTTCAACTAGAATTGCTTTTGGAGGATAAAAGCTATTTTGAAAAGCCAAACCAAACATGTTAAATATTGCGGAATTGCTTTTGAAATGCTCCAGAATTGATTCTGACTTTGCAAAAGCCAAACCAAACAGAGGCTAAATGCAGAGGTTGGTTTTTCAAGTGACCATTTCTCACTTATCTCTAATTAAAGTTGTTCCACCCACACCAGTTATGTTACTTTGTCTTTTCAAAATGACAAAAGTGTGGAGATAAAAGATACTTCATCCGTTTCAAAATACATGTCCAATTTTTGTAATGTATACTATTCACTTGACTTACTTTGACTATATTTTTTAACTAATGTATAAATATAAATATTAGCATGTAAGATGTTGTTTGATTTGTCTCGACAAATATTTTCAAAATATTAAATTTTTATAATTTTTTACTTTAGATAATTAAAGATATTAACAGCCAAAATTGTGCATTAACATATGTGAAGTGGTTGACTTAGACATGTATTTTAAAACAGAGTGAGTAATAGTTTGACAATTTTGAGTCGTTGTATCACAAGTGACATGGATTTAATTGTTGTTGTGGATATACAACTTGGTGTATGTGTGAAGTGACACTTAATGAGTCATCTTTAGTACAAATGGTTGTATGGACTGAATTGACTAACATGGAGTATAATATTTTTGGTTACAACTTACAAGGCTAAATTAAAGACAAAAGACACGAAGAAGGAAAACAACTACGATCTTATGAAGAATGTTTTTGCATCCGCTACAAGGATGTCCTTATGACATTTTCATCATGGGGATATTAGCTTGATTGGATTCTAACTGAACTCAATTTGGTCAACCTAAATCAAGCTACCATTTTTTTTCAATCTTTGTGCGTTCTCTTTCTCAATTGGGCAAACAGTTTCTATTTGATTAGAGTTGTTGGTGTACTCTATATGAATATTTCCGTTTGTGTATACTAGTTTAAGTACCCCCTTCTATTCCCTTTCTATATATGGTGCAAAGTTGTTTCAAGTGTTAATCAATACATAAAAAATATCTTTCTATGCCTCGACAATGATCTAGGCTATAAGCAAGCCTCTTGTTCTAGTTGTGGTAAGGTCAATTTTAGGATATATGAAATCGATCTAGTGCTCTCAAGTTTGATTATCGACAATGTCAAAAAAAAAATTGGTCAACGGTGTCTACGCACTGCACATATGATTGTTCCTTATTTAAAAGTTTTAGGATATATTTGATTTCATATATGGTCTAAGTTAAGTTGTAATCTTCAAGTACAGTTGCGACCATAATATAAAAGATTGAGACATCCGCAATGACATTATAATTGCAATTACAACCACATCAGTCACATTTTCCATTATATAAAAGTTCACTACTCAACTTAAAACCAATGAAACTAGGGCAGCGTTTAGTACGGGGAAATTGACATATTTCCCCATCTTAGATCAATTTAACAATGACCATTGATTTAATATTAATAAATATCAATGAATATGATTGCTCTCAAATGTTTACTTATAACTTGAATGGATTTAATATTTAAAAACTAGTGTACTATTTTTTGAAAGTGTACAAAACACCTAGTTTTGATAGATTTATATATTTAGAACATGAAGAAGATTGTACAAATCACCCAGTTTTTCTTATATATATTTTTTCACAAAATGGGAAATTTAGTTTTAATAACGATGATTTTTTTTTTGTCTATTAATAATGATGACTTTAATAACTATATTACCAATAACATGAGTTTCGATGATGTACGTTTAATCTTCTTATGAACTAAATGATATTTATCTCAAGAAAATGAACCAAGTGGTATTACTTATTTCTAAAGAACGTGTTTTACTAAGGAAAAAAAATGAATGTTATTTTATTTTTTCTGAAAAATTAATATTATTTAAATATAATTAAATATAAAAGAGTACTTTTTGAATTTTTATTTTTTGGAGATGATTATAAAATTCAATTTGAAAGAGATTGTTTTCATGCTAAAACAATTATTAAGAAAAAACAATTTGGAAGAGATTATTTTATGTTAGAAAAAAAGATGTATCTACTGTAATGAAATAAGCAAAATAATTGGGGTGAAATTATGATTTTGGATTAGGGGTATAAGTTGGAATAAAATAAACAGAATAAGGTTAATAGCATGTAAGACAAAATTGGTTTAAGATGGGGAAATTTATCAATTTTCTCGTGCTAAAACTCGCCATGAAACTAGTACCTTGCTTCATAAATGACAAAAAAAATTATTGAATTAACTATCTTCATATACTCAAAGAGTTATTAACAAGACAACATATAAGCATATATATTCCACGAGTAATAAACTTTTTACAAGTGATTCCTTTTCCACCTCATTAACTTCTCTGCTATCCAACACATATTCTCATTGCGTGTGATGTGTGTAAGTGGAAAATTGTCTCTGAAAACCACCTTAAAAGCCTGACACCTTACACCTTTTTTCTTGAACATCTTGGCATATATATGGTACAAAACCAAAAGCATGGCTTCAGAAAAAGCCTCTTCTTCTAGCAACCAAGGACTCACTTCAGAAGAAATTTTTGAGACAAATGGTACAAATAAATCCAATGTGGGAAAAGAGCTAGCAAGGAGAGCTATACTGAGATCTCATCAACGCAGAAATGGGAAAAGAAAAATTGTAAGTAATTTTAACAATGCCAAATTGTTGCCAAGTAGGCTAAGTAAAGTTTCTTTGGGAGATCAAGATTCTGCAGAATGAGTCATAGCTAGGTATGGCAAATGGCAATGCCTAAAATGCATTATTCTATGATATTGTAATAAGGCAGAAAAAATGCTTGTGTATGATATAGCTAGTAATTAACATCTAATATTATGTATATAATTTTAGAAGTTTCAGATAAGTCAAGCTTTTTTTCTTCTTCGAAAGAGTCTAGTGCCGAAACCCACGTATGACGTCATGTATAAATTCAAGAGTGACCACTCGAAGATAATCAAGCCTCTTAAGCATGTGATCAGAAACATGATATGAAATACCATCAATGACCGAGTAGTAAGCCATGGTTCCATCTTTGACCCTCGCCGAGAATTCAATGATGTCCCTAGTGCACCCAAAAAAATATATTAAATGGCTACAATTTTTCTTTTTTTAAACAATGTAACTTTTTAGTGGCTGTACTCACCAGTATTCTCTCATATGCTCCTTATAAGAAACCTGTCCCAGACAAATACCCATCCAGTTGACATGCCTTCAAATAAACAAAATGCTATGAAATCAAGAAAGATTTTTGGATATAGTATGGAGTAGTATAGATAAATATGATCCAACATGGTTATCAAAATTCATCATGTAAACATTAGTCAGATACAATTTCTTCTCGAGTAATGTCAACTCAAAGTTAGGAGATTTAACGTGCAAAAAGGGGCTAATAAACAACATATTTTACAAATATATAAACCTTTATTCCCACCTACAAACTTGTCTGCAAACTAGTAATCAAGGTATATGCAATTCTTACTTCACATGCACAAAAGCATAAGCTAAACAACTTGAGCCTCGGCCACATTTTTTTTCAAACTTATCCCAGCATACATTACCAGAGAGTTATTTCTGAGTCAAATAGAGCCACATCAATAATAAAAATCTCCTTAAATAGTTTTGACATTTAAAGAGTTTTGACATTCTTCTATTCTCAAAGTTTGAACTTAGAATTGTTGATTAAATTGAACGAGACTTGTATCATCTCATTCAATTTTTTCTGCGTAGGCCAAGAATTCTTTTAACAACTAATATATACAATAGTAACCCGGGTTAATTATGTTTAAGGTCCCTACAAATAAGCAAGCTTTCAACATTGGTCCCTATTTAAATTTTATTAAATTTTTCATCCTCAATGTTTTTATCCGTTTGTAAGTTTGATCATTGCCGTCAAAGTGTGTTAACTAGGCTAACATAATGTTGACCCAGACATGTCACATGGACATTTCAAGTGACATAGCTGCCATATAGTAAATGACATCATATGTTTTTGTGTTCCCTATAAAATTGGGATCTTTTAAGTGTAGGCCTTACTTAATTTTAATAGTGCTTTTAGTCCATATAAAATAATTATGCACTCAATTTTAGTTCCTACTAAATCTAAATTTGTTTAATTATGCTTAAACTTTTAAGATTTTGAACAATTTTTTTACAAATGTTAAGAACAATTTTATTTATGCGTCCATATTTTTGTTACTTTTATTTGAACTTTTGTCTTTTAAAAAATTTATATTTAATTTATTTCATGTTAAAAAATTCTAAATTTTAGTAAACGAACCCTTTGTAATATTTTAAACTTGTATCAGAAAAATCGTTGAAAAATTTAAGAGTTTAAGTATAGTTACAAGTATTTCCATAATTTTTGTCAAAGCTTATCACTCTCCTTCATTCCTTTTTATTCTTTCAAATCCATAAAATATTTCACCCTACAAATATTTTCGGCATTCCCTGAATTTGCTGGAAAAAAAAAAACCATATATGTGTTACTGTTTCTCTTTGTTACTACTTCGCTCTCTTCAATCTTCTTCGCTCCCACTCCTTGTTTCCTAATCCGAACCTTAAAAATCGACTGGTTCCGCTTCTCTCTCGAAAAGGTTCTTGCTGGATTTTTCAATGGTGAAGATTGTTGAGTTTTTGTGTGTTGAAGTTGACGTGTAATTAAGTTGTTCAAAATGAAAGTAACAAAAATCTGGACGCATAAATAAAATTTTGAGATGATTTTTTGCAGATGAACTTTTCATGATGTTTTTAACACTTGTGCAAAAAATTGATCAAAATCTTAAAAGTTTAGTGGGGACTAAAATTGAGTGCATGATTTTTTTTATATGGACTAAAAGCATTATTAAAATTAAGTAAGGATTAAACTTAAAAGATCCCAATTTTATAGGGACCAAAAACATATGATGTCATTTACCACATGACAGTCATGTCACTTGAAATGTCCATGTGGCATGTCTGAGTCAGCATTATGTTAGCCTTGTCAGCACAGTTTGACGGCAAGGACCAAACTTACAAACGGAAAAAAAACGTTGGGGATAAAAAATTTAATAAAATTTAAATATGGACCAATGTTGGAAGCTCGCTTATTTCTAAACTTTATTTCAAATTTAGAAGTGGTGTCTAGATTATTTAATTTTGTACAACAGCTCCAAAAGGAGTTCATATGTATTCAAATAGTTTTTCTATTCTCAGCTTATGTCGAAAGCAAGTTTCAAGAAAACACAAAATTACCTAGAAAAACTTCACATATGAGCTTCCAGGAAAAGGTCTTTTATATAAGCTCATCTAAATAAGCTTCTCCAAACAGGTCTTCTATGACTACTTAAAAAAATAGAACTTCTCAATGATCACAAAAGTAATACAAATAGGCCTGAAATCATTCCACAAGAGTGGTAGACAATTTGTGTATCATTGAATTGGAGGAAACAAATGGAGGAAAAAAATATTACAACAAATATGCATTTATAAAACCCCCAAAAAATGCATTTGCTTTGTACACCTGGTTACTTCTACTCACTACATATACCCTAATGCATCTTCACTCATATTATCATCAGCCATTATTGAGCAATCAGATCCATCATGTCCATATTGTGCACATAATGGTGATGAGAACTGCCTACGTTTTCTACTGAGATCAACTCCATCTCTTGCCCTTCTCTCCTTTAGCTTGCCTAAAGCCATGGAATCATGAGGATTTGCAATTGTAAAACCATGAATCATTTCATCAGTATCTTCTACCTCTGGCAGGATCAATGAATCCGATGCATAACTAAATGCAATATCATTTACGACATGTGATGACCTGGGAAGAGTTTTAACACGTGATAGCACCATTGAAACTTGGTCACAAGCAACATCAAGGCGTTCCTCGGTTTCAACGGATTCCATTAGAAGTGTTGAAACCAAAGATTCCAAATATTGTATCCTTTCAGGCTGATCCCTGCTAGTTGCACCATGAAAATGGTTAAAAGAAGACAAACCAATGCTTCGCCATCGGATCGGTAAATATTGATCCGGGATGTGAAAACAGTTATTAGTTGACATGACACGTAGCACATGTTTACATAAGATGCCTGAAAACTCAAATAGACGGCAGCTGCAGCTGATGTGCTCCTGACAAGGAAGCCAAAACACTTTGCAACCTCCATCGGTCTGAGAATGGTGTCTAACCTGAAAACAACCTTCATCAACCAGAAAGGATGCATATTGAGGTGCTGCAACTAGCTCTTCCTGGAGTTTGCTCAAGGCATAAGGAGTAAGTACAGTGGCAGCATGGGATTCTATAGGTGAACCTGTTTTCAGGCACACTTTCTGCATTTTCCTTTGCATCTTTTGCTTTGCTCCGGCTCGGTCATTAAAATCAACAATATCAGCCACCTGTAGTAAATTATAGCTAATTATGGCAGAACATACCAACAAACAAAGCTAAAGGAAAGATTATATTTGCTCAAAAAAAAAAGGAAAGATATTATATATCACATACTTGCTCTAAAAAACGTTCTGATTGAGATTGTGCACTCAAGAACCGTTGGATGAAAACATTAATGGACTCGGTCTGACATGTATTGGTTAATCCTGCAAAGAAATATCGCCTCAAGAATGGTAAAGCCCAGAATGTCCTTAATGAGTATAGGCTAATAATATGTTTATTTGCATGGAGTCCATATTTATCCACCATTTGCCTCCAGCTTTCTTCAAAATCTTCCACCATTTCCAAACTGTAGAGCCGATGGAACTCAGCTTTCCACTCATCATATTGCGACCCAAGAAGTAAATAAAACCAGTCCGAGAACTTGGAGAGAATATGCCATATACAAAAGGCATGTTTACTTTCGGGCATTTCAACAGCAATAGCTTCTTTCAGCCATGTGTTATGATCAGTCAGTATTGTTTGTGGAGCCTTTCCTTTCATGAAGCCCAAGAAAGCCTGCATATTGTCAATAAGATGAAATGTCAAATTAATCATATCTCATAGACAAAAACATACATGAAGAAATTTGCTATACATATATTGGCACAAAAACATCAGTCTACAAATTTCAGATCAAGAACGAATTAGCATGCATTTTTTGTTTCCTAGGGAATGCCTGATTCAATAGGAAGAGTGAAGAGACTATTCTTCCACTGTACTTTATGGCACCAAAGGCTGATATCCGAACAGTGCTTTTTACATGTATACGAATTCAAGGATCTAACTCATGACCAGATGCTCTGGTGACTCAGGTCCTTTCCACACAAACCAAGACATTTAAAAAAAAGGTCACGTGTTTAAGGAGCAAAGGATCACGTATTTCTTAAATAAATAAAAAACACATGAATTTTTATGGTTTTGGTATTTAGGTTTTTATTAATGTTAAGGAATTAAAATAGAAACTTTTAACAGTAAAATACAAGCATTAATTACCTAGACCGTTCTGCTGTAGAATTTAATACTTTTTCTTAAACCCAAACATTTATAAGGCGAAATTGAACCTATCGTCCTTTAAGTTATTTCATTGTGCTGTATTTAGTCCTTTATGCCTTTTTTTTCAAGTAGATCCTTAACTCTCATAGTGTGCAGGTCATTGACCTGTTTTACAACTCCTCCTGATACTAAAATGTCTATGTGGCTATTACAGATCTGATATGGACTAAACCACGTCGACATGGCTTCCCCATTTCATCTTACGAAACCCTTGAAATCAGCAAGATATAAACTACAATGGCTCTTCTAGAAAGCTACAGTTGAAACCCTTGAAATCTGGCGCCATTCCTCCTGGCAACCACAAGCCATCATAACTTGTATGATCAAATTCATCAAAAGTTGCATTGAGTGTCAAACTGTGACCAACTTCTCAGTATAAGTCTAAAACCATCAAAAATTCATTATTCAAGATTAAAATTTTACCATACACACAAAATCTCACCAGGAATATGTTTTGAAATTGGAACTACAACTATGGGAATTGAGTAAATATTTCTTAATGAGCCTTTTTAAATTTTCCCCTAAAATTTTAAAATAAGATCACACTTGATGTTGAAATCCTTTGGATTTGAAGTTTTGTACAAGTAAAAGACATCATTTGTCCATGAAAATTTGGTAAACAGTTAACTAATTAGACAAGGCTTGCAATGCCTACAGAACCATGAACTGCAACACAAATATTAAGTGAATTTAGTGAGAGTGTGAGTGAAGGGGGTTGGTGATGAAGTGAAGCGTACTTCATAGCCTTCCATGTTGTCACTGCAAAGGAGAAGGACTCTTTGGGGAGCCATGGCCGATTGCATGCTACTAATGCTCTTTTAATATATAGATGAAGGGACTAGTGTGGTAGCAGAGGAAGATAGAAGAGAATATGTGGAAAAACCAGAAATGGGAAAGAAGATGAAATGGGGAAGCCACGTTAGCGCCGTTTAATCCATATCAGACACGTAACAGCCATGTAGATGTTTTTGTAACGAGAATTGTAGAAAAGGTCAACGGCACATGTTATTATATGCTATCGTTAAAAAAGTAAGGATATTAAGATAAAAAGAACAATACCATCATATCTTATCGGACAAAACAAGCAATAGCTAGTACTATTGTGGGTTAATAATTCCTAAGCCTACACCAAATATCCAGCAATCAAGAAGTCAACTACAAGATTGTCAAGTGGATGTTGTAACAACATATGGTTATTATCATACCTTTAAAGCCCATGAAAAAGACGGCATACTTTCATCCCGCAGAAGGGCGCAACTAAAGCAACATATCACTCCATTATTGTCCAATCCAAGCCAAATTCCCAACAGCATGTCATAGGCCTCTACTCGGTAGGTTGTATCAAAAACCACAGCATCGCCAAATACCTCATATGATTGAATTGATGAGCCGTAGGACCATGCAATGTACTCGAGCCTGTTATTATTATCTATCTTGAATTCATACTTGAAGTTGTGATTTTCATCTTTTAGTCTCTTACACATTGCAATCAGATCAATAGCATCATTATCTTTATCCACATTTCTGAAAGACTGCAACAAGTTTCTCACATCTATCTCTGTAAAAGGGAGACAACCAAGTTTGATGCCTTTCTCTAGCTCCATTAATCTTAACATTTGCCTTACTGACATTCCAGCTTTAGCAAACATGCATATGCGGCTCTTATCATCAGGAGATATCGGACAGTGTGATTGAAGAAGACGCACCTCATTCGATTTTAACAACTCATGATTGTGGATGTTTCTAAAACCAGTAACACGCCATTCAGGGACATCAAAATCAGCCTTTTTCACAATGCGCATGTATGCTTGGCAACCACAGCGAGATGATTTACGGTTTCTTTGCGCCTTTCCCCCTCCCCCATCTTCAGAAGGTTTATTTTGGGGGAATCCACCGCGATGGCAAGTAAAATCCCTCCTTGTAACTCCTCGGCCAACCCCATCTTTCCCTCGGGTGCGGTGTCGTCTAATAGAAAAGCCAAATTGTTTAGCAAAACTGCAATAAAATTCATAAGCAGCTTCTTGAGAAACAAATCTTTGACCAATAAAAGGAACAAGGTTAACAGAAGTTTGTCTTGACAAAATTGTTTCCTCCGGTGTTTCCTCAACAGTGCCAATGTCATCCTGAGACAAATCTGTGCCATTTTCAGATGATTCTAAAACAAGACTGGCTCCTTCTGACATTTTGTAGTCAACACTAAAAGCAAAGTTCGGTTACAGACGTTCAAACCTTCAAACCTGAAAGACGAGCAATGAGAAAGATATCAGCTCAAATGTGATATCAGACTGGAAAGTGAATTAATAGGCTCACAGAAGCACTTTCACTGCACAAGCATGCAACATAAAAAATAGACATATTATACAAAATCTTTTTTTTCTTAAGCACCAAATAAAGGATCATATTACTTGATGACCAAAGAGATTAAGCAAGCCTAGAATGATCTAACAAATATTTTTTTCACACCCAAAACCTCAAAGTGCTTAGTTAGGACTAGCGGGATTGAAACAGTTACAGTACTCGGCTATGATGTATACAAACCAATGTTTTAATAATTAAACCAAGCGATTAGGCTCAAGTGATTAATAAACACCACTTAAGAACAAATCGTTCAGGAGAACCTGAGTTCGAATCTTGGATGAAACAATCCTTGGCCAACTTTACTTAGCTCCTGGCCGAACTCTATACCGAGACCACTTTCCCTTGGGAACAGGAGGATTGATACATTGAAGAAAAAGACAACTAAACCGAACCAGATGGTTCACTTCAACCAGTTAAACCATGAATCGGCACTATCTACTATTCCGTTATTCAAGTTGTTCAACCACAAGTTCGTCCTGGCTTAAAGTAGTTGAATCATGACCCAAAAACCTCACTAGTTTAACGTCCGATTCAGTTTTTAAAACATTGATACAAATAACTAGAGGATGCATTTAGTCATTTGGTAAAATGTTGAAGTCTAACTCATTCTTACAAAACCGAACTTTTTCAATCTAAACCTCTATTCAATATAGGATTAGGGTTTTTTCCCCAATTATTAAATAACATACATGTTTCCAACAATACTATATTCAACTTTTCATTCATCATTTTGTAAAAAAAATAAAAAATTCATTCATCTTTTTCCATTGAGATGAAATTCATCACTAAAATCTAAAACCAACACTAAATATTAAAAAAAAAATGCAATTTTTACTTAAATCATTCATATGTTAAGATGAAATTAACAAAGTGGGAAATGGGGCAAAACCTTGTTCATAAAATCATATCAAATTTCATTCAGTTGAAGTGAGATGAGATCTGCTGCAACGCAATTTGGTTCTGCAGGAATGGCTACGGCGGCCGTAAATCGCGTCAGAATCGATTTCCGGGAAGTTCACTGCTGCGTGTGACTCCAGCTTGACGATGATGGAGCTGCTCAGTTTTGTTTATTATTTTATGTTATTTTTATTTTATACTCGAGTGTAGTTTTGGTCCTCGTATTTTCATCTATTTGTGAAACTGGTCTCTTATTTTAAAATTTGATTGGCCCCTCTATCATATATTTTAATTAAACAAGGTTATGCGATAGATTTTAAATGTCATAGTATATGAATCGAAGACGAGAAAATATCAACATCGATGAATTGTAAGAAAGTTTTTATGAAAACTCCATTTAATATATGTTATATCACCATATTTTAGACAAAATTTTAGATAAAAGACTAAAATTGTTGAATTTTAAAATAGAAGGACCAATTTTACAAAATAATGAAAATAAAAGGACTAAACTGCAATTAAGTCTTTATTTTATTTTAATTGTTTTCTTATTTGAGGGGATTTTTTTATTTTAATTGTTGAAATCAATTTTTTATTGTCCGAATGATGATGGGCCTTTTCAAAAGGAAGTTAACTGGGCATTGGATTAAGACACATAGATTTAGGAAAGCCACTCTCCCCTTGCAAAATACACTCCCGTCCTGCAGACGGGACGATTTTGCCCCTGCGCATGTTAACTAGCGCACGTGTAAAATTGTGCATTAGTTAACATGCGCTACGTGAGTTAACTAGCGCAGTTACCTCACGCAGCAATCTGTCTTATAAGGCAGAACGCCTCATTCATCACCTAAACCTCAAAAATTCTCCAAAATCTCTCTAAAATCACCAAATCCAAAATTCATTCAAGTTCAAATCAAACAACACTTCAACAACAAGTAAGTTTTCATAATCAAACACAATCAACCTTTATGTTAGATTTTTTCTCTTAAATTAGAAATTTTTAAGATTTAGGGTTTGTTTAAATTTTTGTTTTTTGTCAAGAAATCATACAATGTTTACATGAAAATGACATGTGTTGCTTAAATGTTTAGATGTTTGCATGTTTATGTTGTAGGTTTTGAGTTTTAGAGATTTTTTTTAGATTTAGGGTTTGTTTTAGAGAATTTTCATTGATTATTTTTAATTTCTTATTGTGTAGATTTGAAACAACGGCCGGGTGGATCGACATTCGTGCACAATTCAACGGCGGAGAACTTCAGAGGTTGAAGGTTCGGTGCCTTGGTGTAACGTTAAGATGTCTCAAGGATCAGCTGGATGAATTCAACAAAGGAGTCAACCCCCGAGACACAAGGAAGGTGGAATATGTTCGGTATAAACGTCCAATGCTCGACGATGGAAGAGTATCATTCACTTGGGTGGAATTGACGAACGACGAAAATGTGACGACCATGTTTTGGGAGCACGGCATGTTCCAGTGGATCGATATGCGAGCAACATTGGTGAGATCAGCTGAAGATATCATCAAAAGTCTGATTCCACCAAAAGATCATGATTATGTGGCGGTCGTGATTAGGTAGGGAATGCACCTTCAAACTACAACAATTGTGTTACTTTGGATGGGGCAATTCAAACTTGTTAAACGACAGGACTCCAGCATTCATCCGGAAGTGCTTTTGTTCCATTCGAAATGTTAAATTCTTGTTGGATTCGTTTAAATGATGGTATTGAAGTGTCAAGGTATGGACCACATTCCGTTGGCACTTGGATACTATCATTTAAAACCAAGACCAACGAGAATTTAACATTTTGAATGGAACAGAAGCACTTTCAGGACAGGTGGAGTCATGCTGCTTAGCAACTTTGAATTTGCACCATTCAGAGGTAACACAATTGTTGTAGTTGAAAGGTGCAATTCTGAATGTAATGTCATGTAACGATAGACCATATTTAGGAACTTTATGTAATGTAATTTAAATGTAACTTTTATTTGAATTTATTCAATACGCAACTTTATTCGATTTTATTTATTAGAATTCTTTATTCTATTTCACCCTGAGTTTAATTAGACTTTTTATTCGAATTTATTTATTCAATACGCAACATTATTCGATTCCACGTTGAGTTTAATTAGACTTTTTATTCGAATTTATTCAATACGCAACTTTATTCGATTTTATTTATTAGAATTCTTTATTCGATTCCACGCTGAATTTAATTAGACTTTTTATTCGAATTTATTTATTCAATATGCAAATAAATACAAAATTAGAAAATAAATCTGATATAAATAAATTCGATACAAATAAATTTGATACCATTAAATAGAATTTTTTTTTCAATACATAATCATAAACATAAAATAAAAGCAAATATAAAGAAAAATAAATAAACAAAATAAATACATATAACAACATCTCATTTTATTAATAGAATTGGTACAATAATTGATACATTTATTTGAATTCACTAAATAATCTTCTTATTTTCTTTTTACCTTCTTGGGGTAAAAAATTCTTTTTTACCCACTTGGGGTAAATAGTGATTATTCCTGGGGAAGATAGTGAGAAGTCTTCTTGGGGGAATACATCATCAACCCTTGAGCTAAATCTAAATCTGGTTCTTTTTATACCCCAAGAAGATTCTTTTTACCCACAGTAAAAAGATTTTGGGTAAAAAGAAGCAAATTTAATTTTATCGCAAGGGTCGATCACTTCCCCAAGTCGGCTACTCACCATTTTCCTCAAAATTGGTCACCATTTACCTGAAATGACTAGAGACTATTGAAAGGAAAAAAATAGAGGAAGAGAGTGAGGAGGGAGAGAAAGTGAGATGGTGTGAGGGAATAGGGAAGTATGGAGGGGTATTTATAGGTGAGAATGGTAGTATAAGTTATAAAAAACATAAATGTGGTAAAAAAACGTGTAAATGGTGTTAAAAACGTGTAGATTGAATGTTGAACAACTGACCACCGTCCAAAAACGTTTGTTCATCTGTTTTGACCACCGACCAACGTGCGCAAGTTAACTTGCGCACGTGCCAGTAGTGCGTGAGTTAACTTGCGCAGGGCGCATAACCTGCGCAAGTTAAGTCACGCAGCGTGACTTAACTTGCGCAGGGGCATTTTGGTAAGTTTGGCTGGGCGGGAGTGTATCTTGCTGGATGAAGAGTGCTATTCTAGATTTAGGAGAAGGAAATTGAATTATGCTCCTTATCCAACAAAAAATGTTCATTTCCAACAGAAATGACCATAATGTCCCTGCATGAGTTAACTCATGCTAGTGCAAATCTCTGCGTGGGTTAACTCACGCTAGTGTGAATCTCTGCGTGAGTTAAGTCATGCAGGGGTATTTTTGGAATTTCAATTGGGAATGAGCATGGCTAAAGAACACAATTCAAGGAAGTTGCTTTATGCATTTTATGGATTATTCAATATTTGAAATAAGTTGATCGAGAGTTATGCTCAAATGGAAAAAAAATTCGATTGAGTTATAATTAATGACAAATTGTGTACGATTGAGAGTTACGATATGATAAATTTGATTAACTTTTGAGCCAAATGAGAGGTTCATAAAACAATCACCTTGGATAAATTTATCCTCGCCTTACCTTACATTCTCAATAGCTCCCAAAATTTCAATATTAATCCTTTTTGGATTACGAAACTAAGACGGGATTTGTTCGGATTATGCAATCAGGACACAAACATGTATTCAGAAAGAAAAAAATCATGACTTTTTATATGTTTGCATTGTAAAATTCAGATGTGTAAAATCGATTTTTCAAGACCTTTTTACACATCTAGATTGTATAAGTTAGATGTGTAAAATGCATTTTCTTTTTCCATAAATTTTTGCACGTTCTGATTTTACAATTCAAATGTGTAAAATGCATTTTTCATGAGTACATGCATGTACAATCTAGACAAATGTTCTATTACAAAATCCGGATGAGGATGATAAATTAGCATAAAATGGAGTTTAGGAGGCTTTTGTGAGAGATAACACAAGTGAGATTGTAAGAGTGGAAAAAGAATGTCCCTAAATTTTTTTTATATCGTTCAGAAATAGTATTTCCACCATCAAATTTTTTATATTAATCCATCGTTGTTTAATTGTAAGGGTCATGTTAACTTGTGTTCTTAAGGCACAAGTTAAAAAACTACAAATGGAAATAAGAAATAATTTTTTTTATTGAAAATATAAATAATTAAACTTTTACAACATTGAATACACAAGTTCTAAGAAAATATTTACCTAAAAAAAAAGTTCTAAGAAAAATTTCTAAATTTAGTTTTTTAACTTGTGCTTTAAGAGTATAAGTTGTTATTTCTCTAATTGTAATAGTTGTTGTTGATAAAAGAAAAAACACGAGAATGAATGCTTTAAGACGTTATTGTTTTTCTTTGATATTGTCTACGGCTAACTTTCACTATAACTCTCTAAAATCAGTTGTGAGATGAGGATTATTCCACTTATAAATATATTATCGGGTTATCTTTTATCTCATGTGAGACTTTTTAATAGGTTCAAAGCTTAATACCAATAGCAAAAATATCATCATCAACATTAAGAGGAAACTTATGAATTTCGAGTATAATTTCGTCTTAACTTTTTTCAAACTCTCCTAATGTCACTAGATGGCATTGTAAATAGTCAAAGCTATAGTATCATATTACTTTGAGATTATATACTTTTTTTTTGGACATGATATACATTTTTATTTTACATTATTTCATATTTTTTTAGTTTATTATCTCATTATGTATAGAGAGATAGTGAGAAATTTTTAATTTTTTTGGATGGTGGTCGGGGTTTGAACCCCGAACCTTGCATATATTATACATTCTCCATATTAATTGAGTTAAGATCACGAGGACAAATAGTGAGAAATAATATCAATGCAATGTATATAGTAAAAATAACGTGGATTAATTATTTAGCATTTTTAAGCTCTACTTTTTTTTTGTTTAAAACATTAATGTACTTTGATTTTTTATGTAGGTCAAGTCTTTTTATAAGCTTGAAATTTAGGGTGAGAAAAAGTTTGTTAGAGATTCAAAATCCACGTGTATCTTTTATAAGAGGTAAATATAAGCATCCTTCTAAGATAGAAAATACCCTAAAATTTGCAAAACATGAAAGGATGTTTATATTTACCTTTTTTAAAAGATATTCGGAGTCCTCAAACCTCTAACTCTTGTGAACTTTTTCTCTCCTTGCTGACCCATCTTCTACTTTGTGGCATTATGCATTGTTGAAAAACAAATGGTCTTCGTTGTTCACTTTGATGTGGTAGAAATGTACACTTGTTGGCACTTCATCTCATTCCATTTTTGTGAGAAAAATATTTTAAGAAACATCAATAATGATCATTTTGATTTAAACTAATTTCATTCGTATGTTCGTCAATCTTTCGTTGGATGATTTTGTAGAAAAAGTTAAGATGTCTATAAAATTTGTGTTTGCCCAATGTCTTAATATAGTTTGATCACTCCATACCAAATAATCTCATATTTTGGTTAAGACATTGATTGAATCTCTATATGTGTAGTCATATTTGTAAGACGAAGTACAATTATTTTTATAAACAATTATTTTCTCAAGAGTGCACAAAGTTGCACTACTAGAGTTGTGAAACATAACTAATTATCCCATTTATATTTTATCTTTCACTGACTTATTGTATTTGTAGTTTCAAGTATTCTATTATTTTATTTGTGATTAAGATTGCCAGCGTACAATACATTTTTTTCTTCTTTTATATCGGTTTCAGATCCATCAATTGTGGGTGACTAATCCGGTTCGTACGTAGAGACATACGTACTGCGCAAGCATCGTTCCCTCTGAAAATTAAATCCGGTATTCTCCCGAATACGTTATTGGAAGGAGCTCTTTGCCACTTGAGCTCAAACAACTTGGTTCCAACAATACATTTGATGGCCACTTCATCACCATCCACAATGTTTAGTAACATTGATTCATTAAATTAAGTATTTGATAAATATTTTATAGAGTAAAAAATTAAATTAAAATATTCATATTCTAATAAATCAGACTAAGAATATACTACAAAGTCAGAAATATTTTGGCTGCCAACGTTACGATTAAAGGACAAGTTAGGGATGTTTATTGTTTATAACATACATTGTCATGAAGACAAACATGAGAAAACATTTACAAAATTGAAGATCAAATCAAAATATGATATTATTATAAACCAAAATTGATAGTGTCCTACAAAATTTGTCGGTAAAACAAGATTGATATAGATGCTCGCAAGAGACAAAACAAGACAAAATAATAGGTAGAGTAAGATGTAATTGAACATTATACTTTTCTTAATTGGGTTACCCGTCCCCTACTAGTTCCTTTACATTTCATCATTTGTGTTTGTCGTTTTATTTAAAGCAATCGTTTTCCAACACATATACTCCATTATCCGTCTCTAAATTATAGTCGTTTAAAGTTTGTGCATGATTATTAAAAAAATGATTGATTATGTTGATTTCAATAGTAAAATTAATATCATTTACTAAAATATATTTATTAATTGTAGTTAGTGGAATAGTTAAGTTGAATGAAATTCAATAAATAAGAATATAATTATGAAAAAATAATAATAAATATTGCATTGGTATTTTAAAGTGACAATTATTTTAAGAAAAAGAAAAAATATTAAAGAGGCTATTATTGTGAGACGGATGGAGTACAAGGTTGAATGCCTCTTTCCTTACTTCTACTTCTACAAATTTACAAAAAAGTTTTCAACTTTAAAACCATTTGAAGCCACTAAAATTCGAAATTTCTAATTGCATATCCTAGTCCCCCTACTACGAATACTAGCTTGTACTCAAAAGCATCAAACAATATATAAGTGGTGATTGGGTTGTGAATTAATCGAGGGACAACGTTATTGCCCTTCCAAACGAGATTTTCAAAGATGACTTTCGTAAAAATAATCTTCCATCCGTACCAAAGAAAGTGACATTTAAGGAGGAAATTAAGAGATCAACCACTTCAATCTAGTACCTCTATAAAATTATATATATATATATATATATATATATATATATATATATATATAAAATTAAATATGTTTTTGATCCCTATAAATATACAAACTTTTCGTTTTAGTCCATCTAAAATTTTCCTTCAACTTTTAGTCCCCAAAAATTTTCTATCTACACTTTTGGTCCCTCTTTTAAAGTAAACTCATTTATAGAATTCATATTTTTGACTAAAATTCTGCAGAAAAATTCATAATATTATAAGAACATCTCCCAAAAAAATTAGAATTTTTTAACAAGACATGAATTTATATATTTTTTAGTGTTAAAAATTCATATTTAATTTATGTTTTGTTAAAAAAATCTAATTTTTTTGGATTAATTTTTACAATATTCTACACATTTCTGCACAGTTTCATTAAAAAATATTAAAATTTACTTAAAATTAGGGACCAAAAGTAGTGATTGAAAATTTTATAGGGACTAAAAGTTGAAGGAAAATTTTAGAGGGACTAAAACGAAAAGTTGTTATATTTATGGGGACCAAAAACATATTTAATCCTAAAAAAAAAATCACACTAATAACTTTATCAATAACCCTACATTATCTTGGCCTAGTGGTATTGACTTTGGATCTGGGAGTGCGCTCCTCCTCAAAGTTTCAGGTTCGATTCTCTCTGGTACCAATTTCAGAGGGTTAGTTTAGTTTCTTCAAAAAAAAAAAATAACCCTACATTATCGGTATATTTTAACATTAAAAAGTTGTGCAACGAGCATAGAGTGTATGTGTTTAGTTAAGCTAAATACTCAAGAAACACCATTCACATTTTCACCTTAATGTGGTTACTTATTGGATGGATAACTAGGCTTAATGAGTTAAGCGAGATATTAAGAACTTCAGATTAGTAGGACCAACCAGATGATTAATACCAAAAAAAAAGTTCATAGAAAGTGATCATATCTCTTAATTTTATTTTTTGAAGGAATCATATCTCTTAAATTATTCACTTAAATTAAATGTTTTAGATTCATGATTGAATTCGAACTTAGACATCCGATTAAGTATGTATATCTTACGGTCTTATCCAAACAATGATGTATAATCAATGGAAATATTGGCTTGCGTAGTATCAAGATAAACGTAAAATGTTTAAAATTGTGGTTTGACGAGAAAAAATCTAAAACATTTTAAGAACTAAATTATTATTTCATGAATCACATTAACTTTTTTTTTTTATGAAAGTCGTGAATTTATTTAAAAAAAAGGAAAATCATACAACGATTGAGGGGACAATAAAGCCAAAATCCAATTAAACTAATAAAACCTAAAAAAGGTAACCCTCATACAACTATAATATAAAAAAGAGGAGTGTTATATCTTCCGAAATAATTTATCCCGAGCTTTCACGATCAACAAATTTAGTTATAACAAAAAAAAGACTCCATTTATTATCAGTGGGCCATGGCCACAATACATGAGAAATCAATCAATAAACCGTTTTTGTTGTTCATTCGTGAGGGGAAAATTCGCTTGACAAACATTTCCCTATATAAAAGGGGAGTGCTATATATCACGAAATAATTTATCCCGAGCTTTCACGATCAGCAAATTTAGGGACTTCAATCCACCAAAAGTCCAATAAAAGAATTTTAATGGTTGAGATTATTGGACACACCCTTTTTCAATGTAAGGATATGAGTAATTAAATTTACCAACTTTTCGATTTTGTTTTTCATTACGGAAACCAGTCTTTTCGATTTACTACAACCGTAAAATATCGATTTACTAAATTGTAATTTTTTTTTGAAAGCGTAATTAGTGGTGTTGGTGCTGCACTAATTTCAACCATTCAGTCCATATGTTTTTTTTCTCTCTCATTTGTTTTGTTTTTTCCTTTGTGAGTCAATCGACCATTGGATTAGAAAAAAGGAGGGATGACTAGACAAAAAGGGCAGGAGAGGAACCAATTCCTATTTGAAGAGCTAAAATTTGATGGCATTTTGAAATTTATGGAGTACCATTTTATGTGAGTCACGTACACCCTTCTCTTTAAACATGAATCTCGAGGTGCATAAAAAAAAGAGAAATGATATTTGAACATTTATTTTGTGACAACTTTTAAATAACTCTTTTTTTAATACTCACGTTATGATATTATTTTGTGTCTTCCTTTTTTCTTTCTCTATCGTTTTCGATCAATAAAAAGAGAGAAAAAGAAACGTGTCTTTAAAGTTGTCACACATTGTACTAATATCACTACTCTAAAAAAAAAATACATGGTGTGGTTGTCGCTTTGGTTTTTCAAATAACATTTAAATTCAATGTTATTTGATTTAAATTTATTGAATACCGGATGTATTTGAATATGAGAAAAAATTATCTTTTATTTTCAAAGAATCAAATCCTAAAAAAAATATAACACACAAAATATACAACTAACAGTGAGAATAGGCTAGACTAAACTAGGTTTTGCAAGACCTAAGTCTGATTTGTCAAAAATTTGAAGCCAAAGATTTAGTTTGCGAACTATCATAAACTTATTTTAGACATGTATATGATCTTCTGGAAGACTAATGTGACATGCTTCTTTTTTTTTGAAAGAGACTAATGTGACGTGCTAGCATGTTTAAAAGTATGTTTTATATGAATATCTTTATATAAACAATGTGATATAAGTTTATAGGTCAACAAAATTTATAACATAATTCAAAATACAAAATATAATATAATAACATCAACAATATTTTTAAACCATTAATCATAAACAATATTATTCATATTTACTTTAGTAGACCGACTTAATAAGCTTAAAAGACTTTTTTTAATGGTATGTAGCTTGATCTTTGCGGTTAAATAAATTTCTAAAAAAACTAAATCTTTTCTATTTAAAAAAAAAAGTTTGGTTGTAAACCCTACAACCGGTCAAACTTATTTTCATCCCAATGATTCAACATATCTATAGGTCATTTTTAGAAAGATTGGCTTTAGAGGAGCATCTCCTTTTCTTAGAATATTATTACAATTTACAACCTCTGTATATGCTTTCCCTAACTAACGTTAGTGTTTATTTCTTTTTTAGTTCCCCGATTAACGTTTGCTTTCGCATGATAGAGTACTTTATTCCTTTTTCATAAAGACATTTTGTCTTTTTCTATTTTTTTTTTTATACAAATCTTTCTCTATGTTAAAGGGGCCTTAAATTTTGAGTGTAAAAAAGGATCTGTAAAATTATATACAAAAAAAAATCAGTGAAGGGTAAGAAATAAGAATTTGGTTAACGGTATAAAAAAATAAATGTCTTGCAAATAATTCTTTTTCAATCCTCTCTCTCAACTAAGTATACTATTTCATTTCAAATAAACATGACTTCATTATTTAAATTAAATTATAATCTAAATTTAATAGCCAATTTTAGTTTTACTCAATCAACTACACTATTGTTTAAGATGTCAACAAAACTATTTAATATCTTGTCAAAAGAAAAAAAACAACAACACTATTTAATAGATTTTCAATCGTTATAGTTAGATTCTAACTTTTAGCTAATTTGTCATTTGCTCGTAAAATGATCATTCTAAATTTATATAAAAAGTTTTTCATTAATTATAATCTAAATTCAATAGCCAGTTTATTTTTTAGTGAATTCAATAGCTAGTTTTTTTGATGGTGTTTGGGGTTTAAATCCCGACCTTACACATATTAGCATTGTTCTTAGCAACTGAGTTAAGTTGACGGAGACTAAATAACTAATTTTAATAAGAAATCAACTACTTTATTGTTTTTATTATGTCAAAAATACTATTTACTAGATTTTCAATCGTTAGTTAGATTCTAACTATTAGCTAATTTGGCATGTACTCATAAAAATGATCATCTAAATTTATGTAAAAAGTTTTCCTACAAAAAACAAAAACGGCATCATAAGCATTTGAACAAATAATAATTAATTGCGCTGTCTTTATCTCATCACTTAGGCGTTTGCTAGAAGACCCGTCCCCCCTACAACAGCATATAGATTTGCTTCTTAGTGCTAAATCGTTTCAAGCTATAATCGTTATATAGCTCAAATTAACTGTGTATTTTTCGTCGTTATTTATAACTCCAATGAAAAATTATTAGTACTATTTAGTTTATAGCTCTGGTGGGAAGTTTGCACTTTATACCTATTAGAGAATCTTTCCAAAAAAAAAAAATCTATTAAAGAATGGTCATTTGTTGAGAGAGCATCAATAGATTATCATGTCCCACAAGAGGGTGCATTTTAAAGAGTAAAATTACATGAATCATTAAATATGAAATTTCCAATTTAGATATCTATACCCTCTAAAATAAAATAGATATCTACATGATGCATTTTCCTATTTTATTTTACATAATACTATTACATCCCTTTTGACAGAACTTGCATCTTTTAAAATTATTGTGGTTCAACATAATTTTGTCAAACTCATCTTAACCAAAAATTTAGTTGATACACAGGCAACACATTTAGCTTTCTTAGCCTCTTGAATGTCTGCATGTTTAATAATATTTTTTTGCTCCAATATGTTGAGGTGTGGTTTTTTTTACCCGAGCAATGAACCGAAGTGTTGTTGGTGTCCGGGAGTGACGGAAACGGAAGACCACCTATTCACAAAATGTGAGTTTGCAAGCGCAATTTGGTATAAGATTTTTCATTGGTTAGGTGTGTGTTCGTGGTTTTACCGGTGAGATCTCTGTCTTGCTTCAAAGTTGTTGTTTTTACTTTATGCAAAAGAAAAAAGTCAAGGGGTTGCTCCTAATTTAACACACAACGTTGTAGAGTATTTGGACGACGCAATATGAATTTATTTTCTCCGAGATGTTACTTTGAAGGTTGAGGAAGTGGTTGATACCATAAATCATATCTCTTGACAATTGTTGCAAAAGCTAAATCGCCGGGACCTCCGTACCTTTTTCAAGAGTGGTTTGTTACCCTTTGGGGCGTATTAGCATTTAGATGATTGCCATCGTTAGCATTTTATAATATAAAGGACCAAATCAGGAAGGAAAAAGAGAATTGCAGGTATTCGCGTTTAGACGATTGCCATCGTTAGCATTTTATAATATAAAAGTCTATTTTAAATATATATAGTTTTTTGGAAGAGAAATGTACAATATTAGTTTTCGAGAATGCACCCGGAACCTCCTCCTTTAAACCCTTCAATGTCTCTTAACTCATCAAATAAGTTATCTATAACCATATTTTTAAAGATATATTATCAATGTAAAAAAAAGTACGAGTGTGGACATTTAATAATGTATTATCATATCTTTTAACGAGTTTAAAACATGTGATTTGTATACTCATTTTTTCCCTTTTTTTAATTCAATTCAATAAAAAGGAATCAATATTATTTTCTACTTCCCTCCTTCATGATTTGTATACTCGTTAAGTAACATGACAACAAATAATTGAGGGCATGTGTAGATTGTTTACATTAAACGTTATGTGTACAGTTAGTTGGGTGTTTATTACACTCACTTTGTTTTATGTGATTTGCTTCCTAGAAAATTGTCAAATCCATTCACACTATGTTATGGAAAAATACCCTAAACTTTATGGTGATTTTATTGCTATATATGTGCACACATTCATATATAGATTGATATGCCGCTAACACTCAAGTATCAACCCACAAAGCAAAATCAACATGAGCACTAGTTCATCTAAAAACCCTATGCACAATAGTGAGGAGAAACCTTCCTCTTCCTCTTCTCCCTCATCACCAGTAAAGCTATTTGGTTTCTCATTAACACCATCTAATACTCTTCCTTCTAACAACAAGAGATTTATATGCCACTTTTGTCGTCGTGAATTTACCAATTGTCAAGCGTTAGGAGGCCATCAAAACGCTCACAAGCGAGAACGCCAAAGAGCACACTTTCTTTCTATTCTACCACATCATCAACACTTTCTACCATCTTCACCATATCATCCTATGATAGCACAACATGGTGCACCAAGAGTAGTGTTACTTTGTCCACCTGGGTCACCATGGGAGAGACAACCTTATGAAGAGGGGCCTAATGAGGTTCATTTTGATGCAGCTACATCTAGAAATAATGGGGCTTCCATGCAAGTACATAATGATATTATTGATGGTGATGTTGATCTTAATTTGAGTCTAGCTTGTATGCCTTTAAATTCTAAGGACAAATAGTTTGGAAGGGAATGAAGTTGAATTTAGACAAAAAAATTATAATATCCTTTTTAGTACTTGCCCTACTATCTAGCTTTGCCACATATGCAATTGCTCTTAATTTTGTTGTTGTGAAGTGTGTATGTTTTTTAATTAGATTTTAATTTATATATATGTAAGTTTGTGCAAAAATTTTAAATTTGATTTTGTTATTAATAAAATAATAGTTTATTAAAGTTTTCATAAATGGAATTTCCGGAGATGATTGAATTAAAGAGATATTAAGGTGGAAATCATCTAGCTTGTAATTATTATTATTTTCCTTCTCTTGCTATGTATAAAGCTCCGGAAAATGTGACTAAAATGTTTATTTCAATCAAAAAAAATTATGGAGAAGAAATGAAGATTCTAAAACACTTTGATGGATTATATAGTTGGGAGATTTTTGTTTTTGTTTTTGTGGTGATTAGGAGAAAATATGATTGGCAAAGAGGAATGACACAGTAGAAATAAGGGACATGAAATTATTTAACATTTCTTTGCTAGCAAAGTCGTGTTGGAGGTGCTTAGTTGACAGAAATGCAATTTGATTCAAGACATTTAAATACAATGTGTTGAATGATTATAGAAATACAAAGGGGGTCCATGTTTATCATTGTTGTAACTTGTAAATAAAAATTGGTTAAAAAAAATTGATTTATATTTATATAAATAGACACGGAAGGAGTCTGATTCTAAAACTTTTAAAGATATTTTCGGACTCATTCAAATTCCATCAGATTGTTTAGCACTTTTTCAACTACGTTGGTGATGGATTTTACTTATAAAACCAAAAAGGCTTAATTGTAATTTTGATCACATTTTCACCATTTTGCAAATTTGGCCCCCCTATTTTATAATTTGACAGTTTTGGTTTATCTATCAAATATTTGGTTTCAAATATGGTGATATAACATGTTTTATAATTTAACACCTTAAGGCTACAAAACTTTCGGATTATAGAACTAAACTAGGTGTAACATATATGGATTGTATAACTATATTGGTTGCTGATTTTGAAGCAGACAAATATATTTTTTGAGCTCATTCAGATTCATTTGTTAGAATGATGAGGCCTCAAACAAGGAACCTATATATTTGCATAAAATGGTTAGTTATAATAAACTCAATCATGCTCAGGGTGATGTGATGGTTGTAGATTATGACGATGTAATAGTTGAAGATCTTGGGAAGGATGATGATGATGATAAGAAGGTTGTAGATGTTGTGAAAATTTAAGATGATAGTCTTAAGAGTGACGTGTATAATATTGTAGATCTCTCCAAAGATTAGTTCAAATGTTATGGTAGGGAACTAAATATGTTTTACAAATACAATGATATTTTGATATAATTATCTATGTTTTTCGTTGGTCAATCATTTTTTTTGTTTATTAATGTCTCGATTTAACGTCTATATTAAACGTGTCTAGAATATTTAACATGTGCGTCATAACTGATACTAGATACATTAATTATACAATGCGAAATACAATATGAATTGAAGATTCAGATACATAATCATCTAAAGTCATATATTACATTATTGATACATGATCAGTCGGATGAAACAAGTACAACGAGGTTCATACAACACACATGTATATATACAACATAATATCTACTAAGAGTCATAAGCATATAGTCCATCGAAAGCACGATCAGTCCGACGCCTTCTCCTTACCTTTGCCTCGAACAACCTGTGAACCTGAACAAAAGAAGGAATGCGATGAGACATAATGTCTCAGTGAGTACAACCAAAGTCCTAGGCTGAAGGTAACCTCAGGCAAAACTACGGTTACCACGTATCTACAATAGAACCGATTGGTTGATTATACGTGTGTGCACTCATGCATGCCTAAACGATCGTGTGGGGGTACTAGATCGTTCTCACTTGAAGCTAAACTTGTATCATGTTTTATCGTGTTATATCTTGTCATAAAGATAGCATTTCATAGTGTAATAAACATTATCTGAGTTGATTTTACGGAGTGTATCGGGTGGAGTAACCCCGAATACATTCCCTTACATAACCGACGAATTCCTAGCTAAGGTTCATCGGACTCTCTCAGTGTCGTGCGGGCCTACCTTGTGGAGCGTGTTCCATTCCCCTGGCGTGAACCTCTTGTATCCCTCTGGCGTGGATAACAAGAGACACGACACCTACATAATCATTTCATAATCATATACTTATTGTATTCATGTTACGCTTTAAGGCGTTCTATCTTACATGTTCTCGACTACTAGGTCAAGGTTCTAGAGTTCCCATGCTTACATTTATTACTACCCGATCATAATTTCGTATGACTCTCATGAATGCCATTCATTGTTGCGTGATGTTTATACATACCTTGCATTTTCTATCAAAGGTAAGTTCTGGGTTCTACATTACATGCTTAGAGATTGAGGGTTTTTTTTAGGTTACAAAGGACTAAGTAAAAGGTTTCGGGTGGCATGTCGTAGCCTTAAGACAGGCTAGCCATAAGAATAAAAAACAGTTAACTTGTTGAGTTCACTAGTAGCGAAATACCTCTGGAATGGCTTCCAGAGAATTTCGCTAAATAGCGAAATATGCCTGGGCAGCCACCTGAAATTCGCCATTGGTGAAATGCTGCTGGACATTTCTGGGGAATTTCGCTAATAGCAAGAAAATTCGCCATTAGCGAATTTCTTTAGGACAACAATGCAGAAATTTCATTTTTTAACATTGTCATGGTACTATAAACATATAACAAACAACAATTGGCATGATTAGAGGGTACTAAGATAGGCATACAACAACTAATATTCAACAATGTCTCACACAACTAAAGCATAATCCCATGGGAGAGAAGTTCTATCTAGGAACTCACCTCAAATCCAATTAACAGCAAGAATTCTCTAGTTTCTATCCAAATCGTAACATGCAAGCTTCATAGCTTCCAAAATCAACTTGAATGAAGGGTGCTTCAAAGCCATATTAATGGATTCCTCATGCACAATTCATCACCATTCTTTGATCTTGCTAGAGGTAAGGAATGTTGGAGATTTGAGTGAATGAGGGAGGGCTAGGGCCGAGTTTCTAGAGAGAAGGAAGAAGGAAATTCTGGTCCTTCAACTTTAGTGAGAGAAATACATAAGAATTATGAAGGTTTTGGGGACAAAGTTGCTTAAATACCCTTCAGGCTCAATTACTAAAATGCCCTTCAGTTTACTATGTGTACAATACGAGTTAGCAGGTACTGTACTGCGACACTAATAAGCGGGATATTACACTCGATGCATTCGAATTCATGAATCCAAAATACCAAAAACATGCTTCAAGCTAAAATTCGAACGAGGGTAAAGTGGATAAATCGTAGGATGCGTGAGAAGCTAGAGGGCAGGGGCGGGAAAAAGAATTTCACGTGAAAGGGACACCACATCTTGACATTATGGTATTGAGTTTATGGGTCATCTCATTTATATGTTGTTCAACATTCTCTTTTTCAGGCAACGTAGCATTTAACTCACCTCACACTTGCCACAAAAAATCTTCCCATGAAGTCTAAGTCATCAATTTATTATAATCTCCATCAATTTTGAGAGAGAGAGAGAGAGACGGTGTCGTAATCACCGTTGCCGTCTTCTCTCCTCGTGTTTTATATGAGCTTGTCTTCTCCAAATGTGACTATCACTCCATCACTTTAATCGGTTTATATATATATATATATATATATATATATATAGACAAAAAAAACGATATTCATTATATATATCATACATATGTTTGAGTTCAAAGATTTTCTCATATTTTATGTATAAGGAAATCAATTTAAGGACAATGTTATTTTTTTTTATAAAGGCACATGGTTTATTTTATGCATGTTAATTCATGTCGTATGTATTTGCATACGAGCATAATGTTGGTTCATTCCTTGTTCTAACAAATAATGCTCGGAGTAAGGTAGCAAGTTTACTTCTACTTACTAACTTACTCCTAAAGTAAGTTAGCAAAAACCTTATATTTGATCTTATCTCTCAATATTTCAAAAAGTTTTAAAGTTCAACAAAAAAAAGTAAAATATACCAAGTACACAAATTAGAAATCAAATTTCGATACTCCTTATAGAAAATATAATTTTTAACTTAATCTAAAACTGAGAGTTTTAATTTTAGTTCATAAATATAAGTGTCACAAATTTTAATTAAAGGAGAAAAAATATATTATTAATCTTTTTTTTAATATTAGATATATCATACACAATTTATTTTTCTTCATTTTTATGTATTAAATATGAATCTTAAAGTCATGCATTGAATAACCAAAAAAACCAACCAACTTTATATATGCATGAGACCACCAATATTTTATTTTTAAAAATTCATTCTCCCTACCTCTAAAAAAAATACCATTCATCTTAATTTTTCATGTATTAAATATAACTTTTGGAGTCATGCATTTGAATAACCAAGAGAACCAACCAAATTCATAAAAATGAGTCAATATTTTAAAGAATTCATTTTCCCTAATTCTTCATGTATTAAATATGACTATTGAAGTCATTCATGTCAAGTGATTAATCAATACATTTATGTTAGAAATAAAAAATGTTTGTAAATTCTAACACTCTATTATATTCATGTATTATGTATTTTTTACAAACGTATTATGTTTCTACAATCTATAAAATAACAATTTTTTTAAATATAATCGCGTTAAATTTGTTACATTATCATCGTATATTTCATATGAAATTATAGATCAAACCAAACAAAATACTTTTTCTTGATAGTTGTGATCCATTGGACAAAGATCTAATTTTCTTTTTATCTTCTTTAATTCCTTTCATTTTTTTTAACTTTCAACTAGCAATTACCACTTGAAACTTAAATGATGAACATCATAAATGATGGCACCTAGTGATAACAGTTAATTAGTGTCTTCACATAATCTTTTAGCAAAAATATTATGTCATTTTAATAGGTTCTCAATTGAATGTTGCACTTGAATTGATTGCTCTGTTTTAAAATGACCTAGTTAATTTGGTCCCTCCATCATGGTACTAAAGTTTAAACTTGATTTTTTAATGATTCTCTTATAATTTCATCAGTGCTGATCACTCCATATAATCAGATCCTATGCCACATCATTTAAATTATGTCAAATCACCATATTTTAAGTACAAAAATATGATGGACTAACCAAAATTGAGTGATTTTAAAACGGGTGACCGATTTTGCGAATTATAAAAATTGGGGACCAAAACTATAACTAACCATGTATTTCATTAGAAAAAGTCTCTTTTTAGTTGATCTAGAAAAAAGGTTCAGGCCGAACTGGTTTTGAAATCTTGTTAGGGCTTCCGGTCTTTTCCCACTGCTTGCAATAAGATTCTAGAATACGGGTCATGCCATGCTTACCGCTTTGACTAAGAGATAGTATGAGGAGACTATGAGCTTAAATCTACCTATTAGGGAGATGACAATCATGTTGGATGATGTGTCATGTATTCTACACATCCCGACTGAAGGAAAAATGCTTGACAAATTAGTAAATACAAAGCTAAAATATAAGGTTCGGTGAAAATAACCCATTTCAACTTATGTCCTCTTACCAATACATTGAAGCTATAACCATTTGCAAACCAACAAGTAATTCCATATATCAGCTCATAACTAAGTACTATAAGTACAAATAGTTTGTATCCTTCCATGTGCCAAATGGAGAAGAGAGAAACCAAAAAGGAAGTTAGAAAACATTGTAGTCACCAAACAAAAGGTAATAATAGGAAAAGAGCCAAATAACAATAAATTAATTAAAACTAATTGCACTTGTAGATTTTTTTATTCAATAAAATCATTGCATTATACCTTTATTCAAGAAAGAGTTCAAAACTTATTCCTTCATATGTCCTTATTCTTTAATTTCAACCAAAACTTCATCTTGCTTTTTGAGCGTGACTTTATTCTTGAACTTGTTCTTGATTTGTTTCTTCTGAAACTCTCAAGACTTCGTCGTTTTCTTCAAGAGGGAGATCATTACCTTCTTCAATTCTTGAAACATCATGAATAACATCTTTAGGAATCATTTGGGGTAAATCTTGTACTAAGAATTTTAGTAGGAACCTTAGATCCAACATAGAACGGAAAGCAACATAGAAAATATAGATGAATGGTACAGAGTAATATAGGTATGAACCATTTATAAATCATCTTAAAGATTGATGCACTGTTGTTAAGTTTGGTAGAAGACGACGGTGTAATAGCTGATGACACAGAAGTCATGAGCGAAACAAAAATTAAGAAAAAGATGACGTTTCGTTTACGGGAATGAAACATATTTCGATGTGAACTTGTTTGAAGGGAATGAAGTTGAATTTAGACAAAAAATTATAATATTCTTTTCGGTACTTGCATTACTCTCTAGCGTGCCGCATATGCAATTGCTCTTCTTAATTTGGTTGTTGTGAAGTGTGTATGTTTTTTAATTAGATTTTAATTTACATATATGTAAGTTTGTGTAAAATTTGTAAATTTCATCTTGTTATTAAGAAAGTAATTGTTCATTAAAACCTTTGTAGATGGAATATCTAGAGATGATTGAATTAAAGAGAACTTAAGATGGAAACCATATAGCTTGCTATTGCATATTTTCTTCTTCTCCTCTTGCTACGGATAAAGCTCCTGAAAATGTGACTAAAAAATTTATTTCAATCAAAAAAAAATTATGAAATGGATAAGAAGATTCTAAAACACTTAGTTGGGCCATATAGTTGAGAGAAATTATGATTTATTGTTTTTTGTTTTTTTTGTGGTGATTGGGAGAAAATATGATTGGCAAAGAGGAATGGCACAATAGAAATAAGAGACTTGAAATTATTTAACATTTCTTTGCCAACAAAGTCGTGTTGGAGGTGCTTAGTTGACAGAAATGCAATTTGATTCAAGACATTTAAATACGATGTGTTGAATGATTATAGAAAACCAAAGAGGGTCCATGTTTACCTAACTTGTAAATAAAAATCGGTTAAAAAAAAGTTGATTTATATTTATATAAACAGGCATGGAGGGAGTCTGATTCTAAAACTGTTAAAGATATTTACTAGACTCGTTCAAATTCCATCAGATTGTTTATCACTTTTTCAACTACGTTGGTGATGGATTTTACTTATAAAACCAAAAAGACTTAATCGTAATTTTGACCATATTTTCACCATTTTGCATATTTGGTTCCCCTGTTTTGTAATTTGACAGTTTTGGTTTATCCATCAAATATTTGGTCTCAAATATAGTGATGTAACATGTTTTATAATTTAACACCTTAAGGCTACAAAATTTTCCTTTCTCTTTAGTACAAGTCTTGTAACATATATGGATTGTATAACTATATAGATTGGTTGCTGATTTTGAAGCTGTCAAATATATTTTTGGAGCTCATTCAGATTCATTTGTTATAATGATGAGGCCTCAGACAAGGAACCTATTTATTTGCATAAAATGGTTAGTTATAATAAACTCAATCGTGCTCAGGGTGATGTGATAGTTGTAGATTATGATGATGTAATAGTTGGAGACCTTGGGAAGATTGAAGATGATAAGAAGGTTGTAGATGTTGTGAAAATTTAAGATGATAGTCTTAAGAGTGTCGTGGATATAATATTGTAAATCTCTCCAAAGATTAGTTCAGATGTCTATGGTAGGGAACTAAATATGTTTTACAAATACAATGATATTTTGATATATAATTATCTATGTTTTTTGTTGGTTAATTCATTTTTTGTTTTGTTTATTAATGTCTCAATGCGTTTGAATTCGTAAATCCGAAACACCAAAAATATGTTTCAGGCTAAAATTCGAATGAGCGTAAAATGGATAAATCGTAGGACGCGTGAGAAGCTAGGGGGTAGGGGGTGGAAAAAAGAATTTCACGTGAAAGAGATACCACATCTTGACACAGAACCTTAAAGCATTGAGTTTTTGGGTCATCTCATTTATATGTTGTTCAACATTCTCTTTTCCAGGCAACGTTGGACTTAACTCACCTCACACTTGCCATAACAATCTCCCCATGAAGTCTAAGTCATCAATTTATTATAATCTCCCTTAATTTAGAGAGAGAGATGGTGTCGTAATCACCGTTGACGTCTTCTCTCCTCGTGTTTTTTACGAGCTTGTCTTCTCTGAATACGACTATCACTTCATCACTTTAATCGGTCTAGACACACACACACACACACACACAAAAGCGATATTCATTATATATCATATATACATATGGTTGAGTTCAAAGACTTTTCTCATATTTTATGTATAAGGAAATCAATTTAAGGACAATGTTATTTTATATATATATATATATATATATAAAGGCACATGGTTTATGTGATGCATGTTAATTCATGTCGTATGTATTTGCATACAAGCATAATGTTGGTTCATTCATTTTTCTAACAAATAATGCTAGGAGTAAGGTAGCAAATCTACTTCTACTTTAGGAGTAAGTTAGTATAAACCTTATATTTGATCTTATCTCTCAATATTTCAAAAAGTTTAAAGTTCAATAAAAAAGTAAAATATATAAAGTATTATTCAAATTAGAAATCAAATTTCGATGCTCCTTATAGAACATTTACTTTTTTAACTTAATCTAAAATTGAGAGTTTTAATTTTAGTTCATAAATTTAAGTGTCGCAAATTTTACTTAAAGGAAGAAAGCACAAATAATATATCATTAATCTATTTTCTTTAATATTAAATATATCATACACAATTTATTTTTCTTCATTTTCATGTATTAAATATGAATCTTGAAGTCATGCATTGAATAACCAAAAAAACCAACTTTATACATGCATTGAATAGTCTAACAAAACCTAGAAATTAACATAGAAACTAATCAATCATCATCAAAACCTAGAAATTCAAACAAGGAACTAAATCAGTTATCTAAAACTAGAAATTAATAATCCATGATTAACCTAAAATCAATGGTGAAATAGTATTGACGACAGTGGGAAACCAAAACGACGTCAAAAACAACGATTGATGTCATTTTATTGAAAACTAAAAAGACGGTTTTGTCAAACACCGATAATAAGGAACTAAATTAATCATTTTAACCAGGAAATAAATAATCAAGAGATTAACTTAAAATCAACAATGAAATCGTATTGATGACGATTGAAAACCAAAACAAAGTTGGAAACTGAAGAGAGAAAGGGAGGAAGGGAGGGAGAGAAAGATAACCAACCTTGTCGCATTGGGACAAGCGGAGAGATAACTACCTCATCGTGTTGACAGAGAGACATGAAATTATCATAAACTTAAACTGGGTATTCTTACCTCCATATCATATACGGTGTTTTTAAGATTACCTCAATTGGAACTTGTTGTGCGTAAACTATAACTATAAATAAAGTAATTTCAAGAGTCATGGAGTTTTGATCAAACTATTTTAGATTGAGTTGTGTCAAACAGAAAGCGATATAAATAATCACTATATTCATTGCTTGAGTATTTGCCATTGCAACATATTTGTATGGTCTTTATACTTTTCTAAGTTCTTATAGACGAGCTTAACATGATCACGGAACTCAAGTTCATTACTTGATTAACACTTTAGTATAGAAACAATTGTTTGGATAATGTGACAACAATTGTCTATTATTCAAACATGTAGCCCTTCTCTTGCCGATACAAGATTTAGGATTAATGTTTCTATTTTATATGGAACTTAATAATAACTAGATTGTCGACCCGTGCTTTTGCACGGGTCATACTGACAATAATACATAAGAATAAAGTATATAAGATAAAATAGTTGATGTTAAGTTACATAATTCGATTAAATTAAGTACATCATTTGAAACATAAATTATGAAATATGACCCATCATGTCTATTAATAACAACAACAAAAGCTGAATAGACTTAGAATATTTAACTCAATATAATTAAACCCGGGTTTAATTACATAAAGTTCCAAATTAGATACTTTTACCAAATGAAAAAATAAAAGAGTCACGGATTGCTGAAGAAATATGAGTTTCTACAATTTCGCCGACTCAAAGTAATGGCATTCCTGAATAGTTAAGATAAATTATGTATCATTATAACTATTCTAAATGACATAACTTTTATCCTTATTCAACTATTCGAAAATAAGTGGATTTTATTGGAAGTGGATCTCATATTTATTGCTAGTATCATATTTTAGGGGTTATGGGAAAGAGAGAAACTTTGAATATACTTGGAGAACACAAAAGTCACGTTGGGAAAAATTATTAAGTTTAATGGGGGAATTTTCAAAATGCATCGTGTGATGTGTTGTGTGATAGCAAAGAGAAGAGCATTAAGTGTAGATGATCAATGACTCACAATGAGTGGCGCCTAAATGACGAGCATCCAATGGCTTAGAAAAGTGGAGGGAAAAATTAGGGGGAAAAGATTAGGGTTAAGGATAGCTTTGGGGGATAAGCTTTATTAGAGCATAAATTAAAATAACCAGCATAAGTAACCAAAAAAAAGTGAAATACAAAGCTTAATAACATGAAAAACACACAAAGCATCGTCTCTTGTTACAAATTCTATAAAACAGAAATTAACAACCTCATTTAGTTCTTTAACTATTTTTAACTAAAGCTCAAAATTTCTCAAAACAAAAATTAACAATCGACCAATCGAGCAAATGGATTGGTTCGAAAATTCAAAAATGAAAAGAAAAACCAAGGATTTTGAGTTGAAAAAGTTCACAGTGACCCTATTAAAAAATGAAATTGATAACCGCCAAAAATTCATCATTTTGGTCTTTGATAAACACATTCAGCAACAACCAAATTGAAGAAAATTAAAAACGAATATCAAGAACAAACTAAACCCCAACAATTAATCATATTTTGTGAAAGAAAATAAAAAACGAAAGTGTAAGAAAGAAGCGTATACTGTAACACCCCGTTTTCCCAAATTCAAAAATTTCAAAAATAAATCAGAGTATCATGCAAAACGGAATGCTACATTTCTAACATCATCAAAAGGGAATAAATAAACATTTATTCTAGTCAAAACTGTTCTAACAACGCAGCGGATAAAATCTAATTATTAACAAATCGTTTTGGCACGCAGGCCTCATAAATAAGTCTCGACATAAATTAACTGAAATCTTAAATTATAATCAATACGTAAGGAATAGAAAGTAAACATAAAAGGTTCCCATCCCGTTACGTATCAGAGCACCTAAAGGACACGGTGAGGATAGTCACTCACAACGGCAACAGCAACAAAAGCTTAATCACCTGCACTTGCCCACAAGGCGGCAATTCCAGCAGAAGGGGTGAGATTCTCATAACAATAGCATTAAACATATAATCCAATAATTACAATTAACAACATAACTTTATCATCATATATCATAATAACAATCAAGTAGCATCTTAAACAACATCATAAATCAACTTAATAGTTTGACTTGACAATGCAACATCGACACAACTTATGCAACTTAGACATCTTAATCATGCATGTGGTACCATATTGAGTATAAATATACTCCTAGGGCATAAGCCCTCGTCGCTATTGAGCATAAAAATACTCCTAGAGCATAAGCTCTCGTCGCTGTTGAGCAAAAGCTCCTAGGGCATGAGCCCTCGTCTCTGGATGAATGTGCATGGACTCAATCTCTTAAACTAGGACATCTCAAAATGAATTCCAATAATTTGGATTACAACATCGTAAATCTTATAACAACACATGCAACTTTTAATTAATAAAACATGGCAGCATGGCAGCAATCAACATCTCAAACAATAGCAAGATCGTAAACGTTCACATACGTCGTCACTTAAGATTCAGAAAAGTATATACAAGTGTATAGTTCACAATAATAATCAATTATCAGCTAACAGCTCTACATTTGTTCTTGATACTTCAGCACTCAATTCCCAAACCAGGGGTCATCTCATAACTAATCGTGCGACAAGAGTCGCATTACTCTAAAAGGGTAGTCTGATGCAGGACTACTCGCTATGGCGAGTGGGATCTCTCGCCTCGCGAACCATTACAGGGGTTACTCGCTACGGCGAGCTGGGTTGCTCGCCTCGCGAGCATCAGGGGTACTACTCGCTATGGCGAGTTGGGTTACTCGCCTGGCGAGCTCCTGGGCGTTGCTCGCTACGGCGAGTTGGGTTTTCGCCTCGCGAACGCTTCTGGGGTTGCTCGCTATGGCGAGCTGTTCTATTCGCCTCGTGAGCGGATGAGTACTCGCCGTGGCGAGCTAGCTGCTCGCTGTGGCGAGCGGCGACATAACAGTTACGGGATTACGAGGGTTTTCACCCCAAACCCCAAATTCCATCCTAATTCTTCATATTTTTGACTATAATGGTGTCTAAGAATTATTCTAATGTCTGTAAACAGTTTACTACGTCAACGGTATAGTTTTTTCATTATCTAATCATCAATTTACCACTTTTTGACCTAACTCTTAATTCCTAATTCTCATGAATTAAACCTAGAATTTGCTAACTATAATCATGAATTACATGTTCTAATGATATTGTAATGAAAGGCTCACCCTTACCTTAAGAAATTAGAGCAGCAGCCTCTCCGGTTCTTCTCTTCCGTTTTCTCCCTTTTTCTCCCAAAGCTCTGAATTGTACGTTTTGTACAATTCTAACCTAACTCTCCCTATTTAAACCTCTTTTTGTTTGTTTTATTTTATCTTATTACCCCCACAACTATATCTAATTATAAAACAAACCCACAACTTATTATTTGTTTCATTTTCTAATCTTATTTTATTAAACAATAAAATAAGTCACAACACATAAGTCACATAAATCACATAATATCTCAAATATCACTTAATTCACACAAAATCATATAAATATACTCTATACTATATAAAATAAATTAAATAATTAAAACGGGCGTTACATATACCATCGCAAACAAACAATAAACGAATATCAAGAAATCTATATGTGTTAAACATGAAGATTGAGAGGGGATACTACCTCAATCAACAACTGAGGCTGGTGGGAGATGTAGAAAGCAGGAGGCGTGCTATGGTGATCGTTGGATCTCGAACTACTAAGCAAGGGATAAAGGTTTTTGCGGTGACATAGAACAGAAGAAGACGGCGGAGTTGTCTTTGGCGGTGGTAGAGGAGGGATGAGATGTAGGTGCTGACCAGAGAGGAAGGAGTGACATTCATGTCTGATTGCCTGTGGTTGACAGCAAAGAATAAGGAAACAGGGAAGTGGCATCTGTGACACTCTTGAATTGGAGAATGAATTCAAAATTATAGTTTTTAAACATGCTATATATCGAAAATAAGTGGATTTTATTGGAAGTGGATCTCATATTTATTGCTAGTATCATATTTTAGGGGTTATTGGAAAGAGAGAACCTTTGAATATACTTGGAGAACACAAAAGTCACGTTGGGAAAAGACATTAAGTTTAATGGGGAATTTTGAAAATGCATCGTGTGATAGCAAAGAGAAGAGCATTAAGTGTAGATGATCAATGGCTCACAATGAATGGCGCCTAAATGATCAGCATCCAATGGCTTAGAAAAGTGGAGGGAAAAATTAGGGGGAAAAGATTAGGGTTAAGGATAGCTTTGGGGGATAAGCTTTAGTAAGTAAGATTATTTGGTTCTATACCGAACTTAAATTTAAGTCTATAAGAATAAACTCTCTAGAGTCAATGAAATAACTTCTTGTTCCATTCTAGATGTAGGTGGACTCTATTTATAGTTAATGTCATACTTCCTTGAAACTCTCCGTACTTAATAAATATAATATTAACAACTAGTATCGTATACTTATAATAGAAAACTTGACTTCCTATAACAAGATCTGTGAAGAGGAAGTCTTACTTATGTCATTAACTTTCCTTTCTTTTCAACGTTTGAAATGATTGCTTTCCTTTTAGCAATCGTGTTTAACCTTCCCACTATAGAGGAACATAATATGAATGTTATTACTATATGTATTTATCTATTTTACTCAAACCAAATGTCCTTAAACATTTGATTCACAAAATCTCATTGGAAGATTTTCTAGTGGGTTGAAATCCATATTTCACTTTGTTTTGAGTCAGCGAAAGTTGATCCCCAAAACTTAATTATTTAGGTGGGAACTCCTTCCAATTTTTTCTTATACAACTTTCAAATCATTTGGGTGAGTAACTCCTTACTATAATCTATCATATAGATGTTCCCAAACATTGCTTCTAAATATATTTTAATCTTATTAAAATGATTTAGTTGAGTTAGACCGAAAGAATAATAGCCGGGTAAATAGAATTACCGCAACACAATTTACTAGTATAGAAAGTACACTTCGTGGAGGCAAACCCACACATTTCGATGTTAGTCTTGAAGGGTGTCATCTTTTAGAAAACATTTAACTTAATATTCTATTTGAATAAAATAAAAAGATCATATCTAATGTTGAACCTATTTTAAATCATGATCTTTTAAATTTAAAACCAATAAAGCTAAAATTATGAAAATCTTTTAAAATAAGTTCAAAAGATTATATCGGATATTGAAACTATTTAAAATCATAATTTTTTAAATTTACTATCAACTTTTTGAATCGACGCCTTATTTTACATCAACACTTGATGTATTTTGAAAATCCTAATCGTATAAGATATTCATATTCGAGTTCACTAGATTTTGCATGAAAAAGGTAAGGTTCATCGGGAATGCATGCCCCTATGAAAAAGTAATTTTTGAAATATTAGTGGGAGGGATCATACAGAGAAAAGAAACCTTGATACCTTCCCCACGACCTTCTTGGTATATAATCATAAGAAAAGGGTACACGATACCTTTCAATATGCACGTGATAACCTGAAAAATTGTAGGTTATTACATTACATTGATCCCTCATAATCTATGAGAAATTGAGTGGTTGTATGACATGTAACATCCAATCAATGACTATTTAAGAATTTATGGTTTTAATTATCTTTTAGTCTTTTGAAATAGTAATGCTTGCTTTGGTTGTTTTGTGGAACATGGTATGCAACATAGGAAAGGAGTATAGTGATGTATGAAGATGCAATACTAAGAAGGATGTCTTAAGATATATCGTTACGAATCGCCCAGTACGGTCGTACGATTTGTACAAACTTTTGGGCCCCCTGTTTATCATTGCCTAAGATCTAAGTTCGATGCCAATGATTGTAGTACGAGGAATAAAAGAATAAGTTGTGTACCGACAAGATAATATAAGGACATCTTACAAGGGAAATGACCAAAGGTATAACTTGTAGTGGATGAACTTGTACTATAAAAGGGCAACCATATGTTAGTGCCAATGGTCCAAAATTTGCCTAGTTAAATTGAGCAGCCAAGGTTAGCAGCCACTATAGTTCTTACTACATCTCATCTTCTTCATATATGAGCATGAGTGTTAGTTCTTAGTGAATTAGACTTGGGATTACTTGGGTTATACTTATGCTCATCACTTTCTTGAAGGAGTGTAATTTGTTCATACTCTTCTTTATCTATTAATCTAGCTTTTTTTATATTGTTTATGTCTTCTTTCATCTTTGTTTTTGTGGTTAAGCTCATCATGAGCTAAACTCCTTAAGTGGTTTAGATATTCTTTTGTTAAGATTTGAAGTGCTATAACTTCATGATTCTTTTAAACAAACTATTTTAAAGCTAATCTTTAAAAGTGAAACTTGATCACTTATTTTTTGCCAAATTCCCAGAGACCAGAAGGAGATGGGAATTGAAATGTTTGTTTAATATGAGTTATGTCCCTAATTACCGGAAGGAGACGAGAACAAGAAAGATTGCTTAAACTTAAACCAGGTCTTGGAAACTTCCCCTGGATGAAGAGTTACTGATGACATAATCTAGTAATGTTTCAAGTTAAGTATTGTGATTGTACCCCGGAAGGTGTGTAATCCCATGCTTAACGTGATGACTGAGTTGGAAAACTCCCTAAGGCCACCAGGTTACCAGGAAGCTATATAAATCTATATCTCTCTGTATCGTAGCAAAGCGTTGTTATAACTGATTCATTGTTTAAACCAAGCTTTTACATTTGAGATATTCTAAGTCATTTCCACTGCTTTCCTAAACTGTTTTTGTTTTTGATATTTACTTTTATTGTTGTGACACCAAATAATTTACTTTATTTTCTCGCAAACAAGTTTATTACTGAAAATCTATAGGTAGCTATAGCCTCCCAATCCTTGTGGGTTCGGTCTTTTTATACTATTACTTGAGACAATGTATACTTGCACGAGTAAGACTTTTGAAAATACATAGCATTTTTAGACCTACCAGCACACAACAACTCAATTCACCTGAAATACACCCAACTATTACGATGAAATTGAGAAGGAGCAACATCTAATTATCGCAGCACCTTGCATTTGAAGTCGGTAAATGGAATACGTATTGAAACATAATACAAATGCATTAGAATCATGCTTGCTTCATGATAAGGAAAAAGAACATCATAACATAACAATTTCTTGCAGCACAAGTTATCAAAACTTAAGCTAGTTTTTAGTTAGAAAAGTTGTTATAAGTTATAACTACTTCCCAGTTTTGTGGGAAAGTTAGTTACCATCCTATGAGATCGAGTACATTGCATATTATTATACTCTCTCATAGAATCAATATAAATAATCGTAATAGCTTCAATCACAAGTTAATCACAAAGTATGATTCACTTTAATATTTTCTCTCATTTTCTCTTACTATCTATCATTTTTTTCATTCTCTCAACACAAGACGAAGCTCAATCATTATTACCTTTCCAATATTGCACAACTAAAAAAATTGACAGCCAAAATTACAATTAATTCTAAATAATAAAGGATGTGTCTAATATAAACGTGTCAAAAACTGACTAAATGTAAATTATTACAATTTTTAGTCAAATATAAGTTTTATCTCATACATGTATAAAGAAAATAGCCAGATTTGGCCTGGCCTAATTTTTTTTAACTATTACCCTTAACGGTTACTATTTTAAAAACACAAATGTTTTAGGATAAAACTGAACTAATTCACTTCCACAATGTGTTTGATAAAAAAAAAACTACAACTAAACTTGCGCTAACTTCCTAATAATCATAAAAGAAAACAAAAGGTGAAATTACTTTTTATATGGGAGTGAACAATTTTTTATGGGAGAAGAGCAATTTTCAAGTTATTCAGACTTTAGTGTTTTTTTTTTGTACTAGTCATAAATATTCAAGTGGAGTTTGACATAGGAAGGGTGAATCCTTTCCCACCATAGGAAAAGGTGATCTTTTGACCATTGATATATTAGTATTTCAATTCAATGGTTGAGATCTCTTACTGGTTACCTATATGCAACTTTTTGATATTAATCCTGTAACAACAAAAGATACCCCACAAATAATTGTTTATATTATAACTTGTTAGTATTTTTAAAATATGATGTTGTGTCTTTCTTTATTAACGTAAAACAAAAATGCAGCAACAATTTGTTCTTAATCCCTCATATCTCATGGAAGTTACCTTCCACCCATAAAATAACATCAACTATCAACTGCACCAAACTCCACTCAAGCTTAAACAACACAAATAATTCATTGGGATTGGCCTCTATAATATCAACCAAATTTGAATAAATGTGGAGGTGAATTGACACAGCAAATGAAGTATGTAGCCTTCCATATCTGACGGAAAACAAAGAGAGCAAAAATGGTGGTATATTGCATAAACTTCAGTTAATATTAGTGAAAATGGGTGTTAAATATTTTTTCCATTACTTTGGAATAGAGAAAAATACAGAGATGAGATGTGTTAAACTTTAGCTTGAGAAAAATACTATGATGAATGACGGTAGGTGATAGTTATAAATTGGGGAGGTGTAAATTTGATTTCAGAAAAAACAACAAGTGTTATCAGTAAAATTGTTAATATCATTAAATATCAGTTTTTTGTTGCCATTGAAAAACCAAACAATAAAAAGCAACAGGTTGTGTGGACAGGTGGCTGTAAAATGTGAGCTTTCCCATGGTGGGAAAAGATTCACCTTTCCCATGTTAACCTTCACCTATTCAAGATTAATAATTTATTTTTTCAATTTTTTTTATTAATTTACTTATAAGAAACAAATATATGTCTAGTTAAATATATGAGTGGAGACTCATTTTTGTTATATTGTGGATACTTTATGATTCATTTTGGATCTTGTCTTTTTTTTTTTTTAAATTCAATAAAGATGTATGAATTTTTTTTATCTCATGGACTATATTTTCTGTTTATAAATATTGTAATGAACTTAATTATCCTTTTTTAAATAAAATGGAGAAAACTATTAAATTAATCTTGCACACACAATAAATGTGGATGTGACATATTCCACACACAATGTCCATGTATTTTGTCAATATCTATGTTATAATATTTTTTAATATAAATTTGTGCTCTAATATTATTTCTCAAAATTACATCAAAAAAATAGTTTGACATTTCATTTGGACTTAAATATAAAATTATAAGGTTCATGTTCAATATGTAAACAGAAGAAAAAAATACTCAAAATATTTGAATTATTAAAATTTCATGAAGAAATTAAAAAAACAAAAAATTAAGTAAATCCATAGGAACATCCGCATGAAAAATGATCAAAATATTCCAAAATCATTCGCAGGAAAAGCAAGCCTCAGCAAAAAGATAGAGTTAGCTGCGGATGTTCATGCGGTCACAAGATCCAAAGGAATGTCCAGTTGTCCACAGTGTAACGAAAACCGGAGGAAAATCCGCAGGTAAATCGAAATTTTCTTGTCAATATTAAACCAACATCAAATACAAAGAAGGGTAGCAAATGAAAGGAAAAGAAAACAATAAATGAGCGACGTAAAGAAAAGGATAAACAACTTCAAAATTTGACAAAAATGATGTTAAAAAAAATAATTATTGAAATTGACATTGTAATATATGCGAAGTCTGAAAAATGCTCTGTAAGATAAAAAAAACACATATTTTAACTCTGTAATTTGATATTCTTATTATTTTTGACCCTGCATTGTAGATGAAGTCCAATCAATCTACTTAGAGGTTGAATTTTTTATGATTTTTGTCGGTCATGTTTAGGACGATAAAATATGACTTTACACAAAAAAAATTGATTTTTTCAACTAAAGACGAATTAATTATGAATTTTTAAAGCGCAAAAAACTCAAACAAAATATTGAAAACCCTAACCTAAAAATCGAATTTGGAGATCATTGTTTGCAAAGACATCTATAGAAATATATATAAAAAAAAATCGGCAAAATTCATATCATTTCAAAGATGTTTCGATTTATTTTTAGTTTTCAACCAAAACGTGCAAAATTACAATTTTGATCCAAATATGAATATACTCATGGTCATGGGTCAAATTCCGTTCTCTAATTTTGTCATCATAAGAACCTTCACCATGAAGTTTTAGAGATTCTAAACGAGACACGAATTAATTATGAATTGTTTAAGAAATTCATAATTATGAGGAATAAAAATTCATAATAAATCCGTCCTTAGTCAGAAAATCTTTTTTTTTCTCTGTGTATAACCATGTTTTAACATCCTAAAGATGCCTGGAAAAAAAAATCATGAAAAAGTTCAATCTCTAGATAACTTTTTTGGATCACGCGTATATTATAAAGTTAAAAATAAAAAAAAGGCTAAAATATGGTTTTGGTCCCTGCAAATATGCCTAGTTTTGGTTTTAGTTCCTGTAAAAAAAAATTGTTTTTGATCCCTGCAAAATATTTTACTTTTGAAAATAGTCCCTAGGGACTATTTTCAAAAGTAAAATATTCCCTAGGGACTATTTTCAAAAGTAAAATATTTTGCAGGGACCTTTTCCAAAATCAAAAGATTTTGCAGGGACTATTTATCTAATAAATGGGTTCAGTCATCATGTGCCACATGTGCAAATCATCACAAAAGTGGGGCCAGGGACCAAAACCAAAACGAGACATATTTGCAGGGACTAGACATATTAGCCTAAAAAAAATCTCAAATTATAAGGTTAAATATCTTTTTTTTATGTACCAAAAAAGATCTATTTTTTATTTTACAGAGTCATTTTTTAGATATAACGTATTTTACAAGGGTCAATTTAAACCATTAAAAAAACATAGTTAATTAATTTTGACAAATTTCTAAAAGCAAGCATTGTTATTGTATGTTGCAGTCTATTTTTACTTCTCTCTCTTTCTAGATTTTTTGTCCCTTCATTTATAAAATTGAAGTGTCAAAAACAATCTATGCCCTTCTTTTTCAATTTATATATGTCTCTGCGTTCTTTTCGGCAATGATGAAGCATGGTTTAAAATTCAAAAATATTAAATTGATACATGTGGTGTATAACGTGGTAGGGTGAGTTTTTTTGTTTTACGGAAGGAAGCTTGTAGCTTTTCATTATTAATCAAAGTAAAAATACAATGTGAAATGTTAAGATAAATTTGGAGACTAGTATTGTATAGTGCTTTCTTAGCTAAATTATAAGCAACACCATTGGTTTGTTTTCTAATGAAACTCACTTCAGAGTTTACTAAATCGAACATGCGGACTGCGGTTGGTGCTTTGGTTCCTCACCTCTTGTGCATTCTTCCAACTTCTTAAAAAGCTTGCGGCACAGTCACTGATTTGTTGGGTTGTTTCTGCAACGTTATTCCAAATCTTGTTATTTCTATGTTTCAATAAACTCCATAGAGTAACCGCAAATTGCTGTTGTTGAGAAATATTGAGTTGCTGAATCAAAGTGAGAAAAAAGATTATGTGGTATTACGAAATGAAATTGTGGCCAAGACATCACCCTTTGCCACACCTTCAACACCTCCTTACAATGCAAGAAAAGATGCAACAGTTTCCTCCACCCTTCCGCACACACACAATTCTTTGATGCCTCGACATTCAACACTCCTCTAGACGTTAGGTTTATTCTTGTTGGAATCATATCAAGTAGCATAGTCCAAGCGAATGCCAAGACCTTATACGGGGCTTTACATTTGCAAAGATAACCAAACACACGCTCATCACCTTCAGAAATATTATCATCAATCAAAACCAACCTCTCGAGTAGCTTATAACATGAATTCACCAAAAAACCTCCCCTTTCCTCCGGCCTCCAACACCACTCATCTCTCCCTTCCCCCAACACCACTCCCTCCTACCTACCAAGAAGGTGGAGGAGTTCTGTTTTCCAAACAAAAAGGTCTCTACGCCACGTAAAACTCCGTCTTCTTCCCCCCTCCACAAAACTACAAACCTCCCCCACACTACTATCCTTTTGCGTTGATATAAAAAAAAGTCGCGGAAAAAGTTCACAAAAGGGGGTATCGGATCTCCATCTATCCTTCCAAAAACTAGTGCTCATTTCGTCTCCCATCCTACTTGAATTTCCGAAACATATTTATCCATATTGGCAAATAAAATCCTTATCAGGGATGGCAAAAAAAAAAAAATGCATCCGTAGATACCATCGTAAATATCCCATTGATCAAATAAACGAATATTTCAACAACCTGTTTTTTAATAGATACAAATACGGATTTAATGGTACCCACACCCGTGAGTTTTCATATGCGCCATTAAACTAAGTAAATTACATTAATAACCTTACCACCCTTTCAACTTCAGTAAAACAAACTTTAATACGATAAAATATATTATTTTAACAAGCAAAAATGATATATATTAACATTGACAAGTAATCTCTTCAACACAAGGTGTACCAAAGAGACCACAAAGAATTTACAAAGTCAACACCTGAAAACAGATACAAATCAGTCGATGCCCAAACAAACAAGCGGGCTCGACAACCACATGTGAATCCCAAAAGCAAAATAGACTTTCTTAGCTTTAAGACACCATAAAGAATACAACTTAACTTATCTAATAATTGAAACATAGTATTTTCTTTCTGCTTAAATAACCTGATGTTACGCTCATTCCACACGATCCAAGCACACAATAACCAAATCAACAGAAGAAAGGACCACCGCGATTTCAGACCACCTGTGTAATAAATGAACTGCTGAAAATTATATGTAATCACCTGAAAATCCAAACCATCAAAATCAATCCGCGATCGCACTAACTGTCACGGAGTACCAAAAGTGCTTCATGAGAGGAACAAGTGTTGAACGTCCTCCTCGTGACCGCACCCAGCCATACAAAATCGATATACTATAGAAATGATATTGCGCTTCGCCAAATTCGCCTTAGTCGGCAAACGATCGCGAAGCAGCCGCCATGCAAAAGTGGAGACCTTCAACGAAACATGTTTGTGCCAAATAGAATCTAAGTCTGAACATACAGGCGGGTGCTCTTGAGTAGCGAGCATATCATAGACACAACGAACTGAGTACCCCTTGAAGGGTCCGGAAGCCACTGCCAACCATCTGAGAAGGTAGATTGCAAAGAAACATCGGATAATAATAACCTCAATAATAAAATATTAATATGCAACATTTCAATTTCCTTTAAAGAAGAAAAAAATATCAGGGGAACTTTTGTTGTTAATTTTTTTTTTTTTTACAAAACTTTTGCTGTTAATTTTTAGGTAATTATAAAAAAAAATTAAGGAAATCATTTTTTTTAAATGTTACCTATAAATATCTGTGTATAATAAAGGATACCTTAAAATCTATGAATTAGCCACATAACATATATCTGTGTGAGGATATGGAGAGAACACAAATATCATATTTGTCACATGGAGCGAACACGGACATCATATCATCCTCATCATGGATATCCATTTACATCCCTGATCCTCGCTCCATCACAACCCAACCACAATCCGCCAAAGAGCGCCTCCTCTCCCTCATCCCTGACCAGGACCGAGAACTCAAGATTATTGGTTTACGAGGGCAATATATTCATTTACATATTCTTATTCAAGAAATGTATTAATTTTTTTTTTTGTAAAGGTAATTTCGTCATTTAATTATATAAATATATATTGGCTAAAATGCACTTTTGACCCCCTATGTTTGGCTCCATAGCAATTTTGGCCCCTTATTAAAAAAAAAAACTTTTCAGCCCCCTAACTTCACCCCCTTTTGCAACTCATAGGCCCCCTCTGATTTTGACCGGGTCAAAGTTCAAGTGGCCACTCAATAGACGCCACGTGGCTAATTTCTGAATTAAAAATAAAAAAAATGCCACATATCAAAATTATTATATCAAAATTCAAGTGTCAAAAACTCCTTAAACAAATCAACAAGCATAAAAACTTTTTCGAGCTTTAAGAACCATAATGTAGACAAACAAGACACTTTGAAACCTGCATATCTCAACATATTTGAAAACAACTGAGAATCAAAGAAGTCAGGTCACCATGTCATTTATAAAATATTATTTTTATTGTTGTAGATTATTAATATTATATCTTTTAGAAAAGTGACTATAAAAAACAATAAAAACATGATAAATGAGTCACTAAATAATATTGGTGTACAATTCATATACGGGACTCATATGACTATAAAAAACAATAAAAACATGATAAATGACTCACTAAATAATATGTTGTACAATTCATACACCTGACAGTTAGCTTTATGCTAAGACTTCTCAAACTTCAATGTTGAATGTACAATTATTGTTGTGGATTACATTTATTTAATACACTTGGCAGTTAGCTTTATGCTAAAGTTAGGTCAGGTCATACATAGCACTTTATTTTGTCACATTTTGGTTTTATTTGCACCTTTTGGCCAACTATTATGGATTAAAATACATTGGCATTTTGTCAATGTTCTGTATTTTATGTGAGTACATTATGTGTTTAACACCACACATGCTTGAGCACCTTGTATCTCTGGCAACATTTTGTAGTATCCTTCCTAAAACCTTTATATGATTTGTTGAAAATTATAACAGTTTCAGTTTTTGCATCTTCACTCAATCTCATTTTGTCTTGGATGCTTCTGGTCTTCAATTGTTAGAGCTAAAATGATAACATGTTCTTGCTATCGATTTAGATTTCTTACATTTTATTAATTTCTTTTTTTATTTTAAGGGACATCTTCAGTTGTTTTATATGTGCTCGGTTATTGTAAATGAGCTATCCCTCTTTGCCCTCTAACTAAGCAACTTCTATATTATTCTTATCTTGTTTATAGTTTGTGTTAGACTGTTAGTCATGCCCTATGCCCTCTTTTGTTGTCTTGCTAATCTTAAAATCTATGATTCATTTGTTTTTTACGACTGAAATTCTTAGTCGAGTTTATAAACTTGTTCTCACTTATATTTCAAGCTATAATCTTTATCCACGGCCATTGCAGTCGCCATTGCTGATTTTTGATCTATTTGCAGGTACTATCTTTGTAACAATCAATGTTACCTATTGCTTTGCTACATTGCCATCAGTTTTCAACTGCCACTTTTCCTCTATAATCAGGCAGCAGCTTTGTAGAAATTAGTGTCAAGTTGTTATTTGGCAGAGACGAGTATCAAATGTCCGTGATTATAAATTGATGACCATTCTTGATTCTGATATCTGCTTATTGATTCTTTCAGCAACCATTCTTGCATTGGAGCCATCTGATATGTTCATTTAGAAAATAGTTTCACAGAAGCTTGTAGTTGTAGATTTACTCTGGCTGCGTGACCACATTTCCAATACACTCAAATAGTCAAATTTGTTGTAACTCATGGAAAAGCGGTCACAAATCCAACATAAATAATTTTTCAATGGACCTTATTTTTCTGAAGCTTAAATAGGTCTTTTGTCCCTGTAAATATAGGTCATTTGAATTTTCGTCTTTGATGTTACTAATTCTTCCAATCTAACACTATAAAATTTAATCATTTGACTTTTGGTCCTAATTAGGTTTTTTTGCTGAGGCGGACTGTCATTAGCAACGTGGTGCCCATGTGGCAAGTGATGATTGGGCGAGAGGGTTGGCTTAAATAAGTATTTCGTCCCTGCAAATATAGGTCATTTAAATTTTCGTCCCTGAAATTACTATTAGATGTAATTAAGACCATTTTTCAAATGATTAATATTTGCAATGTCAAAATGGAAGGATTAGTAATTTTAGGAAGAAAATTCAAATGGTCTATATTTGCAGGGACGAAAGACTTATCTAAGCCTTTTCTAAATAGTGTGAATCAAGATGATGATGGCAGATTTTAGATATTCTGAAAAGCCCTGTCTGGTTCCAAACAAGCTTGATTTTGTGGTAAGAAAAATTGAGCTTGAGAGAATTGATTCATGTTAAGATACGTTCATAGATATGTGAGTTGTACATTAAATCTAAGCGTAAAAATCAATTATAGAATCGGAAACAGCTTCTAATGGAATCAATTGTAAATGCATAATAAATTATATTCTAGAGAAATCAAACATATGAACATCAATTTATATATTTCTAGAATCAATTTTAGCTATTTATAATATTATGAATATGTCTGCAGAAAATTATTTAAAAATTTTGATGACTCAACTCAACGTAGACTAAAACTGCTTGCAAGAAATATATTTAATTCATTATATTTTAATTATTTTTTTTGCATTTTTATATTTTAAAATGATAGAATAAAGATGAACACCTCGGTACCTAAAATTGCTTATATATAAGACATCAAGAAAGAGAATATGTGATTTCTCAACTATACTCTAAACATGTGCCTAGTGTTCATATATATTATTAAAAAAAAAGGGAAAAAATACAAGAAAAAATTAAGGGGACATAGACTTAACCCAGTAAAACCACACAAGTGTGTAAGTCGACCCCAAACGGATGATACAAAAATTAAAAACAACACACAAGTGTATCAACCTCTAATTAATCCTAAAACTAACTAAAGGTCTTTGATGCGGTGATTGAACCCTCTGTCAACATGGAGGCGGTTCATGTACCATCAACTCCCTGCAACAATGGTAGCAAGCTAAACGACCCTTTTGAGCCTCATACTCCAAACCAAACGAAGTGAATGACAAATATTATTAAATTGGCGTATGAATCGTCCGTCAACACAGAAATAATTCAAGATCCATCAAATCCCTGCACGACAGCAAGCATTAACAACTCTTTCGAGCCCACACCGTCCTATGTCAAATAGAAGGATGACTGTATACAAAACCACGGACTCATCTTTCATTGCACGGCTGACGCAATCCCGAAACTTTGAAACCCTGCATATCTCAACAAATCTGTAATGGAATCAGGAAAACAAAGGCAAAAATGAACCGCAGCCATCTTGCAATTGATACATGGAACCGTCACTGTCGCCACCTCCAACAATGACAGTCATCTTTCAAACGTTAGCGCAATAAAAAGAGCGGAAAGACGGACCCTAAAATTGGTTTGATATGTACCTGTCATCAAATCATCAAAGTCATGTCACATTACTTATTAAGATATTTTACAATAGAATTTAAATTTCTCCCCAATTTTATTTTATAAAATATTAAATTTTGACTACAATGCTACTCTCCAACTGAAGTTAAAGTATATAAAAATTTACCTAAAATAAATCCAGCTCTCAATTAAGTCGACAACTTTTGGATGAAAAAAAGGCTAAATAAATCTTTTCATCCTTACAAAATTATCAAATTTTAATTTTTGTCCTCATTAAAAAAATTGGCTTGTTTTTTTGGTCAAGTAGTGAATAAGTAGGATGTTCGGGGTTCGAACCCTGACCTCTACGTATAACAATGCATTGTCTTTATCAACTGAGCTATGCTCACGAGGATGCTCATGAGGCAATCAAGGAGATACATAATGGGGGTAAGGAAAGTTGGACTGTGGTGAGTTCAAGACGTCAAAAAAATAATCGATCGATTGATCAAGGACAAGGAGGATCTCACGACCATAGTGTTTAGGGCTATGTTACGGTTCTTTGAAGTGCATCAATATACCCTCCTAAGTTTAATTTTCTCTTAAACTCTGTTTAGTCTTTTGACACTACTTGTGCCTCCTGTTATCTGTTGAGAACCATGAACGGATTACAACACAATACTCTCCATTCCAATCCAATTATCTCAGTCTCACTACATTCCAAAACCATGTTGAACAAATGCTTTCTTTCCAACAATGTTGCTTTATGTTTCATCACAACAAAATCAACAACCCTAAAATTCAATAACCCTCTTTTGATGTTCCCAATTTCACTCAGAAGTTTCTGCACCATAACAGCCACTTCAGAATCAGAATCAGAATCAGAATCAAACACACACCCATTTGCTGTATCGTACCTCATCAACAATTTTGGGTTCACACATGAATCAGCTCTCAGATCTTTCAACCTCAAGCAGGTTCGTTTCAATACCCCAGATAATCCTGATTCTGTTATCACCTTCTTTCAAAATCATGGCTTTTCACACGAAAACATACGCATCATCATCAAAAAAGATCCATGGTTACTTTCATCACAACCCCACAATTCAATTTTACCAAAGTTTCAATTTTTTCTATCCAATGGTGCTTCCTCTTCTGATATTGTTGCACTGTTAACTGCAAACCCTATAATTCTAAGAAGGAGCTTGGAGAAACGAATAATCCCTCTTTTTCAATTGTTAAATAGGTTCTTTGAAACCAACAAGGATGCCATTGTTCACTTAATTAAAAATTGGACTGCATTTACTACTTATCCCTATCACCATATTGTGGCTAATATCAATTTCATGACTGATTTTGGAATTTCTGATTCTGTCATTGCTAGATTCGTTCAATCTAAACCATTTCTAATTTGTTCAAAGAATTTGATTAAGTCATTGGAGGAAATTAAGGGTTTAGGGTTTGATCCTTCAACGGCTACTTTTAGGTATTATTTGTTTGCCAATAACTATACGAATGATAAACGTTGGGATGAGAAAGTTTACGTCTTTAAGAAATGGGGTTGGTCTGATGAAGGTATTATTCGGGCATTTAGGTGTCATCCTGATGTGTTGTTCACTTCAATTGAGAAGATTAATTTGGTGATGAGTTTTTGGGTCAATCAATTGGGTTGGAGTTCATTGGCACTTATCAAACGGCCACATATCTTTAATCATAGTTTGGAGAATTGGGTCGTTCCAAGGGGATTGGTTGTGCAATTTCTTTTGATGAATGGCTTGCGAAAAAAGAATGCCAGCTTACTTACACCATTTAGCTATTCTGAAAAATTGTTTTTGCAGAAGTTTGTTTTCCGCTTTAAGGAGGAGTCTGGTTATCTATTAAAGCTATATGATGAGGAAAAAAAGAAACTTGAATACACAATGAAAAACAATGGCATGCCATTCCTCTTGTCAAAAAAAAAAGGCATGTCATTCCCTAATTAGGTAATTTCACAATCTTCTTTTGCAATGTAGCCTTATCTTGTTAGTATTTATTCTTTCTAGCCCAAGATAGAGGTTGATCTACCTGTCTTGATTTATTTGCTTACCTGGACCAGAGTGTCATAGCCAGTCATAATAATACCTTATGATTTATCCTGTATGCCTATTTGCTTATTTAATGATTGTTCGACCAAGAATCCTTCCATGTTTGTTCGACCAAGAATCCTTAGAAGTACTAACAAACCATGTATGCAATTCTGCTCAATTTAATGATTGAAACTTTAAGCTTGAGATTATTCAGTACTTTGCCTATTTGCTTTTCTTGTGAATCTCTATACATTATCTTTTTAAGGATTTTTCTATTATTACTCATACACCTTGATTAAATAATTTGCGGCCTTCTTTAAGCTTGAAGTTGTTTCTTGAAATGTTTATAAAACGTTTTGAGAATGAGGGTTTTTATCTTTTAGGGGTGTGTTTGGATTGAGGGTTTAGGAGGGGAAGGGAGGGGAGGGCTCACTTTTATTTTTTAAATTACGAACAATGTAAAATGTTTTTTTAAAATAAATTAAGTGTTTTTGAAGTATTATATGATCATTTATCATGTTGTTAATTCAATTTTCAAAAATTCATTTTATAATGTTCATAATTTAAAAAAGAAAAGTAAACCCTCCGCTCCCTTCCCCTCCTAGGAAAAACACAATCATGCATACACCATGGACAAAACATGCATCTCATGATTGTATTTTCAGGTATTTTAGCGTTGCTTTTGTTCCTGATTCGAATTGAATTCATGTTTAGTTGTTAGTACCGAATATGATTGGAGCTGGATTAACGAACTCTGTTTCCTTCCCTTATTTGGACAAATGTTTGTTTGTAGTCAATGATATTTTTCAAAATTATGTTGTATGTTGATTCATGTTGCCGACCCACTTAGTGGGACAAGGCTTGGTAGTTGTTGTTGTGTTGTATATCAGTCTTCATAATACCTGTATAATTTTGCCAACAGCAAATGTAAAAGTTGAAATTTTCTTGTATTGTAGGCATGATACTCGCTGTGTAATGTGGAAAAATGCAAATAATTTGGGGAAAATGAAATTTTAATTAAGGTTGCGGTGCAATTGTAAAGACTTCTCACACTTGATTATTGAAGCTGCAGTTATTATCGTGGATTACATTTATTTAATACACTTGCAGTTAGCTTTATGCAAACAATAAATAAATGTTCTGTAATTTATTTTGTCACATTTTGGTTTTATTTTGTACCTTTTGGCCAACTATTATGGATTAAAATGCATTGGCATTTTGTCAATGTTCTGTATTTTACGTGAGTACATTATGTGTTTAACGCCAAACATGTTTGAACACCTTGTCCCTTGGTGTATTTTGTGGTGATATTTTACTTAACTTCTTTCGGATATTGTCTCTTTCTCTTGTCATAGACACTTATAGCTTGGTTGAGTAATTTCTTGATACTGTTAATTGGAACTTAATATTTTGGTGTGTTACTAATTTTTGGCCTTCATTTAGTACTACTAAGTAAACCAATAGGTTACGTCCTATTTTGTTTACCACTCTCAAGGAATGATTTTTTTTTATACAATCTCACCTGTAAGGAAGCAGCATTGGCATTTTGTCAATGTTCTGTATTTTACGTGAGTACATTATGTGTTTAACGCCAAACATGTTTGAACACCTTGTCCCTTGGTGTATTTTGTGGTGATATTTTACTTAACTTCTTTCGGATATTGTCTCTTTCTCTTGTCATAGACACTTATAGCTTGGTTGAGTAATTTCTTGATACTGTTAATTGGAACTTAATATTTTGGTGTGTTACTAATTTTTGGCCTTCATTTAGTACTACTAAGTAAACCAATAGGTTACGTCCTATTTTGTTTACCACTCTCAAGGAATGATTTTTTTTTATACAATCTCACCTGTAAGGAAGCAGCTTTTGTTCAATTGGCAAGGATATGATGAAACAAAACTTTGTTGTGTTTTGTTTGCTATGTATGAAATGGCTTCTTGATCATAATGGACTAAACAATATTTATGTATGGACTTGCCCACCGAAATTGACAACAGAGGGATTCGAACCTGAGACCTTGAGAGGAGCACACTCCAAGGGACATCATATTATCTTCAGTTGTTTTATGTGCTCAGTTATTATTGTAAATGAGCTATCCCTCTTTGCCCTCTAACTAAATAACTTCTATATTGATCTTATCTAGTTTATATTCTATGTTAGAATGTTAGTCATGCCTCATGCCCTCTTTTCTTGTCTCGCTAATATTAAAACCTCTGATTCATTTGTTTTTTACGACTGAAATTCTTAGTCGAGTTTATAAACTTGTTCTCACTTATATTTCAAGCTATAATCTTTATCCACATCCGTTGCAGTCGCCATTGCTGATTTTTGATCTATTTGCAGGTGCTATGGTTGTAACAGTCAATGTTACCAATTGCTTTGCTACATTATTATGAGTTTTCTACCGCCACTTTTCCTTTATAATCAGGCAGCAACTTTGGCAGAGACGAGTATCAAATGTCCATGATTATAATTTGATGACCATTCTTGATTTTGAAATCTGCTCAGTGATTCTTTCATCAACCATTATTGCATTGGAGCCAACTAATATGTTAATTTTGGAAATAGTTTTCATTTTTTCACAGAAGCTTGTAGTTGTAGCTTTACTCTGGCTGTATGCTTGAATGCTAATGTACTGCAGTTTCAAATACACTGAAATTTGTTGTAACTAGTAAAAAAGTGGTCATAAATCCAACATAAATACTTTTGTGGAGAACCTTTTTTTCTTTCTACATAGTCATAGACAATAATCATTGTGAATTTTCTTAGCAAAAACCAACTAGTGAATCAAGATGGTGATGTCGAATTTTGGACATTCTAAACGGACCTGTCTAGTTCCAGAGACACCTATCATAATAGTAACCTTCACCTTGTCTCTAAGTACTCTCTTGTTGTAGATCAAAACCATTACCAAGCAGACCCCATATTAGACTTTATCAAAAGTGTTTGTTGCTGATTGCATTGCAAATTCTAACCTTCTTTTACATTTATGTATTACTAACGGAAAGACAAGCACTCACGTGAGTGTCTGTCTTTCTGCTCTTTTTATTGTGCTAACACGTGTAAATTATAAATAGTATTTTATATGAAATTTTGATTTTGATAAAAATTTATAAGTACAAACATTTGTAACTTTAAAATTGTAACAAAACTTTTGTCAACAAAAAAAATTATAAGAAACCATGTTTATCTTTTTCAAGGACAGCAATAGTTTTACAAATCTAATATAATTTTTTACCCTTTTTAATAAAACCAACAATATACGATGAATATAAGAAAATTTGTTTAAGGGTATAATTGGAATAATAAAAAATTTAGCCCACCCATCCCCTTTATGTATATAGTATAGATAATATTGTTCATTTTGTAGTGGGATAGTCTATTTTAATGGGAATTAACTTTTTATAATTAAAATTAAAATATTATTTCTGAAGGATAAAATAGTTTTTTTTGTTGCAAAAAGAGTGTGCAGCTAAATGTTGTCACACCAAGATGTATATAAAGAAGGGTTAAATATGTTTTTTGTTCCTATAAGTTTACCAACTTTTCATTTTAGTCCCTCTAAAGTTTTCCTTCAACTTTTAGTCCCTAGAAAATTTTCAATCACTACTTTTGGTCTCTTTTTAAGTTAATTTTTGCATTTTTTAATGAAATTGTGCAGAATATTGTAATAAAAATTCACAAAAAAATATATTTTTTTAATAAAACAAAAATTAAATATGATTTTTTAAGGGTAAAAAATATTAAATTCATGTCATGTTAAAAAAAAAAATTGAGAGATTCTTATAATATTAAGAATTTTTCTGCAAAATTATATTTAAAAAATATGAATTCTACATATGATTTTACTTTAAAGGATGAACCAAAAGTGTAGATGGAAAAATTTTGAGGGACTAAAAGTTGAAGAAATTTTTTAGAGGGACTAAAACGAAAAATTGACATATTTATAATGACCAAAAACATATTTAACCCTATAAATAAATAAATAAAGGACTCCATAATCGATCTTTTTCCTCCAAGAATCAAATTCAACGTTTGTTCTTTTTTTCAGGAACAATCTTCATCGCTCTTTCATCCTTCCCTTGAACCCTTAGTTTTCTTCTGATTTTCCATATTGATTACCCTTTGTTCTCCTACCTTAGATTTGTGGTCTCTTTACCTCGTCTCTATGGTTAGTTGTCTCTAGATCAACATCACTTTATGTTTGTCCTCTAATCTCCATGCTTGTTTTCTCTCTTATTTTCCTTTGGTTATTCTTAGTTTTCTTGTATCCTCTTTCTTCATACCTAATCACCCTTCATCTTTTGCTTGTTATCCTCATCACCTTCCTTCTATCCCTTTTTTCGTTTGTGCTCTGTCATCCTTACATCTTGTCATTCTTCCTAATCATATATGTGTTTTTTTTTTTTGCTTTCTCTTTAACCTTTTCACTCGTCTATTTTTTGGTCAATTATGTGTGATGTTTGGTTTCTTTTTTTTGAGTTATCTTGTCTTATCTGTCTTCTCTTGGTTTTCATGATGGGAAAACCCCATGGGAAAGATATTCTTCAAGAACCTGAGATGACTAGACCTTAGGCGATATCTCGTTCGTTTAAAGTGCAAAAGCTTTTTATTCCTAACAGTGAGGTATCTCACAATTTGAAAACGGAAGGGGACCTCAAAAAAAAAAAAAAATTGATAGCTCGTGGTCAAACAGTGAGATGCCTCTACTGTTTATATGGATTCAGATATGGGGCCTACCTCTACACCGTAAATATGTTAATATGGAGAAGCAGCCAGGTGATCAATTGGGTATTGTAGAAGACTAAGCTATATACGATTATGTTAAGACTAAGCTAAATCAATAAATAAAACAGATGAGAGAAATGAATTGAGTGAAACCAAAATTTGAAAACTCTTCTTATTTGAGATGGTGAGTAAAGTTAATTAGAAAATGCGTAAGTTACAGTCTCATTCCAAGCCACACAAATATTTGAGATGATGAGTTCTAGATCTTTTCTTTCTTAAGATTTCGGCATTAACAGATGAATATTCCATGGTTGTGTTTTAATTGAAGCTATACGGAAGGTGAATGTTTGGAAGGGGATGAACCATTGCTTTACGCCTTTACCTTTTCACTATCCTATCATGTGTTGTTGTGGCTTAAAGTGAAAAACAAGAGAAGTTGAACCTGCACCTTCAATTTCATCAAATGGTTGTCATTTTTATGACTGCAGTCAATCACAATCCATAAACTTGGTGGATTTTGATAGTGAATTTAATAACTTTTTATATTTCCTATGTAAGAAATGTGATTTTGAGTATTATTGGCCAATTGTGATGATACCATGACTATTACAAAACAAATACTTCCTCTGTCCTTGTATGTAAACACTTTTTGCTTTTAATAAAAGAGTGTTTATTACGATCATTCAAGTCAACTAAATTGTGTAGTAGTGCTTAATTGGAAAAAGTTACATTCAACTAAATCACCATCATTCAAGTCAAATTGATAGTCCTAATACGATATTCCATTGTTAACAAACAATTAATTCTCTTTGACACTCAATCATAACTTGGACATTAACTACTTTAAATCTTAAAAACTTTGTAGCATTTGTAATATGTGTTGCATCCATAATCACTAGGTATTTAACCCGTGCGTTGCACGAGTTTTACTAAATTGTGCTTAAAAGTGTTTTTTCATGTATGTGAAAGTTATCGGAAAAACTGAAAATACGTTATTTATGAAGAAAAAAAATTCTCTTGTCTGATAACCCCAAAAAAAATTTATCTTCTTTATGCAAAGACACTTAAATGGATCAAAACACAATTCCCCGAATCCTCCAAACAATGGAATGCTTAAAATCAAATTTTGTTGTCTCACAATGAGCGTAAAATAACTAAATCAAAATTTAAAGCATACATTCAACATAGATAGTTTAACATAAACTTCAATTCATTACTTCCACCATTAACTGAATTTAACATAAAAACAATTAAAATTAAACTTCAGTAAATATAACAATCATTTTTTGATCACACCTTCGACGACTTAATATTATATTAAAAATGGACAATCATACCAACAATATCACATTCGATCATAGAATTAGTCCTAGTTAACAACAGTAGCATACATCATGCTAGGAGGATCATTGATCGTGAATAATATAACGTCGCCAACTTTTAGGCCCTTTTGAAGAACAAAGTCGCATCATCCTCTCCCTATGTACTTCCGAAGCATGCTTCTTGGCGCAATGTGAATATCACAGTCATAAGATTTACCAGTTTCTTCGCCAAAAAGGAGAATTTTAGATTGATTGATATATAAATCATTCTCAACAACACCTCGAGGAAAATGTTACAATAGATTTGTCAAGAAATCATACAGATTATAATTTATTAACAACAACTTAACAACATAAAAACAACAACAACAAAAATGCTTTGTATATGGCACTAACCAAAACATTGTTTCCATCCAAAGTAGAAATAGTAACATTATACTTCCAATAATGAGCATTGACATTTTGAACATTCCCTAATTTAGGACCATTGACTTCAACTCCAGTCTCATTCATGTTTCCTTCAATCCAAATGATATATAACATAAACAAATAAATCATATTTTTCTGCCGTTAAAAAAAAATAAGCACCAACAAAAAAGTTATGCAAAAATCCATGACATTTTTCTTTTTATATAGCTTTTTATTCTTCAAATAGATTTAATTAATCCTTCAAAGATAATAGGGAAGTCAAGTTGTTAATGGTGTGAGAAGCTTTTTTAGATGTGCCACATAGGCATAATCCTAGTTCTAGAATTTGTCAAATTTAGCGAGACATATGACTGCCTTAAAAATGGTAAGCTTAATCAAATCAAGTTCCCCAAAACATAAATCAACGTAACTTATGATATTCGAGAAAACTTCAATTTATTTGAGCTTGAGATGAAACTTCATGCAATATACAACCTTCTTCAATATCATATAATCAAACAAAAAAGATTTTATTTATAAATGTTAATCATAATTCCTATAAAATTGTCATCACGGGTTAGATAACAAACAAGTCTAACTAAAAAACGTTCTATAAAAATGTAAGATGACCAAATATCCAAATGAATGTATAAAAGTATTTCAAAAGAAACTAAAAACAAAACTAAATTTGAGAGAACAACGTTGATGTAAAAACTATGAACAAACTAACTTCTAAAATATACCACACTTCCAAAAAAGAAGTCAACTATTTTTAAAGGATTTTCAATAATAAATCATGAGGAAAGAAATACTTTGACTCAACTATCAAAAAGGCCATCAACAAATTGATGTGAGAAGGAAGAAAATTATTAAAATAAATTAATAGATATTTTTTGAAAGAAAAATAAATGAATAGATATAAAATTATATCTTAAAAATTCATAAGACATATAGCTAAATGTACATCTTAGTAATTGTACGTCTCTCTTTGTTATGGATAAAACCTGAAAAATAAAACTTCATTAATATAAGAAAATAATGCGCTCTTTATATATAATCTTCTATGTTATATGTGTGGCATATATGAACTTCTTTTTGAGAAAACATATCAACCAATTTATGGATCGGAAATGTAAACTCAAACACAAAAAATAAAGGAAAGGAAAGTAAAAGGAGAACCACATCACCTTAACAAAGCAGAAAATCATAAATGATCATGGTAGTAGAGTTGGGCAACATGCATATATAAGATAAGATGGGGCAAGATTTTATTGGAAAATTAAAACATTTATTTTTAGAGTTTCCAATCAAATGAATGAAATTTATTTGGATAGCATAATCATTTTAATATTCTTATAATGTTAGGACTAACTTTTCATTAATTTTTTGACCATTTGATTAGTGAATATGTTTTTTTATGTGGACATATGGATTCAATTATTTAACTGTAGCATATTTTTTTAAGGTATTATAGTAACAGTCAGACAACTCTTTGTTTTTTGAGTGGGAAGTTCCGTTTTTTCAATAGTGGAAGAAACTATTAAATTTGATATAGTTTTATTAGAATATATATTAATTTTTTTATAAATGATAAAATAATAATTTTAGTAAATATATTTTAATGACTGAGGATGAATGAACATGTTTTAAAATACGGTGATATAACTATATTTAATTTTGAAGTATGTGAATTCTTATAAATTTAGATTGCAAATTTTATAAATATCCTACTTTTACATATTTCACATATTATCATTAGTGTAACTATGTACATTTTATATAATATTTCTTTTGCTAGAACTTTTATTAATAACTCATTTTATATTTTAGTAGTCTTTTATCATATAATACTTATAAGAGTGAGTTTGTTTACTCTATAGTTTTTCATTTATTGTTTAAGCTATAATTTACGAAATTTTAAAAAATAGCATATATATATATATATATATATATATATATTTATTGTGTATACCGTAATTTACAATGTCAAACTCTATATATGAAAAACCCTATCTTTTTTCATTTGTGAAAAACATTATATGTCTTACCTTGTTGTTCTCAAACATTTGTTTGTTTGTAGATTCAACAATTGCAAAATGTCTTCATTTTTCTTCAGTGTTAACATATGCAAAAATAGAAGCCTATTTTAATCGTATGCACCTCATTCACATGAAAAATTGTCATATCCACATTAATCAATAAAAGAAAATAAGAAAAAATCTAGAAAATAAGACTAAGAAATGTTAAATAAATAGAAAAAGGAGGGCTAAAATATCTATCCATCTATATAAAAGAGTAGCTTGAGTTTCTATCCTCCCACAAAAAATCAATGAATAGATAAAAGACATGTGAAGAGTATGGAAGAAAACAAAAACTACCATATATAATTGAAGAGCACCAACCAAGAGTAATTTGAAGATAGAGATGTTGATCCAAAACCATATTTATTAAAAATTTCAAATAATCATAATCAAAATAAGAAGTCCTAAGAGTTTAATTTTCATAAATACTACGGAAATTGTTCTAATTGATCAAATATTAAAATCAAGTTTTCTATGAATATAAGGATCATATAATCATTTCTATGGTCCAAGGCAACTATAACTTTATTCTCACAAAAGAAAGTATCTTAGAATTGGTTCTATGGTTAAAGACATACTAATGATCATATAGTTAGTAAGTGTGATTTTTTATGACATAATCATATGATTAGGTGAACAAAATGATAATCAAAACGAAAGAAAGTATCAATTACTTACCTGGTTCTTGATGAACAATGCAAGATTTTTTCTCTCTCTCACTATTTTCTTCAAAGTTTCAAAGAATGGAAAGTAGGGATGAATGAGAGGAGGGAGGGTCTCATCCAAGTATTACTAATGAGATAAGTTACACTTTGATTTCCTATTTCAATTCTTGGAATCAAATGGTCACTAATAAATAAAACACTACTAAAATAGTGGGTGTTCAATAAAGGGATGTTTAATAAAACACTACTAAAACATAAAATATAGTGGTTGTGTTTAATTAGAGACGAAATTTAGAGATGATAGAATGTTTTTTTAAAGTGTCACATCACCATAAAGGTTGCATGAGAACAACTCAAGTTTCTTTTACAAAGATATATATATATATATATATATATATATATATATATATATATATATATGGGGTGGGGTTTGCTACAATAGACCCACTCATTTTTATGAAGGTCTATTTTAGCAACCAACACCTTTTGATTTGGACACAAAAACACTTGGCTTTGTTTTTTGGAAAAATTGAAACTAATGGACACAAATGTAATTAACTACATTATATTTAATGAAGAGTTGTTTTTTAATTTATTTCATCGTCTCTTCATGTCCAAATCTTCTCTTTCATACTTCTCTTTTGTTGTCCCTGTACCTGTCGTTGCTTCCATTCTCTTCAGGTCTCCCTCTTCTTTTCTAATTTACCTACCGTGCTTGCTTCCAAAAGAAAACAATTGGTGCAGAATATTGGAAAAATTAATTAACATATGATCTGATTTTTTTTTTGGTAAAGCAAGTAACATGGATTGTGTTGCGTTTGATACATTCCTCTCTCTTATGTCTCATTCTTTTTATCAATCTTATTCTTTGTCTTTATTTCTGAAACTTAATTTGTTCTTTTGAAGAAAAAAACATTGTTCTCTAAGTTTCAACATTAATCGACATTTTTTTGTTTTGTTTGGATAAAGAGTTTTTTTTTTTTTTTGGTTTGGATAAAGTGTTTCCATTGAATGAATAACTCCATCGGAGCTTCCTGAAAGGGAGGAAAACACCATGAGAGAGATGGGGGAGAGGAGGAGTGAGGGAGAATTGCAATTGCAGCATGATAGAGAAGGAGACTTTAAATGAGAGAGAGAATCGATAAACAATAATTGATGATGTTTTTTGTCAACAAAGAAAACATGATACTGAAAAATTACATTTGAGTCCTTTAGTTTCAATTTTTCCAAAAAACAAAACCAAGGGTGTAGTCATCAAATCTAAAGCTAAATCAAGAATATGAAACTGAAAAGTCGAACACACATCAATGACTGAGTTTGGAAATTCTTAAAACATCTTTTTAAAGAAAATAAAATATGCGGGCTTCTTCATTTGGTAGTGCTTCACAACCTTTTTTCAATATCATTGGTGTGTACTATGATAAATCTAAGAATATGTGAAACCATGACATTCATCACCTTAATGTACTCATAATTATAATATTGTACATCTAACATACCAACCACGACTTGAAGGACCTATGCCATTCTCTTCAACACTCATCAAATGGTGGTGCCCTCGCCTTTGGCCTTTGGTCGTATGTTCCTTCTCCAAACGAGGGAGATATGTATCTGAAAAAGACACTTTGATGCCAAAGTAAGGCGTGGTGTTAGCAGGTAGCAAGCAGAGCCATTTCCGACAATTTAGAGGTCTAGTTGTAGTCTTGACAATTTTCGTTAAGAAAAATAAAACTAAAAATACAACACCACTTGCAGTGATAAATAATTAAGTTGTAGTTAAATATATTAGTATTGGTTCAAATATGGCTTTTATCTACAGACAAATAGACATTTAACTACGAAAAAAATGATATTTAGTGACATATTTTCTCGTGAGTAAAAACGTTATTTTATTTTATCTACACCCCCAACAATTATACCCTTGTCCCTACAAATATTTGAGCCCCCATAAATTGGAGTCCTAGTTATATAGAGCTCATTGCTCTTGCCAAGAAACGGCCCTGGTAGCAAGTATGCGAGTAAGTCAAGTGTGTGATAATGCATGGGCAATGCATTGATTATTTACGGTGAAACTTTAAGATAGTAAACTCCAATTTGTTGCTCTCTTCACTAGTGAGCTTGTATTGGATAAGTCCAGTTTGTTATGAAAACTGAATCGACATAGACAATAACGTGTATATGATTTGAACGTGTTCCATGATTTTATGAATTATGATATGTAAGTGCATTATCTTTCAAGGATGTCGATTTCTGTGCTACATTATCTCTTATTTTGGGGTGAACACTTCAAATAGCCTTTCTGAATTGACCTCAATATTTGTCTTGTCCATTGTTTTTAATAATTAATAAGTCTAAAATTCTTGAAGTATGACCAATAAAATAAAAAGTCTCTCTGAAGTCGTAATGACTAAGCTTTGAAAAATCATATTTTATAAAGATTAAAAACATATTTAATCTTTTAAATATTATTTATTTTGTTGATGGGAAATTATTATTATTATCAAACGTCTCTAAGCTAGTGACCGTAGTGAAGCTTATTTGAAAAATGAAGTATTCCAAAGGACAAACCACGTGTCATTCAACAATTGGTTGAATAGGTCCCCAAAATACAAGGAAAAAGGTGACGTTATGAAGCTCCCTTGGTTGGTCCACTCTTTTCCCCGTTTGGAATTTGAATTTCTATCCCTCTCAAGAGAGACGTTGTAAACTCTACCCAATTTTATAATCCAAACATTTTCAAATAAAAGCATTTTTTAAACTTTTTCAATTATTTCTTCATTTTATATTTCTTTGTCTCATTTATTAATGTTTCAAACGGTGTCTTTCTCTCTCTCTCTCTCTAAATTTTCCATTTTCTCTTCAAATTGGAACATAAATTCCTTAACTTAAGTTTTTGTCTTGAAAAGAAAAAAAGAACAAAAAGAGAAAACCATGTTCTTTAGTTCTTCTTCTTCTCTTTCACTCTACTCAAATTCATATAGCTGCTGACCCATCTCATTCTTTCAACGTAAGTTCTCAATCTAATGCTAAAGTTTTCATCTTTTCTTCTTTTCCTTTAATGGGTTCTTTCCTTTTCAGATTTCGTTTTCAATTTTCCACTTTATTGGTGCCACATTGTTATCATTTGTTTGGTTCAGAAGTAATGATCGTGTATAAGCATAATTTGTTGCCTTTGTTTGAATTTTCAAGAATCAACATTGTATTTTACTCGTTAGGATTACTAATTATATAATACTATATGTTTGATTTCAGCTTAAATTTGTATTATGGATCTTTAGATTTGTTTACATGATTAGTGGAATTAGGGGTTTTGAGAATTTGACATTGATTTGTAATGCTTATGGTTGTTATTAAGTTGAGTTACATGTGTAAAAATGTGAGATTATTATATTAACTAGGTAGATTTGACTATGTTATATGGTTGGTTCTCTCAAAGGAGATTTTTTTATATGAAGTGGATTTTAAGATGGATCTTAGGTTTGGTTCAGTAGTACTAGTATCTAGTTGCTTTCTTTCAAAGGAGATTTAGGTATGCTGAGAATCATCTTGTTGAAATTTTGGTTTAGATTGCATCAATTTATGTACACCTTGGTTAATGATGATTATTGTGTTACCCTTTGATTTAATATTCCTTTATTAATTTTGTAAAATTTCAGGTAATTAGTTTGAGTAACTCTGATTTATTTACTGGTTATTAAATTTCAAATGAGCTATAATTCTTGCTAGACTAATAATGTTGAATTTTTCTTTCTTGATTCAGCTTTAAGGTTTGCTGAGTTCTGCTTTTGAAAATGGGAGTTGAAAAAGAAGGGACCAAAAATGGAGGTAGTTTTTTCCACTTGTTTGACTGGACTTCGAAATCCCGCAAGAAATTATTTGCATCAAAGTCAGATTTACCAGGTACAAGCAATGGTGCTTTTACATCCCTTGTCAATTGTATTTTTATTGTTCAGTTAATTTCATCTTTTGTTATTGGTAAATTTTTCTTCGTCATATGCAGAGTCTTTGAAACTGGAAAGAAAATCCAACCACAATGTGGCAATGAGACATCCCTATCTGGTAGCAATATCAATCACTGTATCTTCAATTTTACCTGTTATTACTTAATACATAATTTTTGGTTATGAAATTAGCTAATTATTATATGTTTAATTCTTCCAGGTCGATGAAGACGAAAATGGTGTTGGGGAATATGGTAGAGGAAGTTGTGATCATAGTTATGCTTCATCTGTTACAAGTGATGACACATGTGGAACAAGAGCTCCTAATGTAGTTGCAAGGCTTATGGGATTAGATTCTTTGCCTTCTTCCGGTTTCTCTGATCCCTACTCGACGCCATTTTTTGATACAAGATCCCTTCAAGATTCTCAGTTTCTATATTCTGGAAAGTTGGTTGAAAAAGTTGAGGGATCTACTAGCAATTTTATGGAGTCAAAACCTCAAAAAGTTATTACTAGGCCAATTGAAAAGTTTCAAAGAGAAGTGTTACCTCCAAAATCGGCAAGATCAATTCCTGTTACACACCATAAACTTTTGTCCCCTATTAAGAATCCCGGTTTTGTACCATCCAACAATCCTGCTTATATAATGGAGGCTGCCGCAAGAATTCTTGAACCTGGGTCCTCACAAGCAAAGGCTAAAGCGCATTTGGCATCATCGACGGTCTCACTAAGGGTTAAAGATCTTAGAGATAAGGTAGACTCTTCGCAGAAAGCACCTCTTATTGGGACATCTTCAGTAGCTTTTAGGACTCGGGAGCTAAGAGAAAAAAGAGAAATTTCTCAAAGAACAAGCAGGGTCTCATCAGAACCTACTCAAAGGTCAGCCGAGTTGAATGCTGTGAAGTGTTTAAAGGGACAATCTTTGAACAAAAGCTGGAATGGAACAGCGGAATCATCTGTTAAGTCTCCTACACACGCAGAAGAAGATTCTTCTTTGAATAATAAAGGGAAGTCTGTTTCACTTGCAATACAAGCAAAAGTGAATGTTCAAAGAAGGGAAGGTTTGAGTTCGACTGGTGGCAGAAATTTGATGGGCCAAAAAGAGCATCTCGACATGAAATCCAATCAGCCACCTAAGGCAAGTGCCCAGAAAAATTTGCATAGAAAATCTTCTGGCCAGAATTCTTCTAATGTTCTCAGGCAGAATAATCTGAAACAGAACCATTCAATTGATAATAATGACAAATCAGTACCACCTAAGCCATTGGTTTCCAACTCGCAAGGTAGAAAAGTTACAACTGGAGATTCGTCTTATGGACGGCATAGAAACTCTAGTGGTAAATCCACTGCAAAATCTAAAGTCGGATCGAAAAAGTCAAACGTGGAGGTAACTGATAGCGAAAATGAAATTCTATACACCAGGACAAATAATTTTCCTAGAAAGAAAAGGTCTACAGACAAGGACTGGAACGATAGAGTTGTCGATAATTTGTTCATTGACAAAACTCAAAAGCCTGCGAAGTCAAATCTAGCGAGTAATAAACAATATGGTGGGACTGAAGAAGTGAAAAAGAAAGACATGGATGTAGTTTCCTTCACATTCACTACACCATTAACAAGGAGCAGCAATCCAGGTTCTGTGACACCTCGACAAGGTGGAAAGAATACTAATGATATTTCGTTGGATCAACGCATTAAAAGAGTGTTGCTTGATACAGACAATACAAGGTCTCCAATAGGATACAATGTAATTGGTGGTGATGCCTTAGGTATCCTTTTAGAACAGAAGTTGAGGGAATTGACAAGTGGAGTTGAAACCACTTCCAATGATGTTTCTAAAGTGAGGCAACCTTCCATTACAGCACCAATGTCAAATGATCAAGCTAGCAACTTCAATATAGTTGGCCTCAATCTAGGATTGCAACAGAAGAAAGATCAAGAGACGTCGTTTACGGACAGTTTAAACAGTAGCTGTGGTTCTAACATATCATCCTTCACCAATCTTCCAGAATCATCATTGAAACATAAATCATGGGTACGTTACACAATCTCACCGTTTTTGTTGTCTAATTTGTATTTAAGTGATTATTATCTCCTGTACATGTCAATGTGAGTAGTATAATGTCATCAGTTTAATGGCTAAAACCATAAACAAAAAGTTAGGCCTGCTAAATTTATACTTTTTGATGGCATTGAAAATGCAAAAACATATTCAATAATTGGTGGCATTTTCGCTATGCTTTTTTTCCATTAAGTAAGTCATTAACTTAAAGATGTTTACAGGGTGATGAGATGGAATCGCTGTCATTCAATTGCCGACAACCAAGTCCAATCTCAGTTCTTGAGCCTTCATTTTCGGTTGAAAGCTGTGAATCCTCGATGAGCGCGGACGTCACCAGTATAGAAGGTAAGACATGCTTAAAAAGTTACTGCAGTTTAGTAGTTATTTAATTTACTGACACATGAGTGGTAATTTTTTTCACTGTATATATTTTCAGGAAGCAAGATGTTTTCATCTATTCAAGCTCAAGAAATCCATGGATTTAATTTTTCAAGGAAGTTCTATCCAACCGAATCCGATGCAGAGTTATCTGACTCGGCTTCTTCAACATCAACTAGGACTATGATAAAGAAGCAGACAAGTACATTTTCTATGATGAAGTTTGGAAGATCATCAACTACATGGGAGCTAGACTATGTGAAAGAGATATTGTGCAATGTTGAGTTAATGTATATGGATTTTTCCCTTGGCCGATCTCGTGAGGTTGTGAACTCTCATCTGTTCAACCAGTTGGAAAGCCGAAAGGGAGGTTTCAAGAGCGACAATGAATCGAGGATAGAAAGGAAAGTTATATTTGACTGTGTGAGAGAATGTATGGATTTGAGATGTAGAAGTTATGTTGGTGGAGGATACAAAATGTGGACAAAAGGGTTTGAAATGGTGAAAAGAAAAGATTGGTTGGCAAAAGATGTGTACAAGGAAATTTTGAGTTTGAATGGGATGAGAGATTCAATGGTTGATGAGCTTGTGGACAAGGATATGAGTAGCCAATATGGAAAGTGGTTGGATTATGAGGTTGATGCTTATGAATTTGGAGAAGAAGTTGTTGATCAAATATTTAATTCTTTGGTTGATGATGTTGTCTATGAAATGTTGCAATTTTAAACACTTTGATGATTCATTTTGAAGCTGTTTGATTGAAATGTTCAAATCATTATTGTCCTGTTGTTATTCATTCATGGAAGTTGGATTATCAATCAAGTCTCTATAAGTATATAGTTTTTTTGTTCTTGGTGATTGAAGGTACTTTTTGTATGGCATCAATGTAGATCATGTTTAAAATTTTTGCTGCTTCTTGGTGGGTTCCATCACCCTGTTAGTGGGGTGTAGTACTTAAAAAAGAATTTATGTCAAGAAATTGAATTGATTGATTCTATTATTAATCGCATATTGTTTTAAAAATTGTATTATAAATTTTATAATTATTGTACAAATTTAAATGTAAAATTATGTTAAATAAATTTTGAAAATTTGAATGTTATGATTGGGTGTGAATGTTGAAAGAGTTTTTGGGATTGGGTTTGCATGTTGTAATAAAACACACAGTTTTCACACCGTAAACAATCTTAGCCACACATTTGCAATTAGACGGTTCAGCTTAAAGCAGTTACAAAATCACTGTAAGACACACATTACAATTGGACGGTACTGATTTGTTACAGCGTGAACTTCGTGAAGCAGCATGCTTTATCTACAACACCAAATCCAAATCCGAGTTTTTGAGGAAAAATGTTGAAAGAGTTTGTGAAGGTCCAAGTTTTCAACCATGTTGCTAATATTCCTACTAGGTTTTTTCTACATCACCCTTTAATAAATTAAAGCTAATTTATCCTTTTAAAGAAAAATCTAATTTTTTTTTCAATCTTTATTCTAACAATCCGTTACTATTTTCATTTAACATTTGATTTTCATCTCATTCTTTCTAAAATCAAATCATACTCACCATTATGGATAATGTTGGTCTCACCTTCTAACAATATATTAACAACTAAGATTTAAGAATTAAACAATTACTCTTTTAAATTTACAAAATAATAATTTTGTTGCTTAAATTAAAAAATGTCAAACAATTTATTCTCTTCATCAAAATATCTCATTAGAAAACATTTATTAAAAGCAAATAACACACACACAAATAAATAAATATATATATATATATATATATATATATATATATATATTGTTTTGCTAGAAGACACCTTTTAGTTTTCATGAATGTGTCTTTTAACAACCCACACCTCAAAATATAATATAATCTTGAATACCCTCTTGTCACAATAAGACAAACATATACTAATATTTACAATTGAGGAGCTACATTTTAAAAATTGACTAAAATAAATCAAGTACCATATGCTTTGTGAAAATATTTTTAATTTCTTAAATTTGTGTAAGTTTTACTTGTTAATAAAGAGATAATAGCTTTTAAAATTGAATGTTAGTTTGAAATTTCAGAAAAAAAAGTGAAAATAAGTATTTTGATATTCTTATTGTTTCGAGCAATGCAAGAAAATTGTTCACTTGAAGAATCACTTTACTCTTTTTTTTAATGCACTTTACTCTTTGTTAACAATTAAAACTAAGGTATTGCTAACTTGTGCCTTTAAAGCACATTTTAAAAAACTCAAAAGTAAAACTATTTTCTAAAATTTTATGCATTTAATTCATTAAAAAGTTAAAGATTAAATGTAACATTCACATTGCAATGAACTATTTCTATATTTGATTCTTTAACTTGTGTCACTCTTAAGGGAACAAGTTAGCATATCCGTTAAAACTAATACAAATTTTAAAAAATAAAAATAGAAAATATTTTCATAAATAAATTATTGAAGTCATAAATGTCAGTGGAAATGTTATTTACATATGAATGATAACCGTAAGATCATATAAAACAGTTTGACTTTTACCATAAAAATATAAAACTCTTTAAAGTTTAGATTATGTAAGGAGCCGATTTTGAAAAAGTCGCCACATAAAAATAAAGACCTTTAAAAAAAGTGTTTTATTCTGAATTATTTTCGAATTTTCTTGTCATCCCCCGATAACCCAAAAAATATATGTATATATAAAGATTCAAGTGAAGAAATGGTCCTTGAGACAACCTTAAGCGAAGTTGCAATTGACTTGTAGTAAGTTGTTAGTACCATTTTTTAACAAATTAAACTTTTATCCCCTTCAAATTTATATATCATCATATATGCCCACCATTTATGTTTATACCAATTTGTATTATCGAAGAAAAATAAATAAATTTGTGGTTATCACTTTATTAAAAAATGTGATTATTAGTAATCTTCACCCCTCCTAGGGTCCGTTTGTTATAACTTTTTTTAAAATAGATTTTTGTAGTGTAATATGTTTTTGTTATATTTTTTTAACAAAGAAATTTTCAAGGAAAGGTTCAAATGAAAAATCCGTTTGAATAGCTTATCTTAAAATGTCATTCTAAGTATTTCATCATTTTGTTATAGTTTTTTTTGGATACTAAATTTTGAAAAAAATCTCTAAAAAAAAGCTATTTCAAATAGTTTTTCATAAAAATCATTTTTAAAAATGTCATTTTGAAAAAGTATGCGGTTTTTACTATATAAAATCTCCAACAATGAATATTTAAGTTAGTGAATGTCAAAATATCTTTTCTAACTTATACCGAATGAATTTAAATAACTTCTATACTATTTTTGACTAAATTTTCAAAAATATATATTTTTAGAAATACAAAGAAAAATCCATTTTATTAGTAGGATGATATTAGCAATTCTCACCATTATCTTCTTCTTCTCCAATGCTGCCAAAATTGCATTGAACATTAAAATCCTAACATAAGTAGTAAGACCAAAACTCAATCGAAAGACACCCAGCAGAAAAACACATTAAAGGGGGGAGACATTTAAAAATGAGAGAGAGCGAGGCTGAGAGAGAACACAGAGGCCGGCGGCGGCTCCGCCGCGAGCTGCCTCACAGGCGCTCGTTTTCGCCGGCCGTGAGAGAGATTCGGGTGGGGGGGAAGCCTGGCTGGGTGCCACAAACGGGTGGGTTTTCCGGGGAGGTTTGGCAGGTTGTGAGCCCGCGAAGGTCGAAAGCACGGCGACGGACAGATCGAGGATTGGACAGATTGAGGGAGGATCGACGGCGCAGGGAGAGGTTCCCTTCAGGTCAACGGCAGTTCAGGTTTGCGGGATCGCGTGGGTTTTCTTGCGATGGCACGGTGGTTTCTGACAGTGGTACGGCTGCTGACGGGTACTATAGGGAGTTGTCCAGGCGAACGCGGCGTTGCAGCAGTAGGAGGAGGGGCGCAGTACGAGGGCGGATAGGCACAGGCTGGTGGTGGTCGGATGGCAGGCAGCTGCGTGACGGGTTCGGAAGGGGCTTTGAGGGAGGACGCGGGTGCGGGTCAACCCGTTCGGATCTGCGACAGGCAGGGCAGGGCCGTAGGTGTTTGGTAGTGGATAATGGAGGTAGGCAAGTGATGAAGTCTGGTGGTGCGGTTGCAAGCAAGGAGGTGTCCGCAGGTGTTGTTTCGGGTCGGTCGCAGTCTGACCTCGGGCTAGGACGTGTTGCTATTTTCCGCAAGTACGTTACTTTTTATATAACTAATTTTCCGCCCTTCCTTTCAAATTTCCTTTTACGTAAAGGCCTGGAGGTATGCGGTATGCTAGAGGAGGTGGTGGTGCCGGCTAGGCGGAACGTGGCTGGGGAAGTGTACGGTTTTGTGAGATTTTCAAATGTCCGCGATGTTTGTAAACTCCTGAAAGCCGTTAATTCAGTTTGTTTTGGTAATTTCCGTTTAGTAGCTAAGGTGGCTAGGTTCGATAAGGAGGCGGCGCGAGAGGTTGAGAAGGGTGTTGGAGGTGGGTGTCCAACTGCGCAGGGGAAGGTTATTGGGTCACGGGGAGAGCCGGTTAGGGGTGTGGCTGTCAGCTCTGGGCTAGCGAACGTAGGAGTCAAGGCCACCGAAGTTGGCGTCGGTGGCGGTGCCACGGTGTTTGAGAGGGTCGGAGATTCATCTAAGGGTCCGGATGGTGGTAAAGAGGTGTCTGGCATTAGGATTGGTGAAGTGGTGGTTAATTTGCCTAAGAGTCGGAATGTCTCAAAGGGGAGTGTGGGAGATGTTATCGAGGCTCGCACGGGAGTAGGGGGTTACAAGACCGATCATGTAGGGCCGCCTTCAATCCAAAAGCTGGTTCGTAAGTATAAGTCTCGGGAGGAGGATATTCAGTGGGCAAGTAAGGGGGTGGTGGCGGCCGTGGTTAATGGTTAGTCTATTCCGGACATTCAGAAAAGAATTGCGGATGCGGGATTTGCGGACATCGAGATTAGGCCGATGGGAGCGGAGAGGGTGTTGATTCGGACCTCTTCCGAGGTGGATGTTAATACTATTCTGCACCAGGCTAAGGAATTTTTTGATTACTTCTTTATGAACGTGGCCCGGTGGGAGAAGAAGAGTCTACCGTTCCAAAGGGGAGCGTGGTTGAGGCTCTACGGGGTACCGCTTCATGCGTGGCATATTAGTTTTTTCAAACTATGTATCTTAGATTGTGGTCGCTTTCTGCGTTTGGATGAAGACTCGCTGGAGAAGGAACGTTTCGATTACGCCCGTGTCTTAGTCGCCACTTCGTCTTTCGAGATTGTTAATTGCAGTGAGGAAATCTTAATTGACGGGGAGCTTGTTAGGGTGAAGATCGTCGAGGAATGGGGTTTTAATCTGGGTGACGACGCGTGCCTCTTCGAAGAAGAGGATGATAATAGTGATTCTCAGTGTGGGCAGGAGGAGGAACCGGTGGATTTGGGATTGGATATGAATACGGACAATTTGGTGGAGAAGCTCGTTCAGGATTTGGCGGGTGTGGAGGGGCAGAGTCATTTAAGTCCGGAGGGTGGAGTTTTGGATGGGTTTCAGTCGAAGTTGGGTGTGTGCGTCAGTAGCCCCCATCGGTCTACAACCTTAGGTGAGGATGTTGCTCCAGGTGTGGTTCGGTTGGCCCCCTCGGTGCCTTTAGTCTATGCTTCGAAGGAGTGTGCGTCGTCGAACGATGTTGGTGGAGCCAAGGGGGTGGATGAGTACGGCGAGGTTGGTTCGGCCTCCCCGCCTAGGACGCGACGATCTAGGACGGAGTCGTGTCCTGTCCGGACGGATGCTTCAGCGGCAGCTGGACCTTGGAGCTTAGAGTGGTTGAGCGATCAGAACTTCGGCGAAGCAGGGGTTGTTTCGTCTCCTCGGAAGAGTTCTCGGTCTGGTTCTCATATCCAGGGCGATGTTCCGAAGGCGGCAGTGTCAGAACATAAGCGCCGGAAAGTGAATGGGGTGTTGAGGAATTCGATGCATAGCTTGAAGAAAGTGGCCAGGTTGCCCCCGAAGGATAGATCTCAAGTGGTGCATATCCTGAAGAAAAGTGCGCGTAAGTTCCAAGGATCATCTAAGCTGAAAAAAGCAATGGCAATGGTCTCCCGGGAGGGGTCTGAGGAATCCAGTGATTCTTCTCTTTCAGTGTCTAATGACTGGACGAACTGGGTGGTGTTGCACGGCAGTGAGAAAGTGATGCAGGAGGACGTTAGTAATATCGGTAAATCTATCGGGGTGCATTTTGAGGGGCTTCATAACACGTTTGGTGTTTTGGCTAATAGTGGTAGAAGGAAGAAGAATGTTGAGGTAGGGGCGGTTGGAGGTAGAGCTGATGGTGAAGTTGGTGCGTAGTCGGTGAGGGAAGGGGGCTTTGGGGTGAGGGTGTGTGTGATGAAGCTTATTTCTTGGAATATTAGGGGGCTGGAGGGTCTGGAAAAGAGAAAGGAAGTTCGCTCTTTGGTTCAGGATAAGCGTCCGTGGATTTTATGCATTTAGGAGACCAAACTTCAAGGGTGTGATGTGGGTTTGAGTAGGTCGTTGTGGGAGGGGAGTTCGGTGGCGTTTTCTTTCTGTCCGTCCGTGGGGGCCTCCGGAGGGTTATTAACGTTATGGGATCCGTCAGAGGTCGAGGTTTGGTCGTCGAGTAGTTTTGAGCATGCTCTTTGTATTCACGGGCGGTTTATATCGTCTAACGAGGAATTTCACTTGGTTAATATCTATGCCCCGTGCCACGGTAATGAAAGACAGGCGCTTTGGGATTCTCTGTCGGTGCGCTTGCAGGCTTTGAGGGGAAAGAAGGTGTGTGTTTGCGGCGATTTTAATGCGGTGCGTTGCAGGGCAGAAAGGCGGTCCGCGAGTGCTTCGGGTGGGGCGGCGGATTTTGGTCCCTTCAATGACTTTATTGTGAAGAACACGTTGTGTGACTTGCCGCTTTGCGGCCGCAATTTTACTTGGTTTAAGGGCGATGGCAAGTCGATGAGTCGGATTGATCGTTTTCTTTTGACGGAGGACTGGTGCCTCGTTTGGCCGAATTGCATTCAAGTCGCTCATCTGCGAGGGTTGTCGGATCACTGCCCTGTGTATCTTACGGTGGATGAAGAAAATTGGGGTCCCCGTCCCTCTCGGTTCCTCAAGTGCTGGTCGGATGTACCGGGTTACAAGTTGTTTGTGAGGAATACGTGGAGTGCTCTTCAGGTGGAAGGGTGGGGCGGTTATGTGCTTAAGGAAAAACTCAGGTTAATTAAGTTTGCGTTGAAAACGTGGCATGGGTCTCACACGCAGAATGTATCAGCGCAGATGGGGGCGTTGAAAGAGAGGATGGCGGTTCTGGATGAGAGGGGTGCTTCTTTTGAGTTGTCGGCAGAAGAGTGTCACGAGTTGCATGAAGTGTCGGCTTCTTTGCATTCTATGGCTAGGATTCAGTCTAGCATTAGTTGGCAACAGTCAAGGATTTTATGGCTTCGTGAAGGTGACGCCAATACCAAGTATTTTCATTCAACTATGTCGACGAGGCGTCGCCGCAATGCCATCGGATCAGTGTTGGTTGACGGGGTGCGAGTTGAGGGGGTTCACCCGGTTCGTGAGGCTGTGTTTAAGCACTTTGAACAACACTTTAAGGCGCGCGCCGTAGATAGACCTAGTTTCTCTAGCCTTCAGTTTCGGACTCTGTCGGTGGGGGAGGGCGGAAGCCTTATTAAGCCTTTTTCAGAGATCGAGGTCAAGGAAGCTATTTGGGATTGCGATAGTTTTAAAAGCCCGGGTCCGGACGGTGTTAATTTTGGTTTTATAAAGGAGTTCTGGGGTGAGTTGCGTGAAGATGTGATGAGGTTTGTTTCGGAGTTTCACAGAAATGGCAAGTTGGCGAAGGGCATCAACGCTACGTTTATCGCGCTCATTCCGAAGGTGGAAAATCCCCAGAGGTTGACCGATTTCCGGCCAATCTCTTTGGTGGGTTGCTTGTATAAAATCTTGGCGAAAGTGTTAGCCAATAGGTTGAGGCAGGTGATGAGTAGCGTGGTGGCTGAGACTCAGTCAGCTTTTGTTCAATATCGGCAAATTTTGGACGGCATCCTGATTGCCAATGAGATTGTCGATGAGGCCTGTAAACTTAAGAAAGAGCTTTTGCTTTTCAAAGTGGATTTTGAAAAAGCCTATGATTCAGTAGATTGGGGTTATTTGGACTCGGTGTTGGCAGGGATGTCTTTTCCGGTTTTATGGAGGAAGTGGATTCGCGAATGTGTGGGTTCAGCCACTGCTGCAGTTCTTGTCAATGGTAGTCCTACGGAGGAGTTTCGGTTGCAGAGAGGGTTACGTCAGGGAGATCCCCTCTCCCCTTTTTTATTTTTACTAGCTGCTGAAGGTCTTAATGTTGTGATGAAGGCTTTGGTGGAGAATAACTTGTTCACCGGGTATTCAGTGGGTTCGGCTAATCCGGTTGTGGTCTCTCACCTTCAGTTTGCGGATGATACCCTATTGGTAGGGAACAAGAGTTGGGCGAACGTGCGAGCCATGCGGGCAGCACTGGTTATCTTTGAATCTATGTCTGGGTTGAAGGTGAATTTTAATAAAAGTTTACTGGTGGGAGGTAATGTCGCTGAGTCTTGGTTAAATGAGGCTGCTACGGTGTTGCGTTGCAAAGTGGGCAAGATTCCCTTTATGTATCTAGGTATGCCGATCGGTGGCAATCCGCGGAGGCTAAAGTTTTGGGAACCTATCGTTAATCGTGTTAAATCTAGACTTGCAGGTTGGAATAGTAGGTTTCTCTCTTTCAGTGGTCGCTTGATTCTCCTCAGATCTGTCCTGACTTCTCTGTCTATCTATGCTCTTTCTTTCTTCAAAGCTCCAACAGGTATAATCTCTTCCATTGAATCTTTATTGAATAATTTTTTTTTGGGGTGGGAGTGAGGACTTTAGGAAAATTACTTGGATAGGGTGGAAAACTTTGTGCTATAAAAAGGAGGATGAAGGTTTGGGGGTGAGGAGGATGAGGGAGTTTAATGTGGCTCTTCTAGGTAAATGGTGTTGGAGGATGTTAGTGGATAGGGAGGGCTTGTGGTATCGTGTTTTAGCAGCTCGCTACAGCGAGGTGGATGGGAGGTTGGAGGTAGGGGGCCGGAGTGTTTCTTCGTGGTGGCAGGAGGTAGGTAGGATTCGTGATGGGGTGGGTGACATTGGCGGTGGGTGGTTCGAAGATAGTGTTAGGCGTAGAGTGGGTGATGGGGCTGCGACGCTGTTTTGGTCGCATAGGTGGTTTGGTGGTCCCCCGTTTCGTGAACGTTTTCCGCGTTTATTTGACCTGGCGGAGAACAAAACCATTTCGGTGGCGTCTATGCTCGCTGAGGGTCTGGAGGTGGCTGGTGGGGGTTGGAGGTGGAGGCGCCGGCTTTGGGCGTGGGAGGAGGCCCAGGTGGAGGAGTGAAGGGCGTTACTTCTTGATTTCTTTTTGGCTCCTAATGTTTCAGATTCTTGGGAGTGGCTTCCTGATGTAGCAGGGGGCTATTCGGTGAGAGGTGCTTATGATTTGTTGACTGGCGGCGTTGAGGCTCAGCTGGATCTACCGTTCGAGTTGGTGTGGCATCCTCAGGTCCCTGTGAAGATTTCGGTTTTTGCATGGCGCTTGTTATGGGATCGGCTTCCAACAAAGGCCAATCTGGCTATTCGAGGTGTTGTTCCCGAGGAGGAGGTCCGTTGTGTGGCTGGGTGTGGTCAAGTGGAAACGGCGGAGCATTTATTCTTATCTTGTCCCGTGTTTGATCCTTTATGGCAGCAGGTGCGCGGTTGGATTGGTTTTGATGGGGTGGACCCCAATGCTATTCTAGATCATCTGGTTCAGTTTTCTCAGCAGGCAGGTGCAGGCAAAGCAAAGAAGTCGTTTCTGCAGCTCATATGGCTCTTTTGTACTTGGGTGGTGTGGAACGAGCGCAATAATAGGCTGTTCAATAACTCCATTACTCCTGTGCCTCGTTTATTAAATAAAGTCAAATTGCTGGCTCTAGGATGTCTGAAAGTTAAAAATGTCGTGTTTGTTCATGACACGCAGAGGTGGTGGTCAAGCCCGTTAGATTGTCTGGGTATTGGCTAATTTGTCTTTTTGTATTGATGTTCTTGTATCTTTGTAATTTGTAGCGGTCTCCTAGGCACTCCTTGTGCTTGGGCTCTGCTAACCTTGAGTGTTATATAATTCCATTTTGATTTCTTCAAAAAAAAACATTAAAGGGAGAGAAGAAGATTGCGGTTATTGATAATGGTTCTACATAAAATATTTCGTTGAAATGAAACGGGATTGACATTTTTTTTTTGGGTTTGAAGATTTGAGGGTTTATGGATTTAATGATTTTTCGGGTTCCAATAGTTGGAGGGATAGATTTGGGATGTTTCGAAAAGAAAAAAAAATCTGGATTTCTTTTTTGACTTTCTGGATTTCATTGATGGTGGCTAATGAACATGATGAAGACGGTGAACTATTTGAGTAGCCTATTAGTTTTACTAAATGTCGATTAAAATACCACATGCAAAACATATCTCTATTTTGAGGAAGGGTGGGTGGGAGTATAAATATAAAATTATGAAATAGTACATTGACAAATGACATATTCATAAATAAGTATAAGTATGCATAGATTGATAAAAAAAAAAAAAAAGAAGTATATATAGATTGATAAAGTACTCGCACAACAAGTCATCCAATTTTTTTAATTAATGATATATCGATGGTAAATTTGAGTTTTCCAATCATGCGAAAATTAACAGACCTTCCCACCATAAATGTCATCCTAAACTCAATCAGTCATGCCTTTCCTTATCCTATTTTTAAATAAACACATACACACATGAACATAGTAAAGTATACATTCAAATATATCATACACCATAAATCAAATCCAAAATTTATACGTTTGTAGTTGTGTAGAATAAATTAGTCATCATAATTATCTCTAAATAATAATCAGCATAAACATATAAACATCAATCAAATATAAGCAAAAGAGAGATCAATGAACTTAGATGTTATTAATATTGTTGAATAACTAGGCCATTGATACAACTCTATCAATCTCCTCCACCAATAACTATATATAATCTGCAAAATAATAAATCGTTGAATAACTTGAGGCGTGACAAAGTCACCGTTCTTAAGGATTTATCTGCCTCATAAACGCATATTCTCCCAGGATACAACAAGTTCTTCTCTGATATGAATCATATCAAAAGTGACAGAACAATTTAAATCTAATAAACACAGAAGATATAACCCAGGAATAAATTATTGAAAAAGAAGAAGTTCTTGTTGTTTGCTTTTGGTGGATACTATTTATATTGATCATAATGAATAAAGGAAAGAATGAACGACGTGCTCTATTGAGGGACATTAGTTGTTCCTACTAATGGGGAAGTAAGGCATGATAATAGGAAAATTCTAACATAATCATTGTCAAAGCAACACCAAATAGAATTTAGAAGAATAAGTAAGTTTTTTGGACGTGGTCAAAACACCATGACATATAGTTTATAAAATCATGAATTAAAGCACGTCAAAAGGACCAATTTATTTATTTATTCAAACAATAAAAGGACCGATTTATGTTAATATTTGAAATAAAATAAAACTCTAAAATTACAACTAAAATTACAACATGTTGTTTCATACCAACACCTTAAAAAGTGTAGGTTTTAGCAAGCCAAACAACAATTTTGTAGATCATCGTAGAGTGAAATAAAAATGTAACAAGAAGCCCCAAAACAGTTGGAGGAAAACAATAAAAGTTTACCAAATTTTACTTCCACTCTATGCTGCAAATGGTTTGATAATGGGTCTCCAAGGGTTGAAAGTATTGTATCATAGTCATTGTTAATGTTACAAAGATTATAACACTATATTTCTCTTTAAACTCCTCAAACTCCATTGGGTCAATGCTAACTTGGGAATCAATGTTATTCACCATATGAGTTCGATCATTCCGTTTTGATCACCACCTTGAGATTAAAGTACTGACCCCCTGCAATTTGGATTTTCAAATCATGCAACAACAACGAGAATAAAGTATTAACCAACCACTAACATCCTTGAAGCGAGAAGATCAAGCACTACTGATAAGAGACTGCACCAGAGTTTTCAAACCTCAATAACTCTGAGACACACCGTTGGGTTAAGGCACCAATGCACAATGTTGTAGTCGATATTGTTTTTTTTTATCTAAATGTTTAGATTTGTTGGAAAAAAGAGCAACAACTAAGTTTATCCTGATTCATTCATCTCTCTACACCGTTTTTATGTTTATATTGTTTTTATATCGTGACCTACTGCACCACCATATTCTTCCAACATATCCATTTAATCTAATCACTCTCAATGACTCGTAAGATCGCCAATTTATTTAAACCAATCTAGCAATGATTTGTTAATTAAATTTATGAAATTTCCATCTTCATAATTTCAATAAAGATGAAAGTGAAAGGAAAATTCTCCAGATCTAAAAGAAAACATCGAAAACCACTCTATATGAATCTATTTCACACATGCCCCCCTGCGACTGTTGTGTTTTTCTTCTTTCGATTTGAAAGAAGAAAAAACACAAATAGTTAAGGGTATATTGTTTGGTTGATCTATAATTTCATATGAAATATTGGGACAATAATAATAATATTACAAATTTCATGCGATTATTTTTTTAAAAATTAGTTATTTTATCGATCATAGATACATATACATAAACGTAATAGAGGCTTAGAACTTACAAACATTTTTTTACTTCTAACATATATAATATTGATTAATCACTTGACATGAATGACTCCAAAAGTCATATTTAATACATGAAGAATTAAGGAAAATGAATTCTTTAAAATGTTGTCTCATGTTTATGAATTTGGTTGGTTCTCTTGGTTATTCAAATGCATGACTTCAAAGATCATATTTAATACATGAAACATTAGGGAGAATGAATTCCTTTTTTTTTTTTTTAAGAGGTAGGGAGAATGTATTTTAAAAGTAAAATACTGGTGGTCTCATGTAAGTTTGTTGGTTATTCAAATGCATGATTTCAAGATTCATATTTAATATGTTAAAAATGAAGAAAAATAAATTGTGTATGGTATATCTAATATTAAAAATTATATTTTTTAATTTTAGATTAATGATATATTATTTGTGTTTTCTTCCTTTAATTAAAATTTGTGACACTTAAATTTATTAACTCATAATCTACAATTAGGACAAACATATAATATTTACAATTGAAGAACAAAATTTAGAAAACTGAATAAAATGACTAAAGCACAATTGATTCTGTGAAAATATTTCTTTTTATTTTTTAAAATTGGTGTTAGTTTTACTTGTTAACCGAAAAAAAATCATAAAAAAACAAAAAGAAATTTTAAATTGAGTCATTAATAAAGAGATGATTAGATTCAAGATAAACCTCAAAGTTCAACGAACGTTAATATAGTTATTTATAGATCACCCACTAAAGAGGTACTCAAGCTGACGACAGTTGAACTCACGACCTTGCATATGAGTCAACTCATTACCAACCAAGTCAATATTTACCGAATCGTTATGATGGATAGAAGATAAAAAAAATACTACTACTAGTTAGAGATAAGGTTTTTTTAGGGAAATAATAAAAATAACTACTTTGATATTTTTACTATTTTCAGAAATGTAAGATATAATTGTTTAGTTCAAGAATCTCTTTTAAACTTGTTAGCATTTTTGAGCTTATAGTTTATAAGTTCATATGACTTAAAAAGACCCATATGATAACAATCATGTACTCATGATCTTATAGTTTATTTTTATTAGTTTATATTAGCTTTTGATAAGCTAATTCAAGTAGCCTACCTTAAAACTTATAATTTTTCTATCAATTTTATAAGTCCATGTAAAATGCAATTGAACTCTACGTCATATAATTTGTATATTCTTTTCACACATTAGACTTGGATTTGAACTCAACAAAAGTACATATAAGACTTGTGAAAAAAATTGTGAAAATACGAAAATAGCACCGCAAAAGTTAACTCTGATTCTGAAGTAAAAGGAACAACATTTGATATGATTTCTATTGAAATTTCAAAAGATGAGATTTCTTGCATCGAATCTATGGCTTTACAAAATGTCTAGAATGTTTTTTTTCACTTTTCTGGATTTTTCACTCACGGTTGCACAATTGTGGGACAGTAAGGGTAAAAACGTCTATTTTTATCCAATTAATATAAATGTGAATATTTTTACTTGATTTTGATATTAGCGGTTGATCCACAACACAAACACAAACACAAGTACGCAGCCCCCAATTTGTCGTAATTAAGAGACCTAGAATTGAGAAAGGATAATTTAAAATTCATAAGAAAGTTGATGGAACGTCAGAGAAATGGTTAACAATGTTAATATAAGGAAGGTGGATTTTTTTTCAAACTAAACGGGTGTGAATGTCTTTTAATAAAACTTTATGGGAGGTGCGTGCTATTTATTCTTATTCAGAAAATTGCAAGGAGCCAAATTGAGTTGTGGAGCCCGTATATTTTTTCTTCTTTTCTTTCTCTTTTATATTTTCTTGTTGCACCAAGCAAGGTTACTTTGCTTCTTTCTCAACTATCTCACCCCTATAAAAATATAAGCCCCCCCCCCCTTAATTTCATGGTTTAGTAAATTTAGAATTGACACATTGATTTTGTTTTACTATCAGTGGTGATTAGTCTTTTGTTAGGGGAATTGTTGGGTATACGATGTGAGTTATACTATTTGTTTAGTTTAATAAGCTTAAATATCTTACCACTTAAACTAATTATTTTAGTCTCTACATTATCACAATCTTTTCAATTTAGTTTTTAAACTAGTTTGTTTAATCTTTATTATATAGATTTGCATAGACTAAATTGATTGATTTTCATATGCTTTAACTGAATTGACGGATTTCACGAACTTTATTATCTTCTTATAGTTTAGGAATCAAATTGAAAAAATATATTTACTTATTCAATTAATAGTTCTTTTATTTTCTTAAATATAACTTCTATCTAAGAAAATGACAATACCCACTTAAAAACTATACGAGGGATCCATGCTTCAAGCCTGAATCACGACATTTGATCTAACAACTTTGGCATTTGTCACTTTAATAACAAGATTGTTTAAATTATTAACTATGAATCATATTTTCTTACACATCGGTAAATTCTACGTTGAAATTTGGATAGTTATAGATATCTTGCAGTTAAAATTTATTTCAACTTTAAACTTATATTACAATATACATTAATATTAATATAAAAATATGACATATCATTGAATCATGGGTACATATCTTTCCAAGATGCAAGGAAATAAAATCATACTAATACCACACATTCACACATACAAACAATGAAATTTCCAGCAATTCAAACAACCAAATTAATTACTGATAAAAACCATTCATGATTTCACCAATGCCTGGACCCCACAAGCAAGTATTCATTTGGTCTTCTTGACAAAAATCCCAATCAGACAATTGATCATAATCTGTGGCAGAATTCACTGATGCATTAGAAATGTACCCTTCTCCACTCTCTCCATTATAAGATGAGCCACAAATTTCACTTTTCATTTCCTTATTTGTTTCCATTATCTCCACATGCTTCTTTCTAGAGTCACATTCATAATTACCCTTCTCATCATTCTCATGCATTGTTACATAATTATAATTTCCTATCCCATTTAAAAACATGTGACGAAGTTTCATAATTTCATCATCTAGCCATTTATATGGTCCCAAACCCTCATCAATATTCAATTCATTTTTGCTAGGGTATGATACAACTGTATTATTTATGTTACCCTTCATTTCATAAATATTATTCTCACACGAAATATCTTCAACTCCTTGTACATTATAGTATTGTGAAGTTGTTTTTTCTTTAGGCATTGGTTCAAGGGAATTTTGAATCAAAGACATGCCATTGTCTTCTACTATGCTTGGATTATTTATTTTCCCTTGATTAATTGTTTTGGATGTAGATGCAATGTCAAGGGGTGGTGGAGACTCATTTATGGATCTCATGAAGCAGTAAATTTTCCTTCTTAAATGAGAGTTCCAATAGTTCTTTATCTCATTATCTGTTCGTCCTGGTAAATGTGATGCTATGACTGACCACCTATACAACCAAACAATTTCTCAATTAATTAAGTTCACACTTAAAAAAGAAGAAAAAAAAATTAGATCACTACAACTTTTAATGAGTAAGACATGTTTTGTTTGAAAAGTGTTTTCTCATTTTAGCACTCTTTCAACTATAAAGTTACTCCATCCGATCACATCTATAAGCAAAAAACAATTTTTTAAGTTCATGGAATAATTAACGTATCTAGTCACATTTATAGACCAAATACATTAGTTATTCAATGAACCTAAAAAGTTGTGTTTTGCTTATAAATATGACTGGATAGAATATATATTTATTTCTTTTACACACTTCCGGTACTCCAGAGTGAAATATCAACAAAAAAGAATCAAAAAAATAAAAAGTAAAATATATTACTCCAAAATATTCTACTGGGAGTCTATTTATAAGAAGAAAAAAACTCTAAATAAACGAAAGAAAATGATAGTTTTATCAAATCAACATTATCAGGTATTGATTGTATCATATATATAAAAAGTAGAAGATATCATACAAATGGAAGATATCAATTGATACTGATGCATGTAAATTAAAATATATAATCGGGACAAATAATTAATAGCACAATGAAAATTTCTTCACTATAAGATATTTGTTTTATAAATTTGCCGGTCATCATTGTGGAATATTGAGAGTATAAACTAGTTTTTCTGTTTTCTCTATACATTAATTTATTCCTTGTCCTAGTTATTGCTATGATAACGATATATAATGATTCTCTATGTAGCATTTATTCAAACAAATTAACACATGCCCTAATTTTTTTTAAGAACTTGATACATGTCCAAATTTTTAAAGACTATTTTTTAGTACCCTGAAGTTTGGTTGGATATCAGTATCCTTTAAACAAGAATATATTTCACAGAAATATAGTAGGTTTTGTTTAGCGTTAACCCTCCAATTTTCATAGAAATAGAGTTTTGGTAATCTTGAATTCGGTTGCAAGTGAAAAATTATAGTATTGACGTATAAGGAGTGTCCAAAGATCTAAGGAGTACAAGATAGAAAAAAAATATCCATAGATACTAAGCTTATAAATATATAGTTTGTCTTGTCACTTATGTGACCCTACAGCCCCTACTCGATTTATACACGCAGAAAATGTTTATGAGTGACCTACGGAGGAAGGAAGACAGGGTCTTCAAGTTGCTTTCCATCCATGATTACATTTTTATTGTTTTATATTTTGTCTTCCAAACAATGAGTAATTACAATATGTTTGAGTCGCTTTCTACACTAAATGTGAGAACATTTATTCTTGGTTACCATGCTATTGATGATTTTCTTGAAATGTAAGAGTAAGGGATTAAACCTGTCATCATGTGCTTCCAAAAATACTTATAATTTTGATAATGAAAACGCTTACAAGTGTCTTTAAGACATTTAATAAAAGATTTAAAAGAAATAAATTTGTAAAATGATTTTTGATAGTACTCTTTTTGTCTCACAATGATGGACACATTTATAAAATGGTCTCAAAATAGATGTCACTTTCAATTTTTTATTTTATTTTCAACTATATCATTTGATTATTTAATTCTATCTGCTGTACTCTCAATTCAATATTGTGCACTTTTCATTTAGTTTTTCACTTTATGTTTATGATATATGTGAATCCACCTATATTTTTGATAAGATTAATTTGATAAAATTAGTATTATGTTACTTTTTCAGTCTTTTTTTCATATATAGAAATGAATCACAAATGTGACATCCATTGTGTGAGAGGGGAATAGAAATGAAGGGCAAAACAATGCAGCACCTATTTCCAAGAACAGCATGCAACTTGACAATGATTTCTTCCTCATGAGGTGCTATGTTTCCTCTCTTCACATCAGCTCTCAAATAGTTGATCCATCTTAGTCTACAACTCTTCCCACACCTTAACAAACCTTCATATATCATAAATTAAAAATTTCAATATTATTAAACTAAATCAAATTAATTAACACAAGAAAAAAATACACATACGCACACAAATTACCTGCTTTCTTAGGCAAAAACCTCCAAGATCCTTCACCATTTTGTTTGATGTAATCAGTCAAGATCTTATCCTCTTCAGCAGTCCATCTTCCTTTCTTCAACCCAACTTTTTCACAACAAGGAGCTCTTCCCATTGGCTATACTAATGGCTTATTTTGGCTCAGCCCTAGTTGCATGGAGAAATATGCTTGACACTGTAGCATATATATACAAGGTAAGTGGAAGCAATATTGAGATGGACGTGTGAAACAAATAAGATGTTCTGGTAAATTATTTGTCAGTGAAAAAACCTATTTTTGCAGTTTAAAGTACATTATATGTTACTGCACTGCACTTACTAGCTCCACCTACATGTAGTCTAGGTGGCTTATAGGATGGAAAAATATCTTACTTTTAATTTGGGCTATGATTTATCAATACTTTTTTTTTAGGGAATGATTTACCATTACTTAAAAAAGTTACTCCCTTCCAACTTAAATATAAACAAAAGTTAAAATGTATTTGATTAAAATTTGGACTAAATATATTTGATATTTTGTTTATATTTAAGGTTCGAGGGTGTATTCAAAACTCTAATAATGATTTGTGTCGCTTTTTAAAAATAGAAATTCGTGTAATAATTTTTTGCAAACATGTGATTTTTTATAGATATTAAAATTTGTGATGGACCTAACTCGACGCTTTGCGAAATTAGTTTGTAAAATGTTTATCACTTATAACAATATGTTTATGATTTAAGTAGTGATACATTGACCATCATAAATAGCACATATCTTTTACCACGCAACAAAACACATATGTGACATGTGATCATGTAACCCTCATCACTCTACCTAATACTCTCTTTTACATGAGGTGAAATTATTAAAATATCATTTCACACGAGGTGTATAACCAGTATAGGGAAAAAAGCTGTCATTATAACATTATTGTTGTCATTTTTCTCATCTAATATGTATGAGTTTTGACATATTTTAAAGCTGTTGATGATATAATAAATAAAAATGTTAAATTTAGATATCTAAAGCAAGAGCCAAACAAGAACACCAATAGCCAAACACAAAGGATGATACAAATAGCCAGACATCCCTCGTAAACAAGGACATCAATAAAGTCTGAGTACAAATAGGGTATATCTATGAGTATTTGGATTAAAAATGCTTAGACATTTCTGGATAAAATAAACTTTTATTGATCTAAAGGATAAGACAAACTTGTTGACTCGGATATAAAAATTTAATTCGATTAAAAAAGAATAAACTTTTTCTTTTATTTATTTTTAAGGGATTTCTACCCCTGAAAGTGAAAATGCAGTCAATGGATTGGATATACGTTACTTTCGTAGTTGGGCCATGAATGACCTGTGTAAATATGTCAGAGAAATAAATAGAGATTCATTTAACAACAGACATTGAACCTACTGTCATTGATTATTCTTTTTCGCTTGGACTTTTCAACAGGTTCAGTGTTAATTAATAATAACTGTTTAGACTGTGGAGTAAGAAAATAAATGAATAAAAATTAGAGAAAATATTGAAGAAAAAGATATACAGTTTCTTTTCTTTTCTAAACATAAGAAAAAACAACTAAATTTCACTTATGTCCTTCCACTTATTTCTAGATTTTACTTTGATCCATTAAGATTTTATTTTATTTTAATATCTTAAATTATAAATGCTTAATATGTTGGCCTCTTAAGTTATTTGTGGTCCTTGAATGTTTATGATATTTTTTGTTCATTATAAAGTGCATCAAATTGACCACAAATGAATGTTTACTTAGTGTGATCGTGAGATTTTTGACGAACTAATCGGTAATTTGGACGACCTTATACATGTTTGAATAAATGTGTGTTGTTTTTGCAAAATGTTTTGGTTTGAAAATGTTTGTGAGGCTCCAATGTGCTGGCCTCGAGTGCACGAGTTCAGACACGTAGTTATGTAAACCGTGGGGAGCAAACCGGATATTGGGTTGTACCGGAGGTCCATCGAAAATTTGCTTTCAGGGCAGTGGTTTTGTCCGCGGCGCAACTCTTATATCTTTCCTAACTATCTCAATTCTATTTTACTCTTAATATTTCCAACAGAAAAGACAAATGATAAATGATGAGACTTGCAAAAGAATCAAAATGATAAGATAGCTCAAAATCGCAAGGCGAATTAAAAAAAAAACTTAAAAGTGAGAATCTAAAAAAGCTTCAAAATAATAGAAAGTAAAGTGCTTAAAAATGTAAAGTTTATAGATAGAGTAAACAAATGGGAATACAAATGCTCAAAAATTAAAGACTAGAAATTAAATTGCTCAAAAGTTAAATCGGAGAAAAATGTAAATATTTATATATGAAGTGTAAATTGATGAAACTTAAAGGACTTTTAAAGACATTAGACTGACATACTTAAATTTTGAGCGCTTAAATCTTTTTTGATTTAGGATTAGACTTCAAAACGTAAATATGAAACCTTATTTTTACATCGTGAAAATTGATATTGATAGAGAAAAATGACCAATCAATACATAGTGGGGAGGAGGCCGCACTTATGCAATTACTTTTCCCAAGTGAGTAGTCTCTGACGTTCAGGCACCAAAGACAAACGTCTCTGGCACCAAAGACAAACGAACACTTGTTGGTATCATGGTCACAAGTTAACATTTTCCCATTAACATTACTATCAAGGTCTGATTGACAATTCTCGTTGTCGACTTTGCCGTTTGTGCGTCAACTATTTCCCCTTCAAATTGTACCAATGCTTACCATATGAATAATTGTCAACCATCACTCCCTCCTATTCTTAGTCGATCTTTCACTAGTCTCATCTTCAATTTGGCCTCGTAAAATCATTGTGTAGTGTTGATATGTACTCCTTGTTCATTCATCGACAATATCTGAATTTATTTTTTCATTGACATTCAATTGAATTCAACAAAATTGTCAACACATATGTTGAAGTTTTGTCCTTAACAATAAAGATACAAGTATTAGACACCTTGATCCTTATTGTTAGTTTTTCGTTTAAGTTCGCTAAATTTTTCTCATGTCTCCTCAGTCTTCTTCTTGGAGAGTCAGACACACTTAATCACCAAAACATAATGCCATGTATGCAACATTTGACAAACTCAAATAATAATAAAAAGGTGAAAGGACAACAATATATCTAATATTTGTAAGTTAAAACTAAAATGAATGAAAACTTAAGACACCAAGGTGTTTAGCGTTTGAAGCTTTAAGTATTAAAGTGAAGTGAAAATTAAACTTAAAAGGTTCAAAATAACACCTATAAAAACTTAGTTGATCATTGAAAAATGTTTGTATCAGAGGCTATTCATTCTGTCAACTACCATTTATATTCACCTATCAAATTTAATCGTGTTCGATGTGAGCAGATGTATTAACATCAAAATCTATTTAAGATCTATTGCATCACCTACTATTATGTTTTCACTATCAAGTTATGACTTAGGTCACGCGTTTTTAGTCGTTAGGAACTAAATTTAAGAGGATGCGTGTCATAGCTTTAGGGTCTGCTTGGATTGAGCTTATGAAAAATAGTTTATGCAAATAAATAAACTTTTATACTAATTCATAAGATCTTAACTAACGAAAATTGTATATTCATAAATTACTTTTTCGTAAACTAAACAAATTTATAAATACATTAATACTTCTTTATTTACATAAACTATTTTACATAAGTTCTAAAATAAATCAATCTAAACAAACCTTTAGACGATTTCCACTTTATAAATCGAGTTTATAAGGTTGAGTTAGGCTCAACCAAAAATATAAAAAGAAATTTGTACCCTCTTGAAAGCCATCGACAGTCTATGGTATATTTGTTCTTACTCATTAACTAGATTATATACTGTCATAAATTTTTGTGTCCGAACAACACAACTTGTAGAAATATATACAGTACATGTCCTACCCAGTACCCATGGTATTCATTGTTTATGAGAAGGATGCTTTTAGGTGCCGGCCGACAAAATTTTCATGTTGTCAGTGGCAGCAATTTTTCATGATCTGGGGTACAATATTACAGCCAATCTGACACAGTTATTGGTGCTCCTAATTAATGTTCCCTGCCCTATCTACGATCAAGAAGTGCATATTTACAATCAATGATTTTATTTACATCTTGTTAAAAAAAAATCTAAGTTTTATTACATGATGAAAGGTTGTTATAGCCACCGCACACCATTAGGAGTGAAGTGATGACCAAAGGTTATGGACTATGGTCTTATTTGCTCAAAAAGAAAAGGTTATGATATTATTGATAATGAAAGGTTGTTGTGGAGGAATGCAAAGAGAGAATGGTGCTATAGGGATTAGTCACGTGGGTGAGCCACCTTATGGTATACTTGGGAGGATATTTAATAAGAGGAAGAACTTGTTTTTCTTTAAAAAAGCATTCTATAAATTGTTTTCAAAAATAAATGAAGTGTGATTACATTATTATACGATTCTTTATCATGATATTATTTCAATTCTTCCAAAACCTCATGTGTGTGTATATATATATATATATATATATATATTAAAATAACGTATTGTTAACAAGTGTCCTAATAACATCTTTTAAGGATTTAAAAATGTAAATAATTGATAACTTTTACGTTGAAAAAATTACTCTTTAATGTTTTAATATAGTTTTTTTAAGGATGGATGTTTCAATATGTTGAATATACAAATCTTAACATAAAATTTCCATTTGAAACTTTTTATCGAGTGTCCTAATAACACTTGTTAGTATTTTTCATTAAAATAGAGACATAAACCTTTAAAATTACCCTTCAAAGCATACACTTTATTAATAGTCATTAACTTTTTACACTTTATTAATAGTCATTAACTTTTTACTAAACTCGATGGGTTTTCCACTCTTTACTTTCATTATGACTATTAACGTGGGTGCAATCCTTCTATGAAGTGTTGAAATAATACATTGTCAAGTTCATCCATCATTTCTCTTAATCCCAATTAGAAAAAGGCTTCTTTTACATCTTACAAAACAAAGAAGTTGAAGAAAACGCAAGTTAAGTTAGCTCAAGCAGTTGAGAGACACAACACACGTTCTAGTGGTTATTTTCCGTCAAATTCTCAACGAAGTTCCTTTATTAGAACATTCAGAGTATTGGCAACTTCCCAAGTTGCTTAAAGAAAATTTGTGACCCGAAGATTCATTTTGATCAAGTTCCTTGGGTCATGAGTATTCGGGTTTAACTTAGTGAAATGTTCTACCACACATTCATTATGAGAATTTTTATAGGGATGTTAAATTCTCTCTAATTTTCGTTTTTGTTGTTTTCCTTTTCTTTTAGGGTAACACTTATCCCCTTTGAATATATATTTTCTCTTTATTTTTAATAATATATATGAATAGCTAACATATGATTAGAGGTTCTAAGGGGTGTTAACCCAATTGGGATGTCTTATAGCTTCTTTGATGCCATTATACTCTTGATTCATTCATGAAGAAAAAAAAATCCCAATGGTGTATGTAGGCTACGGTAACAGGTGAATAGAGTTACCTAATGTTAGGGATTTAGGAATAGTTGTGGATAAGACTAAAAATTATGTAAATAATATTTTTTATTCAACAGGTTATGAAAATAAAATATGGTTTAAAACTAATAAAGCACCACTTACTACTTTTTTTGGGTTAAACTGCGTAACGACTAAAAATTCAACTTTTAAAAGTGAATAATTGTGCTATTTGTAGTTCGAACTCAACTCTTACATATTAAACTACATCTTTATCGATTGAGTTAAGTTTACCAGACATACAACACTCACGAGTAGTACTAACTACTAGTAATGCTCTTAAGAATATTTCCACCATTTTGATCGAAAGACCCTGCTAAGATCTTAATTTGAGCAATGCCAGATTAATTTTCTAGACTTTCATAATGGATGTGACGACCGATTGAAAAGTCCATGAAAATGTTAGGAGTTAGGGTTTTTTTCTGTTTGAAAGTGGGATCCTTATAGCGTGGACCACGTGCATGACACTTCTTTACATTTTTTACTGTGGTGAACTTCAAAGATTTTTTTTAATATAACTTGTAATAACATTTATTTTAATTGCATTAATATATTATATAATTAATTGCAGTTGGACCCTTTCCTCCATATTTGTCTCATTCAATCATTTTTTTTTTCTTTCTTTCAGAAAAACAATTCAATTGTTTGTCACATTGGACAAAGTTTACTCTAATTAACTCAAATGTTAGCTTGTCAATACGCCTGGGCTAAACATAAAATAAACTACTGCAATGGCACTCCATCTTTTTTGATGTAGAGGGTTATTAATTAGATAGTTCGATTGGTTTGAACAAAGTGATAACAAGATAAAATTCATGAGTTTAAACTCAGATAAAGAAGAAAAACTAATCTAACAACTAATTATTATTATTTGTCATTCAAGAAAAAAACTCATTCCTTTGATCTTGATCTCTTCAAGGATTGTCACCTCATCGTCTACTCGTGCAATCAATGCCAAGTTCATTCCAAAAAGAGATTTAGGGTGCGTTTGTTTTGGATTTTTTCCAAAAAATATCTATTTTTTTTAAATCACTTTTTTCATTTTGAAGTGTTTTTTTAGGATTTTTAGAAAAATTATTTCATCAAAAAAATCTATTTTGACCCTAAAATGAAAAGCTATTAGGATTAGCTTTTATCAAAATCTTTTTTTTTTTTTAAAACAAGGAGATAACACATGTACATGTTGAAACTCATTTTTTTAAAATGGATTTTTATGCGTAGATAAACAAAAATAGCTTCAGATTTTTTTAAAAATCTCTAAAAATTAATCTTTGAATTCTTTTAACACAAAATCTATTTTTTTTAAAGCTAAAACAAACACACCCTTAGCTTTTTCCGATTATATTAAGCCATATGTAACCTTTAAGAGTTAAGGAGGGTGACATTTTCGTTGAACGAGAAGCTCATATATCTTATTCTTGAAGGCAAGGAGAAAAAACAAGTAAATTTTTTAGGTATTTGGTTCGAATGAAAAATAGAACTTAAAAAAGCAAAGATGCAACTTTTCTTGGTCCTCATTAAAAGATTAAACTAACTGGCCTCCTTGGTGAAAAATGTGTTGTAAAATTAGGCATAAATTATTTCTATAAATAATAATCAAAATATAAACAAAAGAATCAGTAAAATATAAACAAAAAGAGATCAATAAACTTATCTTTTTAAGATTGTTGTTGAACTATATCACCGACCACAACTCTATCGACATCTTTGACAACCGAATCAACTATTAAGAACTGTAGAACGAACAAGTAATGAGGTAGTCTGAGACGTGCTGATCACACTGTCTTCAAGGATTTTTCGCGTAATTATACATTAATCCTATATGATTTAACAGACCCTTCTCGATGTAGAATCGAGGAAGCAGAACTAGCAAGAATATATTTTCAGGAAGATGATAATCCAGAATTAATTTGCGAGGGATGGAGATAATTGTTTTTTTTTTTTCAATATTGATTAAAACATATGGAAAAAGTGCAGCCTTTTCTTCTATACGTGCATCATTGGTTTCATCTATATGAAAATAATGGTTTTATATATATTGAAAAGAAAAAAAAAAAGCAACGAAACCTCTGTATAAAAAGTATATTAGGCACTAGTAACCGCCTTCTTAATTTGTTTCGGTTGCAAAACTTTAGAATTAAAAACATGCTTAGCATCCCGACAAAATTTATCACGAATGTTTCACGAATGTAGTAAAATTTTATTGAGAAGACCTCTAAAATATGCAATCACCAACTTCCATTATTTTGTTAATTTAAACTCTCTTATGTGAATCACTTGAACTTTATGTTATTTTTATGGCAGTTGTCATCCCATGCAAAGATTATTCAATATTTCAAGTCTTGTGAAACCACGTACCAAATAAGTATTTCAACTATGCATGTGATCTGCTTTTTCCTGTCTCTATTTAATAGTAGTAGCTATATAGAGGAAAATGGATAAAAAAAAGTTACATGGATGAAAGAAATACATACAAAAACAGTATTTGAGAAAAATTCGTGTGAAAACCCGTCGGAATATATAGCATAGCTGTTAAAAACATGTATCAAAAACCAAGTCAAACCTTATAATTAATTATAATATGATAATAGTTTTTTATTATAATAATTTTCTATATTTCTCAATTGAAAATATGAGATACAAAATATTTAAATTTTTTGAATTATACCCAAAATTTACAACAATCCTCCACATATTTCAAAAATTTAAAGAAAATAGAAAACTGACTTTCTGGGCAACATCATGGATGTGATACATCAAACTGGTGTAGCAAGCTATATGAACCAGCCCTAGAATGATAATACTTAACACACAGTGAAGTTGGTGTAGCAAGCTATATGAACCAAAATCACTTGGCGTATGTTAGCGGTATACCACTCGCATCACACCCCCCACATTTCTTGCTGTTGGCGCTGTGGTGCGCGAATAGGCCGTGCGCGTGCCTGGATTATTTCATGAGTGCTCTAGAGATTTCGCCAAGGTCCCATACACGCGGCCTCACTTGACACTCACATAGGTGATTTCATCAAGTGCATGCTACAAATCATACACAACCCATAAGAGATATGAAATTCATTAAAAGCTTGATAGGCTTATCCTCTCAGTAATGCAGTATCTAGCACTTTTCACACACACCATATGAAAGGGACGAAAACAAAAATTAATTAACTAATTTTTGGTGCTAGCAGAACTAATAAGTGACTTGTTCTTACTCATATGAACCTTATTCATGGGATCTCCAATCACAAAGGTTGGGTTCCCATCACTTATTAATTTTGAGTGGCTTTAGTCCCAATCCCCTCGATGTACACAAATTTATTTCATCCCAAGGGGATTTGTTTAGTAGCTACTTTATACACAAATGATGAAGACAATTTTCTTTCATCATATAAGATTGATTAAGATGTCTCTAAGTCAATCAACCTCATATATTTATCAAATTCTATAACAATAAACTTGATCTCTATAATTATTTTTATACATGTCTGCTTACATCATTATTAAGTGACATCACTATCAATGTCTGCATGAATGACTTCAAGCGACAACATCCCCACAATAAGTAAAGTAATCGTACATTTTGATTTATTCTCATTGGATTTCAATTTCAATTAACATCATTGCATTATTTTGATGCAACGGTTCATCAACTCTAAACAATATTTCATATATTGTCAAACTGATTTCCTTGATATACTCCATCAGGTCTACTTAGATAAAGTCTAAGCGACAAACCCCCACATTGAGAAAATTTAACTCTATGTATATATTTATTTTACAGGTCTACTTGAATAATTTTCAAGTGACAACAGTTCCACAATGAAAACTAAATCCCATAAATTTATATTTTCTCATAAACAAATTTCATTAAACATCATTGTATTAATATTTAATACAATGGATAATCCATAATGTACCATAGAATATTTTATGGTATTCTCACAAATATTTCATGATTCTACCATACATATTTTTTATAAATTTATCAATAAAATATTTCTTCAATTTTCTTCTATCAAGTATAAGAACCATACTAGATCCTATCATTCATTCACATCAATTTAGATGTCATTTTATCCTTTACAAAAGTCTCGGCATAGCATACATTCAAATAAACTAAACACTTCACAAATGAAATATAAGAATAAAGAAAAGCCCAATCAAACACAAGATGATTGAATTAAAGTATCGCTTTACTTTCAAATACTATCAACTACATTTCAAGAATTTCTCAAGAATATCATGTGCCAATGCATTTCAGAAAAATTGTATAAACTATAATACCTCAATGTAAGTTCATTTAAACAATGCATATATCAGCTCTCTAATAACACAAGTTAAATTAGTGAGATGCATATAGATAGAACGCAAAGGCATGAGTTATATTCATGTCATATTAGTCAAATGACAATGCATACTACACACACAAATATATAGAATTCCCAAAACTCTTAAAACAAAGCAAATAACGTGACATATTCACAAACAATTTACACATATATCAAACACCAAAAAAATTGATCAATTAATTCACCAAGTGAGGATAAAGACTACACTAGTTCATTCCAATATCAAATTTCCTTTTTTATTTATTTAAAGATACATTCCATGCTTCATACCCATACCCAGGAATATTAACATGTGCTGCTAGAATAAAACAAAAAAAACAAAAAAATTCTAAGATCTCATGCATATTGAAGCAGTTCATTCAAGTATCTTTAGGCCAATAATCACTTAACATATTAAAGCCAATAATAAATGATAAGCATACATACATCAATCAAAAACATTAGCAGCACAATATTTTTCCACGCCAGAAACCCACATCCGTGTCATGCATAAAACCAAAGTCATTGCTTAAAAAGGAAATAAGGATGAAAGTCAAACCTGGGTATCAAAGCCTATATATGTAGTATACGATACTCACTTGATAAACATGGCAGATGTGATTATAAAATGAATTCCTTTATTACATTTGTTTTTCTTCGGATTCTAGCATCACCGATTGCACAAAATTTTGAAGAATAAGAAGTTCCATTGCCAATGTCATCATCAATAGGTTGATCTTCAAGAAACGACAGCCGCCACCAATCACTTCCCAGACAAAAGCTTTGATCAAAACCTATCGTGGTATTAGATCTGAGAATTAGGGCACAAACAAATTTCATTAGAAAATGAAAATCCTTAAGATTGTTGTAAAATTAGGCATAAATTATTTCTATAAATAATAATCAAAATATAAACAAAAGAATCAATAAAATATAAACAAAAGAGAGATCAATAAACTTATCTTTTTAAGATTGTTGTTGAACTATATCACCGACTACAACTCTATTGACATCTTTGACAACCGAATCAACTATCAAGAACTGTAGAACGAACAAGCAGTGAGGTAGTCTAAGACATGCTGATCGCATTGTTTTTAACAGACCCTTCTCGACGTAGAATAGATAAAACAGAACTAGCAAGAATATATTTTCAGGAAGATGATAACCTTGAATTAATTTGCGAGGGATGGAGATAATTGTTTTTTGTTTCAATATTGATTAAAACAAATGGAAAAAGTGCAGCCTTCTCTTCTGTACGTGCATCATTGTTTTCATCTATATGAAAATAATGGTTTTATATATATTGAAAAAGAAAAAAAAGGAACGAAACCTCGGTATAAAAGGTATATTAGGCACTAGTAACTTCTCAAATAAAAAAGTAACTCATAGTCAAAGTGTAACTGCCTTCTCAATTATAATATGATAATAGTTTTTTATTAAAATATTTTTCTATATTTCTCAATTGAAAATATGAGACACTTTTAAAACTTTTGAAATATACCCAAAATAATTTACAACAAAATGTCACAAGAAGAAAATGTTAGTGAAGATTAAACTTTTCTTGGGGTTTGATGGTTTTGTTAGTGAAGATTTAATGACACAAGAAGAAAATGTTTCAAGTTTGAGGGAGATGAAGAAGTGAATTTTAACACGATATTGAAGGGTACTTAAGAAGTCACATAATGGTGCCAGCAACTATAAGCTCAGACTAACATTGTGGGTTAATGGAGGTAATCACCAGATTTTGTCCATTATTTTCAAGCACATTCCAACAATTGAGTTTTCAAATGTCAAAGTTTGGGGGACATCCGTTGAATTAATGGAACAAATTAATTTTGTATTTTTATAAGCAAATAAAAATACAAGAAATTATCAAGTGTGTAGATGGTGCAAGAGAAGGCATTGTGGACAAAATGGCATCATGTCAACACAGAACAATCAGAAACCAATCTTGCATGAACAAATAGTGTTGAAAGCTGAAACATGCATGCCACTAGCCGTTAGAAATTTGCTATAAATAGAGGTCGAATTCTAAATGCATTTTAGAAATCACAACTAATTCTCAATGATTGTCGATTCTATGTAATTTGATTAAGTATGTTGTTTACTTTTTTTGTCCAATTTATCTTAATGCAATTTTATTTTCCTGCAGTTTACATCTATGCACTTTTAATCTTTCTGCAATTTTATCTTTGAAAACCATTTCCATTTTTCACTTTTTAAATTCATAGCAATTTACCTTTCAAAGTCATTTACATTTCCTTGTACTTTTAAGTTTTTGTCATTTTACTCAAATCACTTACTTTTCTGCATTAAAATTGTCCACTATTCCTGTTTTCAAAGACTGTGTGCATCAATATTGTCTAGTATTTGTTTTCACGTTGACGAAGAAGATTAACGTGCGTCTATTTAAAGCTTTATTTTCCGACTTCTCTATTTTTCATGTTAAAATTGCTTTGGGATGCAAGCATAATGAATCAAATGCAATTACAAACATACGGAGTAATTTTCAAGAAAAATATGAACTTCAAAACAAATTTTCGCTACATGGCCTCACATAGTCCGCATACATGCATTGAAGCTTGCATTTACGCCAAACATTTTATTTGTTGATATTACTGAAATATTCATATTCCAATTATAAAAATCAACAACAATAGCTCAACGAGAATCCGTCCACGTCAGCCCTAGGTAAGTGACATGGGTGGCCTTAGACTAATTTTATTTTAAAGGAATCTAAAGTTGTAAGGGTAGAATTTTTTAAAAATCAAATCAAATCAAAGGATTAAAAGTAAAATGTCACTGAATTTCCTAGGACAAAAACATAATTAACCCTTAAATATATATAGACACATACTTTTAAGAGAATTTTACATCAAACACTTGATATTAAGCAACCTTTCTGATTCCACCAAATCACCCAATTCTACCCTTAAACTTTCCAAATCACCTTTGGAACTTTCCATCTCTTTTTCTCTCTCAAACAATTCCATGCTTAATTCTTGAATTTTCACCTCTAGGCTCTTTTTTTCCTCCTCAAGCTTATTCAATTTGCTCATTTTCTCCACATAATTCAAAACAAATTCCACTTGAGGTGCAAGCCATGACAAATCAAATCCAAACACTTGAACTTCATCCCACAATAGTTGAAGCCATTCAAACTCCTCTTCATTCATTTCCTCCACTTTTGTGATCTCAAGGAAATATAAAACCCTTCCAAGTGCTGTAAAAGCCCACTCTACATACTTTGGAGTCCTTTTCCTTTGACACTCTATTAAAGAAGGATGAATATTGCAAACTTTTTCTAGTAAAGGAACATACACATTGTCTAAATTACCTAACATATTTAATTTGATATTTCCAATAGTGAAAGAATCTGGAATTGGTGGAGCTGAGGGTTGAGTAGAAAGAAACATATAATCTTCTTGTTGATTAGGAAGCTTATCATAAGGAAATTGTTGGAAAAAACTTGTATAATCAAAAGGGTCATTGTGACTTTGATACTTGGGATCAAAATCATTGGAAATAGATTTCACTTGGTTCTTTGATCTCTTCAACTTCAAAAAAGCTAATACATCTTTATAAGCACTTTTTAAAACAATTCCTCCTCTACATTTCGGTCTATGTTCTAAAGAGAAAAAATCGCTTATTGATAGCATCACCTTCTGCAGTAACAAAAAATAAATAAATATGTAAAAATAATTATAACAATGAATCATGAATATAATGACATTTTTCTATAAAAATGATTAGCATATGTTATGTTACCTCTAGAATATCTTGTTCGTTGAAGGACATGATGAATTAATATCTAGTAGTTTTTTAGAGCTCCAATTGATCATATAAATGTGAAGGTTGAATCTAATGATATTAATAATAGCAACAATATAAAAAGGAGTCTTATATTGTACCCAAAAAATAGGAGACTTATACGTCTGAGCAAAATGTTAGATGTGGATTATATTGGTTGTGTGTCCAAAGGTAAAAAGTAGTTTTTCAGAACCAATTTGAATGTTGTTTACTTGTTAGGATAAATTGTCAAACTTTTCTTACAAGAAGTATACCGTTATTTATTAATGCGACACAATTTTAAAAACTACTAAGCTATCTCCATTCAAAAATGCAATTTATGCTGCAAGATAAAAGTCTTACAAGTCACCACCAAGAAAAAAAAGTCTTACAAGTTTGGTGGAGAAAAGGGTAACATGATGAGCATGAACGACCAAATGGGTATTTCTAATTTTTGGGTAAACCAAAGTATGATGCGAGATAATTGATATCCATTTAAACTAACTACTTCTCTAAACATATATTTATCTGTATGTTACTTTTTATAATGATTTTTTAATTTAGTTACTGGCTAGTGGCCAACATATATTCAAATAAATATAATCAGAGAGGGAAAAATATGGAGATCAAAGTTCGAACTAAAATTTCATATAAAATGTCATCACGGCCAAACCATTATATTATAACAGCGAAGACTATCTCTTTTATAAATAAAAACAACGAAGATTATCATTTGTACGTAAACATTTTTTTATATTCTCTTAGCTACATTGAGCTTTAGAGTATAGTTTATTTGACTATATAACACACAATATGTTGGAGTTCAAGTTCGAATTCACAACTTTCCATTTATTCACACTTAAGTGTGATCCTCGTTTTCTTCACCAATAAAAAAGTGTGATTCTTGTTGTTAGACGATTTGAAAGAAAAATATTTTATGCTATAAATAAGTTTGACGTGAAATTCAATATAAGATTTATGATCTAACTCTTTTTGATCCGTATACAATGCTCGTTCTTCATATTTTTTGTAACATGGTTTCGCGTGCGTGCACGAGTTTGCTAGGTTGCGCCCGTGAGGAGTGTTTGTTATGTTAGGATTGATTAGGGTTAGTCCACTTGGTTTGTATTATCACGGTGAATTCCCAATTAAGTTGTACCCGAGTCAGGTCCAATGTCCCATTCCCACAGTCTCTATATATATTTTTTATTTAATATATTAATCTTTGTTGTCTAATATATTCTTTTTAGGAAATCTATATCACCTAAATGATTTAGGAGGAATATATAACACCTCCAGTTAATATAAAGATAACCTAAAGTTAAAATACAAAAACTATGTGACAAAATGCATAACTTAGCTTCACAAGATAAAACGAAATCTCCTCCTTCAAAAAAAAAAAAAAGATAAAACGAAATCTAAACGTATGCAATAGATTAACTACATCTGTAATCATACAATTGGGCATTTGGTCTAGTGGTATGATTCTCGCTTTGGGTGCGAGAGGTCCGGAGTTCGATTCTCCGAATGCCCCTTTTTTGTTTTTCAAATCATTTTTATCTTTTATCCATACAGGAATATTACGGTTCTTTGTCGCTGTTGTTATTTTTTACGAGTCGTTTGCCAAAGCCATTTGCATATATTAAGCTCTTTTCTTTTTGGCACCTTTATGATTAATTTGATTATCAACTGATTATAATTCAAAGTTTGTTCGCAATTTTAGTGTCCTATAATTGCATGTGCATTAGGTTGTGACATTGTTGCAATTGAAACCAAGTCCCATTAGTTTGTCATGTACCATAGTAAAATAACAAAATCCCAATTGAAACCAAATAGATCATCAATACATCACAGAATTACTACAACTCCGTAACTTTAATTCATTTCACTTGTATAATCCTTTGAATAAGTAAATTAGTACACATGAAAATAGCCAAACACACATCATTCTTATCAATTTTACTATGACCTAAATATTAGACCAATAGAGCATGCCCCATATAATCAAAACAAGGCTCATTACAACATGGCTTGTAGCTTTCACAGCATAATTTTCTTCAGCCTGGATGTGCTCCGCCACATTAAAGTTTCCTGCATGAAAAGGTATTCACATTTCTCAGCAAGTAACTATGTAACAATGTCGGTGCGAATGTGCGATACATGTTCATGTCAATGTCGTGTTCGTTATCTTCTTTAGTACTTCATAAGTTATGAAGCACGGACACTCCTCGAATTAGGCGTGTTCCGACACCGACACCTACAATTACACTGAATTATGTGATTTTCTCAAATTATTAACAATGTCGTCGTGTCAGTGTCCATGTCGTACCCGGTGTCCATGTCTGTATCCGTGCTTTATAGTTCATAACTCAGTAGATCACAAAACATACTAATCTTTATGGTTTATTCTCAAATTATAATATGCAATTAAAACATGGTAATCACCTCTTTCAGGGCCATAACCACATCCAGCTAGAACTGTTTCTTTCACATCCTCTATGGTTGCTCTATTGTAGAATATGAAGTTGCTGAAAATGTTATCAATGCAGCCTAGGACCAAGTTTGTCTCTGACATACATGGTCCTTCACAGAATGCATCAGTTTTCTCTGGAGGAACATCTAAATTTCCATTCTCAGTTAATCTGTATGACTCTTCACAGCTTTGATAAATCTACCACATTTCCAAAATAATACATATAATCAACATTCTCACTTTAACATTCCTTGCTAGAGTACAGTATTCCTAGCTATCGTAACTAAAGCTGTCAAAATTGACCAGCCTGAATGAACAAACTCGAAAAAAATAGAGTTTTGACATCATATTTTGAACCCGAATTATAAGAGTGCATCATATTGAAGAGCCCGAATTATGAATTGTTTCTCAAATTAATCACTTTATTGACTTTTATTGTTAGAGATTATGATGGGACATGTTAACTGAATATATAATTTCACTTGAACCGTTGATCGCACATCATTACTATGATAACATAAACTATTTACAAAATTTAAACTTTTATAGACTAATTTACCGATAACTAATCTATACACAACTGATAATTGTAATTATCCAAAAATTAGTCCTTGAGATGGTCTAAGTTTCATAAGCAAAATAGTCCTAACGAAAAGGCATTGATGTAGAACTAACATGCAATGTGACATGTCTAGTTAACGTGTCACATCATAACATCTAACGAAGATTACATATGAATTTTTTTTTAAAATATTTTATAATGCCGGACTTCTCATCTTTCGGCCAATTTAAAAATGAGGAACTAATTTGATCAATGTATACAATTTGATGACCATTTCTTTTTTAAGAGATTTGATGACGAATTTGACTATTCGTTCTTGTTTGAAAGAAAAGTAAAAACATCACTTGAGGATATAATGCTCACATATTTATCATTGAAACAGAGTAAGGCTTTCGAGATAATTTGAGAAGGATCACCAATGCCGCCGCCGCCGCCACCACCTCCAATTCCACCAGCACCACCAACTCAAGAGCCACCACCGCCACCTCCAATCCCACCAGCACCGCCAACTCCAGAGCCACCGCCGCCGCCACCAACCCCCGAACCTCCACCAAAACTAGCTCCACCACCGCCATTACCACCCCCAACACCACCAAACCCACCACCTATTTGAGTATCATCATCATCAGCCTCTCCTGCCAAATTAAATTTTAATTTGATCAAACATACAATATTTTTTACAAAATAAACATTAAACTCATCTACTCAAGTAAATTACATACCAAAGTTATTCAAATTCAAAAATAAACAAACATAAAGTAGTGCAAAGACTAAAATCCAACGCCTAACACTGATTCGAAATGTCATTATGGAAAGCTTGTGTATGGTATCAATTCATGCAAATAAAGAAGTTTAATTTGAGTACATTATATATAGCAATATTATGTAACGTTACACACTTTTGTGCATGCTACTAGAAATAGGTTTGCTAAATACCATGCTAATTCAAATTTCTAGCAACCAACATTACCAACCACTAGCTTTTAGCTTTCTTAATCAACTTAACAAAGTAACTAAGCATGCGTGTTAATACTCCAGTAATTACTTGCTAATATTTTTTCTCAACAAGATTAACCTTCCACAATTAATTAAGTTTATGGTTTTGTAAATATTTAATTGAAATGAATGAGATTTGAAGGTAGTACACAAATGATGAGATCATATGTTGAGTGAATTTCATTAGAAAATGGAAAATAGTCAAAAGAAAATGAGGACATGGCAGCAGTTGAAGTGCAAGCCACCTACTTCTCTTTTCCTTGAGTCCAATTAATCAAACCTAAATTGGTTTATTTTGGTTTCTAATACTTCCTTTACAAGCTAAGGTGTAACATTTGTTACGGTGGAAAATAGTGAATTTTGTTTATTTAACCAACACAAATTTTTCTTTTTGGTTTCATTATTTTGAAAAATTCTGAAAATAGTGAATGAAATCTATAATTTATGAATATAGTGCCTTGGATTGGCCTTACATAATAGGTTCTCAAAGTTTCTTTTCCTACAAACAATATTCATTCTTATGTATTTGTAGTTCTCTAGTTCACATTATGTACTATAGTTATAAAAGTCTTTCTAACGAGTACCCTAAGAAGCAACAACAATTCATGGTCTTTATCTAAGGTAGAATATCATTCCTTCACAACTCTTAGAGTTACGATGATTAAAATATCTTCTCTTTGATCTCAATATTGGTCATCGTTGGACAATCAAATTTCATTGTGATAGTTTAGTTCTCATTCACATTGCCGAAAATCTAGTTTTTTATACGTACCAAACAAATTGAGATTAATTGTTATTTTGTTCGTAAATAAATTAAAACATGTCTTAATACTCTTTCCTTCCTATCTCCCATCTTGTGATCAATTGGCAGACATATTCACAAAGCCACTTTGTATGTGGATGTTTCTGAAATTTCAATCTCATCTCCAACACAAGGGGTGGGAGGCGGTGGTGTTAGAAGCATATCATGGCCATTAGAAGTACATTGAGAGTCATTCACGTAGTATCAAATAGACAATACAAATAAAAAAAATATCAACTAAACTTACGTTGAAAATTGAAAGGAACACTCTTTAGATTTTCTTTTAAGGACTTTAAATAGTATCAAGCTTTTTCAAATTTTCAATAAATAATTTCTTAATTGAGATAATTATTAAGTTGTATTTATCAAAAAGTGCAATAATCATTTAAGTCATGAGATAAGATATTGAGAGACGAACACAATTGTACTCATGGAGTTTGGTTGAGTATATACTTCTTTCGACCAATTATTCAATGTCACATCATATTTTATATTGATTTATTTATAAAAAAAATATTAAACAAATTTTGCATATGAAGTACTCGGTACTCAACCAAACTTAAAGTATCTAAATTGAGTAACTCTTGCATCGATACAACCCAAAATAAAATTTAGTTGAACACATATACATAGACGACAAAACTTAAAAGAGAAATAATTCAGGATTGTCTTTCTTCGATCCATTTCACTGTGCAATGTTATATACAAGGTCATTTCAAAGGACTCGAATCTTTGTTACCTAAGTACATATGCCAAGAACAATATGTATTTGTCGCAAACCGTTCCATCATTGATATTGTTATGACAACTTATGAAATTATCCATCATATGAAGTGTAAAAGTAAAGGACGGGTAGGAGAGGTAGCGCTGAAGATTGATATTGGCAAGACATATGCTAGAGTTGAGTGGGAATATGTGAAGAAAGTAATGAGAAGAATGGGTTTCCATGATACTTGGGTGAATTGGATGAGTATGTGTATGGAAAATGTTAATTATCAAGTGCTTGTAAATGGAGAGAGAGTGGGGCCAATTATCCTAAGGAGTGGTCTTAGACAAGGTGACCCATCGTCACCTTATCTATATATTATATGTGTGGAGGGCTTATCGGCATTATTAAAGAATGCAGAAGCTAGAGGTGACATTCATGGTGTGAAGGTGTGTCGAGGAGCCTCAATCCTCACACACCTTTTATTTACTGACGATTGTTTTTTATTTTGCACGGCGAAGGTTCAAGAAAGCACCAAACTTATAGAGATTTTACAATCATATGAAGCGGCGTCCAGACAAGCTATTAACTTCTAAAAATTGGAATTTTTTTTCAGTAAAAATACCTCAGAGGTGGGTAGACAATCAATAAAAAATGTACTTCATGTATAAGAAGGTATGGGAAAGTATTTCGGTATACCATCCATGATAGGATTGAATAAGAGGGCAATTTTCGGTTATTTGAGATATAGGGTGTGGCGGAAAATACAACAATGGTCTTGAAAAACATCTCTCAAAAGCAGGAAGAGAGGTCTTGATCAAATCGGTGGCACAATCAATTCCCACATATTGCATGAGCACTTTCTTACTGCCAACAACATTGGAAAAGGAGATTCAATGAATGATTAATTCTTTTTGGTGGGGATCGAATAGGAGGCAAGGTAAAGGTATCAATTGACCTACTTGGGACAAATTAACAATGCGTAAGGAGTATAAAGGTATGGGGTTTAGACACTTGTTTGACTTTAATTTGACTATGTTATGGAAGCACGGGTTGAAGCTTTTAACTCACCCAGATACTATTGTTACTTGAATTTACAAAGTTAGATATTTTCCAAGAACTAATTTTGTTGGGGCCCGTCTAGGCCATAACCCAAGTTTTTTTTGACGTAGTATCTTTGCTTCACAAATGTTATTTAAAGGTGGCCAAAGGTGGAGGGTTGGAAATGGGAAGAGTATTTCGATTTGAAATGATCCTTGGTGGCGGACAAACGACGATTCTTACATCTCAACCGCGACGGTACATGGAACTGAGCATTAGAAGGTGGATGATATGATGAATGTGCATGGTACTAGTTGGAATTGGGGAGTAGTAAATGAATTGTTTGATGACAGGGACAAAGAGGAAATTCTCAAGATTACCATAGCAAATCTATAGGCAGAAGATAAGCTCATATGGAAGTTTGATAATAAGGGGTACTATACGGTGAAGTCAGCCTACAGATATGCAATGAAAAGTCTAATTGATAATGTGGAGAAGTTTGATAATAAGATGTCCTCATTGCGAGACTAATTATGCAAATGATTGACACTTGTTTATTGGTTGCGAGGCTGCAAAACAAGTGTGGCAAGTAGATGGGCTATTGGATATAATAATGGTTGTTGCTGTTGTTGTTTCTAATTATGTTGAATGTATTTTTCAGTTATTATGCAGGTGTTCTAAATAAAAGTGTCAGGATATTGCAGTGATGTTATGGTGCTTGTGGCGTCGACGAAACTATAAAGTGTGGGAGGAAGATATGAAAGATGTACAAGCGTTGGATCGAAGTGGTGTGAAGGTACTCCTCCACCACCGGAAGCATAAGCGTTGGATTTAAGAGATGCTATTTAATGGATTGGTCAAATGGGTCTATCAAAAGTGCATATTGATCTACTCCCTCTATTCCTATATGTAACCTCCCTTTTGCATTTTGCATATTTCTTAAAAAAAGTTGTCAGTGTAATTAATGTGTCTGTTTTGTGTGTTAATATTACCAAATTGTCATGTGTATTAGATTTGACTTGAAGCTTTTCAAATTTCAAGATAAGTTAGTAGTATTAATTAAGGGTATGTTTAGGAAAAAAGTAATAAATGATTCTAGTAATTTGAAAAGGGGTTTACAATTAGGGACAAAAATAAAATCAAATGAGTGTTTAGATATAGGGACGGAGGGAGTAGATTGCAAGCTATTAACCGGACTGAATTTGGCAATATCATGACTACTTGTAGAGTTTTGTTATATCATTTTCCAAACTTTAAGATAAGATATGTAAAGAGACAAACAAATTGTATCGCACATAGTTTAGCAAAGAGCATCAAAGTTGCATGCCCATTACAGTCTTTGATTTAGTTCCATCTTGCATTGAAACTATTGTGACGAATGAAATACTATATATAAGTTACTTTGGGTTTAAAAAAAATAAATAATCATATCACTTAATATCATATCTCTTTTAAATTTTATCTTTCATATGTATGTTGCCAATTATTTGAGGTTGTAACTACGAAGAGTTGGTCTTAAATATGGATCTACCACATTTCAAATCCCAAGTTCAACCCCACGTTTTGGTCAAATAGATGGAAATTCCTTGAAAACAAAAAGAAATTGAAATGGACTTTTATTTAACTGCCAATAATCAAAAGGATCAAGTAAACTAATGGTAATATACATGAGACCAGCTATAGAATATCATGACATTTATAAAATTAACACATGAACAAATCCTTGTGCCAATTGTTGAATCTACTCTCCCTGCAAAATAATTGGTGTATGAGTAATAATGAGTACATACATGAGTAGAGAATATAATTATTAATTAAAACACATTTTTATTTTAAAAAAAATAAATACCAGTGTTTCAAATGATTTAAGCAACTCACAAATTTTATCTCAACCAGATGTGCATGCAGGTCTTCTTGGGGGAAGCTGCTGATGTGGAGTTTTCTGTTTTAAAAAAATAAAATATAAAAATAAAAAATAGAGGAAAAATGACGCACAAAATAAATAAATTCTAATCATACATTTAAAAAAAAATGCTAATAATATTTTAAAAAATGTACCTGTAGTTTTGGCCGCAGGGTCTCTACGGCTGCTGTAGATTGTTGATTCATTCCAGCACCTTGCTGTAGAGATTAAATTCCAACAAATTATATATCTATATTAGAAAATGATTTTTGTTATATATTTTACTATTTAATATGAAATTCAAAAATACCTTGCATAATGCCCAGTCTGCTGAATCAAAAAATGCCCTTTCACTATCCTTTTTAACAAAAAAAAAAAAGAAAGAAGGAAAAAGCATTAGATTCAGTTGAAACTTGTTAACAAGAAAGTAAAACATTGATGAATTATTATTCAATTATTGTATAAAAAAATGTTGTTTTTTCAATATAGGCTTACTTTGGATATCAAAGGCTTTTTCTTTGGGACAAGCCCACCATACTTCTTGCCCACGGATGATGACTAATTTACCAAAGAAAAAAAATTATTTCCAACAAAAGAATTAAAATAAATATTCTATTCAGTATTATAAAAGCTAGGGACAAATCTCACCAACCACAAGATAAATTCAAGACATTGTTAGTGCAAGAAAATGTATACTCTATACAACAGTCAATGGTTGTTATATATAAGTTTTTATAATCACATTGTTAATGCAAGTAAAGATGATTTTGGGTCTCATTTAAAATGATTTTGGATCCTTATGTAAGAAAATTATGGAGAATGTTCAAATTATTAACACAGTTATCAACTAAATCTAGGTCCTTATGATCTACTAATTTGCCTTTTCATGAAATTAGTCTACACCCACCCATATGATACTTTAGTGACTTTTTCGTTTTTGAAACGGCAAATATTAGTATTATTAGTTTTTATACTAACGATAGAGATTTAAATCATTGATATCTATATTACTCCGGTCCTTAATTCTTTCGCCATAGCCACCAAGTCATCCTTTTATCTCCTTTAAGTGACTTAATGGGGATGATTGCAATAAAAAACAAAAATCCCATTTGACTAATTCTAGGGTTAACCTAATTTGAACCTAATCTACTTTGATTTCATCAAATTACTAGTATATTCAAAAGAATATGTCACTTGAAACTACCATGAGAAAGAAAAGAAAACCATGATATTTTATGTGTAGTAGGGAGAGAATATTCTAGAAGATCTAAATTTTATTCTTCTTTTTATATATTAAAAAAGAAAGCAAGAATTAATTATTGCCATGAGAAGCTCATGTTTGGGAGAAATAAGGTTCACATGATTTGCCTGATAGCCCTACAGCCAGTTAGGCTTGTTTTGTTTTGCATAGTGAAATTTGCTTTGTTAACTATGGTGTGACATCCTCATAAGGTAGGGACCCCTTAGAACTTTCTAACCGACAATTTTATTGGCTCCCAAAAATATCTTCATGCTAAAATTTGTCATATTTTTTTCTTAATTTTAAAAAAAGCTTTATGTACTTATTTTGAAAGCTGTAAATATAAGTAGGTATAAATCCCTTCAAAAATAAAAAACAATTAGGTATAAATTGATAGTAACAATATGTATGCCCTGTTACAATGTACATGTATATATGTAGGTCATGAATATTGAGCAGTTGTAAATATTATAAAACCATTTATTGGACACATGGAAATGAAAGGGGTCAAACGTGAATTCACATAATATTCTATTCCATGTTACTACAATTTGTATGATATGACTGCTACCAGCAACGACTAGACAACCAATATAATTTCAGAAAGCCTAGATGCATGTATGATAGACACAATTGAAGTACTAAGAACATGGTACAAACATGATGAATATGAGTACGTTGGTACAATGTGCACAATTGGAATTCGACATGTGCATGTATCTTATTCTCCAATAATTTTCGTTACCATTTGAAAATTGTGATCAGGATTTGAATATTAGTTCGTCATATTGCAGGAGATTAAAATGTGTTTATTGTAGTTTTGTCATTTCTTTTTAGTTGTATAATATTTAATGGGTCATGGGTATATATTTAATGTGAAAATATAAGGTGAGAAATTGAGGTTATAGAAATATGAAAAATGTTTCATGTATATATATGGTTAAATAAATATATAATATTTGGAAAATCAAAACAGATGAGTTGAGGTTAGGTTATGTACCTCAACGTTATTGGCAGCATAATATTCTTCTCTGTTAAACTCTGCCATCTCCTTTACCTATTCAACAAATCAAAACATTCCATTTAATGAAGATTTAATCAATTAATTTATAAAATGTAAACATTAATTTGAGTGAAAAGTGAAGACTCACACACAAAAGCAAGATGAAAGACAAGGTTAGAGAAAGAGAGAGCAAAGAGTTCTCTAAAATCAAGCTAAGAGAAGTTGCTATAGTAAATGGTGTAGAAGCATACCCAATTTTTATAGCATATAAGTGAAAACAACATAGAAAATAAAATAGGAAATGATGAAAAAGAAAAGTGTGATGTTGATAATTACCTTGTGGTGGGAGCAAGGTAGAGATGCAAGAGAAGAGATAAAACCCAAAGAAAAAGGATAAAAAAAGTAGAGACAATGAAGAGAGGTTTGAGTGAGAAGGTTAGATAAGAATATACATCCACTACAAATGCTAAGATATTAACATTTATAATAATTATACGAGGAGAGGCTAGGAAAGAAGCTACAAAATGGCATAACAATAATGATATAAAATATGAAACATTTAAATTTCGATTTTATATATCAAATATCCAAATTGCATACATTTCTATGTGGATAGATAGGCAGATAAGACGTTTTGATTTTTGGACTTTGTGTGGACATTTTTGAATGGTTGGTTTAGCATAATTTTTTAATTTTGAGATTTCTTTTCCCTCTAAAGTTGGAATGATATATTCAATTAATTAAGTATGACCATATTGAATTATTATTAGTATACTATACTATGTTTTGTTTTTTAAATTCAAACTTGAAAAGGCCAAGAAAAGAGACTAAAAGCTTCATAACCATTGGATGTCGTAGTTTATGCCGTTAGGATATCGCCATCGATTGGTCCATCTTATACCCTCCAACGTACAATTTTTTCACGTTACAAATCATCAACGTTACCGACACTTCCCTGTTTAATTTTACCCAATTTCATATTGTCTAACAATTATTTTTCTTGTATGAAATAACAATTATTTATCTTGTATCAAATAACAAGTATATCCAACCTGGATTGGTTTAGCATAATGAACTAAACTCCGTACTTATATCGTGGTGAGTCAATGTATAAATAGGATAGAAGAGATGTCTACGTTTAATATCTGATGATGTGTTGAACAATATTATTTGAGATGAAAATAGAAGTCAAAATAGATCAATTTGTCTTCAATGACCTACATTCTAACCCACGTCAAGTAAAACCAAAGTTTTTTTAAAAAAAAAAATAGAGAATGCTAAGGTTATTTTAAAAGACTATTTAGCTAAAAAAGATCATGTCACATGTCATGCCAAGAGTCTTTTAGATCTACCATATCAGTTTAATTAAGTAAATATAAGTAATATAGTTATTATTATTGTACTTGCATTGAGTACAGTAACAAAGGCTAGGTTTAACATGTTTAGGTCATGCATTGAAAATGATATCAAGAGGGGTAATTAAAGCCTTTTTTGGGTTTGTATTTCCGTGACTTAGGTCCCAAGCAACTTGGGCTCTAAATCGGGTTTAGAGCGTTCTAGATGTTTCTAGAAGCCTTTTGAGGCGGCACCCTTAAGAGGACGCACCTAGGGCCGTTTTGGCCCTTCTGGAGGGTGTTTGTTCCCTTAATTATATATTGACGGTCCACAACCCCCTAAACACGAGTCTCGGGAGAAGGCGAAGTGATTAATTATGAGTCGATAGTCCACAGCCCCCCCAAGCACGAGTCTTGGGACAAGGCGACATGATTATTTATGAAGTCGATAGTTCATAGCCCCCCAAGCACGGGTCTTGGGACAATGCCATGATTATTTATAAAGTCGATAGTCCACAGCCCCACAAACATGAGTCTTGGGACAAGGCGAAATGATTATTTATGAAGTCGATTTCGATATTGAAGTATGGGCAATATCTGCATTTTATATGTACTTCGGTGAGTTCATTGGTGTATGGCATGGGCGAGCCCTTTGTGGCGCTTCAGTACTCTACAACTTTATTTTTAATGTAATTTACATAGACGAACCTTCTAAGGTGCCTTCTGTACTCTTTAAGCTTTTAGTGGGATGTCTATTTTGAGACGTCGCATTTATGTTGACTTGCCTTAATGGTTTTGAATATGTTCCCCTTTATAATATTCGCCGTTCTTCGTGGTTTCAAATTTGTTTCCTCTTTTCTTTTTAACTTGTAATTTATCTTGGCCTTCTGACCCTGGTTCGTCTTTTTGGCGTTAATTCTTCATGGCCTCTTGGCCATAGCTCGCATGCGGTGTTAAATCTTCTTGACCTTTTGGTCTTAGTTTGCATGTAGTGTTATGTCTTCTTGACCCTGTGGGTCTTGGTTCTTCTTGACTTTTGTTGATCCCTTAGTTATAACTTTTTGTTGATTTCTTCTTTAGTTTTTTGTGATTTTCTCTGGAAAATGTTTCTTCTACGCCCCCCTTTGAAGAGATGTCTCTATATGAGGTTTTCTTGCGCTCAGAGCCCTTTTTTTGGGGTTCGCGTCATGTTTTTATTCTGAACCCATTTAGAGTTGACGTAGTGGAGGCGTTCAGTTCTTTATTGTGGGTTGACGAATTTGTTTTTTTTGTTCATAGCCCACTTGGGGTTGACGTAGTGGCGGCGTTCAGAGCCCTCTTGGGGGCTGACGAGTTGTTTTTTGTTCAGAGCCCACTTGGGGTTGACGTAGTGGCAACGTTCAGTGGTCTCTTGGGGGTTGACGCAATGCTTCGATTTGGAGCTTTTTGGAGCTCTCTTGGTGTCATTTAAATTTAAAGAAGATAACAATTTTAAGAAAGTAGGGTGCCTCGTTAAAAACACTAAAAAACAAATATCAAAGGTTGAAAAAGGTTAGGATAACTCCATGTTTCATCTTTCTGTTCTTAATGGCGGGATAGTTGCCTCCATATGCATTCTTTTTTCATGTTCGGATTTCGGCGTGCTATTTTGTGAGTTCTTTTTCAATTTCGCCCTTGTCGAACTTGTATGATTTATCTAAAATATAGCAATACTTGTAGGCTTCTCAGTTGGTAAGTATAATACGCGATCCTTCAAATATAGTACATCATAATCACTCTGAACCAACTACTTTCTTCCTATTGATTTGGAGCTAACTCTCCAATTCAGATATTTCATGTATTTTCCCTTTAACTTGAAATAACTCTTCTATCTCCTTATTAAATTTGAATTAATTATTCGTTGTCGCCTTCCTATTAATTCGCCCATGTTTTCTACTTCTCTTCTTCATCCTCCTACTAAACTAGAAATAAGATTCCTACTTAATTATCTTGTACTTTTAATCCTTCTCTTTCTTCTATTAGATTGGAACTAAGTCTCCCATTCATCCTACTACTTCTCTTAAATCGAAATTCGCTACTTCCCTATTGGATTTGAACTAACTTGTCCACTTCGTAATATTCTTCCCCCCTATTAACTTGAAACTAACTCACCTGTTATATTATGTTCTATGAAGTTGGAACTAGTTCTTTTGCTCAAATTTATTCTTCTAGATGAATCCATTTTGTCTTTATTCTAATATGTTGTTATTAATCCAATATTTAAGTTTTTACTAAGCAGATAGTTCAATTCACAAATTAAATGGTACATGAAAGGGGTTTTTAGGAAAGAGAGGTGGGTCATTTGGACCTCTTAAATATCAGTGATTTCCTCGCCAGAATCCCTCATATGTGACCTTTTAACAATACTACACTTTACTTCTGCCACGGGGTACCTAGAGTAGTCTTCTATTGACTTGGTACTAGTTCTTGTGTTCTACTCTTTTTTTTTCTTCTATTAAATTGTAACTAATTCGCACAACGAGAATTAGTAGCAAGTGAAACAAATTAAGTTAAAACTAATTGGATATCAGCCTTCGAAAAGCATGAGGACTCAATGGTAATTGAATAAGTAATTATTTTCGAAATGTCTTACATATCAGCCCTACGTGTAAAAATATATTGAAGATATATATTTTATGCACGTTAAAAATGTAAAATTGAATGAAAGTGTGATTGATTAATTTTTGCTACCAATATTCGAATTGCTTCATAAAATATATACAATTTTTTATTTTAAATTATATGTGTAAATATATTGAACGAAATTTTTTCTTCAAATTAAAGTTATAAAATTTAAAACATTTTTTTTATAAAGAAAGAAATTTTTATTGATTTATTCTTTTTTACATATATTCAAATTTGGTCTTAAAATATATTGAACAATTTTTTTTTGAAGGAATATTTGAACAAATTTTTTATTTCTAACCAAAAAAAGAATAGATATATTGTCTCAAAATACTTATTTCAAATTAAAAAGTGGAAATATATTGTCTAAAAATATGTTGAACCAAAAATTTATTTCAAATAAAAAATGTGTAAATATATTGAGCAAAAAAAAAATTCAAATCAAAAAGTGTAAATATATTGAGAAAAAAATTTCTTCAAATCAAAAAGTGTAAATATATTGTCTCAAAATATGTTTAGCAAAAAAATTTCTCCAAATGAAAAGTGTAAAACTGAACAAAATTTTCAAAGTAAAAAGTAAATAAATATTAGAAGGATAGAGCAAAACAATAGCATAATTCCATTGACTTCCACGCAGTGATTTTACAGCCGAATTGATTAACATATGTGTTGTGATATCTTTTTTTTTTTTGAAGAAATATGTGTTGTGATATCTTGTGAAACTCTTTTTATAAATGAAAATTATACAAAAAAATTTAAGAATTAAAAACAAACACATGATAAAACAAAATTAAGCAAGACACGTCCAAATTGGAATTAGGTCTTTTCTTGGCATGGAAACGTTTCTGTTTGTGAGGAGGAATTAGTTATTAATCTATTGGAAAGGATTGGAATTAGGAGGGTGTCCCAAGAAGAGGATCGGTGGAGGTGGAGATTGGAGGATAACGATATCTTCTCGGTGAGGTAAATGTACAAGGTGTTGGAGGAGTTGCTAATTGTAGAGTTGGAATCCGGTGGAGGAAAAGGCGTTTCGTTATCTTTGGAAAAGTCTGGCTCCATCCAAAGTCGTGGCATTTTCTTGGAAACTTCTTCGAGATCGGATTCATACTAAAATGAACCTTGCTAATAAAAATTTATTATATCGGATGTTTCAATCAATTGTGTTTTTTGCGATATTTTGGTGGAATCTTCTACCCAACTTTGCTTGTATTGTAGGATAATTTCAAATATTTGGAGAAAAATTATGGATTGACTTCGGTTCAACTTTATAATCCCAAATAACTTGTTTATCGATCTTGAATGTTGGAATGGAGAAGCTAGGGGTAAGAAGATGCGGAAAGGTTTTTGGCTAATTTGGCACGCGATTATTTAGGTGAGTTGGAAAGCTAGAAATGAAAGGATTTTCAATAATCATATAATAGAGGAGGATGAGATAGTGGAAGAAATCAAAATGTTGTCTTGGAGGTGGGTGTTGTCAAGGTTAAATGGTTCGCCTTGTTTATTTTTTATTTTTTTATGAATGGTGTCGGGATGTCGGAAATTGCTTAAAGAGGTAATGTCTAAGGGAGAGAGGGGAAGTGCCGTGAGGTTAGAGTTTTCAGTAGGTCTGGTACTTTTGTTCACCTAAGCGGTTCTTCATTTTCTGTTGTGGTGCTGCTGTCATTTTTTAGGGTGTTGGTAGTTTTCTGTCTGGGCATGTGTCTGTTTTTTCTGTAATCTTCTGTTTTTTGGGGCTATTTTGCAATTTTTGCTTTGCTTTCCGCCCCTTCCTTTGTTCTGTCTGGGCATGAATGTTTTGGTAAATAAAAACATTTTATTTTTAAAATCAAAACTTCTAATCATTTCTTTAATGACTGTATAAAACTTGAGAGAGGGAGAAAAAAAACAACTGATTGAGAAGAGAGTAAAAATTTTCATTGACTCATTGTCCACGTAAATTGTTTAATCTAATTAATACTAATCATTGTCCTATCTTATCCCGTGTTCGTACTTAATTTGAAATGCATAACTTTCACTAATCAGATAATTTCTTTACAGAGTTATGATATTTTGATAACATATAAATTGTCCCACATCGTATACCTTGCCACTACTTTTTTCATTTTTTATTGCTTTCTTTCTATGCCTCGGTTTGTGTGTAGGATGAAAATTGCTTGGTAAACCTACGGTGTGCATACTTGACAACCTTTTTAGGTTGTTCAAATATCACATCTCTTCTTTACAAGTAGCAAACATAGTGATAGTTTACAAGTGGTTACATAAATTTCCACTCTGTTAGCCCTTTAGACATCCATTTTAAGTTTGTAGCTAGTAGATATTTGAAGTTTTATTAATTCCTCAAACAAAACAAAAACAACATGTGTTATGAATATTATAAGTGGATGTCCATATAGTAAATAAGTTAATGGACCATACTAATAAACTATTGGGCTTAGTCCATAAACTATTCTATTTTCCTATAAATAGAGTTCATCTGTAACATCATCATGTACATTAGTGAATAAGAATACTTCTACTTATTCTCTCTTCTTCTCCTTCTCTCTATTTACTTATTTTCATTATCAGCACGCTCTAATCAACTAAGAAGGTAAATAATTCTTCTTAATCTATTATAATAAGTTGTAATTTTGTATCGATGATTATAGACTATTGTTGCAATTCCATCAATTTGGTATCAATGTCTTATAGATACATATTATTGTTATTATGTAAATTATATATTGTTTGTTTATTTTTAATTAAAATTTCATGCATCCCAAAAGGATTGCATAAAAGATTGATCACATCTATAATATAGTTCCCGAAGAACTATATTAAAAAAGGAACGCATCCCTTAAGGATTGCTTAAAAACTCAAAATTGTTTTCCAATGAATTTCTGTTGAATTCAAAGGTGTTGCATCCCTAAAGGATTGCTTAAAAACTCAAATTGTTTTCCAATGAATTCTTGATGAATTCAAATGTGTTGCATCCCTGAAGATTACTTAAAAACACAATTTATTTTACTGAATTTCTAATGAATTCAACAAAGATGCATCCCTGAAGGATTGCACAAATGAATTTATTAATTTTTTTTTATCAAAATTAGATTTATTATATAGTTCCGAAAGAACTCAAAAAAAATTCAATAAGTATTCTAATATCCCGGAAAGATTGCAAAAGTAGTACAATTTTCATTATTTTGTATCGTAAATTTACTCGGTTTTAGTGCGACCATCTTTAGTGTATATTTTAATCCCTTGATGAATAATATCTTAATGTGCAAGAGTAGTAACTGTTTTTTTCTTTAATGTGAATTTTATTGTATTTTAATATTGTAATCAATAGTATTTTAATATGCATGAATAATTACCATATTAAAATGTTATGTCATTATGGTTGCATTAAATCATTATTATGTTAATGGTTTTATATTACTTTGATTATTTATTCTAGATACATTTGTGAAGAATTCAAAAGTTGTTTTTTTTTTGAAGAAATCAAAATGGAATTATATATATCACCAATAAACCAGCAGATCCCAAGCACAAGAAGTGCCTAGGAGACCACTACAAGATACAAGAGTTCACGAACAACAAAACAGCAAACAAATTAGCCAATACCCAAACAAGTTAAAGGGCTTGACCACCAGCTATGCGTACCAAAAACAAACACCGCTTTTTTCGCCTTTAAGTAACCTAAGGCTAGCAGTTTGACCTTATCTAGCAGGCGAGGCACAGTAGTTACAATATTATTAAAACATCTATTGTTGCATTCATGCCACATCACCCAGGTACAAAGAAGCCAAATGAGCTGCAGAAACGACCGCTTTGCTTTGCCAACACCGAGTTGCGAAGAGAATTGCACCAGATGGTCGACAACAACGTTAGAATCCACGCCATCAAAACCAATCCAACCGCGCACCTGCTGCCACAGAGGAGCAAACACGGGACAAGCTAAGAACAAATGAGCAGCCGTCTCGACGTGACCACAGCCCGAGACGCAAAGAGCATCACCCGTAGCTAAAACACCTCGTAAAGCCAGATTGACTTTTGTTGGAAGACGATCTTGAATCAGCCGCCACGCAAAAACCGAGACCTTCACAGGAGCTTGATGATGCCACACCAACTCGACAGGAATATCCAGCTGAGCCTCATCACCACTAGTCAACAAATCATAAGCTCCCCTCACAGAGTAACCCTCTGCAACATCAGGAAGCCACTCCCAGGAATCTGAAACAGTAGGAACCAAAAAAAGATCAAGCAGTAACACCCTACACTCCTCTAACTGGGTCTCCTCCCACGCCCAAAGCCTACGCCTCCACCTCCAGCCCTCCCCATCAACCTCCAGACCCCTAGAGAACAAAGAAGCTACTGTAATAGATTTGTTCTCGGACAGGTCATATAAGCGCGGAAAGCGCTCACAGAGCGGGGAGCCTCCCAACCACCTATGCGTCCAAAAGAACGTCGTCTCCCCATCACCGACACGCCGCCTAACATTATCACCAAACCACCCACCACCTATGTCACCCACCCCATCACGGATCCTACCAACCGCCCGCCACCACAAAGAAACACTTCGGCCCCCCACCTCCAACCCCCCATCAGCGTCACCATAACGGGCGACTAGAACACGGTACCACAAACCATCCCTATCCACTAACATCCTCCAACACCATTTACCGAGTAAGGCCACATTAAACTCCTTCAACTTCCTCACCCCCAAACCCCCATGCTCCTTTTTAGAACACAAGGATTTCCAACCGATCCAAGTAATTTTCCTAAAATCCTTACTCCCACCCCAAAAGAAATTATTCAATAAAGAGTCAATGGAAGAGATTATACCTGTTGGAGCTTTGAAGAACGAAAGAGCATAGACAGACAGAGAAGTCAGGACAGATCTGAGGAGAATCAAGCGGCCACCGAAAGAGAGAAATCTACTGTTCCAACCTGCAAGTCTAGATTTAACGCGATTCACGATTGGTTCCCAGAACTTTAGCCTTCGCGGATTACCACTGATCGGCATGCCTAAATACAAAAAGGGGATTTTTCCCACGCGACAGCGCAAGACCCTAGCCGCCTCATTCAGCCAAGAAACAGGAATATTGCCGCCCACCAAAAGACTTTTGTTAAAGTTCACTTTCAGGCCAGACATAGACTCAAAGATAACAAGCGCTGCTCGCAAAGCCCGCACGTTCGCCCAGCTCTTGGTCCCGATCAACAGAGTGTCATCCGCGAACTGAAGGTGAGACACCACCACCTGATTAGCTGAACCCACAGTATAACCGGTGAATAAATTATTTTCAACCAAAGTCTTCATCACAACGTTGAGGCCTTCAGCTGCAAGTAAAAATAAAAACGGGGAAAGGGGGTCCCCCTGACGTAAACCTCTTTGTAAACTGAACTCCTCAGTGGGGCTGCCATTGACGAGGATAGCAGCAGTAGCAGAACTCACACACTCCCGAATCCATTTCCGCCGCAGAACCGGAAAAGACATCCTCATCATTACCGAATCCAAATAACCCCAGTCAACAGAATCATAGGCTTTTTCAAAATCTACTTTAAATAACAGAAGCTCCTTTTTAAGTTTACGGGCCTCGTCGACCACCTCGTTAGCAACCAGGATGCCATCTAAGATCTGCCGGTTCTTCACAAAAGCAGACTGAGTCTCCGCCACCACACTACCCATCACCTGCCTCAGCCTGTTAGCCAAAACTTTTGCTAGAATCTTGTACATACTACCCACCAAAGAGATAGGTCGAAAATCGTTTAACCTATCAGGGCTGTCGACCTTCGGAATGAGCGCGATGAACGTAGCATTGACACCTTTCACCAACTTACCATTTTTATGGAACTCGGAAATAAACCTCATAACATCGACCTTAACCTCAGCCCAAAACTCCTTAATAAAACCAAAGTTGACCCCATCAGGGCCAGGACTCTTAAAACTCTCGTAGTCCCATATCGCGTCCTTAACTTCCGCTTCAGAGAAAGGTTTGATAAGGCTACCTCCCTCTCCCGCCGATAAAGTCCGAAACTGAAGGTTAGAAATACTAGTTCTGTCCACTTCGGTCGCCTTAAAGTGATTTTTAAAGTGATTGAACACAGCATCACGAACCGGATGGACTCCCTCGATTCTCACCCCATCAACCACAACCGAATTAATGGCGTTACGGCGACGACGCGACGATAGGACAGAGTGGAAATATTTGGTGTTAGCATCACCTTCTCGAAGCCATAAGTTCCGCGATTGTTGCCAGCTAATGCTAGCCTGAAGCCTAGCTAGGGAATGCAGATTAGCAGAGACATCATGTAACTCAATACACTCGTCCGCAGACAACTCATGAGATTCTCCTTTCGCGTCCAACCACGTGATCTTCTCTTTCAAAGATCCAATCTGTGCAGACAAGTTTTGCGAATGGGATCCGTGCCACTCTCTCAACGCCAACTTCATTAATTTGAACTTTTCCTTTAGCACATAACCACCCCACCCTTCCACCTGAAGAGACCTCCACGTATTCCTCACAAACAGCTTGTAACCCGGAATGTCAGACCAACATTTGAGGAATCTTGAGGGGCGCGGCCCCCAATTCTCTTCATCCACCGAGAGCAATAAAGGGCAGTGATCCGACAATCCTCGAAGATGAGCGATTTGCACGCAGTTCGGCCACATGAGGCACCAGTCTTCCGTCAAAAGAAACCGATCAATACGACTCATAGACTTACCATCGCCCTTAAACCAAGTAAAAGAACACCCACTCAACGGCAGGTCACGCAGCGCATTCTCATAAATAAAAAGGTTGAAAGGGCCAAAATCCAACGATCCTCCCGTAGCACTCACAGAGCGCCGTTCTTCCCTGCATCTAACAGCATTGAAGTCGCCACAAACACAAACCTTCTTCCCCCTCAACAACTGCAGGCGAGCCGACAAAGACTCCCATAAAGCCTGTCTATCGGAGCCTCCACACGGAGCGTAAACATTAAACAAATAAAACTCCTCATCAGAAGATATGAACCGCCCGTGAATGCTAAGAACATGGTCAAAACTACTAGACGACCAAACCTCAACCTCTGACGGGTCCCACAAAGTCAGAAGCCCTCCAGACGCCCCAACCGACGAACGAAAAGAATTCAAAAGTTGTTAATCTTTAAATGATTGCTTAGAGAATTGATTTTATTGTTTAAATATATTGCATAGTTCTTGAAGAACTTAAAAACTCGGTTTTATTTAATTTCTGAAGAATTTGATAATGATACACCCTAGAAGGACCCTACAATTAACTGATTGGATTGGTTATATAGTTTTTGAAGAACTTAAAAACCAAATTTTATATGAATTTCACAAGAATTCAAAGTCTAGAGTTTATTCTCTATGAGTTTCAGAAGAACTCAAAAGTCTCAAATTTTGTTTAAATTTGTTGGTTAATTTCTGAAAATTTAAAAGGCCAATTTTTATTCTCAATGAATTCTTGAAAAATTCAATAGTTATACATCCTTAAAGAATTAATTACTTGAAGAATAATTTTCAAAGATCATTGGTTATGAACATCTGTGATATAGTTCTTGAAGAACTAAAATAAACATATTATTGAAAGCATCGTTGAAGGACTACTTAAGGAATGAATCATTTCAATCATTGTTCATGAAGATTTGTGGCATAGTTCCTGAAGAACTAATGTCTTAATATCAAACACATATGTGGGCCGTAAAAAAAAGTGATTTTTCTTAGTCACCGTTTATGTAAATTTGATGTTAAGTACTTGAAAAACTACATATTTAAATCATAAGAGAACAAAAATTTACAAGATTTATTTGATCATGAAAAAAAAGGAGAAAAATATGAGACAATAGGTGTTTCTATACCACTCGAATAAGCTCATAAAGTAGAAAAATGAGTGAATATCTGCAAGAACATTTTTGAAAGATTACTCACATTTGTGATTGAATAATGAGTTATTTTTTATCAGAATGGTGAAATGTCACATTGAACGTCATTCCCCAGAAGTGAATGGTTCATACTATTTGTTTTGTATAACTAATGTCACGTCATGGTAACTGATTCAGTAAAGATTACTATTGATATGATACATGTCAAGGTCGTACAATTTCTTTAGTACGAACTTAGATCAGTTGACAAATTACTATTTGATCAAAAAAAATCTTGATACTATCGTATTTATATTATATGGATTGAATCTTGAAAGATTGTTTCCTTATTGCATTATCAAAGTTTGGTTATGATTTTCTTTTTTCTTATTGCATAAGACTTCTAGATGGCTTGATTACAAGGTAAGCACAAATTTTTCTCTACATAATTCTTGAAAATATATTCTATGAATTATCGTTCTCTTATTTACTTCTTAATCCTTCAAGATTATTATCTCATTAACATTACATGTTAGATATGTATATTTTCTTATGAAATAAATTTATTTGATCTTGATCTCACTTGTAATTTACATTGTGCAGATATCAAACTTTAAAAAGATATTTTATTGACAATTTGTGTTGCCTAAATGTTACCTAGAAAGAAAAGCTTTATGATTTATAAATTTTTACTTTTTCAAGAAATTTCGTGTTTAGTTTATTTTATAATTGATAAAATGATGGTAATGCAAAAGATAAATCAAGGTTTTAAGAATATTCCTTATATAATTTTATTTGGGTAGAATTTTATCGTTGTTGTTTTAAATTGATAAAAACAAATGAAACGAATATTATTGTGAACTAGAAGTTTACAAATCATCTTTCAAATGGTCATTCTTAAAAATATATAACAATTCCGGAAGGATTGCTCAAAATGATTTTTCTTGATCATTTGTGATATAATTCCCAAAGAACTACAAGATTACTAGAAGCTCCTGAAGAGCTAATGTATTGTTACATAGAGTAACAAAATTACACATTGAGGTTGCATTCTAATATGATTTTATTGAGTTCTAAAATATTCATACAAATGGATATCATATTAAAAAATATATGTTAAACATCTCTATTACGAGATATACTCTGGTGAAAATAAGCGTAATGGAAAAGTGATGTTGTCTATGATTTGTAATACACTTATATTAGTGCAATGGAAGCACATATTATGTAAACTAGAAGTTTACATATTATATTAAGTTTGTCGTTGGCAAGACCGGTTGGGTTATCCCGGATTCATTATGATGCGAAAATAGTTAAATTTTAATAGATCTGTGCTGAAGAACCAGAAGATTCTTCAATCAAATAATTTTTGTGTCTTAACTTTTTTTGAAGGAAGTAGAAAATTTGAGGATTTTAGCCTCTCAATACACCGAAAATATGGATCAATGAAATGACTTTTATGGTTGTTGTTAACTTACAAACCAGAAGTTTGTGAGATTATTCTCTCAACGAATTTGAGAAAGAGTTTATTTTCTGAATTTTCAGAAAGTATTTGATAAGTATCATTTGTCAATTGAAATTGATATTGAATAATTGCTAGCATATGCTTTAAAAAAATTGACTTGAAGATCCATTCTGTAGACGTTTAAAGATAATTGTATGATTGATTGGTACTTATCAGACCATAGATTATAAACCCTGTTTTGGTTATGAGGTCATGCCTTATAAACTCAATTTTGGGAATCAACAATCATGTATGTTGATATATTGATTCGCATCAAGCCAACAAGTTACCATATGTAAGTCCTCCCCTTAATTTACAATTTATTTTAGGTTAACAACTTAATATTTCTCATCTAGGTAAATTTTTGGATGTGTTGTGTATACCACAATTGCTCCAATATAATGCACTTAGATAGATCTCGGAAGAATATTGGGAAAATATATTTGATATGAATCTTCATTTATTTTAATAGTATTGAGCCAACTTGTTTGCAACTCATTAAAAATTGATGAATCAGTTTTCCCAATATTAAGGGGAGAGAATAAGCAGCTGAAAATATAAACCTGAAGTTCAAATAAATTATTTGAAAAGAAATATTATTGTCACATCTTGATCCTCTTGATATAACTCATTTGCAAAGTTAAGTAAATAGAATAGCAGCTGCTAATGCTCCAAACAAAATAGATGTCCATGTCGGATTATTGCAAATGAGTCTCAACCGTGCCTAAAGCACGGTAGATCAATTGGTTCCAAATATAAAAAGCCTCGAAGAAGAAAAGGAGCTAAAGGAAAGATAACCCTGAAACGAGGATGTGGAAACTCTAAAAGAGTGTATGACATAGTTGATAGTTAAGTTCTAGAAGAACTGACCAGGTACCTGAAATTTATGAAAAATAAAGAGATCTCGATAAATTATGTCATGAATGGAATGAGGTGGATCCAAAATAAAAGTCAACGTTGATGATGTTTTTCCATATAATATAGCGCTATATGTGATAAGTAATGACGAGGATCATGAATTAAAGTCTATAGAAAAATTATAGAAAAGGAAAATATATGCAGATGGAATGAGACAATTCCAGTGAAATCAAACTCGCTTTGTAAAGTTGAAGCTTTTGGACTTGTAGTCCGCACACTTGAAGGTGTGAAGTTAATTAAATATATATATATATATATATATATATATATGATTTTTCGCGCGAAATAGAATTATATTGATAAAATACATACATATAAAGTTTGATATATTCACCGAAAGTGAATGGTAAACGTCTACATTTTATTTTCAAGAGGCATATTCAATTGAAGTGAATTCAAGAACTTTTTATTGTTTGGTTAAGTTTAGTAGCATATTAAAGGCTCCATTTTTATGAAAGATATGTTACAATGTATTTGTATGGCTCGCTTGAAATTGATGATTATATGAAACTCCATAAATGAGATAATTTTCATGAGACATTGAAGAAATGACATCATATGTCCATTTTAAATATTTGAAAATGATTTTGTTATAATCATTTTAATGATGATGATATAAATATTATTGAACTCCTGAAGAGATTCTAAGATCTATTGATTATAGAAATATTTGAAATTAAATATGTTGCATGCACAAAGTTTGTTTGGATTTGCATGTTTATTATTTAAATGAGATTTTCTGCATCAAGAAACTTATATAGCAAATGTATTTGATATGGACAAATCTAGTTGACTGTGATGTCACTTGATATTAGTATAGATCATGTCATGAAGAAAATGATAAACAACTTGAATTGGTCCTGAAGTACTATATCTTAGTTCAAACGAGGACATCAATGTATTTTGTTAATGATATGTATCGTGGTATTTTTGGAATATTAATAAATACAGATACCTAGGTGAAGAGCATGATTCAAATAGAATTCATCTGTAACATTATCATGTACATCAGTCAATAAGAATACTTCTACTTATTCTCTCTTTTTCTCCTTCTCTTTTCTTCTCATTCTCTCTATTTCTGTCTCTATTTACTTATTTTCATGACAATGAAGTTTTTAATTTCCTCTTCCATTTTTCCCTTCCTAAAAATTAATAAACAAAGAAAATAAAAAACATACCCTCCACGAGAACAAGACACATGTGTTGTACGGGCTTAGGCCCTCCATGTAATAAAAAAAAAAATAAAAGACATGTGATGTACATTTCGGTTCAATATATATAAAAAAATGTTAGAGGAATATATTTAAAGTTTTAAAGCAAATTTTAGTGTGAGACCTTTTAAAATAAATAAAATATTATAAAGGGTGTAAAAAAAATATAAAAAAAAAAAATCAAAGTTCAAGGTTTTCTTAACATTGGTGAAGAATTTATACAATGCCCTTTTTTTTTTATAGACGAAATGGTAAAACCATTATAAACTCACACACAAGTGGAAGTACCAGAGTTCGAACCCTGGTCATGGTATCCAGTCTAACAATTTCGGCATTTTACCAGTTGACATATATATTTAAATTGATTTTATACACTTTTTTAACCTAAAATTTTGTGGCCAGAAATCTTAGTTTGGACTTAGTGCTATATTGCTGAATAATTATTTGAAAATTGCTTTTCAGGTAACACTTTTTGATTTGAGTATTCCGAAATGACGTTTTTATCTTCAATGATAATTTTACTACCGTTCGTTGGTCTAAGATAGTTAACTGTCATTTTAGATCCATCCATGTATATATAGGGAAGAGAAAAAAAAAACACTCCTATAATAGTTTAGTATCATAGGAATTTCAAATCTCAACAATATTAAACAAAGAAAAAATCCAATATCATCAACAAAAGATATTTATAAATAAAGTATTTGAAGGGCACCCTCTCATGCTCACTTTTTAATCTATTTTGTCACCAAAATCAATTTAACAGAACACATTTCCATCATTAAGCCATTTGGACATAATACTTCACTTCAATTCAATGCATACCACTAATAATGATAAAAGTTGAAAACGTGTTTCACATTTTGTTGTTTAAATATCTCAATAAATAAGCCAAGTAACTGTAAGATAGTACTAGTGTAAATAAGATAGTACCAAATGGAAAAGCTTAAAATAAAATGAATAACAGGTGTTGTCCACTTGTCTTGCTAAAAGCTAAACTTGAATATTTCTGAAATGGAATACTAGTCATGACAATGTAACATGTCCACATGTATAAGCAATCTGGACATAGTGTAGCTATGGTACTTAAGTGCCGTAGTTAACTATTGTCTTACGATAGTTAACTACCGTTTTTTTACTACAGTAGGTAGTCAACTACTGTAGACCTATCTACATTAGTTAACTGTTGTTGGAGATAAAAACGTGATTTTAGGGTGCTAAGAGTAAATGGAGAAGCATAAGAACAATTTTCTTAATTATTTTATACGCGAAACAATGCGCCCAAGTCAATTTTTGAAAGTTTTTTCACTCCAGCTATATTTTACTCCTATCTCAATTCAAAAATTTCAGTTTTTATTTTTTGTTTCTTTATTTTTTGTAACTTTTTACTTGTAGATTAATTTCTGTTTTGATTTTGTTTATCCCAAGATATTAAAGCATAAGGGTGGGTGCAGGCTTGCAACAATAGTAATAAACCCTTGTTGATGTTTCATGTATACGAATCAAGCATATGTAATTTTAAGACAATATAGTTATCAAAAAAATTAAGACAATATAAAGTGCAATGAGTAATAATGATAAGAACTTCCAACTTTGTTCAAAAACCTTTTTCAACAACATATAAAGTGCCAATTGGTACATGTCAGTGACTATTTTACAAGGATGTCACATAGATTTTCTATTTTACATTTGCAGCAAGAATGGTACATTGTTGTGGCACTATAAATTGACATACAAATATAACCCAACCTCTATTCCTTATTTTACATTTTGCAAAATTCTTCTTCTGAATTTATTCTATTGTAATGTAAACTCACTTAAGGAATCATCATTAGTAAAAATATTGTAAAACTTCTTTGTATATGTGTCAAATTATTTTGACACTTAATGTTTAATTTGGTCCAAAGTTTGAACCAAAATAGAATGTTTGAGATCACCAATTTGAAGTTCATGTTCACCCATTGGAATTCTTCGAACCCCAAACTCATCCACAGTAGAAAGGTGGCTACAAACATGAACACCAACCTTAACTCGTGTCTTTGATCCAGCAGGAACATAAGTCTTATGAAAGTTCACTAATTGTTTAACACCATTAGGTGCTTTAGAGTAAACTAGAAGTGTGTGGGACCCATCCATTGACCCTTCATTTTTCACATCCACATGAAACCCTACTTCTAATTCATCACAATTTGCATGACTCACTTTCATTGCATTGTTACTTGAGTTTGTGAAGGCTTGAGCTTGAGGGGTTGTAAATTGGACTGAAACTTGTTTGGGTGCAAGTGCTAAGGAGTGTGTGAATCTTGAGTAACTTAGTCCATGCCCAAATGGGAATACTACAGGGCCCTTGTAGAATCTATAGGTTCTACCTGGGTACCCTGTTGCTGGATTTGCACGCATATCCATGTTTGTCATTGGTACTTTTCTTATATAGTCTTGTGGGTACCATGTATTGGGTAACCTTCCACCTGCAATAAAGGCCCAACAAAAAAAAAATCGAATTAGAAGCAACAAAAGTCAAATTGTGCAAGCTGTCCGAGAGATAACTCCTGAACATTATTTCTTGTGTTTTTAAAGACTTCGGGAAATAATTTCCAAAGATTGTTTTTTAGAATAAAGAGCGAATAGAGGGGTCAGAAGACCGACGATCATAAATATTAATACTAGTTTGAAAATATTTTACTTACTTGGATTAGTTCTACCAAAGATAACATCAGCAATAGCGGTTCCACCAGATTGACCAGGATAACCAACCCACAAAATAGCACTAATCTTAGGATCATTTTTAGCAAATGTAACATCAATAGGCCCACCAGACATGAGTACCAAGATAACTGGGCCTCTTGCAGCCCTAGCTACTCTAGACACAAGCTCTTGTTGGTGGCCTGGTAAAAGAAGCCCGGTCCTGTCTCGAAATTCTGCTTCTATGGATTGGTCTAAGCCCATTACTAATACTGTTGCATCAGCTTGTCTTGCTACTTGCTCTGAAAGCCCAAATAGTTGGTCTCCACCACAAGCCACATCCCTACATCCTGCTTGATGAATGGTTTTCACATATCTGGCAATCCCCTGCAACGGCGTCGTATAACCACAAGCAATACCTATTCGAAAAAAAAAAAATACAGTATTTAAAAAAGTTGTATGCATAATCAGTTTTACACTGACGTCCAATGAAAATATAATTTTTTATAATAGTATTTCATTTTCTTTTTGATGTAGTGACTTACCAGCATAATTCCCTATCATTGTAACAGTAACATCGGAATTGGGACCGATGACTCCTACGGTACGGTATCTTGTAGGGGCAAGTGGCAATGCATTTCCTTTGTTTTGTAGAAGAACAATACCTTGCCTAGCTGCCTCAACTGCAACTTCATTATGGGCTGGTAAGCAAACATCTCTTGTGCCTAAATTACCATATGGCTGGGCATCACCATCAAACATACCCAATCTCATTTGGACTGTTATAAGGTTAGCTAAAGCAAGGTTAAGATCATTTTCAGTAATAAGTCCTTGCTTAATAGCACCATCAGTATGTAGGGCTAAAAATGGGCCACAATCCAAATCCAGGCCCGCTTTAATCGCTGCGGCTGCTGCTTCTTCTGGTGTTCTTGTGTAGTGTTGGTTGTCGTATAAAACTCCAACCGAGTCACAGTCCGAAACTATGTACCTATTTTTAAAAAATGAGAAATTTAAGTAAAAACGCGAAATTAAATGCACAATAGTAACAAAGAGAAATGATAAATAACACACTATAGACTTACCCGTTGAGGCGCCATTCACCGCGGATGGTGTTACGAAGGAGTTCGGGATCAGCACAAGTGGGCTTGCCATTGACTTGATTGTAGGAACACATTACACTCGCCACCTTCCCTTCCGACACGCAAGCTTTGAATGGTACATCATATGTGTCTGCCAAATCTTGTTTACTCACCTGCATAAACATCCACGTATTAACAATCCAAATCCTTGTGTAAATTTGTGACATTGGTTAATGAACATTTACTCTTTCAATACTATTAGCGCAAGTGGTTGATGCATAACGCGAGTGTTGTAAATTTTGGGATATCAAATTCGATTTACACCGAAAAATAATTGAGGGTATATTCTTCTGCAATTATAATTATTTTTAATTAAAGTTACATCAACAAAGGGGGTTACTAATCAATGATGTAGAAAACAGAATGGTTTATGATGCACAAGTTGTAATTTGGTAGTTTGAATGAACATCACTATCATTTAACCGAATCAATTATGCAATGCAAGTGGCCTAAAGTCTTTGTCAACAACAACTTGCATAACTTCCACTTTAATAAAAATCATATTAATTCTTCCCATCTTGTATTTATGGAAACTGCTTCTTTGAACCAAAACAAATAGAATGACAAAAGCAAATAACACCTCCATGCTTTGGTTGGTATATATATTATGACTGTACACCCATGCTGCACTAGTAACCACTCAAATAAGGCTTAGACATGCACATGAAAATTGAGAACATTGCTCTTAACGGTGTAATAAACTACCTACTACTTTGGGCTCATAACTCAACCAATTTTGGATGGGTGAAATTTCATATAAATAATAATTTTCAAATAATTGCAACAAAAAAAAATTAAATGGCCCGCCTTACAAGTATGGTATAATTAAAAAAATAAAATTATAATATTAGGTCATATATACCTTGGCATTGAAATGGAACCTATCTACACCATTCCAGTTATCAAGATCATAGGCAGTGTAATGTTTGCAACAAGCTGCAACCTTGAGCCGGTTTCCGGCACCGTTGCCTTGTAGTCCTTGAACATAGCTGGCCGCATATTTACCGGCCACGGTGGGATCTTCACCGGGTGTCTCTTGGCCACGGCCCCACCGTGGATCACGGAAAATATTCACATTAGGACTCCAAAAAGTCAACCCTGCAGCTCCACCATTGTACATTGCTCTTGCTTCATCAGACACAATCTGCATGTGAACACATATAATTTGTTCAATAAATAATTCTTTATGTCAATACATATTTAAATTAGTGCTAACTTAATACGTATTTTCAAAAGGGACATTATTTATTGTAATTTTTTGTTTAATATAACTTTCCTCACAAAATTTGATATATCTTGATTTTTTTCTTCTTCTTAATTATTCTGTTCCAATGGAATGTATTTTTTATTTGTTATTATTTTAAATTGAAAAGTCTTTTTCTTCCCTTCACTAATTTGTCAATTGGTTAAATACCAACCGGAATAAAAAGAATATTTTATAATACTACAAAACAAACAAAAACACCCCATTTTTTGACATTTTGTGGAATCAAAACGTCACAATTCAAGTCTTAATACAAACTTTGAATATAATTAAGAAAAGGACTTTTCCAATAAATTAATAATATAGCATCTGTGGCCAAAGTGATTAGATTATTATTGAGCCTCTCATAACAAAAGCAAAGCAATCAACATTGAAAGACATGTATACATATATGTATATCAACATAACCAAAAAAAAAATAAGGGAGAAAAAAAAGAAGCCGTAATTGAAAGGACTTGCTGCAAGTAGAGGTGTTGATAAGCATCACCAAACACCTAATGTTTTGTCAATTATTTGCTAAACAATAATTAAGAAAATATGCAAAGTTGATGGACTTTTATGCTTCATTTAAACACACCAAATCATTGATGTTTATACTTTACTCAACGTAACTATATATTCTTTAATAAAATTTCCAATTTTGTTTAAAAAAGAACGCAACAATTTTTTTTATGGGAATATGTTTCTTGTATCAATAGAACAATTTAAGAAAATGAAACTATATCTATTAATTTCCTCCCTAATTAAGTACTATTTAACCATGAGGGAAATTAGAAAAGGACAACAAAAACCACCTTCTCAGGATGATACTGTTGCTATCGTAGTTTAATGAAATAGTAGCGTAATGGAGTTTCTTTTAGCAACTTATGGATAAGAAATTATTTAAGTAGATAAATTTTCAACGTCACACCCACTTATTTTCCAAACCATATAATAAAAAGTGACTCAAGTGTCATATTTCATATTTTTCCAAATGCATGTAAGGCACATGGGACAGCTTGTCAGTTTCTCATCAAAAACAAGTGACTAGCATTGCTAGTCGAGTAGCATCATATATATATCTATAGTTATACAATATTTCCCTTTTATTTTTTATTTACTTAATGAATTTTCTTCTTCTTTTGTTTGAATGAGAATCAAACAAAATCAAACAGGAAATTAAAATGAATGATTTTTTGCTCACATGATTGGACTATTATTGGACAACTTGTTTTCCTAGCTGTTTCCTCAAGAAAAAAAAGTTGTTTTCGTAAATGTGTTATTAGGTGGTTAAAATTGGTCCCTCATTTTTAAATGCCTTTTCGTTTTTATTGAGGACTGAGACACAAAATTTGGTGATTGAGTATAAGATGATTCAAACATGCGATCAAGTTGATTAATCAGCATAAGTGATAATTAGTTAATACAAAATAGAAAGACAAATATAAGTTTGGAATTATGAGAAAAAAATCAACGAACAAATTCAATGTGAAAAAAAAAATTAATGTAAATGTTTATGTCTTATATACTACATAAAAAATTCAACGTGAAGAAATCATGCTTATAGAAAATAAGGATATATATGATAGTGAAAGGTATTAGTATGTACTATATTATTAAAAATGGTATAAAATAGCTATTTACCCATTTACTTAGCTAGCTGGTGACTGTGGTATGCTATAACGACAACACCATATATTAAAGTAATGTTATTATCATGACTTTATTACGTATGAAATAATGGATAAATGATTATTTTTATCATGAATGGCCCAAAAAGAGAACCAAGAAAGAAAGAATCTTTTTTAAATTAAAATAACTATATCTATATAAGCCAAACCAATGGTTGTGACAAAGAATAAATAAAAATTATGATAATTTTTTCAAAATAATAATAAGAAAAATGTTAACCAATGCTGACATTGACTAAGGAAGCAATACAATAATTTGATATTGAAAGTTGTACCGTTAACTCTTCAAAAATTTAAAAAGTGTTACTTTTAACTTAAAACGGTCTTGTTTTGATTTCCTTAATCAGTGTTTCGGGGCACCGGTTAATGTTACCCTAATTATTATACTGATAATGATAAGAATTATCTTACCCGTCCAATTTCAAGCCACAAAGATTGATTGAAAGAAGCAGCGGTGGTGATAACTTGAGGGAAGCTAGTGGCGGCGGAGAAGGCCCCACCAAATTTAGTACCTGGGCCCACATTAGAAACACCATGTAAAGCTTCCGACCACCACTCATAACCTTGTATTCCAAGTCTTGGAACAGCAATTGCATTGTTCACAACAAGCCTTATCTTTTCTGGTAATGCAAGTCTTCCTATAAGGTCTTGTACTCTTGCATGAATTGGTATTCTTGTATTGCAAAATTTGTAGCTTCTTGTTAAACCATTTTTTGGGTCACATGCAAAGGGTACCCTCCCTTCACTTAATGTAACTAATATGGAAATTAATAACATGAAAGTTATTAAGTTTTTGAAACGACCCATGATTGTTTTTGATGAATTGAAGAAAATGAATGAATGAAAGAGTGGTGTGGGGTGTGTTGTGTGTTTGTGTTTGTGTGTTTATATAGAGGGAAGTGTTGTGGAGTTGCGTCTTTTAAAGGGTTTGGGTAACGAAATGAGAGGAATAGAAAGATACTTTCTTGATTGGTTTTCCACGTCAATTAATATATTGCAAGATATTATATTAGTGATAATATTGGATGGATATACCATCTTCATATATATTCATTCATATGCATGTATATATGTATATATCAAGGTAATTATAATGACTTAGAACTAAACTTGAATTAATGGATATAATTTGGTTGATTAAAAAAGGAGAGGTGAGTGAGTTAGTGTAACACGCAGTTAGACTCGGTGGGTGGTGGCCGGTTGGTCCCTTTGTGGACTTAGAGTAGATGCCAAAATAAATCACTTAAATATATTATATGCCATAACTCAAGAAGAGATAATAAAAACTTCAAAAATAAAGAAAAGACAAAACTAGTGTAGTGGGAGGAATTCGAATTCTTTGGATTGATTCACGGTTTCACGGATTTTGGCGATCAGTACATAGGTGGTCGTTAGGTTGAAAGTGAGCGATTAAAATTCTATTGTAGATTTTGATTATTTTTTAATATAAAATATTGAGATTAAAATTTAAACCTTTCAATTTCATTTCAACCATCGCCGATGCACCAAATGCGTAAATATCCATGAAAATCGTGACTTTAGAAATCTAGATTCGTAGTGAGAATAGTAAATTTGTCGGGTCTTTTAAACAGATTTTTTTAGACAAAGTGTTAAACATTTAAACTATAAATATTGATATTGACGGTTGAACTAATTTTTATAGTTGTATATATCATAGTAAAGAAAAAGAAACTTGAAAAAAATACAAAAGAGAAAAAGTTGTTTCTCTAGTTTATCATTTTATTTGTTTTTAGTTTCGATTTTATTGAGGAAGTGGAAGTTTTTGGACGTTCACGGGCGAGAGAATCTCTTGCATTTCTTACTTACTTGCAAGCGTGAACTTGTTGGATTATAGAGTAGCTAGTTTTGCATCTTTTGCACTCATAAAAACACAAGGTCCCGATAAAATAAAATAAAAATCTGATGAATTAAAGCTTCCGCGTATGTAGGGTTTGAAAAGAGATCCTACCCATTTAGTTTATAATCATTCTTACCTTTTTTTTTACACAAGAGGTTATTTCCAAGAGTATCCTGATAATCCAAAGTAAATAAATTGGGCCTATGAATTATTCCACTAAAAATTGTATTATTTTGAATAATTCATCTTTATAGAACTCATTAACCATTTAGCTTAATTGTTTGAGTTTTTGCATGTAATTTGTATTCAATCACAAGGCAACAATTCCACAAGCAAGGTTCTTATTTTGCTCTCAAGAAGTCAAAATAATTGACGGATTCTGATTCTTCCAAACACCACCAAATACAATGACTTCACTTTGGATACACTGTTCAAAAACCACTTTTGTTGGGTGTTTACCAATGTTTCATGGAAACAAACGTTTTCAATTTTCATCCCCGTGATTTTACTGGAACTGACTAAAGCATTTAAGTAAAATCAAATCTCGTGACTCTATTATCAGAAAATATGAGTAATTTTGTCTTGATTTACTGCATTGTTTTTCCTTCCTTATGCAACTTGCAAACAAGTATTTTTCATTATTATAATCGTCTTTTTCTTCATGTGTTAAGACTTTGGGTCCAATCATAGACTCTTATTAAAACCAACTCTATTTATTGATCTTTGACTCATTAATAAAAATTTTAAACTCTAACATCTTAGAATTGGGTGTAATTCAATCCTAAAAGTTAGGGATTATAATTAAGTGTAGATTGTCTCTTTGTCAAAAAGTAAAGGTAAATGTTAATTTGTGCTCTTAAAAACGCATGTTAAGGAACTCGTTATAGAAATATATATGTATCAAAAGTTGTGCAATCAATTTCTTAAAAGTTAAATTATTATGTTTTCCAATGCAAAGTTGCTCATTTTGGATTTCTTAACATGTGTCATTAAGACATAAGTTAACATAACCCAAAAATAAAAATGTAGATTTTCTAGTGTTTATATTTGGTGATTAAGACATAAGTTAACATAACCCAAAATAGATAAGGATCTATAAAAATGTAGTGTAGTTATTATTTCATCAAAAGTAAAAACTTACATTTTTAATACAGAATTTCTATTTAAGAATTCCTTAACCAATACCCCTGAGATAGGTTAACAAGACTTTTTTTTTTATAACAAAAATATTGAATATTATACTCAACAAAATTTAGGTACCGAAATATTCACCCTACAATTTTTGGAAGTCTTATCTTTAATCAAAATCAATGTGACTTAACTTTTTCTTTTCTTTCTCAAATATGTTATATGCTATATGTAAAAGTGTTTTTCAATATTATTGAGTAAAGATAATAAATCAGATAGAGGATAATAAGATCTCTAAAGATAGATGAACACTTAAAATAAACTATCAGAAAAGATTTAGAAATTAAAGAGTTGAACTAAAATATGGTGTTTTTTTTAGCAACTAAAATATGGTGTTTAATATAACATTATAACGTAACATGATCTATGTAACCGATCCTATTTAATGGGAAATAGCTTTGTTGTTGTTGTATTCTTGAGTAAACTTTTCATCAACAACTCTTAATGTTTATTCAACGCAAGAAGTACAAGGCATGGTTATTATATGATTTAGGGTCAAATTCTCCATAGTACTTATGGCTTAGTCACCTATGAATAAGAAACTAAACAACCTTATGTGTTGTTAGAAATAGATATATGCATGCATGTTAAAAATTCCATGCCAACTTGTGAGGGGCCTGCTTTTTGAGAAGAATATACAATACACATTAATTGATGGCTTATAGCATGAAGACATGTTGTGCATTTGATTGGATAAGAGGGGTTAGACGTATAATATCCATTTGTATATCTTTTCAAGCGCAATAAGAATAATTGATCATAAACAATAAATAATATGTAGACGTATATTTTCAACAAAACGTTCCAAATTTGAAATTCAATATCATTGACCCCAAAACATTTAAAATAGGTCTCTAACAAATTAACTTATTATGTAAAAGAAAAAACTAATTAACTTATATCATTTCGATTTTTTGTTAATTAAAAAATGAAGCTTCCTATCCAATTGTGCATCATATATAATATGATGGCTTACCAACTGTCTTTAGAGCATGGCATGTGAGGTTCAATAACAAGATTCGAAGTTCCACATGCTACCACTGTTTCAATACACTTAACAAAATTTAATTAATCATGTACTAGTAATTCGTGTGGTTAAATTTTGATTTTTGAAAACAATTATGGTCATAGATGTTGAATATATTCACTTTAATACGTATCAGATTGAAAAAATTAATTAATTAGTTAGACAGTCGTTCATGCTTAAAAGTGGGGTGGGGGGATCTTTACAAGCAAAAAATGAAATAAAATATACTATCAATTGGTTTTTAAAATGTGGGAGTGACTTAAAATGCAATAGTTTAAAAGATTTGAATTAGTCATTTGTTAGTTGTTGATCAAGCAGAAAATTCTTTCTCACGTTTGATTAAGATGTAGTTTCTCTTTTTTTGGCTTCGGCCCTCCCATCAATAAAAAAAAAAAGATTTGAATTAACATGAGCAGTATAGTGAAAGATCCGAACTCACATGTTTCTAAACCTATTAAATAATAAGATAAATCTGTAAAATAATTTTATACTATAGTGTATATAAATTAAATCCTTTCTATGGTTATCTTGTTTAATTTCCATTGCATTCTTAGATTGATACATTGTTCTCTCTAGTTATAAGTTATAACTATTAATCATAATTAAAGAACTCATTTTATTGAGTTGGTTAAATATAGACAAAACATGAACAATGGAAGGACCACCAAACCAAAGCTATCTCAAAAAAAGCTTCAATGTGAAGCATAGCACAAACAATTAATATATAATCTTTCATGTTGAATTTTTGTCGTGGTATTGTGTTATCTTAAAACTGATCTATCGCCAAACCAAAAAGGGAACAACAAACAATTAAAAGAAGCAGTACATGCTAGGTAAACTTTTAGTAACGGTATAGCATTTGATATAATGTCAATTCAGTCCAAAAAGAAAAAGAGAATCATTAATATATAATCCTTTAAATTATATGTGTGGTTCATGTGAAACTACAAACATTTTTTTCTATAAGCAAAATAAATTGAGAGTACAAGAGCTACTCTAACCCACCAATACAAGAGGTTTAATATTTCAAACTAATTGAAGACAACAAATGGGGTTTTGTCAAAAAAAAATAAAAATGGGGTTAAGCACCATCATATAAAGATTAATTGCATGTTTACAATTTTATCTTTGAATATGATGTTATTTGTAGCGCTGAGTTTTCCACAAACACCACACAATTGCAAAGCCAGATTATAAAGTCACCCCTCATTGATAACTTGCACTTAATCAAAGAGGCAAATTGACTAAAATGTTCTTTAATTTCGTTTTGCAATGATTTGATAACTCCAATTCACGTAAACACAACACCAAACCTTATGCAAGAATGTGCAAGATATAAATAAGTGGTTGATGGAATTGCAATTGTTCCGGCTTAAGTTGTTCTTTTTGGATTTTTAAATTGTTAGTATTTCAATTTCTAAAGTATATGTTGAAAAAGAATTTTTATTTATCGAAGTTGTTATTAGGTTGAGTCACGACCACGTAGTTCTCTTTAAAATGTTTCGTACCACTGCCTAAAAATGGTAGTATGTCACTCTACTATAGTATTGTGACCACTCAAATATAATGTTACTACCATTCTACTCCCTCTGTTTCAAAATACATGTCTAATTTTTGCAATGTGGATTATTCACTTGACTTACTTTGACCATATTTTTTAACTAATGTATAAATACAAATATTAGCATGTAAGATGTTGTTTGATTTGTCTCGACAAATATTTTCAAAATATTAAATTTTTATAATTTTTTACTTTAGATAATTAAAGATATTAACGGTTAAAATTGTGCATTGACATATGTGAAGTGGTTGACTTGGACATGTATTTTGAAACGGAGGGAGTAACATTTATTATCTCCAAATATTGATATGATATTTCAACCATTCAAATATGGTGCTACCACCATTATAACCTTAACTTCTCCAAGAATCGAAGAAGAATATATTTTGAATATCATTCTTAATTTCTGAAGGGACATCATTATCGAATGGATTATGCTCTTAAGACCATTCTTAATTCTGAAGGGATATTATATCTAGAAGAGTTTATGGTCTTAAGAACACTCTTAATTTTAAAGGGACAACAAAAAGGAGATGAAGATCCTCAACAGAAGCAGGAGAGGGAGACAGAGAAGAAAAGAATCGTGTATATATAGATACACCCCCACTATATAATCACTACTATTGTGTATGATCTATCCAACATGTTCTAACAATCCCCGCTTGAATTTTAAAAATAACTTCGAAAATAACGTCAACCGTTTCTATAAGATTGCTAATAAATAAAGGTGTCGTCTACAACTTGAACCTCTGTATTAAACTCTATCTCAGACATTGAACCCCCACACAACCTTTTCCAAATGTATATTCTAAATCCCGTGTGTTAATGGACATGCACGTTTATCCCGATTTGACGAGCTCTCTTGGTTTTCTTCCTCAAAATCCCATAAGAATTGGCCTCAGTTGAACATTTGTATAGGTTAGTCTATCGAGAGTACTCTTGTAGCTATGTACTCCACTCTGCATAAATTATATATCTTATTAAGAGTTTCTATTATCTCATCCTCTTGTCACTGAAGGAATCATGCTTCTCTAGTTTTATCATAACATGTTCTATCACTTCATGACTTGTTATTATCCTATTGGATGTTTTTAGGATTTTCTTTCTAGCTAATCCTTTCATTAAAGGAATTGTTAATTTATTATTTGTACGTACATGTTATACTTTAATCGTTTCTTTAGAGATTAGCTAGTTCTCTAATTGATATGTGTTCGTGCATTAATTATCGTCTCTTACCATTGTTGTAACGATTCTCAATTTTGTAATAGTTGCAGTACTATCACAAGAATTAACACGGTTGGCAACAATTTTTCCCACAAGGGGATCTCAACTAGCAAACATCTTATTAAATTACTTCTTCACTAGTTTTCTCTAGTAATCTCATCTTAGATTTCATTGTGGACCGAGTCAATATTTTTTTTTTCATTTCAAGAAACAACACCTCTAGTGATGCTCATTGTGTAGCCACTAGTCTCTTAGGAATCATATGAAAGAATGTCCATTTTGTATTATTTCACCATTCAAGTACAATATGATACTTCTCGTAATGTAATCTTAAAGTCATGGTTTTTTTTAAGGCATCTTATTACTCTTTCAATAACATGTAAAGATTCTTAATCGGTATACTAGTAAACTTGCACAAGAGTCCCACGACGTAGAAAATGTCGGGCATAATACAATCGGTGGCATGCCTGAGGCTTCCAATGATGCGCTTGCATATTTAGTTTTTCTAACACCGTCTTAAGTGTTATTTAAGAATTTCACTTAGATTATAAGGTGTGCTTACAAGTTTACTGTCAAAATAATTATATTTCCTTAAGATCTTATCAACATAGTGAGATTGATCCAAAGAAAATTTTCTTTTGTGATCTAGTAATCTTGATGCCAAGAATTACTTCAACTTCACATAGGTACTTCTTATCAATTTTGTTTCTAAACAATGATTTCACATAACTTACGACATGAATCTTTGAACCAAATATGAGCAAGTCGTGTACATGGAGACATATGATCATGCAAATGTTATTTCTAATTTCTAGTGAACACATTAGTCACTTTCATTCACTTTAAACTCATTTGATATCTTTAGCTTGTCAAATTTTCCATGTCATTGCTTAGGACTTTATTTTAGACCATACAAAGATTTATCTAACTTACTAACCTTGTTTTTTTGGTCATGAATCACAAAACCTTCAGGTTGTTCCGTATAGATTTCTTCTTCTAGTTCACCATTTAAAAGGGCAAATTTCATATCTATTTGGCATACTATCGAGTTATGAACAACGACTAAAGAAATTAGTACCCTTATGGATGTGACTTTAGGGGCCGATGAATAAGTGTTAAAGAAATCTATATTTTTCTTTTTGCCTAAAACATTTTTCTACAAGGTGAGCCTTGTATTTATCAACCAAACCATTCGTTTCTTTTTCAAAATCCAAATACAATTGATTGGTTTACAACCAGAAGGCAAGTCTACTTAGTGCCATGTTTTGTTAGACTCTAGAGAATCCATTTCATCGTTTATAGTTTCTTGCCACAATTCATCATATGTATAAACCATATAATAGGGTCCATACTCTTTAGCGATTCTTGCTTTCTTACATCTTTGAGGTTCTATAACATCTTGTTCAATATTTTCATCACTATTTCTGATTACTAAAATGTGATTAGATGTAATGTCCCCACTAGCTCTTAATTTAAAAAGGGAATTCATTTTGCCCCACTACTGCCCCCACTATTCTTTAATTTAAAGAGGTTATTTATTTTCATCGAATCGCCATACTTTTAAGTTTATGATCGTTTTAGCATCTAGGTCATAAAACATGTATGCTTTGATATTTATAACATACTCAACGAACACACAATCATAGGCTCTACTAACGAGTTTAACTCTTTGTGAGTCCGAAATATGAACATAGTCTAGACAACCTCGAGTTCAAAAATAAGACAAGTTGGGTTGTCTTTTCTTCAAAAATTTACAAGTGGAGATTTGTTCTTAGACTTCAGTACTTTACTTAACACATAACAACCGATTAAGAAAAGCTTTGTCACTGATGAGATATTGTACTGAAATTAAGTATGATTTAAACAATTAGCTCAGGAAAGGTTCTAATTGTTTTTCTTTTCAACTTTACCATTCGGTTTAGGATATTAATATGTAGTTGTTTCATGAATAATTTTGTACTCTTTATAAAACTCATTGAAAATGTGTGGATCATATTATCCTCTTAAAATCATTCTCAATTCTGAAGAGACAATACTATAATTTCATAAAAGATAAATAGAGACTAAAATAAATATAACATTATTGTAAGATTTTATGAAAATCTTGGAGGTAACCATGACCTCTATTGGTCCCTCTTCTAACTTCATCTCTAATGAATCTAGCCGAAATGACCAATCTATTACAACTTGCTCAAGCAAAATAATTTTAGTTGAGAGATGTGTCTACATTTAATGTGTGACAATGTTTAAAATAAGATTATATATGGTGGATAAAATCGGCGAAAAACCATTTAAATAGAAAATATCTTCTAAATTTGTTACAAAATATAAAATTTATTATATTCTTGTGGCATGATGGCCATCAACATGTAAACCTCCTGTCCTATTATTACCTTTTTTAGTACCTATATTTTGTATGATGTGTTAACCACATCTAGATTTATTCAATTAGACAGAGAGAGAATGAAAGCGAAAAGAAGGAGGAGATATATAGATAGATTATAGAGGTGGCAAATGAAATGGGCTCAACAAACCCAACTGGACTATAAATACAAATGGACCCACAAACCCTATCCATTTGAAAAATGTCGATTTTGACAATAATTTTGGATTAGAACAAAAACAATATAGCTATTTCCACCAATGAAACCAAATCTATTAATCTTCATATACATAATAACATGGCTACTTGACTAGCTGAGTTATATCCACCTCAGCAACGGTTCATAAAATTGCTGCTCAAAAAGAACAAAATTAAGTGCAAACAGTAGCATGGTATATGCATGGTGCTTGTATAGTTGTTGATTGATATCAAGTATATACATTCTTATCCAATCAAAGTGACGTAAAGACATTGCTCTTCTTAGAAACAAGTTATCCAATTGAAACTTTTCTTGCACAATGAAGGTTTTAAGGTCGTGTTAAAGTGTTCCAAGGATCAATCATTTTTTATAATAATTATTACATGATTTGATTTATCAATTATCATTCACTAGTTTTCATTAATACGAAACTTTGACTTGACATTTCAAAGGTTTTAGGTTTTACCTACCTAATTTTGAAGCTTTTGTCATATATGTTATTTATTATGAAAATTTACCTTTTCTTTTGTCTCTTTTATTTGTTCATATTTTCAATTTACCATATCTTGTTTTGTATGGTGAACTACATATAGTCTAAAATTCAGCTATTTCTAGAGGTAGAGGAATTATTTGTTTGAGTTTACTTTAAGTACATGTTGAAATAAATAAATGTATAGTGGGGTCCTTCATGATGGAAAATTGGAATCAAAGTCTATTATATTGCAAGGAACAATATGTGGGAAATTCAATCAAATCAAGGTAGTTAAAATATTGAAATTGTGATATCAAACTATCAATCATTCTAAGAGGATCATTTTGAATCACCTATTAGCAAGAACCTATGCATTATCCAGGTAGTTTAATTTTATATCACGCCACTTCAATATTTTTTTTAAAAAAAATCCTAAATTTCTAGATGTTACAGGTCATTACTCAAATCATATTTGGAAAAAAAGACATGAAGATTATCAGTTATTGAGTCATGTCCTTAGGAAATGATAAAGATTTTTTTCTGTACAAGTAGACAATTAGTTGTCACAATTGATCCCTAGTAGTGGCAGACCAATAACTGATTAATATGTGACTGCCAACCTTAACTTTAGGATCAATCTTGGAATTTATTTAGTTTTTAAATAATAAACTTGAATTTTTTTTAGCATCTTACTATGATTTGCTAATTGCTATATTATATGTGCATGTATAGATCACTATAAATTTGTATAGCAGATAGGGACGAACTATTTTCACCTTTTTGCATATAAGAGGATTTGAGGGTGAAAGAAGGAATTTGCTGATGTGTCTTGAGTGAATAACCCCAAAAAAATATGTAGCACTAGCTATAAAAGCAAAACCTATAGTCTAATTGCGTTTTAATCAAGTATCAATGCTTCCTGCCCAACATTTGCATATATAAACAAACAACTCAATAAAGCACAAATAAACAAAAACCCTAAATAGGTAGTATTTAGTTTTTTTTTTTTTAAACAAGGTATCATTCACGTGCAATTGTTCATAAACAAAGTACTATTTAAAAAAAAATTGAAATAAAAAATACAAAACGGTTTCGGAGGTTGAACTAATTTTTATACACAACTGTTTCCAATAGGTTGCACTCCAAAATCAGTAAAGAAAAATTGCTAATTAGAATCAGTAATTTGTAGTAACAAAACTCTTGTTCGACCGATGAATATGAGACTTTTTTTTGTTCATTTGGTCTCTTGGATTATTCACAACCATATCAAAATTTTGAAATTGCCTCATTCGGTTTCTAACACCTGATTGCTTTTTGCTGAGTGTTGGGATCAGAACAATTCTTAGATCCAGTTACGTTTGGTTCGGTAGTTTTGAACCGAAGAAAATCAGAAGTTAGGACTCGATCAGTTCCTACATCAGAATTAGAGAGCATTGTCAAAGCTAGGTGATAACCAAAATTTTCAACAATATAAATCAACAAGGAAAATAATGCTATTTCTCTAGAAAAATAGCATCAAGAATTTTTCCAGAAACAGTTGGCAAGTTTTAATTGCATGATTTATTTGTTCACTTCCTATTTTTCAGCCACACCTCCTTGAATTGTAGCAAATAGTGCATTGTGATTGGCTGCTCTTTATTCTTGAAAAATTCTTGATGTTATTTTTCTAGAGATATAACATTGCTCAATCAACAAACACTAATATTTTCAACATTAATCGAAATTCATCACTCGTAATTCAACAAAAATTCAACATAACTAGAGATATAGCAATAGAACAAAAGGGGCACAAATTGACAACATAAACAAAAATGACAAAACAATTTAAGCAACCTAAATAAAACTTTGCGACATTTTGTACACTTGCATTTGGAACGAACCCACAAATATAGCACTCCAACTTTGGTAACCATCGTTGAAAACATGGAGTGTATGTCACAATCATCTTTAAGAATATTTGAATAGTAAATTAAAAGCTTAAATGCACTTTTGGTCTCTCTATTTTAACTTATCAAGAATTTTAATCCCTCGTTTCTAAAGCTACTATTTTGGTCTCCCTATTACACATTTTTTGGGTTTTTTTTTAAGAGAGGTGCTAAATGGTACGGAATTCTTTTGTACGAAATTTGACGAACTTCATACATGCAGCATATCTTCTCATTTATTTTACAAGAAAAAATTGGGAGATTAAATTAAACAAACAATAACACTAGTTTAAAAATAATAACAAAAATACAGCACCCTTTTGTAGAAATAATATAGTGATCATGTCTAATACCAGGTGGCATTTAGCATGGGAAAGGGAAGTTGTTTCCTACGATGGGAAAGCTATTTTTTACCACTTGATTAAATAGGAACATTGATTCAATCATAGACTACCCACACCATATCTTGTTTACATTGTCTTCAACCTCATGGGATTGAAACTAATTAACTCCACCATTTTCTTTACTGCTCAGTCATAGAAACAACACAAATTCATACTAGATTTTTTTTCCTCTCCAAATTGTTTCTAAAATAAGACTTATTCAAACCAATTATTTATTTATTTATCAACATCTAACTTAAAAGAAAAACAAGCATCAAAATCAAAATTACTCAGAAGCAGATTTGGGTATCAAAGATAAGTAGAGTTTGAAGAAAAACAAATTATTTATTTATTTATTAACATCTAGTTCAAAGAACCTTCATCGGAGAGCCACCGCACACCACCGCGGGAGAGTTTCCGGTCACGTCCAGGAGTAAAGTTATGGTTGCCGAACCAGGTCTAAGTTTTGAATATGTGATGATGAAGGAAAAGTAGAACCAGATCTAGTTTTTTTTTTATGTGTGATGGTGCCGAATTTACATATAGAAATGATAAAAAAAAAAAAAAAAATATTGGTTTCTTGATTACACATGACTCTTGTAGATGTGTTTTCTATATTTGGGAAGATTTATTGGAGTTTGATTCATCAATATTATTGGTACAGATGCTTATAAGTTTGTTGATGGCGACAACATAGTCCCTCCTTACATCCAAAACTCAACTCAGTTTGTCCAAATTTGAGTAGTAAATTTGTGTTCTTTGAATTGAAAAGTAAGACTGAGATGGAAGATGAACAATATGGTGGTGGAATGGAGGAGAAAGAATGCTGATGGATTATATAGTGTAGATAAACCATCATAAAATTTGTATTCCACTCTAATCTAACCGTCCAAAAATACTTTCCCATAATGGGAAACAACTTTGCTTTCCCATACTAAACCCCACCCTAATACCATGGACGATAAAGTCCACTAGATTTGCAATAAAAGGTGTCAAGAGCAGGGGTGGGCGTCGGTTCGGGTAGGGTCAGGTTCGGGTCCAAACCTCAAAACCGAACAAACCCACGGGTTATAAACAAAGACCCTATTGAACCCAATTTTTGAATCGGGTTGATCGGGTACGGGTAGTTCGGGTTCGGGTTGAAACAGGTCGGGTAACCAGGTTGGTGAAAGATGAAGAAAACTCAACAAATATCATAAAATCAAAACGTAAATCCAAAAGAAAAGAAAAGAAAAAAGAAGAATGAAATTATATATACAATAACAACACAGCAACCACACTACACTATATATTTTAACTGATATCCACAACTAGTTTTTTTCAACAACACCATCATCCAATCACAACCAGTACATGGCCAGCCAACAACAACAAACAATCACAAACAACAACCAATTATTTTCTTCTACCTATGGCCAGCCATACTGTGCGAATCACATGAGTGAATCTAAGCCAAACTTGTTTGTAAGTAACTTAAAAAAAAAGAAACAGATCTTGTGATTGAACTTGAATGTGAATGAGATGAAGAGAATAAAAGCAGTGCTGCCCAGAAAGTGAGATGAGAAGATAATGTAAAATTAGGGTTAAGGGGAATATGAATGAGTGAGATGAAATGGGTTTGGGCTGGGTTAAAAAACATCATTTTTTTTGTTTTGGGCCTAGTGAAAAAGAAGCATGGAAAAACTAATAATAATAATAGTAGTAGTAGTAATAATAATAATAAATAATAATAATGGTTAATGTGGGTTAGTCGGGTTCGTTCGGGTTCTAATGGGTTCAAAATGAGCATCCGAACCGAATGTACCCATAATAACCCGTAAAATTCACCCGTCTAACCCGTGACCCGTTTTAACCCGAACCGAATGTGTAAATTTACATCGGGTTAATTCGGGTTGACCCGTGTTTGTCCACCCTTAGTCAAAAGATCAACTTAATTACTTCTTCGAAAATTTGTATGCACCGTATTCACACCATTCAACATTATTCTTTTTTTAATCCCCATCAGTTTTGGTGATTCATCACTCTTATTAATGATGTGTGTTGCTTCTCTTATTTTCCAGGTCATTTATAATAATTAATTTACATATATAAGAAAAAGTAATTGATTAATTATTAAAAATAAATAAAATAATTAAAATATAAAAAAGGAAAGGAATTAGATTGAGGAACTAGGAACCCTAATTGCTAAAATCCTCAATCTTCATTCATACTTAAATGTCATTTATGATCAATTCATTTAACTATTTTGGATCATTTATGAATAAAGATTAACTATTTATTTTGTGTATAGATAACAATTTCATAAAAATTTTAAGGGAAATGTTAACCGTTGCATCTTGAAACCTAAATGAGCGGCATAATCTTCTTAAAATTTTTAACTTTGTTGCATCCTCCACTCATATTTGAAACTGAGACTTTAGTTAATTAAGTTAAAAAAATACATGTATCATCTCATCTAAACATTTTTTTAGTATAATTTATACAATCTAGTCCTGCCTTGGTGTGATTTTATGACGGTAGACAGTTCATTTTCGATTTAAATACGATAGACAAACATAAATGAAAATCAGCTTATTTAACTGCAACTTTGAATTATTCTGGTTAGTGAAATACATATCACACAAATATTAACAACAATTGAGACAATTCTCAAAGATAAAACATTAACAAAAAAAAAACCAAGACACATTAGATTTTGCATGATTCAAGAATAAACCAACCAAGAATCACAAACAGCCAAGCAAACCTCTTCAAGTTGTTGAAGAAGATGGGTCACAGGGTTTAAAAGAAGGTTGTTTTTATGTCGTGAAAACATGTATCTCTGTCCTTTTAACATTTTTTTTTCCAATGAAAAACGTTCTTGTTTGATACCTATAAGAAAAAAAGTATGAAGTTCACATGAGATGAGAGGCAATGTCTTACACTTGAAACCTCTAATGTTTCCTTTAATAGTTCTCAAGTTTCTCTAAATTGAAGCAGAAACTGAATATCTGTAGGATTTTACATTTCTGTATATAACAATGTATATATAACCTGCTATGAACTTGTTTCCTTACTGGTATTTAACAAAGCCACATTATCAACTGCTTTAAATTTAAGCCTAATAGTTTTCTAAATACTAACTGGATTTGTAATTTTTCTATGCAGGCCATCACTCAATGGTTTTCTACAATGTTCAACAGATATAGATGGGAGTGTGAGTTTTCTTGTAAGATGATAAGCTTAACTTCTTTGACACCTTTTTAGAGAACCTTTTGTGAGCAGAAGACCGATGACTTTTAAGGCCACTTTTCGTTTGAAGGCTTTCGTTGTGACAGAATTTTCCAGAATTTATTTTTTCATAGTAATTTAAGTTTTGTTCTTGACCTAAGGCAAATCGAGTTACAAGCTGTCAGATTTTTGCCTTATTTGCACATTCAAGACAATCGTGATCGTTGGATTGAGACCAGACAATCTAGATACCGATACATATTTTGATTTTTCTTTTATCAAGTTTGAAATCTAGACACCCGATATCGATCAAAAGATCATGATTGTCATGACTCATGAATGAGAGAGTGCATCAAAAAGCTGACTGCAATAAAGTCAATCATAGTCTGACCTAAGGAGCGAAACTTTGCTGCAACTTCAGCACCATTCAGTACTTACTACTTAAGGTGGCTAGATGATTTGAACCTTAAAGTTTTGTTATGTGTTTAGTCTAGCTTCCATGCTTTGAACCATTTTAAACTGTTTACACTATCCACTGTTACATATTTAGTACTTACATTGTCAATCAAGCATTCTGAAGGCTCATGTAAAGGAAAGTGCAAGGAGTATTACATGTACTAAACCTGCAATTAGTGTTCACATTTGGCTATATAGGCTGCTTTGTGTTTCTCCTAGGTAGTATCTTACAATTTATGTTGTATAACATGTCAATTTATGTTGTATCTTACAATTCTACTGAATATCTCATCACATCTAAACAAGTTGCAGCTATAAAATCTCATAAGTTTCATTGACAAAGCAATCAAATTGCCTAAACAGACACAGTTAATTGACTTGGAACGTACCAAAAATTAAGTGACAAACATAGCAAACACATTGCATACATATCACAAGTATTAAAGTTGAGATTGAGACTATTACTTATTTCATTACATCACCACTAGAAAGAGAGTAACTAGTGAATAAAACAAGTAAAATTAAACAAATACTTCTATCTCTTATACTTGAAAATCAATATAGTGTGGCCAATATTGACAAGGGAATTTGCATATGAATAACTTGATAAAAGTATGATGGTAATAAAATGCTATCATAATAACTAGATCATAAACCTCTCAAGATTAACGCTTTAAGCTTAAAATCATAAACTGTAAAACCTCTGGGATGAAAGCTTTAAGCTTAGACTACAAAAACAACTATTTTTTTCATTCCTTCAATCGGCGAAGATTTTTCTTGTAAATTTTGATGTCACAAATACTTCCTTTTCCTTTAACATCAATATCATCAATCACTCCTGTAGTTAAATCAAAACAAACTAGTTTGGATTTATCATCTTTTTTCTTGAATAATATATTGCCTTTCTTCCCCGCTACGATAGGATACAAAATGGAAGACAAAGGTCCAACGTCGAAGAGTCTAGTCCATGATTCTTTGACACCAATTTCACCCAAAATTGATATGCTGAAAGACGTTGACCCTCTATAATATAAGATTATAGCAACTGACCCATTTAACACAACCAAACAAACATCACCATTCATGTCTAAGGGTGTCGTGAAAAACACTTCATTGCTCAAGTTGAATGACACAACATCAGTTTCATCATCTATCGTCCGCAACCAATGGCACACTCCATCCAAGTACACCTCATAACCCAACCTGATGTGGTAAGAAATTGGTTTATCAACATCGAGTTTTCTCTAAGAGTGACTTTTTAGACTATATATCTCATAAAAGGGGGCAGTCTTACACATATTTTTCCGATAATGCACAAACCGGATGACCTTGTAGTCATCACTGACATAGTCATAACCAAACCCATAAAGAATATAAGTAATGGCGCCATTAGCAGGTATGGCATAAACTTCGTTGGTAGCTGGGTTCCACAACAGTATCTCTGAAGGATTAGTCCAGTCATAGATACAAAGAATGTCATTAATAGCAGAACACAAAATACTAATATGATCAAAAAGGTCAAATGGAGGCTGATCCAATTTGATCTCTTTCTCAAATTTCTCACCTGTAAGGAAAGACAACTTCTTCATTGAATCCATAAACCACTGAAAGATGTGACAAGTGTCGTCATCATCATACCGTGAATGAGATTTGGAAACAAGATTGTTGCGCAACATGTTCATGAAAATAGGGTTTTCAAATAAACGAGACCATGATTTGCGAACACAAGCAAAGCGTTTAAGAGGTTTAATAGGGAATTTATAGAGAATAAAGAAAACAATATCATCGGGTATATAAGTACCACTAACCTTCTCAAATGTTGGAGGAGACATAGAAGGAGTTTTTAAACCTGCCATGACGTGAATGAATGTTCTGTGCAAAGGAAATGGAAAGTGACTCGTGGATAGAGTGGAAATAGGGCTTGAAAACAGGGCAAAAGTTATGGTGCATAAGACATTTCCTTATGCATCGTGTATAAACACTTCTCAACCATCAGATCTAGTGTACACGTGTAATAATCCTAGGTTGCTTTTGATTATGTCCAAAATAAAAGAACTCAGTTTAGTTTTTTAATGTTGTTTCTAACATTACTATTGCACCTCCCCACATTATCACAACAGCACAAAGTACACCTCACCCACAGAAGCATGAAAATATCAATTCTTCTTCTTCTTCTTAAACATCGCAGAACATAGAAAAACCCAAAGAAAAAAAGCTTAACATACTCTCCTATGATTGTTCAGGTGAAGATTCATTTTAAGCACCAATTCTTCTTCTTCTTCTTTCATTCGATTAGTTGATAATTTCAACAATGGTAGTTTTAGACTTTGATTTAAGTGTTGTTGAATCAAGCATAACCAATTAGATCTGACATAGATTTAGATTCCTGACAGAAAAAAGGTAAGATTTTACATTGATATGTTATGTATCAACATATATGAAACAGAAATGTTGTCTTTAAATTTATTGCAATTTGCATCCCACACGTCCCTGTAACTTGGAGAAAAGAAAATCAAGGCTTAAACCAAATTGAAGGAACTACAGGGTAAATAAATAAAGGCTTAAATAAAATTGAAGTTGGGTGAAGAAGAAGTGGACATAGTCTTAGTGTTGGTGATGAAATCTCGACATTCCTTTCCTCCTTCAAAACTGTTGGAAACCATTAAGTACATCTAATGGTTTTCAACAGCAAAATGGTTTTGGCATTCCGGTACGGTGATGATGGCGGTGATGATGATGAACGAGGATGTTGATGATGAGATTGAAGATTCTGGAAATCATTTCCACAGCAAAATGGGTTTGGAAACCATTTCCTTTAGAGGTGTAGGAAACAATTATGTTGGGATTTATGCACGGTGCATAAGGATTTCCTTATGCACCATAACCACTTTTGGCAGCTATACTTTGCAATATAGCCTTTTCTTTTTAAGACTTTGAAAATATAGTTTTTTTTTGGGCTTTCCCACCGGTTTCCGACCCACCAAAGGTGGGCGACTAATCCGACTCGTGGGTAGAGGCATGTGCACTGGCCAAGTGTTGTTCCCCCTGGGAATCGAACTCGGCATTCTCATGATACGTCCTTGGAAGGAGCTCCTTGCCACTGGAGCCCAAGCAACTTGGTTACTTTGAAATATAGCTTTGTTATAGACGAATTTGGGATCCGAGTCGACAATTCTCTTCTGCTCTGTTCTGCATTGATATCAGTCATCCATCCACATTTTTTTTCTCTTCTATACTGTTATTATTAAATGTTTTCTTTATGATGTCACAACCACCACTGGATAAGGAACGGGAGAGAGGGCTGAATAGAAGGAACAGACCAAGATCAGCTACCTTAGATTTGTTGAAGGATATAATTGAAATAATGAAAAATTTAACCCAAAATCTTTTATCTCTTTATAAAGTATATATATATATATATATAAATATATATATATAGACAGGATCCGTTGACACCAGATGTCAACGAATTCGTTAACACCAAATCATATCCGTTGATTTTAATTGATCCAAAGACTGATATTTGTTTACTTAAGACTACCATGTACCATATCTTATTGTGATTTTCATTTCCTAATTTGTTCTACCGGTTTCTCTCTCTAATTACTCATGATTTCAAATCCATTAAATAATTTTGTTTTGAATATGCAGCAAACATTTTTTCTACTTCGTTTCTTCTTTTCATGAAAATAATTTTGCTGCACTTTCATCTAATTACTCGTTCAAACATTTCACCATAGATTAATTGAATCAAAGATTAAAATATAAAAATATTTAACCTAATATCATATTTCAATTACAAATCAATTATTTGTCTACAATCACACACATTATTTTGACTCATGTTTTGTATATCATATCTTCTCATTATCGATAAAACTTAAATTAAGTCATTGAATCGAAATGGTAGAATTTCGCGCCACATAATAATACAATTCATAATTTTATCTGCAATGGATTTATGTCTACCATATCACCAATCGAAAATAGTAATTGTTGGATGCATTTTTTTGGAATTTTCATAAAAGAAGAAACGAAGTAGAAGAATTTTTTTTGAAGAAATTTTTGCTGCACATTCAAAACAAATTATTTAATGGAGTTGAATATACCGGTAATTAGAGAGAGAATCCGGTAAAACAAATTAGGAAATGAAAATCACAACAAGATAGGGTACCTTTTAAGTAAACAAATATCAGTCTTTAGATCAAATAAAATCAACGGATGTGATTTGGTGTGAACGAATTCGTTGACACCTGGTGTTAATGGATCCCGACTCATATATATATATATATATATATATATATATATATATATATATAAAGAGAACCAATTGCACTTTTATCCATGTGCTTTTTTGTTCATTCAATTTATTTATTTTTAATACCGGGTATCCTCCGCGCGCAACTGCAGAGACTAATCCTTCGAGCATTGTGGGATTCAAATGGGCAGCAAGTTCTCCCTAAGAGTTTTAACGTTGCTGCATATCCAAGGCTGGATTAGAACCCAGGACATTGGTTAAGCTAGAAATGACCCGTTCCATCTCATCTAAGCGCTCTTAGGTTTTTGTTCATTTAATTTAAGAAAGGTAGTTTTTTTATATCGTCCTTATATATTTGGTACAAATACAAACTGATTTAAATATTTGGTATAAATATGTGTCCTTATATATTTGGTATAAATATGAACTGATTTAAATAAGCAATCTGATTTATGTTTAATGGACTAACAAATTAATATATCAATGATATTGAACTCTTTTTGGATATTTAACATGATATTTTTTGGAATTTGATTGTATATATTACATCGTATTTCATTTTTAATAAATTAAAAATTACTAAAAAATTTAACAAATTTATAATTTAGTCCGCTATGCAAAAAATTTCACTATCAATTATACTTTTAAACAAATTTAGCTATAAAAATTTATATTGTTGTTGTCATTCAAAAAGATAAGAATTTATATTATATTCACAATATTATTAGTGTCAATGAAAAATATAAGACCAAAAAATGCATCATTTAATTCATGAGAAAAATAAATATGAACAATTTAGTATGCACCTTGTTTACACTTTGTTTAGTTGATAAAGAAAAGAAGAATGAAATAAAATAAAGTGAATATAAGAGAAAATGAAAAGAAGATAAGATGATTATTAAGTAGTTTGATATGAGAAAAAATAAAAAGTAAACGTGATAGGCAAGGAATATGTGAATTTACAAAATAACATAAATACCTTGTCAATAATTAGATAGGCTAAAGAGAAAGTTTAAATAAGTCGTTGGTTCATATGAATATATCATTTTTTTTTTTCTCTTTAAAAAATTTCTTTAAACGATGGTCTATAAAACATTTTCCATCAGTAAATTTGGTCCTCGTCGATAAAATAAGTTAATGTCTCACAATGTATAAAGGGATTAAACATGAAAGATTATATATTTATAATGATAAAAAAAAAATCAATTTTTTAGTAAAAAATGGTTTTTCAAATAAGTTAGCATTAAAAATACTCTCTCTTCTTCTTCTCTTTTGAGCCGTTACCAAAATCCTAATTTCTTTTCTTTCATCCATCCATCAAAGAAGGGTGATTTAGGGTCAATTTTCACATCTATTTCATTTTTTATTTCGTGATTTCGTAGTCTTAAAGCGGCGTTGTTTTGTTCGTCGTATTTGTGCGGCGCTGTTTGTCTTTCTTGTTTCGTTCAGATATTTGTTTGGTCCGGATTGTCATATCAGCTTAGATACAGTGCAGATTCAATCAATGAATTTGGTGTCGTCAACGTTGCAGATCCGGAGACATGGGTATTCCGAAGACTTGAATATAGTCATAAGTGCAGGCTTTTGTACTTTGTCGTATTATGCTGTTAATATGGATGTTGTGAGTTTGTTCGCAAATTCATCATTTTTGTTTTTAGCGAATTTGCATTGTATCGATGTACTCTATCAATTTGAATGATAAATATCATTTATTTTTATCAACAAAAAAAAACTTATTTCGACATAAATTTTGGTTTCTATAAATATATTTTATTTAAAAGGAAAATATATTTTCATTTTTAGTCTCTATAGTAAGTGACGATATTAAATTAAAAGCTCTCTCTTTCCCTTTTTTCTTTTGTGAGCCATCATCAAAACCGTAATTTCTTCTCCTTCATTGACCAAAGAGAGGTGATTCAGGGTCAATTTTGTCCCAAAATCACCCCTCTAACTCGTTTTTCTATTTCCATTTTATTGAAATAAGTCATTTTCACATCTATTTCGTTTTTTCTTTCTTGATTTCGTCGTCTTAGTGCGACCTTGTTTTGTTTGTCATCTTTGTGCGACGTTGTTTGTCTTTCTTGTTTCGTTCAGGTATTTGTTCGTTTCAGATTGTCATATCAGCTTCGATCCAGTGTAGATCAAATCAACTTTAGAGTGGTCAACGTTGCAGATCCGGAGACTTGGGTATTTCGGAGACTTAAATATAGTCATATGTGTAGGTTTTAGTACTTTGCCATTTTATGCTATTAACATGAATGTTGTTTTTAGCGAATTTTTATTGTATTGATGTACTCTATCAGTTTGAATGAATGAATATCGTTTATTTTTGTCAAAAAAAATGACTATATTAAAAGTCTTGTTTTTGTAGAGATCTTCCATAATCAGCTGGGATAGGATTTTGTTGTTGACATGTTTAGCTGGGCAGAGAACGTTCTCAGAATGTTATGCCACTTTTCCATCCTTTAGTTTGTCTTTCCTTTGTTTATAATTATTTGTACATGTCTAATATTTAAATACACTCAAGAGATAAGTTAAATAACAAACTCATAAAATATGATTTAAATGTTTTGTTATTATTAAATCCTTAAAGGAAGGATTTTTAGATTTTATCTCAAAATAGTGGGGGCCATTGTTTGTAGAAAGGTTTTAGAGAGAATAAATAATTGATATATCTATAGGACCAAAATCTTATTTAACCCTAAAAATAAGTATTTCATTAAAATCAACACAAAATTACAAAATATATATGAAAAAAATTGAATAAAATCTGAAATATATTTCTTCAAAATCAAAGAAAAAAATTCAATTTGATAAATCATGAATATTAATTGGAAATAAATATTCTTATGCATTTCACAAATATTAAAAACAAGTAAAGGAACATGCATGTATACTTCCCTTGCAGCTATGGCCTTTGCATCATATGAACATTTTCTCTCCAAAAAAAAAAAAAACAAGCAAAAGTAAGAAAGTTTGAAAATATTATGCATTTACAATCTATATAGGACTAATATTTGTAAAAATATAATGTTATAGATAAAAATAAAACCAAAAAAAAATATCAATCACGTATTATATCATTCATTAACTAATATTGAGTGTAGGCTCATTTAATTGTTAATCATCTATTTATTTATTATATTTATATACAAACGAATTAGTTTTATAGTGGTTGTGTTTCAAGGTGAGTAGTTAAGTTTCACATCGTTTATGAATGAGTAAAATCTTGGATATATAAAAGGGAGGTGATTCAGTTATAATGTCTTAAGATTTTGAGTGAAGATGTGGTGTCTTCCTTCTCTCTTGTGGTCATGGAGCATTGGCTCTTTGTTGATCCGGTGATCCTGAAACTCTAACTTTTGAATAATTCACTCTCATACTCTTGTTGTATTCTTACTCTCTCTTTTTTTTCTATTGTTTTTGATCAATAGAAAAGGATGAGAAGAAAATTATCTCAAAAGTTGTTACAAAATAGTTGTGATCATTGTTCTTTGATGACAATAGAAAATTCATTTTTGATTTAAATGTGATACATAAACATAGATGAAAATGATTATTTGAAATTTTGAATGCAACTTTGTATCATTTTGACTGTTGAAACACAAATATCAACAAAATTGTTGAAACAACTTTTAATGATCAAATATTCAATTTATACATTGTTCCAAAAATATATTCAAATCATACACTGATCGATCATAAAAACCAAGATATAATAGCATCATAATAATCTATACATATTAGATTTTGCAAGACTCAAGAATAAACCAACCAAGATTAATTCACAACCAAACAAGTAAAAATCTCTTCAAGTTGTTGAAGAAGAAGGTGAGCCAGTAGGTTTAAAAGCAGCTTGTTCAGCACAAGAGAGAATTTCATTAGGCCCTGCCTCTTCTCTACCAACTCCTAATAAATCAAGGTAATAAAGATAATGAGAAATTATGTTGTTCATTGCTTCATTATCAGTACCTTGGTCACAAACTTGATCACCATATAAAACATTAATTGTGGCACCAAATCCAGGTACCCTTTTGGACAATGTGTCATTTTTTGTTGGTTTCCAATTTCCAACAAAAACATCATGTGGTGAAGGTATGTGTTTTTCTGGTGGTGTCATCCATTTCCATAGTGCTGCTTGGAAGGCCAATGTTGCATTTTGTTCTATGTATTCTGGATGGTTTAATAGATCCACTTTCAAGGCTTCTCCAATTTTTCCATAGTTGTAATTCCTGTTATTAAAGGCATCAAGAAAGATAACATAAGGATTTTTTTTCATCATAAATACGTAAAATCTTGGTAAATATACTTCTTTTATAGACGATTCGAAACAACGAGTCTCAGTGGAACGTGGCAGCAAGATCATGCAAAATATGAAATATTTCAAGAAAACTCATATGAATACCAATAAATCGGTATGGCGCCACGGCCATAGTATGCTGCACCAGGACTGCATGGATAGGTTAATTTGTAGTAGTCATCACAATAGAATTTATCAGGACTCAATTCCTTGTTGTAGCATAAGCCCCATGCAAAGGGTCCCCCAGTTGCCACCCCATAACCACCTGAAACAATATTTCAAAAAACTATTACCAGAAAATTTGATCATCTTAAATAAAATTTTCCAGCCACCTAAAAATCTAAACAACATCTTAGATGGAATGGTAAATAGTCCTTAATTTCTCCTACATAATTCATTATTTTTCCTTCATAAACAAACCAAATTTGGTGAGTCCTTAGTAACAAAATTGAAATTTCAAGTTGTGAGGTCAATATTTCAAGTTGTGTATATAAGTTCTAACAAATCCGACTATATCTCTCACTTAAAATGTCAAATATCATGCAACTAAGAGTCATAGCTCAACAAAAAAACATAAGATCAAGCAATTATAGATCATGTTATAAAATTAATGTCATATCATAAAACCAAACAATTATTTTATTTTTGAATTAGGACTTACAAGAGGTCTTGCTTCCAACATGACCAAGGAAAGCAGCAACCTCTTTCTGACCACCATGCTTTCCACCAGAAGTACCAAATCCAAGAGGCTGATAAAGTGCAGCCGCGGTAATAAAAGAACGATAGTCCCAAAATCCAGAAGCATGTGCCACTGGATCATTCCTTTTTGAGAACAAATTCTCAAATTGGTATGTTTGGAAATAATCAGATATAGTTTCATTGCAACAATACACTGACCAACCTTTACATTCCCACCCTTTGTCACATAGTTTCTTTCCCTTCACTGTTTTCACCAATGGCTTCACTGATGTTTGTGCATTTCCTATCACTGATATTGATGCAATGGTTAACAGAAAAAATGTCCATTTGGAATTCATTTTTTCTTGAATCAATGAATCATGTTATGTATGCTGCTTTTGAAAGATATTTATGTGATTTAAAAGAGAGTTCTAGAGAGTGTGTATGTGATGTTAAGTGAAAAGGATGGAAAGTGAGATTTTAACTTGTTAGGAGGAATTGATTTTCAGAGTTGGATTAGGTAGAGCTTTTGCTTCTATTCTCATACATGTTTTGAGTAGAAGGGAAGTAAACAAACACTTGGCTTTTTTATAAGTGGAAATAAATACGAGTAAATGCCCTAATTGATACTTGAGATTGTAGTATTATATCAATTTAGTCCCCATAGTATTGATATTTCAAAATGATTCTTGAAACTGCAAGTTGTCCCTTGAATTATGTTTGCAAGTATTAGAATGAAATGAAGTTAGTAGATGAATTTGAAATTTAGTTCATAATATCATAAATGCATTTGATAACCGATTCAGAGGAACTAACTCTATTATCATTTTACAATTCAACAATTATTTTGAAATATTCAGAATGTAAAAGAGTAATTTGATACACTCCCACAAAAATATTCTTTGTTATTGCAATTGTTATTCACCAGCATTTACACGCAGTTTGGCCCAAATTTCCTGATTTGAAAATTGTTTTTTTCACATTGAAAACTTCTTAAACACACATGAAAATTACGCAACTGCCCCCAACGGCAATTAATTACGGTCGAAAAAAAACGGTGGTAGTTAACTACCGTTCGATTTCCATCGATAGTTAACTACCGTTGCGACCTGAAATTAAATCAGAACTAACCAAAACACTAAAACTCTTTACCAAAATCACCCAAGTACATTTTGACTACTATGTAACACTATGACATATTCGCACTTATGAATTTTATTACATTTTGGTATTTATCTAATTTAGCGTGTTAACTTTTTCTAATTTAATGTGTTAAATTTCTTTTTTTTTTGTTTTATAATTTAATTGAAAGAATTTATGTTTTAAGAAAATATTGTGTTATAAAAATTTCAAACTTTAAATTTACCGTACAAATTTGAGTTTACTGAAACAAATTTGTATGTCGTTAAATTTTATTAATTAAACTTTGCAAAATTTTCTAACTCCTAAAATTAATTAAATTTTATTAATGTGTGTTTAAGAAAAAACAAAGGTGAAAAAAGCAATTTTCAAATGTTGAAAATGTTGCAGCCACTACACAACTGCAGCTAACTACCGTTGAAACTAACGATATTTAACTATCATTGAGACCAACGGTAATTAACTACCGTTGAGGCTAACAGTAGTTAACTCTAATCGGATTGGCATTTGCATCATTTCAATGTGTTTTTAAGAAAAATTGTATGTTAGAAAAGCAATTTTCTTCTGATTTTGCCTATTTTGGGTTTTTTTTTATTTGAAGCCCATAGTTTTTTGAGACAAACGAAAATAATTTGGACTTAAAAGGGAAATGTTTGGAATTTGGATTAAGCTTTTAAAAGGGGGCATTCCTTCCTCTAAATTGCGAATGTTTACCTATAGTTTTCCTAAATTAAGAAGTATATGAAAAGTATACAGCTACCATAACTGGTATTTCGATAGATCTATCATAACTGATTGAAAAATTAGAAGAGAGTTTCAAGTATTTCATAGTTTTTTTTTCATATAGGTTCCCTACATTAGAGGTAATCTTATTTGAGACACTATCAGAATCTAAATATGAACACCTCTTCTAACCAGATTTAAACTTTAGATACGATAATATAAATACTTTGATACCACTATAAGCAATAAGCCTACTTCACAACTCTGTCAAGTTTGCCTCTTGAAGAAGTTTTTGTATGGCCTAAAGCAGGCCAGCCAATAATGGTTTACTTGACTATCCTCTACCCATATCTCTTGGATATTTACAATCACCTCTGAAGCACGGATACAGACACGAACACTAGACACAACGCTTATAATTTAAAAAAATCACATAATTTAATATAGTTGTAAGTGTCGGTGTTGTGTCGGTGTCGGATATCGACGCGTGTTCGACACCAAGACATTGAGGATTATCCATGCTTCGTAGGCAATCACCATGTGATCAATTCACTTTTTACTTGTTGTTGTAAACTTGACCATCCTCGCGTGCTATGGCTTAACTTAAATAATAGTTGATTTTGAGATGACAAAATCAAATTTCGTAAATACAACATTCATGAATCTAAGAGACATTTCTTTCAAAAAAAAATGAATCCAAGAGACATAATATTAATATGCATGACCTTTTAAAACTTGGTCTTTCCAGCAAAAAGGTCATCACAAGGCACATCCAAAGGATTTTTGTCTGCCATTACCCTAAAGTCACAAGTTTTTTGTTTCACGCTGATTGGACGGAAAGAAGTAGAAGTGTAGAACATTGAAAGCTTGGGCCCTTGGGATGGGAATATATTTTTTCTTTTTTAATTATTTTGCAAAATGGATTTTAAGAATTACGTTTTACAAATAGGACTCTTTTAAAAACCAGTTTTGTCTTTCAGAATTGAGATTGAGAATCTCGGCTGAAGACCAAAAACATTATCACTTTTTTTTTCTTTCAATTATCAGTTGATTAACTTTTTTATTTTTTACAATTGATATGTTTTATGAAATAGTTACAATCATTGTGAGACAGATGAATGAGTATAATATAGTTATTGAAGAACTAATAGCAAAAATTAATTGATTTATAGTTATGAAGGTTTTTTTGAAAGGAAATTTCATACACTATTATCAAGTGGTTCCCACAATATCAACATAATGTCATATATTTATGCAACTCACATATTTTGCTCTATTAGTAAAAAAAAAAAAAAAAAAAAAAAAAAAAAAAAAAAAAAACAACTATGAAACATGGATATTTCAACCATGGAGACTTTGCATCTATAGTCTCTATGATCACATTATGTAGTAAAAAGAATCAACCAACACTTAAAAGCTCATCTAACTCAGATATGCACATCCTTTGATTGCGAGCCTCTGACAATTAACACATTTGGATTATCTAGTTGCTCAACATTCTCTAGTGAATTAATTATTCTCTTACAAGCTTGAAGATCAACTAGAAAATTATCAAAGACTACAGAATGCTCTCTCTCTCAACATTTTCATATATATATATATATATATATATATATATATATATATATATATGAAAACCTTGAAAATACCCTAGAAGAATTATCAAAGACCAGAAGAAAGGAACTCCTCTCTCCTAACTCTCAAATAGTAAAATACAACCTGGAATTATTGATATCATTTTAACGACTAGTTGTACAATTGCAGCTAGCGTGGATAGCATTATTCCAACATATATAATTCTAAATCTTCATATCTTCAACTCTATAAAAGAAAATTTATTTGAATTGAAGAAGTTAATGAATTAGTTTAATGTAGACGTTGAAGTCCAAATTGAAAATCGACAATGAAGTTCGATGAAGAAGACAACTGATCAAAATATGAGTAGAATGAAAATCTTATTTGCAAATAATCATAAGACTTCACTGACCATGAGATATGTCTGTTTAGCATCCATGGACGAGAGAAGTGAGAAAATAAAAAGGCATGTTCTAAGATAAAATGATATATTTAGAAAAAGCCTAGAAACACATGAAAAACTTAAATGTGTATCATCTTTGTTGAGCGATAGACCATGATGTAAATTAATCAATTTACGTTTGAATTGGTATTGAATTTGAATTATAATATTCTCTCTAGGAGAGTTGAAAAGACCCATAAACACTTCGTTCCTCAAGAAGAAGGTTGCCAGAACTTGTTGAGAATACTATAAGGTTTCTAGTGATGTAGGTTTGAAGAGGCAAAGTATGAATACTCAAGGTACTTGTAGAGGCATAGCAAAGAATGTAAATTGATTTATGTTTAGATATATTTACGTAAAAGTGGATTTAACAATAAATTTAAGGTAAAAATTAATTGTAGAATTCAAAAGCTACAAATTTTAACTTCAAGTAAAATCAATTATAAAAGCAAAATCAATTCTCTTTTAAATTCAAAGATGATAAAATCAATTCTGCAACCTATAGAATCACTTTTGACCTTCCAAAATTGAAACCAAACATATTTTAAGGCATTTGAGTAATGAAGGAAAAATACATAACTAGATGTAGCAACAAATTATTGTGAATTAGCATAAAAATACTCTTGTGGTATACTTTTTCCTTTGTCTTTAATTAGAATTAGCTTTTAAGTCTTTTCTCCATCTATCATTTTAGGTTTAAACATCTTTTTGGTCCATTATCTCTATTGTCATTGGCCCCCTAATAAAAAAAGTGATATTGGTTCTTTAATTTGATTAAGTGGTAGGAAGCTAGTCTTTTTCATCCATTTCATTAGTCAAATTCAACATTTATAACACATGTTGATGTGAACACTTATCAATAATATAATATAATATGGTTAAAATGTTATTTTGGTCCCTTAACTTAATTTTTAATATCGGTTTGGTCCTTTAAATAATAAAAACTCCGTTTAAGTCCTTTAAGTCCTTCTTCGTTACATGTTTTGGTCCTTTCCGTCAAGTTTAATAAAAAAACGTTAATTGTTGGACACGTGTCATTTTGGTATTGGCTGAAACTTTTGTTCTTCTTCTTTCCTAATTTTTCCTCCTCTTATTCATGATATTCATCTTCAACAGCAAACAAGACCAAACCCAATAAAAAAAACTTCCTTTTCATCATCATCTTCATTAAATCCATAAACTTCATCAATGATATAATTCAATCAATAACCAATTTTTTTCTCTCAAAATAACACCACTTTCACTTATCAGACAACATCAAAGACCCTAAAACCCAACACAATCTCAATATCAACATGGTTGTTGCATAATCAGTCAAATCAAAACCTAACATTTTTGGTTCCTCATTCTCTTCTCCCTCGATCTCTTAACCATTCTCAGATTCACTCTTCTTCTTCTCAACTGGGTCTATGTCAATTTTCTCAAACAACCCAAAAACCTCAAAAAGTACGGATCTTGGAGTTTTGATTAACAATATGGGGATTTCGTATCCTTTTGAGTTTTGAAACGAGGTTAATGTTGTTGGAACTACTAAGGTTACTCAATTTTGCCTGGGATGTTGAAGAGGAAAAAAGGAGCTATTGTTAATATTGGTTATGGTGTTGCTATTGTGATTCCTTCTGATCCTAAAAGCGTGAGTTTTTGTTTATTGTTCTATTGTTTTAGTTATGTACGTTCTTAGATTTGTTCTTTTTTGAGGTTTTAAAATATGGATGTAATTCATCATAGATTTTGTGTGTGTTGGAACAAAGATGATGATGATGATGATGATGGGGTAGAGTTAATTTGAAGATGAATTTTTGTTGTTGTTCTAGGGGAGATTCACAAATCTTAATGATGATGGGTTTAGATTTGGATTTCATATGATAAAGGTAAAGTTTTATTTGATGAGTGTTGGTGTTTATGTTTTTTTTCACCATCCTGTATGAAGGTGAATGAATGTTGTATGAAGATTTGTTGAAGAAGATGAAGGTGAGAAGGAAGAAGATGAATATATATTCCAGCCAATGCGAAAATGACACGTGTACATCATATTACGGTTTTTTATTAAACCTAACGAAATGGACCAAAACATGTAACGGAGAAGGACTTAAACAGAGTTTTTATTATTTAAAGGACCAAACCGATACTAAAAATTAAGTTAAGGGATCAAAAGAGCATTTTAGCAATGTAATATTATGAGTTAACATTTTAAAATAGATAGGTTTAAACACCTTTTTGGTCTCTTATCTATATTGCTAGTTTCATAGGTCCTATAATAAAAAATAAAATAAAAAAGGTGCATATTGGTCGTTTAATTTGATTAAGTGGTAGCAAGTTCCACCTATTTCATTAGTCAAAGTTTAAGATCAAGGACCCTAAAACAGTTAATCTTGCAGCAGTATTCTACTCATGTTGTAAACTCATAACTTTTGATGATCATTGGGCCATTCTTTGCAGAGCTAGATTTCTAAGGAATGGTTTCCCCATTAACCATCACTTCCATTTAGCTCAACAGATCAGTAAGATCACCATTTTATTGGATCCTCAACTTGATAAGCTGAAATAGACTCATTGCTTTCAACTTCATCAAAGGACCTATCCCTATAACTCTATGGTGCAAATCTATATGGAACAATTTTATTCCTCCCTCCAGAGCTTTCAGGTTTACTTTGGGAAAGTTACCCACTGATGAGAACTTGAGGCACAAAGGTTGTGTGATAGTGTCTCTTTCTTACTTCTACATGAGAAATATGGAAACCTTGGAACATCTTTATGCATTTCCCTTTCATTGATCAAATATGGAGTTGGCTGAGCACAAGGATTCAATGCAATATAGACTGAAGTATCTGGAGAAATTTGCTAAACAGTTGCAAGAACTAGGAGAAAATACAAATATGATCAATGTTTGTTGGCTTCCATTATTATTCACATAATATGGAAAATTTGGTTGGAAAGAAAGGTAGGGGACCAATATAAACCTCACAATAAAGATAAAGGACAAAAAATGTGTTTAAGCCATAATTTTACCAAATGTTTTAATGGAAGAGAAACTCGTTAATAAAAAACTTCAAAAATAATATTTTAAACTCCTTATTTCTTTTTTTTTCTTTTTTTTTTTGAGGGAAGACTCGTTATTTGTGGTGTTTTCATAATCTTCTAGAGATGATAATGGGTACTCTTTGGATAGGGAATTGTCGTGCCCATTTCTATACCCCTATTTATAAAATAAAAAATCCCAATACCTGAGCTCATACTCTCATTAGCAACAAGATTGATGCCTCTATCCGTACCCAATGCACACCTAAGCGTTTGTATCTGCACTCATTACCCACACTTTAACAACAAAAAGACAATAAATAACAAAAAAAACATCTCAACATAATTAAAATGCGATCTAAAATCTTTTACATCAACTTACAAAATATTACACAACATAATATTTAGCAATATAAAAATCATCAAAAATATTATTAAAAAAAAAAAGCACATATTACAATAAATATCAAAGAGTTAGGATTAATTAACTAATTTTAGTATCATAAAATTATAATTATAGTGTGTGTATATATATATATATATATATATATATATATGTGTGTGTGTGTGTGTGTGTGTGTGTGTGAGAGAGGCACATGGTGCAAGGTGGGTTGGACATTAGTGTGTCCGTACCCAACCTCATACTCGTTCCAATTTACAAACACTTATTTAACTAAAAAAATTATTTTTAGTGTTTGAGAGAGAACAATATAGAAAGAAAAAAAATTGATAGAATTTTTTTATTCTTTTTTCATTTTTTTATTAGGCAATAACAATTGACATAAAAAAGAGTGGCTCCTAACTCTAATCTTATGTGAGATGCTCATAAATATATTATTAAAAGAAAAGGAAAAAATACAAAACAAAAAAAAAAAACTAGGGGACACAAACCTAACCAGTTTATCCACCAAATGGAGGTCTATCCAAACGGGTAATATGAGAATTAAAAACAACACAAGTGGATTATAACAACCTCTAAAGTATAGGTCCACACCGCGGTGAATGGATCAACCGTCAACACGGAGCAGATCCATGTATCATCCTCTCCCTGCAAAGCACAACAAGATAAATGCTCTTTCGAGCCTCAAAGTACAGACCAAATAAGACCATCCTTCCGGCGCGGGGAGGAATACTGGAAGTTATAGCCCATAATCGCAGCCATCATCTAGAAACATTTGAATCAACACAACAGTGAGTCCCTTATCAAACCTTGAAGAACGACGACAACATTAAGGATGACGACGACGGTAGGTTGGGAGTCCGAGCTGAAGCTTGCTTCCGGAGAGGAAAACATCTAATCTGACATATTTACTCAACAATTCTGAATTGAACGAATCATGAAACAAGAGTCGTCACCACCATCAAAGAAGGTAGAGCGGTTTGCACACCAATGAAAACCCACCACCGCAGCGGCGCCGACGGTGGTCTTAAGAGATCATATTCGGGTCAAAACCGGATTTTAAAAGCACAAAAAGGGATAAAACCCCCCTTACTTAACCTAGAACTTGACCTAGATCACCTTGAAGCGACGAGGAGGCCCAAGCCAGAGATCCAGCAATCGAAAGACAACAGACGCGGCGGTGCGATCTGAGCTTTGAAACCCTTACTTCTGACAGAACCACCGAAAGATCAGGGTCGAGAGGCAATGTGGACGGTTGATCCATCATCACACCACCACCCACCGTCGTCTACATCGTGAAAGCTGGAGAGGAGAGGCGGCGCAGTGCAAAGCGTTTTTTAACATAGAGTGTTTCACATTTCACATAGAGCAGTGCAAAATTTTCGTCCAATTTTCTTTTGTCACAACCGAAAAAAACTTTAAAATAGAGTTGTGTTATTTGAACAATTATTTGATTGATAATTCTATAATTAGATATGGCACACAAATTAAAACAATAGAAAGAGAAAATAAAAACATACGGCGTAATATGAATATGAAAGGTAAAATTATTAAAAAAGTTGTCAAAAATGATCATAGAAATACTATCATTTCACCTAAAAATATAAGGTTGTTAAGAAGACCTTTTCATGGAAACAGCATACATGTCCAATCATTTTGATAAGGTTGGACCAGTTAAGCTCCAAGTAGTTCGCTGTCATTCAAACTTGAATGATTTTGTTTTTTATTTATAAAAGTCCAAACTTTTATGCAAATTGATCCGTGCCTTTTGTTGTCAATGTATGTCTACATTGGAAGAATTTTCTTCCGTGAATTCTAAATTCCAATATTGAACTAAGATTACGGGTGTTAATTGGAACCAAACTCAACCGGCCTTCTACAAAATACCGATGATAGATGGGTAAATATTTATATTGTTGAATTTAAGTTTGGATTTTGATAATTATCAGAAATATAAACGAAATAATTATAAAACATAACATCGTGGTTCAAATCTCAAAATTTTAAATGATGCAAATTTGATATTCAAGTCAACATTGATCGGATTTGATTGATTTGAATTTGAACATGAAAAAACATATGAACCAATTTAATTGACTTTCATTGAATCATTAGGTTAACTATTTTTGTGTGAAATTGGTCCATTCATTTATATGGTACCTATTTACAACTTTTGTCTAAATTCGATGTTAAACTTTTGTGTTAAAATAAGAGAAATGATAACTTACGCTTTAAATGTACTACATGTTAAGAAATTTATAATTTTATCTTCTTTTTTTAAGACATAAGTTAATAAGTGCTTAAAATAATATTTCTTCGATCTTTATTATAAGAAGAAAAAAACTTTAAAATTAATGTTATCATTCATTAAACTTTTTTAAATATTTTTGCAAATATACATTTATAGAAAGTTATAAAAATAAGACTATTAAACTATTGTGACATTTTCTTATTAACAAGACTATTTTCTTTTGGAAAATGCTAGATATCAAGAATGATTTTATTAAAAAAGATTCAAAAATGACATGGCAAAATAATCACTCTTAGATTTCAGTCTTATTTATTAACCTTTCATATAAAAAATACATAACATCCACCACCCCATGATTTCTGGTCAGACTGAGATTTTATTGGCTAACATTAATTTCGGGACAATTTCTTGATAAAACTTAAAGGTGATTATTCTATCATGTCATTCTTGAATCTTTCTTGATAAAATATTTCTTGATATATAGCATTGCTCTTTTCTTTTTCTTTTTAATATTTTTTGTATTAAGGACTTGGAGGAGTTAAACTCAATCATTAATTCGTCATAGTGAACTTACCACAAGTTGATAAAAATAATACCAGTAAGATTCGGAATCCAAACTTAGTCAAACACAACAAAACAAAACAAAAAACTCAATCACTAATCCGTTCCATTTGGTTGAGGTAAGTCATAGTCACTTTTTTCATGATCTTAATTAAAGCTGCATGGAGTAATTATTTGGTTGGCGATTAACGGTCCCATAAGTACGTACGTGGGAGTTTTAGCAGCCACCATCTTGGTCCCACTTTTGACTACTAATAACAATCTTTTTTTTTTTTTTGGTTGTGTACAAATCATTTCATTTTCTGTTTTTTTTTCTTCTTCTTCTATAAAAGTACAAATAACTTTTTCCCCCACAGCATGCTAAACATCCAATTGGAGTGTCTCCTCTCGAAAGAAAAAAATCTAATTGGAGTGTCTCACTTTTTTTTTTTTGGGACAAATGGTATTTTTACAACTATTTTTGAACAATTTTAAAGCAACTTTTTTTCTTTTTTGTAAAAATATCATTTCTCTTTAGGCATTAGTATTTTTATCTAAATAAGGGTGCTTAAAACTAAAATGAAAATACTAACAAATGATTATTATTTTATGAAACCATTTGATTCTCAGAAGAAAGATATTTGATAAATTAGAATTCGATCATGAGCTAAGTAAAAATTTTAAAATTCAAACTCGGATTTTCTCAAATGATACTTTCTTTAGTAAAGTCATTAACCACTTGTATTCAATCACTTGGTTAAACACGTGATTATTATATTAGGTATCTTAGACCATCAAATTGTCCTTGATGAAAGATACATTCTTCCAAAGGTTTCTTCCCCGATGCATATGTTGGACTTGAAGGAAAGAATCACAAGGTGCAGCAAACAATTGCTCAAACATGGATTTGCCTTCATGGTCTTACTCGAGAATATTGGTGAAAAAAAATATATTGTTTGAAATTGTATGGGTTCTAGGAACTCTTTTAGCTTTTGATGAGGCGACTAGCAAGAGAACTTTCAGTCATTATACTAGATTTCTAATAGAGGTTGATCTTACTTTAGATATGTATGACAGAGTCCTAGTTGAAAGGAAGGATTTCAATTATTACGTGGATGTTGAGTTTGAAAAACTTCTCCATTTTGTAACTCATGTTTGTTGGACATTCAGTTAAGAATATCCAGTATCAAATTTCCAAAGTGCAACCTATTGTTAAACTTACTGCCTCGACTATTGAGAAGGTTGATGTCGTGATCATACCACCCGCAGGTACACTAAACAAGGTGGCAGATTACATCAAAACTATTGTAGAAATAGACTTGTTTATTGATGATATAATAAGATCTAGAGAAGTTACAAATGTTGTGTTTATGGGATTAAATAATGAGGAAAAGGTTCCTAATATCTTTGTTGGAGTTGTTCATGTGCAATCTTTGTAGGTTGATGATTATGTTCTGGCTGAGACACGATGGAGGACCAACATCACAACAAATTTTCGGATATACATATTGTTGGTCCTTGGGGTGGTGCAGTCACTAATGTGGATTATATTCAAGATTCTCCTTCAAATGTAATTCACGACATGCAAGTTTTAGGGCTAGTTTCTATTGAGGCCCAACAAGTTATGGAATTATTGAGTGAATCCGGGTTTAATATGGTTCAAAATGATGAGAGTGTTGATTTGGTTGGAAACGCAAATCAACCATCTCAACAGGTGGTCCCAAGAAAGCCAAAGAACACGTTTAAGAAGCAGCAATCTGAGACTAACAAAGAATTCAAGGTAAGTGCTTTAAACCGCACCCCGCATTAATCCTTTGGTATGTTGTTGTTCCTCAGGCTTTTATTTTGTTCTTTATGTTTTTTTTTCTTTTTTCCTAGAGGGTTTTGGCTTTAGTCGCTCCTCGTTATTTGTACTCTTTTATTTCTATTATTAGAAGATTAGAGTGTCGCAACATGCTACCCCTCTGGGAAAAAAAATATATATCAAGTTTCTTTTTTAGTTTCTTAACAAAAAATCAAACCACGGCCTTTTCCTTCGAATATTTTCGATCACTATTTTTCTCTTTATTTTTAAGTCAACTGATATGTACACTTTAATTTTTTTTTAATACGTTTAAAGTATTATAAGAGTCTACCACAAAAATTTAGAATTACTTAAATAATTTAAGTAAAACTATTATTTTAAAAAATAATTCAAAATTTTGAAAGATCCACATGAGATGATTTTAAAATATGTATAGCAAAAAACAAATTAACATTAAAAAAATTACGATTCATCATTAAAAAAAGTTTAGAATAAGCCAACAAGACAACAAAAATGAAAAGTTAACGAGATCACTGATTCAAAAAATATTAAAAATACGTGGCTAACTCATAAAACCAAAGTGATTTATCAAATAAGTATTTTTTTCCCTACTATATAAGTCAAATATAAGAGAAAAATTAGAAAATTAACTGTGACTTATAAATGGACCAGTTTGGTCCTTTTTTTTTCTTATATTTGACATGCTCAATTTATAATATTAAAGATATCAAATCTATTTTGACAGAGCTTAGTCCACATCGATCTTCTTTTTACCATATTTTGATAGAGTTTAGTCCAACATTTTTATCTTTTTTAAGCATAAGATTTTAACATGAAAGAAAAATTAACGTACATGAGAAAAAAATAGCAAACACATTATTAAATTTGAAAAAAAGGTTAAATATAATTTTCATCCGTACATAATTACGAGCTTTCAAGTTTAACCCATCAAAAATATATATTCACTTCTAGTCCCTATATTTAATTTATATAGACTACTTTGAAGATAAAAAGTAGGCTGGATACCTCTTTTGATCCTCTAAATTTGAGAAAAATATCATATTAGTTTTTAAGTTTTTTTTTTATTTCAAATAGGTCTTTATTACCCTTGTAATGACCTATTCGAAACTTAAAAACTCAAAAAACTTCAAAGAGATGCATTAAATTAACAATTTAAAGGACCTATTTAAAATTGGGTTAAATATGTTTTTAGTCCTTATATTTTGCGCTCCTTTAAAAAATAGTCCTTATATTTTATTAAATGGTCCTAATTATTTTAGGGTTAAATATGTTTTTTGTCCTTATATTTGCGTGACTTTGAAGAACAGTCTTTATTATTTTAGGGATTTTAAAAACATTTATCAAAATGTAAGGACCATATTTCAAAGTTACGTAAAATGTAAGAACCAAAAACATATTTAACCTTGAAATAACTGCGACCCACTAACTGCCACATCATCATTCCTTTAGAGAATTAACAACAAGGACTAATTTTAAAAACGGAGATAAAACGTGAGGATTTTAAAAATATTTAATGAAATGTAAGGACTATTTTTCAAATGAGCGCAAAATGTAAAGACTAAAAACATATTTAATCCTTTAAAATCTAAAGAAACTATTTGAACCTTAAAAAACGTAAATGACTAATCCGATATTTTTGGTAAACTTAAAGAACCAAAAGAAGTATTTTGCCTTAAAAGTATCATTTTTTATAAAATAATTTTTAAAATAGAGACTAATCTTACAAACTAAATTTGGTAAGGAAAGGAAAAACTAAATTTTAAAAGTATATAATTTTGTATAAACTAAATTCATATTTAACCTTAAAAAAAATAAAAATAAACTTTGTTTAAGTTATTTTGAACAAGTAGTAGTAACCGTAATATTAACAGAAATTGGAAAGTGTGAAAGAAAAGAAAATAGAAAAAGGAACAGAAGACAAAGAAGAACAGAGTGTCATTAATATTCAGCTCTGACTACTTTTTCTCTTTCATCCATTCAGAACAGACCCTCTTCTCTAAATTCATGTAAATTTATCATCTTTTCTTCTTTCTTTTTTATTTTTCCTTTTCTGTTCACAGTTACAGTTTTAGTATTAATAACTGTTGTTCTTTTTGTCGTGTAGTTGCTGCTGAATTTATTGTTTCTATTAATGTTGTTGTAGGTTATGATGATGTTTGTGGTAAGAACATAAGAGAAAAATTTGTCATAGGTTTTTTATTGTTCTGTGATGATGGCACAAAACAACTTCACAGGACAGCTTGTTGGTTCAGAGATACATGGATTCCACACCTTGAGAGGTAGTACAATGCATTCTTAACTTTGGATTATGCTCATAATCATGTTTTAATTTTGAAAAAAAAAACAATCTTTTTCCATTCTACCTTGGTTTGGTTAAAAAAAAAAAAAAAATTGTGTGGAGGGAATTATTTTGATGTTTAATTGTTTGGTATGGTTGCAACTATTTATTGTTTTAGTTTCTAAATATGCAAGTATGTAATTTTTAATGCAACTTAGGAGTGAAAAAAGAAGTTTTGTCGGCTGTAGATAGTACTTTTCTTTCCTTGCTCAAATCTTTGACAACTTTTATTTTTTGATAGATTGATGTTAGTAAGTTAGTGGTTGCGTTAGTTTTGTCGGGGTTTGAACTCAGGACCTTTTGTTTAATTAGAAATCTTTCGGTGTACCTTAACTCACCAACCGATTAAGGGTACCGGTTACAAAGATAAAAAGGGGTATCATGTCCTATTTGTTGTGTTTTTTCCTTATATTAGAAGCCATTTTTTCCTTGTTCATTGATAGACTTGGGTTTAATTGAATTGGCTTGTAACTTAGGGGAGTTTCTTAATTAAAATAAGTACTTGGTTCTTCATTTAGAAAATTGACTTTTTCATTTTTGTATAGGTATTTTCGAAAAAGCATAAACTAATTTCAACTTATGTTGAGAAGCTTACCAAAAACAGTAACAATTATCTTTTTACGATATATTTGAAATACTGGACTGACTTCAGCTTAACTGACTGAATTCCATCGACATATAGTTTAGAACAAATTCAATATATTGCGTATGCTATAAGAACAGTGAGTAGAAGTAGAAAAATGTGGCTGCAGATTTAGTCATTGTTAACTGTTGGCAAGATATTGATCTTATCTGTTGATTCGTTGTTCTAAAGTAGTTTTGTTATATATGACACAGACCTGGATGTTGGCGAAACCTTGGAGGAAGCAAAAAGCAGATGGCTTCGTCCGAATGAGATTCACGCCATACTCAGCAATTACAAATATTTTACTATCCATGTCAAGCCATTGAATTTGCCCAAAAGTATATTGCTATCAGAACTAACCTGGTGTTTCTTTAGTAGATTCACATTTCCATATATACTATATAATATGATCGATCATATATCTATTTCTTAATTTGCATTGTATTTTGTATGATGTATTATAAAGTTTGCAAGCTTCTAAACCCTTTAGTTCTTGTTCAAGCTTTTCTTTATAAATAGTGTATATACAGTGTTCAATAGAAAAAGTGTACAAGCATATTTATGCATTGTTCAACTGTATGTGGCATAAATATAAAATCTGATTAACTTCTCGCATTGTTCCTACGTAGATCTATTAAATGGAATTTTGATTAAGTGATTACTTTGCATCAAAAAGAGAACTTCAGAAGTGTTCACCTTATTATGAATTATATGGTGTCAAACAAGATTTCAGTTCTAACTTATTATAATATTGTGTGTAAAACAGGTGGTACTGTTGTACTATTTGACCGCAAGATGCTTAGGAACTTCCGAAAAGATGGGCACAACTGGAAAAAGAAAAATGACGGGAAAACTGTTAAAGAAGCTCATGAGCACTTAAAAGTGCGGATTTTAATTTTCTTTGTTGTTTTGTTTATTTAATGTTTTGAGGGAGCATATTGACTGTGTACAACTATGTTATATTTGATTCTAATGTTAGTTCGAGTTACTATTGATTAATTTATCTGATTGTTGACATATCTTCTGTTCATTCTTATTTCCCTTTATCAATCAGGTTGGTAATGAAGAGAGAATCCACGTATATTATGCACACGGCCAAGATAACCCAGGCTTTGTTCGAAGATGTTATTGGTTACTTGATAAGTATGTATATCGATGTTTAGCTTAACCCTTAAGGTTTCAATTCCTATATATTATGTATGCATGTTCGTATTTGTGATCTATGTATTAGTGGTTGTGTTTTTATATTTCTTGTTTTTATTTAACAGAATAAAAAGAAGTCTGCAAATAGTAAGTGACTTTCAATTTTTTTTGTTGTTTTTCTTTCAGGAGTCTGGAGCACATAGTCCTGGTTCATTATCGTGAAACACAAGAGGTCGTCTTAATCATTTTCTTTCTTCTTTTGCCTCTTAAAAATTGAACTTCGCCGGACAAATAAAGACATATATGTTGTTTTGTCTGATAGAAAGACCCTAAGAGTAATTTTTTGTATAAGGGTATCCCGAGTCTAGAAAAACTTCGTTGAAACCAAATTTGTCTCTAAAACAAGCAAGTATATCCACTTTTAGATTTTCATGGGTTCAAATCACAATGCAATTTGAATTAAAATAACCTTTCTTGCTCACTTTAGAGGAGTCCAATGATTGATATGTCTGATTTATGCCTTGCCATATGATCTATTTATTATTGAAGAAAATTGGGCTTGCTAACATTCATTAGGTTGTGGATTGATACAGTCTCAAAGTTCTCCTGTTACACCGTTAAATTCAAATTCGAGTCCTATTTCTGATCCAACTACACCATGGATTCTATCAGAAGACTTAGATTCTGGAACCAGCAGTGCTTATACTAACGGTGAGAAATGACATCTAGATAGTTTTAGTCAAATTTATTTCAAGTTATACTCTTTAGGCAATCAATATGAAAAGTCAGAATTGAACACGTCTATACTAAAATGATAATTTAGTAATATTCATACACAAAATGTACACATTAATTACACTACCAACCTTAATTGATTATTATGATATAGTGTTGTTACACATTATGATAATACTGCCAACCTATTGGTTATGATATATTGTTGTTGTCATAGATACTGTTGGTTTCTTTTGTTGACTGTAGATACATATTTTCATTCCCTTTACTGTTTTGGAGGTAGGTCTTAATGGAAATTTAACAGTCAGAAGTCATGAACAGAAGCTTCATGAGCTTAATACACTTGATTGGGATGAACTCGTGGCTTCTAATGTTAATACCCCTACTATACAAAATAGAGGTAATTGTTTCTGCTTTATCAGAGCCAATGGCTTGTTCGGAAAGAACTTTAGGATTTTATACTTTAAATTTAACTTTTGGCAGGAAACGAACAGCGTTACTATCAACTAAATCAAAGCTCACCGAGTGGCAGCTTTGACAATGTAAGATAATACCTTCTTTCATTTGTGTTCTTTATTCTGCTCTATGTTGTGCTTCCTTTTTCTATCTTCTAGTGATACCGGCTTTGTACTCGTACAACTGTTGTTCTAACCTATAGAGGTTTTATAAACAGGTTGCTGGTAATCCGTCCTTGGAAATTCCTTCGTATGGTATTCTAACTCCGCCAGAGTCTGGGAGCAGTAATGTTTCTTACTTCCCAGAAAGTGTTAATGTTCAAAAGAATCATTCTATGACTTATGGTGGTGTTGATTCCGTTGGCACTTTTGTCAATGAAGGTTTGCAAAGTCAGAATAGCTTTGGAACGTGGATGAACAATGACATAGGGTGTTTAGGAGCTGGTTTGACGGAACCAGCAAGTTATACACCATGTTCTGTAGAGGCATCAACTCTTGAATCGTCAATTCCTTCGTCTGTTCATGATCCATTTTCATCACCGGTGATGGATAATCAACAATCTTCTCTTCCGGAACAAGTATTTCATATTACTGAGGTGGCCCCTTCATGGGTTTCTTCCACTGAGAAAACAAAGGTTTCCTTTTTCTTTTTCTCATATATCTAATTGCAATTAACTATTTTGTTATAGTAGCCTTCTTTCCTACCGTTATTTTGCAATTATAATTGAACATCCATGGCCCTTTACTTCTTGCAGGTCCTGGTAACTGGATATTTTCTCTATGATTATCAACACCTTGCAAAGTCCAATATAATGTGTGTCTGTGGCGAAGCAAGTGTTCCTGTAGAAATTGTTCAGGTTGGAGTTTACCGATGCTGGGTATTGCCGCATTCTCCTGGATTCGTGAATCTCTATTTGAGCTTCGATGGCCATAAGCCTATTAGCCAAGTATTTAATTTTGAATATCGCACTCCTATTTTGCACGATCCTGCTGCTTCAATGGAGGAGACATACAACTGGGTTGAATTTCGTCTTCAAATGAGGCTTTCTCATTTGCTTTTTACAACACCAAAGACCCTTGATGTTTTCTCTAGTGAAGTATCACCTACTGCACTGAAAGAGACTAAAAAATTCGCCTCCAAAACATTATTTCTTTCCAAAAGTTTTCAACACTTCATGAAGTCGTCTGACGCAAACACACCTCCCTTTCCGCAAGCGAAAAATACCTTGTTTGAAATTGCGTTGAAAAACAAACTCAGGGAATGGCTTTTGGAACATATTGTTTTAGGATGTAAGACTACTGAGTATGATGCACAAGGCCAAAGTGTAATTCATTTGTGTGCAATGTTGGGATATACTTGGGCTATTACTTTCTTTTCGTGGTCAGGCTTGTCGCTGGATTTCCGCGACAAATTTGGATGGACAGCTCTTCATTGGGCAGCATATAATGGAATGTATGATACACTGCCACTCCACTTGTTTGAACAATCAGATTTGTTGCAACATTGATCTAAATGATTTTCTGAGAGTAACCCATCAATTTTGTCCCCTAAGTATCACTCTCACTGCTATTTAGTCCCTGAAGTTTATAAAAAATAATCAGTCCTTAAACTATATGAAATTTGTCAAGTTAGTCCATAAACTTTATGAAATCCATCAAATTATTCCATGTTGTTGTATACTTACAAGAGATACTAGGAACTAAAGAAACGGAATTCATATAGTTTAGAGACTAACTTGACGGATTTCATATGGTTCAAGGACTATTTATTATTCTCATATAGTTTAGAGACGAAACAGGAGAGTGTGATACTTGAGAGACCAAATTGATGGTTTACCCGATTTTTCTGACATTGCTTCACTGTTCAAGTTTTTTTCATTTTCTGCTTTCCCTAAGATACATACAAATGTGATTTTATCATTAAGTTTAAGTACTGTAGGCTTTTTAGGCAAAAACACTTTCTTACATGCATTTTGTTCCTTCTAATCTATTTATGAGCCTGAACGGAAGTATCATTTTTTGTTTGTTTGAAATTTGTCTTAGGGAGAAAATGGTTGCTACGCTGTTGTCTTGTGGAGCAAAGCCCAATTTGGTGACAGATCCAACTCCCAAAACCCCTGGTGGCTGTACAGCTGCTGATCTTGCTTATATGAAAGGATATGACGGTTTAGCTGCTTATCTTTCAGAAAAGTGTCTGGTTGAGCAGTTCAATGACATGAGCTTAGCTGGAAATATCAGTGGTTCACTCCAAACCACTACAACTGATCCAGTAAATGCTGAGAACCTTACAGAGGACCAAGTGTACTTAAAGGATACATTGGCAGCTTACCGGACAACAGCCGAGGCGGCAGCACGCATACAAGCAGCGTTTAGGGAGCACTCGCTAAAATTGCGATATCAGTCGGTTCAATTTATCAGTCCAGAGGAGGAAGCACGCCAGATAGTAGCAGCAATGAAAATTCAGCATGCCTTTCGCAACTTTGAGACAAGAAAAGCGATGGCAGCCGCTGCTCGGATCCAGTACAGATTCCGTTCATGGAAGTTGCGTAAGGAGTTTCTCCACATGCGACGCCAGGCTATTAGAATTCAAGTAAGAGCGGCTCTTTCTGTCTCTGTTATTATTGATAATTTGCATAATCTTGAAAAGCTTGATTTGTTATATTTTCTATGCAGGCTGCATTTAGAGGCTTTCAAGTGCGTAGGCAATATCGTAAGATTCTATGGTCTGTTGGAATTCTTGAGAAAGTAATCCTGCGTTGGCTTTTAAAGAGGAAAGGTTTCCGCGGGCTTGAGGTGAATCCGGACGAAGACATGAAAGATGAGAAGCAGGAAAGCGATGTAGAGGAGGACTTCTTTAAGACTGGTAGGAAACAAGCGGAAGAACGTGTTGAGAGATCTGTGGTACGCGTACAAGCCATGTTCCGTTCTAAGAAAGCACAACAAGAGTATAGCAGGATGAAGATGGCACATAGTCAAGCACAGGTGACTTAAATAAGATAAATGATATTTTGACACACAAATTTAACAAAAAATAACGACAACAATTTGGATGGTTATTGCCGTTCAAATATGTGATTAATTTCGTTATGTGGATGGTTAATGAGTTGTGTTGCATTTTTTCTATTCATCAACCATCTACTAAATGTAATTTACCATGTATTTGAATAGTATTAACTATTTAAATTCTTATTATTATGATTTGACATGGTTATTAACTTGGTATAATTGCTTTGTGCAGTTGGAACTTGAATTAGAAGAACTCATCAATTCTGATGTTGACATGTTAACAACAAAGACATCATAAGTTCCTATGAAAGGTTTATGTTTTTGGGATGCATCCCATTTCTTTAGACTTGTGTAATGTAACCAACTAGTTTTTTGTTTTTGTTTTTTGTATAGCATGTAGATCTTGTAAATTCCATAGTGTGCAAATTGTGCTAATGACCCTTTTCAAATTGCTTTAATATCTCGAAATGGGTCATTTTGAATTTTTCATGCTTAATTAAGATGTTTGGTGGATGTTTCTGGTACAAGATGAAACATGTAACTTAAATGATAAGGCCTTCTTTGATGTGATTATTAGACATAATTGTTGTAGAAACTTTTATGTAATGATAAAGTTGACACTATAATGAGTGATTAATATCTCTCCACAAAGTATATGTGGAAAGGAACAGTAGCATAATTGATTACATACATATGGTTCAACACTTCAACTCCACCTTTTTCCATTTGCAAAAACAAAATTCAGAACTATTCTAGGCATGTTTTTCTTATTCACTTATTATCATGTTCTACAATACCAAACTGTTTTAGTTATGGCTGGCATAAGACCAACCATTGTAGACCTCCATTTGGTTTTTGTCCCAAATCCTTAATTTTCCTTACATAACTCCAATGCAACATCCAACTACATATCATGTGCATACCTTACTAAGAATTTTTTGAAACTTGTGTACTACAATACCTAAGTATAGAAGAAAATGTTATTTTCAATGCAAAACTTACTTTATGTTTTATTGAGGCATTAGTAAATATGACCCATATTTTTTTAATAATTTCTGTAAAAAAATGAGTTTAGATAATATAATAAAATGGTCGAGAATTTAATCAAGTCCACATGGATGGATATTATATCGATATTCAAATTCTAAATCATGAATACTCCCCCGACTCATGTCATATTTGGGCTGTGCCGACTCATGTCATATTTGGGTTGTGCACGTTTCGTAAGAAAATTACTAGAGTTGATTTAAATGTTACTCCCTTCATCTCAAATTAGGTCTTTTTTATAATATCAATACAACAATTATTATAAGGGTCTACAATTGAATTAGGGTCTACAATTGAATTAGGTCCGCATCACAGGCCATGCTTGTCAAATCAATATTCAAATAATGAATTATATGATGTATCATTTATAAAGATGAATTTTTCAAATAGGTTGATGTAATATATAGAAACTTCAAGATAATTCAAGACTCAAAAAGTCATAAATCAACATTCAACAACAAACAAATGTGTCGTCAAATAAAGTTAGATAGAAAAAACAGTCCAACTACACAGTGGTTTCTAAGTACATTGGATTTGTAATATATATCAAAGGAAGTTTGTCCATCTCTTTTTGCAATATAATTTGATTTCCTTTACTGTCTTCATACTGTCAACCATATCAAAGCCTTTTTACATCATCAAAGTATTAAAATTAACATTGTCATAGAAACCTAGTCAGATCATAAGGTTGAAAGAAGAGAAAACTCTGCTTCCATTAATATCAAAGAGGAAAAAAAACTATATTAAGATTCTTCAAAATTATTTAAGTTTCTGCCAAGTCATGCCATCCTACAACAGAATCAAGTATTTTAAAGGACAATATTCCACCCAAAAAAATAATCTCTAAACATACAAATGTTATTATCATGTAATATTACTGCAGTTGTATCGAAATAATCCAATCAAAAGCAAAAACAAAGGTAAATAACTTGTGATTTAACTGCAGAACAGTGCCTAGTTGACCAGCAAACAGATTGGACTCTACTTGATATACTGTGAAAGCCACTGGAAGCCTTCTCCATACCCCATCTTGCGGACAATGCTGCACATGAACACTTCAAGAGGTCGAACGTTGGAGTCTGTAAGATTGACCTTGCCTTTGCCTGTGGTAAAATTGGTTAGGCCAAGATGATATCGTAGCTCGTCTTCTGAAGCTGCATATGGGATGTCAATCTTGTTTCCTAGAATAAGAAATGGAACATTTGCTAAGGACTCGTCTGAGAGCAAAGCATCAAGCTCCTTCTTAGATTCTGCAAACCTCTCTTTGTCGTAAGCATCGACTAGGTAAACTACAGCGTCCACCTGGACAACCATCAAAAGTGAGAATTCTAAAGCCATATTCAAAAACTTGTAAGTCAAATATGTAGTCGAATTAGTTTATACAAATGGAATGTATATTGATACTAAGCAATAGTTACCAAACAAGCTTCAAACTTTTGTTTCTGGAAACCTCTTCTCTCTAAAGGTGAAAGAGTGGCTCAATTCAAAAGTATGTCTTTTAGTGCTTAAAAGGGATGATTAAATTTAGGCAGAGTTGCATTAGGGGGGGGGGGGGGTCCTTTAACTTAACTTAGTTTCAAAATGGCCTTTTGTCTTTTGAGTGGGTCAAGTTAATCATTTTTAATGTCAATTTAGTCCTTTTTGTTTCAAAACGTCAACAATGTAGGACCAAACTTTATTTTTCATCTACATGTTATCAAAAATCTAACTTGACCATACACATTTAAATTACATCGTCAATTCATCGAGATACACAAAAATTACATTATAGTGACAGTTACAATTAGGGGTGTTTGTGGGTGGGTTTGGGTTGGGTTTGGCCAAACCCAAAACCAAACCAAATAGGGTACTCCGGTTTGGGTGAGGTAAAATAACCACCCATTATATTATTGGGTGGGTTTGGGCAAACCAACTAATTTTTGGGTTGGGTTGGACTGGGTAATGGGTTACCCAACTTATTTTTTTACTATTAAATGACAAGTCATCAAAATTTTGTTTTAAAATAGTACTCTACTTTTTAATTTTCTTAAAAAAAATGTTTAACTTATTTTACTAAAATTTTATGCATCATAGAATATGTTGCATGACATAAAATTGCATCAATATCAAAATAACCAAAAAGTGCAACATATTAATTTGTAACTCTAGTATGGTTTGATTTTCAATATATAGGGTACAATGTGTATGTTTTGGAAATATAACTTTCTTCTACCCTATGAAAATAAAGATAAAAATATTAACATTATTGGGTAAGTGAGTTTTTTGGGTTTAGGTATGGTTTTACTCGAAACTCATTTATATTTATGGGTTTTCCATTTTTAGAAACCATGCCCACCCAATTACCCAACCCAACCCATTTTTTTGGGTTTTTTTGGGTGGGTTTGACCGGGTTTTCTAGGTTGACCCAACCCATGAACACCCCTAGTTACAATATCTAATCCACCAAAACTAACATGAATTTTCTTAGTTTTCATCTAAGATTGTGACCTTGTTTCGTTGTCAACGAGGGTCTAATTTTAGTGATGAAACACTTGTTATAGTGTATCATTCAATGAGCATGTACACAAGTTTGTAACAAAAGTGGACTAAAAATGAAAATTGGTTCAACGGTGTAAACATTTTTTGAAGAAACTGACTAATTTCACAGAAAAGAAGATAAAACACATGTTTGAAAGGTTAAATTAAGTTAGAGCAATTCTGCCTTAAATTTGTTAGAAAGTCTTAAATCCTTTTACACAGATCTATGAATCTGTTATATTTATTCCCCAACCCTTCTGAGTATTCTTTCTCTCTAATTAGGAAAATAGTAAATGTGTGGAAGGCAACTAGTAAACACATGAAAGGTTTAAAGGGGTGCTATCAGCGAACTTTCAAGTCACTTTTTGCCTCCCATGAATCAGATAAATACTACAAAAAGCTTTATCTGGGATTATGAAAGCAAATGCTTCATGATTAGTGAGCACTTGTGTTGTGTAAATTCAGCCAATAATGGTGCTATAGGAAATTATTACCAAAAAGAATGAGTCATAAAAAGTTGCTCAAAGCCAGAATCTAACAATATTAGATTGAAAATTTCAAATATTTATAGCAACTGCAGCAAAAGATCGCCGCATATGAAAATCCGGTACCCCATACAACAAGCAACACCTATGAAGCACTTACATAGACACGAACACAACACTCGGGCATTGACATTGCTGGTAATAATGTGAGAAAATGAATTAGTTGAACGTAATCACATGTAGCGATATGTGTCAGACACCGGACAAGCGTTCAATATAAAGTATCGGTGCTACATAGAGTGACACTAATTAAGAAGGCAGCAGGGGTAGAAAGTGATAACATAACCAAACAATATATTTGTTGTTAATGATGACATTTGGATGAAAAGAAATTCAATTAAGTGCCTAAAGAAGCTACGAAATAATCAATTTTTTTAACATCGTAGATGCATCATAACCAAAATCACAAACACGACACTGACAAGTAGACACCAGTAACAATTAAGGATGATGAACGTGTTATATGTAACTACACGAGTCGGTGTCAGACACGTGACACGCCAAGATCATAATAACTTTGTCGATCAATAGAGTCTAAAATATGAAACAATAAAAATGTCACAAAGAGCAAGAACCTATCAAGAGATCCATCCAACTGAAAAGCAAATCAGCACTGACAAAAACAATAAAAATCACTTAAAACAACCGTGAACTACCTAATCAAGTTGAAACAAATTAACGAAACAATATAATTGTTTTACAAATGCAATTTGAATGGAAAAACGTCAAATTAAGTGCCTAAAGAAGCTGCAAAATAACTGAGTTTTTGAACATCTTAGGGATATCATAGCCAAAGAAGCACAAACACTTGACACGACATTGACACAGACACATAGACATCGGTGGTAATTTAAGAAAATGAAATTGTTGAATGTAACTACTCCCTCTTATCACATTCATAAGCAAATATTCTCTTTTCAGGTTCATTGAATAATAACTCGTGCATTTGTAGACTATTCAATGAATATAGTCCAGATGCATGAGTTATTCAATGAACCGGAGAAGAGAGTGTTTGCTTATAGATGTGACCGGATGGAGTACATGTGTAGACTGTTAAGTGTCGTGTCAGACACCAGATACGCCTAGATCATAACCTTGCCAAGGAATATAGACACAAACAAATTAAAAGGTACTAACAGACCAAGAAGAACATATCAACAGATCCATGCAACTGAAAATCAAATCAGCACAAAGGCAATAACAAAAATAAATCATCAAAACCATGCACTACATAATCACTTAAAACAACCATGCTAGTTGAAACAAATTAACCAAACCCTTCAACAGACTTTCAAAAACTCAAAATCACATAAAAAATTCCAATTAATCCCTAAATAAAAAACCAAAAATTGATAATGAAGAAATAGATCAAGAGATTCAACCTTAGCATAATAATCTTTCCAAACTCTACGAGCAATTTGATGACCACCCAAATCAAAAGCTTTAAACTTGATCTTCCCAATACTCAATTCCTCCGAAGTAGGATGTTGGGTCGGTTGATGTTGAACTAATCTCTGCAATAAAAACATCAAAAATCAAATCTTTATACAAAAAATCGATTTTTCAATCAAAAGGGTCAAGGAAAAAAAGGATTAAAAGACCTCATCTTTGAGCATATGAAGAAGGGTAGTTTTTCCGGCATTATCAAGACCAAGGAAGAGAATCTTGGCTTCTTTTTGCCAGAGACCAAGGGATGCAAGAATGCCATAGAACCAATCGAAGATGAACATGGTTGAGAGAGTGAGAGAGATCTAAACCCAAAGGAATGGGATCGAAGGAATGGAGTGTAACAGATCCTACAGAGAGAGAGAGAGAGAGAGAGAGAGAGAGAGATCACATGTAATTGTATGAGTTTCTCTGTCTGTTGTGTTGTCTTGGCCAGTTCAGCCGTGCAAAACGTGTGTGCGATTTTTTTTTTTTTTATTTTCAATTTCTTTTCCCATCCAACTCATTTATCTACGTTTTTTATTATAAAATCCCAATATTATTTTATACACAACAAAACTTTGCATATAATATTCATTCAATCCAATTTCAATTATCATAAAACAATATATATCATTAATAAATATACAATAGCAAGACTGAAAAGCATTGATTGATTGAATGTAAAATACAAAGGAATCTTTCAATGTACCCATATTTTTTATCTACAACAAGATCAAACGGTATCACACAAGATGACGAACAATGCAACGTCGCACTTAGACGACAAAATCACGAAGAAAAAAACTTAAGTTTATGTGAAAATCACTATTTAGATTGAAATAGAGAGAGAAAAAGATGAAGGAGGACGATTTCAGGTCACAAATTCATCCAAAATCAGTCACTCAATGTAAAAATGAAAGAGATAACCTAGAGAAAGAAAAAAAAAACTAGTCGAAGAGGTAGGTTAATTAAACAACTGTTTTGGGACAATTTATAAGATAATTAAAGATATAAAAAACAATATGGGTATTGTCACAGAAACTAAAACGAACAAAAAATAATTAAAAAACACGCATTGTCTTGTATATCTTTTGTTGTCTCGTAAATTGTCTAAAAATAGTTGTTCAAATAAAATTTCTATAATAAAATGACATAATTTAAAATTAACAACAAAAATTATTAACTCAATAATGCATTTACATTAACTTCATGATTTGTGGTACAAGATTATGGAGGACGGAGATGGAAACAACCCGAAATTTGAGTTTATCAAGGAATATGGAATACAAGAGGATGGAGCATGAGAAGGTGAGAACAATACCATATCCAAATTGATATACTCACTTCGTTTTTAAATATAAGCAAAATTCATATTTTAGGTTCATTCATTTAATGATGTATGTGATTCATGATCTTGTTTGTATCTAACTATGTTGTTGCAATTGTTATTGTTGTTATTTTAGGATGTTGTATCATGTTGTTGAAACTGTTGTTAAATTATATCGTTAAAATTGTTGTGATTTAATACATTCGTATACTAATGAGAAAAAAATCTCTTTTATATGTTATGAACGAGTTTTAGAACAATGTTTCTAAGATTTTGATGATGACAATGTATACAAGAGGTACTCTAATGTGTGTTTAAATGTGCAAGACAATAAAATTAAATTAAGACTCTAAAGTCAACTTGTTGGTTTTGAAACACCAAACTCTAAACACAATGGAACAAATTTGTCATCCAAGAAGAAGCTTTGATGACACTATGATTTGAAGAAGGTCAACAAAAGTCAAAGCTCTGATCAAAAGATGTATCAAGCATTGAAGACTCTCATGGAAGCAGACTATGATGAAGATGTCAATGGTCAACACTCTGATGGACTCTAACCAATTTTGTCTTCTTCTGAAAAGACGTCACTTTCCAAGTTTTGATGTATTGTTTGTCTTGTCCCGACCACGTGCAGAAACAAACAAAGATTTTCAAATGCAAAGAGAATACAATGGATCATTCCAAAAGAAGCAAAGCAAACATCTAGTACCATTTAATGAAATTATCCATTAGAGAAAAAACTTTCAAACTGACTAGAGCTTCTCAAGAAAGATTAATGCATTGAAACCTCTTCAAACAACATTGCTATTCGCTTCTCTTATCTGACGACCTTGAGAGTTTGAAGAAAATAAGGTAATTCACAAAATTTAACTGTATCAAAACTCTAATAAACCTTCGATCCTGAATTTCTTAAGTGTTCAAAAGTCTATTGAGCTTTAAGTTAGTTTACCACTCTCTAAGTATCAAAGTGTAAACATCAATCAAATTTTTTTGTAAACTCTAATTATAGAAGTCATGAAAGTGAGACAATGAAATTTTAAACTTATGTGTCTAAGTAATTGTAATCTTGTATGATAATAGTCACAAATCTCTTGGAAATGTAAGGGGACTGGACTAACTTAAGATCGTGGGATGAACCAAAATAATTATGTGTGTTGCTCTCTTCTTTGTTTATCTCTGTTTGCATTCCAAAAAGTCAACACAATTCTTATATTTTTCTCACATTCAACAATTACTTGATCTCTTTTTCATTTCGCCATTGATTCCATCTATTTAGCTTCTTAATGAGATAGTAGTTTGGAATATCATTTCCATCAAGGCTCAAGCAAATCAACCCATCATCTGCATATAAATTTTAAAAGTAATTAACGACTTATTTTTTTGTTCTCCCTTTGTTGTGATCACCTTCTCCTTTTTTTCTTGAAGGATGATCACCTTCTCCTTATTTCTTAGCATCTAGATATTTTTTCTGCTCCTTTAGACAGATGTCAGGATGTGAAAGTATTTTGAATTTCTATACTTCCACTTGATGGCTTTTGAGAGGGGCATTTGGAACCAATAAGCTTCTTTTCTCTTCAACGAGAGTCATAATTGGCTCGTCAAAGCTTCTCTTCTAGCTAATTCTACTTCAGTCAAATGCTTGGTTTCACTCAATAAATTGAATTTCTCCAACTTTATTTTATATTTATCTCCTTGATTTCATAGGAGTTTTGATTTTCTTCAATTCCTCATGCATCACGAGCTTGTTTAATTCCATCTATTCATTGGCCGCCAATAATTAAAAGTTGGATTTGTAAACACATAATCACTTGAATATCTACATTTGTATATAAGATTATTTTAAGGATTTAATTCATATGCAGTTTTGTTGTGAAGATTTTTTATATTTAAGTCAATAAAAATAATTGAAATTTTAAAAATAATTGATTTTAATCATATGTAGCTACAAAAAATTATTTACCTAAAAAAATCATATAAAATATTGTTTGTGATTGATTGATAATGTAAAAAAATTTACACTATAGGTTTATCAAAATTAAGCTATTATTTCAATTGTAATAATGTTAAATAAAATTTTGACAAGAACAATGGATTGCTACATACAAGATTTCGAATCTTTCAGATGCCCCACTTATTCACTTTAAAAAAGTGAATTCTAACCATTAAACTTAATTATCATTTAATTTTTAAGAACTTTTTTTGTTTCCTTAAGTGGTCGCATTTTAAGGATTTTGATTTGATTTAATATTTTTTTTTGTTTACATGATATGAGTTAATAACATACTACTACAATTAACTCTTAAAATAAATACTGTAAAAAATATTTTACAACATCGGTATATCTTTTGTGAATTTAACTAGTTATTTTATCCATAAACTTGTAAAAAATGTAGAATTATTAAATCAAACACTATGATTGAGGATCGAATGTGAACTCCTCTGCGTGAGTTTATATCAGATTCATCTTTTGTCAATAAAAAAAACTAGTATTCTCCCGTAACAATTAATTTACTAATGAATGAAAATTCATAGTATTTAGCCGGTTTGACACGAGATTCCACACACAATTTCTCAGTCTCTCTTTCCATCGCGCGACGGAGTAAGAACACAATGGGAGATTATCACTTCATATACAAAGATCTAGAAGGTTCTTCAACTCAATGGGATGATATTCAAGCCAAACTCGGCAATCTTCCTCCTAAGCAACCAGCTTTCAAACCCGCACCTTTCTCCCCTGCCACTGATCCTGATTCCATTCCCAAGGATAAATCATGGATCGATTCCAAAACCCATGATCAACTTGAAGACCTTGAAGATGATCTTGATGACGATCGTTTCCTTCAAGAATATAGGTACTCAACATTCTGGGGTTTGAAAATTTCCAATTTTTGTATGTGGGTTGTTTTGTTTTTCGCTGAATTGGTGATAAATTGATGTTTTTTTTATGTGGGTCGTTTTTGTTTTGGTCTGAAATGGTGAAAAATTGCATCAAATTGTGATTTTTTTTATGTGGGTAATTTTGTTTTATCCTGAAATGATGAAAATTTGAACGAAGTTGTGATTTTTTTTTATGTGGGTGGTTTTGGTTTTTCCTTGAAATGATGCAAAGTTGATTTTTTTTGTGTGGGTCGTTTGAGTTTTATTGTATCACTTATTTTCTATGTTTCAGAATGTAATCTGGTTAGTTGGTTTTTCTTCTTTTTTGATTTTGGTATTTGATTGTACCACTGATGGAGGTTCAATCAAAATTCTACTATGTTTGGGTATTTGATTTGATACAAGGTTTTTTTTTAATTCTCTAGTGATTTGATTCATGAGTTGGATCAAAACAGGGATAAGATAGGATTAGATTTGATTCATGAGTTGGATCAAAACAGGGATAAAATTAGAAATGACAACATTAGAGAGAGAATTGGAGTGGCAAGTATATTAGAAAAGATGGTTGAAACTAGGCTTAGGTGGTTTGCACATGTAGAGAGAAGACATGTAGATTCTTTAGCAAGGAGAGTAGATCATGATAGCCAGGTCACTAGAGGTAGAGGAAGACCTTGAAAAACTATTAAGAAAGATATAGAGATTAATGAGTTGAATCGAAATTTGGTTTATGATAAACCATTATGCCGCTGTTTGATCCGTGTAGCCGACCCCACTTATGGGATAAGGCTTGGTTGATGTTGTTGATGACCCTCTGTTCTGATGGGGTCTTTCATGAATTTGGAAGTTTCAATTTTCTGAGTTTTTTTTTATTTGGATAATTTTTATTTTCCTTGGAGATGTTAGAGAATGAATGAAGATGAACTTAAGATTTATTGAAGTTCATTAAGTAGATTTGATGAATGTGAGATTTCATGTCTAATATATGGTCAAGAGCTTAGGAATGATAGGAATGAATGTGAGCTTTGATGATTTGGTCAAAGATATTAAGGTACTATTGTGGAGGTGTAGTTTAACTTGGCTTAAGACTTCACCGTGTTTGTTTTATGAGTGGTGCTGAGATTCGGGAGACTGTTTGAAACGTTGAGGGAGATGTTTGTTTTGGCTGTGGAGCTGCTGTCAGGTTTGGTATGCACTATGCAGGGTTCTGTTTTTGCGGCTTCACTGGTTCTCTGCTGTGCAGCTTCCACAGCAGTTTGCCTAGTGGCTCTTGGGTGATTTTTTGGCGTTTTAGATCTGCCTATGATGGGGCTGTGGCTAGTTTATTTGTGGCTTTTTTGTTGCAATTATTAATGTCTCAGCACCATAGGTGTTTCTGCTGTTTTTGGCATAGGCTGCTGTTTGTTTGGCTTTGCTTGGTTGTGTTTTAAGTGAGCATTGCTTTGTGTATTCTGTTCTGCGTGCCTTGTTTATCTTTAACATGGCATTGCTTATAGTAAAATTTGCTGATTCAAAAAAAAAGCTTAGTTATCTTTTTGTTCTGTTGAATTTATGACCTGTTGTTCATTATGAGTTTGCTTTAGGGGTTTGAGAAGTGAGGAAAAGAATTATGTATGAGATTTGAAGTTAGCAAAATTGGGTGCTGTTGTTTTTTCAGTCCACATGTTCTAATTTGAGTTATTTTGCTGTGATAGGAAGAAGAGGTTAGCTGAGATACAAGAGGCAGCCAAAGTTTTGAGGTATGGTTCAGTGACTCCCATTTCAGGATCTGATTTTGTTCGAGAGGTTTCGCAGGCTCCATCTGATGTTTGGGTGGTTGTCATTCTTTACAAAGACGGGTATGCTTTAGAAGCGATTGATTTTCATTTAAATTTTCAATGTTATGTTTCTTTTTGTTGAAGTTGGTTGTGCTTTTATTTGATAGGATTCCCGAATGTGGGGTGTTGATGCAATGCATTGAAGAACTTGCTACAATGTATCCTGCAACAAAATTTGTGAAGATAATATCCACCGATTGCATTCCTAACTACCCGGATTGTAATCTTCCTACTTTGTTGGTGTACAATAATGGAGCTGTTAAAGGAAATTATGTGGGCATGAAAAGGTTTGGCCGAAGATGCAGTCCTGAAGGTATTTAACTCTCTTAGGATGCCTGCAAACTTCATTGTTAATGCTTTCTTTCTTTGATAATTTCTAGTTGTTAATGGTTATGAAAGGCTTATGCTAATCATCTCAAAGCATTAGGAACCCAAATTAAGAGAGAATAGAAAAGATAGTATTATTGGTTGATATGGAAATATCACATAAGGCTAACCCCTGTAATCCCTTTGCAAATGCTCCTCAGAAAAGAGACGATTCTCTCTCTGCCCAATCTTAAAGGTTCTAATTGAATGCCTTTACCACTTACTACGCCTCCCCTTAACATATTTCTATTTCCTCTCCAACAGATTTTCCAGGTCATCAAATTGTAATTAATTCTCCATTTGGCCCATTTATTGGTCTAAGGTCCAAACCCAGTACCTAACATATAGTAAAATCTACGGTGGCAAAACTGATGTTGATTGAAATCATTTTGTAAAATAATTTAAGGTAAAATAATTTACTATGTTTGGATAAGTTCATGTGAAAGTGAGTTGAAAACAAAATTTGAGTGTAAAATCCATGTTTGGAGGTTAAAGCTACAAATCCTAGCTTCACTTAAAAATCAACTTTGGAGGCAAAAACAATTTTAATTGAGAACCCTCAAACATACCTAAAATCAATTTAAGTCTTAAGGATCACTGTTGACTCTCCCAAAATGAGCCAAACATGCATTTAGCATCTGTGTTTGTGTTTGGAGCAAAATCAATTCAGTTCCTAAAAATTCTGATTCATTTTCACAATTACTTAATAGCCTAAATTATGCTGAGTATTTTGTTTTTAGTTGGTGTTTAGAGAATTCTCTCTGGCTATGAAGCTTTCGTTCCGTTTCCTAGTATTTCCTATCAGCATCTCATAGACATAAAGATTTCTCTTATCTAGTTGAACTTCTGCCCCTTAATTGCAATTTGCAGTCATTGACCTCTTATTGCACATCTTTTACCTTGTTGGGTTCTTTTGTTTTTGAAGGGTAACCTTTTTAAGTTCATACGTAGTTATTATACTTCTCTAGTCGAAATACATTCCCTCAATTTAATGACCCTGCTTACAACATGCTACATTTAACTTTTTGCTTGTTTTGAAACATTAGGTGTTGCATTGATCCTGTGCCAATCAGATCCTGTGCTTAATGATGGCCAAAGCAGAGATGAGGAATCAAGACAAGCCGTCATTGATGGAGTTCGCAAGAGGTTTATAGAAAAAGTCGTAGCTGATCACGAAGAGAAGGATGACGATTCTTCAAGCGATTAGCATTTTTGACTGTCTTTGTTGTCCTTTTTTCTCCCATTTCCTTTTTGGATACATGTTTTTCTTTTAGAAGAGATGTATCTATTTGATGAAGTGAAACAATACATTTGTGCGGTTTTGTTCCTTAACACAACTTTGCTCCCCAAAAGAATCTTGTGTGTAATGGGATAAGGTTTGATCTTATTAGTCAAAGTAATTTCTAGTTAAAATGTAGTTTGAAGTGTGATTTTCCATTTGCTGGACCATAGGCTGTAAATTAATTTCAGTTTGCATTCAGATCTTTGCTTAAATTTTTGTTGTGTTGTAAATTCAGGATTTACTATCAATCTAGTTTTTATAAAATTTAACACTTCATAAAATTAGTAATACAAGACAATCACATCGAATTTCTAAATTCAAAAAACTTTTAGTAGAACCAAGATTTGAAATGGGATTCTCATTTCATAATCTTTTGACTAAGATATCATTTTGATACTTATCTTTTAAAACTAAAATTACATTCATAAGTAATGAAATGGAGAATACAACTTGGAACAATTTAATAATGCATTTTGAAAAGAGAGGTATAAGCTCCCTGCATTTGTAAACTATCAACCCAAATGAAAATTTAGATTTTCTTCAGAATGGCCTCACTTTAATAAATAGCACCAAAACCTGGTGTCATACCAAAAGCATCCTCTAATTTATTTTACAAAGTGCACAAGAAATACTACAATTACTAATACTATCACATATACAACAACTTGCAAGTAGAGCTGACTAGTGTTATTCATGTTAAAATCCTGCAAAAAATAAAAATTGGTTGCAGGTGCTAGCATGTTCCAAAGTCCCTCAAAAACAGTTTAAATGCTTATCTTCATGAGCATGAACTGCATTTCCCAAAGTTATCGATCGACCTATGTTCCAGTATAACTGCAACTTTTCGCTTGTAATGACATTGATCCAAAAAAAAGAGCCATGACCATCTTCTGACCTGAAACATGCCTGAAAGTCTCAATTTTCAATATCGGATTGAACAACCATGCTGCTGTAAAAAGTATCCTAATCAACTTGCATTTTCTTTATTTTCTTTCTTAAGATCTCGTCAAAGTTGCTGCTTGACAGTGAAAGAACCTGATTCAACAGTAATTTCACCCCAGAATTTTTCACGCGTGCATATCTCGGTTTAATTCTTTGCTCTAAACTGTATCCAAAAAATTGAGGGAATTTAACCAGCTCAGATTTTGGGTAATCCATAGTCAAAAAGTAATCCCATTTCGGCATCAAATTTGCAGTCAAGCTGAATGTGTACAACATTCCATATCTCATAATCATGATCCCAATTTCTTCGATGGTGTATCCTCTCTCCAAGAAAAATTGTGTTACGGGCTTTACATTGGCCTCAATGCTAAGACCAAAATTTTGTGGACAATTGAATAGAAGAAGGCCAACATCAACTCCTAGGGAACGGAAGTACATTGCTGTCGGTCGAAGATTGTCCTCTACACTGTAACTAACAATAGCTGGGCAGCGAGTTAAAATCTTACCTATGTTCTCTTCTGAGACGCCAAATTCGAGGAGAAAATCTACACTTTCGTTAATCTTGTGCGTGCTATAAGTTAGCAGGGCTGGGAAACGGTAGATCACTTTCGCCCATTTTTCCTTGTCAACGCCTAAAGATTCGAAGAATTTCATGGTGGGCTTAAGATTTTTAGATAGACTGATTCCACATAATTGAGGCCTTTTAGTGAGGATAATGAGAATTTTTTCTTTTGGTACTCCAAGTTCAAGAAAAAACTCAACCACTGGCTTAATTTTACCCTCCAAACTATAGTAGGCAAAAGCTGGGAATCGTCGCATAATAGTCCTAACCTGGTCGGTATTCATTCCGAGTTCCATCAGATAAGCAATATGAGGACGAAGATTTCCCTCAGCAGGGTCTATACCACTCACTCGAGACACGGCTTTAACTTTCTTAGAGTCTACCGCTGGACTAGGATTAGGAGGTGGAATTGGTGCGTCCGATTTATCCTTAACGGGTGGATTTGGATAGTTTTCCACTACATCCACTAGAATTTTTCCATGCTCTTCGTAAAGTGATTCGAGATAAGAGATAAGAGCATCCCTGATCTCAAGAGTTGTAAGCTCTCTTCCTGATTATTATGTCAATGAGACTGTGATTAGCAGGATTCAATGTAAAAGGAAAGTTATTAAATAGAAGTGATTAATTGTAGCAACCAAACCTGAAAGGTACCAAGTTTTGTGTTTAGAGTGAAGCTTTGAGAGAAGGTGATCGATAAAAGGATCTGACTTGTTAATCGTTCTTGCAGCATTTGCACTGCTCAAACCTCGTTTCTTCAAAAACAAGGTTAATACAGCCTTGGCTTCTTCCTTTTCTGCTGCTAATAGGGTTGGAGACAACAGTTTTACGTTTAATGACTCATCTGTGTCTGAGTACAAAGCACAAATGGAAGGTCTAATGCTTATTAGAATAGTACATTATTAAATAAACCTCATGTCAATTGCAACATCTAAATGAAACTTTGAACAAGATTGCATACCAGATTTTTCCTGAGAAAAGAAGATCCTTGTAGAGGAAGGAAGTTGAGTCCCGATGCAAAACCTTCATATTAGAGAAGAAAAAAAATCCAAGTTTCAGTAATACTATAATCATACATATATAAGATAAAATAAGAGAGATTTGAAGAGGGAAAAAACAAAACATAATGGTTGCATTGCATGCTATTCATATAAGGCTCTGCCTGAATTGATTCGTTTGAGCTTATCAATTGGTATAAACACTTGTAAGACTGTTTGAGAGAGCTTACGAAAACACATTATGACATGTCCATAAGTTGTTTTCAACTTATCTACATAAGCTATCAAGGATAACTTACGAAAAACAACTTATAGGTTATATGAAGACCGTTTAACTTAATTAATTTTTTGTTACAAAAATAGCTTACGTATAAGCACTTATATGGTAAGCGTCTGAAGCACTTTTTTTTGGACAGGCAAATGTTAGTAATTAGGTGATAGGTTAGTATTCTCTGATCACCAGAGTTTTGAACTCAGATCCTCGAACTACTTCAACCCTTAGCTCAAACCGGTTAAACTACTCAACCCCTCTATTCTATAATCAATTAAGTTGTTTATCCAAATATGCTCTAATTCTTAAAGGGCCACTAGTTTTCTTTTTTAAGGGCCACTAGTTAAAAAAAGTTAAAAGTAGAAAATTTTCACCGAGAGCATCAAATTATTGACTTTCAAAAAGTTAAATATACAACTTTTTCACAAAGTTAAAAGTAGAAAATTTTCACCGAGAGCATCAAATTATTGACTTTCAAAAAGTTAAATATACAACTTTTTCACACTTTTCAATAGAATATTTCTATATTTCACACTTCTCAATACAATGAGATACTTTTGCATAGGCGCGAGCATTTAGACACAACATTTAGGCATAGACACGTAAATCAAAGAAATTAAAAGATAAATAAAATAGTCACATTAATCAATATCATTTTAATCCTTTTCTTTTAAATTTTTTGAATTTCATGTGTGTGCGCCTAACAAGTAATATTTAGTGTTGTGCCTATACAAGTATTTCTCCAATACAATATTTCTACTAACATATTACTTTGACTCTATTTTTCTACTAATATATAAAGATAAAATATAGCACATAAGATGTTGTTGGATTCATCTCGATTAATATTTTTAAAATATCAAATTTTCATAATTTTTTCTAATAAATTGCTAAAGATATTTAAGATTAAAATTGTGCGTTGGCATACGTGATACGGTCAACTATGTCAGTTAGTTAATATGGGACAGAAGAAGTATTAATTTAGTTAGCATTTTCCATTCCTAAATTTGGATTTGGCAATAAATTAACATTCACTATTACAATTCTTAGATAAACAACTAACTTCTTACATATGTGTAACTAACTATATTCACATACACCCTTATCTTCATTATTGAGAATTTGATATTAAAATGTGTAAAATGAAAGGATGAAAAAACAAAAAAGACATTGATACATGAAAATAGGAAAGAGATTGTACCTTATGGAAGTGTAAGAGAAAAATAGTGTGGAATGGAAATTGTGGGGTGGTTGAATTGAGGAGAAAGTTTTCATCTTTATGGGTTTTAAGAGTGGAATATCACTGCAAATGGAAGATGCAATAATAAACATAGCAGCGGGTGCTGCTGCTGGTGAGTTGGGTGGTGGGTTGGTGAGAACAACGGCAGAAATTGGGTTTGACGGTGGTTTTGACGACGGAGGAAGGTTCCGGTGGCTGTGGCTATAGGTGAGAGCTGAGACAAAGCACTGTCAAATGGAAATTATGTAGTCTTTCTTTCTAAAATTATTTTCAATCCATTTTTTGTATGTAAAATCTAAAAAGTTTTACCATCACAAATATTTCCAAAATGTAAGTAAAAATAATTCATTTTTTTTATCCTAAAATATATGTAAAAAAGATAAATTTATATTCTATTTAATTTTGATTTTTAATAAACAATCTTTTTCGAGAAAAACTTTTATTTATTCTCATGAAATTAAATGCAAACTACATTTAATTTTTTCTCTGTTCCATTTTCTCCATAACCAATAAAAATTGTTTTTACATCTTTCCATAAAACTTATTTCAAGAAAAACACAAATGTTTTAATTTTCTTAATAAGTGTGATTGATCTTATTAGTATTTGATATGTTCATTGGTGCTTGCTTGCGGTGAATCATAAAGTGCCAATTGGAATCCACCAATTTTGTTGTGTTTAGTGTGTAGCCACATTAAACATCCCTCGTAGATATATTTTCGGGGTTACGGGCCCTATTGTGTTACGTGATTCATTCATCTATTCCAATTTTCACATTTTCAATTGTTTTGGTGTACTCTTTAATTGTTTATGGTCTTTCCTTCTTTCTTATGTTGTGCGGAGTCTTTGATGGCATACATGTGCCCCTGGCCGTGTGTGTCCGACATCGTTACTTCAGCAATTGTGACGACACATGCAGCACCTCCAAAATCATTTGCTACGGCTTTGGCAAGACATAACTCAAAGGATGACATCTCGTTTCCAATTCCTTGCATCAAAGGCGATGCATTGAGTATTCGTATAGGCCACGTTGAATATCAACTTGGTGTGGATGAATGCAAGAATACACTAAGGGCCAAATTGACATTGAACAAAGGGGACAAACCGTATTCTGCACGCGACTTGAGTACCAAATTAGGCAAGATTTGGAAAACAACAGCTATCTAGAAAATGGTACCTCTCGGCAAAGGCTACTATGATTTTCACTTTGATTTGGCGGATGATTTACGCAAAATATGGGCAGCAGGCACCATCAATCTTAAGTCGGGTTTGTTATGACTATCTCAGTGGACCAAGGACTTCAAATATTATTCTCAGAAGCAGACATATGTATCACTTTGGATTCGCTTGGTTGAGTTACCGCATGAGTATTGGCGGGAGAGAACTTTGAAGGAAATTGCAAGTGCGGTTGGCACTCCTATTGACATTGATGGTTCGACACGGAACAGTACATTCGATCACTATGCATAAATTTTAGTGGTGGCTTCAACTTCGGCCAATGGAGGTACTTGGACATGGGTTCCGGTTCCTATTGCCTCTACAACTACTACTACTCAGAGGATTCTGGTTCCTAACACTACAACGCTGGCTACTAATACTCAAACAAATTTGATTCCTATTGCATCTTCAACAATGGCTTCTACTACTCAGATGGTCTCGGTTACTATTGCATCTACATCAATGGCTACTACTTAGACGGTCTCTTCCGAGCCCAGTCTGTCTTTGTCGTCCAATTCTTTCAGTTTTCCTCTTCATAATGTTTTTGATCGTATTTCTCCTGATGAGTTGCCCCATTCTAGCCCATTATTGGAGGTTGTTTCCTTAGTAGCGCACGATGATGTGCATTATGTGGAAGTGGAGTGGTTGCATCATACATCGCAGGAGGACTTGGAGAACCCCACAGTTGATGATGATACTGCCACACTTCCTGATGATGTAGAACATAACCATTCGAATCCGCGGGAGCTGGTGGAGAGTCCCAAGGGTTCCTATGCGCATGTCCCACACTCATCTCTTGTTGAGCATGATGACGTGCATGAGGTATATGTTGAATTGTTACATGTTCAAACAAATCATATTGTTGATCATGATGACGAGCAATCTAGTTCCCCCGGAGGCCTCCTCTTTGTTCGTTCCATTGATGCTTCATTGGTGGCACAAGATATCGTGGAGAGGTACCATGATGAGGGTTGAGGTTTTAGAGCAAGAGGCGGTCCCTGTTGGTTTAGCGCAAATTGAACTACCAGAATTTCACAGTCATCCTAGAATTCAGCATGAGATGGAGTTATGGCGCCGCATTCGAGATTATGATAAAAAATCAGCTTAAACACCATTCATCCCGGTCTTTACAAGGAAACAAAAGCAACACCTAAAGAAGACCATTTTGGGTAAGTCGTACAACACCCGTTCTACAGGTGATAATTCTTCTACCGATCAATGATAGTTTTGTATTGGAATGTTTGCGGCTTTGGTAACTTGGACACAAAAATCGCCTTAAATATTTTTTATTTGTCTCATAAGCCTGTGATTATTTTTTTGGCTGAACTTATGATTAATTTTGAACAAGTTCCTTCTTGGTATTGGCATGGTATCGGGGTCACAAAATGTTGTACTAATGATAGATGTATGATGTTGCCAAATTTATGTGCTCTTTTGGGAAGTGAACCCAATTGTTATTTTTGTTTCGGACTAGTGTATTGCTCTAGAGATTTCTTGTCAGCAGTCGCCTGTTTATATTGCGGCGGTTTATGCTAACACGTCTTATTTAAACTGTCGACAACTGTGGGCGGACCTTACTCATTTACAAGGTTGTTTTCAGGACCCTTGGTTATTTATTGGTGATTTTAATGCAGTTATGGGAGCTCATGAAAAGAGGGGCCGTCAGTTTCTTGTTTGGATTTGTGAATTGGACGAATGCAAATCTGTTAACTCATCTTCCTAGGCCACCCGGTCGATGTAGCAGTTTGATTTTCGGTTTTACCTACGGTTTTGCAGGCGGACTTTTATTCGGACTGTGCTGGTATGCCTCAGTTTAGGTTTCCGTAGGCGGTTGCTATTTTTTATTCCTTTTTCTTTTCTGTTTCTTTCTATTTTTCCTGTTTTTTTTTCTTAAAGGGTTTTGGCATAGTCCCGCCTCTTGTATCTTTTCCACCCTTTAATAATATTTCGAGATTTTCGATAGAGGATGAGGTTCATTGGGGTGCCAACCTAGTTGGGATGTCGTTGTTTTCCCTTGATACATGTCCTTTCTCATGGTTTAGCGAGAAAAATAATAAGTGTGATTTGATTTTTTTTTATCAATTTAGGGCGGATGGAGTATATTACAACACTCGTTTTATCTATGTAATGATAGACTGGGTTTGAGTGTTAAATAATTGTTTTCCTTATTCATGTGAGATTTTTTTTTAGATTTATGTGTGTGACTTAACGTTTGTTCGTTTGTTACAGATTAAAATTTTGATTTTAATATTTAATAATTTAGAGATTTTTTTTAAAGATGTTATTACAAAAAGTAGAATCTAAGTCATGCCTTTTAACACTTTTTTTCTCTCCTATAAAATAATATACTTTTGAGAAGAATTCCGTCAATTGGCAACTTTTACCTCGTGGTCAGTTTTAATATTATTCATCCAAATAATAAATTTCATTTTTGTCATTTATATAGGTCAGGCCGCCAATCGAACTTGCAACAACTAATTCTTACATGATCAGTGTTGAGGTGTGATGATGACATTCTCGTCAACTTTTACCTCGTGGTCAATTTTAATTAGATTATTCATCCAAATAACAAATGTCATTTTTTTTCATTTATATGGATCAGGGACTAGGGGTGTCGCAAATCGAACCTGCAACAACTAATTCTTACATGACTAGTGTTGAGGTGTGATGATGACATTTTTGTCATTTACATTTGTTGGTTATTATGCTTTGCCTTTTCCATTTCTCCAATACTAAAATGACACAAATCCCTCTAATAATTTTAGTATATATATATATATATATATATATATATATATATATATATATCAAGTTTTGTAAAAAAGAGTGGTGTGTGACCTGCATCGTCTCCCTCACCATGTGCTAGGGTTTAGACGTTTAGTGCTTGTTGAGAGACTTCTGTGTATAATGTTTATCCTTTGGCTTTAATGCTTGTTTCAAATGGATCGCCCCCTCCGCCGTCGCAAGAATCGAGAGCCACCATGGTATTTATGTACTTTGGTTACTCTATCATTATTTTTCACTTGTTTTTTGTTGTTATTTCCAGATTGTTTCAAAATTGTTTTATATGAGTTTGATGAAATGCATGAAAATAACTATTTTCGGTACTATGAAAATTATCACCAACCTTTACAAATTTATTAGTGGTTTGTGCATGTAGTTGGTGATGTTGTTAGTGATTGAAATGAATGGTTTTAAGAGTCATATTTTATACATATATGATGGTGTTGTTTTTGATTGCAATGCATTACTCTATGTCATGTTTAATTGATCATGAGAATGAGAAAAAACGAATTGTGTTTGATTTATTTAATATTCAAAAATAATTTTTTAATTTAACATTAAGGATATATTAATTTTTTTAATCTTTTCTTTATTTAATAGTAAAACATGTTTGGATTCATCAAGGTTCGATAGGTATACAACTATTTGACTATTCCTAAATGCCCTACATACACTAGTTAGGTCATTCATGGGATTTCTCGAAATTTAATTTGCACCATTTAACATTTTTCTACATTAAATTTGATCACATCATTTATAGTTTTTCGATGGTAAATGGAAAAAATGAAGGTTGGCAGACTTTCATATGTTGTTTTAGAATTTTTTTTATTAACGAAACAAATTGTTCAATTTAGATGCACATATATACTTTTATTCTCAACATGTGTCACAAAATATTACTTGCAGACGTTTTGAATATGGAGATTCATTTAGAAAAAATAAATCAAAAAGCAAATTAGTCAGTAAACTATACTTCATTAGCATACCATATCGACAACGTAATTTTAGAAGAGCATGCTGAATATATTGTTTGTCTTCTGAAAAACCTAAACAAATTATGAAGTGTTGTTCAATCTAATCTAACTCTTTACAGGTAAATTAAAAATAACACAATAAAATATTTTGTTTCTCCTGATCTTTGGGAGTTGTTGACGTGTTGTAAATCAATAATTTATCTGTGAATTCCGATAGATACTATAAATTGTATGCTTTTACAAGCGAAGTAGCAGAAGACCAAAGCTGAATGCTATTAACTTATACTTTTCATATGCCAAATTGAGTAAAGAGATGCGAAAAAAGTGGGGCAGAAAACATTGAAGACATAATACAAGCAAGAGGACTTCCCCAAAATTAACATCGTGCTCTCAAATGGTTTGCAAACGGATTTCCAAAGTTGATACGATTGATACTAGTGTAAACATAACAAGCTCAAAATAGAAAAAGTTATTGTTTTATATTTCACCTTCACCCCGAAGTCTCTCTTCATGGGAATCTATCTGATTAATGTTTCACTCAATCACAGATTAAAAAAACCAATGGACAATAATAAATTGAAAAAATAAAACTAAATAAATAAACCTTTGTCGGGTCTAATTTAGACGAGGCATACCTAAGAGAACGACTTCTTTTTGTCAATTATAGTCAACTTAACGAAGGAATAAACAAAAATATGTGTAATTTGTCCACCCTATATTTTTTTTATTGAAAAATTACTAAACATGAAATCAGCTTATCATTATTAAATAATGAAAACTAATAAAAATTAAAACATTTTCATTTTCTGTTTACAATAATATATGCGTGCACACATAACAAATAAGATAATATAATATACAAAATGATATGATATACAATTACATAATTAAGAAGTATCGTATTTGGCCCCACATGTGTTATTCAATTAAGGGACAACCTCACTCAATGTTTCTAAATGGTGGAGCAAAAAAGTAAAATTATTTTTTATAAATATAGTTTGTCTAGTGATCATGGAATGACTTGTAAGTTGAGATGAGAATATTTTTGGCTTAAATGTATTGTTGGCCTTCTAACTTTTAAAAAATTACGATTTTGAACAATAACAAAAAAAAATAATTTTGTCCCTTAACTTTATAAAATGTTGCAATTTTTTCCCTTTATATTTAAAAAGTATCAATTTTAGCCCCTTATCTTTTAAAAAATAGCAATTTTGACCCCTCCTGTTTTGAAAAATAGCAATTTTGAGACACGTGGTGACTTCTCAGAAAGTTTGTCCCCTTATCTTTAAGTTAGGGGTCAAAATTGTAATTTTTTTGTTGGGGGGGCCAAATCGCAAGTTTTTAAAAAGTTTGAGGGTCAAAACTGTTTATTAACCTTTTTTTAATAATAGTATGTTAATAGTTAGATGGTACCAACCCACTTGGGTTGGCCTTGTGGTATTGGCTTGGGACCTGAGAGTCTGCTCCTCCTCAAGGTCTTAGGCTCGATTCCTTATTGATTATTCTCATATTACTTACATTGCTTAAAGAGACTTATTTAATACATGAAGAATGAGGGAGATATATATTCTTTACAAATTTATCAGTGGTTTGTGCCTGTAGTTGGTGATATTGTTACTGATTGAAATGAATGATTTTAAGAGTCATAAACGATGGTGTTGTTTTTGATTGCAATGCATGACTCTGTGTGTCATGTTCAATTGATCATGAGAATGAGAAAAACTGAATTGTGTGTGATTTATTTAATATTTTAAAATAATTTTTTAGTTTAAAATTAAAGATATATTAATTTTTTATCTTTTCTTTATTTAATAATAAAATATGTTTGGATTCACCAAGGTTGGATAGGTATACAACCATTTGACTATTCCTAAATGCCCTACATACACTAGTTAGGTCATTCAGGAGATTTCTTGAAATTTAATTTGCACCATTTAACATTTTTCTACATTAAATTTGATTAATCATTTATAGTTTTTCAATGGTAAATGGAGGAATGAAGGTTGACAAACTTTCATATGTTGTTTTAGATTTTTTTTTTATTAATGAAACAAATTGGTCAATTTAAACGCACATATATACTTTATTCTCAATATGAATCATTTATAAATAAATAATTTTAATATTTTATTTAATTATAATAAATAAATATGTGTCAATGTCCTATGTTTTTAATATTAACATTACATTTGGTGTGTGTATCTGAAAATATGCCTCATAGGTTGCTACTAACCTACTCTATATAAACGATGCAAGGTCCTCTTGTAAACATAATGTTGTAATATGAATATGGGTTGTGTGACTAGGTAGCCAACCATATTTAATTAGTTAAATAAAAAAAGTGGCCAATACTAATTAATACAACTCAACATTAAAGAAGAGGTTTTGGTTGATTTGGCACGCGATAATTTGATCGATTTGGAAGGAAATAAATGCAAGGATCTTTAACAACCATTCGAAGGAAGTGGAGGAGTTAGTGGATGACATCAAAGCGGTTTCTTGGATTTGGACTTTGAGTAGATTAAAGATAGCCTCTTCTCTTTTATGAGTGGACTTGCAATCCTAGAGTGCCTAAATAGAAGATGAATGGTGCTGTTTTTGGATCTGCTATAGGGGTTTGTGGTGTTCGGACCCCTCGGCTGTTAGTGCAGGTTTTGTTTGACTATAACTTTTCCCATCCTATTGGTTACTCGCGCACCCTGTTTTTTTTACGAAAAAGCCCTTCGAAAATGTAATCTGAACGCATCCGGATTGTATAATCTGGAAGGTCACAGTATAGACAGAACTGACAGTTTTTGCATGTTTTTGTGAATTCATACATTTTTGAAGGTAAAAAAAACAAGTAAAAGACAATTATGATAAAATTGCACCAATAAATAATTTTACACACACACACACATCATTATACCAAAAATAGTTGAATTTATATCATTATACATTTTACCTAATGATATACATTTAAACTAATGATATAAATTCCTCCAAAAAATGATGATATACATTTAATCTAAATCGCCTCAAGATCTATGTCGATATCATCAAGATTAAAGCTATCTTCCTTTTCAAGCTTCACATCATCTTCATGCTTCTTCCCCGCAACAACCTTTTCTTCTGGATCAAGATTTTCAATTATGTACAAATCTTGGTCATCACCCATGACTTCAAAACCCGCTGCCCGACATAGTTCATTATAGTCGGCCATTCGACTGACATATCTATCAGGTCAGCTTAAGGCAGCATCACTAGCATGTTGTCTCCATAACGAGCAAGTAGGAGGAATAGGAGAACCCTTCTTCAAATAGCATGTTGACATGAGCCATACACATTAATCGCTCAACAACTGGCGGTTCACCCCATAGAGGAAAAAAGGTTTCAGATCGCCCTTTCTCAATGGAGAGTAGAACAAGTGCGTGGTTGAATTTCTGAGCAATGAGAAAACCCATATCCGACATGGTCATCCATCTATCCGGTGGTGCATAACCAATACCAAAATAGGTTAGAGCGCTCAAAACATGTTTATACCGCCTATCATCATTAATCATCCGCCGATAACGAGAATTTCCTTCACCAGTTAGCTCTTTGTGCAGGTGGTAACAAATCATCTGGTGATTGTCAACACTCAATTTACGTAGACACGCAACCGCATGGAACCCACAATGACCATCACCAGCTACATCCTCCGCCTTTTCAATAAAGTCATGCATCCAAATTGGGATTTGGTCTTTGTGTGGTATGTGGACTTTTACCGGAGTTGGGTTAGGATTTTTGGGAGTTGGCTTAGGATTTTTGGGAATTGGCTTAGGAGGATTAGGAGACATGTTGCTTTTTCGTGCACTCTTTCTACTGTCCCCTGATGAATTTATCAGTGAAGCCTGTGTCTTTTGTTCTTGAGAATCAACAATCTCCAAGAGCGAAGGCGATCACTTCGTCGACTGAATGAAGTGTTTATTTTTCTTCGGAGCTCCTTTAGTGGTGACCTTTTTTGGCGGTGCACGCATTGAGGTAGTCTTCGGCAAAACAAATTTTCGGAATTGCTCTTTAATATACAACTTCAAGTTGTAGTCGACATTCTTGAACCATGCCTATAATGCGTTTAAAAACTGTCAGATTAAAAACATTTGGAAAAAACATGCATTATGGAAGAAAAAAAACAGCATTCTACCTCTGTACTGGTGCACTTCAGATTACATAATCCGGATAAGTTTGGCACTCTCCAGATTATGTAATCCGAATAAATACGATAAACCCCATGCATTCGTCCTAGTTCACGTTGCATGGGGCGTAAATGCGGTATTTCCAGATTACATAATCCGGAGAGTGCCAAACCTATCCAGATTATGCAATCCGAAGTGCACCAGTACAGAGGCATAATGCATCAAAACTGGGCAGAAAAGAGGCATAAAGTCAAGAAAGTTAAAATAGTCAAGAAAGCCAAAATACCTTAAGCAAATCCCATTCTTGTAGCAGAGAGATGTCTTCTTCCTATCCTTCACGTCACCCTCACACTCGAACATCAACATCTTCCAGTGAGTGTGAATTTCATCCAAACGGATGAGGGTGTTATTCTTGATCTTCAATGCAATCGCACACGCACATGGCAATCCAAAAGTGATCTTACTCAAACAACCACACTTGGATTTATCCGTTCCGATATCAAGTGCTCGATCAGCCTCGTATGCGAGATAATGCAAAGATTTCCTTTATATGTTTCGAATCAAGCTAGACCGTAAACTCTTGTCTTTTAATCTATGTTCAAGCATGATAATGCTCGTCTAGAAGGAAGCGTGTATTTGTGTTTGTTGTGACTCTATCATTTCATGAATGGATTTCCAGTTTATACTTAAATCACTCATGCTACTACTCAGATACTTTTTCAAGCGGCTGTGTGCAGATTCAGCTCTGTTTGTTGTAGTATTCCCCACATGCATGACTTGATGACTTGATTCACCCAAAACTTCACAATCTTATCCTTCACCGGACCCAAAATTGTACTTTCAACATATTCCACAAACTTGGGCCATTTTTTGCAAACAACTTTGAATCGATTGCAATTATCGACATACATTTTTTCCGTATCGGAATCCATATTATCCTCCCATACACGCATGATCGTCTTCACCATTGAATTTGACTTTATATCTTTGTTATCCCTACCTTTGAGATCCTTCACCTTGCAATTCGTCTTACACTTTGCTCGTACGTTTCTTTCAATATGATACTCATACAACAAAGCAGTAGCTTCAGGAAAAACTACATCCACAACATTCATCAAAGCATTGTCCCGATCTGTGACAACTACTTTGGGGTACAAATCTTTGGAATGCAACAGTTCACGATACTTCTCAAGAGCCCAAGTAACACGTTATTCCTTCTCATACATCATATAAGCAAATCCAATGGAGAACGTCAGATAGGTAGAAGTGTTATCGACAAACTAAAGCAATGGAAGACGGTACTTGTTGGTCTTATATGTGGAATCCAACACAAGCACTGTAGAGAATGTGTTAAACAACTTGATACCATTCGGATGCACCCAAAATATATCACTGACATCATCAGAATCATGATAATTCCTACAGTGGTACACATACTCATTCTCAACCAATGACTTCTAGAGATGTTGCATGTCATTTCTCATACCCCTAATGGATTTCCTATACTGGTGAGTAGCATTATAAACATGCTTGATTGTAGTTGAAGTGTTTATGTTCCTCTTCCTTAAGTTGGTAAGCATTTGCCTCAGAGGAACCTTTGACTCAGCCATCTCAAAAAGGTGCACACATTCATTTGGGTTTAGACGTCTGGTAGTTTTATGACCTTTCAACACATTTGTCATGTCATGGTTGTGTTTACTGTCACCAACTTTGAGGCTCCAATCACCAGCAATCAACAAATAACCTCTCATCATCATCTACTTTTAGGAATAGGAGGAGGAACATCATCATCTACTTTTACATCACCTAAGGAATCATCTACTTTTGGTGGTGGTGGGGGGGATCCTCGACTTTGGCTTTTCCAGAATCATCTATAACTTCAAGCGAAACAACCGGCAACACATTACGAGGTTCAATATTAGGTGGCAATTCAATGGAGGCATCAACAGGAACATCCATTACTAAAACAGTGCAAGTGTAAGGTCAGAAAATGCACACATTTTCTGTACTGGTGCTGTCCGGATTACGTAATCCGGAATACATTGCTAGTTTTCGGAAAATGTAATATGAAGAGCTTCATTGCAGATTCATTGACATGTTGAAAAGGAAAGCGCCTAAAAATCGACTGGGGGAAAGTTTATATACACATTACCTTTGCATTTAGTCAAAAATGATGATGTTAAGGCATCTTGATGACCAGATTACTGCTCCAAATCACATTTTCGCCCAAAATGGTGTGTATCTAGAGGTGCAGGGAGTGTTTGGAGAGAAAGGTGGTGAACTGCAACTAGGTTCTGGGAATCTTAGCTCAGTTCACCACCTTTCTCTCCAAACATCCTGATACTGAATACGTAGCTAGGTTCAGGAAATTACGTATTTAAGGTTTCCAGATTACGTAATCCGAAACATCCCGATACTTTTCCCGCACTTTTCAAACACAGGGCTCCCGAAATACATATTCCGGAACATGTATATAATGTCCGAATTCTGTTTCCCGGAATGTTTTCACACCTTACCATTAGCCATAATCCAACTATGACACAGTCGAACACATGTTTTGCTTGGTTTCAGATTACGTAATATGAAACTTGTCCGAATCTTGTAATCCGAACGGAGGGTATTTTGGTCATGCGCGCAGGGCGCACAAGAATAAGCAAGGGTGAAAAAAGTAATAGTCGTTTTGTTTTGTTGGTTCGGTTATTGGTTGGCCTTTGTATAGCTTGTGTTTTTTTTTTGGTGTTTGGATTTGTTTTGGTGTCGTCTTTTAGCTGGCCTTTTTTCTGCACAGTTTAGTCCTTAATTTAAATAGTTCTTTTAGATCTTAATTTTTTTTTCCTGCACTCAGTATTAATTCCTACTCAATTCAAATTTGTTTAGTACATGCTTAAACTTTTGAGTTTTTGAACAATTTTTTGCATGTGTTAAGAACATTACTAAAAGTTCCTCTGCAAAAAATTGTCGCAAAATTTGATTTTAACGTCCAGATTTTGTTATTTATATCTTTAACTTTTGCCGTTTTGAAAAATTCATATTTAATTCGTTTCATGTTAAACAATTTTAATTTTAGTAAATGAACCTTTCATAGTGTTCTAAACTTGTCTCAAAAAAATCGTTCAAAAATTGAAGAGTCTAAGGATAATTAAACAAACTTTGTTATAGTAGGGACTAAAATTAGAAGTAATTTTTTTTGTAGGGACTAAAAAACCTATTAAAATTAAGTAAGGACTAAACTTAAAAATTCTCAATTTTATAGGAACAAAAAACATATTTAACCTTATATATATGCCAATTAAAAAAAAAAATCTTCGTATGTTTTTTAAATACAAATTCTAGGAACTACCACCAAAACTCTTACTCAAGGTTGAGTAATATTCAGCTGTTTATGTGGCTATGATTTTTCCATTTCTTCTTATAAATATGCTTTCTTCTCTAGTAATATTAGAGAGCAATTTAACATTAGCTTTATCAATTCAAGTGGTTACACTTCTAGTTCTCTAAATAACTATTAATTTTATGGATTGTAATTTTTAAATGCGCGATTTGGAAATTGTTGATTGAAATGTAGAAATATTTCACTATTCTGCATTCAAGTTTAATATATAAGATGGGAAACTCCCATTTTCACCAAAGTATGACAAATTGACAAAAAAAAAAGTTTTCTTAGTTTAATTAACGTGGGGATACTTTTTAAATGTGAACTGAACTGCACATGATGTTTACATGCTTTCTGCTTAATTTTTTTAAAAAGGTTAAGAAACATTAAATATTTATAGTGGATGTTGGAGCTGTTCTATCAATGACAAGCATCCATGGTAGAATGATCATGCTAAATTGCTAATGGTTAGAAGTAAATATTTCCCAATCATTTTATTATTGGTCTGCTTTCGGTGTCTTGAGAAGCAACTATTGTAAAATGGTTGTAAATTGGAAGTTGAAAAGGACAACCTATTGGAAAGACCAATGTCAACAAGGCAATAACATTCTGGAGACAGAACAAATAAATCATCAAGACGCAATTTCAAGCTCCTTATGATGGATTATGCGTAAACAAGGTTTATTCAGAAAACCTTGTAACAACTATTTATAGTCAACATATTGGATTCAAACTCATGCATACTGAAAAATAGACCACTACAAAATGCCTCCCCACTAGAAGCATCTTAGACATAACTCGAGGGAAACGAGTTTCTATAGTCCAATAATTAGCAATATGAGCGTCTTTGACAGACACTAACAATATGCCACGAAGATAATAATTCGGTGCCAATCCATTATCAAATCATTGGCAGGGCCCCTTCAAAGATCAAACAAGTTCCCTTCTATTAGAAGATTCTGAATGTGCTGATGTATCACGCCTGAAGATGATCAATATCTTGAAACTTACTTTTACAAGCAAATTGCATGCATGCAACATATTAGACTGCAACTGGTTCCTTTACCGGGTCAGAAGCTTGTGCTTTAACCTGTCTTGATGATCGAAGAAGCGAGCGCATATATTAACGCACCAAGCACAGCAAATTATTTGTTTAATAAGTGTAAGGATGGAAGTAAATTGTAGATAGTTCACCTTTGCTGATTTAAATAGCTCATCAAGCACCTCAGACAAAGTTGGATGAGCATGAACTGCAAATTTAATATCCTGCATTTGTAACACAAAAATATTCGAAGTTACCAAATAGACAGGAATTGAAAGATTCTTAAAAGTAAATTTATCAACATACATGGACAGAGAGAACCTTTTATATTCTATAACACTGCAGCACATGTAGCCCTCAATAATTCAAAGCCAGGGCCAGTCTCATACAAATGACAGCATTGGAAAGAAAATTTACCTGAATACGTGTCCCTAATGCTATTGCATTGGAAGCCTCGTGGATGAGATCTGCAGCATGCAACCCAAATATATGAACTCCTAGTATCTCCCCGTTGTCAGGTCTGTATATTAACTGCATGAAAATATCATGATGCTGGTTAGACAACAATGAAACCGGTTAGAAGAGAGTAAAAACCCATCCACTCTGCTCTCAACCAAATACATTTTGTTAACGTCAAAGTAACTCCTTAGAAGATAATTCATCAACCACTGCCTAACTGTTAGGTGTTAGGTCAAGAAGAGACCACTGGTTATTCAGATTTTAGAGTCTATAATCATGTTTGGCCATTTACAGGGAGTCCACGTTTGGGCGGTTTACAAAATCAACTCTCACAATTTTCAAGGTGTAGAAGAGATTATAAGAGAATAATGATTTTCTTGCTTCTCCATTGACTTTTAAGATTGGCCAAGTAAATTTGCAAAAGTATCTCTGTAATTGCACTTTAAAATAATTCTATTTTACAATACCCAACATTTAAAAATAAATTTTTAATGCCATTTTTTATAATCTAACCCAATCGATCATTTATTAAGAGGAAGGCTGAAAAATTACCTTGGCAAGACCCTCTCCTTCATTTTCTGCCAAGGCTTTTGTGTTAGCTTTAAAACTTGTTTTGGCAACACTTACGTCAAACCCTTCCTTTTGACCTTTCTCCCTTGCTTGAGGCTGCAAACAACATATTTGATCATAATGAACAACATCATAAGCAATGGACTGGTAGTAAATTTATTGCATAACTAATATAGGAGGATACAAGGGGATAGAGCAAAAGAATTGAAGCACAGAGTTAATCGCCGCGTAAGAAAGATTCAAACAAGTAGGAAGTGGATGATGAAACATTAACCAACATAAAAAGTATATCATACCTCTGTCAATCCAACCATGCTGATTTCAGGATGAGTGAAACAAGCAGCTGGTATGCTTAAATGATTGAGCACATGATCTCTTCCGGTGACTTGTTCAACCACTGTCCAATAATATTTTCAATCAGTGAACTGGAAAAATCACTTGAACATTTGTAGCCAAATTATATAGTTTTTTTACCTGAAATTCCTTGTGCACTGGCAGCATGAGCAAGCATCATCTTGCCATTTGCATCGCCAATACAATATAAATGAGGGACCTATAGTTCCATATACTAAATCAGTAACAATAGTAGATCAGCAGGAAAAAATAATGCATGCGTGAGAGTTTTAAAACAAACCAGGTTTCCATTTGCATCAATCACTCTCATACGCTCATCCACGGGAACAAAACCACGCTGTGTTGCAACGTCAATCTGCAGGAACATGTAACAATAATATCGAATCACTTGCTTCACAGAAAGCTTTTTGTATTAAATTACTAAATATATTTCTGTTTGGAAGGCATACATTCTCCAAGCCCAGACCTTGTGTGAATGGAGCCCTTCCAGTTGCTATTAATGCAGCATCCACCTGCAGAATATAAGAAACAACAGATTAAAATTATTCTTATTCTTTTTACTGGAACAGAGTGTAAATATTCAGTTATTAAATATGCATGCATAATATATGAAGTTATGTATAATTGAGATTTTCAGATAATTGCAATAGCTCTACATATCCTGATACTAACATTACAAGTGTTCAGGAATTTCAGCCATACAGAAGCCACTAACATATAAAGCTACATGAAGTTATAAAATAATGAAACTACAAAAAAAAAAAGGTAAACAAGAGGGAAGATGCATGGCACAGTTCTGCATCATTCATAGAATTGTCGGCACACACTTGTATTTTCTTCTGTCCGTATGCTAATTGATGGTGAGTACATTAACGATCACTGTATCTTAAAAATTTGATGAGGTCATTACAGGGTCTAATACCATGAGGGCGTGCTGTATTGAGGGTTGTTCTAGAAAGTATATGACCAGAGATAATTACTAATTGTAAAAATATATTATTCTGTATTAAGTGTTCCCTGCTCACATATTCTCCAATCAATCTTTTCCAAATAGTTTCTTTAGGAAAATATATACAGTTCAAAACAAAGTGATTAGCTAAAAACATTTAAAGAGAAGGTACCTCTAAAGTTTCCTTTTGCTCCTTGGTTTTTGCATCAATGAGCTCAATCATTACAGGTTTTCCATCTCTTGCAGGAGTTATCTATATAGAAAGCATATTTATTTTGACGTGAGTGTGACAATTCCAAATATCAACCCAACAAAAACTTATGGGAGAAGTTACAGACGTAGTTACCTTGGATGCAAAAACGCCAGTATGATAGTCAATATTCCTGGGATTTATGAGAACCCTCTGAGCCAACTTGCTAATTTCAGGATCAAATCCAGGCATAAGCTGATCTAAAGCTTCAACAAAAGTAACCTGCAAAATAACTTTATTACCCACATTATCCCATCTGCATATAGGACTTTGAAATTTTACAAGGACATAATATCAATTTTTTGTTTTATTTTCTTACATTAATAGAAAAAACTGTAGTGTAAAAAGAATGTGCAAGTTTACAGTACATAGCCTTTGAGCATTATAAAAGTAGCAAACTATTAGCAATCCTTTTCACAAACAAAATATAATAAATAAATGAGGAAAGTTATGTCGGAAAAAGTGCTACCTCACTTCCAAGTGCTGTATATACATCACTGAATTCAAGGCCGATATAACCACTTCCAACAATTGCTATCCAGTCAGGAACTGTCTCCAACTTAAGTGCATGGTCACTGGTGATCACAGTCTTCCCTGAAGGTAATTACTTGTCGAATTTTAATTGCAGTGGAGATATACTGTTAGGAACCCAAGAATTGGATTCCAATGGAAATAATTTTTTTATTAAGAAATAACAAGAGAGCAAGCTCTCCTACACTGGTTATAAAACCAATTAATCTAATTTCCCTTTATTCTATAATCCTATCATATACTTAATAAATCTTACAATAAGAAATATGAAAACTAGAAACAAGAGGGGCAGTATCAAACAATCAATAGACTACATAACAAATATCTACTTGGAGTCTAATATCCTAAATACAAACATACTACTATCAGAAAATATCTCCAATACTAAATTAATCCATTCTTTTTTCAATTGGATTCTGACTGCTTTTATAACTGATAGCATCTATCTTAAATCACTTGAAGCTTAACAGTAAATTTAGAGAGAACACATGCCTATAACAAAGTCATTCCATTGAGTAAAAACTAGGCCAAACAAAAATAGTAATAATGCCATTGAGAGAAACAAAAAGAAATACAAAGTGTACGGTGTACCATCGACTTCAATTCCCTTAGGAACAAAAGGAACGGAACCAGTGGCAATGATGATGTCTTTTGCAGTTATTACATTGTTGGAAGAGCCAATTTTCACCTTTTGAGGACCCTGCAAAGATTCACAAATAAGATAGGAAGTAAATAAAAAATGATAAAATTTCCATTGGTGATTTAAATTCAAGCTCAGTGTTGGCAATCGCAAATTATGGAAAATAGCAGTTTGTTTAAATTCTGCTACGTTACACTGTTATAGCGCTACTATGAAAAACATTTTGTACTAAATAGCATATCACGGAACAATAGTAATTTATTCGAAATCTGCTACTCTATAGTGCCATTATAGAAACTATTTGACAACATTGTTCAATCCTTGGCTAACAAACAGACAATTCAATTTCTGAAGAGAATCATAACAGCATAAGCATGTATCTCTGATAACCACCGACATTACAGAGCAGAATAAGTCGCTCACCAAAATAGTTCCAAAACCAGCGAGTATATCGACTCCAAGTGCTTTCATCGAGTTGGTCAGGTTACCGCGAATTTTTGAAGCAAGATTATTAGCATGGTCAGCAACTGCTTGTCTGTCATAACCAGCATTAGAAACCTAACATAACAAAACCCAACTGATAAGTTAAGCAATTTAAATATTTTTAACCATGAAGTAAAATTCTAAACACATTTCGACATATACATTATATTTTCTATCAATGAAGCCAGATCCACTAATGGTTTGTTTGGATTTACCTATTTGAGCTTACTTTCTATCATAAACAATTGTGGAATTACTTCAGAGAGCTTACGAAAATAACTAATGATATGTCCATAAGCTGTTTACAGATTATTTTCACAATCTCACCAAAATAGTTTATAAAAACAATGTACAACTTATATGAAGGAAAAAAACTTGTTAGAGAAATGACTTTTTCATAAGCACATATATGGTAAGCGCTTTATTAAACTGTTTATCCAAACAGAGTCTAAGTTTTGAGTTTTTACCTGAATGCCGAGTGACTTCAAATGATGATCATTCCTGAGATCTCGCATACGACCACTTACAGCCAATAGAGCTTTAGAAGGAACACAACCTCTGTTGACGCATGTCCCTCCCACCACATCTCCCTCAACAATTGCTGTTTTCAAACCCTGTAATTCACTCACTCATTTCAAATTTCTCTGGAAAAAATGTGAAACTTGAGCAATACAAAAGTTCTTTATCAATTCAGGTCATGTTTAGATTACTGTTTAGAAAAGCTCATCAAAACGGCTTATAACATCTCTATCGAGCTCTCCTATATAACTTACGAAAACAACTTAAACTTATACTAATACAAATTGACTTCATTTATCTTTTCCAATAGTAATAGGTTCAGTTTTAATTGACTTATTTGAGCTTATCGATTGGCATAAGCACTTGTAAGACTTTGAAAGCACTTAATAAAATAGCTTATACGGAAACAATTTAATTTTATCTTTTGTTATCGGAAAAACATTGCAAATTGATAAACGCTTATGCTATAGGCTGCAAGTTAATTTGTTTATAGAAACAGGTTATAACACTTATTTTACCAAAACAAAGCTACATGAATTTTGATGATTATGAAAACCAAATTGCATGAACTGAGGTGAATTTCAAATTTGAACTAAGTAAAAGAAAGTAATGTACCTTCTCGACGGCGTGAAGAGCGGCACCGTGTCCACCAACACCAGCTCCGATAATGAGCAAATCGTAATCGAATGATTTAGGAGGAGTGCCGTTAGTTGAAATTGCGGCGGATACGGCATTGAGGTGTGTTCGGCGGAGGTGGTGGTTGTGCGGTGAGCGATGGCGGAGTGAAGTGAAAGCGAAGGCTTCGCGTCTGAGACTGCAGAAACGGAGATTGAGTGACGTGGCATTGAAGAGGGAAGAGTGGCGTGGTAGCGAAATGGTGGGGGAGGAGGAGGAGGAAGATAGTGAGATTGGTGATAGCGTCATTTTGAGAGGAAATTAAATGTGAAAGAGGTTTGGAGTTTGGAGAAAGCGGACATATCCAAGTGAGAACTGTAAGTGTGCGTACTTTCTATTTTTCACCAACGCTGATGGAAGGAATGGGACAACTCGCACATGGATTTTTTATTTTGTTTATTTCATTGTTGAGAGCTCCCTAGTACAAGATGTACAAAAGAGTCCATCCTAAAAGATAAATACGTCTTATAAAGTATACCCTCCGGTCATTAATATAAGCAAAAATACATTTTTTTGGATACATTCAATTAATGATGTATGTGACATATAATAAAGACCACATACGTCATTAATTGAATGTATCTAAAAAGTAGATTTTTGCTTATATTAGTGACCGGAGGGTGTATATACAAGATAAAAAGGTCAATCAAAACCCCTATACAACAAGAGGTCTGATTACCATCTCTGAAACCCGTGTACAAAAGTGACATTCTTAGCCTTAAGCCACCAAACTGAATGAAATTTAATTGATTCAACAACTGTAAAATTGGAGTTTCTATGTTGTTGAATATCCTGTTATTACGTTCACTCCAGATTAGCCAAATACAAAGAAGCCAAAATAATTGGAGAAACGATCGGCGAACCTTTGAGTGACATGTATAATGTGTAAATTGAAAGAAATGTTCACTAATATTGTGAGGGTCAACACCAGACACATCAATCTATGATACTTTTTTTTTTCAAATAATTTAGTAACTAGAACTTACACAATTTAAATGTGGAGAAATGAGATGTCTGAGAGGTTCGAATTTCAATCCCTACATATTAATATGCAATATCTCTACCATGGTCACGTGAATACACATCTAAGATAATTAATTTGGTGGTTTAAATGAGCTTTATCTGTAGTATTTTATATTACTTTATCTTTTTAATTTTTTTTGTACAAATTTCTCTTTTTCAATTATATAAACAAACAACACAACTATATTTTGTATCGTTAACAGGTGCCTCAGAGCACTTTTAAGTATCCTAAATTAAGTAATTATTTTTTTAAAAATATCACATTTTTCAATTTTCAATTCACTTTATTATACAAACTTTTATCAAAACTTACTACATTTAAAGTTCTTAACCAATATTAAAGACACTAGTTAACATTCTCCTTCATCAAATTCACTAAAAACTTTCGATAGATTCCTTAAAGAAAACTTTGAATAGGTGCTAATGATCTTACAATATATCCGACAAACAACATTCTCCACATTTGTAAATCAACTTTTCATTATTATTGTTTACATCAAGAGAGTATAGATGAAATTTCGCACTGCACGATGCATGTTGCAGAATTAGGAAACTGAAACCAAACATCCAAAGATTTCCTGAAACCTTCGGGTAGTAGTAGGACAGTAGAAAAATCTCGCAAGTTTTCTAGTGACGTGTTTGCTCTAAGCTGCCATTGAATGTTAAATTTGGTAAGGTGTTAAATTAAAGAGAAATATTAACGAGTGCCTCTGGGGCATTCTTTAAGAACCATCAATGCATTAGAAATTGAAATATTTGACTTTTTAAAAAAATAATTACTTATTTTAAAATGCTTAAAGAACGCCCTGGAGGCACTCGTTAGCAAGATCCTAAATTAAATTAAAGTCAAAGATCGAACCATGCAAAAAAAATATTAATATTTTACAAGTGTAAAAGTACGTGTTGTGTAGGTGGAATTTTTTTCCAATTTTTTTATAGCTTGTATTTCTACTGGATTTCCAAACAATTGAATAATAATTTGAATATATATATTTTTTCTAATAATAATTTGAATAAATTTGTTGAAAATGTAGAAATAATTATTAAAAAATTATATAATATGTGTAGAGACTGAAATTCAAATCTCAAATATCTCATTTATTTAATTTTAGATGTGAATTTTTAACCATTAAATTACTTGACAAAAAAATTGAATAAAATTTTCAATTTATAAAATAAAAGTTTACAAAAATAAATAGCCTATACTTAGCCACAAAAATGGAGGTAAAAGTAAATGCCCCTTTTTAAGTTTTTAGTTCTAAAGTGTTTTCTATTTTGAATTTCCTCACCTAAATTTGATTTTATCCTTTTTTGGATTTTTTTTGAAGAGCTGCTAATAAAGTGAGAAGGAAACACGTGTATCCACATAGAGAGAGAAGACAAGGATAAGCGCGGGCAAGGCACTGAATCCAATGGCGAATTCGTAGTTTCATCAATTGCACAGTGGCTTTTCCGCCATTCTACTCCCGCCTAATACACAATTTTCATTTCTACTTCTTCTTCTTTTCGCTTAATCCATCTTCATCAATGGCGGTTTAGGGTTTCCAATTGATCCCCCAAACCTCAATTCCCTCTCTTTAAACCCTAATTTTAACTTTAACCTCCAAGATTCACTTTCAAATTTTTACTTTGCTGTCATGGGCGCACCTGACAAATCGCAGGAAAACGTTAATTCTTTGCAGGCAAGTTTGCTTATTATGTAATTCAACCTTTTTCAGCTATATAGTTCATGATTCTAGTCAATGTTTATTTATTTATATATATATATTTTTTAATATTTGATGTGCTTATAGTTTGAAGTTTGATTTGATTTATTTGATGAGTTGTTTATAGAGCTGGAAGCATTTTTAGTTAACAAGTTTTAAGTTAGTTACTGCTTGTTGAGCTAGTGGCGACGGAGTTTAAGTAGTTTGTTTGAACTAGAGTTATTATTAGTTGGATGCAGTAGCAACACTACATCAATTCGAAGCTTGGCACAAATATGTAGGTTGAACAGAAGTGAATAATCAATCTGAAACGTAGTTCTTATAATGTTAGATTAGCCTCGTAGCGCTTATAGGGCTTTTGAGATGTGATATTTTACTATGCTTGTCGATTATTTTCACTGTCCAACTTAATTTTGACTAGTTCACTTACATCCTGACCGGCTGATTTCAGCTGTTGAAGAATACAAATACTAATAGAAATATGTTTCGTTAGTCCCAATATTAATATCTAACGTTAGAAAAATTTGTTTGATTAGCCATTTTCAGCTTGGCTGATCTGCTGTAAACTTTTGAAAGTTGTTAAAAAGATGTATTTTTATTTGTCTAGGAAGCCTCAAACAATGTTTACTTGGTTCCAGGACTGAAAGGCGAAACCGATGGCATAACTTATCACTAAATTAAATATGAAATATATATTGAAAATGACAAGTCTAATTTTCAGTCAGTCATGTTTATTAGTTACTATGTTTAATGGAAAGAACTTCATAGTATGTTAGACCTCTTGTTAGTATTGTTATTATATCATTAGCTGCGGTTATTATACTATCAGGCAGCAGTTATATGTATTAGGGGAGCGGTTATGTTATTATACCTTTATTGAATGAATGAGGAATGGAAGAAAAGTCAGTAGGCATTTATTTTAGGACTAAATAGAAAATATTGATTGGGAGAGACCAAGCTCTCGAATTCTTGCAAGGGAGAGACCCAGACTCTTGAATTTCTTGGATATGAAGTGTCTATCTTAATTTTCTTTTGTTTTCTCTCTTATACTCTGTTAACTAGATTTCCTGTTGTAATCCAAACTCTTGCCACAGTGACCAGAATTGTTCAATTGAAGTCAACTATCTCCTTTATATTTCTATGTTATGTACAGGTTTCTATCACAATATTGTGTCCTTATATTTCTTTCTTACCCTTGTATTATTCTGATTTTCGTATTATCGATAATGGAAGAGAAAATGTGAAGTGGCGACATTCCCATTTCATTTGGTTAATTAAAACTGTTTTGGTATTGTTTCCTGATGCTTCTTGCTTTAAATTGTTTCAACTAGTCCCTCTAAAATACTTGAATGAAAAAGTAAAAGAAAACAAATGATGGAGTAAGGAATTCAGTATTCAGCTATTCTATAACTATTTTTCGTCATAGTCAGCAGTTGGGCTGCCTATATATATATATACATATACATATATACATATATATTTATTTATTTATTTGCAATATAACTAGGGTATTGTTTTGCACAATTATTTTCCCTATTGATGTCTTCATTTGTTGCGACTTTTATATTACTTATTTTTTCCTTACTGAATTTCAGCGTGTCAAGGTCTACCGTCTGAATGATGATGGGAAATGGGACGACCAGGGCACTGGGCATGTCACTGTTGATTATTTGGAGGTTAGTACACCGTACATTGTAAATACGGGTACTATATTATATAAATGTTCGTGTGTGTGCGCGCACCTTTCGAGGGGCAGCTCATGCATGACTTCCCCTTAATGTCTGATTATTCGTATTCTCAGCGGCTTTTACCTTTGCATTTTGAATTATAATATTAATAGCAAATCATAAGATATAATCTCGTTAAGGATTTGTGATACTGATAGGTACTGGTTTTCCTCATTGTCTGATGACAGTACATCTTCCTCCCTCTCCACATGATTATATTAAGAAATAGGTGTTTGATTGGTCTTGTTATTACATTCTATTACATATGTATTTGAAGTTGGTTTTAATTTTTTAATTGGATAAATCATAAGCTTCTTGCATTTTTAATGAATGAAATATCATGACATCTCAAAATGCAGCGATCAGAAGAGCTGGGTGTATTTGTTTATGACGAAGAAGACAATGAGACTATACTTTTGCATCGCATCGTTTCTGATGATATTTACCGAAAACAAGAAGGTAATTGGTAGCTATTATTTTCTCCTTTTTAAAAAAATTGGTAGCTGTCATGCTTTCTGTTGCTCATCAATGACTAGTAGTCATCTGTTCATGCTTTAAAATATTTGAGGATTCATTTTATATAGCGGTTTGATTGAAGATTTTCTTTTATCCTTTAGATACAATTATTTCATGGAGAGATCCAGAATATGCCACTGAGATAGCACTAAGCTTTCAAGAACCTGGTGGATGCTCTTACATATGGTTGCTAGTGACTTTCTAAATTTTAATTTCCTCACACTTTTCTTTGGGTTTTCTGCCTTCTGATGTGGAATTGATCTTAATTCCTATGCTTGTTTTATTTAGGGACCATATTTGCAACGTGCAAAGGAATATGCATTTTAATACTTTAAATAGTAAGTAATGCTAATTTTTAATACCACTTCTTTCTATATTGCGATAACGTTTGCATGTTTTTTTTTATCATTTGAATATTAACTCCTAACATTAGTTTTCATAGTACTTAGTCATCACCACCATTTGTTTATTGAATTTCTCTATTTATTTAAGATTAGAAGTTTTTTTTTTTGGGTGATTAGGAGTTTTGTATCCCTATAAATAGGAGTTAATTTTTTGAAGTGATTGTCAACACTGTTCAACTTTTTATTATTTCTCTTTTCTTCTTTTATTGAAAACCCATACTTAAACAGCATCTTTAAATATTAGATATACGGAATTACAAAATCAGTTAACGATTATCAATTTTGTTAACTGAATATTTTTTCTCTTAAATAGTTGACACTTAACAGTTCTAAATGATGTTAATGTACTATGTCCTTTGTTCAATCAATGATTTATTGATCACATACCTTGATTGAGTCAATGCCAGTCTGAGTTCTAACATTGCCTTTATACTACTAGCAAACTTAGCCATGTCACCTAAGAGTTCTAGTTAGTTTTATTTGTTGAAATATATATATATATATATATATATATATATATATATAGACACACTTATTTATTTATATTTTGGACCTGCTGATTTATCTATTTATTCCATATGTTTCAGGTGAGGCATTTCACAGTGTAAACAGTGAGTTGAGGGAGTTACCTGCAGTTGAATTATCAACGCTTCCATTGATTCTTAAGGTTTGGGTATATGCTTTAATCCGCTCATTTATTTTGTTTCTACTTTTTATTTATTTATGGATCTGCAATTTTATCATATTTTTATTTAGGATTATCTCTTTATTTGGAATCTTACTTCACACAGATCAACTGTGGCCACAACTTTTTGTTTTTAATCTTCCAAGCCACAATTCCGAGTGAAGTTTAGAAGTGCTTGTTTTATCACTTTAATGTGTTACCACCTTAGTTTGTTTAATTGCATTGCATCAATTCCAAGTTTCTGATGTATTTCCAAACAATTTCGCTGTGCAATCATCAAGAGTTTTGTGCTGCATAACGAATCTAGTTTTGATCTCTGATTTTGATACACACATATGTTATGTTGGTGTTTTTTTTTAATGGCATATGTTATGTTGGCGCGGCTTTTATGTTATCGCTTCTTGCCTTCCAAGAGGAGAAAACGGATTCACAAGATTCATGGTCAAGTACTTATATCACTTTTAGGACATGGGAATAAGGATGTGACAGATTTTAAAAAATATACGCTATGGTACAATAAATACAACTATAATACAAGACATAAAATTAGTATGAAGTTAATATAGAAGCACATTTTTTAAGATAGAAGAGAGTATTCAAATTTATAGATTTGTAAAGGTTTAATTAATCTTTAGGTCCTTGAACTATTTGAGAATTTTTAAATAGGTCCCTAACCTTTTTTTTTAATTGGATCCTTGAATTTGTTAGTACTTCCCCATCCCTAATTATAAGCTCCCTTTGAAAACAAAACTGTCTTAAATATAAGGCCTCCAAATTATTAGGTGCATTTATTACTTCTTTTCACACAATCATATTTAATACTACTCATTTTTCTTGGAAGATGAAAAGTAAACATTTGATACATATGTGCACAAGACAGTTAGTAATACTCACTCCGTCTCAAAATAGTAGTCATTTAAGGTTTGTGCACGATTTTTAAGGAAATGATCAATTGTGTTGATTTCAATGATAAAAATTCGTATCATTTACTAAAACACCCTTATCAATTGTGTTGATTTCAATAAATAAGGGTATAATAGTGGAAAACTAAATAAATGTTGCATTGGTATTCTAAAGTTACAATTATTTTGAGACCGAGAAAAAATTGCTAAAGAGACAATTATTTTGAGAGGAAGGGAGTACTAGTTAAGCACAAAATGTACACATTAATTACACTACCAAATTTTCTTAATACATGTGAAAAGTGGGGAGGGGATTATGAAAAGGGACAGAAGGAGTAATTTGTATTTAGGCCCTTAAACAACAATGTTTTTAAGTTTTTAATTGGGTCCCTAAAATTTTAAATGATTTGTAATTAGGTCCTTGAACTTTGGGACCAAAATACTAATAACTTATAAGTTTAGGAGGGACCTAATTAAAAATCAATTAAAAGTTCATGGACTCGATTAAAATAATTTAGTTAAGGGATCTAATTAATATTTATGACAATTTCACGGACTCTTACAAATATTTGTAGTCTAGGGACCTATTTAAAAATCTAAAAATAATTTAGAAACTTAAGAGAGTAATTAAACCATTTGTAAAATACCAGTAGAAGTATTTGAAGTGTTTGGCTCAGTATGTGTTTCATAACGGCATATAGAACAGACATGATTCTGTTTCAAAAAAAAAAAAAAAAGAACAGACATGGTTCTTGTTTGAAGTATCTTGACTTCTTGGTAGAGTATTACCGCACTTCCAGCAAATGAGTTTGACTAAATTACTTTGTTCTACAGGTTTAAGCATTATTTCTTGTTTTTAAAAGCTTGCATTTATGACTTGAACGCAATTTATCATCATCGTCGTCGCCGTCATCATCATTATCACCATCTTTTCTTTCTGTGTTCACAGACTGTGGTCGAGAGTGGCATTACGGATCAGTTGCGACTTACAGAGTTGATATTAACTGATGTAAGCTAAACTTGGTTTCTAGTTTATATGCTTATGACGTGTTCATAGAGTATACTGGTTCCCCTCATTCTCCATGATTTGATGATCTCTCACAATCAATGGAGATCAGCCATGAATTGAAGTATTAATTTAATCAACAAAAAAAATCCATTAATCAAGTTTCTATCATTTCATTCCAAGCAATCCCATTTGGTACTTTTCATATTGACAAGTTCCATAACTTTAATTTTGTTTGTGGCGGTTTTTAGTATGACTGGTGGAATATTGGGTAAGCTGGAACTAGGAATTTCTTATCCCAAATATATGTCAAAATATTTATTCATATTGTTGGCTGTGGACATTTGGCAGCCTTTACAAAACTTTATTCATTTGTAATAAGCAATAAAGGACCAAAAGGATAAAATGGGCTAGTAAAAATAAGAGGAAATACAAACAGCAAATTTAACATGGACCAACACCATGAATCACCTACCTATTATGGTTAACCATGAAAAGAATTCACCTAATACAGTAGCCCATCTTGTTTGCAAACTCAAGTGTTCTTGTGCTCATTTTGTTCATTTTTTGATTCCATCATCTGTATGCCAAAGTGCGTTTGAATCTTTTGTAAATTTCTTTTTCATCCTGTGTTTCTTCTCATTTATATTTCTAATGCAGCAAGACTTTTTTCGGAAGCTCGTTGAAGTATTCAGAGTTTGTGAGGATTTGGAAAATATGGATGGCCTTCACATGGTTTTCAAAATAATGAAAGGGATCAGTCAGTATCCATATTTTATGCCATTTTGATTTCCAACGTCTTATTGACAATTTATTCTTGTTACAATTTTGACACATTTTTGTTCTGATGCAGTTTTGCTTAATAGTACACAGATTTTTGAGCGAATGTTTAGTGATGAGTTTATAATGGACATAATTGGTGCTCTTGAATGTAAGTCTATAACATAATTTTTTTTCCTTTCTATTATATGTTATTTCCCTCTTTATTTATACCCCAAAAATGATTTTTTTCTTTTCTTTCTTTCTTGAAACACTTTGTTCTTTTTTTTGTTATTTCAGATAATCCAGAGGTTCCTGGTGCTCAACATCATCGTGAGTTCTTAAAGGAGCATGTTGTTTTTAAGGAGGTCTATTTTGTGATCTTATTACTTTCTTCTATTGTGGGAGAGAAGCAAGGTGGTTGATAGACTGAAGAATGTTGAACTTACTATGTTCCTACTGTGTTTTCAGGCCATACCTATAAAAAATTCAACTGTGTTATCAAAGATACATCAAACATATAAAATTGGTTTTTTGAAGGTTTGGCTCCTTCTTAGATTTTAGTTTTATTCTCTCTCTCTCTCTCTCTCTCTCTCTCTCTCTCTCTCTATCTATCTATCTATCTATATATATATGTATCGCTCTTTCTCTCTGATAAATCTGTGTATCTTCTCTGACTGCTTTCAGGATGTTGTTTTGACTAAAGTATTAGATGAGGCAACTGCTGCAAATCTCAACTCTATGATACATGCAAACAATGCCACTGTAAGATTTTGATTAAAATGGAAAGAAGACTTCTATTTTAATATATTGATTGTTATCTTTAGTTTTGATTGCATTGTTACTTTTTAGGTTGTTTCTTTATTGAAAGATGACAATGCATTTATCCGGGAGTTCTTTGCTAGGTTTAAATCTCCAACTACCTCTCCTGAATCAAAGAAAAATATGGTAAACTCTTCTGTTTCTCTCAGCGTTGGCAACAGTCTTGTACATTTATCCGGGATTGGTTCCTCTGTTTCACAAGTTTCAGAATTTTAACCAGAACCCAGTTTGAGGCTTATTTTTTATGACGTGTCACATTCATTAATGATGTGGAATTGCAGTTGATGATGTGACATTGCTGATTTGGACTAGAAATTGCGGATTTTAGAAAGGATAGGTTTGCATTTGATTAAAGAAACAAAAAAAAAGTTGTAACGGGGTTTCTGGTCCAAGATAGCAATGTCACACCATCAAATGTAATTCAACATCATTACTAAATATAGCATGTCATAAAAATTAAGTCCCACACTGGGTTTTCTTAAAAAATCTTGAAACTTGTGAAACTGGGGGACTAAAATCCTGTTTCATTTGAATTATAGGGACCAAAATTGCATTTAAGCCTAATTGGAAATATGAAAATAGAGAGTGGACTGGGACTAGCCTTACTTAACCCAAAAGGCTACCTTTAGTGTGAGTTATACAAGTCACTAGTGTGTATTTTGACGTTATACCTAGACGTGTGATCTTATGTACGCTATCAGGCTAGGGTTAGACATTTGGAGATGTCAAGATTGGGATATAATAGGCTGTGATTCCATATTATATCTGACAGCAAATTAGCCAAAAACTAGGCTCAGCTCAACCCTAAAACTAATAGTATTATGGTCATATAGCTAGTCTATGTGGGATCTTTAATAGGAAATATTTTACATATGGTTTTTTTTTTGTGTCCAATTTTTCCTAAGCTTGAAGGCGAGTTTAGAATTTCGGTTGAGCTTTACTCAACCCCAAATGTTAGCTCATGTAGGTAAGCATGTCCACCACTTATGACCCCCGTAATTTGGCGATATGACTAGTATTTGGTTTGCAAAGTTTGTTGGAATGAACATTTGCGGGTAGTCCAGCAACAAACGTATGCTGGACTTCGTTACCATCTTAGAAGTCGGGCTGGGTCTAACTCATATCGAAAATTTAGCTCATGGAATTGAAGGCTACCCACCAGTTACAATAGCTAATTTAGCCATATCATTAGACAATGCGAGATCTCAACAAGAGGAAAGGTATTAGAAGTTCTTAGAATTTGTTGTTGGGCCTAACACAACCCCACAAAACCGGCTTATGAGGGAGGATTTCCACCACTTACAAACACTTGTTCGGGTTATCTCATCCAATGTGAGACTCTTTAACACACCTTCTCACGCCCAACATTGTTGAGCTTGGTGCGTGGGTATAAATGGTGGGTGGCCCGATAGCGGAAATTTGATAGCAGGTGGCCCAATGGATCTTGGAGGAGTCTCTGATACCATCTTAGAATTTGTGGTTGGGCCTAACATAACCGACTTGTGAGATGAGTATTGCCCCCTCTTATAAACATTCATTCATGCCATCTCTCATCCAACGTGGGACTCTTCAAAAGAAGTATTGCTTCTGCTCATTGCTTATCATCTTAGAACAAAACCAAACAGTGAAATTTTTGTTCATTATATTTTTATGAGGCGTGCTAGTGTGTTGAAAAGTGTGTGCTGGTATTACTATCTTCTTTGTGAAGTGCTAGCAACACACTTTCCAACACATTCTCTTTTATTGGTTAAAATACACACGTGTTCCACCAATTTATGTGGGGTCGCATATAAATTTGGTGGGACCCATATGAATTTTAACCAATAAAAGAGGTGTGTTGAAAAGTGAGTGTATTGCTAGCATTATTCTCTTTATATTTTATTTTTCCCAAAAAGTGGTGTCGCAAATGAGTTTTACCATAATGGTGTGATCTTATAGGGAAGTGTTCGTAAAGATCAATTGTCTTGGGAACTGAGGTTGAGCTTCTCATTCATTCAAAAGGAATCATGCTTGCTCGAGTTTAATTTTTGTATTCTTATAAACTGTATTAAGGAAGAGTTTTCTTCTATCTTGTACTTTTAAACTTTTTTGATGTCAATGCCAAAATTCTTTTGAGATGACTTCACTGCTGATGCTTAATTTTGTTTGTTTTGCTTCTCTAAACAATGGATAGATCAATTTCTTGCATGAGTTTTGTGGTTTAAGCAAGAGCTTACCGATGGTACAGCAGCTTCGACTTTTTAGGTATGTAGCATCTGGAGCGGTGCAAGTTTACACGCAGCATCAGCCTAGTACGCAATTTGTTTTCTCCAATATTTTGTAATCAGTTGCTATCGTTTGTTTGATTGTCTTCTTTTAATTATGTAGCCAGAGTTAGGTATTACTTCTCAAGTTTGCTTGTCTATTTTCTTAAGAAATATTTGGATTGACTATCTAAAATATTGGTTCTGCTTTTATTGGAGTATTTAATTCGGGAGCTTGCATAGGTTCATTTACTTTGGAAATTTGATCCTGCACAATTGTAATTTTTAAGCTATGACTATATATATATATATATTTTTTTTTTATTTTATTAATTAAGCTATGACAATACTTGGTTTACAGATGATTTGATAACGTCAGTTTGGTTTCTTCACAATGCTTAGCAAGCTTTAATTAGTATAAAAAAGCTCCTAAAAGCAACTTTTGACATATAATTATTAGAAGTCATGTTTAATATGTACACCCTCTGGTCACTAATATAAGCAAAAATCCACTTTTTAGATACATTCAATTAATGATGTACACATACATCATTAATTGAATGTATCTAAAAAGTGGATTTTTGCTTATATTAGTGACCGGAGGGTGTATATGTTAGTTCCTTAAAGTTAGAACATAGATCAAACTTTCATTGGTTAAAGTTGCAGAACTTTGACATGTAGCATTGATGCCAAACTCATTCTGAATTTCTGATCAGTTTTTCATTCATTATATGTAGAGATATGGTAAATGAGGGCATCTTTGACACTATCACTGATGTCTTGCAAAGTGAAGACAAGAAGCTTGTGCTTACTGGGTATGTAACCTTGGTCTCATGATCTGCATTATTCTTTTGACTATTCTGATTTTACATTCTTTACGATCAATTTCTAAGAGGGAATTGCTTCTATGGTTGCAGAACAGATATTCTCATTCTCTTCTTGAACCAGGATCCTAATCTTCTCCGATCCTACGTGGTTCGACAGGAAGGAGTCACACTTCTTGGACTGTTGGTAGGTTCTTTCTATATAAATTGGTGACATGTTCTTTCTAGATGATGTGCATTTGTGAATAAACAATTGAAATCATATAACTTTTGTGGTTTGTTTGTTGCCAACTTTGTGCATGTATATCACATTATGTTTAGCTGTGTCTACTACTGATTAGATGCCATAGATTGATTTCTTGATAGTTGATTCCTTGTTAAGATGTATCGTACTATATATAGGAGCTCAACAATCTAGTTCAACTTAAAAGTATTTCCTGTCAATTCTGAATCCTGAAATAATTTTTCAACTGTTTATTAGAGCATTTTTAGTGTCTTTCACCCTCTTTCTGTTTCCTGTATTTTCTTTTATTTTGTCAGCAGTGCTCATATTCTTTTGCAAGGAAATATGGAACATGACAACATGGTTTTTGAATATTTATCCTACAGGTTAGAGGAATGGTAACAGATTTTGGGGACGACATGCATTGCCAGTTTCTTGAGATTCTTCGCATTCTTTTAGACTCATCTACATTGTCTGGCGCACAGGTTCACTTTCTGTTATTTTTACTGATCTCTCAATCTTGCCTTGCGTTGTTGCTGATCTTTACTTAAACCAAAACACTTCTCGACTAAAATATATCTTAGTTTGTGCTTTGTAGTATTTATTTCTTTTGGTGAAAGGATTTTGTTAACTTCAATTATAATATGTGAACTTAAGTTTAACATTCTGAAACAAGACGGTTTTTTTATCATACAATTTAGTCACCTTTCAGTTTCGTTTGGCAGAGGGACACTACTATCGATATTTTCTACGAGAAGCATTTGTCTCAACTGATCAAAGTGATAACAGCTTCATGTCCTCCAGAAAATGTCACTAATGCGAGCAACAAATTCATAGACCCTGACCAAGGAGACCAGAACCACGGTGGGACAAAGCCAGAGATTCTATTAAACATATGTGAACTACTCTGCTTCTGTGTTCTACACCACCCATACCGAATAAAGTATTTCCTTCTTGCTTTGCAAAAATCAGAATTAACTTTCTGTTGATCATTCAAAAATTTAATTGTTTTCTCTTTGCTCCTTGCAGGTGCAGTTTTCTTCTGAATAATGTGATTGATAAAATTTTGTTACTGACACAAAGAAGAGAAAAATATCTGGTTGTTGGTGCTATTCGGTTTGTCCGTACCATTCTCTCACGTCATGTAAGCTCATTCGTTTATGTAGATATTATCTCAGTTTTGTCTTTGACAACTGCCAAAGCATAAATATCCACGCTCCCCCCAATATATATTTCAACACATTTACCCAGAGCATGTAATTGCAATTATATGGTTCATAAGGGTCTTACTACCCTGTCTAGAGTGAAAGTAGGACATTCCTCCTCCCCTTAACATTGTATAACAAATTCTGATTACTGTGTAGTATTTGTAATTTATTTTTCTTCATATCCTCACCTAATCTGGGTGGAATGTTAGAAGTATCGTGTACCAGGTGAAATTTGTAACTCATTCTCTACTGGCTTAGAAGTCAGAACTAACTGTTAATTCCTTCTCAATTACTTTTATGTAACCATGCTCTTGTTTAGAGGTTCTTGTCTGCTCAAGATTCTTTCCTCTTGCAAAATCTTATCAGTGACTAAGTTGTACCTTGTGCCACTTTAGTGCTCACCTCCTTGCTCTTCTTTGTTAAAGTGGAGTTAATGATCAGATGTATACTGTAAATACTTGCAGACTACATATGAGGACCATGATATCTTGGCAGTTTGAGAGCATTTTATTTCATGATAACTGTTACAAATGTGTGTTAACTGCTAACTTCTGTTATTGATTTATGCTTAAATTTTTCAATTCATGAGGGGATGAAGGTGTCAGTTGGCCAAAATATAACTTTTGGACAATTTAGCATACTTGATTAGTGCTGTTTTGAGTTGCTTTTGTTGGCAGCTTTATGGAAACTTTTCTCTAGACTATTGTGTTCCAGGTTTCTAGGTTAATTGGCTGAGTCATTTTAACTTGATAAAACTATCCTGCTTTAAGCTACAACTTCAATTGAGTTTAAGCTCTATATAATTATTGGTTCTCTGCAGGATGAACATGTGATAAATCATTTTGTCAGAAACAACCTTCTCAAACCACTTGTAGACGTCTTCGTTGCTAATGGCAGTCGCTACAATCTGCTCAATTCTGCTGTTCTTGAACTTTTTGAGTTTATTCGCAAGGTATTGTTCTTTTGTTTGTACTAATTTTTTTTTGGTAATTGTTTGTATTCATTTTGGATATTAATTGCCTCAGCAATTTTGTGCTGATAATCTTGTATAATGCAGGAGAATATGAAATTATTGATAACATATATAGTTGATTCTTTCTGGGAGCAGCTAGTGAAATTTGAGAATTTGGTTTCCATTCATTCACTGAAAGTAAAATATGAGCAGGTATTTTCCATTTTATTTTATCTACTGTCTTCTTGCTCAAAGTCAAAGGCAGTGCAATTATGAATGCTTGCTTGCAGTTTTGAGATTAGATACTTCCTTGCAGTGTTTGGATAATGATGGGACAAAAGGTACTGTTACGAATGATCTTCGAAGACGAATTGAGGAGCGTGCTTTAGAGAAAGAAGAGGAAGACTACTTTAATGAGGACAGGTATATATCTTTTTTGTTAAATGTTACCGGTTTATACGTCTGGCATGGAGTCTATTTAACATCTGGTGGTTAATCAGTGATGATGAAGATTCAACCTCTACGTCTGTTTCACGTCGTCAGAAAGGGCAGCAGCAGCAGCCGCATGTGCTATCCAATGGAGCTGCGGTGACCCATTCAAATTTAAGGTATACTTGCTTTACTTTGTATCTTACTAGTCCAATTTTCTCAAGATCATTTTTTGTAAGGCAATGCGTTTCTTTTGGTTTTCAGTCCGAGGTCTGGTGGACTGGTTGACTATGATGACGATGAGGATGATGAAGATTACAAGCCACCACCAAGGAAGCAGCCAGAAGCTTCTGAAGAGGATGAAGGGGCATTTGAGTTGCTCGGAACGAAACGAAAGTTGCCTTTGAAGGATAAGCTGACGGATGTTGTACATAAGCAGAAGCTGTATAAAAGTTCAAAATCAAAAGACACTGTTTTTTCTGCTTTGTGTTCAACTTTGAGCCAGGCTGTACTACCTGGTAAGAAAACTGCAATGAACGATCAGACTGGTGATCAGACAATTGACGAGAGGATGAGCTCAACTGAAGACAATCAAGGAAAAGAGATAAAAGTTTCTAGGAGCTGCTCTGAAAATAGTAACACAACATCTGAAGAGAATCATGTAGAGAAAGAAACTGATACACCTAGGAACTTCTCTGATGGATCGAATGGCACTACAGATAATGGTCAGTTGGGTGGCGAGGAACATTCACCGGTTTCACCCAAATCCTCGCAAGAGATGGCCGTGAAAGGTTCTTAAAACTTTATAAACATATAGAGAAAAGCAAATTGTGATATTTATCCCAAGAATTTGCTGGTGGCAAGGTGGTTGCTGGGCCCTGTGAAACAAGAAATTCCTTCTGCAAGGGTTTAGGTTCTGATATGCATCTGTGAAGGACATTGCAGATGATATACAGTGCCAATGGGAGACGGCAAGATATTATAGAGCAACTTGGCTCTGATCCCATGTTTGGTTGGCTGTTTCAAGCTTTGAACATAGTAATAGTTGCTTTTCTGTAACATTCACCAGCAATAAATTATCGTTTTGTTTCCTTGTCCCGATTTTTATCTCTTTCAGCTCATTTTTCATAGTTGCTGTTAGAGAATTCTGATTTGGGGGGTTGATCCTGTTGCCATTTTGTAGTTTTTATAAGTTAAATTAATATCTTGATAGAGGGCGCCAATATCTGCCCTACATAGGTTTTATTTATCTGTCCCCCTTCTGTAAGTGATATAGGAATATGTGCAGTGCCAGTGGGATTGTATTAACAAATTTTCAGTTGTAGTAGGTAGAAAGTATCATCTTGTATATCTCTATTGAATTATGGATGCACTGAACTTCACATGCAGTTAACATGAGTTACAGTGGTTGATTTTCTCCCTTGATCTTTCTAGTTTTATGCTTTGGTGTTTTCATCTAGTTGTATGTGAGTTGTGACTGCTTCACCGTTGGCAATATTCGTCGGCCACATCTCTTTTCTTTCTGTTTCTCCAGTTATATTTCTGAACTGTCTCAGATGCTATATCCTCTCTAGCTTCCATTGTCGGCACCGTGTCGATTCTAGGCTGCAGGAAGAGTTAACAGCGCTCACGTTATGTAGTGTGCCATGTCAAAATTACCTGTTACACCATGCTCTTTAGACGTCTTCTCTGTTGTAAAACACTAATGGTGCTTAACTCCCTTTTCGTGTCATTTACATTAGTCTAGTTATGTTTGGGAAAAACCCTCCTAAGGGATTTAATTTTTCTAAAGTGTGCGCTCAACTTTTTTCTTCTAATTTTTGTAACGAGCACTCATTCTTTGAAGGTATAAATATGATTACCAATTATTCATGAAAGAATTAATAGTTACAATTTTATTATATCAACAATTTAATATATAATTATTACAATTTAGCATTCATAAAGCTAATTAGGAACTTCATAAAACAACACTCTTTCTAACATTCTTTAGCACTCACCTTACTCATTGAAATCTATGCAATTTCACTATTTTATGTAAGACCAATTTATAAAGATAAAATGGTGAGATAGATATAGTTTTAGAATGAGAATGTTGTTAGACATTTCTCTCTTGGGGATTGTAATTTTGAGATTGTAAAAATGTGTCAACTTTATCCTTTGAAACGATTAAAAAGTGAAGATATATATGTTCTAGAAATGAAAACCAAAGGAAGGTGAATAGTGTCCAATGTGTTGCAAGTGAGAGGCCAACAACTCTGCATCCTAATTGTTTAAAGAAACGCCACGTGTGAGTGGTGTGTACACGTGTTCTTCAACCCCACCACTCCCCCTACTACTCTCAAATTCCGTTTTTTCTTTCTCTGTTGTAGCCAAATACTAACTTGTTTTCATCTTTATACCGTATCATCAAAAAGAGGAATTGAATTGCATTTGGCTCAAATAATCAAAGAAGAAGAAGATGAACTTGAAGACAAGCAGTGAGGTGGAGACAAGGGCTCTGCTTGATGAGATATGTACCTTTGATAGGAAAGGTCTGTTTGACCTTGGCCACCCTCTTGTTAACCGTATTGCAGAGAGTTTTGTCAAAGCTGCTGGAATTGGTGCCGTTCAAGCTGTCTCTCGTGAAGCTTATTTCACTGCCATTGATGGTAAGCCTTATCTTCTAAATTTGTATATACATCATTCTCTCTACATTCTTCTATACATAACTTGCATGCAGTGGTATATGTTTCTATGTATGAAGCACGGACACTCCGGACTTGGAGGATTAGACACGTTATTACTAATTTCTCAAATTATTAATTAGTAATTATTAATTAGAGGTGTCAGTGTGTCTGATTCGTGTCTTCGTGCTTAATAGGTTGTATCTAATAAATATCTAAAACTGAGTTTTCATTTTGCATGGTGAAAGCAGTAAATTTGAATAATATTTTCCTGAGGGTTTGGCATTGCAGGTCACAAGGTTGATAAGGGTGGCGTTATTCCTCAAGATGTTTCACCAACCAATAAACGTCGTTTGCCAGCAGGTCTCAGAGGTACACATACACACATGCATGCATGCCACGACCATTCATTTCTTTCATTTAGACCATAGTTCTAAATTACGGTTTGCACTATAAAATGATATAGAGTTTATGCAGTGACATAGGCAACCACAATTGTGGCCTCATTGCCCAAATTTGCTTGCATTAATTTTGCTGCAATATTATCAAGTTAGAACCAATTTTTGTTAGAAAACCATGTTTAACTTGCTATTTTGCAAGCTTTGACCTTAAATAATGGGGTGTGGAATATTGTGCATATTTTTAAGCTATATATTAGCCGGGCCGAAAGTATTAACAATTTGTTCTTTTTTGTTTTTGGGTAATTAGGAGAGACGAGTAACAAATCCCTCGATGCCATGGTGAGTTACTTACTTTATAATCTTTTATATGATATGATTTTACATTATACAACTTTTCCCTCTAAATTAAGCACGCTGTGTTCGCTAAATTTGGCCTTATATAGTGGTGAGCAAGTGAACTTGAGATGTTGATGAAGATATGATATAATTCATGTGAGTCTTATATCATATTAACTGTGTGGTGTTTTTTTGTTAATTGTGTTTCCTTTTTTTATCCATCCTCAGGTGATGAACACCGGGAAAGAGTCCTTACAATGGGGTAATAAAATATTCCCTTTACTTGCATAAGACACTACACTCTACATGCTTCTGTATATCATGATCAATTTTCCAATGATTAACAATTCCTTTTAGTGGTGTATATCATTTTCCTACTTTTCTCTAATTGCTCATGTTGTGTTTATTCTAAGTTATAATCTAAATTACAAAGTGCTTTTAGTTTCGCTTCAATGATAATTATTGTAAGATTATGATGAAATAGCCAATATTACAAAATTTTAAAGGTAAAATTTCCTTTTGTGGACACATGAACCTTATAGATTCTTTTGCATTGCAGGAGTGGCTGCAGGAATATATTCAGGTCTAACATATGGGCTGAAGGAAGCTCGCGGTGCTCATGACTGGGTAAGGCCTTTTTTTCCCTGCTTTTATTTCCTTTATTACTTAGGTTTTAAAATGTTATCTCAATCTTAATTCTACTACAAAACACTTGAATGTATAGAGTTAATTGACGTGGTAGAACAATTTCACTCTTTTAATCCAAACTACAATACATGATTTAGCACTTTGTTGTCCTCGGCATATTGTTAGATGATTATGATTTATCTGTCTTTTTATTGTCCCATGGTTTTAAATGGGATCACATTTGTGATTATGCTGCGAACCTTTGTACTGCGGTAAAATGCGGCTGATGCAGAGACCTCTAAATCTAAAACTGTTATATTTCAGTGGAATTGCAACTAGGGACCGCAATTTAGAACTAAATCTAAAAAATAACATCATCTCTTGTTCTATTTGATGCAGAAAAACAGTGCAGTTGCCGGAGCAATCACCGGTGCTACCCTTGCACTTACATTGGAAGACTCCACACATGAACATGTTGTTCAATGTGCTATCACTGGAGCTGCAATCTCCACTGTTGCAAATCTTCTCAAAGGGATTTACTAAATGGGTACTCTATCTATGGATATTTGCTTTTACTAAATCTTTTTTCTTTTGAATTGTAAAAGTTCCTTATACATATTTAAGATGGACTTGTAAGAATTTCCTTTTGAATTTTTTAGCTATCATTTATGATGCTTTTGCTCTCTCTTGCTTATACTTGTTTTTGTCTATATGGTTGTTTTTTTGTTTTTTTTTTTTGGGTCAAGTACCCTGCCTCACAAATGAAGATCCCTAGACATAAGAATATCAATGTCCTTGCTACTACTAATTGGGTTGTACTTGAGAGGATAGTGAAATGGTAGTTTGAGAGTAGTATAAAATTCAGGTTAATCCTAACAAATCCTCTAAAGATGCTAGTTAAAAAATCTAATTAAGAAACGGATAAATAGAAAGTTTGCATTGGAAATAACAAATTTCGGAGTTTTTAAAAAAGTTTACTTACGTTGAATACATCATTTTATAGACAAATTTTCTAAAAAAAATTCTTTAACAAATGCCTAAGACACTCTTTTACATTTCCATATAAATCAATTCCAGTTTTAATTTGGACAAACAACCATTCAAATATCTTCCTCGTCGCCAATAATAGACATAATTCATAAATATAAGTTATAATTCATATTCAATAGACGACAATGAAAAATCTTGCAAAACAAGGAAGAATATTTAGTGTGTGTTTGGTATCACTCAGAATCATGATTCTTTATAAAGTGGCAATAATAGCATCCTAAAAACATTTGCTGATTTTTGGTTGATATTATTTATGATTAAGGCTAGCTATGATGTTATATGACCATCTTTGAGCCTTTAACATTGGTATTAATTGAAATATTCTTGACAAAATGTTCTCCCTCGTTTTTCGCCTTTCATAACCTCCAAGTATAAAATACGAATGTCACCGGTGTCCACATTAATCATCATTACTTCAATTTCATAGGAAGTATTTGTCACTTAATGAATATATTACATGGACTTGTAAAGGCTTTACTACTAAGATACGTAATGAGTTATGTGTTTTGGCTATTTTTGTATGATTAACGTGTGGTCGAAAGATAGTGAAATTACTTACGAAAGAGGGCAATGGGTGTAGTGCTATGGTATTCCGTTACAAGCATGGATTACTGCTTTTTGTGGAACTTGTGAAGGCTACTAAAGGTTAACGAGTGTACTCTTAATAAAGATGGATTGGATTGTGCTCATGTTTTGATTACTACAACGATATTGAAAGAGTTAAATGAGGTCGAAGATTATTGGATAGATGGGGAAAAAATATTCTATTCGTATTGTGGAGGATCTAGAATTTGGCGTAGCTGATGATGCGTGACTAGTTGAGTAAATATAAAATATATTGTTACATTCTAATTTACATATTCTAATAGAGGAAGAAAATGAATCATTGTGTTTAGAACCAGTCTGTATGCAAGATGATGACCCTCTAGTTGATACTTTTGTGCAACAATTACAAAAGGTATGGTCCCCAAGAGGCTGTTGAAGTTGTGAATGGAGGAGTGGATGGGAATATAAAAACAACACTTTTTTTTTTGAAGGGATAAAAACAACACTTGTTAGCGGGTTCAGGCTAGTGATTCGGCTCAGCTTGGGAATATGAATATTACAGGTATTGGTGTTGATCATCGTGTGCCCACTGAAGCTATGGCTACGATATCAGTTGGTATATGGGGCCTTTATGTTTGCATATGAGTTCTCTTTACTTATAAACTTAAGGAAAACTATTTTTTTGTTGGTAGGTCTAAAGCGAAGGTTTTAGTGGCCTTGACCTTAGACCGGCCCTCATCATGGCCACGAGAGAAAGGAAGAGAAGAAAAGCTTTTACCTTAGCAAAATAACCAAACAAGTTAGTTTTCAATAGATCTCACACTCCCCCCTCTTTATGTAAGTGAAAATGAAAATGTACGGTTAGAAGAACAAACATAACCAAAACCAAAAAACAAACATAGTCAAAGCCAAAACCAAACAAAAGAGATACGAAATCAAACCAAAAAAAAAACATAACTAAATTTCAACTTGATACCCAAATAGAAGAAAATCGAAGAAGAAAGGGTAAAAAGAGACGATGATCCTTTTATGTTGTTGGAGTGTTGAGTTGATTGACGAGAGAGAAAATGAAGAAGATCAAATTTTGTGTACTTTTTTTTATGAAGTTATGAGTTTTGTTACGATTTTGTTTTCGATGAATTTTATGAATTTCTGTATTTTTTTTTTTTTTTGTAAAGAAAGGATAATGATGTTTACATTTTATAACATAAATAATTAAATCAAAGAAAAAAGAAGACTAAAGACGAAAGTGTTAACCAAAATTAATTTAAGAGACGAATTGTGTAATTTTTCCATATAAATATATATATATATATATATATATATATATATATATATATATATTGTGTGCGTGTATTTGCTATTTAAAAAAGTTAAAATTAGTATTTTTTTTTTTAATATCATCCATATAAAAGTGAGAACAATTATAATACACTACCTATAAATGAAAATAATTATAATAAACGACTGTAACTTTTTCACACTTCAATTTTTAACTTTGTTTATTTTTTGAAAACGAGTCTATAAAGCCGTCGTTAGCACATACAATTGATACACACGACAACTAACTGTTTGTTTGTCACTAATAAATAAAATTTAGCTATTTTTTAAATCTTCTAAATAAAACAACAATAAATATAATATTCTAATTTGATTTTATTATAATAAATCATACTTCAAAATGTATGTGACCAAACCCCCAATGGAGCGTCGTTCTTGTAGTCATCAATGCTACCACAGACTGCTTGGTTCTTTTCACTCGTCGATAACACATCCTCCATTTGTTTGTAGTTTTTTTTTCTTCACAATTTGGTTCATGATATGAGTCAACTCAAAGATTCTCTATTTCTGGTTCATTTGTTCGAGTTCCGGTCAGAAGCTTTTGGGTTTTTGATCTTTGTTATTGCTTTACTTCGATTTGAGATATGGGTCTTGTTCCAAGGTTCGCGTCATATTTGAGGTTTTCATGTATTTTTCCACTTTGCATAATTTATATTACAAAGATTTTATATGTACTAGCTATAAGTATCACCCACAAGCAAAGGCAAAAGGAGATAAAAGTATATATGTGTGTACTATTTATAAGTGAATTAAAAATGGACTTATCCTTGAGAGTCATGTGAGATGATGAACAAGAGAATCAGAGCTCAAACAAACCAAATAGAGTATAATCATCATTTTATCGATAAATATCTAGGCTGGAAGACCAATATGGTTGATCCTTTCTTGTGATTCAGAATTTTCTTAGATTATCAATTTTCTTTATTTCCTTTGATAGGTTTTTGGAGAATTTGATCTTGATTTATCGGTGAAGGAGTCCATAATTTTAGAGGAATTGTGAAATTTTTCCAAAATCTTTAAAATCATCAATAAAACAAGATTGAATTCACAGAATCTATCAAACAAAAATTAATAAATAAATAATATGAAAAAATTATAGATCATAAGCAAGGATCCATCATCTTATTCTTCCAACCAGAAATTTTGTCAAAAGAATGACAAGTGTAGATTGTATTTGCTTTGTTCGAACTCTGATTCCCTTGTTCATCATCTAACATGCCTTTCGAGGATAAGTCCGTTTTTCATCTCACCTACCAAAAATATATATATATTTCTCGCCTTTTTCCTGCAACTACAAGTAAGATTTAGTTAATATAAATTTGTACTACAAATTACATCAAAAGGAAAAATACATGAAAAAATGTAATAATATGCATGAGATTACCTCCTCTACTAAATTCCCCACTAGGTCAACCAAAATTAGTGTATGAATGAGTATCCTAATGGTTTGAAGAGACATAGAATAGGTTATATATAGGAGGTTTGGGGTAAATTCACTACAAATATTTTCTTATAAAAAATAATAATTAATACCAAGTCTCACCTACAAGCAAAGGCAAAAGGAGATAACTCATAATTACTATGTTTTATAAAACATTAACAATATTTATTAATTTATGTGCAATTGTTAGAGGGGTATACAATTTCAGACAGAGAAAGTAACTACTAATATTTTTGGGTTAAATAAGTTTTTAATCCCTATAAATATACCAACATTTTGTTTTAGTCCCTCTAAAAAATTTCTTCAACTTTTAGTCCCTATAAAATTTTCAATCACTACTTTTGGTCCCTATTTTCAAGTTAATTTTTGTATTTTTTAATGATATTGTGCATAAATGTGTAGAATATTGTAAAAAAAAATTCAAAAAAATAAATAATTTTTTTTTAACAAAACACAAATTAAATATAAATTTTTAACCGTCAAAGATATAAAAATTCATATTAAATTCATGTTTAGTTAAAAAATTCTAATTTTTTTGGGAGAGATTCTTATAATATTATGAATTTTTCTGCAAATTGTTATTCAAAAATATGAATTCTAGATATGAGTGTACTTTAAAGGAAGGACCAAAGGTAAAGATAGAAAACATTTTAGGGACTAAAAGTTGAAGAAAAATTTTAGAGGGACTAAAATGAAAAGTTGATGTGTTTATAGGGACTAAAATCATATTTAATCCAATATTTTATTATAAAAAATAATTAATACCGGTGAAAATGATTTATTTTTCCTGGTAATTGAGGAAAGTAGAAAATTCAATGTATATGTTCAAATCCATACATTTCCTTATAAAAAATAATGAATACTATTTAAAATGAATTGTTCTTCTTGAAAATTTAGGAAAGTATAACATTTAATGCATTCATTTGACTACTATCTCCTTTTAAAAAATGTTTAATACTAATCAAAAAGATTTGTTTTTCTTATAAATTGAGGAAAGTGTCTCCGTGAACTTAACTAAATTGTTAGAGACAATGCATAATATATGAAGTGGTCGTGGTTCAAATTTCGGACATCTAATTTTTTCATATATAAAATGTGTGAGCTTCAGCTGCTATGCTACTTGACCAAAAAATAAAAATAATTTTTTTTAGGAAAATGGGACATTTAACATACTCGTTTGACTACTAATATTTTCTTATAAAAAAATTACTACTAAAAAAAATATTTAATACTAATTCTTTCTTATAAAAAATAATTCATACTAATCAGAATAATTTGTTTTTCTTGGAATTTGTGGAATGTAGAAAATTTAATGTACTCATTCGAATACTAATATTTTCTTATAAAAATAATAATTGATACTATTTCAAATGATTTTTTTCTTCTTAGAAAATAATATAATTTGTTTTTCTTGGAATTTGTGGAAAGTTGAAAGGGCATGTTTGGTGCGCATATAATAGAAACATGATAATCTTATCATGTATTGTTGTACACATGATAACAAATATGATAATATTGCTGTTAGCTGGTAATCTCACTAGCCACATTTAATGTGGTCAATATTAGTTGACATTTATCTTTGTAGAAATTGAAGTCTTGTCTTTTAAACTTGAAGAGTTCGACGAGATGAGGACTTAACGTGGAAAGGCCTAAAAGCTTTAGCATTCGACAAGACATGAGTCAAGGATGCAATATCGTCGAAGTCAAGCAACTTCCGTTGAGGCGGGGATTCGAATTTCAAAGAGACGCATTTTCCTCGAAGGAGAACGTGGGAGGCAACCGGTTGTCTACATGGAAGAAGTGGCGACCGTGGGATTATGTTTTTTCCAGTTATTTTCCTATGTATAAATAGTAGTTTTTCATAGGGAAAATAGGTCGCAAATCACCTATACAGAATTCTAAAATACTCAAAGTACCGGCGCGAGAGAAAAAAGTCATAAAGAATGTATGTAAAAGATTTGTTGAACCACATTTATCTTTAATGCATTGTATTTTATCTTTCCTTGCAGTTTCTGCAATTTAAACTTAATGCATTTACTTTGTTTTTAAACCCCTTTTTCTGTCGAAAGACGTCATACAACTTTCATATATTGTGATTCTCTTGATTTTTGTAACATCTCATACAACTTTTAAGGTTGCCGACTGACTCCAGAAAATAACACGAGTCTTTTTAGCATGTTTTGTCCTCACTCATATGATTTTGAGAAATTTCCTAGAAGGTCACCCATCTCAAAATCTCTTCAAGTCAAGTACGCTTAACTGTGGAGTTCTTATAAATGAGCTACAAAAAAAAAAGATACATCTTGTTGGTATAGCCTCATGATCCCATACCTGCATAACCTCACGATCTCTCTCATTTCGATATGAATTCGGTTGTCTAGAAGCTTCTAGGAGCCGATCATTATCATGCCTTGTACACCGACAATCACTCCCCATCCTTGTCGATCTTGGGCATTACAGTTAACATAGTGATCATGTTGTCCGACATCATTCAAGTTATGTCTTTTTTGTCTATTACCCGTCTCTTTCTTTTTAATTTTGGTTTTTTGGTTTTTTGGTTTTTTTTACACATATCAATAATTAATGTGTCATTGAACTTTGAAAACGACAACTCAATATAAACAAAGTTTTTATAGGAAATGCGATAATAAAAAAAGAATTAAGAGAGAATAAATCTCAAAGAGGCGAATTAATAATTTACCTATCTTTGAAAAGTTTATACAAGTTGGGTTCCATAAGTTTACCATGGGTTGAACAAGTTTTAAGATTCAACAAGCATTGACATTACTTACATATGACCTACCAAAAAGGTCATCACAACATGAGTTAAACCCATGATGATACGTGTGAATCAATTCTTACCAACACAAATGATAAACATTTTGTTCGTTTGGTGTTAACTTTCTGATTCCTAAGAGAACGTGCTCTGGTAATTCAGAGTACGACACGAAGTAAATAAAGTTTACCAAAATTGTTCCAATCAAAAATCAAATTTGTATTTTTCCGTGTAGAGTTTATTAACCACTTAAGATTAAACACGTGAAATAGTAAATATAAATATATAAATATAATAGTATTGATTGATGCAAGAGAGATTGTAAGGAGAGAAGTGGGAGGGAAAAGAAGAGAAGAACGCATCAGAGAAGAGAGTGTGAATTAGGTCTTCTTCTTCTTCTTCCAACAAGATGAGTACCATGAAGTTTTGTCGTGAATGGTTCGTTCCTACTCTCTTCATTTTCATCTTCTTCCCTATTACCCATTTTTTTGCTTTCTAAATTGAATTTGTTTGATTCAGTAACAACATTCTGTACCCTAAGGAAGACAGAGAACAGAAGATTCTCCTCTACGCTTGCCGTAATTGCGATCACCAGGTTCGTTATTTCAATTTCACGAATCATTACGGTGTATAAAAAAAAAACCCATTTTTTATTTTTTGACTTTGGTTTGAAATTTAGATTTTTCTTCTTCATGTTTATGATATTTTATTTTAAGTGCGTTTCAGCATTATTAGCTTATTTTGAGTGGAAAAAGTTTTTTTTTTTTTTTTTCCTTTTCTTTTGGGTTGCTAAGTTATAGAGGTTTATGTAGGGAATTTTTTTTTTCTTTTTTTAGAATTAGGGTTTAGCAAAACATGTTAATTTGTTGTTTTTTTGTTTGTTTTGAAGGTGGTGTTGAAAGGGGTCATTTTCTAGTTCTAATTTGTTTAATTTATGCTTTGTTGGGATAAGTAGCTTAATTAAGTGGTTGTAGTATAAACACTTATCATGTAAGTGCTTTTGTATAAGCTACATTTTAACAAAAGGTACAATAAAGTTAAAGTGTTTTCATGTAAGTTATAAGTTGTTTTCATAAAAATATTATGGAGAACTTATGGAAATAAGCTGGAAATAATTTATGGATATGTTATAAGCTGTTTCCATAAGCTCTTCCAAGCTGTTTCATAAGTATTTATCATAGTAGGTAAGCTTAAATAGGACAATCCAAACAGGCCTTTATATGACATATGCTTGTTTGACTAGTTGTTTACTGGTTGTGTTGTTGTTTTTGTTGTTCAGGAGGCAGCTGATAACTTCTGTGTCTACAGAAATGAGATTCATCACTCTGTCGCTGAGCGCACTCAAGTATTGCAGGATGTAGCTGCAGATCCAACACTTCCTCGCACCAAAGCCGTTCGCTGTGTTCAATGCAATCATGGTGAAGCTGTGTTTTTCCAGGTAAAGTCGCTGTTCTATGGCACCCATGATTTGCTTTTTATTTTCATTTGTATTTTTGGTTTTTAGAAGTTTTTGTAACTCAACCCACAACCTGAATGTTGTAGATTATAGCATATGTTTGAGTCTTGACTATTTGATAGTGTGTAAAAGTGTGCAGATATTATGTTTTTTTGCTGCTTAAAATAAATTATCAAATTCCAATATCAATTGTTTAGGGTTATAAAGTGTCACGGATCATGACTATTGCATAGATGCTAGGAGGCATGTGAGTTGTTGTATAGATCGCACAAGCTTGCAAACCTTTCTATTGTCTTTATCTTGTTTTTGGTGCAATGACATTCATTAGCTAGTGTATCTGTCTGCCACCACAAGTTCAGCTTTTAATGTCAGGAAGCTGCAATCTCCATTGTAGTGTTCATGGTTGTAGGCAGATTGTTGCAATGCATAAACTTATTATATTTTCTTTTTTGTGGCAAAATATTCTTGACATGCAGTACTGCCATTAGCGTAAATGAATACGCGAAGGTTTCATAGGGTATATGCAAGCTCATTGTAACTAGTGTGCTCCCTATGACTCAGTTAGACAGGTGGCAGCTTGTGCCATCTGTCAAAAAGTTTGGCAGAGTTGTAACTGCATCATCCTATACGTTGTAAACTCACTATGTATCTCTCATATGTTGAATAGGAAGCATTTTGGACCTTTGATTTTATGCAAGTTACTTTCTTTTCTTGTTCAAATACCAAATTAGTTCTTCACCACAAAAAAAAAAAAGGAAAATTAGTTCCATAGCTGAACACTAAACACTGGCCATGTTCCTCAATGACATTTCTATACTCTAACCTTTATTCACTATACACACATTTCTATCTGCCTGCTAAAAGTAATGTGGATATGTCAGGTAGGTGAAAGAAGTTTCGATGTAAACTTCTGATTTTGAAAAGCTGTGCTCCCATTTCATAAGCAATGAAGAAATAAGCATTATTCCCTCTACTCTTTTGAATGCATTTTTAGCAAATATCAAGCAGCATGTTGATCAGAAACCTTATTCTATTACTTATGGATCATCTGAATTTTTTATATGCATATGCAGGCAACTGCCAGAGGCGAGGAAGGAATGACGCTTTTCTTCGTTTGCTGCAACCCAAACTGTGGACACCGTTGGAGAGACTGAGTTTCGTGCCTGCCCAAATCAAAGGTTCAACTCAACTGTTGGGGGATATCCAACTCATTATGTTGTCCACTCTAGGATAGAAGAGAAAAGTTGTAGTTATTAAAAATAGAGTGATGTGGGGAAGACCTGTTTTAACACAGATTAGAGAATTATGTGTGCTACCTGTTTTAACTGTAGTTGTCGATCAAATGATTAATGGATAATCGTTGCAGGTTGGCGTGCTGAATTTCTTTGGTTTGTTAACTTGAGGGATGGGGAAATGTGGAATCAAAATGGCCATTTTGTGTTGCTCTTTGAGATAGTATTTGTTTAAAGGTTTCTTATTAAACGCTTATTGGTTGAAAAATTTATTTCCCTCATTAAAATATCACTGCCCTTTCTCACAACTAAATTCTACACACTAAAATCTTCATGGTATTGTTCAATCAAATCTGCGTTCATGTCAAGATGGTTTTCTTAGCAAAGTTATACTTAGGGTGTGTTTGGGGTGTGTTTGGATGGAGGTTTAGGAGGGGAAGAGAGGGGAGAACTTACTTTTCTTTTTTAAATTATGAACATTATAAAATGAGTTTTAGAAAATTGAATTAACAGCATGATAAATGATTTATATAATACTTCAAAAACACGTAATTTATTTAAAAAAAACATTTTACATAATGTAAAAATTAAAAATGAACCCTCTCTTCTTAAACCCTCAATCCAAGCACACCCTTAATATTTATAAAATCGAAATGGATCCTCCATTTTCTCTTTTTATTTCTTCTTTTCATCACTCGTTTTTTAGGGTAATTTCAATTTTGAGGCGTGCTGAAGAGGATATTTGGACCCATCTAATATTACATTGTTAAATTTATATCTTCACAAATTGTGAATGGACAAACTTAAAAATTAGATGGTTCATTTCCTATAAAATATAGTAAATGTAATGTTATTATAACATTGTTCTTGAATATATATTACTACAAAAAGCAAACAGCTTAATTACAGTTTTTGTCCTCATATTTTCACTCATTCACAAAATTAGTCTTTATATTTTAAAATCACATATTTTTGGTCCATCCATCAGATTTTTGTACCTAAAAAAAATGATGAAACTGAAAAATGTGATGGATGAACCAAATCATTAAGTTATATTTGAAATGTTTGATGTTTTTTCCTCCACCTATGTATTTTGGGGCTTAATTAATTTATTTTTTACTAAATTTTGGGGCTTACTTTTTATTGAAATGACAATTGAGATTTTTATGTGAAAGTTAATGATATGACACTAATGTGCAAATTACACTTACTTTTCTTGAGATTTTTAAATAACACAAACATCTATTCTAATTTTAAATTGAACACTAGCCTCCCTTAATTTGTTATTAAATTGACAAACATATCTCTTTCACCTTAACATTGTTAAATATTTTTAACTCTCAGTCTCACTCACACAATTATGAACTATTTTCATCCTCTTCTTCTTCTTCTTCATGACCACCATCTCGCTTCTTCTACATCTTCGAAGCACCCTCAATCATCGTCAAAGTTTGCATATTTACTCTAAATTCAGATTCTTCCTAAATTTCATAAAAATATCTTCTCGGTCACCGTCAGGTTCGAATTCAACGGTCTTTGATATCTTTAATTCATCCTAAATCTTTCACTCTCTCCACTCACCATATCTGAATACTACCCTGAAATTTTACACTTTACAATTTAATATGTGAACTTGTGTATGGAATATGGATTGATTTGAAGCAATTGATACGAATTACCACTAAATGAGATTGTTATTCGATCATATCATGTTTCTCAATTTTTTTAGGAAGTTGCCATTCATTATTCAGTAAATTTATACCACTAATTTGTTTGCAAATGAATGATCCAATTTTCTTATAAAAAATTGGGCGAGAGCAAGGTACATCTCGCAAAAGAAAAATGAAAAATAGTGACTTTACTCTCCAATGATACAAACTCAAATAGAGGAGACAATTAACAAGAGTTCAAAGTAGTGTTAGTGAAGGTGAGAGTTAACGGAGATTTTACGGTGTTGAGGTGAAATAGATGTGTTTGTCAATTTAATAACAAACTAAAAGGAGGTTAGAGTTCAAGTCAAAACAAGAGGAGGCATTTTGTATTATTTAAGAAAACTCATAGGTTCGACAAAAAAAATAAATCATAGATTAGTGTAATTTTTGAAAGCGGGTGTTTGTGTTATTTAAAAAAACCTCATGCATAGAGAAATTTGTTCTAAAAGTATCAACAAAATTTTGTAGGAAAAAAGATTCCCATGCACCCAACCTACCACACCCATTTTTTATATTTCCAAACTCTCTTCGTACATAAATCCTCACAATATTGTAAGTATGCGTTTCCTAAATTCCACTTTCTATTTCTATGTTTCTGTCAAGTTTGGATCTTCTTTATTTGGTGTCCTCTATTTAAAAAGATAAAGACACAATGAATTGAAAAAATATATAAATAATTAATAGTGGTGAGACCCAATTGTGCGTCTATCTCTCACCAAATAACATTATCCCTTTATTTTAAGTACATGGATAGGATCTTTTAGGCATAGTAAATGGAGAGGATCTTCACGCGTTTCTGCCACTAACCAAACTCACCAAAATTCAATCAGACGTGTATTGGTTGGCCTTATAATCAGGTAAAATTAAACCAAGAGCGTAATCTATGAGAACTATACCTCGATTCAATAATGAAAAGAACCGGTAGTAACTACCCCAACCAGAAGGTGTCTCTGTACAGGTGAAGATAAGAGCAAAAGAAATTCTGAGTTTGAATTTCTTCACATTTGCCATCAATAAGGTGTCTCTGTACAAATAATGAATGGTGGCCGCAGAATTTTCCACAGCAAAATGCTACTTTATCCTGATTTTGTTATCTCTAACCTCAGAATCTAATTCATAAAGAAGATAAAAAAAAACTAATCCAAAGGCACAAAAATGAATATATCTACAAAAAAAATAAAATTATGGGGGAAAATTAGCAGCTGGGAATGCCTTGACCATAATACTGGCCCTGTCCTAAGGAAGCAAAGAGTTATAGAGATGATAAAGTCCTAGTGAACCACTCTGATAGGTGTTTGATTTTGGTTGTCATCACAGCATCCTTTTCAAAAAACGAGTTGGCATTGGTTAGTAGAATTGAGACATCATGCTTCAGTGCCTCCAAACTTCGGTAATAACTATTCTCCAACCTTGATTGCATCAATTCAATTGACAGAGGAACAGGAAATCTGCAAATTCACCAGAAATATATAAGGCAAAATATAGATACATTTGCATTGTTCTGCTTCAAAAAGGATGGATTGAATACCTGTTTGTAAATTTTGATTTATTTGAAATTTTCTCCAATTCATGCAATCCATAGCGATCCTGGATATCAGTAACACATGGAATTGTGAATATTTACATTCACCTGCAGAGGTAAAAGACAACTGCATGCTAAGGATTTTGGAATGATACCTGAACTGTGTTTCCTGACTGCTGTACTTTGGTGAGAGCAGATAGCAGTTTATTTCTTGTGTGATCATCAATATGAGGCTGTTCCCATTGAGTATCAGCATCAAAAAGCTCCCAAGGACTATGCAAATGTTCATCAGAGAGGTCGCTCTTGTACCGAACACTGTATCTCTCCCATGGACTGTCCGGAAATTCAGACGATTTGGCTTTTACAAACTGAATCCGTCCCTCCCACCAATTACCGGAGGAGTTATCCTCATTCTTCCACCAAACCCTGCATTTATCCCTGCGTGTCCAATTTCTTTGGATAGCAGCATCAAACCTAGTTCTTTCAACAAGAAAATCAGGGAAACCAGTCACTTCAGGTAGGGTTAATTTAAAAGTTTTGCCAACAACACTTGAATTTGGATCTAAAAACTCGAGGGTCATTTTGCAGCAGCTATCACCAGACCCTGGAACATGAGAATACTCGAGGCTTTGAACTCTACAGTATTCAACAGCTCTTAGATGTTCCTTAAGTGACACCCAAGGCCCCGACTCTCTTTTACGGCTATACTCTATATACTCCTGGTGTCCCTGAAAACGTGACATTTTCAAAAGGTAAACTTTCAAATAAAAAACTAAAAAGAAAAAAAAGCAAGGCAAAGGTGTTACATGCAAAAATTATAAAAATACTATAAATGAAACAAAAGGTGTATTCGTAGTCTTTCGTTACTAACCTGTCTTAGATATACAACTTCATCGCCCTGCTGAGGAATATATCTACATCCTTCCTCATGTGTTGATAACAGCAACCAGGACCCCTTCACCGCAGATTGTAGTGATTTCCGTCTATTTACAGGACTAGTCTCACGGATATTATAAGTAGACCTCCGATTCCTAGTGGACCTCAAACCGACAGTCAATTTTGAACTCGAACCCCTTTCTTCTTCTGTGAGTTTTCCTTTATTTGGGGAAACATTCTGAGGAATTCTAACCATACAAGACCCATTTCCTTGCTGCACTTTAAGATTACTCTGCTCATTATTTGGGACACTAGTACCTTGTTCCAACTCTAGGCAACCATTGGTATGAAGAGCGTCATTTGTGCCATTACTGTCCACTGCCACATTAAAATTACTGTTGCTTCCATTTGAAGTGGATTCTCCCAAGCCACTACCATCAGCTAAATTAGTCACAGCCCTATGTGATCTTGATCTTCTATAAACTGCTTTGAACATTTTATCTCTATTTGAATGTGGTTCTAGAGAATCATGAGAAGTACTTACTTGTTTAGCCTGAACATCAACTTCTGGAGAACCATTTTCTCTCTGATTAGATGTTACTCCAGTATTGTTGTCATCCTTAACCACAACCACACGCTCTTCATTGTTCAAATTAATATTAGCATTACTGCTAGATGCATTATTGTTTAGCACTGAAGATTTTGTTTCAGGCTTACATGGACTTTCAGGGTTCCTTGTACCCCTTTTAGACCTTAGCTTTGTTGAAACAGAAGGAAAACCAATATTTGGTTCAGGTAGCTGGTCAGCCCCACTTTGGCCGACAGGTACAAGAATATTATTCTCAGGAATCATGCTTGCAGAAACTAGTGATTCATCTTGATCCCTGTAATTGCTGGAAGCTGTGAGTGGTTCTCCATTCTCAGTATAATTGAAAGGCTGAGAGGTAGTGCCAGCACAATTTTCATTTATTTCTGTCAAACTATCTACCTTATCACCATTTTGGATTTCTAAAGCAGGGGTTGACGTACCACTGAAGTCCTTGTCCTCTCTCTCATGCCCAATACTAACAATTTCTTCTTCACTGAGATGGTTAGGACATTCTACAGAGTTGGGATTTGCACCTAGTGGCACATTTTCTCTCATTCTGAGAGGTTTAGATGAACGAGCTCTAACCACCCCCCATCTAAGTTTCTCTAGCAAGTCTACATGGTCTGTTACCTGGTCAAGTTTTACTTGATCAGTTCTTTCAATTGAAGAGTAACTTCCATTGCCCAGACAATATCCTGGCTCTATAGAACTTGGTCTGTTCCTATTAAAATCAGGAGATTCTTGAGCAGTTTTTGACGATGAGCCAACCAACTCAGCCTGGTTCTTAAACTCGTGCGCAAGTTTAGATGAATCCCGAATTGGCAATTTGAGGACCAACCTCCTCCTGTTTACACGAGTCTCGGTCAATTCATGAGATTTTGAGTCCTCTGATTCATACAGTAATACTTCTTTTCCCTTGGAATAATTCCGTTGGTCATTTTGCGAAGCTCTACCGGATTCATCACTGTCAACATTAGACTCTTGCAATGTTGAGTCACTATCTGAAGAATCACCAACCAAACTATCTTCTTCTCCTTCATTTGGTGTACCTGTAATTTTTGAGAATAAATGCAGAGCATTGCGTGCAGCAGCTCTTCGAGGTCTGGAAGATTTTGATGATTTTCTCCTTGATGTTTTTTTCCCACTTTTTCCCTTCCTACTTCGGCTACTAGTGTGAACATTGCCTTCACACTCATCCAAATTCCTCCTTTTAACACGTCTCCCAGAAGAAGTCATAGTCTCAATCTGCAGAGAAGAAAATGGGAATAATTTAAATTTATTTCAAACATAATGAGTATTCACTGTATACTTTCTATTTGTGTACTTACGCCGGTCTTCTGTTTTTTCCTCTTCGATCTACGAATGCAATCCATGTGAGTGTCTTCATCGTCACTGTTATCTGAGCTGCAACCAGGATCACCAGAGGCATTGGAGCTTGAACATCCTTTCTCACCCCGTGAAGAACTATCATCAGTTAAATTATATTCTGAATCGGTATCATCAACTAACACTTCAATGTCTGGCTCCCAATCCATAGCATCTATAAACTCTGGTAGGGGTTCTGCTAGCTGGTCCAAGTCAGCCAATGGAAGCATATGATACGCTGGGTCCAGGCTGAAATCAGTGCCAATAGCAAGCTTTAGCGGTGATGGGCGCCAATCATGGCCTAAAGCTCCTAGCCGTCTCCGCTGAAATTCACTCTGATAAGGTTCTGGGTATGGTATCATTGCTGAAGTTTGACAGCATATAACAAACAACCAATGAATAAATGTGGGGAGAAACAATATGTTTACATTACGCGTGTGAATAGGTGTGAAGATTAGAACCAAGAAGTGAAACTGACCTGAATCACAAAGCAAATCTTGCAAATTACGCCGATATGGAGTCATCTGAGTTTCCTGACTCATTAAATATTACACAATTAGAAAAGCAGATGGTGTAAGATTGAAAATAAAACGAGCATTCTAAATAAAACCCAAAACATCAAACAAAGACATTTTTACAACAATAGATTTCATTGATTGAGATTGAAACTTGTGTATCTACAAAACTTATTACAGAAGCAGTGGGTAGACGGTCCACCACAAAATGCATCAGTTAATGTGCCGGTGTGAAAATTAAATATTTCACTAGACTTCAACATTGGGTTTGTTGTATTGACATTTCATTTATTATTTTTACTCTTCTTACTACATGTGAAAGTTAATACTTATTAATTGAATTGTTTTTCTATAGGCATTGAAAAGTCAGTTTTGACCAGGAGTACTCTAGGAAAAAAAATTACCTATGGACTAAAAAGAAAAATATAGAAATATTAATAAGAAAAAAAGCCTTACTCCTTTCCCCGCCCAAACAATAAAAAGGCAAACGAGTAGGCAAGACAACGAGCAAAAACAGATGTTCTAAAAGCGTCATAAATGAAAAAGGGAAGCAAGCAAGCAAGCGATCAACTAACCTGGTCAAGTACATTACCATGCGTGTCTTGAATGAGAGGCCGATAATCACCAAGAAAGAACTGTCAGATTTGCAGACAACATTAGCAACAAAACAGTAACAAATGAAAGAGTAACACAGCAGTTAACATTTAACGTTGTATGTACCTGATCATATTTGGCATCTTTCTGGGATTCACCTTGGCCCGTGTTCAATATATATAGTTGACCAGCATCATCAGATAGTATGATTGATGTCCCATCCCTATGCCATAAAGTAGTGTGCATATGAATTCATGACACACCATAAACAAAAAAGTCCACATAAAATAGCTATATTCCATGCACTTAGATAATTTAAAATATGCTTATATTGGAAACTGATCCTATGAGATAAACAACGATAATTTGGCATAATATCGAGATATTATGAGATATTATTTTATTTTCTAACACTCCCCCTCACGCTAAAGCTTTTGTTACAAGAATGTATTGCCCCGCAAATAAATAAAAAGGATGGAAAGGCAACTCAGGGATACAAGTTAAGAGAATTCAATACAGATAGCCTAGCCAGATAACTGGAATGATCAACAACTTGATAGAAATTCATGGCAAGAAATCAAACAAAGCAAGATTTGTCTTCAAACCACATTTTCTACCAATGATGATATGAGATACTGCGAATAATTTTAGGAAAATACACAACCAACTTGATGCCAAAAAATTTTGGAGCTAGAAGACTCATTTTGTACTTACGGAGAAAATTTTCCATCCACCATCTTGAAACGTGAAATCTCAAATATCCTGATAGGCACGCCTTCCCATATCTGAAGTCATTAAAAATATGAAAGTCATCTAAAGATAGAGGATTGCCAATGCCTACAAGAAATCAAGATAAAAGAAACTGGAGACTCACATCCCATACAATAGTTCTTCCATCATATCCAGCACTCATTACTATCCGCGGATTAAAAGGATGAACATCCAGAACATATGTCTAAAATGAGCAGAGAAACAAAACAAGTTAAACTACAAAAAAACAAAGAAAAATGAATAGATTAGCATATCATCAGAGAAAAATCAGCAGTTAAGAAACTGAAGACTGATGATCATGGCCAATCAAAAGCAGATAAAATAAACTAATGGGTATAAATAAAATCACTTCAATAAAATTCTTCCTTTGCGGAAAAAACTACTTTAAGAATTATTCAAATATTGTTTAAAAATATTATAAAATTCAATGTCAAAAACCTGTAAGTAAATACGTGAATGGTTTTATAATATATCGCTAGCATGCTCTCTTATACAACAGTCCTTTGGGCTGTGGAGATAATGCAAGATCCTAGTTACCTTGTGCTGAAATTCAAATGGTTTTGAAAAAAACGTGGTATTAAGAATCAAGCTCTAAACCAGTTGCTCCTAGATACTATGTCACAACTAGCTACCCCAAAAGGTAATTCTAGAAAACACATAACCATAAAACATTATTGAAAGAGGGACGATGATAGAGGCATATGGTGTAACTGTGTGTTTGAACTACATATAGGCTCAAGATAACAAAGACAAAAACAAATATAGTTTCTATCCCTATTTACATGATATGATATGCTTATACAATAAATACAAAGATCATAATATATGTTCAACAGAGATCATATTGAGACCATGAAACCAAAAAACCAATTTTCTGAAAATTAATCAAATAGAATGATATGTTCTGATACAACTGTTTGAAACAAAAACTAATAAACGCAGCCTTAAGCATCAGGTGTCCAGCTTGTGCGTTAAATATGTCTTAAATAGTTGAAGTCACGCCTCATACATTATTATATTTGCAAAAGACAGTAAAAATGCTGGCAAAGTACTAAAGTAGGGGAAAAGGGAGATATGCCTAAATCAGGAAATTAAACACTTACAGATTCAGTATGCCCAGTCAATGAGTGCACTAAGCTGCCATCAGAAGCATTCCAAACACAGATTCTGCAATCTGCAAGTTGAAGTCAGATAAATAATAGACTACTGCCTTCCAAACCGCAAAACAAAAACTAAATAGTCATTGCATTATCATGACACATGTACAAGAGTGACAAGATAACAAATGCAGTGCATACGAAACAATGTACAAACAAAATGCTTTCTCTTGTTCAAAAGAGGCGGGAGCTTGACTATGGAGGCTTATATTCATGCACATTATGCAGGCTTAGTGAGTGATAGAAGGCCCACTTCAGGACATTGCACGTTCTCATGTGGGAACTCTTAAAATATGGCCCCTAACTCAAACCTTACATAATCAGTTTGTAAAGTAAGGACTGTCCACCACTTATAAACATATATCCAATCATATCTCACCCAATATCTTTGTTTCCAAGAAAAAGATGATAATGAATTGATAACGACATACATCCCTTTTGAGCACCAGCTGACGGGTGTGTTACAAATAAAATAAGATATTCATTCAACAGCTTGGGGGAGTGCTGTAGATAAGTAATTATTATTGTAGGTACATATTAAGTGATTATTAATATTTTTGTGTTAGCCTCATTTGTTAGAGCTTAGTCTACATATTCAAATTAGCGTTTGTGCTCATAACACAAATGAATGATACTTCAGAATAAATTTTTCCATACTTTAAGACCTTAGCATTTCAAGCAAAAGGAATATCAAAATCAATCTTAAATTGACGATTTAAACTATTAGAATTGCTGATTTCTCAAGACTATAACACTAGCTTAGAATGTTCCCTGTGATATGACAGATGACAGTCAAGTATTATTTTATACTTTACATGTTTCAAGATAAGCTAATTGATGACTGCCGCATCATTATATTAGTAACACACTGTTAGGAGGGTGTATAATAGGAAGACTAGAAAACGAACAGAAGATTAGAACCTCTTGAATTGCAAATAACAGTAACTGTTCAGTTGACAGTTGATCATAACATTGTGAGGTGAGAATAAATAGGTAATAGGAAGGACTAGCATCTGTCCGGTAGAAAGTTAATGGTAACAGAGTTTACACAAAATGAATAGTGAAGAGGGAGAATTAGTCAAGCGACTCCTGATTTGATTGGGAATTTCAGTGTAGGAGAGTTGAGAAAAAGGGGGGATCAAGACAAGAAGAAAACAACCAACTTACCCATAATAGCTGCAAGGACAAAACGGTTGTCTAGGCTCCAAGCAATCATATTTACACCACGTGGAGTAGGAAGAATTCTCTGGCGTGGACCACCTCTCTGAGGTTGTGGAGGCATAGGTGGAGGTGGAACTCTGAGATGATATGCCCGAGTCCAGCGACCACTTTTTCCCTAAAATGGAATAAGTTTAACAAATTAAAATGAATATAACATGTTTTTTTTACCATAAGTATAATTCATTGTTAAATAACCAAATTAATATTTTACAATTTGAACAATAAAGTAGGCAAAACAACTCTCCCTTTTTTTAGGGGGGGGATGGAGTTGAAAGCATCTGTAGAAGGAGAATATATTTGACAAACTTACATGTGACCTACGTGATTTTGGAATCCATATAATAGCGCTCCCATCACGAGAGCAGGTAACTATGTTGTCATGATTCAACCTAGAAATATAGCCATTTTAGATATATCAGATAGCAGAAGCATCGAGAACTAGATATATGACATTTCTCATAAGAAGCAAAGGAAAGGTGAAGCGTGATAGGAGTTTAGATCATTTCAGATGCTACTACACACACACCAGGAATTCTTAAATTTGGGAATATTATCCTCCTTCCAAGTTTCTGTTGTAGAAAATCGAGATGCTACTGTACATCCACTGCAAAAGAGGCAGTGAAAACATCAGCATGCATAAAAATCATCTATTAAAATTATGTCATGCTGAAAATACTAACCTAAATTGCACATAGTTTACATCATTTTCATGACCAGACAGTACATCTATCTCATGATTTGGTTGCTCCACGTCTTCCATACTAAGTTTACAAGCATTCCAAACCTGCAAAACCTTCAGTTAGCTCTGAAGATTGTGAAGCAGGAAATCCATATTTAATACATGTCTGGTTTCATTATATTACCCTCAAACCAAAAATCTCTTCTCTTCAAACATTTTGAACAAGTTTCTCTAAAATCTATTTAATAGGATTAACCAAATATGCATTTAGATCATAGCTAAGAATCTCAGAATCGTGTCACGGCTGACCCCAAAAACCCTTTAGCAATAATTAAAACTATATAGATTGAAATGCTTAAAAAATACTCAAAATTCATAAAGTATTCATTTTTTGAGTTAAAAAAAAAAAAACCTTTCAAACCTTTCATCAAGTATTCATTCATAATTAACAACAAGAAGTCATAGGGCACGCTCTTCCTATTGTCCAAACCTTTCAAATTGTTCCCTTGCCGTGCTATGTCAATGTACCAGTGAGTTTAACCAACACACAAAGCTTTAAAGAGCTAATTTTTTTGTGGAGCTGGGTATGTGCGTGATTATGCATAAAAAACACAGCTAATTAACTTTTGAAAGGCTATTTTTTTATTATTAAAAAAAATAAAAAAGAACAAACAACACAGAAGGCTGGGTTACAGAGAAGGTCGCCGGATAGGGGGCTAGGTCGAATTGGAAGCTCGGCTCACCGAGAGGAGCCCGGGAATCCTGAGATTGCATGGCTGCGTTCAAATTTAAGGAACGATAAAAGGCTACACAAGGGTTATTTCTTTTGAACACTTTTTCTACATGAAAAATACCGAAAATATCTCCAAATACTACTCTGAAACCATTGGCAGCTGTCGTGACCAAGACGGGCTGTGATCTGGGCAACCATAAAGGCTGCGGCAGTACTGACTTTAAACAGCTCATCTACATTCTTCAAATAGCAGGCACCAGCCACTCTGCTCCGCCACAATAGCATGCTATTACTAAATTTGATTTAGAAGCTAGCAATGCCTTATATATCGAAAAGGTTCTAAAATCTTAGAAACTGTTTACAGAGCAAGTTTTCAGGTTCCAAAATCACAGAAAATGTATTGTTAGCATTTGACAACCATACAAAAATGGTCATTGACCATCTCAGGGTGGTCAGAAAATGGTTAAAACCTAGAAAGGTTGTAACTAACTGGCAGGAGATAACCATTAATTGATGAAGACACCAGAAATCAACAAGTACTAAACAACAAATGGTTGAAGTTGATTGAATATGGACATCGGTTTCTTATAAAAAGCTTGAACAGGGATGAAATATTTTGCTTTGGAGAAGAGTAATCCATATGCAGCCCCTTGAGAGGTTATTTTTTCATGCACACGCCAGAAAATCAAAACAAAGGGGAAATAACTAAATGTAAAAATAGATGGCAATTCATAGAACCTACATTTGTTTTCAATAATAAAGACAACAGAATATACTATTGCATCTCTATACGATGAAGAAACACTATATATTTATGTATATACCCTGGCAAGATTATCAGAGCTACCAGTGACGAAGACAGTTCCATTAGCATTAAATGCACAGCAAAAAATTTGATGACTCTGTGGCATTGTATTTGAGGATGGGCCACTACTCCTTCCTGAAGCCAATATGTTATATCCAGTTAATTCTTTTCAACAAGAAGAAGCATCACAATCTTAGCTAACAAAAGAATCAACTAACCAGTAGAATCAGATGGCTTTGGAATGTATAATCTTGGAGTTGAGTGGGTATACCTTGCATCCCATATCCTACAAGTTCCATCGTCAGAGGAACTGCAAAAAGAAAACATTACAGTTAATTTATAACGGAAAACCTGGAATGCGTAAGCAAAAGGGTCATCCATGGAAACCAATTTAAAAGGTTAAATGCATGCAAAACCTATAGTGTCATGAATCCATCAATAAGAGATATTTTCTTAGTGCCATAATCACGCAGCATAGTATTGGTTCAAGAAACCAACAAATAGACGAAATCAAATGCCCACTTAATGAATTGATGCATCAATCCAACTCTCACAGATGATCTCTCATAAACTAGCTAAAGTAACTAGTGAATTTATAATAAAGTAGCTACTTAATATTTCATAGACAAGTATGTGGCACTCCTAAATAAATATAACTTAAAATCAGAAGAATTAACCGTCAAGAGTTCAATACAAACATTCCTGCATGCAATAATATCGAAGTGATATAGGGTTCGTTTGGTTTGAGTTTTTTGGTGGGGTGGGGAGGGGAGGGGAGGGAAGGGGTGCAGAACCCCTCATAGACTCATTTATTGCTTCCCTGCAAATTGGAGTTTATTGGAGGGGAGGGAAAGTGTGCAATTAATGTCATTATTACATTGACAAAACTATCCTTGAATTAATGTTAAAACTTAAAATTATTCTTACTTAAATTTTAAGGGCAAAAAAGTAAATTAATTTTAAAATCCCTCCCCTCCCCTTGTGAACCAAACATGTTTTTAATTAAAATCCCTCCCTTCCCCTCCCCTTCTCTCTTTTGAACCAAACATATATTTAATTAAAATATTTCTTTCCCGCCCTTCCCTTCCCCTCCATTAAAATCCCTCCCCTCCCCTCCCATCCATTGAACCAAACGGACCCATTGGGAAACACATATTAGCCCATATCACGGTTTGAGAAAGCTCACATGTTACTTACAGCAAACTATATATATTTTGATGATGGTTATAATTACCCACTGGGACGTAAATACACCTCATGACTGGATCAGTAACTACAATATTACTGAGAATATTTGTAAAATCGAATGAAACTATTGCATAACTTGCATTTGCTCATTCAACATGCATCCAAACTACCAAGCATAAGGATATTTTTTGCAAAAGCCAACCACAAGACTATTATAAACTCCTTTTCTTTAATAAACATTAGACTTACGATAAAAGCTGGTAAACAGCATTAGGTCTGGGACTAAAGGCTATGGCTGTAACAGCTCCAGTATGACCCCGTAAAACTGATATCGGCAAGCCATCTGGCAAGCGCCACTATAAAAACCAAATAGTCAAATTTTAAGAACCAAAGTTCCAGATAGAAGGGATAGAAGATACAAAACAATTGCAGAATTCGTCGCATGAAAGCTTACAACTCGAATAATATAGTCATTTGATGAGGATGCAACTAAAGCATTGTTTGAACTCACAGCCAAGTCAGTAATGTCACCCTATCAAACATAATTCAATCTAATGGTCAGCAAACATTGAAGTGATATAAATCTATACAAACAGGAGAAAACATATTTTAAGTACCAAAAAAAAGACTCACAACGTGTCCACGGCAACTGGCCAAATTATATGCCGTTTCCATTGACCAAATTTTTACGAGTCGATCATCTGAACCGGTAATAACATATCGTCCTGACCGATCAAATATAGCTGTAGAAAAAGGAAACTCAGTTGCATGATATTATTAAACAGCCCAACTCCAAAAACACAGAAAAATTCATAAAAAACAGAAAGGGAAATAACACTCATAGTAAAACCCACACAGCATGAATTTATTATTTATGTCATCTTGGAAGGTACAGTAATTGAGTTGAGTTTACTTAGAATATTGTACATATTTGAAATGATATTGTAGATATTTGAAATGAGAGGGGAGCTTCTCCTGTCTTGTTAATTCAGGCATTTGTGTTAATTTTATGATTGTGTGGCATAATGTTTAATCAATTGTATGGGGTATTTGGAGTAGAAGGCTTTCTCCTTTATGGGCGACCTTTTTCCCTCAAACTTCCATGTCACGGAATTATGCTTGTGGCTAACTCCTTTCCTGTTCTGCTCTGGCTATTTTGAGCAAGTTTCAATTTCTGACATCCATAGACTGGAAATGGGTACCTTAGGGGCAGTCTAGATTTTCCAAGTTCCTTGGGGTTTGATGTATTTTATTTTAGAGTATTTAAATTTTCCACTCAATCGTACTTCCTCCCTTTCCTCTTTAATAAAAGCAATCTAATGCATTAAAAGAAAAGGAGCGAGTATAGAGTATTCTTGGCTTTCCAAAACCGATAGGAAGTGAAAAATTTATGAATATTCAAAACGCACTAATGGAACATAATTGAAACAAAAGCAAGGATACTTTGGCTAAACAGACCTAATGGAGTTGGGTAAAATATGATCCACGTTCTCTGTCATGCAAAGGAAAACTACAATTTGTTGATCGCAGAGGCAGCAGGGATTTTAACCTCTGAGGTTTTCACATAATTAATATAATAGAGGAATAAGGATGGAATCAAGCTAATAAATTGTTTAATGCAAGAAGTGTGTGCAAGAATAACCAACAAAACTTGGAAGTTTGCTACACTCATTTTCATAATGCTACATCTTTCTATGAAATGATCCTCTATCAAACACCATATTTTTCCCTACATCATCAAATCTTCATACCTCTTTTCAAATTTTGGGTACAAACTATTCCTTTGGGTGGGAGTAAGTAAGTTCAATTTTGATTTTTTGAAGTAACATTGTAGCAATGTTAGAAAAATAGACACTATCAAGGAATAACCTGACTGGTCACTCCCTCACCTACACGACTCCTAGAACACCGCAGCAAATTTAAATCCTCTTTATTATTTTCATGAGCATTCCTTTATTTTTCTTTTATTTTTCCGCCGTGAAGTTTCTTTTTCTACTTCCAAAGGGTGAATTAATGGCACAGATGGCGCTTCAATATATCTTGATGAATAGGAATCAATGTCTCATTTTTCGCACTCAGATTTGATATGAGACTTGCTCTTGTATCGGTCATCTTATTTTGAAATAAAACTGTTCCCAATATTTAAAATAAGTAATAGGTTGTACTATAACCATCAAAGAGAATTAAGTCAACAAGGACAACTAAAAATTAAACGAAAGGTTAAATACTTTCTCGTATTATATAAAATAGCTTACCACAATAAACAGCATTACAGTGTCCTCTTATTCTTTTGATGTTTTGCATCTTCTGTACCATAGTAGAAGGTTTGGCAATGGAATAGCATGCAGCACGTATAGATGGTGCACGGTGGTGTCTTGGTAAACCACCCCCGATTTCCCTCAAATGAAGGCCATGAACCTGATTGGCTTTCGTATGAGGCCAGCGCATATAAGGAGGTGGTGGTTTAACTTCTTCATTCACTTTATCCCCGTCATCTGTAGTAGAGAAAAAAACAATAAATACAAATACAAACAGGCAAAGCTAATTCAATTAAAAGCACAGTAATAAGGGAAACCGAAAGTGTTGACAGTCATAATAATAATAAGCACAAATAAATTACACGTACAGCTCAGAAGTGAAAATGATCCCCTTCCTAGAAGAGTGGGTACATCAGCTGCATTTGGAGGATTTCCAGTACTCATGCCTGGTGACAGGGAGGCTTTATTTAATAACAATTGCTTCAAAAGCTTTACCAGGTGATCCTTTTCAATATGAGGATACCTATACAATAGTTAATTACAACATCAATTGAAAATACTACAATGGAAAATAATACATGAAGATAGTTGCATCCTCGTTTGTTCACTACTTAGAGGCTCTAAGTTAGATAGAGCCCATAACTAGCAATCAAACAACCATACTGTTAACAAAACTAGCAAAAAGGTGATAAAATGGACCCATGCTGATGACCTTTCAAGACCTTAAAAAGGTAAACACAGAATTGTCAACAGATAGAGGCTAAGGGGAACACACTAAACTAAAGCATTGTAAATACCTCTCCGCCAACTTATTGTAATCTTCTAAAGGGAATGAATGACCATCATCATGTGGAACTCCACTGGATGCCCCACTCCTTGAATACCAAGCATGATACCTTCTAGGCAAAAGTTGATTCTCCAGAAGCTCATTCCAAAGATGTGAACAAGTTTTATGACATGGCCCAGCAGAAAGGAAGCGCATAATGAGAAAATAAACTTCCCCAAGGTCAACATCCACATCCATGTCATGATTCTGATTTGCTACATCAGGCTGAGTTTTCTCAGGGGCCTTACTGGAACTCAAATGTTTCAAACTAACAGTAGGTGCATCGCCGGATGGAACATACTTCTGCAAAGCCATATCCCTACAAAACATCAGAGGAACATGTAAAGCACCAAGCTAAAAAAAGCAGCCTATAGTTTACAAAGTGATAGTAAAATCAAAAGGCAATTATTACATAAATGATTCGATAGAAAAGCAACAACCAGCAAATAGCCAATATTCTGATGTTGAATTCATTTATCAAGAAACAATACCATACCATATAAAACAAAAGCAAGATTATCTTTGATTTTCTTGTTTAGCATGGTTCTAATGTCTACAGAGAAACATGATAACTACCGCCCATCCATTCCATTCCCACAAACTCACCCTCACCCTAAACCACTCCACAAATTTAATTTAACCTAAAATCAAGCAATTGACATGGAGACATGACTGAGGACCGATTAAAACCAATAGCTGCTTGTCCCCAAGATAAATAACATCCAAAGCAGCATAGTAATAATTAAAAAAATATATCTTTCAAATGAAAGCAAGGCTTTTATTCAATGTTGTCAAGATTGCGATCTTGCCAACGATCGGAGAAGGGTAACAAGATTTTAAAATACACGATTGATTGATCATAACAAGGATCATAAGATTCACCCCCAAAACCACTCCACAAATTTTAATTTAACCTAAAATCAAGCAATTAACAGAAACATGACTGAGGACCATTTAAAACCACCAGTTGCTTGCCCTAAAGATAAATAAATGTTGTCAAGATCGATATCTTGCCTGTGATCGGGGAAGCGTAACAAGGTTGTGAAATGTACAAACGATTGATCGTAACAAGGATCATAAGATTCACCCCAAATCACGCCACAAATTTTAATTTGACCTAAAATTAAGCAATTGACATAGAGACATGACCGAGGACCATTTAAAACCACCAGCTGCTCACTCTAAAGATAAATAACATCCAAAACAGCATAGAAAAATTTAATTAAAAAAAAAAACACTTTCAAAGGAAAGCAAGGCTCTTTTATTCAATGTTGTCAAGATTGATATCTTGCCTATGATCGGAGAAGAGTAGCAAGATTGTAAAATGTACGATCGATTAATCGTAACAAGGATCATAAGATTCTTCACACATGATTACCTAGTATCGCAAGGGTGTTGCAAGATTACCTAGTATCGCGAGGGGTTTGCAAGATTACACAAACACATTACATAAACTAAATGAAAACTTTTCCATTTAAATATAGTTGATTTAAGAAAGTAAGAAAATTATTTGTGGCTAAGAAATATTTATTTATTGATTTTGTAAAGAAAAGATTTAAGTTATTTAACATTGTTGGGGAATATTTGAAATTAATTTATGGGAAATGTTAACCAGTGCCCCCGGGGCACTAGTTAAGAAATTATAAAAGGAAATGTATTCTCGGAAATTGTGTATTTTACTTTCTGAAACTTGAAAAAGTATTGCTTTTAATGTTGATTTTGTATTTACTTTCCATTTTTAGCTGGCTTAACTAGTGCCCACCCTTAATTTATTACTCTTTACTGGATTCATTATTGGGCTTTCAAGGATAACACTCAGCCCAAACCAAAGCTAATGTAGAGCATAACACAACAGTCAAAAAATAATTAGAAAATAAAATATTAAAAAATAAAAAAGACCCATTCATTTTTTGAACAACAACAACAACAGTAATAATAATAATAATAATAATAATAATAATAATCATGAGTTGGACCTAAAATAGCCTAGATACCCTTCTGTCAAGAAAGAAACGAAACCCTAACTTTCTTTTATTCCATGAACCACCTCCTCCATTAACAGCAGCACTGTGCCATCTTTCTTCTTCCAAAGAGGGCACAAACATGGTCGCAATGACAACCGGAGACAGTTGTGCAGAGATGATTGCGCAGGGACAGCCGTTCAGCGAGGAACGGATGCACAAAGAGGTAATGAGAGGGGGTACGGTTGCAAAGTCATAAAATTTAACGAGTTTACGATCAAAACTGCAATTTCGGCACCAATCTTTGTGAAAAGCATTTATGCATGTGATTTGACTGGTACCAAGGAAGTGGGATGATTTCACAATTGAAATTGTGATTTTGGTGTCATGGCTTTTATTTATCCACCTAGACAAATAACATTGTGTTTTAGAGTTAGGGTTCTCATCTGAAGAGGTGTAATCTCACTTGGAGACATAGGTTCTAACTGCTAAGTGTGCAATGCCAACTTTTGGAGGCATAGTTCACTGCCTCTATTATTAGAGTGTATGATAGGGAAGATTAGTATTGTGTTTAATTGATTAGATTTATGTGTCAGCAAACATAGGGGTAGGCAAGGTCATAGTGAGGTTGGTTAAAACTAGCATGCTATTCTTTAATGATCATGGGCTAAAAGTACATTGTGCCTTGTAAGTGGTGTGGACTCCGACCTTAAGACCCAGCGACTCATGGGAAGCATTCCTTCATCTCAAATCCTACTGTACCACATAGTAACCTGATCCTAAGCATAATAGGGTAAGGCGGCAAGCCCGCTCCATTTGCTTTGAGGAAATGCAGAGAACTGTGCTTGACATGCCTTTCCTAACAAGTTAACAAGAGGTCTTAGTGTCAAGGAACAGGTCTTTAAGATCTATCTCCAAAGCACAATGATATTTTAGAACCCAGATCTAAAATTTGCTAAATTTTATGTAAAAAGAAATATCCCCTGAAATAAGCATGCATTAAAAAAGACAGAACAACACCCCACCACCCCCTCTCTTTTCTCTTAATTTCAATTCTAAGATACAACTATTTATAAATCATCAGCTAAAATCACCGAAAGTCCTTCAGAATAAGTGTATGGTTCATCTATAAAAATATGAGGAAGAAATTAAGTGCTTTCTTAAATCTGCACATTCAATTAAATTGCAGGTTAACTTTTGCTTTTCTCTATCATTTTGTTTACTTTATACCACCTAGTATAACGATCACAGGTTCTATGGGATACACAATTTAGTAATTCTCTGTCATCTCTTCAAGACATAAGTAACTCGGTGAAAGTATGATTAAGATATCTAAATTCACTAGTCACTATTAACTTTCAATGAGATGAACCACTAAGGACCTTCTTTTTAAGCTTCCAATTTAGTATTCTTCATTAGATGACCACTTTTCATTCCGCATCCCTCTTCTAGCATGCCAATGTCACATGTCCGCGAAGTGGTAACTAGTAATACACTAAATTAAGAGCACCTCCAACGATAGCACTTTTCGTAAGCCCTCGAGGCCACATCAGTTTCAAAACTTTAGCTACTTTTCTCTCCAAGGATGCAACTTTTTAAGAACTTTAAATAGGTCCCACAAGTTATCACACATCTTTATATTTCTTAAAAACGGGTTTGATGAGTTACCTCAATTAATTTTTTTAATAGTTAAGAAGTGGTTCTTACGTACGAACGATTCTTACAAAAGTAGAACATGCAACAACTGATTGTTATCTCTATGAATCTTACTAGGAAATGTCATTGGAGATGACCTCGCCTAAGATAGCATTCCCAATAACACCCAAGTTTTTCAAGTAACTTACACCCTAAAGCTATACATCCTTCAAATATTAATATTAAACGAAGCAAATATCATCTGGCAGCATATTGCCCCATCTAATTCAAAATATTTCTCAAGAGAAAACCTAGTATTTCTATTAAAACACCAAGATATCCGAAAATAGAACTTAAAAATGAAAGGATAACCAAACGTAAGCAATTAAGCAACAAAGAACAATTTCAGCCGCTAAGTCCTGAATTCACTTTCCAAAAATGGCTCACACAAAAGCAAAACATAATGGAATAAGAGTTAAACTTTTATACAGTCAGTGTAAAAAAATTACACTGCCAGCACATCACAACCAATCATGTGTGTCTTTAAAAGTGATAATGATAAAGGTCAAACGTTTCTAACAATTTGACAGTTATTATTGATTGACAGTAAAAACTCTTTACAATGATGGTGTATATGAATTAAATCCATAAACGATATTCACAGCATTAGATGCAATAATAACATGCATTAGTAAAAGAGTTTAATAGACATGCATTGACAATGTAAAATAGTTGCACAATGTCGTCTAATAAGAAACCATCAATCTACGAGGTCATACAAGTAACTAATTTCAAAATATTTCTGTGATTTGACGGATTACAAAATACTCGTTGGATGTCAGCATAAAACTATTTTACTCTGTCAGTGCATCTATTTCTCAAATAAAATGCAAATGAGTTTAATTCATGTAACCGTCAGTGTAAAAAAGTTGTACGCATGCATCCAATGATGTGCTGCCTTTCAAATCATAATCATGTGAAACAATTCTACCATAGATAAATTCAAATTTCATTCATCACACATCAAATTAAAAATCCAAATAAGAGAGTAACAACTGAAAAACAAAAAACCTCATGAATGAATGAAAGATTGAAATTCAACAAGTGAAGCACACTCCAACAATACTCCAAAACTCTGCTCTGCAAAACTTAAACCCTTGCCTTCAATAGAATCCATCACACATTCATCTGCAACATCAAAATTCATAACCCTAATTTCAATGTACCAAAATTTTACAATCAAATTAACCAATAAAAACGAATCAATCCATGCGCCAAAATAAGAAACAATATCAGTTCATGAAAATTCATATAAAAAACAAAAAAAAAATTGAAAAAAAAACGAAACAAATGAATAAGATTGTTATTCATACATGTGCCATGAATTGGATTGAGTTTGCAGAAGTGTTAAAAGCGATGCGGTTGAGTTTTTGGATTGGAATTTGGAAGATAAAGAGAGTGTGTGGAATTCGAAATTGTGAAGAATAAGTCGAGTGAGAAACACGCGCTGTTATGCGATTGTGGATTCAAGGAAGAGCTTTGAGCAGTGATTTACGTCTTTTTTTTATTTCTTTTTTTGAGTGTATTTATTTATTTGAAATAAAATAAAATAATATATGAACAGAACGATGAAGAGAGAAGAGAGAGAAAGAAAGGGATTGAACAAAACGATGCGTTTTGAGTCTTTGCGATACGATTTCGGAGAAATATGGTTAAGTATAAAAAGAAAAATATTTGTTTATTAAATAAATGAATAAAAATAAGAATAATGTAAATTTTATTGAAGCGGTTTGACACGCGCTAATGAGATCTGTGTAGGTTACTTCTGGGAACAAACTACTAGTAGCGCTTGTATGCTGCCTTTGGTTTGTTAAAGATTTTAACGGATAATCATATTTGTTTTGTTACTATATATAGTTTTTTATTTGATATGATTTGATTGGATTTTAGGTTTTTAACTTTACATTGATTGGATTTGATTTTAGCTCATCTTGCATACTTATTGAATAGTAATAAGGAGCACTTGAAGCTGATTGTCGGAGTTGTTGATTGAATGCATCGGAGAATGACGTTATTATTTTGTAAAAGGGTGATGTAAATGTTAAGAGTTTTAGGAGAGTCTAGAGGTTTAACCAAAATTGAAAATGTACTTTTTGTAAGGGGTAGTGGCGGATCTTGCCTAAAATATTAGGTGGAGCGAATAATACTAACAGAAGTCATATACAATTTTATCCAATCAAAGGGAGCCAAGTGAGAGAGGGTCTAGTAATTTTCTCTGAATGTGAGATGTATTTTGGTATTTACCTATATAATTTATTTTAATATTTATTTAGTGGGGGAGCCACTGCTCCCATGGGCTCCTTAGGAGCTCCGCCACTATAGACACTTTTTGTGTTGATGTGTAAGGAACGATGGGTTTCGTGGCAGTTATTTTCTCACGTGAATTCCAACATGATTCGTGGATTGTCGTTTGATTGTTATCATAGTGTCGTGATTTGATCATGGTGACTTAATTTCGTGTATCGTTGGTATAGCTTACACAAATGGACCATGGATCATTCACATATTAAAATTTGGCCCAGTATAGAACATGAAACATGAGATAAAACGTTTTTTTTTTATGGAAATTGCTCTTCTCCCATAAAAAATTATTCACTCTCATACAAACTTGCGAAAATACCCCCATGTGAGTTAAGTCACACATGTGTTAAACTCAACGTGACTTAGGTCACGTTGAACTCCAAGAGTTAACTCACGTCGATTACAGGTCGAGGTGAGTTAACTCACGCTGGGTACTGGTATAGCAGTAGACATCATTGAATGTCATTAACCAAGTCATTAATGATCTGTAATCTTTACACATTCATAATTGATCCAAATTACATCATTAAAACAACATAATCACACATATAGTAAATCCAACCCTTGCTGCTTGTCGACGAACCCAACCAAGCAAATCATCTCGCTCTTGTCATCTTTCCTTTGTTAAAAAAATGAGGCGGTGTCTACTTCATAACCGCGAAGCTTGGCAACTCCGGTAGGTACCAGTTTAGGTTTTTCTTCCATGTGAGTTTGAAAGGGAATTTTGACTTTCAACTTCATAAAGAAAATTTTCACTTTCAACTTCAGATTAATGGTTGGTTTAAAATCGTCAGAAGCTTCAATTATTGTCGATTTCGGCTCAACGTCATCAACCGCCACATTTTCAACCATCGATATGACTATTGAATAACAAGGAAAAAATATAAATAACTTGTGCAAGAAGCTAACAAAGAAAAAAATTGACGCAAAATTTCAAAAATGGATGTTACACTTGCGTGACTTAAGTCACACTGCCCTAACATTTGCGTGAGTTAACGCACGTTGACCCAGCGTGAATTAACTCACGTTCAACCTTCATCACAGACTGACGGACCAACCCCAAAAACCAGCAAAATCAAATGAGTTAAGATGATACATTACTTGATTTTTGATGCTAGATGAGCGTAGAAACCTGCTTTTTGTCGATTTGCAATGATTTGAAATGAAGATTTTCACCAAAAAATTAGCACTTTTTGGGTGTTTGGAGGTGAAGAGGGAAAGAAAATGGTTGTTGGAGCTTTTGTTGGCTCGGTACTAAAAGGATGAGAGTAATCACGCCTCACCCTTAAAAGCTCATCCACAAAAATGAAGTTGACTATCATGAGTTAAACTTGAGATATTTTGGATTGTTAGACATCTCCTGCAAGGCTTCAATCAGAGGGATGTTGGTGTGTAATTGCTTTAAGACTTCGAAAAATTTGTTATACCGCTTCTTCATAGTAGTTTTCACAAGCCTTTATGGAAAAGGAGGGTTTGAGCTCTCTGATATAATTTTTGGAGTGTTGCTCGAAGGTGCAGCTTTAGAACGGGATGTTGCAGTTTCGGGTGTTGAGGTTTGAACCTTATGCTTCTTTTCTGGAAATTACATATTCACTTCGAATCAAGTTTAAAGAACTTTGATTAATAGGTAACTCTCTCTCCTTTTCCACACTTGACTTGCTCTTTGTTCTTTGCATTCTGAGTTGCAGTGTCAGGTTGACTTGGTAGAGATCCACTTGATCCTGATGATACTGCTACTGAGATTTGATGAATTAGTTTCTATAGTCTTGTGAGACGCAACTAAAGACAGACGTGCATTGTTGGTAGTGGTCTGGTTTGTTCTGCTTGAATAAGGAAGCCTTTAAGCAAAGTTTCAGCTTATAGTTCTTGTGCATTTTTTGAAAGAAATTCAAGAGGATGAGTTGGTTTAGCATGTTGAGTCTTAGCTTTCTTTTGACCACCCCATGAGAAAATACTTCACCAATGACTTGGTGTATCATTAACCTTATTGAAGGTATTAATCCATTATAAAAGGTTTCCATTTGAATACATATGTGTATCTCATGATGTGGACACTGTCTCAGTGGCTCCTTGAATCTTTCACAAGCTTCAAACACAATTTTTTCATTTGTTTCCTTAAAATAGGTAATGTCATTCCTCTTTCTTACATTAAAGATAGGAGGAAAATATTTCACCAATAACTTCTCAACATGCTCTCTCCCATGCTCTATCTCTGAGAAAGTATAGAAACCCTTCAGTGAATTTCTTCAAGTGTAGATGAGGATCATCTGACTGCTCCAACAAATTGGTCAATAACTTGTAACATTTGAAACATCATGGGTTTGAATTGAAACTAAGTTGTAGTGATGTCAAGCCACTTTATACTTATATGCAGAGAGTTTGGATAAAACATATCATATTCTTTTATGAAATTATCTCTGTCGTCGTTCACCATGTTAATGGTGATAACCAATGTCATCTCTCTGTTGAGTTTTTGTTTGCGGTGAAGTTGGCCTCTAGTTGCTCCAAGTTAGGATTTGTCTTGGATTTTCCTACTTTGCTTCTTCTTTTGAAAGTCCTTTCAATTTTAGAATCAAGATGGAACTCAAGTGACGATTGTGACTTCTACATTCAAGTATTACCTGGTAAGAATTCACCAAAACTATTGTACAAAAAAAAACCAAGTTACTATTTTAGAAAAACGTTGAAAATTTTAACACCATGTAATCTCCAGAAACGAAGTCAAAAACTTGATGGCTTGGATGTTAATGTTAAATACATTAAAATTTTAGTTCAAGTATACACCGCCTCAAGTTATAGTATAAATAGATCGTACCCACATGAATTAAGGAGTTTCTAGTTTCAACTTATTTCTAACCAGACAATTTATTTGTTGTGAAAATAAAAAAAATCATCCAAGATTTCAACAATTAAAGTTCTATAAGTAAACAATATACTAAAAATGATTTTAGATCTCAAAGGTAAAAAAGTGGTTAAGGAATTTCACCCGGTTATAATAGATGTTTGCGAGTAACATGATGTACTGAGAAGAATCGAACATGAGACCTTAAAGATGAGTACATTCCAAATCTCAAGTCAATATCACGCGTTCAATTCAAGCGAGTTTGGTTGTAACAAACTTAACATGCAAACATATTTATAACCTTCTCATTCCAAACCACACAAGTGGTTTAGCTAATCAAGTTACTTAAATGCAAAAATATAAATGAAAAAATATAAACCACAAAAGAGGCCTACATGACTGAACCCCTATATGGTTAATTTTCATGGGTTTGCGTAATAAACCCCTTGGTAGTGGGATTGTGGCACCCCATGTTTTCCTTTAATCTCTTATCCTCGGTATGATCAGCTGATACACTCTTTTTCGGCGCAACTCAATTATATATAACGTCTTCTCCCTCATTCCTCACCGTGGTTATTGGCACTGAGAACACAGATCGTATGTTTCACATCATTGTCGAGTCTCACTATGCTATTGACTCTGTTTTGTGCTTTTGGGGATCCCTGATTGGAATCAGTTGCATCAAGAATGAATCATCTTCTTCACTAGATTTCTCCAGCATCGCTTGTCCTTCACTCATCTAAGAGGTTTCCTCGCCTAATTGCTCAATCACCTATTTATAATTTCGACAAACATGACAATTATTTTTATATGTGAACACTTTCAAACTTGTTTCCTTGCTCTATCTCAGAAAACATAAATATTGCTTAAAACAAAAACAAAAATAAGATAAGAAGGATACCATGTATGATGTCACACACTAATTCAAAAATGAATATAAATAAGATAAGTAGGATATCACCCGTTAACCAAGATTCTGAAACATTTACACCAACCAAAAGACTCTTATGAAAATTAATCTTTAACCTCGATATCAATTCAAAAAGGATAAGATTCGTCTTCGTGACTCTGATATTCGTCCAAATTTTTAATCCTACTATCAAGGTGTCATATACAAATTGGAGATAAGATATAAGAATATGAAGGTTCCGTTCATCACCAACCATCAAATCTTTAAACAACCCAGCATAAACTTAAGCATTCAACAAACATTTAATCCTTCAACTGCCATCATGAACAAGAACAGAGACAAAGGATCTCCCTACCTTAAGTCTCTCCCAAAGCGAAACTCATCAACATGACCATCATTAACCAACATATGATCAAAACTAACAGACAACCACACCTCCACATAATTAATATTCCATAATGTAAGAATACAACCAAAAGCTCCTACATAAAGAATGAAAGAAAAACCAATCTACGAGGAACCCAATAAAACACTCCCAAACTAATTTTCCAATACCTCCAATTTAGTTTATGGAATGCACACCACGTTAGACTTTTTTGTCCTTTATGAGATACTTATATTTAGTCCCTGATGCATGATTTGATGTCTATTACAAATTTAAATGATGATCTTATTTAATATTTCATAGTTTAGTAACATCCAATTGAAAAAAATATATTATTAATTTTTTTGGAAAAAGTTTACACTTTATATAAAAATATGCATATAACTTTATCACAAGATATTAATTTTTACAGAAATAAACTCTCTCAAAAAAAATTGAGAGGAAAAGTCACCCACTATTCCTTCTTACATATTTTCATCTGACATTAACTAAATTTCGTAAAAAGTTGAGCTTTTTGGGGAAAAAGGATAAGTAGAATTGATGAATCTTGTGTGTCATGCAATTATTATTGATCACAAATTGTGTTTTCCTTCAGTGAAAAATTTGATTTACCTAGCTTGTATATATTTTGCTAGAAGAATTCTATTCACGAGCTGATATATATGGGTCCTCTAAAAAAAAGTGATATATATGTCGAATATTATTGGTTCCATGTACCCATACCCTTCTTATTTTTTTACCAAAGTCAACACCACTCTAAAATTATCAGGAAAACATAATGAATGAATCACGAAATCGAAATTGACTAGTAAAAAATAAGAGCCAGCGGAATTCAGAGAGAATCGTAGCAACTCAAATAATATAGATAGCTAGTATATAATATGAACCTCAACATTCCAACATTTTCTTCAACCAAAAAAAGAAAGATAAATAAAATACATACATGAGAAATTCTCTTATTTTATGCATAAAATCACTCAAACCTTGAAAACCTTGACTTTATCTTACATGTCACTCTTAAGAGAAATAGTTTCATTGAAGTTACCATTGACAATTTCGCCATTTCTTTCCCCGCCAAATCCAAATGGGTACTTCTTTTGTTTATTAGGATAAAACACTCCAAAATGTTTCTCCAATTCTGGACTCTTTTGGTTCTCATCAAACATAGCAAAAATATAAGTTTCCGTAGCCCAAGGCCTTCTTGGAGTACCTTTACCAACGTGACGAATCAAATTATCAAGATAAATACGTGCGTTGTCATATGAAGTAGCCGCCCCTCCATCAGAGGGCCAGCCACTCTCAGATACAACAACGTTCACCCAACCGATCCCAGTGTTATCTAGGGCTGCATGCACCGAATCCAACATAGCATCAAATAAGTTTTGGTACCCATTTGGACCATCTTGTACCATAACACCCGGTGAAGTGAAAAGAGCATAAGGAAGAGATATATCGCGCGGGTTACCAACATGGCTAAAATAAGGGTAAACATTGACCAGTAAAGGTGCACCTGCATACACCAAGTATCCAATGAAAGGGTCTAGGTATGACCTAACATCACTTCTGAATGAACCTTTAGATGGAGGGAATGAGTTTCCAATAAGGGTCATGTCAATAGCGGTTGAAACCTTGATTTGATCATGAAGACCTTGAGCTCTTATTGCTTGATATATATTTTGGGTGGCAGGTAGAACATATTGGGCTAGCCAAGAAGAGCCTCCAACTGGACTCACTTCATTACCAACTGCAATATACTTGATTTTGACACTAGGCCAGAAGTTCAACACATTTCTTTGCACCCATTGACGTGCATTATCAGAGTTGGTGGCTAGGGTTTGAAGGTCGGAATTTGGCACACCAAGAATGAGTTCAATGCCTGAATTTCTTAATGCATTTAGAGCAGCTTGATTAGGATCATAAAGTCTCATTCTCTTAATGTTGTTTGCTTTGTAGAGATTTATAACTTCGTTTGCCGGTGGTAGATTGTTTCCCATCATACCATAACATACTCCTATTTGAGCATCTGATATAATAAAAAGCAGCTAATTAAGAATATGATCGTAATTTCTTAAAATGGTTTTCCTTAAGAATCTGATATAATAGTTTTTTTCTTTTATATAAAAATGGTATAAAGTTTATCCAAAAAAAAAAAAAAAGGTATTAAGGGAGTATAATTTAGGGTTAGGTACTCTAAGAACATTTACATTGCAACATTTCATTTGAGTGTTTAAAGGGTTTCCTCTACACATGTTTATTTTATAACCACTAATACTTAATAAACATTTTTTTTAAAAATTCGGTATCTGATCTAAGAACCGACTAATCCGAGGGGACCAATCCCACCAGCCACTTGCGGGGGGCCCCGTTCTAAGTCAATAGAACATGAGACTTTAAGAGAAACACACTCCAAGATCCCAAGTCAACCACTAGATCAACCCCAAATGGATCATGTTATTATATGTTAATATTAAGCTTTTATCACTAAAGCCACACCTCTTAAATGGATTGTGCATTATACGATAATACTAATTAATATAGACTTTAATTTATATATGAATATGAATATACTATTGGTAATAAACTTGCCATTTCTTTTTTGTCTGCAAGAGAATTGATAAACAACACCACTAAAACTTATAAACATAATTGTAAAGTTTCAGTTTCAAATATGGATGAAGGTGTACAATTTCATTGTTGCTAATTGAACTAAGTTTTACATACACATTTAATAATATTTTAAATATATCTTTTATCACATATTAAATAATGTGACAATTATATCATTGAATTAAGCGCATGTATACATAATTTTAAAACTTTCTTTAAATTAATAGTATTACACAAATCTACAATTGACTCAGTCAACCATACTCCATATTTGAGGATTTGAGGGGAATGCAAACATGTGAATCTTTACTGTACAGAAAATAAAAATTATGTATTGAAAATTATGACAATTTATTTCTCAAATATTTTAGAACTTTTATTTTTTAATAAATATATGTTATTTATGAAATCTTTACACATAAAATGACCCATAATTTAATCATATTAAGCATGTATACATGGTATTTTCTAGCAAACTGAATGATTAGTGCTCCGACCAACTTGTTATCCTAACAAAATAAAATTTTACAAAATAAAATATATTTTTCTATAAAAAAAGTTTAAGTGAGCCGGTTTCCACGATTTACCAAAACCAAACAGATCTTGAGACTCAAAAAGTATTTGCATATTACTTATAAATAATCCATTAAAGAGATTCTCACACTATCAAAAACAAAATTACTTATCATTAATCTAGATGAACTCTATATAATGCTAAATTTATTTTGCAGAAACAAAACATAATTAAAAAAAATAAAATCTAATTAAACTAAGTTTAATTTGTTTGCATTGAAAATATAAAAAATATCAACTGACATTCAATTAGATCTCATTATCTTTTTAATTATGTCATAATATGAATTCTTAAAAAATATTTTTATATACGTGAAAACTATTTAAAACTAACTAACAAATAAATTAATTTCTTAAAAACTAATGAAAATGGGAGAAATTTGTCATCTCTATAGAAGATATATAGAGATAAACCTGCCGTGGGAATAAGGTTTATTGTGAACAATCCCAATAGAAAGAGAGGAGAAGCCAAAGAGAACCTCCTGGTTGGAGCAAAGAAAGAAGGCATGATGCAAAATAAAGTATACACTAAAAATGAATATGAAAGAAGGATTTACCCTACTAGGCACTGAATTGATATCTCCTACCATTGATGTGTATATATATACATCTTTCTGACCATATCTCACAATTAATTTGAATTATTTTATCAATGAATTAATATAACTAAAATATATATCTAGCAGCCTGCGGCTTCCACCTCATAAATATGCATAGTTTATCTTCTCTTTTTGTCGGTTTATTATGGAAGTCTTCGTCTTTGTGATCATTTTTGTCTTCAAACTTGGATTAGGACAAACCCTCACTTTGTCTATTAAGACTGTTAACTTCAAGATGAAATCCCTATTTGATATAATATTAATATACATGATAAAAAAAATAATCACTTAAAAGTTGATAAATTAATTCATTTAAAGAATTAATAATTTCATGTTATTAAAGAGAACACAAATCAAATCTAATGAAAGCCCATATACTCCTTGTAATTCATAAATTGGATGTTCTTTCTTTCTTACCAACGTGAGTTAACGTACTCACGTTGACGTATAACCTACGTGAATACGTTAACTCATGTTGGATATACGGAACGTGAGTTTACTCACGTCATGAGTATTTTGGTCAGTTCACATGGGAGTAAACAATTTTTAATGGGAGAAGAGCAATTTTCATATGTGTTTGTCATTAGAAAAAGTAGGTATGTTAGTTGAACAACCATTATGTGATAATTTTTAGAATAATTTTCTATCATACTTTCATTGTATTTTTACTCCTCCTCTATTACTTTGATTTTTATATCAGTATATACTTTTTTTTTTATATTGTTTTGGTTGTCTTATAAGTTGTCCTAAAAACAATTGTTCAAATAACATTTCTCTATAAAAAAATGCTAGAAAAACTATTTGAGAATATTAATTTATAGTTAGAAGAATATGGATAACTCATGTATCTATATGCATATGATTATTTAAAATGATTTATTATGTATATATTATCAATAATAATGTTTAAAACCTTACCTCAAAAAAATAAAATAATGTTTGAAACCTTCTCATGTAACAAATCGAGTAGTTATCGTATAAGTTAAATTGAAGACATATTTGGCCAGAATGAGTTTTGTCGTTTCGATACAAGGTCAATCACTTGAGCTAATCGATTCCTTAAGATATTGATCTAGTCTAACCTTATAACAGCGGTACTTCAAAACATGGAACTTGCTGACTCTACTAAAATTTGAGTTTGAGGTGAAATAATTTATGTTTGAATTCTAAAAATAAATTTTAAAAAGAGAAATGTTAATAAGTGCTTCCGAAATACTCTTAAAAATCATAAATAATAAATATTTAATTATAGATTTGTTAACGGGTAATACTCGTTAACAAAACCATAATACTTTAATAATTTTTTGTAGAGATATGACATCTCTCTTTCTTATGGTCTTAAAACATTTGTGTTTCTCTTGACGTTTTCTAGACTCCCCCCAACATATAGTTCTTATATTTCTTATAGTCTTAATCAACTCATTGAATTTGAATGCATGCACTTAGAAAGGTGATCCCAACTAGACACTATTTTATAAACAAAATGTGAGCGTGATACATTTTCAACACAATTGATCTAAGTTGATCATACCAACTACTTGATAGTAATTAATTAGCTATGGGTCTACATCGCCAAATAATTCCGTGAAGAATTGGGTTTCTTTATCTTTCGAAAAGTATAGCACGATCTTTGCATGACCATGCATGCTCAACTTGGATGGTATATAGTGGATGGTTATATAATGTAACATGTATACATATAAGAACTTACGAACGAGTGATTAGTTTCACATCAATTAAGAATAATTCAAATAAATGATGTATAAAAAGTATGACTCATTTATTTAATGTCTTCAAATTTTGAATAAATATCAAAATGCTATGTCAAAATTACTTCATAATCGTAATCATTAATTCATGGTTACTTTTAGACCTTCCGTACTCCTCAACATTATCCACACAACAACTTGCTTAGAAAACAAAAATGTCCCCACACAAAAAAATGATATTACTAAGCAACTAGTTTTTGATTTAGCCATATTAAAAATGCAAGTGCTTGCTTAATGATGCCACCGGCGGCTGCATGGTGCAAGTGACTTGAATTAATTGATCGTGTGAAAGACAATTAAATAAATGAACACAAAATAAGAGTATATCCTAGATTCCTAGTGGACTTGTATGACATCTTTGAAAATTAGAATGACTTGCAAAGAAAAAGTAAAGTGATAGGATTAGGAACGATTTTTCTCCCCTTTTTTTTTATCCCAAAATGTTTAAAATAGTTTAAGTAAAAAAATTATTAAGATAATATACTTTAACCATTTAATCACAAATTTATGTGTAGAATCACATACCTTAATAAAAAAACTCGTTTTGAACTTATGTGGTGCTAAAATTTTCACATCATTGAATGATCCTGTGTATCTCTAAGATGACTTACGTTAATTCTTTCATCAGAGGGATACGATATTACGATGACTAACGTTTCCTAAGATAAGGATCAATGAGTCTATAATAAGGGGAGACTTTGGTGATTATATCTCCTGTTAGAGCACCACAAGTAAAGATATGTAGACTAATTAACGTGAACTTGAACCTTTCTTTTTTGTTTGTCAAACATTAACTTCAACTTTTAATTAGCGTGGAGATTGAAAATCATGAAGGTTCAAGGTTCAATCATGACTAGGTTGGCAACTATCCATATCACCTTCAGTGACCACAACTGTATAGATTTATTTCGGTCGCTATTATAAAAAAAAAATTATTTTTAAAATTCTTTGAATACGAATGCATCAGGTATATATTATAGACTATATGCATTAGTTATTCAATGAATCCAAAAAATGATATTTTTTTTCTTATAATAGTAACCAAAGAGAATAAGTTGAAACACACCTTATCAAACTGTACACAAATTAATATTGTATTACATATGCGAAATCTATAATTATTAATTCAAATATCTTTATTGATTTTAGATGCTAGACAACACAAAATGAGTCTGTCGATCCCGTTTTAACACATTTACGTTTAATCCGTCACAGAGGATGAGTCTATTTGAAACTCTCACCTTGTCATATCTCTTGACGGGATTTCATTTGGGTGACATTAATGTATTTTAGACGAGAGAAAATAATGAATAAAATAAATTATTTAGATGAGAGGGAGTGATTGATTAAAAGAGATATAGAAACAATATCACCAAAGGCTAATGTCACCCAAGTACAATCCCTCTCGACGAACTGTCAGGTTGGCCTGTAATTTTTTTGTCATTGACATCTCATAGAAATAATGCACAACGATCAATCATCATGAATTTTAACAAAAATTGATAGTAACAACTTAAACACACATCATAGCTACCAAATTATAATAAAATTAGCCACTAAATTATCTATGCCCCAATCATGGCCATATTTGGATAAATTAAATTAGAGCTCTAACAATATCCTTAAAATAGTTTTGGCTAAATTAAATCCAACATAAGCTCAAAATATTGTAAGTTTATCCAACCAGTAAAACAAATTCACTAGGTATGGTGTTGGAGGTGGATAGAGAGGATCTTTGGTTTCAACTTTTGGCCGCTAGATATGGCCTAGTAGGGGCAGTTACATGCAAGGGTCGAGAGGGGTCAACATGGTGGAGGAAGATAGCTAGGATCCGCGAGGATTGGGTGCTGCAGGGGTAGTTGGTTTTCCGACAACTTACGTTAAGGTCGACAATGGATCCACTAGCTTATTCTGGTTGGATAGGTGGGTTGGTGATGTCCCTCTTCAAGACAGGTTTCTTCGTTTGTTCGATTTATTAGAGAACAAGCTGCTTATTGTGGCATAAATGTTTGATTTGGGGTGGGATGCAAGAAGGGAGGCTTGGAAGGGGAGAAAGTGGTTATGAGTGTGAGAGGAGGAGTTGATCAAGGAGTGTAGGACTTTATTGCTGACAATTGTGTTGCAGGTTGATATTGACGATGTCTGGATGTGGATCCTTGATCCAAGTGCTGGATTTTATGTCAGAGGAGCTTATCACATTCTCACAGATATGTCGCCTTCCCATGTATTTGTTTTTGCGTTTCTCTTATGGAGGAGGGAGGTCCCTCTGAAGGTTTCAATGTTTACTTGATGGCTCTTTCAGAATAGATTGCCAACTAAGACGAATTTATTCCGAAGAAGGATTATTCATCACGAGTCTCAGTTTTGTGTTAGTGGTTGTGGTATGCCGGAATCAGAGAACCATTTATTCTTAACATGTGGTTTCTTTGGTCAAATTTGGGAACTTTTTCGCAATTGGACTGGAGTTCATTCAGCGGATTCTTCTAACAGTGTGGATCATTTTATTCAGTTTTGTTCCTTCACAGGTAATGCAACATCAAGGCGCACCTTCCTGTTTTTGATCTGGTTTGCAAGTTCATGGGTGATTTGGAAGGAAATAAATGATAGGCTATTCCGAGGCAAAGAAAGCTCTACCATTCAACTTTTGGAGGATATAAAGTTTCTTTCCTTTTGGTGGTTTAAAGCTAAATTTGTATTTTTCATTATACTTTTCAAAATTGGTGCCAAAATCTTTTTTCTTGTATGGAGATTGGCTAACTACTAGTTTGCACTGTTGAAAACTTTATTGTATATTCGGTCATCTTCTCCGACACATCTTATGTTAGGAAGGTAGCCAACATGTAGTAATCAGCCATGCTATATATTGTGAAGCCTTTTTCACCACAATTTTCATGAATGCTGTATTTTGACATTCCTTTCCTCTACATAGTTTTTTTTTTCTAATCATTTTTCCCGTATATAGCCATTAGTATTAATCTCTACAAGAAAACTACCACTACTAAATAGATAAAAAAAGGAACACGTGTATCAAAATGAAAAAGAAAACAAAAGACCAAAACAAAACCCACTATAAACCACTGCCATAGCCTCATAGATCATCCAATTGTTAGTAGTATGTTAAGCATTGAAGCTATCTCAATAAATAATGGTAGTAGGTATTTTGTAGCTTATAGATGTAAAAATTTACAACCCTCGTGAAGATATCAGGATGGGTTTTGTCGCTATATTTAGCATTTTTCTGTAGTAATATATTTTATTTTAATCTCTTAAAAAAAATTCACAAGATAAATAATTTCAAAAGATAGCAAAAATAATGTTTTTTAACTCTTATTTGTGACCAAATTAAAATAGATTTGTGGCCAACAAAAATCCTAAAAATTATTGGATGAAAAATATCTCTCAAATGTTAAACTACAATTTAGTTGTATTTTTGAGTAAAGCTACAATTCAGTTGTTATTTGGCCCAAAAAAAAACCGCATAAATTTTGTTTCAAAGTTTTTAATTAAGAGGATAAAAATGGCTACAAATATAGAAGAATTTGAATTTGTGGCTATTTAAACAAACACAATTTTTTTCTTCACATAATTCACATTTGTGGCAAACTTTCATCCATTGTGACATTTGTGTCTGTTTATCCCTCACAAATGGACAATATTTCAGCCACAATTTTTTTTGGGTTAATAGGACATTACCCCTGTAAATTTTTTGGGATGCCACGTGTAAAAAAGAGTTTACATGTCATTTATAATTAAAAAAATATTATTATTTTTAAAAACGAAAATCTTTTTTAAAAAGCTAAAATTATTTTAAAAATCAGAATATTTTTTTTCAAAAATCGAAAAAAAAATTAGATTTTTTTTCAAAGATGGAATCTAAAAAAAATAAAAATCACAGGGAGAAAACCAAAAGTGCCCTATGTTACAGATGATAAAACCTTATTAACCCTTTTTTTTATTCACATTCAAGTTTGTGATGGAATCGACCATCACAAAGTTTAAATGTTTATTTTTAACTCAAGTTGACGTTTGTGACAAACGAGGCCGCGAGCAAGTATGAAAAAAAGTTACCCTCACAAAAACTTCATTTTCTATAAATATCACTTTCATATTTTTTCATTTCTCACTTCTACATTCTCTCTAAATTTTCTATAAATTTTCTCTATATATTATCTCTCTGTATTTTCTCTCTATTTTCCGTCTAAAAGATTATAGTGATATTTTAACATCTAAAATTTGTATAAGGACACCATATAAAAAATCCATCTAAAACGAATGTGAGTTTGATTTGGAGAGAAATAAATATTATAAAAAGAACAAATCATATGAAAGTACAATGTGTACTATTCTAGAATTGATATTTGAGAACAACTATGAAAATACATCAACAAAAATGATATTAAAATTGATATCATATATATTTTTTCGTTTTGATATTTTTCTAATATATTTTTCTTAAGATATTGATTTATGATCCCAGGCTCCCTTGTGACCAAACAGTGGTGTAAGAGCCGATTGTTCGCCAAGGGTTCGAATTCCATCATTGTATCAAAAGTCTTCTAAAAAGGTGTTTAGGCGGAAGCTTTCATTGAGCAACGCAATGGCAGTACAAGTAGAAGGGTATGTGGATAAAAGAGCTTCCATTTTAAAGGTGAGCATGATGAATTGATGGACTCACAATTGATTGGAAGATTGTTGTGTAGCAAGTGTAAGTTATAAGTCATACATTGCTTATCAAAGTGGAGGTTGGACCCTTTATAAGGGAAAGAACCAATAAACTCATTGCTTTAAAGTTTTGGCTATAGTGGGGGTGTCCAATTCACTTGCGTTGTTGCCCTTAGTCTAATGTAAATAATCTCCCGGGCTCCCATTGTGGCCTAACACTCACAAATTTGTGACAAATGAGTCCCTCACAAATGATTCTCTGGTTTATAAGAAATAAGGTATTTGTGACTGAATTCACACTGAAGAGAGCTTTTGACTAGCAAATACATGGGGATTAAACCAGACGGGCCAACTTAAATGATTTACTAAAAAGTTAAACACACCTAACTTAAAATAACATGTTAAACGTGTTGCTGACCCAATAACGCTTACATGAGATGACACATGTCTCTTTTAGCTTAATTAAGATTCTGAGTTCGAATATAGTCTTAGATATTTAGCCACGTCAAAACTCTTACTCTTCGCAACTGCACACAAAAGATACCTCATGTTATGCGTGTTGACCCATAGAGCTTGATCCATTTTGCCATCCTTATAAATATCCACTAGATGTAATTTCTTCTCATTATACGTAAGGTTTTAGTCTTATGAAATCCTTTCAAAATATCCTCAAGACTTCCTTATTTGGGTTGAATTTCTCTTTATTTTTTGAAAATTAATATATCCAAACAAACTATCTATCCCTCCTTACTTTAATAAGAAGGGCTGAAAGCATAAGCTATTGACTAACAATAGAGATTCATATCTACCCAAAACGACTAGTCTCATGAAATTATGAATTAATTATAAATGACAAGAAATTTCTAAAGAGGAAAGTGATAGCCATATAATTCATTGAATCGAATTGATAAACATAAACTTAAAGTCTCACATTTTGACCTTTATACTAGTATGCTAGTAAATAATAATGGCCCATGTCCACGAGGTATTGGTCATTGCACATGAATCTGTATAAATATGTGACTTGCCAAAATAAGTATAGGACTCAGCCTAAAACTCAAGCTCTATTACACTTCCTTTGTGCTATAGCCTTCTTTCCCTAGCATGATCACAAGCAGCAGTACCGTAATGGCTTCTCTACTGCTACTGTTTGCTCTGCTTACAGCAAATCTTCGCTTGACAAGTAAGTAGAAGTTCCTAGCTATTTTTCTTATTTACCACTAATCGATAAACATGTTTTATTTTTTATTTCTATAGAGATAGATAAATTAGCGACTAAATTAGAGATAAAAAAATAAATAAATTCATATTCTAAGTTTTTTTTAACTAAAGAAGACATTCTGCGCAGTCAGGGGTGGCCTTGAGCATAGACGGCAGCAACGGCCTCCCAGGGCACCATATTTTTAGGGTATCAAAATTATTATTTTTACTTAGTTGTTAGTATATAAATATATATCTTTTTAACTCGCTTTAATTAATTCTACTGAAAATATATTTTTAGAGAACCTTGATTACGTTGTCATGTACGCTAAACTTTCAAAAAAATTTCCATTCTAGGAAATAAAAAGTCGAGCTAGCATTACTTTCTTGTTTTCCAACACACATGATTGTGATGATAAGTTTAGTGGCAAATTTATGAAGAATTTTATTTCTTTCAAAATTTTGTTGATAATTTACTTCTTATAGTAGAATATATTATGAATACTTAAATTTTACACTTTGGGCTAAGGAGATGCACATAATTTTTCACAAGCAGGTGCTCAAATAGGTGTTTGTTATGGCATGATGGGAAACAATCTACCATCACAACGTGAAGCAATAGATCTTTGTAAATCAAACAACATCAAAAGAATGAGGCTATATGATCCAAACCAAGCTGCTCTTGAAGCACTTAGAAACTCTGGCATTGAGCTTATGTTAGGTGTGCCAAATTCTGATCTTCAAAACATTGCTACCAACAATGACATTGCAATTCAATGGGTACAAAAGAATGTACTAAACTTCTACCCTAGTGTCAAAATCAAATACATCGCGGTAGGTAACGAAGTTAATCCAGCTGGCGGCTCTTCTCAATTCGCAAAATTTGTTCTTCCGGCGATACAAAACATATACCAAGCAATAAGAGCGAAAAATCTTCACGATCAAATCAAGGTTTCAACGGCTATTGACATGACCATGATAGGAAATTCGTACCCGCCGTCTAAAGGTTCATTTAGAAGTGATGTTAGGTCATATTTGGATCCAATTATAGGGTACTTAGTATATGCAAACGCACCTTTATTTGCAAATATTTACTCTTATTTTAGCTATAAAGATAACCCAAAAGACATCTCACTTCAATATGCTTTATTCACTTCTCCAAATGTCGTGGTTTGGGATGGTTCAAGGGGATACCAAAATCTATTTGATGCTTTGTTGGATTCATTACATGCTGCAATTGATAATACTGGCATAGGTTTTGTTAAGGTTGTTGTGTCTGAAAGTGGTTGGCCTTCAGATGGTGGATTTGCAGCTACTTATGATAATGCAAGAGTTTATCTTGATAATTTGATTAGGCATGTTAATGGTGGGACACCAATGAGGTCTGGACCTATTGAAACTTATATATTTGGGTTGTTTGATGAGAATCAGAAGAATCCTGACTTAGAGAAACATTTTGGAGTGTTTTATCCTAATAAACAGAAAAAGTATCCATTTGGATTTCAGGGGAAAATGGATGGTACTAATTTGTTTAATGTGTCTGTTCCTCTTAAGAGTGACATTTAATTTTGTTTTAAGAAAGAGTGACATTTAATATATAATTAAGGTTGCTCTCTTTATGTATATCTGAAATAAATTGGTTGTCTTGTTTTGTTCTTGTAACCACAACTCATATAATGTATCTGCACCACAATAATTGTCCCATTTTCTTTAAAAAAAATGTCGCATATGACCATTTAACACATTAAAAAAAAATGATATATTCTCTAAAAAAAAATTATATATCAAAAGATGAAAATTGATATTATATTTTTTTCTTATTTTTAAATATTCTCGTTTTGATATTTTTTAGTATATTATTCTTAAAAAATAACGTGACTCAACCGTGGTGTCAAAGTTGATGGGTCGCCAAGGGTTTGAATTGGCTCCTTGTATCCAAAGTCTTCTAGAAAGGTGTTCAGGTGGAAGCTTTCATTGAGTAGTGCAAGTGCAAGTGTATGTGGATAAAAGAGCTTCCGTTTTAAGGGTGAGCTAGTATGATGACTCACAATATAGAGAAAAATTGTTGTGTAGCAAGTGTGAGTTAAAAGTCTCACATTGTTTTCAAAAATGAAGGTTGAACGTTTTATAAGAACCCATAAACTCATTGTCTTAAACTTTTAGCTAAAATGTGATGTCCAATTCATTGTGACAACCTTATCCCTCACAAATGATTTTCTAGTTTAAATGAAATATGGTATTTGTGGCCGGTTTGGCAGTGACAAGTGCTTTTAGCGGCGAATATGTGGGGGATTAAACCAAACAGACGAACTTAAATGATTTACCAAAAATTTCATCTTACCTAAGCTAAAGTATCATGTTAAACGTGCTAACCCATAGAGCTCGTCCCATTTTACCATCCTTTTAAATACCCATTAGACGTAATTTCTTCTTATTATACGTAAAGTCTTGGTCTTGCAAAATCCTTTCAAGATTCCCTTATATGGATTGAATTTCTAGTTACTATGTGGAAATATATCTAAACAAACTATCTGTCCCTCCTTACTAAGAAGGGCTGAAAGCATAGGCTATTGACTAACAACAGAGATTCATATCTACCACACGACTAGTCTAATGAAAGTATGAATTAATTATAAAGGACAAGAAATTTCTAAAGTGGAAAGTGATAGCCATAGAATTCATTGAATCAAATTGATAAACATAGACTTAGTCTCGCATTTTAACATATATACCAGTATGCCAAATACTAATGGCCCATGGCGACGAGGAATTGATCACTGTACATGAATCTCCATATAAATATGTGACTTGCCAAAATAAGTAGGGCACAGCCTAATACTCAAGTTTTATTACACTTCCTTTGTGCTATAGCTTTCTTTCCTAGTATGACCACATGCAATACTGTTATAAATAAGTAAGTAAAAGTTCCTAGCTAATTTTCTTATTTACTACTAAACGATGAATGATAGAGTTGATTTTTTTTCACAGAAATGTATAATATTGAATTAGTGACTAAATTTTTAGATAAAAAAAAATGAAATTCATGTATTTAATTTTTTTGTCACTTAAGTAGACATATTGCATAGGTCCAATGAAGTTTTGCAACATAGTGGGCTAGTTGGTATTCTTGAGATATTTACGAATTAAACTCTACCATTTATAAAATTACATCATAATATTATATCATCAACTATATTCGGATCCAGCTCATTAACCTCTAAATTTTTCATAATAGTTTCTCTTATAGTTTTTCTAGATCTTCCTCTACCTCTCATGATCTGACTCTCCTTCATCTGATCTACTCTTCGAATTACATCATCTACATATCTTCTCTCTACATGGCCAAATCACCGAAGTCTATTTTCTATCATATTTTCGTCTGTAGATGCTACCCCAACTCTCTCAAATGGTGTCATGTTTAATCCTATCTCTTCTAGTCTTACCACTCGTCCAACACAACATCCTCATCTCCGCTACTCTTACTTGATTATCGCGTTGGTTTTTAACCACCCAACATCGACGATCTAGCTTCTTTCCAATAAAAAATTTCTTTCAACTTAAGTGGTACTTTCTTATCACATAAGAAAAACCTGAAGCTCTTCTCCATTTCAACCATCCAACTTGAATACGATGATTTATATATACTTCTATTTCTCTGTCATTTTATACTATGGATCCAAGATATTTAAACTATGTAACTTGGGTATGATATGATCTCTAACTTTCACCTCCAAGGTAGAACTACTTCTCCTTTTGCTGAAATTACACACCATATACTCTGTCTTGTTCTACTCAAGCAGAAGAGATATACTTCTAAAGCTTTTCTCCAAGTCTCTAACCTCCCATTCAATTCCTTACTCAACTCTCCAAGCAGGACTAAATCATCTACAAAAGCATACTTATTTGTGCTAACTCTTGGATGTGTTCTGTAAGTACATTCAAAACTAAAATAAAATGTAAGGGTTTATGGTAGACTTTTGGTGCAATTCTATTGTTATCGAAAAATCGTCGGTAGCCCCATCCTGCGTCTATTCTCAAGTTAAAGCTCCCTCATGCATATCTTGGATAACTCTAATATAACCAATTTTAACCTCTTTCTTTTCTAGGATTTTTCAAAAAATCTTTTTATGCACTCTATCATACACCTTCTCTGAATCAATGAAGATAGAGTGTAGGTCTTTTTTTCCGTTCGATGTTGCTCTATCACACGTCGAAGTAAGTAGACCACTTCCATAGTCGATCTACCATGCATGAAACCAAATTGGTTATCGGTAACTCAAGTCTCTTTTCTTAGTCTTCATTCAATCACCCTTTCTCATAACCGAAGTAGCAATAAACATCGCAAGAAAGGGGGTTTGACTTATGACCCTTTTTAAATTTAATCTTAAAACTTAAATAAATTTATATACCCAAGAATTCTTGATAAAGGTTAGATAAACAATTTTATAGGCTATGACAAATATTAAGAGATTTATATTATCTTTATAATTTAAACGATTTAAACAAGGACCAAAACGTTATAGAGAATGATTATATTAATTAGCAAATAATAATATTATTACTGATTAATGTGGGACCAAAGAACTCTGAATTATTTAATTATTAATTAGGATCAGAGCACTCTGGATTAATTTAATTAATAGGGACTAGAGTATTCTGGATCACGTTATACTCAACACTTGTTTGAGATTATGATTACAAAACAAACTCAAAGGATTATGATCCAAGATATAATGAGAGAGCAAAAGTTTGTTTGTTTTTGTGAAGAACTTTGTAAGTGAATGATATTTGCACTTGAGAGATAATTGTTTTGTTGTGTAAGTTCTTGCTTTTAGACTTGAATGCCTTCCTCTATTTATAGAAGTTGAAAACTTGATGCCCACTTCACAAAACCAGCTGGTCTTGCTTTAATTTGAAATGGATTTGCGCTCCAAACATTTGGCCTGAAGGAAAGCATGAGACTCTGTACTACAAGATTGATCTTGAGCTGTCCAGATTGATCTTTGAGAAAATTCAACATGTGCAAAGTAAAGAAGTCACACGTTTTGCAAGTTGTAAGTGTTGCCTTGCGTGATACAGCTCATGAGAGATATCTTTGATGATGTCATGTGATGATTTCATGGCGTATCATTTTGCTTATGTCACTTTAGATACTTTATGGATCTTTTTTCTTTTAATGGGTCAAAACCTTTTTTAAGGCCCATTTATTTGTCCTAATCAATTCATAGTTTTTTCCTTAAATTGGCGAGACAATCTTAAATTCTTGATCTTCATTATTTATTGTCTTTAATCAAAAAAGTCCAAACTTGTCCTTTTGCGTGAATGACAATGGACTTGCTTATGGTACAAGATTGATCTTGAGAGCTTTTTTAATGAAACAATTCTCACAAAAATCATTAGTAAATAACAAGATGATTTATTTTAAAGATGTTTGTAATCTTTAAAACATTTAAAAGAGATTTTGCTTCAACAATAACTTCATGGTATGACTCATTAATTTAATTCCTGTATAATTCATGCAATTTTGTATATGCCCCGTGTTCTTATAGATTGGAAATAAAGTGCTTCTATCTACTCATCCGACATTTTCCCTGTCCTCATAAGTCGTAATCTTGTTAAAAAATTGGAGAGCCACATAATTCTTATATCTCCAAGACTTTTCCACACTTCAATAATAATATTGTTTGGCCCCATTTCCTTGCCATTTCAATGGGCATTTATCTCCTCAAGACTTCTTAGCTGGGTTGAATCTCTATTATTTGGAAATTTATATATACAAACAAACTATCTTTCCCTCCTTACTATAATATAAGGGCAGAAATAATAAGTTATCTACCCAAAACGATTAGTCTAATGAAATTATGAATTAATTATAAAGGACAAAAAGTTTCTACAGAGGAAAGTGATAGCTATAGAAATTTCTAAATACTAATGGCCCGTGACCACGAGGTATTGGTCACTGCATATGAATCTGTATATAAATATGTGACTTGCAAAAATAAGTATAGAACTCAGCCTAACACTCAGGCTCTATTACACTTCCTTTGTGCTATAGCTTTCTTTCCAAGCATGATCAAAGGCAACAGTACTGTAATGGCTTCTGTACTGCTACTATTTGCACTGTTTACAGTAACTCTTCGCTTGACAAGTAAGTAAAAAAGTAGAAGTTCCTAGCTAATTTTCTTATTTACAATTAAACGATAATGTTGATTTTTTTTGTGGACAGAAATAGATAATATTGAATTGGTGACTGAATTAATAGATAAAAAATATGAAATTCATGTATTTAATTTTGTCTCTTAAGTAGACATATTGCACAAGTCCAAGGAAGTTTAGCAACATAGTGGACTAGTTGGTGTTCTTAATTGTGAGATATTCATCGTCCAAAAGTTTGAACCTATGAATCAAACTCTCTATCATTTATAAATACATTTAGTTTCATTGTTTCAATAAATGTGGGACTCCTTAATTTTCTAGACTCTATCTTAAGTCAAAATGAGACTCTTATTTTTTTACTTTTATTATGCTCTCAGCCACACACTTTTTATATATATTAAAGATTAATTACACATGAACAGAAGACAAACGGAAAACAACCTATGCCACAAGACCTTTTTAAATGACAAAATCAATCATCGTAAATACAATATTCATGAATCTAGGAGACATAACATAATTGTGCATGTCCCTTTGTATTCTATGTAGAAGGTTAACAACATCTGGTGTTAGGAAGCCAAAAATGTCAAAAACAAATTGTATAAAAACATGTTGATTGTCAGAATTCGCTTTCTCATGATTGACCACTTTGCTTGACACAACTTTTAAGGCTGCATGTCCTACCGTAAAAGCTCTGACCCCTAATCCCATAAGTGGCCCCGGTCAAGTCGACACATGCATGTTTTCCTCCTACCCATCCGTACACCATAACAATGCAGACCTAAGTGTTAATCTTCTATCTAGTGGGTTAGTTAGGAGGTTCACAGTCGTCTCATTCTTCACTTATACTCATGCCCGCTTGATAAAGGACATCCTTAAAAAAGCCATGTTTATACTTTAACCAGGAAACTCCTACGATGAATAGTATTAATTTCTTTTCTCTTTGACATTTTCTCAATGGAAACGGACCGTGTGACTATCTATACCTTTTTTTAGGGAAATCTATATCGTTTTCATTTTTTTGTTTTTATTGTTGAGTCTCACGGCTTTAAAAATTTACAAGATACATTAGTTTGGTCACAAACATAAATAAAATATTTTAAGCTCACTCACATGAATGTAAAAAATATGAAAGAGAAAATAACTAAATAATATATATCCATAAAAGATAGTTAAATTATGTGTATTTTATAAGTGTCTATTTAAATGATTTTGATTTGAGTTTGGAACTATACAAATATTTCAATAGCATAGGCCCCCCGGGGTGTTTTTATGTATGGCAATTGGCATGGACAACTCTCAGCCACTTCTTAATTTTCAACATAAATCTAGTGGATAGTTTGCCGACAAAATTAATGAAGAAGTTCACTTTTTAAACTCTAATTTTGCTAATTTAATTTTTTAGTAGTATATGTTAAGACTAATTACAATGTTCGAGCTTGAGTTGATTAAAGAGATGCATATAATGTTTTCCCAAGTAGGTGCTCAAATAGGTGTTTGTTATGGCATGGATGGATTCAATCTACCATCACAACGTGAAGCAATAGATCTTTGCAAATCAAACAACATTCAAAGAATGAGGTTATATGATCCAAACCAAGCAGCTCTTGAAGCACTTAGAAACTCTGGGATTGAGTTAATGTTAGGTGTGCCTAACCCCGATCTTCAAAACATTGCTACCAACAAAGACATTGCAATTCAATGGGTACAAAACAATGTACTAAACTTCTACCCTAGTGTCAAAATCAAATACATCGCAGTAGGTAACGAAGTTAGTCCGGTTGGCGGTTCTTCTCAATTCGCGAAATTCGTTCTTCCGGCAATCCAAAATATATACCAAGCAATAAGAGCGAAAAATCTTCAAGATCAAATTAAGGTTTCAACGGCTATTGACATGACCCTGATAGGAAACTCGTACCCTCCGTCTCAAGGTTCATTTAGAAGCGATGTGAGGTCATATTTGGATCCAATTATAGGGTACTTAGTATATGCAAACGCACCTTTATTTGCAAATATTTACTCTTATTTTAGCTATACCGGTAACCCAAAAGACATCCCACTTCAATATGCTTTATTCACTTCTCCTAATGTTGTAGTTAGGGATGGTTCAAGGGGATACCAAAATTTATTTGATGCTTTATTGGATTCATTACATGCTGCAATTGATAATACTGGAATTGGTTTTGTTAAGGTTGTTGTGTCTGAAAGTGGTTGGCCTTCAGATGGTGGATTTGCAGCTACTTATGATAATGCAAGAGTGTATCTTGATAATTTGATTAGGCATGTTAATGGTGGGACACCAATGAGGTCTGGACCTATTGAGACTTATATATTTGGGTTGTTTGATGAGAATAAGAAGAATCCTGAGTTGGAGAAACATTTTGGAGTATTTAATCCTAATAATAAACAGAAAAAGTATCCATTTGGATTTTAGGGGAAAATGGATTGAGAAATTGAAGGTTCTAATATGTTTAATGTGTCTGATCCTATTAAGAGTGACATTTATTTTTATAATGAAAGGTTTCTCTTTGTATGCATCTATGAAATAAATTGGTAGTTCTCTTGTAACCACGACTCATATATTATATAATAAAATTGAATATTATCTCTGCCCTTCAATAATTGTTGCATTTGACTATTTAACACATATTAAGAAAATATGATTTTTTGATCAAGAAAATATAATAGTATATAAAAGGCTTAATTGCATAAATAGTCCTCTAAATAATTTTCAGTTTATACTTTGGTCCTATAAATTGTAAAACCAACGTTTTGGTCCCCTTGGTTTTGATCCGTCAGTCAAAAAGGTCCATGTCCGTTAACTTTAACTTTAAATGTCTAAAGTGAAACACAAACAATGTTGTTCTACCATAAACCTTATTAATTCTTTTAATTTTAACCGTTTGATCGTTTTTATTAAAGAGTGATTGTTGAAACATGAAGATCCATTGTATCTTATAGTATATCATCAATACTTAATTTTGTTTGAAAATTTCTTCATCAAAAATCCCAAAAAAAAAAAAGCCAAAAAACAAAAAAAACATAAATTTTATCATTATTCTTTTCTCCACCACCACCACCCACTTCCGGCCACCATTACCCCAACCCCAACCATTAACTCCTAATCAATTAAACACTATTAACAACAACAACAAAATCATCATCATCTCAAGAGAAGTCAAATGAAGTATTCTTTACACTTATTAAGTCTCTTCTTCTCTCAACAAACATCATCACAATCAATTAAAATAATTTCTGAAACCCCTTAATCCCTAATTTTGAATATCCTAAATCCCTAATTTTGAATCAATTTGAAAAGGGAATTGAGGAAATCTTGTGCCATTGAGTGTGATTGTGAGTTCACGTGAGAGGAAGAGGGATGGATCTGCTTCACCTCCATTTTTTTCTCACCATGATTTTCCAACAATATGAACTTGCTGGTTATATATGATTATTTTCTTCTTGGATCTTCTACGTGGCCTGATGATCTGGGCACCTTTGGCATGTTTTTTTTTTTTCAATTGAATTGTAATAAATTGATGCATGAGAACATTTTCAAGGCAATTGGATTACGGGTTTGACGATGTTGATAATGATGATGGTTTTGGATTTTGTTGATAATCACATATTGAAATGATGATAATGATGATGTTTGATGGTTCTGGATTTTTTTTATATAAATGTTGGTGAAGATGATGAAGATGTTGAAGGAAGAAGATGAAGAAATTGAAAATTAATCGGTTGTTGTTGATTCAATGTAAGATAAAATACACCTGTGCAATCTAATGGTTCTCAGATTAAAAATCCAAATCAAACAGTTAAAATTAAAAGAATTAATAAGGTCTATGGTAGATCAATATTGTCTGTGCTTCATTCTAGACATTTAAAGTTAAAGTTAATGAACCTTTTTGACTGACGCAGTAAAACCAAGAGGACCAAAATGTTGGTTTTACAATTTATGAGACCAAAATGTAAACTGAAAATTATTTAAAAGACCATTTATACAATTAACTCTATATAAAAAGATGATAATCGTAATTTTACTAAATTATTCTTATTAAAAACTTTCTTGATATTAATTTTTACTGCTAGCTTTCCACCAAAAGATTTTTTTATTAAACATATTATTAGCTTCAGTTGTAATTTACTTTTTAAAGAAGCTTCGGTTGTAAATTGTAATGCAAATACATTACGAGAATTAGCGCCCTCTAATGAAATCTTAGCTGATTTTTAACTCACATTTCATAATAATATATACCGAGGTTAAGATTTGAACTCCATACGCAATATATATAAAGTTTGTAGTTCGATCTTATAAGAATATAATCTTGATTATTATTGATAAGAATTGTGATCCATATACAATCGTTTCTGATTCAGAAATAGAAAGTAATAATGCATAATCAATATAATTACTTATTTGACAAGTCAACTAATAATGTCTAATCAATATACATTAAACATGAATGATTCTAATACTTCCCCGCAGTCGAAGCGGGAGGTGGACAAATGTTGAGGCTGTCGCGGGAATCTTGGAACAATATCAAGGGAAGAGCTTTGGTGAAAACATCCGCAATTTGATATCATGATGGGACGTGCAAAACTCAGACTTGGCCACGAGCCACCTTTTCGTGAACGAAATGAATATCCAGCTCAATGTGTTTTGTTCTTTGATGTTGGACCGGGTTACCAGAGAGATAAATTGCACTGACGTTGTCACAATAAACCATGGTGACTTTGTGAATGAGACAATGTAACTCAAAAAGAAGATTGTGTAGCCAACATGTTTCAGAGACCACATTGACAACTCCACGATATTTGGCTTCGGCATTAAATCGGGATAAGGTTGGCTGCCGTTTGAATGACTAAGATATTTGAAGTGAATAGAAAGACAAGGTTCAGAGACACGTCAGTATACTCACACTAAACTAACTAGTATCAAACTCAAAATAAAAGACATATAGCATTAAAAATTTAAAACAACACACCAAACCACAATTGAGTAATTATTTAATACGACCACAACTGAGTAGTATTCAAAGTGAATAGAAAGACAAGGTTCGAAGACACATCAATATGCTTCAGTTGTGAAGACTGTTAAAGCTTTCGTACCAAAGTCGACTGAAATTAGAAGTGAAAATAATTTGTTTACGGGTGAAAATCCTGGAGATTTGTTTGGTGTTAGAATTCTTCTTAACAAGCACAAAGATATACTTATGGTGTTCTTTACGTTGGTTTCAGTGCTTGGCGACCCATTGGATAACAAATCTGATGTAGCTCTGCCTAAAGCGTTTTATTCACTACTATCGATGTTATGTGGCTGCATATTATATGGAGTGTCTTTCTGGTGCGCAAAAGGCATGGCATTTCATGTCATAGTAAGAGGGCAGAAAGTCATTGCACTTAGATTCCTTTTGTTATATTTTGTTGCATTGGCCATGGTCCTCGCTCTATTGTTTGTGTTATTAAAAAAAGTATATATATATATATATATATATATATATATATATATATATATATAATATTTTTTATATTATTGGCGTCGTTGAAAAAACTAAAAATGATTTGTTATAATTTAAAAGTCACAAACATGTCTCCGTGAGCATAACTCAGTTGGTAGGGAGGACAATGCATAATATATGCATGAGTTTGGGTTCAAACGACATCTCACTTCTCCACATTTAAAATATATGGGCTCCAATCACTAGACTAGTCACATGTTAACGCAAAAAAAATAGAGGAGAATTATATATATATAAATGTTTAGAGGAGAATTCAATATTTTGTATAATAAATAATATATGTTCTTATTTAGATGGGAGAGACCGGCGGATTACCCTCGCAAGAAAGATACAAATCCGGTTCAGAAAGACTTGTAAGAAATGTATGTGCTTGGTTGTTTTGTTTACCAACCCTGCTGTCCGGAAAGGCAATCCTGTACAGGAAGATCCAATGGCAACGTCCCGCCAGTTCATCTACCAGGGCACTGTGCACTCCCGCAGCATCCCCAAATTACATATTATTGGTGGAGTCTAAACTGTTGCGCTCACTTAGCTAAGGCTCTTAGCTTTGGGTGAGACCGCCTTCAATTTGGATTATTTTTCTTGAGGGGATTCTGTCTGTCAAAAATCATTGTCTGTCTGGTCTGCATTAAAAAATAAAGTGTTTAGTGGACAATTCCTTCTCTTGATATGGAGGTTTTAGGTCTCTGGAGGGGTCTTATTTTGTGTTTATATTCCGGGGACATCGCAACATGCGTTGGGGTGGGAGGTGTGGAGGGACCTCCAATCTTTTTTATGTTCCACCGTTGTTACGCCAGAAATAAAAGGTTCCACACGAGCTCTTGTTCTGCGGCGTGGTGGCAAGATCGATAGGAGATGAATGTGAAATGAAACCTTTATTTTCTTATACTGTTACGATTTATTTTTTTAACAAAACCATATTTGTTTAGTACAATATACCTGTGTGTTTGCACAAACGAAAAAAGATAATAAAAATGAATAAAAGAAGGCAAATGAGAAACTAAACAAGTAACCTTTAAAAAAACAATTTTTTTGACAAATAAAAAAGAAACCAATGTTGAGTATATTTTTTCGCATAAGTTAAAGTGAAAACTGATGTAACTTATTTCATTAAAAAAACTGTTGAATTTATAATCTGTTTATAAAATAGTGAAATCTTACAAAACTTTATGTCATTATTGAAGAAGAATCAATTACTTAATAGATAATAACATATTCCTTCCTCAAAAAAAAAAAAACATATTCCTTAAAAAAAATAAAATAACATATAGCACATAAATGTACTAATGTTATAAAAAAAAATTGGTCAAAAATAAATATTAAATTTTACCATCAGTTTACATTTTATTTATTAATATTCTTTATGTACAAATAAAGTATATTGCTTTGTAATTTTAACATATATGATATTAATTCTCACATGACATCTATGATTTCAAAAATCATATTGAATACATGAAAATGAGAAGAATGTGTTATACAAGATATTATTTTTTTGAGGGAATATACAAGATATATTAATGATGTGATGCATGCAGTTACTGGTATTCTTTGTGATTAAAAATTTGAACTCTCATAATCATATTTAATTCACGAGAATGAGAATCATTTAATTATGATTTATTTAATACTCAAAATTGATCTTTAAATTTAAACTAGTAACTTACTTATATATTAATTTTGTTATTATCTTTTTAATTAATATTCATAAACATCAGGAAAAGTAAAAATCACTATTTTATATGAACAGTTAATTATTGATCAGGAATACTCCAGACTAAATACCATATAACTAGACACTCACTTTTTTTTTTTTTTCCTTCTTCTTTTGAGAGAATTAGGGTAAGAACAAATCTTATATTTATATGAAAAATAATAAAGTTGGATCTAGTTTTTTCTCTAAGTTATCTTTTTTATTTTCTTCATTCAGAGGTGGGTTTGAGTCAATTTTGACCCGAATTTACCCATCTTCAGTTTTTTGTCCCTAATTTAATCTATATAAGTAATTTTTACATATATCTAATTTTTTTCTTCGTGATTTTGTCGTCTAAGTGCGACATTTTTGTTCGTCATCTTTTTATGCTGCGTTATTTGATTTTCCATATTATTGTAGAGTTTCTCTAGTTTCTATTTAAAGATTGACCTCAACAATCAATAAATTCAATCAATAATATTATGGGTGTTAATGTGTAGATTCGGAGATATGAGTAGTCTAATCACTATAATATTATTTTTTTAAAGAAAAAAACGATATTCATTCATTCAAATTGACATAATACATCAATCAACATTGCTAAAAATATAAAGGATGAATGTTACACCCACGACTAACAAGGGCAGGGGAGTGGTCACCGGTGCACAAGGTACGACAATGAGTGGCTCTCAACAACTTCTAGAGGAACCGAATCACATCGGAATGAGAGGGATCCTGAGGCCGTGTAGGTATGAGACTACATGGTTGAAGGAAGGCTTATAAGAATTGTTTGGTACTACCTATATGAACAAGATGCATCTTTTTTTTCGTAGCTCATTCCATAAGAACTCCACAGTTAAGCATGCTTAACTTGGAGTAGTCTTTGGATGGGTGACCTACCAGAAAGTTTCCCGGTAAGTATGCGAGTGAGGACAAAACACGCCAAAAAGACTCGTGTTTGTTTGTAGGGTCAATCGACAATGCATAAATTCGTCTGGGACGTTACAATGAATATGAGAACAGATTCACAACATCAAAGTTAATAACATACACCGATAAAATATCTACAAATAATATGATAAACTAAAAGTGACTGGAATGTCCATGCTTCAGAATCTATAGCGTTGACGTCCAAATCATTGATTGAATAGTCGATCTTTAATTAGGAACCAAATGAATACCAAAATACGACGTAAAATCAAACAACAATGTACAAAACGACAAACAACACAACGTCGCATTTAGATGATGAAATCACGAAGAAAAAAGGCATAAATTTGTAAAAAAAAATAAAAAATTAACTTATTTAGATTGAAATGTAGATAAAAAGATGATGATGGATGATTTTTGGTCAAAAAGTGACCCAAAACGAACCCATCAAAGAATAAAATGGATGACAAAACCTACGGTGAGAAAACTAGAGATGTCATGTTGGAGAATTAAGAGGCGATTTTCTTTCGTAACCTTAATGTCTTTATTTCCTAGTTTGTGTCGGTTCATTAATTCATAATAAAAAAAAGTAAAAAAAATACCGAAAAAAACTGGATGGACATAGACCTAACCCAGTAAAAACACATAAATGTGCAGAACAACCCAAACGGGCATTACAAACATTTTAAACCACATATATGAAACCTCCAATGATTAATCCAATTTAAACAAATGTCGGTTATTTGGTGTATGAACCAATCATCAACACATCATAATCCAAGAACTAACAACTCCTTGGAGCGAGGCAACAAGAACCACTGACTCTTTCGAGTCCAATTAGTCCAATGCCAATCATATGAATGACTAGGATTCCAAAGCAGTCTGAAGTCAACCACAACGACTGCGACATATATTCCAAAAACATCGACGCATCACCATATCTTTGAAACCTGCAGAACTCAACAACTCTAGATAATAATCAACGAAATCAAAGACATGACTACACGAACGACACTAATGTAACCAAAACATGCCTAACTATAATCAAACCAAAACTTTTTTTAAAGAATAGTGTATGAATCAACTGCCAACACAAAAAGATTCACGAACCAATAGCCCCTGCAATAACACAATAGTTGTATCAGCCCTTTCAAGCCCAAAACAATCTGAATCCTCCGACACATGAAGTTCATTACCCAGAAACTAGCACCTGCCCCACCACGAAATCGAAAAAGGCCAGGATAGCTGCCGAAGAACATACCAGATCTGAAACATGCTTTGATGTAACCAACAGACATAACCTTGAATTTCGAAACACAGGAACAACATCTCAAGAACGGGACGAAACCCTATCCAAATGGGTTTTAGAGATCAAAGGCAAACACAAAGAACACCTTTTGTGCCATCGACGACAGTGAGAGCACAAAAAGCAACTCAGTCGCTTACCTGAATCAAAACCAGTAGAAGATCCAGAAAGCAACACCAAGAACACAGTCACGGCAGCGCGATCTAGGAAACCCCAAAACGTCGGCGCAACCGTTGAACAAATACAGATGCGCCTAGAAAGGCGTTTTCCCGAGGAACCACCGTCGACATAACAGAGGGCGATGCAGACAGCTGCACCATCTTCGCACCACCAGCCACCGTCGTCTACATCATGAACAACCGTGGGATTGAAAGGGAAGAAGACGGTTTGAAGTTTGAGAGGTCAGAGACGATGAGATTTTTTTTTATAATTACAACATAAAGGTAGTTGTAAATTTAATTTATCATATTATTTATAGTTTTTTTTTTCGTTAGCGATCCGGAGACATGAGAATATTTAATCAAGCGAATATATGTTGTTTTTAAGGATCAAGCGAATATTTAAGGATCATGCCTTTAAGGATCCAACTAATATTTATCTTTAGATTTGTTCTTTTACATTTTCACAACCGCTTCATACCATCCATGATACTCTATCTGTTTCTTTTTAAATGTCGTTTCACTAAGGATTTAAAGTTTCTATTTAATCGTCGTTTTGGTATTTTAAGGGTATAGTTTATCAATTATACCTTTCTTCAATTACTTTTATATTTTTCAATAAAACTAATAAATGTTATCTATTTGACAAACCTGAAGTTTGTTTTCTTTAAATAAAGTTTTTTTTTGTTATCATCAAATTAGACAAAATCTTGTTTCATAAAAAGCTGAGATTCTATAAGTAAGATAGGTAACATTGTTAAAAAAATAAAACAACAAATATGACAAAAAAAAAAGACTTATATGAATCTTAAAAAAGAAAATAATGGAAGAATCATTGGAATAAAAAGAACGAGAAGAGGGAGACATAGTAAATTTTTTTTGGCTTAATTGAATGTTTGGTCCCTTGTGTTTATTTTAGGTTTTAAGTTGGTCTTTTATATTTTAAAAGTTTTAAGTTGGTCTTTATGTTTTAAAAGTTTCAAGTTGGTTCAATACGTTACTCACATTGGAATAAGTTTGTCTCTTTTGTCACTTGATTGTTTAAAGATTCGAGCTGACAATATGGATGATGAAATTTAACTTATTTAAAAAATAAATTTTAAAACTTTTTTTTAAATTTTTTTTTGTTTTAATAAACTCAATATCATGTCGCGGATCAAACATGCAAGTAAGCCAAAATTGTTTGTTATGGGAGAGATAAAAAACAAATCTATTCTTATCAGTTGCTTTTTATCTTTATAATAATGCTTCATAAGATGCTACTAACTTACTCTCTTAAGAGCATATAGATGTAATGTAACATCATGTGGTAGTATGGTTTGTGTGCGGTCACAACCTTACGACTTCAAATAATCAACCACATTTAAGTCATTTGATCGAGATCCGACAATCTAATTCAAGTTTGATATTTTAAATTAAAAAAATATAAATCAAAATCTTCATTGAAATTTAGTCATGTAATGTTAATTAGAAGTTCGAATGTGGCTGAGTGAATATAGTCACACCACACACATTCAAGATAAGTGGCAAAACCTTTTACCCCTCCACAAAGAGTATCACGTTCAAATCTGTTGATCTTCACAGTAAGTTCAGTTTTGTTGTTAGAGATATCGCGTAATGCAAAATGTGTGCTCTCAATACCATTGGTGTCGTAGCTTGCTTTTAGTTGAAAACCACAAGTACGATTTTTTTGACATGTTTTGTGTGTTCATTTTTATTCTATCTACTCATACAAGTACTATCGTTGCCAAGGTAGGTTGGTGCGAGTTTTGTGATTGGTTTCCTGCTCATACAAGTACTATGTACATGGCTATATTTAGTTTTTGAAAATAAAAATAAAAATAAATAATGTTCATGTTAGGGCAGAGCTATAAACGGTCTATATATGGTGAGTCTACAATTATATACGTGATGGATTTTCTTGAAGTTCTTCAATAAATTACTAAATTCAAAGAACTTGGTATAATATTGTTTTAACTAAAATTTTGGTTGATATTTTCATATACAGGTGTGACATCATATTATAGAAAAGATATTGGAGAATCTTATAGAAAGTAAGAACCAATAAATGGGAACGAAGGAGTCCCAACATATTCCTTCACCAACATTACAGTCTTTTCTATAACCCTAACCAACCTTCAAAAATTCCTCAAAATGGCTATTGAGATAACACAAGTTTCATCCGGATTTGGCACCTTCACTTGTAAGGTTAGTGTCAACGAGAACAACTCTTTCTGCATTTGGACGACTTCGAACAACATATTTGCTGATGAGTGGAGAAGAGTTTGCGTCGACGATCCATCTTTGTGTTCGTGATAGGGTACTGATCTATTAATTAGGTAATGGTGACTCTCAAATCACTCCTGCATTACACTTCGCCCTAAGAACATAGACATACTCTCTCGCCCGCCACACTCTCTGCACTTTCGAAGAAAAGTGGTGAACCTTCGACATGGTCTAGCGATTCAAGAGCGAGACGACACGTTGAAGACTTTTTTGAGAGACAATTGGAGATTGTCATACCTAACCTTCACAACGACATGTTGTTTTACAATTGGAGGGCTCAAACTTAGTCAGAGGATCAACTCATACTTGGCTCACTAGTGCCATATGGAGCAAATCTCATGCACGTCAATTTTGTGTATAAGTTTCTTCATTTTTTTCATTATTTTGATTTGTGTTCTTTTTTCATTCTTGAACATGATTTGATGCTTTAAAATCATTAATTAAGAAATTCGGCATCCAATTCTTCAATCTCTTCTTTTTTTTCGCATCCAATTCTTCAATCTCTTCTTTCCTTCAATCTTTTCTACAATATGCCATGCCCTATGTGATTATATAATAAGGTGGGAACAAATATAAACGCTCAAAACAAACTCCATAGACTTACACGTGATTTGCTTCTAGCTATACGAACCTCGATCCTACTATCCATATGCAATTCTTTTAACGAAGATTCTGTCTCTAAAATCTAACGGCCCTACGGATACACAAACCTTTGATTTACATACTTACAAGTTACAATGGGAAATGGTTACAGCAGCCGCAATACCAACCTTGGCATCAATTGTCCTTGTTTTGAAACGGGTGCCACCGGTACCAGCGCGCGATGGGAAAACTCCCTTGACGTTTCCATGGGCAATCGGAAAGAAGGCCAAACAGAAATTTGGAGTGTAGGTTACAAAGTAGGTAAGAAATTAGAAATTAGAGCATGGTTGTGAATTTTTCTGCGAGCGAGACACGACAACAAAGGTGTTGAGAGTATATATTTTAGCTTAGGCGACGACGCAGATAACACATCTGGTTTTTCTTTGGATATCAAAAGGATTGGGAGTGATGGTCTTCATGGAGGGATAACGGGTATTGAAAATTCAGGTATATACAAATCTTGTATAAGCGTTAAGCAAGATTACACAATGGAGACCACTATTGTTTCATATGATAATTCATATAGTGACACTTTTTTTGTTCTACAAATGAAGAAAAAGAAGAACCATGACAATGCTTACATGATGACTATGGCACACTATTATGTTACCAAATTTGCTGGTCTTTCTTCTGCAGCAAAAATTTACCGTAGTAGAGGAAAAGGTTTTATTGTTGAAGTGAAGGGTCCTTACAAACATCCAAGTGATGATATACGTGGAGTTATAGCTGAAACTATACGTACTGGTATATGGTCTCCTGGAGCAAAGTATAATCATGCAAAAAAAGAAGATAATAATTCATCCTTGAAGAGCAATGACACCATAGGTCAATTTATTAAACATGCTTCCAACAAAGGTCTTATCAATTCCAATGGAGTCACGAAAGGTTCCCTAAATAATTCTATCTTTTTAGGTTGTAATTTTCGTAAATGGGAAGATGTATAAAGTGAAAATGTAATGAATCAAAGATAGCCCATTATAATGGAATAAGCCTAAGTTATATTAAATAGTGAATCATGTTTTTAGAAGGTTTAGAGTGATGAGTCATTGGTTAAGTTGTTAGGATCTTAAGCTATAAATAAGTGATTGGTTATTGTAATGATCATCGAGACATGAATGAAGAATTTAGTTATGTTAGAATAGTGTAGTTGTAGCTTATTCCCTCTTAGAATATTATCTCTCTCATTTATAAACAACCAAATCATTTTTATGTATTTAGTAAAGGAAATTTTCTATCTCCATATTCATGTGCAATTTAAAATTTGTTTATAACATTTTCATGTCATTTAGAGATCATACTAATTCAATTGTTAGGTCTATGCTAGTCCAAACAATTGAATGAGGGGTATGAAGGAATATGCAGCAGCTAGCCATAGTGGAACCTTGTTTGTCTTTCTCTTGACTATGAATATTGGTGTTTTAAATTTAGCTCGTATTTCATTTTCATTGATATATACTTTTTAGTTCAATGTGAGACATAAACCTCGTCTTTATGGTCAGTTCTAATTAAACAATTACTCAATTGTCGTGTGGTGTGCTATTTTTAAAATTTCATTGCTATGTGCCTTTTATTGATTTTTATATATTAGTTCAGTCTGACTAAATGCTTTTTGACTAAACGGTCACTACCTATGTTATTACTAGTAATTTTCTTGCTATTTCTAAAATGTGAATACATTAAGTCGTTTAAAATATGACTTAACAACTCAATAATGTTAAGCCACTCAAAATATTTTTAAGACGTGAATAAATTAAGTCGCTCTCAAAATATTTCTAAGACATGAAATCTCATTCACATACATACTCTCTCGCCCACCACACTCTCTGCACTTTCGAAGGAAAGTGGTGAACATTCGACATGGTCTAGCGATTCTAGAGCGAGACGACACATTGAAGACTTCTTTAGAGAGACAATTGGAGATAGTCGCACATAACCTTTACAACGACATGTTTTACAATTAACGAGCTCAAAGTTACTGGGAGGATCAACTCCTACTTGGCTCACTAGTGTCATATGGAGCATATCTCATGCACGATAATTGTGTGTGTGTTTCTTCATTTTTTTTCATTATTTTGATTTATGTTCTTTTTTCATTCTTGAATGTGATTTGATGCTTTAAAATCATTAATTAAAAAATAATGATTTGAGATATTTATGAAAAATTGGAGTTTCTAGGTTTGTTGGGATTTTTAATTAAACCTAGAAACTCAACAAGGCCTCAAATTCATAGTTAAACTTTCATAATACAATCTAAAAGATTTTTTTAGGTTTGGTAAATTTAGGGTTTGTTAGGATTTTGAATTGAATTTAAGGAAGAAGATGGAAGTGAAAATATTAAAGTAATTTGGAGGTGGTGGACATTTTTTGAGATTTTGAATTTTGATTTAAGGAAGAAGATGAGGATGAAGATGATGAAGATTTCATGATCTATGAATAATGAGAAATATACATGATCTATGAATAATGAGAAATATACATGAATATATGCATGTATTTATCAGCCATGTGTATAGGTACATAGTTATCTATGGTAAATTAGATTAGAACATTTATTAAATTAAGTTGATTCGGAATAAGTTAGGATTTAAGTTGTCGATTGGTTGGTAAATACTTATTTTGTTAGTTTTCTCTTAATTTTATTAGATGGGCTAAAATCATTAATTAAGAAATAATGATATGAGATATGTATGAAAAAGTGGAGTTTCTATAGGTTTGATTGCTAGAGCGAATTATAAAAACATGTTTATATTGGGGTTCCTATATTGAAATTTTCCACACCCAAAAATATTGATCATGTGTTCTATAAATGAGTTTTAGTTATATGTATATATTGGGCAGTTGTAGTACCGCACGGTTTAAATCCATATTTCTTAAAAATTTAGTTTTTGTTAGATTTATAGTGAGCCTGTTGTATTGACATTATGATACCATAAGGATTGAAGCCATATTTCTTAATTATAGAGCTTTAGATTGATAAATCATAGTATTGGTGTAAATATCTATATATGTAGGTACCCTGTTTTATACACTTGTTTATTGATAGTGGAAGCTAGTGTTAAATTTGATAGTGTACACTAATATTGAATTGGTGGTTTCATTTGTTCGTGTCTAGTTAAAAGTTACTTTAACAAATTTTTCATCTTTAGATACCTTCCATAGCTGAAACAATCACAACTCATGCATTTAATTTTAAGGTAACATGTTGGGAGCGGCGGCATGATGTTGTTTTGGCGAGGCCTTGCAGCTAAAACATTAGACTGTTTGTTTAGTAGAGATTGGTCCTGGTACCGATAGGATTTAGATGAGTGCTATTTGGTATGATAATAAGTTAGAGACCAAAACCGATGAATGAATACATGTTGGTTGAATCTGCTATATTTTTGTGTTTGAATGTTAATTTTTTGCAGGTGGTTACCTTGTTTTTATATTCAGTTCCAATTAAACACTTGCTCAATTGTGCCTTGTATTGATTTTGATATACCAGCTCAGTGTGACTATATGTTTTTTTGACTAAATTGTCACTATCTATCTTATTACTAGTGCTTGTCTTGCTATTTCTTAGACGTGAATACATTAAGTCGTTTAAAATATGACTTAACAACTCAATATTGTTAAGTCGTCCGATATTATGAATACATTAAGTCGCTCAAAATATTTCTAAGACGTAAATACATTAAGTCACTCAAAATATTTTAAGTCGTGAAATCTCATTCAATTAAGTCAAAAAGAAATTTCATTGAATCCTATCATTAGCCTTTGCCATATCCAATTTAACTCCAATATAGCCTCTCTTTTTACCTTTATAATTTTATTTATTTAATGAAAAGTTTCATAAACAACAATGTCACTATCAGTTATAAGTCTATTTAGTAAAAAGATGTTTTGAACAAAGCTAATTGGCAGAATCCACTTGATCCTGTTAGCAATAATTTTAGTAATGATTTTTAAAATAACATTCCACAATGGTATATGCATATAGTCACTAGGTTTGGAAGGGTCGTTAATTAGTCTTAGAAATAAGACAAATACACTCTGATTGAAAATACTAGGATTTCCTTAAAATAGATAATGAAAACTTCATGTATCTCTCCATATCATCATTGATCAAACTTTACTCTATATTAATATCAAACTGAATTAATAGTTTTACTCTATATTAATACTTTTTTCTTATAAAAAGTTTATGGTCATAAATCATACGCACATACAGACAACTCATGCTTCGGTGAGAACAAATAATTGGTCCAATAACATAATTTAGAGAATAAATTGAAACAACTAATTTATCCTCAAATTTGGAAACCTTAATCATTAGAAATAGCTAGTTTTTTTTTTAATATTTTTTTATTGTAGTTACTATTTTTAAATTGACAATAGATATAACATTAAACCATGCATAGACTTTTGGAACTGCATATAGCTCCAATTTCATTATTCTTAGTAAATCACACAAGATCATATTGCATATAGCATATAAATAATATGATGATGCAAATGTAACTAATAGTTGTAGTTCTTTGTGGAAGCATCAAAGTTACCATCAATAAACCCTCCATTGCCATGACCATTAAAAGTATTACCCTTGTTATTAACGGTGCGGCCACCATAACTATTGGTGGTGCGGTGTTTGTTTCGGTCACCGGAATTTGCACCGCTGTTGATTTTGGCACCGGAGAAATTTTGGTTCCCGTTGCCATGGTTGTTAAATGCATTTGCAGTACCATGGTTGGTGGATTTGGAAGCTTCAGCTGCTTCCTCAGCCTCAAGCATTGCGATGAGGTTTTTGATCACACGGGATGACATGTTTATACCTTACTTGAAAATTTCTATTTGACCTTAGTGTTTTTGTATTTTTAATGTTGCAAACCAAAAGCTTATTATATAGATCTAATGAAACGAATATGATGCTTTTGCAAGTTCACGCTAAACTATATAGAATATTACTTCCGTTCTAACGATGGATATATTTAATATGAACTTGTATAAAATGTCTAAAATTGGATCCTAGTTATATTTAATAACATCCTCTTTTTATTATTATTATAAAATTCATTATATTTAGAAAAAGGAAAATACCAATAAAAACAAATGTTTTTTAACTTCAAAATTCAAATTATAGATTAGAATGGGTACCACAACAAGTAGTACAATTAAGAGCCACACATATAACATATAGGACGCACCATGCAACACTATGGACTCAAATTCATAGTGCATTAGTGTTTCTATCTCTCTCATTATTTCCCTCTCTCTCATCCTCATTTTTTATTTTTTATTTTTAATTTCTCATTTCTCACTCACAAAAACCACATGACCTGCAATCATGTGGCAGCAGATGATTTAATTCCATCTATATACCGTAAGACTCAGGGATTTTAGATTTAATTTAGGGATATTGATTTTTGGTTGGATTAAAGTGACTATTTTCTACTTTCACTTCAGTCCATGTGACACCTTATATGTCATGTCATCGTAAAACATGTGCAACATTATCACTTAATTGAATTATTTAACGTCAGATACTAAAATGTTAACGGAAGCGCATAGTCAGGGACTTCTTTGTGTTTATGTGACAACGAGAGGGATAGAGTCAAGAACTAAAATGTCATATTTAAAATAAACAATAATTATTTCATGAAAAATTCATAAACAACAGAGAACCATAATTAAGAGTAATAACCCATATATTATACGAGGGATCTAGTATTCTTGACTAGCTTCCACTCATGTCATTACACAATACTCATGTAACTATATGTATTATTATACAGACAATTAGAGCTATAGCTCCATTGCATATTATTGATAGCACACAATAGTACGATATATGATCATATTACACATCATGTATCAAATACATACTAATTCAATGGTTGTAGTTTGTTGTAGAGGCATTAAAATCACCATCAATAAAGCCACCATTACCATGGCCATTGAAAGTGTTCCCCCTATTATTTATGGTGCGACCACCGTAGTTGTTTGCGGTATGGTACCTATTACGGTCGCCCGAGTTTGCTCCACTGTTGATCTTTGCACGGGAGAAGTCTTGCTTCCCGTTGCCATGGTTGTTGAATGAGTTTGCAGTGCCATGATTTGAGTTGAAAAGTTCTTCAGCTCCTTCCTCAGTCTCTAGAAGTTTACGTAGACTTTGAAGTAATCGGTTGCTCATCTTGATATAGCTAGAAATATTAGTTTGAAGTTAATTTTTATCTACCTTATAATTGGTTTTGGTTAACCTTAATGTTACCAACTAAGCCAACATTATAAATATGCATGCAACGAATGGAATCCCTTGCTACTTTTTCTATTAAGGATATATGATTTGATAATTTAATTTAATTAACTAACAAGTTGGATTCGTTTTTCCCTAAAAAAAAAAATAGTTGGATTCGTTTTGATGGAAAAAAGTTTAGGAGGATATATCCCAAATTATCAAGTTCATATCTACGCCATGTTCTTTCCTATCCGCATTTGTGCTTGAACAATATAAGTCTAGGAATATATATCACAAGTTGTAAGTGCAAGTGGGCAAGAAGAATATCTATATATGGATAGATTAGGCTAATAATTGTAGATATGACTCGATTATTGAAAATATGTTTGGATTTCAAACATAAACAATTATGTATCACATCACAAATCTACTGTATACCTCGCTTATTTTGATGAAAATACGAATTTGAACGACTTAAGTAAGATAGAATTGATAAAATATGCGATCACGTTGATTGCTTAGTTGTTCAAGTAAATAAAATTCATTTGCTCTAAAAAATTATAAGAGACCAAAATCAACGGGTCTAAGCTAAAAAGACCATGCTTGGATGCGGCGTGTCCCAGTGGCGGAGTCAGGAATTGTATAGAGCCTGGGTAAAAATTATAGAGTTAGGAATTCTTGTGCGCGCGCATGTGAAAATATTGAATTTGCCCATTTTTTTTTAATTTTAAGTGGGTTAATGGTCTATTAGATTGGATAAAATATAAAGAAACTATCGATTGAGCCCGGGCGAGTGCCCGGGCTCGCCGGGTGGTGGCTCCGCCCCTGGCGTGTGCATTAGGGTGCGGTCATCCGGAAACGGCTAGACACTTATTTCTTGATTGTGTATTTTTCAGTTCTTTATGGTATTAGGTTCGGCTTTGGTTAGGTATCTCTTCTGCTAATCTTGGAGATATTAGACATCATTTAGATCAATTTAGGAATATGGCAGGATTACCTAGAGTTACTCATTTGTTTCTAAAAATTATTTGGTTTGCATCTGTGTGGGTAATATGGAAAGAAAGGAATAATCAGGTCTTTCAACAGGTGGCAACTAACACCTTCTGTTTTACTTGAAAAGGTGAAACTAAATTCTTTTATTGGATTAAAGCAAGACAAGTTACTTTCACCTATAGTTATCATGATTGGTGTAAGAATCCACTTCCTTGCATGGGAGCTCTCTTATAATTTCTTATTGTTTAGATGATATCTTTTTTTGTCTCTTGGCACTTTGACTGTTGTAAATATTGTTGGGTGGTTTTCCCTTTGCACACCTTGTGCAGGATGAACCATTGTTGTTAATATATCATTTTAGTTTCTAAAAATACAATTTATTTGTAACTTATAGCTTAAGCAATTATTATGATAGCCTTTTGATTAAATTCCAACGTTATGGCTCATGTATATATCTCTAGATTCTTGTGTCAACTTGGTATACGAAGTGGGCTACTTGCATAACGAAGTCAAAATTCCATGAAGTGAGCAGGTTACGCATATCATATCATCGTCAGACTGGTTGCTTATATGTCAATTATCAACTTATATAAACGAATAATAATTAGTTACAAACAAAGAAAAAAGAATAATGATTGTGCTTCTGTAAATAATTGGTTTTAAGTTCACGTCAAAAATAGTAAATAATTTGCTTTAAGTTACGTACTTCATACTCTTTATCCAAGGAATTAATGCAAAGTTATGCATGAGTAAAAAAACACTGATACGGATTCCTTACGGTTGATAATGCATATGGGAAATAAATTGAATAAATTCCCACAAAATTATTTAAGACAATTAGTAGGATTCTTATCCACTTAGGGTATAGATCCTCTACAATAGTTATATAGTACAAGCGGTGCACATAGTTAGATTTAATGGTGTGAGATTTTTCTCTCTCCAGATTTAACCGATCTAACAAATGATGCATGTTGGGTCGTCCTGAGGACAAAGTAGCCTAAGTTAAGACTTTATGTCTCAAATTTTAAACAAAAAATGACCTATAAAAAGTTTAATTTAATTAAAAGTATGATATATTCCATTATAGATGAGGATATAAAGCGCTCATCTATATTTGTTATAGGTAAGAGCTTTCATATCTTCCTTGACCCTTATTAAAATTTAAATCTTTATTTGTTTTTTTACGTAGATCTTGTGTTATTTTTATTTTATTTTGATAGGGGTTAGTAAAAAAATTGTTTTAGACACCTAGATATGTTGAACTGAACTTGACACCATGTCACCATGCAATTGTCGTAGCTTTGTAGGGGACCCACACATGTCTACTTTTTTTTAATAACATACTTAAGTAGATCGTGCTCCCGTACTTCGCACGGGTCAATAATGAACATAATAAACTTACTAAATAAAAAATAGGTTAAATATAATATAGTTGAAACTTGATTACAATATCACATGAGTAATAATACATTAACTAACAAACATTCTAAAACATTTTGTGAAACAATTTCTCTAATATTTCAAGAATGTACGTCAACATATCATTAATTCAAGGGATGTTTTATCTATTTTAATTTTTTGTTATAAACTTTTCAATATTCTTCCCTAACGATGATTTTAATTCCATCACTTCTCATATCTTTTGTATAATTCCTTCCAATAAATTTGAGCCTCGTTGAATTGTTTAGGTATTTTGTGCTTTTGACAATAACATAATCCTGTTGTTTTGTTAGCATCTTCTCTATGCTATACACATAAGTGGAAGAACATCAAAAAAGATTGGAATGCATTGCAACAAAATCTTTTCATCGTGTAGCTAAAAAAGTGAAACCAAAGAAGACAACCCCTCTTGTTATTAATAATTACAACTTCTATGTCTCGATGTATAGCATTTTTTTGTAAATTTGAAATATTGTCATTTTTCTAACTAAAGTCAAAGTCTACCATATAGCATTTTATGTATATGGTGGTGATAAAGGTGCATTGCACCTAGATGTAGTCTTTAGGTATAGGGTGACGATGAAATCATTGTTTTCTTATCTAGGCTAACAAACTATATTTTTATTGTTGCTTAAGAATGCATCATAAGATTTGGATAATCATTGTGATTTTTTTATAGAAGAAACTATGATATAAATGACATTGTTTGATTGCATTGATACCGTCAATGGAGATAATGATCACACGGCCTTGCATTTTGGCACCAAGAGGGATATTTTGGTAAAAAAACCAATGGCAAATCTAAGGTTTTTCTAGGGTTTACTTGCAACTTTTCTTTGCATTTGTATACAAAGATAAGATATGTACAGATATGGCTAACATTTTTTAATACACGTTCATTAGTGAGTCGGATACAATTTTATTTTGAATAGATGACAATTAGTTAAAGTAGTTTCATTAATTTAAGGTTAAGTAAGTTTGAAAGTGATCAAGTGTTTATATGATGATACTAATTAGGCAAATTCTATGGTACACCTAATAATTTGAGTGTATTGGTACACCAAATCCTTAAATTAATAGTTAAATGAGTTATTTTTTGTAGAAAAAAATTATTTTCTATCACCTATAATTATAATAACTACATCTTATTTACCAAAAACGTCAACGTAATAAAATTTAATTTTTCTAAATTTTTATTACTAATAATAGAGATTTTTGATTATTTTTTACAATAAAATGTAAAAAAATTTAGTATGATTTTTATAAAAAAATGAAATGATGTTTTTTCTTATAAAATGATATTTTCTAAAATATAAATGTCAACCAACAATTATTTTCGTCATAAAAAATTATAGTTAATTTATAAATTTTTTAAAGAAGAGTACCGGTACACCTTAATTTGCAGGTGTACCGTAGAAGTCCCCTACTAATTAATAGAGTGAGTAGGTAAATTAATCCTCAAAAGTGAGAGCACCAATCAAATCAGAGATTTGACGAATATGGACCTCCTAAAAAATTTCAAATGACTCTTACAACTTTGTTAACACTTTTTTGAAAAAGCAAAAATATGAATGACCTTAGAAATATGACCTTCTATGTGGATCTAGTATCAATGCAACTTTTTTTTAAATCTTATCCCTTTTATCATGAGCGTACTCAACTACCTTTGAATACATGAAAAGAAAGTTTTAAGTGGTTCTTTCAATGACTAAGAAAAGAAGACAAAAGAGGTTGGAACAACAGCTTAGGACGACCCTAAAAATATGTTACAGGGATGTCATACCACATAGTCCTAACATGTTATGGTGTGGTCACACAATTAACGCCAGCCATACACACACATTCAATATTCACAATTTTAAATCTTAACATTTTTATGTGTGTGAAAAATGATACGGCATTCTCTTTTCAATACTAAGAATGAATAAGTGATATGACGCAATTCAAATGATAATCTCGTTACTAAGAATGAAATATGTGTATGTAGTTACTCACATTTTAGGAGTGACAATATTTATCATTTCATTTTAAATTGTGATGAGATTATATCATTTGAATTGCGTGTTTCTGATTTTTCTTTGGTAGTCGGGGTTCGAACATGGATCTATTATATATTATGCATTGTCCAAATCAACTGAGTTATGCTCACGAGGACAAATATATGGTCTATTAATCCTTAAGACTTAGTTTTTTTAACTAGTAAGTTTATGTTTCTGGTTTTTTTTTTTGGACCGGTATAACAAACAATCCACTATGTATTCAAAGCGTTTGAAATTGTTTGTTTTTTATATCCATTGTTCCTTACAAAAAAAATTGCTTATAGAAAATGGTTATGGAGAGGTTAAATTAGTTTCTAAAGTTGCTTAGATAAAAAATTCATTCCAACGTGATTTTGTAAGAAAAAGTACTACCGATTCCGTTTCAAAATATATGTCGCATTTTTATAATGCGCATTATTTATTTAACTTACTTTGACAATATTTTTTAACTAATATATAATTTTTTTGAAGAAATCAATATGATATATTAACACGAAACGACGGACTATCTTGAAAGCACAAGATGTACCACCAAAGACGTCTGAAAAGTACAACAAGAGTTCACCAAATAGCAAAATAAACTAGCCAATACCCGCATATAACAAAGGGGTTTGACACCAATTATGAAAGCTATAATAAAAGTTTACAAATTTAGCTTTAAACCACCAGAAGGAAAGGAGTTTAACATTCTCTAGAAGCCGGATGAGAGAATTTTCTTTACTCTTAAATAACATGTCATTCATTTCCTTCCATAACACCCACGAACAAGCAAACTACATCAGATGCATTAGAGAACATCGTGATTTATCATAGCCGGAAGAAGTAAAGAACTGATAAAAATGATCCACAATATTAGATGAATCTATAGAATAAACAACAAGCCAGTTTCTAACCAACTGCCATAACTGACCAAAAATAGGACACGACAAAAATAAATGATTCTCTAATTCCTGTTTCCCGCAACCCGAAACACACAGTTGAGTCTCGAATGGAATAATGCCTTTACGGAACAGGTTTGTCTTGGAAGGCAACCTATTCCCAAAAAGATGCCAAGCAAACACAGAGACCTTCAATGGAACGTCATTCATCCACATAACAGTCGACGGGACATGCGTAGTGGTTGGCGGCCCTGCTGTGAGCACTCGATAAGCACCACTGATAGTGTATCCCACAATCGGATCAGGTATCCATCTCCAGGAGTCCTCAATATCAACCTGCATTATAACATTTAGCAGCATATGCCTACACCCCTATACCAAGGCTTGCTCCCACGCCCACAACCTCCTACGCCACCTCAAAGCCTCTCCACACTCATCCTATCCCCAAGCAAATGTTTGTGCTACAGCCGCCAATTTATTTTCTAATAAATCAAACAAACGGCGGAATTTAACACAAAGAGGGACCTCGCCTACCCACCTATCCAACCAAAAAAGAGAGGAGCTCTGTTTCCGACATTAAGACGAACATTGTCAGGAAACCAACAACCCGACACCGCACCATCACCATCTCGGATGCTAGCTATCGACCTCCACCACACCGATCCCTCCCAACAACAAGACTTCAATCGACCACCCTCTAGGTCGTATCTGGCGGCAAACATTCTAAACTAAAGACCCTATATATCCTCCAACAGTCTCCACGCCACTTCCCCAACATAGATAAATTAAATTCCCTAATTCTCCTTACCCCTAAATCACCAACCTCCTTATCCAAACAAATGGACCCCCGATCAATCCAAGTAATTTTCCTATTATCATCACACCCATCCCAAAAAAATGAATTAAAAGAGATTCAATAGAGGCGATGATACATGAGGGAGCTTTGAAGAAGGAAAGAGCATAGACAGGGAGCAAAGTCAGGACAAACTTTAGGAGAACAAGGCAACCACCAAAAGAGAGATGTCTGCTTTTCCAACCGGACACGAGAGACTTAATTCTGTTAACCACAAGTTCCCAAAAATTCAACCGACGAGGATCCCCCCAACTGGGAGACCCAAATACCTGATAGGCAAGCCACCTACTTTACAATTTAAAACTGTCACCGCTTCAAGTAACCAAGACTGGTTAATATTAACATCGACAAGTTCACTCTTATGAAAATTTACTTCTAACCCCGACATGGTAGCAAAAAGATGCAACACGGCTCTCATAGCCCTGGCATTGGCCCAACTTCTTTCCCTTAGAATGAGGGTATCATCTGCAAATTGGAGGTGAGAAATGGACAGAGACATTTCCCGACCAACTTTGTAACCTGAGAAGATATTATTAGTAACCATAGAATCCATCATGACATGGAACCCCTCCGTCGCCAACAAAAATAAAAAGGGAGAAAAGGGATCCCCCTGTCGAAGACCTCGGGCCAAGGGAAATTCTTCAGTGGGACTCCCATTTACTAAGACCGATGCTGAAGCCGTAGCAACACACTCTCGCATACATTTTCTCCAAAGAGACGGAAAAGACATTTTTTCCATCACATCATCCAAATATCTCCAATCCACTAAATCATATGCCTTTTCAAAATCAACTTTAAGCATCAATAAATCTTTGTTACATTTTTTTGCTTCATCTACCACCTCATTAGCAACCAGAATATCATCAAGTATTTGTCTTCCTTTTATAAATATCGACTGGGTGTCTGAAATAACACTACTGATAACTGTCCTCAGACTATTTTCCAGTAATTTAACTAATATATAAATATTAATATAAGCATGTAAGATGTTACTCAATTTATCTCGATAAATATTATTAAAATATTTTTTTTTACTATAGATAATTAAATATATTAACAGTTAAATTTATGTATGATCATGTAAGTGGTTGACTGCGACATGTATGTAGAAACGGATGAAGTAGTTGTTTTAGGGGGGGAAAAACTATAGGTAAGTAAAAGAGACAATTGAGATTAACTTTTATGATACCTTTCGATAAAAAAATAAAAACATTAATGATACTTTTTTATAAATGTTTTTTTGTATATTCAATGAAATGTCTATTAATTCAATGTTCTTAGAAAATTACTCTTCTCACTTATGAAATTGCTCATTCAATGTATTAGTGTAACACCCCGTAATCCCGACTTAAAAATTTCATTCAAATAATCAGAGTATATCACAATAAATCAGGATGTCACATTTCATAAAATCTTTTAAATCAAATCGAATAATAAATTATTCTTAAACAATGTTCAACATAGCAGCAGAATTCATAAACGTCTCAAAATCTTAAATAAATAAGTCTCGGCACAAAAGCTTCATAAAACATCTCAAATCAAGTTACGTCGCAAACATCATAATTAATCAACATGATACATAAAAGGAATAGAAATAATAATAATCTCCATCCCGTTACGTATCAGAGCTCCTAAGATTCCACAAGAACCTCTCACATCGACGAACCTAAGCTTGGTCACCTGCACTTGCCCACAAGGCGGCAATTCCAACAGAAGGGGTGAGATTCACAACAATTATATTAACATATAATTCAAATAATTTATGCTTAACAATAACAACATTATTCATCACATAGAACAGAAACGTCTCAAACATCCACATATACAAATCATCTTAGAACATCTTCATAAACAACCGTCTCAAAATATCTCAGACACATGACTCGACAAATGCAACTCTAACATCTTAACATCATGCATGTGGTACCAATATTTTAGCTTTAATAAGCTTCACCGTTGCTTTGAGCAAATGCTCCACCGTCGCTTTGAGCATAAGCTCCACCGTCTCAAAATATGCAAATGCATGGACTCGACTCTTTAATTCTTAAACAAGATATTACAACGTCTTAACATCAAATACGACTCTTTATCGACACATGCAATTATACAATACATGGCAGCAGCTCAGCACACTTAATATATATATTTACAGCACATAGTTATCATCACAAACATCATTTGTACTTCGTTCATAAACCTCACTTAATAATCATTTTAATCATAGATTAACGCCAACGTCTTAAAATCATCTTACAGCGTCATTACAGGTTCTAATTTAGGTCTTAAACATCTCTAATGCTATCCAAAAGTCTACCCTCAAAGCCTCGCTCAAAACAGAGTTCTAAAACTCAAGTTATAGTGGTCTGAGACCACATTGCTCGCTGTGGCGAGTGGGACTGCTCGCCACGGCGAGCTACTTAAATTACATTCTACCACTTGCTCGCTACGGCGAGTGATGTTGCTCGCCTCGCGAGCACTAAAGGGTTGCTCGCCACGGCGAGCTCAGATGCTCGCCTCGCGAGTGAATACCTAACTGCTCGCCACGGCGAGCTATCGCAGAGGGGTTACGGGTTCGCTCGAAACCTCGCCAAAACTCGTCCAATTCTTCGTTTTATGCTTCTAATCTATCATAATTATAGTCCTAGTGATTAATCTAGGTTCTGTAACAGGTTTCTACACCAATTCACATCATTCTAACATCAATTCATCCAAAAATCCCCTAAACCCTAGTTTATGAAATCCCTCAAAATTACCTCCTAATTCCTTCGTTAATCATAAATAGATGAATTACAGTAATATAATTGAAGCTAGGCTCACCCTTACCTGGTAATATTGCAGAATTGGGGTTCTCTCTTCTCTAGCCACTTTTCTCCCTTCTTGCCAAAAGTCTGTAACGTACTGACTGTTTCTTTCTAACCCTAACTCCCTTATATAATTCTTTCTATTCTCACTTATCCCCACAACTCTATCTTATTTATGAAAACAACCTCATCTCCCAAAATATTTGTTTTTATATCACATCTTAATTTTCATCACATATTTTATTTTATTAAACAATAAAATAAACGTCACACCACAACATCATCTCATACGTCACAAACATCATTAAAATCATATAATATATAATAATATACTATATACTCTAATAAAATAATTAAATAAATAAAGTGAGCGTTACAATTAGCGGCGATAAATTGTTGCTCAACATCTTTCAATAGTAGTTAACCGCCGTTAACACTTTTAAAATCGTTTCAATCACTTTATAAGTCGGTTCAACCGATCTTAAGAGTGTCAGTGGCGGTTAACTGCCACTGAAGAATAATGAGCGGCACTTAACTGCCCTGATGTAATGAACGAGCAATTTTATAAGTGAAACCCCCTGCACAAAACATTCCCGCCCTGCAGCCTTGCCAAAAATACTCATGCGCTAGTTAACTAACGCAAGTGTAAAACTATGCGTTAATTAACTAACGTTGCGTGACTTAAGTCACGCCGCATGAGTTAACTCACGCTAGTTCAAAGATTAGTTTTTCCTTCTTTCGTTTCAGGAATTGTCTCTATCTCCCTCTTCAATGCTTCTTGATGAGCTACATTATTAATTGTAACATGTATAATATTAATAATCTATAAGTATTTTTAAGTAGCACCACTAGTAGTAATCTTAATGAATATAACTACTAGTTGCATGCACAACACATGGTTATCTCAGACTTACAACATTTTAATATGTGTGCAACTGCATGCAAGTGCTTTTACTAAAATCAATATCAATATGTCATCTTCTCTAATAATTGCTCTGATTCAACTCATGTGTTGTACGATACAAAGTTCCACAAAAATGAATGGTTTGTGTACACGCTGGGTATAATACATGCGTGAGTTAACTCACGCATCATGATGTTGGGTTTAACACTTGCGTGAGTTAACTCTTGCAGCGTTAGTTAACTCACGCAGAGGCATTTTCGTCAGTTCAGCTGCGCGCGAGCGAACTGTGTTCGGTGAAGAGCAGTATTCTTGCTTCAATCAAGTTTTAAAACCCTATATGTATCCAATCATTGTTCATCAAATCACAATCTTGATCTAATTATTTGAACCACCGTCAATTGCAAGCTTCAATAAGAATGCAATACCAATCAAATTTTATTAGTATTATAATAGAAAAAATTGGCAAAGGCAAAAAAATCCCACATAGTGTCCTAATATTATTACGGTAACTATATATATACCCGTCAAAATATTTTCATGTCGAGTTGATGTATGTTTAAAATGATAATATTCAAGAGGACCAAGCTTTTTTTTCTTTCTTCCTTTTGCTAATACGAAGAGGACCTAGCTGACTAATAATAATCCCCTTTTAGAGATTAATACAGGTACTATGAAGATATTCACTTAGTTCAGTTGGTTTAAATGATGGTCTCGTACGTTCCTTGACCAAGGTTCAAACTTTTACTCACCAAAATTAGTTCTCACAATATAGACCAAAAATATAATACAATTATAATAAAAGAGTCATATTGCTCAAGTTCTTTCAATAGTACATAACACGTATTATATGCACTATATGTTTTCTTTACTGGATATATAGTAATAGTGCAATATGTGATAATAGGAAGAACCACTTATATAACAAATTAATCGAAATTCGTTGTAGAGGAATCAAAGCCACCAAAGATGATGCTACCGTTGCCATTTCCCTGAACATAACCGGTGTTGTTAATAAGACCCTCCATGTTTTGTGTGCCACTGTTGGAGAGAGAGTCGGGAGGTGGGTTTTTGCGCCGAGCAACGGCACTGGTACCGTTGCGGTTGCGTCGTCGTGGTTGTCGGGGTTGTGATTCTTCCACATGATTCTCATCAAGGAGGTTCAGCAATTGCATCAATGATGCCATCGTTAACTAGTTAGCTTGGAATGACTAAAGTTTTAGATGCCTGGTAGGAGATGTTGCACTTGCACCCATCTATATATAGAATATATGACCTGCTTAAGGAATAATATGTTGGACCATACAAAACTTGAAGAGTAAGCTAAAGTTGGGTCATTTTAATTGTAGAAAAATAAAATCTAACGGTGAGCACATGGTGTGTATGATAATCATGTGACATAACATCATTTAGAGGTTGGATTGATTAAAGTCATTATTCACAAAATAATAAATATCTTATTGAGCAATTTATTGTGTAGATCTTATAGAGCAATTATATTTGTTTATCCTTATTTTTCACACATCTCTTTAACCCTTCATTTTTTTTCTCTATCTCTCTCGTCTTAATACATCAATTTATAATTACACGTTAGATCTATCAATTTACTCTCTTTATCTCTCTCCCTACTAAAACAACAAAAATTAGTGAGAAAAATTTAGAGAGGGAAAACGTGAAATTCCTCTCTAATTTTGTCACTAAAGTTTGCGATCAGGAATTTGTAAAAGATTTTATTTTTTTCATCATTAATTTTTCTCCCTAATTTTGCTTTTTCTAATAGTGTTTCTCCACTAGTGGTAGAATTGTCGACTATTGTTAATCATATTTTGGAAACTAAATAATTGCTAATGAATATTTACAAGTCAAATATACAATGTCATATTCTAATTAATATCCAACTTGGTATTTACAAGTCAAATATGAATTCTGCTCTTCTCTCAACAGTTTTTGCTCGCTCCCAACTGAAAAGACGTAAATACTCATGTGTGACTTAAGTCACCCTACGTGACTTAACTCATGCTAGTTATAAATCATGTGTGAGTTAACCACGTGGTGGAGAAATCCTTTTGAAGGAGAAGGCGCTATACGTAACTATCAATTTGATAGTAAACTAGTAAATTAATGTGTGTTTCTGCTTTATTATTTTGTTTCTACTTTTTACTTATTTCTAACTATTTTCAAAGCAAATTTGTTTTTAACCACAATATTTTGTCAAAAGATTCTTTTGTATACTCTTTTTTGTCAAAATATTTCTAACTCTTTTTTTGTTTGTATACTCTAACTTGTTTGTTACTCAATCTTTCAAAAAGAATTTTTTATGCAGTTTTTAAAAGAGAAACTTTTTAAACTATAATTCACATTTTCACTCAAAATCTTGTTTTTCTCATGTGTACACCATCACACATTCTCATTATCAATCTGATCAAGCCCTGCTTAAGCTCTCTAAAGCAATTTTAAAACAAGAATAAGAAGGTCTAAAGAACCAACGACCATCCTGCATAAGTTGTTATTGCCTCAATAAAGGTCATTATTTATGGATATCTAGAAAAGAAAAAACCCAAATTGAGAATGTCTAGCTTTAAAAATAAAAAAATAAAATATGTCCTTCCTTCTTTTGTTGCCCCAGCTGTATAAATCTTGACATCAAAGAGTGGAAAATGATCTTCATATGAGAAGTAGGCTTGATAGGTTGATACAAAGGATAAATCCATATGAGCGATAGGTTGATACAAAGGATAAATCCATGAGTCATATTGAATATTTGATTAAAAGATGGTAAGTTGAATATTTGGAATACTCAATGACTTTACTTTTGGTGAACACATTAATACCCTTGAATATTTCACCCTAGTTTTTTGGGTAAAATTACTTATACATGTATCTACTATAATTATTTCCTATAAAAACGACTTTACTTTTGGTGAGCACGTTGATACCCTTAAGTTTGGTTGAATATGTACCAATCATTCAATTATTCAATGTCATATCATATTTTTATATTATTTTATTTAAAATTAAAATCAAATTTTAAATGAGTTTTGCATAAAAGATGCCCGGCACCCAACCAAACTTCATGTATCTAACTATTCTCAATTACTTTTATGTATAATTTTGGGTTTATCTATGACATCTAGTATTCCATACATCTAATAATTGCTATTTTTTTTTTATTTCAAAGATTTAAAATAAACATAAGGGCTAGGCCCTCAATTGGGACCTATGAAGTAACGCAAGCCCAATATTGGATCATGAAACCGGGAGGGGATTGTGTCCAGTATTTTTATCTCATGTGTGATCCTAACCATCTATTAAAGAGGTGAGAGAATATGTTTTAAAATAAAAAATGGAAAGAGAATGTAATAATAATTGAGATTAAACAACACTAGAAAATTGGAGAGGGTTAGACCGGAGAGGATCCTCTCCCCATGAAACCCTCATCCTTCAAGCAACACAGAGGGTTGACGCAAAACCAATTTAATTACCACAGAGATATCCCTGGCTGGCTGGTATACACAGACACGAATAACAAACACAGGTTTTTATTCTCAAGTTGTAAAGCTCTTGAAATACAGATACAACATATTTATCTATCCACTTCAAGAAAAGTTTGATTTTAATAACATGTGATACATTTTCACATATCTTTTACTTTGTGTTGCCCTAGATTCGTGCAAAAAGCACAGTATTTTTACTATAGTCTAATACAACAACAACTAAACTTTATCTCGCAAAATAAGACCGGCTATGCTTCTAACGACCTAATGTTTTGTCATAATACTAGTCTATAATAAAAGGTGCTTAAAATATATACAAGATGCATAATAAACTATATATAAGACAACATCAATTATTCATGACTAAAGTTTTACTCTTCCTTTTGAGTGAGCTTTCAAGTCTTCAAAGTTGATTGCTCATTTGCCCCGTTGGAGTTGCCGTTGTTCTGCCCTAATTTATTGAACATTTGCCTCCAACTCCTATTGGAGCTGTAGTAGCTATTATATCGATTCCTTCCGGGTAATGGAATCAAGGAACTAGGAGGCATTCTTGGATGAGTAGTTTTTTGTGTTTCCCCATCACTAATTTGGATCTTTGGCACACCAATAACAAAAGTATTCTTGGATTGATCAGCCATGTCTATAAGAAAATGTGGTTTTTCTTTGAGTCGTTCTCACTTTGATGCCATTTAGCAAGAGGATTAACGACCTGGTTTTATAGATGGAGGAAGAATAATATCTATGCATAATTATCTAAAACTTAAGAGGAAAGCATTGACCGTTTATTAATGGAAAATATTCTCTTAAATATCTATACTATATATGTGATTTTTCAAATCATGTTGGGTTAAAATTCAAGTTTGATTCATTTACGATAACTATATCGGGAATATATTGATTCCATATATAATATTTGGACACGCCAGAGATTCTATCTGGACTCGTATCGAACAGGGAAGGCTTACTCATTAGATCGTACGTAATAGTGTGACAAATATCTCCTTATCTTTGTTTCTTTTTAATAATAGAAAGTTTAAGATAGTTGAACGGCTCAGTAGGATTAGGACAAGCTTCAAAGCTTAATGCGGACAAAGGAAGTTAAACTCGTATCTTTTGTTGGACAAAAATAGATGATATTCATTCACTCAAATCAATATAGTACAATTTGATATAATATAAATTCAAAGTCGTTTGAAAAAAAAAATATATATACGAATAAACTTACAATATACATATTAATAACATAAAACAACATAGAAAATATGTCTACAAATATGCCTGCCTTGTCCTAGGGTAAGGCTCCTAAAGCAAGGGTTGTAGGCCTCATCCAAAAAACATAGTAATATAGGCCTCTTTTTAAAGCACTAAAAATAACCGAAGATAAAGTTAATTGAACTGCATGCATGCCCCTGTTTTCATAGCTTACTATAAATTTTAAACTGAAGTTACAAAGTAGATTTCATTAGACATTGCATGATGGCAACAAAATCCGCCCCGCCAGTCTCGACCGTCCCCACCCCGAATTTAACGGGAAAACCCCGATTTAATTGGGTGCGGGTGTGGGGAAGTCTGAGTTTTTAGTATGGGGGTAGGGCCGGGGGCGGGGGATGCTTACCCCTGCCCCGTACCCGTTTTTTGAAATTTACTTTATTAAATTTTTTAATCTTATTTCCATAAACACCAAACTATTTTAATATATTATTACTCTTTAGAAACATAATTATTATATTTATTTTACTCTTTTAAAAAAATTATTAGATATTTAATTATTAATATAATTATTGTATTTTATTGCTCTGAAAAAATGACAAAATATGCATCTTTTAAATATTTTATAAAAAACAAAGTTTTCGTGGGTGGAGGTGGGGACGGGGGCGGGGTTGGGTGTACAATTTTCACCTCCGATATGTTTGGGGACGGGGGCGGGGACGGGGATGCTTAAACTTGCCCCCGCCTCCGCCCCGTTGCCATGTCTATATTTCATTGATACCGATGTCTTGGTATAAATTGACCACTCTTCTCGTGTTATTGTGACCGAGAAGAGTGGTCCATATTGAATATCGTCGTCTATTAATCGACTTAGATGGACGCGTTCAGTTCAACCAAATGAAACATCAGAACGACTCAAACGTGAAAACCATGTTATCCAGTGGCGGAACCAAGATTATTGTAAAGCCTGGGCAAAAATATTTGCAACACATTTATAGGGGTTAACATAAGAAATTGCAAACAAATAAAAAAAATCTAAAAAATTGCCCAATTTATAGGGATTTATATAAGAAATACACAAGGATTTACATAAGAAATTGCAAAAAAATTAGGTCGGAGCCCAGACGAATGTCTAGAGTCGTCAGACCATAGAAGCGTCCATGATGTTATCTATATATTATCGGATACAGATAACATGAGAGGTTTAGCTGGTAATAATATAATTCATTTTGATTTCTTAAAAAAAATATAAAATGACATGGGAGGTTTCAAGGGTGTGTAGGAGGAACGGATACACATGACCCAAATTTTGAAGAAAGACGTCCGTTTTTTTCTTCCTAAAAATCAATCATAGAGGATAATAAGTTACCGAAAGTTGTGTATATAAATTTTTTGTGTGTTTAGACAATTAAACTCTAAAGTCACAAATGTTATCAATATCATCCGTTATACACAAATTTTTCTTGTGTCATTTTCTCTCTTTAAAAATACAATAAGGTCACCAATTTCTTCAAACATCAATGTTATCCAAATATTTTCTGCTTAGATATTTCATATTTGAGTAGCGTGAAGTGACAATATCTCGAACTAGATTTGCATGTGTACAAATCAATTATACGTATAGTATTATCCATCTATAACTAACTATAAAAGGACAAAAAAATAGTAGCCACGTCCCCCTTCTACGTTCACACTCATTCGATCCTTTTATATTTTGTTCCTTTTCTTTTTCCAACTAACTTCATATTCGAGTATAAAGATGAGGTCGGTTAATGCAAAAGTTGGAAGAAAAAAAAACACAGTAGCAACAACTAAAAAAGTTCATAAAGAATCATTTTAATGGATAAACAATGGTGAATTATTTACATATTAGACATATTCTCATTTATAAAACTCAATTATTTACATTTAGACATTCTCATTTATTCTTATATTCTTGAATTTGAGAATTAATTTCACATTAAAAAATTTGAATGAAAGTTCTGGTCTATGTGTGATCCTATCTCGCTTGAGAAGTTGGGCTCCGCAGAGCCATGTAGAGATTATAGGTATTTTTATTTTCAAAGATCACAAATAACTTAGTCTGTGTTTGCGAGTTTAGAGGAGAAGATAGAGTTTCATAGAGAGGAGAGCATGACAAAAAATAGAGAAATCTTTCATAGTTTTTGATAGAGTATTTTTGTAGTGAATGATAAATAAATGTTATCATTAATATATTTTTAAGGGTTTAATAAATTTTTTGTTCCTATGAATATAACGTATTTTGATTTTAGTCCTTAAAAAAATTAAACTGAATATCTTTATCAATAATTTAGGTTGTTATTTTCCTTAGTTAGTACCAAGGAAAAAAAGTTTATATAATATAATGTTTATTGTTATAACTTTATTATTTTACACAACAACAAGCATGAACAAAATATTAAAAGAACAGCCCTGCGTATAGGTAACTTTAGTTAGTTAAATTGTTAACCCAATTATGATTATGGTTAGTGGTTAGTTAGTTAATAACTAACTAGTGTATAGTCTTATAGATAAGAGTCGTGTAAAGTGTAATTGATATCTCTCATATCTCTCATGTTCAATAATAAAGAAATTTATCATTCATTTGTAGTTTCCTCACTAAAGTGTGAGTGTGTGAGATCATTCTAATATTTCTCTCAATTGATACATGTGGTGCCAATAATGACATTTGAAAATGAGTTTTCTCAAATCAAGAATTGGGAGAAGTGGGTTGTGAGGATGCTAGAAATCTTTGGTTTGCAAAGATTGCTAGAAAAGATCTAAAAAGGTATCCAAAAGAGAAAGAGAATGCTTCTTGCGAGAAATCCATGAAATGGTATAAAAAGGCTCTTTTCAAGATCCATGGGAGTGTGGATGAAGTGAATTCAAAGGAAATATATGAGAAAGCTTTGTTCTTAGTCCATGAATGTATGGATAAGCTGAATTTAGATTATATAGGTAGGAAAGAGACGTTGAGAGTATGTCAACACATCATAGAGTCGTTAGAGAAGCTTGATCATATAACATTGATTTGTTGCTTGATTTGGTTATTGTCTTATGAAGGAATGTATTTGAATTTTTCCTTGAAGAGGAATTAACCGTTCTCTTCCAAAGAACACAGTTGTAGCTTTGTACATATGCACATGGGAATGTTGGAGTGGTGGAGGTAGTGGTTATACAATTGTACTATTGTTCTTCTTTTACTTGACAATGACATCCATTGACCCTTTGATATCTTCAGAACCATTGTGCATGATCTTTAAAATAATTTTAACTTGATCTTCAAGGCTTCAGCTCCTTTGTCCTTTAGCTAGTCCAGAGTCTAGAAAAACTTCAGAGTTTGGGTGAACTCTCAGAGTCTAGGTGACCTCTTAGACTCTGAGTTTCTTTAGAGTATGGATGCACCAAAAAGTATCTAGGGCTTCCATATATGAACGTCCGAAGTCAAGAAGCTACTTTTGGATTTTTTTAAGGATCACATTTGGCATAAAATTAATTTCAGGAGCAGCAAGTGTCTCCCTAAAGGCGGAAGATAAGTGGTGATCACATCGGTACTTCAATCCATTCATTCTTATGTTATGAGCATTTATCTTTTACTGAATAAATTAATTGATGACATCGAAAAAATTATTTATGGTTTCTGGTGGGACATAGTGGCTCCACTAGAAGAGGTATGTATTGGCTATATTTGGAAAGACCATTTGTCCATAAAAATCATGGTGGAATGGGGTTTAAGGACCTCACATCTTTAATGTGGCAAAACTTGGCAAACAAGGGTGGAGGTTTCAAATAAATGTTGATAGTCTTGTAACTAAATTGTTTAAAGCTCGTTATTTTTCTAACAGTGATTTTTTTTTGTTAAGGTTGGGAAGTAACCCCAGTTATGTGTGGAGAAGTATTTTCAGTGCAAAAATGGTTGTGAAAAGAGTGGAAAGATGGCGTATAAGTACAAGTGATAAGATTTCTCTGTTTGGTGCACCATGACTTAAAGATGGATAGTCCTTTGCAGATAACAATCCCATTTTTGCACCATTTTCTCATTTAAAGGTGAAACACATTATTGAGCAACACCATAAGGTATGGAATGCTCATCTAATCTATAACATGTTTGATCACAATACAGCTCAAGTGATTCTAAATACAATGTTACAACCTTTGGTTACTAAAGATAAATTAATTTGGAAAGCAGAAAAGAATCATATGTTCTCGGTGCGCAATGCCTATAGAATTTGTGTTACATAAATTGCATATAGTTCTCATTTACATGTACGAGGCCGATGACATCTTATATGGAAGTTAAAGGTTGCTCCCAAGATTAAGAAGTATTGTTTGGCGTGTATATCGAGGATGTTTTCCTACTAGATTTCACCTAAGTAGTATAAGTATACATTGTCCCATTGATTGTGTGCTTTGCGGTATCAATTGTGAAGATAGTATCCATGTTTTGGGACAAGATTGATAGATCTATCAGGCAAAATTAAAATATGGGTGTGGTGATATTTAATATACTATCTACACTTAGTCCAGCTCAATGTGCTCTCATTGCTACCGTTATGTGGTGTAATTGGAAAAGAAGAAACTTAAAGTTATGGTAGCAGATAAGTGAGACAAATGCTTAAGTGCTGAATAAGGCAATAACTCTTCTTGAAGATTGGAGGCCAACTCAATTCATTTAGAAAGGTCGGTGGTACTACTTCAATCGCAAATTAACAGGAACCAAGCCGACAAGAAGTGATCCGATGGGAAAAATCAGCGAGAGGTATGTACAAATGTAATATAGATGCCTCGTTTTCCTCCTCTCTTAACCGGGTCAGCCTTGGAATGTGTATCCAAGATGATACAGGTGACTTTGTGCTTGCAAGAACTGATTGGTTTTCTCCTCTATGTGATGTCACAATAGGGGAAGCAATTGGCTTACACGCAACACTGCAGTGGGTTTCAGACCTACAATTTCATAATGTATAATTTGTTTTAAATTCATAGAAGGTCGTGGATTCTTTTCATACATGGGTAGATGATGATAATGAGCTTGGTTGTATTATTACTGCATGTAGATAGTTATTTTAGGACAGGTTTAAAAACTCTCATGTCGAGTTTAATAGGAGGCAAACTAATGGGGTCGCTCATGAATTAGCGATGGTAGCCCCATCTAATTCTAACCCAATATTTATGATGATGTACCGTCATGTATTTGACATCTTTTAACTAATGAAATGCACTGAGTTGCTCCTTTCAAAAATAAATAATGATAGTTCTTCGTCTACTTAATTGTGGAGAGGTGGAATGTCCGGGGTTCGAACCCCAGCTCCTGCATATAATATGCAATATCCTTACCAAATGAGCTAAGCTTGCGGGGTTGATTTTTTTTAAATTTATTCCTTAATAATATTATTAATTTGTCTTAGAATATGAAAAATAAACATTAAATGTATTTATACACAATGAATAATTTAGTAATAGTCATACAAATTAAGATAAATTTATCATTTTAAGCATTTTTTTAATATCTATAATTTTTGTTTTAAGGTCTTATATAAAGGACCAAGAAAGTAGATTTTTCTCAAATGATATATATAATAATTTGATTTTTTTTAAAGAAAGATTTGACCATTTTCGTCCACATTTATTTAAATTAAACAAAAACTTTACATTTTTTCGTTGTTTAGATTTTCCTTATTGTGGACGAAAATGGTTTTTGACTTATTGGAAATGACCAAGAAATTAAACATTTCCGTCCACATTTGAAAGATTTGACTTATTAAAAATTGTGTATTTGACTTATTGAAATACTAAAAAGTAATTTTTTTACATAAAATTTAGCAATAGTTTCCTTCTCTCCATTTTTTTTCATTGTTCAGATTTTCCTTATTGTAGACGAAAATGGTTTTTAACTTATTGGAAAGGACCAAGAAATATTGAAAAAGACCAAGAAATTAAACATTTTCGTCCACATTTGAAAGATTTGACTTATTGAAAATTGTGTATTTGATTCATTGAAATATCAAAAAGTAACTTTTTATACGTAAAATTTAACATTTGTTTATTTTTTGAATCCTTAACTAGCATAACCCTTAACATATTAATGTATTTATTAAGCAAGAACTGGGAAGTGCGAGAAGATTCTACATGTCACGATGGACACAACAAGAAATTATCTCTTCAAATTGGCATTCTTATTTCTTCTCGTCATTGCAACAGGTTGAGAGCCAAAGAGCAAGTACTTGTTGAATTTTCTGTACACCGTTTTATGTTTATTGGTTTCATTTTGAAAGATTTTCCTTCATCTCTTTTAAATGTTGCATACAAACATTTTCTTATGTATTTTCTTTTTCTTGCAGATATGTACATGGAATCTGAAGCATGGACATTATATTGTAGGACAGATAAAGATTGTCATAAGGCTCAAATTGTCAAAGAACTTGATTGTCCAATCCAACAACCTCCTGTGTGTTTTAATAACGAGTGTGCGTGTGATCCTAACCCTCCAAAACAAATTGTGTGATGGATAAATGAGAATAATATCTAATCTAAATAAATAAAAGTGTTATAAGAAAAGGATCGTTGTATCTTATTTTTTCTTCATATCTTATCAAATTCCTCTAAAACCTTTCTTTCGACATTTTTTTAAGAAGCTAAAATAAAATTTATTAACTGAAATCCTTGAAAATTCAGCACATAAAAGTTTATTTATTTCTATAAATTGTTTTTTTATAAGGTCAATAATAAGTCGATCCAAACAAGCTATAAACCTTGTGAAAATTTCAACATTTTTTCCACACATATGGAGGATCAATAAATCATTAACTAGAAGTAGAAAAGAAAACCAATCTTAAGAAGTTAAGCTGACAGATCCTTTAATTCGAAACTCAACACATCATTAGCATGAATCGTCGGACAATTACACCGTGCAAATGAGAAGGTATCAATTTTATTTTCTTAAATTAAATCCCATTCAAAAGTCGTTAGGTTTCTAAATGGTTGTTCTCGAGTGTTTCTTTTACGGAGAGACGGAAATAAAAAAGATTGTATGAACTTAAATTAGATCTTGGAAACGTCTCTTAAATATGTATTAAGATCTATCTAAAAAATTGATATAGGTCATGATTCAACCTCTTTCTAGATGGAGATCTACAAATGTCCTAATCTAATAATATTGCATGTTAAGTACTTTGATTGCACTTCGAAAGATGTGTCTTCCTACGTTTAACATGATAGATGAGTTGAATGACTCCTAACGCCACTAGTTTGTCACGAAGTCATAGAAAACTATATATCTCTATATCATCATAACAAAGTTGTGTCATAACTAATTAATCTTTGGTTTAATACATCCACAGTCCCTTAACTTATTTTAATTTTTCAGTTTGATCCCTTAACTATTAAATGTTTCAATTTAGTCTCATAAATCTTTAACCGTTTACTATTTCGGTTCTTTCCGTTAGTTTTAATCTTAAATATCTAAGGTGAAACAACATTAAAAGTAGTCCACCATATATCTTATTAATTTTATGAATTTTAACCACTTGATCTTTTTGTTTTTTTTAAAAGAGGACCGTTAAATCATTCAGATCTATTGTATGTTATAGTGAACTATCAACACTTAATTTTGTTCCCTTTTCTTCTTCTTCTATCATCTCTTCGTCATCTTCAAAAACAACTCCATTAACGTTCATAAAAAATCCAGAAATTCATCAACTTCAAACACAAATTCATAAACTCAATAAATCAAAAATTAAAAACTTAAACACATAAAATCAAACCAAACAAGTCAATCCCCACAAGATAAAATTCTAAAATACCATAAACCCAAAATATGATTCAATCCTATCACCTTTCTTCTTTCCTGTTTCTGCTTCTTCTTCACGTAAATCCAAATTAATAAAACTAATCAAACCATTTGAAATTCACAAATTTTCTCACAATACTATACTAGTATATTAAATCAAATTTGAGCCATTGAAATCAAATTCACAAATTTTATATATTTGTAGTTGTATATATATTCACAAATCCTATCAGAATTTTGAAGATGTAGATCTTGTAGGTTCCAACCTCTTCTTGTCTCCAGCGGCTGAACCGCTTTCCTTTGGAAGCTTTTTTCCGGCCTTTGGCTTCTTCTTTGTCCGAGATTTTTCGGCGACGGTGGATTTCTTCTCCTCTGCAGGTTTCTTCTCTGTTGGCTTCTTTTCTCCCTTTGGTGACATTGAATGGATTGGGAATTTGGAGCTGAGAAAGAAAATTAAGATTTCGAATTGAGAAATTGGGAATTTGGAATTGGTTGTTGTTGTTGATGATTTTGGGTTTGGAGAAGAAGAAGAAGAAGAGAAGGAAAAAAATCAGATATGGGTGGTCCACATTAGTATATTATGGACCTTAAATCAAACAGTTATAATCATATTAAAAATAGTAGACATCAAAAAACTAAGACTAAACTGTATTTTTGGTCCCTTAACTATTTAAGTAGTATCGCTTTGGTCCCTTAATAAGAATTCGATTTATTTTGATCCCTTAACTTCTCTTCGTTACACATTTTGGTCATTTCTGCTAGTTTTAATTCAAAAACGTTAGGTTTTCTTCATTTTCTTCTGGGATTCTTGTTCTTGAAAGTTGATGGAGATGATATGAAGATGAAAAAGAGGAGAAGAAGATGAAGAAAACCTAATGTTTTTGAATTAAAACTAACGGAGATGACCAAAATGTGTAACGGATAGAAGTTATGGGACTAAAATAAATCGAAATTTAATTAAGGGACCAAAGTGATGCTATCTAAATAGTTAAGGGACAAAAATTGCAATTTAGCCAAAAACTAACTATGAAGACCGAAATAGATAACGACAGAAGACATAAGAGACCAAATTGAGACACTTTATAGTTAAATGACCAAACTGAGAAATTAAAATAAGTTAAGGGACTGGAGGATGTATTAAGCCTTAATCTTTAAACCATAAGTTTAACTTTGAGAACTTCTAAGTCTTTTTCTCTTCTTTTCAAAACTATTGCTTAATCCGTCTCAAATTATATGACATTTTAGGCATTTCACACGTATTAAAAAATGTAATTAATTTTGTGTGAGAAAGAGATATTATGAGTTGTTTTACAAAATTGTCCTTAATAATTTATATGAGAAATATAAATAAAAGAATTAGACGAAAAGATAGTAATAAATGGTTAAGAATATAAAAAGGAAAATAACATTAATGTTTCATTGTTATTGTAAATTGACATATAATTTAAGACAATTTTTTTTTCTTCAAAGCAACATATTTGGGAGAAAGGAAGTATTATTTTATTGCTTAATTTTATAGTTATGACACCACGTGTTTATATTCATTAATTGACTTGATAACACATAATTGAATATATGCGTAAAATAACTGTATAATTTCAACGCATACTAATTAAATTCCACTCCCTCTGATCTTTTATATAAAAAACAAAACACATAAATCGGATAGACCAAAGAAACATTTTGAAAATATTTTTGGTCAAAGTTCTGTATAAAAAGGACCAAAAACTTATATTTTCAAGATAGTTTCGTATAAAAACTTTTTATTAAAAATAGTGTAATTATTAATTAATCAAAAGTCAAAATTTATATTTTTAAGACAAATTTTTCATTTATAGTGTCCTTAATCATTGCCTTGAGGGAAGTGATTAGCGAGACCTATAAAATAATTGTACATTATCCATACTAGTTAAATTATATCATGTATCATCAATCACAAATAAAAAAGATATTATTTTTTCAAAAAAAAAACATAATTGAACTTTTAAAATAAGCAATTGTAAAATAGGACTTGACCACATTTATGATATTTAAGATCTTTTCCAAGTTTATCCCTTAGTAATATTATAAATTTGTCTTAGAATATGAAAAAAGTAACACTAAATATATTCATACGCAGTGAATAATTTAGCAATAGTCATACACCTTTAAAACAAATTTATTATTTCAACAATTTTCTTTAATATCTATGATTTTTGTTTTAAGGTCATTAAAAAAGGACCAAGAAAGTTCATTTTCTCTCAGAATATAAATAAGAATTTTACCATATTTTTAAAAGAAAAATTTGACCCAGTCAAAAAAAAAAAGATTTACCATTTTCAACAAGGAATTTTGGCTATATATATGTATAAAGTATAAACATATGCATAAAGAACATAGTTAACATAATATTTTTTTAAGCATATTACAATGGACACATCAAGGAATTCTCTCTTTAAATTGGCATTCTTATTTTTTCTCCTCATTGCAACAGGTCAAAAGCCAAAGAGCAAATATTTATTGAATTTTCTATACACTGTTTTATGTTTTTTGGTTTCATTTTGAAAGATTTTCCTTCATCTCTTCTAGATGTCGCATGCAAACATTTTCTTATGTTTTACTATGTATTTTCTTTTTTAACAGGTATGTTCATAGAATCTGTCACATCGATATCATTATCATGCAACTGGGATAAAGATTGTTATAAGCCTCCCATTGTCAAAGAACTTAATTGTAAAGCATACGCAAGGAAACCACAACCTCCAGTGTGTTTTTGTGGATTCTGTGCGTGTAATCCCAATTCTCAATCCTCCAAAACATATTGTTGATGGATAAATGAGAATAATATATCTAAATGAATAAAAGTGTAATAAGAAAAAGATCGCTGTATCTTATTTTTTATTGAGATCATATCAAACTTTAATATGATTTAAACATTTTTCAGGGTTAGATGTGTTTTTTTTCCTTATAACCTTGATTTAATTTTAATCCTCTTAAATCATTTCTTCAACATTAGTCCCAAAAAAATTTCATCAACGTTTTTTTGTCTCTAGGTTTAAGTCAGATGAAATATATGTATATAGACCAAAAATATAGTTAACGCTTTTTTATATATCTTTTAAGTTTTGACCGTTTTTTTATTTATCTTAAGAATGAGAATCGCTCTTAGGAATAATGAAAAAATCATCCCAAAATCGTCTATCCTCTTTATATATATTAACAGAAAGACATACAATGTGACCGTTTATCCGTTTTTCTATTGTGTTGCTTAATTGTATATAGAAAAATATATTAATTTAAATATTTTTGAAAAATTAGATTAAAATAAGCTTATTTTTTGTTGGCGGAAACAAACATAACTCATTTCATTCATCAAAGTAGTTGTAATACAGGTTGAAATATAATCAAAAGTGTGGTGACTAACATAAGACAATGTCGCTTTGGCTAACAAATGAACAACGATATTGACTTGACTCCGAATAAAATTTAAGCTAAAGTTTGGTAAAGATACAAGCATTTAAAATAACACCAAACTCTTACTTGTGATTAAACTTACTGAAAATGCCGTCCATCACTAGCTTGATGTTTAATCCTATCGTACCTCAAGTAAAATCCAAATTCAAAAGCCGCAAAAGCACACGTGTCTTTCTACACCCAAATAACACATTACAATCATTACCTCATCATGATGAGAAATGCTAGGAACACACATTCTAACACACTCTCTTTGATTGGTTAAAATTCACATGGATCCCACCAAATCATGTGGGTCCCATGTGAATTTTGACCAATCAAAGAGAGTTTGTTGAAAAGTGTATGTTAGAAGATGTGTTGCTAGCATTCCTCTTATCATGATTATACGCACATAAGACACATTTATCCGTGTGTTATACCCCCTTCAATATTGAAGTCTTTATTGAGTTGGTAACATCGCTACCCTTCAAGGAAAAATCTTCATTCTTTGATGTATTTAATTCCAGTTCCCTTCCTTCCGCTAAAAAAATTGTTTGTTTATAGTGTATAATATTGTGTCTATTGTATTGTGATAATTCTTATTTTACAGAGAAAAAGAGATAAAATAGTAAATAAAAGGCTAAAGTGTACTTTTCCCCCTTAAATTTGTAAAAGTTGCGATTTTGACCCCTTAAGAAAAAATGACAAATTTAGTCTCTTATGTTTTTGTCCCTTTGCAATTGTCGTCCTTTTGTCCAATTGTGACCAAATCAACGCTTGTATGACATGCCACATGTGTAATTTTTGATTTAAAAATAAATAAAAAAGCCATGTATTTATAAATGGAATTAAATAAATAAAAAAGGAAAAAGAAAGAGGCACATGAGTTCATCAACAAGTTAAATCCTTCATCTTCTTCATATAAATCTTTCATCACCTTCATTTGTTAAAAAAATTGTAAACATTGAAGACAAAACAAAATCTTTCATCATCTTCAAACCCAAATATTCAAACCCAAAAGGAATTCAACAAGACAAAAACTTAGAGAAATCAAAATCCAAAAATACAAAAGTTGAAGGCAAAACAATAACAATCTATAAATCACTTCATGTGTTAACCTAAAAAATCCAGAAGCATAAGATCGAGTGAAAAGAAGGAAGAAGAAAGATGGGAGTTGAGAAGCAAATCGTTCAACCTGGAAACGGTTCTAAGCTAACTCCTGGTCAAAACGTCACTGTCCACTGCACCAGATACTGGAAAAACAGTGACCTTTCTCAGAAGTTCTGAAGTACAAAAGATTCTGACCAGAGTCCATTCACTTTGAAAATCGGCAAAGGTTCTGTCATCAAAGGATGGAGAACAAAACAACAACAAACCAATAATGAATTAATTAACTCATAAATTAACAACAACTAAAAACCCAGAATGAAGGGTTATAGATCAATTATTTCAAATTACAGATTTCTTATGTAGTTGCTTCAAGCAAAATTACAACGAATTTCCAAATTGTGATAAATTGAGAACAAAGCTAAGGTCGAAGAAGAAGAAAGGGTTTCTAGTTCATGAAACCATAGGGACCGGCAATGAACTGACTGAAATTGAAGTTATAAGAACGGAAGATTGGGCTGTTAAGACCGGTACTCTTATCTTCGAAATCAAAAAACACAAAATCTTCATGAATATGGTGTTTATGGACGAAGAGATTGGTTGGTTGTGATGCGTCGGGGAGATGGTGGAGGATTTTGTTATGCCGTGTTTTAGGAGGTGGAGAATTTGAAAGTTGGTGGAGATGAATCTCTGATCTTGTTTGGGAGAGAACAAAAGGAGTGGTGGATGGTTCTGGGTAAGATGACGAAAAGAGAGCGATCGCGTGCCCCATCCTTTTCCTTTTTTATTTTTTTAATTCAACAAATCTATAGGTGGCTTTTTTATTTTTTTTAAATCAGTAATTACACATGTGGCATGCCATGCAAGCGTTGATCGAGTCAAAATTGAGAAAAAGGACGACTATTGCAAATGGGCAAAAACATAAGAGACTAAATTTGTCATTTTTTTCATAGGGGGCCAAAATCGCAACTTTTCCAAACTTAAGGGGCGAAAAGTGCACTTTAACCTAAATAAAATACATTAAATGAATGTAAAATTGAAAAGAGAAAAAATCAGTCTAAATCCATGTTTTTTTGTTGAGCTCCATGTATATTTTTTTGTGGGAAATGTTAACTAGTGTATGGGGGAACTAGATAAGGATACTAATATAGAAATTTTACATTGGGAAATGATAAAAAGTAGAATGATTCACGTTATGAAAGTCAAAAAGTTGTTGTCTTAATGAAAAAATTTATTTTTAATTTTCTTAACTAGTGTCCGGGGACACTGGTTAACATGACTCAATAGTCTTGATTTTCCTGCATCTATGAATATTATTTTTAAGTAATTCTTATACGTTTGAAATACTATTTTGATTAACAGAATGTATTAATAAAGTTTTTATTTTATTTTTTAATTTTGAAATATTGACGGAATATTGTGGTTATTTATTAAATGAAAAAAGGACTATTTTGTAATTATATTTAGTTTTAGAAAAACCGGACAAAACCAAAAGGAGTCCTATAGAGGAGAAAGTTAGCGTTTTTTTCCTCTCATTTGAACCTTCCACCCGCAGCTCCGTCCGGAGATCCACCGTCCACCGTCGCCGGTTAATTTTCCGACCACATTCTTCACCCTTTCGTGGCTTCTTGAAAATCGCATCTCGCTGGTATATTCACAACCCCTCTTTCAATTTTAATTCAACTATTAACTCTATCATTTTCTATGCTTTTCTCGTAATTACTCTGATCTTAAACCTAATTTAATCTTTCACATTATGCGTATTCCGTAATGTTCCTTGAAATTGTAAAATCTTAATCAAATTTGTCCCTTTGTTGGTATTTGTAGATACTAGAATGACATTAAGTTGGTAATATCGGGGAAGAATTTGAAACAAAGTAATGTTAGTGATGCGTTTGATAATAGATTTCCCGTTTGGATTAGGCTTATTTTGAGCTTAGGCAAAGCAGCTTATGCAAATAAATAAGCTTTCTTTGTTAATTTATGAGTTCTCACCGACGAAAATTGTATCTTTGTAAACTGTTTTGTCATAAACTACATTTAGAGACTTATGAATAATATGTAAAAGCTTATTTATTTGCATAAGCTGTTTTGCGTAAGCTGAAAATAAGTCTAATCCAAACGGGGAGGAGCAAGTTCGATTAACATTTTGCAATTTGAGGGGTTATTATGAAATTGATAAGGTGTTGGATTAGGGTGATAGTGTTCTACAATTTTAAGGATAAACTTTGTTATTTACTATTTACTCAAAGATAAAAGTAAAAGTGGATTGGTCCAAATTATCACACAATGAGGGCCTGTTTGGATTGACTTATTTTTGAGCTTATGAAAAGCAGCTTATGCAAATTAATAAGCTTTTCTCTCACTAAACAATAATTTTATCTTCATAAGTTGTTTTTTCATAAACTACTTTGACAAGCTTATGAAATAATACATAAAAGCTTATTTATTTCCATAAGTTGTTTTGCATAAGCTCAAAAATAAGCCAATTCAAACGGGTCTTAAGTCTTAGGTGAAAGTTTCAACATTTTTTCCGGGGAGATGAAGGACGGATAAACCATTAACTAGAAGTAAAAAAGAAAATCAATCTTAAAAGGTTAAAGCTGACAAATCTTTTAATTGGAAACTCAAAACACATATTAGCATGAATCGTCAGACTATGACACCATGCAAATGAGAAGGTATCAATTTTACTGTTATTTTCTTAAATCTCATTCAAAAGCCACTAGGTTTCTAAAAGGATGTTCTTGAGTGTTTCTTTTTCACAAAGCAAAATCCTTTTTGAGTTTGAATCATTGTTATCAATTGCGGATCGTGGAAAATGGCGATATGTTCAATTTCCGTTACTTGCTAAAGCACCGCTATAGCCACTACTTGATAACACTTCGTACTAAATAGCGTATCAAACACAATAGAAATTTGTTCATGTTCCACCAGAGCATATTATAGCCGCTATTTGACAATAATGGTTTGAATAGCATACCAGAGAAAACACTTTTTTGAATTGTACAAATCATTAAGATGAATATACAAAGGGGCATGTCCTTTGTAAAATTACAGGGTAAGCAAAGTACTCTTATCGTCTTTGCAATTGTAGTCCCTTTTCATTTTCAATATCACTGAACCTATAGTAATGACCAATTCACCGAGACTGATTTTCACTTAACAACATTTAGCGGTAGTGAGACGGATTTTTACTGTTAGACTGCCACTAGATGCCAGTGGTAGTTTTGCTGGCATAGTTAATTTTAGATCTTTATCTCCTTTTCTCCTTGCCTTAAGATGAGGTAATGTCTCACAAATATTATAACTTTGTGCTTTGGACAGCAATGGCATGGAGAGGACAACTTTCAAAGAACATCAAAGAGCTTCGACTTTTGATGTGCCAGTCATCACCTGCAAGCTCATCTGCAAGGTTATATATATATATATATTTATTTATTTTTCCTATCTTTGGACCTAAAATTTCACAGCATTAATTTAAAAAAATATTTTTGTTGAATTAAATTTCACACATATTTGAATCTTTAATGTGCTCTTAAATTTTTTTGTTATCTCAGGGCTTTTGTTGAAAAGAATTACAAGGAACTAAAGACATTGAACCCAAAACTGCCCATATTGATCCGTGAATGCAGTGGAGTTGAACCCCAATTGTGGGCAAGATATGGTATCACCCATCTTGAACCTCTTTCATTTTTCATTTGCATATCGTACCACGTGATTTGCATTCACATTCCATATTCTCTTTAGTTCCTTAACACTGAAAATATGTTTTTTTTCCTTCACAAGAACACTGAAAATATGCTAATCAGCATTGTTCCCTTAAATTCATTTCAATGTCAGAAGTCAATAAGTCATTAGGTTACTTACAAGAATATGCTAGTATTGTTTTATAAGCTAATTGTTAGTAGTTAATTTGTTAGAGGGAGATAAATTTGTTAGTATCTGGATCTCATGCAGAGTGTTCTTTTGATGTCCCAATCCCAACCCTACTCACTAGGCTACTCCTTCAGAGATGAGAGAATATTCAGTATGAGTAGTCTTTCCAAAACTAATTTCAAATATTATCTCAATTTTGATGTTTATCAACAAACATTTGTTTGTATGAGTGGCAAGGAATTTGATATCCTTCAAGTACTGATGAATGGAAATTTAGAGTTGGAAGAACTTTTCCCCCTTTATCAGTTGGTTAGTAAAAACATGACCCATCTAGAAGTTGTGTATACAATTCGGTTGTGATTGTTAAGACTATTTTGCTTATTGTGGATGACCTTGAATGCGTAAAGAAAATTTAAGTGCACATTTCTGATCATGTTTGCAGCTCATCCTTTTCATTTGCATTATTTTGTTTTAGTGATCTATTTGTGATATATCCTAACACCCTATAATCTAATCCTTAATACTAGATTTGGGTGTTGAGAAAGGCATTAAACTGGAAGGCATGACAGAGCCACAGATTTTGAAGGCACTTGAAGATCTGGTAAAAGCAGGGCAATCTTTGAAAGCTTGATATTACTGCTTATTCACTTTTTGAAATGGAATAAATGTAATGTTGCACTTCTTATTACAATCTGTTTCTAAATTCAAATTTAAGAATGAATCTGTTGATTCTATGTTGAAAGACTGGGTTATGATTTATTGTGGATTAAATCTTATTTTATTTGATTTAGCTAGCTGGCATAAGCACTCAATGCTATTTCAAATGTCCCATACACCTTTAAGGGAACATGTACATAATTAAAAGACTACAAAAGAAAAGAAAAATACAACCAGTCTAAAATCATGTAAGCTAATGAATAACGTTGTAGCAACTGAAGAAGTGTAATGAGACCTAGCTCTATTGGTATGTCTCAAAGTAGCAACTTGCAGACCCTTTCGTAGCTACTGGGACATTGAACTGATTCAGTTTCACAACAGTCGTGAGACCAAGGTCCACGGTGTTGAAGCTAGTTCGAGAGTTGAGGATATCAACTACACCTGTCTATTATGGTCCTTTGCGACCGGATGTGGTTCATAATTTGATGATTTTTGCCTTTTAAACTTCCACTTTCTTAATTTATTGATTGATGAAGGAACTTGGTCTTAATGTCCAAAAAGAGTATTAGAGATATTTATTAGTTGCATATTAGTCATAGTAGAGAGTAGTATAAATAACTTGTAACTACCTCATTAGAGGGTTACTTTTTCATCATTTGTAACTTTCTATTCTCATTAATACAAAGAGTTAGTTACTTTTCTCTCTTTCCTTCCATGGATGCCATGTTTCATTACAAAGATTATGTGGAAGAGTGGAAGTATAATTTCTCAAATATTAAATATAAAAATTTCAATGGATTCTATTTGCAGATACCCTTTTAAGTCTGAGTACAATTATGAAAGGAATGTGTGGGGAAGGATATGACCATGAGTTGAATTTTTCGGTTTTTAAGGGATAGGGGTATTTAAGTTATTTTGCATTAATTTGGGAGATGACAAATATAAAATGGGAAGGACTTAATAACATTTTCCTAAAACAAAATTCAAAATTTTAGAAATTTGTTACGAGTTATCAAGCAGCTTCTGCCTAGAGATTAGGTGGTTATTTTGCAACACACGTTGCATGAGGGTAATGTTACAGTTGACTTTAGTTAAGAAGAATGCTTTGAGAGACGATAATAACTTTGTTGTCTTTCATGAAGTCTCCCTTCCCCTGACATGTCATCTATTCTCTTAGATAATGTTATGGACGTTGAGTTTGTTCGACTCTAGTTTAGGTCTCTAGTTCATTTTGTTTTCTTTGTTTTTTTATTTCTCATTTGTTACCAAAATTTTAAGTTCAAAATTTTAGAATACAGACGGTAATTCTTAGAGACTAGTTACACACCATCTTATTTTCCTGTCCTCACTAACGCCATCTTTGCTGGATTAGCAATTCAAAAAAAAAAAAAATCTTTGCTGGATTATGTGCCCTCTTGACAATTTCAAAAAATAAAAGAATATTTGTCTGAATATACCTTTCGTATCCCATCTTATTTTTCTTATATGAGTGGTTTTTCTGTTTATTATCTATTTTGATGACCTTTTGTATCCCTGCCACCTTTATCATATCGACACAATATCAACGATGATGACAACATCAATGTTAACTTTACTGGACGGATTTAGTGTTACAGCTAGTTAAATTCACATTAAACTAAGCACAAACTATACCTTAATGCACTTAATCAACAAAGGTTCGTTTATATTAAAATAAAGCAAAGTATGACAATGACTTGTAACAATAATCATAATCTTGTTATATAGGGAATGAAGTGCATGAAGAAAATACTTAGTTGAAACTCATAATACTAAAGAAAAATTTGTTTGAATCTGTGATGGAAAACTTGTGGGAATTTGGTGAGTTCAGTTTTGGTGTAACTGAGGATAAACTCGGTTCATCCAATGATACTTTCTTAGATACCAAGGGACTTGATACAATGAAAACTGTTCAATTTTCTGTAGCAGAAGATCTAGGAGAGTATAATGGAATTGAGTCTCTTTGCTCTAATTTTGGTTTCTTTCAAGATGATCCATCACAAGAAGAAGAGTTCCTAAAGTATCATCACCAACAACACGAATCATATCAAGATTATGAAACTTTTGATAACTTCAACATTGACATGGTTCACTTTGATGAACAACAATGTCCTACAAGAATTCTTCCACTTTGTGACACAAAAAAGGACAATCAATATTACCAACCAACGCCTTTAACACCAATCGAGATATTGAAGAATTATGGCAAAGGATTCAAGAGGTTATTACCTGATGAAGGAAAAATCCTTCATCCTGTTAATGATTTTGATTTACTCACAGATAATGAAAATGAGAGAAAGTTGTTGTCAACTATAGAGATCATGAAGCTAGCTGGAACAAGGTTCATACAATCATCATCTTCATCAGAATCTAGATCAGGTTTGATTCTTAATCACCCTTTTGGTTTTTCTTTCTCCGGTCTATCTGATGAAGAGAAAGAAGATGTTTCACTTGCTGAATCACTCTTAGCTTCTGCCGAGAAAGTCGGATATCAACAATATGAACGCGCTAGAAAATTGTTATCGCAAATTGAGTCTTTAACTTCGAAGACAGGTAACCCAGTTAAGCGCGTGGTTCATTATTTTGCCGAAGCACTTCGCCAAAGGATTGACAAAGAAACAAGAAGAGTTTCATCCAATAATATGCAAAAGATGGAATCTTTATTTGATCCTGAAGAGGTTAGCAAGGATCTAAATCCAACCCTTATTGCATTTTTCGAAGAGCTTCCATTTGTTAAAGTTTCAATGTTCACATGTGTACAAGCTTTAATAGAAAACCTTAAAGATGCAAAGAAGATTCATGTTATTGATCTCGAAATTCGGAAAGGGTTGCATTGGACAATCCTAATGCAAGCGCTTCAATCGAGAACCGAATGTCCGCTCGAGCTTCTAAAGATAACATCTATTGTCACCGGAAACACATGCACTTCAAAGCTTATAGTTGAAGACACCGGTAAAAGATTGAAGGATTTTGCACAAAGTTTGAACATACCTTTTTTGTTCCATACAATTATTGTATCTAACTTGTTACATCTAAGAGAAGATCTTTTCGAGAAAGATTTTGAGGAAACCGTTGCAGTTTACTCTCAATTTGCTCTTAGAAGCAGTATTCAACAACCAGACCAACTTGAAACAATCATGAGAATGGTTAGAAATATAAATCCTATAGTAATGGTTGTAGCCGAGACCGAAGCTAATCACAATTCTAAATCTTTTGTGAACCGTTTCATCGAAGCACTTTTTTACTTTAGTGCGCTTTTTGATTGTTTGGAAGATTGTATGAAAGGTGATGAAATGAACAGAATGATTATAGAATCACAATACTTCAGTTATGGTATTAGGAATATTTTGGCTGAAGGAGTTGAAAGAAAGAGTACGAATGTGAAGATTGATGTGTGGAGAGCATTTTTCGCTAGATTTGGAATGGTGGAGACAGAATTGAGTATGAAGTCTTTGTATCAAGCTGAATTGGTGGCTAAAAGATTTCCTTGTGGAAATTCTTGCACATTTGATATGAATGGTCATTGTCTTCTTGTTGGATGGAAGGGAACACCAATTAACTCTGTTTCTGTTTGGAAATTCATTTGATCATTGGTGATTGCAAGAGAAATTTTGTTTCTTATTGTCCAAATAAACGTGGAGTTAATTTTTATTTTTTTTTGAAAGAAAATACACAAGTAGTTAGTTGGTGTCAGCTTAGTTGTAAGGGTATGCTCTATAATTTTAAAGGACGAGGTCCAAATTTCCTAAGAAAAACCTTGTAAAATGGTCATTGTTACTTTAGTTAATAATAATTTTTTCTTATCCATAATTAGTTCTTATCATTATTATTTCCAACTTAAGAGATAGGTTTGTTTAAAGGATTTTTTTAAGGAAGGTTTGTTTAAAGGATGTTGCATGTGTTTATTACCTCCCCCGAGCTTCCAATAACTATATTTTCATTTTCTTTGGTGTCTATTTCACCCGAAATTCTTTTTTCCGCCCCTCCTCTAGCTTCTCACGCGTCCTACAATTTATCTATTTTACCTTCGTTTGGATTCTAGTATGAAGCATTTTGTGATGTTTCCGATTCACGAAACCCAACAAATCGAGACATTAATAAGCAACAAAAAATGCATAAATTCACCAACGAAAAACATATAATTATATCAAAATATCATTGTATATGTAAAACATGTTTAGTTCCCATCATATACATTTAAACTAATCTTTGGTGAGATCTACAATATTATCCTTGACACTTTCAAGACTATAATCTTAAATTTTCGAACCTTCTACAACCTTCTTATCATCTTCAGCTTTCTCCTCATTTTCATCCTTTTCAAGGTTTTCATCTATTACATCATCTACAACTATCACATCACCCTGAGCATGATTGAGTTTATTATAATTAACCATTATATGCAAATATATAGGTTTCTAGTCTAAGGCATCATAATTATAACAAATGAATCCAAATGGCTCAAAAGATCTCTCTGACTCCTTCAAAATCAATAAACAATCTATAATTATACAATCCAACTACGTTTCACCTAGTTTGTGTTCTATAATCTGAAACACCCCCGAGACTTGTACTAAAGAGAAACAAAATTTTGCTAGCCTTGAGGTGTGCATAACCCGTTCGAATTATAGAATATAATGTGTTATTTAAACCTTTGAATTCAATAACTCAAAACACCCCATTGTCAAAACAGAATTCATAACAGAGTGTATAATGTCATGATTAATAAAAAAAGAAAATATATGGACTTGAATCACCTCCCATTTGTTAGCCAAGTGTGAGTTATATGTCCCACATCAGATAGAAAAGTAAAGGTTGAACACCTTACAAGTAAGAGGACCCATAAACTCATTGCCTTAAGAATTTGGGTAAGAGTGTGGTGTCTCTCTTGCTTATGCGGTTGCTCTAGCCTCGATGTGGATTATGCCCCAAGCTCCCCTCAGTGACCTAGCAAGTGTGTGTTATATGTCCCACATCGGATAGAAAAGTAAATGTTGAACATCTTATAAGTAAGATGACCCATAAACTTATTGCCTTAAAGTTTTGGGTAAGAGTGTGATGTCTCTCTCGCTTATGTGGTTGTTCTAGCCTCGATGTGGATGATCCCCCTTGCGTGAACCTTGTGGTGGATCCGCTGCTCGTATGCGTGTTTGGGTGTGTTGATGTGTTGATGTGTTTTGGTTATCGTGCAACATCTTCTTAATAACTATACTATACATGCATACATTAAACTGTATGTTGTCCTAATTTAGCAACCACATTTGAATATATCCATACCACAACTCTCTACTCGATTTGCCACATCCACGATGAAATGCTATGCGTTCTTTGATATATTTTTAACCAACTTTGACTGCAACGTCTTTTCTTTGAATACGTGTTCCATTGAAATCATACTCTTCTAAAACGAGGCTTGTATCTCAATTTGCTACAAACTTATCAAATTATTAGTCGAAGCTCAATTTTTACATATATCACGTAAATTATCCCTTTATTCTTTTTTAACTTATGTGGGCATATTTGACCCTGTTTGTTGTTGTATTTTCAATATGCATAACACGGTCAATTCAAGCCCTTACTAGTTTCTCCATCATTGGCCCCAATATAATACCTTCAACATATTCCAAAGTTTTTGGAAAGTTTACACATACAATTTTTAACAAAGGTAGAAAATCAAGATATGCTTCTGTAGAATCAAACTCCATTATTGCTTCACATGCCTCCGTAACTGTTATCAATACTTTTTTATTTATTTGATCTATTTTCATCCTTAGATTTTAGATCTTTGACTTTGCAATTCAATTTACATCTCACTTTTAAATTTTTTGAAAGAATTGTGTCAGCTCATGATTGTGTTATATATGCACAACTCTAAGGCTTTATAGACTATTGATAATAAAAAATTTAACCCCTCAATCCAAATAGATACTTGTATTTCAAGGATGTTGACTCTTTACATTTCAACAACTTCTTGTACTCTTGAAGGAACCTACTCTTTCACATCAAAACACAACAAATTGTTTTCCTTTTTTTTTTCTCTCTCCCACGATCTAATTCTGCAATAAGAATATTGAATCTTCACTTTTGTGTTTCACCTCGAATCCATGTGAACATCTCGTCTCCTGAAGTAAACTTTCTATCGGTTGTGAACTGTATAGAGGTGGCTAATAAAAGACGCAACAGAAGGTGCAACCTCGACTATGGCATTTATGATATGATCCACAACTGAAGGTGCAACATCGGGATTCACATCAAAGGGAAGATCCATAGTTTGAGGTATAATGTCGTGTTTCAAATCAACAAGGTAATCAAAAGGAGCATCCATATTTAAAAACTACAATCAATTTTAGAAAAACTAGTCTGTTTCTGCAAAAACAATGCCCAAATTCTATATTCTGAACTGAGAATTAGAATATTTCAGATTGTAGAATTCAAACGGTGCTAGTGCAGAGTTGGATAATGTGAATAAAATGAATACTCTTAGAAAACGAATGAGGTAGGTTTGATATTAGTGAAGAGGATGTGATTCTAGAAAACATGTTCATGCATATATATACTACTCCCTCTTTATTTTACTCAAGTCGTTTTGAAATATATATATATATATATATATATATATATATATATATATATATATATGCGAGTGTGTGTGTTTTTATTATAAGTAGTTTTATAATATCAATGCATCATTCCTTCAAAAAAACAAAATATCAATGTATCATTATAATTATTTTTCTATTATATCAATTATTATTTATTACTCTATCTTCTTTCTACTCTTTTATCTCTTTCGCTTATATGGTTGTTCATAGCTCAATATGGTTTTTTTTTTTTTTTTGAATAAATAGCTCAATATGGATGATATCTCAATCTCCTTTGTTTTTTTCTTTTTTAGGTAAGGCTCCCATGTGACCCAACAATGTGGTAATATCAAATAAAAGTTTATTTATTAAAAAAAATCAAATAAAAGTTTATTATTTTATGACATTGTCTGAGTTTTATACTCTATTAATCGAATTGAGAAGCTAAAGCATAAGCTTGAACAATTTTCTTTATAATAGGTTCGGATAAGAAATTGATCCGTACAATTTGAGACTATTTGATATTTGGTTTATATAATACTTTTCATTCCGTATCGGTGTTTATAATGGTTTCAATATTAAGTGTGTTTGGATGGAGAGTTTGGAAGGGGAAGAGAGAGGAGAATTTACTTTTCATTTTTAAATTACAAATACGGTGAACTGTTTTTTTTTTAAATTAACATATTAACATGATAAACGATCATATAATACTTCAATCACACTTAATTTATTTCAAAAAAACATGTTATATAGTTTGTAATTTAAAAAAGAAAAATAAACTCATTTCTCACTTCCCCTCCTAATCCCTCAGCCCAAAGACACCGTTAAGGTATCCTTTTCTATATTTTTGATAATTGAGATTTTAGTCATTTATTTTTACAACCAAGATTTTAGTCTATAATATTTATTTATACATTAAAATGAAAGGATATTTTACTAGCTTACTTAATGAAATATATTTTTTACGAGAAGAAACTTTATTTTACTACAAAATATTTAATGCATTTAACTAAAAATCAGGTGTTCAAGTAGGAAAATTAAACCCCTAAAAATAAGAGGAAAAAAGAAATGAGAACAAGCATCCAATTAACGGTTACATTAAGTCCACAAGCTTATCTAAAGGGTCTTTGCCCCTATAAATAAACCAAATTCATCTCTAAGGCATAGACCAATACTACACAATTTAGTTGGACAGAAAAAGAAACATCTATGTAACTATGTTACACTTCACAAAACCCACCATCGATCGAACCATCTATCCCTTGATTCATGAACATGTTTGTCACGATGTTTTTTTGTTAGAGTGTTTGATCACAATGTTGATCCATGTTCATATGAACATGAAACCATTCACACAACATATTTCCCACGATAGAAAATAGGGAAGGGCTCTCATTATCAAAATTCCATGAACTATTGTTGCAATCGATTAAACTTGAAACTTCATTGGGGTCATATGGCTTACCAAATGAATGTAGGAAAAAACAATCAAATACTTGGTAATTGAAGATTAATATTCAAAAAAAATGACGAGGGAAAGCCAAAAATGAATTTATAAAGACGAAAAATTGATGCCTACCTACAATATACTCCCTCCATGCCTAATTATATTAAAATTGATGCCTAATGATAAATATGAACACCCTTTATTTTTCTACACTCATTCAACACATCATTTTTTTCTTTTAAAAAAGGTAAATTTAACGCATCATTTTCTCTCCATCTCTCTCTCATCTTATCACATCACCAGACTATCACATATATTACCACGGAAAAATTCTATGATCATGATTTACATATTACATTTGAATGAACCACCGAACAGAAAATTTTCTTGTCCTTATAGATTGCTTTAATCTTTGAAACATTTTGCTTTTATGGTCTACCATCAAAATCTACTTTGTTAATTATACATTCAAAATTTATTTTGATTCTAATAATCAATTTTATTTAAATCTGACAAACAAAAGCAATTACCTCTCTCTATGTCTCTCTCTCTCTCTCTCTCTGCGCATATCGAGTTAAGATCCACTTTATTTATCAAAATTAATAAAGGATGTTATTTAGAGTGACAAACTAAAAAATAAAATATAGAGGAGATCCTACCTAAATTGAGAGGATCCAAACATTTTTTTAGGCAAAGGAAAAAAACAGAAAAGATACAGAGACTGGGGGAACATTAGACCTGACCCAGATGGGAACATTAGACCTGACCCAGATAAGAGGAGATCCTACCTAAATTGAGAGGATCCAAACATTTTTTTAGGCAAAGGAAAAAAACAGAAAAGATACAGAGACTGGGTGAACATTAGACCTGACCCAGATAAAACCCAATAAGAGGATACAACGTGATACATCAAATCTAATGGATCAACCCTAATCAATCTAACAAAAATTCACAAATCACAGCGCAATCCAGCAAACCCGCTTACGGAGGCGAAACCAGATTACAAAAACAAATGAAAAGTGAACATTGTAAAGAACAATTAGGGTTTAAATTCGACGAGTTGACCGCCAACACGATAACAAAATCCAAGTGCCAACAGCTCATTGACAGTAGCAACAAGCATACAAGCTCTTTTGAGCATGAACCAGAGTGTAGGCAGACAAGACATTTTGAAACATGTAGATCTCAACAGATCTGAAAACATCAGAAAATCAAAGAAAGTTAAGCCACCAAACACAACAGGTTTCAAACAGACGCGTAAAGACTCAGATCGAGGGATGCGTCCAATACGTTAGTAATCATGCCCTTACGGGTTAACAGAAACAAACCCTTTCGGGTTTTAGAATCAAAAACCACAACAAAAGAGGCATAAATCTTCAATCACCCAACAAATCTCTGATCATACAGAAGCAAAACCACAAACCAAACTGCCAGAACCCAAGAGAACAAACATCATGCCAACGAAGCCAGCAACACGAGAACACCACCAGCGACCCAACCACCAGAACGACGCCAACGACACACCAACTTCACCGCTGCCACCAACAATAGTAGATTAGTGACAGAGCCAAGTATGTACAACCAAAATGAACAGATCTCCCGCCGACTAAAGATCTGCAACATGAAAACTGAAAAATGCACAGTTCCACTACCCACCACCAAGAATAACAACCCAACTGAACGAAGAAGACGGCGGCGCACAAAAGCAAGGCGACGACGACAACAGGGGAGTTGAGGAGATCTTCGATGGAGAACGGTAGAGACAACCCCAAAAGGAAGAACGACGGCACATAGGAGGAGCCTCGACGCCACCAAACCGCAATCTTCCGACGAGCCACAAAACCATGAAAAGAAAGACCGGAATATGCGAATACAGTCTGATTTATCCACATGTTGAAGAGGGCGCCGGAGGAAGGAGGAAGCGGCGATGGTGCGGAGAAGAGCTCTCATCGCACCACCAAGCTTGGATCTACATCTTCAGGGAGGTAGTTTGGATTTGAAAGGGAGGAGAAATGTAATGTATGTGAAGTTTGTAGAGGGAGGAGAGAGCAAACAGACTTTCAAAAGGGAAAAACATAGATCCAAGAGGATCCTAACATGTATACACTCTCAAGGGGTGTACAAAACTCTTTATACTTATAATTAGGGACAAGAAATCTGCATTTCTTTATATTGTTTTGTTTGAGATCTTGAAGTGTGTTACTTTCAGTGTCTCATGTTTGATTCTCTCTAATGCTAATTTCAGAAGGTTAGTTTAACTTTTGACAAAAAATAGTTTCTTGAAAAAATGGATTTCAATACTCCAGAAAACCGTAGGGTGTCCCCCATCATTGAGGGCTTTAGGTTAATGTTCTAGAGAATAGTATTGGCACCAACCATGAGACTAAGGTAACATTTTATAATGACCTAGCTTCACCGCTCTGAAAAAGCACTCATCACACCACCACAGGAGAAAAGTGGTCCTTGTTACTAATCAGCACCAGAACGACAATATACTATTGCAACACATGACATTTGTGAGGGAATTGGTATGACCAAAACGTGAAACAACAAGCAAGGCAAGAAGACATGATTAACAGGGTTGTCTCTATAAAATTTGAGGTCCGACTCTCATAGTAAAAATAGGCCCTTAATAAAATAAAAACACAATTTTTTTAAAGAGTAATTATTTGTTTAAATTGAAATGAAGATTCGTAAAAATAAAAATAGTCATCAATTTAACTAACATAGAAAAGATAAATATTCTAATCGATAATGTAAAAATACAAGTTCAAGCGAAATTTTTTATCAACCTTCTAAGTTGTTATTTTCTTTAGTTTGTATAGAGGAAAAAAAAGATTATAATATTTATTGTTAGAGTTTTGCTATTTTATACGACATGTACCGGCTAAAAAAGGTTATATCTTAGAGAGAAGTCACACGCCATCAATTTTAATAATAGAAAAAAAGTTATAATAATAAGAAATATTTTTAATATTCGGTAATTCTTGAGAATGGATTCTCTCAAATGTCTTTTTCTCAATTTTTCTTAATTGTTACATCACACACCATCTTTACTTTCCGGTCATCACTTACGCCATCTTTGATGGCTTATGCCTACTTGACAATGTCAAAAAAACAAGAATACTTGTCTAAATCATTCCTTTTATTTAGCTGGTATATCATATAGTTTTTGAATAATTATCAATTTTAATGACCATTTTTATCCCGGCCACCTTGATCATATCAAATCATTTTTGTTATGGTGACAACATCAATGTTAAATCTTTGCAAAAAAAAAAAACATCATTGTTAACTCTAGTAGACGGATTTAGTGTTAGAACAAGTCAATTTCATATTAAACTAATCACAAACTATACAATAATTCACTTAATCAACAAAGGTTCGTATATATTAAAAAAAAATGACAACTAATAATAATAATAATAGTAATAATAACAATAATCTTGTTATATATAGAGAATGTGGCTCATAATTAAAAACATATTAAGTTTGAAACAAATTATACTGAAAGAAAAGTTAGTTTCAATTGGTGATGGAAAACTTGTGCAATTTTGGTGATTTCAGTTTCAATATAGTTGAAGATAAACTTAGTTCATCCAATGATATTTCTTGGGAAAGCAAGAAATTTAGTGAAATGAAAAATGTTCAATTTTCTGTAGAAGATGATCTAGGAGACTATAATGGAATTGAGTCTCTTTGCTCTAATTTTGGTCTCTTTCAAGATGATCCATCAGAAGTAGATGATTTCCTAAAGTATCATCACCAAGAACAAGGATCATATCAAGATTATGAAACTTTTGATAACCTACACTTTGACATGGTTCATTTTGATGAACAACAATGTCCAGCAAAAGACCCTCCACTTTGTGACACAAAAAAGGATCAACAGTTCTACCAAACTCCACCAATTGAGATATTGAAGAATTATGGCAAAGGATTCAAGAGGATATCACCTGATGAAGGAAAAATCCATCATCCTGTTAATGATTATGGTGTAGTCACAGATAATGAAAATGAGAGTAAGTTGTCAACTGAAGATATCATGAAGATAGCTGGAACAAGGTTCATACAATCATCATCTTTGTCGGAATCTGCATCAGGTTTGATTCTTAATCACCCTTTTGGTTTATCTTTCTCTGGTTTATCTGATGAAGAGAAAGAAGATGTTTCGCTTGCTGAATCACTCTTAGCTTGTGCCGAGAAAGTTGGATACCAACAATATGAACGCGCTAGAAAATTGTTATTACAAATCGAGTCTTTATCTTCGAAGACAGGTAACCCAGTTAAGCGCGTGGTTCATTATTTTGCCGAAGCTCTTCGACAAAGAATCGACAAAGAAACAGGAAGAGTTTCTGTTTCGACAAACAATATGCAAAAGATGGGACCTTTATTTGATCCTCATGAGGTAACCAAGGATCTAAATCCAGCCCTTGTCGCGTTTTTTGAAGATCTTCCATTTTGTAAAATTTCAATGTTCACATGTGTACAAACTTTAATAGAAAATGTAACTGATGCAAAGAAGATTCATGTTATTGATCTCGAAATCCGAAAAGGGTTACAATGGACAATCCTAATGCAAGCACTTCAATCGAGAAACCAATGTCCACTCGAGCTTCTAAAGATAACAACTATTGTCACCGGAAACACATGCACTTCAAAGCTTATAGTTGAAGACACCGGTAAAAGATTGGAGGAATTTGCGAGATATTTGAACATACCTTTCTTATTTGATACAATTATTGTATCTGATTTATTACATCTAAGAGAAGATCTTTTCAAGATTGATTCTGAGGAAACCGTTGTGGTTTACTCTCATTTTGCACTTCAAAGCAAGATTCAACAATCAGACCAACTTGAAACAATCATGAGAGTGGTTAGAACTCTAAATCCTATAGTAATGGTTGTCGCGGAGATTGAAGCTAATCACAATTCTAAATCTTTTGTGAACCGTTTCATCGAAGCACTTTTTTACTTCAGTGCATTTTTCGATTGTTTTGAGGATTGTATGAAAGGTGATGAGAAGAACAGGCTGAATTTAGAATCAAAGTATTTTAGTCATGGAATTAGGAATATTGTGGCTGAAGAAGGAGCTGAAAGAAAGAGTAGAAATGTGAAGATTGATGTGTGGAGAGCATTTTTCACTAGATTTGGAATGGTGGAGACAGAATTGAGTATGATGTCTTTGTATCAAGCAGAATTGGTGGCTAAAAGATTTCCTTGTGGAAATTCTTGCACATTTGATATGAATGGTCATTGTCTTCTTGTTGGATGGAAGGGAACACCAATTAACTCCGTTTCTGTTTGGAAATTCATATGATTATTGTTAAATGCAAGAGAAATTTTTTCTTGTTGGCTTAGGGTTCAATTCTTTGAGGGTAAAATGATGATTGGTGTTACTTTAATTAATAAAAAATTTGTCCTATTTATCGGGTAGTTCTTTTTATTTTATTGGGAAATGCTAACATTTGTTTTAGGAACACTTTTTTAGAATACCAAAAATAAAAATTAGGCTTAATTACTCTTTTGGTCCCTTAATTTATTTGTTGGTTTCGTTTTGGTCTCTTAACTATTAAAAGTTTCGTTTTGGTCCTTTAACTTATTTTTGGGTTTTCTTTTGGTCCCTTAACTATTAAAAGTTTTGTTTTGGTCCCTTAACTTATTTTTTGGTTTCGTTTTGGTCCCTTAACTTATTTTTTGGTTTCGTTTTAGTTCCTTAACTCTAATACATTCATCCTAACATAAAGGACCAATGTGGTTGACAGAGGAAGAGTTAAGGGACCAAAACGAAACCAAAAAATAAGTTAAGAGACCAAAACGAAACTTTTAATAGTTAAGGGACCAAAACAAAACCAAAAAGTAAGTTAAGGGACCAAAACGAAACTTTTAATAGTTAAGGGACCAAAACGAAACCAAAAAATAAGTTAAGGGACCAAAAGAGTAATTAAGCCTAAAAATTATGTATTGCAAATAGTGTAAATTTATTTCTTAAAATGTGGCAATTAATTTTTTTCTCATTAAATATTTGATATTTGATGAATCCTTAACATATGTGTCCTAAAGACACATTATAAGCTTCATCCAATTTTATTTAAGAAATGGTCGGAGGCCATCTGTTATTAACTCCTATCATTACCGTTTCCAACTTCAGAGATAGGTTTGTTTAAAGTGTGTTGCATGTATTTATTGTAAAGTATGTAAAAGTAATCTTTGAATTTTTTTTGTTGCTATAATAACACTCATTGTAGACCACTTTACTTTCTATCTTGATTTGGCTTCATTATACTTTGTAAATATGCGCTAATGTTTTTTAACTCGTGCTTTTTTATCAACAAGAATATGCTAATTAGGATTATTTTCAAAGAATTATTCTTCAAAATTCATAAATAGCGATGATATTTTAAAAAAAAGGCTTAAATAGGTTTTCAGTCCCTGCAAGTATACACAATTTGAGTTTTTGTCTTGAAGTTATTAATTCTTTCAAACAACAATCGCAAATATTAATCACTTGAGTTTTGGTCCCAAGGTTCATAATCACGCCAACATGGCTCTGATTAGCTAACAAACATGGCCATGGTGATTGGGAAAAATTGTCGTTGACTCATAATAAACTCATAGGAAAGGACAAAAGTGCCCTTAATGACTAAAAAAATCGAGAAAATACAAGTGTACCCTTCTACTTCTTTTTCCCCTCCTTGGACACCGCCGCAGTCAAGGTCCTTTCCTCACTGTTCCATTCTTGGTCCACCACTCACGCCACCGCTATCAATGTTAAGTTCCGGTGAGTCAACATCACTCCATCCCCGTGGTACCGGATGAGTAACGAATCAATGTCACGTCGGATTGTAAAACAACATCGTTCGTCGGAATCTCGTTCGAGCAGAAGGTGCAAAATCGAAACCAACACTATTCATCGTTCATGTGCAAAAAATGAATTTCGTAGGAGATTTGAGTTTTGGTGAATGTTCAAATTTTGTGTCATCCTTTAGTCTTTTTGGTTTGGGGTTTGGGCTTCGTCGTTGACGAATCCATACATTTTAAATAGTGGTGGCACCATATAAAAAATTTGTTACATTATATTTTTGGAAATATTGAATGATTTTTTTATTTTATTTTTAATATCAATAAAAATCTCTCTCACTATATATATTCCTACATTATAATATATCATGTCATGTCATTATGCACTTTTTTTTTTATGTTAAACGTGGATTGGATTTAGCTATTGGTTGATAGTGAACTTGTATAAACACATGTCATTATCTCTTCCTTTGCTTTCTCTACTTACATTTATTTATGGTGTAACTATGCCTTTTGTTTATATATTTCAACTTAAGTTAAATGATTTGATAAAGAACTTATCTTTGTGTTAAAATGAATTTTTTTTAAATTATTACTCAAGTGAACCTATGTTAAACAAGAATGATATTAAAATGGTCAAAATAATTTTAATCACCCTTCTTGTGTTCTCCAACACATTGAACCGTGAGCTTCCATGGCGAGACGATGATCAGGGATAGTTGAATTGGAGAAGTATGAAGAGTTGTGATTATGCCAAGACCACCAAATACATGTAACAAAGATGTGTGAGTTTTGTGCTTAACTATGAAACTTGAATACGAAGTGTGGGTGTGATACAATGTGGATACGCGAAATTTTTAAAATATAAGATACCATGCAGCTAACTTGTGTTAACAAACTTTTTATAATAAAACGTATATGCGCATAAAATACAAAGAAATATTCATTGATTATTGTTTATTAATAAATAGATTATAAAGATCACAATTTAAAAAAAATAATACTTGTGACTACAATAAAAAGTACATAGTTTTTGTGTGACTTGAAATAATCTATTTTTAGTTGTGTTAGGATATCAACAAAAATGTCATTAAAAGAACACAACAATTCTTTTAATGTTGACCGATATTTCATCTCATTACCATCATCCACAAAAAAAGATATATTGCAAGTCCGGTTTATCAAGGGACAACTTTACACCTTGAGTTGCATCATTGACATCTCCACTAAATTCTCATAACCGTGTCTCACTTTTGTTTTATGATACATATTAATGAAGTATCTTATCAATATATGTGTGTATTCATGAAGTATCTTATAAGTATTTGATAAAATATTTTTTTAAATTAAAAAAATTAATCTTGATACTTCTTTGATGCGTATTTGTGAGTATCTGTAGAGTTCAATACGAGTATGTCTTTATTTTTGAAGTATCGCGGGACTTCATAGGTCATTAGCATTTCACGTATATACTCCTACATTGTATAATAATTTTTTAAGGGATCATATAATATTTGTAATGCACTTAATAAATGGGAAGGGGTTAATAACGTTAGCCTTAAATAAAATAAGTCTTCGTAAGAACAATACATATTATATACAAGGTCAATAATATATTGAATCTCATTAAAATACCGACCGCAGTTGTCAAACATGTTAGGGCGAGAATAATCTTGAGATGAGTGATCTCATTGATAAGATATTTGTGTTGCATCTCTTTTAACAATTTGTACCCCAAATTAAACCAAGTTCAAAATGTTAAAATTCAGCCGGTAATGTCATCACTTACGCCATCTTTGCTGGCTTATGCGACCTCTTGACAATTTAAAAAAAAAAAAAACAAGAATACTTGTCTAAATCATACCTTTTTATTTTTCTCTTGTTATGTGATATTTTTTTGAATTATTATCAATTTTAGTAGTCACCTTGATCATATCGACCCATTATCATGATGGTGAGTACATCAATGTTAACACTTATTCTAAAAAAAACTTCAATGTTAACTCTACTAGACAGATCTAGTGTTAGAACTAGTATTTCACATTAAACTAAGCATAAACTATACCTTAATTTACTTAATCAACAAATGTTCATATATATTAAAATAAAACAAAGAATGACAGTGACTACTACTACTACTACTAATCTTATTAATCTTGTTATATATAGAATGAAGTACATAAGAACATAATTATTTTAAACCAATAAAACTAAAGAAAAATTTGTTTCAATCTGTGATGGAAAACTTGTTCAATTTTGATGAGTTCAGTTTCAATATAGTTGAGGATAAACTTAGTTCAACCAATGATACATTTTGGGAAACCAAAGGGCATAATGAAATGAAAAATGTTCAATTTTCTGTAGAAGAAGAAGATCTAGGAAACTATAATGGAATTGAGTCTCTTTGCTCTAATCTTGGTTTCTTTCAAGATAATCCATCACAAGAAGATGAGTTCCTAAAGTTTCATCACCAACAACAAGAGTCATATCAAGATTATGAAACTTTTGATAACCTACACTTTGACATGGTTCACTTTGATGAACAATGTCCTAAAAGAATTCTTCCACTTTGTGACACAAGAAAGGACAAACCATTCTACCAAACTCCTTTAGCACCAGTTGACATATTGAAGAATTATGGAAAAGGATTCAAGAGGCTATTACCTGATGATGAAGGAAAAATTCTTCATCCGGTTAATGACTTTGGTTTAGTTACAAATAATGAAAATGAGAGAAAGTTGTTGTCAACTATAGAGATCATAAAGATGGCTGGAACAAGGTTCATACAATCATCATCTTCGTCGGAATCTGCATCAGGTTTGATTCTTAATCACCCTTTTGGTTTTTCTTTCTCCGGTCTATCTGATGAAGAGAAAGAAGATGTTTCGCTTGCTGAATCACTCTTAGCTTGTGCTGAGAAAGTCGGATATCAACAATATGAACGCGCTAGAAAATTGTTATTACAAATCGAGTCTTTATCTTCGAAGACAGGTAACCCAGTTAAGCGCGTGGTTCATTATTTTGCCGAAGCTCTTCAACAAAGAATCGACAAAGAAACAGGAAGAGTTTCTGTTTCGACAAACAATATGCAAAAGATGGGACCTTTATTTGATCCTGAAGAGGATAGCAAGGATCTAACCCCAGCCCTTATTGCGCTTTACGAAGAACTTCCATTCAGTCAAGTTTCAATATTCACATGCGTACAAGCTTTATTAGAAAATGTAAATGATGCAAAGAAGATTCACGTTATTGATCTCGAAATTCGAAAAGGGTGTCAATGGACAATCCTAATGCAAGCACTTCAAACGAGAAACAAATGTCCACTCGAGCTTCTAAAGATAACAGCTATTGAGAGCGGAAACTCAGACACTTCGAAGCATATAGTTGAGGATACTGGTAAAAGATTGAAGGATTTTGCGCAAAGTTTGAACATACCTTTTTCGTTCGATATAGTTATTGTATCTGATTTGTTACATCTAAAGGAAGATCTTTTCAAGATAGATTCAGAAGAAACAGTCGCAGTTTATTCTCAATTTGCGCTTAGAAGCAAGATTCAACAATCAGACAAACTCGAAACAATCATGAGAGTGGTTAGAACCATAAATCCTATAGTAATGGTTGTCGCGGAGATTGAAGCTAACCACAATTCCAAATCTTTTGTGAACCGTTTCATCGAAGCACTTTTTTACTTTAGTGCATATTTTGATTGTTTTGAGAATTGTTTGAAAGGTGATGAGAAGAACAGATTTATTCTAGAGTCAATGTATTTTAGTCATGGTATTAGGAATATTGTGGCTGAAGAAGGAGCAGAAAGAAAGAGTAGGGATGTAAAGATTGATGTATGGAGAGCATTTTTCACAAGATTTGGAATGGTGGAAACAGAATTGAGTATGAAATCTTTGTATCAAGCTGAATTAGTGGCTAAAAGATTTCCTTGTGGGTGTTCTTGCACATTTGATATGAATGGTCATTGTCTTCTTATTGGATGGAAAGGAACACCAATTAACTCTGTTTCTGTTTGGAAATTCATTTGATTATTGTAAAATGCAAGAGATAGTGGTATTGATAATTGTATTAATATTTTCTCCCATATTTATGCTCTTATGGTCCACAATTCTTTTTGATAGGCCAAGAGAAAGGTTAGGTATCAGAAGGAGTCTGACTCTGAAGCATCCCAACTAGGTTGGCACCCATCAGAACCACCGCCTTCTACCGCCTTTTCCAATACGTAAATATATTCTACAATACAATACTTGTGTTGACTGCTATCTTGTTTTGGTTTCATTATACTACTTTAAATTTGCACTATTTATTTTTTCTTCTTTCTATCTCTTCTATCTTTAACTAAAATAAAATGCTAACTAAGATAATTTATCTATCAACGGATGAGTTAGTTCAGTCAATCTAGAGGCCTAAAACGAAACTTCAAATGAACCCTTTAAAACTTAACAGAAACTTCAAACGAGCCCTTTAAAACTTAACAATAACAAAGTTAGAAGTCTTTTAAACTTAACTATTATTGTTTACAATATTTAACAACTCACAAATAAATATTAATACAATTACATTATTGATTAGTTTTTTTTTTTAAAAAAAACTACTCAATAATGTAAGTGTAATAAAATTAGTAAAGGAAATTTATACTACCAGCACTAAAAAATTTTAATAAAACTAACAGTATCAGTTAAATCAAAAGTATAAAAGTTTGAGGCCAAAAAATATTTGAAGCCTAATAATTAGACAGAATTTCCTCATCTTCAATTTTGATTAACCCTTAATAATGTTGAATGAAAGAAGGAATAAGATAGTGTGTTTTAAAATAGAGATTGTAGATATTAAAAACATGAGAATTATGTTGTTTTTCAGAATGAGAGTTCATATAATAAAACGGATGGGTCTCAAATTTACAAATTGAAATTTTGGTTAGTTGATTAAATATGATACAAAAGTGTAAGTTAGCACAAATGTGGCTGTAGTTTAGTGGTTAGAATTCCACGTTGTGGCCGTGGAGACCTGGGCTCGAATCCCAGCAGCCACACTTTTTTTTTTATTTATCTTTTTCTGTTTTAAACTGTTTTTTTTATTTATCTTAAGAATTATTATTTTCCATAAATATAGTACCTATATTCCTACTCTAAATTTGTGACAAACATGATAAATTATAGTTTGTTTTTTTTTTGACAAATGATAAATTATAGTTGACGTTATATGATTATTTGTTTTAGTTCTATTTCTTGTACATTTTAATTAACGTGTTTAAGGTTTTTGTAGTTTTAAGGTTCATGCAGGAGTTTGATTATAAAAATAGGCATCAATCTTCTGGCACATGAACACAAAAAAGTGATTTGTACCATTTACCAAAGAATATTTTGTGAGATTCCTTGTTATCCACACAATGAAGAGCAAGAATAAAGATGGCAATAGGAGGAGATATTAATTCCTAGTGTTTTCTAATTGAATTTTGCATATATATATATATATGAGCTTTTGCCTTTGATCCATGGATTTGTTACCATAGTTTTAAAACTCGGCTCGGTCATCGACTCGGCAGGGGTACTGGGTCACTGGGTCAATGGTCGAACCACTGAGTCATTGGTCGAATCGCATGACTGAACCGGATCAACTCGGATGACTCGGTTAGATAACTCGGTCTTGAGATTAAATTTATATAACTATTTAACCGGATTAAATCGGATTTAATCGATGACTTGTTCACTTAAAAACTAAAAAAACTGACATGTAATATGTATTTTAATCTTTGTACAACTATATTTTGTTGATATGAAATATATTAAATTAATATAATATGTAGATTTTCTAAAAAAAAATGATGTGTTCTTTCCTCTTATAAAATTTAAATGTATTATATTTACATATATAATATATTTCAATTTGTAACAACGATTAGAAGTCGTTGTAGTGCTTAAGCTTCCAAACATTCGTTTTAATGTTCACGGTTCAATTCCTCTTGTCGCTAACTTTTTCATATTTCAGATTTTTCTACAAAAGTCCAAACTTGAAGCATTAATCGGTATTAAATGTATTAACCGAGTATTAATTAGTATTAATCCGCGCTTAATGACTTATTATGACAGAAATTGAAGAAAAAAAATTAATTAAAAGCAAAACGACATCGTTTTAGTTAAGTAAAAAGCAAAAAGGAAGAACCGGTCTGACCATCAACTCGGCCGAGTCACCGGGTTTTACCGATTTTGACCGGTTCTCGCCGAGTTAACTGCATGACCGATCCAAATGTTGGCTCGAACCGGTCTGGCCACCGGGTCCTAGTCCGGCCAGTCCGAGCCGAGTTTCAAAACTATGTTTGTTACAATTTCATCAAACTACACTCATTTTCAAGACAAGCAAAAGTTATATGGAGACAATTGATCATATGTTTGACAAAGTAAAATTATTATTTTTTTGGTGGTTGAAAGCAAAAAAATTGCTTTTAAAATATCAAGGTTAAATATATTTTTGGTCTCTATAAATATACCAACTTTTCGATTTAGTCCCGCTAAAATTTTCCTCCAACTTTTAGTCCCTCAAAAATTTTCCATCTTCACTTTTGGTCTCTCTTTCAAAGTAAACTCATATGTAGAATTCAAATTTTTGAATAAAATTTTGCACAAAAATTCATAATATTATAAGAATCTCTCCCAAAAAAATTTAGAATTTTTTTATCTAAACATGAATTTAATATGAATTTTTATATTTTTGACGGTTAAACATTCATATTTAATTTATGTTTTGTTAAAAAATTCTAATTTTTTGGGGGATTTTTTTTTTTTACAATATTCTACACATTTATGCATAATTTCATTAAAAAATACAAAAAAATTAACTTAAAAATAGGGACCAAAAGTAGTGATTGAAAATTTTATAGGGACCAAAAGTTGAAGAAATTTTTTAGAGGGACTAAAACGAAAAGTTTGTATATTTGTAGGGACCAAATACATATTTCACCCAAATATCAATAAGATGTGTTTGTCATATTGCAAGTATTCCCCTCCCTCTCCAACAAGTCGGCCTTAGTTTTCTCTCTAGGTTTTCTCTTTCGGTTTCTTCATTGAGGGGTGATTTTGGGTCAATTCTTGACCTGAAATCACCCTTCTTTATCTTTTTCTCTCTTTTTCAATCTAAATAAGTGATTCTCACATAGATCTAAGTTTTTTTCTTTGTGATTTCATCATCTGGTTGTTTCTTTGTGATTTCATCATCTAAGTGTGGTGGTTTGTTGTTCGTCGTCTTGTGTGGCGTTGTTTGCTTTCCCGTCTTCTTGCGGTGTTCATTTTATTCATATTGAAAGATCGATTATTCAATCAAAGATTTGAGCGTCAACGTTGCAGATCCGGATGTCATGGATATTCCAGTTACTTTAATTTTATATTATATTTTTGTAGGCATTATGTTGTTATATGCTATTAACTTGGATTTGTGAGTTTGTTTACAGATTCATTTTTTACGTTTTTAGCGGCATTGGATGATGCAATCTCTCGATTTAAATGAATGAATATAATTTTATTTTTGTAAAGAAAAATATCAATAAGGATATATGGAAATTTATTGAGATAAGTACATGTAAAATACAGTCTATGTAATATAGCACATAGCGCACTACACTGATCAATAATGGACATCTAGGAACAAAATGTCGACATACTATAGTCATAAAATAATCATCAAGTAGTTGAACCTTATTGCTAGTGCTGGATCTTAATTTTGAATGATATAAAAATATTTAACAAAGGTGCATGTTTTGTTCCTTGAGATGGTTGTTTTGTTCTGTCTTATGTAAATCTTCTTTGTTTTCTGATGGCATGAGATGTGGACAGAAAACCAAAAAGTATCCACATGCTGCAATTTGATTATACAATGTTGACAGCATGAAATTTATGCCATATCTCTCTTCTTTTTTAAACTATGTTTTTTATTTTATTTTTAGGGATTTTTAAAACTATGTTATCGATATGAGATAGTATATTTTTTGGAAATAGGATAGGGATTAGAAATTCACCTCTTTAAACGAATAAATGAGAATTCCAGAACTCGAATGTTGACCTTTGTTGTTTAAAAATATTAATTTCTTTTAATTGCAAATCTTATTTTAAAAAGATTATACAGTAGTAGTAAAAAAAAATACACCATGCTTAAATTATTAAGATGATTTCCATAAAACCAATGGAAAGTGTTGTAGAATGTTGCCATATCTCTTACCCCAATGGAAAATGTAGATAGATTGCACAACTTGGAAAAGACCACATATGACTGTTATAGCACAATGTCACCATTTCATTTTCAGTATTTATTTCCAACCTGAATCCTATACATCATGTTCATTGTCTTCACTATAAACATAGAATGCATCACTATTATTAATAGTTGGGTCTTGCTAACCATTGCCCTAATGTTAAGGAATCAAAAAAGGAAATAATTGTGAAATTTCATGTAAAAAAAATTGTTTTTTACTATTTCAATAAGTTGAATGCACAATTTCCAAAATAAAGTTACTACTTTAAGTTTTTTATCAAGTACCCTTAAATCAATGGTTAGCATTTTCCTTAATAGTTTTCTATGTCTTCTAGTGTTGCACTTGTCACATACACTTGATCATTTTTTTATCTCTTACACCAATTACCTCAATTTGCACCCACTAGTAGAAGGCCCCATCAACTCTAACCTCGAAACTCTAAACAAAAAATATCCTTACATTCCTATTATAAATCAGCATTGAATCTAGAATGTTAATAACCTTGAATTCAAAGGTGAGGACCAAGTACTTGTTGTGCAAGTTTATCATTTTTATTTTGTTGTTATAAATCTGGTTTCTACGTGCGTAACAACATAGATCTATCATAAAAGTCAGATTAGATTACATATTCATACAAGAATGGACAACAATCAAGAGGTGATAGTCGAAAAGGTATGTAAAATCTACGACAAACTCTCTAGATTAGGAAACCTTAATCCTTCAAACCAAGTCAATGACTTATTTACCCAACTTGTAACAACATGCTCCACCCCATGTCATGAATTTGATATTACTCAATTGTCCCAAGAAATCAAAGAAAAAATTGCTAAACTAATTACCCTTTGTGGAAAAGCTGAAGGATTACTTGAAAGTCATTACTCAACTCTCATAGGATCAAATGAAAACCCTCTAAACCACATAAAAATCTTCCCTTACTACAAAAATTACCTAAAACTCACACATTTAGAATTCACTATGCTCACCAAACACATCACTCAAGTTCCTTCAAAACTTGCCTTTATTGGCTCTGGCCCACTTCCTCTAACCTCAATCATGTTAGCAACCTATTACCTAACAAAAACATGTTTCCACAACTATGACATTGATTCATTGGCAAATTCAAAAGCTTATGATTTAATCTCAAAAGACAATGACTTGTCAAAAAGAATGCTTTTTCACACTAGTGATATTGTTGATGTGAAAAATGGACTTAAAGAGTTTAATGTTGTGTTTTTGGCTGCATTGGTTGGTATGGACAAAAAGGAGAAAGCAAAAGTGATTAATCACTTGGCAAAATACATGGCTCCTGGGGCTATTCTTGTTCTAAGGAGTGCACATGGTGCTAGAGCTTTTCTTTATCCTGTTGTTGATCCTTCTTGTGATCTTAAAGGTTTTGAAGTTTTGTCCATTTTTCATCCAACCGATGAGGTCATAAATTCGGTTATTGTTGCAAGAAAAGGATTGCTTGCTTGAAAAGCAAGTGTTATGAAGTTGAAGGTTTTAATCCTTTGAATCATGGGAATGTTATTGATGTGTTGAGCATTGATGACCAGGCTTAATTAATTTTATGAATAATGCATGTCATTTGTTTCAGATAGCATGATACCATCATGTTATGCTATGATTGTAGATCGATGATAAAGTGTAATTTCTCCTATCAGATTACATTGTCGTAATTAGTAATTGAAAACCGTTTTTATCATGTTATTATAATAGTTGGAAAGATTATTAATCTCTATTTGAGAACTTGGTTGACCATGGTTTATTTCTTCATTAGTTAACTAATTGCTGAATAATAATTGAAAAAGTGAAGAGTGATTTTTGGCACTACGTATATGGTCCATGGTTTATTTTTTTGTTTCTGGTTTAAAAATAAGATAATGAACCAAAAAATTTAAAATAAAATTAAATTGGAAAAAAAAACCGATTTATAAAATAGAAGACCAAAACTTCATTTTCATGAAATTAGGAAGACCGAAAATGTGTTTATAATTTTTTATTTTTTTTAAAGAATTATAAATATTACAGAAAGATTGATAAAAGTGAACCAAGTATTAACATACATCTTTGTTATCGTGTTAACATCAAAGAGTATATATATATATATATATATATATATATATATATATATATATATATATATATATATATATATATATATATGAGCACCGCTCTTTACCCAAACATTTTTTCTCATTCCCAAGTGAAATGACCAAAATGTCCCTGCGTGAGTTAACTCACGCTAGTGCAAATCTTAGCATGAGTTAACTCACGCTAGTGTAAAACCTGTGTAAATCTCTGCGTGAGTTAACTCATGCTGAGATTTGCATTAGCGTTAGTTAACTCATGTTGCGGGAGTTAACTCACGCAGGGGCATTTTGTCATTTTACTTGGGAATGAGAAAAAACGTTTGGGTAAAGACCAGTACTATATATATATATATATATATATATATAGGGGTTTGCTAATTTGAATCATGCTCTTCACCCAGTAAAATACACTCCCGCCCAGCTGAATTGACTAAAATGCCCCTGCGCAAGTTAAGTCACGCAGCGTGACTTAACTTGCGCGAGTTATATCTCCTGCACAGACACTGCGCAAGTTAACTAACACACGTGTTAAATTTGTGCGTGAGTTAACTTGCGCAGTGTCTGGCTTAAGTCACGTAGCGCATGTTAACCAACGCACAGTTTTACACGTGCGTTCGTTAACATGCGCAATAAATATTAATTTCTAATACAATTGATTTTTTTTATCTTTCTGAAAAGATTGTTGATGAACTGTTAAGCAAAACAAAACGATATTCATTAATTGTTCTAATATGATAAATAAGAAAATATTTATTGATCATTTCGTGAGCTTAATTCAACAGGGATATTACATATTATATGCAGGGTTCAGAGTCCGTACCTCGGACGCTGAACTTCTTCATATTTAAAATATGTAAACTCTAACCACTACAGATTACTTAACAAAAAAAAACCAAAAAAGAAGATAATATTTATTGATCTAAATTGTAACCGAAGTTAAACTAATTTTATTATTGCTAATGTAGTTTTTAAAAATATTTTCTAATTAGTTTTTTCTTTTACTTTTTTTAGGGGAGTTTTATTTTTGCGCAAGTTACATCTGCTGCACAGACACTGCGCAAGTTAACTAACGCACGTGTTAAATTTGTGCGTGAGTTAACTTGCGCAGTGTCTGGCTTAAGTCACGCAGCGTATGTTAACTAGCGCACACTTTTACACGTGCATGAGTTAACATGCGCAAGGGTAAAATCATCCTGCCTGCAGGGCGGGAGTGTATTTTGCTGGGGGGGAGAGCAGGATTCTGCTAATTTTGACCAACAAAAAAACATGAAGGTCCAAGTTAGCAAAAATGCACATTTTCATTTGGACAAAAAAACAATATCCACTAGTGTAAACCAATTTAAAGTAAGGGATAGTTTAATGAATATCCCTCAAGCTATTTTTATAAAATAAAAGTGGGTCTAAGTTAGTAAATTGGTGCACGTTAACAAATATGTTTTAATAAAATAATTACTAAGGTAACCCTCATGTTATTTGCAATAAAATGAAAATAGGTCTAAGTTAGTAAATTGGTGCAAGTTAACAAATATGTTTTACTGAAAATTACTAAAGTAACCCTCAAGCTATTAGTTTTAAATAATAAAGATGAAAGATGTTTTTGTCCAAATGAAAATGTGTACTTTTGCTAACTTGGACCTTCATATTTTTTGTTGGTCTAAATTAGCAAACCATATATGTATGTATAAGCATGGGTAAGAATGATTATATAATCCTTTTTAGAAGTGGCATATGAAAACGGTATACCTAGAATCTGAAATAGGTCAGCATGAACAAGAACTTACCCAATAAGTATATCAAGGAATAAGAATTATAGAATTATGTTAAGTCATACATTTAAAATATAAGTAAGTCATACATTTTGTTATCCACGCTAGTGGGAAGGGACACTTTACGCAAGGATGGCCCGCACAACGACGAGATAAAAATGTGATTAACTCGTGTCTTCCGTTACCCACGTCAGTGGGATACGGAAGTTTCACGCCAGTGGGACAGGACACTTTTCGTAAGGATGGATCGCACGACGATAAGAGAAGTCTGATGTTAGCCTCAAATAGGATGGGATGGGACACCACCGTTGCCACCATGCCGACACTTTCCCATGCTATGTCCTCAGGCAGCGACCTATACACCGGAGTACGAACTTGAACCGGTTGTTTCAAAACAGTTTACGACTTCAGCCTCTCCTTTGTCTTCAACCCTATGTACTCTCCCTCCCCCTTGTTGCTACCACCAGCATCCCATCCATTCACCATCTTCTTCGCTCCCCCTTACCACTCCCTCTCCCCTCATCATCCTTCCCCTTCGCCACCACGAACCATACCTACTTCTTCTTAATCACATTCTTCTTTTTCCCCTTCCTTCCTACCTGCACATCCACACTCTCCACCCTCGCCGTATTTTCTTCCCCATCTCTCCCCGTCCTCTCCGGTTTTTTCCCATCTCTCACGGACTCCAATTCTTTTCCCCTCCTCCGATTTTTTTCTCCCTCAACCCGACCCCGAACCATCTTCATATCCTTCACCTCCTCCCCGACAACTTCCTCCCCATGATTGGAGTGTCAATCAGCCTGTGCAAACCTGTCGAAACGTGCCTCACGTGTCCATATCCGAAATTGACCTATCCAAATATTGTTCAGTGCCTTTTCAAGTTTGTCAATATTCCTTACATTTGTAAAAGGGGGTTTTCTGGCTTGGTTTTCCCTTTTTATAGACTATAAGGGTAGGTTTGGAACTGTAGAAACAATAAGGAAATAAAGATTATTGAAAAATGGGCTTCCCTTACATGGTTGCATTGTCAGAGTGGAAAGAAAGATAATTTCGACGGGGCCCACATGCTAAAACTTTCCGCTCAAATCAGCGAAGAAAGCTTGGCATGGGTTTCAAAATTGTAAAATTACCATACTGCCATTATTTGAATAAAATATTCCAATGGCATGTGCTTTTTTCTCACATGTGACTTTGGTTCATGCATTCAACATTTATCACTATTATACATATATATGCTACTGTGAATTTATTATTTGATTTTTTTATTAATATATATTACTTTATGTAATACAATATCAATTTTCAATGTAAGGTTATTTACGTCATTTTAATAAACATAGATCTATCTTTCCTTAATCTTTTTTTCCTCTTTCTACATACTTTAAGAGAGTGTTCTACATATTTCAAGAGAGAGATCTACACACTTCTATCAACTACATGATATTTCTTCATACTACCAATCTAGTTCTCATGACTCTAGAACTTTCTATGGGCTACACTACTTATTAGCTAATTGGACCAATATTTGGTTAGTCCAATGGACCAAATCAAATTTATTATCCAACACCTCCCCCTAAACTTGATTTGTCATCCTTTAACCTGATAGCCGCCAAGTCTTCTTTTTCTTCTTACCGTGTGTTTGGGTATCCTCTCCCACGTCCTCTTGTTGAAATCTCTTCTTTCTCGTAACTACTTCCGGTAAAAGTTGAACCACGAGCACCGTAGCCACGTCCAAATTGTCCTCGTCCTCAACCTCTACCTTGACTTTGTTGGCTCCTCTCATTTCTTTGACCTTCATCTTTCTCTTTTAGTTGCATCTTGAAGAGTTTCTCGGTGATCTCTTTCTTCTTCTTTTGCTTCTCCTCATAAGCTTGCAAAGATCAATGAAGTTGATCTATTGTCATAGTCTCTAAATCTTTGGTTTCCTCAATTGTCACAACAATATGCTTAAATTTGGGATCTAATGATCGGAGTATCTTATCCATAATTCTCACATATTCTAACTCGTCACTGTTTCTTTTTAATTGATCTGAGATATAGAGATAAATCTAGAAAAATATTATGTAGATTCTGACTCTTTCATATGCAATGATTCAAACTCGCCTCTTAAAGATTTGAGACGTACCTTCTTTACTTTGTCTTCTCATTGGCAAGAGGTTTGAAGCTTCTCCCATGCCTCCTTAAGGGATGTTGCATTTGAGATTTTTTCGAACTCATCTTCATCCAATGCTTGGTAGATAAGGAAGAGAGCTTTTTTTCTCTCTCCTCTTTCTTGAATCCTTCAAAGTGTCTCTTTGTGCTTTAGTTAAGGAAACCTCAGCTTATGATTTCTTATAGCCTTTTTCTACAACCTCGTAAACATCATGTGCTCCAAGAAGAACCATCATTTTGATGCACCAATTATCATAGATATTCCCTTTGAGGAGTGGAACTTGGAAGGATGCCGCTCCATTGACTGTCATAACTATGGACCAATTTTTCTCAGAACCTAAGCTTTGATACCGCTTTGTTGAAAAGGAGAAGGTTATAGTGATAATTTGTGAGAATTTAGGAGGAGAGACTGTTTGAAGGAAGAACAATTTTATTACTTATAGAGCATACTTTGGTTCTAGTTTTATTACTTGGTTTACAAATGATAAGCCCTCCCCTTTTTATAGACTATAATTTCAAAGGAGAGTTCTAGACACATCCAATGATAACTTTTTACATACTTTAAGAGAGTGTTCTACACATTTCAAAAGAGAGTTCTACACACTTCTCTCAACTACATAATATTTCTTCATACTACCAATTTAGTTCTACATAACTTAGAACTTTCTATGGACTACACCACTTATTAGATAATTGGGTCTAACACTTGATTAGTCCAATAAAATCATATTTATTACCCAAGAGAGTTTGATTTAGATGAGGAAGAACCAGTAAAATTACTTTTTATGTCGGCGCTAGTCACTTATGGAATCCGGCTTGCTTTTTTATCACCACATAATGAATAAACAATGATAAGTGTAATTTTTTCCTATCCTGTATTTTTTACTGAAAGATAGATTATAATACACCTCCTTTACACCACATAAGAAACGAGAGACAAGGGTTCTTTTTTTTTTTTTAAGATTATTGTGTGTTCTCTTGACAACCATTTCAGTCTTATTATCATTAAACATAAAAAATAAATAAAAATTAAAACTTAAAAGATTAGTTTTCAAATTTTCATTTTTTAGTTTTCAAACGCATAATAATGCACACGCAAGAAGATAATATACAAAATGAGATGATATATATAGTCAAGAAGTATCATATTTAGTGTCACTAATTAAGGGACAACCTCACTCAATCTAAAGAAGAAATACAAATATTTCTAAATGTGTAGCAAAAAGTAAAATTATTTTCTATAAAGATACTTTGTGTAGTGATCATGGAGACAGTGTTAGTGAATTACTTGCCTGCCCGAAGTGCATAGCAGATAGGATGGGAATATTTTTGACTTAAATCAATTTTTGGCCCTCTAACTTTTAAAAACTTACAACTTTGGTCCCATAACAAATAAAATAACAAATTTTCCCCTTATCTTTACAAAATGTTGTAATTTTTTCCTTTTATATTTAAAAAATAGCAATTTTAACCCACTATCTTTAAAAAATAACAATTTTGGCCCCTTATGTTCAAACATGTGCCATCTTCTCAGCAAGTTTGGCCCTTTATCTTTATGTTTGTGGGCCAAAATTGATACTCAAGTCTTTAAAAGTTGGAGGGCCAAAAATGTTTTTAAGTTTTATTTTTATTTTTATAATAGTATGTTAATAGTTAGAGGGTAACAATTTTTTGTACTCGTGTATTTGCAAAAATGTCTTTTGTTTTATACATTTGTACAAAAAGAAAAAAAAAAGAAAATACAAAATAATTGATGAAAACAAATAGGAGACCGAATAAATAATTGATGGTGTTGATATTCCTCATATAACGTAAAGAAAAAATATAAAAGTTGTAAGTAATGTAACTTAAAGGATATCCGTTGTAATTTAACCTAAATATTTTATAACATTGCAAATTATTCGATTACTTGTAAAAAAAAGAGTTGTTATTTGATCGATGATAGATACATAATACATAGATGTAAGAGGAGTTAAACTTTACAGTTACTTTGTATTTATAACATATATAATATATTTATTCTCACATGAAGAATGAGAAAGATATGTATTCTTTACAAGATTTATTAGTGGTTCGTGCATGTAGTTGGTGATGTTGTTAGTGATTGAAATGAATGATTTTTAAAGTCATATTTAATAGATATAAAATGAGGGAGAGATATATTTCTTGCTAGATATATTAGTGGTTTGTGCATGAAGTTGGTAGTGTTAGTTTATGATTGGAATGCATGACTCTAAGAGTCATTTTAATTGATCATGAGAATGGGAAAAAATGAATTTTGTGTCATTTATCTAATATTCAAAAATATGTTTTTAATTTAAAATTTAGGATATATTAACTTCGTTTTATCTTTTCTTTATTTAATAATAAAACAGTTTAGAAGTCATAGTTCAACTGCTAAATGTCGAAATTGCAAGGTTAGACGTCATGACCTGGGTTCGAACCCAAAACCTCACAGTTATGTGAGTTTAATTTTAGTGGATTACCACTTCATTTAAGAAAAAAAAAACTTGGATTCCCGAAGGTTCAATTGCTTTACAACTCTTTGACTCTTCCATGCCCTACATACACTAGTCACTACTTAGACAAGGTTCAATGTTAACAATTTAGACAAAGATTAAAAGCAACAAGCAGGAAAATACTAACTAATCTAGTTGATTAAGAAAATCAAGTTTTCATATGGAGCAAAGTCATGACGGATGACACTGGGTATCCTATGGGTAGGGTACTATAGTCCCTTCCTCATACCCGCGTTTGTAAAAATTACACGTACCCGAGCCCATACCCTCGTGGGTAAAAACTTTAGGACCTATCCCCGTATCCTATGGGTACCTAAGTGCCCATACCCGTACCCATTACCCGCACTTTAACTATGAAAGACAATAAAAACATCAAAATTGAAATAAAATTATGGTCAATTTTTTTTAATTCAACTCATAAAATAATATGAAACGTAGAATTTAGCCGTATAAAAATTATTTAAAATATCCCTAAAAAATTGTACACAAGCGGGAAGGAGCGGTTACTGTATTATGTAGTTTTTAGGTTTATGTTTAGACTTAAATAACTAAATAAATAAATTAATTATACACCAAAAATAAATAAATTACTTATCATATTGTATACATATGTATGTGCGGGTTGCGGGGCTGGGTAGTATAGTACCCTTATCTGTACCGATACCCATTTAAATTTGCGTGTAATTACCCAGACTCATGCCCATACCCATGAAAGCGGGGTTTTACCCTACCCATTGCGGATATTTTTAGCAGGTATCCATGGAGCTTGGGTCTAATTGTCATCCCTACATGTTAACTAAGATTCAAAGCAACAAGCAGGAAAATACTATCTAACATAATACATCTCTTAGCTTCCTCTTGTTGTCGTCAGCCAAAAGATGCAGAGAGCATATGTTTAAACCAAAAAATAAGTAGCGAATCAGTTGCATCACAATCAGCTGATGCAAAATCGACTAACTGAAGGTGAGAAAAATACAAGAAGGAGGAGGGGTTGAATTGTGTTTTCTTCTTCTCTCTTTTTGATGATAGATTCTGTTTTCCAAATCAGAGTCTGAAGAAGTTCAGGTTCTGATAAGAGTTCAGAGTCTTGTGCAGCGGAATAAAGTAAAGAGATAAGGGAAAACAAAGAACACAAGCAATTATACAGGTTCCTTCCACAAACCGGAAGTAGTCTTGTCCCCCTTGTACTTCCAAGGAGAGTTCATTAAAATGTAATTTTAGATTACAAGCTCAAGCACACAAGCAAGAGACTTCAAATGCTCAAGCATAACTGCAAGAGACTTCTATTGCTCAATGACACAACCAAGAGACTTATATTGCTCAAGCACTACTACAAGAGACTTCTAACACAATTTACAGAAAATTGAATAAGAGTTTGAACACTTGATATACAATCAGTGGTGTTCACAAATACAAACAAATAAGAGACTCTGTTTTCTGTTACACTTAGAAATTCTAGGATATTGAAGTTTGTAAGAATTTCCTAAGTTGTTGATGTGTTTGGCTTGACAATACGACTTAGCTCAGGGAGTTGATGACAGTCAGTCATTCGCTATTTTTAGTGTTATTTTCATGATATTTTGAGTTCACAAGCAAGCTTAAGCAGCAAGAAAAGAAAGAAAAACTAAGGAGACTGAAAAAGGGTAATCGTGTCACGATTTGGAGCTTTCAGGAAACATGCATTCGACATTGGTGAAAACGTGTCACGATGGCAAAAAGTGACACTATTATGGAAACCCTAATTTTGGTGGTTTGTTACACAAGGCAGAATCGTGTCACGATTTACTTAAATCGTGCCATGATTTTAGGAGCAGTTGGTGCCTCTCTAAGTTGAAGACTATTCTGAAAACAAGAGTTACGAATTGGAGAGAGCAAAGTGCGATTTTGAGACCTAAAGACGGCTAGGAGGGCGAATTCTTCAACCTTCTATCAGTTCATGTATGTTTTGATTCCATTATTGATTATGATATTTGTAAACTTGATTATGAGTAGCTAAATCTCTTAGAGATTAGGTCTGAGATGATTCTTTGTAACCCTAATTGAACCATGTTGCTGTGAAACTCTATTTATTGTGAATGACAAACTAGTTTTTATTCAATTCAATTGTTCTTAATGCTTTTTATATCCTGATCAAATATAAAAATGATTTTGTGAGAATGAATGACTATTGACCCTAGCTTTCAACTTAGACAGAATTGAGTTGTTCTAATAAACATGGTTAGTCTAGGAATGGATAATCGTTTATTAGTAATAATAGGTTAACGTTCATAAAACCTTCAAAGATTATTAGACCACCTAAGGAATTAGGGGTTGTAGTTTGAGAAGAGGGTCCTGACTCAAGGGATTGATTAGGGCTATTTTGTTAACTATCGTGGGACTAGAAAATCATTCATAAGAATAGGTGCAGAATACCAATTAGGGGAACTTAGATGATTCGAAAGACCTGATCTCATCTCTCTTCATATTTTCTAACCAAATCTATATTTTCTAACTGAATCTATATTTGCTAACGGAATCTATATTTTCTAACCGAATCTATATTTTCCGACTGAATCTATATTTTCTAACAGAATCTTTATTTTATGTTATTTAATTTTATGCAATCAAATCAAATCTACTGCCTAGGGCAAACAAAATATTTTATACATCCTAAATATTTACTTTATTTCTAAATTGAGATTAACACAGTCCTCGTGGATACAAACTTATTTTATTACTTCGATAGCTTTTGGTACACTTGCCAAAATTCTATCAGGTTTATTTCAAAATGTGCGTAAGAGTTTATTTGTTTTGTGTTACCAATTCTTCAAGTCTTCATTCCTTTATATAGAGGTTTGAGAAAGACGTTGAGAGATGCCAACACATCACAGAGTCATCTAGAAGCTTGATCTGACATTGTTGATCTGTTGTTTGATATGGTAATCGTTCTTAAGAAACAATTTTGAATTTCATTCCTCTTGGAGCGAAAATACCAATAGACATAGCTGCCAATAGTACAAGTAGTGGAGTAGTGGAGAAGGTGATCGTACAAGTACTCTGTCCTTTTCTACGCTCTTTATCAAAAAGCGTCGCATGCTTAAGTTGATTTAAAATAGCCGTTACTTCATATGAATATTCCTTCTGCAACAAAATGCCTCTAGAAAATCATCAAATTAAAATCTTGAATTTGCAGTCTTCAGACTCTCTTTAGAATCTAAAATCTAAAATCTTGAGCTTCAAACTCTCTTAAGCTCCTTCAGACTCTCTTCGTTCTTCAGAACGTGTAGATATGCGCTTCTCGAGACAACTTCTTCAGACTCTCTAAGTCTTCAGAACCTCTTGATTTGCACTTCTTCGAAACAGCTTCTTAAGACTCTCTAAGTCTTCAGAACCTCTCGAAACAGCTTCTGATGATTCTTCAGACTCTCTAAGTCTTCAGAACCTCATGTTTTCACTTGCAACAAGCTTCTTATAGATTTTGCTCTTCATTTGTTCTTTCAGAATGTCTTCTAAGATTAAAATCTTTGACTAAGATCATGCACACTTGAACAAATATTAGCATATCCAATTGACAATTTTTAATACCTTGTTATCATCAAAACTAAAAGTGGTATTGTTAAACATCCTTTGTTCCAACACTAACAACTAAATCGGGTGTCGGATGACAATTGAGCATGCATGACTACACAGTCAAAAAAAAGGATTTGGATCATGTTAAACAACAATCAAATTATTGTTGTTTAAATATGCCTTAGACTATTATTGTTGTGAAACAACAATCAAATTATTGTTGTTTCACCTTGAAATCATTTTTATTGAGGTAAAATGTGTCAATTTAAATAATGATTTTGAGGAGAATAGTACACCAGATTATATAATGATTTTGTTGAATTGACATTGTGTTTTTGTTAATTTAAATGACCATATTTATTATATAATTTTGTGAAAATAAGATAAAAAGAAGAAAAGGATTTTCAAAAAACAAAATTAAAGAGTTTCTTTAGCAAAATCATAATAAAATAAGCTTGAATATTAAAAAAAAAATTAAAATCTTAATTTAATAGAAATTTAAATAATGATCTAAAATGGAAAATAAATATAGTTTGATATATATATATATATATACACACACACACACACACACACACACTAAAACCCGCTTTGGTAAATATACATCTAAAATAAATTTCAATTTAAACTATCCAAACGACATAAATCACTAAAAAAAAACCATTTTTATGTTTTTGCAGCCAAACATGAATTAATTTCAATCAACTCACTTTTAACCAAAATCAATTTTAGCCACCACAGAAACCAAACATATACTACATCACTAGGTATATTTGTTCCAATTTTGTAGTAATATATTCATAATCATGCTGATCAAAATTACATTCCATCCACTACCATGTAGAAATAAATACAATAAACTAAAAACCCATAGGTTAATTTAGCAAAACAAAGTAACAAAAATACAAACAAATACATATACATACATTGACAAATAACTCTTCATCAAGAGTTTGTACCCTTTACCAACTAATTAATATTTTCCTATATAATCCAAGCCAAATCCCAATGCCCAAAACTTGACTTTAGTGCATATAATTTACAAACATTTACCATATTAATATGGAATCAAATTAGCAATTGAAAGACAATTGCTAACAGTAATACTAACTAAACCATCGTTACTAGACATGGTTGAAGAAGGTGATGCTTTTAGATCCTCAAAAGAACTCTCACATGTAGAAACATCAGCCATAACAGCACTAAGCATAACTGTAATTGTACCAAGATCGCGCGACGCAATAGCATCCGCTGCTTTTTGAAGATTGTCCAAAGCACTATTGTATTGTTCCTTACAATCAGAAACTGCACTAGCAACCTCTGGATTCTTAGCTGCATGTGCAGCCACCTTTGATATTGTCAACTTTACTTGTAGAGTACAAACTTTTATTGCAGCTCCGAGGACATCAATCAATTCGAAATTCAAATTGAGACTTATAAGAGGTTGGATTGTTGCGAGACAAATGTCGGGGTAATCTGTGTGCATACATATTTGATCAATTCCTAGGGTGCTCTGTCTTGTTTCAAATGGGTGTTGAGGCATTGTAACGGGGTCTACGCTTAGTTCCCCTTTGAGAAGGTCAGAGAATGCATCTTTGAAGGAAGCTGAATGGCCAAATGCTTGTTGTTCTGGACCTGGTTTTGGTTCTGACGGTGCTTCTGCTTGTGGAATTAAGAGCGATTCAAAGGATGGTTCTGAAGAATCGGTCGGAGGATGCGCCGTGTGATGACTTGAAGAATGGGTCGGAGGATGCGCTGAAGAATGGGTCGGAGGATGCGCATGGTGATGACTTGAGGTGGATTGTTTTTCTATGAGTGTTGATGTGTCTTCGAATATGTGAGCCGTGCATTTTTCGAGTGCAAAACATGTTAGGATTATGTAGAAAATTTTGAGGTTAATATTGTTGTTCTTGTTGATGAACTTCATGTTGTTCCTTGAAGGTTTGGGACTTGAGAAGTTAATTAGAAGAGAGAAAAAAAATGTGTTATGGTGAATTATGTGTAAGGAGATTTAATTTAACTTGTGAGTGAAACATGTTATATGAATTGTCTTTGAAAATAGGATGCTATTTAGGGATAGCAACCATTGTTTATGCATTGTTTGAGGGGATAACAATAATTTGTCTGTGGTTGAAACTATATTACCTATATTTTATTCACTCTTAAAATAGATTTTTTTTTGTAGTGATTAATGTCTTCTCAATCTCATAAGCTCTATTGATGATAAATAAAATTGCAAGTTTCACTGGAGCATTGTTTGCGAGTAATAATCCAAATATAGGACCCCAAAAGTTTCTATTATTGAGGAAACATAAAATGAAAATAAAATAGATGGATTTTTTTGGGGTTTAATGACACTGTGAAAAACATCACCTAAACTCACACACAAAAGAAAATATCAAATATAACAATCTTGACATTGACGGTTGAATTAAACATTACAGATGATATATGAATTTCTTTATCACAAAACTATTGATGCATACAATTGGTAAATTTCTTAGGAACGGAGCAAATATGAAACACTGATACACAACATTGGTACTACTAATATGTGAACATTGATAATAATTTAAAAGATAAAACTGATTGAATGTAATCATATATGTTAGTATCATGTAGTTGTTAGACATTGATGCCAAACACACTTTCAATCAGCCTTTGTGTTATAGAAGTGAGCACAAAGCTTGTTCTATTCATGTTCGTTGATTTTCTTTTCACTAGCTCTTCAAACCCTAGCCACGCCCATCTTTTCATGCAAGAATCAAGCTCCAATTTTTTTTTAGAGGAATAGAGAAAGAAAAAAAATTAGAATTTTTTTTTCTAGAATCGAGATCCAATTTTTAATTTTTGAAGAAAAAATTGTCCACACATAACCTAGATAAAAAATTGTCGAGAACTTAGATGGAGACTGAGAGATTGTTCGCCGGAAGATGCCGATGTTGCGAGTAGAAAGAAAGTGAATCAAAGAGAGTGGTTAGATCAGGTGCGGTAATGACTACCAAAGGTTATGCAGGGCAATTTAATCTGATGGTTAAATTTAATGGTGCACCGGTGAGGGACTTAATTGAACCCTCACACTATAATCCACCATAAAATAAATGTGCTGAAATGATATGTGATTGGGAATTTATGGTTATTTTATTCTATAGGAACGTAACTGCATTTGTGAGGGTAAAAAGTATTTAATCATAATTTGTTAAAGGTTATTTTAAAAAAATAATTTGTTAAAAGTGAATTCTAGGGTGAGGGTTCAATTAGGTCCCTCACCAGTGGACCACGAGAAAAATATCAATAGATTAAATAGATGGTTCAGATTTATTCAAATTAAAAGTGAGAACATGTACAACTACTCACATTCAATCCTATCCTAAAATGGTTCCAGCGTAGTTACAATTCGTGTTATAATTCTTCCTCCATAATCAGTTACCGCTCTTAGACTCAAACCATCAAATCTGAAAATCAAGTTATGAACCCTAAAATTAACTAATTTCTTCTTCTTCTTCTTCTTTAACAAATTTGTTAATTGCAATCCCATAAGATCTTCAGTCACGCAAGCCCCCTCGTATATGGAAGAAAAATATGTAATTGATTGAGAGTTCGTATAATAGGAAATTTTGCATCAAGAAGAAATAACAATATAATTAAAATTTGCGATGCATTCTTGTTGCTTTTCTGGGTTGTAATTCTTCAGTTTTCCTTCTGTGTTATAATTGTTCAAGCAATTTTAAAGAATTTAGATTGGTGCTTGTAGAGATTTTATTGATGGCGTCTTTTCATGATTTCATCAGTGTTGTCAATTGTTGATTGTGAAAAATAGCGGTTTATTCAATGCCAGTATATTGCAAATACTATGTAATCATGTTTGAAAAATAATAAGATTTTTTTTTTAATTTAAGGTTCCTAATTTGATCTTAAATTTTATGGTTTGAGTGCATGATAAATTTGAGGTGAAAAGAGTATCTCATTTTGAACGAAGAATTAGAGTACGAATTGTAAAGATAACTGGAAATCAATTGAGGATAATATTGAATGTGAAAGTTCTACATAGTGTCCCTTTTAATTTGAATAAATCTGAACCTTCTATTTTATTTATTGTTGTTTTTCTCTTGGTCCATCGGTGAGGGACTTAATTGGACCCTCATCTTAGAATCCACCTCTGTTAAAACTTGAAACAATAATGTAAATGACAAAATTAATACTAAAGACTTTCGATCTATTTTGATTTCCCAAACTATTATTGCATATCAGACAAAATTATTGCACAAACTATAAATTTTGGCGTTTCAAACGCAATCAAGTAATTTACTGACATATCAACTGATATTTTAGTTTTATCCTTTTGGGGGCATTTTCTTTTTGATTTTTAATGAAAAATCAATAATTTTTTTGAGAGTTAAAACTTAAATGTCAATGTTTTGTTCCTCGTAAATTGTGATAACACTATACCAATTTTAACAAATATAATTTAAAATTAATTTACAAATATGACATGGTTTTATTTTTAGTGTATTAGCTTGGTTATGTGGGGTCAACATAATATTTGAAGTAGGGTCAAGATGTAAAATCATAATATAATTAGGTGAAAATAGAAACCAAAGAGTGGGGCCAATTAAGCCCAATCGGCTTCACCTGCATTCGTGCCTAGTCATCGGAAAAATCATTTAGAATTGACTATTTGCTTATTGTATTTTGATGTGGAAATTACTTTTTTAAAACTAGATTTAAAGAATTGAAAACGTTTGAAAGTATCTTTGGGTTTTATATGATTCACAAAAGTTCATGTTTTTGGATGATAATGGGTTGAAAGAATGTTGTGTTAAATTTCACTCAACTTTTTCTCATGGCAATCTATCAGATATTGATGTTCACGATGTTTTCTCATAATTAAAAGTGTTACAATGCACTTTGCTAACTTAAACAATAGATGCCTTGTATATTTTCTTAAATTTGTCAAACTTGCTAATTGTTATCTAACTGTAGCAATTGTTTACATAGTTTTATTGACGGTGCCCGTGACCGTAGCATCGACAGAAAGAAGTTTTTTTAAATTGAAGTTGATTAAAACCTACTTGAGGTCATCAATGTCACATGATAAATTGAACGATTTGGCTACTTTGTCAATTGAGAAGTAAATGTTCGAGAATATTGATGTTGATGTCATTATGAATGATTTTGCGTCTCAAAAAGCTCGAAAAAACCATTTTCGACTTCACGAGAAAAAATAATTTTTTTTTGGATATTTTGAGAAACTATTGTATATTTTCAATGATGGTCTATATCCATATGTCATAGTTTTATTAGTGTTGATTTTTTTAGAAATAGATTTTTCTAGAGATAGGTTGACATCCTTACCTATAATTTTACTTAATTTTTTGGATATTTTGAGAAACTATTGTATATTCTCAATGATGGTCTATATCCATATGTCATAGTTTTATTAGTGTTGATATTTTTAGAGATAGATTTTTCTAGAGATAGGTTGGCATCCTTACCTATAATTTTACTTAACTTTGTTGGCTTTGGTTCAACCTCTTAACTTGTTTTGTTTTGTCTTTCTTTTTTATTAATAATATATAGGATGAGGTGTATTTGACACACACAATATTTTGTGGTACCAGCATAGTTAGGATGTCAAAACATCGTATTATGATGACTTAGGGTGGTAGCATAGATGAGATGTCAACCGGCATAACTCATTCATCATTTATCAGAAGGAAAAAAAGTTTGTAATGTAATATAAAGGATCATTTTTTCATACTGTGTCTAAGATCCGTAAAACGCTATAATCGGCCCCTTTAATGAGCTGATACAATTGGACAATTTCACCTCTACCCTCCATGATTTATGCTTTTCAATAACATGAAAATTTGACCCACCTATTAAAACAAAACATGGGTATGTTCACGACCTTCGTGATGCAAATTCTTCACTGTAAATTGCACTAATAGCACTTATTGAAAATAATGATTAAGGTCCCAAAGAAACCCAACAAGTTTAACCATTTGTATACTTTAACACTCTAGATTCAAATAAAAGTCATTTTCTTAAATAAAAAATGAGAGTATACATTGAAATGATCAAAAGAGAAGGTAAATGCACACTAGGATTTCATTTCTTATTTAATGATATATACAGTCAAAGATGCAATGTCAAACTCATGAACTCACAATTCATGATATATGAACCTAGGAACACTTGTAGTACAAACAAAACTATTTTCATACATTTATTTCCTTATAAAGTTAATTCATAAACAGGCTGAAAACAAACTATATGCAAAACCACTAAAAACATCAAACAAGGTGTACATGTTTTTATTCCTATATATCAAATTAGTTAGAAAAATTAATTAATGGTGTTGGCCTGAACTCTTCACCACAGTAACGGGGCAAGAAGCATTGTTCACTACATAATTGCTGACACTTCCCATTATCGCCCTGAAAGAAGAAGAAGAAAAAAAGAACATTATACCAACATTAATGTACCGGATTCCATCAGAAAAAAGAACATTATAGTAAAATATTCAATGAAATATCATTAAAAATAATGCAACTCTCAATTTCAGGGTGGTATATATCTACCTTCTAAGGGTGCCAAGGCCCCTGTTCCCCATGGTAAGACTATCAAGAGGTATTTGTTCAATTGCTTCACATAATTTCTCACGGGCATCTCCCCAATAGACTTTTACTAGTACCACAACCTATGCGACACAAAATCTCAAGTTACTAAAATAAAACCTATGTTAATAATATATGAATAAAACAATGATCTATAATAACTACATTATCAAATTTAAATATTACCTTTTTTTGCTCTGCGACGGATGTAGTAATTTTAAGTACTTCAGGGTCGAGTTTGATTTCATATTTCTTTGAGAGCGCAGAGTTAGTGAACTCAGCCAGAGGTGTGAGAGCTGCATGACGAACATTAAATTGAAACCCAAATTAAATAGAATTGTAGTTTTTTTTAAGCTAAATTAACCTACTTAAATTGTCATCGAGGAGAATCGAATCTGAGATCTTGAGATGAATACAATTCAAAGTCTCAAGCCAACGTCCAGATCAATCCGAGTGGATTGAGATGTAGCTTTTATAATACATGGCTGAATGATTTTCCATGTAAACAAAAAGCATCGAGAATGGAATTTTTACGTGAGAACGTACTAGTTTTTTTATCAGCCTTTAGATTAAAATGAATGGTTCATATAAAAAATGCATACATCAAACCAATCAAAACTCATCCTATTTGTTCGCCTCTTTTTCTTTTTATCTCTTTCTTTTATCACATCACCAACATATTGCATCAATCAAATCGCTCTATCTATTTCTTTCTCTTTCAATGTATAATTTGTAAAAGCAAGAAGATTGTAATTATTACTTACGTGAGCCAGTAACTTCCCAAAGCTGCATTTCCCCATGCTCATACTCTTCTGGGCGAATGATAATAAGAATGATGTTATCACCTTCTTTCACAATGTTATCCACTGTCCATTGGAAAGCCTTAATGCTGCATGGTGAGAAATCCATAGCTATGCCCAATCTCCTTGCACTTGCCATTGGTTGTTGTTCACTTGTGTAATTATGTGTAAATGAGTGTTTGATGTAATTAGTTTTGATGTTTTGTTATGATGTATTGGAATGAGAATGAGAATGTTTCACGGGGCATAACATAATGTTGGAGGCCAAACAAAGCAATTTCTAAAGCAAAACACTAACGACAACGATAATTGCGTTTCTCCATTGGTGGTTTGAGAATGCGATTGTGTCACATATATTTGACTTTTACATTTAGATTTGCATGGTTCGATCTATACATACTTACATCAAACAAAAAACAATTGAAAATTTACAAACTTCTAAAATGATCGCATTTCAATCTAATATTACCACAACTAACCACATCACATTAAACTTTTACAAAATAATCTTGACCGTTGATTTGAGAATGGACGGCCATGATCAATTAAAATTTCACACGTTTACTCCGGAAAATTCAAATCCAAAAAGAAACATGTATAAAGGAAATCATGTCTGACTGAATAAATTGTAGAACGACTAACGAAAAGTTTCGAAGAGTTGATAAGAAAAGGAAAACAATTAGAAGAATTAATAGATCGATAAGTGAGAGAAACTTCAACTTCTCTCTAAGCTTTTTGTCTTTGTCACTCATTAAAGAGGGATGGTTTTAAGTCATTTTAATCTATGATCATTCCTCTGCATTTTTTTTCATTTTCTTTCAATCTAAATAAGTGATTTCTACGTATATCAAGTTTTTTCTTGTGTTTTTTTTTGTGATTTCGCTGTCTGAATGCGGCGTTGTGTTGTTCGACGTCTTGTACGGCATTGTTTGATTTCGAGTCTTGTTGCAGTGTTCGTTTAGTTCATATTGAAAGATCAGCTTCAGTCAATCACAGGTTCAATCAATGATTTGAACGTATCCGAAAGCATGAGTATTCTCATGATTTAGATTTTATCATATTATTTGTAGGTATTTTGTCGTTTTATGCTAATAACTAAGGTGTTCTGAGTTTGTTCGCTGATTTACCCTTTACGTTTTTAGCGATGTTGATCATGTTATTGCATATGATGTGTTCTACCAATTTGGATGAATGAATATTGTTTTATTTTTGTCAAAAAAAATAGAAGAATTAATATTCTATTGTAAGTCTATTTCAGTGGCGGATATGTGTGCGTTAGGGTGGGAGGAAGGGGGGGCGTGGCAGTGGCGTAAAAGATTGTGGGCATGGGAGGAGGAGTTGTTAGGGGAGTGTAAGATTTTACTGTCTGACATTTCTTGCAGCAAAATTCTTCAGATCGATGGGTGTGGAGACTTGATCCATCGAGCGGTTACTCAGTTAGCGGTGTTTACCATTTGCTTACCAAGCAACCAGTCCAGACAACTGAAGCTTTATCAGATTTAATTTGGCACAAACAGGTTCCTTTGAAGGTCTCTATTCTTGCGTGGAGACTCCTTCGGAATAGATTGCTGACAAAGGATAATTTGTTTGTGCACGGTGTTGTTCTTCATGATAATCAGCAATGTGTGGCAGGTTCCAAGGACATCGAGACTGCTCAACATCTTTTTCGTTCTTGTTCGTTTTATGCAGCTTTGTGGGGGCAAATTCGGACCTGGTTAGGGATAGCTACAACCGAGCCATTATGTCTTCCAGATCATTTTTATCAGTTTGTTTACTCCGCAGGTGGCTCTCGTACCATTCGCTCTTTTATGCAACTTATCTGGTTATGTTGTGTATAAGTTCTGTGGAATGAAAGAAACAGTCGGGTCTTCAAAAATAGGGATCATATTGTTCACCAATTGGTAGAGAAAGTCAAATTACATTTTTTTTGGTGGATGAAGGCTACTAGCATTTCTATTCGACATAACTTTCATATGTGGTGGTCATGCCCATTTGTTTGTTTGGGCATTGGCTAGTTAATTTGTCTGTTTCACTATTGTTTCTGTAACTGTTGAGTTTTTTCCTAGCACACCTTGTTCTTGAAATTTCTCGTTAGGCTTTTAATATATTTTCCATTTTTGCTTGTTAAAAAAAAAAAAACTCACCCTTCATATTCTCATATATTATTGATATAATGGATGCGTAAATGTTGAATTTTTTTTGGCTCCCCAAAATTATTTCATTACACCCACATCAATTCAAAATTTAATCATAATACTAAAATTGTCCTTATTGTTCATATAACTTTTTCATTTTTTGTATCTATCACTTTCGATCTTCACCGATTATGGGTAAGTGATCGGCACTATTTTGGAGCTGATGCATTATATGTGAAAAAGTAGAGCTCAACGTTGACATGATCTTTATGCCGATTGTCAATACTATTATGGAGCTGATATATTATGTGTGAAAATCAGAACTCAATGTTAATATGATCACTATGTCGGTGATCAACACTATTTTGGAGCTGAAACATAATATACATATGAAAACTAGAGCTCATTGTTAATATGATCACTATGTTGGTGATCAGTACTATTTTAAAGTTGAGACAATGTGATTTTGCATGATAGCTTCTTGACTTTGAGGCATTGAAGAGAAATTGAGGACCGGCAAAGAAAATGATATTATAGTTGATGATCAGGTTGACATATTATTTCTTGCTACAGTTTACACAAATGATTAGTCGGCCGTCAACCTTTTTCTTTTTTGACAAAACTTTAAAACTCCAACCTAACACCCGTAAAAAAAATAATTAAGCGACTTTAACTAATAACAATTTACATCATCACATTTAAAAAATAGTCATATTATATTCCTATTCCCTTAACTTAATTTCAAGCAACAACTTTGTCCTTTTTTTTTACGACATTTTTCATCATTTTGATCAACTTGCATATGGATTTTCAAGATTAAAATTTTTGATTTTATTTCGATATGAAATCTTAACATTCTATAGTTGTTCACCATGTTTTGATATGAATTTTAGATTTCATACTTGAAAATCCACATATAAATGACCAAAAGGACAAAAATAGCGTATTAAGAACAAAATCGTTATTTGCAATTAAGTTAAAACACATTAAATGTAATTTTGCCTAAAAGATAATGATAGTGGAACAAAATTTTACCTATTCTTTTTTTAATCGTGTGACTGGTTTATTATTTTTTTTTTGAAAGATAAATTAGCTCATCTTCGAATCTGAGACCTTGAGGAGGAGCATACTCCTAAGTTTCAAACCAATATCATCAGACCAACCCAAGTGGGTTGTGACTGGTTTATTATTGAAGAGAAATAAAACCTCTGTATAGATCATGGTAACCAATATTTATTAATTTTTTTCTTCCTCCATTAATAGGTTGAAGTCCATATTAGATTATCTTTTCATTGAAGATGCTATAATGAAAAAGACCAATTTGAACAAATAATTAGAGTTAAATAAGTTTTTTTCTTCCAAAAATGTAAAGAATTTTGATTTTAATCTATAAATAATAAAATATGATGTTTTCACCCTCCCAAAATTGTATGTTTTGTTCTTGGTCCAAAATAATATAATTTGAATATATTCTTGACATTTCATAAACATAATATGGTCATACATGTGTTAGACATTTCTTATGATAAAATATATGGGTTAGACATAATATGATCATAGATGAGTTAAACAAAAATATCATAACATTATCATGAACATAAATTATCCATTGAGAAAAAAAAAAAAAACTTTTTGAAGAATCCAATCATATTTTCTAAAAATTAAAATCAAAGTTCGTATCCCCATAAACTTAGCCCAGTTGGTATGGATATTGCATATTATATGTGTGAGCTTTAGCCACCAGACTAGTTGAAAAAAATAATAATTAAAGTTCCTTATATTTTTAAAGACAAAAATCCTATTTAACAAAATTAAAATTATAGGAACAACTTGAATCTCATAAATAAGTTAAGTCTTTTTCTCATTGATGAAAATTGTAAATTTGGAAAAGAAACACACATTCACTATCTCAACTAAAGTGAAGAAGTTGAATTAAATATCATCACTACCCTGAGAATCAAATTTGTTCTTTACTTTCATCTTATACTTAATAAATAATTTCTCTCCCTTTTTTTAATAGTTTCCTTCTCCATTGTCCATAGTATCAAACTACATCAATATTATGCATCCATCACTCTCTTCTTTCTTCATAGCATTTTCCTCCAACACAAATAGAACTCTCTAGAACCTTCTTCCAAACCCTAACAATGGCGTTTTGGTGGTCCATTCTCGTTCTTGCTTTCGCTTTCGCTATCTGCAAGTTCCTTCTCCTTCTCATTCCTCCCAAAGTTCCTTCGATCGACGTTGATGCTTCCGATGGTAATCTTCTTCGTTCATTCTTTTGATTGTGAATTTGTTGCGAACTCTGTGAAAATGTAATGTTGATTTTGATTTTGTTTGATTATTTGCAGTGTTGGAAGTTGGAAACCAATCGCAGGAGAATAATTTCATATATGTGAGTAGTGATTTGATGCTATTTTTGTTTTTTTTTTCATACATTTCATTGATGCTTAATAATTGAGATCTTGATGATGTGTTTAATTTAATTTTGTTAGATCGGTTTGGTTTTACTTTTGGTTTTGAAATTTGAAATTTGAAATTAGAGTTCATTTTGATTGTAAATTGTGGTGCCGAATGGATTTAACTTTATCTCGTGAAGCAAGAACACCGACACCATACACGACACTGACACCAGACACAAAACTGCAACTTACACTTGCACAGACACATCGACACTGGTAAAAGTTTGAAAAAAAAATTCTTAAAGAATTTAATTGAATTAGTATACAATGTAAGTGTATAATTATCGTACACATGCATTCAATGATGTGTTGCCACGTCAATTAATGAATATTCGTCATTGGAGGTATGTATAAAATAACTCTACCCTGTCGGTGCATAGTAATTAAACTCTTAATTAAACGTAATCACATGTGTCAGTGTCTCACTGACTTGTGTGAGACACCGAACACATCTTCTATCAGAAGTGTCAGTGCTACAACTTATGGACTGTTTGGGTTTGAGTTTATCTAGTGACAATGGCTTAGACACTTGTGAGACTACTGTTTGGATTGGCTTATGTTTGAGCTTATGCAAAATAGATTATGCAAATTAATTAGCTTTTATATATTATTCATAAGCTTGTCAAGGTAGTTTATGAGAAAATAGCTTATGAAGATACAATTTTCGTTAACGAGAACTTATGAATTAACATAAAAGGTTATTTATTTGTGTAAGCGGCATGCCATAAGCTCAAAAATAAGCCAATCCAAATGGACCATGGGAGTTTATGGAAGCTGCTTATGACATGTCCATAAGTTGTTTGTACCTTATTTTCGTAAGCTCTCCATAATAGCTTATGAAAACAACTTATAGCTAGCTTATATGATTTTTTTTTGTATTATGTTATCTTTTACTAGAGAAATAGCTTATACAAAGCGCTTAATTAATCTGTTTATCCAAAGAGGGCATTAGTGTTAGTGGTTTATAGTTTTTTCCCCTTTCTTGAGAATCCAGTTGATCGATTGCTTTTTATTTAGGTGCCTCCGAGGGGAACGTCGCAGCAATCGGGCAAGAAAGTTCAGTGCTATGAGCCAGCCACCATGAAATATTTGGGATTTCTTCCTGCTTTGACACCGGATGAGGTTTGTGTGCCTATGCTTATCGCTTCTTAAGAGACTTATAATTGTGATGCATAATTCAAGTAATTGACAAGCAAGCAGCCATGAAATATTTGGAATATGATGTATATTATAGCTAAGCTAAGGAACTATCAGTTTTAGATGCACAATGTTTATTTGAACGGAGTATTTTTTTTAATTGATAGTGTCAAAAGTTTACATAATCTTCTAATCATAATCACCAGGATGCCTCTGTCATATTACTTCTAAAAATATCTCAACAGATATCTACTTGGTGAGATATATGATAGGATGATTGTGTAAATTTTTTGATACCCTCTTAGTGCATAGTCATTAAACTCCTTTTTTTTATATAATGTTTATGCAAGTATTACATTTAGAAATAAGGAACTTCAAAATTTCTACAGAGACAGAAAAATATCAAAGGGAATAAAACTAGTTGGGCTGAGTAGCTCGTGAGTTTGTTTGGTTCACTTGTATTTCTTATGAGTTATGCCAGCACTCAAGAAGCCATAAATATCAATAAGAACAAGTTATTGCAGGAATGTTCATAAAATATTATACCAGTTTGACTAAATTCATTCATGGGTAAATGTATTGTCATAGTTAACTTGTACTAATTTGAGATATGGATAGGTCAAGGAGCGAATTGAAAAAGTACGGAAGGCACAAAAAATGTGGGCAAAGACTAGCTTCAAGCAAAGGCGCCAGTTTTTACGTATACTACTGAAGTATATAATTAAACATCAAGCACTTATTTGCGAGTAAGACCACTTCATTCCATGGTCATAGTTTGAAGATCAAGTGTCAGTTTTAATTTTAGGCTTAATTGCACTTTTGACCCCTCGAGTTTCACAATTGTGCAATTTTGCCTCCACCACCCCACCCAAGTTTAAAATGAGTGATTTTGATTCCTTAAGTTTGCCTCCTTTTGCACTTACTAGTCCCCCATGCACATTTTTACCTAAAAATGATGATGTGGCTGGTTTTAATGTCATGGCGTATCTATGTGTTCGCCAATGTGGAAATTAACATTTTTTTTAAATTAAAAAAAAACAAGAGGAAATCAGTTTTATTTTTATTTTATTTCTGCTGAATTTTAATTAATTGTTTTCACACTCCCTCTTTGTTTTACGTTTACCAATAATTTTCCTTCTTAATTTTCACTCTAGTTTCAGTTTCCTCCTTCCCTTCTTTCAAGTTTGGAGCCAATAACCATAAAGTCTCAACTTAACCGTCTATACATACCACAGAAAATGTGTGACCCAAACTAATACTCAGTCATACTAGTCCAAAAACTCAAATTAGCCACAACAAATGCAGCGTTGATAAAAACACGCATCCAACATGTATATCTAAGTGTTTGATTCTACTGTTTATCGCAATTGTATCATACCCTACTTATACCATATTTCAATATATCACAATGCACCGGTGGATAAGCAATTAGCAGATAAGCAATTAGATAGGAGGCTTGGTTGGAGGTGGGGGCGCTATCTATGGAAGAAATGGGGTGCTCTGTAGGGTAGTTCGTATGTGAAAAAATTAACTAAAATTTAGCAGAAATAAAATTAAGAAAATGGTCATTAAAAGTTCAATCCGTGAAAAAAAAAACTGATTTCCTCCTCTTTCTTTTTTGAATTTTCTTTTTTAAAAAATGTTAATTTCCACATTGGCGAACACATGGAAATGCTACGTCATTACAATTAGCCACGTTATTATTTTTTGGTCAAAATATGCATGGGGGACTAGTAAGGGCAAAATGGGAAAACTTGAGGGGTTAACATTACTCATTTTAAACTTGGGGGGCCAAAATCGCACAATTGTGAGACTTTGGGGGCCAAAAGTTCAATTAAGCCTTATTTTTATTTTTATTTTTAAAGAGAAAACTTATGTAATGTTGCACTTGTGAGTTGTGATATCCGGCAAACATGCAGTTAGTTTTAATTGTTAGTCTGAAAAATAGATTTGAACTGGGCTTGTTGCATAAGAATATCAATATGAGATAAATTCTAACTTGTGTCCTTCTATTAGGATATCTTCACGTGATACAGGAAAAACAATGGTAGATGCTTCTCTAGGAGAAATAATGACAACATGTGAGAAGATAAATTGGCTATTGTCAGAGGGTGAACAATGTTTGAAACCTGAATACAGGTACCTGTCTCAATCTTTTTTGTGTTTTAATATAATTTTATCATCTTACTTTAGACTGAAATCACTAGTAGTTCTCTGCATGTCTTTATTTATTCAAAAGAAAACAATACACCCTCCCACCAATCCCAGTAATTGACTCTTTTCTCTGCTTAAATTAACTCTTTTCTATGCTTTAATTGACTTATGTTAAATTGTCTATCATTTTATTTTCTTTGTTCTTTACTGTATGCTTTTTTTTAACGGAAAAATTGTAAAGCCTTACATCTTTTGCTTATATCCTACAGTTTTTTTTTTTTTTTTTCCTTTTTTCTTTTTTCATGTAAATAAGAATGTTTCTGTGTTAATATCGCAAATCAGCCAATTCACTTTCATGACCACTTTTTGTTTTGCAATACATTAAAAACTTGCAGATCCTCTGGAAGGTCAATGCTTCATAAGAGAGCCAGAGTGGAATTTCACCCCCTTGGCGTTATTGGGGCCATTGTGTCGTGGAACTATCCCTTCCATAATATTTTTAACCCTATGCTAGCAGCAGTTTTTTCTGGAAATGGCATTGTGATTAAGGTATAAAATGACTTAATATGCACTGTGTAGTACCTTGTCTAAAATTGTTCATCATATGGAATGTATTACCATGTTTTTATATGAAAGTAGACATTGTTAACTGTCAGGCAGCCTGACGGTTAACAACACTCCATTAACACTTGATACTAAAAAATGAGACTCTGCAACATGCAATACCTACATCTTTATGTTTATATTTTTCAGTTTGACAGAAATCCTTGTGATTCTGACTGTAGATATCAGAACATGCAAGTTGGTCTGGATGCTTTTACTTCCGGATCATCCAATCTGCCCTTGCTGCCATAGGAGCTCCAGAGGACCTTGTTGAGGTGATAACAGGGTAGAGCCTTATCTTGTACCCTCCCTTTTTTCCTTTAATTTCAAAGTCATGTCTGCATCTATAATCTCAATTGGACCTTTCTTACCAGGTTTGGTGAAACAGGAGAAGCACTGGTGTCTTCTGTGGATAAAGTCATTTTTGTTGGATCACCTGGGGTTGGTAAGATGGTATGGTTCCTTAAGCCAATCAAATTGGTTCATCCTGTCCTGTCATCTGTGAATTGCATCGCATAGTAGTTTTATTTATGTTTCTGAAAATATAGTTTCTGATATGTTATGCATCATATGTTTAGTAAAGAATTTCCCTAGACTACTTGGTCAATGTTTAGAGTAGTATTTGGAGCAGCTGAAGCCCCATTCTGTACTCATGAGAAAAGAGTAACATCAAAAGTTGTAGTATACCTCTAGTCTAAACAGCGACGCTCCTTAAGCAAAATCAGTGAATGAGATATAGTTTGGGGCTTTTGTCTACTTTTCCGTATATGCTTCTTCTATTCTTTCCGAGATGTTCCATGCAATGAGTAGTCTTTGCACGTTGATGATATCATATGTTCTTTTATGCAGATAATGAAAAATGCTTCTGAGACACTCGTACCAGTTACACTAGAGCTTGGTGGAAAAGATGCATTTATTGTTTGTGAAGACGTAGATGTGGACCATGTACGAATACCTTCCCCATTATGCATTCGTTGTTGAATTCCATAGTTAACACTCACTAATCTGCTGATTGTAGGTTGCTCAAATTGCTGTCAGAGCTGTTCTTCAGTCAGGTGGGCAGAACTGTGCTGGTGCTGAACGATTTTATGTCCATAGGAACATTTATCCATCTTTTGTCAGCAAAGTTACCAAAATCATAAAATCTGTTACAGCTGTAAGTGTTTATGCAAGTGTTTTTCCATGACCTTTCATTTGCAACATCTGTCTTGTGCAATTTCTTTCCAAGTCAATATGGGCTTCTTGTCACATTTGCCTGCACTTGATTCTTACAGAATTGCTATACCACAAGTCCACCAGCTTAGCTTTACATTGGTTCTAGTTTGTTATGAAATTTTGCGAGACGGTTGTATGATTCATGATATGTTGTTTTTCCTCTATTTTTGTTGCATTTCTGCATGCCTCCTTTTCTATTTTCCATAGAGGAGGGAAGAGAAAGAAATAGAGAGTCTGAGTCATGATGATGATTTTATACGATGAACTAAACACGACCCTATTTATATTTATACTGAACTTCTAATCCTAATTAAATAAGGAAAAATATCATGAAATCTAAAGAAATACATAAACCAATCTTCAGAGATAATCTATGATATTCTCAATTACTTAAGCACAACTCAGTATTATGAGTTCTTTTTTTTTTAATGTTATGACATAGATTGGTTATTTATTAGACTGTAGTGTTAATAATATATGGCAAATTGAGAAATGATTGTTATTCTTCAAAAAACTAATACTGAGAAGTTGGGATCTATGATTAGATAATAGATATAATTATGAGAGGAAGGGACAAAAATGTCATGAAGTTGTATAGATCCCACAGATTCTATTAATATTGAAAACTGAGGACTTCTATATGAGCAAGAACTGTATTTTTTATTGATGGAGCATAGGGATCTTCCGCAAAATATTTAGTATTAAGAAGTCCGTTCTTTAAGGCTTTTGGTTAATGATTTCTTGCAGGGCCCACCACTTGCTGGGAAGTATGATATGGGAGCTTTATGCATGCATGAACATTCTGAAAAGCTTCTAGGTCTTGTAAATGACGCTTTAGACAAAGGAGCTGAAATTGTTGCACGTGGAAGTTTTGGGCATATAGGCGAAGATGCTGTTGATCAGTATTTTCCCCCTACTGTGATTGTGAATGTGAACCACTCAATGAAATTGATGCAAGAAGAGGTAGCAAACCTTTACTATTTTCCTGTGATTTTCACATTACCACTTTTTTCTTCATTTCATATCTTTACTACAAGTATTGGAGATTTTGAAATTTGAAAAACCAATTCTCTTGTAGTGCAACCACCTATTATTTGAGAATGTCTTTCTATCTTGTATGTTCCAACAACTGCTTACTAGATTCATCTGTGCATTTGACTTATAGGCATTTGGACCTATCATGCCGATAATGAAGTTTAGCTCTGATGAAGAGGTTATCAAGCTTGCTAATGACTCAAAATATGGGCTCAGCTGTGCTGTTTTCTCAGGCAGTCAAAGTCATGCCAGAGAGATAGCTTCTCATATACATTGTGGGGTCGCTGCAGTTAATGATTTTGCATCGAATTACATGTGTCAGGTAAAATTTGATTTTAAATTGTTTATCTCTCACTCCATGTTTGTGTCTCACCTGAAAGGGACCTAGTAGTAGCGTGATATGATGTGTGCTTTGTTGAGATCATCCAATTGCTAAAGAACAAGAGAAACAACTAAAATATTAGGAGTCGGGTTGTGAAATCCAGACTAGACCGGCCAATCTAACGGTTTGTCCACAGTCCTGTAGAACTAGTTTGAACCGGATAGAATCATGGTTCAAATGCAATTGGTTCAGTCAGTCATTACTATTTCTTTTATTTTTTAATAACAAAATTTTGTACATTTTGTTTTAGTACTGTCAGTATATGTTCCTAACTCAACCTACCTGTACCTTTTTAAATTTCCATTGAAGTAAAGTTGCATTCTGATTTTCCAGTCTCTGCCATTTGGGGGCGTAAAGCACAGTGGATTTGGACGATTCGGTGGTGTTGAAGGCTTGCGAGCATGCTGCCTTGTAAAGTCAGTAGTTGAAGATAGATGGTGGCCATTCATTAAGACCAAGATACCAAAGCCTATTCAGGTCAGTCTAGAAAACCTGTCATAATATCATACAACTACACTGTTAGTGGATAGATACTGAGATGCACTTTTCATCTGTCCTAGTATCCTGTGGCAGAAAATGGATTTGAATTTCAGGAGTCACTTGTTGAAGCGCTATATGGTCTTAGCATATGGGATCGTTTGCAAGCATTGGTAAACGTTTTGAAAATGCTTACTGAGCAGAACTCTAAGAAGGAGAAATGACTAATCATGTTAGGGCGGTTAATTTGCCAACTGGTTAATAGTCACATTCAAATAATATGGGGCTTCTCCCACTGCTACCTGTGCTAGCTATTCTCTATGTCCCCTGTCATTTTTGTTGTGCTTATTGGATGATGATCCTGGGTAGTTATCTGATGAACATAAATACAGATTTTCTTATATAGCAAGATAAACTTTAAAGATCAAATACTCTTGAATTTTTCTAAATATAGCACGCCCTGTGATTGAATTGCATTTTATCTTAGTACGCTCAATGATTGATGAGTCGCGTATCATATGCTCACTGTGAGATGTTGGTCCAAACATTGACCATCAGTTGAGTGTTTGTAGTTTTAGTTGGTGATTTACAGGAGTAGGCGTTAAATCTTAGTAAATCCAGCTCAGTGGTTTAGCAAATCAGATTCTTTGCTGTCAAGGTTTCGCTGCATTCGGTCATCCGCGATGGTTGGATCAAAGATCAGATAGTCGGGATTCAGTGTAGTTTTTAATTTGTTTTATAATAAATAAATAAAACCAAGCTTGAAATTGGACCGTCCGATCTAGATCCAATGACCTTGGATGTGCCGAATGTGTGAATGCGGGAAATTGATTGTAGGGAACTCTTGTCTATTTCTTTATTATAGTCACGAATATGTATTTTATAATTTGAAAACTAAAAGATGAAGGCTAAAGTGAGCACCATTTTTATTTTGAAATGAATGATGCCATCTTTAATCCTTCCATTGAGTTTGCATGCTTCGAATGTTCTCTATTCGCCTCAAATTTTTAGAAAAAACGTTTTAACAAAATTTAACAAGTGAAAGGAAATGAAAATATATTACAAGTTTATGTAATTACAATGTCGAACAAGGTTTGAAAGTTTACTTATAAAAAATTTGGGTTAAGAGTTTGATGCACTTGTGCCCATGTAGCTAAACCTATTCAAGCCTTACTAGCTCCACTACAATTTAAAACTCATAACAAGGGCAGTTTTTTTGCTAACCTACCATAGTCATAAGACCTTTGGCCACCATTGCATCCTCTGCGGTATCCCCAAATTCAAGTCTTGAATTTGTTATGAAAGTAATCCTTATGTTGGTAATCAGACGTGTGATTTTTTATACCCCGAGTTGGGATGCCTCTCAAACAGGTGATTACAGAAATTGAATATTGGTTCTTTTCCTTTTCCTCGAAGAGAACTATGTTACCAACAATCTTAACTTAATACCATGTTGGTTAACATTGGTATTTTAGGGGGGGGAAATATAGTAATTAATAATTTAATTGATATTTGTTATTTTTAAATAATGTATTAGACAAATAATATGAGGTGGAGAGAAAAAGGAAGAACAGTGCAAATCATGTAGATAAAGTGACAGAAGAATTCAAAACACGCTCTGATGCATTAAAAAATGGAATCAAATGCAAATTAGGAAACTAAATAAGTAGTCACAATCGTAAAAATGTTAGCCACAATACATGACAGTAACTTTCAGTACATAAATATAAGAGGGTACCTAAGGTAGTAAAATTTTCCAAGTGCTTCAGCAATTAATTTATATCACATGGATACATGCACAAACAGGTGAGCTGGCTTGCTCCCAAAACCTTAGGTTGCTATAATTTGCAAAAGCAATAAATTTAACATTCACAGTGATTCTTATATCTAGCTACCTGAACTTGAAAGCAGTAGCTGAATCCAAATGGGGGTATACATGAACCCACCACATGTGCCTCTGAAAAGCATCAGAAAGAAAGTTCTTACCTGTTGATACATATTATTTCATATATAGTGGTAACCAACAGTGACTTCTAACTGTTTTGTATGATTGAATTCTAAATAAAGCTTTGATTTTAGGGGCATCTTTCAATTCTCACTTTGTTACGAGGTGCCACATTATAGGGGGCCTCTTTCTGCTATCATCAAATATAGCTAGATTCCCATGCACCTGGAATAACTATGTATACATGCATTCACACAATCTCATCCGTTCAATCTCAATTCAATACAACAAAAAAAGTGATATAGTTGTCGATTTAGCGACCAACTTAAAGACCAAAAATGTCAAATTATTCGCTAATATTAGCGGTAGGGTTTTGTCGACATTTTTCATACCGGTCTCTAAATCGATCACAAACTCATTTAACTGTCGATTTAGAAACCAGTTTAGCCACTTATTTGAAATCAATCGCTAAATCGGTTGTTAGAGACACTGGAATTGTTTGGTTACTAAGATTGTTGCTAAATAGCGAATTTTTAGTTGTGATTAGACAATTCATTCTTATTCTAATATCACAATTTACAAAACCGATCTAAAATACAAAGTTAAAACATCGACCGTCTAATCATGATCGAATTATCCAAATCTCCAATAACACGGTTGTGTGGTAGGAGGAAAACCATTTCCTTAAATATGGTTCAAATACCCTTTTGAGGGAGTTGTAAAATAATCAAAAGTTTTGAATCCTTGTATCTTCACTTGTAACTGACAAACAATTATATCATAATTGGGTGAGGATTGATACACATGTGCATACAAAAAGAAAACATTTCCATGAAAATATGAAAAGAGGAAATGTGACATAAGACATGCACAATGAATTAATACATGCAACCGTGTCTGCACTGCATGTGCATGCATGCCATTCATCATAAATGATACGTTTACAGCTGAGGGTCAAATTCCCTTTTGTCAAAGTTGGAATAGGTCTGTAATATGTAAACGTGAAGAATAAAAATGGAAATTTATCATTCAAATGGAAGAATAAGAAGCTAAAACTGTTTCCTTCAAGTTCCATTTTCCTTTTGTCATAGGGCTCTGCCATTGCTACCCTGTAGCTTTCTTCTTCCAGCTCAGAATTCATGGTGCCTTGTCCTTACTCTAGATGCTAGATTCATCTCAATGTGAAAAAGGTATAGGTACCCAAAAGCTTATCACGGAAGATTAGAGGTAAAATGGAAAGTGGAATCCAAGCAAACCTATATGTTGGTTCCACCTTTTGCTGAAGTTTTAATTGATTTTACTGGGGTACAATTGATTTTGACATGTTTAATATTCTCGAGTAGAATTGATTTTACATATGAAACATTATACTTACACGTCGACACTTACAATAGTTTAACAAAATAGAATAATTAAATGCAACCAGATATATTGTTAGGAGATTAACTTACATCTATACAATTAGAAATCGACTTAGTTTTTACTAGTATTAATTAATTTTTACATTAGTAGTTTTATTAGAGTTATTTGTCATATTTGAACTTGTTTTGTCAATTGTGTTTATGTTATATAAACACCACCCTATGTAATAAAACTATTAATATCAAAATTAACTAATAAAAACAATTAACTTGCTAATATAAACTAAGTTGACTTCAAATCGTATAGGTGAGTTAATCTCCCAACATATGTCAATGTACTTGTTTTAACATCGGAGACGTTTTTAATCTAAGGTGTCAATACTACATATTGTTTTATCTCTACGGTTGATCTTTAACCTTAAATTTTTTGTTCAACTCACTTTTACAGAAATGCATCCAATTCTTAACATAAACCAATGTACGGTCAACAAACTTTTAATTATAACCAGTTTTGGAGAATCATTTACATTCAAACTAAACACATACAGAAAATGAAGAAGGGTAATTTACTTTTAGACCAAAAAATTAGTTTCTTACCACTCAATCTGATGTGTTATTTTTTTTCCTTCAAAAAAATAGTTTTCAGTCAAAACAAAAGCTTGATTTTAGTAATTTGGTTTGGACTGAGACAGAAAAGTGCTGTTGCCATTTTTTTCAATTGCACTAAATAGCTAATGTCTTCATTTTCTGTTGGCAAGAAATTAAAGCCTTGACAGTATAATTCTCTCATTTATTACAAAAACTTTTATTTATTATTTTTTAGGGGAAAAACTTTTATTTATTATATTCTCATATTAAAACTTATTATATATTAATAACATTACCTCAAGAATAAAAGGGACCTCATAATGTACTTATAATAATGTGCAAGACAACCATTCTTGTATAAAAACCACTATAGGGGTTACCAACCCTACAAATCCTTCTCTCCTCTCTTGTATCTTCAAAATTCTTTCCTATCACACTTTTGAGTTTGATTTGATTGAGTACACTTCTTTGTCAAGCACATTTAGCAAAGAAAATTATAGCCATAGCTGCATTAAACACACAACAATCACAATGTCTTTTTATCTCTTCTTCCTTTGCATCACAATGCCCCTCATTGTATTTTGTGATGTTGAAATGCCTTCAGGTAATAGAAACAAAGCCTCTTTTGCTTAATTTTCTCTCTCCATATATAGTTTTATCCTTCATCTCAGTCAAACATTTTCATAATGTTTGCAGGTACACAGATTTTTCATTCTTTCCATGAAGACAAAAATGGTTCCTTAACAGTGTCAGAAAAAGATGAACATGCACACTACACCTCAAGAAAATTTTGGTTTCATGGTACACAGAAGCAATTCTTTCATTCATTCATTCTTTTTTTTTATTATTATTATTTTATTTATAAATAAACCATCAATTTAATATATAAAATATCATTCTCGTAGTTTTAAAGTATATGAAATCTATCACTTAGCCTCTGTTATTAAGATTTTACGGACTAACATGACAAAAATTCACATGTTTTAAGGACTAAAACGAAAATTTCATATATTATAGGTACCACTTTTTTTTTTAATATGCTTTAAAAACTAAATTGGAGACATAACAATATCACATGAACTAAATTGATACAAGTTAATTATTTTTTAATCAGGTTCTTGCACAAAAAGAGACATTAGTATCTCACAAAGCAAAGGTTCAACTTCTGGAATTCCACAGTACATTGTGCAAATTGTTAACACTTGTGTTTCTGGATGTGCTCCTAATGATATCCATCTTCACTGTGGTTGGTTTGCTTCTGCAAGACTAATCAACCCTAGATTGTTCAAGAGACTCTCTTATGATGATTGTTTGGTGAATGGAGGGAAGCCTTTAACTTCTAGCCAGATTATTAGTTTCACTTATTCTAATTCTTTTATGTACCCTCTTGCATTCAAGTCTGCTAGATTTTGCTGAGTCCAAAATACAATTCCAAAAGAATATGACATAAAGTTCAAAAATGTACCACGGTCTTACTATTATACTTTCCGTCGTTGTTTGAAGATGTGACCGCAATGTTAAGGATTTTGTTAGGACTTAAGTCCATGAGGAGAGCCCAACCCAAAGGACTAGTCCAATAGGTGGGAGAACCTCAAGGCTTAAATACCACATCAAACACTTTGATCTACTCGATGTGGGACTCCCAACAGATTTTGAGATTTTCTTGACTGAATTGCGATCACAATTGCAGCCGCGTCATCTGTGTTTTATTAACAAACATTGTTTTAAATCATTGTTTTCCATTACATAGAGTTTTTTTGAATTTCCAAGTAAAAAAATGCTTATATGGTTGTAGCATAATGTTGCATTGAACACTTGGTGCAATGTGTCTGCCTCTCTTTTATCTTACAATTACAAACAAGTAGACATACATAGGTAAGGGAGAGAATTGTCTTTTGTCTGTGTGTCTTGAAGCTTAGTATGATTATAGGCAGTATAGTCCTGAGAGTCAGTAGATGGTTAGACTCAAACATAGAGGAGAAATTGACAACACCATGCAATTAATCACACAAAATAAGTGCTTTCATTTTCCATTTTCTTTGCTCTTTGATCACTGCTCTTCATTGTAGAAGGTAGTTGTGTGTCAGAGTTTAGCAATAACACTTCATAGCTCTTTTAAAAATCAAACATGGAAGAATGGATTTTTTTTACCCTATCTTGGGTCAAGTATTTTTTACCTTTTGCATGGAAATATGGAATGGTCAACATGTCAAATTTTTATTTTTATTTTTATTTTTCAATTATGAAGAGGAAAACCTATTTTCTTAATGAATTAGGTCAACAACAAACTCTTTCCAACACCCATTTTATTGATTAAACTTTATATCGGCTCCATTAAATTTATGTGAGTTTATACAATTTAGTGAAACTGATTAAGAATTTTTTTCAGTTATAAAACTCATTTGAATTTCAACCAATAGAAAAGTGTTCAGCAAAAAATGGTTCTACCACCGTTTAAAGTGTGCGTTTCATTTGGTCAGAAAATCTGAACTATTAAAAAAAGATTGAAATGTTTATATTCTTATAGATCATATGACATCATATCTTCATCTAACTATTGAGAACCATGATAACCTGCAAATAGACACACACGTACTACACTTTGAATGCATCTCTAGGTCTTACATATAGAGGAATTGTAGGCTCAGCAATTACTCAATAAATTTAGCAATTACTAAATCTGTTGAGGTGGGATGGAAAAGGTTATGGTACCGACTTCTATATGTTCCTTTGTGATTTATGAGCCATTAAAACTTGACAATGACATTACCTATAAGAGAAGTAGGAGGGTAAGGAAAATGCAAAATTCGTGAAAGAGATAGATTGCACCCTTACTCTAGTATACGTCTCCTACACACAAAATAGAAACAAACAAACAATGAAAAAGAAAGTGGCCTCCAATCATGGACGGACATAGGACTAAATTTTTGGTGAGGCTAAAACAACAGTCCAAAACCTTATACTATTTCACCTAAAACAATAGTTTTACTAGTTTTATTTGAACTATCTATATGTAACTATAACAATTGTGAATTAAAACAAAATAAGATGTCATCTTCCTCTAATATTTCATTCTTATAGACCGGCTTCCTTCGTATGTAAATTTTGTTGAGAGAAAATTTGGTAGTCGCACCAACTCTCCCCCACCCTCAAAACAAACAAAAGTTTTTGCAAAATTCATTTGCATGGTACATATAGATGAATCCATTAATAGAAGACATAGAGAACATATCTTAGTTGGTATAGACATTATATATAGACCGGAGTTCGAATATAGGATTGCCAACTTATTTACCTTAAAGATGAAATTTTAATCCCTAAACTACTTGCAAAAAAAAAAGTAGACACAAGATATATTGGTAAGATTTATTATTAAAAGAGTTTTAGAACATGCACAATGGAATTTTCTCACTTGAGTGCTTAAGCGGATCTCACATAAACATTCAATCTCATCAACCCAATGTTTTAAGAAAATTTATTAAATGAGTTATGCCAATAACCCAACATCGTTGCATTTTAATATGAAAAACGTGCATGTCCCTCTGACGCGGATAAAATATGTGTTCATTAAAGCACCTTCACTCCTTCAGCATTTTTTTTTTCTCTCTTTCCAGTGAGAATACTTATCTATGATATATACCTAATTGAAAATTTTATTAGATAAGATCTTATCTAGATGGTATTACACTGTCAATCAATCATAATTATCAAATTATTAAAAATATTTGATTTTTGTCATAACTCATAACAATTTCTAAAGTCATACACATCGTTGATGTGAATTGTGATGCACTTACCCATGTAAATTAAACATTTTAAAAAAATAGGACAAAACTTAAATGATATTTCTTCGGTGGCTTTTTTTTATGACTCTTAACTTAACTACCCATGATTTCCTTAGAGATGCAATTTTCTCATAGTTTGTTACAATCACAAAAAGTGTATTAAAAGTTCAGAGTCATATAAAACCTACATAAAGTAATGCACCTAAGTTTTGTCTTAAAAAATTATGTGATTCTAAAAATGAGTTTCATCAATTTCTCGTTTGTGTCTATCTCTCTTATAAATTGAATCATCTATTTCTTTCGAAAAATTAAAAGGTTCTCAACTCTTATACCATAGTTCTCTCCATTATAATTAAAAGGTTTGCAAATTGGTTTCCTCTAGTCGATTAAAGCATAAGGCCATACAAGTTATTCTTTCAGTTCCTTCAAAAAAAATTATTCTTTCAGTCTGCCGAGAAAAAACATAATATTATAAAGCTTTCTTCAATATTTTGTTCTTTTTATCATATCTAATTTTTGGTTTAAGAGCATTTATATCAGTTGATACATACACATGATTTTTATCATCATTCTCTCTCATACTAAACTACTAAATAGGAGCATGTTGTGGATAGAGCAAAATTCTTAACTTAGAAATGGTTCTTGGTTGAATGTCCTGCTAGTTCTTGCACTTACCATGAGTGGGAGGTGCAACCCGTCCTATGTTGGCAGAGGTTTTGTTGGTGCAGATGCCTTCCGACGGCCTTTTTGGTGTTGTTTCTTCTTTTTTTCTTGTTGTTTGTTTGGGGTGCCTTTGTGGTTTTCTCTCTGCTCGCTTGTTGACTTTGGAATTCTCATAGGGGTTGTTTTTTGAGGGTGTCTTCAGATATCATTTGAGGTGTTTTTGTACAGTTTCGTGTGATCTTTATTTCTTTATATATATATATATATATATATATATATATATATATATATATATATATATATATATATATATCGCCATTAAAAAAACTAAACTACTAATAATCATTTTTTTTATTTTATCTTTTTTCTTCATTTCCTTTTCTTTCATCCATTTTTCCTTTATTAACAAAACAAGGTGAAAAGAAGGCCGGGACTATAAGTCGTTCCAATTTATTTTTCTCAATGACTAAAATTTTCCTTAATGTTTCCAGAGACTATATTGAGTCTCACGGTTTCTCAGGGACTAAGAACCCATTAATTTAGATTTTTAAAACATTTTTGACGTTTTAGTTATATTTACGTGTAGGCTATTCTCAAAAATAATTTTCTTGAAAATAATTTTAACATTGAAGATGAAGTAGCTATTTTAAAAAAAATAAAAAAATAAAAATCAGCTTTTGAAGAAAATCATTTTTAAAAGAAGGGAGCAAAACCGTAAGTTATGATACCTATGTTTTTTCAACCATAACCAAAAACCATTTTAATTTATTTTAATGCTTTTTGACCATGATTTATACTATTTTTTTAAAAGTCTATAAATAATACCATAAAAAAAAGTTTATAATGAATAATCTCCAAATTATTTATATCAAAAAGTATTTTTAAAAAAACTAAAACAAACAAGTCCTAAAAATTAAAATGAGTCTTATTTCAAATAATTGTAACTTATTTCTTTTATATAAAATCAATATCTAATCAGTTAACTAACAAATTTAAAGCAACTTAACTTACCTAACTATCTTATTAAACTAATCAGTTCTTTAACCTCAAACATTGAATTTGTTTAATGGTCAGCGACTTTATTGCACCAATTCTTTCATTAAGAATGTTAGTATGCAATTTATCAAAAGAAAACACATATCGGTGAAGATGACTACATACGATTAAACATTCACGTTGACTTTAGGTGCCACTCCAATTCTATTGCGGCATGAATTTTTACGAATTTACCCATAATTTAACATAGTTGTGACATGGGAAGAATGACACGCATCACAACTTTTGCCATATATAGAGGGCAAAAAACTGTTTAAAAATAAATAAAAGTTTGATTAGGATATTATTAACATTAAAAAGTTATAGTAGACAATGAATCTATTTGTAACGGATTCAGATCCTGATACAAAATATCATCTGCATCATATGTGATTACTGCATGTGATTGCGACCACCGCTTGGAATTATCTACAGATTTTCTAAACTTATTTTTAATAAACATTATGATGATGAGAATATATCATCGGCCCAAACAAAGTCGCTTTAGTTATTCGCGCGGTAAAATCTATATTCAATGATATGTGAAATCTTTTATTTCTCTTTTTTCTTTATGTTTATTTGTTACAAAATTGACTCAAACATATGAATATTTTATTTGTCAATATTATAGTCAATCTCTCAATCTCATTTTATATGATCTATGTAAAGTGATTGACAACTTAGGTTTTGCACAAATGTAGTGGGTTTATAACTCAAATCAAAGTAAAGTCGAAATAAAAACCAGTCAACATCAATATTAATCAAATAAAATCCAAAAAAATTAACGAAAAATGATATATCTAATTTTAAGGTTGAAAAAATAAAAGAAATTTAATTTACTAAAAATTAGATATAGGGCCCATTTGTTTTAGATTTAAAAAAAAATGGATTTTTCTTTGTATTTCTAAAAATGGATTTTTTTTGGAAATTTACTCAAAAATAGTAGAAGTTATTTCAAACTCATTTGATATATAAGTTAAAAAAGAGATTTTGACATTCACTAACTTACTTATTCATTGTTTGAGATTTTACATAGTAAAAATCACATATTTTTTTCAAAATGACATCTTTCAAAATTGATTTTTATGAAAAGCTATTTGAAATAACTTTTTTTTAGAGATTTTTTCAAAAATTGTATAAAAAAAATTATTAAAAAATGACGAAACACTTATTTTAAGATAAGTTATTCAATCAAATTTTTCATTTGAAGCTTGAAAATTTCTTCGTTAAAAAATTTATAACAAAAACATATTACACTACAAAAATCTATTTAAAAAAAACTGTAACAAACAGACCATAATCATGATGACGACAAACCTTTTTATTAAAAGATAGAACCTCAAATGAAAAATAAAAATAAAAAAGTCAATCTCATTAAACCAATTTTGTTAAATTTTTATAGGATTATTTATTTTTTTACGGCTACTATTTAGGGTTATTCCTTAAAAAATGTTCAGTATGATTATTTTTCATGGAAAGAATCTATATAGTAAAAAATTAAATTTATTCTCATAATTTGTCTAACAAAAAAGCCAATAACTATAATTAGGCTGGAAAAAAAAAATCCAAGAACGCTTGAATGAGATGATATGATATATTTTTCGGCTTAATTGAAAGTCCTAAGTTCGAACTTTGAAATCAACCCACAGAGTGCACAGCAGGGTTAAATCTCTTGAGTAAAAACAAAAGAACAATGTATTTATCCATCCTCCAAAAAATGCAACTAGGCATGTTCGTTGCAGATAATGGCTATTCTGAGATTTTTCTGCGCCACAAATATCTCTGTCTCAACAAAACACAACGGTTCTTCTAATACTCATTTTTACACTCTAACTCTATATCTATCTATGTATCTCTAACATATTTATGAAATAACTGTTCTTAATTCCAGTGAAAGTGGATAAGAAGTGTGTTGTTCATCAGAAGGTTAAGAACCTCATCAACACTTTGGAGCTTCCTTCCATTTCATCATCAACTCCACTTGAGTCTCTCCAGAGAGGTAATTGGGTGAAGCTCATTTGTGGTGCAAGTTTTGAGGATGTTGTTGATATCAGAAATCTCAGTTTGGTTTACACTCTTGCTGGAGGTAATTAATAAGCATTTATATGATAAACACTTATATAACTATAATTAATTACATTGTTTAACCAAACAAATTCAAGAATTGAATCATGTGGTTGATTGCAGTTGACTGCATTGACTGTGCTGCTGATGCATCTGTTGTGAGTGCTGTGAATGAAGGAATTGAAGCAGCAAGAGACATCTTATGCTGCCTTAGAAGGCCTTGGGTGATGATCAGTGTCAATGATGATAAAGATCTTCACTTTCGCAAAGCCGGTAAGACAGTTCTTATTGAACTTGATTGTTCCATACATTACACACCAGCATACTTCAGAAATCTTATCGCATACAATATAAAGTTTAATCTATGCTTATTGGTAATCACTCAATGTTGTTAGTAAATACTTCTGAACAGAATTTGATCCCGAGGACTGTCCATCGGACTGTTCACGCCCTTGTGAAAATGTTTGCCCTGCTAATGCAATCTCATTCCAAGAGAAATCTACTTCACAAATTTCATGTAACACCGAAGCACCAAGAGTACTAAAGGTTTTAACTTAATTTTACTCAAAGTTTCTGTTCTTCTGATAAACATAAAAGCTGTCTTTTTAAAATATAAAACTTGTGATGTTTAATTGGATTGAACATGCAGGACGGAGTCATAACGGAGCGCTGCTATGGCTGTGGTCGCTGTCTTCCAGTTTGCCCCTATGATAAAATAAGTAGGATATTTTTTAGTTCCATCTGATATTATAAATTCTTATCTTTCCCTTAATTATTTTTGTGTAAAATATGTACTTTTCATATTGATCCAGGAGAGGTAACATATGTAAGAGATGCTGTTACAACTTCTGATCTCATCAAGAGAAATGATGTTGATGCTATAGAGATCCATACAAGTGCAAGGTAATATTAGTGTTCCTGAAATACTAGGATATAACTGCAATCGCGATGAAAATACATTTCATGATTGCTATTCACAAGTTTTATTAATCAAGTAATCAAGGGATTTGGAATTATTTAGCAGATTATGTGAAAAAATCAAACCTCAGTTTTCACTAATTGGAGATATGTGAATTCTATGATATTTGATTGATCTTTCTAAATCCGTTTCCTCGTGTCAATACATCCTTCTATAGGCAGAGTATACTGTTTGAAGAACTATGGCGTGCTTTAGGAGATTCAGTAGAAAATTTGAAGCTAGTAGCCGTAAGTGGTGCCTTCAACCTCTTCTAATATTTAAGGGGTTATAGTATTAGCTTTCCATAAATACTTGGCTTCAAGGTTATTTTCATTTAATTCAACAATTTACTGTTAAAATGATTCAGGTTAGTTTACCTAATGTTGGAGATTCAACAATACCTTCTATAAACAAAATGTTCTCTATTATGAAACCAAATCTTAGAAATTTCAACTTATGGCAGGTGTGGCATTTCTCTCTTTTCAACAGATTGATCAATTTTATAAGCCAAATTATATTCCATGTTTATTTTAACAAATCCATCTTTACCATGTATAAACTCAAGTTAGACGGCCGTCCGATGAGTGGAGATATTGGGAGAGGAGCAACTAAGGAGTCAATAGCCTTTGCTGTTCAATTGGCTAAAGCAAAAGATAGACCTCCTGGTTTGTGTTTACAATTCAATCAACAGTCCTTTGAAAACCTTCTCAGGACCCGTTTGATGGTCATGATGGAGATGGATAGAATATGGACATGATAAGGTCTTATCCTGTCATGTTTGTTTCTTACTCGGGAAAAGATATGGCTCATTAAACACTAGATTGAGACATGATATGAATCTATGATGGTTTAACTTTATCCTATCATGTCTCTCTCATCCTGGCTATTGATCGGGCCTTCAGGATTTATATCTATCATGATTCGACTAATGTTCCATTCCCTTAACATGGCAGGCTTTCTTCAACTTGCTGGTGGAACTAATGCTCACACAATTGAAGGACTGAAAAGAGAAGGACTCTTTCAAACAACTTACTTGGATCATCAAAATTCAACAATCAGTACATCTAACCCATCATGTGCGTTAATTAGCGGCATAGCTTATGGTGGCTACGCGCGAAAGGTAACACAACTATTTTTGTATGTCTGATTGTTCATTTTTCATTCTGTTTCTGTTCTATTTTTGTAATCTTACTATTTGCATACATGTTCAGATTGTTGGTAGAGTATTGAGATCCATGCAATCTCAACATGGTGGAGCTGCTTCAATTGAGGATCATCCTGAGCATCTCTTATTGGCTCTAAGGGAAGCACTTGCTTTGGTTGGACCTGTTAAATGTCAATAATCTATGACAACTTCACTCTGGTGTGTATGAAACTAAATGATTTCAAGCTTGTCAAAAGATAATAATATTATGCATTGTCTTCCATGCACCAAAATTCAAAATTGTTGTTCAATTTTAAATAGCATGCACATATATTCAAATTGTATGATCTTCAAGTATTTATTAGTTGATATTTGTATCCTACAATCTACTTGTGTTCCTCTAAAATGTAAAATTGGTGTTCAGCTGTAACTAGCATGCACATAGATAATTAAGTTAGAACACCAAGTTAGATAAAGCATAAATCTTTTTTTTTAGGGGAGAAAAAGCATAAATCTTAATATCAATAAATTAACAATATTGGATGAACATAAAAATTCATTTGAAAAAATTCATTTTTTTTTCTACAATGACCATGACAAAATAAGATAACCAGGAACATGGACCCAAAACACTAGAAAATGTATTTTTCTTCATGTTAGTGGACAATGTTAGTATGTTATCCTCAAAGGTCTTGAACTCCATGAATTAATTTCAATAAAATCCAAAGAATACAAGATAGGTGTGTGGAGGATTGTGAAGGTTGCAAAAGATGATTTGTAACACAATCAGGTGATGAACATGATTATACAAAAATATTTAATCCATAGACTATTTCCTAATTCATAATTCATGGTTTTGTTGTTAATTCATTCACTTGTTATATCTGAAAATATTGTCATTGCTATATCAGAACGGCCTTTTTATGGCAACATTAGAAGCGTTGTGTAAGAGAGTGATACATCGACATCCCAACTATGTTGGTTCCCCAATGCATCACCAACAAAACCTCCAAAAGTATTATTCAAAATAAAAAAAATAAAGGGTTAATTATTGAAATTGACCTTGTAATATACGCGAAGTCTAAAACATGATCCTCTAAAATAAAAAACACATTATGATCCGGTAATTTGATATTCTTATAAACCTAATTTGTATAGATTTTTTGACATTGATGTAAGACGCTAATTTAATATTTCCTCACATAGATCATACATTTTTTAAATCACAGTTTTTTTTAATTTTTATTCCCCGCTGTTATAAGAACAAGTCAACCATTAATTTTTCACCACACATATTTCAAGCAAATTTCCATATTACATGCATTTCAAGACCTTCTCATTTTTAGTATCAGCTATCACACAATCAAGGATACTGATTAATACAATGGCTAGAAAATTCTTAGGTGTGGCAGTAATATTTGTTCTTCTTCCATACATGTCATTGATGGTGGTAGCTATTGAAGGTGTGAATTTAGATCCAAATGGTGATGAGATCAAAGATGGGGCCTTATTCGATTGTAAGCAACAATGTATGTCCATATGTTTGAAAATCAAACTTGCACAAGTTTCACTTTGTCAAGATGCTTGCTCTCCAGCATGTAAACAATTGAAAGGCAAAGGTTCTTTTTATGTACCTAATGATCTGAAGCAATGATATGTACCTCTCAATTACATATGTATATTACTTGGTAATTATTTTGGTTTTCCCATGATTTCAATAATGACATTCTTATGCATTTTTAACACGGTGATTTCTTAACACCGAAAGTGATTAACTAGTCTCAAGCGATCCTTAAAGAAAAATATGAACAAGACATGTATGATTTATGATGTAAGTGTTGAAAAATATGGTGCATGTTTTCTTCGGTAATTGATCTAGTATCAAAAGTAAGTATTTTTGTATCGTCTCCATAAAGATTGGTGCGATATTTAATTCATTCAACAATTAATATGATTTTAAGTGGTATAATTGTAAGGTGTTTGGTTTGTGACATGGGGAAATTATCTTCTTTTTTTGTTGATTGAACTGTTTGTGACATGGGGTATGAAAATGATGTGTTTCTTCAATTTGGAGAGGATTAATGTGGATTTGGTGATTTATAAAGTATGGAAGAAGATGAAGAAGATGAAGAAAGGGAATCATACATCTTTGGAGTAGTTAATTTGGAGAGAATTCATGTGGATGATGATTGCAAATGTTTAATTTTGTGTGATTGTTGATTTTGGATTTATAATTCATTCTTCATTTACCTTGTTTTTCCTTTGTGAAGAGGCAACGAAAGAATTATACATCGGTTGTTGGTGATGAAAACAATGGAGATGATGATGATGTTGTTCAGGATGAATAGTATTTTTGCATTTTTGGGTAGACATGCGTAATCCAATGACATTCCTTTTAAAAAAAAGATCAATGATTTAAATAAAATAATTAATATGATCTATGGTGGGCCACTCTTGAGGTTGGTCCATCATAGACATTTGAGATTAAAGTTAACAGTCAGGGTCTTTTTTGAATAACAGATAGAAAGAAGATGGATCAAAATGTTAATTTTACGAGTTATGGGGCAAAAATGAAAATAGAAAAATTAATTAGGGGATCAAAAGACCAATTAAGCTTAAAATAAAACATGAAAAATGCTTATATGTGCTCTAGGATACACTTGTTAAGTAATCAATCAATTATAGTGATAGATTCCTTCTTTTTCCACCCTACTGATTTCTCGCACGCCCTTTTGTTTGGATTATATAATCTGAACGGCATAAACATCCCATAAAAACCTCCAAAACATGTTAAAACATTTCGAATTTTAGAATCCGAATAGTGTATGCGAGAAACTCATAGGATGAGAAAAGTAATAGCCAATGATAAAATATTAAAAGTTGTGTAGTCATCCTATTCTAGATTGACCCAAAGTTCAGAATCCATACTATATAAGGTCTGATATACTAAGGATCAACACAATCATATTATCCCCAACCTTGGATCCTCCACTATCTATAATGCCTCAAGGATTAGTAACGGTCAACATAGCCAAGAACATTGATGAGCGTCATCTTATAATGTACCATTATTTATACCCCCAACATCTCTTCTTGTGTCTATGAAAAAAAACATCATTCACTATAACACTAGATACACAATGTTTTTCACTTTATATCTCACTGTCTTTACTCTCTTATAGACTTGAGCATAAAAGTATTTGCAGATACCACTCCTAATATCTATCTCGACAAATGTTGTTCAAGCACGATCAATCAATCTCAATCACATAAGATTACACAATTCTTTTAAAAGTCTAAACAATGTTATTTCCAACACAAACTTCCTATTTTGATATTTTGAACAAATGCTATAAGGTATTCGATAAACATGATGGATTAACATAAAACTTCCACTTGTTTAATGATTTGGTAAGAAAAACTAACCCTAAAAAATACTCCATTTGGTCCTTATTATAAGAAGGGTCATGTTTAACTAGTGCCTCTCGGAGACTAGTTAATGAAACTAAAAAAGGAAGTTTTTAGCATTTTCCTAAGAAAGAAAAACCAATCGACATCAAAATCAAGACAGTTATTCATTGTTTCAACTTTTTAAATATTTTTACAAATATATCCTCGTAGAAATTTGTGAAGATACACTAATACTAAAAAGACAAAAATTAAATGAAGGTTAAGAAAATATTTGAATTAAATATTTTTTGGTCCCTATAAAATTGAAACATTTTAAGTTCAGTTTTTACTTAATTTTAATAGTTTTTTTAGTTCCTATAGATAAATTTGCACTTTGATTTAGTCCTTTCTAAATCTAAATTTGTTTAATCATGCTTAAACCCGTTTTGTACACGTGTTAAGAATGTTACTATAAGTTCCTCTGCAAAAAAAAAAAAAAAAAACTCAAAATATGACCTCTACGTCCAAATTTTTGTTACATCTATCTAAACTTTTGTCGTTTAAAATTTTATACTTAATTCATCTCATGTTAAAAAGAATTTAAATTTTAGTAAACGAACCTTTCATAATGTTCTAAACATGTCTTCGAAAAATCGTTTAAAATTTTAAAAGTTTAAGGATAATTAAACAAATTTAATTAGTTTTAACAAGGACTGAAATTGCATGTATTTTTTTGTTTAGAAACTAAAAAACTATTAAAATTAAGTAAAGACTAAACTAAAAGTTTGTAATTTTACAAGGAACAGAATCACATTTAACTTAAAAATCTTTTAAACAAAAAATATACTTGTGATTATTTTCTTACAAATAGAATCAAACATTATTATATACCTAAAAATCTTTTAACTAGTGTCTTTAAAGCATTAGTTAGCATTCGGTCATTATTATAAGTAAAAATTAACATTTTAGATTCATTATTAAATGATGTACGTGACATATAATAAAGACCATATACATCATTAATGGAATGAATTTAAAATGCAAAGTTTTGCTTATAAAAGTGACTGCATGCTGTAAGACAAGGGATATAATAAAGGCAGGAAAAAATATCCTTGTAAGCTTAACTCAATTGATCTGGACAATACATAATATATAGGGTTAATATGTCTTTACCCCCCTGTAATTTGGGCAAGTTCCGGTTTACCCCCTGTAAAAAAAAAATAGATTCCAACCCTGTAAAATAAGATTCTTTGATTTTAGTCTCTGACCCATGTGACTGTGCAGAATTGCTGACGTGGCGAGCTGACTGTATAATTAATTTTGTTTTTCATTTTTTTAAAGGTACACATGGCATTTGTGCCTATTTTTAAAAAAAAATTAAAAAATTTGTAAAAGTAAAAAAAAATTCAGGATTTTTTTTTATTACGAAAAATATTTTCAATTTTTTTTAATTTTTCATAATGTTTTAAAAAAAATTTGAAAATTTTGAAATATATATTTCAAAAAAAATAAATTCAAACTATTTTCGAAAATTTGGAAATATATATTTTCCGAAATTTAAAACAGATATTTTTTTTCGAAAAAAAAGTTTTTTAAATTTTATCAACAAAAGAAATCTGGAAAATATTTTTATTTTTGAAATTCTGGATACAAATTTATTTAAAAATTTAAGAAAATTCAGATTTTTTTTGAAATTTTTTTTACGATGTGTTTCCTATATATATATATCCCAAAAAATTATATGAAAAATACAAAAATTTCTAAACTTACTATATTTTGAATTTTTTTAAAAAAAACCAAATTAAATTAAAATTTAAAAAAAAATAACAAAAGCTAATTTTTGAATATTTATTTTTTTCTGAATTTTTTTATTTTTTGAAAAAAAATCCAATTTTTTTCTTTTTTTAAATTTTTTGAAAATTAATTTTCAGTTTTTTTATTTTTTTTATCTTTTAAATATATTTTTTTAAACCATTACACACATGTCAGGTTTTTAAAAAATTAAAATTAAAATAATTACACATTGGCGTGCCACGTCAGCGTCCATTACACACCTGTCAGGTTTTAAAAAAAATAAAAAATAAAATAATTATACAGTGGCATGCCACGTCAACGTTATGATGGGGTCAGGGGTGTTTTGTGAAGAATCTTCATATTACATGAATGTTTTGTGGAGAATCTTCATATTATAAAGTTGGAATCTAAACTTTTTTTTACAGGAAGGTAAATCGAAACTCGTCCAAATTACTGAACGTAAAGACATATTAACCCTAATATATAATATATGCAAGAACCGAATAAAAAAAATAAGGCAGGAGGAAGTATAGTTAAGAATTCGGTGATCACGAGTCACCCGACTAATACCTCGTGTCCCATGCCATGCTTGCATTGCAACTGCATGTGTTGGCTGACAAATGACAATGACATTGGCAGACCATGAGTTTAATCATTTTCCCCTCGCGTATCACATTGTCATTCACTTCTATTTTACGAAATGTCATTCACAATTTTTTTAGGGATGCCCAAGGATTCCAATCATTAGATTATTGTTGAAGCATGGGACCCACTAAAATATTCTTTTAAAATGTTAAAGATTGTTGAAGCTCTCGAACTTTTTTTACTTATTTGAGGGAGACAAAAATTGAGAGTAATATTATAGATACGATATATTGGTATATGATTAAAAGATATGAAAATTAAATCTATAATGATTGCTCATGAATCATGAGTTCCAAATATAATTTATCTTATTGGAGTATAGGTATGTTTCTCTTAGTGAAGTTGATTTTGCCTTCCGATTAATGGTTTTGTTTATTGGAGTATATGTATGTTTCTCTTAGGGGATGTATTGAATTAGGATTTTAAAGGACAATTTTTGTTTAAAAAAGTCTTGAGGATTTTAAAAGACTTTGCAGGATTTTGATGACTTTGATGATTTTAAAAGACTTTGCAGGATTTAATTCATAAGATTTGAAATGATTTTAATGGATTTCAATAGATTTTATGAATTTCAAGGACTCGTTGAAGAAAATGATCATAACACACTCTCTTTCACAAAATCTCCATGCAGACTCTTTTATTTATTTTACTTTTTTTTTTACGGGAGAGCTTGCGAGAGAGAGAGGGGGGGAAACAAGAGAGTGAGAGAGAAGAGAGAGGGGGAGGGAAGAGAGAGGGAGAGAAGAAGAGAGTGAGAGAGAAGGGATGCGAGAGAGGGGAGAGAGATATAAAATAAAAGAAAAAACAATCCTAAGAAATCACATGTTTTCATGAAAGACTTTTTTATGCTAAAATTTCACTAGAAAATCTCTCAAAATCCATCAAAATCTGATTTATTAAACAATCCTTCGAAATTTGAATGATTTTGAATACCACAAGACTTTTTTTAAATGATGAAGAGTTTTGATTGAATACCACAAGACTTTTTTTAAATTGCAAAGAGTCTTGATTGAATACCACAAGACTTTTTTTAAATTGGAAAGAGTCTTGATTGAATACCACAAGACTTTTTCATGATAAAAAAGTCTTTTAAAATCCCTTAGAATCATAATCCAATACACCCTCCTTAGTGAAGTTGATTTTGCCTCTATATTAATGGTTTTGTTGAGTGAAATTGATTTTGCTAATTTATTTAAAGTTAGAAAATTGTAGTTTATGATTCTAGAGTTGACTTTTATATTTAATTTTATTATTAGATTCATTTTTACAAATATAAATTATTTTACTTTCAACTCGATTTTAGCGAGAATCGATTATACAATATCAACTCACTTAAAATTAATTTTTCTAACCACATGAACCAAACATACACTTAATAGATGTAACGATCCTCTCAATTTATTAAAATAAACAGAGTATCTCATTTAAAGATATATGTAAAAAAATAGATAATGAGTTTTGCTACTAAAAGGCTTCCGGCACTATTAATTATTTTATAGTTATTTTCAAATTTCTTTATATTTTTATCTCTTCAATTGAAAGAGGTAAAGATAATTCTAAATAAGGAGGATCCTAACTCTAGATGATTATATTTGTTTGTTTCTTGTGATTTTTTCAGCAACATTTGGTATGTGACATGCAGTTGGTTAGGGATTTTTTTGGCATTTTCTCAGAATTTAACTGCGCATCTAAATCAGTTTTGCCACTTGGGAGGTTTCTCTATAAATACGTGCTTAGTGTTCAAGATGTTATGGTTAGTGGTTGTTTCCATTATTTGAAAAGAGATAAATAGACGTATTTTTCAACATAAGGAGGAACATATTTTTTTAATGTGCGAACATGTTAAGCTTCTTGTGTTTTGGTGGTTTAAATCAAAGTTTGTTTTATTCGATTTTGACTACAATTTCTGGAGGCAAAATCATATGTTTTGTCTAACTTTTGTGACTTAACTCATTTTTGCTCCTTGTTTTAGTTTTGTTTCTCTTTTTTGGGTTTGTGATTTGGATCCTTTAAGTCTTCCTTAACACGTCTTGTGTTGGATGACTTTTTTGTGATGGTAATATATAATTTTAACCCGAAATCGACAAAGGTGTTATTTGACCTATTTTAATTACAACCACCCATATATTCCAGTAAATGCGACTATTTTTTTTTCATCCTTTTATTACAAATAAAGTTTAACCGCCACCAAGTAGTGAATTCTGCAAATGGTTGAGTCATGATATTAGAAAGTGTAATCAAGTGCATCAATGATACACGTTCGTGTATTTTTATCAAAAAGAATTTGTATCATTTAGCGCACACACGTTTGTGTATTTTCGTCAAAATGAATTCGTACTATATAATATTGTCCTTTTGTTAATTAATAGACTTAAACTATAAGTTGTAAACAAATAAACTTAAACTATAAGTTTCTTGTATTTGATTAGAGGAACTACTTTTGTTCAGCCCGCCAGCATTATTGAATGGAATTCGTGACGTGTGAAGCAATGCTTAATTAGTTGAGTCGTATTATTCTTCACATGTTATTTGTTGAATCTCTTTGCATTATTTATTCTCTAATCGGCTGTTTAAAGCGGACGTAATTTAACCAAACAATTAATCTCAAGTAATGAACTTTATCAAGGATATATCTTCTTGAATTTAAGTTTTTGGTGGAATAATTCTTAATTAAATCAATCTTACTTTCTAGTCGAACTCCAGATCATCGAAACTTATTTTCACCAAAATTTAAGGGTTAACGTCAAAAAGAAAATAGTTATGATTTAATAAATGGAAAATGTTGTTTTCTACGAAGTATTATTCCACGAAAACCAAGAATAAGACTACTCTCCTCATGATTGCCACCAAATCCTAAATTATATTATTTAAAAAATAAAAAAAAAACTTTGGTAACGGTTTGATTGTGTGTTATCGTGGTTTTCGTTTTTCCAGGTTTCGTGGTATATAGCAATGTTGTTAATAAATAATAGAAGTTAAGACAAGATATCTCTATTGATCAGGTTTTTTTTATTTTTTATATATAAACTTTATATATTACTCTTCTATACGATGTTCCATGAATTATAATTTCATATAACATTTTGCAATTAATTTGTAGTTTTTCGAAAGACAAGAAATTATTGATAAAGGGGTGTACGAAGAATTAGCTACAATTCTTAAACGGTAATCAACTTTTTAAATTTTAAACGATGTTTTATAGCCTTTTTCATGTACAATTTAGTCTTATCGATTAACAACTAATAAAAATCATTTGCATCAAATAAAATGCAGAGAAATAAGACATGCTTCTGATTCTGATTTGATGTTTGGCCTTCCCATCATGCGCAATCAATGACGACAAATGAAATATTAGAGATGATAAGAGTACAATCACTATATTAATGCTTCTGATTTTATGCCGTTTAATATGATTTCAACTATAGTTTTCATTTCATCTATGTTCTAATATGTGTTTATATTAGTATGTCGTTATATTATCTTTGTTTTACCATGTGTTGTTTATAATGACCTTATAGCTGGGAATTCATATTTCGTGTCATCCACATACATACATATTTATTTATGATGAAGTTAAATTATAAAAAACAAAGGGTAAAGAAAAAACTAATGTGATTGCTTATATACAAAGAAACATATAGTCAAGTACATATATACTATAGCGCAGTAGAAAAAGCAGACAGACGAGCATATAATTGATTATACTAACATCAATTATATGCCCCAGTTTAATTAAAATTCCACTTTCTATGTTACATTGGCTTTTACAATAAAAAATATCGCAAAATTTGAATAAGTAGTGTGACTAATGTGTAAATATTCTTTCATATTTTTTAAAATATCTTCGTCCTTTGCAAGACTTGAATGTGTCGTCGAAGTTTTGTTCGTATTTCTTCTACTGGTTTTCCTTTGATTTATTAAATTTTAAATTATGTGGCAGACTCAAATGGCTTGAGAAATAATAAAAGAGCATATGTGTACTCTTTTTCTGTAAATTGTGGTAGCAATGAGAAAGATTTAAAGTCTTCATCAAACCCAACCCCATAAATGTCACTCATGTTTCATGTATATTCATCCTCCATAGATAGATGAACATACATCACAAAACTAAATATATATTTAGTAACTCCATGTCAAAGAAGTGCATGAATTACATATCTTACATTTTTTTTAATCAACCTTGATACTTCTCTTTTTGATCAAGCTTGGTCATTCTTTTAAATCTAATTATTTTCTCCAAAATATATATATAAAAAAACTAAATCAACATAAATGTTGAAAAACATACTGTTTATGAGTTACATGCGTTAGCGCAGTAGAAAAAGCGGACAGACGGGCACGGGAGTGCCCGTCTGGACGCTAGTAAATAATAATAATAATAGTATTTTATTGCACTAGATACATCAAAGTCTTTTGTAAATAGGAAATGAGGGACTGTGTACTAATTACTAACAATATAAAAATGTTTAATTTACAAAGTCCTCCAATCACATTTCATTAAAGTGAATATTATACAACTTCTTGAGTCAAAAAAAGTACACTACTTGGTAGCATATTTCAATATAGACACACGATGACATTCGATTAAATGAATCCATCAAGCTTTTGTAAGTATCTATTACGCTTATTTTTTCTTTAAAAAAAACTATTACACTTGTTTTAATAACTAATTTGGTATTAATTGTTTGCACTGATTTTTGGTAAACAATCGCTGGTTTAAAATTAATTACTTGCAAGATCAACCAGTAAATCTTAAGGACGTATTGTGTTTGTTATTTTCCAGAAATTTATGATTGTTCTTAAAGAACTTGATAATAGTATGATAATAACTATTGAATTCGAACTAATCAAATCCAATCGAAGTTATTTTTGAAAAGAGGTAAAGTAAATTGCTTTAAAAAGAAACAAGTAAATTGCAAAGACATTTAAGAAAACAAACTTAAATTGCATTGATTGAATGTAAAATGGTACACGTATTCATACATTGCAACTTGTGACTCGTTTCTCTCTTGAATGCGGATAGTTTGAGTGTAAGTTTTATGTATGATTGATTTGTGACTTGTTCTTCCTATGAAGAACTACTATTTATACTAAAAAGAAATAACTACCTACATCAAGATTTGAAACTATAACTCCTAAAAACCGAAAAGATACCCGTTCGATTTGAATTTCAAACAATATCCTCTAGAAGTATCTGTTACCTGATCCTTATCGGTTTTAAACTTCTCTTCGATAACTTCTGATCTTGTCGAACCGAACTTTGCTTCGATCAATAAAGTAACTATTTGATAGATCAATTGAATATGAAAACAACATTGATTCTTTTGATCTTTAAAGTCAACCTTCATTTGACTGCATTTAATATAACTTTTAAAAATTACAGGCCAACAAATTGCCCCCAAAAATGTCATTTTCGATCAAACTTATCGATTATGGAGAAAAAAGACATTTTTAATTCCCTTTGAATATCATGTATCTGACCAAAATCGAACTCATGACATCATCATTTTGAAGAGGCAGTTCAAAGAACACTTTACGGTGTCCCCACTATAGTTAGTGGGCCATGTTCCATTCATAGGGAACTACCATTTTTCTTTTAAAAACTGTCACCTTAAGATGTTGACATTTGTCAAAATCCAAAAAGGTTTAAAGAAAGGGTTTTACCTTTCCCATTTGTATTGTTCCCATTTATTCTTCATCAAAACTTTGAATTAGAAAAAACTCCATAGCCAAACTTGTCAAAAAGCTTCTTTTTACTTAGAAATTTTTTCCTAAGTCCTTCTCGTTTTCAATCACTTACATACGTTTGAGGATGACGAATTTAGAGGGAGCTTCTTCTCAACCTCCTGCTGGTGAAAAACCCATTAATTTCTCTAAAGAAATCTCAACCGACGATCTTCAGTTCATCACAGAACCAAATATAAAGGAAGCTGAGGATCGAATCTGGAAATCACAAGTAATTATCCCATGCCCTAACTCACCGCATGCATATTTAGGACCTATTTCAGATGATAAAGATTATAATGATGAACTCAACGCCATTTTCCCTTGCTTTAAAAGTCATCCACCTTTAGTTTTTTCTAAAGGTCCTCATAGCTTAGGTTTCATCAAATCCAAATTTAAAACAGAACCTAAGTACGAAAATAATGATGATTACCTTTGTTGGCTGAACAAAATTGAAGGAAAAAAAAGTCAATTTTGGAAAGATATTGGAATTTTTGACCTCATTCAACTATATAGGCAAGGTCCCAGATATCATAATGAAATGTTAATTGCTGCCTTCCATTTTTGGGTTAGTTCGACCAATAGTCTCCACTTGAAATGTGGCATACTTACACCTACCCTTTTAGATTTTGATGCTATTACTGGTTTGAAACCCTTAGGCCAAACTTTTGACCCTGAAAAATATGATTCAGATATTTCCTTTGATTTCACCAAGTTTTTGTATGGTATATTTATAGAAGACCATCATGATACTGAAAGCTCTGAAGTTTCAGATGTGGAACACATAGCTTTCTTAACCTATTAGTTGTTTATGTATATTTTCTGCACAAGGTCCATACAAGTAGCAAAGGAATATAAGTCCTTGGCTATCCAGTTTCATGAGAGGTGAGATGTTTGTTTGAGCAAACTTATCTTAGGATCCTTATATGAAAGTTTGAATCAAGGAGTGACTGTCATAAAAGAGTACCAATCAAAGGGTGGTAGTCTGATCATCCCTGGACCTATTTGGTTATTTCAACTATGGCTTTTAGCCACCTTTAGACCAAAACTGGATGTTTTCCTCCCTACTGATTTTGAGAAAGCATATAACAATAGGTTAACTGAGGGAATAGACTTAGCCATGCTTCATTGTAGAAGTACTAATTCAAAAGCTATCTTTACCACTTCCTATAAAGCTCTTTTAGAATGTGATGCATTTACTCCTTTATTAGCCTCATTCATTTTTGGTCATGTGGTCCAAATTGGTTTACTAAGAAATTTCCAGCAGATAGTGTCGAAGATGAAGCAGACACAAATGCAATCTGGCAGACATACTTAACTCATACCTTCTTGTCTAGCAGAGCCAGATCTTCTGATCTTTTTGGGTTATATGGTTACCAACCCAATTTAGTTGCAAGACAATTTGGTTTGGTACAACCAAAACCTAGCTCTTTGTACAAGTGTTCGAATGATTTAAAGAAACCAGAGAAAGTACATACGTGGCGAGCTCTCCTTCGGCAAGTTGAAGAGCAAGCTCCCAAATTTCAACCTATCTCTTTTGCATTTTCTCATGCATGTACTGAGACATTTTTTAGATGGTGGTAAGAATATTACATGCAACAAACTAATCAAGTAGACCCGGCTACTTTACTTCCTCAATTGATATCTGATTTTCACATTGTGCAGAAACATTCGAAGAAAGGCAAAGGTATGCACATTCGAGAAATTCAAGCTTTCCAAAAATATTTTCAAACTGTATATGATCCTCTACATCCTAGACGGACAGTTTACTATGCTGCTCAAACTTTGAGGGATAAAATTTATGATAAAATCCCTTCGATACATTTTCCTCCTTTTACCCCTAGCAAGCATCTTTTTGCTTTGCACTTTAAAATCAAATTTCCACCATTGTCGACTAGTAAGTTGGCGTTGGCTTTTAGACCACCATACCTAGAATGGTTGCCTTGTGATTCATTAATGGGAATGAAACAAAGATTAATAACCAACGAAAAAGAAAAAGAAAAAGTTGTTCCGGCTAAATGAAATATATACACATTTAGAGGTCACCTCCACTTAGATCTACGTCACGTTCGAATCATTTCTCCCATGGGAACAGAATGTCCACACCTGTTCTGCATCAAAAATTCCTTTTTCAAATGTTATGTCATAAACCACCTGTTTTTATGGATTTAAAAGTTTTTGGTTCATTGTGTTTTGTTTCCACTTTGAAACAACATTGCACTAAACTTGATCCTAAAGCAAGAAAGTGTATATTTCTGAGATATAGGTATGGAACAAAAGGTACCTTTGATTTACATTCTAGAGAAATTGTTCTCTCTAGGAAAGTAATCTTTCATCAATCCATATTCCCTATGTTACCTTCAGTGGTGTTGTTGAATCTTCTACCCCGCATAATGTACAAAGTTCATCTCAAAATTTTGATTTTTTATTTGACATCCCATCTAATATCTCTCAATTCACATCACCACCCTCTTCAAGTACTATTTCCATCCTACACCTGATTCTTAACCCAAAATCAGAAAATCCGAAAGAATTCGTAAAGCACCAGCCTTCTTGAAGGACTTCCATTGCCAATTTCATTGCTCATCAAGTTCACCATCTTCTAATTTCATTGCTTCCCAAGAGCCTTTAAATGCACCATATGTATATTTCATTAGAATCGCAAATGAAGAGGAGCTATCAATTCCACATGAGTGATAAAATGAGCTTTTCTAAGACGACCAATCACTCTAATTTTTTTCTTATAGTGAACATATATATGACTAGAGAAAAACGATTAAAAAAGAACAACATTTTTATTGATTCAATGATAATATACTGAAGAGTTGTTATGAAAGCACAATGAATTCATACTGTAACAAATTGCACCAATAAGTTGATAATCTCCTAAAGCAAAATTTGTAACTAATCACTACAATCATTCTAAAGAAAAGCCAAAGTAGACAAGAAAAAAGAGGCATGTATCATCAATACGACAACCAATGGAAGTTTGAAGCCAACCTCAAATGTCAACAACAAACAAACAACTAAGAAAAAAATGGGTGAAAGCATGAAACCAAAATTTGTAAAAGAATATGATGGATGATGATTCTCCTTTGCAAAGAAGATGTTCTTCTTTCTCAATGGGTGAAAGCATGAACCCTAATTTTTTTATCAAGTGTTACCATGAAAGAATAATTTTTAGCAAATTAGTTCCTATAGTCTCTATATATCAGTCAAGTTAACACAGTTGATCATACTTTATTAGACGTCTTTATCCCATAATTATAAAAGTAGGATTTCAACTTGTTTTTTTCCTTTTCCTCTCATGCATCAACCTGCATATTATGTGTTCCTGCCTCTACTTGTGAATCAATTTATGCATTCATACATCCTATGATGTTATGCCCCTTAAATACCAGTCCTTAAATGATATCACTTAAGAGTACGATGTTATACTCCTAAGAAATTTGCCTATAGAAAAGGATTAAATATGCATTTTAGTCATTGAAATTGTAAATATCAACCAAATTAGTCACTAAAATTTGTGAAATAGCAATTCATTCCTTTGAATTGAAAAATATCAATGTTAGAAACGAGAACCGATTTTTTTTGTCTAACCTACTTTTGAAAAAAAAACTTCAATCTACCCTACATTCAAAATAAATATCCATCCTACCCTACTTTTAATTTGCCTTCATCATGGCGCCATCTGAGATGACACCATCATCCTTCGCCATAACTTCCTCTCATATGACGCCATCCTACTATTCGTTTTTTTTTTGCTGATTAATTTATACTTCCTTCATCATGGTTTTATCACAGTGGCACCATCTTACTAGGTTCTTTTATTTTTATTTTTATTTTTATTTATTTTTTGGTTGAATATTTATTATATCAATAATTAATAGAAAAATTTAAAATAACATATATTGATAAATATATAAAGAAATGTACAATGAAAGTACTACTAGCGTGCAAATAGAACAATTTTTACGATAATGACGTGGCTCGGCACACTCCACATTTTCTTGGAATTAATTTTTGCGATAATGAACGGATGGGGTGTACCTTCTCTGTTTGTGAAACTATCAATCATAATGTCATTATCGTAAATATTGCCCTATTGTTGCATGTCAGTAATACTTTCATTGTATTTTTCTTAGTAATATTATTATGTTATTTTAAATTTTTCTATTAATTATTAATGTTGATCAATATCTATTATTAATTATATATATTTGATATAATAAATATTCAACAACAAAAATAAAAACAAAATATTATTATGTTATTTTAAATTTTTCTATTAATCATTTATGTCGATCAATATATATTATTAATTATATATATTTGATATAATAAACATTCAACCAAAAAAATAAATAAGAACAAAAATAAAATAATCATATGAGAGTGGAGCCATGATGAAGGAAGTATAAACTATAAACCAATAAAAAATGGAAAAAAGAGAGAGAAAAAAAGAGTAGTAGGATAGCGCCATTTGAGAAGGAGCTATGGTAAATGATGATGGTGTCATCTCAGATGATGTCATGATGAAGGAAAATTAAAAGTAGGCTTAATTATGTGTTAAATCCTTGCAAACATTGAATTTTCGTCCCAGTACTTACTAATCCTTCAAAAATTTCCCTGTAATTATTAATCAATTGATTTTTTTTGTCTTAATATCATTTCATTACTTATGCGGCACCTGATTAGTGACGTGGTAGAATATGACTTAGAAATAACATGGACGGATTAACAAATTTAATCCAAAATAACCATTTTACCCTTAATGAAACTACACAAATGCGAAATGATCATTCTACCCCCTTCCTTCTTCATTCTCTTCCATCACCACCACCAACACAATGATCTCAATGAACCTAGCAACAACAACAAAAACAATTCTTACTAGATCAAATCCATCAATTGTAACATTGTCATTCATTCATTATGGTAAATTGGATTATATAATTGCTGCAAAAGATATCATCGAACTCTTCCATCACCACCACCAACACTCAATCTCAATGAACCTAACTACAACGTCATCAATCTCTTCACCACTCGAAACATCCAACTGAACCGCAAACACCATCCTCCGATTCTTCCAAACCCAAATTTGAAACCACCACCCCGGAGCCATAATTACTACAAATCCATCTAAACACCACCCTTTGATTATGTTGTGCACAACCATATTCAATCTCTTTTCAATGTTGGTTCACTTGTGTCACTTCTGTTGCCATAGAGAAGCCATGATCAGAACAACAACAACAACAAAGCCATAACAAAACATCAACAAACAACAATTTTCACCCCTTTATTTTCCTCTGTTCTAGAAACCTTAAAAAATTATTCTCAAATTCATGGTCGTAACAACTCCAACAACGTCACTATCTTTTCGTTAGAAAGATGGATTTATATGTTGGATTATTTGGTGTACGATTTATATATCCGTTGCGACTGTTGAGAATTTTATAAATGCATGCATGTTGTTTTTGGAAACTTGTTGAAGACGTAGCGTCTATTTCTTGAATATTATTTTATGTTCGCGTGTTTTATCGCTTTATTAGAAATAGAGTGTTACACGAGTGAAGAAAGAAATCAGGGGCATTATCATAATTTCTCGTGCATTTTGGGTCATTAAGGGTAAAAAGTTGAGTCAGCAAGGTTCTTACCCAGTCAGTTGGTGCCACGTCATTGTCATGTAAGTAATCACTTGTCACGTGGGCATTCAGATATAATCAGGACCAAAGTTAAAATGATTAATAATTGCAAGAAAATTTTGGAAGGATTAGTAAGTACTTGGACGAAAATTCAAACGAGTCATATTTGTAGGGACTAAACACATATTTAAGCATTAAACATATGATAGATTAGATATTTATTTTAAACGTAGTATAGGGTAGATTAGAGTTTTTTTTTTTATCAAAAATATGTTAGACAAAAAAAAATCACAAAAAAACACCCTTTTTATCCGCCATTCCTCTTTTTCTTACTCTTTTTCTTAATCCAATGCTTGATTGAGTCACAAAGGAAAAATAATACACATGAGAGGGAACAAATATTGGTTGAGATTATTGCAGCACCAAAGAGCAATGATAGCAGAGAATCCAAATCCCCCGAAAACCACAAATAAAAAAGAAATGATATTTGTACAACTATCTTGTGACAACTTTTGAACAATCATTTCTCTCATATTCATATTATGTTTTTACCATCTCTCTTCCTTTTTTTCTCTCTATTATTTTTTGATCAATACAAAAAACAAAAAGAATGATTGTCACAACATGTTAGTCGTAGAAATACATTACTCCAAATAAAATTATAAAAAGATAGACAATATTTTATTTTGAAAGAAGGAAAAACAAGTGTAGAATTGTTGACAAAAAAAATTGTCTGCGCGAAACTCGTGTGACATCTAATTTAGTAAAATCATGGAAAAAGCCAGATCATAAAAAAGCTAAAATCCAAAAAAAAACTCAAATACACACACCTACCTCTCCAACTTGAAATTCATATTTTATTCCATCTAATCTCTTTTAACACCAACAACACGAGAGAGAAAGAAGGTAAAATTTGTACTGCGCTAACTACCACCACCCGCCTTATAGTTATATATATTTCCACATTCTCTATCTTTTCATTTTCATCTCTCCCACTCACTCTTCTCTTCTCTTCTCTTCTCTTTCACCAACCCATATCAAATCAAATCAAATCAGGTATGCATTCTAGATCTCGCTCTATTTCATTTTTTGATTTATGATTTGATTTGGAGTTGAAAAGTGTATTGTTATTGTTCAATTCTATTGTGGATCTTACTTGCATTCTTTGTTAGGTAGATTTCAATTCTATTTGGTGTTTGGTGTAATTGTAAGGTTTAATGTCATAACTGTGTGTGTAGTTTAGTTGGAGCAAGTAGCTGTGGATCTGTTTCATTTTTTCTTTTTTGTTGATAATTTGGTAATGTGGTTTTTCATTTCTGATCTTGTTACTGAAATGTTTCATTCATCCTTGCATCTTTTTATAGTTTTCTGTTAGTCTAATGATGCTGTCAACTGTGAGGACCTCGAATCCGGATTTTCCCACATTCACTGTCGTTCGTTCGATCAAGATCAGACAGTTCAGATTTAAGTTTAGTATTTTTAGACGTGTGTTAAAATTCAAAGTCTGATCAAGATTAGACTGCGTGGATGCGGGAATATCCCAAATGCCGGGAACGAAAGATTTAGATATTATTGCATGCCTATTGTTGTGAATCATGAGCTTTTAATGTTATGACTTTCTTTTTATACTTGCTTAAACTAGTTGATCAATGTTCTCTATATGTGATTTCTGGTTTCTACTTATATGGATACTCATTAATATTTTATTTCTTCTTTTATTAATGACATTTGGAAGCGTCACAAATCTACTTTTATATTGTTTTATCTACGATGTTGAAACTAATGTACTGGTTTGTCAACAGATAGATCTGGTTCTAAATCATGGCCACCGGACAATTATTCTCCCGTACTACACAAGCTCTGTTTTATAACTACAAGCAGCTTCCGATCCAGCGGATGCTTGATTTTGACTTCCTTTGCGGTGTGTATCTGCTCTATCGACTTTATTTTCTTCTGGATGAAGAGGAGATAATCATACAGTTACATTAATCTTTCCCTTTAATATTAATTAATGGAAGTTGTAATTTTGTATTCACAGGAAGGGAAACACCATCAGTTGCTGGAATAATTAACCCGGGTTCTGAAGGATTTCAAAAACTCTTTTTTGGTCAGGAGGAAATTGCCATCCCGGTTCATGCTACGTATGTGTTGCTTATTCATTTCTATATTTCAAACTATTCCCTTTTTGCTTGAATTTTGGACTCGTTTGCTTGTAGTGAATGACATTTACGTTTATTGAAATGTAATGTGTTCTTGGCTGTATGTTAACTTATTTTGCAGCATCGAAGCAGCTTCTGCCGCACATCCTACTGCCGATGTCTTCATCAATTTTGCATCGTTTAGGAGGTTGGTAAATTATTTCTTATTGTTTTAAGCCTATGACATCTTATTGTACAATAGTACATAAATACTGTCTGCATATCTAAAAAAAGTCTCATTTCATATTTTGGTACATTGCATGATTTGTTTCGTTAGTTAAATAGATTTTGGAGTTGAGTATTAGAATAATTAGAGGTCAATACTTTGTCTTTGTATCATATCACATAAAATCAATGTAAATTAAATTATTCAGTCTCTATTTTTTGTTTTTATTCTTTCCCTATATAAATCTTTCAAATTTTAACAAGGCCAAGTTGATCTATATGCAGTGCCGCCGCATCATCCATGGCTGCTTTGAAGCAGCCTACAATTAGAGTTGTTGCTATTATTGCTGAAGGAGTACCCGAGTCAGACACCAAGCAATTGATTGCATATGCCCGGTCAAACAATAAGGTAGTGATTCAAATGGAAATTGATCAACTTTTGTAGCTTTATTGTAAAGTAAAAAAATTTATTTTAGTGCTCATGGTTTGGCAGGTTGTTATTGGCCCAGCCACTGTCGGAGGCATTCAAGCCGGAGCTTTTAAAATCGGTGACACAGCTGGAACAATTGACAATATAATCCAGTGCAAGCTCTACAGGCCTGGATCTGTTGGATTCGTTTCTAAATCTGTATGTAGTCATTTCCTGCTTATGTTGATGGCTTTATTTTCTAGTTGAGGATAGAACTTTTTATTGAGCACCACTTAGCAGCAGCATGAATTTTAACAACAGTCCTTGGCATTGTAGAGATAACTATGAATGGTGTCTTCTGCCTGTTTATACTTGTCCTTAACAACTTAGTTCATCTGAAATCTTAAAAATTAGTTTCTAGGCATTTTCTAGAATACCTAATTTTCTAAATTGATTATTGAGTAAATTTAGTATGCCTAGATAGGTGTTAAGTGAATATAATTGCTATTGCAATAGGACAAATTGAAATGGTTAGTTATATTGCAATTTGCTGAGATTATATCCTCATCTTTGAATTTATTTTAAGCCACTCATATCTTGTTTCTTTCTCCTTCCCAAAAGAATCAAAGAGCTTTCCTTAAGATACTTTGATAGGGACTAAACTCAATCTGATTATATTTATGTGAATTTGTTTATTTAATGTTAAAAGTACCTAATGGTAGTTTAAAGAAACTTAGAACTTGAGCTTTATTTCTGAGAGGACACTACCTTTTGAATTGCAGGGTGGGATGTCCAACGAATTATACAACTCCATTGCCCGTGTAACTGATGGCATTTATGAAGGTAATGCATGCTGATTTAATTTTTTCGGCTTTTGTTAATGCTAATATTGAGTTATATCTCATTTGCAAAAAATAAATAAAAATACTGAGTTATTATGTCTTACTTTGCTATAGGCATTGCCATTGGAGGAGATGTCTTCCCCGGTTCCACTCTATCTGACCATGTTTTACGGTTTAACAACATACCACAGGTAATTTTTTCTTTCACATTGTAAAACTATGCAAAACATCTGCATTGCAAAAAAAGGCTTACCATAATGCAGAGCATATCAGTTCTTTGTCAATGACCTGTCTGGATTTATTTACATTAAACCTCAGGTTAAAATGATAGTAGTGCTTGGAGAGCTTGGTGGGCGTGATGAATATTCTTTAGTGGAAGCCCTAAAACAAGGGAAAGTGACCAAACCTGTTGTTGCCTGGGTTAGTGGAACTTGTGCAACACTCTTCAAATCGGAAGTACAATTCGGTCATGCTGTATGTCACTGCTCCTATCTTTTACAAATTTCTCAATTAACGCTTTCATCATAAAAAGGACCACACTCTTAATGCTACTTGCACTTGTATAAATCAGGGAGCTAAAAGTGGCGGTGATATGGAGTCTGCTCAAGGAAAGAATCAAGCACTAAGAGAAGCTGGAGCTGTTGTTCCTACTTCATATGAAGCTTTTGAAACTTCAATTAAAGAAACATTTGACAAATTGGTTAGTTTGCGTGTGTATTTAAATTTTCCATATCTTAATTCACCTTTTAAAGAAGTCTCTTTTCAATTAATACCTTAATTAACTAAATATCATAATTGGCTTATCTTTTCTTTAGATTGAAGGAGGGAAAATCACACCAGTGAAGGAATTTACTCCTCCACAAATCCCTGAGGACCTTAACATTGCAATCAAGAGTGGAAAAGTCCGTGCTCCAACTCATATAATTTCCACCATTTCTGACGACAGAGGTGAGTTGGGATATACACGTGTTGTAATTTAGAGATGGGATATCTTTTTCTGTGTCCTGAGAGCTGAGACACTCAAATTTGATAGTTAAACTAAAGTTTTCTCCCAATATTTTGTAAAGGTGAGGAGCCGTGCTATGCTGGTGTACCCATGTCTTCCATTATTGAAAAGGGCTTTGGTGTTGGTGATGTTATCTCTCTTTTGTGGTTTAAACGAAGCCTACCTCGTTACTGTACTCAATTTATTGAGGTAAGTTGTCATGCAGAGCTTTCCTCCAGTATTTTTCACCCTTTGTTTTGCCAAATTTTTAGTCATTTAAGTATGTCAAATCGGTCTATGCTCTACAATCTATGTTCTTTATATAAATTGTGCACTGTCATATTTCCAGTTAGATATTTTGTGGTACTAATACATTACATTGGTCAGATATGCATCATGTTATGTGCCGATCACGGTCCTTGTGTCTCTGGTGCTCACAATACTATTGTGACAGCGAGGGCTGGGAAGGACCTTGTTTCCAGTCTTGTATCAGGTAAATACATGCCTTTTGGTTTGTCTACTTCTGAAGTATGCTGATTATCTGATGGGGTGATTAGAACTTTTGTGCTAAATGTGCCGTAAAATAATTATTTATGAGCTTCTGTTAACAGGTTTGCTTACAATCGGTCCACGATTTGGGGGTGCCATTGATGATGCTGCTCGCTACTTCAAGGATGCTCATGACAGGGTATGTACAATCAATACATTTCACCTGAAGCCAAGGGGAACTAGAATAGAAATGTTGGGTGTGGTGATAAAATCCTAAGAGAACAGAATTTAATTTAAAAAGAAACTTGGGGGAAATTATGAATCCCCTTCCGCACAAACACGCATGTGCTTCATCTTTCATCTAACATGGGGTACATTATATTTTGCCTTGTCACAGGGGCTTACACCTTACGAGTTTGTTGAAGGTATGAAGAAGAAGGGAATTCGTGTGGCAGGAATAGGGCACAGGTATTCTGTCTGTTCATTCTAAGTGATAATTATTCTGTTTATGTTGCTGCTGTTTCTATTTATATAAAAAGCTAAATCTCTAAGGCTTGGTTTTGCTTTGTGAATCAGGATCAAGAATAGGGACAACAAAGATAAAAGAGTTGAGCTATTACAGAAGTTTGCACGCACACATTTTCCTTCTGTGAAATACATGGAATATGCCGTTCAAGTTGAAACCTACACTCTCACCAAGGCAAATAATTTAGTTCTTAATGTAGATGGTGCAATTGGATCTCTGTTCTTAGATCTTCTTGCTGGTAGTGGAATGTTCACTAAGCCAGAGATTGATGAAATTGTTGAGATTGGATATCTGAATGGGCTCTTTGTGCTTGCACGATCCATTGGTTTGATCGGGTAAGTTAATATCAATTTATGATTTACATAGTTTAGGTGAAGAGCACTTTGGACATTATTGTAGTTTTGGACTTTTGTGACCTTTTTATCAACAACCCTCTTGTGGTCCAAAGAGCTCCACTTTAAGTTAGGTGGTCCTAGTAGTCATTGATATTGCGTATAGAAGAAATATATTTGACTCGGTCTTATTCGTTGTTCCTTGTTTAAAATTTCAGGCACACCTTTGACCAGAAGAGATTGAAGCAGCCACTATACCGCCACCCATGGGAGGATGTACTCTACACAAAATGAGAGGGTTTTTTATGGCTGGAAGAACTTTGCAATGTTTCAAATAGCATCTTTTGGAAAATCGTGCCTCTGAAATTTGCTAGAGTGATTTTTTTAGCCGCTAAATTAGTGTTGTAAGATGTTGAAAAAGTCATATTTCATTTGTAATTTTTATTGAATTTCGAAAGAAATAACTCAGAGCCAATTTTAAACTTAATTCTCGTGATTAATATTCTGATCTCTGTTATGTTGTGGCTTCGAGTGTCATTGTTGTAGAAATAAAGAACCTACATGTGTTGCTGTTGTACTTGCCTCTCCACCATGGAAAGCTTCTATGGTTCAATAGTTTCTGACTCTCATGTAGAATAATGCTTGGTCACCTGAACCATTACCCTCTGGGAAAACACATAATAGTTTTTATTTTTATTTTTAAAAAAGCTAAATTAGCCCAATTAAATTGAACCTGAGACCTCAAGGAGGAGCACACTCCCATATCCCAAGTCAATACCACTAGACCAACCTAAGTGGGTTTAAAACACATAATAGTCTATAATTGGATATTCAAATTAAAGGCAAACGTTAATGGCCTGTAGTAAATAAGCATAAGAATCGGTTTGAACCTAAGGGGTTCCATCAACAAGAATAATTTGAATTTTACTATTTTGAGACTTTTTAGTCTAATGGTTAAATACTTAAATTAGCAACAATCTGAACTCTCCCATCCTATTTGTTTCAAAAGCTTGGATTCTTCATCAAATAACATTAACAATGCTTTTCTAAATAGTAGCATACAACAAGAAGTGTTTCTTACTCAATATGTAGGATTTGTAGATGGTGATGGCTATTTAGTTTGAAAATTGAAAAGGCTTTGTATGGCCTCAATTAGGCCCCAAGAGCCTAGTTTCCTAAAACTGGCAAAACTGCCAGTGCCTTGTTTATTAAGAAGTCTAAACTGCACAATATTTTATTCCTGGTTTATGGTGACAATATTATTCAAGATCTTGTCACTTACCTTAGTTCATTTTTTCCTTTGAAAGATATTGGTCCTCTATATTATTTCCATGGACAGTTTATATATGTCCTCACTAAGGCCGTATTTGCATATTTTGCTTATGTTTCAACAGTGGACTTAGAGACTCATGTCATGGACACTCCTTCCCATGAGTTTGCATACATATGTAAGGAATAAGAAGATAGTTAAAGCAGTTACTGTTAGTTAGCAGTTGTTTGTAGTTAACAAAATCACTTTCACTTTCTATGTAATATTATCTGTACATTTTCTCAGTCAAATGTAAAAATATATCTGTCAATTTATATAGCTCCACATGATTGGGAAACAAAAAGTCCCAAGTGCTAAAGAGCCACCATTTAAATAAGCCCTAAAACTCCAATTTTTTACTTTATCAAAAAGGTTATTTATTTTTTCAATATTGTCAGATTTTTTTTTGCAAAAAAATAAATAAATCCCCAATAAGCCCACTTTGATGAACTCGCAAAAAAAATGACCATTATGAGTTTGGGTAAATCAAATTCATTCAATATGGATTCATTATAGTAGGTGACGACTCTGCTAAGGAAATTTCTCATTCGTAGATATTGTATTGTTTAACACTCACATATCTCTCTGAGCTATTGTTCAAATACTTGGCTGCGTTAAAAATTATAATTATTTAAAATACAATAAAAGTTAAAAGCCTCGATATAAAGAATGGGCTAAAATATATTTTTTATTTTTATTGTTTACTCAAAATTCATTTTGATCTTTTTCATTTTAAAAGCTCATTTTGGTTCTTTATTTTTGCAACATTATACAAATTCATCATTTTAATCATTTTTTTTTTAAAATAAGGTGCAGTTGTCGTTTACCCTCGTCAAAAAAAGATTGACGTCATCATATTCTTCCCTAAAATCTCTAATTTTTGTTAGACTGTATTCTTCTCCATAATACTCCATAATCTTCTAGGTGTAAAAAAAAAAAAAGTTCTTTGAATCTCAAATCAAAATGATGATAAATATGAAGTGGAACAAAACTTTATAAAATTGAAAATGAAATATTTCAATTTAGAGACACTAACAATATACAAAATCTCCTCAAATAAACTAAGATATTAAATCTAAAACCAAAACAATCTTAGATTTCTCATTGGCATTTGCTACAGTTTCAAACAAAGGTGGGCATTGGTCAATTGAATCCCTCTAATTATGCTCAAGAAACATTCACGTGGCTCCCCTCCTAGGTTCTTTTTCATGGTCTAGCTAAATCAGCAAGGACAAATAACTAAAGCCCCACCCTCTGAAAGTTATTTTTAGAAGCACTTGCCATATCCTCAAAGGGAAAAATTATTGGTTATGACGACATTAGATGCTTTGAACTTTTTGTTCAAGATCATAAAGTAATGAAAGTATTCAAGATTTATCCTGCTAACCCAATCTCACCAATATCACTATCATATTCTCTTATCATGGTCGTTATTTTTCTTTTGCTTTTTTGTTATGAAATTTTGGTACGTGATACTCGTTATTTTATATAATTTAAATGATAGAAAAATAATATGATATAAAGTTTGTAACTTTATGGTCAAAATGATACTTTTAATATAGAACATACCAAAATGAAATCTAAAATAAAAGATAAAGGACAAATTCTAATTTAACCAAAAAAGATACCTTACGTTCACATAAAAATTAACATTTTTCTGTTGTTGAAAGAAAAAACATTTTGTTAGCAAAATCAATAATTATTGATGCCTCTATTATTGTTGTTGTTATTTGTTTTAGATCCCATTAAAGTGCCTATTATATAAGTGTAGATAAAATTATTCTCTACCACTTTGTTTTTGTTCGTAGAATCTTAGTACTATAACTGTCCCTTCCATCACTTCTGAGTGCTACTTCTTATCTTCTCATTTATCTTCAACAGTTGACTCAACTACCTTTTGACAATATGCCATAAATTATTTGCTTGGTACCATGGACGTTCATCTTTTATTGCCACCACTGCTCATTTGCCCTAATTAATCAACCAATCATATTCATCAATTAGGAACGTACGAAGAAAAGTAGCATAAAGAAAAAAAACATCTTTGAAACCCTAAAAAGCTATGCATGTGTTGTTCATTATAGTTTAATTCCCTTTCGAGTACATGTAACATTTGCATTATATACACTTTTATTAGCCATTCAAAGAAAATGCATATACTTTTATCAATGCATTATAATCCTAATGATCTTTCAAACTATATATATGTTATATTCTATCTCTGAATCTTTGAATCAATTACATTACATACGGAATAATCTTTCAAACTACATTCTATCGTTTGCAATAATCACAATCCAAGCAAGAGTGAATGAGTGATTATATATACTCGGATTTTCGAATGCTTATACTACAAATCTATATAAAAAAAATACGTAAATTTATTCAAATTAAAAAAAAAAAAAAACTACATGTGAATCTATCAACTTTTTGTATAAGCAAATAATAATATTAATGTTAGTTTTTTGAGAGTTTTGAATCCAAGATCATATAGTTATTAGAAATCTTTCAATGTCCCTACAAACCTATTAACTCTTTCACATCGAATTGACAGACATCTAATTCCAATCCATAATTTCTTGATTTAACATGTTCTATATTTATCTATAGATACCTTGAGTTAAGAGAAAGATGATGTAAACATGAATACCTTATACCTATATGCTTGATGTCTATTTCATTCAAGACGAGGTAGGATCCTATCTTATCCTGAATTGTTAAATCCACATTACATTATTGTACGACTCATATTTATTGATCGAATAAATTTGGGCAACATTATCACATGTTCTCCTAGCACAGGACATGACTTGATCTAATTATATGTGTGTGGTATAAAGTTTTTTAGACAAAATTAGAAATACAAAGACATCATTATGGTTTTATGTCATCCAACTATGTAATCTTCCATCAAACCAAAAATCATGTGCAGCCCCTCAAAAATAACATGGGAAATTATTTTTGTACACCCATTATTCATTCTACAGTTAGAAAAAAAAATATAAATAGAGAGAATGATGTGATAAGTAAATGATGTTATCATAAATGGATGCATGCATGTTAAATTGGAGGCAGTTGCCCCCGCTAAACGTTTTAAATTGATGTTCGTTTCTAAGTAATGTTGTCGTTTTTCTATAGTCAAGTGTTGTACCCATTCAAAATTATTTAATTAAAAAAAAGTGTTGTACCCATTAAGAATTATTTAATTATTTTATTTTTGAAGAATTAAATTTACAATTATGTGAAAGTTAGTTAGTGAATGCTTGATTGGTTACATATATAAAGAAATATGTTTTTGATAGTGTTGAAAGTATAAAAATAAATCTAGTCTAGTTAAGGAAAAAAAGTATGAAATTTCTCTCTAATTTCACTGTTCCCACCTAGTGAAGGTTTAGCCAGAGTTTTTTATTTTATTTTTAATAAAAGGTTTAGACAGAGATACGTTAGTTGTTATTCTCTAAATTCTTCTCGCTAATTTAATTATCTTTAGTTGTTATATCTTTTCGTTTGTACTATTCTTTTAGAGAATATAATCTTACCCCTACCAATAAGAGTTTCTAGAGCGAAAATGAGTGTAAAGAAATTAAAGGTGTGTAAATATAATGGATGAAATAACATTGATAAGAAATCAGGAAAATTGAGAAGAAATAAGGAAAATAAAAGAATCAACTTAATGAATTCAACCAAGGAGTCAACCCCCGAGACACAAGGAAGGTGGAATACGTTCGGTATAAACGTCCAATGCTCGACGATGGGAGAATAACATTCACTTGGGTGGAATTGACGAACGGCGAAAACGTGACGACCATGTTTTGGGAGCACAACATGTTCCAGTGGATCGATATGCGAGCAACGTTGGTGAGATCAACTGAAGATATCATCAAAAGTCTGATTCCGCCAAAAGATCATGATTAGGTGGGGGTCGTGATTAGGTAGGGAATGCACCTTCCAACTACAATAATTATCTTACCCTGAAATGAAAATTCAAACTTGCTAAACGCAGGACTTCGACATTCGCCCGACATTCTCATTGTTCCTTTCAAAAGATTAAATTCTTGTTAGTTTGGTTTAAATGGTGGTATTGAAGTGTCAAGGAATGGACCTCATTCTTTTGACACTTGGATACCGTCATTTAAACCAAGCTAACAGAAATTTAATCTTTTGAATGGAACAATGGAAGTGTCAGACGAATGCTGGAGTCCTGGAGTTTAGCAATTTTGAATTTGCCATTTCAGAGGTAAGATGATTATTGTAGTTTGAAGGTGCAACCCGAATGTATTATATAAGTCTGATTCCGCCAGAAGATCGTTATTAAGTAGGGAAATGCACCTTCCAACTACAACAATTGTCTTCCTTTTAATGGGGTAATTCAAACTTGTTAAACGACAGTTCCAAGCATTCACCCGACATTCTCATTGTTCCTTTCAAAAGATTAAATTCTTGTTAGCTTGGTTTATATGAAGGTATTGAAGTGTCAAGGAATGAGCCTCATTCTTTTGACACTTGAATACCGTCATTTAAACCAAGCCTAACAATAACAAGAATTTAATCTTTTGAATGGAACAATGGAAGTGTCAAGTGGATGCTTGAGAACTGTTGTTTAGCCAGTTTGAATATACCCCATTCAAAGGTAAGATAATTGTTATAGTTGGAAGGTGCAGTTCCGAACGTAATGTAATGTAATGATATGACATATTTAGGAACTTTATGTAATGTAATGTAATCTAATTAATCTAATTTAGTCTTTATTCAAATTTATTTATTCAATATGCAATAATAAAATAAATTTTGCATAAAAAAAATTAACACCATTGGGGTATAAAGAGCCTAGAGACTATAGAAGAAAAAGAAGAAGAAGAGAAAGAGGGGGAGAGAGTGGGAGGAGATAATGTGAGATGGTGTGAGGAAATGAGGAAGTTTTTGAGGGTATTTATAGGTAGGAATGATAACATAATTTGTATCTACCATAAATGTGGTAAAAAAAGAGAGTGTAAATTGAATGTTGAAAACCTGACCAAAGTGAAAAAAAAACGTTTGTTCTTCAGTTCTGACCACCGGCCAACTTACGTGAGTTGACTCGCACACAGGCCAGTGGTGTGTGACTTAAGTCACGCAGAGATTATAAGGTGTGTGAGTTAAGTCACGCAGTGGTGCGTGACTTAAGTCACGCAAAGATTATAAGGTGTGTGAGTTAAGTCACGCAGCGTGACTTAACTCACGCAAAAAGTATATTTGGAAATCATGATGGGTGCAAGTGTTTTGTGCAGGGGGAAGGGCAGAAATCCTAAACTTATCAAAGAAATCAACATAATCAAAGGTTAGACAGACTAAACCTATTCAAAAAAAGTTATCTCTAATTAATATATGCGTCTTGGGGCACTAGTTAAGGAAACAAAAAAAGAAATTTATACATTGAAAACATCATTTTTTACACTTTTTAAACTTTAATTACACAAGTTCCAATATACACCTACGATATTTGGCTTCCTTAACTAGTGCCTCGGAACACTAGTTAATATTTCCCTTAATATATTTGGCAACTGCACCAGATTATTATCTCATTACACATTGAAAGTCCATATTAGCTGTTACAGCATATTGCGGGTAAAGTTTGGATGTTTCAATCCCCAAGTCACAATATTTCAAGGATGGTGAATTATAAGGGTGGATTTGGCTTTGAAGATTAATCTCTTAACTATTACAATAGGTTGCTTCCTGTGTGTCATAGTGCTAGGCACAGAGTTTTTGCTTTCTATAAAATAGACCAAACCAATTGTCATGGTGTCTTAAGATGGTGTCTTTGATTAAATTGATGTTTGTTTTGGTGGTTAAGTGTAGCCTTTAATCCAAGGGCAATATTGGTATATCAAACTTTTATAGGGTGTTTTGTACAACTTTCAAGTAAATAAATTTGTGAGTTCTCTGCGACCCTTCATAGAAGGTGGATAGAGTTTCGCTCACTTTGATGTTGGATTTGAACCACTATCAATAACTTTAATTATTAGAAGAAGAAAAAAAAATCATGAAATAAAAAATTCAAAGAATATTTAAACAATTAGCCCATTTGTTTTTAAAAAAGTTGGTCGGTCAACATAAAATCACATGATACTTGGTTTGAATCCTCAAATTAGAGAATCAAAAAAGGGATAGTCGGAATGATTAAATTAAACCTATAATTTCACAAGCAAGTAATTACTATGAAATCCTGGCATTTCACATATTACCATCCATCACCATTAATATCATAAATAACACCACCAAATAATGTTTATATTACCATCACCATATATGATGATGTTCACTGGACACCTTTTAGTGGTTCGTATAAACTTAATGTTGACGCAGCATGTCTGATAGAGCGGGTAAATAGGTTATTGATGTTGTGGTGAGAGATAATGAAAGTGCTCATTACTAACTTTAGAGGTTGCCTTTATCTATGCGAAAGAATCTAGAATTTACGAAAGACGTGTTTTTCGTGAATCTTACGGCGGAATCATATGCTTCTAATGTGGTTTTTGGGTTAGAATGTTGATTAACAATCTTCCACCTATAATAATTCTAATCCTTGACTTTACATTATGTAGAGATTACTTGCCGCCGTACATACCAGACACGAAGCCTATCGACCCATCGCATCACAGAACCAAAAAAGTTACACTCTCCCTTCCCTTCACTATTTTCATCCACATAAACGACCACGTTTCGTTTCATTTCATTTCACAAAATGGCTTCAGCTAGCAGAGGAGGTGAAAAAACAACATCCTCCTCAATATCTGAACGCCATCAAGAACAAGAACAAGAACAAAACAAAAAATCAATGAAAAAAGCAATTGCACAATACACTGAAGACGCACGTCTCCACGCTGTTTTCGAACAATCAGGCGACTCATTCGATTACACTCAATCCATCCGTCTTACTACAGCTGCCCACTCTCAATCCGTACCTGAACAACAAATCACTGCTTACTTAGCCAAAATCCAACGTGGCGGTTTTATTCAACCTTTTGGTTCAATGATCGCTGTTGATGAACCTTCTTTTCGCGTTCTCGCTTATAGCGACAACGCACGTGATATGCTTGGTATTACTCCTCAATCGGTACCTTCACTTGAGGACGATAATGAGTCATCGTCCTCAGGTTTTAATATAGGTACCGATGTCAGGTCACTTTTTACTCATTCTAGTGCTGTTTTACTTGAGAAAGCCTTCGCTGCTCGAGAGATTAGTCTTATGAATCCTATTTGGATTCATTCTAGATCTACTGGGAAGCCTTTTTATGGTATTCTTCATAGGATTGATGTTGGTGTTGTTATTGATTTGGAACCTGCAAGATCTGAGGATCCTGCTCTTTCCATTGCTGGCGCTGTACAGTCTCAGAAATTGGCTGTACGCGCTATTTCTCAGCTTCAATCACTTCCTGGTGGTGATGTTAAGGTTTTATGTGATGCTGTTGTTGAGAGTGTTAGGGAATTGACTGGTTATGATAGGGTTATGGTTTATAAGTTTCATGAGGATGAGCATGGTGAGGTTGTTGCTGAGAGTAAGAGGATTGATTTGGAGCCGTATATTGGTTTGCATTATCCTGCTACTGATATACCGCAGGCGTCCAGGTTTTTGTTTAAGCAGAATAGGGTTAGGATGATTGTGGATTGTAATGCTTCTCCTGTTAGGGTTTTTCAAGACGAGGCGCTTGTGCAGCCGGTTTGTTTGGTTGGGAGTACGCTTCGTGCTCCTCATGGTTGTCATGCTCAGTATATGGCGAATATGGGGTCGATTGCTTCGTTGGCTATGGCTGTTATTATTAATGGGAATGATGAAGATGGTGTTGGGATTGGTGGTACTGGAAGAAATTCGATGAGGCTTTGGGGTCTTGTTGTTTGTCATCATACTTCTGCTAGGTGTATTCCTTTTCCTCTTAGGTATGCTTGTGAGTTTCTTATGCAAGCTTTTGGGCTTCAGTTGAATATGGAACTTCAGTTAGCCACGCAGTCGTTGGAGAAGCGGGTTTTGAGAACGCAGACTCTGTTGTGTGATATGTTGCTTAGGGATTCTCCTACTGGGATTGTTACTCAGAGTCCTAGTATTATGGATTTGGTTAAGTGTGATGGGGCTGCTTTGTTTTATCAGGGAAACTACTACCCGTTGGGTGTTACCCCGACAGAGTCTCAGATAAGGGATATTATAGAGTGGTTGTTGGCCTTTCATGGTGATTCGACGGGTTTGAGTACTGATAGTTTGGCGGATGCTGGTTATCCCGGGGCTGCTTCTCTTGGGGATGCGGTTTGTGGGATGGCTGTTGCGTATATCACTGAAAAGGATTTTCTTTTCTGGTTCAGATCACATACGGCAAAAGAGATTAAATGGGGTGGTGCAAAGCATCACCCAGAGGATAAGGATGATGGGCAGAGAATGCATCCTCGTTCTTCCTTCAAGGCCTTTTTAGAAGTGGTGAAGAGCCGTAGTATGCAGTGGGACAATGCAGAAATGGATGCAATTCACTCCTTGCAGCTTATCCTAAGAGACTCGTTTAAGGAAGCTGAGAATAACGATTCAAAGGCTGTTGTGCATACCCATATGGCAGAACTAGAGTTGCAAGGGGTTGATGAACTGAGTTCTGTGGCTAGAGAAATGGTTAGGTTGATAGAAACTGCCACTGCTCCCATATTTGCTGTTGATATCAATGGCCGCATCAATGGGTGGAATGCAAAGGTTTCTGAATTGACGGGACTTCTGGTAGAGGACGCTATGGGGAAGTCTTTGCTTCATGATCTTGTGTATAAGGAGTCTCAAGAAACTGTGGACAAACTTCTTTCTCATGCTTTGAAAGGTATTCTTTCTAAATTTATGGTTCCATGCTGATTCATTGGGTTTATTTGTCAGGAAAACTCCGATTAAACTATTATTAGGAAGATCACACTGTTCTTCCATGTCTTGTCCAGTCCTTCCTATCTGTAATTAACAAACATGATGGGTAGAGTTTAGAAGGTTTGATAAATACTTTGACTGTAACTAATACGCACACAGTCTACTTCAAAGCAATTTTTTTCTAATAAAATGAATGATGATTTTTCCGAATTCCCGACCAGAAATGAAGGGATATGCACAAACAATCATGCTATGAATGTCATTGGTAATTCAGTAATGACTGAAATTTGGGCATATATTTCAACTGTGTAACCATGTCATGCTTATAAAAATGGAAAAGGTAGAAGAAAATAAAACAAACACGATCCAATCTAGATGTTATGATGGTTGGGCTTTATGGTCTGCACGGGTTGAGTACGAGTATGTAGGAAGGTGGGAAGTTGGGAATGTAAATCACCTTACACTTGTTCGGTATAACATAAGTATGAGATGTTGGAAAATAAAATGAATATTTTCTCTTTGGACCCTAACTTCAGTTAAAACCATTTTCACTTTCCTCCATCTTTGGCTTACCTATTTTCCACCTACTCTCTATTCAAGCAGATTTAATGTCATTGAGCTTTGAAGTAAACTGCTACCTACTGCTATAGAATATCTAGTTTGGCTCTAGTAAAAAGTAAGATATTGGTAACTGGTGGTACAATTGCATAACTTGAATTTAATTTAGTACAGGTGAAGAAGATAAGAATGTTGAGATAAAAATGAGGACGTTTGGCCCGGGGAATCAAAATAAGGCAGTTTTTATTGTGGTGAATGCTTGCTCCAGCAAGGATTATACAAATAATATAGTTGGAGTATGCTTTGTTGGTCAGGATGTTACTGGTCAAAAAGTTGTAATGGACAAATTCATTAACATACAAGGTGACTACAAGGCTATTATACACAGTCCAAATGCATTGATCCCTCCCATTTTTGCATCGGATGATAACACATGTTGCTTAGAGTGGAACAATGCTATGGAAAAGCTCAGTGGTTGGAGCCGTACAGATGTAATTGGAAAACTGTTGGTGGGAGAGGTTTTTGGTAGTTTCTGTCAGTTGAAGGGTTCAGATGCTATGACAAAATTCATGATTGTCTTGCACAATGCACTTGGTGGACAAGACACAGACAAATTTCCATTTTCATTTGTTGACAGGCATGGAAAGTATGTGCAGACTTTCTTGACTGCAAATAAGAGGGTTAACATGGATGGTCAGATCATTGGCGCTTTTTGCTTTTTGCAAATTGTGAGTCCTGAACTTCAACAGGCTCTAACAGTCCAGAGACAACAGGATAGTAGTTGCTTTGCTAGGATGAAAGAGTTAGCTTATATTTGTCAAGAAGTAAAGAATCCCTTGAGTGGCATACGCTTTACAAACTCTCTTCTGGAGTCTACATGCCTGACTGATGAACAAAAGCAGCTCCTTGAGACTAGTGCTGCTTGTGAGAAGCAAATGTTAAAGATAATACGGGACATTGATCTTGACAGCATTGATGACGGGTGAGTTTTCTAAGCAATCATTTAAAATATTTTGATTGTCCTAGAAGGCAATGTTAGAGTTATATAATTTTCCCATATAAATCCAGCATCATTCATGTGAAAGTCTCCTAGGCTTGAAGCATGACGAACTACAGACTAACAATTCAAAGCTATGTTACACAACTTCAGATTTTAAAATAAATGGTACTTTCCCATCGGATTAGGGTAGGAAGAATAGGGTTGGACATTGTTGCCGCACAGTCCTAGAACCAAAATAACCATGTTAAGTAGTGATTATTTCCAACACTAGATGTTTATGATTTGTTTGTCGGATATTCTTACACATATAGTGGAAGAATACCACAGGACCTATTTGGTTTGAGAAGTGTTTTCTAGTTCCATTTCCTGTTTCGAATTTTAGTTACACAAACTTTACCGTGTTTTAATAATGTATGTTTGATCTAATTAGTTCATTTGTAGCTTTCTGTCCTTTTCATATCGTTCATCTAACTGAGTTTAAAGAATCACAGCTTATGATGTTTTTAAGAATTTTCCCTTATGCTATTATTATTATTCCCCCCAAGTGTGAAATTTACCTTATGCAGCAAACACAAGGCAGTTTATTTTAGAAGCTCTTTCTGACCGGCTTTGTCTGAATATCTGTTTATCAATGTTGTGAAGTTTTTCCTTGATTTGATAACAAACAGCAACATCTACCAGATCTTGATTATCCGTAGCTATCAAAATACCTGGTTTTACATGATTGATTGACAATGATGTGAATAAATCTCATTTTACCTCTATGGTGAACATATGTAGTTCCTTCTGGCTAGGATATGTAGGTTTTATGCATCATCATGTGAAGTGAATATCAAATATCAATTATTTCCCTGTTTACCATACTTTGCTAATTGGTTGATCCTCTCATGTTTTGTGTCCTTTTCTATGTTATCTTCAGTGTGCACCCTTGCTTTAATGTCCTTCTAAACTTACTTAGAGGAAGGCAAGATTCATGTATTTCTTTTCTTTTTTATTTAGGTCCCTGGTGCTTGAAAAGCGGGAATTCTTGCTCGAGAATGTCATAAATGCAGTTGTTAGCCAAGTAATGTTATTGCTAAGAGAAAGAAATTTACAGTTGATTCGTGATATTCCTGAAGAAATCAAGACATTGGCTGTTTATGGTGATCAATTGAGGATTCAACAAGTCTTGGCAGATTTCTTAATGAATGTGGTGCGCTATGCACCATCTCCAGATGGTTGGGTAGAGATTCATGTATTTCCAAGAATAAAACAAATTTCAGATGGGCTCACTATTCTGCATGCTGAATTTAGGTATGCAGGCATAACCTTCAAGTCATTTCCATTATTTTATTTTCCTCAAATAAGTGGTATACACTTGGATATGACAATTACAGCCTTTATAAGAACCTTGGGTTCAAATCCAGTCTTAGTAAATGTGGAAGGTGAGCGCTAGGAGCAATCTCTTTCCAACACTCCCTGTCTTATTGGGCAAAGTCAATGTGGGTCCAACACTTTGGAAATAAGTCCCACATTAAGTGGTGAGACCCACTTGGGTTTAATCCAGTTGGAGTGTGAGTGTTGAAAAGAGAGTTCCTAGCACCCCAGTGTGGAATATAAATTATGACGGAGTACCCCAATCCAAATACTTTGTAACAATATAAACGCCCATCAAAACTTCTCTTCAACAATTACCAGTATGATCATGTGATATTTGAATATTTTAAACCTGTATGTATTGTTATCCTGAAATTTGCAGGTTAATGGATAGAGTTTTTCTGTACTTTTAATCCTCTCTAGAAGAACCTTAGAAGAGTTGTTTTATTGACACCCCTTTTGATCGCTGGACAAAATTCTTTCTTTCCAAATTGGAAATATATTCCAATTCTTGGATGTATATATTTTCACTTGTAATTAAGTGCCAAAATATGGGTGCTTTTCTATATATTCAACTCTCACTAAACAAACAAGTACTACTTTCAAATGCCTACTGTTTCAGGGATTGTGTTTGTTGGTAATAGGACTCACTCCTAAGGGCGGAAGTTATATAATATTAGTAAATTGTATTTATATATTAATTAGTATCTGTTACATCTGCAGTAACTGCTATCTGCCGAACTTCCATTTAACTGCTAGGTAGTCAGGATTATAAATATTTTCTGATAGGGAAAGAGGGGGCATGGGGTATTTTCTATGTGGGTTGGTTTGGGATAGACTAGGCTCTCTAATTCCTAGAGGTTCGTTACTTTTCTGCAGTACTTTCCTGTATCAATAATAATACACGTGCATTCCCTTATTACTATGCAATAATCTCCCAAATACCATAGAATTATCATGGGTATTTATTCATATCTGAACCATATCTAACAGTGTTTTATTTCCATTTTTTATTGTGAAGGATGGTGTGTCCTGGTGAAGGTCTTCCGCCTGAACTGATTCAAGACATGTTCCATAACAGTAAGTGGGTGACTCAAGAAGGTTTAGGGCTGAGCATGAGCAGGAAGATTATAAAGTTAATGAATGGCGAAGTCCAGTATGTCAGGGAGGCAGAACGGTGCTACTTCTTAGTTGTTCTTGAACTACCTGTGACCCGGAGAAGCTTAAAAAATGTTAATTAGGAATTTTGCAACTGTAATATTAAAGTCTGAGCCCTATTACTCATGTTGACCATTAGATAGTTTGTTGCCATATATATACTCAGCTCGTGCTCAACTAACAAGACAACTTAGGGTACAACCATTTGAACAAAGCTGATTCGGCCACTTTTCCCAATCACATAAAATTCTACTAGCCAATTAGATTGTGTTTGCACCCTGACAAACTTGTTCGGTACAACATGAGAGGAGCTGTTGATTTGTAGCTAAACGTAACCTGGAATTTTCCTGATAATGTTATGGCAGAGAGGTGCATCTTCATGGCCAAGTGGGTGTCCAGCGTCAAATTTCAAAAAAATGCGTGGCATCATTAGCAGCTGTAATGGACTCCACTCCATTGTTGGACTGAACTGCATCGGTCTCCTGCTTTATCCTCTGTACTGAAAGTAACTGCTGATATCATGTTTTTCCTAGTTAGCAAATAATTGTAAAATCTGTATGCCAAGGTCTGTTCCCTACCTGATTTATTTCGCCATGTACATCCCTTCCTTATCTGTAGTAAAAGCTAGGTTATCATGTAGTGTTTGGAATGTGGTGAAAGCTAGCTTCACTGAATAAATAATAATAATATGTAACCCACTCACTCTTACTCTGAGTGTTCATACTCTGCACATTGATAAATGAAATAGTTGATGGTCACATTGGAAATGACTTCTGAGTTTGGACAAATTTTATATGTATGTTAGGGGTTTGTGTCCTTTCCTAGATCATGCCATGACAACTGTTTTATAGTATTAGGCAAGCTTTCATTGAAAATTGAGTTAGTCATAGCTGCTAGTACAGAAAGCATTAAGTGAGGTGAGTGTCCTTAGAGAACTCCTAAGCAGTTGATGTTAATTGGAGATTTAACAAGCTTGAAAATTTGAGCGGTATTTGACTATTTGTTCCTTGGTTTCCTTTCAAAAATGACAATTATTTGTTGAATATTGTGTTTTATTTTTCTTCCTATTTTCTAACTTCATATGAAAGGATAAGAAAATTCTATCGAAGAAGTTAAGGTTTGGCACTCTCCTTATGCATGATGAAAGACCAAATAGGAAACCTTTTTGCCAGAAAAATAATTTTGTATTGGTCCTTTAATGATTTTTAACAAATTGGAACCAAGCATAGATTCCTACTTGCTCTGTGAACTCTCAAGATGATTCTGCATCTCTAAGCTATGAAGCACGGTATTTCAAAATTGAACATTTATAAAATATCAAAATTGAGAATGAAAATTTGTTTATGTATTTTAATTGAGTAATTTATTTTATATTAAAACAACATTATAAAACGAGATCCCTCGGTATTTCACCTTCATCTCTATCCCTACGAAAAAACTGGAAATAATGCAATTAAATCGAAGACATTAACCATCATCCTTGTATGTGAAAATATGTGTATATGTACAAAATTTTTTTTCAATTATCTAATTTACACTATTAGTAGTAGTTTGAAAACCTTTATTGTTTTATTTTTTAGGAGTCCATTTTCACCGTAGATGAATCTATTGATGTGTTTGACGAGTGTCCAATGCAGTGTTGTTAAATATTGGCCATGGTGGTTATGGATGGTGGGGTTTTGGTTTCCCGTCATGGTCATTTGTAAAGAATGACGGCACCACGACGCCATACTCGGATATGTTGGCGCCATATGGCGGCCTATATGTTGGAATTTTGGCTTTCCGCTGTGGTCCGCCACCGGTAACATTGGTCTAAAGTGTGTCGAAGTAAAGAAAAATAAATTATTATGCTACCATGAGTTATTCAACACTTATTATATGAATGTCAGACACCAACGCGTGAAACACCTTCAATTCGTAGGGTTTCTGTGATTCATAGCCTCTAAGCAAATGTATCAAAACAAGTGATTTCCATTGATCCCCATCCTAATGCAGGACTTGATGTTAGCCTCTGAAATTATTTGAAAAGATTTAAATGCTAAATATCATCCTTGTAATTTTGTGCATCTATAGTCTAGGTGTCAGCAGCTGCATTGGCCTCTTGGTGGTGTTAGTTTTATTGTGTCCCTAGTTGAGAATTGGTTGTACAGAGCTTAGTATTTAGTCGTGAATGATTGATTAATTTAGTCTTGTAATGGTCTCTGAAAAATACACCTATTATATCCAACTGACACGTGTATGTGTCTGAATTTTAGGAAGTACACTTTCCAACGTTGCACTGACATTGAAAAGTATTAAATGTGATGTGATGTATTTGTGTAACATAGGTTGAGTACATTTCAACACTACTATGGTCTAGTTTAGGAAAACTTACTAGTACTATGTAAAGATTCTGTGTCAATTTTATCGGGTTAAATAATGGAATTAATTATTTGGTTGTAAACACATTGAGCTGATTATGAAATTAATCCACAATTAGTTATTTAGAGCATATGATATGATACAACTACTATGCTAAGATCCTTATCTTTCAATCACCCTTATTGGTGCAAGTGGAGTAAATGATTCAGTTCAAGAAAAGTTGTATGTCTTTTTTTGATGAAGATATATGGCCACATCATCTCAGATAAACTGTTGCTTTACCATTTTCCACCAGCTAGCTACCATAAAGAAGATACATGTATAGTATTTGTTTGTGATAAACTGACACATGCATGGCCTTAAATAGATAACAATTTTATGCTAGTTATAATGTTCTTTAAACATCTTTGGTAAATAAAATAAAAACATTCTTTAAAGATCTATTTACATAGATTTCCTAGTAAAAATTAGTGTACACATGTGCAAATTAATTCATGCGCGTCCTAAAGGCTAAAGTGTAGTTGATTCAAATAGATAAAAAGAAAAAGTGTTTCTGGTTTGTGTTATCTAGTCGTACATGAGACATGTTCTATCATCATATGAGATAACGTTATCTCAAGGACCAATTACCATTTTTATTTCTCAACCACTTTCTGGCCATGGAAACTTTAAAGCAATGCAACTTTTTCTAAATATAGGATTTGGATAAAGGACAAAAAAAGAGCAATTGGTAAAATAAAAACATCAATGATATTTCAACTATCTATAAGTTATATCATGTTTGATTTATTCATTAAGATACTATTTACTTACTCTCTAAATTAAGTCATTCATTTTAAAGAAGCTAGATTAAAGAATATAACGAGAATACAACCTTGTTTGTTCTATTATATTGTATGTTTTAGTTTTCATATTCATGTTTATATTCAAGAAAATATACATTGTAAGGATATTGGAAGATATGATACTCACATTCTAATGACATTAAAGAGTGTACCTTCACCCATGATGATAAAAAGTATAAGCTACAATCCTCTGATTCTCAATCTATCTCTTTCACGTTTGTTCTTTCTCACGATTTGTTCTTGATGGTTGATTGTCGGAGAAATTTTTATGGAAGAGACAAAACTCTTAGACATTGAATTAGTTAGTAACTTCCATCAAGTTACATATTTTTATAAAATTCACTTGCACCACTTCACGAATATGTGCATCATTTCATATAAACATTTGCATTATTTCACATAAACATTTCCATCATTACATGTATCAGTCGTCATAAATTAATTATAATAATTAAATTATTCTTGCATTCTCTCATTTGACTCATGTGACTTTAACAATACATCAATCATAATGTTCGTCGACAAATCTTGCATGCATTGGCTCCATCATTCATCATAATTAAGAATATAACTAATAAGAGTCATGCTGGTTATATATCATTTAATCGACATATTTCCTTCCATTCACCACTATATTAGATAATAACAATTCTCTTTAATATAACTTTAAATGAAATATTTATAATTGGTTCAACCATAATGTCATTATCAATAACATAATATGTTTTCAACATCATTGATTGCATGCATACATTAATATAAAACATAAAGAATCAAAATCATTACATTATCGAGCTCAAAGTGCCAACATACATCAATAAAACATCATTTTCATTAATATATTTATAGGTCTTGTTAACTGGTGCTCCCAAGGCACTAAATTATAAGCAAAAAAAACTCATTTTCTCTGTCTTAAATTATAAGCAAAAAATCCAACTTTTATCATACTTAATTATGTTGTTTCAAAAAATTATCTTTTCCAAAGGAAAATTAAATGCAAAGTGCATTCGATTTGCTCTCTCTTTTATTTTCTCAATAACCAACAACCAATGAAAATTGTTTTTACAACTTCCTATAAGACTTATTTCAAAGATAACACAAAAAACTATGTTACAAACTTATATGTTTTAGTTTTCTTAATAAATATGATTTTTTTTTTTTGCTTATAATATGGGATGGAGGGAGTAACATATTAAAAGTAGAAACAAAAAATTTGCATTAAAAAAAAATACTTTTTCAACTTTCAAAAAGTAGTATACACAATTTCCAAGAGAATATTTCCTTTTATATACCCTTAACAAGTGCCCCAAGAGAATTTGTTAATACTTCCCATATATATATATATATATATATATATATATATATATATATATATATATATATATATATATATATATATTTTGACTCCAATAGTAAGTGTAATAACTTACTCCAAAATTTGACCTTTAATTTCAATTATGATTAATGGCTTAGATTAATTGATATGGTAGGCTTTAATTTCATTCTCTATTGTATTCAACACTTATCATCACAAAATAACAAAATAATAAATGTCTTTTAATTGATTGATTTTTTTCTTCTCCCATTGCTTTTTTTGTTTTCACCGTAAAAGAAATTTTTTAAGGTTAACAACAAAACTTAAAATCTTTTCCTTGAAATAAAAATTTCAAAATTTAGTCATTCTATTGCATAAAAAAAATTGCAAATTTCAAGATGAGCTTGCGAAGATCAATAAATTTAGAAAAAAGAAGATTAAAAAAGAAGGAGCTAGCTTTGTTTATCAAGTGTCTTGTGAATATGATGCTCGAGATATAAATTTAGACATTGCGGTTTTCAATTTAGCTATGTACATCGTCGTCAATAATCGCTTACTCCATCGGCAAGGCTGAAAACCACCACGCACTTATGGGTTCTTCAATTTTGGCGGAAAGTTGCTACGAAATTACGTTTAACCGTAGCTAGCTTTTATGTTTATTGAGTTGTTTTGTACACCTATATATAAAAAAAGACCACCGGTTAGTATAAAAGAGGAGTAAATCCACATTGCTATGTTTATCAAGTGTCTAGTGAATCTTGAAATTTTTATTTCAAGTAAAGTATTTTAAGTTTTGTTGTTAACCTCAAAAATTTCTTTTTGCGTGAGGACAAAAAAAAGTAATGGGAGAAAAACAAAAAAAAAAATCAATCAATTAAAAGACATTTATTGTTTTATTATTTTGTGGTAATAAGTGTTAAATACAATAGAGAATGAAATTAACATCTACCATATCAATTAATTTAAGCTATTAATCAAAACTGGAATTAAAGGTTAAGATTTGGAGTAAGTTACCATACACTTACTCTTGGAGTCAAAATATCCCCCCTCATATATATATATATATATATATATATATATATATATATATATATATATATATATATATATATAACCTATGTTTCGAATTTCAACATGGCCACCAAAACTTACGGTGGTAATCCTTTCGTCAAAGGATCTACAATCATAAAATTTGTGCTGATATGTTCAATTGACATTCTATGTTTCTTTGTCTTCTTTAACGATAAAATATTTCAATTTCATTATCTAGCACCCTTACAATACTTCTCGTTTTTAGAGGAGAAGGTTGCTATAAAATCATCACAATAAATTTTCAGCGACTTGACAGTATTGTCGACTAATTTAAGTTATATAATAAAGTATTGTGGCCAATTCGTCTGAATTATAGCCTCAAAGCATGCCACAAATTCAGCATTTATAGGGGATGCATAAATGACAAACAGTTTCACACTCTTTCATGATATCAACCATTTAGTCAGAAGATACATATTTCTAAATTTTTACTTTCTTATATCGATCCTAGCCGGAAAAAAAATCTAAATATTCAATCATTTTGCTCCAGAATATTGATATATGTTTTCAAAAACAACTTAACAATCCTTATGGCTTGTCATAGAATATTTCTATTTCAATCACATAAAATGTATCACTCATATCTTTAATTTCAAAGTTGCTAGAGAGAAACATCTTAGTCTTACGTAATAGAGCAAGATCATAAGTTGCAAGTAAAATATCATCATACAAAACTAAAATGATAACCTTACGCCCATTCAGATATATATATAATGATCAATATTGTTTTTCTTAAATTCGAGTAGCACAATGTTATCATTGAATTTGAGATACCATCGTCGAAAAGTTTGTTCAACATTAGTGCTTTGAGTTACAAAACATACAATTCAGATTTAAAGATAACCATTTAATGCATATTAATGTTCTTCTTTGGGAGATTCTCTAATACAAAATCATAATCATAATGATGTTATTAACTTATAATTGACATGACATACACATCAACCAAAATATTCATTATCTTTGGATATCTTCTTACTTTAAAAGCTTGTAAGGTTTAGCTATAACTAAACCCTAATTACTCTCCTTAATTCCCTCCTTAATCAACAAAGCAAATCTTCCATCAGAAGCTTTTACACGTGTATTTCACATGGGAAAAAAAACTAACCCTAGCTTCCTTTGGAAGTTGTTATGCCTGTATTTAATGCTACACACCCATAGCCTCGGTAACTATCCGTATTCTTACTTTGAAATTTGATTTCCCTCTCCCCATAATTAAATCATCCCTTCTATCAATGAGTTTGATTGTTAAATCGTTCCTTATCTATTTATACCTGTTCATGGCACTGTTTTATTCACTCTTTACCCTAAAACAAAATCTTCCAACTTTGCAAAATAATATAACATCTTCGCATCATTTCAATGGCCTTTCATGAATTCCAAAGCTTGCTTGCATTGCATTGCTTGAAGGGTATAATTTCCTTATTGTTTATTTCTGCTTAAGACATTTGCATCGTTTTATTATATATTTTCGTTTTACACATTATTAATAGACTCTTTTCTTCTTATTTGAACAGCTCCGTTGGATCCAAACCCTTCAACTGATTTAGAGAAACTCGTGAATGATTTACGAATGCAGTACAGGACCATATGCGTTGAGTTCCATGCCCATGAAGTGAGTGCATCGTGTATTTCATTTTTGTTGTTAATTGGCACATGTCTGTTTTAAATTGTACATTACTGATTGAGTTGTTTTTTGGAAAGGTGTTGTTATGCTGCCGAAATTGTTTTCTTACGATTTTGGTGACCAGATTGGAAGCTATGTTACTTTTGTGGATCCTAACAACAACCAGCTTGAGGTTCTCACCGAGAAGATTAATGGTTGCATTTTTCTGACTACAGGATTCAATGTCATTCCGTGATTTCTATGATCTAACTTGGGGGGGATGGGTCATGATGGTGTTTACGGGATTAGGGAAATTCGGGATTAACCTTATAAATGGGGTGGGTTGTATCGTGATGAGAAGAATTTCCATCTGAACTATGAGAAAGAACTGACTAAGAAAGATGTGAAATCTGGATTTCTGGTATACTTTTCATCATTATATTTGTCTCATCTTGCAGAAGCTTATGATTATTTACTACAGATCTTGCCAAATTAATTTCTAATATTGCAATGTGTCGTGTATTTTTCCAGAAGTTATTCTAGTAAGGATTTTGTCAACTGACTTTGGGTAAGAAGAACACTTATGTGTTGCTTATTGATGATTGCGGTAACAAGTGGAACTGCATCACCATCTATGGTACACGTCCATACAACCACCTCAAGCTTAGAGGAGGCTGGAAACGGATGGTGGATGCTCACAGAATTAAAGTTGGTACAAAGATCAAGCTTGGCGCTCCAAATGCTGAAAATAACGACAAGATCTATTTGGTGGTGCAACGCCCATAAGTTATCAATTGAGTCATGGAGATTTCTAGGATGGAGATTTAGTAATTTTGTTTTGATTTGCTATTGTCTTTATTTTCAAGTATTCTAATGGCATGTCCCAAGTTTTGTATGCTTAATGGGACAAGTTTTAAGTTGTAAGGCCGTAGCTTTTTTAGACTTTGCTATCTATTATATTTCTTGCTTTTCAATTCCGACAATTATGTAATGTTGCATTTGGATAACTATCTATTACGTTTGTTCTACTTTTGAATCCATATTATTACGCAATTATCTATTTCATTGTTATTAATCTGTTTTTAAAGTTACAACATTTCTTGCACTCTTACATGTTAAATTCATGGATTTTTTCCACACTTAGATGATTATGGTATGTCCTTCAACAATATTAATGAATTAAGCAGTGTTGTTCAATTTGAATTGAAAGCTTAACCAAAATTAACAGGGAAATGTATTCATTTGTTTTGGTCGTATTCCCTTTCCATTGTCATTGTTAAGGCATTCCATATTAATTAAATTGTTTTTGGTTAAGTGGATACCAAATACAATATAAAAATAAATATTAAGTTAAGTATAATATTGGCCACCATAAAAGAAATGTTAAAGAACTAAAATAAGAAAATAGAAAATTGCAATGTATTTTCTTAATATTTTAACTCAGACGCCTATCATATAAATTAAATCTCATCAATTTTGCGCCATGACTGAAAAACAAAATTGTCTATTTAATAGTTGGACAACTTTCAATTTTTATATTAAATTTATTTGTACTCTATGAAATTATTTCCCTATATCTTAATAGTTTGTTAAAAAATATTTGTGTTTTTTCGTTCCAAATTAAAATCTAACTATAGTGTAAATTTTGGGATTTTAAAGGCATTTCATATACAACTATTTGTTTTTAATGGAGAAGCTGAATGAATGAAATAAATGTCTGTCAATTTATCATGTAGGGCGTGTGGCCCAACTACATAGAAACTATCATATTGAAATATGGATAGATGTGTTAATTAATTGGTGTTAAGTAGTGTTAGTAACAATTTGCATTGAGCATGTTAACAATCATATAGTATTAGCATGCTTATTTTACGGGAAACCGCATTAGTTATTAATTTCCAGGGCATGCTGCACACTAATAGATTGTCATTTAATAATGTATGTGTTCGGAGTTCCCCTGAGTTATTTACCCTAGATGTAATATCGCCCCATTATATATAGGAGTGACATTTGGTTCTGTTAGGAGGTTTCTGATATTTCTTTCTTGATCTGCTTCCAAATTCATAGCAAGCAAAAAAATGGCAGAGCGTTACACCCCACTATGCGCTGTGTCTGGTGGAAAAAGAAACTTAAAGATGATTGTTTGTGTGGTGCATATATGGCGTGTTCATGATAAGAACACTAATGAAATAACATGCACGAATATGTTGTTGATTGATGAGAAGGTAAGATTCTTTTATTTATTTAGTTATATGCACGTACTTGATTATAACTATTAGCTTAATTAAATAACAATTACAATTATAACTGTTACTAACTATTCATTTTATTACTTTTTGCAGCGAGGAAGAATGCATGCTTTTGTCCGAAAGCCTATGGTGCCTACCATCAAGAAAATGGTAGAAGAAGGTGGGACTTATCGTTTAAAAAATGTTCTGGTGGGATTTAATGAGGGACCTTTCAAGCTTACGCCCCACAGGGCCATATTAGCTCCAAAAAATACAGTAGTTGAGCGAATCAATGAATTTATGCTAAACTTGATTCCAAGTGAAGAAAGGGTCTACTTAAGTTATGATTCACCGTATTCACGTAATCCAAACGGTGATGCCGGTTCTGACGTACACACACCGGAATTTCTAAATACAATTACAACTTCAGGTCTTCCTAACCATGTACTGAAATTGAAGGTGGGTGCTCTGGTGATGTTGTTGAGGAACATTGATCAAATGTAGGTTTGTGCAATGGAACAAGGCTAATTATAACGAAAATGGGCAAATTTGTTCTCGAAGGCGAGGTGATATCTGGCAGTCATATTGGTGAAAAAATATTTATACCCAGGTTATCTCTTACACCATCCGACCTCAGAATTCCATTCAAATTTTCACGGAGACAATTCCACCTAACTCTTTCATTTGCGATGACAATCAACAAAAATCAAGGGCAATCTCTGAAAAATGTTGGTATTTATTTGTCATCGCATGTATTTTCTCATGGCCAATTATATGCCGCGGTATCAAGAGTTACATCTCGAGAAGGATTGAAGATACTGATCAAGGACGAGGACGAGGAATGCACAAATGTTACCTCAAACGTTGTTTACAAAGAAGTTTTTCGCAATCTTTAATTTTCAAATGTTTTGATGTATGATAGATTCGACACTACATTTTCGTTACTGCAACGTTTATGGTTAGGTTTTTGATATTCATGCAACTACTGATGTATTTTGCTTAATTATTGTTTTGCTATGTAAGTCATTAGTTAATTTATGCTATTGTTTTACTTTTTTAACATTTTAATTTCGCTGTTGGACCCGGGCGGAGCACGGGTTGATGTTCTAGTATAAATAAAAATAATAATGCACACACATTACTAACTTTCATGTCCATTAGTTATAACATCAGGTAATTATCTTTTGGGTGATCAAGAAATGTCTTGTATCAATTAACCCATAAATAATCATAAACTTAACATCCATTAGTAATTGAAATAAATTAGTATGAATTTAAAATTAAATAAACATATAAGTTTGACCACTTTGGTGATTAACAATTTTTTTTAATAATTTAATTCCAAAAAAATTGATAATCTACTGCAAAATTACATCAGTCTAAGTGTTTTTCTTTCCACGTTTTAGAACAATAAACTTACTAGTCAAAACATATTGCAAGTTTAAAGACAAAAATTTATTCTACAATTAACTTTAAGTTGTATGTTTCATGCATATTGATTTTGCAAAGAAAAGACCATTGAGGTTTGAAAACAATACACATATTGCACTTCATTCCATTATTTGAAAAATTGATAAAGACAATGACTTGTTGAACCAAATTAATAAAGACATAAACAAACTCAATTTTTAATATGAGTAACCATACAATTACACTGGACAACATATTCGATTAACGAAAAATGATATCAAACCCATTATGATATCTTCAAATCAAACAAACATGATAATAATGATTATAATTATGTACTCCCTCCGTCCCATAATATAAGCAAAAAAAATTCATTTTCTTTGTCCTAAAATATAAGCAAAAAAGAGAAAAAAAATTCCTATTTAATCTTGTTTTTAAAAAAAATCTATTTTCCAAGAAAAACTTTTGTTTATTCTCATAAAATTAAATGCAAATTTCATTCAATTTTCACTCTCTTTCATTTTTTTCCTATAACCAATAGCCAATGAAAATTGTTTTTACATCTTCCTATGAAACTTTTTTCAAAGAAAACACAAAAAACTATACTCCAAATTCTTATGTTTTAGTTTTTTTAATAAGTGTGATTTTTTTTTTTTGCTTATAATTTGGGACGGAGGGAGTATAACAATGGGCACGACTTCATAAGTGATGTTCAACAATGCCAAAGTCAATTATAGTGCTGAACCAATGTCAATATCAATTCATTTATGTTCATTTTTCATTACAAACCAATCATGATCTTACAATCATCCACATAATCAATTCATGCCTAGCATAAATAATTTCATGTCTAACATTACGTACTTTCATTTCATAGAGACCATACATATTCATATTTTAAGAAAGAAAAAAATAATGTGTTTCATATCTATACTATGTTTCCAATGCGCTCTAGATTAAAGTGATTGGTGGTTGGTCTCTAATGAGGCGAGGATATTAAGGTTGGTCTCTCATTCAATTATTTGCATAGGTTCAAACTTTGAAAGATTTTTGGGTGTAAGCATCAATGAGCATCACAATGCTATTATATTTGGAACTATGATGATGGTCATGTTTAGCATGGTGATGGTTCTTGGAGATCCTCTATCGTACAAGTTCGATCTTACCTTTGTAAAAGCATTGATTACCTTGCGTCTGTCCTGTAGTTGGGAGTACTTTTTGCTGCTATCATATTCTCACTGTTCCCTATGTGGAAGATGGGCTCCAAGAGGTATACTAGTAGCTGTGTCTCTCGGTGCTACATATGGAGTAGCACTTTTGGGCTCAAAAGCCACAACTTTTTATGTCACAGTATGGGCATAAAGTGGTTGGAGTTGTATTCGTTTTGGGTTACTTTGTAGTATTTCCTATGCTCATGGCTGCAGTTCTGTACTTTTTTCTGAAATAGAAGTGGTGAGAAGCTGAATATATTAGGTTGTAATACTGTGAGTTGATTTAGATACAAGTGTCTTATGATACTGTGTATGAAACTTTATGACTTAATTTTATAACACTTGTTATTTGAGATTCTTGTCTTCTGTGTTTAAATTGAATTTTAGATTACACTAGATCTCCGACCCGTGCGATGCACAGGTCCTACCGAATAAAACATGAGCGAATAAGTTATAGTGTAATAAAAAATATATAGTGAAATAAGTCATGATAAAAACGTATTACATTAGTCATATCATCTTGACACATTTGAAGTCACGCATTTGAAGCCACGCTCGTATTTTCACCATCTTCATCAGCTATCAGTATATTCAACTCATCTTTTTTTTTGACGTATTCAACACATCTTCTGAAGTAACTTTTTTTGTTTTTTTTGAATCATTGTAAATAAAACAACTAATAAAATTATGTAGTTTGAAACTTGATCCAAGCACTATGTCAATTCCTTTTCAAATGAGTCAACCTTAATCGACTTGACTTAATTAATATAACCCGTTCAAATTTGATGTTTTAAGTTACAAATCACTAATTTTTATTTATGACATCTATGTGTTGGATTCCAATAGCAAAACATAATAACAATATTAGAAATCGTGTTAAAGAAAGTTTGATACCATGATAAAAAAACAATACATGTACAATTTAAGTTGCATCATAATTATAAGAAAATAGTTAACAATATAAATTAATTGCTGTGAAATTTGGTACGATAGAAGCTGACATGAGGAGCAACAAAGGAAGACCAAATATCTTTGTGTTACTCAGACATAAAAGAATTATTGGATAATGCAAAAAGAATGACTAAAATCCATTTTAGCAATGAGAAAGAAAAAAGCATTTTTTTTAAACCTTATCATTGCAATTTATACAACTCTTATATTTTGTTTTGATTTCTCCTCCTCTTCATTTACCTAGACATCTTTAAGTGTATCAAAAACAACCTCTATCTTATTGGCGTCTTTAACAACACATAGCAGTGCACTAATTTTTTTTTGCATGATCACCCAAAAATGTATTCATGAAAAATTAACAATTAAGAAAACATCTTGTTTATAAAGTAGTAGTATGAGAAACATATTTGTAAAAAGAAGAATTCCATAAAATGTCAGAGGCAAGGTGTATTAAATTTGTAAAACCCTTATACCTAGAATCCTATAACATGCCTATGAACTATGTTAAAATTACAAAATACTACTTTTCGTGATATATGTTCTCTTCATCATCCTTGTCTTTTCCTCTTTAATAGTTCCCACCAAATGACACAAAAAAAATCCGATTTACTTAATCAATTCATATAAACAAAATGAAAGATAATTATGTTGAACATTGAAGAACAATAACTATAAATAATGTGTCAAACAAATAATAAAGGTAATAACAAATATTAATGTTAAGTTAATAATAATTCAAACATATGAGCAACAAATGAGAAAAATGTGTGTATGAGAGAATATGTAATGTGTGTATGAGAGAATATGTCTGGAGAATGACAAAGTTGATGATCAAAATCAAAGACCAACATTTTCACAAAGCAACATGTATAATATAAATTGTTGCTAGAATTGATGTAATCAGCCATATTCAGGTATGAAGAAAAACCACAACATCAATTGAAAATTCCTAAATTAACACTTTTAACCTCAAATGACTCTCTTCCAATTGCTTATCAAAACAAATTAACATATCCGAAAGAAAATAAAAGAGATGATAAAGGGACTCGCTGACAAATGCATCAATAACCTGAAAGCAATCTAGGAGGTCTTGTCGATTCCAGATTGAATCAGAGAGATGAAATTAAATCCTTGAATGATAGGCGCAAAGACATGTTGTTGAATCACTGATGGTTTCTCGAAGCCATATCAGCAGACTACACACATTCAATTGCCTTCACACCATCTGTCGACTTGAAGTCCATATCTTCATTGGCGATAAATATTGACTTAAAAAGATCTTCCATTGATATATATTATGTTAAAATATTGCAAGGAAAGATTTTTTAAGTTAGATACAAAATAGCCAAGCAAACCAGATACAAAATATTCCAAAATTTCATTCTTCAAGAATCCACTTCAACCACAAAAGGGATACCAAGTACATTTTTGCTTTTGCGTTAGCCATTTTATATATTTTTTGAACGGCAAAAAATTCCTTAACCTTCCAATTGGCTATAAAAATTATGAAACAAAACAGATTACATTAGCATGTTAAATAAGTGAAAAATTATTTCAATTAATAATGTTATAACTGTCTTAGAGGTACAATGCTTAAATGCAACAAAGGCTTATAACAGGGAAAATAAAACACAACATTCTCTTGAAGAATCTATGCTTACAAAACATATGAAGAATAAGCTTGTATAAACGCTTGAATTGCTTGAGATTTGAACTTGAGAAAATAAATCTTATTCAATAGTTATTGTAAATTGTGATATAAACAAAAATGAAATTGAAAGTGTGAACAAAAACCACAAATCAAAAACCCCAAAATCTTATACATACCTTGTTTGGTTTAAGAATCCCTATGTGACACCTCAACCACCACAAAAGGCCAAACTACAACTCCAACAAAACTGCAACCCTTATGGTATAACCGCCGGGTCGAAAAAAAAAAAACCACCAATAGAAACATTACATGAGTAGAGGATCTTAAATTGAAATTCATAGAATAGTTGACTGTGTTAAAAAAGTACCTTGGTTAAAGAAATTATGATGCCACCGCAAGCTCTTTTCCAACATCGTGAGCACGTCCACACTCGCCGCAATTAGATTTTTTTCCTCAATCACAGCGTGAACCTGTAGCAGCAACACTCTTGTAAGTATAAGAAATGAGATTTAAGCTGTTAAGATAACACATATATATCCACATAGAGACCACATGCATGCAGTGTGGATATTAATTTGCATGGAGACAGGAAGAGTTATGATGGGAACATAGATTTGAGTGGGAAGCTAGAAAATGCCATATAAGGTTGTGCATGTATCGGCAGACTTCTATGAATCTTGAGAGAGAAATTTTGAATTTCAAATTGAATGGATGATTAGGATAAGAAATTTTGAATTTCAAATTGAATTGAATGGATGTTTAGAAATTTTATCCCAAAAGACGGTTTGTTTTCAAAGCATGTTTTGAATTTCAAATTGCAAATATCATGGAAGGGTAACTAATAGTGCTAATCTTAAGAAATGCATAGGAAGTGGAAGGAACATAACAATAGGCAGACAAATTTTGAATTCTAAATTGAATATATAGAGGAGGGAAATTTTGTAGGGTTTAGAGGATTAACATTAAATGATAGGTAATTAGAGGGAAATTTTTAGGTTTAGTAGTAGCTTAACCTAATATGCTTTAAGAATAAGGGATAGTTTCTGAGAGGATCTATTTCCATGTCAAATTAGTATTTTAGATTTAATTTTGTTCTAGAAATTGACCTTCCATTGTTCTTTCTAACTTTATTTCGTAACAAAAATGCTTCTTAATTAGAACTAGGTATCTGTTTTCTTTTTTTATCACCCAAAAAATAAATTTTAATGAAGCTCTAACAACTTATAGGAAATTTTACTTCTTTTATATTAAGAATTAACAAACAATGTGTCTCACAATATACTATTATATGAGCAAACGTTTTTTTACCTCAAAACAAAAGTAAATGTAATCCATGTATTTTTTCTTTTAAACGGTCTATATTACTATTGTTGGCCTTATATTCACATTGGAGATCAAAGTCGGGTACCAATCTAGTTAGGAGCCATTCATTTTGATGTCATTTGCTCTTGTCTTATAATCTTTATTTGTAATTAATTTTTTTAAAAACAAATAAATTAAATTATGTAAAATGACTATTATGCACATAAAATTAAGGAGATCATGAGTTATAATAAGAACGGTTACGAAATTTTGTTGTACTTCGATTTTTATATATTGTTAGTAGATTTAAAAAACAAATATTTTTTTTTTGCAAAATGAGCAATGACCATTACACACATGAAATTAAGGAGATAACAAGTTTTAATAAGGAATATTATGAAATTTTGTTGGACTTTGATTTTTATATATTTTTGGTAGATGTTGTTGTCCTTGTACGATTGTGTCCAATATAAGTGAAGGGGAAGTGAAAAGTGGTAAGTAAACCAATAAGAAAACTAGAAAGATAGGATTGCAAGTGACAAAATGTCAAAGACTAACCTACCGCTGGGATTTGCGGTGCCTTTATATGAAATAACCCATCTTTTTTATATAATGAGGTGGATTCTAAGGTGAGGGAGCAATTAAGTCCCTCATCGGTGTACCACGAATAATATACCCTTGGATCTTTTAAATGAAATCAAGGGTTCAGATTTATTGATAAACAAATAGTAACACCAATGCCTTGTTCCACTCCATCATTTGCTCTTTTCATTTTCACAACAAAACCTTCCCTCTTCACTTGCAGGTTCATCAATGGCGTGTGGAAGAGAATATGAACCCATCAACATGGGGGAATATGAACCTTAGAAGCGGTTCTGTGCAAAGAAATTTATTACATTCATGGCCATTATTTAAGTTACAAATAGATGATTTTGATGTTGAAACTCTTGTCTTTCTTCTCTCCACTGCATATCAAAATATGTTTTGTGATTGTCATCTTTGCTTTTTAATTTTTGTATTCCATGAAATTGTAGATTTTTTAACTAAGGGATTTGGATCACAAACTATACAAATTACTTTGATGTAGATTAATTGTGGGCATTTTTTTATATATGAATCATTAACATTTGCTCGGAAATAATAAATTGATAAAAGAAAGACAGCAAGGATGAGGGAGATTGTGGGGGTAAGGATTAGATCTTCTTGCCGTCGATCAAATAGAAGAACGACGAAGGTCTGGGAAGTAGGGAAAGAAGAGCAAGGATTGGGTGTGAGACAATATTATTTTGTTATCAATTAATCTGGACCATTAATTTCTTTTAAAAGATCCAAAGGTATATTATTCATGGTACACCGATGAGGGACTTAATTGCTCCCTCACCTTAGAATTCACCCTATAATAATAACATAATCTTTGTTTGAGAGGATTAACAATATAATGTTCTTTTTTTCGAAATGTAATATTATATATTTTTAAATAATAACTTTTGTATAAGTTAAAGCTCTAAAGAACAACTTTCGTATAAGTGAAAATAAATTTTAACAACTTAATTTTTTTTAATTAATTAGAACTGCTCCATGGGTTTTAAAAAAAGAACATAATAGCTTTTAAATTATATTACTCCCATAAAACCCTAAAAATATGTATAATTTAAATTTTGACTAAATTGCATTTTTGGTCCCTTAACTATTTAGGTAGTATCACATTGGTCCCTTAATTAAAATTCAATTTATTTTGATCCATTAACTTCTCTCCGTTACACATTTTGGTCTTTTTTATTAGTTTTAATTCAAAAACGTTAGGTTTTCTTCATCTTCTTCTCCTCTTTTTCATCTTCGTATCATCTCTATCAACCTTCAACAACAAGAATCCCAGAAGAAAATGAAGAAAATCTAACGTTTTTGAATTAAAACTAACGAAAAGGACCAAAATGTGTAACAGAGAGAAGTTAAGGGATCAAAATAAATCGAATTTTAATTAAGGGACCAAAGCAATACTACCTAAATACTTAGGGGACCAAAAATACAATTTAGCCCTAAATTTATTTAATGGTTTGTCTAATATGTGCAATATTGTGCATGTTAAATGAACTCAAAATAATAATTTTTTTTATTGAAAAACAACAATCAAATATTAAAAAGTTATCTAGCCCACTTGGGTTGGTTTGGTGGTATTGAATTGGGACATGCAAGTGTGCTCCTCCTCGATGTCTTATATTCGATTCTCCTTAGTGTCAATTTAGGTGGACTAATTTAACTTCAAAAAAATTATTAAAAAGTTATATATTTAATGTAAAATGCACAAGTTCTAAAAACAAACTTACTATTTTGAAATTCTTAACATGCGCAAATTTGCATACGATAGAAAAATTCTTTTATTTAAGGGTCATGTTAACTTGTGCTCTTAGGACACTTGTTAAGGAACCCAAAAGTATAAATATTCTCCCAAATTTTATGCATTCTATTTATTACAAATTCAATGCATACATTCCAACAAAAATTACTATATTTGATTCATTAACTTGTGTCTTAAGTTAAAAGTACATGAAGTTGTATAATATTATATAAACTTTTCTCTTTATTTAATTAAAAGTACTTGAAGTCATATATTATTACACATTTACCCAACCTCTCTAAATTGATTAGATTTTTTTTTTTTGTGTTCATAAACTACCTCAATTATCACTTATTAACAAACAATAGAAAAGACCGGTAAAAATTTCTGCAAATTCTAGCTCAACTAAGATGAATTTAAAATACTATTTTTTTTTTAAGAAAGTAAATTAATCCATCCAAATTGGTAAGAAGATAATTGAACATAAAATATTGAAGTGAGGCACACCATCAAGTCCCAAGCTAATACCACCAAGCTAACTCAAGCGAGGAATTCAAAATTCCATTGTTGAGCTTGTAGATTGTAGATAGTGATTGTCACAAAACTTGTGATCGTAATTTTTTTTTCTTAAAAAGGTTTTGCATTCATAAATTACCTCATTTATTACTCATTGACAAACAATAGAAAAGATACGTGGAAATCTCTGCAAATTCTTATTACTCATTGACAAACAATAGAAAAGACATGTTGAAATCTCTGCAAATTCTAACTCAACTAAGCGGATATATTCATCTAAGTTGAATTCAAAATACCGATAGGTGAGTGTTTAGATTGTAGACAACGATTGTCATTTCGTTTAAAAAAAAAATCAAAAAATTAAAACTTAGAAGATGTATTGGAGTAGACAAAAAGAATCTAAAATGTATTTTAATATGGGTGATTTTTTCACAAAAGCCACCATCTCAAAAAACAATAAACAAACAAACAAAGAAACAAAATTAAGAAAAAAATAAACCGAACACAAACAAAACCTTGTTGACCCTTTTTTACAAACCATATCATATCTATTCTCTTCTTGTTCTTGTTTTTCTTTTCTTCTTCTTTGCAATAAATTTTCAATCTTTGAAACTTTTCATCAATCTTTATTATTCATATTCCTTCAAAAATGGAAACTCCAGAACCAGAAGCAGAGCTTTTGAAGAAGATAGAAAGGCTTGAAGCTGGTCAAGTTCATCTCAAGCAAGAAATGTCAAAGCTGAAGCTTTCTCAACGTAGAAGGTCTCACTCTGTTTCACCACAACGTTCAAGGTTAGGTGCTTCTGCTTCATCTGCTTCTTCTGCTGCTTCTGCAAGTAAAGGATGTTCTTCACCTCTTCAAAGAGAGAGTCGTAGTAGTCATGATCCTCAAAATGGTGGTGGCAAGTATCTCAATATTTTGCAATCAATTGGTCATTCTGTTCATATTTTGGATCTTCAATGTCGTATTATATACTGGTTAGTTGATATTTTTTGATGGCTTGTTATGTGGGTTGGTTTCTTTTTTTGTAAATCTGCATTAAAGAAATGATCTTTTTTGTTGTTTCAACCAAAGGGTTTTAGGTTTTAGTTTATGTGATTGTGAATTTGTGATGATGATGATCATTTTGTAGTATATGGTTATGTGGGGTGTTTGATTTTGTTGCAAATCTACATTAAAAGAAATGATCTTTTTAGGGTTTAGTTTGTTTGATTATGATGATGATCATTTTGCAGGAATCCAAGTGGTTAAAATCTATATTAGTTTATTTGTGGGGTGTTTCCATTTGTGGCAAATCTACATTAAAAAAATGATCTTTCTATTTGTAGTTCAAAAAAAAGGTTTTTGGGTGTAGGTTGTGTGATTGTGATGATCATTTGGGAGGAAACCAAGTGGTTAAAATTTATATGGTTATGAGGCGGAGTTTCATTTGTTGCAAATCTACATTAAAAAAGTTGATCTTTTTCAGTTTTTAGAAAAAGGGTTTTTGGGGTTTAGTTTGTGTGATTGGGATGATGATCATTTTGTAGGAATCCAAGTGGTTAAAATCTATTTGGTTATGTGGGGTGTTACATTTTGTTGCAAATCTACATTAAAAAAGTGATCTTTTTGTGTTGTTAAATAGACGGTTTTTGGGTTTAGTTTGTATGTTTGTGATTGTGATGATGATGATAATTTTGCAGGAACCCTAGTGCTGAAAATCTATATGGTTATACAGCAGAAGAAGTTCTTGGTCATGATGGGATTGAAGTGCTTGTAGACCCTTGTGAATTTGATGTAGCTAATGATATATTCAACCGTGTGAAAATGGGAGAGAGTTGGACTGGTCAATTCCCTGTTAAGAATAAGATAGGGGATAGGTTTGTAGTTGTCGCAACCGATACACCTTTCTATGATGATGATGGAAGTTTGGTTGGTGTGATTTGTGTCTCAAGTGATTCAAGACCTTTTCTTGAGAACATAGTTCCTTTTTCAGCTAGGAAGAATGAAGAAAAAGATTCAGGTGTTAATTTTCCTAGACTTGCTATTACAAATAAACTTGGTCTTGATCCAGAGCAGCCACTTCAAAATGCTCTAGCTTCTAAGATCTCAAATTTGGTTAGTTTTTGTGCTTGTTTTTTTATGTTTTTGTTTTTAGGGTATAGTTTAGCTTGGTGTGTCTTGATTTTGTTGCAATTATTAAAACAGGCTACAAAGGTGAGTAACAAAGTCAAGTCTAAAATCCGGACTCGAGAAAATAGTGTTAATGGAGAAGGTGGGAGCGGAGAAAGTCATCATTCCGAGCACGGTTTCTCAGACTATGGTCACTCTGACCAGAGAGAGGATGGTGGTAATTCCAGTGGAGCTAGCACGCCCGCAGGAGAGGTGCCTCCGACTCCTTTTGGTTCATTCTCTCGCGCTGAAGAGAGATCCCAAGGGAAAACTATGAGAAACTCTGGTGATGAGAGTGAAGAAAAACCTATACACAAAATCATAACTTCTAAGGCGGAAGCATGGATTCAAAAGAAAACTATGTCATGGCCATGGAAAACAAATGACCGGGAAGAATCCGAGGCGAAGACTGTTCGTGTTTCTTGGCCTTGGTTGCAGGGTGATCAAGATAAAGAGCCAGCTAACCAGAAGAATATATCTTCTGGATTGAAGCCTGCAGAAAGCCGTGCCGCTGAAAGTTATCAACCTGTTCAAAATGAAGCTTCAGGATCCTGGTCCTCCTTCAATGTTAACAGCACAAGTAGTACTAGCAGCTGTGGAAGTGGTAGTGGCAGCAGTTCTGTTGCCAATAATAGAGTGGATGTAGACAGTGATTGTTTAGATTACGAAATTTTGTGGGAGGACTTGACAATTGGAGAGTCAATTGGGCAAGGTAATTATGTTTTAAACTGAAGGGGCATGCTTGAGAAAATCGACCCATTTATTTTCTGATAACATTTTCAGCTTTCATTTTCTAAAATTATTTGAAAATTGTGATAGAGAACAACTGTGATAGAGAGAAGATGGATGGCAAGCTAGGAAAAAAAACATTTTTTAGAAACAATGTTTTGATATTTTCAATTTATTTGAAAATGCTAGATATGTTTTAAAAAATTGTAAACAAAATAGCGAGGAAAATATTGAATTTATATTCTCTCGTTGAAGTGAAATCACAAACAAGAAACATAGGAAGTAAATGGTCCTTGAACTTTTATGGTATCTACAGATATACCAAAAACATGTTTAAGGAATCTTGACATGTTAGATGTACATCAAGTTCTTATTTTTATTTTTTCTCTTTTTCTTTACGAGTCCTAATATTTGACTCTGTGCTTGCAAAACCCAAATATTGAGTCATCAATGGTTATACATTGGTGTGCTATATATGTTTTCACTTATCCTTCTATTGTTGCTTTGCAGGTTCTTGTGGAACTGTATATCATGCTCTGTGGTATGGATCAGTATGTTCTTTTCTCGAACTTTGATTTCTGGTTTTAAGTTCATTTGTTATCATAGAGGATATCATACCAAGCAATTTATAATAAGTTTTTCAGATATACTGTTCAAACTGTTATTCTGCAGCTTGAATTATCAATATACCGAAGTCCTTTAATGTGTAAAATTGAACACTGTTTAATGTATATGACAAATGTAAACTAAATTTAGCTACTGCTATTCTGATTTCAGCTTATATTCATCTTTCTGCAGGATGTTGCTGTTAAGGTTTTCTCAAAGCAAGAATATTCAGAAGATGTTATACAGTCCTTCAGACAAGAGGTGCGCTCTCCAGTAGTCTAATTTGCTTATGTTTGGAAATCGACTAACTTTTAATGTTATAAGATGAGGTAGTCAGCTTACATTTAAATAAAAAAATGCTATGAGTGCTAAGGTACCTGTGAGAGAGAGGAATTGACAAAACATAACAGAATGTTGAAGTTTTCAATTTTACTATGATAAGGTTTTCAGTTGAATCATTTATTTATATATTTTTTTCATTCTTTATAATATGTATTGCTTTTATCATTGTCTTATACCTATCCACATGTCTGATGGATGTCAAAGTTTTTGTTTGCCTTTATCATTGTATGATACCTATCCACATATGTGACGTGAACTCAGTCCGGTCGACCTTCTGTACTCATTAGATTGTGTCATTAAGTTGAGTCATGTTCAATAAGCATCTTAAGTTCACTCACAATTGTACGAGTTTATGCCATGGCGGATTTTTTGCCAACTGCTATGGACATTTTGAAAATGATGACATTTTATGGCAAAAATGGCAATTTAAAATGGTAAATATGTGGCCTACCGCTATTGTTCTCCATCCACTATCGGTAACACTGGACAAAATTGAGCTACTTTCTTAAGAAGTCGTCTCTGTGTAAGCTCAAATAGACTCACATAGACTTGTATTTACTCACATCGAATCATGAGATTGAGGACTATTCGACAAGCCTAAAGCATAATATGGTTATTTCCTCCCAGACATGCCAAAAATCCCAAAATGCAATAGGTGAATGACAAGGCTCCATAGTGAAAAAAACATTAACCTCACAATTGTAGCACTTGACTCCATAGATGCATGCATGGTGCATCTAACATCCCAACTTTAGCCAATCTACAAAGATTGCGTACAATGTTGTTTAAATCCATAGCTCTTAGCATAAATGAAGTCATAAACCTAAGAACACTAGCAAACTCATCGTTGTAGTGAACCCGACATGCCAATTAATTAAACAAACACAACTATGATGAGCTGAAACATAGCCTTACCGAGCTAGATCCACCTTCCTTCACTCTTTAGTTATTTTGAACCCTGTTATTTTTCAATTTGACCATCAACTTTGAACTTATTGTGCTCCTTTTGTGTGCTGTGTTGTGAACTTACTTTGCGAATTAGACCATCAATCAACTTTAAATTGTGATGCTATTTTGTGTATTAAATTGTGTTTAGGTATTATGATTTATGATGGGTGTGTTAAGCACTAAATTTTGTTTGAAGAGATTCCATGAATTTATGTAGTTCACTTAGCACTAAAATCTTTTTTATTCATGCTACCCAGAGATAGCCGTTGTTCTTGCCATACACTCATCTTTATTCTTTCCCGTATAGTTAATTGAATTAGACTTAAATATATTTTGATTACATAGATGCATTGTACGTGGTTTAACCTGGACTGCATTATATTAATAAGATTCATAATTCTTATTAGTAAATTAAAACTGTTTTGGTTCATAGTTGGAGGGATACCGAATTCATATTAATAATAATGGAGCGACATATAGAGTATATCGTTTGTGTGACATTGGCCATATTAACTTGTTCCATTGCCCTTGTACTTTTCTCTTTGATTACTTTGTGTAACATTGATTTGAGTATATACTCTGTGTAAAGGTGTCTCTCATGAAAAGACTTCGCCATCCAAATATTCTTCTCTTTATGGGCGCAGTGACTTCACCTCAGCGTCTATGCATTGTAACAGAATTTCTCCCACGGTCTGTCCTTAACTTAATTTTGACATGTCATGAGCATTTTAATTCTAATTTATTGTGCCATATTCCTCAATTTTGATTTGTTCTGATAGTTGCATTCATTTGTGTGTTTTTATCAATTCAGCGGAAGCTTATTTCGTTTGCTTCAGAGAAACACGTCCAAACCTGATTGGAGACGACGAGTTCACATGGCCGTAGATATTGTGAGTGATTTTAAACTGAGTTATTAACAAAATCTCATAGATAGATATCCATTCTTATGGCGCCGATGTTTACTATTTCTACAGGCACGAGGTGTAAATTATCTTCATCATTGCAACCCTCCAATCATCCATCGAGATTTAAAGACTTCAAATCTTCTAGTCGACAAGAATTGGACTGTGAAGGTCTCCCACTTGTCACTTTTCTTTTAATTCTCCATATGTTGAATTATAGCATTTTTTTTCCTACTTAGATACACTTATTCATATCTAAGCTGAATAGGTTGGTGATTTTGGTCTTTCACGTATCAAACATGAAACCTATCTCGAGACTAAGACTGGAAAAGGAACGGTAGGCTTGTATTTTTATGTCTTACTAGATCTGTTTGAAATTAATCCCTTTAAATTGCCAGCGTGTGAAAATATCTTACTGATTCTCCTTGCATTTTTCTGCTTTGTAGCCTCAATGGATGGCACCAGAAGTTCTCCGTAACGAACCCTCAAATGAGAAGTGCGTATGCTTTTATACCCTCAGTTGCTCTATCTCTCTACTTTGTATCGTTACTAAAATTCCACTTTGGATATCTATTTTTGCTGTTTGGGATATTCAGGTCCGACGTTTACAGCTTTGGGGTGATCATGTGGGAACTTGCAACAGAAAAGATCCCCTGGGATACTCTCAATGCAATGCAGGTACTGTTTTCACTTCCATGTATACATGAACCGCAGAAATTTATAAAATTAAACCGATGCACAAAGTGATGTAATAGTTAAGCGTATTAAATGTAAAGCACTGTAAAATGGATCATTATAACGTGGCAGTTTATATTGTCATCTCAGGTTCCAAATGCCTGTTCTTATGTTTCACTGTCTGTTTTGAGCTTAGCTGGTATATATATTAACGACAGTTTCTCTAACTTTTGCAGGTTATTGGAGCTGTAGGATTTATGAACCATCGGCTAGAAATTCCGGAAGATATTGATCCACAGTGGGCTTCTATAATCGAGAGTTGTTGGCATACGTGCGATTTCTTGAAACTCTTATATTTCTAAATTTTTTATATTTTTCCGACTGCTCTTAATTTTCAAACACAAATCTGATCAACCTTTGGAGGAAAAAAATAAAAAATACTTTAACATGGATTTTCACATTTCTTTCAATGGATACTTATTTAAAGACCAACTTCACTTACTTTTCATATTGAACGTTATTGGTCATAATATGCTATTAACTTACAACTCTGTCTATTACCATCAGTGATCCAGCTCTCCGACCAACATTCCAGGAACTTCTGGAAAGGCTTAAAGAACTTCAGAGACGGTACGCCATTCAGTTCCAAGCAGCCAGATCTGCTGGTGGGGAAAAGACTCAGAAAGAGTCCTAGCTGATCCATCTTTTAGAGTTTTTTCTTTTTGTCACTCGCGGCGGCTGATGTATAAGGATTCTTTTGCACATATTTACAAACTCATTCCTCATGAGAAGATGAGTTGGTACAAACAGCTGGTCTTGAAGCTCCACAACATTAAATCTTGCCAAACTATTGTAGTTATTTTGTGTTACCATAGATCTTAAACTTAACAGTGCTGCTCTATGTTTGGAGTGTGAATGAGTTTCTTATTATTATTTTCATTGTAATGTAATCTTATATGGAAAATGTTTGTACCACTTTTAATTGTACAAAAGGTAGAAAAAAAAATGGTAAAGAAAACAAAAGAGCTTTCATTTTACTACATAGAACTGACACTTTTTAGTTCCATTATTATCCTTGTTGATTATCCACAATAACTTGAAGAGGTTTGTGAATTTTTATTGCAGCTTTATTCCTGATTCATGTTTTTAGGATTTTTATTGCTGTGCTGAAGATAACAAGTGTATGCAGTTAAATCAATAGCTAGGAATAATAACTATGAGGATAGACACTGCTAATTTGTTTATTTTCTATATATTCAACTATCACGACAGTTTCATACTTTCCTTGATAACAACAATTATAATGTATAGCGTACTACGTATTTTTGTTCGCATGTACTTTTCTTGTTCGCATTTTATTAGGAACTGGACATAGATCATGATAATCCAGAGAAGTAAAACAAGCAAGTTTGATTCAAGGAAAAAGCAAAACTCTTCTTTTGTGTGACTGCAAGAGAATAAAAGATATGGTATACATCTAGTTAACATTACTAATCTTTATACATCAACAAATTAATTCTAAGATAACCCAAGGTGGAAGCATAACTACATTGTAAAGCATAACCAATAGGATTCGAAGAGACAAACCTTCTGGGTCTGTCTGTAAAAAAACATCAATAGGATCACTTTTATAGGCGTCAAATACTCAAACTTGTCTGTAAATTTCACAAAACCATAACCCTTAGATTGCCAGAGTTCCTACAATGATATCAATAATCAAATATGAAGCACAAACAACATACACGAACACTAACATGTCCAATAAAATTTTGAGAAAGTGAATGACATAATTTAATGTAATTATATATGGTCGGTGGTGTCAGGCATTGACAACAGTTGGACGCACACATTAAACCTGAAGTGTCGCTGTTACTCAGGTAATGGATATATACCTGGTGCTGGCCAAATTTGACGCATAAGTAGCTCCCATCCATCCTATACTTTAAATTGCGGACCATGAGTGTACAAGTACGACTAAGGACATCCTCATAGTCGTCGGTGGCCAGCGGATGTTGCCAAATGCTGGGAGGAGCAATGTCATGTCCAGATTGTATCATCTGAATCTGAAATTTGAAATATTCTATTGTGCGAATAATAATACTCAAACACTAATTCTAAAATGATGAATAGTTGAGGCTGAGTCAAAGCCAAAACCGGGAGTAAAAGTGGAGGAGGTGAATGAGGACAGTAACGGGTTCCATTATTGTTGCAACGGTAATTACGTGCCAACAATTAAGGTGGTTTTGAATATAAGCAATGCTCCAAACTGTGAGGTGGATTTTATGGGCACGAGACACTATTTTTACCGTAAATTCACCCCATTTACCTAATCGATTTACTAATAAAAGCTGGTAATCAGGTGGATTTTATGGACACAATATTTTGGCCATAAAATCCACCTCATCGATTTATGAAGAAGTAGAAGTTGATAATCAATGTTCTAGTCGTTTTACATTAAGCGGAAAGTTTATCGAAAAGTTAGTCTAGGATACAAGGGCCATCGTTTCACTTATATTAGTAGCTACCCAACTCATTTAAGTTTATCGAAAAGTTAGTCTAGGACAAGGGCCATCCCTTCACTTATATCTAATCTTAGTTCTATTTTTTAGCAGTATAGTTTAGCTTAAAAAAAGTTATGTTTCATAAACTTTATAATTTATTGGCCTTAAAATAAACACGCTGCAATTTTTTTTTTCAAGCATTAGAGAAGGGACGATTGCATTTTATCCCCTCATGTTCTGAAAAAAGGCCTATCAGAACGTAGAATCCAAGAGGTTTTAGAAATTATCTTCCAATATATGGGTTTTGATAATTTCCGACGGCACATTTGATCGGCATTTTTCGATTATCTAAGCTTTGCCTTCCGATATATAGTTACCAAGAATGTACCATGGTTTTGAGATAATTTTTTATTTTTTTATTTTTTTTTATGAACAATGGTTTGAGATTTTATCACAACTCAAGTGCAAGCAACAAAATAGTTGGATTGCCCAACAAGCAACAAAATATGGAATGACAAAACCATGGAAAGCTGTCACATTTGAGTGGAAACTAGTACAAGTTGGGCATGATGATGACAAACTACATGTCCAACAAGCAAACACACATAAACGAGAAGCATGCTAATCTTCATGAAGCACCATGCTTCACCATTAAGATAATAGGAACTTCTTCTGGACCAGAAAATTTGGGGGGGGGTGGGGGCTATTACAAAGTCAATAACATAGTTCAGATTTCCAATGAACTATATCATATCATCTCATACTGTATCATAGTATACATTGAGGTTCAAATTTCAATGCAAAACAATAAATATAAAAGCTAAAATAAATCACATTCTGAAACATTGGCCCTTGTTTGTTTCTACCACATTAGTGAAGCAAATGACGAATGGCAGCAACTGCATCACCTTTATGCTCACGCAAGGTCCTTTCAGCCACCTTTTTGTCCAACTGTTAAATAAGAAAAATATGTTAATTGATTGGAATGTAAACTTCTAGATAGATTTCGGTACAATCTGTTGAAGAAGTTACCTCTAGTTCGTTTGCAATTATATCAACATCTGCTGCATTTATCTTAACAGCGGCTAATTCTTTCTCCCTATGATTCAATCAAAATAGATACCACAGTTTAGAGACAAGGACAACAAATTTACAAATACAGGCAAAACACGAGGGACAATGGAGCTTTGAATTCTATACATAACTTCAGGGGACTTTTTGAAATTAAACCTTCAGAACTAAACAAGTACTTTATATTTCCATTAGCAATACAACATATATACCAGAACATACAACAGGTGCATCATTACAATGCAAAGGAAAGCAAAACTTAGATATTAAACATTAAACGGTGTAAACAGCTACAAGCATCCATCTTTGTTGCGCAAATGAATTGTGAAAAATATCAAAATAAGAACAAAGGCACCTCCTTTGCTTTTAGACATTTCAGAGTAAATACTCAAGTTGAAAACTGGTACAGTTTTTAGGGTGGGGAAGAGAAAAATTGATACCAAATCTATTATTAAAATTTAAGAACTTTGGCTTGAGGTTTCCCATTCCTAGTACTTACACCAGCTTGTTGTAACACACCCAAACACTGGTAAATTTTAACCCCGCTGCGTTCAACATTTTAATGGTGTCGCCTTTAACTAAACCCACTCATTACCAAGTGAATGGCCCCATTAAGAGAAAAGGCCCAATGGTCTTTCATGAACTTCATTCCTTGTGTAGGTAACCCCAAAATTCAAAATTAACAATTTATCTCAACCTATCAGCATCAACCAAAACCCTTTTCCATTAGGTGGGATCGGCTATATAAATTAATAGATGCCATAATGCCCTGCCATGTACCATGTCTGAAGATAACCTATTTACCTCTAAATCTCTATGGATTGACCTACAATTTTATGGACTTCCTCTATCTCTTATTGTATGACTACCTTCCATCTTCTCAACACTCCTAACCATTGCTTATACAGGTTTTCTCCGCACATGCCCAAACCACCCAAGACGAGACTCTAACATGTTTTATACAATAGGATCTACCCTATCTCTCTCTAATCATTGAACTTCTATTCCTATTTTTTCTTCGTAGCTACCAACCCAATATAAGATTCTCGTCTTTACAACACTATATTTCCGTGTTGGTTGTATACCATAACATTCAATTCCATACAATATTACAAGTCTTGTAGCTGAGCAGTAAATTAGATCCCATACCCAGCATTTTAATGGTGTTTGTGCCACCTTTAACCGAATCCACTTATTTATTACCAAGTGAATAGCGCCATCAAACCAAAAGGCCTAATGGTCTTTCATCATCTTTATTCCATATGTAATTTACCCCCAAACTCAAAATTAGCAATTTATCTCAAAATCAATTTGCAACAACCAAAACTGTTTTTCAAAAGGCCTAATGGTCGGATAAATTATTTCCCTACAAATCTCTATAGTTTGACCTATAGTTTTTCTTGGACTCCCTCTATCTTTTACTACTTATATAGGTTTTCTACTCACATGCCAAACAACATAAGATGGGACTCTGCCATGTTTTCTACAATGAGGGCAACTCTCTCTAATCATTGAAATTTATATTCCTATTTATCTTTGTGGACACCAATCCAATACAAGATTCTTATCACAACAGCACTAAATCTCCTTCTAGGTTGTATACCATCCATACCAATATTTATGCAGCATTACAAGTCTTATAGTTGTGCAGTAAGATTTTCCTCAAGGTTTGAGTGGTATTTTTAAGTTGCTTATTAGTATTACACATGACGCATTCATCCTTTTAATCAACTCTGCTTAGATCCTATTGTTTACATCTTCCTCTATCTTTTCATAACTTTGGATGAAGGATCCAAGGTACTAAAAACAACGAATTTTTCAGCATTGTATGCTCCTCTAATTTCCATCTTTAAGTTAGTATTGCATTCCATATACTTATTGTACTTAGCTTCTCTTTGAATTGGCTTATTTGAGTTTATCTACGGACATAAACAATAATGAGTCATGACATAGCACTGTTTGAAAGAGCTTCTGAAAAAACTTACGACATGTCCATAATATGTTTTAAGCTTATTTTCATCAACTCTCGACTCATGAACACATTTGACTTAACTTTATCATTTGTTATAGAAATAGCTTATACATAAACACAATACTCCCACCTAAAAAACCATCTTTTAGGTTCATTGAATAAGGATGTATTTGGTCTATATTATATACCAAAATATAATCAGATATTGATGTTATTCAATAAATCTAAAAAGTGTTTTTTTGCTATAATAGTGACCGGAATGGGGTAAATGGTTTACATACTTAGTTTATCCAAACAGTGCATTAGGTAAGACTTAAGAGTATTGTGTTTCCAGGACTTATCTTCACATCTCTACACTTTCACTTAATTTTTTTCCCCAGCCCTCCAACTTAACATCTAATTTAACACAATAGCTGAAAACACAAATCACCCATATAGAAAAAATTAAACTTTATGGAATTAAAACGTTTATTTAAAAAAATAAAAACCTCATTCTCCAAAAATTTCACACAGAAGAACAATACATCAAAAACCCACAAAGAAAAACTGAATCAATGTTAATTTTTGTTTACCTCAAGCGCATAGCATTCCAATCAGCTTCAGCAGAAGCAGCAATGGAAGCCATAGCTTCTTGAACACGAGTTGAATCAAGCTGGCGATCTTCAACGCGGTCAGTGAGTTTATCGAAGGCTTTACTCTGCTGTTGCATGTCTTTGGAGTCAACCACCATCTCCACTCCTTCGTCTCCACCCTCCATTTTTCTTCTTCTGATTCTGTTCTTTTGCCCTAGAAGATTTCAGAAACGCTAAACTATACGGTGAGGGTGTGTTTTTATAATGCTCCAGCGATATATTAAGGTTTAAGCATTTTAACCCTATAACTTTTTAAAACATACGATTTTAACCCCTCAACAACTTTTTTTTTAGCAATTTTAACCTCTAATTAAAACATAAGGGATTAAGGTACACTAATATATTAGAAAAGTTCACTAATAATTTTTAACATAAGAGGGATGAGAAGTGTAATTCAAACATCTTTGAGGGAAGAGGAGTGTAATTTACTCAAATATATTAGAAAATATTTCACTTCTCTCCCTTAAGAGAAACTTGAATTACATCTCATCTCCTCTTATTTTAAAATCTACACTTTAATCCCTCAATAATTTATTTTATTTCTAATAATCTAGAAAAATAATAATAATCTAACATACTTCGGAAAAAAAACATTGCAGGTCTATTTTAATATAATCAAAATTTGAATACATATTTTTCGCTATTTTTTATTGACAATTTCATTAACATATAGTTTTAAACCCTAATATAAAATATGAAATAACCCAAAATAAAATTAAAATATGTGAAAAGTTACTAATACAATAAAGAATGATTATTTAAAAGGAAAATTTATACTCTAAAATATAAAATTAATAGAAAAATATTTAAATTTAATTATCATTGACATTTAAATTATAAAAAAATGAATTTATTTTTCTTAAATGATGGTTCAAAATTAGTATATATCATAAAAATATTTATTTAAGTTAAAATAGATTAAAGTGTAGTGCATATTTAATTATTAAAGGAGGAAGTTGTAGTTCAAACATCTTATAGGGGAATGAAGTATAAATTTTTCTTTTCAAGGGAGGAGAATGTATATTTTAACATAAGAATGGAGGGGTGTGTAATTCAAGCAACTTTGAGGAAATGAGAGTCTAATTTACTCATATCAAAGAAAATCCGATGATAAATTAAAGTCGAGTCATGTACATACAAACGCATTTTAGAGGCACAATTTTGTTTATCAAACAAACCGGCTCTTCAGAGCATTTTTTTTTTATTTTTCAATATTCGATACAATGGTAAAATTAGTTTTTTTTTACAAAAGCAAAACGGTATTCATTCATTCAAATTGATATAATACATTAGATACAAAAACATGATCAACAACGCCAAAAAAATATAAAGGGTGAATCTATGAATAAACTCACAACACCAAGTTAATAACATACAACAACAAAATGCCCACAAATAATATGATAAAATCTAAATCACCGTATTCATGCTTTGAATCTGCAAAGTTGACACCCAAATTATTGATTGAATTTGTGATTGACTGAAGCCGATATTTCAATATTATGAACCAAACGAACACCGCCACAAAATGCGAAATCAAACAACGCCACACAAGACAACGAACAACAAAACGCCGCACTCAGACGACAAAATCACGAGAAACACACAAGAAAAAACTTGATATATGTGAAAATCACTAATTTATATCGCAAAAAAAAAGGGAAAAAAAGATGCCGATGGATGATTTTGGGTAAAAAAATGGACCTAAAACCCAGCCACAAATCTAGGTAGAGTAGTTTGGGAGCAACTGCCCCCACTACTCTTCCGGTTATATTTGTTAAATCTTTGATATTTTAATGGTTGTCCTTTTTAAAATAATAGATTGCCCCCATTAAATGAAATTTTGTAACAAAAAAAAGAGTTTCGTTTCATTAATTTTATAAAATAAAATTTGTAAATGCATTTTAGATGAAATTTTGAATGATTTCTTGCATATTTTTTAAACATAAAGATACGCGGTGAACAAATTTAATTTGTAGATGTTGACGAGTCTTCAATTTTTCTAATATATAATAGAATAGTGTTTATAATTTCGAGTATTTTGCTTTCTTCAAAAAAAAAATCGAGTATTTTGGTCTATGATAATGATGTTATTATTCTATAAATATTTATTGTATAAAATATTGCCCCTAAAAGTCAACATTTCTGAATCCGTCACTGCTAAAATCTCTCCACATGAATGAAAGAGAAAGAAAACTTAGAAAAATAAGGTAGAGTTTCTCTTATTAAAAGAACGGTAAAATCAGATATTAGAAGCATAATTTTGACATTCTAATTTTGTGTAAATAGTTGGTAAATAGATTCAATCCGTTGGTAATGGATCAATATAAAAGATAGATACATAGCACCTATTTTTTTCATCCCATTTTCAGTATGAGTGAAAATATGTCGGTAGCAAAATTTTGATGCAAGTGATTATTATCAGTATATGATATGATAGATCCATTAGTACATTAATTGATTCTATATTTGAACTTGTCATTGATCCAATATTCAGAAGCTTGTTCCAACCACCTCCAAATCTATATATGCCATTACTGTGCCTAAGATTTAAAGTTATTAGTATCAAAAGTTATTAGTTTGAAGGCCTAACCTTGATAATCAAGTCATTATAAGGCGGCAGATTTAGAAATTGTTTCTTGTATATCTAGACAGTTAGGTGTCACGCACGCATTGAATGTTATACGAAATTTCTTTCTCAATTTTCCACATAAGTTTGAATTTTGAGGTCCAATGTTAGATACGAAGACTCTGAGAAAGCATCAACATCACAATGAAAGAGATCTCAAACTACACGTACTGTAATTTACCACTATAAATATGACCACTCCTTGCTAGGTTTCCCAAGTATAACTAAACCAAAGCATATACTAGCTTTATTTCTTTTTTCATTGTCAGAATTCATTCAGAAAGATGGCAAAATTACATAAACATGTTGGAATACTTTTTGTGCTGTTTGTGTTGGTGATAGGCATAGTAGAATGTCGCAAACTCAAAGAAGAAGAGTCCCTAGAAAGCATTGGAGGTGGTGGTTTCGGTGGTGGAGGCCATGGAGGAGGAGAAGGTGGTGGATTTGGAGGTGGCGGTGGAAAAGGCGGAGGATTTGGAGGTGGTACTGGTGGTGGTATTGGAGGCGGTGCTGGTGAAGGCCATGGAGGAGGAGAAGGTGGTGGATTTGGAGGTGGCGGTGGAAAAGACGGAGGATTTGGAGGTGGTGCTGGTGGAGGCCATGGAGGAGGAGAAGGCGGTGGATTTGGAGGTGGCGGTGGAAAAGGCGGAGGATTTGGAGGTGGTACTGGTGGTGGTGCTGGTGGAGGCCATGGAGGAGGAGAAGGTGGTGGATTTGGAGGTGGCGGAGGATTTGGAGGTGGTACTGGTGGAGGCCATGGAGGAGGAGAAGGTGGTGGATTTGGAGGTGGCAGTGGAGAATGTGGAGGATTTGGAGGTGGTACTGGTGGTGGTATTGAAGGCGGTGCTGGTGGAGGCCATGGAGGAGGAGAAGGTGGTGGGTTTGGAGGTGGCGGTGGAAAAGACGGAGGATTTGGAGGTGGTACTGGTGGTGGTATTGGAGGTGGTATTGGTGGAGGCCATGGAGGAGGAGAAGGTGGAAAAGGCGGAGGATTTGGAGGTGGTGCTGGCAGTGGAATCGGAGGAGGTGGTGGATCCGGAGGTGGCTTTGGTGGAGGCCACGGGGGAGGAGTCGGTGGTGGTCAGTGGCGGAGCTAGAAATAAATTTTGGGGTGGGCCAAATTTTATAACGTGTGTGAATTTATATTTTTGATTAGTTAATTCGAGCGACCATTAATTTTTAGTGTCTATGCAACATGATTTATATCGATGTTTTAAAGATATTTTAAAATAAATATTATATAATTTTTAATATATCACACATCTACTTTTAATTATAAAAAAAAATTGTGTTTTATTCACACTTATTGTTGATGAAAGCTAGGGAATTAGGTATATATTGTTAAAAGCAACAACTATGATTAAAAGATTATTTCCTTGGTGGTTAGAAATGTTTTGAAGCTACTAGCATGCGACGGTTCGATCCTTTTGTTGGTATTTTTTACTATTATTTTTTAAAAGAAAGCTTAAAAAATTAAGAAAAGAAAAGAGGCTAGCAGGAATCAAACTAGGAACATTAAGCATGCAAAACACAAGCTTAACCACTGAAACACACTACAATATTGTTATATTAGGCGCAAGATATAGCATATATAATATAATATCATCTATAATTTTTGTTTATATACCTATTAAAAATGATTTTTTTTAAGGGTTGGGGTGGGCCATGGCCCACCTTAGCCCATGAGTGGCTCCGCCACTGGTGGTGGTGGTGGAAAAGGCGGAGGTGTAGGAGGTGGTGGAATCGGAGAAGGTGGTGGAGCTGGAGGAGGATTTGATGCAGGCCACGAAATCGGCAAAGGTGGAGGTGAAGGAGCTGAAGGTGGCATTGAAGGAGGAGGTGACGGGGGAAAAGGTGGAGGTGTGGGAGGAGGTGGTGGATTTGGTGGAGGCCATGGAGTCGAGAAAGGTGGAGGTGAAGGAGTTGGAGGAGGAGTCGGTGGTGGCGAAAAAGGTGGTGGAGGTGGTGTTGACGGTGGAGCCGGAGGTGGATTTGGTGGAGGCCACGAAGGCGGAGGAGTTGGAGGTGGTTCTGGTGGTGGAATCGGAGGAGGTGGATTTGGTGGAGGTCATGGAGGCGGAAAAGGTAGCGGTGAAGGAGTCAATGGTGGTGGAGGTTTTGGAGGAGGAGGTGGCGGAGGCGAGGGTGGTGGATTCTAATTCAAAATTCCTAAAAATAAAACTTATATTGATAATGCACGAGTCATGGATGTAGCATGCAAGCATGGACTTCAAATAGATTAATTAATTTTTTGTGTTGAGTATTATATGAAGCTCCTTTATGATGCACATAAGTAGATTAATATTAATGAAATAAAATCTTAGATTTTTTGTTACTAAGTTCTTATAGTCTTATCAAGATATATATATATTCTTATGTTTTCAATCGATTGTTAGCGCTATATTATCATCATCATCATCATCGAATAAATAAGTGTTGTAGTATTCTTATTATTATCATTCCATGTTATCTTTTATATCTTTATAGAACTAGCAACACTATTGCTAAAAAAAAAACAAAAAAACTAGCAACACTATTAACTTTAGCTTACCACTATTTAAATTTACATGAACATATAAGAGACATCAATATTCCCTCAAAAAAAAATATATAAAAATTTCACAATATTATAAGCAACAAACACAAGAAGTGCGGAATGTTTCTAATTTGATACAGATCAACTTTGTGAAATATTAACAACAAGCGAAAGAAGACACAATGCAAACATGATACATAGTCTCTTTCTTTTACAACTTGGAGTACTCTATCTAAACCCTAGCTAGGAAAATCTATTGTATATATATTATGAAGTGAAAATAGTGCCATAACAATGTGTGTTTATAATAAGATAAAGTCTTGATCATATTCCATATGAGATCGAGTTTGTGCAGAAGATGATATGCTTATATCCATGCTGGTAACCAATTCTTGCCATCAATGTAATCAATAGATATGAATGGAGCAGCTTCTTCATCACTAAGCTGCCTTGACCAAGGAGCTCTTTTCTCAGCTGTGGCTCCAGGTCCATGGCATTTGTACTCCGCATGGTAAAGATGTCTATATATAGTTCATAACAAATAATCAAAATTAATTATTAATCTAATGGTTTTTCTTGAAAGTACTAGAAAAAATTTAATTAACAAATGATAATGTTCTTACTCTGTGCTACCATTATAACTCCAATTGGTCCATCCTTCTGGAACAACGGTTATGGAGAGATATGTCTTAGCGAAAATGACCCTAGAATAAGGTCCTTTAGCCCTTCCTAAGTACACACCACCAATGCCATAAACTTTTCCTTTGATAAATATAAATCCACTCATCTCACTTTCATTTTCTCTATTTGCAGCTGTAATTGACCCACGGATTGTTATCCTTTTGTCATCAACCACAAATATCTCACAATTCTGCATAAAAATAAAAACATAATCATTAATAAATATTTATGAAAGTTAAGTAACGATATAGAAAAGAGATGTGACAATGAACTCACTTGGAAGATGGTTCTGCCGCGACCAAATATGAAATCAATGGAGCCTTGAATGTAACAAGACTCATAGTAATGTCTACCTTTGTAATCAAAGAGTGTGTTGTGTGTACTGTAAAATGCACAATGATAAAATGCTGCTTTTTCTGCTGCCACAAATGCTGCAACTGATTGATTTTGTGAAGTATAGGCAACTCCTGTAGGTGCTTCATTCTGCAATACAACAACATTGACGATGATGGTAAGAGTCGTTATATATACTACTAGAAAAAAGTTAAATCACCTACAAAAATTAGAGATTAGAAAAATTAAAATATATCTTCCTTTTGTAATTATTTTTGTTGGTATACAATATTAATAGAAACCTAGGCTTAAGGAAAAAAATATTGGTTACCTTAAAGCTAATTCCAAAGGCAATGAAATCTGGTGCTTCAACTTTGAAGGTGGCAGAAGCTATGTTGTCTGAGGAGCTTTCAGACCAAACAATGGCAGTTTTTCCTCTTCCATTCCCTCTCATAAATATGTAACGCTTATTCTTTGGTATATGCACTTTTTCTCTTCACATGATCAAAATCAAAATGTAATCAATAAATTAATTAGTTAATCATATAATTAATTTCTTGGCTTTTAAAAAAAAGATATAATTAACTTGATAAGTAGCATATGTATATTAATTGATTAATACATGTATGATTAATAATAAAATAATGATCATAAATAATGAGTATATGTATGTAATAATAATTAAATTTGTACCTATATACTCCTTTTCTAATATGAATGATGACCCAGTTAGAATTTCCTTCAGGAACTGAATCTATGGCAGCTTGTACTGATTTAAACTCTCCATTTCCATTGATATCAACTTTAATAGTGCGATTAGTTCCTACCTTTTGTGTTAACATAGGAGAGTCTATGACCTTTTTTACATCAAATCCAAGAGCACAAAATGGTACAAAAAACAAGATAAAAATGAGAATTTTCATTGTAAATGTTGAAAAAGAAAGAGACAAACAAGATGATGAAGAAGAAGCCATGTTTTGGAGGCTTATTGACAATTTGTGGTTAATTATAATTGGAGGTTTCTCGTGGTTTAATTTTGTGTGATGAGGCACAAGTGAAATGAGAGGTTTATAAGTGCAATAGATTAATTTATTTTTGGAGTTAAGATGTTTGGAAGGTAAAATTGAGCGTTAATAAATTAAAGGAATATGAGTTGGTTTTACGGTACTCTCTATATTGGAGGACATCCAGAAATTCGACATTTTGGTTGCATGAGGCAAAGTTGTTAGTATTTTGAGGCATTTAGCAAGTTTATTTTTGTAGCTATAGTTGTTGTTAGTTTTGACGTTAGGTTTATGCCTAAAAAAACAAAACAAAAACGTTATGGAAGATATTGTTCACTAAATGCAAAATGCACTTTCTAAAAAAAAAAATGTTTTTTTAAGAATTTTTTTTAAATAAAATAAAATGTTGAGGACAACTTATTTAGAAAAAGTATAAAATTTATTTAAAGTTTCGGTAAAAAAATTTATGAAAAAAATTTATTTTTGATAATCATTTTTATGAATTTTTATTACATATAATAGTATATATTGAATATATTTTATGATCAAATGTAAAAAAAATAGTATAATACTTATAAATATTTTTTCTTGTAGAAGATAAACTAATACTTATAAATAATGAAATGTGTATGATCTTTCCAAAAATACAAGTTAACAAATACTCCTAACTGTTTATTTTCTAAAATTAATTGTTAATTTATAAAAAAACACAAGTTAACAAATACTTGTAACCTTTTAATTTATGAAATTACAAGTATTAAAGCCTCAATCCAAAGGTTTGGGAATCAGAAGTCCTTGCAACATCACATTATGGGTTATCATGCTACATGGAGAGAAGCAGACAACCTCGTCTACTGCAATATGATGTATCCCACCACCAGGATTTAATAACAGTGTCAATGGTGCAAATGCTACAAACTCTGCTAAACTCATTGGCATCTTCCTCTTAGCCATAGGTTAACCACTATAATGACAACACATAAATGAAGATACAATGGCGGCTTTATGGGCTTAACACCCATACATGTCACCTCCCTCTATGCCTACCACCATGTTTTCTGAAGATCCCCTTGTGGCTGAAGTTGAGACTGCTCTCATGAGAATTAATTTTTTTTTCACCAAAGATTCATCGTATGGTAGAGATGGTTTGCAGGACCAACACCTCTTAGATGAATTGAGGTGGGGGGAGGGGAGTCTTGTTGTGGCAATAGATCTTTGATGTGTTGTCACTTCAGTGGTTAACCTATGGCTAGGAGGAAGATGCCAATGAGTTTAGCAGAGTTTGTAACGTTTGCACCCTTGACACTGTTATTAAAGCCTGGTGGTGGGATACATCCTATTGCAGTAGATACCATTTGGAGGTGTATGATATAAAAGGAGTTGGTAAAGATGTGACTAAATATCTCAATTACTTTCAGTTTGGTGTTGGGGTACCTGGTGGTGCCGAGGCACCATTTTACATAGTGCCAACATGATGCTAAGCCAACAACATGGAGGTGGTTCTTTGATTACGCTCACAATAGATTTTTCGAATGCTTTCAACTTTGTAGATATGTCGACATTGTGCATGAGGTGAGGGTTAGATTCTCATCTATTTCTTTATGGGTTGAATTTCTTTACGACCAAACACTGAGGTTATACATTGGGAATGTACATATTATGTCAACCACTAGAGTGAAACAAGATGACTTGTTGTCAACCACTAACAATAAGCAATGTCAGGGGTTATTTCCTCTTAACATTGGGAGGCCGACATTGGGTGTGAAATTTCTCAAAGGAAATGTTATCTGATTTGAGGTTTTATCGAAGGGATGTCCATGGAGAAAGCTTCTAAGACTGTGAGTTAATGCATCTTCTTTCATAACCAAGGGGTCCTCAAAGTGAGCTTCTTCTTATTCAATCATGCATGAGTATTACCAAACTATTTTTGGCTTAAGGACATGCCAACCAATTCACAAAGAGGAGACACTTATGTTTTTTTGATAAAGAGTTGTGATGGACGGTTAAAGATATTATGATTGGTGGATGTCCCTTATTTGGGGATCTTTAATTGAGGGTGGATTTTTAACCTGATAGAGTTGGGGGTTGGGTATGTACTCGAGAGTAAAGGCTTTTTCATTTGATTTTGTGGCTTCTAAAGCTCAATCTTGGGTGTTACAAGATCATTTATGGACTTAGAATTTGACTATGTTTTGGATGGTTTTCGTGGAACGATTCTAGATTTTGATTTAGCAATTTTACTAGCAAGGACACCATCTCTCCTAAAGCACATCATGTTTTGAGGAGAGCCAAATTTAGTAAAGGTGTTCAACATAAGGAAGTGAAGTCTGACACAACAAGAGAGAAAGCAGTTTTTGGGGTGTTTATAAGCATCACATGCTCAAGTTTTCTTCTAGATATCCCTATTGATGGGTTATGCCAGCATATGTCACGAGTAGAGTATCATACTATCCTCATATATCACCTAATGATTCCATTATTTTCTATTGAAGATGTATGCCCTATTTGCCATCAGGCGTTCTTGGATACCTTTGGTGAGAATACATTTCATTGTAAGGAGCATCCCGACTTCAAATACATGCATCAATTTGTAAGGGATGACATTTTTGATATATCTAGACAGTCTGATGTATCTTTTGAAGAAGTAGCCGCTTGTGAACTTCTAAATCGACCCACATGAAGGAATATCGACACTTCAGCCAGCAAATGTTCTTATGTATAGGTGGGTATGAGGGAAACATGCATATGTGGACTTGGCCAAAGTCTCCCTTCTTGTGGAAGGGGGATCAAGTTTTTTTATCATGGGACATGCAACCATTCTGTTGGCTTACCATTCTGTTGAACCCCTAATTACTTGTACAAAGAGCTCACATCTCTTATTACTTAGATTCAGGGCCGTTCTTTGGGGAGTGCAAAGAGCTCAATCGAGTTGGGCATCCCAAAGTGATGGGCCTCAAGAACAAAGTTATTGCTCAACATCCCTACCCCCACTCAAAAAAGAAAAATAAACATGTTTCAATTTCTAAGTAAAAAATCATGTTCCATGTTTCTATTTCTAAGTTAAAAAACACATATTTAGTAAAAATAATTGCTAATTTTGATTTCGGTGGTTAATAATCATTATACAAGTATTATTTTCAATTTAAATAGAAGATTAATCTTTTAAAAAAATTGTACAATTTTTTATTACGAGCCTATTTTTACTATGAGAGTCAAGCCTCCTGTTTCATAGGGACGACCATGCTTAGATTAATACATTGTCGGTTACTTTTATTGGTAAAAAAAATACATATGATTATTTTTTTATATTATTATGGAATTGGTCTGGTAAGAGGTTTAGATGATATGCATGAGATCATAAGTTTAAATCTCATTGTCTCCATTATACAGAAAACAAAAGATTAGTTCTTATGGATGTTTGGTCTACTTGAAATTAAATGTCCTTAAATAACGCTCAATCCATTTCTCGATTTTAAGGGACTCCTTCAATTGCATGGAACTACTTCATTTGATATATATGATCCCATTACCATCAGAAAATAGAAATTTTTTCTTTATTGTCATCTTTTTTAATTTGCATCTTAGTTATATATATAATAATCTCATTAGCATTATTTGCAAACAGCAATTAATCTTTCCTAATGATGTTTATAGTTGGAAAAGATTTTCAAAATGTAGAAACTTCACGTACAAGATAAAAAAGCAGACCTACATTTGTTTCCTAAATATTATTTATGATATCTTATTGATTTTGCATTAATTTTTACAATAATGCTAGTTGTTACAAAGATCGTGCTAGTTGTTATAAAGAGTGAGACAACCAATATCTTACTACCATTTTACCCTTGCATGGTAGAGTAAAGCTTTTTCCAACATTGTCAAAAAATTTGTTTTACTGTGTTCGTGCCTTGTAGCACTGCTATATTTTTTAACTTATAGAAGTATAAAAAGAAAATAAAAATTACAGGTACGGAAAGATTAACGTTGTTTATAAATGTGACATTTAGAATTCGAACTCTAACCCCTACATATTATAATACATTGTTCATTTTAATTTATCATAAAAAAATGTTTTTACATGTAAGCTCTAACTTTTAAATTTTTTAAAAATAATTTTGAAGAGGTATTAATGCATTTTAGTAGGAGAAGAGTCAGTAGAGCTGGATTCCTTTAATTCTTGATTCCGAGGGATTTTTCTATTTTGTATTAGAAAATAGTACCAAATAGAAATATTTTACTTATGGTCTTTTTTGCACTCAATAGAACCTAACTGTTTACCTTCCACTTCTATTTCTAGACTCTAGTGGTTAATTAAATAAGTACCAAGGACCCTACTTGAAAACCACGTTGTAAAACAATATTTGTTCTAAAATTTTCTAATGGGTATCCCATTGAATATTGTTGAAATAGTGCTTCGTTGTTTTGTAGTGTTTGCTTTGTGTAGGACTTCAACAACTACAGATGAAAAACCTGCAATTTTTATCTTTGGAGATTCTCTTCTTGATAATGGTAACAATAATTACCTTATTACCCTTGCTAGGGCTAATTTTCAACCATATGGTATTGATTTTGGTGGACCAACAGGGAGGTTCACAAATGGAAGAACCACTGCTGACGTCCTTGGCAAGATTCTTTTTAATTTCTTTTAAACATTTTTTTTTCTGATTTAACTTATATATATGTGTTATTTAGATTCAATTTGTTAATGAATTTTATAATGTATCACCAGATCAAGAACTTGGTATTGGTCTTACTCCACCTTACATGGCTGCCTCTTCGGCTGGACCGGTTGTTCTAAAGGGTGTTAATTATGCCTCAGGTGGAGGTGGAATCCTCAATAAGACAGGATTTCTCTTTGTAAGTTTTTGTTCCAATATTTTTATGTAGTTTTTCCTTCAATCATGCCTTTGGTAATAGGTTGAATCTTTCATGTTATTAATAGGGTGGTCGAATAAACTTCGATGCACAAATTGATAACTTTGCAAATACAAGAGAACAAATTATCAGAACAATTGGTGTTCCTGCGACTCTCGAGTTGCTTAAGAATGCTCTCTTCACAGTAGCACTTGGCTCAAATGATTTCCTTGATAACTATTTAGCACGTACAAAGCAAGAGAGAGAGTTGTTACCTCCAAACAAATTTGTGGAGACAATGATATCAAAACTCAGAGTACAACTCACGGTAATTTTTCCAAAACCCTAAAGACTATTATTATTTTTTAAAATTTTCATACCTGAAGTTTTAAAAAAACTCACAAAACAAATTCCTTATTCTTTTCCTTGGTTGATCACATATATATTGCACCTATATGCAGCGACTATTCAATTTGGGAGCTAGGAAAATTGTTGTGCCAAATGTTGGACCTATGGGGTGTATGCCATATATGAGAGAGATTAATCGACTTTCTGGAGACGAGTGTGCTGAATTTCCTAATCAACTTGCCCAATTATTTAACACCCAATTGAAGAGCCTTGTTGAAGAATTGAGGACAAACTTGGTGGGATCGTTAATTCTTTATGCAGATGCTTACCGCATTACTGAAGATATAATCATGAATTATCGTAAATATGGTAATATTAATTATTTTCTTTTACCTAATTTCATTGTTACTCATTTTACTAAATATTCAAAGAACAATTGCACCAAACAAATGATTTTTAAAGAGTACCGTATAAATCATTTTTGTTTTATTCTAATTAAGTATTCAAAATTGTATATATGTTCCTTTTTGAATAATGAAAATGATTTTATTTTTTTTGTGGTTTAGGGTTCGAAAATCCGAGTTCCGCATGTTGTCATCAAGCAGGTCGATTTGGAGGCTTAATTCCATGTGATCGTTATTCAAAAGTTTGTGAAGATCGATCTAAGTACATTTTTTGGGATACTTTCCATCCTAGTGATGCTGCCAATGTTGTCATCGCAAAGCGTATGTTACATGGTGATAGCAATGACATTTCACCTATGAACATTGGGCAACTCTTACAAGCTTAAGACACAACCAGAACAACGATTTTTATAGTAAACTATTAGAGTGAGACACTCTTCAAACGTTCTTTTAATATGTATCTGTTAGATAATATAACTTGGAGATTTTAATTAATATGGTCATGTCTTGGTCTAACGATGAACCTTATGAATTAACATTTTATATGTTTCAGTTATTGGTTTGTAATAAAATTAAGTTTTATTATAAATAATTGAGGTTTTTCGCAGTCATAATATAAAGGATTTTAAGAACTATTTCAACAACAATTTCTCCCGTATAATTGCATTCTCCCGTATTTGACTATAATATAGAAGTTCACAACATAACATCAACTACGACCATGACAACAATTTAAAACCTTGATTTCAAGTCTCTATTTCTAATGAGATGACCACACAAAGTTTAGCTATGGTGAACCGCACGGCTCACCAACTACTCCATTTATATTGAGAGTTGGAAAAGGTTAAGGAGATGGGGGTGGTAACCGGTAACTAATCTTTGTCTCTCCTAATTTGGGCAATAATGACTTTTTTGGGTGTTCGTTACGATTCTTTAAGGCTTTGTTTGCGAGTTTGGATGGAGGGTTTTGGAAAAAAGGAAGGAGAAGTGGAAGAAATAGATGACAATGGAAGGAGAGGGTTTTGAGGGGTTAACTTTTCTTTATAATACAAAACTCTTCTCAATGGGAAACTAAAAAGCTGTATTGGAGGAGAGTTTTGGAGAGTTTATATGAATTCTTCAAATTTATTCTATGTTGTTATAATATTCTTGATATTAAAAATATATAAATCATAAGCATTAGTTTAATATTCTCTAAAAAAACACTCTTTGAAAAAATGTGAAAGATTTCTCCATTTTCTTCTATATTTCTCACCCTCAAAGCCCTCTATTCCCCCTCATTTTAAACTCCCAAACAAAGCCTAAATGATTATAACTTGATTAGATTGAGTGTCAGTGTTTGTTAAATCATGTTATTAGGTTGAAGAATTCTTTTAGATTTTGAAAAGTATCTCCGGTCTTTATGGAAGTGTGTTATTCTCTTCAAGCTTCAAAGTACACTTGTTTTTGTTTGACAATTATGGTTCGAGAAATTACCAACCAGGGCAGAGTTGTTTATTAGGGTATTATACTCTTCTTCTCATAATTTATCATGTGTATCTTTTTTTTTTTTATATTGCTTGGAGGATTTTATATTGTTTTTGTCTAGTCATTTTTTCTTATTATGCGTGGTTCATTAGTAATGGATGGAGTCTAAATTGCAATGGTGTTGCTCATTTTATGTAGCATGAGGTGGCATTTAGTGTACATAAATGTTAAATTTGTACCCATCCAAGGGAAATTAAGAACATTGATCTTATCATAATATGTCCACACTATATTTACTTACTGTTGTGAATTTGGATTCAAAATCACACCAATACAAACTATGATGTGTGGAGTAAAGAAAATTAGTAACCAATATCAAAGTAAACACAAGTAATAACAACAATAACGGCACCTAGATCTAATCTAGGAATCAAAGTGAAAAGTAAAAAACCACAAGCAAAAGATAAAGACAGAAGAGTAGCAAACACACCAAAGATTGTTGACCCAGTTCGGTCCAATTTGACCTGCTCTGGGGGAGAGATTGATCTCTCCAATCCACTGTCAATGAGTTCTTACAAAGAGATACAAATGAGTTATAAGAAATTAGCTTCAACAAGCTCACAAAGAACAGCCTTAATTTCTACTAATTTTTCCAATCTCACAAATGAACAAGACACTCAATGATTTTCACTCACCCAAGGTGTTTACAATGTTTCCCAACCCAAGAGAACTCTAATCAAAAACCATCAACCCTAAAGTTACCTCCTTTGATTTCCTAAGTTTTTTTTTCTTGATCCTCTTCCTCCTTTTCTCTCAAAAATGAGCTGAAACACTTAAATAGTCCTCTACAACTATCAAAATTATGTTACGTTTCCCAAAATCGTGACATGGTTGATGCGTACGACCCAAGGTACGACCAACCTTATCTTGAAAACGTGCCAAGCATGCCAAAAATCGTGACACATTTTCCAAAATCATTTGTGACCATGATGATATCAAGATTCATATTACAACTCACGGTAATTTTTCTAAAAACTTATAAAATATGGAAAATGTTAACGATGTCTTCAGGACACTATTTAAGGGCCCTCATAAGTAGTAAGTATTTATGAAAATATGTGCATTAAAAGTATTAAAAATCGAAATATTTAACTTTTTAAAGAATAATTTACTTATTTTAAAATTCTAGAGTGTCTCAAAGACACTCGTTAACAAGACTCATAAGATAACCTCTACAACATAACAACTAGAAGGAAAAAAAACACAATACTTTCATAACGCATTTTCAAACCGCTTTAAATTGAGTCATGTCCAAATTTTAATTTCTCTTCCACTTCATTTCATAGAGTCACACTTACTTGATCCAGTTAAATTTGTTAGCTCTTAACATTGATTCTTTTTTCTTCAAGTGATTGTGGTGATGAAGGAACTTTGTCCCTCAACTATGAGTTTCTTATCAAACCGCTTTAAATTAATTCATGTCTAAATATCGATATCTTTTGCACTTCATTTCATATAATCACACCTACTTGATCCAGTTAAATTTGTTAGCTCTCAGCATTGATTCATTTTTCTTCAAGTAATTGCGGCGATGAAGGAACTTTGTGAAGGTGAGAAAAACACAAGAAGGGGGGGTTGAATTGTGTTTTCTTTTCGCAACTCTTGAAGAGTGAGAATCTAATTCCTTTAAACTCAGAGTCTGAATGAGATCAGAGTCTGATAGGAGATTAGGTTCTGATTGCAGCGGAATAATCAAGAGATAAAGAGAGAACAGAGAACACAAGCAATTATACAGGTTCCTTCCACAAACCGGAAGTAGTCCTGTCCCCCTTGTACTTCCAAGGAGAGTTCACTAAAATGTAATATCAAATTACAAGTTGCTCAAACACACAGTATGAGACTTCCTTGCTCAAGCACACAGGCGAGAGACTTCCTTGCTCAAAGACACAACTAAGAGACTTCCTATGCTCAAGGACGCAGCCAAGAGACTTCCTTTGCTCAAGCACAAAAGCAAGAGACTTTTACACAATTACAGAAAATTGAATATAGTTGAAACACTTGATAACAATCAAAATGTGTTTCAATTACAACAAAGACAGACTCTGTTTTACACAAAAGACATACTCTGTTTTTCTGTGAAACTTAGAGATTCTAGAATACTCAGTTTGTAAGAATCTAAGTTAATGATGTGCTTGTGTTAAGACTCAGTTGAATACGAAAGCAGCGCAATGCAGTTTTTCTAAGTTGTAGAGTCCAACACTTCTTCAAGTCTTCTATCCTTTATATAGGCGTAGGAAAGAGACGTTGAGTCATCCTGTGCATCAGGATGATTTCTGAAGCTTGATCAATGACTGTTGATCTGTTGCTTGATTTGGTAATAGTCCTTCAATAGCATCATTTGAATTCCATTCCCTTTGAGGATTAATACCGGTAGACACAGTTGCCAAACTGTACGTGGTAGTGGAGTAGTGGAAACAGAGTTCGTACAACGTACTCTGTACTGGCCTGCAATCTTTGTCTTTGTGCTTCCCACGCTCAAGTTGACTTAGAAGCTAGCCGTTACTCCATTAGAGTTTCTTTGTGCATAGCAATGCAGTAGAGATCGCTGTTAGCAGATCATCAAATATGTGGCTTCAGACTCACTGTAGTACTAAGCTTCTGATAATCTTCAGACTCTCTAGGTTCTCAGATTCTGATGGTCTTCAGACTCTGATACAGTCTTCAGACTCTCTTCGATACAGTCTTCAGACTCTCTTCAGCACAGTCTTCAGACTCTCTTCGATACAGTCTTCAGACTCTCTTCAGCACAGTCTTCAAACTCTCTTCGAAACAGAATCACAAGCAACAAGCTTCTATGAATTTATTGCTCTTTAACATTGTTCAAACAGAATGCTTTCTAAGATACAAATCTTAATTGATATCCTGCATACTTAAACAAATATTAGCAATATCCAATTGACAACTTTTTAATACCTTGTTATCATCAAAACTCAAAACGTGGTATTGTTGAACACCTTTGTTCCAACACTTTGTCCCTCAACTATGAGTTTCTTATCTACTCCAAAGAGTGTTAAGTACAATTTTTGAATATTTTTTGTGCTATTGAACTAGGAAATGCATTAAAGTAAGGTAAAGCAAAGCAATGAATGGATAAATTGCGTTAAAAACTTGTCTGATTAATTTTGTGTCTAAATTTTTTACAAATACATTATTTAAAGGCAAACACTAGTACTACTTCCAAAATGACGTGACCTTCAAAATTAAGCATCGCTCCCTGATGATACAAGTAGTGCGTGAATTTTTTCATTGTTGGGGGTATGTGGTGTCCCATGTTTGACTTGATCTTCCTTCTTTCACATGATTTCTCGTTTCCTCTATCCATGTGTCTGTTATCTCCTAGGAACGTACATTTGTACTACTATTCCTAACTACTTCGATTAGTAGCGCTACAAACATGGAACACAAGTAAAAAGCCAATTTGTTCAGTTATAATAAGTTTTGACTCATTCTAACCCTCAACCTTTTCCACAATAGCTCATACGGAAAAGAAAAAAAGAAAATGCAACCTTCATGGACCTCAATAGAGTTGAGAATGATTCGGCAAACTCACAATCGGCTGAATATGCACTTGCCTAACCTTCAATTGGTTGAGGAAAACTCGCATGACCCTAAATTTGTATGTATGTCGATTTCGGCTAACAAATTGTTTATTTTTAGATATACGCATCGTCAAAATCAATTTTACTACCACTTAACCAAACATACACTTAGTTCCTCACTTCTCATAACTCTTCTATACCAAACAACAAACTTTAGTTCTCCCTCCCCTAAAATGCGAGTCTTATTCCCTTAACTTAATCCAATGCTCCTTTTACCATCAAACACAACTGGAATACGGATTTATCATTTCAGTATTTCACTTCACACACTCACGGGTGATGCCTTTATGCTCACGATGATTGTGACATATAAAGGTGAAAAGCTGGAAATATGTTTTTATTAACAAGGCAAAATTGGTTTTCTTTTCTAGCCCACTAAACAATTAAGCTCATTTTTCACACACTTCATCCAACTTGCATTAAATATTCCCCAATCAAGATATCATTGAATATCAATTTGTTTAAAAAAAATCGAAAAAATTAATTAGTTCTAACTTGTGCCATTTTACTTTTTTTTTTCTTTTAAATATATTCATATTTATCTTTGAAAATAATGAAAACTATTTTGTGCGAAAATCTTATTTATCTATAATGTAAGATTTTTGTTTGCGCCTTGTTTAAATGAATAATCTATAATGTAAGATTTTATAAATGAACCATTGCGATAAAGAGAAGACAAAATGCTAATCATAGATGATCCATTTTTAAAAATAATAAAACTATTTTTTGATGTTTTCATTGTTTCCAAAACATGCACACAATTGTCCACTTCAAAAGTTAACAAATAAAATTAACAAAAATATTAAAAAATGAAAATAGAAAATGTTTTTATAAAATAAACAGATCTTAGTATATTATAAAAAAAAATGTCAAAGCGTACCACTGAAACATTGGTTAAGCAACCAAAATAAAGAAGTTTTATATAAAAAAGTGATGCGATTATTACTTGATTAAAAATAACAATTTATTTATGGATTTCTTAACCAATATCATTTGCTAACAAATAGCTTATAGACATTGTTTAAGGAACTCGCACAATTTTGTTTTGAATATACAAGTTAAACATATAAAAGTCATAGCTATAAAAAAAATTATAAAAAAATTACTACTTTTAAATTTTTAAACAACGCGCAAAGGGAACTCGTTGAAACCTAAATATAAGATCACTAACTATGTTTGATCGATCATCCATGTAGTAAAATTAATATCCCTTAAAAACAAATGTATAATTCCTTCCGACTCTTAAGGGGGGTTCGTCAAGTTTGTAGGATAATACAAACATTAATATGTGTTCAATCCTGTGCAATTTCATTTGTTTGTATCCAACACAATTATTTGGATATATATATATATATATATATATATATATATATATATATATATTTGTACCTAATCTTTTTGACATTATGAAGAATCATTGTATGTTCTGTCTTGTAGTAGAGAAACCAAACAAAACAAGAGGAACCTATTTTTTAGCATAAAATTTGCTCTCCAATGGGTCTTTATTATTTGAGCATAAAACTCATTTTTGAGAATATGTTTAGGATTTTTACATTATTGCTCTCTTTCAAATTTAGCATATCATATAAAATCCAAGCTTCATTTGTTTTTGGTGATTCTTTGCTCGATGTAGGGAACAACAATTACATCACTTCACTTGCCAAAGCAAATCATCACCCTTATGGAATTGATTTTGGAAAACCCACAGGTCGTTTTTGTAATGGAAGAACCGTTGTTGATGTTATAGGTAAGAGTTTGTTTTTCTTCCATTTTCATCATCTTATCTTATGTTTATTTTTAGGATATGAAGCACAGATACGGACACGACACGGACACTGATATGCTAACATGACTAATAATTTGAAAAAATCACATAATTCAGTTTAATTACAAATGTTGGTGTTGTGTCGGTATCGAATACGACACGTGTCCGATACCAGGACACATCTAATTCAAGGAGTGTCCTTGCTTCATAGTTTTTAGGGATTTATCTTATGAGTCATTTATATATGATTTTTCTTTGAACTAAAAGAGCAACAACTGGGTCTTGGTTATACTCCTCCTTACATGTCTCCTAATACTTGTGGATCGGTGATTCTAAAGGGTGTCAATTATGCTTCTGCTGCAGCTGGAATTCTCAATCACACTGGTCACATTTTTGTAAGTTTTTGCCTACAACTTGTTTTTTTGTTGTCTAGTTCCAAGTTCAATTATTAGGGCATCAAAATTCAACAAAGGAACAGCTATTGAGTGTTACAATAATAATTAAAAGGAGGCTCTCAATAGTCTCACATTTACTTATACATATTATGCATTTTTTTTCCTTTTTCAATTTAAGCATTTTACTCTTTCAACTAATTACCTCAAAAAATTTGTTAAATCGATCCTACTTATAATTTTGCATTCTTACTTCTCTTTAACAAAATATTTGTTTAATACTTTTACCAAGAAAAAAATTGTTTAATACAACATGGCCAACTTAGATAAAGTCGACATAGATATTTGTCTAAGAGATGAGAATAGTAGTTTTGTGCTCACGAAAACAGATTGCATCTTGTCACTTGTTGATGTTGACATAGGTGAAGCTATTGGTTTACTAACTGTAATCCAATGGTTTCGAAATTTGAACCTTACGAATGTAGACTTCAAATTAGATTCGAAGAATGTGGTATCCAAAAAATATTGTGTCATTATCTTTGTTGGATTATGGTGCCATTATCCAAGATTGTCAAAGTATCCACAATTTGTTGTTTATAAACTCTAGTGTTGAGTTTACTAAGAGAGAGACAAATGAGATAGTCCACATTTTAGTTAAGACGGCCACGTCTAAAAGCTAGTTTCCACATTTTCACTAATATACCTAATTGTATTGAACTCTTGTTATTAATAAAATGAGTTAAGATTGATTTCCTAAAAACAATTAGTTGAATATTTTCCTTCCACACCTAATTTTCTTTTTAGATCTAATGATTGCCACAGTTGTTACATCATACAATTTTTGCAAACAATTCAAATCCTCTAAATAGATGGTAACATGATGAATCTTCATGTGATTAATAGGTTGGTCGAATTAACTTTGATGCACAAATTGATAACTTTGCAAATACAAGAGAAGAAATCATTAGCAAAATTGGTGTTCGTGCAGCTCTCAAATTGCTTAAGAATGCTCTCTTCACAGTAGCATTTGGCTCAAACGATTTCCTTGATAACTATTTGGCTCCTGGTCCCTCAATTCCAGAATGGCAATTGTTGTCTCCAGAATCATTTGTGGCCATCATGATATCAACATTCAGAGTACAAATAACCGTAATTTTGCTAAAAACCTAGAAAACTTGAATATATGAATATTTATATATTTTTACAAATATTTATATTTCTTTGTTGATTGTGTACTTATCATATATTATTACAACTATTTGCAGCGGTTATTCACTCTAGGAGCTAGAAAAATTGTTGTGGTAAATGTTGGTCCTATTGGGTGTATACCATGTATGAGAGATTTAAACCCATTTTCTGGAGACAAGTGTGTCAAATTTCCAAATCACCTAGCTCAACTATTTAACACCCAATTGAAGAACCTTGTTGAGGAATTGAGAACAAATTTGAAGGGTTCATTATTTGTTTATGGAGATGCTTACCACATTATGGAAGATATCATGATGAATTACAGTGGATATGGTAGGGTTGATTTTTTTTTTTTCCCTTTCATTTGCCTATGTCTAAGACTTTCATTTTATTGATTAACTGTTATGTGTACTGGTAGTATAATTTTTTTATAAGTATGTCTAATCACATTTTACAATATAGATTTTTATTGAGATATTTTAGACATAATGTAGCAAAATGATGAGACAAATTGTAAAAAAAAAATACATTGACAGTGTATATAAATTAAATCTTATTTTTAATAACTAATTATTTTAATGTGCAATAGGTTTCAAGAATACAAATTCTGCATGTTGTCACCTAGTTGGTCGATTTGGAGGCTTAGTTCCATGTGATCGTTATTCAAAAGTTTGTGAAGATCGATCTAAGTACATTTATTGGGATACTTTCCATCCTAGTGATGCTGCCAATGTTATCATTGCAAAACGTTTATTAAATGGTGATGCTAATGATGTTTCACCTACAAATGTTTTGCAACTCTTGAAAGCTTGAGATATTGCTAGAATTGAAATTTTTATGACTGATTAGGGGGAATTCTTTAAAGCTTTTTGGTAATATGCATTAATTATTGCTTTTTTAATTGTGAGAAGAAGCAGGGAAAAAATCATTTGAATGAGACTCAAATCATAGACTTTTTTTTATAGATAAATTATTTTATTGGTCATGAGTGTATGTAGATTAAAAAATAGATCAAACCTATGTTTGAAAAACCACAAAATCGCGTCAATGGCGCACGTTTTTCAAACTCTACAATTACCAGTTTCTTAAAAACCACGGCAAATGACGCAATACCCTTGTAGCTGTTAAATCAAACATGCTCTAAAAATGAAACAAAATTGGCAAAATAGTCCACCGAAAACTTAGGGGTTTTAGACGTAATAGGGGGTCTAGTTAAAGAGCAATTATCAAAAGGTCGACGTTGAGCTCAATAGATAGCACGCACATAACAAACTTAGATGTTTAATCTTACATGGATGCAGAACGGCATTTCATAAAATAAAATTGCACATGTAGAAAGTGATATACATAAAAAAAAATCCACAGCAGAAGATTGAATCGTGCATCACATGAAAACGGAGATTTGTTTCAAAGCCAAATATGATCATATTTAAGTCTTTGAATCGGTTTGGTTCGATTCGAAAAATAGTAAATAATAGACGAGACAATACAAAATAAATTTTTAAGTTACTTAACAATTTGTTTTATACGATATTTGGTGTAAATAAATAACATTAACAAAAAAACATAACATTTATACGATATTTTTGTGTTGGCTGGGATATGAACCCCAAATCTTGCATATATATATATATATATATATATATATATATTAAGCATTGTTCCAACCAACTAAGCTAAATTTATGATGACTAATTAAATGGCTTAGATGATAGAGAGCGTACAACAATGTAAAATCTTTATTTATTTCAATTTTTATAGAGACTATACTCTTTCTTTTTTAAAGAATATAGAGATTATACTTGTTGACAAATATATTCTAGAAGCTAAAAGTCAAAGAAAATTCACCAGAGACATACACCAACAGGGGTGGGGGTGGCTCAGAGTATGAGCTGAGGGGGCGGCAACCCAGAACACCGTATTTTCAGGAGAACTAATATTTTATATTTTACGTATATGTGTGTATATTTAATATAATATTATTTAAATTATGTAAAATACTTGCTAACAAAGTTTTTTTTAACAAAGTTTTTTTTAAGAAACTTGCTAACAAAGTTATAGAGGCATTACTAAGTAAAAATTAATAAATGATAAAGTATTGAATAAAATCAATTAATTTTAATCGGGGCACTAAAAATCTAACTCTTAGATTTTTTATAATCCATATCATTATTCTAAATTTAGTGTCTCGGTTGTGAATGTAATTGATTGATTTTATTCAATATTTTATAGTGGTTTATGAATATAAACATTAAATTATGAGGTACTAAATTTTCAAGCGTCGAGTGTAGATTTTGGAGCATTGATCCTAGTTTAGAGTCATTTGGTTCACATTTCAAATATTCATCCTCATGTATTTTTGGCACAATGTCAAATGAAAATGTGCAATAATCTTCCCGTTCAGTTCTTTTATCCTTGTGTATTTTTTTATAGGACACCATATCATGATTCATCCAAAGCATCCAAATTCGAAAGACCGATCCTATACACCCACTTATTTTTTTAAAGTGTGTTGTAGCAATATACTTCAAGGTGTATTCCTCTACTTTTTAGTTATAACTTGCTAAAATACTCTTTCATAAAAATTAATAGGTGTGTTCTAACAAATACATATCTCTGTCTGTATATGTGTATGTATATGAATATGTAAAACAAAATTTGTCAATAAAAAAAACATCATGATTTAAAAGGACAGCGATACCTTGTGTTGGGTCTGTGTTGGGTAATTACACATGGAACATGACCATGTGTTCTATTTTGTTTTTTTTATGGTTTTTACAAATATCAGATCGCTGTACTTTCATATTAGTCATTTTATGAAGGAAAAAAAATAATTTTTTGTGCATATATATTACTTTTCATTTTCTTTTTTTGGTATCAAAGAGAAACTAACTTTACCACTAACCATTTTGTTCATTTTGTTTTTTCATTTTCAGTTCACAAAAAAATAGTGTTATTTTTTTATTTCTGCAAAATTTCCACCTCTGATCTTTATTTTGTTTTAGCTCATATATATCTTCTTTTTCCATTATAATCATATTGACTTTAGTCCTTACATCATCCAATGACTATATTTCGAGGACTAAGAAGGCTTAGAACATCTTGAATAAGTCACGTGGTTGTGATTTTTTTTTTAAGCAAATATTGATGTAAATAAAAACAAAATAATACAAAGATCGAAGGATATTAGACCTGACCCATGTGGTGGTGATTAGTGAAAATAAGGACAAGAAAGTAAGTAATGAGTGATCAAGAAACCATACCCGAGTATTTCATGAGCATTCAAATGCTTAATCAAATTGATGAAGACTTGTAATAGGATGTTCACATGCCAAAGTAAATGTGAACAAATGATATATATGAAATAAAAGTGACAAGATTCAAGAAAAAGCTTTGAAAGCTCAAACCCACTTTAGAGAATGATGGATTAGGAGGCAAAAACAAGAAGCGAAAGGGAAAATGGGGAGATAGCGAGTGAAGGAGGACTAGAGAGAAGGCCATGTCTCAAATAAGAACCATAATAACGATAACAATTACAAGAATAATGGAGATTACAACAAGTTGCAACAAGTTCAACAGGAAAGACATTAAGTAGAGATAGTTGTCAAGAAATTGGGCCATCTTGTAGGTGAATGTAGGGAAAAAATTATGCAGTACAAGGAATAATAGTTTGAAGGTGTTGAGAAGATGATGTTCAAGAAAAAGGATAGAGTGAAAGCCTATAAAATAATGTTGTTTGATTATTTCTTATTAAGCAAGATGCATCTAGTTGATATTTCTTATCAAAGACATGCTTACAAATTGTATGATTCGAAAACTAAGGACTTGATTTCAAACAGATGTGTAAATGTTCATGAGTCCAGATGGTTGAATTGGGACGAGGATTACTTAAGCACCAATGAGATTGTAAGATTGTTAGTTGAGTAATCTTTTGACCCTAAATTAATTGTCCATGTGCCATGTGCCATTTTACTTTATTTTATATTTTTAACAAATAATCCCTCATTTTATTCACAATACATCAATTTAGTATAAAAAATATGACTGTTTATGCAATTTAGTGATTAAAGTATATAAAATCTTTTTATATACTTTAATGGCTGCTTGTAATTTTCATATAATTTAAAAAATAAATTGGAAATAGCGTGATATTTAATGACCAAATTAATGGTTTAGTTTTTTTTTTTATATTATATTTAAGTGGTCCTCATAATTTAAACTGTTACTATCTAATCTAACCGTATTCGAGATTTTCGACCTTACGAGTGTAATGTCGGAATGAGGTTGGTAGACTTGAAGAACGACTTGTTCTAACCGTTGGGGATGATGTATATGCAAACACTTTCATCATCAAGTAAGAATTTGTCAAATATGTGACGCTTTTTAAGGTAGAAAAATGTGTGTCTGAGTAGAGATTTTGATTTAGCATTTATAGTGAAAAATCAGGGTTCAACTCTCCAAAACCCTTGGTTGGACAATTATCTTATATGGAAGACATGTGAGCAAATTAGAACAGATGGACATAAGATCTGAAATGGACTACTCATATTCCTTTGGACGGTCCCAATTCAATGCCTTTAGGACAAATTCAAGTGATAGTTAGTGTGTTAGTCAGTGATTTGAGAAGACCTAATATGTTGAGGAAATGAGTTTTAGCCCAATTAACACCATAATTTACCACATTCTTATCATCATTTGTTTTCTTCAATTGAAACACAATGAGCTCCCTTGAATCTCTTACCAGCCAGGGGTAAAAAAAAGACGAATGATAAATTTAATTTACTCAATAAAAGGAAGGCAACCCTAGAAAGTAATACAACTACTTCCTCAATTCCTTTTTAAATGTCATTGGTGATCACTTCAAATATGTCAATATACAACTTTAATTATCTATCACATAAATCTATAAAAAGATGACATTTTAAAAATATTCAATATGACAAATTGCACATCATCTTAATATATCAATAAAAAATATTTGTCTTTATATATCAATAAAAAAAATGTTATATAAATAATTCACATATTCAAAATACGACACTTAAAAAGAAAGAAACAACTGAGTATCAAAATTAAACGAAAAAATGTAGTCCAAAATTCTTTGCAACAATTGGATCAAAATATAATATTATATTGAAAGAAAGGTGATAATAATATCCCCGCAAACATACTTATTTAGGATGGACATTGTAATATGCAAAAGCGTGGTTCGAACTCGAAATCTTCCATTTATCGAAAGTAAAATTCTAAATGGACCATTTGAAGAATAGAAAAAAAAAAGTGATGGTAATTTATAAAAATAAAAATAATTTAATGAATAAAAAAGGAGATTGAAAAGAAGAAGACGCAACAAGAAGGGCTTCCCCACACCATCCTCTCCCGACAAACAAAAACGAGCCCATTCCTGTTCCTTCACCACCGAACACAACACCACCTCTCTCTATCCTACACCTTTTTTCTTAACCTACACCCCCTTCTTTTTACCCATAACACCCCATCATTTCTCATCGATCTTCACCACATCATTTTAGGGTTAGGGTTTCTGAGAGATGTGGGATGCTTCAGCCATTGATGAATCTTCTCTCTCCATGTTGGAAGCCGTTCGGGCACGGTGGTGACGATTCTTCATCCGCCGCTGTTGGAAGAGAAGGGAAAGACGGATTGCTTTGGTTTCGTGATATCGGAAAATATGGCTCCGGTGAATTCTCTATGGCTGTTGTTCAAGCGAATCAGATTCTTGAAGATCAGTGCCAGATCGAATCTGGTCCTCTTGGAACGTTTGTAGGTGTTTATGATGGTCATGGTGGACCTGATTCTGCTCGTTACGTTTGTGATCATTTGTTTCGTAATTTTCAAGGTTTTTCTGATTTTCTCTTATGTAGGGTTAGTTCAATTCAATTCTTGTTATATGTGTCGTGATTTTCACGGATTTCATTTCTCGTGATTGTTTTTAATTTTTTTTTTTTTTTGCTTTTTCACGTGAATCAAATAATCAGTAGTAGTTGAAAATTTCACGTGGATACTGTTTATTTGATAAGTTTAATCCATGAATCATAGGCACCGGATACCTACATGTCAGACCCTGGAAATAATTTGAGAAAATGACATAATTCAATGCAGTTAAAGTATCTGTGTCGGTCCTCTGGCCGTGGGTTGGAAATCCAGCCACGGTTAAATTTGCCGCTCATTGTGGCCCTACCCGGCATGAGGGATTGGTCGCCTACCAAAAAATTGTCAGTGTCGTGTCAGCGTCAGACATTGATGTTGATGTTGTGACATGTGTCAGACACGAGATGCACCTTTGATCAGAAGTGTGTTGATGCAGAGAGTTTAATTGTGTATGAGTTTTTCTCGTCTTTTTGGTTGGTTTGAATTGAATGTAGTAAAAGTGTTGTTGAGTTTTTTGTAAGTTGATTAAAATGGCTCTTGTTGTCTATTAAACGCAGACATGCCGACACCAGTAATAGTTTTTAAAAATGTCATAATTGAATGTAATCTCATGTTATAATTGAATGTCGTGTTGGTGTCTGACATTGACATGTGTCGGACACCAGACACACGTTTAATGAGAAGTGTATGTGCTAGAGAGCTTGTTGTTTATCTGTGTTGAACTATCTTGTTTGTGCAGCGGCATCGAGTGAGTCACGGGGTGTTGTGACGGAAGAGACAATTCGATCGGCGTTTCGTTTAACAGAAGAGGGGTTTACTGCTATGGTTACTGAATTATGGAATACTCGGCCTCAAGTTGCAACTACTGGAACGTGTTGTTTGGTTGGAGTGATTTTTCAGCAGACCCTTTTTATTGCGAATCTAGGAGATTCCCGTGTTGTGTTGGGAAAGAAAGTTGGGAATACTGGTGGGGTTGCGGCTATTCAGCTGTCTACGGAACATAATGCGAATCTTGAGGCTGTTAGACATGAACTTAAAGAATTACACCCTCATGATCCAGATATTGTTGTCCTCAAGCATGGAGTGTGGAGAGTAAAAGGCATTATTCAGGTACATTTTTTATTATTGAATCATTGAATGTGGTTGTCTATTTGACATTTATTGATTAATGATTGCTTTAGTTTTTCTGTGTTTTTTCCTTGAAGTGTTGCGTGGAAGAATCATTTATTTTGAGTTTTGATAATTGGATGATAGGCTGATGTGTGTTCCTCATGCTATCTATTCCCACCCTTACTATTCTTTGCAATTTTGTTGCCAGAAATTCCCCCGAAGTACTTGAGTAAATAATTTTTTCAAAGAGACTTGTAGTGAGTGATGATTGGTTATAATGTTTAAAGTTGAATTAAACAATCCCATGTAGTGTATCAGGCTAAACTGTTTGCATTTCAATAGCCGCATGCCATTGCTATAAATATTATTGGGTGTCTTTTCCATATGCAAGTTTGCAAATGACAAGTACAAAATAAAACATAAAATGATAAAATTCATTTGCTTGGTTTAGACTTCAGAGCTGTCTACGTGCCTCTCAAAATCTGATCTTTTTGTGCTCTTGGTTAAGTACGCAGAATATGATACATCAGTGTACACAGCAATGCAGAAAAATTTAACATGTGTATTTATACATTTATTTATTGATTCATTATGTTGTGTCTGAAAAATGAAACCATCCTCCTCCTTGAACTGCATGCTTCATATTATCATATGTTTAGTGTAGTATATTCCATATTGAAATATCAAAAACAGATTGTAGTCTCAATTTGAGTGAAAGAACTAAACAGGTCAATATCTTAGTTGTAGTCTCTAATTAGTAATGGTACCTATTACTTGTCTCCTATCTGCTAGTGTTGTATCTGGTGTCCTATGTGTCAATGTTGTATTAGGTGTCCAACGTGGTAGTTTTTTGTCGGGTGTCCTATGTGTCGGTGCTTCATCAAACTTGTCTCCTACATGTCAGTGTTGTATTATGCTGTAATGAATTCTAGAAAAATATTGCACTGAGAAATAGATAGAGTGGTTTGGGCAGGGGTGATTGAGGATAAGAAAAAATATTGATGATTGAAGAATCATAAAGGAAAGGGAAGGGATTTTAGGTTACAGGCTAAATTGGTTCACATTTCACGGGAAAGAAATATGCTACATTCCTCCAAGTTTTAATATCATGAAACTGCTTGCAGCAATGGGTGTTTCATAGCAGCACACTACAAGGAAGTTTCATTTGATTGATTGAGACAGGGATTATGTGGCCTATAATTTGCTATGGGCGGCAGCTGTCAACTCTAATAATAGTTTCCATGTTTCAAAAGGATATAAAATTGTGAAAGACGATTATGTTTCATAGATTCTTAGAATTTGGGTTGGGTTTAATTCATCCTTGCAAAACTGGCTTGTAAGGTGAGGACTACCCGTCACTTATAAACACAATGTCTAACCACATCTCATCCAATGTGAGACTCTTAACACACTCCCAACCTTGAGGATGTTTAGGACTGGACGATTGGAGCGTGGACTCGTGACATTTTTTATTTGAAAAGTTTAAATAATTTTATCATGGATGTCATTAGATAAGAAATAGAAACAGAAAATCTGTTTTTACTGTGCTTTCTATTTTGTTATCAGAACACTGGTAAAACCGTGTTTCAAGTATGGCTTTTGTGAGAAATAGATGAATTTATTTGCATTATTGTCTCGGTTACGAATAAGAAAAACAAATGTGGTGTCAATCACATCCAGCTTTTAAATATGCTTGTCCACTTTTAACACTGGCTTTTTTTTATTTGATTTATGAAAATGTTTTCAGTTTTCCCAATTACCTCTTGTAACCATTATCTTATTTGTTCGTGTTGGTTTCCACACACTGATTTAATGAAAATATCACATCACTACTTCCATGATATTTGATGCAGGTTTCTAAATCTATTGGGGACGTATATATGAAACATGCACAATTTAATCGGGAACCAATTAATCCGAAGTTCAGACTTCCTGAACCAATGCACATGCCTATCTTGTCTGCTAATCCATCTATTCTTTGTCATCCTCTCCAACCAAATGATTCCTTCCTTATATTTGCATCAGATGGTTTATGGGAGCACCTCAATAATGACCAGGCTGTCGAGATTGTCCACAGAAATCCACGTGCTGTAAGATTCTTTACTCTTTATTTTTCTTACTGCACTTATTTGTGTACTCTCTACGTGGTTTCCTTATTCTATGGGTGTAAGTTTGAATTTGACAAAACTGGTGTGCGTAATTGCCATCTTTACATGTCATACTATTCACTATCCATAATTTCTCAACTGCTTGTCTTGTGCTTTCAAGCATGGTTATCGGTATCTTAGAAATTAGAATGCATGTGTGTCGCATCTTGATTTGATACAAAACTAAACCTAATTGATGTTAATCTCTAGTGTGTTCCTATTGTGGACATGAATCCCATCTGGAATCCTGATTCATTCTTATGAACGACTACCTAAACTTAGTTTAACCAACCACTTGATTTTGTCAACTTTGTATAGCCGATCACTTTTTGTTTGTCATTTGATTTACAACATGAATATTGAATTATTGATGTTCATGTTTGAGATACTTATAATTTTCATAGGTCACTTTTTTTCATTTTGCTATGAGACAGAGTAGGATGGGAAGCTTGTTTCTAATTCAGCCTTAAAATTTGGTCAGGTCAAATTTTGTGTAAACTAAGATGTGTCCTTGTAGTACGAGAATGAGTTGATCAAAATTACAGCATAATATAATAATGTCTAAAATACTCTTACAATGGGTAAATATAGGTAATTTCTGCCTTGATTAGTAATCTGAGGATATTGTTAGGAAATTAATAATAACATATCACTTTACATGGAAAATATATTTTCAGGTAAATGAAAGTATGGAACGGATAAAAACCAAGTCGGACATGAAGTGAAACCCAAAGTTAGGTTATAAAACAGGACTCTATCAAACCTATTTTTGTTGCAAGACTAGATCAAACCCGTTCTTAAATGGTTCACTTCTGTCAGGAATCCAAGAGGCTAGAAATCTTTATTTTATTACAATTGAAGGAAAGTACAGAATATTCTCAAAGGAGCACTCTCCTTCACACTTGGATTACCCATAGAACTCGATTATTTAAAGTTATCCCTTCCCCTCCCATTGATGACTATTTATAGACTTTCTAAAGAATAACCAAAATAATAACAGAACCTAACAAACTAATCAACTAACTAACTTTTCTAACACTCTTAACCACTCTAATTAACCTTTATTCTATATTCCTAACAATCTTATACCAGATCGGATCTTTTGATTAGTATGGGATGTGTTCCCTAATATTTGTGCAGCTTATTTTGGTTGAATGATAATTTCATGATATGGCTTTTGTATTTAAATTATCTGCAAATATGGAGATAATCAAATTGAGGGGTGATTTCTAGCTGGTTGTTGATTTTGTTGTTTCTCTCACAGCCCTGCTGCCATTCTCTTTGCTATATTCATTGCATATCTTTGCTTATATTAATTGTGTTGATCTATGTATACATGGTAATGCAGGGTAGTGCCAAGAGACTTATCAAGGCGGCCCTGCAGGAAGCAGCCAGAAAACGTGAAATGCGATATTCAGACCTTCGTTCAATTGACAAGAAAGTTCGACGGCATTTTCATGACGATATAACTGTTATTGTTTTATTCTTAAATCATGACCTTATAACTAGAGGTACAGTTCAAAACCCGCCACTGTCAATTCGAAGTGCTCTCAATCACTGACTTGTATGATTGTAAGCATGATTTGTCTTTTTCGGGTATTCTAGCAACGGTACCAATACTTAGAAGATACACATACAACACCGCTGGCATGTTGCTAGAATACACATACGGCAAACCCTTGCTAACAGTGGTGCCGGCAAGTATGGTTACTAATATTGAGTTATAACTGGGATGACTTATTGGTTAAACTCTTGATTTATAACACGTTAGATATTTTATGTGCATGAAAATGACCAAAAAAGAATCAGAAAATTAACTTTTGGTTTAGTAATTCCCCTATTTTCACATAATGTTACTCAAAATGCATGACCATCTCTCTCTGTTCAAATTTCATAAACGAACAAGCTTGCATGAGGTCGATGCTGATGTGTTAGTGGATTGAATTAATGCATTACACATTCACCTTGATCATAAGTCATAGACTCATAGGAGTTCGATATATTTTTACTCGTCTAAAACGATGATAAATATTAATTTGAGGAAAACAATGATTTATATTGACGGATTTTTTTGTCTCCAAACACTCGTTCATTTTATTTTGGTCTTTACCGTAAAAAAAAAAAAATCAATCGTAGACTTCGTACTATTTTTCTTTGGCCCGGCGACCTTTGTTAACATTTTTCTTTTTCTTTTGGCATTGGTTTATCTCACTTGAACTGATTGAGAATATTAATTAAATAGTATAGAAATTAAAGCAATCAAAAAACTTAAAATATATCTTTAAGTTAAGATACTACTGGCTCTCTTAATCAGATGACTACAAATGCTTGATTATTTGTTGCAACTTGCAAAACTGTTTGGAGCAATCTAATGTACACTATTTCTGTAATTTGTTGGGGAATCAATTAAAGCATAATACACTATTGCAAGACATATCATTCATCAAAAGTTTCTGTTAAATTTGATTCATATATGAATCAAATAAATCCATTTTTATTGATTAATTAATCTCTTGTAAAAAGGACATTGGATTTTCCGTGGGATAATGACATCGGAGTCATCAATTTGGGGTACCCTGCCATTTGTCACTGAACAGGACATCAACAACACTTCGAGTCATCCATGTGTCCATACAGACGGAAACAAAGAGGAGTACTAGTAATAGTAACTTAGGCACATGATCCAATAACTGGTGTTTTTTTAACTCTGCTTTTAATTGAGACCTAACAGTTACTATAATTAGTAATTCTACTTTTTTTATGATAGATTAGAGTACCCATTTCATATAACAGATGTTCTAATTTGGTTCACCGACATTCAATAGCAATCATCTTATCGCTAAAAAAACAAAAAAAAATAGCAATCATTTTAAAAGTACGGAGTATTATTCAAACATGAATATACTAGTACACTAGATACAATTGCTTACATTGGACTCTTGTTTGTTGGAATTGAGATGTCACTATCTCTTTTGCATGTGAAATTCGTTGATGAAATTCATGTGAAACGTTAGGTTCTAACTCTTCTAGTTCTAGCAAAATCTACCACTTGGTTGGTTTAGTTTGTCCTTTGTTGGCCTTTAGGCATATAGCTAGAGTAATTATCAGCCTACGCTATTGCGTACTACTTCCTTCAGTTATTGTCGTTTCGCTTACTTTGTTTTTGGCAATAATGAAAATCATTTCATAACTCTCAACTTATATAATTTGAGAGATAAAAACAGAGAGTAAAAAGAACTTATATGAATTGTAAAAAAGAAAATCTCAACTTTGTTTTTGACGTAAAAACAAACTGAACTTGTATGAAGAATCTTAGAGTATTTTTCAAATCAAAATGTATGTATGGTTACCGTGTTGATGGAAAGATCATAATGCAGTCTTAAATGTCATCCAAAATGATGTTTATTATAAAGGGGCGGTTCTATGCCTGGCGACCTTGTGTAAATTTCTAAGAATTTTTTATATAAACCTTTATAAACTATGCAAAAAAATTTAGATTTTTTGATTATTTGCTTGCAATTTCTTATGTAAACACCTATAAATGTGTTGCAAATTTTTTTTGCCCGGCTTTACAATAATCCTGGCTCTGGCCTCGGTGATCTTATATAAACCTGGTTGCTATGAGATGACAATTGAAAAAGTGAAAATTACTTCCTTTTATAAACAAAATTACTTCGTTATTACTTATATTAGTCTAAATTAAAAAAATGGAACTACTATCAAAGAACATTTAGATAAGATGACGCGAGTCTCTTCTATCTGAATCAAGGCCTTGATTCGAATCAAACATTGAGCATGCAACAACTTAAAACTTTTAGGAAGAGTTTGCAATCCATTTGAATCTCACAAAGCTCAAGAATTAATTTTCACAGTTTCACATAGAGGATACATGATTTACACACACAAACTAAAACTGAACTACTCAAACCAAAACTGAACTACTCAACCCAAAAGAAGTTTTGTTATAAAAGTTTGAAAGATAATGCTTAATCTTATGAAAGACATGTACAACAAACCCACAACGTAATTCATAGCGTTGGTTCACATCAACACACAATCATAATTTGATTTTTTTACGACCGTACCAGTAATATTGAAAAAATGAGTATCAAACTACCACAACTTAAAATAATCATGTTACAATCATTCGTTTGAGTGGACATTAGTCACCTAGGTTAGAACACATGACTCAATTACTAAAAAATAGTTAAACAAAAAAAAGAAAAGAAAGGTAACACTTGGGTGAAATTGTGGTTGGTGATATTGATGACATCGACCAACAAATGACAATAAAATAAGGTTTTGTAAAAGGAAAGCAATGAATGAAGTAAATTTCCTTTTTGTTTTAATACAAGGAGGTCGTTATGTCAAACTACAAAATAACACGACGAATAAAATAAAATTAAACTGCATCCTGCCACAAAAGGTTAACACAACCTGATTATGGATGATCTAAGAACGAGTACTCAAAGGTGTATAAAAGGCACAATCTGCAAGCCAACTATCTGGTTTATATGCCTATAAATAAATACGAGTAATTGTAATATGCAATCTTTCATCATAAGACGATTAATGAATGAGAGAGTCGAAAAATATGGTTGGGTCGATAAACCCTCTTTAATAAATTTCCTTCTTACACTTGACTTAATAAAAACTATTATCCATTTATTATTTAAAAAAAAGATCACAAAAGTAATTATTAGTAGAAGATAAATTATTTTCCCCGAAAAAATACAGATAAATTTCTCTTTTAGAGGTTTGAGTTAAAAAAAAATTTAGGGGTGAATTAAAAAATATATATATTATCCTCACAATATTCTAGAACATTCGAGCTATAAATACAGCTGAAATTGAAATCCGCAAAACGTTTAACCCGCCAAATGAAAGAGCAACAAACACCAACCAAACTCTCTGCTTCTCGCTCCGCCGAGAATCGCACCGCACGTTCCAAAGATTTTCCGTCGAAGAAATCCAAAAAGGCACACATATTCATCGATTCATAATCTTCTCACTCATTTCTTCTTCGTTTTGCATTTCAATTTTCTGATCCAGTTTTTATAATTTCATTTTCTACTCTTATTTTTTTTGTTCAGATCTCGAAGAAGAGCGTGAATGCTTCACCTGCTTCGTTTTCTGAAGAATCGGTGGATTTATCGCTGATTTCTGAGATCACTGAAGAAAATTTCAATGAAGATGTTTCCGTAAGTATAATTCGCAGCATCGAATTCTTTTTCCGTTGTTTCTGCGGTTCATGATTTATAATCAATTACGATACTAATTAACTGTTAAACGCTACTGAAAATTAGTTACAGTTTCATAATTTGTTGTTAATTTATCGAATTAAAGTTTCGTGAAAATCTTCAATGTTCAAATCGAAACTAAACTGTAAAATGCTATTGAAAATTCGTCCTAGTTGAGTATTGTTTTGTTCATTTATCAGTTTAATATCAGGTTCGGTGATTAGTTATTAATTATGCGTTGGAAACGATGATTAGTTTTAGATCTGTTCATGTATAGTTGATGCGTGTTGGAATTTATATCAATTTATGCAAAACTAAGAAACTGTAAAACGCTACTGTAAATTCCTCACAGTTTCTTAATCTGCTGTTCTTTTAAGTTACTAATGCTTCAGGAAAATTTTCAAGATACAAATAATTTGTATGTGATTATTTACTTACAATGTGTAAGAAACGTTAATTATGCGACACTAAACTGTTTAATGCTACCTAAAATTTGTCATAGTTTGATGATTTGTCGTTAATTTATCGAATTAAAGCTTTAGGAAAGATTTCAATGGTCAAATAAATTTTCTGTGATTATTTACTAATTTGGATTCAGAAACTGTGATTAAGTTTTGATCTGTTGATATGTGTTTGAATTTTCAATGTAATGGTGATTGCAGCTTCCAATCACTTGGACTTATAAGACATTTTGTATTGTTTGAATTTCAAGAAATAAATTTTCAATGTGCAAGCTAATTTTCTGTCATGTACTAATTATGCATCAGGAACTGTAATTAGTTTGAGATCTGTTGATATATCATGCTATGTGTTTGAATTTTCAATGCAATTGCGTTTGCAACTTCCAAGCACTTGGAATTATTAGGCCTTTCGTACCGTTTGAATTTCCAGAAATAATTAAGCGCTTAAGTTTAATGGTCGATGTTTCAACTGATTGAAATGTTTGTTAATCTCTCTTTCAGACTTTCTTGTTGGAAGAACCTTCTTCTGTAACTTTGCTTCAGCCTGAAATGAAAACTGACTCAGGGGAAAATAGTTCCAGTAATTGCTTTGATGTGTGTGAATTTGACAAATTCACTTCTGTGGAGGATGATATCACTGTGAATTTTCTCAAAAATTTTAAACCTGATGAAATCCTCACTTTGGGCAATGCTGATCCTCGGTATAAGAAGCTTAGGGATGAGATAATTGAGTATGTTTTGCAAGATATCAAACGCGATGCACTGCCAGAGGAGGGAATTCAGACGCAATCGCAACCTCAAGTGCTTCCGCGGAAGAAGAAACCATTTCTGTTTCTCTGTGTCATTTGGTTCATTGCAGTCTTAGCTATGCTTTTCTTCCCTCCTGATGGTGATTGTAGACTAGTGCCAACATGAGCCATTTCACTAAGGTTGATTTTCTATTCATTGATGTGCAAGTGATGCAATATCTGTTAGACTTGAGGTGATTTGGTTTGTTCTCAATTTGTATTAGTCTTTTGATGGAAGGTTTTATAATTGTAGTCGTATACTTGGATGATGTGGCTGATTAATGCTGTTATAGGTGTTGAAAATGTATATTCGAAAACCAATAGTTTTCTTTGGTTATGTTCTTATGATTCAATTGTGCTCATAGTTCGTGTACTCATGACATTTTTCTTTGGGTCTATACCTCATTTGATTGATGGAATGTTGTGTAGGCATAGTTTCTTAATTACCTCAGCAAGCCAGTTCTTATCAAGTGAAGCCATAAATGTTGGTTCTATTTGAACACATCAACAACTTTTGAAATACAACGTGCTTTGTATGGGTACCAAATGCAAAGTATTAGAATTAGACTTAGAATTATATTTTTGAGAGTGTTCTTGAGCTCCATGGCTCAGAATCTTTGTATTTCACATTATGTTTGAGTAACACTGTGAGTAGCCTATATATAAATAGTTTAGGATCTAACTACTTTGCTGAGCTGGTTAACTGACTCTGCCACATCAGCAACGAGTCTAACTGACTTTGCCATGTCAGCACTACTCTAACAGATTAAGGTAACTCAGTAATACAGTGCTAGCTAGACTAACTGAGGTAATTGCTATGTATACAATGATATATAGGATGTATAGGCCTGAAACACATGATTTACCCAGCTCTTTAAATGATCATTTTAAATTCCTACCTAGATAACTAGATTTTGACACTAGAGGTGTTCTTCAATTAAGGGACAGCCTTACTCAATCTAAATAAGATATACACACACATACCAAAACATTTTTAATAATTTGTTATATAATCATGGAGATCTTTTAGCCTGGATTTGTTTCCAAATGTGGGAGCAAAAAAAGAAAAAAGTAGGCAAGACAGATGCAATCAAGAAGCTGATTATTTTTTATAAAAATAGTTTGTGGTAGTGATCAATTGTGAGTTGTGATGCTGATCATCTATTCATTTTTTTTTTCAGAGTAAGAATAAGGGGTCAGGACATGGGTTAAATTAGTGTCTTCTTATACTTTCTAAAATCTTGCTGCTGCATTATCCTGCTTCATCTAATGCCAGAGACTGTTTACCTAACACATTACAAGAGAGAATGGCAAAGAATGCTGATAGAAGAGTGACACTGATTAAATTTTAAAGGTTTTATCCTCTTAAGAGTAAGTAATAATAATGACTGAACCATTTCAAAATCAAAAGGAAATAATAATAAGATTTACTGAAACCATCAGTTGGAAAAGGACATTTTATTTTTTCACTTGTGCTGCCTGTTGGTAAAACTTGTAACTTCAGGGAGTTAAACAAGGTCTGCCACTAGTACATGAATGTACTTTTTAATTCAAATGCATGTGGAAGTAGCACGTTCAGAACTAGCTTTACTTAAAGCAAAATATAATGTCTCAGCAAAATTTATTTTAGGACACTACCATGTTATGTTTGGGTTTTAGAACTGGGGGACATAAGTAGGGTGTCTATCTATCTACTTTAACTGATTGTTTCTGCTCCTTTGCTTAAACTCCGGAAGACGAATGGCTGTTACTTACTTTGACTCCCCAACACCACATTTTAGTTGGTACAGGATACACATTGTATGTTTACATGTCGCTGATTTGACTCATAATGACCAAATCTAGATTTTTATTTTTGTGACTATTCCAAAATTTAGTCAGAATATAAGTAAAGTTTGAACAATTTAGTTGATATGTGATACACATATTATGTTTACATGCATCTGATCTGACTCATAATGACCGAGTCTAGATTTTTATTTTCGTATTATTCTAAAATTTAGTCAAAATATAAGTAAAGTTTGAACAAATATTATTTCAACTAAGTATCTAACTCTGAGTACCAATAAAATGATTCAACATCAGATATCTTGCACCCAACCAATTGATTCATGAACAGTTGATGTGATTTTACAATTTGGACCACTTAAGACAAGCATGCAAGTTTGAATATGATCAAATTAAGTTACATAATTATGTTTTGCAAAACCATACATTTTGTCTCATGGTTGGTTCAATGGATGTACTCAAAATATGCTAACAGAATTTTCAATGAAAACAAAATTTTCATTCATGCATAGTCTGAAGAAAGTTCCTTGCTTTAGCTCCCTTTATGTGCCTATGTGCATCTTGAGAGTAGAGGATATGTGAGTTGTGAAGTATCATCATTATATGCAGTAGCAGTATAACTGCACAATTAAACAGTGAGGTAATTCATTCAGAACCATTTGACTGGACAAAGATTTACGTGCAGCAAGATCTTATTCATTTAATGCTCTTTTATTTTTGGTATTCAGTGTATGTTGTGTCACTTCCCAAAGAGGCAAACTCTGCGCAATGTCTCTGTTTGCAACACACGGTTTCTTGATATGGAAATCAGAAGTTGAAATATTTGCTATATAAAAATAAATTAGGTGAGTTAGATCCAACGAATTCACCATAATAAAAAAAATAGAAATTTCTAACTGAGTTAATGTGTTAAGTTATACTACTAATTAAAGTTTTACCTCCATGCCAAATTAGTTTTTGGGTTGAGTTATAGACTTAAGTTCAAATTAATGATGAGTATCATAAAAAATTAATTTTGAATGGAAACAAACATAGGCCATGCTTGGTTCAAAGTAGTGACTTGGAATTTTGCAGCACTAACCTTGCTTAGCAAAAAAGTGTAAAAAGGAGCTATGTTATGAAATTAGAAGAAAAAAGCAAGAAGGGACACAATTTTGTGCTTCTACTACATGGTTTTCATCTTAATTATTAGACATAATTGAGGTTATGTTTGATAAAATGCTTATTGTATATAGGGAACTAGTATCCAATTCAGGAAATGTGTAGCATAACTACCCACATCCTCAAATGGGTAAAAAAAAGCCCAAAACCCACCAAAGACAAAACAAACAAAGGATGGGATAGACATGAATGACAAGTACTGGAAAGACAACCTACATTGCACATGCATCCCTCTCGTGTTTGTTGTTCCTGTTAATTAACAGTTCATTCATCACCACTGTTAATCATTGCACGGAATGAAAAGAAAATAATTTGTGGGGTCTCATTTTTCACTTTGTTCAATAATGAGTTAAAGGCTATAGCATGCATCAATTAATCCAAATGAGGTGATGGAATTGCCCATCCATAAAGAAACCATTGCACCGAAACTCTAAATATGTCAGAATTTGTCAAATTTGGTCTACTTGGTATTTATTTTATATTTTAACCGGGATCGGTGACGAAGTTATTTTGTTCGGGATGTCAAGAAATTATCAAAATTATGAACTTGAACTGATGTGGTGATTCATTTGCTTGAATGCAGCGTAGAGGATTTCGGTTCAAGTCTTCACAATAATGGTTTTTTGAACGAAATATTAAAAATGCAGGAGGATCTAACACACACCTTATAGTACATGAGAGATCGTCAATCAATTGCGACAACCATAAATCAATCGAAAATCTATGCCTAATATAGTACTTATGGAAAACAACCTAGAGGTGAGTGACTCTCATGATGGCGGAGCCAGTATTATTGTAAAATTTGAGCAAAAAAAATTTACAACACATTAATAGAGTTTACATAAGAAATTGCAAGCAAATAATCCAAAAAAATCTAAAGAAATTGTCCAATTCATAGGACTTTATAAAATAAATTTAGAGGAATTTCCATAAGAAATTGCAAAAACCCAGATTCACCGGGCAATGGTGTCTCCTATGATTCTTTAAAGAGATTTGTCACTGTCGGGGTATCCTCTCCATATTTGTAGAAATTAATCTTAGATGAAATTGCAATAAAAGATAAAACTCTCTTTTAAAAATTTAACATCCTTGGATTCTCAGGACTATATTCGAACTTAAACTTAGGTTAAAAAATACATCTCTTGTCATCGCATTCAATTGTTGTTGTCTCACTTGGGATTTGCTATCGATTGGCATTGTATTGCTTTTGATTATTTTTATGGTGCAAAACTTAAACGACTTGGATCATGAGGGTTACCAGCTTTTTTTAATTTTGATCTTGCCACAAATTTGATGGATTATGTTCTCCATCTTATATAAGCATCTTTAATGTTTCTTCCATTTATGCTCTCCGTATTCTTATAAAAATATCAAGGACCTGGTATTAAATTTTAAAAAGTGTAATAGTAGGTAAATGAGTCAAGCATGGACCTTATCACTTTTACTTGTTACTTCTTCTTTTTTATTTAAAGGTTATGTTAACTGACGTCTTCAGCCTAGATATTGATTTTTATTTTTTTTACAATCTTAGGGATACCGGTTAAGGAAAAAAAATAATGTTATAAAGGACACTTTTTGAATTTTGAGAAATTTACTATACATTTTCCAATAAAATATCTATTAATATAATACAATGGTTAGCATTTTTCTATACTAAAAATGGCACTTATTAACTCAAATTATAAAATATATCGAACTATATGAACTCAAATGCGCATAAAATATATCGAACTATATAAAATATATCTGTTTGGGAGGAGGAGGTTTTAAATAGTTTGGTAATTGATCTTCAAGGTTTTGAGTGGTCCCAAGGGGAGGATGTGTGGGAGTGGAATTTGGAGAAAGATGCTTACTTTACGGTCCGGTTCATGTATAAGAAGTTGGAGGAGACTTCAAATGAGGAAGAGGGAAGGGACGGGGACGAGGACGAGAGAAAAGTGTTTAGTCAAATTTGGAAGAGTGGAGCTCCATCTAGAGTGGTGGCTTTTTCGTGGAAAGGGTTGCTAAATCGTATTCCAACTAGAGACAATTTGGCTTGGAGAAATGTCTTGCCGGCAAATGTTAACTCAAGTTGCATGTATTGTAATGAGAGTGCCGAGTCTACCAATCACCTCTTTTTACATTGTAATGTGACTTGGAAGATTTGGTTGGCTATTTATCATTGGCTAGAGGTAAACCTTATAACACCGGCTAACCTATTTGCTCATTGGAGATGTTGGGAGGGCCTTCTATCAAATAGGAAGGAAACTAGACGGGGGATGCGCATTATATGGCATATGACGATATGGGTAATTTGGAAATTTAGAAATAATAAAATTTTAAATAATGGTGGATTGGAGGTTGAAGATGTTGTTGATGAGATTAAGTTGTTGTCTTGGAAGTGGGCGTTGGCTAGGTTGAGGATCCATCCGTGCTTGTACTCTGAATGGAGATGGAATCCTAAGTGGTGTTTGAGTCATTTGCGCGGCTGAGTTTTTGATCCTGGGGGAGGTCTGCAGCGGTTCCTGCTGCTGTTATGTCTTGGTAAGCCGGTTTTTTGTTCCTGCAGTGTGCTGCAGTTTTCGGTTGTGGAAGATTCGCTGTTTTAGGTGTTTTGGAGGCGCACTGTTATGTTTTGTGTTGCTTTTATTTTGCTGTTTTGTGTTTCGGCCATCCTGTTTAGAAGCTTTTAGGGTTTTTTATTTATTTAGTAAGGTGTGTGGCGTGCTGCCCGTTATTATGGCACTCGTTTGTATCTCTTTTTCCTCCTTTGCGGGTTAAGTGCTCCTTGCGCTAACTTTGCCTAATAAACTTACATCAACTAGTTAATAGCATACGTAATGTGTAAAATATTGTCAAAGTCATTACTAGAATATACGTTGAATTAGAGATAACCTGTTGATTTGAACTGAATGAACACTAGAACGAGATAGAATGCAAAACAACGCCGCATGATGACAACAGACAAACTAAACGTCGCGTTAAGACAACAAGACTAACTAATTTATATATTTTGAGTTTGTTTTGTCATGATAGTTATGTATTTTGTACGCATCCGGAATAATTTTTTGAAAAATGCTAACTAATGTTTCTATGACACTGTTTAAGAAATTACTAAATGTAGTTTTGTATAAAAAATTGTGTATTTCTTACTTTGTCATGCGTTAGCCTTATACTTTCAAGACAAAATTGTATTTATTAATTGATCATTAGACAAAATTTTGTAGTATATCTTTATTTTTTAGTCAAAATATATAGACTAACATTTTCTAGTACCCATTGAACAAAATTTCTGAATCTGCCAATGTCCGTAACTTTCACTTTCTCGATGCCCTTTTTGTAGCATCATTCAAATAGTTTCATCTTTCTTGCACCCAAACAAAGATAAACGAAAACATTGACATGTCTTGATTGAAATAATAACAAAATGTTATAAAAGAAATAATAAAATGTACAACAACGTGATTCATGATTCCTTCAAAGAAACAATATTCTTTATGATAAAAAATTTGTTCTGCAAAAAGAAAATCTTTGTGATAAAACTTTAAAAAAAAAATATTGGAATGTTTGTTTATATATAGATCTTTAAACTCCTTTGTTATACCGGCTCCTTGCATTGTATAAACCTCCTCAAAGGTACGGCTATGAGATACCATGTTTATGTTGTCTTGATCTAAGATGTGAAAAATCTGATTAGGCTAGGTAATATAACAATTTGCCACACTCTTTGATGGAGTAATCAATGTACAGATTTTATAGCCAAGTTTGGAGCAAGTTCAAACACTTAGCTGCTCTACTACGACTCTCCTTCAGATGATCTCATGTACCTCCTCAGGATAGATTCGGTTGGAACTCTCTCTATTCTAGATAGTAGTTCCTTCTCTTTTTTTTGATTTTGTTGTTTTTTTCCCTTGTAACCAAAAAATATATATAGATATTTATAAGGAAGGTTGTGTAGGTATGAACAAATCAATATGATGTGAGTGAAGGTTAACTCACTTGTAATATCGTGAGTCCAACTTTCATTATCAACGTGAGATAATATTTGTGTGGTTGGTCGGATGTTAGATAATTTTATTTGTGGACACCATTTAGATTATGTTGGCAAAAGTACATACATGGTATTGTTTATATTTTCAAACAGAAAAATGTGTGTAAAAATAATACATATAAAAAAATAATTTGCTTGGCAAATTTCATAAATCAAACATTCTTTCAAAAAAAAAATCATAGATCAAACATAAACTTTTGAAATATTTAAATTTGGTAGCAAAAACCTAGGTGCCAATGATTTTGCTCTTTTTCTTTAATTCTTAATTTGTAAAAACAGCTTAGTAAACTAACACGGGAACGTAACAACAAAACACTAACACGGGATAAAGATATATAGGTGGAAAAAGGATATGTTGAAAATCACAATAAACTTCAAAATAAAAATTATATTAGATTTTAGTTCAAGGACATTTTTGTCTTTTAAAAAATAAACACATTTCTTTCTCTTCTATATCTCATATCTTTCTTTTAAATTCAAATAATACATCAAATCTACTACTCTTTCCCACTTATTTTTCTTTCCACAACTTCTCTTTCAAACTAAATACTCATTTGAATTGGTCCAGTTGCTTGATTTACACACACTCAATTTTTTTTAAATTAGTAAGTTAACTAGTGACAACTTTCTTTATTTTTACAATAGTTAACTATTGACAACTAAAAATTATAAAATACACACTAAACATAAAAACTAATTAATGTATTTTAACATATCTCATACATACAAATCAAAAGACATTAAATTTGAAACCAATATTTTGATGTCAAAAATTCATTTGTCCACTTATATATTTAATTAATTTATGTTTTGTAGTTAAGAAAAGAAAGGAAAAGGACAGGTTGGGTGGTGTTGTGATTCCTTTATATAAAGCCATGTCCACCATTTCTCTCTCCCTTCAACTCAACCTCCAAGTTAGTGAAGGGACACCTCACCCACCCACTCATCCCTTCTCCTCTTCTCTTCTCTTCTCTCTACCCCGTTCCGTTCTCATCTTCATCAACACCATTTCTTTTTCATTCTCAATTATCACCACCTTCATTTCATTTTCTCTTCTATTATTATCACCTAGCTATATATATATATATATATATATATATTACTACTCACACCCCTCTCCCAAAAACTTTACTCACTTCAACAATTTCTCTTTCTAGAATTCCCTTCTTTCATTCGAATCCATAACTCACTCAAACCGTATCCATCTGAATCCAACAATTTTTTCATTCTCTTTTCTCTTCCACAAATAGAAACTACAAAATTATTCAAACTTTCCAACACCTTTTTCCATAAATTCACCTCCCAAACCCACACCATATATCTTTTTTTCTCTCTTTTGTCGTGTAAAATTTCAGATTTGCCTTTGGAACATGTCATCACCTATGATCTCAAACCCAACATCAACAACTGATCGATCACACAGAATAAGGAAAAAGAAGAAAGCCCAATCCAAAACCCAACAAGCCCAAGAGCAACAACAGAGAGAAAATAGCCGCGCCAAATGGAGATCACAAGCCCAACAACAAATCTACTCTTCTAAACTCCACCAGGCTCTGGCGAGAGTCAACATCGGCGGCACTACTGGAGGGCCTCGTCGAGGCAAGGCCGTCCGTGAAGCCGCCGACAGAGCTCTTGCCGTAGCTGCAAAAGGAAGAACAAGATGGAGTAGAGCCATACTAAAAAACAAGCTTAGACTCAAATTCAGAAAACAAAAGAGACATCAACAAAACCGGGCTGTTGGACCGGCCCGGTCTAAAAAAGCCCGGTTCGGTGTTTTACGTCTTAAGGGAAAGACTCTACCAGCGGTTCAGAGAAAAGTTAAAATTCTAGGCCGGTTAGTTCCCGGTTGTAGAAAAGAACCGTTACCGGTTATTCTTGAAGAAGTTATTGATTATATACCAGCTCTAGAGATGCAAGTTCGTGCCATGTCAGCCCTAGCTGATTTACTCTACGGTGCTTCCTCTTCTTCCGCCACCGTTTCCGGCGGTGGCTCCGGCATCCCGCCGGCGAGTTAATAGTCATAATAACATTTACTTTTGGCTATATATGTGGCAGCTGTTATTTTTTTTATTACTTGTTAATTTTTGTTATTATTAATATTTGCATCGGTTGATCTATCAACTCTTCTTGCAAGTAAAGTTTTTTGTTAATTGTTAATATATCTACTTAGTTATATTATATCTTCTATTTTCCTTTTTGTTAACTGTATTTCAATTTCAAGCATTTCAATTTAATCTAACCGGTATGAAAGTTGAATGGCTGATATAGATATATATCGACACTATTAATATAATAAAGTATGCATTGAAATATATAAGCAAAAATCAGTAATATTTTTAATTGAATATTAATTAAAAAAAGTTCAACTATTTTTTTACCAATAAAAAGTTCAATTATACTCTCTAATTAATATTAATTGAATCACACTCCAGTCAATAGTTTTTTTCCGTTGAGAAAACTTATCAAATATTGATGTATACACTATTATTAATTTAAATTTATATGACAATAATAGTGTACAAATCATAATTTAGTAGATATATATATATATATATATATATATATATATATATAATATTTTTACTAAAATATGTGTGTGTGAAATGGTAGAATAATTCACACATTGTAAGATGAAGCATGTGGTATATCATTATTTGGTCTTTTTTTGGTCGAGGTTGGGGTATATTGTTTTTATCAACTGAGGTAAGCTTACGATGATATACTATTTGAATTTAGTATAAGTGGTTGGTGCGTAAAATATGTCGTAAATTATATATAGGAATACCATACAATGTATTTAATGTGATGAAGAAGGGTGTATCTTAGAGCCAAGAAGCTTGCAAATGAACCTTCTATTTTTTAGGGTAATAAATGTGTGTGATTTAAAGGAAAAAAGAAAATCATAGTTACAAGTTGGATCATAGTTGTTAAAATGGGCAGCTATAGCTAGGTTGTGTATGCAGGTGTATAATATCATGACCATCAGATTTTGAACTTCAACTACCCTGAATCAATATTTGTTTGTGTATAGTTCTGAAAGAGAAACCCAAATGTGTCACGGTAACTTTATTTCTTAATTGGTGTGGTCTTATGATACTCAATTCAATTCCCATCAAAGAGTTTTGAAGTATAGACACATCATAACACGTGATATGTCTTGGTACTGAATTTAGTCTTTAGATCTTAATCTCAGTCAGTTCAGCAGAGAGCAGTACAGACCTAGTTACCCTGTCATGGTACTGTGTGAGTGAAGTTACAAGTTTTGCAAATACATATATGGTAAATTACACAAATTTTACCGTGGTCTATTTTAATAGATGGTATAAATTTCGCTCCCTATGCAATTTTTATTGTGATTTTACAATATATCGCATTTGTGGTCTAATGTGATTGTGGACACAACAACGACGGTAACAACATCACGAACTTAGATGCCCGTCTACAATTTAAAACTCGACTTGGACTTACATTTGTTTTACTAAACTGACATCGATCAAGTTACTGTAAATTCTCCTTTGAAAAAAAAAATTACCGTAGATTGTCTCACTTCCGCACATTGAAACAAGGATGGCCATAAACTTCAATTTTCAGTGAAGTGAATTTTAAATACCGATCCTATGTGGTTAATTATAGAACATGGTAAATTGGTACAAGGTAACTCCAATCCACGTTCTTTCTCTATAAAGCCTCGCCGAAAGTGCCAAAAACAAAAAACATGCTTATTCGACACAATACAATGGACCCATGTGGCATGTTACCCCCACCTTGTACAACACTGATGATAATTGACATCACCCCCTTCCTCTTCTTTTATAAAATAACCCCACTTACTTTTACGTCTTCCTCATCCTTATGCAACAGACTGAACCCAAAACAATACATAAAATATACTGTCTCTGTTTGTTTTTTATTAATTAATTATACGTATAATCACATACTAGATGTATTGAAAAATATGTGTTAAGAGTCACTTGTATAGAATCACATTTAACCTAAATTTTAATATGATATCAGATTCTATACAAGTTTGGTTAGGCCACAAAATTTACTGAGTCACTGAAATCACAAAGTAGAAGTTTATTCATAAACATAAGGAGTGTGTTAAAAGTTCTATGTTAAGATGAGATAAGGATTGAAGTATGTTGATAAGTGGTGATAATCTTTATCTTACTAGCCAATTGGTATGTATTGATTTAAGTTCAACCCAAATTCTAAGATTGTTTTCATGGTTTTTAAAGATCTGTTGGGCTTTCAATTATCATATCATCAACATCGGACTACCTAGATGACATTCTAGAAGTCCATTCCTAGGCGCGGTAAATGTGTCTTAAGAGTCTTACATTGAATGAGACAGTTAAAATATGAAAATATGTTAATAAGTGGAGTAGTTGTCACCTTACAAATTAGTTGCATGGATTGAATAGGTCCAATCTAAATTCTAAGTTGGTACCAGAGTTTATCCAAGATGTGTTAGATCATTTATTATATCAGTTCATCACGCGAGGTGTAATGTGAGTCCTCTATTAGATATGATAAGATTTGAACATATTTTGTAAGTAGGGCGGTCTTCATCTTATTACTTGATCTTGTAAGGGACTGATTTAGGTCCAACTCAAATTTTGAGGTATTAAATTGTAAGCATGATCCTTCTTAGGTAAATGCTAACAAATGTCTTTAGGGCAATTGTTAAGAAGTTTAAATCGGTAACTTTATCTTGAAAATTGTGCATTCAACACATTAAAACAACAAAAAATATTTTTTTTCTACTTAAATTTCGTCAATCATTTCTAATTTTAAATCCTTAACAAGTGTCCTAGCGTAACCTTTTTTCTTAAAAGAAGGGGCATTAAAAAAATTGGAGATAGTTGAAAAATGAATTTGAGGGTATAAGAGCATTGAATGATTGATCTTAATGGTTCACATGCCCTTCCACATGGGGCAATTGTGGTCTGATAAAGGTTGACACATATCTTTGCTGTCTTCAAGCTGAGACAAGAACTACCTCTCCCTTTCGGTGGCAGAGGGCCAGTTATGTTAAGACACACGAGTGTCTTAGTTTCATCACTATCAATTTACTCAATACCTGTGCCTCTTCTCTTCACCCATAATATTAGAATCAGAAAGATTTAATGGTTTGAAAAAAGAAAAGGGTTTGTGTAAATTTACCATCAGAGACAATTAATGGTTGAATTAAAGGACCACATAAAAAGCTTGTACATTTGTTGGTAAGTGCCTTTAAAGTTTGTCACATGATGATGCTACCTTTCATTTATTTCAAAATTTTCAGTAACTGGTGACAACAATTCAGTAGCTCCCATGTGGTTATTGATTCTTGCTTTTACATTATTATTATTAAGGGTGTCACAATTCAGGATTCTATCAATCGTTAAAAAGGACACAAAAGAAGCATGGTTTGAAGGAAAAAGTCATAAATATAATCCATAAAATAATACTTGACACTTTTAATTGAGTTTTTTGAATTGAGACTGTGTGAACCAGTTACAATTATTTGTTACTTTATATTTATGACCAATGAATATACATCAATGATTTAACAAAGATATGATTTAGTAAAACCATATTTTTTCTTTTCATTCATTGATATTTTTTTAAAATTTATTTGCATGATCAAATATGATTTAGTAAAAGTTATTGTGGAAGATAAATACTTGTACTCTCCAATTTAGTGACTAAAGAAAATGTAGAATGGAAGAAAAAAGAAAAAAGAGGTATAATTAGTACGTCTTTACATTATATGAAATCCGTTAATTTAGTCTATTAAATATATAATATTACAGGACTAAATAAATTTCCAAACTTTTTATACTTTAATAAATAGTTGTTATATTTAAATACTTTATAGATTAAATTACAGATGGAATGATGTTTTAGAAAGAAAAAAAAATTGATGATCCATTCATGTAATTTTTTTTTTTGAGGGAGATTCTATTCATGTAAATGAAATGCATGGGTTTAATTTCGTTGAATATGTCCACATCCAACACCACATAAATGAAAGAGCAAAGGTGACATTGGCCTTTAATTTGTCAATGTGATTTTTTTTCTTAATGAAAACTCCTAACATAAGAATAAACAAGTTGGTGGAACTAATTTCTTTCATGTGCATGATTTACAGAAGAAACAAGTTGATGAAATAGAATAATAATAAAAAATTAACAGTTTTATTCCCTGTGTGTTTGCTCCTATCTTTCGTTAATTCCAGAAAGAAAAATATGCATGCGTTTGCTTCTAATTCCAGAAAAGTTTATTCTGACAAAGATATATTCTAGGGTAATATATTTACCCATGAAATGGACCAATAGTTAGTTTCTTAAAATTCTCTAACTAAGGAATTCTATGGGTATATATTATCCTTTTTAAGCTATTGAGATCAAGAGGTTCTATGTGATAAAGCTGTAAGGAAAAGGACAAGGGACTTTGTCATGTTGTAAGTAATGGAACTTATGAAAAGCAATTTAGATTCCAATTTGTCGCAGGCCACCAAAAATATTTGTTTGAGACGAAAGGAACCTCATTAAGCAATATTATATAAAATTTCAGCAATTTTTCTTTCGCCAAACTTGTTAATAATTGAACAAAAATGTTTTAACCGAGTGCTGAAATTTTAAATAAATTTTAATCATATCTGCCTTTAGAAATAACGAGTTTAATTGATATGAATTGTCGGGGTAAATTTTTTTTAATATCTGTTTGTTTATTTATTGCTTAAATTTTTTGAGTAAATATCATTTTATTATTTTATTTTATGGACTAATATTGTGAAATGACACAATGGTTAAATCAAATATGTTTATCGCTAGAATTTTATAGACACCCTTTTTTTTTTTCACGCACACGCTACACACCGGTCTATGTTGCAACTTTATTTAGAGCAAATTATACTCCCCTCCCTTCAATGCTTGAATTACACACCTCTCCCCTTTTATGTTAAAATATACATTTTCCTCCCTTAAAAAGAAAAATTTATACTCCCCTCTCATATAAGATGTTTGAATTACAACTCCCTCCCTTAATAATTAAATATGCACTACACTTTAATCTATTTTAGCTTAAATAAATATTTTTATGAAATAAACTAATTTTGAACCACCATTTAAAAAAAATCATTTCTTTATAATTTAAAAATATTAATGATAATTAAATTTAAATATTTTACTATTAATTTTATATTTTAGAGTATAAAATTAACTTTTAAATAACCATAATTTATTGTCTTTAGTAACTAATCACATATTTTAATTTAATTTTGGGTTGTTTAATAATTTATATTAGGGTTTAAAATTATATGTTAATGAAATAGTCAATAAAAAATAGCGAAAAAATATGTATTTAAATTTTGATTATATTAAAATAGACCCGCAATGCTTCTTTTTTTCTTCCAAAGTATGTTAGATTATTAATTTTTTGTTAGATTATTAAAAATAAAAAAAAAGTGAGGGATTAAAGTGTAGATTTTAACATAAAAGGGGAGAGGAATGTAATTCAAGCTTCTCTTAGGGGAGGGGAGAGAAATATTTTCTAATATATCTTGAATAAGATGGGAGGGGAGTGTATATTTTAACATAAGAGGAGGTGAGGAGTGTAACTCAAGCATCTTTGAGGGGAGGGGAGGGTAATTTACTCTTTTATTTACTAATTCAAAATAAATTAAAATTAAAACAAAACAAAAAATCAGATCATATCTGACAAAGACCGCATCTCCTTCATCTTGTCATCTCTTAGTTTCTTCCTTCACTTTGCCTTAGCCGCAAACTCTCTTAAGAACCTTACTCCAACTGTCGCCTTTGACAAAACTCGTCGTCGCAGTCAGAGATGAAGATTAAAGCAAAAGAAAACATGATTTGAAACCTCACCCTTCAACCATCGCTTAAACATTTGAGGTACCTGAGACGACGGAGCATGTGGCATCACCAGTGAGAGGTAGGATGAGCAAACTATATGAAAGGACGAGAGAGGAAGAAAACAAGATGAGATGGAGAGAGACTCTCTCTCTCTCTCTCTCTCTAATTTTGACATTTTTAATTTTATATCGACTCATCTTACCACACATCCAACACAATATCCTCATCTTTGTTATACTTAATCTATTTTCGTGTTGGTTTAGTATAGCCAAACTCAGTCCCTTTCTACCTTGTTGGTCTTACCTCTATTTAATAAAAAAAATCCTTCAACTTGAGTGGTACTTTCGCATCAAATAAAACACCTGAGACACTCTTCCATTTCAACCACTCTAACTTCTCCATTATTTTGTACTATAAACTTGATATATTCAAACTCTGTAACTTGTGATATGATATCTAATTTGTACCCCTAAACTAGAAATGTTTTGCCTTTTGCTAAAGTTACATTTCATATACTCTTTCTTATTTTTGCTCATGTGAAAGTCATGCATTTATAAGGCTTGTCTTCAAGTCTCGAGCCTCCCATTTAATTCCTCACTCGACTCTCCAAGTAGAACAATATTATCTGAAAAAAGCATACATTTTTGTGCTCGCTCTTGGATGTGTTTCATACTTACATCCAAAAATAAAGTGAAAACATAAAGGCTTAATGTTGAACTTTGGTGCAATCCTATTGTTATGTGAAAATCGTCGTTATCCATCTTGTGTACTCACTCTAGTCGAGGCCCCCCTCATACATATCCTTAATATCTCGAATATAAGCAATCCTAACACCTTTCTTCTCTAGGGCTTTCACTCTATCATGAGCCTTCTCTAAATTAATGAAAACCAAGTGTAAGTCTTTTTGTTCCATTTCATGCCTCTCCATCACATGTCATATATAGTAATTGTATTACTTCCATGTCGACCTCCCGGTCATAAAATCTAATTACTTTTCAATAGCTTCAGTCTCTTTTATTAGTCTACGTTCAATCACTCTTTTCATAACTTCATCGTATGATTTATAAGCTTAATTTCCCTATAATTTGCACAACTTTGTATATTCCCCTTGTTCTTAAAGATCAACATCAAAGTGCTTCTTCTCCACTTATTTGGAATTTTCTTTGACCTCACGCATCTTTGTGCTCACTCTTGGATGTGCTCCTCAATAGGTATGTTATCTGCCTCAACCGTCTTTCGATTACTCATCCTTTTTAACGATTTGTTTAACATGTGTTCTTGAATCCGCGCTAATAGTAATTATAATTTCAGTCATCTTATCTAATGTCTAGCCTATTGGCGTATGGTAAGATCTCATAACTTTCATTATACAACTTTTGAAATACCTATTCCATCTATCCTTTACATCTTTTTTTTTTTTACTAAAACTCTACCTTCTTCATTTTTAATACGCTTTATTTGATCCAGATCTTTTATTTTTTTTCACGCCCCTTTTTATTGAAGAAGTTTTTTTTTCCCATCTTTTAGCAAGTATATATATAAAAAAAATGTCTACATGATGTTTAAGGATTGAACAACTCATCAAAAGATTGAGTTCTTGCTTCACTCACTATTTTGATATATGAATCAAATAATAAATTTTTGCGATAATGTTGTATGCGTGATGAGATGGATCATTGGATTGAATAGTGATTGATGTTCACATTTTCTGTTATAAGGTGTGTAATTAAATGGTGATGTCGTGAATTCAATGTCATGTGGTGCTCAACTAATCCTATCTTGTGTTAGGTAATCCATCTTATGCATGACCAATTACCAGATTCCCTACCAAAACCAAAATCTCTTTCAGGAAGCCACATTCGTTCATAAAAAGTGTTACATTTGTAAAAAAAACAGAATGATCTTTAAATGAATGTTAGTTTTTTTTTTATTTTTAATGTAATATTAATTATTTTTTGCTAGTTGTTTGTTTTAATAACTAATATTCATGCTGTCTAAAATTATAAATCATTTTAGCAATTTTAGACAAAATAAAAATTTAATTAGTATTATATGGAAAATAAAATTATGAGTTATGCAAGGTTAATTACATAAAATAACTTATAATCAACCATAACATTGTTGTTTGCTTTTTATAGTCATATATCCAACTTTTCCAATGAAACTACTAAATTCCAGTGACCTTTTCAATGGCATACTTTCTAGCTAGCTCCGAAATCATTGGTATTTTAATAAACTCTCAAAAGTACGGTCCAAAGCAATGGAAATATTTTCCAAATAAATAATATAAGAGAGGTCTGCGCACTTGCATGGAACATGATTTCAAACTAATATATACTAGTGAAATGTAAATTCGTAAAGAAGAAATTATTTTGTAAGAAAAATTAAATATTTCGATTTTTAATACATTTTTTATACATATTTTCATAAAAAATTATCATTTAAAGATCTTAAAGAGTAAATCAGATGCGCTTCTTAATTTTAATTGATTTTTTAAAGTAATCAAAAAGTGCACATCCCTTAGAGTATCTCAAATCTCCGTTACCCATTTTCCCATGCTCTTTGTCGAACAACATGGAACTTTCTACTTTCTACTGTTGGTTACGGTAGGAACCTTTGTCGGTCGTCAGACTATAATAGATATTTTACCGGCAATTCTTTTTCGATTGAAGGTTTAGCATGTGGTTCAAAGCTTGGAGAGAAAAGGAAATTTATGATCTAGTGTGAAATAAGATGTGGATTAATCAATTTTCTCACAATATGGAAATTTATTCTAACGACTTTAAACAATGGTTATTTCTCACAATATGTCATAGTTGTCCCTTATTCAGATAAAGGGTCAAGGGTCAAAAACCCTAAACCTTTCCTATAAATACTAACCGATAAATACTAACCGATGGACTTAATTCATTAGTATGTTCCCTTGTTGACAATGGAACTCCACTTGAAGATCATTTATCATCACAATGATTGTAAAAGAATAACTATTATTTTTCATAAAACTAAGAATAAAGCTATTTAATTTGACGTTTAAAGGAGGAAATTGATTAAATAATTAATAGATGCCTAGATTTTTTTTTTGGTTGAGCTGCCTAGCTAGATTGTTCCTCTCTTTTGTTCATTAGTTAAATGAAAGGAAAGGAAGGACAGTGTTATTGTTAATTCAAGCAATTTTTGTTCATGACAGCCATTCCAACTATTAATTATACCGTAATTAGAAATTGATTAAGATCTTTCAAGACTAAAGTGTGGAACCAAACTTGTAGCACTAACTCTTTCAAAACATAATGATAATTAAATAAGAATATACCACCTCCACTAAGCATCAAATTATTATTATTAGTGTTAAACTTGTACACACAACCGTGGCTCAAAGTGATTGCCTTACTTAAATTCAATTGCTATCGGTTTGTGCTTTATGACTACACAACTATATACAAAAGGTGAGTTATAATAGCTTTAAGAACAAAGATTAAATAAAGAATAGATTGCGTAACCGTTTTGGTTTATTTATTTTATCATGTTTTAAATTTAGGGTGGGTAACGTACGTGGTGGTGAGGATGAGAAATCTTTGTCCCATATAACTGAAACATTAAGGTTTTTGATTGCTTCGATATTGCTGCTCTTGATCATTTCTATTGTGACTTCATTGCCATTGGAAGTTCTACCAGAAACATTCGTAATTCTTTCATCAAAAAGTAGTTAAATAAATAAGCATTCGTAACTCGTTTGGTGGTCTTGGTAACAATAAAACACATTTGTTTCATTATGCTATTCTTGCATGTGGCTTGAAACCAAGACGTTATTTTATGTACTTCATTTTTTTTCTTTCCGTCAGGTAGTCTAGTGCTAGAGCTCACACAATTTTAATTGTGGGGTTTCCGGGGTTCGAATCCCTACTCCTGCATATAAAATACAATATTCCTACCAACTGAGCTAAGTTTATGAGGATGATTTGGTTTACTTATGTTTGGGTTATTTGACAAAAAAGAAATAAGAGTATGTAGTTTTAAGGAATTTTTTTGTCTCAACTTATAGATCCGATTAAACACATGGCTTTTTGGTGGCGAAAGACAAAGATTATTAATGTTTTTGTAGGTGTTTGTAGGTTTTCATGGCTAATGACATCGTTTTTTTGACTCTTTAATTTGTTGGTTAAGTGTATTTTGATTGTTTATATTATGTATTGAACCAGTGTGTTAACTCGTGCCATGCACAGGCGACAAGGCGCTACTATTTTTTTAAAATTTAAATTTTTAAAATTACATCATTTTTTTAAAGTAGTTTATTGGTAAGAATTCATTTAAGGAGAATAAACGAAGTTTCTGGATTGCAGTGAAAATTTTAAGAATTCACCGTCTAATATTAATGGTTACATCTAAAAAAAAGTTCTTCACCAAAAGATCGTCACTTTTAGTTGAGTGCAATTTTAATTGTTTATTATTTTCTAATGTATCCTCTAATTTTAATATATATGTTGCAGTCAATCATTTTATACATGTCAACATATAGTTTTGACTGTTGATGTCTATCTAAAATGAAAAAAATTGAATGTTTTATATTTTAAATAATTTTATCAAGATAAATCGAACATCTTAAATGCTAACATTTATATTTATATATAAGTTAAAATATAAGATCAAAGTAAATTACGTTGAATAATACATTTTGTAAAAATACGACATGTATGTTTTGGAAAAAAAGAAGTGTGTATATCATTCTCAAGATTTTTTTTAGGAGCATGCATAATTTTTTAGGATTATGATCTATGACTAAAACAATTTTTGACCCCGAGTTTGAATAATAATTTAGATTGTTTTATATGAAGTTTGACCGAAAATAAAGTATGATCAAAAGATTGTTTTAGTTAGAAATCACAATTTAATCGCGGACTATCTTAAATGATTTATCTTTATCTTGAGCCCATTTAATCGTTTGATTTTTTTTTTTGATAAGCAAGGAGAAAGGATAGGCATCATCGACATACCAATTAGGTTGGCACCCCGAGAGACCTCCATCCTATGCCGCCAAACTCTAAAAAAATTATTAAAAAAGGGGGAAAAATTACAAAAGGAGGGGGGACTAGACCAAAACCCTCGAATAAAACAGAAAAAAGAACAAAAAATAAAATAAAAATAGAAAAACAACCAAAAAACAGATTATGGGAATATGTAGTTAGTTAGACCGCATCTGTCCCGAAAGAAATCAGTCTTCATCTTATCTGGAAGAGTGTCAAGCCAAACTGTACCAACCATGGAGTGTACCAACCATGGAGTGTACCAAATTATCTAAATTTTCTGCACTCACATTCCAATAGAAGAAATTCATTGATCAGTCGATTGGTGACCACCCCGAGCACGGGTTTTAGGAGGCTGCTTTGCTAAATTGTTGAACTTTAATTTTCTGTTTCTGTTTTCTTGTTAGAACCGGTGTGAAGTCTTCAGTCGCTGCCCTTTCATCATATTGACGGACTCTGTTCCACAAATCTAAACCATGTTGTATGTTCTTGCTAGGATGGATCATTTGCTGTTGCGGAACCGTAATAGCTTGCTCTGTTAACGTGGGCATATTGTCACTAGTTGTGATCGTTGGCTCTATAACCACAGGTGACTTCAAGGTAGCATGTGACTCAGAATGCACGTCATCGTGCTCAACAACAACATCTGTTTGAACCTGCATCGATTCAACAGACACCTCCTGCACCTCATGGTGCGCAACTTGTGATGAATGTGGTGTACTCACGTTGAAGCCTACGGGACTCTCCTCCATCTCAATTATTCAATTATTCATTTGTTTTTCTTTTATTGACACACAAAAAACCAATGAGTGTACCCAAAACAACACCATACACTTTCAATGTAATTACTAATTAATACAAAGGTCATCATCTGTTCTCTCCCCCTGGTCTTATTTTTGTTTCCTTTTGTTTCCTTGAAGCCTCCTTCAGCTGGTAATATCTTAACCGAAAATGAAGGAGAACCTATATATTTTGTTATGAATTATGAGTATAGGGTGGTACATAGGCGTTGAAAAAATCATAGTCACATGTGTTATGTCAAGGCACACTCCAACATAATAACCATCTTTACTACTAATTACCACTTTTCTTTGCCATGTAGGCAAACCAACCCTCCTACTTATTCTTCTCTCTTTATTTTTATAATACTAAATTTGCTTTTGATGTAGTCTGCGCCATGTGAGTACAACAAAAGTTAAGGTAAAGAAAAGGACAAGCATTTGGAAATAAATATATGTAGTTTATTTAAAAGCTTTCTCTAAACCACATGGAGGGGTCATGGCATGTCTATCAAACTCCAAGAAAAATTAATAAAGTGGCAAAAGAGAAAAAGAAAAAAAGTTAGTTTGGATGGTTGCCCCATATGGTCTCCACTATTGGCATATGGGAGAATTGGAAGGTGTAAGTTTTCAACCACAGTCCCTTAATATTGCACATTTGGATCGTCTTCTTCCTTGCCGACAAATTCAATAGATTTTGGAAGAAATACTGTGGGTTTTTTATATGCCAAAAGTATCTAATAACTAATACTGTGGAGTAAAGGATAGATATATAAAAGATGATATTCGTATACATAATGTCTTAAAATTTTAGATAAAAATGTTGTATTAAAGTCTTAATGGTCTTAGAAATCTCTTAGCTTAATATCACTCTCGACGCTTCCCTAACAAATGGTATAAAAACTTTGGTTATGCTTGGCGAGGTGAAATATAAAGATCTTTGTGTGGATCAAGCTACTGATGTGAGTAATTCATACTTGAGGGAGAGATTGGTGGATTTTAAGTGTGAGTGGTTAAAACTCACATTGATTAGAAATGGATGAAATGTTTTGATATATAAGGAACAAAAAATGTATATAGCTGATGCCTTCGGATTTTGGATAAAAATGTAGTGTCACTGTCTCTTAGTGGTCTTGAACATTTAGTATATTGCTGCTTCCGATGTTTTTCGGACTTCATAGTAAAATGTATAAAAAAAAAAGATTAATATTACTTTTATTAAATTATTTTTATCAAGTGTTAATTATTTACTATTACTATAAATGTAACATAGGAGATAATTGATCTTGAATTGATGCAAGTTAAAATAATTTGAGAGTGTGGTGAAAAATAATGACTAGCGTTATACAAAAAAATAAAGGGGGTATAATATAGAGTGCATACACAGAAAGTAATTTAGTACTTTGTCCTTTTCATATAATAACTTGATCCTTTTTATTGATCTAGTCAAATACAAGTAGTCATTTACATTTAAATTGGGAACATTATCAATACATGTACTGTAACAATAGATTGGGCTCCGGGCCAACTAAATTTTGATTAATAGGCATGAAAAAATGTTAGAATCTTGCTCTTCACCCAGCAAAATACACTCCCGTCCAGCTGAACTGACTAAAATGTCCTTGTGCAAGTTAAGTCACGCTGCGTGACTTAACTTGCGCAGGTTACATCTGCTGCACAGACACTGCGCAAGTTAACTCACACACGTGTTAAATCTGTGCGTGAGTTAACTTGCGCAGTGTCTGGCTTAAGTCACGCAGTGCATGTTAATTAACGAACAGTTTTACACGTGCCTTAGTTAACATGCGCAGGGGTAAAATCGTCTTGCCTGCAGGGCGGGAGTGTATTGTGCAGGGGGAGAGCAGAATTCAAAATGATATATATATATATGGTGTTTTACTGAAAAATACCAATAATTTACCAATATAATTCTTAGAAATGGTGGTTGGGCCCGCCTAACACAACCCCACAAAACCGGCTCGTGAGGTGAAGATTGCCCTCACGACCAGCATTATTAGGCTTGGTTCGTGTACATAAATGGTGAGTGACCCGATAGCGGAAACCTGATAGCAGGTGGCTCAATGGATCTTGGAGAGGCTCTGATACTATGTTGAAATTTTGGGCATAACTCATCATCACAAAACCTAATGAAATTGGGGGCCTAACTCATCCTTAAAAACCGGTTCATAAGGTGAGGATTGCCTCCTCTATATGAACTCCTATCAAGAGTCTTATCTATTCGATGTGGGACATGAGTTTTTCTCAATACACCCCTGTCACGCCCAACACTCTTTGGGCTTTGGTGCGTGAATCGATTGTCAGGCCCAACAGCACTATTTGGGCTTGGCGCGTGAATCGGTAGGTGGCCCTTGAATTTGACAGACTCTGATACCATAATGAAATTGGGGGCCTAACTCAATTATCTCTAACTAATATACAATATATTAATAATTTATACAATGAATATTTTATATTCTAATAATAATCCCATCGACAGTTAACTGCCGATGGATTTTTAACCGAATGTAGTTAACTGTCGAAGGACATTTTTATCTTTTACTTGTGTTTTTCAGACATACACCTTGTGTATACAACATTTTTCATAGGCCTGTCTAATTAAATTTCAAGGCCTAATTTTTTCTTTAATTTCAAGGCTTAAGTGTGACCCATAGACTCGTAGGTTCAATTTTATGCATGAGTTTGACATTAATATTATTATGTCATTATGTTATTATTAATATTATTATATTTTGATATTTTTAGCTGAATAGGTTTTTAAAAAAGTCTTTATCTTATACTTGGTTTGATAATTTGGATTATAAGTTAATTTAGTTTGTAATGTGGTTTGTGTTTAGTTATGTTGCTTTCATAATTTGGTTTGATAATTTGGATTGCAAGTTAATTTAGAACATTGATATTTTGGCTATTTGTTGTTATGCAATGTTATTTGATATGATAATTGTCATGTTATATAAACTGTCATTGATATTTAAAGGAGCATACACATCATTCTATCAAAGGAAATGCTAAAGTGAACATATTGTTATATAATGTGTTACAACATTGTCCTCGGAGTTGGAAGAAACTTTTTTTATTCATTGCAGGGATGGAGATGAAGCGAGGATATTGAAACCCGTGAAAAACGGGAATGTGATTCAATTTCACATTCTCATTTCACATAGATATGATAACAAGTAAGTATATAAGGATGTGGATGAAGAAGGTAAAACTCGTCGTGTCCTGTCCTATCTCATTGGCATACCTAGACAATTATGTTCTTCACAATGCCAATTATGTGTCTAGTGGAATTTCCCAAATCAAATTTTTCACGCTGATATTTATTGTACATGTTGAAAGATAGCTGTGATCGATTTTAGGCTTTGATGTGCCACTTTGTCAGTACACCTAATTAATTAACTAATTATCCTTGTACTTAGTTTCCTCTAAAGGCACTCCTGAAATGAGATTTACGCTTGGAGTTGAAACAAAAGTGACACCAATAATTACTCCAATTATATATAATGAACATGTATATTTCATTTTCGAACTATAGGAATTTTGGCCAAAGGGGCATTATTGACTTGGGTAAAAATTTGTCGAGTGATGAGATTTGTATAACCATTTTATGTTGTGATGATTTTCTTAGTCTTAATTTAGAAACAATAGAGAGAGAGAGAGAGAGAGAGAGAGAGAAGAGAAGAGAGAGAGAGAGAGAGAGTACAAATACCATTTGTCAAATAAAATATACATGAATTATTGATTTGAACATGAAATTAACAACAATAACACACAGACATCTTGTATTTTCCTACGTTTACATCATCAACTATTTCCTTCTATCACATCAAACTATACCATATCTATGACATGACATTTTTATTATTTTTATTTTAAGGTGTATACATCTTTAAAGGGGTGTACACAACATTTTCCTTAAAGTATAAACACAATATCTACGTTAAGAACTATATATCCAATTTTTACATGATGCCCCTTTAGTCATAAATCGTTAATTGGAGCCATTGTTAGGGTCACTATTTACTCCATTCACAAATCTACAACACAAGTGGGAGTCAATAATAGTTAATGATTTTCATTCATATTGTTAATCCACATCACAGTAACCATATCTATATACACCTCTTCAACTATACCTACTTCCAAGTACACTATAAGAAAACCACATGCCTCAAAGAAGTAAAGAAAAAGAAAAGAAAAAAACATGGCAATTGATTTGTGTTCCAAATAGACACAATGCTTCCACTACATGGCACAAATGCAATACCTTGAGGCTTGAGTCACTCTATATAGTATGTGACAAATATAATTATTAATTAATCTCTTTCAGTCATTTTTATATAAAAGTTCAATTTCTCCTCATAAATCAACGAACTTATCTTATTTTTCTTCACCCGATTCAGAAACCCTCTATTATTAAATCGGAAATGCTAAAGACAACAAATATATATGAATACTGCTCTCTTCCCTGCACAAAACACTCCCGTCCTACAGCCATGATCAAAATGCCCCTGCGTTAGTTAACTCACGCAACATGCTGTCTTAATCAAGGCAGAACACTCATTTTCTCATTTCTCATCTAAAATCTCAAAAAATCTCCAAAATCTCTCTCAAATCACCAAATCCAAAATTCATTCAAGTTCAAATCAAACAACACTCCAATAACAAGTAAGTTTTCCTAATCAAACACCATTAACCTTTTATGCTTATATGTTATATTTTTCTCTTAAATTAGAATTTTTTTAGATTTAGGGTTTGTTTAAATTTTTGTTTTTTTGTCAAGAAATCATACAATGTTTACATGAAAATGACCTGTGTTGCATAAATGTTTAGATGTTTGCATGTTAATGTTGTAGGTTTTGAGTTTTAGAGTTACTTAATTATGGTAAGATGTTTGCATGTTAATGTTGTAGTTATGAGTTTTAGAGTTTATGTATAATTTGAACTCCAAGTGTTTGATGAAATGTTTGAATGGGTTTTCATTGATTGTTTTTAATTTCTTATTGTGTAGATTTGAAATAATGGTCGGGTGGATCAACGTTCGTGCACAATTCAACGGCGGAGAACCTCATAGGTTGAAGGTTCAGTGCCTTGGTATAACGCTAAGAGGCCTCAAGGATCAGCTGGATGAATTCAACCAATGAGCCAACCCCGGAGAGACAAGGAAGGTGGAATATGTTCGGTATAAACGTCCAACACTCGACGATGGGAGAGTATCATTCATTTGGGTGGAATTGACGAACGACGAAAACGTGACGACCATGTTTTGGGAGCACAACATGTTCCAATGGATCGATATACGAGCAACGTTGGTGAGATCAACTGAAGATATCATCAAAAGTCTGATTCCGCCAGAATATCGTGATTAGGTGGGGGTCGTGATTAGGTAGGGAATACACCTTCCAACTAAAATAATTATCTTACCCTGAAATGGAATTCAAAGTGGCTAAACGCCAGGACTCCGGCATTTGCCCGGCGTTCCCATTGTTCCTTTCAAAAGATTAAATTCTTGTTATGCTTGTTTAGATGAAAGTTGAAGTGTCAAGGAATTGACCTCATTTTTTTGATACCTGAATACCGTCATTTAAAGCAAGCCTAAGAAGAATTTAATCTTTTGAATGGAACAATGGAATTGTCGGGCGAATGCTGGAGTCATGAAGTTTAGCCACTTTGAATTTGCCATTTCAGAGGTAAGATAATTATTGTAGTTTGAAGGTGCAACCCGAATGTATTATATAAATCTGATTCCGCCAGAATATCGTTATTAGGTAGGGAACTGCACCTTCCAACTACAACAATTGTCTTCATTTGAATGAGGTAATTCAAACTTGCCAAACGGAAGTTTCCAAACATTAACCCATAAGTTCTATTGTTTCATTCAAAAGATTAAATTCTTGTTAGCTTGGTTTAAATGACAGTATTGAAGTGTCAAGGAAAGAACCTCATTCTGTTGACACTTGAATACCATCATTTAAACCAAGCTAACACGAATTTAATCTATTGAATGAAACAATAGAACTTTCGGGTGAATGCTTGAGAGCTGTTGTTTGGCAAGTTTGAATTTACCTCATTCAAAGGTAGGATGATTGTTGTAGTTGGAAGGTGCATTTCCGAACGTAATGTAATGTAATGATATGACATATTTAGGAACTTTATGTATTGTAATGTAAATGTAACTTTTATTCGAATTTATTCAATACACAACTTTATTCGATTCCACACTGAGTTTAATTAGACTTTTTATTCGAATTTATTCAATACGCAACTTTATTCGATTCCACGCTGAGTTTAATTAGACTTTTTATTTGAATTTATTCAACACACCAGGTTATTCGAATTTATTCACATCATTATTTGTTCATTTTATTCTAAATTATTTATTTGCTATATTCTAATTTATTTATGCTCTATACAAACCCTAGTTTTGTTGTTGCCTTTCTAAACCCTTGTTTCAGCCCTCTCTATCTCAAGGTTTGCTCTGATACAAAGCTTATATTTATAGTAAAAGTAACTCCCATAAAATTGTAACAAATCTGGCCCAAAAATACGTTTCTAAAATATCTACTGCACGCAAATTCGGGCCCCGATTTTACCATTCAGGCGCCAATTTTTGCCGCAAGAAAAGCGTCCAACAGCAGCCAAATTCGGGCCCCGGACAGATCCATTCGGGCCTCGATGTTGCCTTTTCCAGCAAACATCATTTTTGCCTCCAAACTCCAATTTTGAGTCACTTTCACAGCAATCTCCACCTTGACTCCAAATTAGTGATGATGCCAATTTAACATCAACCACTGTGCTGCTCTTTCCCTTGCTTCCCACTACACCAAGTAGCTCCACAAGTTTACACCTTAACCTCTTCAGCCATCGGAATGTCTTCCGCCTTCTCGAAGATCCTTGTATCAAATTACACTAGGAATTTCAGGTACAAGACTATACCATACTTCTTCAACACAGGACATCTCCCGCTTCCTTGAAGATCTACTTGTGCCCAATCACCCTTGGCTTTTAGAGTAATCCACAAGTACACACCTTAACCCCTTCAGCCATCGGAATGTCTTCCGCCTTCTCGAAGGTCCTTGCAGTCCAACTACGTTAGGAATTTTAGGTAGTTCCACAAGCATTCACCATAACCTCTTCAACACAGGACATCTCCCGTTTCCTTGAAGGTCTCCTTGCATCCAATCACCCTTGGCCTTTTTTTAGAGTAATCCCGCAAGTTGTGCTATACATTATTCAACCTCATGAAGAAATCCCTTGCTCACCATAGAGCATAGCACCCAAGGTTCTCCATACCCGTACCATTACCAGTGTGTTCAACCCCACCTCAAGCTGAGCGTACTCAACCTCAACTAGCAAATGCGTACATCCCTTCTATGTCTTCAACCTTGAAACTCCACCTCAACAGGTAGATCATTGCCCTTTGCTCACCATAGAGCATAACACCCAAGGTCCTTCATAACCGTACCATTACCGGTGTGTTCAACTCCACCTCAAGTTGAGCGTACTCAACCTCAACTAGCAAATGTGTATATCCCACTATGTATTCAACCTTGAAACTCCACCTCAACAGGTAGATCATGAGTATTGTTGTCTCCGCCTCTCCAGACTGATCATGAGTATTCTTACCACCACCTCTCCAGACTGATGTTGAGTGTTTAACGTCTCTCCAGACGACCACCGCTCCACTAAGCATCACTCCCAAGGTGACCAACATCACCTTCTTCATCCTCCAAACAACACCACACCATCAGAGCACCCGCATCCTCAAGACGCACCTCAATGTTCTACAAATCACCAATAATTTTGTTGAACTCCGTGAGTTGCTCCATGACGGCCTTTTACTCCACCATCTTGAATGAGTAGAGTTGTTGCTTTAGGAATTGCTAATGAGTCAAATACTTTGTCATATACAAATATTCGAACTTTGACCACATCGATGCCGCGGTTGATTCCTTTGCTACTTCTCTCGAAATTTTATTCCCGAGGCACAAGACAATGGCACTCCTGGCCTTGTCCATCATCTCGGTCTTCTCTGCTCGTGACATGGTGACCGGTAACGCACCTTCACCCGTCAAAGCTTTCTCACACTTTTGTTGTATTAACACTGCTTTCATCTTTACCTTCCATAACCCAAAATCGTTATCTCCGGTAAACTTCTCAATATCCCACTTCGAACCCATGGTACTAGATTATCCTTTGATCCTTGCCCCACGGTGGGCGCCAATTGTTGCGAATTCGATGAAAAATTACACCAATAAATACTTGATGTGTGGAGCAAGGAATAATCAAGCAACCAATACAAGTGGGTAACAATTATAATCACAAACAAAAGTAGAAAACAGTGAGAGAAAAGAAGAGAGAACACAAGAATTTGTTTACCCAGTTCAGTCCAAATTGACATAATCTGGGGGAGAGAGCAGCCATCCGTTTCACTATATGATGAGTAACGTTACAAAAGAGATGTCAATGAGTTACAAGAATAAGTCTCCCGCCTAATTCTACCCAAAGCCTCAATCTCTTCCCGTAACCAAGAGACTCAATCCTAATAGTGTTTCCCAAGGTGAATCAACCCTCAAACCCTAGTGTTTGTTCCAAAGAGACAAACTTTATACAAACTATAGTTTTGTTGTTACCTTTTTAAACCCTTGTTTCAGCCCCCTCTATCTCAAGGTTTGCTCTGATACAAAGCCTATATTTATAGTAAAAGTAACTCCCATAAAATTGTAACAAATCTGGCCCACAAATACGTTTCTGAAATATCCACTGCGCGCAAATTCGGGCCCCGATTTTACCATTCGGGCGCCGATTTTTTCCGCAAGAAAAGCGTCCAACAACAGCCAAATTCGGGCCCCAGACAGATCCATTCGGGCCCCGATTTTGCCTCTTCCAGCAAACATCATTTTTGCCTCCAAACTCCAATTTTGAGTCACTTTCACAACAATAACAAAATTCATTAAATACAAAATTAGAAATTAAAAGCAAATATAAAAATAAAAGCAACATCTCATTTTATTAATCAGCTTCATACAATAATTGATACATTGATACATTTATTCGAATTCACTAAATAATATACTTATTTGGGGTAAAAAGTAACCAGCCTTCATATGGTAAAATAGTGAGCAGCTTTCTTGAGAAAAATACATCATCAACCCTTAGGCTAAATCTAAATCGAGTTCTTTTTATACCCCAAGAAGAACCTTTTTACCAACGGTAAAAAGTTTTTGGGGTAAAAAGAAGCAAAGTTAGTTTTATCACAAGTGTCGATCACTTCCCCAAGTCGGCTACTCACTACTTTACCCCAAGAAGGTTGATCATTTTTGCCCCCAAAGAGACTATTGAAAGAAACAAAAAAGAAGAGAAATAGAGGGAGAGAGTGAGGAGGGAGATAAATTGAGATGGTGTGAGGAAATAGGGAAGTATGGAGGGGTATTTATAGGTAGGAATGGTAGTATAAGTTATAAAAAAACATATATGTGGTAAATAAAAAACGTGTAAATGGTGTAAAAAATGTGTGAATTGAAGGTTAAAAACTGACCACCGTCCACAAAAACGTGTGTTCTTGAGTTCTGACCACCGGCCAACATGCATGAGTTAACTCGCGCACATGACAGTGGTGCGTGACTTAAGTCACACATAGGTTATAAGGTGCATGAGTTAAGTCACGCAGCGTGACTGCGTGACTTAACTCACGCAGGGGCATTTTTGAAAATCATGCAGGGCGGAAGTGTTTTGTGCAAGGAGAAGAGCAATATTCAATTTATATATAATGAAGCCTTCACAATACATATGTCATTTTTCATTGCACACTTATTTGTTGACTCCTCAGATTTTCTGTCATCATCTGATGTATCCCGTCCAATAATAAATTGTGATTGGTTGATTGCTTATTCGGGATGATTTCGCCATGCTCCCCTTCAGGATATATAGCATCACTATTCTTAAATACATATTCATTTTACAACCTCCACTCCCTCTCTCCCAATATTTAATTTGCACACATATAGATGTAATATTTTTTTGGGGACATATAGGTATAGGCATACTGTATACATATAACACTAATTATTAGAGATATTAGTAGTATCTCTAATACTAATTAAATCTAATGAGCTCATTCATAAATATAATTCATATGATAAAAGATTATAAGAATATTTGAGTGTTGGAGTGAGGATTTAAATGTGCAATATTTTATTTTACTTCTTTTTACTTGTGTGTATTTGAGTTACAATGCTAAACTCTTTGAAACAAAAAGAAAAATCTGATAAGGCCCTATAAAAAATGGACTTTATGTATTGGCATGTGATAATTGAGACACAATAGAGCCTAGACCCCTAGAACTTTAAACAAGAAATAATTTCATATAAATACCAAACTCTTTGTTTCCACTACCTGATTATATATAGAATGAAAGTTCTTTATTATGTCTTTATCAGAAAGTTCTTTGGGTTGGGTCCAAATTTTTATTTAAAAAATGAAATTGGACCAGGTTATTATATATATATATATATATGATCATTGGCTCCAGCTGCATTTATGTGTTTAAAAGTTATGTGACTGCCTTTCAAACAAAGATCTAACAGTGTATTAATATGTCGACATGATAGAATACTAGTAATAATCTTCCTAATCAAGAAACAATTAATGGAAATATATTCCAGCTAGCAGCCAATTAATCTCAAAGCAAATAATCATATAGTATTAAATATTAACTATGGGTGGACTTGATCAATTATTCATTTGTAGACAAGAAAATGACAAAAGTACGGGGCACTTTCAAGTTTGAAACACTATATGAAACCATGGGGACCAATCTCTAGAGATCAGAGACTCCTATCGGTGTCACTTTTTTTACCAAACTGATTGTCCTACATTACACACATGGGAGGACCAAAAAGGCCTCACCAAATATATTCAAACGGTGGCATATCAAGAATCCAGAGTTTGATTCAACACAGTTACTGCGTCGACGCAGTAATTATTCTAGGTTGTTCGATTGAAAGTGAACGACCTAGATCTCACATTGTTTGTGAGAAACTACTGTGATCCGGACTGTGTTGGATCGCAGATGAACCGTGGACAACTGAGATTCACTATTGCAGTAAATTGCTGAAGTGAATGTAGCTCACAAGATACCCCGAGTCAGTGGCCTTGTAGAAAGTTTCTTAATATACATTGTGTGTGAAAATAAGGTAAAACACGTTGAAAAGACATGTGTTAATTTATGAGGAAAATCATTAATCATTAAAAGAATTATAGAACGTTACAACTCTTAATTATATTTTTGGATTCATTTTCACGAAATCGAGGCATGTATCAGACATAGTTTAAGCCCATATTTCACATACGCCTAGTTTGGTAATAAATCCATTTATCACGCATTCATTATAGATGACAATTGTTCTTTAGACACTTCAATTTCCCTTCTGAACGTAACTCTCGATCGGCTATTTTTATATGTTAAATTGTGATCGGGTCGTAACTCCCAATCGATTATTTGTAGCAAAGCGTGCAATTTTAAGGTGCCTAAAGAACAATTGTCATCGTAGATTTGTATCCACTCATTGAGATTGTGAGGATTTTGTCACACATCCATCGTTAGCTCTTCAATACAATATCACATGTTGCATGAGTACATGCAACTTCTATTATCGAATGCAACCTACTTCTACTCATGCTTTAGTTTCTTTTTGATTGAATACTCATGCTTTAATTATTGCTCACTTTGTTTTTTACTCAAATTCCTTTCTCTAAATTTCTTCTTCAGAAACTAAACTAGCACACTCAATTTTTAGATAGCTATATCTACCCTTTGTCTTGATTTATATATGTCAATTTCTTAATATTTCTTTAAGAGACTGTTTGAGAGTTTCATGGAGGGGGGCAAGGGTTGAGTTTACCGGGGAAGGGTGGGTTAACCTTCACTTTTTTACGTCATAATTGTTGAAAAGATGGGAAATAGAAGGCTAGCATGGAAAATAGATCCTCTAAAAAAAACATGGAAAGTTGATATCTCTACCCCTTATTTTATATATATATTTTTTATTATTCCTATATTAAACTAGCATTGAAACTATTACAATTTATATTTTATGGATTAATTCTTTTTTACGAGTCTATTAATTTTACATTCATCTATTGTCAATACATGCATTATTGTGGAGGAGTGCTAAAATGGTCAAAAAATAATTAAGTGAAGGGAAAAACTGGAAGAAAAAAATAACTATTTTTTATATAAAGGCAAAATAATTTTTAGTGTCCATTATTGTTCCTATTTTAATGAAATTTAACTTTTTTTTTGAAGGATAACGAGATTTATCTAATTACTTAATTGGTAATTAAAATAATATTATAAAAATGATAAAATAGTTTAATGAACGGTAAAAATAAAATAAAAAAGTCTAGCCTTAAAGGATGTATCCTCTTTATATATTGTTATAGATAATATTTTATTCAACATTTTCAAATTTATAATAAATGAATTTATATAATATTACAAAATAACTTCACCTAAGAAAATAATAATTGTGAAAACTTGGAATGTAACAATGAATATTAATTTTTTTCTTTTTAGGCAAAAAAAATATATTAAATAAAAAGAAGTAGAAAAAGCTGGGGGACATCAACCACTTAAACAACCCTCAAAAGGTACTACAACAAATGATAACAAAAGTGGTCAAAAAGAAAACATACCGAACAAAAGTTCAGATTAAAGAAACCAAATGCATAGGATGAATACACATCCAACAACCCAACGAGCCTAATGCGAGGCACGAAACCGAATTGCAAAAGAAATAGATATGTAAATGTCCTCATACATTTTCAAAGTAAGCTTGAACACATCTCTTTGAGGAATGACAACTGAAATTGACTTCGAGCATTCCCGAATCCACAACTCGCAACCACAAAACAAGTAAATAACACAAAATAAGTAAATGACCATTTTTGCGGCGACCACATAGGAAGGGTTTGAATGAGAAGATACAAGAACCAAAACCAAAGGTCGGTGTTGCTGCACCGACGACCGACAATCCTTGCTGGTGTGTGATGGTGAAGTCGTCGATATGGCTAATTTAGTAGTAAATGTTTGTATATTGGATGCTAGTGGTTGTATAGGAGAGAGAAGATTCCTTCCATCCTGATCCTGAGAGCAAATTTTCAATAAAACTTATTCTTAAAGCCGAATATTAATTTCGATTTTAAGAAAACTATTATAAATAAAAATATTTTTAAAATTTGATTTAATTGATAAAGCTTATTTGAGTATTACGAGTTTACTTAACATTGTTTTGTATATTCAAGACACCAACATATGGTGAGATAAGAACTGTTTATATTTATTTTTTGAGGAAATAACGGATCCAATTTATTATAATTTTGTATATCTCAATAATTCAGTTTTTATAGATCTTTGATTGATATTGACATAACATATCTAAAAAGCCGCATGAGTTTGTTATATAAATCTAAAGTCATTCTTTGGTCTCACCTTAGTTAAGAAAAAAAAGTAGTATTTAACATTAAAAGCATACAATATGATTGAGTATCAAAGATATATAAAAAAAAACTTCAACTTTGATGTCAAATATTTTCGTGAGTACGCTCTGCATTTGATTGATTATGGTGCTTAATTTTAAAGTAGGTAAAAAAAAGTGGTTTGAATTGTTACTTTTTAAAATTTTAGTTCTAAAACGGATCATATACTCAATTGTTTTTTTGATACCATATTGTTCTAAATAAATGTTATGTAATTACTTGAACCAGAATGTTTTAGATTGTGTGATGATAAATATTTAAACTAAATACTTAATAAGGATTGTTCTAGATGAATATTATGCAGAAAATTAATTAGGAATAAAACATTCTACATAACATAACAATGCTACTATGAAAGTGATAGTAAGTGAGAGTTGCAATAACATGGTAGGTGTGGTGTTTCCTCATACAAATACTACACGGTTTTCTGATGAGGATTAAGACTAAATATTGTCAGCCACTACATATTTGATAACAAGAACAAGAGAATGTTGATGAGACATTATTTCTTACATGAGTTGTAAATAATAAACGTTGGTTTTTATTTTTATTTGGTTTATTGTAACACATACCCCAAAAGATTTATTTTTCGTATAAATGGATGAATTTATTTTCAATGATTTGAGTTTTATTTTATAAATGAATGAAATGTACGACAAAATGATTTAATAAATAATAGAAAAACTTTCTTGAGGCCATTTTGAATGTTCTCATACACCCCAAAATTACTCATTCACCTCAAACGATAGTTAATTGTTGTTTAAGGTAAATCGATAATTTTGAGGGTGTCTTAGAGCAATCTAGATCTCCTAAAGAGCAGTTTTCTTTTAAAAAATGTGAATTTTTTTCAAGGGCTAACCATCCAAAACCAAGTCCTAATTTTCCATAATCTAACCAAAATTGCTTTTTGCCCTTTGGTTTTTGCTCATTCCCACCCAGATTTTCCATAATTAACCACAACGTGAGTTAACTCACGCTCGGTTTTTTTAAGTCCTTAAATGTGCATCTATCACAATATTTATCATCGGCTATCACCACATTTATTCATACATAATACCTTATGTTTATATTTTTTAATTACCAATCATTCATTACATTTTTTAAAAACATTTATTTGCTCGATGGTAAGAAAGATCAATTCATTCATTTCCTAAATAAATCCTAACTAAAAATAAACAAGTACGCAAAATCAAATTCAAAACAATATAATACAACAAATTTATTTAGTTTTAATTTCATTTCCGTTCAAATCGGACAATAAACGAAGTGTTGCGTTACATTACATCACATTCTCCCTAAGTATATTATATCATCATTATGTTGGATCCAAAACAAGAAATGATGTTTTGTTAGGTTACCTAAAACCAACGCATGTTAACTTATGCTAGATACCGAGCGGGAGTTAACTCACATGAGGTTTTTAGGAAAAATTGCGGTGGGAATGAGCAAAATTGAAAGGGAGAAGAGTAAATTTATAATCTAAGTCAAAGTTGGGCTTAAACATAGCCCAAAACAAAACGACAACAAATAAAGCGTCACGTTACTGCGTTCGATTCGATTGCAGTGCTTCAACAATGGCGTCTTCGTCTTCATCATCAGCAGTGACAGAACGAAGAGGAATTCCAGGTGCACAGTTCGTTGAAGATGTTCAAACCTATCTCACTCAATTAGGTCTCGATGTTAATTCTGCTCTTGCTTTTCTTCAAGAAAGGTATTTTTTTTTCTGATTTACTTTCTCAAAATTTCATTTTTTATGGATCTTCTTTGTTTTTACTGCTAGATCATATTGAAAATTAGTTTTTATTTTCATTTCTATAGTTTAGTTTGGATGCAAGTTCATTTTGCTATATAGTTGCATTTTGAATTAATTAATTTATAGAAAATTTCTTCTGAAGTGTTATGGGGGAGTTGGATTTGTATGGCATTGGAGTACTTTATGATGTGAAGTAGTATTTTTAGTGGTGTTGACGTGTTAGTGTCGTGTCCGGCGTATATGTCTCTGCTTCATAGATAATTACTAATACTAATAGTAGGTTTTAGGTAAAGTATTAAGATGACAAGGGATGGATAATAACTTCAACTGAATGTGATTGTGAGGTAAGTTGGATCAATATAGGTTGTTTAGAATGTACGATTACGGTCTTTGAAAATTTTTGTTTGAATTTCGGATTAGTGAGAAAATTTGTGATTTTGGATTGGCTGCAAAGCAATAGAGATTGAAATCTGAGTTTCATAATGAAATAATTTTGTATAATGAAATTTATAGTTAGATTAATGAATGAGGTAGCTTGCAATGTGATATTTTGTACACTAGACTGCAGTTGATGTGATTTCTGTGTCAAACTTTTAACAGTATTGTACTTAGGTTATCATTCTTTGGATTCATTAACTGCATACAATTTTACAAGTCATTTCTTATTTGTATTTTGTACGAATGGAATTTATCCATATGAAATGAAACACCTTGCTTTGTTATTAATAGTTGATTTCACTGAGAAAAAATGTTTTGGAAGTTAATGTTACATTGGCTTAACCCTTGAGAGTGAATTTATGTTATGCTTTAAAGGGGATTTAACTTTTATTTATAAGTTTTTGTGTGAATGATGACCGAGCCTATATTTCTTGCAGGCTTCAGCAATACAAGGTTGTTGAAATGAAGCTTCTCGCGCAGCAAAGGGAACTTCAGGTATTATTGCCTTATTATATATATTATACTTTATCATATACCATAGGAAACCTGATGCTGCATTAACGAAACCATAGGGATCTTTAGGTTTTATTACCCTGTAGTTTGTTAATATTTTATTGAAGATAAAAATGAAAACTACCTTGCTATATTTGAAAGTAGAAATGACATTTTTAAGATTTAAACTACTGGAAAGACACAAACAAATTTTGCATTTTTATGCCAGCATCGGCTGCTGGCTGAAACAAGTGCAAACTCTATGTTTTGGGCCTGTGTCATGGGATTCAATAATATAGCTTTTCGTTTTGAAAACATGCATGGGCTTAAACAAGACTAGACAGTTTGGTCTAAAGTAAACTGAGTTGCAGTGTATTTGCAATGATTAAACTCCAATCCAAAGTTGTTGCATTTTCTGTACTTTGATTAAAAAAATGCCATTTCTGAATGTTTTAATTGAATCATAATTACCTTTTTAATTGATTTGAGGTAGCATCTATAGTAGAAAAGATTGTAGAAAATAGGCTTAGGTGGTTTAGGCATGTAGAGAGGAGACCTATAGTCGTAGATGATGTAGTACGAAGAGTAGATCAGATGGATGAGAGTGGGATCAAAAAAGGTAGAGGAAGACCTATAAAAGCTATAAGAAAAACTATTAGGAAAGATTTAGAGGTCAATGAGTTGGATCCAAATATGGTTTGTGATAGAACATTATGGTTTAGTTTGATCCATGTAGCCGACCCCACTTAGTGGGATAAGGCTTGGTAGTTGTTATTTTAAAGTTTCAAGTAAAGCAAGAAAATAATGTTTGTTTGTTTGTTCTATTTTGGTCACTAGTTTTCAACATGAAACAATTCATCCAGATGCTATTCTCTCTGTGTGTGTGTGTTAATTTTCTTTCAGTACATAGTAGTGACACTATTTGTGGTGGTTTGCAGGCTAAGATACCGGATATTGAAAAGTGCTTAGATGTTGTTGCGACTTTGCAAGCAAAGAAGGGTACTGGTGAGGTTCGTTTGAGGACTGATTTTCTATAACAAACTATAGTAGTAGATAAATTTTAGATATAAGATTTTTGGACATAATATCTATCAAATGTTCATGTTAGCTGTTAAGAAACTGTTTAAATCTGAAAGTTTGTGCATCTTATTTGGTTTTGCTGCACTTACAAGTTACAATTATGCAATAATTTTAATATTGTTACTATTTACTACATCCTTAAGAGGTTCCGATTTCTCAATATTATACAAGCACTAATTACATGGCTGACCATGCCTTTTGTCTAGAGGTATATTTTTTTCTTTCTTGTTGTCACATGATGGTTACCATACAGATCATTTCATTTTCCTGTTTGTGTCTTCCATGAAGAAGTTAATGGCTCGAGCCCCCATATTTTTAATTGTTGAACTTAAATGCTGCTGCTTGTTTCATTTTCTTGTTTTGTGACATTTACTTCAATGCCTTCAATTTTCTTTTCTGGGTATGTCAAGTTTATACATGAAAACGTTTTTTGCCTGCTAGAATTTGTCTATTGATTGCCAACCCCTAATAGTTGATTCATCATCTCAGCTACTAGAATTTATTTTCTGTCCTATAACATTGATAAATGATTAATTTCCCCACATAAAGATGTAGTTCTAAACAGAGTTATGAGAATTCATGTTTGTGCTGTATGCACTGCATCGTGAAGTCCTAGAAAAGGATTTTTGTTTATGCTGAATGCACTGCAGTGCTTTCATATTGACACAAGTACTCATGAACAGAACAACAGGCTTTTGTTCATTATTTATTAGCTAGGTTTAAACTTGCATTTGTTAGATTGTGTCCTGAACTCTTCTAGTTATGACTCTTTAGCTGTCTGCACATTAGTGCACAAGAACAAAGTGTCGGAATAAGTGTGACATGAAACTTAATACTACCATAACCAAAGCCTTTTTCACCAGGTGGTGTTGGGCTGTTGGCTACAAAGACCAGACAATAACTCAATGTCCTATCATGTATTGCGTCGGGTGACAAACCATTTAAATTCAAATCCTTAATGGTTTCACTATACCTCGAATTATTGGTTTGTTCTTCAAGTCCTCCTTCACTAATGCTTTTACGGCCATCTCAACTCATGTCCAACTCATTTATGATAAGACCACCTTCTCATCCCTGTTTATGCCACTCTAACTTTGTCTTTAAAACTTCCATTTCTAATCATGTTTTGTCAGTGTTGTCCATGGCGGAGAGCCAAAAAACTGCCATACTTGCTGACATATGGCGCCGCCATATCCAAGTATGGCGCCACCATCCTTCACAAAACTGGCCATGGCGGAAAGCCAAAAACCTGCCACCGATATTTGACAACACTGTGTTTTGTGTAGCACACATTCATTTAATATTCCAATGTAGAATTAACTCCCATTAAAAAAAACCCAAAATACTCCCTTAAGTGTGGAGTATTGTCCAATTCTATCCCACACCATCTTAAGGATATTTGTATCCTTAAGATAATAAAATCCGAAATAAATTAAAATTATAGATCAGTCCTACCCCAAATAAACAGCATAATCTTATTAAACTATAAATTTTGTTGAACTAGATATCTTATCAAAGATAAATCTCTAAAATTAAGGAAAATATTAATTAATATCCTAATTAGTATAAGGGTCATGCTAACCTTGTTAAGGATTCAAAAGTGAAATAATTGATAAGTTTTATGTAGAAAAAGTTACTTTCTAAAATTTCAATGTGTTGAATACACCGTTTCCAAGATAAAACTTCCTCTTTAGATTTCTAAACTTAGGGCACTTGTTAGCATTTCCCTTGATATAATTATCTTGAAATTTTTAGAAATGTATACAATCAATCTTAATATACTATTGCATCATTCACCCTCTGGACGATTTAACCTCAGGAGCATTAAACAGACAATGCTCCTTCATAGAGTTTGAACAGATCCCTAAATTATACCTTTATATACTTCTTTTTTTCAAATGGGGAACTAAGTTGATTTCAAGTGTTTGAATGTTATGGTCTATCTTAAATTTGCATCTTGTTTAGGTAACTCCAAATGATGTTAAATCCGTAATGTAGAATATTAATAGGTGTGCTTGATGTCATATGTTCAAGCCTCACCCTTTCCAGGACTAAAATAGAGTCCTTACCCTGCAAGAAAATCATCAACACTATTGCAAATGACATTATATTTTGCCAATGGTAACAATATTTTATGCCTTACATGCGGTACTTTTATATCAGTTAAATTCAAAACTAAGATTTGTGAGTGGTCAAAATCCTTTTTGTACAATAGTTACTGCTAGTATGCTGTGCAATCCGGAGCCCTAAGTAACTATTACCAATTCATCATCATTGTGTGTAGTAAAAAGATTTAGTTTTGATCCATTTTTAAGCCATATGTTGCAACTATTTAAAACTATTTTGAATTTATTTTCTACAAGAGAAAATGTTAGTTGTTTTAGAAACTAGAAGATTTATGTTTGACTTTGGATACAGGAACTTATTGCCGATTTTGAGGTGTCAGAAGGCATATATTCACGAGCTTCCATAGAAGAAACTGATTCTGTGTGTTTATGGCTAGGAGCAAATGTTATGTTGGAATATTCATTAGAAGAGGTACTTGTATTTTAGTTTTGGGTATTATAGCTGTTTTTCCCTCTGTTAAATTTTAACCTACATAAAAACAATATGAATTTCTGTTGCAGGCTACTGCTCTTCTACAGAAAAACCTGGATAATGCTAGAGCCAGTTTAGAAGTTCTTGTTGCTGATCTACTGTTTTTAAGGGACCAAACGACAATTACTCAGGTCTGATTGCTAACTATCAAGTGCCCCATATTTTTTGGCTTTTCACACCTTACAATAAAATGCCATAAATATATACAACGATATCGAGCTTACATAGCATGACAAAGTTCGTCAAAACCTGGGTGCCTTTTACTACCTTCAAGAGGAATTCTTAGCAGGTGTAGGAGATTAAATGGAAATTAACATCAGAGGGAGGGGTGTAAGAATATTCATTTACTGCAAACCATAAACTGCAGCAGCACATTTTCCTTCGTTCCTTTGCATTATTATAAGGAAAACATGTAATGTAATATAATGTTTTCTGCTCATTACTTCGAACTTTCTCATCTTCATTCCTCCAGCTCTATGTCTACCATAAAATCCTTATAGATGCATCTGTGATATTTGAATCACCTTTTATTTTATTTTATTTTATTTTTTGCATTAGTGTCATTGATTATATTCATCAGCTATCACCCAATCTTTTCATCAGGCTTTGGAATCTTTTGACTTTAGTCATTGATTGTATATCTATATGTTATCAGGTTACAATTGCTCGTGTTTATAATTGGGATGTCCATCAACGGAGAACTCAACAAGCTGCTGCTGCTACTACAATTGCTCAAGAGTAGCATTGAAGAGAATATGTTCACACTTGGATCTAAAGTTGTCTACTTACACCCTTCAGCTTAGATTATGCTTCTAGTCTCTTGCCAGTTTTTAATTTTGATGAATTGTGGGTTCCTTCCTGTCTGTAGTTCTGGTTTCCCCAAAGTAGTTTCTAGGATAGGAACCATTTCCTTTTTATACATATGTATGCTGATTATTGATTATGATTTCTTGGTCTCTGTAACATTTTTGTATAATTGATGGGAAAGTTTTGTCTTGTATGATCATATGGGTGTATTCTACTCTGCAATTTGGTTTTTACTTGTTTAATTTTATATTGCTGATGCTAATGTTACTTGTCTCTGAGTAAGCAGTGTATTGAATTCAAATACTAGATTAGAGGGATAATCAGTATGGCACCCGAAGAAGTTTCAATTTATTTATTAATGAAATCTATGTAATATGGCCCCTAGAGAAGTTTCAATTTTTTAATGAAAACTATATACACCATTCAAAATAAATAAACAAAAGGACAAGACATCTTATTCAATTACCCTCCAATGTTGTCTGTTTCATCTTATATTTCCTCAAAAGGGTCGTAGATTTGGATGGTCTTATATTAATGAATACAATATTTGCCATGTTAGTCAAGGATGAAATGATGCCTAGCTTTGTTTGTTAATATATGATCTAGTCAACTTGTTTATTGTTACAATTTGTGAATAGTAACGCACTAATATAAAACTAGGAAACCATAATAAATAGCATGAAATATCTCTTTTTCAAAAAAATGTCTGAAAGATATGTTTGTTTTGAATGAATGATTTAGTAGTTTGGTTGAGTGGTAACGTTGACATGAGGTTGAACTACTATTACGGTTAGCAGATTAATTATTTTTTTGGCATAGACTCTTCACATGGGGACCTATAACAACGATTGTTTGTTGGTGTCTGAATTCAAAAGCATATTTGAACTGTTAAATGAATGAAGCAAAAAAACAAAATGTGTTACAAGTCCGACATTAGATTATATATTAATTGAATATTTATTTATAAATGGTGATTAATTTTCATCTCATAAGTTGATTCTGTAAGAATGAGTAGGATCCAATCTAAAATTTAAAAATGATATCCGAACATGGTTAGATTTTGTAGTTACATTTAATATCGAATAAACCGTCAAAAGATGTTTGGTTATTTTGAAACAAAACTAATTTAATCATTAAATCCATATTTCATTGATACTTTCTTTTTTGAGGGGAATGTACTTTCTTGCTAGCTTGAAAAGTTATACGTAAGTTCACATCAACTTTTTAAAATTTGGAAATATCAAAAAGTTGTTTCTGTATTCAAAATTAAAATTAATCAAAACAATTTGGTTCACAATAATGTACAGTAAATGTTTATAAAACGCAATTTAATAAGTTTTTATCTTTATTTTTTTTACATGTTTTCCAACTTACAGTTAGAAATCCAGACATTAAAAAAAGTTGCAGTAAGCAAGCTTTCTATGTCATAGAATAATAGTCCTTTCAAAAAAAAAAAATGTCATAGATTAATAGCGTGAACAAGTTTTATGCTAACATATTTACATGTCTTTTTTAGTAGATAAACGAAATAGTCATTAAAAACTCAAACACATATATAAAAGTGCTAAAGTTTGAATTTCGGTCATGACGTTTAACATAACAATTTCAATTTAACTATGCCTTGTAGATACAATTAAACATTTTCCTGAAAAAAGACAGCAAAAAATGTTGACATCTAAACATAATTTATTATATTGCTATGTCATATTCCACTATGGTGGATATTTTGTAAGTGTGATAAGATAATTAAATACGATAGAACATTTGTATCACATGTAGTACCATGTATGGGTTAGGATGCTAAATCTACATGTATACATATCTCATTTAAAACAAAAAACATGTATATACATCTAGAAGCAAAGTTTATTTTGTCGACTTAAATTAATTCTTGCTAAAGCACTTTAATTTTTTTAAAACTATAGTAGTACTTTTTTGGCAAAAACACCATAGTAGTGTTTATATCTATATTTTAAATTTGATTTTATTATATTATTTAAAGCTTTTTCATTCATGAGTAAAATATAAATTTTGAACATAATCCAGTTACGTTGCAAGCTGGTAGTTTTTTTTAAAACCGAATATCCTCTCCACGTAACTGCGTATAACCGCGGAGACTAATCTTTTGAGCATTGTGTTATTTAAATGGACGGCAAGCTTTCTCTAAAAGTTTTGATAATGCTGCATGTTTAAGGTTGACTTCGAATTCATAACTTTGATTAAGTTAGAAAAGACCCGTGTCATCCCATCTAAACGTTTTTGGATGCAAATCGATAATTTTTTTTGGGTAGTGTTGGAATTTTTTTATCATAGTGTGCAAACAGGTAATTCAATTTCAAATGGTTGGTGTCCATTTACAAAAATAAAATATAAAAATGGTGCCGGTCCATGAAATCTATCGATCTTAATGCTTCACTTTTTTAAACAACTAAAATCAACTTTCTTTGACTTTTTAGTCTTCACCGAAACAGTGTTGAAAAGGTCTTGAGTTGATAAACCCCAAAACCAAAAGATTCAATGGGGCTAAAAATATGACTCATGAAGCAATACCAATGTTTTTCTTCTTTCTAAAATAATATCGGTTCTATGAAAAAAAATGTAATTTTTTGTTTGTTTTGAAAATGATAACAATCTAATGTTTCTTTTTGTTAGTAGTAGAGATGGAATTAGACTAGACTGAATTATATTCTACAAAGTTCAAACTTTGGTAAAGAACTGAAGGTTTACATACGGTTTGTAGCTCATCAAAAGTAATGAATAAAAAAGACATTATTTATATTTACTTAACTAGAGCACATGATAAACTTAAAAGATTTTTTTTATGTGTCATGTAATTATAGTTTGAAATTTTTAGTTAAATAGATTTTGTAGTTAAAATAATAATCTTATTGATTGTTTTTTTTTGTTTGATCGGGTTCGAACTCCAACCTTATATATATATTTTCTATAGTTTATATCAACTGAGTTAAGTTAACGAGATATTTATTAATCGATTTGACATATTCTTAAGTCAACTAAGAGTTGGTAGGTTTATCATGCCTTACGATATATCACAAGGCTCTAGGACAAACTCAAACATATCTTTACAATAACTTTTCAAAGGCATCACTAAGGTTGACCTTATTAAACGGGACCCTTGGCCATTTAATTCCCAAAAGAATGGTCCTAAACCTTTCTTGATTAGCAAGTTGTTGACCTCATGAATGTCATCGTCAGAGTTCAGTTTATAACACACTTTCTCTTCTCACCTTCTCAACATGAATTTTTATTATATTATTTTGCACTTTGATGATAATAAGTAATTGCGTAGCTTGTCTTTCATGCACCATTCCCTTCATCTATACGATGTTGAGTTGTTGACTATGGTAACACATGTAAGGTTCGTGAAATATAATAAGATTGCAGATTAATCCAGTTTTTAAAAGATTGACTCATACTTTGCAAAGATGTAAATTTAAATTCCGTTGCAAAGGTAAGAACCTATTTAATGAGTGATAACTATATATATCTTTATAATACTGTTTGCTAAATCTTGAGGTTACTCTGACATTAGTAAGTAGTTGGAACACAACACATCTGTTTTTTATGGTGGTCGGGGTTTGATCTTCAAACCTTGTATATTTTATGTGTTGTTTATGCACTGAGCTAAACTCACGAGTACTCCCTCCGTTCCAAAATAAAAGCAAAAGTTACTTTTTAGATTCATTCATTTAATTATGTATGTGGTTCATAATATGGACCACATACATCATTAAATAAATGAACCTAAAAAGTAAATTTTGCTTATATTTTGAAACAGAGGGAGTACATGTTTTTCTTCTTCTGAAATGTAGTATTTTATTGCACAAAATTAGAGAAAGATTTCCTAGGTGGATTGAAATTACTCAGGTGCCCCTAAAGACAATTACTCAAGTTTCTAGAATGCCGCAACCCGCAATCAACGCTTGCGCTTGTTTGTTTTTTTCTTAAGTCAACACGTTGGAACATTTCTTCAATTCATTGTTATCTGTGTTTTCTAACAGCAAATCTGTTTTATTTCAATTTTTTAAGGGGATAAACTCATTATATTTCATTAGATAGGGTACAACGAGGCCTCTTGCGTTAAAGCGTGAGCGATCTTATTTATTTGTCTTTAGTTAAACTCATTTATAGAATTTTGAAAAAAGTGTTAAACAATTGTCTATACGTCTGAATAATGCTTTCAAATTCGGTAATGTTATTACTGACACCATTGAAAGCATCAACAATTGTTTTAGAGTCGAGAATAAAATCCACATTATCAATTCCCATGTCAGCGGTCCATTGTAAACCATAAAAAAGACCTAGTGTTTCCCCTCTCTATCACAATTTATATACATTTCGATAATTATACACAAATTAAGAAATGTCAATAAAGTTGTATAAAAAAATATATATAAACTACTTTACAAAAATATCATCCATGAATGGTTTGTAAAAAATTAATCAAAGGAATTGAAAAAAAAAAAAGAGTAATAATGACATAATAGGAAAAGAAATAGGGTTAAATATGTAAAAGGTCCCTGTAATTTAGCGTGTTTTTGGTTTTAGTCCCTGTAAGTTTTTTTGTTCTAAAACAACCATTGTAATTTCGAAACCTTTTGCAAATCGTCCATGCCGTCAGGTTCCGTCAACAAAAAAGCATTGGTGGGTAACGGAGGCACGCGTGGCAGTTTCTGAGTTGGCAAAAGTTGTTGACGAAATGTTCATAGGGACGAAAACCAAAAACACAAATGTTCAGAGGGACGAAATTGAAAAAACGTAAATATCAAAATTTCAAATTTAAAAACAAGATCTTCTTCATCATCCCTCTTTTTTCTCTTGTTCATCTCTCTTCCCTTCCAATTTCTTTATCTCCCTGGAAAAAACTCACCCCCTCGTGGCAATGTCTTCTCATTCCAAATGTGGATTTCCCTTCCCTTGCAGCAGCTTTTGAGGCTACTCAATCTCAACCAATTGTGAATTTAGTTTTGACAAACACACCCAATTACTAGACCTAAAACAGTTAAGTGTTTCTGCATCTTTTATAGCAGTTTTATTTATGTGTATAGAATTATTACAATTGGTCTTATTATTAAGTTTAATTACTATTTTTAGATTAAGAAAACTCAAGTAAAGTCAACCAAGGTCTTGAATCACAATAATGTTAGAAGTAGTAGGTATAGGAAACTGAAATGTGTTAATATTAAGGACGCTGGAACTAATGTTGAGGCACCATTGATAATTGATGATCAACTTACCCAACCTAAGAAGTCATCAAAAAGGCCCAAAAGAGTAGCTCAAGTTGGTTGTAGCTTTACAAACATAAACAATGTAATTGAACATCTGTATTTGCCTTTTTAAGCCTTGGATTTAAATATAAGGTCAAGTGTCTAATTGTATTTTCCATAGTTATTCTGCTATGTGACAGTCAAACAACGATGTGGCAAATGCCTATGTACAAACATCTACATAAACTCAGTCACACAACATTGAAGATACTGCCTCTGCACAGTCTCAATTACCCACCAATGAGGCAGCCTAAACAAAAAATTAATCATATTAAGCTTTTAATTAAATTAAACTGTGCGAAAATTATACCACAAACAAAGTATTATAACAACGAACTCATAGTAAAGTTTGGGAATTTTTAATATCTCCTTTTAGGGTTTTCATTTAAATTGGAGATGAACATCTTCATGATTTTGTTGCATCCACATATAGGCAATTCAATTGATGATGGATTAGCAATGGAACGAGAAGACATTGTCATGAGGGGGTGAATTTTTTCTAGGGAGATAAAGAAATTGGCATGGAAGGGAGATAAACAAGAGAAAAAATAGGGATGATGAAGAAGAAGAAGATCTTGTTTATAAATTTGAAATTTTGACATTTACGTTTTTTCAATTTCGTCCCTCTGAACATTTACGTTTTTGGCTTTCGTCCATATGAACATTTCATCACCAACTTTTGCCAATTCAGAAACTGCCACGTGTGCCTCCGTTACCCACCAATGATTTTTTGTTGACGGAACCTGACGGCAAGGACGATTTTCAAAAGGTTTCGAAATTACAAGGGTTGTTTTAGAACAAAAAAACTTACAGGGGTTAAAACCAAAAACACGCTAAATTACAGGGACCTTATACATATTTAAGCCAAAGAAATATTAATACTTTGTTAGTAAATTACACGCCCCTCCCTTAAAATATGCTTAAATTACACTCTTCTCCCCTCTTATGTTAAAATATACTATCCCCCATCTTATTTAAAATATATTAAAAAAATATTTCATTCACCTCTCCAGAGAGAAGCTTGAATTACATTATTCTCCCCTCTTATGTTAAAATTTATACTTTACACCCTTAATATTTTTTTCTTTCTAATAATCTAGCAAAAATGTAATTATCAAACACGTGCCAAAGAAAAATAGTATTGCAGGTCCATTTTATATAATCAAAGTTTGAATGCATATTTTTCGCTATTTTTTATTCGCAATTTCATTAACATATAGTTTTAAACCTTATTATAAAATACAAAACAACAAAGAATAAAATTAAATAAGTGAAAAATTACTATTTTTTTTGTAAATAGAGATAACTTTCATTAACCAACACAATTATTACAAACTACATGGAATCAAGAACCACCTAAACAAAAGAAACAATAGCTAAACTCAAACAAAACAAAAAAACAAGCCACTAGCCTCACAACCGAATCATCAAAGTTTGCATTTTCTTGAATTGCAATCCTCTAATGCAAGCAACCATTTTGATTAGATTAAGGAGTTGTTGAACAGATTGATAACAATTCTGAAATCTTCAATCATTCCTCTCCTTTCATATCATATACAGGTCACACTCAACATCATTCTATGAGTTTGATGTATTACACTGCTCCGGTTGCAATGAGACCGGACATATTGCAAAATAGATTGTCAATTGCTAGTATTGACGCTCATATTCATCCATCTCATAGCACCTTTCCATACAATATCATCATATTCACAAGAAAAAAAATAGATGAGAATGAGTTTCATTCTCCTTTGTACACATAATGTAAACCTGATCACATTGAATACCTACTTTATGCATCCTATCAAGAGTTGGCAATCTATAATAAACCTGATCACATCAGTTGATATCATGGATGCATATTTTATTTTTTTGGCAACAAACTATTGAGGAGTCTGAGGAGCGTCGATAATGACAATGGGCTAAACATCCAGGACCACTAAGAGTCCTGGCACCACATCTCCATTGAAAACCTTAAGGCATTAAGTATAAAGGTCCACTCTCTTATGTATTCAATATTTCCTCCCTTGTTAGTCAATGTGGGACATACTCACACACACTTGATTTCCAATACAAACGTAGCCTTAGTTTGGGAAAAAAGAACTACAAAACAATTATACGTAAAGTAGAAACTTAGCTAACATCGTACAATAACAATTGACTAATCTACCTCGGAGAAGACTCAAACAAACACCAAGAATCCTTACTATCACATATTATATTTGCTAGAGACATGAATTACAAATTATAATCATCTTTTCCACTACTAACAACCTTTGGATTTTTTAAATTAATGGCCAACTTCATACCTCCCTTTCAAATTATTTACTACTCTCTGTCTTAAATTAGATGCATGTATTCTTTTTTAATTTTCTTTGTCTCAATTTATTTGTCATTTTACAATATCAATATAACATGTATTATTCTTTTCTAATAACATACCTTTATTATTGCATTTTAATCATCTATATGTATTCTACTAACTATAACAATTAAGAGTATTTCAACAAAATGATACATATTTTAACATTGTATTACTTTGAAGTTGATACAAAGCTCCATGGCCTAAAACCTCTCAATCAAGCCAATTGTAACCCTTCGAACACCCCCATAATTCAACACAATTCATCATATTTTGTTGCTTTTTCGGTAGAAATTGAACACAATTTTTCTAAAGCATAATATATTTTTCCAAAAGAATTGTTGTTCGTGGAAGAAAATTTGCATGTGCAAAAAATGAAGAAGCAAAGAGAGAGCATCTAGAACCGTAGTACCCACGTGTAAATCCCCGAGAATACTTCATACACAAGCTAAACCGGTTACCAGTCAAATATCCGCGTGAAACAATGGTAGGACCCATTTGCGGTCCTGTTTTGCAATAAATGCCATCAACATCGTGTTACCATTCTTCGTACGCTCTACTAACGGCAGGTGTCGGTCGTCCCCAGTTGGAAATTGGATTACCTCTCATTCCCATCTGTTGTCCAAATTCCCAGCCCAATCACACCTTTCTTATTGCACAATCTACTGTTTTATCTAATCAATAAATTTAGATTAGATGCTTCCTCCCCAAGATAAACCAATAATAATTAATTGTGTATTTCATTTACTTATTGTTATAGTATTACTTTTTAAATATTTCTCAGTTGAAATAAAAAAACTTCAATTTTTTTTATCGAAGCAAAGTAACTCATTATTTCATTCAAAATAATAGTGTTAAAACAATGAGAAGGGGAGAGAAAAATACGCTAGTAAGATTGAAATACAAAACTCTAGCAAGAATGTGAGTAACTCTATTAACTTGCCTATAGATAAAAGCTAGTTTGAAGCTAGCTTCAAATGTTTGTGACTATATCTGTAGGATGTTCATTTTCTAAAATATATTAGATATTTTTGACAAAAAAAAGATATTTATTTACCAAAATAAAGATATATTTATTTTTACGACAATTTGTTAAGATTTTAAAAATATATTCTTATAGGCTACTATAAGATAATAGTAAATTAGGAGTATTGGTTTTTTTAAAGAACAATTTATTATTAGTATAAATAAATAAAAAAATTCTCACTTTGAATTTTTAAAATCTCTTTGAAATGTGGACATGATCTAACATGAAAAAGAGATAAAGTAATTATTCTCTTAATTTGTCTAGTATTGAGTGTCAATTAGTAAAAACAAACAAATTCTTTAAAGTAGTATGACTTTATGTTTTCGATGTAACATTTGTTTCTCAAAATAATTGATGCATTTTATCTATTTATTTCAATAGATGTCACTTTCTATTTTCAATATGTAGTACTAATAGTCACCAATTTTTTCTAACTATACCCCTAACTAATGCCATTTGCATCACCATCTAAAACATATTTCTCACTTTACATTTATAATAATAGTTAATATACTAATATTTATTTAAACTAAAGATATATTGTGACAATTAACACTTGTTAAGAAATCTCAATTTTTTTGTCAAAAAAAAAATTCTCAAAATTTGAATCCTTTGATAGCACATCCCCAATCCACAAACCATCCCTTTCATTCTTTTTCTCTCTCCTCTTTCTATATCTTTCGAAATAATAGTTGAAATATTAATTGGCACATTTCCCTTTTCAAGTTTTGATCAAGAAAAGGAAGATCTTTCAAAAAAAATAAAAAGCAAAAAATAAATAAAAATAAAAAAAGGAATATGTGCCATGCTTTGTATTGATACATATAGCAGCATAAAAATCAATGGAGGAGGAGAAGAGAGAGGAGCACACAAACCCCACCAACTCATCATCCACCACCACCACCACCACCATGGCATTCTCCGATGAGATTCCTACAACCACCACCATCAACAACAATAACACATCTTTATTCCCTTTTCAACCTTCAATCTCTACCTTTTTTGACACCATGCCATCTTCCTCTTGTGACCAAAAATCTTCTTCTTTTGGTTTCATGGACTTGTTGGGTTCCCATGATTACATCAACAACAACAACACTTTTTTATTATCGGATTGGGTTCCCACCGTCGCCACAACAACAACCCACCACACTCTTCCGTCACCGGGGAGTTCTAACATCCCGGACTCATCCGAGGTGTTAAACACTCCGGTGTCACCCAATTCTTCTTCAATTTCTTCGTCGTCTAATGAAGCCACAGTTAACAACACCTTAGAACAACATAGAGGTAAACTTTCAAAAAACGAAGCAGAGTTAGAAGGAGATGACCAAGATCAAGACAACAAGACTAAGAAACAGTGAGTATTACCATTAATTAATTATTGTATACAATAATAATTTAAAACTTTTATTTATTTTTTCTCATTTTTTTGTGACAATTAAGAAAACGCGTGATGAGTTGAGATATTTTAATGAAACATGAAACAGTTTCTGTTTCTATTCATTGAACTTAAAATATCCTTCTGTTCTTGTCGTTGCTATTCTCATCGTTTGTCTCTGTTTTTTTTTTCTTCCTTTTAACCATTTTATCATTTTTATTAGTCTTGTTATTTTAGAAGAAATTAGTAAATAAAATAAAAATCAGGGTTTTAGCTAACTAAAAATCTTGTAAAAAGCAAAAAAATCACAGTATATATTACAAGAATATTTTACATTTTTTTTATGTGTATTATTAAAAAAAGAGAAGCATAATTATACTAACTAATGGTGATTTTGCATAAATCTTATTACAGATTGAAACCAAAGAAAAAGAACCAAAAAAAGGAAAGACAACCCAGATTTGCTTTCATGACAAAGAGTGAAGTTGATCACCTAGATGATGGTTATAGGTGGCGTAAATATGGCCAAAAAGCTGTGAAAAACAGTCCTTTTCCCAGGTACATATACATAGATACATAATCTTAAACTTTCTTCCATTTTTCATTCTCTTTCTTCTCTAGTGTCCTACATACAATAAACAGTGTAGTAGTTCACTAATTAATTTAATTTAATTAGTTAATTAATATAATTTTTGACTTGCGGGACACGTAAATGTAACCGCGTTGAAACAAAAACAGGAGCTACTATCGTTGTACAACGGCAAGTTGCGGCGTGAAAAAGCGCGTGGAGCGTTCTTCCGATGATTCTTCCATTGTCGTCACTACTTACGAGGGTCAACACACACATCCTTCTCCTGCCACGTCACGTCCTAACCTCAGCTTCGTTCACCAACCTACTAGCTTCGGTGCTGCTTCGGGTTCACACTCACATTTTCTTCTACCAACATTGTTGTACAATAATCACAACTCCACTAGTAATAATAATAATAATAATATTACTACTACACCCCCTTCTTCTAATTATGTTGGTGGTTCTAGTGGTAGTTATGTTAACACGTCGTCGTTTGGTGGTTTTGTGAATGACCAAGTGATTAATCATCGAGGTTTTGGATCTTCAGGGTTTGTTAATGAGGCTTTGTTAAGAGATAACGGGTTGCTTCAAGATATTATTCAGATGAAAAAAGAGGAAAAAGATTCAAGAAAAGAACAACATTAATGATTATCGATGGTATTAATGATATATTATTTGTTACTATGAATTAATTTTATGTGTCTATAATCTATATATCTTTTGCAGCTATAGGTTTGAGTTTATATGAAGAGTTAACCTTTCGGTGGTTAATTGATTTGGTTTTAAAATGACATTGTAGCTTATAAAAGGCTCTGAGGTTTTGATTTTGCTTATTTTTCATTATTATTAATTTTTTTATTTTCTTTTATATGAGCTCTTCTTTGTAATTGTAACTATAGATATTTTATTCCATGATGTATTATTTCATCCCTTCTTTTATTGCTGAACATTCTTCTTTTTGTCATTTGTCCAGTTTCTTTGATCTCTGTTTACTTCTGTTTGTTTGACAGGATTTGGTCACCTATACAAAGTGATATTAGGGTTTTACTTTATTTTGGCAACATGATCTTCCTTGAGGAAGGTATGTTACGTAGATAGAGGTTTAATTGAGGAAGGTATGTTAAGTAAACTTGGAATTTGTTCATATCTAGCTATTGCAATTAGTGATGGGGTTGGACGGTTGGGAGCTGACCATAGATGAGAGAAAATTAATATATAGAAATAGTGAAAAAAGCTAGGTATAGTATTACTCTTTCATCTTATATACATAAGAGAGAAAAATAAATCGTCAAGACATTATAATTTTGAAAGGTTGTTCCAAATTAATTTTGAGAATAAATATTTTATATTGTTATATGTAAACTAAATAACTAATGACGGTATGGTCGGAAGAATTAGACCCCTTTTAAGATAATTGTCTTTTTCTTGGAATTTACTTCATAATAGGGTTCCCATGAGCCTGAATCTATTCAGAGGGTTTTAGTTGACCTTAGTGGTATTGGGTGTGTTTTTTGTGTTTCTGCTGTTGAGTATTCTTGCCATATGTTTGTCACCCATGATTTTGTTATTCAAGTTTGGTATAACATTTTTAGGTGGTTAGGTTGAATTTTAGTACATGCCTTCACATTTTGTTCTCTTTTTTTTCAAGCCCTCGAGGCGGGGCTAGGGTTAGGAAGTGTTTGATTTGGATTTGACATTCGGTTGTGTGGTCAAATTGGTAGATATGATTATTTTCTCCTCTTAGAAATGTTTTTTTTGGCAAGACCTTTAAGCATTTTTGTTCCTACTATGAGTGAGTCGAACTTGAACTTGTTCTGTGTTGGGGCCGATAGTGAGATCGAGCCAGGTCTTTGTATGTATTGGGGGCTTGGCTGAGTTCTGTTCCCCCCCTCCAGTGAGTGCTTCTGGTCCGACTTGTGGTGTTCGTTCCCCTTTTCTTGCCCATATAACTAGTTTTTCTTTGGTATGTTTGTTTTTCTTATTTGGTTTATTGTTTGGTTTTTGAGTACTCTTGTACTCTTTGTATCAACCTGTTTCTCTTTTGAGTACTCTTCCCCTAAAAAATGGTATAATTTTCTTAACACTTAATACATTTTAAATTTTTTATTTTTTCTTATAAATAGAAAGAAAAAAAACCAAAAATTTCAGTATATTTAAAACTGGAGGCAGAATGAAAAAGTGTTAGGATTGTCCCATGACTTATAAACAATGCACGAGGAGTGGAAAAAGTTAAACATTATTACTTGAGCAATAGCTTTTTGTACAACAGTACTACTAGCTTTTTATCATCATCACTCTTCCTTAATGAGGTTCATACAAAGATGGGCTTGAGCCATTCATTGATGACGTATGTTACCAAGCAAGGAAATAGCTACAATATGGTTCATATCTTCTTCTTTTTTTTGAAAGAATATGGTTCATATCTTGATCGTGGCCAAAGATGGATAGTGGAAGATATTGGTGTATAATTTCCATTTCTATAGATATATATACATATGGCTTCCTATATTTTGTAGCTAGCTAGTTGTAACTGTAACTGTAGCCATTCAACTTATCACTATACTATATGTCTTCATATCTTTCGTGCGCTTTTCGTAGGCACACTAAATTTTAGAGCTAAATTTTACGTCCTGCCAAGCCTCTAGGCATGTGAAAGTTAGTTATTGCTATTTTCATATTTTAGGTGAAGAATATGGTTGATCAAGTGACATAATCCTTATTTATGAAATGGAGTTTTTAACATTACGGTTTCAAACAGCTGGTTTTCCCGTTATTACAACCCTATCAGATTGGGTATGAATTTTTTTCACGTAGAATTTCAAATCTCCACACTTTTTTCTCTTTGCGTGTGATTATTTGAGTATGTATTAGCTACTAAATCAATAAAAGAAGAAAAACTAGTTCAAATATCTCAATATAATAAGATCTAAATTAGAGTCATGGAAATTGTACAAATACATTAGACTTATTTATAATGGGATTACCCAATAGAGTAGACCCTAATCTAAGTAGTTGACAAGACATATAAATGATTAACAGATTCTTTGAACCAAATGAATTTCATCTATACGAAAGTCTTTTTTTTCATTGCCATGTTATAGCTTGATACAAAATTTTCATTGTCGTTAAATAGTGAATAATCTCCTCGGCGAATATGTTAGGTACACAAATTTTTCCTTTCTACCCAAATTATTTTCATATATAAGAGTTTGAGATCGAATCCCTCGTCACTTACTTAAGGGATCTAAGTTCCTATAACCACTTAGGTCAATCTTTTTGTTTGAATGACAAAGAAAATTCATAACACAAGAAAGATAAGTTCAGGTACAAACTCAAAAGGTCAATCCCTACTCGGGAACTCACCAAAACAAAAGAGCACAAAGAGAAAAACGAAAAAAGATACACCACAAAACCACTTAGATCAATCTATTATCGGTATTTATAGAAAAAGTTTTGGTAACTACTTTTGTGATTAAAGTTTAGTTCAAATATAAATTTTCAATATATACATCGTCTGAACTAATTCAAGGAAAAAAAAAAAGGTTAAAGGCAATGATCTTCAAGTAGATAATATTTTACAGCTATAAATTTATAATTGGCACACTTCCTATAAAGATAGCTAGGAAGAACCACTAACTAAGTGAAAGTGTACAATGAAATTCATAAACTACCGTTACCTATAAATAGATAATTTAGCCTATATAATTGTATTATTCAGACTTTAACACAAAGATTCAATTATACAAGAGAGATATGATTTAAATTTCAAATGCAACATGCATATATAGCCTCAAAATTTGTCAACAGTACTATGGAGAAAAAGCATATTGGCAAAAAGTTCTGTTTATGTACATCTTAAGAAAAGCTGGAGCGGAAGAGGTGGGTTTGAAATTAGTGCCTTAACGATAAGGTTTTGTAGAAAGTTATGTGATCAAATCCTCTTTATCTCACTCTTTCTTTGTACACTTTTCTAAATATAGCCCATTCATAGTAGAAAGTTCTTTTGATAAGACAGTTGATTTATTTAGCAAAACCTTAAAGCGTGATCACGTACAGTACTTGCTAAAAAGGTAAAGCTATGGAAAACAAAACTGTGACATATCTAAATATTCAAGTTAATACTTCCACTTAGGTTTTGTCACAAAGATTAAATAAAACTATAATTATTAGTTTATAACCGTTGGTATAAAAAAATAATAAATAAAATAAAAAAAAGTAATAATCAATACCACATTAAAAAAGTAAAACAAAATTTATTTTTAATATTTTATATATATTAAAACGGCAAATATTTTGAAACTTAAGGAGTGTCATAATAAAGAAGAGTAGGTATATCATATTAATTAGATAACTTAAAAAATAAAGAAAAAAAATTAAAATAAAAAGATAAAGAGAGTTCATATATAGAAGCAAGAGAATATATTTCAATGAAGCTTGCACGCAATTTTTCCACCATGCTGCAATTGCAATTTGCCAGTGAATATTCTCTGTTTAAAATCATGCAGATTTTTTTTTTTTCCAAGTATGAATAAAAGACAATTTGCGTGTGACTGTTCTAGTATTCCAAAACTTTCCAGCCATTAAGACATGTTCTTTCCGAACGGGCAGAGTAGAAAATTCGCATCTTTATGTAATATACGCAATTGTTGAAGTGACAATTAGTTTGATGCTCAAAGAAGTCTATGCAATGCAGGAAAGATATAACCAAGTGATTGGATTTAATGGTTAATGAACACCCCTTAGAACGAATAGTTTGTGAGAATTTAAACTTGATTTAAAAAATAATTATTAATCAAATTTTATTTACTTTTCAACCAAACTCTAAATTATTAGAGCTCATCTCTCCTAAAAAGCTTTGTAAAAAAAATCTCTCCTAAAGAGCAGAAGGTTAACAAAAAAAATAATACAAGAAAGATATGTGATCTTATTTTGAAAGTTAAAAAGCATATACTTTATCAATTTATTGCAGCTTATTTTGTAAAAAAAAAGCATATACTTTATAAATAATCTCGTTTGGAAGTTTTAATCAATTTGTTGCAGATTCTTAAAACAATGAGAATATGCAAATAACCTAAAAACTAATTTAAATGAGAAGTTTTTTTGAAAAGGTATCTAAGTAGAAAATTGCTTTGAGTATCTTCTCTTAAATCATTTTTTATAACTGATTATTAAGAATGTGATTTTTTTTAGTAAACAAATACAAAACCAATTTCTATTTATTTCTTTATAAATTATTAATCATGATAATCCCTAATAAAGAGACTCTTAATTAAATCTCAGTCCAAAAGAAAGAAGTAAATGTGCGTTTGAAAAATACTAAATTCACAAATAAACAAATTGAGGGCGGAATTTGCCTACAATTCAACCAAACACACCAAGAACGCTTAAATGAGATGACACATGTATCTTCTAGCTTAAGTAATTAAGATTCTGGGTTCGAATTTAGGCTTTAGCAAGCAACATCCTTCATACTCTTAGGGAGAGTTTGCTATCTGTTTGAATCTCACACGGCGGGAGGAATTAGTCTTCGCAATAACATGCGTGGATGATACTCGGTTTATAAAAAAAAAAACACCATAAATATGAGATAATGATCTCAAACCCTATAAATTTTGGTAAATTAAAATTACAAATAATGAAATTCGTGATGGTTTTTTTATTTATTAAATAGGGACCAAACCTAACTATTGTCCCTATTTTTTTTATTACTCAATTGCAACATTATTGTGTTAACTAGATTTGAATTTTTGTCCTAGAAACAAGCTTCTAAGACGAGGGTACTCACATTTTAAGAGAATGGAATTCAAGTCCATTCAACTTAATATAAGATTCGGATGTAAGAAAATAATGTGAGAACTAGATTTATAACGCATGTTAGGGTGCGTCAGTGTATATCCAAGTTGTATGAAGTTTCATATAGTCAAGATTTCAAAGAGTTTGTCTGTGTGTGTTTAAGGCCCTCAATCCAAACCTTATTACTATAATGATAGAGATGGACTTTGTAGGGTATTTGGGATTTGACCGGACCATTCTAAACGTAAGAGTGAGAATTGAAGCTGTACTAAGGACTCATATTGTTAAGTTTTATGGATTGTGAACGATATATATGAGCTTCAACATCCTCTCATCTGACCTAGTTTTTACGAGTGATATAAAAGCTAGGTTAACTTGATATCATTGTCAGATTAAGGATGACTAAGGATGTAAATTGATATTCATGGACACTGATAGTATGATATTTGTGTCTGTCTCGTTGGATAAATGAGATATTCATGTCCTTATAATATCTGCGCAGATATCCATTAAACTGGGTAATCATCGTATTTTGAGTTATCTACGGGTATATAAAGATATCCATAGATAACATTTTTATAAAAAAAATATTTTTGTTAATTTTTTTATTTAAAATCACCTAAAAAAACAACCGCAAAAATTCATCACACTTATTTTGGTGGGTGTTAGTATCCTCATGGGTGTTGAAGGTAGAGATTGGTTAGATGTTATGTGTAGGAGTGTCTTTTATGGTGTTTATTTTGTGTGTTCTGTGTAATATACGACGCCTTTAGTTTGTAATCTCTAAATCATTGGTCTATGTTCGTCTTGAGCAGAGATCTAACTTTTAAATAAAATTTGTAGTTAAAAAAAACAAAATAAGAACGGATCGAATGAAGTTTTGAAGTGTGTTTGTTGTTTCAAGAATGCTTAGATACATTAAATGCAAGTATTTTTCTATCATATACTGTGGCAAATATTTTCTTGACTTGGATTATGATGATCACTTTACTTGTCACTTAAGGATGAAGATGAATGTCTTGAAAAGTTTGAAGAAACTTGTTTCTTTCCCTTGACTTGCATTATGAAAAATCTTTTGATTCTTAATGATGATTAGGATTAAAACCCGTCTAAACATAATACTCTCAAAAGCACAAGTTAGATAACAATATTGAGAGGGTCACTTGGCTGCGTGATTCACTCTTCAACCATATGCTTCTCTACTTGACAACATCATGAGTCAAAATTTCTTTATCTTTAATCATTGAAGTTCAGCATCTCTAAAACATCATTAGATATTTTACCTCAACAATCTCCTCCTTTGAAGATTTCAAGGCACAGTTCAACAATCCGCCTAAGATTTATCTTATACAACAATTTTTTTTTTCTTTTTCAACATAATGACTAAAATGTGCTAAATAGCATAGTGAAGTCCACACCTTTATGAATTTTTCTTCTATGGTTACAGTTATGCTGGAGTAGAGGTTATTGGCATTTTAACATTTCATCATAGAAAATTTGTTTATATTTTCCAGCTACGGGCACAATGTAGAAAGATATGACTCATAGGTTCTCCGATCATTGTGCAAAAGGTGCAACTAGAAACACCTCAAGGCCTTCCATCTCCTTTCGTTTTTGAAAAATCTCCCATTTGATCAAGGGCATTCAATTTCCTGCTCTGCTCATCTTTGGATCATCCAAACACAGTAGTGTTTCATGTTCTACCTCAAAACCTGAATAGAATGATTCTACTCAAATAATATTAAGAGTATACTATAAAATGCAAAAACTACTTAAATTTTGAAATTTTAAAGCAAACATAAAACGGTTAAGTCTCATATCTTAAACATAAACGACTCAAAGTCTCAAATCTTGAAGGATGTTTCATGAAACCATGAAGGATTTGCGGTACCGCATCTGCGTGAGCGATCTGGAAAACGAGGCAACTATGATAGAGGCAGAACTGTAACGTGTTTACCTCACGATCGATGGCGAAGCCGGCTATGAATTGTCCAAGGCAGATGTAATTGCGCCGGACAATGAGCGCGTCTCGATCCACTTTTCAACGACGGAGGCAGATGCGGTAACTGTGACGGTGATATTGGCTTAGTTAATGTTAACTGTGTAAATACTCTGATCGGAATAGCGGTTAAGGTTGACGATGGTGGCCATGTTCTATGTGATAGAAACGAAAGATGCGTGGATTTTTAAGGTTTAGGGCTTTCCGTTCCTTTTAGTGCTAAGCTGTTGCATATTCGTAGGTCAAAAGTGCCAACTTTGTGCTGGCTCACTGGGCTTATATTCAAGTGTATTGATACAATTGTTTTCAAAATCAAATAAATTAACCATCATTTTTATGAAATAAAGAGTTATTTAAAGACTTTTATATTTTAGAAAATATTATTTCATTAAAAAAAAAAACGAGAGAGAGGTAGAAAGAGTGAGGAGCTACAACCCAAGGTTTTGCCTAGGGCAACCGCACTAGTGATCATTGACGTAGGTGGTGAGTCCATATGGATGGGGGAAGAGGATCATTTAAGGTGAGTTATAACGGGGATAAGGGCAGATGGTCTAAGGTGCGTTTGTGACGTTGGAAAGAGCTGGAGAACATATGATTTAAATTACAAAACAAGAGAAAGGCAGTGCACCATAAAAAATCACGTGTTTAAGTGAAAGGTAACACACTATAAGACATGGTGTGCATGAATGAGTCTATAAATAGAAATAATTGGGGCATTAAAATAGATGTACCACAAAACTCAGAAACCCTAGCCGCTCTCTTAATCACACTCTCTTTGAAGCTCTGTTTAATTTGGCTAGCATCGGTCATTAGAGAAATTTTTATTTGTGTGGACAAACAGAGGCATCACAACACTTGTTTTACTCATGATCATAATCAATTTGACTATAAAGGTTACGTGATTCAACGTGTCTGTCAACTTCTGCTCACGAGGACCTTTTTAATATTTTATTGCTTACAAAACTTACTTGAAAAGTCATTTGGTCTGCTGTGTTCTTATAATTTTAGAAATTTATATGGTATGGTATTTATTCTACAGATGATTTTTTTTCTTCTCTGAATGATGTTAGTCTTCCTATATGTTGACTGTCGCATTACTAAGTCTAATTCTAGTATAAAAAATTCTCTGATTAAGAGATAGATAGGATTTTTCATTTATATTTTACTTACAGATAATAGACCATCTTCTATTTAAGAAAATCAATTAGATTGTAGTGATACAAAGGGGTTTATTTATATCACAAGGAAATAAACCCATTCAAAATAACTATAAGTAATCTTCTAAGTAACTAACCGACTTAAATAAAAGATTACTCATCTAAATAACTTTGACTTAGTCAAACTAAAACTAAGCATTATTCAACATAAAGTATATATGTGTCAATTACTCATGAATTCCAATATAGATTCTAATAATCATTTAAAGTGTAAAATTAGTTTTGGTTGTTGACCAGGAAATATTGGGACTTAATTTTTCTGTGATGAGCTTATTATAAAGCTCCATCTTTAAATAATTTGTTTGTTTATTCTGAATTCATCTTATAGAATGGAGAAGCCTTCTAAGTACTGTATTAACTATTAACAAACTTTATTTTTTGACAGTATCATTTAAAGAAAACCAACTTGAAATTTTTTTTCTTAAACATAAAATGTACCTAAACATTAAGCAAATAAAATTATCCGATCTCAAGTTTTTATTTCAAGTAAATGAATCAAATAGACATATTGAATATTTCGTTCCTTTAATTAAATATCGATCAAACAACTATTTTAGTTCATGAATGTAGACGATTTTATCATTATAGCTCTTATGTATCAAAATCGCAACACGTACATACTAATTCCTTTGTTTGGTGATTGTATAAACCAAATTGATGAACAAAAAACACATGTCAAGACTAAATTGATTGTCACATTCGATGACAAAAACTACACATATTCAAGCATGATTGCTTTCACTTATTTACATATTCTTTCAGAGTAGTTGACAAACAAAATAAGTGCAATACTCAACAACACTAAAATCAAACACAATATGATTCTATTTCTACCTCAATAGGTGAAATTAACACTAATCTCCAAAATGAGTTATGAACATAAGAGTGATTAATCGATCTTAACACTATAATCTTGAATCTTGATTGAAATTTACAAAGTAAAATCGATCTTAAGGGTACCTCCAAGCTTGGAAAGAAATTCCGATACAAAAAGCACAATAAGCATCAATGGACGCATAAGCAACTTGATCTTTATCAAGATTCTCTGCATTCCAATTGCTCCTTCCAACTTGTATTCTCTGCTCCACTTTGAAACCAAGACATTTCCTCACAATTTCATTCATGGATAAAAGTAAAAGATGTTCACCCTTGTACACGTAATGCCTCAGATCCTGAGGATCTTTCCACATTTGCAAGAGAAGATCAAATCTCTCCAGCTTCCTACGATCTTCAGCGTTCCAGAATCCAACAAAGGTGTTATTAGGATGACGGAGAAAGTTCCGGAGACTGACCGGAATCATATCGGCGCGAGAGAGGTGGAAGATAAGACAGCTGTAACCGGTACATAACTGTAGCGTGTCGGCAGGAGGATCACGGTTGCCGGGAGTCCATTGAACGCCGAGGCCGACAACAAGATTAAGGTTGCGGAGATTACAGGCGCGGAGGTATTGAAGGTGATGATTGAACGCACCACTGAGCCAGTTTGTTACGACGGAAGCTGAGGCAGTAACAGTGACTTGGAAGTTGATTTGGGTTTCGTGAACGTAGACATTGTAAACGCGAAGGTTTTCGTTGGTGACATTATCTAGAATGGTGACGGTGTAATCCATGAGATTGAGAATATAGTGAAGAAAGAAAATCTGTGCTGTAAATAAAGATTTCTTTTCTTTTCTATCACTGTAATCAGAATGAAATAAACGGTTAGCGTAGTTTGGAATTTCCCGCGCCAGAATTTATAAAACGGTTACAACAACCATTTTTCCACAGTTTTTTTATTTAATTTATATTGAAATGTAAAATAAAGTTGCATTTACTTTTAGTGTTGGGGTTTAATTATCTATGATTTTTTTTGGCAATTAACTATGTTTCTAGTAATAAAAATAACTAATTTTATAAAAATTAACTATGATTTTCCATTTGCTCCTCGATCAAGAAAATCATATGTGGAACCATCACTTGCTGCAGCAGTGTTTTGATTTGCTACAACCGAGTATTTTGAATACGCTCATAATTCCATAGGTTATAGATGATAAGCTCATTTGAGAAAAAGGAAAAATATGGGCATTATACGGTTAAAAATGCATTCCAGTTATGTTTAGACAAAATTGTGGATAATTAATATTTGCATTCGCCTGGTCAATGGTGGAAGGTGAAAAGTTTGATTTTGCGAATATGTTGAGGTTGTCTCGCAACAAAGGAAAGACTCAAAGATAGAAATATTATTTGATAGACGGAATGTGTAGTGTGTACCAATAATTACAAAGATATAACATATTTTATTTGATTGCCTCATGGCTGTAAATGTGTGGAAAACTTGTGATTTATTGCAAGTGATGGAGAAAGAGATGCGGCCAAATTACACTGTTGAAACTATTTATTCTCATTTTTGTAGGTAATGATTCCAATGCAACGGGAGAGGTTCGTGATTACTACTTGGAACTTGTGGAAGAGTCGGGACATGAAAATGTGGCAGCAAATTTTTTAGGCGTGTAATAAAATATTGGAGCGTGCAAACCATTGCCAGGAAGATTGGTTGCACACAAATTTAACGAAGTATGCTCGGCAGACACAACGGCACCATCACCGATCAGCTCCAACAACTGTAACAAGCTAGACGAACAACCACGCGTAATGTCAATTTCTGTTTTGGCAACCAGCAACATAATGAGGTCTAAAGTGCAACATTGACGCGTCTTTCTCCACCACGCTGAATTGTACTGGGTTTGGAATGTGTTTAAGGGATGATGAAGGGAAATTCTTGCTTGCTATGACATTTTGGTCACAGCCAATATGCTCCACATAAATTGGAGAAGCTTTGGAATCACTTCATGAAATCAACTTGGTGCATGTTCTACATCTTAACAATATTGATTTTGAATTAGATGTGAAGCTAGTTGTAGACTATTTTAACAACGACAACCACAACATAACAAAATTTGGCACTATATTAGATAAATACAAAGGTAGGATATAGTTGCATGATGTTATAGTTTTATCGCCATTCACGCGTCTCAATATATATTTCACTGTTTCTCTCCATGATTCTTCTTTGACGATATATTTCAAAACAAGGATAAAAATTGGTGTAACTTTTTTATGATGATCACATGCAAGGGAGTTGCAATGATTGGTTATTTACACCAACCTGTTTGTACCAAGTTGCAAACTTTCTCTGGGTATACTAGTCATGGCTTTTTTCCTCAACCTAAGTTTAATTTCAATAATAGTTTCAAGCTTCCGAAAGTATCTCATGTTGAAGGAGGTAACTCCGGGTGGAATCCATCATTTCTGTCTTTCTCTGTTCCTCAATTCGGAGGTAACTCTATTTTACCATTTCATCCAATACTATCATATTATATCTCCTTTAAGATATTATGATTATGATATGGATTGAACCGTTCAAATGGGAGGATTGTACAAGAATACTGCTCTTCCCCCTGCACAAAACACTCGCGTCATGCAGCCTTTTCGAAAATACCTCTGTGCTAGTTAACTAGCGCAAGTGTAAAATTAACTTAACTTAAAATTTCGTGTTTTTTACACATGCGTAACTTAAGTCACGCTGCGTGAATTAACTCACGTTGAAATTAACACATGGGTAGGTTTTGTTTTTGCATTTTCAAGATGTAAGTCACGCTGCATCATCATCACGTATGCAAAGTACACCATGCATGTCCTGGTTTCATTCTTAAACATGTTGGACATAACAATGTTTCTATTTTATTTGGGTTCATGAAACATCATCATCATGTATGCAGTGCACTATGTTTGGAAGTACACAAGAAAATATAGTATATATATTTATTGGTTAGTTTTTAACATTGTGAAAATGCAAAAGCACAACTTGCGTGAGTTAACTCACGCATGTGTTAACTAACACAAGTGTAAAAAAATGGGACTTAATTTTTTACACTTGCGTTAGTTAACTAATGCAGGGGTATTTTGGTCAATTTGGATGGGTGGGAGCGAAAGTTGTTGGGTGAAGAGCGGTATTCATTGTACAATCCTCATGGCCGGCCCTGGCCCCAAGTGCAACAAGGCCTTTGGCACAAGGCCTCACCTTTAGGGGTTTCTAAATTTGGAAGAAAAAAAAAACTTGTACTTACCGACAAAATCCGTCAATAAATATCAATTTTCCGTAGGTAAAAGTTTAAAAGAGTTATGCATTATCCATACATAAATGTCTATTTATCTTAAGGTAAAAGTCATGTTTTGTTCATATATTTAACTACAACTTAATTGTGGGTCGCCATAAATGGTTTTTTTTTCAATTCAAGTCTGTAACTGGCCTCCAAATTATCGGGAACGACCTTGCCAATCCTATATAAATCCTCACACCAGGTTCATGACTTCCGATGTGGATTATAGTAGTCAATAGCGGCCGATAGCAGCGCTATAACGGCCGCGCATAGCGTTGCGGCGACTAACCGCTACGCTAAAAAGTGGGTTTTGCATATGTTCCAAAAACTCACAAAGCTATCTGCCCATAACGTTTTTGTTTTGTTTGTTAGGCATAAACCTATATATATATATATATATATATATATATATATATATATATATATATATATAATGTTAAAATTAACAACAATTAGCTTAAAAAAATTGATATTTGCATCAAAATACTAACAACTTTGCTACATGCAACCAAAATATCAAACTTCTGGACTTCCTCCAATATAGAGAGTACCCTAAAAACCAACCCAAATTCCTTTAATTTATTAACGCTCAATTTTACCTTCCTATAACATCTTACATCCAATAATAAATTAATCTATTGCACTTATAAACATTCTCATTTCACTTGTGCCTCATCACACAAAATTAAACCACAAGAAACCTCAAAATCTAATTAGGCACAAATTCTCAATAAGCTTCCAAAACATGATTCCTTCTTCTTCTTCATCTTATTTGTCTATTTCTTTTTCAACATTCACAATGAAAATTCTCATTTTTATCTTGTTTTTTGTACCATATTGTGCTCTTGCCTTTGATGTAAAAACAGTCATAGACTCACCTATGTTAACTCAAAAGGTAGGAACTAATCGCACTATTAAAGTTGATATCAATGTAAATGGAGGCTTCAAATCAGTCCAAGCTGCCATAGATTCAATTCCTGAAGGAAATTCTAATTGGGTCATCGTTCATATTAGAAAAGGAGTATATAGGTAAAATTTAACTATCATCGCATAACATATATTCATTAACTATTATCATAATTTTATCATTAATCATACTTGTATTTATCAATTAAAATGTATGCTACCTATCAAGTTAAATAGTTATTTTATTGGTTACATTTTGATTTTGATAATGTGAAGAGAAAAAGTGCACATACCAAAGAATAAGCGTTATATATTCATGAGAGGAAAAACTGCCATTGTTTGGTCGGGAAGCTCCTCTAACAATATAGCTTCTGCCACCTTCAAAGTTGAAGCCTCCGATTTCATTGCCTTTGGAATTAGCTTCAAGGTACTTCATACTTTCTAATTATATAATTTTTTTTGAATCTTAGGTTTCTATTAATATTGTATACCAGAAAATTTTGAATTACCAACAAAAATAATTAGAGATGGTAGAAATTAAATTATTATCTAATTTTAACGTCTTTAATGTTTTGCGGACAAATCAAAGATATGTTTTAATTAATAATATCTAATTTTTGCGGGTAATTTAACATTTAAATCTTTTCTAGTATATATAACTAGTCTTACCATCATCGTCGTCATCCTTATTAATATGATTATGCTAAATATGAAAAGAAGTAACACTATACCAACTTTTTTCAATGTTGTTGCATTACAGAATGAAGCACCTACGGGAGTTGCCTATACTTCACAAAATCAAAGTGTGGCAGCAGAAAAAGCAGCATTTTATCATTGTGCATTTTACAGTACACACAACACACTCTTTGATTACAAAGGTAGACATTACTATGAGTCTTGTTACATTCAAGGCTCCATTGATTTCATATTTGGTCGCGGCAGAACCATCTTCCAAGTGAGTTCATTGTCACATCTCTTTTCTATATCGTTACGTAATTTTCATAAATATTTATTAATGACTACGATTTTTTTATGCAGAATTGTGAGATATTTGTGGTTGATGACAAAAGGATAACAATCCGTGGGTCAATTACAGCTGCAAATAGAGAAAATGAAAGTGAGATGAGTGGATTTATATTTATCAAAGGAAAAGTTTATGGCATTGGTGGTGTGTACTTAGGAAGGGCTAAAGGACCTTATTCTAGGGTCATTTTCGCCAAGACATATCTCTCCATAACCGTTGTTCCAGAAGGATGGACCAATTGGAGTTATAATGGTAGCACAGAGTAAGAACATTATCATTTGTTAATTTAATTTTTTCTAGTACTTTCATGAAAAACCATTAGATTAATAATTAATTTTGATTATTTGTTATGAACTATAGACATCTTTACCATGCGGAGTACAAATGTCATGGACCTGGAGCCACAGCTGAGAAAAGAGCTCCTTGGTCAAGGCAGCTTAGTGATGAAGAAGCTGCTCCATTCATATCTATTGATTATATTGATGGCAAGAATTGGTTGCCAGCGTGGATATAATTATTGCACAATGGAGTACAAAAGGAACAAAAGCATAGTAACACTGATAGCTTGCAGTACAAGTCACCATTTGTAGAGACGGTTTAGTGTTGTACACCTAGCTATATTAGTGTTGTACAATTCAATTTTAGATAATACAATCACAATGTATAAATACTTGATGTACTCTTTGTCACAATCTAATGAGAATTCACACTCTTTTTCTTTATTCTAAATAATAATCATATCATGCATGTTGTGCATAAACTCGAGCTATGGAATATGATCAAGAGTAGAGCTTATCATAAACACACATTGTCTAAAGATTTAGATAAAGCCTTTCCATATGATTTTGCAACTACCCCTAATAAAGAAGTGGTTCCTATTACATTGCATTCATATTTTTTTGTTAAGATAAATTAATGTAAGTAAGTCGTATAGCTTTTTTTAATTTCTAATTTTATCTATGTAGCATTTATAACCTTTTAGGGGAAAAAATAATAAACCTTTTAAGACAGTCTTATTTATGTAAGTAAGTCCTATAGCTTCTCTGAAGAAGAAGAAATTAACTAATGCGATAAATAATGCAATGTTAACAATTTTTCTTTATCAAGGATAGATTGATTCAAATTGTAAAATACTTGGATTCCTTAAAAAAAGGAGTAGTTAGAAGTTAGACCCATGACTCTGACATATGGAGAGAAAAAATTTGGTCTAGCCTTTATGTGGAGAGAAAAAATTTGGTCTAGCCTTTATGTGAATTAGACATCCTCTATGCGCAATTCCATCTATTAATCACTCAAGTCAGGTAAAACTACAGTGACAAAACTCTTCTACAAGAGATTTAACAATACTGCAATTCCAAAGCTGAATTCGAATTCTGATCTAGTTAAGTTATAAGAGATTTCTTATTGACTCATCTAAGTGTACTTGGTAAGTTAATTATTGTAGGATTTATTTTTTTATTGTAGGAATATTAGTTCAAGTAGTAAAATAAATTTGAAATAAAATTATTAAAGTAAGTATATTAACGGACTGGTATGACAATATTAATGGAACATTTTAATGTCAGACTATTTTAATTAACAGAATGCACAATCAAATATTATTTTAGAATTTCAATAAATTGAACCACTATTGTGATTACTCGTTAGACATTCAAGGATGAAAATGACTAAATACGTTGAAGCTTTGGATGAAGATGATGAAGACCTTGCACGTGATTCGATGCCTGAAATTGTTGAGAAATGCTTAGGGTACGATGTGGAAGATGAACTGAGAAGTGAAATTGGAAGTAGTGATTGGGATGATGAAGATATGAGCCATGAACAAGTTGTTTATGCGAGTGTTGATGCTTATTGTGCTTTTCTCATTGGAAAGCATATCAAAGCTTGGAAGTATTATCCATGATGAAAAATGCATATTCAGAATCTTTCATTGTTCATCCTTTACATCACAACTGGCATGAGTTGAATGATTTTGGTTGTAGGATTGGTTCAAGTAGTAAAATAATTTTGAAATAAAACTATTTAAAGTAAGTATGTTGACAGACTGATATAAAAATATTAATGGAGCATTTTAACATCAGAAAATGTTTTAATTAACATAATGTACAATCATATGTATTATTTTAAAATTTTAATACATTGAGTGACTATTTTTTATTTTTGTAAAGGCTAAGCAAATATAGTAAACAACCATCAACAACTCCTTTAGTACCAAGAAAGCTAAAAGATCCATATATTTTTACAAGAAAACAGTCAAGCTACCACAAGGTAGTCATGAAAAACCAAAGTTACTTTACGGCTCGAAAACAAGACAAAGGATTCAACCTTCAAACCGAGTACTCAAAATCTAATAGAACGTAGTAATAAGATTTTAACCACCAATAAACTTGAAGTTTAACCTTATTTAATAAAGAGATAAGTTGCTCCGTCTTATTTTAAAAAAACCTCCTATTACGGTCCTTCCAAACAACAAAAAGAACTGATATCCTTTTATTGCTCAGTCTTATAGCTTGAATGACTATTGTTACTACTCGCTAGACAATTTTATATATTTTTAGTAAAAAAGAAATAAATAAAAAAGACCAAAGGAAACTTTTGGGTCTCCTTTGAGTTCCTTGCTTGCTTGTCTTCCTCCAGCTTCTTCTTTTTTCACCATCCCTTTTATGCTTCTTGAATTAATCAGGTATATTTTTCTATTTTCTTTTTATCTAGTTTCTTTCGGTATTAGCTTTATTTCCCATTTTTCTTTGCAAACATTCCAACCAAACTTAGTCATGAGTAATATTAAAGATCATCTCTTTTCCTCTACTGGGCACATATTATAGAAACTCACACTCTAAAAATAAAATTCACCATACACTAAGTAGTTTTCTTTGTCCGTTTATAGTATCTATCTCTTGATTTACAACTCATGGATACACGCATTCAGGTAGGTAGGTCCCTTATATTTAATTTCTGATTTTATGTATGTAGTTTATATCCTTTTAAGACAATCTTATAGTTTTAAATTTTTTAAAGGCATGTAATCTTATAGTTTGTATCCATTTTTTTTTTTTGAGAGATAGTTTGTATCCTTTTAAATTTTAGTTTTTATTTATTTTTAATACAGGATGAATGTTAAAAATATATGTTCAATTTACAGTGTGTACATTTTTAAAATGGGATTAGAGATATGCATCCAATAAAATGGATTGAAGATAAAATGGACTAGACATCGACATCATTGTAATTGATTTAATCAATTTAAAAGTAGTTGATTCAAATAACTAATATAGCAGAAGTTCGATCTCTTATATGTGGAGAAAATTTGGTCTAACCTTGATGCAAAATTATTTTAGATTTTTTTTGATGTGAATCGAATACCTTATTTGTATAACTATATAGATTTATCTCTCAAATTGAATAGGACTCTAACAAATGACAAAACTCTTTTCAAAAGATTTAACTAATAAAGCTAGTCTAGTCTTAATGCAAAATTAATATTACATTTGTGATCGAAAATTATATTTAGGATAAATTTATCTATCTATACTTAAAAAAAAACTAAGATAACCTTTTTTTTTGAAAGGACTAAGATAACTTATACAATAACAACTAGGCTTTATCGATCACTCTAAGCGATCAAATTATGCTACATTGTTCTATCATAAACCATATTTGAATTCAACTCATTATTCTCTAAATATTTTATAATATTTTTTCAAAGTTTTTTGGATCTTTTTCTTACCTCTTGTGATCCAACTCTCTCATTAAGTATATTTTCTACTCCATCCGTCTCATATTAAGTGACTCTGTCACACATACCAATTTATATTTTTTATCTTTAATTATCTAATAGAAAAAATTATGAAAATTTAATATTTTAAAAATATTCATTGAGACGAATCCAACAATATCTTATATGATATTATTTATCTTTGTACATAGATAGAAACATATGATCAAAGTATGATAGGTCAATAATACACATTATCAACTAGATCATCTAATATGGGACGAAAGGAATATCATATTTTTCGTCCTCTAGTGTTACACCAACTCTCTTCTTAATCATATTTATTCTAGTTTTCCTAAACATTAGGCAAGATGATTTTGGGTTTCATTGAGTACCTTGCTTGCTTGGCTGTCTTCGTCCACCTTCTTTTTTCATAGTCCCCTTTTAAGCTTCATATATCAATCAGGTATATTTTTCTATCTTTTTATTTTTATCTAGTTTCTTTCACTATTACCATTCTTTGCAAACATTTCAACCAAACTTAGTCATGAGTAACACTGTAGAAGAGTTCTTTGCAAACATTTATTCTTGGGATCGGCGGGGAAAACGAACATGTTAATTCTTGAAAGCATTAAAGACGAGGTGAGTGTGACTATTGTGTGGGTCACTTCATGTTAGTGATTTAGGGAATAAATACATATCATTAAATCAATTAATTCAATATGTATGGGATTTGGTGTCAATATAATCGTTGACACCTGGTGGCAACGGATCCTGACTCATATATATATATATATATATATATATATATATATATATATATATATATATATTTATATATTATTTTGGACCGGTGAAAGACCTAAGATCCAATTGCTTAGGCTCAATAACAAATCAAGCTCAATATTAATGTATTTGGCTATTTACTAGCAACACATCCTTTCTTTGCGAGGGGGATGCACAGAGCAACAGAGACCAGTTCAAACGAATTGTAACGTCTCTTTCCCACTTTCCCTCAAATCTCTCATTGCGGTTACACTTCCCACGATTTTGTAACCGTCAGACACACGTGTATCATACAACAGCTCTGCATGCACTCACCTCTATATAAAGGGGACTCCTCGCAGTCCCCAAGGTAGAGTCTCTCTCATCTCTTAAACCCTATTTCTGATATCTACTGACTTGAGCGTCGTAGTATCTGCAGGTACACATCCCCTGTGGTTCCACTACTCAAACTGATGCATTTCTACCACCAGCAACCACCGTATTAAAGAGCATCGACAGTTACCTTCTGATCATGTACGATATATATATATATATATATATATATATATATATATATATTGTCGTACCCTAATTTTTGACCGATTTATTTTATTTTATTCGTACGTTGTTTGTTTTCCAGTCGTCCGTTAGCGCGCGAGTTCCCGTAATGATCTGTTTTTGTTCGTACTTGTGGTCGCATTTACTTTTCGTTTGTCGTTTATTTTTAATATCGCGCGCGTATCGTTTCCGTAATTTTTACTCGCGTTTTGTGCGTTTTTTAGCGTAGCGTAGCGTTTGCGTTCGTAAAGTTTATTTCATTCACGTCGTTGATTTATCGTTTTATTTAGCGTAATTAAGCCGCGTATTTCAGTCGTATCAGACGAAATTTCGGCAGAGAGGTATTTTAAAATACCTCATTTTTTTGGTTCCGACGGGACATTTTTATTTTTATTTATTTAATTTTCGTTTTCCATTTTTAATTATTTATTTAGTCATTTATTTTTTTCATTTTACTTATTTATTGTTATTTATTTATCAGATTTATTATTTATTTTAGTCCTTGTACACATGTCACTTTGTTATTGGTCCAATCCAACTTTTCCTCCAAGAAAGAGCAAGGGTAATTTGGTCTATTCCAGGCATCAGGTACATAGTGTGTCAGAGTCAATCAATCAGTCAGACCCACTTTCCAATACAAACAGATTTCGAAAATTACAACCAAAAAAAACATATCAAAACTTTCTTTTTTCACCAAGAACACCAAGAACAAAAAAAAATTTAAAAAAATGATTCTCAGTGATTCATCAAAGAACCATCATCATTGAACCATTTTCTCTGCAATTCAAGTGCGAGTTCATCACCATTGGGTGACAAACTCAAGCACCGATCACAGAGAATCGGTGAGAAAGAAGAAAAATCCAAACCCTAGCCATCAAAAAATCAGATTCGGCCAGAACCATACCAACAGTACCAAAATCCAAACCACAAATCTGAATCATAACAAATCCAAACCCAAATCCGAAAACAAACTCACAAATCGAACTACAACTCATACAACCCCAAAGCCAAAACCGAATCAACATAAAACATCACAAGGCCGAACGCAAACATCAAAGGATTCGAACCAAGAGCTCAATAAAACGCAAAAACCAAACTCAAGATCAAAGAACAAGGTGAAACGGCCAAAGGAAAAACGAAACCGAAAGGAACAAGGCAAGGAAAAACAGAATCCGAAAGAAGAAGAGGCAAGAAGAAGGAAAGCAAAGAGGTAATCTTTTTTGTGTATGTTTTGTTTTCTAGATCTAGGTTGCATGAGAGTTTGTTTGGTATTTTTGAAGCTGGATCCGAAAAGAGGATAAGGAGTTGAAGGTTTTAGTAAAAAAAAAAATTAAAAAAAAGAGGTGTTTATCGCTCCGACACGGCGGCGCTCCGGCCGGCCACCATGTCGGAGCATTCCGGCCACCACCTAGCTCGCCGGAGAAGATGAAGATCATCTTCTCCGGCCACCTCCTTCTTCATTCTTTTTTTTTTCGGTTTTGGGCTTAGTGAGAGAGAAGAGAGTTTTTTTGAAATTTTTTAGAGAGAGAATGAAATGAAGGGAATGAGGAAAACATGGGCAATTTCCCTTATATATTCCCTGGAGCTGGGCGGGTCACCCATGGGTGACCCAGTACCCGCCCCAGCTCCATTTCCCTGCACCCAGGCCCTTTTTGCTTCTACTGTTTTACTGTTTCTACCCCATTTCTATTGCCTGCACCCCCTTTCTGTTTTTATATAGTCTTATTTGTGTTATTTTTTTTATTCATATAGTTGTTTTTTTAGTCACATAGTGCTTAGGCCATATTTGTTGCATTTTTTAATTAGCATTTTTATCTTAATATCATGCATATTTTTGTTTAGTTTATGGCTAATTTTCATATATAATTTTTATTCACTTAAACATTCTAAAAAAATTTCATGTACTTTTGTTTCTTTTAATTTTGTTATTTTGCATTTAGGGTTATTTCATATATTTGCATTTTATAGTCTTGTTGTCTTTAATGTGTTTAAAATTGCATTTTAGTTTATAGAAATAATTCTCATATTAAATATCATATGCATATTTAAATTTTCTTGTCATTTATTTTATTTTTGGATTAGTGTGTAATTAGGAAATTGATGTAATTTATTTTCGCGTTTTTTTCTCTTTTAAGACCATAGAATGTATTTAGGGTATGTAATATGTAACCGGCACACGCACTGACACGCGCACCGACACACCACTTTATTTATCGCTTTACGCTTATTTATTTTTCCGCCGTTACGCGATTTCATCGTTAGTTTAGAGAAAATATTTTCTTCAAAAAGTCAATCCAGTCAAATTCAATTTTATTTTAAGTAAACCTTGGTATGTAATCCAAGTGATTTTCTCTTTATTTTCCTTAATCAAATGTTAATTAATTTAATATCCACATTAGACATGGATTTCGTATAATTAAAACTGACAAACTTCATCGTATTTTCTTCTCATGCCTTGAGGCCTCTCATCTCTTCTTAAAACTTTTCTTTCAAAAATGTTAAAATCAATTCAACTCATCAAATAAGTTCTTTAGCCGAAGTACTTGATTTTGATCCCGATTTATTTGGGTAAGTAGGCAAAGGGTTTCGACCCTTCCAAATCAATAAAAATAACCAAAAACATGCTTCATCTTTCTCCTTTCTTTCACCTTAACTTTTAAACTATTTTGATAAGTAAAATCAATTTAGCGCAAGATTAAAGAATAGGTAGAAGGTTCCTATGGGATACCATAGTCGGTTCGGGTGCTTAACACCTTCCCCAATCGAAACCAACCTCCGAATCCAAGGTCTCATAAGGGTTTTCACTCACTTTTTCCCTTCCCGCGAATAAAAGTTGAGAGTTCAATGATTAAAGGTTCAAATCCAATCAATGATTTTGATACCCGAAAATCACGAGCACAGAAATGGCGACTTCACTGGGGACCTTTTTGAGGGTTAAGCCTATTTTATCTTTCTTTACTTTTGCGCTTTATTTGCTTATACTTTTGTAAATACGTGCCTAATTGTTTACTTTTTTACGTGAGTGGCGAGATAAGTCCCCCTACCCGGACTTGAGAGGAAATTAGGATAGGACGGTGGTATAATCATAGTACCTTACCAAGAGTAATTTTTGGTGGTGGTACATGTGATAACCCCACTCAACTAAGGAATCTTGGAAGTATAATTTGTTAACATGAGTATTCATGTTTGGCATGCTATTTTCAAGTGACCGTCGAAGTTGAGAACCTAGAGTTACATTTAACCCATCTCAGCCTTTTAGGATGTAGTGCGGTGGCTAAAATCATGAGTCAGTCTTGATTTAGTCGTTACGCGATACTACACTCAAACTAGACTTCCTTATGAATGTTATGGGACTAGGAGTATTCTTAGGCCCCAATATATTCAAAAGGGGGTTGTAATTTGGGAACTTGGTAGAACCCGTGATACAGGTACATTTGAAACCATAGTCCTTACCTAATGACGTGTTTTACCCTCAGCTCCAACTTTGTGGACTTAACCCCACCATGTTTTCTATGTTCTTTAGCATAATCATGCATACATGCATTCATCCATAAATATATTTTTTTGCATCCGATGAAATATCGAAGGACTTATTTAAACTTTCCTTGTAAAACATCTTTAGATATGGACAAAGTAAGGAGGTGCACTAGGAAGTATGTTTTCCACAAGCCGGATGTTTTAAAGCTAAGAGATTTGGCAAAGAAGGTAACTAGTCAGGAAGCTTTTCACGAGCGTCATGGGAGATTGTTGGGTATCCTCAAAACAGATGTTGAAAAAGGAATCTTGGAAACTTTGATCCAGTTCTACGATCCACTCTACCACTGCTTTACTTTCCCGGATTACCAATTGGTTCCCACCCTTGAAGAATATTCCTACTTAGTTGGTCTGCCAGTGCTTGATGAAATACCGTTCAATGGCCTGGAACCCGTTCCTAAGTTTGCAACTATTGCCGCAGCTCTCCACCTTGGAGCCTCTGTCATAAAAGCCCACCTCACTACCAAAGGAGGCCTTCTAGGCTTGTCTACTGATTTTCTTTACCAACAAACTTCCACCTTTGCCGACGCATCCAGTAATGAGGCATTCCATTCCATCTTAGCTTTGCTCATATACGGCATTGTGCTTTTCCCAAACCTCGACAACTTTGTCGATATCCATGCTATCCAAATTTTTCTCACCAAAAACCCTGTCCCTACTTTGTTAGCCAATACATACCATTCTATCCATGACCGAACCCTCGCGAGACGTGGGACTGTCTTTTGTTGTGCGCCTTTACTCTACAAATGGTTTACCTCCCATCTACCTCAAACCCACTCATTTCAAGCCAATCAAGAGGGTCATCCGTGGTCCCGAAGAATCATGTCTCTAACTCCATCCGATATAGTCTGGTACCGTGCAACTAATGATGTGGAAGCTATCATTGTCAGTTGTGGTGAATATTCCAGTGTACCCCTTCTCGGTATACACGGGGGAATTAACTACAACCCCATTCTAGCCAGACGTCAGTTCGGATATCCGTTGAGAACTAAGCCAGATAATATTTATCTAGAGAATGAATTCTATCTCAATAACAAAGATCACCTGAACCAGAGAGGTTTGTTTGTGAAAGCTTGGCGTGGCATCCATAGACTTAGTAAAGGTCAATTAGGAAGAAGAGAAGGTTTTGTGCACGAATCCTATACCCAATGGGTCATTGACAGGGCTGCAGATTTTGGAATGCCTTATGTTTTACCGAGGTTCCTATCTTAAACTGTACCAGCACCAATTTTGCCTTTACCTCCTCAGACTGCGGAAGAGTATCAGTTACGTTTGGCTAAGTTAGAGCGTGAAAAGGCTGAGTGGGAAGGAAAGTATCAAGTAGCTAAGCGTGAGAATGACACCCTCATGAATTTGCTAGAAGAAGAGAATTGGAAAAATCATAAGAAAGATCAAGAGATTGCTGAGCTGAAAGAGCGTATCAGGGTGAAGGATGCTATACTTGAACAGGTTCCCAGGAGTAAGAAGAAACACATGGATTTCTTCGCTGGTCCGCATTCAGATTTGGAGGAGTAGTCTGCTTCAAGAGCTTGAGATTTTCACTTTTTGTTTTCTTTTATTTTCTTAAGTTTTCTATTATGTACTTTGAAGTCTATCCCTTGGCTCAGTTTGTTAAAAGGGAATTATCTTGTTTTTGCTTTTTATTTTTTTGTAATGAATGTTTAAGATTGTTATGTTTACAAAAGATTGTTTCTATAAGTTCTTCGATGAATCAAAAAATTGCATTGTTTTTGCATTTAGCATATCATGCATCATACTGCATCCATAAACTGTCAAAACCGAGTCTCATAATTCTCTCATTTCTGCCTCAGTCAAGGAAAGTGGCCCGGCGTATTCAGTACAAGCCTTCTCGCATCCACAACACTCGGGCAATTGTTAAAAAGAAGATGGATTTGATGGAACAAGAGAACAGGGATCTCAAAGAGCAGGTTATTACACTCAGAGAGGGGATGGATAAGTTAACGGTTATGATGGAAGCTATAATGGCCAATCAGGCACAAGCGGCAGCTACCCAGCCAATTCTTGATGTTATCCCAGTTCAACCAGTTCTTGATGCTCAGCCAATTCCTGTTGTTGTGTCTGCTGCACAAAATTCTCCTGTGGTTGTTTCGTCTGCCCAGACTGGTCCTACACAACCAATCCTTACTGCTACGGCTGCTGGCACTGCACAGCCCACCCCGGCTGGTTTTTCTTTTGGAGATGCATCAAATATGTACAATGAAGGTCTTCGTCCTCCCGGTTTTGCTTATCACCCTCAGAACTACATGTCCAAAGAGTATCCGTGGAGTATGCCTCTTACAGCTAATGAAGGTGTACGCTTTGCTGGCCCAGAAATGCCAACTCCTTATGGACAACAAGCAACACCACTTTTTCATCATGGACAATTATTCCCTCAAGCTGTCATGAATCACACGGCACCCATTGTGCACACTGCTCAGCAAGATGAAGGACCAATTTATCATTCGGGTAGTGTAGTAGGAGATGACAGAATGGTAAGTCTGGAAGAGAAGTACGACGTGGTGCAGAAAGAACTGAGGGCTCTTCGTAGTAAAGACATCTATGGTCAGAATGTGCACGATCTTTGTTTGGTCCCAAATGTGGTACTCCCTCCCAAGTTCAAGACTCCGGATTTCGTCAAATATGAAGGGAACACTTGTCCACAGAGTCATCTGGTTATGTATGTAAGGAAGATGACAGCCTACAAAGACAATGAACCTTTGCTCATTCATTGTTTCCAAGACAGTTTGACTGGTCCCGCACAAATATGGTATATGAATCTGAAGGGTATCACCACCTTCGAAGAACTGGCCAAGGCTTTCATACAGCAGTACAGGTATAACATACATCTGGGGCCCACCCGAAGGGAACTGCAAGCTATGACTCAAAAGGATAAAGAGTCTTTCAAGGAGTATGCTCTCCGCATTATTCAAAAATCGGCCCAAATCCGCCCTGCTCTAGAGGAAAGAGAAATGGCTGATCTATTCTTTGAAACTTTGAGTCCCTACTACTCGGAGAAAATGATTGGTTGCGCATCGCAGAAGTTTACTGAGATGGTTGATGCGGGAGTTCGCATTGAAGATTTGGTCCGCAAAGGAATTTTGGCCAAAGAAGGTAGTGTATCAAGTGCTTCGTCAGGTGGATCGTCTAATGGATCCAAGAAATTTGGAAGCAGTTATCCAAAGAAGAGTGCTCAGGAAGTCAGTATGGTAGCCCAGGGTGGATCCCAGCCAATATATCCAAACTACCCCTTTATCGCCAATATTCCGCCACCTTTTCCAGCTCCACAAAATCAACATTACCACCCACAAACGCCCCAAAGGCCTCCACCATTCTACCCGCCATTATACCAACAACCGTATCCGCAACCTTTCTACCAACAACCATATTACCCACCACCACCTCAACAACAACAGCCTCGTAATCGAGCCCCACAACAGCCAAATCGCCTACCCAGAAAAGAATTTCTCCCATACCCATGTTGTATGCAGACTTGCTACCCTCTTTATTAGCAAGGAATCTTGTGCAGACTAGGCAGCCTCCTCGCCTGCAGAAATCACTACCTCCATGGCACCGTGCTGATCTTACTTGTGCCTTTCACCAAGGGGCACCTGGGCATGATGTTGAGCACTGCTACCCGCTCAAAGAAGAAGTTCAGAGGTTGATTCAAAGCAAAGAGTTGTCCTTCGAGGACACCAATTCCAATACTCAGAATAACCCTTTGCCGTCTCATGGACCGGCTGTTAATATGATTCAAGAGGATCAAGATTTGAGTCTAATTCTCAGGGCTCAAGATATCAGAACTCCTTTGGTCCCGATTCACGCCAAAATGTGCGAAGCCAACATGTTTAACCACGATCACGATGCTTGTGAAGTGTGTTCTGTGGATCCCCGAGGGTGTGAGAAAGTCCATGAGGATATACAAGGACTGATTGACAGAAAAGAGCTGATTGTCAAGAAGGAATCCAGGAATGTTTGTGTTATTACCCCGGTGTTTAAAAATCTTGAGGTAGTCCGTGATAATGTGAAGTCAGACGTAACTCCTCTAGTGATCCGCTTGCCAGGACCTGTTCCCTATACTTCTCAGAAGGCCATACCCTACCGGTATGAGGCAACTATTGTGGAGAATGGTAAAGAGATCCCTCTGCACTCTGCAGATGCTGTCATAAATATAGCAGGTGTGGGTAAAGTAATGAGAAGCGGGCGTATTCTCCCAACTGTTATGCGCAACGAGAATGCTACTCCGAATGTGCCAGTGCAGAATCTTGACAAGGGTAAAGGTGCCAGCCAACCTGAGGGGATCATTCAGGAAGGTAGTGATGAGATCTTGAAGCTGATCAAAAAGAGTGAATACAAGATAATCGATCAGTTGTTGCAAACCCCGTCCAAAATTTCCATAATGTCCTTACTAATGAACTCTGGAGCTCATAGGGACACTCTGATGAAGATTTTGGCTCAAGCATATGTGGATCCCGATGTTACCCTGGGGCAATTCGGGAGTATAGTGGGGAATGTAACTGCGTGTAATAACCTGAGCTTTAGTGATGAAGACCTCCCGGCGGAGGGAAGAAACCATAACTGGGCTTTGCACATTTCCGTCCTTTGTAAGTCAGACTCGATGTCGAATGTGTTGATAGACACCGGTTCCGCCCTCAATGTGATGGCAAAAACTACTTTGGAAAGGTTGGCATACCGTGGCGCCCAATTGAGGCCAAGTGCAGTGATGGTAAAAGCATTCGATGGATCTAGGAAGTCGGTGATTGGGGACATAGACTTGCCTATCACGGTGGGCCCTCATACCTTCAAGGTGACATTCCAAGTCATGGACATCCAAGCTTCATACAGTTGCTTACTTGGACGACCGTGGATTCATGAGGCTGGAGCAGTAACCTCCACTCTTCATCAGAGGCTGAAGTTTGTAAGTTGTGGAAAGCTGATAACGGTAATTGGTGAATCAGCCTTGTTGGTTAGTCATTTGTCTGCTTTCTCCTATATTGGTGCTGATGATGTAGAAGGAACTTCTTTTCAGGGGTTCTCTGCGGAAGAAGGAGCTGCTAAGAAGGGTGAGACTTGTTTGGCCTCCTTGAAGGATGCCCGGAAGCTTGTACAAGATGGTAAAACAGGAGGCTGGGGTCAGTTGGTACAGCTGCCTGAGAACAAGCGGAAAGAGGGTCTCGGTTTCTCTACCAGTCAGTCGAGCGCCAGTTTCAAGCCAGTTGAGGGTATTTTTCACAGTGCTGGGTTTATTCATGCTCCACCGGAAACCAATGCTATTCTCGAGGATCAGTCAGAAGAGGTTGCACCTGTCTTTGTGACACCTGGAGGAGCCTGTTGCAATTGGATCGCTGTGGATATTCCTTCTGTGATGCATGTGTCTAAGTAATATGTTTGTCTACTTTTTCGTTTTTAAGAAAACTCTTTTCGTTCTGCCCCAGACGAAAATGAAACTCTTGTAGGGCTTTTGGTTTTATCTTCAAGTATTGTCGTTATTAATGAAAAACGCCGTTTCTATCATGACTGTTTTATTTTTATTTACTGCTTTTTCTGGAAAAATGGTAATAGAAAAATCCCAAAAAAAATTTTCTCTTTTTTCTTTTTAAATCAATCAAATTCAAAAGTCTGCATTTACTCATTTACTAAAATCAATCATAAATCATGTGCAGACTGAGCATGCATAAGCCCGTTGAACACAGTGACCCTATGCTTCTGCCCAACTTTGAATCCCCTGTTTACGAGGCTATGGTAGAGGAGGATGATGAGATTCCTGATGAGATCAGATGGATGTTAGAGCAAGAGAAAAAGATCATTCAGCCTCATGAGGAAGAATTAGAATTGATCAATCTGGGTACTGAGGAGGATAGAAAAGAGATCAAGATTGGAGCGTCATTGGAAGTTACTGTCAAAGGAAAGGTAATTGAACTTCTCAAAGAGTACGCTGACATATTTGCTTGGTCATACAAAGACATGCCAGGTTTAGATCATGAAGTTGTAGAACATCGCTTGCCTTTGAAACCTGAATGTCCTCCAGTCAAACAGAAGCTCAGAAGGTCTCATCCTGATATGGCTCTCAAAATCAAAGAAGAAGTACGGAAGCAGATTGATGCAGGCTTTCTAGTTACATCCGAGTATTCTCAGTGGTTGGCTAACATTGTGCATGTTCCAAAGAAAGATGGTAAGGTCCGAATGTGTGTTGATTACCGAGATTTGAACAAGGCAAGTCCGAAGGATGATTTCCCTCTACCTCATATTGATGTATTGGTTGATAGTACTGCTCAATGCAAAGTTTTCTCCTTCATGGATGGTTTCTCTGGTTACAATCAGATTAAGATGGCTCCTGAAGATAGAGAAAAGACATCTTTCATCACGCCGTGGGGTGCTTTCTGCTATGTAGTAATGCCATTTGGTTTGATAAATGCTGGTGCCACTTATCAGAGAGGTATGACCAAGATATTCCATGATATGATGCACAAAGAGATAGAAGTTTACGTGGATGATATGATTGTCAAGTCTGGTACTGAAGAAGAACATGTTGAGTATCTGTTGAAGATGTTCCAGCGGTTGAGAAAGTACAAGCTTCGTTTGAATCCTAATAAATGTACTTTCGGTGTCCGATCAGGGAAACTTTTGGGCTTCATTGTTAGTCAGAAAGGCATTGAAGTAGATCCCGACAAAGTCAGAGCCATCCGGGATATGCCCGTTCCAAAAACAGAGAAACAAGTTAGAGGTTTTCTCGGAAGACTGAATTATATCTCCAGGTTTATCTCTAATATGACTGCTACTTGTGGGCCGATATTTAAGTTACTCCGCAAAGATCAAAGGATCGTTTGGACGGAAGATTGTCAGAAAGCCTTCGACAGTATCAAGGAGTATTTGTTAGAACCGCCAATTCTCGTCCCTCCAGTTGAAGGAAAACCGTTGATCATGTACTTGACTGTGTTAGAAGATTCCATGGGTTGTGTACTCAGACAGCAGGATGAAACTGGTAGAAAAGAGCATGCAATCTATTACTTAAGCAAGAAGTTCACAGATTGTGAATCCCGATACTCGGCACTTGAGAAGACTTGTTGTGCTTTAGCCTGGGCTACCAAACGTCTTCGGCACTATATGATCAATCATACCACTTGGTTGATATCCAAAATGGACCCAATCAAGTATCTCCTGGAGAAGTCGTCGATATCAGGAAGAATTGCTCGTTGGCAGATGTTATTGGCCAAGTTTGATATTGAATACCATACTCAGAAAGCAATCAAAGGGAGTATCCTAGCAGATCACTTGGCTCATCAACCGATTGAAGATTATCAACCTGTTAAGTTTGATTTCCCGGATGAAGAGGTTATGTATTTGAAGATGAAAGATTGTGATGAACCGTTGTTTGGTGAAGGTCCAGATCCTGAGTCTGAATGGGGTTTGATATTTGATGGGGCCGTTAATGCTTATGGCAATGGAGTTGGGGCAGTCCTCGTCACACCTGAGGGTACTCACATCCCTTTTACTGCAAGACTACGATTTGACTGTACAAACAATATGGCAGAATATGAAGCTTGCATCATGGGCATTGAAGAAGCAATCAATATGAGGATTAAGAATATTGACATATGTGGAGATTCAGCCTTGGTGATTAATCAGATCAAAGGGAAGTGGGAAACTCACCATGCTGGTTTGATTCCTTACAGAGATTATGCAAGACGGTTGTTAACTTTCTTTAACAAAGTGGAGTTGCGTCACATTCCCCGTGATGAGAATCAGATGGCAGATGCTTTGGCCACCTTGTCTTCGATGATCAAAGTAAATCGTCTTAATGATGTGCCATTAATCAGTGTGCAGTTCCTTGAAAGGCCCGCTTATGTGTTTGCAGTTGAAGTACTTGCTGATGGTAAGCCATGGTTTCATGATATCAAGGTTTTCCTTCAAACTTAAGAGTATCCGCCTGGGGCATCTCACAAAGATAAGAGGACTTTGAGAAGACTGTCTGGTAATTTCTTCCTGAATGAAGATGTATTGTATAAAAGAAACTTTGATGCAATGTTTCTCAGGTGTGTGGATGAACGTGAAGTAGATTTATTGATGCATGAGATACATGAAGGTCCATTTGGCACTCATTCCAGTGGACATGCAATGGCCAAGAAAGCATTGAGGGCAGGTTATTACTGGATAACGATGCAAAATGATTGTTATAATTATGCCAAGAAGTGCCACAAATGTCAGATATATGCAGATAAGAGTCATGTACCACCATCTATGCTCAATGTTATCTCTTCTCCGTGGCCCTTCTCCATGTGGGGCATTGATATGATTGGTCGGATTGAACCAAAAGCTTCTAATGGACATCGTTTCATACTAGTGGCTATTGATTATTTTACCAAGTGGGTTGAAGCGGCATCTTTCGCCAACGTGACCAAGCAAGTAGTGGTTTGGTTCATCAAGAATAACATCATCTGCCGTTATGGTATTCCTAACAAGATCATCACGGATAATGGTACAAATTTGAACAACAACATGATGAAAGAATTGTGCGATGATTTCAAGATTGAACATCACAATTCTTCTCCATACAGACCTCAGATGAATGGCGCGGTTGAGGCTGCAAATAAGAATATCAAGAAGATTATGCAAAAGATGGTGGTTACCTACAAAGATTGGCATGAGATGTTACCCTATGCTTTACATGGATATCGTACCTCAGTGCGTACTTCAACAGGGGCAACCCCTTTCTCTTTGGTATATGGTATGGAAGCAGTGCTCCCTGTGGAGGTAGAAATCCCATCTTTGAGGGTCTTGATGGAGGCTGAATTAACTGAAGCTGAGTGGTGCCAGAGTAGGTATGAGCAATTGAATTTGATTGAAGAGAAACGCATGACCGCTTTGTGTCATGGACAACTATATCAGTCAAGGATGAAACAGGCGTTTGACAAGAAGGTTCATCCCCGTGAATTCAAAGAAGGAGACCTTGTGATCAAGTGTATCAAATCTTTCCAACCGGATCCCAGGGGCAAATGGTCTCCGAATTATGAAGGTCCTTATGTGGTCAAGAGAGCGTTCTCTGGTGGTGCTTTAATCCTTACAAATATGGATGGAGAAGATTTACCTCGTCTAGTGAATTCTGATGCAGTCAAGAAATACTTTGTCTAAAGATATATGAAAAGAACAGCTCGGTAGGTCGAAAACTCGAAAGGGCAGCCTAAACCAAAAAAGAGCGTCTCGGTAAGTCGAAAACCCGAAAGGGCGGCTTAGGCAAAAATTAGAGACACAAAAAAAAAGAGAAAAAAAAAGAATTGAAAAAAGAGTTTATCCTGATAGGTCGAAAACCCGAAAGGGCGGCCTATGCAAAAGTTAAGGACTATGACAAAGTAACTGCATCAGATCAAGCATCACCCGTTTGGGGCACCTTAGCTGTCAGAAGTTCTCCGACACTAAAGCATCTAAACAGTGGTTCAAAGTTGTTAAGGAATGTAGTGGTTATTGTGTTCAATGTACCTTCCCATGTAATTACCATTTTCCAACTTTTGTAATCCGTGGAGCCATGCCTTTGGCCGGTTACCACCCTATTACATTAATTTGAGCCGGTGCCTTCTTTTGGAATTCTTGTTTATTCTATATGCAAATCTTTTTCTTCCATTTTTAATGTCAATACTTGAAGTAAAAACTTTGAAAATTTCTTGTACTTTTTATGTTTTCTTTTGAAAAAAAAAAAAACAAAAAAATGACAAACATATTAGCTGTAGATTCATGTATCATGGAAACATATGTCAACATCCATTCAAACACAGGTGAATTCAACGGAGTGGATCATAGTCTTGCAAAAAAGAAGAGCAAAAAAAGAGAAGCTCGCTAAGTCGAAAACCCGAAAGGGCGGCTTAAGCCAAAAATGAGCGTCCCGGTGGATCGAAAACCCGAAAGGGCGGTCCAGGCAAAAATTAGGGACATACAAAAAGAATATATATTCTCGGTGGATTGAAAACCCGAAAGGGCGATCCAGGCAAAAGTTAGGGATTTCAAAAAAGGAAAAAGAAAAAAGAATACAAAAAAAGCAATGACTATGTGAAGCACGATTTTGAGAAGGTATTTTCGTTCAGTTCAGAAATGGCGACCTCAGCCAGGTTTTTGTGTCATGTGGTCCTTACCCGGTTTCAGTTTGGTTAACGGATGGCACTCCGTTTGTGTTTGATTCATCTCCAGTGATATTATCCCCAGTGAAGAATGCTAAGTGTTGGCACTGTAATACCGGGTCACTATCCTTACGACCTGTCCAACCTTGTCTCGTCAGTCGCACCAGTATATTTTCATACATGTTTCATTCATTCATGCATACATATCATGCATACTGATACCATTCATATGCATTTTACCAATGTGTCTTACTCCATGTGTATCCAGTCAAATTTGTCATCCTCAATGTGTTCATTTCGGTCTGTTTACCATTAAGTTTTTTTTCAAGTGGCAGGTCTCACCTTTCAATTTTCCCCAGTATCTTGTTTAAGCTACATTCGTACGAAGAGTATTCGCTTGTACCCTGTTTTTGTTTGGCTAAGTTGCCTCAGTAATAATAACGCATCACCAGTATTTCCTTTCGTATGTTCGTCATTACCCTAGTAAAGGTAATCGACAGTTTTACCCCTTCGTATGTTCGTCATTACCCCAGTAAAGGTAATTGACCGTTTTACCCTTTGGTATGTTCGTCATTACCTCAGTAAAGGTAATTGACAGTTTTACCCTTTCGTATGTTCGTCATTACCCCAGTAAAGGTAATTGACCGTTTTACCCTTTCGTATGTTCGTCGTTACCTCAGTAAAGGTAATTGACAGTTTTACTCTTTCGTATGTTCGTCATTACCCCAATAAAGGTAATTGACAGTTTTACCCTTTCGTATGTTCGTTGTTACCCCAGTAAAGGTAATGACCAGTATTTCTTTTCGTATGTTCGTCTTTACCCCTGTAAAGGTAATAGACATCTTTTTCTCCCCAGTAACACTTTATTTGGTCCTCGAGTTAGTGCTTTCGTCGTCATTGCATTCGTACTTGCATAACAGACAACTCATATCATCACATCCATAGAACTTTCTCGATTTCTGAGGTTGGTCAAAAATTGGTGTACTTGATATTTAAGTCCCTCCGACCCGTCGTTTCAAAAAACCTCGTCTTTTTAAAAACCCTCGTGACGGAGAAACTTAAATAGGGGCATCTGTCGTACCCTAATTTTTGACCGATTTATTTTATTTTATTCGTACGTTGTTTGTTTTCCAGTCGTCCGTTAGCGCGCGAGTTCCCGTAATGATCTGTTTTTGTTCGTACTTGTGGTCGCATTTACTTTTCGTTTGTCGTTTATTTTTAATATCGCGCGCGTATCGTTTCCGTAATTTTTACTCGCGTTTTGTGCGTTTTTTAGCGTAGCGTAGCGTTTGCGTTCGTAAAGTTTATTTCATTCACGTCGTTGATTTATCGTTTTATTTAGCGTAATTAAGCCGCGTATTTCAGTCGTATCAGACGAAATTTCGGCAGAGAGGTATTTTAAAATACCTCATTTTTTTGGTTCCGACGGGACATTTTTATTTTTATTTATTTAATTTTCGTTTTCCATTTTTAATTATTTATTTAGTCATTTATTTTTTTCATTTTACTTATTTATTGTTATTTATTTATCAGATTTATTATTTATTTTAGTCCTTGTACACATGTCACTTTGTTATTGGTCCAATCCAACTTTTCCTCCAAGAAAGAGCAAGGGTAATTTGGTCTATTCCAGGCATCAGGTACATAGTGTGTCAGAGTCAATCAATCAGTCAGACCCACTTTCCAATACAAACAGATTTTGAAAATTACAACAAAAAAAAACAGATCAAAACTTTCTTTTTTCACCAAGAACACCAAGAACAAAAAAAAATTTTAAAAAATGATTCTCAGTGATTCATCAAAGAACCATCATCATTGAACCATTTTCTCTGCAATTCAAGTGCGAGTTCATCACCATTGGGTGACAAACTCAAGCACCGATCACAGAGAATCGGTGAGAAAGAAGAAAAATCCAAACCCTAGCCATCAAAAAATCAGATTCGGCCAGAACCATACCAACAGTACCAAAATCCAAACCACAAATCTGAATCATAACAAATCCAAACCCAAATCCGAAAACAAACTCACAGATCCGAATCAAATAAACCCAAACCAATACACAAACTCACAAATCGAACTACAACTCATACAACCCCAAAGCCAAAACCGAATCAACATAAAACATCACAAGGCCGAACGCAAACATCAAAGGATTCAAACCAAGAGCTCAATAAAACGCAAAAACCAAACTCAAGATCAAAGAACAAGGTGAAACGGCCAAAGGAAAAACGAAACCGAAAGGAACAAGGCAAGGAAAAACAGAATCCAAAAGAAGAAGAGGCAAGAAGAAGGAAAGCAAAGAGGTAATCTTTTTTGTGTATGTTTTGTTTTCTAGATCTAGGTTGCATGAGAGTTTGTTTGGTATTTTTGAAGCTGGATCCGAAAAGAGGATAAGGAGTTGAAGGTTTTAGTAAAAAAAAAAATTAAAAAAAAGAGGTGTTTATCGCTCCGACACGGCGGCGCTCCGGCCGGCCACCGTGTCGGAGCATTCCGGCCACCTCCTTCTTCATTCTTTTTTTTTCGGTTTTGGGCTTAGTGAGAGAGAAGAGAGTTTTTTTGAAATTTTTTAGAGAGAGAATGAAATGAAGGGAATGAGGAAAACATGGGCAATTTCCCTTATATATTCCCTGGAGCTGGGCGGGTCACCCATGGGTGACCCAGTACCCGCCCCAGCTCCATTTCCCTGCACCCAGGCCCTTTTTGCTTCTACTGTTTTACTGTTTCTACCCCATTTCTATTGCCTGCACCCCCTTTCTGTTTTTATATAGTCTTATTTGTGTTATTTTTTTTATTCATATAGTTGTTTTTTTAGTCACATAGTGCTTAGGCCATATTTGTTGCATTTTTTAATTAGCATTTTTATCTTAATATCATGCATATTTTTGTTTAGTTTATGGCTAACTTACACGGAACCTAAATCGACGTTACAGTTACCCACCTCGCCTCCGTCGTCAGAGAGTGGATTCACACCACCTTTCACCTCATCTACTGGAACCGTCTCGTCGTCGGCCTCGTCGTTCAATGGACTCCCGGCGAACGACATCCTCCAGCTGACACTTTACAGCTCTGCGTCGGTCGCCGTTGCTTAATCTTCCAACTAGCTTACTCTAACCGCATTCCAAGTGAACTTCGCGAGTTTCTTTACAACCCTGATTACACTTTTGTAGGTTTCTGGAACCATTCCGATCGTCGGAAAGTTGGAGTCGTCTGTGCATCAGTTAATGATGTATAGAAAGCCGTTAGATCTGAGGCATTGCGTGCAAGTTGTGCATGAAGACGTTTATCTAGAAGACCTAACACGTGATTCGGTGGCTGAAATTGTTGCGAAATGCTTAGGGTATGATGTGGAAGATGAACTGAGAAGTGAAATTGGAAGAAGTGATTGGGATGATGAAGATTTGAGTGATGAACAAGTCGTTTATGCGGTTGTTGATGCTTATTGTGCGTTTCTCATTGGAAAGAATATCAATGCTTGGACGTGTACATGGTGAATCTTTCATATCTTGGAATGATTTTGCTTTGATTATGAAACTGTTTCAATGGTTCAATAGCTTCTTTCATTAGTTTACTCTTGTTGTTGTTGATTTTCTTTGTTTTTTAATTCTCGAATGGTGATTTGATAGTACTGTAGCTATTTCCATGTGATGTTCATAATGGTAATTGTCCATCTAGCTAGCTAGTAGCTAATTCCAAACTACTGTGTCTGAAACTGTGATTGATAAAACGTTTCCCTATTTTCCATTCAAAGCAATCTTTCAGTCAATTAGGTACACCCAAATAAGATAGTGAATATGTTTGGTTCCATTTTAGAGTGACGGGAATTGATTTTGAAGGTATAGAAGAGGAGTGTATATTTAACAACATTTTGTGACACATTGTAAAAAAAAAAAAAAAACTATGGTAAACAACATTTTGTGACAAAAAAATAGAAACGATAGGATAAAAGTGGTTAAATAAGTTTGTTTTTAATTCTTAAAAAATAAAACAGCATGCTTTCATTTTTCTAAAAGAAATTGTTTCATTATTGGTCCCTAATTCATGTTGATATTAATATCAAGAATTTTGATTTTTTTATGTTCAAGATGTGTCATGTTATTTTCATATATTATGTTCAAGTATTGTATGTCTGAAATATATATGTTCAAAAAATGTCAAGAATATGTCAAAGTCATATCCATTAGAGACAAAGTCAAACTAGAAAAACATAAAGAACTTCATAAAAAAATCATTTTCTCCTATGTTAATAATATTGATTAAGAACAAATTTAAATTTAAATTTGTAAATAAAAAAAAAGATGAATCCGCGAACAAAATCAAATCATTTATGTTAATAGCATACAATGATAAAATATCTAGAAATGTGATAAAACCTACAAATATAAGAAAACTAAAATGTATGACATATTTATGCTTACAGGTAAACGTTGTAGACATCAAAGTAATTGTTTGATCTGCACTTAATCGAAGCTAATCTATTATACTTAATCTTTGAACAAACAATGAATTTAATCTTTAAATTTCATGGTTGTCCCAAAGTTAATAAAAAAATCATTGCAAAAACCCTAATGTCAAGTATGACTATTGATGACCCTACAGAGGATTTAACAATAATGAAGGTATGTTGTAGTTTGTATGAAGGATTTAACAATAATGAAGGTATATTGTAGTTTGGAAATTACTCTTGTCGCTTACGAAATTGCTCATTCATTACATAGAGCGGTGGTTAACAACCGCCGCTCAACATTTTCAAAAGCAGTTAACTACCGCTGACACGTTTAAGATCAATTAAACTAATGCAGAGCAAGTTTAAATTTTATCATTTATGTATGGAGTGAATCGTCAAATTGGTCCCTGAATTTGCAGAAATCGGACAAAATCGTCCCCCAATTTATCGAAATAGCTATTTTGTCCTTGAATTTGTCATATGTCAATTAATTTAGTCCCTCAGTTCAATTGGGATGTTAACGGTGCTGACGTGACGGTTAATCTCTCACATGGATTGCCATGTCAGATGCCACATACGTATGGACTAATTTGACCGATAATGACCAAAATTTCTAAGGACGGAATTGATAGATTTGCTGAAAGTGTTGTGCAATTCAGCCCCCATTAACTATCAAATCGATCCCTACATTATATTAAAAAACCATCAAAAAACTCCTTGAAACATATATGTGCAAAACAAAGTAAAAAAGTCAGAAGACACAACTTCATCCTTGAAAATACCATCAAATAAGTCTTAAGTCAACCCAATTATGAGGAATATACAAGTCATAAGTTTTAAATATTACGTAGGCAAAAAGAAACCCAACTATGTGGCATAATTTAAACAAGTCTAAATACTACATTTCCAAAAGCATATTTTAAATAGGTTTCCATCAAGCATCACTTGTTTGAAAATCCGGGGGTTGGGATAAACTCCATGAATTTAGGTTGAATCGAATCAGATGGACCATAACTTGGATATGGTACTCTAATAACGCCAGAAGCAATTGGATGTGCTGGTGCAGGACCCCTCACTGGTGTTTGCTTAGGCCTCTCATTTGAAATAACTGGATAGCAAAAAAGAAACTCAACTAGAAGCATAATTTAAACAAGTATTCTTCATCATATTCATAATCATCTTCATAACATTCACACAAATAAATCCAAAAAACAAAAAAAAAACTCAAAAATCATTTTCATAATCATCTTAGTCCCTCTGTCCATCTTTCCAACACCCGATCTCTTTCTCTCCCTCTGAAACTCATTCCTTTCTTCTAACTCATCTCATTTCAATTCTCTCATTTGAACCCACTCAAAGCAAGTTCAATAACAACTCTAAAATCCAATCACAGCTCAAAATCAACTCTCAATTCAGTTGATGGGTTTGATTTGAAGTTGAAACTTTTCAATTGATCTTTTGAAACAATACAATTCTTCTTATGTTTTATTTGAATTGAAAAGTGCATCTTCTTTCAATTGTTGGGTTTGTTGTGTGAATAAACTCTAATTTCTGGGTTTGGTTTGAATTTGGTCTTTATCATTTGATTTGAACTGTTTGTGAAGATTTTCAATATTATGTTTCTCTAGATTCATTTTGATTCAAAATTTTGTGTAGGTAAAGTTTTCTAGATTTAAATGTTTTTAATTGGTTTGAAGAAGATGAAGGAATGAGTTTGAGAGAGAGACTTGGTTGATTTGTCTGAATGAAATGTAAGAATGTAAATGAATGGATAAGATGGATAAAATTGAAAAAACAGAAGACAAAAAAATTGAAAGTGAAAAGTTAAAAATGAAATTTATATGTTTTCTATTAAAATGGTCCTTATACACGTGGTTGACTTGATGCCACGTGTACAACACAACACAACACACTTGAACGGAGGGACCATTTTGATGGACGTTTGTTAAATTTAAGAATAAAATAGCCATTTTGAAAAATTGAGGGACAATTTTATTTGAATTGTGCAAATTAAGGGACAAATTTGACTATTCACTATTTATGTATGTCTGCTCAAATACTTTTGATTAAGGGTTTGTTTGTTTTTACTGATAGAGGGAGGAAAGATTGTGAGTGGAGAGAAAAAAAGTGGAAAGGAGAGGTTTCCATAGTTCCGAACAGGTGGCATTTAGCATGGGAAATGAGAGTTGCTTCCCACCATGGGAAAGTTTTTATTGACCATTAGATTAAATAAGGAACATACTTTTATCATAGACACTTAACACATGATTTTTTTTCACTCTCCTCCATCTCTCTTCCACCACTTGCGGCAATCTAACAATCTAAAATTCTTGTTGCTTTACCACTCTTCTGACCCTCATTCAACCTCCATGATAAAGCCTTTAAAGAGCAAGAGCAAAAGATTAAGAAAAAGAGAAAACTTTCTTGGTTGTTTTGTTCTTTATCTAAAATGGTGGATGATAAAAAGTATGATCCATTAATCTACTTGTTTCATTTTTTAATCTTATTATACCATTTTTCTCTATCTGTGCTAAATATCAATTGAATTTCTATTGTTTTTATCTCCTTCTCTTCACTATTTATATATTTATGTTTTGGATTTGTGACAAAAGGGTTGTAAAAGGAAACATAAAGATATAACAGGGAAATCCAAAACAACGTAACTCTGTCAAATTCAATCCAGCGTGCTTTCATATAGGTAACTTGAGTGAATTTGTTATCATGATGCAATTCAATAATTGGGTCTAAAATTCCAGATTTTAACAAACAAACAAACAAAAATCATGTAAAAGAGAAAGAAAGAAAAAATGATGTAGGCATTCCATAATAAAATCAGTACTCCTCTTTAATCATGGTCAAAAATAACTTTCCTATGATGGGAAACAACTCTTCTTTTCCCATACTAAACCCCACCTCTTATTTGTGTTTCATTTCTACGTAGCTTCTAATCAAATGTCAACTAAACTCACACAGATACTCATCTACCCCTAACTGATTGATTGATGGATAATTATGAAAAATAGTGAACGTAAAACCAATCAAGAACACAGTGTGGATAGATAATTTGACTAGTACATACTGCATAATATGGAAATGGCTACAGTACTATCAAATCACCATTTTAGAAAGACGGAAAAAAAGAAACAAACTATTAAAGCATAACAGTTTCATGACCTAAGAAATTTACAACCAAAATCATTTAACGCATACTAGTTGTGATGTAATGTGAAAGATTCTGAATATGCATTTTTCATCATGTATAATACTTCCAAGCTTTGATATTCTTTCCAACGAGAAACGCACAATAAGCATCAACACTCGCATAAACAACTTGTTCATTGCTCAGATCTTCATCATCCCAATCACTTCTTCCAATTTCACGTCTCAGTTCATCTTCCACATCGTAACCTAAGCATTTCTCAACGATTACAGTCACAGAAGCACGTGCAAGGTCTTCATCATCATCTTCATCCAAAGCTTCCGCGTAATGCCTGAGATCTAACGGATCTCTGTACAAATCAAATCGGTGCATCGACGTCTCCAACTTCAGGCGATCGGAGTGGTTCCAGAAACCTACAAAAGTGTGGTTTGGATTCTGAAGGAAGTCACGGAGATTCCGTGGAATGTAGTTGGCATGAGCAAGTTGAAAGATCAAGCAGCGGCGACCGACGCAGAGCTGTAATGTGTCAGGTGGAGGATGAGGATCTCGACCGTTGGAAGTCCATTGAACGCCGAGGCCGGCGACAAGACGGTTCGGTTGGAGGTAGTTGCGGCGGAAATGGAAAAACGTAGTGGAAATCCACCTTCTGACGACGGAGGCAACGGCGGTGACGGTTACTTTGATCTCGTTTCCGTGAATGTTAACCTTGTAAAGACGGTGGGTGTGAAAGTCATCGTAGTCAACAATGTATGCCATTTTGGATTTGTGAGTGAGTGAGTGGATTTGTGCAGTGTGTGATTTGAGTGGCTGCACCAAGGAAACGGTTATGTACTATTTGAGAGAGTGGATTTTGATTTTGTGTACTAACAACTTCTTGTGCAAGTTTTCAGTTTCTATTAAAAAATTATTCATAAATCATTTTTTTTTACACTATTCATAAAATAAAATAATTAAATGAAACGTTTTTATCATCTAATGACTAAGGGTGAGAACATGTTAGACCGATCTGAACTTTGCAAGGGTGGCTAAGACCGACTAGGATATTTTTTTTAGATTTAAATCTGACATACGGTCCGTCGTAAGCTTATTTTTGAATCACGGTGTATTGAAAGTTTGATAGTCTTTTTAAAAGCTTATTTCTCATAAACATCTTTAAATAAATTATATGATTTGTGTTTCAACCGACTGGTGAGGTAATAAACTAATGAGATTATTCTTATTTGTTTTTTTTACAAGTTATTCTTATTTGTTATATTTAACATTTAAATATAAAAAAAAAAAATCAATGTATACTAATAAACTTAAACCGTTGAAAAGGTTAATAAATTAAATTATTAATTTAAAGTGCATAATATAATATAATAATATTAATAATAAATAATATCATTCATATTTACTTAAAGTATTGTTGGTTTGATAATCAGAGATCTATACACTACAAGAAACATTTCATTTTGTCAGGGGCAAAATTCCTGAGAAAAGGACAGAATCCCTGAGAAAAGGGACGTTTGTGAGGGAATTTGTCAGGTGCGAAAACCCTGGCAAAACAACTCGTCGCTAACATTTTGTGAGGGGTTACACCCCTGGGAAAAAACGAGGGGCTAAACCCCTGGCATATGTCCTGACTTTTTCCCTGTGATAACCCCTGGCATATTCCCTCATTTTTTTCTACAATTGTGCAGTCTGCTCTAACTGGCTGACTGATTGCTGACTGGCGCAGTGATACCATGGACATGCGAGGGGTTTAACCCCTGACAAACGGTCTATTATTATTTATTTTTTAAAAAATGTATTATTTATAAAACCGAATTTTTATTAATTAATTAAATATTTTAAAAATAATTTTAATTAATAAAATGTATTTAAATTAATTAGAAAATCGATTTTTTTTAAAGTTGTTTTTGAAATACAATTAAATGTTTAAAAACTCACTTTAATTAATAAAATATATTTTTTTTAAAAATTTAATATTATTTTTTAAAACACAATTAAATGCATATAAATAAAGCAACATCGCACATAATAATATTAAGTCGAATTAATTGGCAGGAAACTACGAAAATATTGATAATAAATTGTTTATAAAGGAGTAACAGTTTCTTGTCAAAAAAAGGAGTAAAAAGTTTAGAAAAAAATCATTAATCTGGTATTAATCTGGTTTGAGTGTATAAAATATTATCTATTTAAAAGAAAAAAATACAACTGTTTTATACTTCACGGTAATTCAGACTTTGAAGTTCTACTTAAATTATAAAAAAAATAAAATTAAACAGTTCTAACATATCTAAAAAAATAAAATAACATATCTAAAAATAACATGTAGCCATATAAACAATTTGCGAATATACATAGATAATTAAACATATCATCATAATATAAAGAATAATATATATTCAACATATGCACAATTCTTTAAAAAAAAACGACATATTCTACATATACTCTACAAAGAAACTTAGACATATAACAACATAGCTTCTTCAAAAAAAAAAAAAAAAACATATATCCTAAAAATAACAACACAATATCCTACAAAGAAAAGAAGAGATGAATCAAGCTTATACCACAATATAGAAGTTTCTGTATTTTTTTCAGCTTTAATGGTGCTATAAATCAGGTAGAGAATAAGAGAAAATTGAGTTTTTTTTTTGTTAAGTTGTAAATGAGAGAAAAACAAGTTCAGAAGAGGTTTATAGTGCAAATAAACCCAAGGGTTTACTGAGGAGCAGCCCCTCGTAAATTGCCAGGGGCAGGCTTTTCATCAAGATTCCTGCAATGGGACAAAACGGTACAGAGGGACAGAGATTCCTGCAATTTTTCAGGAGCTCTCCCTCACAAATGCCCTGACTTTTGCTGACATGGTTTAGCTTTTGTCACTTCTCACTGTCCAAAGTAATTTTGAATCGGAGGAAAGTTTCCCGCCCCCAATTCGCCACGATTTTTGTGAGGGGCAACCCCTGTGTTTGTGATATTTTGCATTCTTCAATTTACCAGGGGTTTTCCTTGGCTTAGGCCCTGGTAAATTTGTCAGGGTTTTCATGCCCTTGTCAAAATCTCTGACAAAAGGTAATGTTTCTTGTAGTGATATAACCCAGTGCTAATCGTAGTATGCTCAGCATTGTGATAGAAACATAGCCAATTGCCAAAAGAAATAGATAATTAAACCCCAAAACTAAAAGTAAATGCAACTTTATTTTACATTTCAATATAAATTAAATAAAAAAAAATTGTGGAAACTCTCCAACAAAGAAATTGGTTGTTGTAACCGTTTTATAAAGCCTAGCGCGGGAAAATCCAAATTGCGCTTTCATTTTGATTACAGTGACATAAAAGAACGAACGCGCCAAAGAAAAGAAATTTTTACACCGTCATTCTCATGGCTTACACCTTCGACGATCTAGGTCCTGACCAATATGAAAACCTTCGCTCGTACAATGTCTACATTCAAGAAAGCCAACTCAACATCGAAGTCACTGTTACCGCCACTGCTTCTGTCGTAACAAACTGGCTTCGTAGCATGCTCAATCAACACCGTCAAAACTACAATCGTAGTCGTACTCGGTGTTCAATGGACTCCCGGCAACGTTGATCCTCCCGCCGAGACGCTACAGTTATGCATCGGTGGCAGCTGTCTTATCTTCCACCTCTCTCACGCCGATATGATTCCGGTCAGTCTCAGGAACTTTCTCCGTCATCTTAAGAACACCTTTGTTGGATTCTGGAACGCTGAAGATCGTAGGAAGTTGGAGAGATTGGATCGTCGCTTGAAAATGTGGAGTGATCCTCAGGATCTGAGGCATTACACGTTCAATGATGAAGATGTTTCACGTTTATCGATGAATGAAATTGTGTGGAAATGGCTTGGTTTTGAAGTGGATCAGAGTGTACAAGTTGGAAAGAGCAATTGGAATGCAGAGAATCTTGATCCATATCAAGTTGCTTATGCGTCCATTGATGCTTATTGTGCGTTTCGTACGGGAATTCGCATCCAAGCTTGGAGGCACCGTTAAGATCGATTAATCACTCTTATTTTACTTTCTAAATTTCAATCAAGATTCAAGATTATAGTGTTAATGTCTACTGTTAAGATCGATTAATCACTCTTATGTTCGTAACTCATTTTAGATATTATAGTGTTAATTTCTCCTATTAAGGTAGAAATAGAATCATATTGTGTTTGATTTTAGTGTTGTTGAGTATTGCACTTATTTTGTTTGAAAGTATGAACTGAATCATGTATTGTTGAAAATAAAGTCAACTACTCTGTTTTTAATCTGAAAGATGTAAACAAATGAAATCAAGCATGCTCAATGTGTGAGTTGTAACACCCCGAAATCCCGACTTTAAAATTTCATTCAAGTAATCAGAGTATAACACATGAATCAGGATGTCACATTTCATAAAATCTTTAAAATCAAATTGAATAATAATTTATTCTCAAACAATATTCAAACATAGCAGCGGAATTCATAAACTTCTCAAAATCTTAAATAAATAAGTCTCGGCACAAAAGCCTCATAAAACATCTCAAATCAAGTTACGTCGCAAACATCATAATTAATCAACATGATACATAAAAGGAATAGAAATAATAATAATCCCCATCCCGTTACGTATCAGAGCTCCTAAGACTCCACAAGAACCTCTCACATCGACGAACCTAAGCTTGGTCACCTGCACTTGCCCACAAGGCGGCAATTCCAACAGAAGGGGTGAGATTCACAACAATTATATTAACATATAATTCAAATCATTATGCTTAACAATAACAACATTATTCGTCACATAGAACAGAAACGTCTCAAACATCCACATATACAAATCATCTTAGAACATCTTCATAAACAACCGTCTCAAAACATCTCAGACACATGACTCGACAAATGCAACTCTAACATCTTAACATCATGCATGTGGTACCAATATTTTAGCTTTAATAAGCTTCACCGTCGCTTTGAGCAAATGCTCCACCGTCGCTTTGAGCATAAGCTCCACCGTCTCAAAATATGCAAATGCATGGACTCGACTCTTTATTCTTAAACAAGTTATCCCAACGTCTTAACATCAAATACGACTCTTTACCGACACATGCAATTATACAATACATGGCAGCAGCTCAGCACACTTAGTATATATATTTACAGCACGTAGTTATCATCACAATCATCATTTATACTTCATTCGTAAACTTCACTTAATAAGCATTTAGTCAAAGCTTAACGCCAACAATTAAATATCATCTTACAGCGTCATTACAGGTTCTAATTAGGTCTTAAACATCTCTAATACTATTCAAGGGTCTACCCTCAAAGTCTCGCTCAAAACAGAGTTCTAAAACTCAAGTTATAGTGGTCTGAGACCACATTGCTCGCTATGGCGAGTGGGACTGCTCGCCATGGCGAGCCACTTAAATTGCATTCTGCCACTTGCTCGCTACGGCGAGTGATGTTGCTTGCCTCGCGTGCACTAAAGGGTTGCTCGCCTCGCGAGTGAATACCTAGCTGCTCGCCACGACGAGCTATTGCAGAGGGGTTACGGGTTCGCTCGAAACCTCGCCAAAACTCGTCCAATTCTTCGTTTTATGCTTCTAATCTATCAGAATTATGGTCCTAGTGATTAATCTAGGTTCTGTAACAGGTTTCTACACCAATTCACATCAATTCATCACAAAATTCATTAAACCCTAGCTTTGGAATTCTCTCAAAACTCTCTCCAATCCTTAGGTTAATCATAACAGATGAATTACAGCATAATATAATTGAGTTAGGCTCACCCTTACCTGGTAATATTGCAGAATTGGGGTTCCCTCTTCTCTAGCCACTTTTCTCCCTTCTTGCCAAAAGTCTGTAACGTACTGACTGTTTCTTTCTAAACCTAACTCCCTTATATAATTCTTTCTATTCTCACTTATCCCCACAACTCTATCTTATTTATGAAAACAACCCCATCTCTCAAAATATTTGTTATTATATCACATCTTAATTTTCATCACATATTTTATTTTATTAAACAATAAAATAAACGTCACACCACAACATCATCTCATACGTCACAAACATCATTAAAATCATATAATATATAATAATATACTATATACTCTAATAAAATAATTAAATAAATAAAGTGGGCGTTACAACTCTCCCCCACTTAAAGGATTTTTGTCCTCGAAAATCTTACCTCGATTAAACAACTCTGGATAAGACTCCAGCATCTTACTTTCAAGCTCCCAAGTTAAGCTTTCACTAGTCGCTCCACTCCAAACCACTCTCACTAGAGGTATCTCTTTGCCTCTCAACAACTTCACCTTGTGATCATCGATCCTTAAGGGTAGAGTTTCAACCGTAAGGTTGTCCCTCACTTGTACATCGTCACTTTGGATCACATGAGATGGATCCGGAACGTACTTCCTCAGTTGCGACACGTGAAAAACATCGTGCAAATTCGATAAATGCGGTGGTAATCCAACACGATAAGCCACCGTCCCAATCCTCTCTGATATCTGATACGGACCAATAAACTTTGGAGTCAACTTCTTCGACTTCAAGGCACGACCTACACCGGTCATTGGAGTAACTCGCAAAAACACATGATCTCCCTCTTAGAACTCAAGGTCCTTCCTACGCTTGTCATGATAACTCTTTTGTCGACTCTGCGACGCTCTCATATTCTCTTGAATCATTCTTACCTTCTCAGTGGTTTGTTGCACAATCTCTGGTCCTAAAACCACACTTTCACCCGACTCAAACCAACACAACGGGGTCCTACATCTTCTTCCATACAAAGCCTCGAAAGGTGCCATCCCAATACTAGAATGGTAACTGTTATTGTAAGTGAATTCTATCAACGGGAGGTGATTATCCCAAGCTCCTCCTTGTTCGAGTACACACACCCTCAACAAATCTTCCAACGATTGAATCGTCCTCTCGGATTGACCATCTGTCTGTGGATGATACGCCGAGCTCAGCTTCAACTGAGACCCTAAAGCTTCTTGCAAACTTTTCCAAAATCTAGAAGTAAATCTTGGATCTCTATCTGACACAATGCTCGAAGGAACACCATGTAATCTTACTATCTCTTGGATGTAAATCTCTGCTAACCGCACCATAGGAAAAGTGATATTGATCGGTAGAAAATGAACTGACTTTGTTAACCTATCAACAATCACCCAAATAGCATCGTTCCCTCTTGGAGTAGTTGGCAAACTCGTCACAAAATCCATGGATATGCTATCCCATTTCCACTCTGGCACATCCAACGGTACCATCATACCCGCAGGTTTCTGATGTTCTATCTTCGATTTCTGACAAACTAGGCAAGAATATACAAACTGTGCCACATCACATTTCATTCCAGACCACCAAAACAACTTCTTCAAATCATGATACATCTTCGTAGCTCCTGGGTGAATACTCAAGCTACTTCTATGGCTCTCTTCAAGGATTGCCTTCTTCATCCCATCGTTGTCCGGAATACAAATTCTACCTCGGAACCTCAACACACCGTGATCCTCGACTCTAAAGTCACCATCTGCAGTCTGGTTACTTGCAACAAGCAAATCTACAAACTTAACATCTTCTTTCTGCGCTTCCTTAATATTTTTCAGAAACTCGTTGTCAATCTTCAACATTCCTAGCTTTACACTCTGATGTGATCTTTCACAAACCAAACTCAAATCTCTGAATTGTTCCAATAGTTCGAACTCTTCCGCCATCATAGCAGACATATGCAGCGTTTTCCTACTCAAGGCATCAGCAACTACGTTAGCCTTACCCGGATGGTAACTCAAATCAAAATCATAATCCTTCAATAACTCGAGCCATCTCCTCTGTCTCATATTTAATTCTTTCTGATCAAACAGGTACTTCAAGCTCTTGTGATCACTAAACACTTCGAACCTCGAACCATACAAATAATGTCTCCAAATTTTCAACACAAATACCACTGCAGCCAACTCAAGATCATGGGTAGGATAATTTCGTTCATGAATCCTCAACTGCCTGGATGCATAAGCAACCACTTTACCGCCTTGCATCAGTACACCACCTAAACCCAACTTAGACGCATCACAATACACCACAAAAGGTACTTCAGGCTTTGGCAAAATTAAAACTGGAGCTGTCGTCAACCGCTTCTTCAACTCATTGAAGCTACTCTCACATTGAGCATCCCACACAAAGGATTTACCTTTACACGTCAATTGCGTTAACGGAAGTGCCAACTTAGAAAACCCTTCTATAAATCTTCTATAATAACCTGCCAATCCCAAAAAGCTTCTAATCTCCGTAACCGACCTCGGAGTCTCCCATTGCGACACTGCTTCAACTTTAGATGGATCAACTGCTATTCCATCACCGGAAATAATATGACCGAGAAAACTAACTTCCTTCAACCAGAACTCACACTTAGACAATTTAGCATACAACTTTTTTTCTTTCAATACTTGCAAGACAATCTTCAAATGTTCAACATGTTCTTCTTCGGATTTGGAATATATCAAAATGTCGTCAATAAACACCACCACAAAACGATCCAAAAATGCCTGGAAGGTCCGATTCATATACTCCATAAATACTCCCGGCGCGTTTGTAACACCGAAAGGCATCACTTTATACTCATAATGGCCATATCGAGTTCTAAAGGCCGTCTTCTGCATATCTTCATCCTTCACTTTTATCTGATGATAACCCGACCTTAAGTCAATCTTGCTAAACACACGTGCACCCACTAACTGATCCATCAAATCGTCAATTCTCGAAAGTGGATACCTATTCTTTATAGTTACCTTGTTCAACTGACGGTAGTCAATACACAACCTCATACTCCCATCTTTCTTCTTCACTAGCAATACAGGCGCTCCCCAAGGTGAAACACTTGGTCTTATAAACTTCTTCTCAAGCAGATCCTCCAATTGCTTCTTTAACTCAGCTAACTCAGAAGCTGGCATACGGTAAGGTGTCATAGACACCGGCTTCGTTCCAGGAACAAGATCAATCGCAAACTCAACTTCTCTTTCAGGAGGCACATCAGGAATCTAATTAGGAAATACTTCAGGAAACTCGCACACCACTTGCAATTCGTCGATCTTCTCTTGATTCTCAAAAGATAAGGATGCCATCAGAGAAAACATCAAAACTCCATCTCGTCCTAATTGTTTCAGCTGCTTGGTAGATAACAATTCTGCTCCATTTTCTTCCTCTTCAGACAAGAAACACACCGTCTTGCGAAAACAGTTGATAAGCACACGGTTGTACTCTAACCGATTCATCCCGAGAATTACATCCATACCAGTCAAAGGTAGCAGACTAAATCCATCTCAAAATTACGATCAAACATAGACAACGGACAACTCAAACACACGCGAGAAGTAGTCACCGAACCCTTAGCTGGAGTTTTGACAACCATCTCTCCATTCATATCAGACATAACAAGACCCAACTTAACAGCACAATCATAAGCAACAAAACAATGCGTAGCGCCAGTATCAATAATAGCAACTAAAGGTATATCATTAATATAGCAAGTACCTCTGATCAAGCGATCCTCATTCTCAGTCTGAGTGCCGGTCAACGCGAAAACCCTTCCAGTAGTCCTAACTTTCTTTGGCTTCTTGCACTGCGAGCCAATATGTCCTTGCTCATCACAGTTGAAACACACAACATCATCAAACTTGCAGTCTGGGGTAATATGCCCTTTCTGTCCGCATCGGTAACACATCTTCACATCAACAGGACACGCATTACTCTTGTGGCCTTTTCGCCCGCAATTATAACAGGTAATCTCAGCAGGAGCATCATTCTTCTGTGGTCGCCTCTCATCATTCACTCTTTGCTTACCCTTATCTCTGGGAGCATCATAAGGTTTGGGACGACTCTGCTGACCCTTAGCTTTTCTATCATTCACTACCTTGTAGTGAGCCTTGGTATCCTCCTCATAAATCCTGCAACTACTCACCAGCTCAGAGAAATTTTGAATCTTCTGGTAACCAATTGCCCTCTTAATCTCAGGACGCAAGTCATTCTCAAACTTGATGCACTTGGAGAACTCAACATTCTCAGCTGTATAATGGGGGTAGAACTTTGCCAGTTCCACAAACTTCGACGCGTACTCAGTCACTGACATATTTCCTTGCTTCAACGCAAGGAACTCGATCTCCTTCTTCCCCCGGACATCCTCAGGAAAGTAACGGTTCAAGAATTCCCTCCTAAACACCACCCAAGTCACAGCAACACCTCCATCTTCAAGGATAGGTCGAATACCAACCCACCAGTCATCAGCCTCCTCTGCCAACATATGGGTACCGAACCGTACCATCTGACCATCCTCGCACTGCATCACCCTAAAGATCCGCTCAACTTCCTTGAGCCACGTCTGAGCCCCGTCAGGATCATATCGCCCTTTGAAGGTAGGCGGGTGGTTCTTTAGAAAAGTTTCCAACATCCTCGTCCCATCGTTTCCACCAGCGTTGTTCTGATTTCCCACAGCTTGGGCCATTGCTTGCAAGGCAGCAGCAAGAGCAGCATCGTTTCTTCCAGCCATCTTATTTCTCTAATTGGCCGGACGGACCGACCTGCTCTGATACCAATTGTAACACCCCGAAATCCCGACTTTAAAATTTCATTCAAGTAATCAGAGTATAACACATGAATCAGGATGTCACATTTCATAAAATCTTTAAAATCAAATTGAATAATAATTTATTCTCAAACAATATTCAAACATAGCAGCGGAATTCATAAACTTCTCAAAATCTTAAATAAATAAGTCTCGGCACAAAAGCCTCATAAAACATCTCAAATCAAGTTACGTCGCAAACATCATAATTAATCAACATGATACATAAAAGGAATATAAATAATAATAATCCCCATCCCGTTACGTATCAGAGCTCCTAAGACTCCACAAGAACCTCTCACATCGACGAACCTAAGCTTGGTCACCTGCACTTGCCCACAAGGCGGCAATTCCAACAGAAGGGGTGAGATTCACAACAATTATATTAACATATAATTCAAATCATTATGCTTAACAATAACAACATTATTCGTCACATAGAACAGAAACGTCTCAAACATCCACATATACAAATCATCTTAGAACATCTTCATAAACAACCGTCTCAAAACATCTCAGACACATGACTCGACAAATGCAACTCTAACATCTTAACATCATGCATGTGGTACCAATATTTTAGCTTTAATAAGCTTCACCGTCGCTTTGAGAAAATGCTCCACCGTCGCTTTGAGCATAAGCTCCACCGTCTCAAAATATGCAAATGCATGGACTCGACTCTTTATTCTTAAACAAGTTATCCCAACGTCTTAACATCAAATACGACTCTTTACCGACACATGCAATTATACAATACATGGCAGCAGCTCAGCACACTTAGTATATATATTTACAGCACGTAGTTATCATCACAATCATCATTTATACTTCATTCGTAAACTTCACTTAATAAGCATTTAGTCAAAGCTTAACGCCAACAATTAAATATCATCTTACAGCGTCATTACAGGTTCTAATTAGGTCTTAAACATCTCTAATACTATTCAAGGGTCTACCCTCAAAGTCTCGCTCAAAATAGAGTTCTAAAACTCAAGTTATAGTGGTCTGAGACCACATTGCTCGCTATGGCGAGTGGGACTGCTCGCCATGGCAAGCCACTTAAATTGCATTCTGCCACTTGCTCGCTACGGCGAGTGATGTTGCTCGCCTCGCGTGCACTAAAGGGTTGCTCGCCACGGCGAGCTCAGCTGCTCGCCTCGCGAGTGAATACCTAGCTGCTCGCCACGGCGAGCTATCGCAGAGGGGTTACGGGTTCGCTCGAAACCTCGCCAAAACTCGTCCAATTCTTCGTTTTATTCTTCTAATCTATCAGAATTATGGTCCTAGTGATTAATCTAGGTTCTGTAACAGGTTTCTACACCAATTCACATCAATTCATCACAAAATTCATTAAACCCTAGCTTTGGAATTCTCTCAAAACTCTCTCCAATCCTTAGGTTAATCATAACAGATGAATTACAGCATAATATAATTGAGTTAGGCTCACCCTTACCTGGTAATATTGCAGAATTGAGGTTCCCTCTTCTCTAGCCACTTTTCTCCCTTCTTGCCAAAAGTCTGTAACGTACTGACTGTTTCTTTCTAAACCTAACTCCCTTATATAATTCTTTCTATTCTCACTTATCCCCATAACTCTATCTTATTTATGAAAACAACCTCATCTCTCAAAATATTTGTTATTATATCACATCTTAATTTTCATCACATATTTTATTTTATTAAACAATAAAATAAACGTCACACCACAACATCATCTCATACGTCACAAACATCATTAAAATCATATAATATATAATAATATACTATATACTCTAATAAAATAATTAATTAAATAAAGTGAGTGTTACATGAGTTGTTGCCGTTGCTGTAGTATATGAATGTATCGAAATCGAAATTATAAATGCATTTATAAGTATCTCTTTTATGTGTAGTTTTTGTCATCAAACATGATAATCAATTTAGTCTTAAAATATGTTATTCGTTGATCAATTTAGTTCATACAATCGCCCAACAAAAGTACTAGTATGAATGTGTTTGCAATTTTAATACATAAGAACTATAATGATAAAATCGTCTACATTCATGAACTAAAATAGTTGTTTGTTCAATATTTAATTAAAGGAGCGAAATATTCAGTAGGCCTATTTCATTCATTTACTTGAAATAAATACTTACTTGAGATCTGATCATTTTATTTGCTTAATGTTTAGGTACATTTTATCTAATAAAAATATTTTCAAGTTGGTTTTCTTTAAATGATACTGTCAAAATAAAGTTTGTTAATAGTAATACAGTAATTAGAAGTTACAAGCCTCCTGCATTCTATAAGATGAATTCAGAATAAACAAACAAATTATTTAAAGATGGAGCTTTATAATAAGCTCATCACAGAAAAATTAAGTCCCAATATTTTATGGTCAACTACCGAAACTAATTTTACACTTTAGTTGATTATTAGAATCTACTATTGGAATTCATGAGTAATTGACCCAAATTAGTTTTAGTTTGACTAAGTCAAAGTTAATTAGATACAGTCTTTTATTCAAGTCGGCTAGTTACTTTGAAGATTACTGATAGTTATTTTGAATGGGTTTATTACTTGTGATATACATAAACCCCTTTGTACTTGGATTGATTATTCAATAATATTTCTAAAATATTCAGTACATTCATCAACGTAGAAATATTGTGTTTTTTACTCAAACGTATAAATATTAGCTAGAATGAATCATAAATAACAATGGTGACAAATATAATAAACTAGAAGGTGGGTATTTAGACAATATTTTGACATGGAGGGACTGATTGCCTCTATTTTGAATGCTCCTAATTCTGTCCCTATTTGGATAAATACAACGAGATGAATTAGCTATAATGTCACTACAATCTAATTGATTTTCTAAAATAGAAGATGGTCTATTATCTGAAAGCAATAAATGAAATGAAAAATCCTATCTATCTTATAATCAGAGTTTTTTTTTTTTTTTCACTAGTGAGGTGGGATTTAAAGCTCTCGTTGGAGCAAGATTTGGTTGTTTTTGGGATACCGTCACACACATATATAGTGGAAAAATGGGGTAAGATTGTGTTATACAAAGGCTTGTTAGTGTTTTCTTTATATTTTTAATAAACCTGAACCAAAAATTAAATCTAATAGTAGTGTTTATTTTTTGGATTTCACTTGTAAGAGTCTTAGCTGAACCCCTCACTCTACACTCTAAAGGCCACACATACATTGTGGAAAAAACTAGCGGAAAATAAACAATTACCTTTTGCTTATTAAAATCAACTAAAATCAAATGCATTTTATACATGGGTATTCTTTTCACTCAATATATCTCTTATTTATAAATGTTAACCCGAACGCAATATTAACCTTAAATTTAACCTAATTATATCGCCTGATTTTACTATATTACCCCTAGATTTAATTTGATCAAAATGTTAATCTTTTACTTATCTCTTATTTATAAATGTTAACCTGAACACAATATTAACCCTAAATTTAACTTAATTCTATCGCCTGATTTCACTATATTAATCGTAAATTTAATTTAATCAAAATGTTAATCTCTTACTTATCTCTTATTTCTAAATGTTAACCCGAACACAATATTAACCCTAGATTTAACCTAATTCTATCGGCTGATTTTACTATATTAACCCTAGATTTAATTTAATCAAATTGTAAATCTCTTACTTATAAATATTTACCCGTCTCGCTATACTTAACATAATTTTAACCTAATTTTTATGAAATACTATACGACAATCATGACATTCATCTAAACTATTTTGTTACCTATTACCGTTAAATATTACATTTGATATGACTCGTGCGTTAGCACGGGTCTATGGGCTAGTTATTTCTAAACGGCTAATAACTAAATAAAAGGTAAAAATTAGGGATGGCAATACGGGTCAGCCTGCTCCGTTTAGGCTCAGCCCGCTATTATTCCGCCAAAAACGGGACGGAGCGGGGCGGGTCAACTTAAGGGGGTGGGCTCAAACTCACACCCCGCCCCGTCTAAAGACGGACTAGCGGGTTGGCGGGCTGGCCCGTCTATTTTTTAAAATATTTTTTTGTCGATTGTTATTAACAAATACGCTGCTATTATAAAAACAATAAATTTAATATAAAGACTCTAACATTAAACAAATCTCAAAATAAATCCACCATACATTCAACATAAAACAAATACCAAAATAAATCCAACAACATGAAATAAGTCTCAATATAATGCAGTGGTAAATCAGTTTTTTTCTAAAGGTAGTAGACTAGTGGTGAATCAGTTATCACTTATCACTATCGGAAAGAGTGGGACAATTTGAAGTTGGGTAGGTATCATTTGGCCCAATTGTTTATGGGTGTGTAAATTAAAAATTTGGCAACTACTAGTAAAAAAAGAAAGTTTAATAAGCCCGCGGGCCAGCCCGCCCCACCCCGCTATGACCCACTTTTTCAGCGGGCTTAACAGGGGCAGGCCAACTAGAGAGATGGGCTCAAAATCTCACCCTAGCCCGCCTAAAATGGCAGGTTAAATGGGCTGGCCCAACGGGTTGGGCCCGTTTTGCCACCCCTAGTAAAAATTCTCAAACTTCCACTATAAACTTCCTTATAAGAAGACGTGGTGAGAATATGTTAGAATGACCTACGAGAGTCTACAACCTGTTTTGTTTAGGTCTAACTTATTTATTAAAAATGTCAAACTTAAATTTCTTAAAAAGCCTATTAAGTAAATAAGTTAAGCTTATACTATTAACTCTATGAAACAAGATAGGACGACTTGTTTATGGATATTTATTAAATTATTAAAACTTATTTTTTATTTTTTATATTAAAATATAATTTATATTAAACATAAAAATCAAGAAACAACTCAAACAATATCCTCTCTTAAAAAAACTCAAACAATAAACTATTTAATAGGTTCCTTTCTTACTTAAAAAAAAAAAAAAGAGGTCATAAGCCTGTCCATCACCGATAATGTGCATGAATTACAACACATTAAAATTTTATTCATAAGCATAACTGCATAACTATCATTACCATTGAACATAAATGAATATGCAATATATCCCTTATACTTTAATTAAAATCAAGAGAGCAGCTTACATTGAATTCCCCATCAAGACACTCATCTATTGTCCGAAACTATTAGTGTGTATTGTTTTATTATTTGGGCCTCTATTCTGCTTTGGGTTTTTTTTTCTTCTGTATTTTTATCAGACTTGTATATATAGGTGACACACACCTATTTCCTAGCAACAACAATCATAATTTCTTTTAGATGAATTACATTCAGAACATTATTCTTGTTATATGGTATCAGCAGAAAACCTAAATTGATTCCGCTCCACCTTTCAAAACCCTAAAATTCGTTTTCTTCTTTGTTCGTATTCACCATGGCTGACGAAGATTCTTCAGATTCTGATGTACAAAGCGTCGTCAATGATCGACTTTCCAAAGACCCGTCGCAAGATCCGCGTAGTCCGTACTTTCTTCATCCCAGTGAGAATCCTGGCGCTGTTCTCGTTTCGCCACCTCTGAATGACAGCAACTATCACAATTGGTCTCGTGCGATGCGTCGAGCTCTCTCATCGAAGAACAAAATCAAGTTCATCAATGGTACACTTCTTCAACCTCCGGTTCTTGATCCCAATTATGATCTCTGGGATCGTTGTAACAACATGGTAATTTCTTGGATCACCAGAACTCTTTCCCCTCACATTTATCAAAGTACAATTTGTATTGATTCTGCGTATGAATTATGGAAAGACCTTGAAGATCGATTTACCAAAGGCAATTATTTTAGGGTTTCTGATCTGCTTCGCGATCTTCATTCGATGAAACAAGGTGATCGCACACTTTCTACCTATTTTACTGATATGAAAATCATTTGGGACGAATTGGAGGATTTGCGACCTACTCCATCTTGTGTTTGTGCCATACCTTGTTCGTGCAAACTTTCCACCTCTGTTCGTACATATAAAAATAATGAGTATATACTCTGTTTCTTGAAAGGGCTTAATGACAATTACACCAATGTTCGAACCCAGATTCTTTTAATGGATCCTTTGCCTTCAATTTCTAAGACATATTCATTGGTTATTCAACAAGACTCTACTCCCACCGAACAACTTTCTGAATCCAATGTTTTCAGTGTCAATTCTTCCAGTACCAGTTCTGCTCAACACAAAGGAAATCATGGCCTAGGTAGAGGACGTGGAAAAGGTCCTAAAACCCCAATGTTATGCTCCCACTGCAATAAAAATAACCACACTGTTGAGAACTGCTATTTCAAGCATGGTTTCCCTCCCGAATATAGATCAAGAAATCAACTTGATGCTATGAAATCTTCTTTTAACAACGGCGGTCAAGAACCTAAACCAACACTACACCCTAACAATGGCAGAAATGTTGATTCCAATACAACTGACAACAACTTGCCCTTGTCACGGACTGAGTACCAATACCTGATCAATCTTCTCAAATCTTCCAAGCTTGAGTCTTCAACAGGAAAATCCATAGCCAACGACACAACTTCTCACATGGTTTCAAGTATTGCGACAGGTAAGTCTCTTTATCATCAATCTATTTGGATTCTAGACTCAGGAGCCTCGGATCATGTGTGCCCTTTCATACAATCTTTCACAACTATTTTTAAAATCAAACCTATCTTAGTGAGCTTCCCTAATGGAAATTCGTTATTTGCTTATTACTCTGGTAGTATACACTTTTCTGAAAATCTTTACTTAGATAATGTATTGTTTCTACCAGAGTTCCATTTAAGTTTAATTTCGATTTCACAACTGACTAAGAACCTCAACTGTCTGTTAATATTTTCTTCTAATTCTTGTATGATCCAGGACACATCTACCCAGAGGACGATTGGGGATGTTGAGCTCATTAACAACCTCTACATACTCAATCAAACTCCTAAGGGTCATTCCTTTCATAATAGTGTTTCCTTTCTTGTCACAACTGATGATTCCCAGTCTGCAACTGAAAATCTTAACAACACTAGTTTTCCATTTTCTGTTAATCATTCTATTAATAGCTTTCATAATAATTTTGATGTGTGGCATTATAGGCTAGGCCACCCATCAAATTTTGTTCTGCAGCAACTCTGTACTTACTTTCCATATATCAATTTCAATAAAAATCTGATTTGTGATCATTGTCACTTGGCCAAGCAAACCAAATTACCTTTTCCAAATAGTGAACATACTTCTTCCAATTGCTTTGATCTTTTGCATATGGATATATGGGGCCCCATTAGTTCCATATCTTTAGAAGGATTTCAATACTTTTTGACCATTGTTGATGATTTTTCAAGATATACTTGGACTTTTCTTATGAAACATAAATCCGATACAAGGTCATGTATTCAAAATTTCATTTCCTTTATCTCAACTCAATTTTCTGCAAAAGTCAAAGCAATTAGAAGCGATAATGGTTTAGAATTTCAAATGTCTACTTATTATTCTTCTTTAGGAATTCTTCATCAAACCTCTTGTGTGGAAACCCCACAACAAAATTCCATCGTTGAAAGAAAGCATAGGCATTTATTGAATGTTACAAGATCCCTTCTTTTCCATTCCAAATTACCTAAATGTTTTTGGTCATATGCTTTAAGTCATGCTACATTCCTCATCAACAGATTACCTACTCCTGTCATTCATAACAAAACTCCCTTTGAGTTGCTTTTTCAACAGCCTCCTACCTTCCTTGACCTTAAGGTTTTTGGTTGTCTGTCATTTGCTAGCACTTTGGCTCAGCAAAGAGACAAACTTGACCCAAGAGCAAGGAAGTGCATATTTTTGGGGTATAAAATTGGTACCAAAGGTTATATCTTATTCGATCTCACTACTAGAAGCACATTTATTTCTAGGCATGCTATTTTTCATGAAGAAATTTTTCCATATACAAATTTACATGATGCTAATACTAGAAACTGCATACATTCTGATGATGATGATGATCCTTTAATATTTGATGATTCATTTATGTCTATTCCTAATAGTCAACAACAGACTCAACAAATTCAAAGTGATTCATCACATCCTGAAATTATTGTAGATTCCCCTTTAAATAACATGGAACAAACAATTTTGAGAAAGTCAAATAGAATCATAAAACCTCCAGGTTATTTGAAGGATTTTCAATGCAACACTGTTTTAACAAATTCGAATCCTTTATATCCCATATCAAATTACTTGTCATATGAAAAAATATCATCCTTTCATTATGCATTCATTTCTTCTATCACTACACATCATGAACCATCTAGCTTTGATGAAGCTGTCCAGCATGAATGCTGGAAGCAAGCAATGAATGATGAGCTTAATGCTCTTCATATGAACAACACTTGGATGATCACAGATCTTCCTCAAGGTAAGAAACCCATAGGATGTAAATGGGTGTATAAAATTAAGTATCAAGCAAATGGTGATATTGAAAGGTATAAAGCTCGATTAGTAGCTAAAGGGTATACTCAAGTTGAAGGTATCGATTTCTTTGAAACTTATTCTCCTGTTGCAAAACTTACAACTGTTAGACTTTTAATTGCTATTTCTTCTTCTGGCATTTACATCAATTAGATGTACACAATGCATTTTTGCATGGTGATTTGGAAGAAGAAGTTTACATGAGTTTACCTCCTGGTCTTACTTCTTCCAAATCAAACCAAGTTTGTAAATTAATCAAATCACTTTATGGATTGAAACAATCTAGTAAACAATGGTTTTCCAAATTATCACATGCCTTGATCTTAAAAGGATACAAGCAATCTGTTTCGGATCCCTCTCTTTTCATTAAAAATAATATTGCCTCTTTTACAGCTTTGCTTGTTTATGTAGATGATCTTATTTTAGCTGGAAATGATATTGACGAAATTACTAGTATCAAAGAATTTCTTCATAGCAAATTCAAGATTAAAGACTTGGGTTATTTAAAGTATTTCCTCGGATTGGAGATTTCAAGATCTCAATCTGGTATTCATGTCTGTCAGCGAAAATATGCATTGGATGTTCTAGCTGACACAGGTCTCCTTGCCTCAAAACCAGCAGCCACACCAATGCAGAGGGGCACCAAACTGTCACAAAAATTAGGAACTCCACTTGCAGATCCTGTATCTTATAGACGATTAATTGGTAAATTGATTTACCTTACCAATACAAGACCGGATATCTCTTATTCGGTACAGCAGCTCAGTCAATTCATGAACACACCAACCACTCTTCATCATGAATCGGCCATAAGAGTCCTTAGATACATTAAAAGTTCTCCTGCCTTGGGACTTTTTTTTCCTTCCAATTCTCACCTACAGCTGAAAGGGTTCTGTGATTCAGATTGGGCAACATGCCCGGATAGCAGAAAATCTATTAGTGGATTTTGCATCTTCTTGGGAGAATCATTGATTTCATGGAAGTCCAAGAAGCAAGCAACTGTTTCTAAATCATCATCAGAGGCAGAGTATCGCGCCATGGCATCTACGGTTTGTGAATTGCAATGGCTTACTTATCTTCTCAAAGATTTCAGTGTCCCTTATGACAGTCCCTCACTTCTTTACTGCGACAGCCAATCAGCGCGCCATATAGCTGCAAATTCATCTTTCCACGAAAGGACAAAACACATCGAATTAGATTGCCACATAGTGCGAGAAAAATTACAGCAGAAACTATTTCATTTGCTTCCTGTTTCATCTTCGCAGCAGCTGGCAGATTGCCTTACTAAACCACTGGACCCTCTTCCTTTCAATTCATTCATAACCAAGCTGGGATTGAAAAACATCTACTCTCCAGCTTGAGAGGGCCTATTAGTGTGTATTGTTTTATTATTTGGGCCTCTATTCTGCTTTGGGTTTTTTTTTCTTCTGTATTTTTATCAGACTTGTATATATAGGTGACACACACCTATTTCCTAGCAACAACAATCATAATTTCTTTTAGATGAATTACATTCAGAACATTATTCTTGTTATAGAAACTTGTTCAACTAATGGAAATGACTGCGACAACAGTGCTCCATTGTTCAAACAAAATTTGTCCAAGATGCTAAGGGAAAAGAAAATTCATAAAACAAAAATTTCAAAAATATCATAATCACTCCTATCATCATTTGCTAAAAGTTTGAATTCTCTGTACTCGTCATGCGCCATTTTGGACACACTGGTTCATGCACTAGTTCACACACAAAGACTACACAAAACAGAGTTCTATCAAATGTTAAACATGTACACACTTGCTCCTGCAAAATGAACTCAAATGAGAGAGAAGACAAAGCATATATTCTTAGTTTAAACTCATTTATCTAATTCTCGTCAAAATAAAGAGAAAACAGAAACAAAATTGTAACTCAATATCTCATTCTTGTCAAAATAGAAGACCCTTTAAAGAATTAATCCAAAGCAGGGCTTTAAGGATAGAATATACTAAATTTCAAAATTAAGTTTGGTCTATCGGTTATAAACAAAAAAGCACATCAAATCTCCAACGGCTCACTTTTCATTTTGTCCGTCAGCGTGGAGTTGCTGCATGTAGATAATTTTGTTTGTATCACCATTAGGGTCAGTCGCTTGTAATTTTAGAAAATTTTGCTGCATGTGTTGGAACTCAACTCTTTGTTGATTAAAATAATAATATTATTACCGTTTTTCTTGACATGACTTGTTGCTGTTGCTATAATTTTCACTAACCAACATTACCGTTGTGAAAACAAGCACAATATATGTGTTAATATTATTTGTTTTTACAATGAAAATTTCTTTACCTATAAATTGTGATCATTTACAAATTTTTACATTCACAATGAAAATTTCTTTGCTCTTAATTTGTTTACCTCTTAATTGTGATCATTTCTCCTGCACTGTGCGCATATTATATCATCTACCATGAATATATTCATTCCATAAAGATTGAGCATAAATTTCATTATCAAGGCAAATGTATTTACTATTCCATGCATTGCCTGAATTTAAAGACTCTTTCATAATCAATTATTGATAGCAAACCATTAGAATACATTTATCTGGACTATATAAAAATAATAGCATACTGAAATATAAAATCTCAAATTCAAAACCAAGAAACAGGCCAACATCAAAATCAACATAAAACTATAGAATTAGTTGGCAGAGAAAGTTTTCAACGTATTTTTCTTGCAAACTTGATGCTTACAATTCTAAACAAAAAATTCAATAATAAAAAACAACTGAACAAACCAAATCATCTGCCACATGACTCATATTGAGTATTGAGTATTGACCAATAACTACAATGGATATACTTATTTCAACTCTAATGGTAGGTTGATCATACCTTGACTAAACAACATCCTTTCAAACTTTGAAGTGAAGAAGTAAGATTCTAAAGTTTATGACTTCACAAATGTCAATGAAACATTAAGTTTCACCTCCTAGAACTCCTTAATCTTTGATCCAGATTTGCCAATAAGTACGGTCTCCTCCATCATCTCATGGTAAGCCCTATGAAAACTTAATTACTTGAATTGAAACAAAACTGAATCGAAATATTTACCCATAAATTCATAAAAAGTTTTAAAATTTAGTTGGAATTTGCGTCAACTTAAAGTCTGCTGCTATGGCTCTTAGGGATTTGTGGTGGCCTTAATTATGCCACAACCGTTTACGAGCCGCAAATTTGCCTTTGCATTGGCTTATTGTGAGTTTACGTGGGACCTTAGATTTTTGCAGTGTCCATATGGAACCTTTCAACCTTCTTCAACTACCTATTAACTAAATCACAACCACCTCCACAACTAATATATTGTAGATACCCAAGAAACACTATAGAAAAAGAAAAATTAGAGGGGGAATTAGTGGTGGAAAAAGTGAAATCCTTCACTAATTTCCTTATCATAAAATTTAGTAATTGAATTAGAGACGAATTTCAAGTTTTCCCTCTTAGTTTTCCTCATTAATTTTTGTTTTCTTAGTAGCGCATAGAACCAACACCTTAGCCAAAGAAGCAACCACAAAGACGCAAAACCAAAATTTGACATCTGAGAACAAACGCCCAACCTGATGTGAACCGAACACGGACCAAACCCACACGGATCCAGCGCAAACCACAAACGGGGATGTCGGGAAACGAATATCAATGAGGCGATTGATAGCCATACACCAAGCCCCACCCGAACTACACATCAACCAATACACAACACAGCCACACGCAACACACCCAAACCAGCACCGTTGCACAACCACAACACAACACCATACAAAATCAACACAAAACACCATCGGACCCAAACCTGCAAACTAACCCATAACTTTAGGTCTAGCACCTTCAGCCACCATCGAAACATGAGAGGACAAGCCCATTAAAGATTTGCGATAAGTCAGAGAAACAATGATAGTACTTTTTAAAAAAAAATAATAATAGGTTTTTTTCTTAAATATACTTTTTTTTTGTCAAGTAGTCAGTTTAATGGCTAGAAATTCACCTTTTAAATGTAAATAAATGATGTGTCTGAGGTTTGAACTCCGATCCCTGCATATAGCATATATCATGTAATGTCCCTATAAAACAAGCTCACTAAAACATGTTTAAATATACTTTATTGTGCATCATCGTTTTTATTAAGAATCTCATGAGTAATTTTTCTACTAAAGACCAAGGTCAGTTCAATAATATTCAAAAGTAAAATAAAAGTAAGTGAGGTTTAAAACAAATTTTGTTATATGAGCCCTTCTTTTTCTTTTTGAGTAAAATGAAACCCTTTTTTCTTATTATAATTTAAAGAAAATTTATCTTTTGATTACCGCTCTTCCCCTACACAAAACACTCCCGTCTTGCAGCCATGACCAAAATGTCCATGCGTTAGTTAACTAACGCAAGTGTAAAACTATGCATTAGTTAACTAACGCTGTGTGAGTTAACTAACGTTGCGTGAGTTAACTCACGCTAGTTTTAAACAATCAAGCTGAGATTGTTGTTGTCATCGTAGGTGCATAAAACAAAAGAACAAACTTGCCTTTTATATTATAATATATCACCCTTTCATAATGTTGTGGTGCTATGTTATGATTAAGTTTCAACTTTTACAAGTCTTGCTTTCACAATTTCTATGTAAGAAAATGGATTCTCCCATACATGTGGCTTTCAATTATAGCTTTGCATGCAAGCTCTTTTGATTCATTGGCTTTGCATTTAATATTCAATGGCATGATATTTAATATTCATTAAATGGTTTCTCCACTACAAAGTCATGAATGCAAGAAACATGTGCCAAAAATGACAACAACAATCCCAACTTGATTGTTTTAAACTGGCGTAAGTTAACTCACGCATGTGTTAATTCCTGCGTGAGTTAACTCACGCGGCGTGACTTAAGTCGCGCAAGTGTAAAAAAACGAAATTTTAAGTCACGTTAATTTTACACTTGCATTAGTTAACTAGTGCAGGGGTATTTTGGCCAGTTATGGTAGGCACGAGCGAAAAGTGCAGGGGGAGAGCAGTATTCTTATCTTTTTGTTCGTAGGTTTAGATCAAAGACTTTAGTGGCTTTATCTTTGGACCAACTCAGCCAAAGAGACGTGTACTTTTTCATTCAATTACTTCACATACATTTTATAGGCTTTTACATGTATTTAGTCCCTGCAAATAGGGGTCATTTAAAAATTGGTCCTTGTATTCCTTAATCTTGACATTTTGCCCTGCCAAAATTTAATCACTTAAAATTTTGTCTCTCTCACCACTTAATCACTATCAAATCATTAATTGCAAGGGTATTTTTGAATTTCACGTTTGTAATTACAGTGACGTGGCAGTAATTAACTGGGCTGAAGGACCAATTTTTAAGTGATTAAATTTTACTAGGGCAAAATGTCAAGATTAAAAAATACACGAACTATTTTTTAAATGACCCCTATTTGCAGGAATAAACACGTATAAAAGTCTATTTTATATTGTGACAAAGAAAAACTCTAATACTACTCTTATAAATTATAATTGTCACAAGAGGGGAGTTGAAAATTAGAATTGCCTAAAAAAGTAGCATTGACTCATCTTAGACCACAACTCATGAGGGGACGAGCGACCAAAATGCAAAGCGTCAAAATATATATCCTAAAATGGTACAAATTCAAACCATTAATTTATTTCGTTTCCCCAACAAAGTCTTTATATAATCCATCCTTGTTATCCTATTATCATATTTGTGTTCTTCAATCAATTAAGAGAAGCATAATCACTCTTATTGTCAAATATAAAACAAAATGAAGGTTTCAAGTTTTTCAATTACCATTCTCTTGACCATTTCATCCATTTTTTTCATACAACCTATCCAATGCCATCAACTACCAAAACTAGACTTAGTTAAAAGTATATGTCGAAAAACACCTCATTACCATCTTTGCGTTGTAACATTAAAAGCAAATATATATGCAATAAAGCATCTTACATCAAATAATGACATTTCTGGATTTGTTCGCGTAACACTCAAGGTTGTCGCAACAAGAGCACCTGTTGTATTAAACCAACTTCACACCATTAATGCGCAAACTAAGGACACACAACTGAAAGCTGCTTTGGATAATTGCACTACTTCATACACCAAGATATCAAAAGAACTTGTGCCACAAGCTCAGAAATGTGTAGACAAAGGTGATTATAATGGTGTCAAACAAAGTGCAACTACTGCTGGAAATTTGGCTGATTCTTGTGCGAAGAAGTGCAATGGCACCACTAGTTCAGCTGTTGTTTCGCAACTTGGGGATAGTAATCAATATGTGAAGAATATGTGTGCAATTACAGTGTCCATTGCTACCCAATTTTCTCAATCAACTCACCAAACTTTAACATAAATTTGGGGATATTCGTTAAAAAACAACAACAACAAAAATAAGACAAATCCAAAATCCTTTAAAAAAAATGACAAACCCAAAATTTTGGATTTGTCTTATTTTGTATATATAGTACTGATATATGCCTTTTATGGCCTCCATGATTTTTGTTTTCTTATGTTGATCATTGTCCATAATTTGTACATTATAAACAAATGGCCAGTCAAAAGCTGCGAGCTTGTTGTATTCAATAGTTTTTTTCGCTAGGCAATTGTAAATGCAACTTTTTTTTTGTGAAATTGTGAATGCAATTAATAAAGTTCATTATTATCATATTATATTGTATTATGTGAAGTGGCTACCTCTTGTTAAACAGTGGTAACTAGGTTTATTTTTCCATCTAATTGACGAATATCCTTCCCCCTCTCTCTTGAAACCCTATTTTTATTGAAATAAGTATCTAATATTTTGTTTGTATTTTCCGTGATTTTGTCATCAAAAGGTAGAGTTTTTTGTTCGTCATTTTAGTGTGGAATTTTTAAATTTTCCGTCTTATTGTGATGTGTGTTTCATTTAGATTGACATATCAATGTTTATTAGCTATAATTATTTAATAATCAACTTTTTATTGAATTTTAAAAAAAAATTATAAAAATTAAAACATTTTGACAAGGGCATGTCATTCGCAAAGGTTCTGGCAAATGCAATTAGTCAGAATAAGTGACAAGGGCTATAACAGGGGTTGGGCCAAGAGTTATGCTAGAGTTTTACACTAGGCTTCTCCCTTTGCAAATTTCCTAGGGGCTATACCCCTCACTTTAAATTTGTGATGGATTGTTTTGCCGGGAATTCCGCCCTACGCAAAATCGGCCCCAACGTAACAAATTGGCAGATTCCTTGTAGTTTGATTATACTTGCCACTTTGATTTTGTCACACTTGCAATATTTTTAATGTATATTCTATAAGTTTGAACGAATGAATATCTTTTTTAGTCAAAATATAAGATAAAATTGGGAGCTACGTCTACCAATGATTGAAAATTAGTATATAAAACAATATTAAAACCTTGATTTGATTTTAAACAAATAAAATTAAACATTAGTCTTTAAGGTCTAACGCCGCTAAGAATGTTGATATTGTTAGATTCAACACCTTCATTCAGGTTTGAAAGCAAGACTTCATAGTTTTGTGTAAATTTTAGATGATGCTTGTCATTTTGTCTACAAACAAACAAAAAATTAAACATTCTTTTTTGTATGTATAGCAATTTCGTGTTGTAAAAAATATGGGTATTTTTTTAGGGAGCATATGGTGTTTTTCTCAAAAGCAAAGGAGAGAATATATAAATGAGTTTGTCTAACATGTGCAATATTTCACATGTTATAGCAACTAAAAGTGGAAACTTTTTTTTTTGACCGAAAAAGTGGAAACTTTTTATTGAAAAACAACAATCATTTAATAAAAAAGATACAAAATTGATATTAAATACACACAAATATAGACAGGAGAGGAAACACTACAATACAAGTAATATCCTATTCAAAAAACTTTTCCCAAATGTTAGTTTCTACACAAATAAAAAATAAAAAATTTGTTGCTAAACAAATCATTTATAGAAGATACGATGACTTACTTTTAATTTGAGTCAAGAAAAACTATTTCCAAGATATGTTCTTTTTTTTTTTTTTCCAACATTGTTATATGTAAAATTCAATTCAACGTTTTATATTTGACTGACCAAAATACAATACCATTTCATTAAAATTAAGTATTCGAGTCAAAGATGTTTTGTCATTAGCACAAGAGTTCAAATAATATTATTTCAAAAACCAACATGAATGAATTCAAAGTCAAACATCCGCACTCAAGATGTCTTAGACATCATATAAGTCATTTAGACATTCATAAAGTTGATTGAGAATAAGTTTTCTTAAACAATTTGATTCTCCTTCACTACTACAAGAAATTTGTCATTTACCAACGCCCAAAAAATGTCGATAAAGGTCCAAAACTTGTTGGTATAGTCATAAAACCTATACAAATGGATGTTTGCTTCCGTCAACTTTGATTCGTTATACTAACGTCAAAATTCAGTCCCAATAGCTTATAGCAACAGTAGCTTTCAGCCGTTGGACAAGATTTCGTAGATATACCAATGACCAATTATAGCCGTCAAAATATCCGTTGGTATAGGTCTTCCTTTGTTTTTAAGAAATAATATTTTTGTCTAACTTAAATATTTATTTAATAACAAAAAATTTACACTATTTTTTACATGCATCACACAATATTTAAAGCAAAATAAAAAATAATTATTATTATATTGTCAAATTTACAAGCCTTACAAACATGTAAAACTAACATGTCTTACAAACTAACAAAGCTACATGGTACCAATCTCTTATCCTTACATAATTAACTTAATAACAAATATAGATATATATCTTGGATTGATAGGGGGTTTAAAGGATAAAATTTGACTATCAAGATGATCCGGGGAACAAGATTCCACATATCATAAATTAATGTACCTAGAAAGCATAAGCTTACGATCTTGCAAAACGAAAGGGATAATCACTTGGGCTCGCCAAATAGCTCTTTTGGCTTTATCTTCTTCAAGTTCACGAACATAATTAGTTTCATCCCACTGAATATTTTTCATTGCCTTTAAAAGCAGAAGGGATTGAGATTAAAGCATACGGCGAAGAAGATATTATCTATCCATTTCTGTATAAATAATGTGTATCTTGAGACAGGGACGAATCCAGACATTTCATATTAGTGTAGCAAATATTTTAAAGAAACTATAATACAAATTATACTAAAAATAATATATATAACATTGTTTTGATGCAAATTACCATGAAAAACGTCTACCATCCATTTGTTGAAAATGAGTTAGAATAACATCAGTGTTAATTGTGAAAAGAACACATCTTTCAATATAAGTTACAAAACGAACATTTAACCATTAATCACCCATTTTGTTACGTAATTGACTCTTCGCAATCTTCATAGCTGAAAAAACACGTTCAACACTTGCAGTTGCAACCGTCAAGAGCAAAACCAACTTCAAAAGCTTATAAACCAAAGAAAATGTCTTGCACTTATTTGTTTACACAAGTATTGCACAAAGATCCGAAAGTCCTTTCAACTTTGCAAATTTTGGATCAGATTTAATATTTCTAACATAGTTCTGAAGTTGTCTGCTCAACTCCACTTCTGACACATCTAGAAAATCATTTGGATGTCAGGATGATAGCTTGAAATCAGAGGCCTAATTCCTGGATCTGTTTCCAACAATTCATAATTAACAACTTTATTACCCTCATTGGTCGAGTTGGGAGCAATATCCATGTTTCATGCTTCTTGGCTAGTCGAAGAATTAGTTTTGTCTCTAGACAACATTGGAAATAATTTCTTCATCCTATAAACACCATTGTACCATAATCAATTATCATAAACAAGCCATTTTTAACTTGTATTATTAATAAAACAAAACAAACAAAGCCATAAAACTCGGCACTGGCAGTAGCAAAACAAACAAAGAAGGTGCACTTATTTAGATCCCACAATAGCAAAGAATTTTATAGCACTAGACTGTTCTTGCTAAAAGTTTAAGTCTTTAAACATAACATCATATATATATATATATATATATATATATATGTATCAGAAGCTGAGTTTGCAATACATAGTGGCAAAGACAGGTAACCTTTTTAAGACATTCAGATGATTTTCCTACAGTTGTCAACAAGGAGCACTAAAATCATATCAACGGCACCAACAAGGGTGTGTGCCTCAATACACATCAATCATCGGTTAGAAAATATTTATTTTAGCAAAGTTTACTACACATCAATCATCAAACTAGCTACTCATAACATTAAAACTACATTTGAAATAATTACTTCTTTTCGATTTAACAAAATACAATTCAATCCAATAACACAAGAGCGAAAAGTATCTCATAAACAATGCAATTATGCAAAGTGACTCAATGTTAGAATTTTGTGTTAAATTAATTCATTGCAAAACAACAGAAAATCTCCAATTCAAACCCTAAAAAAACCTCAATTCTCAATTTTCAATTCTAAAACCCTTAAAAAAGCAATTGTAGAATGAATGAGAAAGTAGAGATAATCAATTGACTATTTGACTTACCTTGGCTTAGACTTAGAGTGAGAACTGAGAGATATATACTAGATTTGAAGAAGGAGTGGAAGAGAGAAAATGATGTTGTTGAGAGTGGAAGAGAGATCCATTGGCTGAGTTTGTTTGATTGTTGTGAGAAGAGGAGAGCATAAGCTTGCAATTTATTTGTTAGAAGAGGTTGTGATTTGTTTGTGAGGAGAGAAGAAGTTGAATCGCAATTTGTTTCTGAGAGTAGAGAAGAAGATGAAATGCGATTGTGTTTTGTGTGTTTCCCTCACTTCATATGTGTTATGCGAATAAAAAAATTGGGATGTAATCTGGTGTGACAGCTGCCACACCATGCCTTACACTAGTTCCGCCCCTGTCTTGAGATGTGGTTTGAGGAATTATGTATACAGTTGATGGAGGAGTTTTTTGAACTAGGTGTAGAGAGGTGTTATAAATGACGAACATCAATGTTAAAATTAAGTGAATTGTTGGTAGGAGTAACAATTCCGTAGGAATCTCATGTTTCTGACTGTTGGGGTGTTGTGTTGACATTGTGTTGTTGAAGGCGTGATCTATGCTAAGGATGGGGTCTTTTGCTAATTGGGCATTTGCTTGCTAAAAGTCTTGGTACCTTGTGTTTGAACTCGTGCGCTCTATAGTTAATGTGGGCGAATTCTAAGTCTTTGATCAATCCAGAATAGAAATTATTCATTACTTTTATATATTTAGATTTTAGTTAAGTCTGAAGAATGATGATAGTTGATTGTAATTTCATTTGTATTTTTTTATTTAAAGTTTTAAATACACTCCATGTTGTACATCCACATTTTTATGAAGCAAACATGTCATTTGTATTTTTTTCTAATGACACTTGAACTTTTTCATTTAATTACTTCACAAATATTTATACCGTAGAGGCGTAGACTGTTGATTGTAATGAGGCAAACAAAAAAAAACTCTAATAATACTCTTATAAACTATAATTGTGACAAGAGGAAGGTTTTTTTTAAGGTGTCAAGAAGGAGTTGCATTTTTTAGAAATTGCCTAAAAACAAAGAGTACTATATTTACTCATCTTAGACCACAACTCATGAGCGGAGGAGCGACCAAAATGCAAAGCGTCAAAATATATATCCTAAAATGGTACAAATTCACACCATTAATCAATTTCATTGCCCCAACAAAGTCTTTATATAATCCATCCCTATTATCCTCTTATCATATTTGTGTTCTTCAATCAATTAAGAGAAGCATAACCACTCTTGTTAAAATTAAAACAAAATGAAGGTTTCAAGTATTTCAATTATCATTCTCTTGACCATTTCATCCATTTTCTTCATACCACCAATCCAATGCCATCAACCACCAAAGCTAGACTTAATTAAAGCTATATGTCGAAAAACACCTCATTACCATCTTTGTGTCATAACATTAAAATCAAATTTATATGCAGCAAAGTATATTGCATCAAATACTGACATTTCTGGATTTGTTCGCGTAACACTCAAGGTTGTCGCGACAAGAGCACCGGTCATATTAAAGCAACTTCAAAATTTTCAAGCGCAAACCAAAGACACACAAATGAAAGCTGCTTTGGATAGTTGCGTTGCTTCTTACACCAAGATATCAAAAGAACTTGTGCCACAAGCTCAGAAATGTGTAGACAAAGGTGATTATAATGGTGTCAAACAAAGTGCAACCACTGCTGGAAGTTTGGCTGATTCTTGTGATAAGAAATGCAATGGCACCACTAGTTCATCAACTGTTTCGCAACTTGGGGATAGTAATCAATATGTGAAAAATATGTGTGCAATTACGGTCTCCATTGCTACCCAATTTTCTCAATCAACTCACAAAACTTTAACATAATTTTTTAGGGGTCATGCTAACATGTGCAAGGGCGTATGTTTAGGATTCCATAAATATTAAGTATTTATTGAGAAAAAATAATTTTCAAAATTTTTGAGAAATAAATTGAGACAATTTCTAATACATAAGTTTTATCTTTTATATACTAACATATGCCATAAAGACACATGTTAGCATTCCTTAAATTTTTTAGTATACTAATTTTAAGTTTGTCTTTTTTTAAAGGATTTTGGATTTGTCTTATTGTGTATATATAGTATTGATATATATGTCCATAATTAGTACATTATGAACAAATGGGCAGTAAAAAGCTACTAGCTTGTTGTATTGAATAGTTTTTGTAGCTAAGCAATTGTAAATGCAATATATAAAGTGTATTATTATCATATAATGTGATGTGGAAGTTACCTCTTGTAAAAAATTGGCAACTAGGTTTTTTTCTTCTTCCATCTAATTGACAATTGTTGAATATCCTTCCACGCCCCTCTTGTAACCTTGGTTTATTCATTCTCATCACTTTAGAGGGGGTGGTTCGGGACTTTTTTCTTCTTCTTTGAATCATCTATTTGCTAGAAGACATCCATGAAAGTGTTTTTTAACAATTCACACCTTAAGATGCGAATATCCATTTTTTAGTTATAACTTGCTAAAAGATACCTTCATAAAAATTAAATTTAATAGTAATGTTTATTTTTTGCCACATTTTAAATAATTTATCAACTATTTATTATTAAGGGCTTAGCTCCTCCCTTTTAACAAGTTGACCTTAGTTTTATCTCTTTTGGCTCTCATTCATTTTCTTAAGGGTTAATATGTCTATACCCCCTTGTAATTTGGGCGATTTCCGATTTACCCCCTGTAAAAAAAAGTTTAGATTATAACCATATAATTTAAGATTCTTTCGTTTTAGACCCGATGCCATCTGACTGGACCAAATGTTGACGTGGCGCACTGATTGTGCATGTCTGATTATGTGACACGCTGACTGTATAATTATTTTTATTTTTTATTTTTTTAAGGGCACACATGACATTTTTCCGATTTTTTTAAAATAAAAAATAATATAAATGAAATTATATTAATTTAAAAATAAAAATTAATTTAAAAATCTGAAAATTAATTTTTAAAAATAAAAAAATCGTATAAAACAATATATTTTCGAAAATAAACTGAATTTTCTAAAAAAAAAAATCTGGAATTTCTAAAAAAAAAAATTAGAAAAAAAAAGTTCAGATTTTTTTGGAAATAAAAAAAAAATTTAAATATTTTCTACCAAAAATAAAAATTCAGGATTTTTTTTATTTTTTAAAATATGAAAATAAAATTTTGAAAATTATATAATCTGAAGAAAAAAATCGATTTTATTTTAATTTTCAAAATATTAATTTTTTATATTTTGAAAATAAATCTGAATTTTGTTGCAGATTTTTCTGATTTTTTAAATTTTAAAAAAAAAATCTGATTTTTTTTCCTGATTTTATCAATTTTGAAAAAAATAATCTTAATTTTTTCTATTTTCAAAATTAATTATCAATTTTTTTTAAAAAAAATATTTTTAAATTAATATAAATAAAAATAAAAATTAATTATACAGTCAGCGCGCCACGTCATCCAAAAATGCTGAATCAACATGCCACATCATCCTGTTTGCACAGTCAGATTGCCTAAGGATCTAAAACGAAAGAATCTTCAAATTACAGGGTCTATTTCGAAAGAATCTTCAAATTATAGGGTTGAAATCTAAACTACTCCCTCCGTCCCTATATCTAAACACCCATTTGATTTTATTTTTGTCCCTAATTGTAAACTCCTTTTCAAATTACTATAAGCATTTATTACTTTTTCTGAAACACACTCTTAATTAATACTATTAACTTGTCTTGAAATTTGAAAAGTCAAATTTAATACATATACAAACAAAGGACAATTTGGTAATATTAACACACAAAACAGACACATTAATTACACTGATAACTTTTCTTAAGAAATGTGAAAAATACAAAGGGGTGTTACATATAGGGACGGAGGGAGTATTTTTTTACAGGGGGTAAACCGGAACTCGCCCAAATTACAGGGGGTAAAGACATATTAACCATTTTCTTAATTTAGTGGGTAGTTTCAAGTCAATTATTGTCCTAAAATCACTCATCTTCAAATTTTTCTCTCCTTTTCAATTTATGTAAATGATTTTCATATAGATTTAGGTTTTTTTTCTTCGTGATTTTGTCGTATAAGTGTGGCGTTGTGTTATTCAACGTTTTGTTCGGCTTTATTTAATTTTTCGTCTTATTACAATGTTCATTTGATTTTTATTGAAAAATTGACTACTCAGTCAATGATTTAGGTGTCAAAACAAACGATAGTACTTTTAAAAAATTAATAAAAATAGATTTTTTTAAGGTATAAGGATATACCATTGTGCATCATCATTTTTATTAAGCATGTCTTGTGTAACTTTTCTTCTAATGACACATGTACTTTTTCATTTAATTAACTACTTCCCCGATATTTATATTCTAGACCACTTTAAAAAATTATATTCTCGAATCTAGATGAGAGAAAAAAAAACTTTTTTTTTATTAATAGAGAAAAAAATATTCTAATAACACTCTTACAAATTATAATTGTGAAAGCGGGAGAGTTAAAAATAAGAAATTGCCTAAAAAAAAAATTAGTATTGACTTGTCTTAACCACGACTGTGAGGGGACCAACGACCAAAAAGCAAAACGTCTTATTGGGCCTTTCTATAGTTTAGTCAACAAACTGACTTTTTTGAAAAAGTTAATTTTGATCTTAATGTTTAATTCATTTTTAAATTCTTGATTACTGATTAATGATCAGTGTAATGTAAACATTGCCTAATTCATTAATTCATCTAGTAGCTTTGAGCTTGATTCATAGAATGTTTGCATTAAGCATTGAAGATGAATACGTAATAGTAATTCATCTAATAATGCTTGCAACATTTTGGACTTACGGGTATTATTTTACCATTGGCATCTTTAATATGCAAACAAAGTTGATGATATTATGTGATAATCTTAAGTGTTACACTTTGTGGGGTGTTACACTTAAAATAAGATAGGATAAAATTAGATTAAATGTAGTCTTGTTAATCTGATGAATTGATGATATTATAGAGTTATATACTAAACTTTTGATGCCACTGTACAAACAGTGGGGTGTTACTAACTACACTTTTGATGTCATAGGGTTAACTTCACTAAATTTTTCATGACTTCACCATAGAATTTTCCTTATTCATAGTCCCAACAAAGTCTTTATATAATCTTAACACAATTATCCTCTAATCATTTGTGTTCTTCAATCAACAACAAAAAAAGAAGCATAATCCCTTTTGTCGTTAAAAACTAAAACAAAATGAGGGTTTCAAGTTTTTCAAATATCATTTTCTTGACCATTTCATCCATTTTGTTCATAACACGGATCCAATGCCATCAACCAAAGCTAGACTTAGTTGAACAAATATGTCGAAAAACACCTCATTATCATCTTTGTCTTGTAACATTAAAATCAAATTTACATTCACAACATCTTACATCAAATGCCGACATTTCTGGATTTGTTTGTATAACCCTACAGATTGTCGCGGCAAAAGCACCGGTTATATTAGTCTATTAGAGCAACTTCGCAATGTTTATGCGGAAACCACACACACAACTAAAAGCTGCTTTGGATAGTTGCATAACTTCTTACACCAATATATCAAAAGAACTTGTGCCACAAGCTTAGAAATGTGTAGACAAAGGTGATTATAATGGTGTCAAATAAAGTGCATACACTGCTGGAAATTTGGCCGATTCTTGCGAGAAGAAATGCAATGGCACAACTAGTTCTGCTATTTCGCCACTAGGGGATGGTAATCAATATGTGAAAAATATGTGTGCAAGTACAGTCTCCATAGTTACCAAATTGCCTAAATCAATTCACCAAACTTTGACGTAGATTGTCTTATTTGGTGTATATATTGTATTGATATCTATGCCTTGTATGGCTTTCATGATTTTTCGTTTTCTTATATTGATCGTTGTCCATAATTTGCACATTATAAACAATATGGCAAGTGAAAAGTTGTGAGCTTGTAGTATTGAATAGTTTTGTAGCTAGGCAATTGTAAATGCAATTTATAAAGTTAGTTAATATCATATTATTATTTGAAGTGGTAGCTACCTTTTGTAAAATAATGTTCTAACTAGGCTTCTTTTCCCGTCTAATTGTTGGATTTCCACCGTCTCTTGAAATTTTTGTTCATTCATCCTCATCACTTGAGAGAGGCGGTTTGGGGCCATTTTTTCTTCGAATCACCCATATGTATATCTTTTTATTTAAATAAGTAGTTTCCATGTAGATTTACTCTTTCATTTGTATTTTATGTGATTTTGTTGTGTTAATGTTGAGTTGTTTCGTTAGACGTTTTAGTGTGACATTGTTTAATTTTCTCATCTTATTATGGTGCTTGTTTGTCTTAGATTGACAGATCTATTTCGATCAATTATATATTCGATTTGACAAGGCATTAATATTGGAGACTTAGAGGTATGGTTATTCATGTCACTTTGTTTTATCACATTTGTATGGTTTGGAGTGGCTATAGCCACACCATTTTTTACTATTTTTTTTACATATGAAGGTTGTTTGTAAGTATGAAATGTTAAAGAAAGTAGACGACTTATTTTGTCATATTAGCAATTGTTAGAGTTATAAATAGACTAGAACTAATAAAACTAACCCAAATCTACTAAAATTGCTATTTTGAATAAAATAGTACAAATTTTTATTTCATTGAGCAAAATTTTTTTATACTATTGTTTTAATCATACCAAAAAAAAAAAATCTTCGATCTACCCTTACCCCTAAACTTGTTCCTTTACAAAGCACCCACTATATCTTTCCACCACCTAATAATGCGTGCTCCTCCCTCCTTCACACGACCACATTCCTCCCCAAAACAAGCTGTTAAAACTTTAAACCAATTGCTCCTCTACTCCACATGCATACCGAGATCTTTTTCCTAATAGAGTCGTGTTAAACTTCATATTCCTCTGAACTTCCATACCCTCTTTCTCCTTATCCAAACAAACAGATAAGTATAATTTACTGATATTAACATCCAACTTTTAACTCACTTGGGATGGTTTGATGATATGGACTTGAGATCTGGGAGTGTACTCCTCCTCGAGATCTCATGTTCGATTCCTTCTGATGCCAAGTTAGATGGGCTAGTTTAGCTTCTTTAAAAAAAAACATCAAACTTTTAGAAAATAATTTAGTACCACTACAATATTTATTTTGCAAGAAATATTAAATTTATGGTTAATTAAGTTTTTAGTCCCTATAAATATCTGCAGTTTTGTTTTTAGTCCCTATAAAAATAAATCGCACTTTTTAGTCCCTACAAAAGTCCCTGTTAAATTAAAATTTGTTTAATTATGGTTAAAATTTTAAATTTTTGAATGATTTTTACATACTTGTTTAAAACATTATAAAACGTTCTGCCGCAATAAGTTAGCTCAAAATTTTATTTTTAGGTCAAAATTTTCGTTAGTTTTATCTTGAATTTTTTGCGTTTAAAAATAATTATATTTAATTCATTACATGTTAAAAAATTCTAATTTTTTATAAAAGTGATTATTATAATGTTCTTAACATGTTTGTTAAAAATCATTTAAAAATATAAAAGTTCAAGTATGATTAAACAAATTTTAATTTAACAGGGACCAATACATACTTTTTAGTCCTTGTAAAATTAAAATTTGCTTAATATTGTGCATAAACTTTTAAATTTTTAACATACTTATTTAGAACATTATACAAAGTTCCTCCGTAAAAATGCAACTCAAAAGTTTATTATTAGGTCCAAATTTTCATTGATATAATCTTGAAAATTTGGCTTTTAAAAAAATTCATATTTAATTCATTACATGTTAAAAAATTAAAAGATTATATAAAAGAGTGTCTTACAATGTTATGAACATGTCTGTTAAAAATCTTTTAAAAATTTAGAAGTTTAAGCATAATTAAATAAATTTTAATTTAACAGGAAGTAAAAACGCTAACGGAAAATTTTGTATGAACTAAAAAATATGATTTATTTTCATAAAAACTAAAAACAAAACTCCATATATTTATAGGGATCAAAAACTTAATTAACCTTTAAATTTATAACATACGGACAAAACAAGCAGATAAAGTGTTTGATTGTTTGGCCCTTGCGGATTTATTGATTCTAGGATCCACGTGCTTTGTTAGCATGTGACTTTTGTAGTTGGACATGTGGCTTTGACGGGAAAAAAGAAAACAGCACATGATCGTGCAAAATACCTTATTTATTACCTAATAATGAGTGGATATCAATTCAATCCAACAAAAGAAAATAGTCAATGATAGTGTCTTGCTTGTATTATTTTTTTGGTTCCCCTTAACGAGTCACTCAAGACACTCTTTAAACATCTTAAATTTTGTAATTATTTTTTAAAAAATTCAACTGTTACAATTCTAATACATTAACACACTACTACTTTTCATTAAAAACTTACTATATTAAGTACTTAAAAGAGTGTCCTGAATACACTTGTTAACATTTTTTTTTTAAGGACCGGTATTTCTTTGATCATGAATTGATGATATGGTAACATGGTAGTGATTTGAAAGTTACAATAAACGGAATTAATTAAATTATTTTGAGCATATCATTATTTTACTTATGATTAACTTTCTCTTTTTCCCCATAAGTAGATAACATTATAATTTAGTTAAAAGAGATATTGCATATACTCCATCCGTCTCATAGTAATGCATAATTTTGATCTTAAATAATTTTATTAATCTATTAGAAAAAAATATAAAATTTGATATTTTGAAAATATTCATCAAAACGAATCTAACGGCATCTTATATGATATTATTTATCTTTGTATATTAGTAGAAAATATGCTTAAAGTAAGTAAGATCAATATTGCATATTTTTAAATAGGTCATCTATTGTAGGACGGAAAAAATAATACGTAAGATTGAGATTCTACCTCGCAATTTCTCACTCATTCACTTACGGAATGAATTGCTAACCACAATTCTATTTGACAGGAAAAAAGTTTTTCTTGTTTGAATACTTAGTCCATTTATATAACTAACTAATTTTAATAATCATTTTCCTTAAAATAAAATTTCTACAATTTTTCTCTTTAAATCATAATATATTTTCTTACAGAAGATAATCGTAGATACATTCCCTTAAAAAAATCACTAATATTTATTTTTATAAAAAGAAAATGACACTTCAAGATTTTTTGACAAAAGACATTTAGAAGAAAGGTAAAAAAAATAAAATTGGGGGTACAACTTGTTGCAATTTTGAATTAAAAAAGCATAATCAAGTTAAGTTCAATAAGAACCCAACTGTAGTGCCAAAAAACACGCCTCTTTGTCACATCATCAATCGCTAGTGCCATGCTAACCCCACTAACGATCTCAAAGACAGTTTTACTCCTTCAATGCTCCCCAGGGAAATCTGTAATCCATGTCCATATTTGTGCGTGAGTTTGTCGTTAAGCTTGAACATTAATTCGTTGTTCACTTTAATAACCTAAGGCTCCTTCATGTATTGTCTCCTCTATAGAATCTATTTAAATTTTTTTTTTGAGGGGGGAGTGTGGACCACAGGAAAATATCTTGGGTGGACTGGAATTCAGTGTGTAGGAGTAAGGAGGTTGGTGGTTTGGGGGTAAGGCGATTTAGGGAGTTTAATAGTGCATTACTAGGGAAGTGGTGTTGGTGGATGGTGGTGGAGAGGGAGAGTTTGTGGTTTATGGTGTTGTCAGCGCGGTATGGCTTAGCAGAGGGGCAGTTGAGGGAAGGGGGCGCCACTCATCTTTGTGGTGGCGTGACATGGTGGAGTTGAGGAGGGAAAAGTGGTTTCGGGATAATGTCAAACGCGGGTTTGGAAATGGGGAGCGTACTCTGTTTTTGTCAAAATGGAATATAATAATAACGGTAGTGGATCCTCCTCAGTACAAGGTGTACTAAAGGGCCACCCCAAAAAAGAGTACAATCAAGCAATATTTACAAAAGAACGTTCAGTCGATACCCAGACATATCATAGGGTTCGACCACCACATCTGAGTGCCATGCACAAACGAGACATTATTAGTTTTTAGCCACCATAATGAATGAAGTTTAACCTTTTCTAATAGTTGCTATATGGTGGTTTGGACGTTATTAAATATTATGTTGTTTCGTTCATTTCAAACCACCCAAACACAAAGTAATCAAACGAGCTGAAGGAAGGATCTGCGCTTCCTTGAGTTACATGTACAATGGATAAACTGAAAGAAATGCTCACATATATCATAGGTTCGACACCTGAAACACCAACCCACGACCTGATATGCCTCGATAAATGGCCGAAGGTAGCCACGCAAAAATAGAGACCTTCATTGGAACTTGTTGATGCCAGACAAGATCATTAATTCCTCCCGTTAAGGAATCGCTCGGGGTAGTCAGCATGTGATAGACACCACTCACAGTGTAACAACATTATCTGATAACAACATTTCTACCAAATAAACATTTCTCATGACATACACATGCACGGTTAAAAATTTGTTTAATTTAATTAAACATTTCTCATGACATACATATACAAGTCATACATAGTCACACATTAGGCAAAATTTGGGTGTAATAGAATTTAGAAAAATGGATATAAAACCAAAAATGAAATAAAAAAAAAACACAACACAATAGCATGCCATAAATAATGTAAAGAAAAAATAGTTATTTTGGTCTCCAAATATGTAAGTTGTAACTACAATAGTCTCTTAATATATTGAAATTCTAATATAGTTTTTGATTGTACATTTCATTTATTGAAGTAAGTTAAAATAGTCTCTCAATACTATACTGACATTAATATTTTTCATATAAAACATATATGATAATACACAATCTAGGTCATAGAAATACGATCTAACAGTTCAGACTTGCATAAATAGTTTCACACAGTTTTAATCCCAACTATTAATTTTTTATCCAACTGTCCATACGATTACGCATTAACGCAGTTACAACGTAAGATTCAATTCTCATAAGTAAGTATATTAAAATATTAATACGACAATATTAACAACACATTTTAACAATATTAACAACACATTTTAACGTCAATGACTATTTCAACTAACTATTGTATAATCGCATAATTATCCAACTAAAAGAAAAACATAGAGATGAAAAAGGTTGAAATGAACAAAAACAACTCAAATGTATGAGTTGAATTGAATTGAACACACGGTTATGGGAGCATGTAATTGAAACCAGATATGCCAACTGTAATGTCATAGATACACATCACCGTCACACCTCTTTCCTATCTTTCCTCAACCAAATCTGCCGTTAATCAAGACAACGCATTCCATGCATACATACATACATACATACATACATAACATCAAATTTCGAATCTTGATATATTCATAAGGATCTTCCTTTTGAACAAATCTTAAACTATCTTTAGTATAATCTCTAACCCTTCTTTTTCCTTACCCTCTCTGCATATTCTTCAACCCTCATTGGATTGATCTATAGGGTTCCTTTTCCTTCTCAAAAAAGGTATTCAAATTTCTAAAGTTTTTGTCTTTTTTCATTTTCATGGGTACCCATTATCATCATTTGTGGGTTAGAGGTTTTACATTTTTATCAATATTTTTTTCTTCTTCTGGGGTTGAATTTTTCATTTTTCTCTATAAATTATTATTTGAAATAAAGAAGATACTAAATATTGTTGTTGAAATTACTTTAATTAGTATAAAAATGTTGCCTTTTTCCATTTTCATGGGTGCCCATTATCTTCTTTTGGAGTATTGACTTTGAGGATTAGAGGTTTTACATTTTTATTAAAAAATAAAATCTGGGGTTGATTTTTTATGTTTGTTTGTTAAGATTTAAGAATCAAGAATTAACAATCATTTTTTTCTTTATAAATTATTAGAAACAAAGAAGATACTAAATATTGTTGTTGAAATGAAGTTAATCTGTTTAAAAATGTTGCCTTTTTTTCATTTTCATGGGTGCCCATTATCATAACTTGGGGGTATTGACTTTAGGGTTTACATTTTTATTATTTGTTTTTTCTGGGTTAATTATTTATTTTTTATGTGTGTTTGTTAAGATTTATTAATTTAGAATAATTTTTTCTTTTCTTTGATGTTGCCATTTATGTTTGCATTGCTTTGATTATTCTCTATAAAGCTTTTTATGTCTTTGTTCCTTTCTTCTCAAGGACTTTTTGTTTTTGTCTCTATTTGAAAATTGGGGCTTTTGGGTAAGTTTAAAGTTGTGTCAATTGGTTTACTTGTTCATTCTGCAACCTCCAAAGATAAAACCATTAAAGGAAAATTGTCATAGGTTTGATAATTACGTTCGTCTCTTTTTGTGATGCAGGTTTAGTCTTTCAAAGGATTATAACATTTTTTTAGTAATTTGTTTTTAGAGGAATAGTGGAGCTAGTAAATAGAGCTTTTAGAGAGGAAGAGAAATAGTTTTGGAGGTTACTAATTTACTTTATTATTGTCTGAATCTGTCTAATATGGATGGTTTATGATTGAAGGTATCTGAATCGGGATTGAGTTGTTGTGTTGCAAGCAGTCATTTGATGGTTTATGATCAGTTAAGGAGTTAGAACATCATATTAATTGACGAGGTGTTTTTTTATATGATGGGTTGAATTCAAGGATTGAGTTCGTGGAAGTTTAGCAGAATTGTGTTTTTGTAGAGTAATAAAAGGTGGGAGAATTTGGATTGGATCTGTGGTGTTTGGGATGGATCAAAGAAATGGAAGGGAGAAAGATTTTGAAGTTGATCTTGAAAGTGGATTGCCACTAATCGAAGACAACTCAAGGAGAATCTCTATCATTTCTGGTGGATTTGTTGGAGGTTCTGTTAATGGTGAAGCCAGGCCAAGTTCTTATTTGAATGAATCAAATTTAAGTGAAGTTTCTGTGAATATGATGAAAGTGGTGAACAAGGCTCCAGCAAAAGAAAAACGGAAAAAGGTGTCAGGTAAAAAGGCTTCCAAACCTCCACGACCTCCACAAGGCCCGTCCTTGGACGCAGCAGATCATAAACTAATAAGGGAGATGTCTGAACTTGCGATGTTGAAGCGTGCAAGGATAGAGCGTATGAAAGCGTTGAAGAAAATGAAAACTGCAAAAGCGTCGTCGCCATCATCTAATAGCAGCAGCATTGTGGCTATGATTTTCACTGTTATCTTCTTCATTGTGATAATCTGCCAAGGTAAAATTTGTGGTACAATTAAATGTTATAATGTGCATGACATTTATTTATAATCTTCTTCACAACATGTAGGAGTTGAGCTCTAAAAGAATGACGACAAGAGTTTCAGATATCATTGTTTTACCTTGTTTTGTGACCATTGGATCCTTTGTTTTCATCTCCACCTATGCATATCTAATCTGTTTCCTCTGTTGGGCCATATAAAATTTTCATATTTAGACTTGATTAATAATTACTATGTTTGTGAATAGTGAGTACATGAGAAATCATGGGTTTGGTAAGACATACATACACTTTGAATAGAATTCTAGATGTTATTATTTATAAATCAGTGAGAATTACTATCATGTTTCACCATGGTTTGTCAACTGTTTCTTTGGTATTTCATTCTGGTGTGAAGTTTTGTTGCATTCATGATTGGATTAAACTACTCCCTGCAGTATTGTTTGTTTTTGTGCAATGTTTGGATTGGCGGAGAGTTAAGAGATATCACGGTGGTACTGTGCTTTTGTTCAAACTCCAAAGTGTAGCTTATGATAGAATCATGATGGCACGCATAGTGATTCTGCCAAACTCACAGCCAATCCAAACATACAAAAAGTTTGGTTAGCAAGATAACACTTCTGCATTTTCTTTTCTTAATTAGAAGTTCCTTTTGCAGGCATGTCATCAACTGGAAAAAGCTCAGTGTCAAGTTTCCAAGGATCACCTCTATCAGCAGGAGGAACAGAGGAGGGTTTGATTTCGGTTCAGTACCAACTCAATCCATCAAGTGATTCAAATGCGCCGGGGTCGGAGTCCCCCAAGTAAGTTGAAAACACACGCTTCTCATTAAACTTCTTCCTTAGTGTTGTGATATTGATCCTTTGAATCCCCTCGTGGATCTCTAGTGAAATGTAAGCTATTGGATTAATCTAACAACTAAGAGACAACACTTCGCCCTTTGATTAATCTAATGGTGGAAATTTCGCAAAAGGGGATAAAGAGGATCAATTTTCTAATTTTAAATTTTACACGTTCTAACGTGAAATTTTCCGCTTGATGGTTGCAGTTTTGTACAGCGGATATCAGGTTCAGATTTGCACGATAAACTGAGGACAGATTGAGGTTACTGCAATCTTTAATGACAAAAAGAATGTCATCCATCACTTGTGTATTAAAATATGAGATGGCTTAGTTTTATTATTGTTCTCATACAAACTTTTCTTTTTGTCTTGCAATATTTCTTTATTGTTTCTTAATGTGATTGGTAATTTATCCCTTTTTATGTATATTAACCAATATTGGGGGGTGAGTTAAATTACCATAGCAGAATTACCACTCTTGTTTTTCTCACTGGTTTGCCAAATAGGCCCTGTTACTTTTTACCTCAGCAACTTTCTGTTGCTCATGGTCGTTGACATTGAGATGGATACTTTTCTTTTGAAGCTTAAAAACAATGTTCTGATTATATTTGCTTTAAGTAAGACAATTTTTTTTAGTGTTTGTGTTGTGTTACTAGTATCAAAGTACCATGGCAGCAATTTGTTTAGGAACAATTCTTCTAAAATCATTTTAAACCAAAGTCAAAAGGAAATGTATTTAGGACTTTATATTTTGAATTGTGTTTACCTCAAGCCTATAATGCTCGCTTGTAAGGTGAGAGATGTCTCACGTTGATAAACATATTTGACATTTTCAAACCATATTTCATTTAGTCTGAAACTCGGTGTACCGATCACGTTTAAAAATGGATATTTGGAGTGTAACCTAGGTGACCTAGTGAATTTTAGATAGACCAAGAAGTCATCGCAGAATTTTAATGGACTATACAAGTAAATAATTCAGATTTCTTTTGTAAAAATGAATTGAAAATAATATAAAAACCTAAGGGGCTTGGATTTATCGTGTTTGAGATGGATCATAGAAATTGATTGCCACTAATTAAAGATGATTCAAGGAGGATCTCTAATCCAAGCACTGCAAAACAAGGAAAAGCGTATTAGCTAAGATTTGTTGGAGGTGAAGATGTGCGAAGTTCGGACATTAATGAATCAAATTCAAGTAAAGCTTTTGTGGAAGTGATGAAAGTGATAAAAGAGGCAAAATTTGTGGTGTGCATTAAGCTGGTGATAACATGTGTTGGGTTTAAAAGAGGCAAAATTTGTTTTGGCTAACCATGGCCTAAGATTGCCTAAAATTTGCTAAAGATTGTGAAGAACATTTCAACATATGCGAGCAGATGAACTACATTCTATCATCAAACCATGGTCATTTCAAGGATGAGCTCTAGATTTGATAGGTCATATTCATCCAGATTCTCTAGCCCCTTCTTCTATCTTACAACAAAAATAACATTTAGTACCTTCAGTTAAGAAAACGTGTTTAAATATTTCTCTTTTAGTTTTTAAATATAAGCAAAAGACAAAACGTATTTAGCCTAAATTAAGACCAAATACATTTTGATTTTTGTTTATATTTAAAACTGAAGTAGACGGCTCTTGGGATATATAATTGAAAAATCAAAATTAAATAATATTTATCAAATTATCCCTTATTTTGAAATGATTCACCGTAGTGACTATTTGGTTTTTATAAAAAAAAAGAAGCGAGGGTAGATTTGTCAACTTCTCCTTGATGTTTTAGATGAGAGTAAGTTAGTAGTATATGAGCTTATGCCAATTACCAACATTTTAGTTGTTACAAGTTAACTTAATAGTTAACTTTCAAAAATTGCTTTTTGATTTCTTTAGTAGGCTAATTGATCATCAAAGACATTTAACACCTATGACACTTTGGAGCTTGTGGAAGAATCGCAACATGTTGTTTTGGGAAAATACGAAAGCCACTCCCACTCTCATTGTCACCCGTGCTCAAGAGGTCCTCCATGAATGGAGTTGTATGCAAAAAATCAAGAACCCACCACACCATGAGGAACAAATACATGTTTGGACAAAACCTCAGCAAGGTTGGATCAAATGCAATGTTGACGCCACTACCTTTAATGGTAATACAATCACGGAACATGTTTCATAAACTCCACAAGAAATTTTCTACTTGGTAAGTCGGATTTCAACTACTCCTCTATCACTGTTTTGGAAGTCAAAGCTATTGTCTTTTGGAATCCATCAAAATGACAATCTCAAAAGATTTTGGTTGACCTACTAAAATCCACCAATCCTCCAATTAATGAAATTGGTGATTTAGTTTATGAATGTAAAACTTCGTTACTTATTAATTCCGACTATGTAGCGTCGTTTGTTAGGAGACAAACTAATAAAGTAGCTCACAACATTGCTAAAAGTGATTTATCTCACCCTAACCCCATGTCTATTGTGATGTACCTACTACTTTGTACTCGCTATTTTGAATGAAATACTGTAAATTTACCTTTGTTAAAAAAAAGTTAACTTAACATTAGTATTCTATAAAATAAAAACATAACATTTGTATTTCAAGTACTAATCAATATTGGTAATATATATATATATATATATAGTAATCAATAATCACTGTGTAGTGTGAGAACACACATCTGGTCAAACAATTTTTTACACTTTCTTTGTTTTTTTTATAAGCACACTTTTTTTTTTGAGTTTAATAAATAAATATATAAATAAACAAATAAACCAAAAAAGTTTAAAAATCCAATAGTTTAAAATAACTCTGTTTGAAGCTACACAAAATCAACAATCTAAAAGTAATTATTATTATTATCCAGTAAGAATAAGAGTACATTAGCCTAAAAAATGATTATTAAATAAAGAGAGTACAAGTATCCTATTTAACTATTATTATTATTATTACATCCACTACTACACTAGAGAAAAAGAGTAAAGATTAATAAATAACAAATCAACCCTTCAATAGTTGTTTAATAATAGCAGAAGCAACATCAACAAGCTTCTGAACAATACCATTTCTATCCCCTAAAGGTGACAAAACAACCCCAGAAAATTTCTTATTACAAGAATTAACTTCTTTAACAGCATCAGAAATACAATAACTAGCAAACCCAAACCGGTTTTGATTTATAGCATCAGCAGCTTGTGGAAGAGTGTACTTCACAACTGGTATATATGATTCAGCACAAAATGCCAATGCTTTTTCCATTTCACGATCTGTAGTTTTCTTGATCAAGCTTTCAATGTAGTTCAATGTGTCACTTGCATTTGAGAGAATGTTGTTTACCATTACTAGGGCTACACCTTTGAGATCAGTTTTTGGAGTAGGGTTTGAGTTTAGGATGGAGCTACATAGGTCATAGAAGGGTGTTTTTTTGCATATTTGATCTATTAAATCGTTGGATTGTGATGATGTGAAAGGTATGGAAGCAAGGAGAATAATGTGAATTGCAAATGATGAAACAATGGTTATGGTTTTTCTCATTTTTTTGGGGAGTGGAAGTGAAGGATAGGGAGTGGAATTTGAGAAATGAGAAGTGAGAAATGGAAAATGAGAATGAGAAGGTGATTTCTTTGGCTTCTATTTATGGTTAGTTTTAGTGGTTGAGTGAGTTAACAAATTGTTGGACATAGTTTGGGATTTTTTTCAGTTTAATATAATAGGATTTAAACTTCTTGATGTGAAAATTCTTCGAGTATTATGCGGATGATTTTACTATTAAAATATATTAGGCTCTACAATTTAAAAAAAGAAATTGAATTTTTCGTTTGAGTCCAACTTTTAAAATGTAGAGATGTTAAAAGTTGGAAAAACGGTCTTTCTTTTATGCCTAATACTATTCGATTTATGAGATTAATCTTTCTAATTGTGTGTAGGAATATCCAATTTACACACCAAAAATTTATTAACTTGTTATTATTAGCTTAATATGTTTGTTATCGATTTTTAAAAAAGGGAAATAGTTGGATCTCTAAACATCATTGTCGGTGTTTTTCTTGAAATTCTATGTGTGTCCATTCTGTGGTCTTCCAATGTTAAAAAATGTACATAGCGAATAAAAAGAAATTACATGGATTTGTTGTTTGTTTTTTAACTTAACCATGTGCTACTAATTTTAATGGGTTTGATTTCACTCCAATTGTATTAAAGTTGATTGTTTCTCTTATTAAACATAATTTAGTGAGAAAAAAAATAGTTTAGCTATTGTCAAATAAAGGTACCAATGATATATACTATTGACCAATTAAAGTGTGTCACCTACCAATTTTACTTTATAAATACTTTATTTGATATTTTTTTTTACAGGTGTGTTGCATGGCACATTCTAATTGAACAATGGTATATATCATTATGGTACATAAGTGCTATCCATGTTTTCTTAATCTATTTTTATATGTATCAAAATGTAGCTTTTGCGTTAGGTTGAGAACTTATATTAAATTTGATTTTAGCATAGTACATTATTAGCATTCAAATATAAATGAATCACTTCAAACCAAACTTAATTAATCAAATTATTTTTACAAAGTATTATCATTATGATAAACGTCACTTACATCAACACATTGTTTAACCCATGAAACATTGTTTAAGGTTTGGTTTGGTCTCGTGTCACGAGTCACGGGTGTCTTTACTCACTTGACATGTGCTGCCAAATTCACACATACTTTATTGTTCGTTCCCTTCTTCCATGTAAGATGCCAAATTTGAGAACTTTCTAGACATTGCTCTCTTCATTTAATTAAAAACCACTCTCCTAGAATTAAGAAAGACAGACCACAGATTTGCTACTAAGATTTTGTACATTATAACAAAACAAAAACCCCCTTGATTGATTACATGCAATACATGATATTTTATTTGTGAAGGATCAAGGTAGAATCATCAACAACTGCACTAAAAACAGATGCTAGCTAACAATTAGGTGTTGTTAATTAATTGTATATAAAGAGTTTTGGACCTTGCTAACATTGACCACATTATTTATTCTTCGGTGTATGAATACATTTTCAAGATGGATCACAGTATGGTGACAAAAATAAGAATTAAGAATACTCCAGCTGCCAGCAGATGAGTTTAGTACTCCAGTTGTTGCTAGAAACCTATGATACAGATAATGGGTGGAAAACGTGCCTCACCCTATAGTTTCTAAATTTCTATGGTGTTGGACTGTTGGTCCTTCTAACTCTAAGTAAAACTCAATTTCAGTTGGCATATATGAAATATGAGCAATTCCTCTTAGAGTTGTGTTAAGAGCAATTCCTCTCGGGCAAACCACAATTTTAGTACCTAAAAGTGTATCACGTTGTTATATCGATCTCTAACTCATATGAAAACTCAATTAAATTTGCAACTCTTTACCACTTTCGTCTCGGACATTAACCATACGCTGACTTGGTCAAAATACCGATGTGGCTAATGTGAGACCAAATGTCATGGTAACTAGGACCAAATAAAAGAAAATAAGTATTTATTACTATTGTTGTTGTTGTCGTCATCATCATCACACACTTTAAACTAAGGGAACATATACCACCCATGTTATCGAGCAAGCTAAAAGAACATACTCATTTGTCTCACAATAAGTGATCTATTTTTAGAATATTGTCCGAAAATGAATAAACATTTCAATGCAATTCTTCATTCGATTTCATATTATAGTATTTAAATTTTTTATGAGAGATAAAATTATTAGAAATTTCAACAATTGTCTCACAAATAAATATTCATGACATTTATCATATTTACGGTCAAACGGTGACTTGATTGATGTCGGTTCACTATAAACTACATATTTAAGGAACTAGCATTTGATCTAAAATTACGAGAACCTTGGGCCAAAGATAAAATAAAGGCCAAATGCATCTCATGGTCTTTTAAGTTTAACGATTCTACCGGTTGGTCATTTAAGTTTATTTAGTTTCAAATTAGTTTTCTATGTTAATAAAAGTGTGCACATATTCAATACTACCAAACTAATTCAAGTGAATTCTTTTCACCTCAATATTAAATGGTCATGGAAGCATTTTTTAACAAAGTTGTGTGAAAAAACGGTTCAATTTGTTAAAAAAAAAATAATAACTAAAAAAAGTAATTAAATGACTAGCTTGATTATTTTTCCAAACAGGACCGATTTAAAACTAAAATGATTATTCCGGTGGAAAGGTTAAACTTAAAGTCAAACGTTAATCCGGTACAAGTGTACAACCATGTTAGTCTGACAACTTTTTGAAGAAACGTTCACTTTACTTATTGTCTTCTTAAGTTTGCAAACATCGCATTATTGTCGTGTCTTTTATTTTAATTTTGATTTTTTCTACTCATACTTGTTTGGAAATTAAGGGTTTTTTAAGTGGTAAAGCTTTCTTGTTTGGTTAGACATTTTGATTTTGATATATATGTAAAGTTAGGATTGTACTTTTTTATTATTATGTAATATTTAAAATCTCTATAGATATTGATGAAATTTTAGATTTTTACATATTGATTAAATTTTAGATTTTTAACAAGCTGATCTGAAGTGAGTTAAGAAAGCATGTTATGGGTATAATAGAATTTATTCAAGGTTTCATGTTCATGTAAATTTCTCTATTTGAAACTGTTTGACTTTGTTTCTTTGTACTATGATCATTCATCTACATTTCAGCTTGAGAGCTTCCATCTGCAATTTGGGTTACAGCACTGCTGACTCATGGTAGCAGTTGAATTTCTTATCTCTTTGGTAGGATGTTGGGCAAACAATACTACTAAGGAAATAGATATCTAGCCGCTACCGTCAGTCTCTCTCTTTAGATTGACTTATTTGAGTTTATCTACTGATGTAAGTTTTGGGAGACTGTTTGGAAGAACGTATGAAAACAACTTATGACAGTTTTCATAAGCTTTTTTCGGCTTATTTACATAAGATGTCCAATATGGATTAAAAAACAGCTTATATCATATACAAAAACAATTAAACTTTACTGAATCCTTTTCTATCAAAATAGCTTATGCAAAAGTGCCTATCATGATAAGTACTTGTGCTATAAGCTGCAAATAAGTCGTTTATCCAAACAAGTCTTTAATATGAAACATGTTGGCTTTCATGATATACTATGGCGTTGTATATCAATGTAAAAAACATGTCCAGTTGGGGATTCAAAACTTGACCTCACTACATGTGATGGCGTGAGAGCAAGTGATTATCAAGCTCATGATGTTATTTGGATTCAAAACTTGATACCACTGCTGAAGTCATGAGACTTTGTGGTATTGCCATTGCTGCAAATTCACCATGTCATATATTTTGTACCGGGGTTGATTGTGTCTGATAATTTATTTTCATGGTGGTATTCTGAAACTCATGATGTTTTTTGCCTTTGGTCTGTTGAGTCAATGAGGCTGAAACATGTTGAAATTGTAATCTCAAAACTAGATTCTTCTACATGGATTGTTGTCTTCATAGAAGAATCCACACGCCTTGATGGTCGTGTTAATTCATGTATTTGGATTATAGATTTTTATGAACTTGACAATGCATTGACCTCAAGTTTTGATGATTTCATGAACCTTCTCCCATTATTCATCTTCATGTGCTGCCTCATGTGGTTCCTCCGATTTCGCACTTGAAACAACGTTCCTTTGCATAGCTGTTATGCTTGAGTTTCCTTTTAGACCTTTCAGCTGGAACTTTCATGTACTTCAAACTAGGAGCTTCATAACTCACATTTTCTACCTTGAAACCACGACCCTTTGCATTATAGTGTTATCCTCATCCCCGAGTTTCCTTTTAGACTGTTCAACTTGAACATCCTTGCACCTAAAACTAGGTGCTTCATAACTCACATTTTCTACAGTGCATCCATTTTTCTTAGATTTTGGAACTTTCTTAAGTTGAACTATTAGGCATTAGGGAATTTGTTGTACGTCTACTCTCTTGTCCATTTGAATTCTTAAATTTCATTAACTGCTCATAGAGTTCTAACAATGTTCGATGTCTCTTTTCATTATGATGTTCTTAAAAATTCCTGCGAGAAAACTTATCATCACAAATTTCATTGGTACAGTATTTGGTTGTGTACATTGAGCTTGGGCTGCAGAAGGAATAGTTGGTTCCTACGTTTGATGTGGTAAGCACTTGTTATCAACATAGTCTCTCTACGTTTGATTTGGCAATTATCTGTTATCAGTAGTTCAATACATTATTTCAGCATTTGATGAGGTAAGCACTTCTCATCAACACAGTGTTTCAGCATCCGATGTGGTAACTACTGGTTATAAGCATAGTTGATGTAGTAAGTGCCTGTTATCAACACATTTTTTCGGAATTTGATGTGGTAAGTACATGTTATCAGCACAGATGGCCAGGACTGTTGGAGTGGCTTGGTTTGGCTTCAATTTTATAATGCCACCGAGTTTGAGGATTCGTTGGGAGTGTTGGAGTGGGGAGTCGAGAAATAAGAAGATCTGGAAAGGTTTTTGGCTAATTTGGCATGCAATGATTTGGTCAATTTGAAAAACTAGGAATGATAGAATTTTTAACGATTCTAGAAAAGGGGTGGAGGACATAGTGGATGTTATTAAAGTCTTGTGGTGGCGATGGAGCTTGAATTTTTTGAATCTAATGGCTTGCTTGTATTATGAGTGGTGTGGGAATCCAAATGAGTGTCTTATGAGATAAGGTTCAGATGGGTGATTCGTTTTGGAGATGTTGTGTTGTTTTTCATTTTATCCTCGGTCCTTTTATGGCTGTAGGCTTGGTGTTTTTGCTGTGAGGTTTTTCCTCCCTGTGCGTGTTTAGGTGCCATAGATAGACTTTTTATGGAGTGAAGGGTTCCACATATACACGGACTCTTTGAATGGGTCGTTTTTCCGTTGCTGCGAGTTTTACCATGTATCTTACATGGGGACGCTAATAATATTCACTAATTCAAAAAAAAAAAAAAAAACTGTCCAGAACTGAAATAAGTGAATGGCATATCACAACAGCCACCTCTATAATTGTTTTTTAAATTTTCATATTGCAAATAACTTTATTGTTACAAGAATTAACTTCCTTAGCAGCATTAGAAAGTACAATAACTAGCAAAGCAAAAATGGTTTTTGGTTAATAGCATCGGAAGCTTGTTGGAGAGTGTATTTCACAATTAGGATGTAATATGCAAAGTTTAGGAGAATGATACAGACCATAGACTCCCTAAGATGCGAAAATAAATTAACATTTTCTCACTGAAGAAGAAAAATAATCTCTGTAAAGTATAACTAAGAAAAAAATAACCTTAAAGCTCTCTTTCTATCTGGCCCTGTTTTGGATAAGTATTTTTCTGTCAAAAAAAGAACAAAAAAATTGAATTGTGAACCTGACGTGAATCGAACACGCAACCTTCTGATCTGGAGTCAGACGCGCTACCATTGCGCCACAGATCCACTGATGATATTTGTTGCTTTGTTATATTATATAAACATATATATCATGACTATTGTTTTCCATTCAATCCAAATACATGGACAGTTCTCAAAACTACGATGGTATCAAACTACTATTGGCTCAAAAACAGTATATTGTGTAAAAAATTCGTGATGGTTTTCATTCATTCTCTGTTAATCATATCATATAAGAATGTATTTTCATATGCCTATGCCTGTGAAAATAGAATTTTGAGGAATTTTATTTGGACGTGTCATAGTTCATGTGTTTCATTTTGCATAACAAAAACCGGCCAAGTTACTACTACGTTTCAAGTTCAAGCTAATAATCCACCCGTCTACTTAATGCTAAATTATTTGTCTAACTTTTGATGTCAAATATTTTTTTACCGAAAATTGTACACGACGCCAACTGGCCAAGAGGATGAACAATATTTAATAATCTTCATGAACTCTCCCTCATTTGTAGATAAAGGAGAATATGATCTTCAATTCTTCGTTACATTGTCTAAATAACCTTTACAGTAGTATTAACACCACGAGAACATACTAGTAAGCTTCACAAAACTTTGAGAATTGAAAATCTGACCTGACCTATTGTGGTTAAGCACAAATAATTAATAAACTTTAGTTGAAGAAAAATCACATAAAAAAATTCTGATTTTCAATCATGTTTTAGTTCCCGTGTAGCTAAATGGATTACTCGGTCCCTTCTCTTACAATAGAAGCATTAAAAACAACAAAACAAAACACTATATTTGTTAAATAGGTCATGCTAAGAAAAATAATCGTTAAGTTTTATCAATACATCATTTTCAATCCTCTTTATACTTCAATAAAGAAAAAACAAAATACTCTTTAGAATGTGTTTTTACATTATTTGTTAGCATTTATGTTAAATAAATAGCTTCAACAAAAAATGAATGGTCAAAACTGTATAACTAACTAAACTCCACAAATTTGAGATTGAGAGTAACTTGATTCTCAAACCTAATTTCCAATTTCAAGATAACACACAGATTCACAGCACACATAACAATAATATTTCTAGATTTTAATTATACACACAAACTCTAAAAAAAAACAAACTATACAGACAAATTAAATATCAGAGAGTACAACCACAACAGAGTAAATAATAACAAATTATAGATAACAAAGCCAAAGACTCAATACACCTGACGAGTTCCCATAACACGTCATCAATCAACCAAAAGTTCCACCGCAACAGAGTCTCTTGAAAGCTCCGGCCACCGTTCCAATACGATAGGTTCAACGCCGGCCACCGGAATACTGACCAAGGAAACGACAGATCTAACTCCGGCCACCGTAACCATCTAGTGTCCATGCTGTGCCGTTCTTTCTTCAAACTCTTTCAATTTTCGAATGGAATGGAATTTCCTTTTCAATTATTGAATGAAGTGGGTAATAGTAATACTAGCTAATATTCCTATCCTATTTATATTATTTTTAAATCTTTTTTTTTTCTTTCTTGTTTGACACATCAAAAGATATTTTTTAGATATATTCTTTTTTTTGTTAAAAACTCTTATCTTTTAGTATTAAACTACTATATTTTTTTTAACAGTATTAAATCACTCTTTTTACTGAAATATAAAAATAATTTATAAAGTAAAATGTAATTTAATAATATTAAATTAAAGACTGACCTCTATAAAAAAATTAAATTAAAGACTGATATTTAACCCAAAAAAATTAAAAAGGATAAATAGAAATGATTTTTTGAGAGATTTTTTTTTTGTTGTTGTAAAAAAAGTAGTATTTAGTCTCCGAATAATAAATGAGACAAGTGGATAGCTGACATGGGGTATATCAAAATAAATTGGAACAACACATGTTCAACCAAAAATGAACTCACATGTTATATCAAAATGGATGAACTTAATATTTGAAAATAACATGCATTGATTATATACAGAGAGATAATATACTTAGTTTTGATATAGTAATGTTTCTTCCGATCTTACTGAAAATAAACTAAAAACACAAGATCAAAGAAGAAGATGATGAAAGTTTTTGTATTATTCTCTTCACAAGTGTGTTTTACATTAAAATATAAGTCTTATTTATAAGACACAAATTGTGGTAAGTTACAAGTACATGAAGAGCCATAAGACTAAGTGTCAATAACAATGGAGATAGCCATTCACCCATAGGAGCTAAGGAACATAGAAAGCCTTAGAGAATATGGACATCCACATCATATTAATATTATTCATAACAATGTTGTATTTATAGATTATAGCCACCTTTTTAGTGAGAGAAACTTCAACCTCTCTTTAAATTCTCTTTTACTTGTTGACGATGTATGGTTTTAGGTCATTTTTCAAACTATAATAACTTATTTGCATCTTTTTTCCCATTTCTTTCCGTCTAAATAAATGATTTTCACATATATCAAGTTTTTTCTTGTGTTTTTCCTGCGATTTCGTCGTCTGAATGCGGCATTGTATTGTTCGTCGTCTTGTGCGGCGTTGTTTGATTTTGTGTCTTGTTACGATGTTTGTTTGGTTCATATTAAAATATTAACATCAGTCAATTGCAAATTTAATAAATGATTGGATGCCAATGTTGCATATTCGAAAGCATGGGTATTTTGGCAATTTAGATTTTATCGTATTATTTGTTGACATTTTGCCGTTGTATGTTACTAAATTAGGTGTTTTGAGTTTATTCGCAGATTCACTCTTTACATTTATAGTGATGTTGATCATATTATTGTATTTGATGTATTTTATCAACTTGATGAATGAATATTGTTTTGTTTTTGTAAAAAAAAAAGATTTTTTTTAAAGATAAGTTAATAATAATTGATTTGGACAGGTTTTAATATAATGTAGGCCAATTATTCAAACAAATATGCTGCCAAACAAGGTTTAGTGCATATATGGAGAGCTCCAATGAAATTTGAGTACAGGTACACACAAGTGTTTGAAGTGCCTAATATTTTCGTTTTAATTGCCTGTGCTAACTACTTCGTGTATATTTTAGCAATACCAAATGACTTAGGGTTCTCACCCAAGGCTTCCCTCAACTTGTAAGTAACAATCTCAAACAAGATAAACAAGGTCGTTTAAGCAATGTATTGTTAACATTCATGTAAATAAAACATGAATATCACAAACAACTTCAATAGCAAACTTTGCATACAAACGGGGCAGGTGTAGGTGAGGGAGGAAAATATAAAAGATCATAAGGGATTTTTAATTAAAGATGTACCTAAATCATCTAGATTAATTTAGGGCTACAATTAAAATACTTGGTTCTTATGTTCTGGCTAAATATGCTCCTGTGTATTTAAATAGCAACACTTCCAAACTATTAATGGCATCTTTCCCTTCTTGCACAACGTAGGAGAGGGCTATAAGAATTATAATAGCAAACAAGTACAATTTATTTCAAGCTTAAACATGACAATGTCAACCAAAACTCTTATCCTATAACTAGAAATATGATTAGTCATTAATATTGCTTCATACAAAAGTAAAGCTAATCAGAATAATGAAATAAAATTGGCCAAATTGCATTCTATATCACAAAGTAAACTTCAAGAAAAATATCCTAGAGAACAATTCAATAGCCATCACATCCTTTGACACTGAGTCCTTCCCACTTGTAGTTCTATATTAAATTATACATCAACATATAAGATAATTGAAGTAAAGTTTACACAGTTTAAAAATGGGAACCTCATGTAAGCTATCTTATAAGTGAAGGGTGTAAGTTGTAACTTCATTCTAAATAGCCGCAATGATGGAGAAATAACTTCCTTCTCCAGAAACATTTGCACAATCCGGCGGTCAAAATATATGAGCAATGTCATAAGCAAATCTGTATTTTGTCAAGGAAGAACAACATAGTAGCAAGAATTTAAGTGAAGATATATATGCAGGAATATTAGTTGTTTTAGGTTTTGTTTAGTAGGATGCTCTGGAGTAACTATTGCTAAGTTAAATGAGCATGGCAATGGCTGCTCAAGAACATCTGGAACTTCCACCAGTGTATTCATGACATTTCAAAGTTATTACTAAAACATTAATTTATCTTACCCAAATCCTCACAAACACAATTTTTTTTCATGTTTATGAATTATGTTATGAAGCAATTATGAAAAAAATAACTCTATTTCTAAAATATTTGAAAATGTTCATTAAAATTGAATATGCAATCATACTCCAAGTATTATTGACAAAGAGAAGGATACGTCCAGAACAGCACGAACGACTGCATGAGATCAAAAAAAGGAAAAGTTATTATGTTGAGCGCATGCACATTCAAGAGTGAAATATATTGGGAGCAAGAGTGAAGTGTATTGGGATCTAAATATAGTGTTGAACTTGTCAGATAAGATCAGCAAGGCAATCACAATACATCTTTTTTTACAAACTTTACATTTAAAATTTCAATATGATATAAAGACCGTATCAGATATACTAAAATAAATTTTGCATTGGATAAACCTCCCTTTCCTATCTCTCTTTTTCCCTAATTTGCAGAGAAAAGCCCTCCAGTTGGCTTCTGTACTGTTAATGAACATTTTACTAAGGAGAGAATGTGGAAAATATCTTCACCAAACACATAACACTCAAACTAGAAATACCAGAAGTCCATATATTTTAAGGGATGCCAATAATATTCTTAGAATTCATGGTTGGGCCTAACACAACCCCACAAAACCAGCTAGTGAGGTGAGGACTGCCCCCACTAATAAACACTTATTCAGGCCATCTCTCATCCAATATGGGACTCTAACAAATATGAACAACAAGTTGATTCTTTCTTTTTATTTCCTAAACTGCAAAAAACTATGTATTTGATAATGTTGAATGTACAATACCCAACTCATGAAATATACACAAATCATCGCAATGAAACAAAGCATTACAGTGAACATTAGAAAATCTCTTTTTGGCCAACAATAGCAAAAGTGATCACATTGTACACTTGCTAAGATAGAAACCACAGAAATACATGTTCTGAAAGAGGTCGCACAATTGCATGAAAGTCATATGTAATTGCTGAATAAATGTGTCAACAAGTATAGTTTTGCCAGGTGACTAAGCGTGGGAATCCTTTAATCCTCTTAGGCTCTTATCTCCTTACAGATAAGTAATCATTATCAGGTTAGATACTTGGGTTCTAGGTAAGTCTTAGGTTGGGGTCCACAAGGAATTTAATATTCATGGAGGCTTTTCCTTGATTATTTTGTCTTTCTCCCAACATCAGTCTCTCATAATCTCATCTTAAATTTTCATAATACTAGATGTTAAATATTGGAACTTTAATCTCTAGGAATTTAAAAGATAGAGAATATTTTCAATTGGATTTTCTTCTATCTTTGCTTGACTCTGTTCATTTATCATGTAACCTATGAAAAATGATATGGACTCTTGATTATTTTAATAGACTGATTTATAAGTTGTTCTTTGACCCTTTTTACCATATTCCAAGTATAAACAGAAAAAAACAATTCTGCCACAGAAGGCCACTGATAATTTCAAAGGTTACTAGTAGATTCACAGGCTTGGATAGAGTACCTTACATATGCATAAGGCCAATAACACTTTGTTTCCAATTATGTATGTCACATGTACCTTAGAATTAGGAAATACAGCACATTTATTTTTACAATGACAAGCAGCTAATTACATGTGGAGTAGGGCATTTAGTGTGTCTGGTGACTACAGTATGTATCCTCTAAATAATTGAAGCTTTTTCTTTTGTAAGTTCAAACTTATGACTAGAGCAGAACACTCAATTTTAACGGCAAACATCTAAGGTACACATGCCTTTTCCTGGTCTCTCTAATTGTTCAGCACTTGTTTTAATAAAAATAAAATAAAAATTAACAAGGAGAGATCTCATGGACATGTCCTGACAGTTTGATACTTTTTTCTGAAACAGTTTTATAGACAAACCTTTGCCACTGCATCTTTTATGGCATAAAGAATATACAGTTACCTCATTCATGTTGTTCAGGGGATTCCAGTAGTTAATAAGGAAAGAGTCTTGCTAACCCTAAAATGTTGATGTGCCTTTATTTGCTTTCCCTGACTTTTTAAATTTTATTTTCTTTGAGGATGATATCCAGTTCCTATTTGTATGTGTGCCTACCTATCTTATCCAAACTAATGTCTTCTTTCATGAAAAGTAAAGTTTCTAATACACAAATCATGACTAAAGAAAGATGAAGTGAACATAAACAACCTACCATTAGACCACCGAGAAAGCCATCAATTAGCACACGGTTCCAGGAATCGAAGTATGTGTGGATTGAAAATTTTGCTTTGGCTATGAGCCCAACTGAAGTAAATGACATGAGAAGTAAGTAAAAGACAAATCCTTTCAAGCCTGTAAATCCCAAAATACCAGCAACAACTCCACCAATTATAGATAAAAATGTCCGGCTGCAAAATAAACAAAGAAAATCCAATTGTAAACCTTAGCCAACTGATATGTCTACCAATTAGTAAATATAGAATAGGTTGTTACTAATTTATCAAATAAATTATTATATATGTATTTTTAGGAAGTTAGTAGTTTTTATGTTAATAAGGATGTTGAGAAACTGTCACATCGTAAGTTATTAGAAGGTAGTTATTGGTGTATTATATATAAGGTTGTAAACCGTGAAAGAATGTTCGGGCATTATGCAATAACAAATTCCAAGTCTTTCTCCCTTTCTTAGGAGATCCATCCCTTCTTAATTCGGATAATTGATACTATTAACTTCTATATCATATCAACAACATTGAACAGGTTTTCTTTTAATCCTCCCAGCCCAACTTTTCATCTCCCCAACCCACTAACACACACATCCCTGTTTCCCCTTTCTGTAAGAGTGTTATATATTCACAACTCAAGTACTTGTGTGACTGTTTCATATACAGGGAAATAGAATCATACAAGTCCATGATACTAAAACTACCACCCCCAAACAACTTTGCCTCCCACAATGTTCGATAATCTTGTAAAGAACAACAAAACTTCATCTATTTCCGCTCTATGGTTACACACATATAACACTTCCAGCTATGTGTGTGTGTGTGTGTGTGTGTGTGTGTGTTCATGTCAACATAGTATTAAGAATGTGCAGTCAAACCAAACCTGTAATAGATAGTTTTCATGTTGCTTTGCATATTCTCAGCATTGAAAGTCAGCAACTCGTTCACTCCATTGCTTGATTTCTTCTCTGATGAACCTGACCCAGAATGTCCAGCCATGATATTCTGTCGAATTTGATATGCTCCTGTAAACAGAAAGATAATTGAATGACTTTTGCTGAAAGAAAATAAATAATAAAAAACAGTGTTGAATTCTTAATTTTTCTTATAGGCAAATGTAGTAGTTATTTTGTTACAGGGAGGGGAAAAATGTTAGTAGCAGGGATTGAACCCTGGACCTCCTGCATATAACTCCCAACGTAAAGAAAAACACTAATGTATCTGTCTGCTTACGCTATGTTGTATATATATGTTTTTGTGTTTTATTATATACTTTGTTTAAATTTAATTCGCTTTTCTGTTTCATTAGATCTATGTTATCTGTACTTATCTAAATTTCAGTTTCAATAATCATGCTGTATGTTTTTAAATTGTCTTTTAAATTTGGAAAACAACTCCTATATTAAGGGAAAACTTGTACAGGAAAAAGGTCCGACTAAAATTGGTAGTTACTTTTAGAGTTCCCTTCATATTAGTGTTACAAAGAAACACTGCACTGTGGTTAACAAACAGGTAGCTCTAAAGAACATGGTCATACCACAAGTCATGAACTCAAGTCAGAGTTAGTAACCATATTTGACACACTCACATGCATAAATATGAATAGGAAAAATAGATTAACATACAGCATTTGATAGCATTGTGCAAAACATTTGAAGTTAGGAAAGTTACAATGTTCAAGTAGAGCTTTAGTAAAATCCCCAACTTTGGACATTGCTATTTAGATTACAGTTATTTGACCACAACAACATTTCTGAATCCAGAGTACAAAATAAGAAATTGGAGGAAAATAAGCTGACCATACAATATAATGTCCACAACATTTCAACATATACACAACTTTTCTACTATATATTCAATATGTATACGGTATACCAACTAAAGTCTAAAAGATTTCAAATTAGACATTTTGATGTTTGATATATTCATGTTAAGTGCTAACTCTACCAATGTATGCTAGTTGAATACTATCCCCCAAATAAATTGAAGAAACTGTGCGGGAGATATAAGATATGTTGCTGCTATTTGGCTATTCCAATTGTTTACGTTGCTGCTATTTGGCTATTCCTATTGTTTGCAAAGTCCTCTTATGATTGGTGGGCTAGTTCCCATAAGGCTGAGTGTTTTCACATTTGTGTCCACATCTTGTCCCTAAAGTTTACAAACATTACTTGAAAAAAATAACTGTCTCGGGGATTAATGCCAATATACTTTGTGTACGTTGAGGCGGTAACTTTATTCGAAATCACCGATACACATGGTGTAACATGATAAATATTTCCAACGCACTTACAATTTTAAAACTAGATGACCTCGAATATGTACTACACTCTTTTGATCTTTCTTGTGTAGTAGATATATTGTATTTTAGGAAGATGAGATCAAGTTTTAGTCCAGTGTATTCACGAGAGTATTCACAATAGTTATAGGAAATAATTCCGGACACATTTTCTTTCATATTCTACAGTAGATATAACTAATACAAGTCTCTTTATTTCATCAAAACGCACTACATCACAACACTACTAATACTATCTAATAACGCAATTCCAAAAAGGTCTAGAGGCGCAGCTTGTTGCCCGCTTGCCTCCTATTCACGTGTAAGTAATATCGATAGTAAGTATTAAAAAAATAAATTATGAGACATTATGTTACTTTCAACAGAAACAGGAAGTTAGGTATGATATTAAAGAAAAATCAATATACTGTTGCAATCACTCCTGGTCAGACTCAACAAGCAAACGCTCTTAGCTACTTCAAAAGTGCTAAGAAAATGTGGGGATCGTCTACATAGCAGGAAAGACTTGTTGAGGGGATGACCTAGTACATATATACTATTGGGGTCACCCTGAATCTTCAATCTGTTACTTTGTTCTAATGTGATAAATGATTAATACTTAAATTCAAATTCTATAAAATTCTCTGACACCACGTGAAGTATCTTAGGGTATGATGGATGGATGTCATACTTAATTGCAAGGAAGTGAGCATAAATATCAAAGGGTAAAATTTTGATTAGAAGATGTAAATGACGGATACAAGAGCAGTATTTATAGGAAAACAAACTACGGGCCTGTTTGGATTGGTTAAAAGATGTAAATGAAGTATAAATGAACAATATTTATAGAAAAACAAACTAAGGGCTTATTTGGATTGACTTATTTGATCTAATCTAATGGTATAAGCACTTGTGAGTTTGGTTGAGAGAACTCATGGAAGCAGCTCATGGCATAAGCACTTCTAAATCAAATTATAAAAAATGCTCATGGCACAAGAACGGTATTTATACTTCTAAAAAAAAGTATTTATAGGATAACAAACTAAGCGTGTGTTTGAATTGACTTATTTGAGTTAATCTACTGGCATGAGCCCTCATGAATTTGTTTGAGAGAGTTTATAGAAAGAATCCATGATATGTCCATAAGTTTTTTCAGTTTATTTCCATAAGCTCTTCCTGGTAGCTTAATTTTCAGTTTATAAGAAAGTATTTTGACTTTATTTGGGACCCGTTTAGATTGGCTTATTCTTTAGCATATGAAAAATAGCTTATGCAAATAAATAAGCTTTTATTTCAATTCATAACTAACGAAAATTGAATCTTCATACGTTGTTTTTTCATAAACTACCTTGACAAGATTATGAATAACAGATAAAATTTATTGATTTGCACAAGCTCAAAAATAAGTCAATCCAAACGGGCCCTTGATCTTTTGTTATAGAAATAGATTATATAGAAGCACTTACATGATAAGCCCTAATTCTATAAGCACTTAATTAAACATTGTATCCAAACAGAGCTTAACAATATTCCCTAACAAACTCACCAGTTAGGCCGAAACTAACTAACTAGTACTTAGAGTTGAAATTCTAAAAAAGGGGTTTCAAATCTCGATCAATCAAACAAAACAACAAAACCCGTTTGAGGAAACTTTGGGTTAGACAAATAATCAAACACTTAATGCTCAATTTAGAAATCACACGAAATCAAATTAATCAGTGTCACCACAACTATGATAGAAAAATTCGAATGTTAATTACGAGAATCATTGAAATACCTAACAATTGAGGTGAATCTGGAACAATGATCGATCGCGATGAAAGGAACGATGGTGCTGTAGCCTGTAGTTGCGATGAATCTCACAGTACGAGTAGAATGAGGCGATACGGAGATTTATGAAGTTTAATTATAAGTTTTATAATCTTTTTTTTTTTTTTTTTGATGTTATAATCTCACAGCTGCGAGCTGCGGGCCATAAAATCACTACTATAATAACAAAAAATAGAAAATCGCTCTTTTGGTCCCTTGAATTGCTTACTGAGCCCCCAAATTGCCAAAATGCCCTTTTGTTTCGGAAGTTGCAAGTTGGTAGATAACTTGTAAAAATGGCAATTGGATCCAGGTCCGATGAGTACCTGCAAAATATATCCGTAATGGGTGGGGTAAAACTCCGCTTTCATGGATACGGGCATGGGTTCGGGTAATTATCCGTAAATTTAAATGAGTATGGGTGCGGGTAAAGGTACTATACTACCCAGCCCCGCACATACATATTTATACAATATGATAAGTAATTTATTTATTTTTGGTGTATAATTAATTACATTATTTAGTTATTTAAGTCTAAACATAAACCTAAAAATATCTTAATACAGTAACCGCTCCCTACCGCTCGTGTACAATGTTTTGGGGATACTTTGAATAATTTTTATATGGTTAAATTCTACGATTCATACTATTTTATGAGTTGATTTTTAAAAAATTGACCATAGATTTATTATAATTGTGATGTTTTTATTGTCTTTCATAGTTAAAACGCGGGTAATAAGTACGGGTATGGACATTTAGGTATCCATAGGGTATGGGGAAAGATCCTAATATTTTTTCCCACAAAGATATGGACTCGGGTACGGGTAATTTTTACAAACGCGAGTATGTGGAATGAGACTATAGTACCATATCCATGGAGTACCCATTGCCATCCCTAATAACTTGCAATCCAATAGAAATATTGGTATTGAGAGAAATGCTAACAACACAAATTTCTCAATACACTATCTTTAATTGGCTAAATTTACACAAGTCACACCAAATTACGTGGGTTCCATATAAATTTAGTTTGTCTCATATAAATTTTAACCAATCAAATAAAATATATTAAAACGTGTGCAACTAACATTTTTCTAGATACTAATCCAACCGGAAGATAATTTTCAATGAGTACGAATATGTTTTGGCAGAACTTAAAATTACAGAATTGGTATAACGTGTTTTATGTTCAATCGGCTCAGTGAATTTATCTTAAACATTACTTATATATGTTCAAAATGGTCCATAAAATAATAATATGATAAAACATCAAAATAAATTCATTTTGATGAACCAACAATTTGTGTTCATTAACAAAACATGAAAATCATTCTGATAAATAACAAAAATTGTTAAACGGTACGTGTTCAATGCTGAAATTTTAAAATAACAATTTACAATGTCGCGTAAAAAACATCAAAACATGAAAAAAGTACCCTAAATATTGAGTTGCTCGCTCTGAATATTGGGCGTCAAATGTTACTTCTGTTACAATCTCCTTGAGACTAACATATAGAGGATGTTTTGTGTATTCTGCACCATTATTCACTGCATTCAAAAATATTTTATAACCATATTTGCATGTATGCAAAGCATCCATAATATCTTTTACATTATCTTGCTCTATTAGAACTGCTCAATTTGGCAACCTTGACCGATCGCCCTATACATGAAGCAATAACATGAAACAAGAGACCTTATAGAACCAAGATCGACTTGCTAGTTTGTCTCCATAAATGGACACCACATTTATTCATGTATAAATTATAATATTCAACAAGTAATCCTGAAATACTTGATCCATTTGATAAATATATAGTTCACTCAAGTACATCAGAGGCATTATGTTTATGGATGATCTGAACGTACACATCCATTATGCCTAAGCACATGCTCTAACAACTGGGGAAAAGACATTCAACATTCGCACCCGATTCATTTAGAAACCAGCAGATGTCGTATAACAGACACATCTTATTAAATAGGTCAATCTAAAAAGATATTTTGGTTGAGTGGATGGGGTGTTCACCAATCTTTTTTTTTGAGTTGAAGCTACATGATGTGGCTTTTGGTTTTGCTGTATAGTGTCACAGTTGAAAACAAAGTTTTAAAATACAGACTAATTATACAATATAAAACTCTTATTTTATTTTCAACAATGATATTTAGATACCCTTTATTTTCTATACTCATTTTCTCTCTATCTTTCCCCTCCTATTACATCACCAACATATATATCACATCACTATTTGTACACAAGGTGTATGGATGTCCATACATAATTTTTCTTATATTTACTCTCCATAGTCTTAATCTACAATGTAGAGATAATACATAGAGAATTAGTTCTAAATAACTCTTAATCAAGTATTGTGCAAGTAAGATCTTGCTATACGACCATCTGCTCCGTTAGGATAGAAGCCACCGGGGACACTCTCATTACCGCTTCCATATATAATGCTCAATACTTCTCGTGGAGTCCTTGGATATGATAGTGAATTATTATCAGCAGAAAGAATGTTTCCTAAGAAAGGAGGTATGAGCCCAAGACCCTCATCTTTCACACCCTCATTTCCTAATTTATTCCTAAGCGCTGAGATACGATTGGTGAACTCTGCCACAGTTACTCCATAAGGATGCACCTTCCATGCACGACGTTCATATAACAATGTTCTTATAACTCCATCTTGGCCTGCTTCTACTCCTAGAAGGCCTGCAACTAGCTGTTAAAACACATGCAACATTATTATACATCTAGTGGTGAAATCGTAGTAGAAACATGAAAAATTATTAAGTTTTTTTTATCAAGCATAACTAAGCTTTACAAAATTTACTTTAAAATTGAGTTAGTCTCACTCTTTATAAATTATTTCTAAGCCGAATTAATTAATTTATTTTTTTAATGTGGGACTTGAACTTTTCTTAAACAAATCATACATGGATAGCATGTGTCAATTGATTCTTCTTATTCTTTTATTATTAGTTAGTACTTAGTAGATGCATGATAGTTTTTTGTTTTCTTCGATAGTTATAATATGTTGAGTTTGAGGTTATACCTCTTTGGAAGTAGCATTTTGCAAGAGTGGATTGGCTCCAACATAGCCAGTAAGACCAACATAAGGAATCACATATGATGCAATCAGAAAGTTGATATCATTTTTATATGGATCAAAAGGAGGGTGAAGAGGATGTCCAAAGGCACTATCCATCACCTTGGCAAATGATGATTTACTTAGATCTAATAAAGGTCTAGGAAATCCTCTCACTGTGCTCTTTATGGCCCTGCAATAAAGATTCATACAACTTTACTTACACACACATACAATGATTCAACTCAAAGGGAATGTATTTTTTAAAAATTGAATTAGCAATAAAAATTAAAAACCCAAAATTTAAATTTTTTAACAAGAAAACATTAGAGACAAAATTCATTTTTCTTTTTAATTTTTGTCGACAAATCAATTTTTTCTAACAATATACCGCATCACATTCACATGTCATAATAAACTCAACACAATAACCAAATTAACAAGAAACTCAACTCAAGTCTCAAGATATACAGATAATAAAATCATATATATGATAAGTTATTAGATTTAAAAAGTGTTAGAGGGAGAACCTTATGTGTCCAATTTCTTGCGTACCAAACTGTAATATAACATCCCTAACAAGGTCACCAAGTCTGGCCACTTTGGCCCCTATAGGAGGGGGGCCACCCTCTGCTAACTCCGGAGCAACTACATCCAATCCATGACCTAATGATCCAAATAAAAAGAATTCAGCCTCCAAGTACTCTAAATTTAGAGGAAATTCAAGAAGATCAACATCTGAAAAATTTCCCGAGGGAGTGAGCACAAAAGAACAAGATATTGGGGTCAAGATGAGGAAGGCATGCAAAACAACAATGGAAGCTGTGACTCTATCAACATAATTAGGTGCCATGTTTTAGACCCTTTCTTATGAAGACGATGGTATTATGATATGGAACTATTTATAAAGAATTTGGTTCCTTTTACCTTCCCTAGAAAAAAAAACTTTGGATAACTTTTCTAAAATATATGTTACCTTTTAAAGTAAGATATATTTTATTATTATTTTTAAAATTTATAGTACTATTTTTTTTTTTCAATTCCAGAAATTTTTTAAAATATTAAATTATAATTAAAAAGTTACAGGTAAAATAGACACATTTTTTCTAAATTTTTGAGAGGATAAAATAGACATATTATAGTCCACAAGTTTAAGCTAAACCGGTAAAAATACTGAAATTATGAGGTCAGGTATCGTGACTGGCGTTCGAACGTCGGTCCCTCTACTTATGTGTTTAATTTTTAATAGTTATTTGTCATTTCGTCTAGTCGACTAGAAAATGAATAGGCACATTTTTTTAGAGGTAAAGAAAAGAAGAAAGACACATTGATTAAATACACTACTCCTATTTTTATATGTTGTGATAGCTAAAAGAAATAGGGACGGAAATAATAGGATAAATTACACCAGAAGTCCTTTAAGTTTGATGTTTGTAACATATTGGTTCTTTAAGTTATTTTGGTCACACATAAGTCCTTTAAGTTTGAGGTTTGTAACAGATTGGTCTTTTGTGTTATTTTGGTCACACATAAGTCCTGTAAGTTTATAAATGTTTTCGGTTTAGTCCTTATGCCACTTCATTGTTTGGTTAAGATAAAGACCGAATTGAAAACGTTTACAAACAAAGGACTTATGTGTGACCAAAATAACCAAGAACCGACATGCTACAAACTTTAAACTTAAAAGGACTTATGTGTGACAAAAATAACTTAAAGATCAATCTATTACAAACCTCAAACTTAAATGATTCATGCTGTGATAATAATACCATTAATGAAAGATGAAAACTATGACATGTAGCAAGCAAGATCATGCAACATTGACTTTTACACGGTTTGTTACGTGTGGTGAAGATGATACCCGAGATTTGACAGTTTGAGAGGTATGCAATCAAATTTGGTGGTCAATAATTCATTGGCCATATTCTACCTGCCTTTTAATTACCTCAACAGCAATACCCGATTTAGAAAAAAGAATGCCTATCACCTAACCTTGATTTATATATATGGTTTGTGCACGTAATTTCCATTCTAGTTGAATTCACGCTGTATGGTCATCATATTTCAATGTTACGGAAAAGAAAATCTTATCTCACTTTCTTATCTCAATGTTTGTGTTGAACATTTAGATTTTTGTTATTATCACATTTACGCTATGCTGCTAAGAAATCAATTTCCTAACAATAATTAAGATTGACTAAGAGACACCATTTTATTGTTTCAAAAAAAATGAAGCGTGAATAAATAAAGTCAAATACATCATTTATACAATGCATTAAAAAAATCAAATGTTTCTTATAAATATAACCGGAGGGGTCACAACACATATTTTTTATTTCAAGGATTTTTTAAGGGTTTTCACTCTAAAAAATTACTCTTTTAAATTTTTTGAAATATGTCTCTATTTTTTATTTTTTTTCATATTTTCCACCCATCAAAGTCTTTCCTTCCCCTCCCTTCCAAACTCTAAAATAAAGCCTTAGGGTTTTTATTTCCTAACAATAATCAAGATTGCCTAAGGGTTTTTATTTAGTCTTCAATAATGTTGAACACATGCACATTCAAGAGTGAAATATACGGGGAGATGATACAAAACCCTAACATAGGTCACACCACATATCCAACCTTCTAGATAAAAAACAACCAGTACTCGATACACCAAAATCATTACATAGATTGCATACCAATACATTTCAGAGGATTTACAAACCATTCACAAAACGAATTTGGAATATGTTTAGTAAAAGTTGTGGGACCTAACATGAGTTCTTCAAAGTTAAACTATTGGAGCAAAAAATAAATGAGTTCCTTAAAAGTGATGTGGCATTGTGGACTCACTTAAAATACTCTTGTTGAGTTGCACCATTGGAGGTGCTCTTAGGCATCTTATCCTTTTCTAGTATAGAAGCAATAACTTTCAAGCAACACAAAAAAGTTTCTAGGTAATACCGAAACAACACCAATTAATCTACTTGAAGATCTCATACCAAATGTGTTTCCGACTCTCTAGCGCGCACACACCAAACACAAGGAGATTCTTCACCTTCACCAAAAACTCCTCTCTCATAAAGATTTTTTCTTGTAGGGAGGCGACCTAGCTATTATCATTTGCCAAGGGACTCTCCACTCACGTGTTTCCCAACCCCATGAATCTTCCCAAAAAGCACCAACCCTTTTTCCAAGAGCCCCCTCTTTTGGTTCTCCAAGATTCACATCTTGAAGCTTTGAACCTCACCCAAAGACACTCAACATTTAGTTTCTAAAACCCTAAAAATTGCCTCCTTTGGTTTCCATGAGATTCACCAAGCTTCTCCTCAAAATCTGAACTGAAACACTTAAATAGTACACAGTGACAGACAAAATCGAGCCATGCCTGAGAAAATCGCACCACGATTTCTGCGTACGACCCAAGGTACGACAACCTTATCCATAAATCGCGTCACGCCTGCACAAATCGCGTCACGATTTTCCTTCAGCAGAAACCATCCATTCTGCCAAGAAAATCACGTCACGGCTCCCAAAATCGTGCCACGATTTTGAGCATTCTCATAATCACAATTTGAAGTCAATTACAACAATATGCATTGAATATGGATACAGAAATTCAAAGGTTGATATTGTCAAATGTATTATTTGTCCATAACTTTTTTTCTTATAGATCAATTCTTTGAAGGTTATTACATCAACCACCCACCATTTTCTTCTCTTTATTCGTAATGACTATTGACAATTATTAGAATATTAATCAATAACTGCCTTGTAACTAATAGTTAGTTAAGCTTTGTTTCAAAATTTGTTAGGTAGTAAGGTAGCTTGTTCCATAAGCAAGTGATATTGTGCCTATAAAAGGCTTTGTATTGCGAAACTTAATACTTGAATGAGATTCACATTGTAACCATAATTTCTCCATTCTTCTCTCTTTTATTTTACAACTTTCTTTTGTTATTTTCTCATCTTGCTAAAACAGCTTATTTGCATAAGCACTTTTGCTACGCAATAGAACATAGTTTATGTTCTAACAATTGGTATAGAGAGCCTGGGTTAAATTCAAGGGAAACACAAGTGAAATGTGAGGGGAATCATCATTGAGAAACACTGAGCGAGGTGTGTGCACTGATTTCTTGACGAATAAGCAAGATGGGCAATAACGGTTTTGGATCAAACATTTTGGTTCTTAATGGCAAGAACTGAGAACGATGGAGTGCCATGATGAGATCTCTGTTTGGCGCACAAGATGTGAGTGATCTTGTGGAGAATGGGTATGAAGATATTGCTACAAATGTGCAAAGAGAGCACCTTTTAAAGAAAACAAGAAAAAAGACTGTAAAGCTCTCTTTTACATTCAACAAAATGTTGATAATCAACATTTTGAGAAGATATCCAAGACAACAAGATCCAAAGAAGCTTGGGATATACTGGAGAATTATCATAATGGGGGAGAAAAAGTGAAACAAGTCAAGTTACAGTCATATATAAGAAAGTATGAAATGATACAAATGGGAGAAGATCAAAAGGCGGGTGATTACTTCTCCAAGATGATTGAGATTGTAAACTTGATGAAGAATTGTGGTGAAAACATCTCAGATCAGATGGTAGTTGAGAAAGTCTTGAGATCCTTAAGTCAAAAGTTTGATTTCATAGTAGTAGCAATCCAAGAAGCAAAGGATGCGAAGATTATGAAGAATGAAGAATTGCAGAGTTCCCTTGAAGCACATGAACTACTAGTGATTGATAGAGGTTCAAAAATATCAGTTTAACAAACCTTTCAAGCTCAAACAAGGGAATAAACAAAGGAACAGACAAGCACCAGCAAGGTGAAGTTAGTTAAGCTTTGTTTCAAAATTTGTTAGTTAAGCTTTGTTCCAAAATTTGTTAGTCAGTAAGGTAGCTTGTTCCACAAGCAAGTGATATTGTGCTTATAAAAGGCTTTGTATTGTGAAACTTAATACTTGAATGAGATTCACATTTTAACCATAATTCCTCCATTCTTATCTCTCTTTCAGTTTTACAACTTTCTTTTGTTATTTTCTCATCTTGCTAAAACAACTTATTTGCGAAAGCACTTTTGTTGTGCAGCATAGTTTATGTTCTAACAACAATATAATCTACTTTAGGAATTCAGATTGTGTAGAATCTTATCCAAGTGAAGAAGTACACATAAGGTATTAAGGTGTATATCAACCATTAATATTGCTTAAGTTGAGTTCTTTAAGAGTTAGCTTAAGCAACATGTGTTGCTTTGACCATCCTTGTAATTTCTTGATTTGTTATTAGTTTTTAGAATATTATGTCTTGAATATTATAACAATTGATGCCTGTAGAAGTTTGTGTCATTGACGCATACATCACAATTTCATCAAAATAAAATTTCTAGTCTTAAAAGTTATTACATGAGGCTGAAATTCCTGAGATGTTTCTTGTAACTATTTTTGTGTGTATGTCACTTGTAATGTATATGATAGGAGTCAAGAAAAATATTTAAAACATGTATACTTAGCTGAAGCTGCAAAACACTTTCACAAAACCCATGGGGCATCATTTTGACTTTTTGTTGATAATACAGCATCAATGGCTTGAACTGATCTAACTTTGATGACAAGGCAAAACTTGATAAACCGTGTATTACTCTTGACATTTAAAGAGGAAACACCCAACACTCAATTTATTTTTCATATTTATCTGCTATTTTTTTCCTAGATACACCCAATTAAACTTCCTGAAATAGAGAAGAGGCTGATTGTTTTTGTAACATATTTTTCACTGAATTATACTAAACAATGTGGTAAGGGTTTGGCCTTTAAACTTCAAGAAACAAAATTCAAATTTCCTTTACCACAATTATAAAATAATCAAATTTCCTTGATTAGTAATTAAGATTGCTGGCTAATTTGATGTCATTTTGGTTTAAGACACCACATAAAACATAAATTTAAGGTTTAAAATATTTTCTACAATCAAAAAATTACCCGGTTGATGTAATCACATATTCTAAAGATCAGATAATTTACATTTCAGACTATGTAAATTGAGTCTAAATTATAATTATGAAATATGAGTCGTTCAATATTGATCTAATTATTCAAAGTAATTCATTGATTGTGTGAATACAAGAGATTTAAGTCCATTCATATCCTATCCACAGGCCTAAGTTGCAGTAAACCTTAAAAAATTTCCAAACATATACTAATTGAACCATATAGAATGCTTATTATATATATTTTCTCTCCAGGATCTTGGTCTACATTGTAGAGACAATAGCTCCTCTTTTAATTAAGTACATAAAATCTCAATAACTCTAATTAAGTACTAGGTAAGTAAGATTTTGCTATAAGACCATCTCCTCCTTTAGGGTAGAAACCACCTGGCACATGTTCATCACCACTTCCATATATAATTCTCAGTATTTCAATTGGAGTTCTTGAATATGATAGTGAATTTTTATCACCAGCAAGGATATTTCCTGAGATGGGTGAGTTGACCTCAAGACCCTCATCTTTCAAGCCATCGTTTCCTAATTTATTCCTAAGTGCTGAAATGCAATTAGTGAACTCTGCCACACTTAGTCCGTAAGGATGCACCTTCCATGCACGTCGTTCGTATAACAATGTTCGTATAACTGCATCTTGACCTGATTCCACTCCTAGAAGGCCTGCAACTAGCTGTTAAAAGACACACAACATTAAAATTATTTTAGCAGGCAGCAATGAAATCATGGTAAAAAACAATTTAAGAAGTTTTTTATATCGAGTCTAACTAATGTTTACAAAACTAACTTAAAAGGTAAAAGGTGACACTATTTTTTAGCCATATTTCTTTTCGAGTAAAACTTGAAATTTTCCTAAATAAAATCACAAGTGAATAACACGCGTCAATCGATTATTTTTTTTAAATAGAATTGTGTCATTCTTTTATTACTAGTAAGTATATATATGCTTGATAGATTTTTCATAGTTTGAAAAGTTTTAATATGTTGAGCTTGAGATTATACCTCTTTGGAAGTAGCATTTTGCAAGAGTGGATTGGCTCCAACATAACCAGTAAGACCAACATAAGGAATCACATAAGATGCAAGCAGAAAGTTAACATCATTTGCATATGGATCAAAAGGTGGGTATAGAGGTTTTCCAAAGGCACTATCCATCACCTTGGCAAATGATGATGAGCTTAGATCCATACAAGGCCTAGGAAACCCCTTCACTGTGCTCTTTATGGCCCTACAATAAACAAGAAACTTAACTCTCAAGTCAAGATATATTGACATAATAAAACACTATATATGTCAAATTATAAGATTCAAAAAGTACTAAAGAGATGATAAAAAAAAGTACTAGAGTACCTCAAATGTCCAACTTCTTGCAAACCAAATTGCAAGATAATATCCTTAATAAATTTACCCAGTTTGGCCATTTTGGCCCCAATAGGTGGGGGTCCACCCTCTGCTAAATCCGAAGCAACTACATCCAATCCATGACCTAATGATCCAAATAAAAAGAATTCAGCTTCCAAATATTCTAAATTAAGAGGAAATTCAAGAAGATCATCATCTGAAAATGTTTCTGGGGGAGTGCAGCATGCATAAGAACATGGTTTTGGGATCAAGATGAGAAAGGCAAGCAAAACAACAATGGAAGTTTTGACTCTATTAGCGTAATTCGGTGCCATGTTTTAGGCTCTTGCTTATGATATGGTTGCAAACTATATTGATGAATGCAGTTATATATATGAAAAAACTGGTTCATACCTACCTTCCCTAAATTAAATATATAAACCCTCTTCGGATAATTTTTCTCCTAAGTATTTGTCTCTTTCTAAATTCTTATTTTTTAAATACTTTCTAATTAGTAATATTAATATTTTTAGAAATTTCAGAAATTATTATGATTAAGGTTACTGTTGTATAACTTAAAACATTGTCCCTCTCAAAAACAAACAGAAAAAAAATTAACATTATTGTCACGACTCAAAATTGTAGAGATCGCATTTAATATTTAGGGGGCAGTCCTTCACTTTGGAAAAAAAAAACATAAAATATTAACTGAATTATAATTTAAAAATCCAAATATAAGTAGACACACCATTCCTATTTCATTTCATTTCAGTATACTACATTGCAGGAAAAATATGCGACGTGGCAAGATAATGAAATAGGTTTGTTTGAGATATAAAAAATGCACTTTTTGTTTAGCCTTATTTGGTGGGAGACTTCTTGGAAATGTAAAGGTGACTGCTTCACCATTTAAAGAGTGTTTCACGATATTTGGTCGGGTTGTAAAACAATGATCTGATGAAGTTGAAACATCAATATAAAATTAGTTAAATAGTTTGTATTTTTTTAGTTAAATTAGTTAAATATTGGTTTTAAGTCATTCAAAAACAATCACTCGAAAACTAAACAAAACCATTATATTTATTATTATTTCTTCTATTTCACATTATATTAACAATGACATCTTAATTAAAAATATAGTGTATTCGTACATTTTTTAAAAATCATTATATATACTCATTTTTTTGAAAGTTTAGCTTATGTATTTGTTTTAATAATATAAGAAATATATAATGTATGACTAAAAGTATTTACAATGGGTGGAGTACGTAACAGTACTTTACAACCTGTGGCATATATATCTAATCTGATGGTCAATAATTAACTGAATATACATTTCAAACATTTTTTTTAGCATCAAAATTTATTATATAATGAGAAAAGTAGTAATAGTACTTAACCCACAAATCGAAAAAAGTATAAGGGGTACTCGCTCAACAAAAAAATAAACACATTACATCAAAATCTAAGACAAAGAAGAGGATTCAAGAACCATTTGGAATACAAACAAGAATCTTCCTAATTTTCTAGCAATAAACATCTCAAGATGTAACTTTGATTGCTTTTACAATATCCTCCGCCTCCTAAGTTTAGGAAGAAAAAATAACCACATTTCAAACTTCCCTAATTTTCCAAATTGTTGCATTCTAAATTGTTACATTTTAATCCCTATATAATCCCTAGTTTATTTAGAAGGGAGTTGAAGCAATGACCTATCACCTAACCTTGATTTATATATATGTTCCGTACATGAATTGGTCTGTGCACGTACGCAATCTCCATTCAAATTGTGGTGTCATCATATTTCAATGCTAAATGAAAATCTTCGGAATGAGAAAGTTTTTATTTCAATATTTTTATGTTGAATATTTCATTTTTGTTTTTTCCCACACGTGCTTCGTATTTGCTCTATCCAGCAAAGAAATCAATTTGTTAACATTAAAATTCATTAAGATACAGCATTGTATATTGCAAAATAATGAAGCGTGAATAAAAGAGTTCCATACAAACTATTGTGTTAAATTAGGTGTCAAAGTCAAACCATTGATACTCAATGCCATTATCATAGCTTGGCTTTTCTCCCTTCCTTCAATTGATATGTCTGTTGACATCATTTTTTTTTTTCAGTACGTATGTATATGCCATAGCCACATCACCAGATATGACTATTATTAGTAAGTGATTTTATTGTCATCAGTACAGCTGCATCCAGATATGAATATTATAACCATTTTTTTTTTGACAAAAAAGATGGGAATAGGTACAACACAAGAATTTCTTAGGAGATCACCCATCCTAGTACTACTGTCGTTCAAACACGCTTAATTGTGGAGTTCTGATGCGATCCAGTGCATTAGTGCTGGTACAATCCCAGTTGGTTTGCTTCGGTTTTTAAGAAAAAAATTTCAAACAATTACAAAAGAATTGATTTGGATCAAAGGAAGGACAACTTGTTACCTTAATTAATCCATGTTAGTTGAATATACTATGCAGTCCCCTCAAAAAAAAAAAAACTATGTAGCCAGTATAATTGAATTTTGTGAAGAAAATATTGTAGTTGAATAAAAAAAAATCATTTTCTAAACAGTTTGCCATGTGGGGCAGTCGCCACCCATATAATATATAGTACCAATGTGTATATAAACAGTTTGCCACCCATATGCTTTCATTACACACTTGGTTCACTTATATTAGTTTTTATTCACTTAGTTCATCCATATGCTGTCATCGCAACTCAAAATTTAAATTGTTGTTTGTCCTCAAGTATTGAGGTTATACTTGTTTGGAAGCAGCATTTTGGAGGTGTGGATTGGTTCCAACATATCCAGTAAGGCCGACATAATGAATTAGATAAGATGCAAGCAAAAAGTTGATTTCATTTGCATAAGGATCAAAAGGAAGATGCATAGATTTTCCAAAGGCATTGTCCATCACCTTAACAAATGTTGATTTTATTAGATTTAACAAATGCCTAGAAAACCCTTTCAATGTGCTTTTTATGGCCCTACAATTAGGATACATAATATTTACTTTAGAATTTTAATTTGCTGATTAGATATATTGAGCTATATAATAAAACAATATATACGATCAAACTATAGGATTTAAAAATTATTAGAGAGAGAACCTTAAATTTCCAACTTCTTGTAAACCAAATTCAAATATGATTTGCTTGATCTTACGGTCCTTCAATTTGGCCACTTTGGCACCCATAGGAGGGGGTCCACCATCTGCTAACTCTGGAGCAACTGCATCTAATCCATGACCAAATGATCCAAATAAAAAGAACTCTTCCTCCAAGTACTCTAAATTAAGAGGATATTCAAGAAGATCAATGTCTGATAATATTGTTTCTTAGGTTGCAACAACATTTGCGATGAGTGAAGCAAGAAAAACAACACTGGGGATAGTGACATTGGTAATGTAATGTGTTGCCATGTCTTAGGACTTTTCTTATGATGATGATGATGATGGTGAGTATGTTATTATATGATAATGCTCTTATATACAAATTTAGAGATCTTTGGTTCATTGTATCAGGTCTCAAAATATGATGTTTTTCTAGAGAAACAACTTTATTCCTAAATATATCTATTTTTCCCATATTATAAGATATAAGTAATACGGTTATTTTAAAAGATAGTCTTAGTTGATACTACTGATTTTATTATCATTTAATTTCAGATTTGGTTATAAAAAATATTACTATTGTCTAACTTAAAAACAGTTGATACTATATATAAGATAAAACTACTTGTTCAAGACGTCAGAAAGATCAAGTCGTCGGAAAGCGATCCGACGGGAGATTCAAGGACATTTCAGGTTTCAGTGTTTTACGTGTTAAGGAGGCATAGGGCTTGGAAAGGGTATCAATTTGCATTACGCAGCAAGCGAAGGCACAATTATCAAGTATGGAAAATTTCAGATAAACTGCGATCTTCACAAAATCATAAAGCGATCACAACATATGTGTTCACGTGATCACAACAAGGGTTTAATCAAGACTTTGGTATTGGAATTTGAATTTGTGGAGCTACATCGCGTGATTTTAAGTCCACAAAAGGCGGGCAAAGATTATGCAAGTATGGTAGAAGGCATGAATCACGGTTCCGTAAGCAACTAGAGCAAGTCTTAGAAAGCATCATGGCAGTAAGAGATTATATGGTTTCTTTTTATTAGGAGAGCAAGTCTTACATGATGAATATATCCATCAAGATGCTAACAAATCAATTAGGAGAGATAGTGAAGTTGACATGTTGGTGGGTGATGGTGCGTCTGTGTCGAATAATAAATGTGAAAATCATAGTGTTGCAGCTGGGTGTGGAACCAAAGGGATTAATAGTGAGGTAAAACAATTGAAAATGAGGGGGAAAGAATGGAGGATACAGTTTCCATGAAAGCCCTAAGGGATCTGTTGGTAGGGGCAAAGAGTCTCGGCCTTATGAAGCTCATTATTGGCCTCCTGATGGGAAAGAAATAGAGGGAAGATGTCCTTGAAGTGTTGAGAGGTTACATGGTTTATATTTGAGTCACAAGGGGAAATTTATCCCGTATGAAGTCAAGATATGCAATCAGGATGAGGTCTTCGTGGGTAAGGTTAAAATATTGTCTCAAAAAGGAGGAAAAAAAATACTATGTCAGTCATCGAATTGAAACGTTTGGCACGATTATCGATTAAAGGTAGGCATGAACTACATTGGTCTCTTAAATGTAGTAAAAAGAAGAAAGGGTCTAGTATAAATTCATCTATTGTGGTTGAGAAAATCAATGGTGTTTCGTTGTCGGTGGGAACAGAAAATTTAGTGAGAAATGATGATTGGAAAAACTATGTGATTTTACATTATAACTGAGAAGTAGTAGCTAAGGGTGTTCTTGAAGTATGTGAGGCTATTAACTTTGAGATTCATAACTAGATTTTCTACAATCCCAAACTCATGCATTTTATATGATCACATGATAAAATGATTAGATTGTCCACATTTAATTAACTTTGGTAATGAATATTGAGTTGTTCATCCTTGATTTGATTACGATTACTCAAATTAACAATTTTTTTGTTGTTTGAACGCAAGAAATCTAAGTCACTTCAAATCTTGTCATTGGTCCTAAATCGCAACAAGTTTTAATATATAATAAGAAATTAACACAAGATTACTTTCAACCAAGACTAATTATATCATATTGAATGCTTAATATATTTTTTATAGGTGTCTTGCAACCTACAATAGAAACAATAGTAAGAGATTCGATTCTTAATAACTCTAATTATGCATTATGTAAGTAAGATCTTGCTATATGACCATTTCCTCCTTTAGGGTAGAAGCCACCAGGAACACTTTCATTACCACTTCCATATATAATCCTCAATATTTCTTCTGGAGTCCTTGAATATGATAGTGAAGATTCATCACCTGCGAGGATGGTACTACCAATGTTTCCTGACTTCTCATCAACTCCTACGTCTTTCACACCCCCGTCTCCTAATATATCTCTAAGCGTTGAAATGCGTTTAGTGAATTCTCCCACACTTACTCCATAAGGTTTCACCTTCAATTCGCGACGCTCGAATAACAATGTTCGTATAATTGCATCTTGGCCGGCCTCTACTCCTAGAAGGCCTGCAACTAACTGATAAAATACAAGCACCATTATTAATTATGTAATTGCAATTTGAAAATGCTGATTTGCTTAGGTTGTGTTTGAGGCTATACCTGTCTAGAAGCAATAGTTTGGAGGTGTGGAATGGCTCCAACATATCCAGTAAGGCCAACATAAGGAATTAGATAAGATGCAAGCAAAAAGTTGATATCATTTGCATAAGGATCAAAAGGAGGGTGCAGAGGTTTTCCAAAGGCCTTGTCAACCACCTTGGCAAATGTTGATTTGCTTAGATTTAGCAAAGGCCTAGAAAACCCTTTTACTGTGTTTTTTATGGCCCTGCAAGTAGGATACACAATATTTACTTTAGAATTTAAATTTACTCATAAAATATATTGAGATATGTAATAAAATAATATATACAATCAAATCATATGATTTAAAAAGTATTTGAGAGAACCTTAAATGTCCAACTTCTTGTAAACCAAATTCAAATATGATTTGCTTGATCTTACGGTCCTTCAGTTTGGCCACTTTGGCACCAATAGGAGAAGGTCCACCATCTGCTAACTCTGGAGCCACTGCATTCAATCCATGACCAAATGATCCAAATAAAAAGAATTCAGCCTCCAAGTACTCTAAGTTAAGAGGAAATTCAAGAAGATCTACGTCTGATAATGTTGCTTCTTTGGTTGCAACAACATTTGTGATGAGGGAAGCAAGCAAAACAACAATGGGGAGAATGACATTGGAAATGTAATGTGTTGCCATGTCTTAGGCCTTTTCTTATGATGATGGTGGTGAGTATGTTACTATATGATAACGCTCTTATATACAAATTGATAGATCTTTGGTTCATTGTATCGGGTCTCAAAATATAATATTTTTCTAGATAAACAACTTTATTACTAAATATATCTATTTTTTTTCCAAATTATAAGATATAGGTCATACTATTATTTTAAAAGATAGTCATAATTTAGACTGCTGAATTTTTTTATCGTTTAATTTCAGATTTGGTAATAAAAAATATTACTATTTTTTTTTAAAGGAAAAAATATTACTATTGTCTAACTTAAAAAAAGAAAATCAATACTTTATATTATATATAAGATAAGATTAGTTGTTCAAAAAAAAATATATAGTATAAAATTATTATCAGTCAAAAGGTGTCATTATTAAGATCTAATTTGCTTGCTCGTAATAAAATAATAAAATAAAGGTGAGGCCTAGGTTGCCTTTGAAAAGAGGTGGGTAATTTACCCACACCAATAAAATACAGCCATATGTACCCCACTAACTATATTACATTTATGATTTCATATTATTCATTTGCCATATTGTTTTGTTATTTACATGTTTGCCCCATTCTTAGTTAATGATATTTTGTATTTTTAGCCAAACTAAGAGGCAGCCTAATACTTGTTGATTAATGTTTTTTTTACAAAATTTGTTGATTAATATTGTATGTTTTATTTTGTTTTACATTTAAATGCCTTGATTGGACTATACCAGTTTTTTTTCAAATATTATTAATCGTGAATTTAACCTTAATTTTAGAGATTTTAACTGCTTGATTATATTTATTTCAAAATAAAAAAAACTGCTTGATTATATACTTTTTTTTTTCAAACGTGAACATCATTTGAATATATATCTATATATTGAAAAAAAATGTATTATTGGAAAAAATATATATAAAAAAAGAAGAATGAAAAGGCAAATCATATATGTATTATATAATTCTTTAAAAAAATATATATGTATTATATAGTTAAATCTTGTCAGAAAAATGTATTATATAATTAAAGTTTGAATAAAAATAAATTACGGACTCGAATAAAATTAATGTGATTGAAGCAGATTGAATTGAGCAACGATATCAAATAAAATCAATTTGTCTATTAGATTGACCAAATTGGACTAAGAATAAATTAGAAGCCTAAATTTCGACGATTGACATATTTAGTATATCTCGATCTGACAAACAATCACTTCTAAAATCGAGTAAGCATGAAATTACACTTCTTTGTCGATTGAAACTACCTCAATGACTAACGATATTAAAAAAAAAATCAATATAACGAAGAAGTGTCCTTCCAATCGACCGTTGTTAGTCGTTTGGATGTGTTTCAGTCAAGAGAGAAGTGTCATTCAGGTTGACTAGGTTTTTAAAGGGGTAGTTGTTGAGTTGACTTATACCGAAGATTTTGACCGTTGAAATTTGAGTTAATGCTTCATTCCTAGGCCAGTTAGGTCTCTTTCCACATTGACTATGTTTTTAAAGGGATAATCTTTCGGATAAACTTACACCGAATATTTTGATTGTCCAAAAAATTACAAATTTTTAAGATTACTTCTTTTGAGATTTTTTTTTTAAGATTACTTCTTTTGTGAATAATTTTTATTTGTTTTTTTGTTTGTCTTATTGTCATATTATAAAATCAATTTTTTCATTATCCAGAAGTCCTAGCTCAATTGGCAAAAATGCCGAAATTGTTAGGCCGGATGCCATGACCAAGGTTCAAACCCCGGTACCTCCACTTGCGTGTGTGAATTTATAATGGTTTTGTCATTTCGTCTATCTACCAAAAAAAATCAATTTTTTCATTGTTATAGATTATTTATTTCTTATTATATTCTTTGGAAGTGTGACTATGAAAAACACCGGATAAATGATAATTAGGTGATTAAACAATATAGTTGTACAATTCATACACGGGACAATAGTTAGTCATTAATTTTAACTTAAGTTTTTATCAAATTTAATAGATAATTGTCAATGAAGGTTAACTCATTTAGTAAGATGTTGACTCACACACAAGGTCGTGGGTTCAATTGTCATTGTCAATGTGAGAATATCTTTGATGGGTGATTTGTTAGTATTTTTGAAAATGCTCTTTGAGCGTGAGACTTTCCTCGACCATGGTGAGCACCTCGAGCTCCCCTAAACTTTTTATAACCTAATTGGAATTAATTGGATTAGTAATGAATGAGGAATTAGAATTTTGACCTAATTGTACTAAGAATGAAGCAATACTTCAAATTTTGAAGATCTGAATCTGCAGTACAAGTTAATGCGGCAAACTATACCTCTGGAAACCTAGTTAACATGGAATGACATTTCTTTGTCGACTAAAGTACATACAACTGACTAAATGTGTCAAATAAAATCAATCAAAACATTGGATAGTACCTAATTTGACTAAGAATAAAGAAGATACTCGAATTTTGACAACCAAAATCTTCAGCATAGGCATGTCAGTTAAACCATCTTTTCATAAACCTAATGAACATGGAATGACACTTCTCCATCGACTAAAAAACGTCCAGCCGACTAACAATATCAAATAAAATCAATCCGACTATTGGATAGGACCTAATTGGACTAAGATGCATGCCTTGAAATAAATATTAATTTTGTGTATAATTCATAAGTGAGAAATATTTTGTAATTTCTCAAAGTTATGTTATTTGTGACTATCAATAAAATATAATCGAATAAATTTTGATGCAAAAATATGTATCAATGAAAAATAGTCCTGTGTTTTTTTCTATTTTATTTTCTTAGCGAAAGTATTGTTCCCGTGATTTGTTAAGTATCTGCGATAAAAGTTTCTCCCTTAGATTTTTTATATTATTGATAAGAGAAATGTATATTTTTTTTTGAACCAAGTGAAATGTATTTATCAATATATTTTATCAGAATTTTTTTTATCAATAATTTTGTTTATACTAAATATTGAAACAATTGTCATTTTTCATTAAATTACCTAAACAAGACAAACTCATAGGAAGGCAGTTCAATTGTATCCAATAAAACCAATGTGAGGTAAAAACACACGAACATCATAAAACTTATTTTTGGTAAATGTAAATTAAATTTATGAATTGTACTTTATACATTAAAAAAAACGATTTTCACATTCAATAATTTAGACATTATTTTTTTGAGATTCTAAGAAAAAGCATAATCAACTTTGTATTTGTTTATCATAATAACAATCACTTCTTTAAAAAAACAATTTCATTTCTTTAGATACAACTATATAAAATGAACTTTTTGATACAAAATTATAACTTTTATCTTTTGATACTTATTTTCTTCCCTCTCTAAAATAATATATTTTTGTAAAGGTTACTCTTAATATCTGTTTATTTGAAGTTGTTTATAGATTTTTATAGATCCTTGTTTTTTGAAAAAAAAAACTCTAACAGACAGTTACAATGCTCTTTATTTGAAGTTGGCAAAAAAATTCGGATTTCGAGAATTTAGATTTTTAAATATATTAATTCCAAGAAATTTTGTTTTTATCTTGCAAAAAGATAAAACGTTTAGCGGCATCACCAATTGGAGGAGTGACGGATCCAGAAATTTCGCTTTGGGGAGCAAAACTGTATATAATAAACACTAATGCAAAACTTTTAGCAATACAAAAGTGATAAAATAATAACAATTATTTAACCCAAAAAAATATAACAGTTATTTCTTTTTCACCGTATTTTCTTCCCGCATACCCTATTTGGATTATAAAATCCAAAAAAAAATATAACGGTTATTTCTTTTTTTCACCATATTCTCTCACCGACGGACACACGTGTGCCATACAACGGCTCTGCATACACCTACCTCTATATAAAGGGGACTCCTCGCAGTCCCCGGGGTAGAATCTATCTCATCTCGTAACCCTCATTTCTAACTTATACTGACTTGAGCGTCGGAGTGTCTGCATGTACAACCCCCACCGTTCCAATACACAAACTGAAGCATTTCCACCACCAGCAACCACCTCATTAAAAAGCACTGATAATCACCTTCTGATCAGGTACAATCATTATATATTAAAAAAATTAAAGACTCTTTAACATCTACAAATTAAAATTTGTTCTTTACTTGTCTTTAATTATATTTAAAAAGTATGGTAGAATTTTTTTCATCTTCAACCCTATAAAAAATATGCCTCTATGTATGTGAAAAAAAACCATTCAAACTTTAATCTCAATTGTATTTGCACATTCAATTTTAAAAAATTCATGAGAAAAAACTCTTTCTATGGTATAAATTTCCGTTAAATGAGGACAATAATTAAAATAAATACTTAAGGGGGGCAGTAATTGAAATATGATTTTTTTTTAAAAATAAAATATTAAATAATTAACAAATATAATGAAAATAGTAGTGGGAGCAGTTGCCCAAATCTACCCTGAGTAGATCCGTGCCTAAATTGGAGGGCAGTGACTAGTGAATATGGAAGTGATGCTGGTTGTTGGCAGTTCTAGAATCAACAATCACATGATGGCAGTTCTAGAATCAATAGTCACATGTGGTGTAGGGATTATGTAACGGCGGTGGTTTTTTATTTTGCTACTAATGTAACGGTGGGTCTGTTTTGATGCATCTTCTATTTAAAAATAATTCAAAAGATTTTTTTTTGAGGGAAGGTTTTTTTTTTATGTGTTGCACGTTAGCCTGATGTTATATGTTTGCACAATTCGTGTTCTGTTAATTTGTAATAAAGAAAATAGAAAAACAATGGGTTTTTTTGAATGAGTGAGAGTAGAAGAACAAACTTGAAAAAACAAGAACATACGATGCCAAAAGAAAAGAAGAAGATGAAAGAGAAAACACATTCACGTCAAAAGAATAACAACAGAATGGGTCTAAACAAATTGAATGGGGAAACAAAAAATTTCAATAAGTTTATTGATTGGAAACATAAATAAAATCATATTAATCGAATGTGGGGTAAATGTACAAATAGCAAAAGATATATGCAGAATTTATAAATTATCATTCTATGATTGATTTAGTCGATGGAGTACCCATTACTCACTTCTATTGGTGCCACATCATCTTGGGTTATTTACCCACAACTTTGCCAAGGTAATTTAGAAAAAACCTAAAATAAAACCATTAATCTTTCACAAACACTTTAATCCTTAATTGAACAACGAAAAATATAGTTTTTTTTTTCAGACTTGTGATGTTTTCACTCAATATACCAATCAATTGTGTCACCTTAGTATCTACGTGTTATATAATCAAATTAAGAGATATGATCCAAATCTCACATGTGATAGTTGTAATTATTAATAACTAGCGAAAAGACGGGAAGTGCTCCTTTCGCTCTTTTTATTGCGCTAACATTTGAAAATTATGAACTGTATTTTTTTTATGAAATTTTGGTTTTGATTAAAAGTAAAAATATAATTGTTTGTTGTTTTTTTTAATGACACGAACAACAATTTTTATTATAGAAAAATTGTTTAAGAGTATAATTGGAATAATTAAAAAGTAAGTATAAACATACTCATCTAGTTTGTTATACTTTTTAAATGATAAAGAAAAAAAAAACAGATATACATATATTCATATCGTGTTTGTTACATTTGCTTTAATAATCGTTTTGTTACATTTGCTTTAATATTTAAATTTATTCTTATCTATTTGTTACATGTGTTATTTGTATTAAAAATTAAGGGTACTTTTGGAAAGAAAAGTCCAACCCAAAAATGCTGAAAGAGGTAGTTTTCTTTATATATAGTATAGATAATAGATCCTACTCCAAAAAAAATAAAAATAAAAATCCAAAGGAAATATGTCTCAAAATTAAAATCAATAAATTGAAAGTTAAGACCTTGAATTTGATCTTTCTTATATTTAAAAAAATATTTGATTTGCCTAAAAAAATATTATGGAAGTGAATTATAAAAAGAAGCTTATGTTTTAAATATAATATAAAATTATTATTCCAACTAGCGAAAAGACGGGCACTCCGTGCCCGTCTTTCTACTCTTTTTATTACACTAAAATTTGAAAAATATGAACGGTATTTTTTTATGAAATTTTAGTTTTGATTAAAATTAAAAATATAAATGTTGTTGCTTTTTTTAATGACACGAACAACAATCTTTATTATAGAAAAAGTTGTTTAAGAGTATAATTGAAATAATGAAAAAGTAATCATAAATATACTCATCCAGTTTGTTATATTTTTTAAATGATAAAGGAAAAAACAAATATACATATATTCATATCGTGTTTGTTACATTTGTTTTAATATTTAAATTTATTCTTATCGATTTGTTACATGTGTTATTTGTATTTAATATTAAGGGTATTTTTGGAAAGAAAATTCTAACCCAAAAGTGTGTTAAAAGGGGTAGTTTTCTTTATATATAGTATAGATAAAAAAATATTATTCACTTTAAACTATAATTTATCTATACTATATATATAGAAAAACTCAAGTTTGGGGTATCTTTTTCCTTTCCTATTTTACTTTTCATTTACACTATTTATTTACTATTTTAGCGCTTTATATAATAAAATTCAAATTTTTAATTAAAAAAATAAATCCCTACGAATAGGAACTATCCTAGTAAAAATATCAGTGAAAAATACGAGAGAGAGAGAGAGAGAGAGAGCGGGGGGTAGAGAGAGAGAGAGATGCAGCGACTTTAGGAACCACCTAGGACAACCACACCGGTAATCATTTTTACTGGAGGTGAGGCACTTTAGGAAGGGATTCTGTCAGGGTGACACAATGGGGGGACTAGGCTGAGGTTAGATCAATACGTCGGAAAGCGATCCAACGGGAGTTTCAACGACATTTCAGGTTTCAGGGTTCTACGCGGCAAGGAGGCATATGGTTTGGAAAGGGTATTAGTTTGCATCACACAGCAAGAGGAGGCGCAACTATCGAGTATGGAAAATTTCACATAAACCGCGATCATCACAAAAGCATAAAGTGATCAAAACATATGTGTTCACGTGATCACAACAAGGGTTTTAATCAAGATTTTGGTATTGGATATTGTGGAGCTGCCTCACGTGATATTATATGGTTTCTTTTTATTTTACAAAATACCTGCAAATTTACAATATGTTGAATTTGGAAAGTCTTTTGAGGTGTGTGGAATTATGGAGGATGTTTATGCATCACCTAGAAGAAATGTTCATGGTAAGGTGTTTGGTTTTGTTTGTTTTTCAAAGGTGTGGGATGTTATGAAATTAAGCAAGGCTCTTAACATTTTTTTTTTGTTAGAGTTTTGGGCGTTTTCCAAAGTGGCTTATATTGATAATAAGGGTGGTTTTGAGAAGTGGGGAAGGGTTAGGAAGGAAGAGGGGTTTTTGCTGGATGAGGGAGAAAAAGATGTGAGGGGAAAGGAATGATTTCAGAAGAAAGGGAGGTTTTTCGGAAGAGGGGGTTGGATAGGGTGAGTAAGGAGACAATCAAGAGGGAGGCTAAGAGGGAGATGTGAAGGTAGTGAGGAAAGTGGGGGTAACGCAAGTTGGAGATGAGGGGAATGATTTGTAGTTTAAGGACTCATTATTTAACAAGGGAAGAAAGGAGGATGGGAGGATAAGGTGGAACCAGTGGTGAAGGTTAGAAAATATGAGTCTTCTCATGAGGATGTCGAATGAACTTGTAAAGTTATGGAGGGGAGGATGCGTAGTTAAGTATTTGTTCCGCTTTTACAACAAAAATATTAGACAATGGGTTTGAAAAAATTTATATCGTGCCTTTGGGGGAAGATAAGGTGTTCTTTAATCATTCAGAGAAGGATAAAGGGATGGTAAGTAGTGAAATTTTTCCAATACTTTTTGTATGATTATCAAGCTTGGTCAAAGGATGTGGATTTTGTTAACGATGGAAGAGTGTGGGTGCATTGTTACGAAATGTCATTGCATGTTTGGACTGTCATGTTTTTTATGGAACTTGTTTCGAAAAAAGGACGATTGTTAAAAAATAACAACTGCACCACTAATCGAGAAAGTTTGATTATGCTCGTCTTTTGGTTTCAATTACATCGTTCTGTAAGATAAATGGTGTTTAGGATATTGTTGTGGATGGAAAAATAATCTCTATTATAATGGTGGACAGTCTTGAGTTTGGTATTGTTGATGATGCTTGTTTGGTGGAATATGAGGATAGAGTACCGGTAAATACAAAACCGGTATGCTTGTTAGAAGATGTTCCAATTATTGATTTATTAGTTAAGGAGTTACATGATGAATATATCCATCAAGATGCAAACAAATCAATTAGGAGAGATAGCAAAGTTGACATGTTGGTGGGTGATGGTGCGTCTGTGTCGAGTAATAAATGTGAAAATGATAATGTTGCAGTTGGGTGTGGAACCAAAGGGGTTAATAGTGAGGTAAAACAATTGAAAATGTGGGGGAAAGAAGGGAGGATACAGTTTCCATGAAGGGGCCGAAGGGATTTGTTGGTAGAGACAAAGAGTCTCGGCCTTATGAAGCTCATTGTTACCCTCATGATGGGAAGGAAATAGAGGGAAGATGTCCTTGGAGTGTTGAGAGGTTACATGATTTATATTTGAGTCACAAGGGGAAATTTGTCCTGTCTGAAGTCAAGATGGGCAATCAGAATGAGGTATCGGTGGGTAAGGCTAAAAAGTTGTCTCAAAAAGGTGGAAAAAAATACTTTGTTAGTCATCTAAAACGTTTAGCTTAATTATCGATTAAAGGTAGGCATGAACTACATCGGTCTCTTAAACATAGTAAAAAGAAGAAAGGGTCAAGTATAAATTCATCTATTGTGATTGAGAAAGTCAACGGTGTTTTGTTTTTGCTGGGAACAGAAAAGTCAGTGAGCAATGATGATTGGAAAAATTAGGTGATTTTACTTTGTAACCATGAAGTTGTAGCTAAGGATGTTCTTGAAGTATGTGAGGCTATTAAGTTTGAGATTCATAACTAGATTTCCTACAATCACAAACTCATGTATTTTGATATGATCACATGATAAAATGATTAGATGGTCCACATTTAATTAACTTTGGTAATGAATATTGAGTTGTTCAACCTTGATTTTATTACGATTACTCAAATTAACAATTTTTTGTTGTGTGAACGCAAGAAATCCAAGTCACTTCAAATCTTGTCATTGGTCCTAAATAGACATGGCAACAAAACCCACCCGCGCTCCTGTCCCAAATTTAATGGAGAAAAGCTGATTTAACTGGGTGCGGGTGCGGGGGAAATATGGGTTTTTAGTACGGGGACGGGGCCGGGGGATGCTTATACCCGCCCATACCCAACACCTGCATTTTGAAATTTACCTTGTTAAATTTTATAATCTTATTTTCATAGGAAACAACCTATTTTAACATATTATTACTCTTTAGAAACATGTTTATTATAATAATTTTGCTCTTTTGAAAAAAGTTTATTAGATCTTTAATTTCTAATATAATTATAGCATTTTATTACTATGAAAAAAAATGCATTTTTTAAATATTTTTAAAAAAATAGAGTTTCGCAGTGGGGGCGGGGCCGAGAGACCCGTCCCCATTGGTGGCGGGGTTGAGAGTTTAATTTTTACCCTCAATATAATTTGGGGACGGGTGCGGGGGCGGGTGCATGGAAACGGGAGCGGGGGCGAGGGAACTTAAATCCGCCCCGGTCTGTTGCCATGCCTAGTCCTAAATCACAACAAATTTTAATCAAGAATAAGAAATTAACACAAAAGTTTTAATCAATAATAAGAAATTAACACAAAAGTACTTTCAACCAAGATTAATCATGTCATATTGAATGCTTAATATTTGTTTTATTGGTGTCTTGCAACCTACAATAGAAACAATAGTAAGAGATTCGATTCTTAATAACTCTAATTATGCATTATGTAAGTAAGATCTTGCTATATGACCATTTCCTCCTTTAGGGTAGAAGCCACCAGGAACACTTTCATTACCACTTCCATATATAATCCTCAATATTTCTTCTGGAGTCCTTGAATATGATAGTGAAGATTCATCACATGCGAGGATGGTACTACCAATGTTTCCTGAGGTCTCATCAATTCCTACGTCTTTCACACCTTCGTCTCCTAATATATCTCTAAGTGTTGAAATGCGTTCAGTGAATTCTCCCACACTCACTCCATAAGGTTTCACCTTCAATTTGCGATGCTCGAATAACAATGTTCGTATAACTGCATCATGGCCTGCCTCTACTCCTAGAAGGCCTGCAACTAACTGATAAAATACATGCACTATTATTAATTATGTAATTGCAATTTGAAAATGATGATTTGCTTAGGTTGTGTTTGAGGCTATACCTATCTAGAAGCAGCAGTTTGGAGGTGTGGAATGGTTCCAACATATCCAGTAAGACCAACATAAGGAATTAGATAAGATGTGTCATACCTCAATTTTTGACCTAAGATCCCACCGACACATGTCATTTGACCATAATCAATCTCTGACTTTTTAGTGAAAATTTGACAGAGAGGTATTTTAAAATACCTCATTTTTTGTTCTGATTTGGCCCTTTTCTCACTCTTTTTTTTTTATTATTATTATTATTAGTCTTTTTTTAGTTTTATTTTCCCTATTTTACTTTTATCTTATTTTATATTGTTTCTTTTTTATTTATTATTAGGTTGATTTTATTTCCTTGAAGAAAATATCCAAAATAAAACAAAGTGTCCAATAGGTCTGAAATAAGTGGCAGAGTCTAAATTTCAGTGTCAACATCTTCTTTCCATAATTAAATCACCAAAAACGCGATTCCTTTAAGCACATTCAATTTCATTCAAACCCAAAATGAGAATTTCAGTTTTTGATTAAAAAGGAGAGAAATCATCGGAAGAGGGGGGACCGAATCATTCAATCAAAACCTGCAAGAGAAAAGTCTCACAACAAAAATTCAGTCCAAACACACACGCACAACAGAGGAAATCAGCAACAAAGAGTCATATTCCAACAACCACAAATTCACATTCATTAGTCACCACAAAGTCCACAACCAAAATCCAAAACAGTCTCATACCATTACAAAATCACAACAAGAAACGTATCAAAATCAAACCCATACCCCAAACAACAATTCCAAGCGGAACCCAAACCTGCATATTCAAACATCCACAACACTCACATAAAAAGGTAGATTTTTGGGTAGATCTAAGTTTTTATTATATATATATATATATTTGAAGGAGTTTCAAAAAAGAAGAAAAAAAATTAGCAAAAGAGAAAGAAAAAAAAAACGAGAAAGAAAAAAGAAAGAAGAAGAGAATCGCAGAAGGAAGAAAGAAGTGGGAGAGAGAAATAAGGAAAGAAAAACGAAAGAAAAGGGGCGCTGGGGTTATGTAAATAACCTTGTGATTCAGTGCGTACGGTGCATGTCTTACCATGCACCCTCGCCCCTGCTAGCCTTCAGATCTTGATCCAACGGCCTAAACTCATGCCTTCTTAGATCAGATCAGAGCCTTTGATCAAATCAAGGGCCCTGTTTATTCCCCTGCTTTCTTTTATTTTATTTTATGTCTCTCATGCATTTTTATCTTATTTTGCATCACATTTTATTATTTACTACTATTATTATCACATGCATATTTAAATTTTTTGTCACTTATCTTTTTGCATAGCAATTAGAATGTACTTAGGGTCAATGTACAAATATAAATGAGAAAAAGTGTGTGTGTGGGTGTGTCTTTTATTTATTTACCGCTTCATATATATTAAAAAAATGCAAAAAATTAGGTTAGGGATTTTGTGGTGATCCAACGTCACTAAAAAAATCCTCGCGATTTTTCTTTATTGTTACGTTAGTTTATTTCTTTTGTTTTACTTAATAATCAAAAAAAACAAAAACAAGCAAATAATCAAAAACACAAAAAATCATTTTCATAATAAATCTTGATTGTCAATCAAGTGACGTTCCATTTTTCGTTTTCCTTAATCAAATTTCAATTCATTTAACCATACTTCAAGTAATTTTATTTTAACATAAAAAACACAAACAAATTCTATTTTTGCCACCTTGGTTTTTCACTTTAAAATCTTTTTTTAAAAATTAATAAAAAACACAAAACAAATCAAACGAAATTTCTACCCTGAACTACGAGGTTTTGATCTCTCATGGATACGTAGGCAAAGGACACTCGTCCTTCCAAATTAATAAAAAATATAGATAATAGGTTTCTCTTTTTCTTTTTCTTTTAATCACTTTAAATCCATTTTCAAAAAAGCAAGCAAGTTTATATCACAAAAATTAAATAAAATCAAGAGGTTCTCGTAGAGTACTACGAACATAAAGGGTGCTAATAGCTTCCCTTTATGTAACCAACCCCCGAACCCTTAATCTTTAAAAATGTGGTATTTGAACCTTTTTCCATTTTCTTCTCTAAAAAAATAAAAAGTTCAGTCGTGAAATAAAATAGTGAGTCAAAAGCTAATCAAATAGTCTTGATCTCCGAAAAATGACGTGACAGAAATAGCGACTTCACTGGGGACACCCCTAAAGAGGGTTGAACCTAACTTGATTTTATTTTAATTATGTGCTATAACTTGCTCAAAAACAAAAACGAAAGATGGAAATATGTGTATATATGTTCTTCCTTCTTCTTTCTCCTTTCTTAACGTGTGTGGTGAGATAAGTCCCTCACCCGGACTTGAGGGAAACCTAAGATAGGACGGTGGTATAATCATAATGTCTTACCAAGAGTGATTTTTGGTTTTGGTACATGGGATAACCCCACTCAATGGAGGAATCTTGGAAGTATACCATGTTGACATGAGTATTCGTGTTTGACATACTATTTTTGAGTGACCGTCGAAGTTGAGGACCTTTAGTTACCTTTAACCCATCTTAGCCTTTTTAGGGCGTAGTGCGGTGGCTATTCATGAGTAAATCTTGATCTAGTTGATACGCGATACTATACTCGAGCGAGACTCTCGTACGAATATTTTTTGGACCGGAAGTAAATTCCGCAGTCCAATAATCTTCGGAAGGGGTTGTACACCTTGAGAACTTGGTAGAACACGTGATACAGGTACATGTGAATCCATAGCCCTCACCAAATGGCGTGTTTACTCTTGACTTCATCATTATGGACCTGAAACCTCACCATGTTTTCTCTGTTATTTTAGCATAATCATGCATGCATACATGCATTCATTCATAAAATTTTTCTCATTAAATATCAAATGACAAGATAAGTTATTGTAAACATCAAAGGTATGGACCTTGCAAGAAAGAAGAGGAAATAAAAAAGAATTCAGCCTCCAAGTACTCTAAGTTTAGAGGAAATTCAAGAAGATCGACGTCTGATAATTTTGCTTCCTTGGTTGCAACAACATTTGCGATGAGGGAAGCAAGCAAAACAACAATGGAGATAGTGATATTGGAAATGTAATGTGTTGCCATGTCTTAGGCCTTTTCTTATGGTGATGATGATGATGGTGAGTATGTTACTATATGATAATGCTCTTATATACAAATTGATAGATCTTTGGTTCATTGTATCGGGTCTCAAAATATAATGTTTTTATAGACAAACAACTTTATTCCAAAATATATCTATTTTTCCAAATTATAAGATATAGGTCATACTATTATTTTAAAAGATAGTCATAGTTTATACTACTGAATTTTTTTTTCCATTTAATTTCAGATTTGGTAAAAAAATATAGGCTAAAATATGCATTTCATCCCTGTAATTAGGGGTCGTTTGAAATTTCATCCCTGAACTTAATAATTCTTCAATTTTGCCTCTGCAAATATTAATCATTTGAAAATTCGTCCATTAACCCACTTAATGACTGCCACGTCATCAAATTAGAAAAATGACATGGGAAAAGACAAAAATACCCTTTTTTAATTAAAAAAATCTGAAAAAAAGTAAAAAAAACCTGAAAAAAAAATTTGGAAAAAAAACTGTTAAAATTAAAAAATTTGAAAAAAAAAGTGAAAATTAAATTTTCAATTTTTTTTTTTGTTAATTTGAAAATTATATATTACTTTTTTTTTCTCGAAAAACTAATTTCCAGATTTAAAAAACTAATTTCCACTTTTTTTCTTCATCTTTAAAAAAAATTGGGTATTTTTGTCCTTTCACATGTCATTTTGTTAATTTGATGACGTGGCAGTCATTAAGTGGGTTAATGAACGAATTTTCAAATGATTAATATTTGCAGGGGCAAAATGGGAGGATTAGTAAGTTCAAGGATGAAGTCTCAAACGACCCCTAATTGCAGGGATGAAATGCATATTTAAGCCAAAAAAATATTGCTACTTTTTTAAAGGAAAAAATATTACTATTGTCTAACTTAAAAAAAGAAAATCAATACTTTATATTATATATAAGATAAAATTAGTTGTTCAAAAATATATATAATATAAGATTATTGTCAGTCAAAAAGTTTCATTAATATTCTAGTACCCGACAAAAAATTCAAGATCTATTCTTCAAAAAAAAAAATCAAGATCTAATTTGCTTGCTCCTAATAAAATAAAAAAATAAAACCATTAATCTTTCACCAAGTAAAGTAGGACACTTTAATCCTAAATTGAACATCGGAAAAAATAATTTTTTATTTTACTTGCAGACTTGTAATGTTTTCACCCAATATATCAATCAATTGTGTTACCTTATTATCTATGTGTTATATAATTGAATTAAGATACATGATCCAAATCCCACATGTGATTGTTGCAATTATTAATAATTACAGTTCCTACTCCAAAAAAAAATAAATTCCAAAGGCAATATGTCTCAAAATTAAAGTGCTCGAGATTATTTCTTTGAGAGACTAAACATTGTATTTTTTAAGTTTTAGGGGCCAACTGGATCTAAAACATTTTATCATCACGAAGTGCCCGATAGCCACGACACTGAACCAAGTATATGACCTCTAAGGCGGACCTCCAAAGAAAGGGTTTTATCAAGTTACAGTCTGACTCCCTCAGCCTATAGCTTGGGGCTACTATTTTGGATTGGGCTAAAGCTCAATCTAGCTTCGCCTGGGTTCAACCCTAGTCCACTAAACATGCGACACCATATGATGGACACATCCTAAAACCCATCATATTCTTGTGCAAGCCGAGAATTACACACGAGGTTCGAGAGCTAACCAAACCTACACACGGAGCGAGGGAAACTCACTAGGGCCGATGGTTACCCATGTCTATACTATCAGGTACGATTTTCAGGATAAGGTTTGGCAATCAAGCCCTGCCTAGCTCTTATATATACCCATGCATTAGAATTGGAACAAATATGACACTTATTACCCTAAATATGTGACCTCTTCTCTTGAACCCTTACTGATTGGGTGTCGGAGCAAGTGCAGGTACACAACCCCCATTCATCTCAATAGGGGTAGATGTTCAACCATCTCACTAGAATCATCTCCATGCAGCAATTCAACAGAATCAGGCTCACGACAGACAGATCGGTGACTCAACCTCTGCATGCGGAAGATCAAAGCAGCTCCACCATCCTCTTAGGTCCAACTGGATGGTGCCACCATTTTTTGGTGAAATTGTATTTGTTTTGCTACAATGCTTGGTGCGAATATTTTAACAATTTTTTAATGAAATTAATATAATCATCTATTATAATATATTAATTTTGTGACTACATAACTAGTACTATGTTTGACATCGTCGACGCACGCCTCACCATACAACGATGCACAATGATACCCCTCTTCCATGCTATCCGTGTTGTCGTAATCCACAACAGTCAGGAAAAAAATCATGGTAAATAGCAACCTCATATGAATAAAATAATAATCACAACGGTCTATAAAAACATCATATGTCACGGTTATCACATTATAACATATAACATCATATATCAACACATCAATCACAATCAAAAGAGGTTTACCAACTTCCAACACGAGTTGTATTATTTGAACAATCGTTTATGTGATACTTCTGGGACAACCATAAATTTACAAATAATAGTAGATACTGACACAACTAAAACAATTGAAAGATAAATAAAAACATAATGTAAAATATGAGAGAAAGAAGGTTATCACAAATCGGTTGTACATATATCATTTCTCCTCCCACGCAATGGCCAAAGACGATAAAAATAGAAGCATGAGTCATAGGAATCTTGGGACACCCCAACCGCATTCGTGAAGTCCATAACAACTCATTCTTATACAATTCTTGGTGATCCCTAGCCTTAAAGGCACCAAGGATTGAATATTAGACTCCAAAGTCTCAAAATAAAAAGAAAGAATCAAGTATACATACCTTAGTCAAGAAATTAATTCTTTGTAACGGAATAATAATTAAAATTAAATGGTAAAAGATTATGATCTAGTCACAGTCCTTCAAACAAAATCATAATCGAGCAAAAAAATGAAATATAACAGTAAAAAATGGCAAGAATAGTGCTAGTCTTCCAAGAGAGATGAAGGCAAAGAATTAGAACGTATTTTAGGGTTCTATTGAGGGCTTTTACTTAGTTTTAAGTAGTCTAATCATTCTCAATGGATTCAAGTTGGATCGGGTCACAAACGCAAAGTCTAAAAAGTTAAAATTCACTTGAACACATAACTTTAGGTACAAGTGCTGGATTCAGACATTCTTTACAATGTTGGAAAGCTAAGTAAAATTCCTACAAATTTATGTCTAATGACAATTTTAAAATCCAACTCTAATATGGCCAAGAGTGCAATAGAATTAGATAAAAGAAATTATCATATGCTACACACTCTATTGACTCCAGGTGGTTTATTTAGAGTTTTAGGTATAAGATTTAAGCCAAACTGAAACCAAATGAATTATAAGAGACAAAGTTACAACTTTCAAACACTTAATACACATAGCACACCAAATAGAACTGAAACGGTGTGTTCCTCAAATAGAACTGACATATATACGAGGATATGTTTAGTTTATGAAAAAATATGATACATGTAAAATGATTATGTGAAAACTAGCAACATAAAAAATGAGAAATATAGATCTTGCAGGGTCCTTTGTCTTGGCAAGATCAGATTGGTGTTATTAAGAAATGGAGGCAACAAAAGGAGAGGATCAAGGGCTTCTTCAAGCTCTTAAATGGGTTATTTCTTCAAAACGATCTCAAGTGTTATCTTTAGATGGATTGTAAAGATTAAACAAGTGATAGATAATGTACTCGCTAAAAAAATTTATCGTGTGAATATCTTCTAAATGAACTGTTCTAAAAAATTCGGTTGGTGGGGCAAGCGTCAATGGCAACCAATAACCAAATGTAAATTACCACAAGCAACAACAACATTTTAGATCTAATCTAAAAACTAAGTGCATAGCAAAACCCACAATCGACAAAAGAATAAACAAGCTAAAGAGAGTAGAAAGAAAAGACAACAACAAACACACACGAGATTGTTGATCCAGTTCGATCTAAGATGATCTACTCTAGGGGAGAGATTTAACTCTCCAATCCACTATCAATGAGTTCTTACAAAGAGATACAAAATGGATTACAAGAAATTAGCTTAAACAAGTTCACAAAGAACAACCCTAATTTCTACCCATTTTCCCAATCTCACCAATGAACAAGACACTCATGACTTTTCACTCTCCCAAGGTGTTTACAAGAGACTCTCCACTCATGTGTTTCCCAACCCATGAATCTTCCCAAAAGGCACAAACCCTAATACCAAGAGCCCCCTCTTTTGGTTCTCCAAGATTCACATCTTGAAACTTTGAACCTCACCCAAAGACACTCAACATTTAGTATCTAAAACCCTAAATGTTCCCTCCTTTGGTTTCCATGAGATTCACCAAGCTCTCTCTTCAAAAACTGCAGAAAACACTTATATACTAGTCACAAACGTTACAAATCGTGTCACGATTTGGTCCAATCGTGACACGATTCTGCTTTTCAACCGTTGTGACCAGTCCCTTTCAGGTAAACTTGTTGAGGAAGTTGTTGAATCGTGTCACGATTTCCCATCTCAAAAACCATGTTCACTGCCTGACCAAATCGTGCCACGATGCCCAAATCGTGTTACGTTTTGGCACTTCCTCAGCTCCACATTTTTGACTCAATCCTCAACATGAACATAAATCTTTGCTTCATTTGTAAAACAACTTTTTAAGATATTTTTGTTAGACGATCAACTAATGGGAGAAGAGCAGAATTCATGTTTGTAATTGTATCTTTTCTATTATTATAAATGAAATGATATGAGTTCGTTTGAGTGAAAAATATATAAAGGGTAAGATGGATTGCTTTAATTTAAAAGTAGTGTGTTCTTTGTAACATCAATAGAAATTTCATTCAATGCTAACAATTATTTCCTTCCTCCAAATATCAAATCGAACAAAGATATTCGAATACAACTCCTTGTGTTGTATTAAACAAAATCATATATATATCTCTAAAGTTTTTAGTACCTAAAAATGGTTCAAATCTTATACTTCACTTCAAGTGAGATCATGTTTTCTAGTATGAGAAACTACACTTCAAAATTCAAATATAAAATTTTGACTATTGATAAAAAGAAATAAACAATTGAGATTTTCATTTGTGATACATATACATACATTTTGTATCAATTTCGATCTTAGTTTTTTCAATTGTCAAACATTTTATAATTTAATAAGTTGAGCAATTAAACAAGAAATTGGAATAGCACTTTGATTTCCATATATATGTAAAGCCATAATGTTCATAACTGCTTTATATTCTAACGAAAAAAGGAACAAAAAATGGAAAAAAAAATCAAGATTAAAAAAAAAAACACCTATCTACCTACATTCTCAATTCTCAATCCTTATTATGCTATTTTCTGGCCCTCTGATATTTCCAAATCATCTTCGTCTACAATAAAAATTCCTTCACCACCCTCAATATCATCAAAATCAGATCCATCTTCATCATCCCATTCTTCTTCATCATCCCATTCTTCTCCATCATCTGTGTTAGCAACAAAAGTATTAAACTCAGGAGGAGGAGGGCAGTCTTCAGTGATTGCTTCGTCCCTCTTTATCACTAGGTGTCGAATAACTCTTTCATCTTTGTCCAACAAAGTCTTGAACTCGTTGAGATATTTGGCGTCCATCTCGAAGTTCATCAAAATGTAGTGTGCGTTATTAGCTTTCTGTATTTTGTAAGCCAACTTTCTCATACCCCAATCACTGAATCTCCATACTCTTCCTTTCTTCTCCCTCAAAAAGTCTGCGAATGTTTTGAACAAAAATTATAAAAAAGAACAAGAATAATCAGAAGTGTGTTTTAATTAGAAGATAAAATCAAGTTAAAATGATTTTTTTGGTTAAATACTTAATATGTATATTGCAGAAACTTTTTAGAATCGACTAGTATGTCAAATAATTGTATCCACAACTAAGATAATTATTAAAGAACTTAAGTTCAAATAGCAGCTTTTTTCGTCAACTATATTGCTAAATTGTTGTACGCAACAGTGCTAAAGTGATGTCATAGCTGCCATTTGACAACATTTTGTACTAAATAGTGTAATCCAGAACAATTCCGCTACGGCATAACACTATAGCCTATATTTAACAGCAGTGACATGAATGCCAGATAGAAATGGCAAACTAATGAACTCATTCTCGCACTGTGAAAAGAATATAAATAGATTTGGAAAAAATGTACAGGTAATTGCAATCTGTGAAAAGGTTACCTTGAACTTTCTCATTAACAGCTACAACCTCTTCTGCATGTTTCTCATGAATCAAGTAAACAATCTCATAGTGGCGCACTGCATAGACAAAGAAGCAGAGTATTGTGAGATAGAGCACTTTACTGAATTTTTAAAGGGAACTGTTCACATTATTGTTATTAGGACACCAGACATACACGCAAACACGCACAACAGTTGACAACTATTATATCAAATAAAAGAATTATTAGAGGATCGACATGTCATGAACAAATGATATAGAGGTATCAATCTAATGAGTGTAAATAAATGCCAAAAGTTAGCAAAAGATGGACCTAAATCCACCTAAGGAATGTCTGATAAGACACAGACTGTCCAAGATAGCACGGTTATAACATCTAAACTATTGTCGTTATGGTTTAAGGAAGCATGGTTTGTAAACATTATCTAACAAAGTCGGCTAACCAAATAGGTTGCCATGTTACTGTTTTTTGATAATTTGAATAACCATACATATAGAAGAGTGGATAGAGAACATATTTACAATATGAAAATAATTATGAAAGAGTACTTATGAAATTCCTATGAATAAAAATTTGCATCAGTTCAATAGTTTAATAATTAATATCATCTCTAACTTAAACAAGAGAGAATTTACTTACATAGTTCGACGTCCATATCAGTTTCCACGTCAAGCTTTAGAGATTCATAGAGCTTTCCTGTAAACCAAATTGAAAATTTGGAAAAAGAGACAAACTCATAACATTAATCCAGAACCATTTAGCCTACAAAAAAAACTAAAACAAATGGAATAACTGAACAATAATCACTCACTTTCATCATCATCTTCAAACTCCGGAAGAAGTTTACCATCCTCCTCAACTGTCTTCTGAAAATGACAAGTTGAAAACCCAAATTGAATATCAATGAGAAAATTCATATCATAAATAATAAAAAAGTAAAAATACATTTCAGTTGAAAACTCATATTGAATATCAATGAGAAAATTCATCTCATAAAGAACAAAGACACCTTAAAAAAAAAACTAAATTTTGCATACAAAGGAGGCAACAACGGTCTTTGAAGCACGGACACCAAACACAATATTGATGCATCGACAATTATGAAGTAACTAGTCTCAATCCTACACTTCTCTAATGTCAAATGCTAATAAGCTATGAAGCACAAACACTTCTCAAATTAGGCGTGTCCCGGCGTCGGACACACATCGGTGTCCGACACCAACACAGACACAACACCTATGATTACACTGAACTATGTCATTTTCTCAAATTATTATCCGTGTCTGGTGTCTGTGCTTCATAGCTAACAAGGCATACACCACAAAATGAGCAGATATGTATTTTTCCTTACCCTAAATAGTGAGTTACTGTCCCTTCTAACCAAAACATAACAAGCAAAGATTTTGTAATATTGAAAAAATGGTTCCAAGAAAACTCCTTAGTGGTAACATAACATTACAAGTGCAAATTCTAATAAATCTTCAAAAGGGTATCTTATACTTAAACAAAACCAATGAAAACTAGCAGAAATTATACTAAAATGTATATAGTATACCAAAACAAATTTTAGTGTATTGCAAATTCTACCAATTTCTAAGTATAAACTCAATAAATCTTCAAAAGGGTATCTAATTCTTAAAACAAAAAGAAAAATTGAAGAAAAAATACACAAAAATGAGTAATAAACAAAAATCAAATAAAGGGTATATGTAAAAAAAAAAACCTTTTTAAGAAGAACAGATTCAGGGAAGAACCCAGTGGCTTCATCTGATTTGGCCACAAAGCTATGACTATCTTCTTTCTTATCTTTCTTCCGGGCATTCATAATGAGTGAGAATGATTTTCTGGGGTTATTTTGAAGAGAAAATTGGCGTGAAAACGATGAGGATGATGAAGAAAGGTGGTGATTTGGGAAGTGATGGAAATTGAAACGAAGAGGGTTTGATGCTAACATGATAGTGGTTTTTGGAGGTTTAGAAGGTAGGAGATAAGAAGAACCTTTGAATAGTGTATAAGATGGTTTAAGGTTTGGTTTCTCAAAGGTTTGTCTTTATTTGTTTTAAATAAACGATACAATTCAAAGAAAAAAATGTTACATAAAAACACACAAAAAAATTATAAAGGTCAAAATAATTTTTTTTTTTAAATATGTTATTGTTCCCTATAAATAAACAAACTCTTCGTTTTAATTTTTCTAAAATTTACTTCAACTTTTAGTACCTATAAAATTTTCAATCACTACTTTTGGTCCCTATTTTAAAGATGATTTTGATATTTTTTTTAATGAAATGTATAGAATATTGTAAAACAAAATTCTAAAAACAATAGAATTTTTTAACAAAACACAAATTAAATATAAATTTTTAATCATAAATAATATAAAAATTCATATTAAATTCATATTTTGCTAAAAAAATTCTATTTATGAGGATCAAAACATATTTAACCTTGCATTTTTTGACTAATTTTATTTATTAATTAATATAAGTCCTTTAGAATCAATTAATTTGTTGATAAAAAAAACTTATTCATCACCATGAGCATAGTTCAATTGACAGAGACATGCATTATTATATGTATGGATCGGGGTTCGAACCAAAAGGTGAATTCTAGCCACTAGACTACGCGACAAAAAAACCTATTCAAGATTGAAGAATGATCCCTCAAAAAAATATTGAATGAATGGAGAGAGGTACCAATATCATGCAATGGTGGTGTTGTGGCCGGCTACAAGGAGATGAATGTTGAGAACGTGGTTCAACGAATCTAATTTTACTTTTTTAATTTGAATGATTGATTTATTTTTTACATGATCACTAATCTGTCAAAGAAATTGGGAAATTAGAGCATATTAGGACTGAAACATGTCTAACTCCAAAGATGATTGCTATATACAACGAATAGTCAGAATTTTAAAAAATTATAGCTTTTTCGTGTTGTTATTAAGAAATAAAATTTAATCTCCACATTTAGCGGCATTCATGGGATGGATGGGCATCAAAATGAACCTTCGTGGTATTTGTTGTTTGAGATTTTCGTGGGATTTATTATTTTCCAACTCCAAAATACAAGGAGTTCTACAAAAAAAAGCAAGTCTCGAATGAATGACATGACCACGATTGTCGATTATTTGCTTACTTATTAATAATGATACTACCAAATTATGACAATCCAAGGAGTCTGATTAATTCTAGGGTTGTAAACTTGATTCCAACTTAAAGTTAGATCTTGTAGTTTGTGACTTCTACAATTGATTTTTAAGTCTTGAATTTATTTTTCAACCCACTTTTATTTGATATATTAAAATTAAATTACTTTCCATTCACCTAATTTTTAACTAGAACTAATATGATATTTAGTGCAGGTTTGATTTACCTATGAAAAACTACAAAACGTAAATTCATCCTCGTAGTTGGTAGCTTGGTATGAAATAAATACACTATAAAAAAGATAAAAAAATCCATTATCATGTCCTTCGTTAAAATGTCAGTTGTTGCAATTGCATGCTCCTTTCGGTGTTGGTGCAATTGGAACATATGAGAACCTTAAAAAATTAGTTTCACTTCAATAAAATTTACGTTGATACAAATCATAAATTTTTCCTTTTTTAATTATTGTTTTACTTCGTTTATGGGACCTCCAACTTCTTATCTCTTGATTCAAATCGGTTCAATTACCTACCTCTTCATAAACATCGAAGATCATGAATGTGCGTCTATCCTACCTACACCCTATACCTAGTACGCTGAGAATGAGATATCCCAACTTAGCCTCTCGCTCACAGAGTAACATACTAGCAACTTAGTAAGTAACATCACCCTAGAGCAAATTATATATACACGTAATTCTAAGAATATAAGGACCAGAGAAACCACAAACAAAATAGTATTAATTAAAGTGAACTTGGGCTTGATTTTTATGGAGTTCCTCCACATAAATATGACATTGCTTGTTCTTTTGTCAGCATAGCTAATGCAGTTTCTAACTAGATTCAATATAAAGCCAACCACAATCGTATATCACTCCGGTAATTATTATTCGAACTACTGATCACCATGGAGCATAAATTTGTAATGGTGCCGCCTCAGCTACTATTATATTTCATAAATATGATCCATGCACGATGCATAATATTTTAATCTAACTGTTAAGAAGAGACATCTGCTAAAGATTGCATATTGACTAGGAAAATCATACGCACAAGGATCATTGCCCCAAGGCTGTATATTGCATGGTAAAAGGGATGAAGAAACAAAATTATTGGACAACAAATAATATACTTAAGAGATTAGTAAAATAGGGCTATACAATGACCTCCAAGCTCTAATTTGGGGCATCAACAACAGATAGCAACTCTGAAACTAATGATTTTCAAGCCTTCAAAGTGCACAACAAGGCAATGTTACCAGTATGTTTAAACATTGATCTGTTTAATGCTTTTTTCCTTTTTTCTTTCTTTTGCTGCCACTACCAACGCCAGTGCCAGGATTTTTCATCCCATTTCCAGATTTGGGGGATGGGCTTTCTGTTGCAGTGCCGCCGTTTAAATTGTCAAACGCGCCTGACTGTACTGCATTCTGTAACCACTCGACGAATTCTTCCTCAGTCATGGTTTCTTCAAAATTAGGTGTTGGCATATTAGGAGGAGTTGGCACCCTCCCACCCCTTTGAGTTGAAGAGCTAGCTCCTTTGCCGGGATTTTGTTTCGACATTATACTGGTGTTCACATGAAAACTTGGTTTATGTGTATTTGCTGGACATCTCATACCCTGCAATAAAATATACCAATGTTAATATCTATGGATCTTTTAATCTCCAGAGAAGGCTCAAAGTGCAAGCTATGAAGTGTTACGTGTGAACAAACCTATGGATCCGTTAATTTTTAAAACATTCAATGTTGGTATCCTATGTAAGCTGAAAAATAGTTTCCAGCATATCAAAACATTTACATGCAGATTCACATGTCAAAACACACATGCCACGGTTGAGTTATTAGATGATTTAAGTCAAAATATTGAAAATGAAGAACTAATTACCTGACAGATATACCATTCAGTGGCATCAAATATTTTGCTATCCGCACACACATAAGCAGAAGGAGTGTCTACCTGAAGATATAACAAAATTATTCAATATTTAAGCAAACTCATTCTGACTTCACATCTAATACAGCAAGGAATTGGCTCAAATATAAATTAAAACTTGAACTGCAGATTATAAGGTGTTCTACAAAAAGATGAATTTTTTGAAATGGTCTATTGATCGATACCTTCTGCATTAAGCCAAAAAGAAATGGTTGGGAAGATTGTTCAACCCATCCATCACCATCCTTGGCTTGGTGAAAATCTTGACAATCCTTTAAAATGAAAAAGCAGAGTGTAAAACATTAGTTCCATGCCATGTATAAAAGTTATTTCTCTCTAAGGAATGTGCATGCTGACAGTGACAGAATACAGGCAAACATTTTCAAAGATTGAGTATTGCCAATTGTCACTTGAGCATGCTTAAGGCTTCATTGAGAGACAGAGAAAAAAAAACAAAAGGTAAAGAAGAAACCTGGCACCATCTTGCCCGAGACTTTTGTTTCTTGGTGTGTATCCAGAGATGAAAGCCGCCACACCTTTTGCAAGCTATTCTCCTTGATTCACCAAATGGGTCCTCACCATCTGCATCTGAATGGCCAAATCCCGAAGAAAAGAATCCATGCCTACTATTCTGGCAAAACAGTTTCAGCCACAGCTAAAGTTAGACAATAGAATAATACATTAAATATATAAAATAATTAAAAATGTGTTGTCAATCACAAATCACAGAAAGTAGTACTTTGTTCAAATTCCACTATGCTGCAGTGCTATAACAGTATAACTGAATTTCGATTTTTGACAACATCCTGTACTAAATCGTATATCGCAGAACAATAGCGAATTAGCGATTTATTAAAATTCCACTGCAATATAGCAATCTCTTTATCCGCTATTTGAAAACACAAGAAAAAAAAATAGCTACAAGGTTCTCTAAATGGCGTCGCATGTTCAGATATCACAAGAATCTCTAAGGGTATGTTTGGCAGTTGAGTTTTGAAGGGCTATTATATTTTGATATATATTTGAGACTTAAAAAAAAATGGAAGCAATGTGTTAGTACCAGTATTATATGGACAGAATACTTATTTATTGATGGATAATGATGGTTACCTCTTTGAATAGCTTCCAGAGGTAGTGATTAGACAAAGACAGAAAATGGCAACTGAGACAACAATGCAAAAACCGCAAACTACTAGCCAACCACAAGGAATTAGAGAGCCTAGTCTCTCCCTTGCCTAACGAATAATTAAAACAACTGGATGCCCTTTCGTTTCATCATTAATCTATTTAAACACAACAAACTTACTTACATATACTGGACCTACACCAAACATACACCTTAGCAATAGGAGGTCTACTAACAGGATAAAATGATTGATAATAATATATTTCAATTTTTAATCACACTTTAAATCGATTTTAGAAACATTTTTCATAATTTCTTCAATTTAGAAATGAAACTGAGTTTTTCCCTACGTTTCCCTCCAAAACACAACTTCCAGATATAGCCTAAGAAGAAGAAGAAAACAGCTAGCCACAACTGCACTTTATAGATAAAGAATAATATGTGCATGGTAATAAACTTCTTATTAGAGAACAACATAAGAGGAAAGGGCAGAAATTAATTGGCAGTTATGCTGTTGATGTTTAGGAATAAATAGAGAAAGGAAAGGAGAAAGTGATTATGAGATAGTTATAGAGTGGTTATGGGAGAGAGAGAGAGAGAGCCAGGCTCTCTAATTCTTCGAAGAGAGAGACTGAGACTCTCCAATTTCTTGGATATGAATTGTCTTGTATGTATATCCTTGCCTCCCTACACTTTCTCTGATGTACAGGTGTGTGAAGGCTGTATTAATAATATAAAGTTCTGGTACTGGACAAATTCTGCAGAGGATTGCTCTATCATTTCTGTTTTCTTTAATTCATTCACTATAGATACCAGTTCCTAACACATGGCTACTCATCACAATTATAAACTCTACCGTAAATATGTTATATATCTGCCACCTTCACCATTAAGACGTTATTTACTACAATTTCATTATTCATGGATTCTGATTATAAGTTATGTCACCACTTGCAATCTCAAATTCCTATGAATGTGATAGATATGTGTTTATTATGATCAGATTAGAACTGCTTCCTAATCTATTGTTATTCATGAACAGTAAATATTTGTTCCTGACCAGAATGCATCAAAGGTTATAAAAATAAAATATAACTTTTATGTATAATTCCATGATGCTAAAACAGCAGGAAGGAAACATGAATCATACCCTACGTGGAGCATTCTGAAATCTGTTGAATACATTAAGAATTTCTTCTCTCCTTAGCTCATCATCATAAGCTTTTCTCTTCGAGGAATCCATTAGAATCTAGAAAATCACAATAACCATACAAGTCAGGGAAAGGTTTCCTCTCTAGATTTTCAGTGAGAGCAAAATATATAAAACTTACCTCATATGCATTTTGAAGTTTCTTAAAGGCTTCTACGGCCTTTTCGTTGCCCATATTTTTATCAGGATGTACCAACATTGCCTAGTAATCAATGAAGACAGGTTATTAGTAATGAGAAGAATCATTAAGGAATGATAACACATCACAGAAAGGATTTTTGTTAAGCTATCAAAGACAATTCAACTTTTATCCAACCAGCAAAAAATATACAAATATTAATTCCATAACTCTCTGAAGAGTTTACTAGACAAAAAAATAAAAATATCCCTGAAGAGCACAAAAAGTAAAACATGGCTGTAAAAGTATTGGCATCAGGGGATAACCTTCTTTCTATATTCCCGCTTCAGTACTGAAACGTCTATATCTTGATAGCGTGTCAAACCCAGTGCTGAATAGTGATCAAAGCAGTGCAACAATCGAACAACTTCGTCTTCAGAAGTTACATCAGAATCAGCCCCACTAGTCGAGGGGACTCCTGCATTACGATCTGCAGATGGTCCGGGTCCATTTTCAGAGGAAGAAGACGGAATTGATTCATCGTTTCCAAAACCTGGTTGACTGTTCATTCCAGCTCTTTGTTCAAATGGATTCGATCTACTCTGTTGATCTATGTTTTTCTTGAGGAAGTATATCAGAACATCACTCGAGATGAAAGCTAAATTAAAAGCCAAGAACAGATGAAGCCACCCAACATACAGCCAAGCGCAATAGACAGAATACACGGTGGTGATAAGAAGTGCCACGCGTTCATGACGTAACATAAATGCCAATCCTGAATTTCAAATTAAGTCAAAGGATCGGTAAGTTTGGCAAGAATATACATAAATCATCATATATCTATATTGAGCACATATCTATATCGATGTCATCAGAGTAGTCAATAACGGCGACAAACCGCTACCGTAATCGTCGTAGCGGTGCGGAATCAAATAGCAGCCGCTTTAGCTGCTACAGCGGCGGAGCGTATTCAGCCGCTATTTGATTTTAGTAGGAAATTTTCGTATGACCGTATTTTTAAAACCTTTTTGAGGGCATTTTGGGGATTTCGTAAACCCAAACATTTTTCAACACTTTCTCTCTTCTAACCTGTGCCACAAAACACACTCTTCTATCTTCCAACTGGTAAACACGACCTGGGGATCTCTTTCTCTGTTCTTTTTTCTTCCTCTGTTTTCTTTTGTTTTATGGTTTCTCTTGTTTTATGATTCTTTTATTTGTTCCTCTGTCTTTTGTTTTTTGGTGTTTTGATTTATGAATATTTCATGAGATTTGAGTGTTATATTTAATATTCATATAATTTGACCAAAATAATCAAATATCGGTGACCGCTATTTGCCATACCGCTTTACGCTATCCCACTTTTGGGGTTGGCCGCTACACACCGCTATCCAGGATTGACTACTGTGTCATATATACCCAACTTCCCGTAAAAAAAATATAAAAATAATAAAAAACAGCCAGAAGATTTCCGTATAAGCACAAAGAGACAAGCAAATCACCTCCTAGAATGATGATAAATGCAGTTGTCCAAAAGCTACCATAAAACCACAACATAACAACTCCAATGATAGCAACTACCAAAGCTGCAAGCACAAACCCAACAAAAAATCCAATCAAGGCAGCCAGGCCCTGATCAATTACAAAAATAAGTTATCATAGGAAGAGAAAAAAATATATATAATATCAAATTTAAGAATAAAAAATAAAATGAACAGATGCACAAAGCATAAAAAAATAAGAAGCGTGTTGGCGAGAGAATAAAAACTAAAGCAATCATGCTTGCTGTTTATTGAGTTCAAATTCACGAGTCAAACTGTTCTAAGCCGACTGAAACTAGCACTGATTCTACTTATTTATAAACCTAAAACATTATTGCAAGAATCAGAACAAGTTTGACAGGGATTTATCCAATATGTGCATTCTCATGATGGTGAAACAAAAATTAACATAAATGGAATTATAGAACAATAAAGAACAGGTCCATAGGGATATATTTAAGTCACATATTCAATAAAACTTACGTTTAAAATGAATTTTTCCTACGGTAATTAAATGAAGAAGTTGATGATTAATCAACAGAAAATACTACAACACAAGTTTTGCACTCACATAAGGGGAAAATATAAATGACTGTGACTGAGTGATTCTATTTGAATTAATCACAAAATGCAAGTTATCCATTATAAAAAATTTCTCAGCATTTCGACTTGTAATATAATAGAAAGCAATAACAATTGTTACTAGGGCTTACCAGGACAACCAAAAACTTGAGCATCCCTATCATACTAATCACGGAGAATATGCTGCACCATATAACCGAGAAGAAGGATGTTGTACCCATTCGTACAAACGAATCAAAACCCCGAACGGCACAGTCCAACCAAAACACTGATAATAGAAGGATTATACTCCCAAAGTGCATGAGCCACGTCAGAACAATAGGATATGCCTGCTTAAATTTTGTTCTGAAATTAGTATAAGCTTCTAAAACGGTGGTTCTGATAGATACAAACAACGGCTTCTGCCTGATTAGCCACTCCGTAACTGCGGTAAAAATGGAAAATACTGACAACCGTAATCTCCTAATAGCCGGATGATCGGCAAGCTCTGCATTTTCTATCAAAACTCTCAACTGCAAACCTTCCACTAAATGGCTCAATTTACTCTTGATACTCTGTTGAGTTTGATTACGTCTACGAAAATTCCGATGTCCTTGTTTTGGAATTTCGACATTTTCACTTCCATTCTCTGAATTACTCCCAAAGGACGATGATTCCTCCAGGTCATGCTTATCTTTCCGAGAAAACCTCTCAGACTTTCGCTCATTGTTATTGTCATCACCAGCAGAACAACCCTCACATGCTTTCTGTGAAACACCATGACCACCATTTGCAAGTTCCTCCGCCGGAAAAACCTTCACCTGCCCTCCTTCATGACCTTTCATACCCGGAAGTACACCCCCAGAACCCCCTTTTCTGTGATTAATTCCATTCTTCTGCTGATTACCCTTTCGAGCCATGAACCTTTTAACTTTTAAACCTTGATGAATTACTCAAAAAATCGACTCCAAGTTAATCCATTTCTAAACTCATCAGACCACTAACACCTATCACTGCAAGAAAACCAAAAACTAAATTCCTTAATCACCATATTCATATTCAATAACCCATTTCAGCATAAAACATTAAAACAAATATGCATAGCAAGAAATTCATATTCAATGACCCATTTGAGCCAAAAAAAAACACTAAAGAAAGATGAATAGCAAGAAATACATATGCAATAACCCATTAGAGTAAAAAACGCTAAAAAAATATTCATAGCAAGAAATTCATATTCAATGACCCATTTGAGCAATAAACCCAAAAATCACGGAATTAACATAAAAATTAATCAAAGTTTTAATTTTCATGCAACTAATGAAAAATTTAATCAAAAAGGTAATTAAAAATTAAGACAAAGAAATGAAAAAATCCCAAAGTGATTAGTGATGAAATTTGACAAATTAATACAAAAAAAATGACTAGATCATAGCGAAACATACCTTGAGTTACGTTGCGCGATTATGGAAGAGAATAGAGTGAGTTTGATGAAGTATTGAAAACCCTAATTGGAAGAATTGAGTGCGAATTTTTACAGAAAGAAGACAGTTTTCTTTTTCTTGACCGATACTGGCTATTGGCTAAAGCTATCAACCACTTACATCACATGTTCTATACTTCTAGTTCCAAGGGTCTGTTTGGCAAGAAGAAAAATTCATTTTCATTTTTTTTGCAAAATCTAACCCTAATAAATAGAGTAAATCATTGGTCTTCCTCTTGTAATGATTATCAAATTTGTCCATAATTCTATTAATATTTCAAAATAGTTTCCGTCTTTGTCAAAAAAAATTAATTAAGTCTCTCGTCATGTGGAAGAAAAAAACATAGAAACATAAGTTTAATTGATAAACTTTCGACAATATTTTGTAATTTTGTCAGAAGTTTCTCAATTAGACCTATATTTCTATGTTTTTTATGCGACGAGAGATTTAATTGAGGAAGTTTTGACAAATACGGAGATTATTTTGAAATATTAATAAAGTCAGAGACTAATTTAAGAATTAATTGCAAAGACAGATATCAAATTGATGGTTTACTCTAATAAATAATTACCTTGTTTTGATTAAAAAGAGTAAGTAACAAGTTAACACACTTTTTTCAATATATAATTTTTAAATATTTGGATGAAATTATGAATAGCGTGTAATAAATAAGGGAAACTACACTCCTTCATGTTTATTATTTAAAATTAATTGCTTGAGTGTTAATTAAGTAATTTTCATTAAAACATATTTGTTTTTTTTGAAAGAATTAAAACATATTTGTTAACTTGCATCAATTTGTTAACTTAGACCCACTTTTATTTTATTACAAATAACTTGAGGGTTACTTTAGTAATCTTCATTAAAACATTTGTTTTTTTTTTTTTGAATAAGCTAAACTAGCACACCTAAATTGACACTAAAGAGAATCGAACCTGAGACTTCAAAAAGGAGCACACTCACATATCCCAAATTAATATCACTAGGTCAACACAAGTGGGTTATTAAAACATATTTGTTAACGTTAGGGGTGTTCGTGGGTCGATTTGGGCTGGGTTTGGCCAAACCTAATACCCAAACCATACAGGGAACTCTCATTTAGGTAAGGTAAAATGTCCACCCATTATATAAATTGGTGGGTTTGGACAAACCCACTAATTTCCTGTTTGGTTTGGGTTGGGTAGCGGGTTACCCAAATATTTTTATTTTATTTTTGAACAAGCTAAAATGAAGTTTTTTTTTAATATTAAATAACTAATTGACGATTCTTCATATTTTTTTCATGAAAATTATTCAACTTTTTATTTTCTTAATTAAATTGTGTAACTTATTTTCACTATATTTCAGCGTTATAATATAATAAAATACTCTAAAAATACTTGCAAAAAACTAAAGTTGAATGACCGTAAAATTGCTTTAGCATCTAAAAAACTAAAAAGTGCAACAACATAATTTGTAGCTCTAGCATGTTTTGATTTTCAACATAAAATGTATTGTATCAATTTTATAAATTAGACTTCATTTATGATTAAAACATTTTTTTTCTTCTTCCTCCCTATGAAAATGAAAATGAAAATTAAAAATATAGACATTATTGGACAAGTGAATTTATTGGGTATGAGTTTGGTTTTACCTAAAACCCATTATTTTTTATGGGTTTTTTTATAATTTACTGGTTTTACCCAACCCAACCAATTTTTTTGGGTTTTTATGGGTGGGTTCGCCGGGTTTATTGGGTTTACCCAACCCATGTACACCTCTAGTTAATGTGCACCAATTTGTTAACTTATACCCACTTTTATTTTATTACAAATAGATATTTACTAAATCATCTCTTACTTTAAATTGGTTTACAATAATGAATATTGGTTCCAAATAAAAAGATGCACTTTTGCTAACTTGAATCTCCATGTTTTTTGCTGGTCTAAGTTAGCAAACTCATATATATATATATATATATATATATATATATATATATATATTAAGCAAGTTTTTTCTTTTGTTCCATTATGAAAACCAAATGCACACATTAAACGTGTGTTTGGTTGTGTGGAGGGTAGAATTAATTATTGTAAAATTGATTTTGTAGAATCATTTCTGGTTAAAGTTGATTATGGCTAAAAGGGATTTGTGTTTATATACATGTATGTAAAAGTGAATTGACCTATAAATTTATGTGTGAAAATCAATTATAGAATAAAAAAGTACAAATTTTAATTTCAAGTAAAATCAATTCTTGAGGTAGAATCAATTCTACTTCATAGCAACCGAACATGTCCTAATCAATTCTACACTTTCATAATCAATTTTAGATGGAACCAAACATACACTAAATAAATTTTAGTTTTATCAAATAAATTAAGAGTGAGCGGGTCTATACTTTATTGTTTTTAATTATATTTATGTCTAAACCTTTATCATTTCAAGGAATTTCTCTATGTAGCAAGATATCCTAGTAATCCAGAGTTTAGTTAAGAGGTAAGTTAAGTGTTCAAAAGTTGTTTCACTTGAAAATTTAAATTCGATGAAGATAAAATAATACATCTTTTGATATAGTTCATTAATCAAATAGGTAATTGTTCCGATAAAATATATTTTTCTAAATATCTCAATGAAGATGAGTTAGATGTATTACAAACCAAACAGGCCTCAACTTGTGTCCACTTTTTCTTCTGATAAATGGTGTGCAATCAATGAAAAGTATAAGTAGTTGTAGTTGAATAGAAAAGTAAAAAGTTGAAATGGAGTTCAAGGTAGTTTTATGGAAAAACTTGAATGAATTTGATTTTCCAGATAAAAGATTGTGCGTGAATGAAGTGATTTATGAAAGAAAATCATTTGGTTGTAATTAAATTGAAAATCGGTCTGCTAAAAAAAGAAAAATACATTTCTTGGTTACATGAAAATAGTAACTTGTCTCCTAATAGCAAATTTCTTACCACCAAATATTGTTATTCAATGCTTGTTGTCGGTGAATAAAAAGTATTGTCTTTTTCTCTAAATGTATTTCCTTTTTGTACCAAAGTAAAAATCTTTTCTTTTATGCCAAAATAATTTGGTCCTACCAAATACATAATATATACAAGGTCTGAAGTTCAAACCCCGGCCACCATAAAAAAATAAGAATTTGATTTATATAATAAAAGCCTAATTCAAATCACAAAAACTTTAATGAGTTCGTTATATCTAAGTTATCTAAATAGTTTTTTTGGACAAATAGTTATTTCCGTCTATGAACATGTAAGGAGTATCTCAAATAGTCCCTCAATATAGCGAAAAGTTTAAAATAGTTACCGACTGTACAATTATTTTGACTAATAGTTGTACAATTATTTTATCAAAATAATCACTTGGGCATATATAATCAATTTTTTATTTTTTTTATTTATTTTTTCAAAAAAAAACGAGTATTTTGACTAATTAAGTACACAATAAGAAACTATTTTATATTTTTGCTACAATAAAAGACTGTTGTGGACATTAGCTATACATTCAATGACGAAAACAACTACTTATGAGTTTTTAAGGATATTTAACAAACTAAACGAGGGACGGGAACATCTTACAATTAAAGGAATGATAACAAGTGCCGTTATGACACTTGAAAATGCCTTATGACACTTGATAAGAAGTTTACAGTAGAAATTTTATCTTGGAATTTGTGTATTCAACACATTGGAACATCAAAAACAACTTTATTTACATAAAAATTATCAATTGTTTCTATTTTTGGATGTTTAACAAGTACTCTAGGCCTTTAAAGCACTTCTTAGCAAAACCTACAATTAAATACCCAAAGTGCATACAAAAAATTACAGTTAGGATTAATCGAAATCGGAAAGAAATGAGCATCAATAAGATGAAGTAAATTAAGAACCTCTTCTAACAGAGGTTTGCGATAAGAGATGGGGTTTAACAACTGAGGAAAACGGTTGCAACAAGGTTATAGTTCATTTAAAAAATGACACAATTAAGATGAAAATGGCAAGAATACGCATATCATGGACTAAACTCTACATCTCTTTATCTTGAGAATAATTGTGGCTAATATATTGCAATAACCTTGGCGCATATCATTAAAGTACTAACTATACACCAAATCATTACGATCCTTCCACAAAGCATTCATAGATATACCAACAAACTCATGAACATCGAGTGCATTGGTTGGTAGACTAGGGTTTGGGTTTTGACTAAATCATCTGCCTTTAAAGAAAGAAGGAGGTCATTGTCCTACAGTTTTCTATGTGTCTTACAGAGTGGAAATGTAAATGAACGATCCCAAGTAAAACACCAAAACATCTTGCTAAAGAAATTGAATGCAACACATCTTTGATAATTTGATGCCATCATTTCCACAAGTCAAGATCCATTTTTATTAAAATATCCATAAAACCACCGTCATTTGTGATATTAAAAATTAAAATGCTTCTGCTGGATGATACATTTATGCCTTCTTTTTATCTTATTTATGCCTTCTTTTTATCTTACTTAGTCTATCTTTAATATAGTCTATCTTTAATATTATGGTGGGTATCTCAGAATCACAATGACTCACTATGATTTTGAAACTACAAAGTATAGTTTCTACACAATTATGGTAGTTCACCGTGATTATGATATATCCATCATGATGCCAAACACACGTAAAAAGACCAAACCAATCGGATCAACCTGAATATTCGGTCCAAACTAATTAAATTAGTATGATTTTGGCTTATGTTTAGGTCAAATCTAAACAAAGACAAACAAAAATCAATCTCTATTGTTTTAAAAATCAGTTGCAAAGACATCCAAAAACCGATCACAACACAAACCAAATTTTTACTTCACACTTTATTAGTCTAGTGTAAATTTAAATTCATTGAGAATTATGCAACATCTTAGTTACAACATCAACATTCTAAATAAAATTCCTTTGACGATGAAAGAATAAACGGAAAGAACATCTATGCTTTTAGTCGAATATATGCAAAAACTACTATTTTTCTATATGGACTGCAGTATAAGAAAAACACAAAAAAAAAACTCAAACAATATAATAATGTGTTTTGTAAAAAAATTTGGATGGCTTTTGACAAAAGAAAACAGCTTTCGATGCTTACGAAAAGAGAAACTATAAAACACTTCAAAAGAAAACAGTATATTACTACAATACACGTAATTCGGTTATTACCTTTAATCTTATTCATTTGTTAAGTTTCCTGTCATAAGAGTAGCCAATTATTTAAATTTCAAAGGATTTTGTATTGACAATATAAAACACAGTAGAGTAACTCAAAAACAAAAAACAAACACTGTAGACTATGAATCAATATTTAAATTTTCTATTTAGTTCATATGTGAATCGCTTTGGGGTTAATATACAACAGAGTTTTCTATAGTAGCGATTGATTCATGTAATCAAGACATCCACCTAAACATAGCTCAAGTGATTGAGCTGAGACAACCAAATGATTTTAAGAAAAGAGGTCCAAAATTCAAACTCTAACTACTAACATAAATACTAAGAACTAACACTTGTCTATTCAAAAAACCATTGCCGTTGCTATCAGATGGGAATACAACCTAAATCTTCTTGGGAAAGACTAAAACCTTCACTAAGAAGGGAGAAGTTATAATCGTCTAAGCAACACTACCAAATAGAGGATGAAAAACGAAACACATTCTACATCTATGGTATACCTTCAAATTTTTCCACCCAAGCGCATCAATAGTCTCAAAGGAATGATGTTACTGTGTTGTAAAAAACACAACATGGGGTGCCACATGAATTTAATGCAGCCATGCTTGTGTTATTTTGAATCTAGTTGTCTATGTTCACTGCATCTCTCCGTGTTTCTCAGACATTTCTATGTGTATAAATGCATAAGAAACACTGAGAGATAGTGAAAATAGAGACGACTAGATTCAGAATAACACAAGCATGGCTGCATTAAATTCGTGTTGTACCTTACGACAACATTTTTTGTCCATATCATGAAGATCCAACCAACAATGTTTAGTAGTTACCTAATGCCCTAATACAACAGTCCTCTTTTTAATCGGATATGCGACAAATACAGCACAAAAAACTTCTTTTAGAAAGAGATGCAATAGATGTCTACCAACAAAAAACTCAACACAAATTGCAATTACAAATATATACACAAGAGTTATTATTTAATGAAACCACACCACAGTTATTACAAGAGAACATTGTCGAATACCAGAAACATTCATATTTTCAAAAAATAGCAATTGCTAAATGAATTTAAAATACTTGCAACTAGAAATAAATGTACAAAAGTTATCTAATGTAGTCACCAACTCACCATGCCTCAGTTACATGAGAACATTGTGCTGCGATACGCATGCGCTGAAAACCATAATGGAAGTGTTGAGCTATACTTTACAGAATACATTTCTTTCCAAACTTGGCTCCTGCGCTGATACACCAAAACCTGCTTATGAGTTGCCAAGAAAACATATTCACTTGTCTGACTGATCGGGAAAATGCCTGGCACCATTCCTCTGATACACCTCAGACTCACCTTATCCACAATGCACCATTCATCTTTCCAGTAATCTTTCAGCACCCATATGATCATCCACGCTTCCGAGATCTGAATCACAGAAAGACAACCATCTAGCTCCAACAGATAAGTCCTATTTCCCGCTCCATAAATCGGGTCATACGGCAATGACATCTTCCTCCAAATATCACAACTCAAATCAAGCACGAGTATATAACTCGAGCTAACAGTCAACCAATGCAAAGCATTATTGACAAAAACAACTTGATTCTTATTCATATGAGTAAAATGCTCATCCTGAAAAGAAATCAACTTCCTCCACTTATTCAACTCCGAATCAAACACCAAACATATAAACTTCCCATCCGGCCTATGACCAAACGTCCTATGACTACCAGCCAGAACAACATTGAACTTCTGAAACGCCGAATCACAAGCCAAACCAACCAAAGTAGCTTCACCATCTGGATAAAACCGAGTCACGGGCCTCTCCCTACTCTTAGGAAGCAACCTAAACTCACGCGTAACCGGATTGCAAACATAATACACCCCCATATCCGGAATACTAGAACAACACAACAATCCATTACATGACGCACGAACCTTAACTCTATCATTCAAAAAATTCAGCGAAAATTCGAAAACACCCCTTAAATTATCAACACAAATCAAACTAGATTTAGATTCTAACAATGAATCTGAAATCTCAACAAGAATCATAGGATTCTTCCTAGAAACATCATTGTATAATTGAATAAAATACTTATCCAAAGTCAACTTATACCATAATTTGCATACAATTTTGCTTCTGAAAAGCGATTTCACAGGTAACCTTGCAAGAATCTGCATCACAACCTCATCTGGAAAAATCCCATCTCCTGATTTATCCATAACCGAAAAATCTACAACTATATATACAAAAAAAAAAAATATTAACAGATTGAAAGAATAACAACGAAAAATGAGAAAATGAAATTCTGGGTTGCAATAAAACAAGGTAAAGATTCGAAATTTGCTTACAGGAACAAAATTCGGGGAATCCGATGAAACTGTGATTGTTGGAACAAAGACAGCGATTAAGGTTTGAAAATAAAAAACAAAGGGAAAAGGGAAAGAGAGAATTTTGAGGTTATAAGAATGTGTGGGTGGATTTGGATTAAGGTAACAGTTTAAGGATTTGGATTTGGAGGAGATGAATGTGAATTTGGTCCACGGGGACAAAGAGTGCAAAAATGGAACATTATGATTTTGGTCAATAAATTGAGAAATGTGAAAATAAATGATTATAGAAATGTTAAAAAGAAAAAATGGTAAAAAATAAAGCAACGTGTTGCTCTGATCTATTTGTTTATTGGATATATTGTCAACAAACGATTAAAATTTCACAATTTTATTGATTTGTTCAGGATACCATGTATCTCTACCTTATTATTAAGAGAGGAATAAAAGAAGGCAATATTAGACTTATATATGTCTAACACCGATGTCGATCACATTTGATCTCTTACACTACTCGGATCCGGCTCATCATTTGTAGGCACATCTTTGCTACTTAACTAAATCGCTTGAGCTAACATCCATTCTTCGAGTAGATGAGTAGCACACTCCAAGATTTGAGTATTAGTCTCATCAACTTATTGCCAAAGCTTTAAGTTTCTACTTTTCCATAAACTCCACAGAATGGTTTCAAATCTTCCACTTTGAGATTCCTGAAATCGGTTAATCAACATTAAAATTGCAGCTCAGTATTATACTATTCACGAAGTGCTTTATTAATATCTTCACATAAGCTTGTTGCCTACCAAATTTGCACCGCTTGGGGTGAATGTTATCTTAATAGTTTTTATTACAAATTACACATTTTGTTGAGCATGATGCACCCGTATCACTAAGCCTAACCCTCGCGGTAAAACAACCCTGAAATATGAAGACTTTAAACGTATGAAGTAGCACCTGAAGCATATGAGAGGCTAAAGATTTGGAGTAAAATTTGAAGAAAGACCAGCCAACAAATTAACATTCTGATAAGAAGAGAAGTTCCATTATACTCTAAAGAATGGAGCCTCTAAGGTGACATCAGAAGCTGAAGACTATGAACCAGTTTTTCTTCTAGATCATTATCAGAAACAAAGAAAGGAATTAAAGGACGAAAAGAATTTAACTGATCATTCTATTAAGAGCAAAGAAATTCCGAATGACTACTCAACGAGATTAACCATTTGAGGCAACATTTCAACGTCTTTGATCAAACTTCTCAATAACTCATTTGATGCCCTGATACTCTTCAACAACGGCTCTCGAAATTTCTCCTATATAAAGGCTTGAGAAGTTGAAGAAACATAACACAACACTCTGAATTTTACAAGTGCCCATACTCTTTCAAAATCAAATAGCGCACAAAACACTTAAAATAAATTCTTACAAACTTTCATATCTTATATCAAGTGTAAAATCAATCAATCTTTTATTTGATTAAGTTAGATTGTAGAAGTCGCTTTCTTGTGTGGTTGAGTAATAAAAGTCTTTTTCTTGTGTGATTGAGCAAAAAAAGTCTCTTGCTTGTGTGCTTTGTAACCCGTGAAAATCTATTTGAAGTGTAAGGGGACTGGACTACTCTCGATTTGTAGAAGGAACCAATATTTCATTTTGTTGCATTCAACTATGTTTTAGATTCTGGACAAGACTCGGTTTTCTTCGGACTTTGAACTGTTTTTACAAACACTTAAAAAGAGTATAAAAAAAAGGCAACACAATAACCACCTTCTTGTGTTTTTTTCTATTGTATAAATGATGGTGTAGATCTAGATGATCAAGGAAAAGTCATGATACATTATGCTATTGTAGGAGTTCGGAATGAAGATTTTTTCCCTTCAACCAGACATTAAAGCATTTGATTATTTTATTTTTTTATGGAATTCAATGCCTCGTAAAATCACATGATTTGATTCCATTAATTTACATAATTTTGTTTGCCATTTAAAATATAAAATAAATATCATGCATTGAGTCTTCTAACAAAACAAAAATGAAGTTATCTCGAAATATTTGTTTTTTGACATTATAATTCATATTTGTCTTATTTAAGATGTTTTGGATTTGTCTTAGCGTATATTTTCCAAACATCAAGTTTTTTTTTAAATTTTTGCTAATACATAATTAAAAAATATTAAATGTCAAAGATATGTATTGATGACTGATGTCAATTGAATGTGAAGGCTTATGGAGTGGTATTTTGAGTTACATGTGTATGAATGGTAATTTTGAGAGAAGGTTGTCTTGAAGTAACTCCGGGGCTCTCAAGTCTCAACAAATGCTTGTTATGGTCACAATATTTTGTTGAAAGATGTCCCTTATAGATGGGTTTGGCTCCCTAGCCCAACCGGTGGTTTGAGGTTTTTTTTCCTTCTGAAAACTCGGTATTCGGCCTAAGATTTTTTTTTGAAGAGGCGTATTCGGCCTAAGATTATATGAGGATCCAATCTAATCGTCTATTTGAGAAACTCGTTCGGAGATTACCAACTCAAGAGGTAAAACAAAACTTTGTATAGAATATGTACGGTAGCATTCAAGAGGTTTTGAAAGTGTGTGGTGCCCTCAAAGACTATTATTCTTGCTTGGAGGTTGTTTCAAAATAGATTACCAACTCTTGTGGAAATGTGATGCCTTGAGAACATAATCATGCTGCATTTCTGCTTTTGAGATGATGAAAATTTCCAATACTTTTTTTTTTGGTAGATAGACGAAATGACAAAGCCATTATAAATTCACACACACAAGTGGAAGTATCGGGGTTCGAACCCCAGTCATAGCGTCCGGCCTAACAATTTTTTTTCCTTCTCTTTTAGTGATAGATTATGAGAGCCAGTTTCCTGTTGGTTGCAGGTGTGTGAAATTTGACTCAATGAGCCCGTTGATCATTTTCCGCACCTCGGTCAGTTGGTGGCTGGTGGAAGGAAAGACAAGATATGCCAAAGGTAGACTTGATGTATCCTCTTGACTGTTTTTTGTTTATTCTCTTCGCCATCGAAGGTTCAAACATTTTGCCACGAAGGAAACCCTTCAATAAATCTGTTACTTGCATCTTTGGCCAAAATCCGCATGAAATAGGCAAATTTCTAATAGTGTACTCTGCAAGTGTAATGCACTCCCTTAAAAAACAATACCACAAAATGTTAAACAAATAACAAAAATACACGTAAAAAAATAATAATAAACAATGACACCAAGTTTCATTTTATCAAAATGAAAATTGTACTAGGTGGAATAAAAAAAACATGTAACCAAACAAATAACAAAAATTTATTGTCGACAAAATACTATAAATTAAACATTTTACCGATCACAATAAGTTTTAAATAATATGGCACCAAGTTTAAAACATGAGCTTCAAAGAAACTCTATAATAACATTCTTCCAATGTCTTGTAGTTTGGAGCTATTTCATATTTTCTAACGGTCAGACCTCATTTGCATAATTCATGGGCTATATGTCATATCACAATATTCGTATAAGGTAAACCAACATTTTGATCCTTACAAATGCAATTTGTTGTCAATTCGGTATGTGACTGAAACAAAAATACAAACTAATCTCTCATTCTGCACTCCGTTAGTTATTCTTGTTCTAACGTCAAATTTGGAAGTTAACTTTTTTCAAAACTACGGAGGTGGCAAATGTTAAGGCCGACTAGGTTGCCGATGTGTCCTAAGGAACTAAAATGAAAGAACTTGAAGGATTTTTTGTTATTTTAAAACTTCCCAAAGTGGAAAAATAAATCCTAATTTCTTGCCTTCACGAGTCAAAAAAAATTCCATCCCTTCATGAGTCAAATTATGCAGCCTTTTAATTTCTTGCCTATTTGAAACAGGTTACAAACAACACCCTAGTTCTTCAAATTCAATAAAGATTTCATAACTCGTTTTAACCAACAATAAGTAACATATGATCTTCAATGAAGGGCATCAAGTTTGTGTATTAATTAGTAACATGTGGACTGTGGTACTTAATGTGCTCAAAAGGATGATCCCTTCCACAATTCCACCAGCTCTACATGAACATATTTAAATATATACTACCTCCGTCCTAAATTATAAGCAAAAATAACTCATTTTCTCTGTCCTAAATTATAAGCAAAAACGACCAACTTTTATCTTACTTAATTATGTTGTTTCAAAAAATTATCTTTTCCAAAGGAAAATTAAATGCAAAGTGCATTCAATTTGCTCTCTCTTTCATTTTCTCAATAACCAACAACCAATGAAAATTGTTTTTACAACTTCCTATAAAACTTATTTCAAAGATAACACAAAAAACTATGTTGCAAACTTATATGTTTTAGTTTTCTTAATAAGTGTGATTTTATTTTTTTGCTTATAATATGGGACGGAGGGAGTATAACAATTATAAGAGGGGGAGAAAAGGAACAAAAAAGTTGTATAAGCTTGAATTGAATAGTTAATTTTAGAGCACATTCTCATCATTGATAAGTAAGCATGAATTCTCATCTTCTATAACACCTCAGCAAAATGATGTTGTTGAAAGAAAAAACAGAACCTTACAAGAATCAACAAGGGTCATGCTTCATGCTAAACATCTTCCTTATCACTTCTGGGCTGAGGACATGAACACAACTTGTCATATACATAACATAGTTACTATGAGAACAGGCACTACCACAACCTTGTATGAGATATGGAAAGGAAGAAAACCTACTGTGAAATACTTCCATGTTTTTGGAAGCAAATGTTACATTCTGTCAGATAGAGAGCACAGAAGGAAAATGGACCCCAAGAGTGATGAAAGGATTTTTCTTGGTTACTCAACTAACAGCAGAGCATACGGGGTATTTAATTCCAGAACCAGAGTGGTAATGGAGTCAATAAATGTGGTAATAGATGATGTTTTTGAAGACAGAGCTCCAGATGTTGATCTTGATGTTGAAACATCCATACAAGAAACAATTTCTCATGTTCATGTGAATGAATCAGAACCTGAGAAAGAAGAAACTGAGGAAGTTGAGCAAGATCATTTGTCCATTAATAAAGATCCCTCCATAAGAGTTCAGAAGAATCATCCTCAAGATCTCATTATTGGAAATCTTGATCAAGGAATCACAACCAAAAGATCAGTTGGAGTAATTGCAAACTCTTGCTTTGTGTCAAAGATTGAACCAAAGAATGTTAAAGAAGCTTTGACAGATGAATTCTGGATTGAAGCAATGTAAGAAAAGTTGAACCAGTTCAAAAGAAGTGAAGTATGAGATTTGATTCCAAGACCTGAAGGTGTGAATGTAATTGGTACCAAGTGGATCTTTAAGAACAAATCTGATGAGAATGGAACTGTGACCAGAAACAAGGTAAGACTAGTGGCTCAAGGCTACACTCAAGTGGAAGGTCTAGACTTTGATGAGACTTTTTTCTCCTGTTGCCAGACTAGAATCTATAAGGCTACTTCTAGAAGTATCTTGCATTCTAAAATTCAAGCTGTTGCAGATGGATGTTAAGAGTGCCTTTCTGAATGGACACCTGAATGAAGAAGTGTATGTTGAACAACCTAAGGGATTCATTGATCCTAACTTTCCCAATCATGTCTACAGGTTGAAAAAAGCTCTCTATGGTTTAAAGTAGGCACCTAGAGCTTGGTATGAGAGACTCACACAGTTTGTTGTTAATCAAGGATACAGAAGAGGAGGAACAGAGAAAACCTTGTTTGTGAAGGAAGAAAATGAAAGACTAATGATTGCTCAAATCTATGTTGAAGACATTGTCTTTGGTGGGATGTCGAACACGATGGTTGAACATTTCATTCATCAAATGCAATCTGAGTTTGAAATGAGTCTAGTAGGAGAGCTGACCTACTTTCTTGGTCTTCAAGTCAAATAGATGGAGGACACTATATTCATCTCTCAAAGCAAATATGCCAAGAACATTGTGAAAATTTTTGGCATGGATAATGGAGGTCACAAAAGAACTCCAACTGCCACTCATTTGAAGTTGACAAAAGATGAAAATGGTGTTGCTGTAGATCAAAGCATGTACAGAAGCATGATTGGAAGTATGTTATATCTTACTGCAAGCAGACCTAATATTACTTTTGCTGTAGGTGTCTGTGGTATCAAGCTGAACCTAAAATGAGTCATCTTACTCAAGTTAAAAGGATACCGAAGTACATCAACAACATCAGTGATTATGGGATCTTGTACTCACACAGTGGGAACTCATTGCTGATTGACTATTATGACGCTGACTGGGCAGGTAGTGCAGATGACAAGAAAAGTACCTCTGGTGGATGTTTTTTCCTAGGAAACAATCTTATTTCTTGGTTCAGTAAGAAGTAGAACTGTGTATATCTATCTATTGCAGAAGCTGAGTATATAGCAGCTGGGAGTAGTTGCTCACAACTTGTTTGAATGAAGCAGGTGTTGAAGGAGTACAATGTTGAGCAAGATGTTTTAACATTGTTCTGTGACAATTTAAGTGCTATCAATATTTCAAATAATCCTATTTAACATAGCACGACGAAGCACATTGATATCCGTCACCACTTCATCAGAGATCTTGTGGAGGAGAAGATTATGACACTAGAGCCTGTTGACATTGAGGAGCAACTAGCAGATATTTTCACCAAGGCTTTGGATGCTAAGCAGTTTGAAAAGCTAAGGGGCAAGTTAGAAATTTGCCTCTATGACGAGGTGTAATGTTCCGTACATGTGAGGCATGCTCAAATTCTTATCCTCTGCACGTCTTTGATTTGTGGGGTATACTCTGTCAAGGTATACTCTTGATGTGATTTAATTGCTATTTGGCATATTTTGTGGCTAAAAAGGGGGAGAAAAAGGCAACATGTTAACTGATTCCATATAACATGATGTTTGTGTGTATGAATGATGCATTTATTTTGCATTATTCTAACATACTCAATTGTTGTTGTATTTATTCTGGTACTACTAAATATTGTAACCAATGTTGCAACATCTTTTCTTTGTTCTGAAGTATTCTCTGAATCTCAGTATTATTTTTGAGTACTTGTTTGCTGCCAATGTTCTAAGGAATATTGGAACATGTACTGTGTGACCTTTTAATAGGTCTGCTAGCCTAGGTTTGCTAGCTGGAGTATATTCCCTTGAAGGTCATTAACTGAAGAAATATTTGACCAGCCTCTGAAGGTTTCTTTATCTATGTATTAGAAATTCTTGTGTTTTCTCAATTTTTCCATATGCATGTACTCAGGGGGAGTAGTGGAATATTTCTAGTAGTCATTCATAAAGTGTTATATTGAGGGGGAGTGCTACTGTATTGAGTGCTTGAAGGTGCTCGAAAGTACTCAAGTTGTTTGACAAATGTTGAGGAGTATGTTTTAAACGTCTAACTGTCAGCTTTCAGCTTTTTATGGTTATGGGAAATTTATTTTTTCCCTTACTATTGTGTGACAGGGTTACCTGTCTAATATTGTGTAGGATGTTTGAACATCCTTGAGAATTTACTTTGCCCTAAAATGTAGCATAGAAATTTATTTTTCCTTTGCTCTGATTGAGATCATGTTATTTTCTTATCCGCTGTTGCATGTCTCTGTAATACCTTCTTATCTCTTAAACTGTACTGATTAAGAGTGTTTCTTTCTTCTTATCTAATTACTTTAAACATTGTCTAAAGAAAGTGTAATGTATTATTTTCTCTATGCACACTTCTAGTGTTCTCTAGTGATACTACATGACTGTTTCTTCTTCTTGAATATGTGTTCATGATGACTTGAGGAAGTGCATATAAGGTATCTCTTAGGACTATGTGTGTTGGCTGTTTCTTCACAGGTGTGGTACCATGCTGATTGAAGAAATGTATTATTTGTATCTCTCTGTTTTTATAAAGATTGACCTTAATTTGTTTTAGCCAAAAATTTGCCAAAGGGGGAGATTGTTGGGTATTTGTATGGGCTGCATTATTGCTAAAACAAATATCCATTTCTTGTGAAGTTGGACTCTAGGTTCCACCATGGTTTAGGCATCCATATGAGATGTTGGACAAAATGTTCCAACATCCTGGCACGGTTCAGTGTGCCTGAGTTCATGCCTATTTGTACGCGCGCCTTCTCTTTAAATGGAAACAACTTTTCCTTAACTTGATGTCCAAGCAACGTACATATACATAATCAAGTTGGTTTTATTCCCAAAGGAGCAAGAATATTTTATGGAATATTTGAAGGTGGTTGGTACGTTCCTAAATATGTTCCTACATTTTAGGACTTTCCATACTTGTCTACTTGATTCTGTTTTGTGGATCAGATCGATCTACAATTTGTTACTGTAGCCCATCAATGTTGTTAGCCCATATTGCTTCAGTATAAAAGGAATACTCCAAGACCTAATTAGGTATTCAAGTCGTCGAACTAAAAGTTTAGAACATTAGGGTTTTGAGTCTGTGCGTTCTACTCTTGTATTGTTTTGATGCAAGTTTAGTTCTGTTTATTTGTGAGCCTTTCATGTATCGTCTTAATAGTTGTTAAGGACTGTGTTTTTGAGTTGTAAACTCGCTGTCTACACCAAAGCTGTGAAGCAAGGTCGTAGCTTGTGTTTGAAGGTAACTTCACCGTTTGTTTTCTGTTTGAGGTCTGATAGCTCACAGAGGCAGTGACTGACCATAAGATAGTGAGATGAGATCTCAAATCTAGGAGTTCCTAGGTTGAAGTCTAGACGGGTAGGTCCTAGGTCATAAAGTGTAAACGAGGAGTTTGCTGAGAGTTTTTGAATAAGGACTACACTAGTGGATTTCCTTCCTGGCTTGGTAGCCCCCAGAGTATGTGTGTTTGTCGCCGAACTGGATTAACAACTTACTGTATCTTTTATTTTCTTGTCTTTTATTTTTCTTGTTTTATTTCTGTTTACGCTTGAATGTTAAAACATTGAACGGAACATCACAACAAAACATAATAGAACAAGTATGCTAGAATTTAAATTTTTTTTTGGATACGTAGACTAGTGTTTGATAAAGGTGCTTAGCAAACCAGCAAGGCACGTACTTTGCCTCTGGGCCCTGCCATATTTTTCTGTGGAATCTTGATTTGATAGATAATTTTGTAATACTGTTACTCTCTTGTTTATTTAATTTGCTTTAATCCATATGAAAATATCTGTAAACGACGCTTTCTGGAAGAAACACACTAGATATACCAAATCACATTTTCATTTTGTAAATGATCCTTTCATGAGGATACTGTTTTCTTTTTGTTCTTTTCACTTTGGTTGATTGAATAAGGTGCACTTCATCAAATTAACAATCCCTACAAATGAATTGCATATCCACAAAAATTCCTTCTCCCAAGTTTGAGGAGAGTGATTCATATACTTACTATAATGTGTACAAGGTTATCAGTTATCACACAAAAACACTACTTCTATGCGAGGATACTTTTTTTTTTCTTTTTCTCTTTCACTTCGGTTGGTTGAATAAGGTGCACTTCATTGTCAGCTTCATAATCACTACCTGAAGAACTCCCAGAATCCGAATCACTTGATGATGAGGAATCGCTACCAGAACTGCTGGAGCCACTGGAACTACTATATTGGCATGACCACCAGTAGCACCCGTATCTTTATCTTTCTCAATCTCCACAGGGGGAAATTGTTCACCGGCATATCATTGCCATTTGCAAATGTCAACATCCTTAACAACAGTTTCTATCTTCTACTTCTTCCCCTCAGATGGATGGGTTGCATCAACCGTCTCCCTATCGGGCAAGTCATCATCATCTTTAGCCATGTAATCAAACTAAAAAGTAAAGCCTAACAGGGAATATTGGCAACACAATCACATACATGACATCGGGACCGTATTGCATTGGTTGTAGTGTTCACACATAAGATCAACATCTGAGTACAAATTCCACTATTTTGTCACATAGTTTCCCTATTCTAGCAACAACAGAGTTCCTCTGCACTATTGCCACAACTCACCCCCAATCCCAAATCCTCCTTGACCGCCACCTCCCTATGGTCAACCTCCTCCACCTCCACTGATTTCATACATTGGACAAGACCAGATTAACATCAGGGTTTTATCGATATACACTTGACACTTCCAATTAATAGAATTCCCAACATTGTTAGGTGTGTTGCACAAACTCAGATTAACAACAGATTTATCTCCATTTCAAATCTATTTTTAATTTTATCCCTTCCTTTTTCAGTCTATCTTTAGTATTGCAGTCACTACAGGGCCATATACTCAAATCATTTGGACCATTTTCTATTCAATCACATTCTCATAAAATCTCCCAGACATATGTTAACAAAATCTAATACCAAAAATATACTAAGAGCTACACCATATATTGTGAACAAAATACAAAATGATCTCTGTACATTTGGCATGAGTTACCAAGTTAAACCAGACAGTAACAATTCACTTTAACCAAAAAATAAATACAAAAGATGACTTTAATTCTGAAAGTAAATGCACTATACATCAAAGGTGATGTACTATGAAGTAAATGGAAGACGATAACTAGTAAAGCTAGATCTTTTTACAATGAATTTTCATAGAATGAAAACTCATTCAGGGAAACTACCTAAATCCTGAAATATATACTTAATAGAAATAGGAAGCTTGAGTAGTGAAAAACAATTTCAGTGAAGATAACAAGGTGGCAGGATCATGAACCTCTTAAGTAATAATCCACCATTGATCAAGTCTTCAACCCTGAAAGAAACCATAATGAGATCAATAAGAGCCAAACATTCACATTTAACATTTGGCAAATCAATTAACAAATCAAAGGATGTATTGTTATAAAGTCATACCAAAAGAAGCAAGTATCCATCTTCCATCAATCCAATATTGATGAGGCCTCAGATGATTATGTTCAAATTCAAGCACCTCATTTGAAGTCCAAAAGTAAACCTCATACTTGAAACCATTTAAACCATGACCAACACTAGATACTACACCTTCCCACCATCCATCATTATACCAAGCATCAACCCGTTCGTGCCTCACAAATCTACAAAAATGATTGATATCTGGTGGACGAGGTCTGACATCCGAAACATCTACCACTTCTTTCAGCTGTTGAGTCAAGTCATCTGTTTTCAAAGTTGAATACTCCACCAAGCACTTTCCATTTTGATATAAATCAACAATAATTGCAGGATACCATGAACCTTCATAGCCTTGTTCATCACTTCTAACTTCTACATTTGCCCCTTTATAGAAATGTAAATCAAATTTGCTTCCGGTATATATAGTACTTATCATATATCTATTATGCTTTGCTCTCTCACTAGGAATTGGACCTTTCAAAATTAATTTTGTTCCACCTTGATTTTTGGTTTCATGGATCACATCTCCAAATTTCTTCACTCGCTCACTTGACTCCTGGTAGGTGCATTTCAAAATTAAACCAATTAACAAAATAAAATAAAAAAAATATAAGCGAAATTAGGAAGGCTAATGAAGCTTTTGAACATGATATTATACTATCTTATATCTAACTGTTACTATAATCTAGAAGCGTTAACATTAGAATTTAACTTCGATCCAACTTCAATGAAACCAATTAGACAAGTTCAGATTAAATGGTATCGATAAATAGTGTCAAGATACTTGATAGTCTAATCAAATCAAAGAGTAAGAAAAAAGAAGCTACATATTTTACCTTGGAAGACATAATCCATTTTCCATCAATCCAATCCTGATGTGGCCTTAACTTCGAAGATTCAAATTTTAATACTTCATTGTTCCTAAAACGAACGTAACACTCTTCACAATTCACCAATTCAACAACCACGCATTCCCACCATCCATCATTAGACCATGCATCAACTTCTTGTAACCTCTTTAAAGAACCAGACATTGGAACATGAGGAGGACAAGGCCTAATAAACTTAGCTTCAATTTCTTCTTTCAGAACATCAATGCCACCATCACTCATCAACAAGTCTCTATGTTCAACTAAAAACTTTTCATTTTCTAATTTGTCAATAATAGTAGCAACAAACCAAGCACCTTTGTAACCTTCTTCGTCGCTGCTAACTTCAACTATTTCCCCCTTTTTAAACTTTGGCTCATTTTTTGGCTTCCCTGTAAATTTGATTTTAACTTTAAGCTTTTTCTTTATCTCTTGTGGTGTTTTCTCCTGCAACATTTTTTTTGTTTTGTAATTTAGCAAATAACCAAAACAAAAATGTATATTCTTAGCAGCTGCCAATTATCTATCTTTGTGACAAAGTATTGGCTTAATCAATTTAATGATGATAAGGGTCCGTTTGGACTTGCTTTTTTTTGAGTTTATGTAAAATAACTTATGCAAATAAATAAGTTTTTATGTATTATTCATAAGTTTGTCAAGGAAGTTTATGATTTTCGTTAGTGAGAACTTATGCATAAGCTATTTTTCTTAAGCTCAGATATAAGTCAATCCAAACAAGCCCTAATGAGGAATCAAGCATGATTGTTACACTATGATAGTACATTTTACAATAGTAAAAATACATAAACAAAAATTAATGAAATATCTATTATAATAACATGAAATGAACCAACCCTTAAACTAATCAAACATAAACAACATTAACAAATCAGAAAAATGATTATGGGTACGATGAAATAGAAACAAAAAGGTAGTGTTTTTTGTTTGTTTGTTTGTTACCTGTGGATGATGTTGTTGTGATTGAAGAAGAGGTGGGACCCAACAAGCATCAACAGCAGCGTCACCAACAACATCAATGTAGTCCTCCTTTTCCTTAAACTGTTTATTGGGTCTTTGTGTTGTTGAATGCATTGAACAAGGTTCAAAGTTCAAACAATGTGTGGTTGTAATTGTAATTGTAATTGTAATTGTAATTGTTGTTGTTGTTTCAAAAAATCACCATTCATGAGATTTTACATTGATTAAGGGTTTGTGGTTTCACTACTTAGTTTCAATTGGAATAAATGCAGAGGTTTTGCTTTGAGGTAGTACGTTTGTACTACTTTTGGGGATATTTATATACAGCTAGCTTATAATTAATGTTTATTTTGAGTTTATTGTTATGTTATGTTATGTTAATGCATGCGTTATTTTAAATTTGATTTTTTTTGGTAAGAGGTGGCTTTGCATATAACCACTAATCTTAAGAATGAGACATGCAATCATCGTAAAAATGCGTAATTTGGATGATTTTGAGTTTTTGTGACTTTTATATTTTAATTGGATAGATAGGGACAAATAAATTTTATGGTGGGTTGTAGTTTATTTGGGACCACTGAACTTACTTCATGGTAAAGAAAGGAAATATCGTTTAACACCCAAATAAGGGGCTAAGCGGTTTGATACAAACTCAATCTTATAAATAGAAATTTATTTCAATTCTTTGGGATCTTTTTGGAAATTTTAAGAGAGACATCAAAGAGAATTGTGAGACGTTCAAATCTCATAAGGTGGAATGCATTCATGCTTAGGTCTTTCTTAGAAATCGTGGTTGGATCTTACACAATCACACAAAATCGACTTGTAAGGTGAGGATTGTCCCCACTTATAAACATATTGTTACGCCGTCTCTTATCTGATGTGTGATTCTTTACGCACACCCTCACGCCTAGAACCAGACATATAGAGCGTGGAAATAAATTGGGAGTGTGTTGTTAATAGAAACATGATAACATGTGGCCTAATGGATCTTGGAGGAGGTTCTGATCCATTAGGTCATCTATAATTTTGTTAGCGATCTCATTCAGATAAGAGATGATATGATAATATGTTTATAAGCGGAGAAATTATCACCTCATAAGTCGGTTTATACTTTACGGTAGAGACAATGCATAATATATGTCAGGTCTGACGTTCAAACATCGGCCACCACAAAAAAAAACCCGGTAATATGATTGGAGTGAAGATTAGGAGTGTGACTTTGTGAGTATTTGTCTGAGTACGAAGGAAAGTAAGAAAATGAGACTCTTAACTTTTTTTTAAGGAAAGTATGAACTATGAAGATTCATGATCATGAAACACAATGTGAAATACATTTAAGATCATACAGCCTCTTCAATTTTTTTTTTCGTTTTGGTATTTTTTTATTAATAATATATTGAATGAACTACATTTGACACATGTTGTTTATGGGTATCAACATAGTTTAGATGTCAGTGACATGTTTAATGTTTGTCTCATTCATGATTTTTTTATAAAATATATTGTATATTATGTAAGGGATAATTTTCTCACGCTTTGCTTATAACCGATCAAATGTTGTGAACAAACTTGAATGAGGATTGACGAAGAAGTAAAAAATATGAGAGTCTTGAAGATGAAGTTGAAAATGATAGAGTTTAGGAAGAATGCAAGCATATATGGCGTATTGGGGGCCGAACAATAGTCAACTTTCTGTTGGAAGTATAATGGTCATTAAGGGGTTCCTGGAGCAATTTTCATATACTATAGCTTCTTTGGGTCAATTGTCAAAATAACTAAAGATTATTACTTTTCTCACCCTATTACCTTCTCACGCACCTTAATTTTTTTACAAAAATATCTATGGAATTTTGGATTATATAATCCGAACACATTCAAAAATATGTTCGAATTATATAATCCGAAATGTACTTATACATAAGCAGCAATTAGGATCTCTCCCATTTCAGCAATTTTGAATTCCGCTTTTAAAAACAACAAAAAACAAAGTAAAAAAATATTAAATAAAATAAAAAATATATCAAAATACCACAAAAAATTCTAAAAATCAAATAAAACTAATGTAATTTTTTTCGTATTTTTCAGAGAATATGAAAAAATAAAAAAAAATTGAAAAATGGGTATAAACAATGAAATTTTGGATTTTGAGGGGGCGGAGTCTCATAAGAAGTTCCTGATATGGAAGTCTTGGTCCTTGATTTTTTTATGATTTCCTGGGAAATTTTTGGAGCAGTCTGATCGAGTAGCCTAAAAATCAAATTTTTGACTAAGAATAACCAACAATGACCTAAAACAGAAGGATGGGAGTTAGAAAGATCAATATAGTCATAAAACCGGCTATCCTGTTACAAACATGCTTAGAATTAGTGCTGTTACAGTTCGAATTATATAATCCGCACTATTTTGCCCTTAAATAAGTGTGTTTAGGGGTGTTCAAATTTTATAATCCGAAAAAAACAAGGAACACGACCTAATTTTTGGGGTGTTCAAATTATAGAATCTGAATTGGTGAAAAACTCATTTTACACCCCAAAACAGGGAGAAAACTCAATTCAAATTATAAAATCCAGAAATTGCATGACCATTTTTTATAAAAAATAGAACGCACGAGAAATAAGTACGGTGAAAAAAGTAATAGTCTTGAAAACCTTTCTTGAACCAAAATTGGGCTTTTGTTTTATTTACTAGTCTTAATGAAATAAGTTCATCAAATTCAAACACAAACATCAGAAGTACATCATGGCACATTGTGCATTATAATTGCACATGGATATCACAAAGAGGAATAATATAGCTGTTTCTGAATCCTGCAAAGAATATATTTGTGATATTCATTGCACGAAATTGTTCTGTAAGTGGGTGTCACTCTTTTACCCGGAAATTGATGGTGACTATGTGGACCACAATTAATGGGACCTAACGATTTAAAAAAATAACCAACATAAATCGATCTAGTTGGTAAATAGTTGACTCATTTTCCGCAACACAGTATGTTTAACTCTCACTCCCCGTTAAGAATCTCGTTGTTGGATGTACCATCTGAGTCTTGAGACCTATTCCAATTTCGATGAGCATCTATAGTCCAACTAACCTATATTTTTATATTGTCAAAATTCAAAAGTCATACTTTGCACGGCTTTAAAGCACATGTTCAACTTCCATTGCCAACCTAATGACCTCTTTGATGGATACTCTCAAAGTTTTGAGGTCTGCTTTGATACTAGAACTCAACTCACATACATTTTTACATAGTCCAATAAAACTCAAAAAATAAAATAAAGTAACTTTTTTCTTTTCTTTCCCATTGAGAATCTTTGCAGGGTTTAATTTGTTCCTTTCTCACCCTAAATGGGTCTCTAGTAGTACAGAATTAATGCCGGAACAGCTCAAGTTTGGCCACATGCAAAATTGCTTGGGAACATGTACGGTTTGGTATACACCTTTCATGTTACCCTTTATCCTTATGTGTTGAATTATTGATTACCTGATTTGGTTGTGCACAGTTAATCATCTAGAGTCACTTCTTGGAATAATTCAAAAGGGTACCCTGCCTCTTAAACCTTTTCTTTTCACTTAGCTACGTAACATGTTTATAGTGTATATTTGTCCACCCTTATATTTCATTATTTCCTACTATTGCGTGTGTCTCATAGTTTTCAAGCGATTCCTTGTCCAAATACGTGCCTTCATCATTTCTGCATGTTACTCATTTGTCACATCAAGTAACATGTGTGTGTATGTGTAGTGTAGTGTGTACCCTAACAAAAATTAAATCATAGCTATTTGCTACTACTAGTGGCGTTTATTCAAAGTCTTTACGGGAAAGTTCATGGGCTCCACGTATTCATTTTGAATTGGCTTATTTTTAAGCTTATGAAAGTTAATTCATACAAATAAATAAGTTATATGTTAACTCATTTATGAATAAAATAATTAATACATAAAACGTACAAAGGATACTCCAATATACTATAGTACATGAGGCCAATTTAGTCTATAGACAACCCAGCAAGTCACTATACTATTACAAAAGAAATGATTGCACAAATAATTTTGTTTTTTGCTTAGATGCTTGTGAATCAATTTTTAAAGTTATTTATGGCCACCTTATGAACCTGAAGATGGAAACCAATATTGTTCTGGTGCTACCACTCAACCAAAGCAGAAAATCAACATCTTTAATTACTAACCAACTAGAAAAATATCACTGCCGGATTTGAGACTCTCATTAGTTACAAGCATGTGTAACTGAATAATTTTTGGATGTAACTAGAAAAATAATTTTTATTTATCTAATTAAACATTTACATTGTCCACGAGGTTAAACATTTAAACATTTATGAGTTAGACTTGTAATAATTTAGGAGTTTGGAGGAGATGGAATGAGAGAGTTTTGGGGAGAGTAAAGATATGGAAAAAAAAATATGTTTTACCTTATTGATAGAATGGTTTAATAAAGAATGATGACAAGAGAATGCTTATAATTAATATATTTTAATTTTGAAGATATATTATAATATGTAAAATAAAGAATTTATCTAAATCGTTTGAAATCCCCTTCCAATACATTTTTGTAGCTCTCCTAATTAAGGCGATTTTATATTTTAAAGAAAAATAAACCCACTAAAGTCTTTCTTCTAAAAGCTCTATATCTTTTTCCATTTTCTTCTTCCTTCTTTTGAAGCTTTCTCTTCCACTCATCTCCTAGACTCCAAAATAGACCGTTAAGAGACACAGTTCAAGTCTTTTAAGAGACGGATGTAAAATGATTATCATGGTATGTTTAGATGAAGAGTTTGTAGTAAGACACTCAATTCAAATAAACTAATGATTTTGATATAAATTAAGCACTATCAGGGTATGTTTTAATATACATATTAGAATATCAAATATATATCAAAATATAGAATTATGTTCAACAATGGGTGAATTGGGCTTTTTCGTAAGACATATGATCACATTGATTGAGTGTAATTAAAAGAAATTACAATTAAAATGGATTTTTGCCAACCATGGATGAGTAGGATCATGTTTTGTGTAGAAACAATTGGCTTTTCTGACATTGTTAATAGTTATAAGGTTGACCTGATCATTCTTGGGAAAGACTTGCGGCAAGGAGATCCTTTATCGCCTCATTTGTTTATATTGTCTCTAGAGGGATTTTTCATCCTCATAGGATATACGGAGGGGCGTGGAGACTCGCATGGTGCCAAAAATTTGCCATAATGCCCCTATTCTTACTCACATGTTTTTTTTTTGCAGACGACTGTTTTTTGTTTTTCAAGGCTGAAGAGAATGAAGCGCAAGTAATTAAGAATTTATTGACAACTTATGAAGTAGCGTCAAGGAAAGCAATCAACCTTCCCAAATCAGAAATATTGGTATCACAAACCATCTCGAATTCTATCACTCATATATTGGGAGCTCATGCATTGCTTTGTATATGTAAATATCTTGGTGTACCGTCCATGGTGGGAAGGAGCAAAAAGACAACATTTAACTTTATTAAAGATTGAGTTTGGCAGAAAATAAACTCTTAGAGAAGCAAACGTCTTTCCAAAGAAGGAAGAGAAGTGATGATCAAATTTGTGCTTCAGGCAATCCCTTGACATGTTATGAGTATTTTAGTTCTCTCGACAACTCTTATTAACACAATTGAAAAAAATGATAAATGCTTTCTACTGGGAAATGGAGGAGCGGGGAATAAAGGAATGCAGTGGTTATATTGGGACACGCTTATTGTTCGCAAAAATTATGCTGTTATGGGTTTTAAAGACCTTACAACTTTTAATTTGGCCTTGCTTTGCGAGAAAGGGTGGAAATTCCAAACACAGTCATATTATTTGGTTTAACAACTAAATCACGCTGCTTTCCTTGATGCACATTCCTTGATTCAAAACATGGACACAAGTCAAGTTTTATGCGACAGGATATTTTTAGTTCGAAATTGATGGTGCGAGCATGTTCTCGACATATAATTGGTTCGGGTGCTAACATTCCAATTTTTTATGCACCTTGGTTACATGATATGGATGTAATCTTGGGAACAATCTTGTGAACCATGTCCCTCGTGAATGTGATTCAAACCTTATTTCAATCATTTGAACTAGCAGTTGCACACTAATTCTCAATATCCCTTTGATTCAAGTCATCAAAGAAGATAATCTTATTTCGAAGGCAGAGAAAATGGGAAATATTCAATGCAAAACGCCTATATACTTTGTATGGAAACTATTGCAGATAATTCCCACCTCCATATACCTGGTTTATGGTCCGGTATTTGGAAGTTCAAAGTTCCTCCCAAAGTGAAGAGTTTTTTTTAGAGAGTATGTCATGAATGTTTACCAACATGGGAGGGGCTTAATAATTGAGGCATTCATTGTCCGAAAAATTGTGTTGTACGTAATCATGATTAATGGAATGTTGTTTATATTTTATTTGAATGTCCCACTTCTGTTCATGTGTAGAGCAATGGTGGATTCTTGCAAGATCTTGAGGCGGTACTACAACAATAATAACGGAGGTTCAAATTTTTTTCTTCTACTGCAACATTTTTCTCAACCAAAGGCAACACAACCCACAACAATTCTTTGGAGTATTTAGAAACATAGAAACATGAAGGTTTGGTGGAAGCATGTAACAAAGACTAGCTCTCAAATTATAGAGCAAGACCGACAAATGTTGGATGGCTGGACCTTGTCGGATGATATGGAGAATTTTTGAGTGCCCAATACGCGCGGTTGTGCTACGCATGCACCAGCCCGTACTATGTCTAGCAGCACGTATCAAACGCACCAACTTGTGATTTTTTTGCAGCGTTCACTGAAATGAAGGCTAAAGGTTGATATTGGGATTTGTCTCCTCGTCGATGAAGGAAGGTTCTTGCTAGCAAAAACATTATGATTTACTCGGTTATGCTCCACAAAAGTTGGAGTGATCATCAGCTTTGTTACATGCTTTTCATTGGATCCATGACTTACAAATGGAGAAGGTAGATTTTGAGCTAGATGCTAAGAAAGTAGTGGCTTGGTTCAACAGAATCAATGACGTTAAATAATTTGGAGTGGTGATCATAGATGATTGTAAGCGTTGTTGTAACTTGTTTTTTTTTTTTTTTTAAACTTTCACATCGAGTTTAGTCGGAGGTAATCAAACGAGGTTGTTAATACTTTAATGAGCACGACCAGATTCTTAGCTAGTCCCCATACGTTTATGATGTACCTCCACATACTATTGATTCGATATCTAATAAAATGCTATAAGCTTGTTCCCATGAACAACAAAAATCAAAATATAGACTTGAATTAATTTAACTCTAAAACATACCCTTATTCTTAATATCACTTTAATTAATATAATATTCCCATTCTCCATTTATTTTAAATAAAAAAATTGGGGTCTCTTATGGAAGTTTGCATGATATGATGCATAAGTGAAACTACCTAGCTATTTTAGATATAGTTTACATATTAATATCATGGACTTCCAAGGAAAGACAGTGAGGAAGATTACATCGATCAATATTGAAGAAACTTAATACACATGATGGGTAGGGCTCTGAAATTTGGTCATAATATAAAAAGGACAAGTAGTGGTCCTAAGATAATAAATATTGTCAAACCTTATTATCAATGTGTTGGCATTATATATATGTACAGTGCTACTGCATATCATTGGTTTGTTTAGTTGGCTTATATATATTTGAACAATCTTCTGAATAAGTCATGCATGTTATTATGAAAGGCAGAGGTCCATAAATTGTGACTTGTGAGGGGTCAGAAACACAGAAATAAACCCGTTCAAAATATGGTCCATCTTGCGCACGCCGATTCAAGGGCTTACACACATATTTTTTTTATTTTTTTTTGTAAATTACCATTCATATGCAAATAGATTTTTTTTAAACAACAAAAGATGAATAATATAACAAAATCGAAGCACAAGACGTGTTTAAAAAAAAGATTACAAACATGTTACTTCTGTTAAATTGCTATTCTCTCTCATTCATGGAAGATGACCAAGTATGTCAATTATTATTTTAGGATGAAGTGAGTAAAATATGTATTGTAGATATAACACCTCATTCTCTTTAAAGTCAAATAAGTGAATAAATCAATATTTACTTCTTCTAAATCACTTGCATACAATACATTCCAAGTCTAAACCCCTTGCCTCCAGCTGTTGACTAGTAGACTAGGCTCTTGGGGGAACAAATATGTTAGACTTGGAAGTAGGGTTGTTCTCCTTAATTTTGTCCTTAATGCGATCCCCATCTTTTATATGCCAGTCATGAAGATGCCTGTTAAGGTGTGGAAGAAGATTGTTCGTCTTCAGCGAGAGTTCCTTTGGACTGGGGTTAAGCAGAGTAGGAGTATCCCTTGGGTGTCCTGGGCGGTTGTTTGCAAGCCTAAGCGTGAGCGGGGTTTGGGCATAAGGGACCTCCTTCAGGTTAATCTTGCCATCTTGGCGAAATGGCGGTGGCGCTATCTCTTAGGGGATGGTGGTTTGTGGTGTGATATCATCATCGCTCACAGTGATCCTTCTCCCCATCTTGGCGGGAGGCCCTCCGGCCTCCGTGGTGTGTCCTCTTAGTGGTCCAATATTCCCCTCTTGGGTGGAGATAAGGAGGCGAGTAGGGATTGGTTTTCAGATGGGGTGTCGAGGGTGGTTGGGGATGGCCTTTCGACCCATTTTGGCACGATCCGTGGTGTGGGCCGACTATTCTGAGAGTTAGGTTTAGACGGTTGTTTCATCTTTCTCTCCAGGTGGATGAGAAGTGGGGGATTTAGGTCACTAGGAGGGGGAGGTCTGGGTTTGGGATCTTACCTGGTGGAGACCCTTTTTCGTCTGGGAGACGGATCTTCTCGCAGATCTTCTTGCGGTTGCGGCTATGCTTTTGAGGGTTGTGAGGGAGGATGTGTGGTTTTGGACTCTCAGTCCCGATGGTCAATATTTTGTAAAGTCGGCGTACTCTTATCTCATCAAGGGTTTACCGTCGGCGGGTTCTCCTGAGGGGGTGGTCTTGCAGACGGTCTCTTTGGTTTGGAAGTCTTGGGCCCCGTCTAAAGTGATTGTTTTTTCTTGGCAGCTCCTCCTTGATAGGATTCCTTCGCGTATCAATCTCATTAGGCGTGGTGTGCCGCTTCCCGCTGATGCGGGGTGTGCCTTCTGTGACGCGCCGTCTGAGTCTGCAGTGCATTTGTTCCTTTCCTGTCCTTCCTTCTTCCCGGGTTGGTATTAAGTTTCTAAGTGGTTGGGTTGGGCTTTTGTGATGCCTTTGGGGCTAACCCAGCAGTTTCAGGCGTTTACGGGTTTAGGAGGGGGGAGAAAAGTTAGGTTAGGTTTGCTTCTTGTTTGGCATGTTGTTATTTGGACCATTTGAGCGTCTCGGAATGACCTTATTTTTGCTGGTGGATTACTTAGAGAGGAACCCGTGGTGACAGAGTTAAACTCTTAGCTTGGAAGTGGTTTCATGCTAAGTGTCCTGCTAGTCTCTGCTCTCTCTATGAGTGGACGGTGTTGCCCGCCTGTGTTTGAGTCGGTAGGGGTTTGGTGGTTGGTTTTCCTGGGGCCGCTTGGAGGGTTGGGTGGGGTGTATCTCCCCTTCTTTCCTACCGTGGCTTTTGAGTTTTTCTTGTTGTTCTTTGTGTTTGCAGGTGTTTGCTTGGTTTATTGCCGTGTTTGGCCACCAGCTTTTTGGTGTTTTCTTTTGTATATTTTGATGTTTTTGCTCTTTTAGGGGTTTTTGGGGTTGCACATCCAGCCTCACATGTGGTGTTCCTCTTGTGGTGTTTTGTTGGAGCAGCGCTTGTTGGCTCCTCTGTGTATATTGTTCTAAACCTCTTATTTTTTGCTATCTTTATATATATATATATATATATATATATATATATATATTGCAATTAAAAAAAAACTTTCATTAGGAAAATAATCATAAAATTTTATGCCATGGCTGTTTGTTTCTAATGCAAGAAATGTCCAAATATGTTTTTTTTTTATTGTGAAGAAAAACAACACCGGACAAAAGAATGCATCACAATAATCATAGTAAATTGATTACAAATATATAGACGTGCATTTGCAAGAAAAGGTTTTTAAAATCCAAAATTGGAAACAATAAAAAATGAAAAATGGATTGAAAAATAGATCAAATAGTTTGGTAGATCAATCAAAATTAACCAAGTGTTAATTTAGTATAAAACAACTCCTTCCTTTATTTTCTTGGTAGATGTACATAAAATATCTAATTTGTGATCTTAAAACACAAACATCCCTTATATGTAGGGTAGGAATAGGTTAGATCAAGTTAGGTTTTGCAAGACCTAATTCTGGTCTGTACAATTTTTTAAGTTCTAAGCCTGGTCGACGGCCTATCATATGCTTGCTTTTTAGGCCAAAGTCTGACCTTCAGAAAATCTTATGTGGCCTACTAGTATATTTAAAAACTAATTTCATGTGAACATCTTTAAATAAGCAATGCGATCTAAGTTTAAATAAACTAGCGGACTAATAAATCAACAAGATTAAACCCTCGTTTGATATTTAACATGAATTTTTAAAAAATTTGAGTATATATTATATCATATTTCAGTTTTAGTATACAGTAATACATTTAAATATGAGAAAAATAATGAATACTAATAATCTTAAATTATTGAAAAGGGTAAAAAATTATAATTTAATTCAAAGTACAAAATATAATATAACAATAAATAATACTATCCATATTTACTTAAGTAAGCCGACCTAATAGGCCTAAGAGACTTCTCTAATGGTCTCTGATCTCACCTTTTAAGCTAAATAAGTTATAAAAAAGCTTAGGCATTTTCTATTTAAAACAGGGTTAATTAAGCTTTTGGTCCCTATAAATATCTGCTTAGTCCCTACAAAAATAAATCACGTTTTTTAGTCCCTACAAAATTTTCTGTTTGTGTTTTTAGTCCCTGTTAATTTAAAATTTGTTTAATTATGGTTAAAATTTTAAATTTTTGAATGATTTTTTACATACTTGTTTAAAACATTTTAAAACGTTCCGCCGCAATAAGTTAACTCAAAATTTTATTTTTAGGTCCAAATTTTCGTTAGTTTTATCTTGAATTTTTTGTGTTTAAAAATAATTATATTTAATTCATTACATGTTAAAAAATTCTAATTTTTTATAAAAGAGTTTATTATAATGTTCTTAATATGTCTGTTAAAAATCATTTAAAAATATAAAAGTTTAAGTATGATTAAACAAATTTTAATTTAACAGGGACCAATACATACTTTTAGTCCTTGTAAAATTAAAATTTGCTTAATATTGTGCTTAAACTTTTAAATTTTTAACATATTTTTTACATACTTATTTAGAACATTATACAAAGTTCATCCGCTAAAATGTAACTCAAAATTTTATTATTAGGTCCCAATTTTCATTGATATAATCTTGAAAATTTGGTTTTTAGAAAAATTCATATTTAATTCATTATATGTTAAAAAACTAAAAGATTTTCTAAAAGAGTGTCTTACAAGGTTATGAACATGTCTGTTAAAAATCTTTCAAAAATTTAGAAGTTTAAGCCTAATTAAACAAATTTTAATTTAACAGGGACTAAAAATACTAACGGAAAATTGTGTAGGGACTAAAAAGTGTGATTTATTTTTATAGGACAAAAAAAACTACAAATATTTATAGAAACCAAAAACTTAATTAACCCTTTTAAAAAAAGTCTAACCTAACCTATCATAAACTAAACTGTAGGTCATTATAAACCAACCTAACCTATTCCCACCCCTAATTATCAACTAGCTCTTGCCTTTACTTTTGAGAACCTCCTACCACCAAGATGATGAGCGTGTGATTTGTTTTTCAGTAAACAAACTTTTTTTTTTTGGTTAACCTTTTAAGCCCAGCCTTGGTTTTATTCTTGCAGCATATCATCCATCTATTATGTGACGGGTAAATGGAGGCTTCTTAAATGGAGGTATATATTAGGCACCATGTTATTTTGGGTTAGCCTATATATTCCTTCCTTTGTGCTGAATGTCTTTATATGGTCATAATATTTAGACACACATATAAAAGAGAAAAAGTAGAAAGAGAAAAAAAAAATCAAACAACATATTTTTTTTAAAAATCAAATATCCAGTGCCCCACTGGTTAACATTTCCCTTTTGAAATAGGGTAATGTATAACAAATAGTCATTAATAATAATCACTAATTATATTAAAATTCAAAAATAGTCATTGATTGTGGATTCTTGAGTCAAAATAGTTTTTGACGCTAATAATCCGTTGATGCTCACATAACTCTTTTCGTATAGGGATTGATATGATAGTAAGTAAGTACTATAAAGACTGATATGATAATAAGTAAATATATTGAGGGACTAATATGATAATATTAACAAAACATTTTAACGTCGGAGATTATTTTGATTAACAAAGTGCACAATCATGAACTATTTTAAAATTTCGATACATTAAAATATTATTGTGGCTACTCATTACATATTCAGGAATTAAAATGAATATTACGCTTATAAAATTATTAAATGATGTATAATTTTATGTGTATGTCCAAATAAATTTTTCTTGGCTTGTAACCAACCAATAATTGTTCTTTTCTCTACAAGACGTTTCCTAACTTTGGAAGAAAGAACACATTGTATGAGATTAGAGAAACACTCTCTAGCGTACTTCTTTGAACCAAACTTAAAAACTTACCAATAATATCTTACTCTTTTGGTGCACCTTGATCTTATCATATTTTCTTATACTCTACCTTTTTTTGTTTGTCTTTCTCCCTTTTTTGCTACTTTGTTGAAAATATATCACCAAGTTAGATCCTTCAACTCATATGGAAGCACTTAATTTCATTTTCATATCAGTTAGAGTTTCTAATTCAGCCAACTAAGTTTGGTACTCATCCACCAAATTTCTTATGTACCTAAGTGTTCACCTAAAATAATAAACCTTAAATAATCAAAACTATTTGACATCTCAATCAACCATGAAATACAATAAAGTATTACCGCAGACATGATTGCTCTACACACATAGGCTATAGCACTAAACTATTTTTTATTGGACAAAAATTATAAATTCATTCCTAAACAATATTATAATGTTAATAAATAATGAAAATAGTTGCTTCAATAGCACCAGGTGACACGTAGTACAAACAAGTTCCTGAATTATTATACTCCTTCCTTCTGCTCATGTTCATAAGCAAAAAATTATTATGATCGGAAGTCGAAGTAATGATCATTACTTACTGTTAATCCTTTTAATTGCTGCAATTTGATTTTAAAGGAAAGTAAACTCCAGATAGATACTGAAAACCAAAAAGTCTCAAAGGCTGTAATGTTTTCAGCCTTCTGCTTAATTAGTACCAACACTTTGTCCTGAAACTTTCTTTGTTACCTATTCTCATTTTTACTTACCTATTTGTCCCACAACTTACATTCATGTGTCATGTGTGTGCGTGACTGACATTTCCAATGCTGTCTTGTAGTTGCAGAATTATTATCATCCTCACTTTGACCTTTAATCCCAACCTTACAGGATACATTCACTGACAAAAAAGTTTGGTGCATGTTTATATAAGAATTCAATTTCTATGCATCAAGATCATTGCTATTTTAACAAATACGTTTGATCGGTATAATGATTTTTGATTAGAAACATATTTAAAATAGTTTTACACTAATCATCATATGTACAAATTGAATCTTATATATAAATATGTATAAGGAGGAATGAAGTTACTCTAAGATTAACCCTAAGCTGAGTTACTATGTTTAATAACTTATTATATAAAAATTAATCTCATTAGTCCGAGTCTATAGTCTTGGGAAGCTACGAAGATCGACCGTGTCTATAGTCTTTTACGTAGTTCAATCTTTCACGTAGTTTAATCTTTGTTGACTACTACATATATTGGTTGTAACACTATAAACCCTAATTCACACATAAATAATATGGAACTATAACTGCTCTATAGTCGTAGAGCTATCCACCATTGACCGAATTACGTGAACAAAGAATCGTGTCTATTATCTTTTACTTTTGTCTACTTTGTTACTGGTTGCTGATCTAACACATCCAAACATTGGCTAAAATTGAATATTTATAATGAACTATGAAGTGGAATATCTCACCTCAAAGTTACTCCGATGAATCCTCTATGTGTAATTATTAATGAAATGAAATGAAATGTATGGTTGGATAGCAAACTATATTTTGGTATGGTCACGGAATGGAATAAAAGGCTAGCATTGATCATAAGTGGACTTGTGATTACATGGTGCATGGGGTAGAACAGGAAAAAGTGAACTGAACCCTTGCAGGCTTATAAGGCCAGCCAAAGCAGTAGTGGACCTTAGCAGAGAGAGTGCAAAAGGGAAGCTGAGGGTAGGGACACTTGGACTCAAATATGGGGTACAAAAACTTTTGGTCAATCTATAATTAAGTGACGACCTATAAAATCCTGTACAATATTAATTAATTTACTGCTACCACCTAGAACAAGAGGGCTCACTCCTAAAAGTATATACAAATATTAATTAATTGAGTCTATATATTGTGATTTTATGGAGTATCTTTACGATCTGAAGTCTTTTAGGTTCACCAGAGACTAAAATCAAATCTGGTGCTTAGGGTTTTAAGGTTTTTTGACCTAATTAAGAGTGTGTTATGTTGATATCAAGACAAACAACTAGAAAATGCTAAATCAATGACAAAAACTTATAGATTTTTTTTTTTTGAAGTTGATCCCTATTTAATTTCAACCAAATTTAACTACGAGTAAATTAGTGATGAATTTCATTCTTTTTTTCTGTCTAAAATTTGTTAGTAATGCAACTTGTTTTAATAGTATATAGTCACTTACAAGTTCAAGTGTTCAACACTCATTAAACAACATGTCAAGAATTTCAGATTGGATAAAAAGTAGACATGGTCTAAAAATATGTTTAAAATTAGCAAAAAAAAAGGACATTCCTCACCATACATACAAGCTGGTTTTATAAAAGTTAAGTTAAGTGTGACCTAATTTTTAAGAAAATATCAGATCATATTCAAGATATATTGACCAACTATATGATAAGGTCCATTATTACGTACTGGATCACGTTTCAGATGTCTAATACGGGGTGTGAGCGGAGTGTGCTACGGGTATTAGTTGAGATGCGACTTTTTATAAGTGATGAGAAACCTTCACCATACCGACCATTTTTACACGAGTTAAGTTAAACCCAACTCATCTTATTAGAAGATATAGCCACGATATTTTTACGGTAGAAACTTAGCAACATTACTTGTTAGGTACTATACACAATTTGTGAGAGTGAGAAGAAGGTACAAAAAAAATGAAATTTCATATAGTATTTAATTATGGAGTTAGCAAGCCAAGGAATTGGGGAGGGTGTGAATTTGTAATATTTGTTTGACCATATAACATTGAAGACTGTGTGATGCTTGGTAGTAAGATTTCCCATGAGCATCATAGTTAAAAAATTTACCCTACTTTTTTTCCACGAGTATTTAGAAGTATCACCTATAGTTTAGCATATTTTCTTTCGGTTACCAAAGATTCCTTGTTCCCTTCACCCATCATTTTGCGCAAATTCACGTTCTTTTGTTCCCTCTTTTAAGGGGTAAACTCATTGGTGTAGCTTCAATTGTAAGTGAGTTCCCATGTTTACGTATACTACCAAGCAGTGCAATCCAAGAAAAACTACAACATAATAAGATCTTAAAATCAATTTGAGGAATCATTAGTGAATTCACATTCATATGTCTCTATCTCAAGGAATATTACATTTTACCCAACTTATATTTAGTCGACCAACTTCAATGCCATCCACATGGGTCATATTCAAACCAACCACTAATATATAATTTTTGTTTGGTTATTATTATGATTATCATTGCAAACTTGATTTTTGTGCTAATTAGTTGGAAAATTAGTGAATTATAACATAACTTTGCACGCAAGATTTTGTTAAACTCAAACTTGTGAAGTTGTGCACTCTGACAACAGTATTGTCTAGATTATATCTTAAGGGTGCGTGTTGATTTGTTTTAATATTAATATATATTTTTTGTATTTTATATAAATATATAAAGGTTATATCTTAGAAATCATTTGTGATATTAGCACCAACAAAAAAAAAATCATTTGTTACCTTATAAAAATTGTTAACATGTTGTCATCGTTCACAGTTATTAGAGACATTGCAATATGTCGGTATTAAGGTTTAACCCCTGAATTATCCAATTATTTATTTTAAGAGATGAATTCCTGACCATTACGCTACTTCATCAATATATAATAATTTGTCAATCTGTCTTCCGTGAGTGGTATATTTATCCATTGTATTTCTAAAGTAATAGTTGTTGTTAAGTGACATATTTCTATTTGACTTTGATTATATATTTTTAGGTGCGATCATATTAGTATTATTTAATGCATTGAATCCTATCATAACTCTGCAGTTAACCAAGTTTTGATTAAAGTGGAATTAAGATGAGTGATCTCTTGAAAAGTCTTTTGTGTTACACTTTTTAAATCCTGTCCTTCATGTGTTATTTTATTAAACCTTGTGCAAATAAACCTCTATGCATTTTGCTGATTGTCTCTAAAAAAACTGTTGTATTCTTTGACTTTTTTGTCGTTGTTTTTTCTATTTGGATTTTAACACCTAATCCCATAAGTATTTTTCTTCTTCAAAATATATAATGCTATAATAAAGTAAAAATATATAAGAAAATCATATAAAATATCTAGAATACAATTGCAAAGTGGAAGAATATAATCTTCTATATTACCGTTTGGTAACACTGATGAATGATATCTTCAATATTAAAAAACAATTACAAAGTGAATGATGTAGCAAAACAATGGATTTTCATAGGAGTGGGTGTAAAAGTCTTTTAAAAAAACTATATTTAATTCAGAAATGTCAATTATAATCATTTTCACATTGAAGAGAGTCCAAATGGAAGTAGTAAATCTTCTGTGCTAGGTCTCAACTTGAAGGCAGCAACTTGGAAGTTCTGGGAAAGCACACGAGCAACACTGCTTCTTGGGGAGCCCCATGTACTACACAAAGAACACTTGTAACTTTGCACGTACATACACTGCAACACCACCCCCACACTAGTAATAACTTTGCAATAACTATATAAAACTTTATTTTGTTAATATTTAATGTATCAATTCACTCATTCAATCACTCAATTATATATATTGTTCTTTTATATTCCAGCAAGGTTAAGGATTATATATAAAAAAAATCTTGACAATATAGGTTGGTTCAATTGATAAGGATTCACCTCAGATCGCAGGGTATATAATTTCTTTTGACAATGTAGACCGGTGATCAATTGATAAAGATTCACCTCAAATCGCAGATACTTGAGTTTGAATTAACCTCGGATCGTGAAAACTTGAGTTCGAATTTGTTGGTGGACAATCAGGGTCGTCTTGAACATTTTGGAGGCCCTATTTTAATTACAGGTCCTCAAAATTTTGGATGTCGAAGATACAATAGTATCTTGGTCAACATTCTCTAAACTTTAAGATTTTCCTGACTACGATGATTTATGAAATATTTTTTTAATATACTATTGTTTCACCCTGGGCCCTGGTGACATCATCAGGTCCATTTAGATCTTTCTGGGCCTTGGACCTGTCTCCATCAAGTCCATTGGGAAAGCCCACTAGCCTCTTCATGCACTCATCTTTCCTTTTTTTCCTCCCTATAAACATCTTTCATTTCCTCACTTTCCTCCTATCTTTACCATAACAAAAACTCCTCTCTCTTCTCTTCTCTCTTTCCCTCACCTTCTTGAAATAGAAATAGAGCAGTGAGGAAAAAAGTAGTCTCAAAGATGAAACCAAAAGACAAATTTGTCAAAGGTACTACTAGACTTGTTCAATGTGGAAATCTCAATAATCATTTTACTTTCATCATATAGTCATAGCTCAAACAGTTATCTTGAACCTTTTTCATATGCTTAATTAATGTTAAAGGCATATCTTTATATACTAGCTTTTTCTATATTTTACTTTGATCGTTTGAATAACCTTACTTTATATTATAATATAATACACATAAAATTTCTATTTACATATGTTCATGTATTCTTTAATGTTTTTTAATTGATTTAAATCTAAAGCTGGCTACTGCTCCTGCCATTCTTTCTTCATTCTCTGCAATCACTAATTAAGAGCATGATTCATATGATACAGGTCCCAATAAGGAAAATCTCATGCATGTGATGACTAGTAGGAGCAAGTTCATCACCACCATGGTCAACCATTTGAGATTCTGTGACAAAAAAGAAGAAGACATTGGTGGCTCTGAAATTGTAGCTGACAATTCTTCAGCAACTTCAGCATTAGGAGCAGGTTTATTCTAATCATCATGGGTGCTATCCTATCTGAGCTTTTTTTTCACCTTTCTCTTTTCTTCTTAACTTTTGTCATTTTTTTTACTCTACTTGTGTCTTCTTGACCTTGTAAGACCTTTTCTTGACCTTGTAAGACCTCACTCTGTGTCGGTTTTCTTTGTTTTTGCTTTTGTGGAAGACGCTATATCGAAATTTGTCGATATAGAGTTTCGTCTCCGTTTTTCCCTTTTACCACCCAACTCATTCTCTCTTTTCTTGTCTATCCCTCCTGAGCTAGTTCCATTTTCGCCATTTCTGCAATAATTAATGGCTTGAAAATTGGAAGAAAAAAAAAAAAGTACCTTGCAAATTGTAATGTGCAAATTGGTTCTAATTTATTTAATTTGATCTTATTATAATTATTATTGATATTATTATTATTGAAATGCAGTAATTGGAGCTAGCATGCTTTCATCATGTCCTTAATATCCTTCATAATAAATTATAAACAAAATTTTCTTAAGTGCATGTGTGTTATCAAGCAATTCAGTGTGATTTTGTTGTAGCAATTTAGAGTGTAGGTTTTACAAAATCAAGGTATTTAATTTATGCAATTTCAAACATGCGCTATAAATTAAGCATATTAAATAAATGTAGTTGCTTATATTTAATTTATGCAATTTCAATAAAATTAATAAACTTTGGTCAAGTAGCATGAAGTTCGAACCATGACCTCTTGCAAATTTTATCTAATATCCATACCAACTGGATTAAGTTCATTTGGACAATAAAAACTTAGCTCTATTGTCTAAATTAACTTCCATATAACTAATAAATTAAGTGTATTTTTAGAGATACTATTGTTAAATAGGTAGGAGAAATTAATATTTGCTTATATTTAGTTCCAGAAAACATGAGGTGAAATTTACTATAGTACTAGAAGGTTGCATATGTAAATAAATTAATTAGTAGTGCTATTTGTGTTGAAATAATTTAAAAACAATTTCTATTAAGGCAATGAATTTGGCTTTGTATCATTCATTACGTGCACAGAATATTTATGCTGTTGTTGCAGGTATTCAGTTTAGTTGTTTTATATGTTGTTTGGCTGAGAAAAGTGTGTAACAAAGCAAACTTATTCTTTTAGATCTAAGTTATGAAGTCTCACTCGTGACTGCTTCAATGTACCAATTTATATCCACTGTATTATTGGACTTATCTCTCTGTCTCTCCCTCATTCTTTTAGAAATTCAGAAAGCTTTAATTGTACCTTTTATTTATTTAACAAAGAGAAATTATTATTTAATAAAAAATAAATGTGATTGCTGTTTATAGTTTTTTCTTACCTTTCTCCACATAATAATAGAGGTTTCACCCCAAAAGAGATTTCAATTAATAAATGCTCAAAGAAGCAAACAAAAATCCAGAATGAAGTATAGAGAGAGAGAGTGAGAGAGATAATTCCCTGACCTTTCCCTATCTTGATGATTTGTTTTCTTCTTTTATATAAGTAAATTAAATGTCATATGCAAGCTCTATTTGGCACTATTATGTGTCTTAGAGTGCTAAAACCCCATCCCTGTTTAAGGGCATTAAAGTTACCTTGTCCTATTGATTAATATTAATGTACAATATGACAATTGATTAATAATTTTTTTAGTTTACATAAAAAAATATTGTACAATAAAAATGATTAATAACCTGTTTAGTATTTGTCTTAATTAATTTTTTAGAAGATGCTTAATTTTATAATCTAAGCTTAAGTTACAAACATGATGTTAGGAGAATTAGTAATATGACATCCTATTTGGGTGGTGCTCACCTTCTTAAATAAAAAGAAGTAGATGTTTCAGGCTTACTAAGGATTAAATATTTCTATTTTTATAAAACTCGGTATCCAATTTAAGAATTGACTAATTTAAAAGGATTAATCTTGCCGCTCACTTGCGGGGGTTCCGTTTATGAATTTGCCTAAGTCAAGATTCTAAGCCAACCATTAGACCAATTCCAAATGAATTTTAAATATTCCAATTAAAATGGACAGTTAAGAAAAATCTAACTGTAATTTGAAAATAAAAATTTAATTTGTCTAGTGCATAAACTACATGAAATAAATTACCATCCAAGTGAAGTGGCTGCAATTTTAATGCTCAAATGCCTACTTCTGTATCCATCTCTTTATTTGGAAGGGTGATTCCTAGCTATTCCCTTCATATCACAGGGCAAGGACAAGCAAATTGGGATAGAATACAACCTGAGCCCATAAGGGAATATTATAACCTCAACATTTTGATGGGGCAGCGATAGTGACATACCCTCCTCAATCTTTGAAGAATGATAATTGCTTCAAAATAATTAAAAGGTGAATCTGCGAACAAACTTACAACACCCAAGTTAATAACATCTAACGACAAAATACCCATAGATAATATGATAAAATTTAAATCATCAAAACACCATGCTTTCGTATCTGCAACGTTGATATATAAATCATTGGTTGAATTTGTGATCGATTGTAGTTGATCTTTCAATAGAAAGAAAACGAATACCGCAACAAAACACAAAATCAAACAACGTTGTACAAGACAATGAACAAAACAACGCTGCACTCAGATGACGAAATCACAAAAAAAAAAAAAACACAAAAGAAAAAACCTGAAACATGTGAAAATCATTTATTTAGATCGAAAGAAAGAGAAAAACATATGCAAAGTGGTAATTTTAGGTAAAAAATTGACCTAAAACCACTCATTCCTTCATGAGTGAAAGAGAGATAGAATTTAGAAAGAAGGTGATTATTTTGAGTGATGGATTTTTACATTTTTGCCTAAGAAAAAGTTGTAGCTGAAATATATGTCGGTATCATGTTTTATTTGACAGTAAAATTAATTAGGGGAAGTTTGTTGTATTTTTAACCGTATATATGTTCAGGGAGCCTAACTTTGTTACACTTACCATCAATCACCTACACGTGGTAGACCTACTATCTATTATAATGACAAGGGTAGAAAATGATATTTCTCAAGATGGTATGTACTGTATGCATGATGTTCCTAACAGGTTGCATATAATTTAGTGTAAGGATTCTCATTATGTTTTCAAAATTTGGAACAAGATCAGTTTCTTATACAAAACAAAATCTTAAGAATTGTGGTTCATATTAATTCAATATTAATTAAGTAGCACAATAAGATCGGTTTAAGTTGATCATAAATTAATGAAAATCAAAATTATTTTGAACCCAAATTTTAGTGTACTCCCTCAAGATCTATTTATAAGAGAATATTGAGTCAACAAAAATTGATGTACTTAGTTTAAAATTCAGTTCAAATACATCAACTTTTGTTAACAAAATTTCTCTTATAAATAGAAGCTGATGGAGTATTAAGCATGTAGGCTTAGGACTAAAGGAGACAAAGAGAATGCAAATAGTAAGAGACTCAATAGTGATTTGGTTGTGATGAAAAAGTTAAAGAGATGAGTGATAATGAGATCGAGGATTCAAGCCTCATTCTCAACATAATATTAACATTGGTCGTTTAAAAAAAATTAAAGTTCATCGTTTTTATTTTGAGGGAAATATAGTTTTTTGTCTTATAATTTGTTTTTATACAATCAACCAGTAATTTTAACATATTACTATTTACAAAATTATATATTTTTTTATCAAGTAGTGTAGAGGCTAGAGAAATTCACCTTAACGGTGAATAAGTGGAGTGTTTGGAGTTCGAACTATAAACAAAAAATTGTTCTGCCAAGAGGTAAGTAAAGTCTATGCAAGAATTGTTCTACTCAAGAACGATCTTATATTCTCCTAAACGATTTGTCTCTTGCAGAAGTATATTCCCTTTTCATTTCTCTTCTCTTCAAATTTTGCAACAACTAGCATTAATATTGTTCTGGACCGGCTACAACATCAATCCAATACTGACAAGTGAACAAGGAGTCTGTCTGATCAACACACGTCACTTGGGCAAACACCCTAACTGATCTGGTGTACGCCACCCCATCTAAGCACGTCCTCATGCATCAAACACCTTACACATGTCCCCCAACGACCTTCTGCTGTAGCGCCACACTTCACAGATACGGTTATTCTCATAGACGTCTATATGAGGGTGACTTAGCTTCACGCCCAAGGTATAATTCACTTTTCCCACACTTTTCACACATTCCATCTTATTTTCTACACTGATTTAAACGTTGGAGTGTTAACGTACCTGCATATACCTTTCGTTCCACCGTAAAAACTTATCGTCATCGTACCATAACACTTTCCGCAGCCGTTGCCTCAATCAGTTTCTAACTGGACAGATCAAGTATATTTTTGCATTTTTATAAAAGATCAAGTTACAAAGAAAATTCTTACTTTCAAGATAAATGAATGTGGTCTTAATTCAATTTTGTTATATGCAGCCCAGAGTGACAGAAAGCTCTGACTCTACAGTTTATATATATGGAACTGTCAATGGTAATTATTAGATGAAGGACAGTGTAAATAAGCTAGTATAAGTATATGCAAGAAGAGTGGTCTACATTATTTAAGTGCTTAAAAGGTATTTTAAGTTAGGTGGCTTCTTGCACAAAATGATTATGTCTACGAACGGATATTGAAAAGTTAAATGCCTTTCCCTTACGTATATGAGTTAGTAACTATTTACCCTCTCACCCCACTTTTGGGACCCCCTTTTCCTTTTTTTTTTTTTTTTCTCTTTGTAGTTTGTGGTAATAATAAGAGAGTGACAACATAAAATTAAGTTATATTCATAATATACTTATTCATGTATTCCTTTCGAGGTCATTTTTGTATTAGGTATTGCCAGCATTGGCCCCATCTTGGTCAAGCCTTTTTCCAACTTTAGGTTACATGCTAACATGGGTCTTTCATTAGGTTTTACTTTTGAACAATATCATTTCCATTCAAGAACTTTGGAAAGTAAGGGAAATGACAACTCAATAATGGCCTAATGGAATAATAAAATATAAAAATGCAATGTTGCTTTTCTAAGAAGTAGGAGAGGGTATTTACCAAATTTAACATATATAAAGAATTGCTAGTGGCAAAAGTATATGGATAGGGATATCTAGGGCTATATATGAAAACAGATATTGCATTTGTGCTATGATGATGAGTTTGACAAGTATACGATGCTGTGCAAATAATGTAAAAGTACAAGTATCCTTCTTATATATACAAGGTTTGAAACTAGCTTGAGACTAGTCTAATTACAAAATAAAATATGAATAGAAGCAAGGTGGGGCTAGATATTAAACTGTAGGGGACTAACAAAAGAATTGTAAGATATAGCTCAAGTTAATATTTATCATTATCAATCGATCAATTATCAATATCTATGACTCTGTCATAAGGAAGGAATATGCAATCATCAACCATCATATGATCCAAAAATTTCCTATACATATCTAGGACATCGATGGCCCGTTTCAGGAACAAACCGAGAAGTGTGTGGAAGGTCCTCAGAATAGTTCTCGTCACATGTGGGTAGTGCCCATCTTCATATTTTGTAAGGTGACTACTATTTACACTCTTCAATTATTCTTGTTTTTTAAGAAGGAAAATATGTCTTTGGATATCTTATCTTAATCCGCCAAAAACCAAGTCATAATATAAAGATAGACATTATCATATCCTCCTTAGCATAATTGTAAATAGAAAACCACATAAACCACATACACACATTTCATGCAATCTATCTTAAATGCAAGACCATATATGTTTTAGGTGCTTCAAATTCACTCCTGATCGGGTGTAACTCCTAATCAGCTATTTTTGTGTGTAAAACTTGATTGGATCATAACTCATATTGTAATTGACTCAAAATCGATGATTGAAGTTCGGCAAAAACCGAGCCATGATTTGTTGAGTTCGTGACACCAGTTGATGCAAGTTTTGGGAGTTTTGGTTCGTCAAAAATCGGGCCACGATTTGAAGAAACCGGAGCATGATTTAGTGGATAATGTTCAGTTAACTGTGTACGAACTAGAAAATCGGGGCACAATTTTCCCAGGATTTGCACCCTATTTAAGGCTTCATTTTTCATGTTTTGAAAAAGCTTCAAGAGAGAGAAACTTGAAAAACCAAAGGAGAGAACTTTAGGGTTGAATGTCTTTGGTGAGAGTTTATTTCTTGTGTTGAGAAATATTTGCAAACACCTTGGGTAGTGAGATTTCATTATTGGACGGATCAAAAAGCTTCCTTTAGTGTTTTCTCTTAGAATTCATTTGAGTGTGGGTGACTTGAAAATTAAGTAGAAATTAGGGTTTGTTCTTTGTGAGTTTTTAAGCTAATTTCTTGTAACCTCTTTATATTAGAGAGCTGCTCTCTCATCCAACGTAAGTCATTTTGGACTGAATTAAGTAAACAATATTACTAGTGCGTTGTTTTCTTTCTCTTCTTTCTTATCTTGATTGCTTTGAATATGCTTGTGTTGTTGCTTGACACTTATATCTAGGTGTTTGTTGTTGTTGTTGTTGTTTAAGACTACTTTATTCATTGATTACTACTTTCTTTACTCCACACATCTAAGTTTTATTGGTGTGATTATTTGGTTGAGTTCATAACAATTCCAAACCGACTTTTTTCAGCGATCGAGGTGGATAATTTTGAGGTGCTAACAAGCAACAACCATAACCCATTTCCTTCTACATTGAAATATTGATATATCTGTTTGCTATGAGTTGAGATCCTCTCCATTTCCTTACAATAAATTGCAATGCCTATTATTATAGTTTTGTAGTAAATACATGATATAAATGCACACATTCTATAATATGTGACATTAATTAAATATTTACACACCAAAACTATAATAACGGACTTTGCCATTTATTATAGAAAATGGAGATGATCTCAACTCGTTTGCTATATAATAAACTCGATATTATGAGAGTTGGTATTGGGCGAGATTAAGATAGAGAAATATTCTTAAAAAAAAAGCAAGAACAAGAAGTGAGGTGTAAGTAGTAGTTGACTTACAAATTAATTTATGAAAATTTTTTGGTTACAAAATTAATTTATGAAATTGAAGCAATCAAGTTTCACCATTTTCTGCCCCAAAAATTGATTAAATACTGCTCTCTCCCTGCACAAAACACTCCCAGTCTGCAGCTATGCCTAAAATACCCCTGCGTTAGTTAACTAACACAAATATAAAAAACGTGACTTAGTTTTTTACACATGCGTGACTTAAGTCACGCCGCATGAGTTAACTCATGCAGGATATAACAACTGCGTGAGTTAACTCACGCTAGTCTAGACTGCTCAAAGAGAAGCTATTTTGTTGTGTTATGTGACAATTTGGTTGTGTTTAGTCATGCAAAACTTGAGAATGACACGTCGTCAGATGATACTTTTTGTTCAATTACTAATATCCTAAACATAAAATTGTTTTCCTCCTCAACTTAGCATTTATCTTTGTTGCAAAACTCAAATCTTTGAAACATCATGATTGTGTTTGACAAAAAGAAGACAGGTAAGATGCAAATTGAAGAGAATCCACTAATTACAACCAAGTTAAATTTTTTTTCGAAGAAAAACAACACAACAACCCCATCAACTTTCATGCAGGAGTGTTATAGATCAGTAATTTGGTGGAACCCAAATCCCTTTCTTAAACATAATTCATCACCATTTAATGTGCATAATTACCATTATTATTATTCTTATAATTAGTGCTCCTTTCCTTTTCTTTTGGAGAATGAATGCAGTAGCGGTATGAAAGTGAAAAAGAAAAGCATCACGTAGGGGTATAATGGTCAATTCAGTTGGACGCGAGTGTTTTGTGTTGAATGAAGAGCAGTAACTAAATTGATCTATCGTGTCCTAAAAATCGATCTGTCCAGTATTTTGTGTTGAACGAAAAGCAGTAACCAAATTGATCTATCGTGTCCTAAAAATCGATCCGTCCATTCATGTTATATTAATCTACTTGTAGTGTCACCATTGCCTATTACACCCTTACTCCATGCTGATGCAACAACCTCAGTCCCCAAATTATTTTGCTGCTGCCTGAAATTTTGAGTGTCGATCTGCCAACATTATGAAAAAAAAAATAAAATATGACACCTATTAAGGCCAATTAACATTGGAATCTACTATTAATTCGGAGCAGTGTGCTGCAAAATTGTGTTTTGTTCAAATTCCGCTCCGCTATAGATACTAACTGGCAACATTTTGTACTAAATAGCGTATCACATACAGAGACGAAAACAAAGCCGTAAACACAAAATATAAATGAACATGCTATTTGACTTGAAGGTGCGGGAAATGGACATGATTAAAAACTGTAAAGGTACATACATAATTGACTTAAGACTATTCACATGAAATATACAACAACATATAAAAAAATGGGGTGGCCATGGTCGATATAGGCCACCCCTTGCCACCATCATGAACTACAGAGCCGTTGTTTAGCTGCAAAGATTCTATGGATTAATAGTTGATGACTCTTTCAAAAGCAACAACAGCAATTCAACAGCTGATGAAATTCGAAATACCTCCAAACAAAAAATCAATGTACGCAATTTCTTTTCGACTGAATTTTGCAAGCATCAAACACAAGCATGTCAAAGAAATCATAGAAATAAGTTAACAAAAGAAAGAAAATCGATGAACACAATACCTTTTCGATCCTATTGTTACTTCTGCAAAACCTGTATTTGCAAAATGTTAGATTCGACCTCAAATGAGCAAAACGTCAGGATCAATTTTATTTTCATATGAAAATGTGTATACTTAGAGTAAATTCTCTAATTGGTCCTCCAAAGATTATATTTGCTAATAAATTTGTATCTTATATTTTTTTTGTGATCTTGAACCAGTTGTGTTTTTTAGGTAAATTTGTACTTTAATGCCACACAATATGAAATCTACCCAACTCAGATATTGTTTCAATGACAACTTTAGTATAAGAAATAATTCTAGTTTAAAACAGAACTTTAACGTCCGAACTTGGTTGAAAATAACAACGCTGCTTGCCAAAATCTTTTCTCCATTGTTAGCAATAGGCTAATATTTTTTCCATAAGTAAAAACAATAACATTCTGCATAAGATTAGCAATACAGAACACCAATTAGAATCAATATTGTATCTTAGAACATTTTGAGTATAAACATGGATTAGCACTTTGTCTTTTATAATAATGTTTTCCTTTTTTCTCAATAAGAACAAACTTCATTCATAAAACAATAAATCAGATTCAGAGGTCTCCGTCCTCAGAATTCAGAAGTCTCCGCCCTCACTTGTGTTTCTGTATGATTACAACAATGGCTGCTACGTATAAGGTGATTCGATTTCTGTTGTCTGCGTCTTAGCTGCATCGTTCAGTAAATTAAATGCTGCTTATTCTGCCATTTTCTTCCTTACCTTGCTTTCTTTATTAAAGCTTTATGATGGTTTTCATTTTTCAAAACTGAAGCATTTTTAGTCTTTTGCTGAAACATTTTTTGTCTACTGACAAATTAAGGATCCACATGCTAATTTAGTTTTACTTACAATTTTATGTTGGGAATGGATTTCAATACAGACTAGGTTATTCGCTTCTGTTATAATTTTACTTATCAAAGGAAAACAAAATACTTATGGACATAGAGAAATGCTGCTTGTCCCGAATTTTTTTATCCCGATAACATAACGACTGCACTGGACTACATACCCGCCTTCACCTTTGCTTTAAGTCTATTTCTCACTTTGACTAAAGTCACTGAATTACCAATCCAGGATCATATTTAGGCCTCATACTTGCATGTATGGCTGACAATGAAGCAAACCAACTTGAATATAGTTCGAAATTCGAATCGGCTATTAGTTTGTTGAATTTGGTTCATAAACTTAATGACTTGAACTTGAGTTGTGATACACCTTGCTAACCTCAAGGTATCAGAAATTGTTGCACTCTTCGAGGGAGTGTAGCTCCTTAGAAAATCAGTAGGAAATTAAGATGAATTTTAGAGAGAAAGGGGGAACTCTTATCATTCAACATCCCACAAAGGGTTCATATGGCAATAACTTATTTGCGTAAAAGAATGAAACCAAAAAGGGAATAAAATATCATTTGCATAAAAGAAGGAAACATAAAGGAAACAAAATAACATAATCTGTGCTAACAGAATTTCAACAACAATCCCACACACGAAATCTTCCATCCATGCCAGCTTCTTTGACTGCCACTTTCCTAAATTTGGGCCTTCAAAAAAGTAATCTCAACATCAAAAATACCTCAAAAAATTAATCTCAACAGTTACACATAGGAGACAATTTAGTTTAAAAGAAATCAAGCTTAAAGAAACCAAAAATACTATGGAAAAATAAACGCGTTCATGCAACTCGCGGGTCTTATTCTAGTGACTATTAATAACAAAAGGAGTGAGCTACCTTGTTCCCTCAAAACAAAACAAAACAAAAAAAGAAAGAAATTGTTCTGTTTGTTTGGCCCTCAAATATGTTTTTGTTAATCAATTTGGTCAATAAAATTACTCGCCAAAGGCACACTTATAGATATATTTGTAATTTTAATACTGATATATTTTTTTTTTTAGCAAGTGTACTAATTTATATGGAAGTAATAATTTAATACGTATCGACAAGGACTGTTCTAATCTCTACTTGACAATTTCATCAATATTCAGGATGTATGTAAATGGGGGTTGCCGTAGGCAAATTGGTTTTGGTTTGGTTTTGAAATATGATTAGAGAAAGGACTAGGTCTTTTGAATACAGTTAACAAAATAGCTAGGTCAATCCCTTGACTCAAAACCCTCTTTTCTAATTATAATTCTCTAATTCTTTAGGTGAACGTATAATCATGAAAGGTTTTAAGTTCGTTAATCTTAGAATCACAATCTAACAACATAAATAGGTGTCAGCAGTCCTATAATCTCTAAGATCAATTATATTGGGTCAGAATCATAAAAGCATTACACGCAATTTATACCGAATAAACTAGAATAACTTTCATAATAAATAATTAAGAGCTACAAATTACATGGTCATGAGCTAGAACAGAATCATCTATGACCTAATCAATGAAAATTAGCCACTCATAATAAAAGAAATTACAAAGAGATGTTTTGCTCATCAGAATTTCTTCAATCCGTGGTGCCTACTGTCTTCTATCTCTCTATGCGTGCGTGCGTTTTGCTTCTGGCATCCATTCATTCCATTCCGTTTCCGTGCTTTCTCCCCCAAAACCGTATTTTCTTTCTTTTCCAAGTGTGATGGCCCTCTTATACACCTATGTATGTCATTGTTTTATCCTCCACCACTTGCTGTGTGCCACGTGTCTCTATAATTATTTTCAATTGTAACTCTTCCATAAAAGCCAACAATCACGTGCATCTAATTTGCTCAAATTGTCCTCCTATGCAATTTCCCAATACAATGTATAATATAGTACTACTATTAATATATTAATAAACTCACGTAAGGACTTACAAAATGACTTATAAAAGACTCTAAAAATATAATATGATAGACTGTAATCAAATACATTCAAGAACGTCTCCGTATTTAGTATCAAAATGACTGTTTGTTTGTTTGTATACATAAATGTCACCCAAAGATACAAACTACTTGCCATTAATTGTCCACCTTTACAATGGTATTAGAGAATTTAGGGTCTAACTCAACCTTCAAATCTATAACTAAGCTATTATTAGGTTCTTCCAGGCGAAACAAGAGTTGCCTAAGCTAATACCACGAGGTTTCATTTTCTGCTTCAAGATTTTGCTTTTAGGTTCTTCAAATTTATAATTGTAAGAAAAAAACATGCTCCATACCATCTTCATAAAATAATTTAACAAAATATGTTTGAGAAACACAAATAACTATACTAAAAGAAAACTACATAACCCATTTGAATGCCTAGAAAATTCGAACCATCCACTATGTTGAGAGACGAACTAACAAGTTAGCAACTGATGTAATAATGATATTTGTTGAGAAATACGTTCTTTTAAGTTTTTTCATTTTTTTTAAACAATACGTTGCGAATTCGATGAAAAATCACACCAATAAATACTTGATGTGTGGAGCAAGGAATAATCAAGCAACCAATACAAGTGGGTAACAGTTATAATCACAAACAAAAGTAGAAAACAGCGAGAGAAAAGAAGAGAGAACACAAAAGAATTTGTTTACCCAGTTCAGTCCAAATTGACCTAATCTGGGGGAGAGAGCAGCCCTCCGTTTCACTATATGATGAGTAACGTTACAAAAAAGATGTCAATGAGTTACAAGAATAAGTCTCCCGCCTAACTCTACCCAAAGTCCCAATCTCTTCCCGTAACCAAGAGACTCAATCCTAATAGTGTTTCCCAAGGTGAATCAACCCTCAAACCCTAGTGTTTGTTCCAAAGAGACAAACTCTATGCAAACCCTAGTTTTGTTGTTGCCTTTCTAAACCTTGTTTCAGCCCCCTCTATTTTTCTCTCTCTTTTTTGCTATGATACAAAGCCTATATTTATAGTAAAAGTAACTCCCATATTGTAACAAATTGTAACAAATCTGGCGTAACAAATTTATATTGTTACGACACATCGGGCCCCAAATTTGCTCTTCCAGAAATCCAATTTCTCCAATTTTGAGTCACTTTCACAACACAATACTTTAGATATAGATGATAAAATAAGAAGATATGTTTAACATATTCAAAACTTATAACATTTAATTAATTTTTTTTTAGGGAAAACATTTAATTCATAATCAACCGTTTAATACATGTTGGTCCGTACATCAACAAAAGTATTGCAATTAGATAGAAATATGGCTACCATTGCTAAAGCATAAAAGATTTCATTATCTTGTCAACGACTAAATTTACATGATAGGTTACAAAATAAGAATTACAACAATACCTAGTTACCTACTTAACCAAAATCAGTAATATCATACCCTTCAAATAGTCAACACCTTTTTTCAAATCGAAAACAAAATCAATGTTATCAACTCGTCATCAAGAACCCAATGGAGAGCATGGAGTTAGCCTAAAGCTTCCTTCAGGTCCAGATTACAAAAGGAGATAACCACATAGTTTTGGCAAGTACAAAACTACCTTCATCATATCTAATAAACATAAATTCCAATGTGGTTTCGAGATGAGAAGGATACATCAATGTTACATTAATTTATACTCAACTCTTCTTGTCCGCTAGCTACCATTGCATGATATCCGAACCTATTGTTTCGCTGCAATTGCATGACCCTATGAGTTGTCAATTCATTTTTCAACTTAACATCAAAAAGAAGAGAGAATTGCTCTTCTCCCATCCAAAATTGCTCCCTCCCATACAAACTAACAAAAATGTCCCCCATAAGACTTAAGTCACGCAAGTGTTATACCCAGCGTGACTTAAGTCATTATGGGTTACAATCTAAGTGAGTTAAACCACTCTGGGATACAACCTACGTGAGTTAAGTCACTCTAGGTTACAATATGAGTGAGTTGACTCATGTTAAAAGTATCAATCGTGACTTAGCTCGCGCATGGTGTATCCCAGAGTGACTTAAATCACGCTGGGTATAACATCAGCATGACTTAAGTCATGTGAGATGTATTTTCTTCAGTTTGTATGAGAGGAATCAATTTTGGATGGGAGAAGAACAATTTTCACAACAAGAAGACTTAAATTGGGCTTAGACCCTCTTGTTATAAAAAAAAAAAAAAAAAAACAAAAAAAACAATTCATGTGTGGAGAAAATTAATGAAATTATCTCAATCATTAACATGTTATAGACACTTGCATGATTTTTTTTCTTTTATTTTACAAAAACCATGCATAATAGTTTTACGATATTTATTTTTTAGCTAAATTAATAATAATTTACATGTATAATAATACTACATTCTTTCCCTATTATAAGTGACAATTCACTTTTTAGGGTTTAAATACATTAGTTATTGAATGAATCTAAAAAATGAATTGTCTTGTATAATAAAGAGTAGAGGTGGTATGTTGACACTTGCAATTTAATAAATCTAAATAGTTAATTGTTTCTTATAATAAGGAACATAGCTGGTATGTAAGTACTTATGTATATAATACTTTTCATAATTAGTTCAATGCTAAGAGTTTATCTTTGTAATCTCAAGAGACATGATTCAAATTGACATTAACATTTAACATCACTTTTTTGGTGTTAACATTAACATCACTTTAATTTATAATAATTTTTCCCCAATCTATCCTAATATATTTTTAAAACATATGTATGTACTATCGCTTCTGGTTTTCACTTGTCAATTATTAATCTTATGATATAATTGATGGACAAAGAGTAACCCAGCAATCCATCATCACTTTGGAGGTGGAGCAGCCGTGTGTACTTTTAAAGGAATGCTCTCAAAATTTAGGCCTATATTTCTATTAAATAATCATAAATTTCTCTAACATAGTTCCCCATCATGAAGAAAGATGCAGTTAAAGCTGGAGTACCCGAAAAGAAAACGTGAAAACCGATTTATTTTCATATTTACATTTTGTTAATATGAATCCATTTTTTTATATGCGAAATATCATTCATGGAAGCACAAGGAGAATTCAATCCCATTATAATGTTAGAGTTATAATGCTAGATAATGTAACCATGACACACGAGAGAATTATTATACAAGTCTACAAAATTGTAACACAATCCAACTCCAAGACACCATTCCTCCTTCGAAGATGAGACCATTCTAAAAAATATAGCAAAACAAATAAACTACACTACTAATCCAACTTTTGAATTCATAGGAAAAAAATCTCATAAAAAAATAGGATTAATATCCAATTAGAAATATATTTTAGAAGTTGATCATGCGTTTATTAAAACCTTTGAAAACTGCTGCAATATACATTTTATTCAAAACAGTGTTTTCAAAATTTTAAACACATAAAATAGTTTAACCTTAACCTTAATATATATAAAAATATTAAACATGCTAAATTGTAGTTTCCATCCTCGTATATTCACTATTTTAAATAAATTCATTCAATATAAAACATGCTTATTTAATATGTTTAGATCGCCATATCATATATCTCGTTATTTAAAACATATCAATTCACAAATTTTTAGTTCAAAAATATTATAGTGGAAACATAGGTATCAGATTTTTAAATAGACACATCAAATCAACAAAATGGCGTAGAATCATATTAACACGGGAGCCCAAGTTTAGTTTGTCAGTCAGTGTTTGAAGGGTTCAAATGGGGGAGGTGTGAGCCCTTACTACCTAGTACCCAGTACCTAGTACCCTATGGCCCTTAAGTTTGAGAGGGACGTGTGTGGGATTGTGATACACCTTTGATATTATAGGTGACCATGACCAGCAAGGCTTGGACCTCAGATGTCCATTTGTGAGAACGGGAAGTACCTATTTGAAACTGAATGAACAAATTACAAGTAAATAAAATGATATTAAAGCAATAAAATTTAATTTGAGCGGGTCTAGTTTGAAAAAAATTGTTCATTTGTTTTGAAATTTTGTTTATTTACGTGTTAGAGCCCTACATTGAATTGATAAAAGTATATACCTAAAAGCGTTTAGATGAGATAGAACGGGTCTCTTCTAGCTTAACTAAGGTCCTGGTTCGAATCCAGCTTTGGGCATCCAACATCGTTAAAACTCATAGGGAGAGCTTGACGCTCATTTGGGTCTCACAATACTCGAGGGATTAGTCTTCGCAGTTGCGCGCGGAGGATACCTGATTTACACAACAACAAAAAATTGATAAAAGTATATGAATGCGATTTTGTAAAAAAATAATATTTTATATAGTTGTATTCAAACAAATTAAATTATTTTTTAAAAGAAATTATTGTTATTACTATTAGCTGACAAGGAAGACATTTTTGACATCTATCTGAAAGAGCTTTCATTCACGAACGTCAGCAATAGCTAAGAGACTACGAACACATGTTATTCAAGCTACTAGAGCAAACATTTCTTCATAATCTATCCCGTATTCTTGAGTATACCCTTTAGCCACTAGACGAGCTTTGTGACGTTCAATAGTTCCATCAGAATGAGTATTAATTTAATGGACCTATTTGCACCCAATAGGAATCTTGTCCGTAGAGAGATCAACTAAATCCCAAGACATTAAGACCTCGTATTGGCCCCAAATATTAGAATGAATTAAATCAAAAGGACTGCATGAAATAAAATCATTACGATTAAAAGAAAATGCAATTTTACAATGTAAGCAATCAAAAGACTCAAACTTTGTAGATCATAGCAAACCACGAGACATTAAGGGCTAAATTTTATTTGTTGAAGCATGACCAAGTCGAAGATGCCACAGATGAATGGGAGAGAACATAGTAGCTGCAGACAAATGTTTCTTGGGAAGATGAAGAGATTCAAGCTCAAATAATCGACCCATCTTGTGACCCGTCCCAGTGATCTACTTCGTATGTGGATCCTGTACATGGACACTAGAAGGAGAAAATAAACATTTAGTCAAGTTGGGTATCTAAAAGATGTCAGGAAGAGTGAGGTTGGAGATGGATATATGACTAGTATGAGTGATGTTCATTGCATTGCCATTGGTTGAGTGTATTGGCAGTAGAGAAGAAATAATTGTTACAGAAGGCGGTGATTTAATGCCAGTAGTCGTATGATTACAACATGCACATATAAATTTTTTGGGAATCATCATGACTAGAAGACATCGTAGTAGAGTTGTTGAAAGAGATAACTTGTTTGAGTAATGCCTCAATATCACTCATAATAATGGTAGTGGAACCCTTAGTTACAGCAACAAAAAATGGAGGAAAACTCAGACTTTGGAGCAGGCTTGGATTTGAAAGATCAATGATTTTGTTTTAAAGGTCGCGTGGGAAAATGCTCGAGAATATGACTAATACCATAACAATACATGCACTCTATAGTAGGACAGTTAGCAAACACATCACCAATTCTATTACAGTTCTTACATGGTTGACGACTTGATCTTTGTTGTGTGGACCGCATAGTTTCAAGAGAAGCGTCAAATTGAGAAGTTTTATACACATTCAAGCGTGTTTCTTCAAACATGATTTGTTGAATAGCAATAGCCAACGATGGAAGTGGATTTCGGTGCAATAATGAGGCTCTAACAACTTCATATTCTAGACAAAGGGCATGGTTCGACTTGGTTTGACTCATTTCCAGCCCTAACCATCACCTACTCCTCAGCGATTGAATATTTGCTCTTCATTGTCATACTATACACGAGTCTATGGGGAGGACATGTTTGCCTTCTTTAATTAGAGATGACTTCTTTATGGACCGTTTTGGTTTACCTTATTTTCTTTCTTATTTGTTTCTCTTATGATGGTTAGGTTCAGTACCCCCTCTTGTATATATTTTTCCATTTTTTTATTAATTATATGAGACAAATGACACAAGATGGGGGTTTCACAGAGATGTCAACCTAGTTAGCATGTCTTTGTTTCCCTATGATGCATGTTCTTCTCTTGATATATCGGAAAAATAATAATCACAAAATAACATAAATTTGAGAAACTTACAAAATATTACTCACTTATAAATTATACACAAGATTAAGATTTATTACAAGACATACAACTACTTTTTAGAATTACATATTTCAAGATTGCTTCATTTGTAAAAATAATCCGTCTCTGTTTTTTTGTTTATATTAATGTCATATTATAAAAAAAAAAATCATTGTTGTAAATTGTTAATTATTATATCCTTTAGAAGTATGACTATAAAAATCACAAGATAAATGATCAATGGGTCACTGAATAACATATTGTACAACTCATATAGGAGACTCAAAACGACATCTTTATCATTGATGAAACCTTTATTATTTTAATATTTTGATATATTTTTAGTCTACCACTATATATTATTACACTAACATCCCTTAAGGTTTTCTTAAATAACACATACACCCCCTCGATTTATTAACTAAAAACTAATCTCCCTTATTTTATCATCAAAATGACAAGCACCTCCCTTATAGTTTAACACCGTTTGAATTCTGTTAATTCCATTTTTTTTTAGCAATTAACTTCCTCATACAACTATGAACTTCCTTAGTTTTCGACCATTTTTTCTTAGCATTTTTCACTTTGGTGATTTTTCCAAACTTAAGAGATCTCTCGCTATTACTCTGTCAAGGTTGTTTATTTTTTAAACTCCAATGTAATAAAATTGATATATCACTGTCGTACCCTAATTTTTGACCGATTTATTTTATTTTATTCGTACGTTGATCGTTTTTCAGTCGTCCGTTCGCGCGCTAATTCCCGTATTATCTGTGTTTGTTCGTATTTGCGGTCGCGATTATTTTTTCGTTCGTCGTTTATGTTTTAATGTCGCTCGCGTATTAATTTCGTAATTTTTACTCGCGTTTTGTGCGTTTTTTAGCGTAGCGTTTTGTTTGCGTTCGTAAAGTTCATTTTATTCACGTCGTTGATTTATCGTTTTAATTAGCGTAAAAGGCCGCATAATCTCAGTCGTATCAGACGAAATTTCGGCAGAGAGGTATTTTAAAATACCTCATTTTTTTGGTTCCGACGGGACATTTTTTTTATTTTATTATGTTAATTATGTTAATTTTCGTTTTTTTATTTTATTATTTATTTAATTATTTATTTGTCCATTTATTTAATCTGTTTTTTATTCATTTATTAGTTTTTATTATTTTTTTAAGTCCTTGTCCACATGTCATGTTATCATTGGCCTAATCCAACTTTTCCTCCAAGAAATAGCAAGGGTAGTTTTGTCCTTTCCATGCGTCAGGTGATTAAGGGTGTAGCAGAGTTAATGAAGCCAGGCACACTTTCCAATACACAAAAACAGATTCAGAAACAAAATCACAAAAAAACAGATCAAAAATCCATTTTTCACCAAGAACACACCAAGAACAAAATTTAAATTTCATCATGATTCTCAGTGATTCATTGCAGAACCATCATCATTGAACCATTTTCTCTGCAATTCAAGTACGAATTCATCACCATTTGGTGACAAACTCAAGCACCGATCACAGAGAATCAGTGAGAAAAGAAGAGAAAAAAATCCAAACCCTAGCCAACACAAATCATCACAAATCCGAACCAAATCCATAACCAAGTTTCAAAATCATCAAAACCCAACAGTAACACATCATTTTTCGAAATCGAAACAACCATACCAACAACAATTTCGGCCAACCACAAATCCATACCTCAAAAATTTTTTTTCGGCCAAAACAATACATAAACAAGGAAAACCGAACCCACACCAACCAACAACAATCCGTAAATCTGAACCACAACTCACAAAAGGGGGAATCCGAATTGAAACAACAAGAACAAATGCAAGCAAGGCTGAACGCACATCCGAACCAAACCTGAGCAAGGAAAGGCTTGAACAAGAGTTGGAAAATAGGAAGAAGAAAGGAGCAAGCAGAACCGAAACAAAGGAACAAGAAGAAACAAAGGTAATATTCATGGCTTTTGTGTGTTTTTTTTTGGTTGATTTCTTTCGTAGATCTAGATTTGGTTACATCTTTTCTGTGAAAACTAAAGTTGGATCTGGATAGAGAAGGAAGAGATGAAGGTGATAGTGTAAATTTTTTTTAAAAAAAAAAACAAGTTTGGAACTCCGGCACGGCGGCGCTATGGCCGACCACCGTGCCGGAGAAGCTCCGGCCACCGTGCCTTCATCCCTTCCGGCGGACTGTATGAAGAGAGAGGAGAGAGCTGGTTTTTGTTGATTTGTAGAGAGAGAAAGGGAGAAAGAAAATGAGGGTTTTGAACTAAAAAAGGATATTTATACCCCCTTGTTAAACCGGTTCGGTTCGCCTGAACCGACCCAGGCTTGAACCGAACCGGTTCAGTCTCTCCTGCAGCCCAACACTGTTGCTCTCTTGGCCCATTTGTTGTTACTGTTTCGCTGTTGACACCCCTATAGTGCTGCCTACACCCCCTCCCTATACCTATTGTATTTTTCTTTTAAATTCATGCATTCCTTTAATCATACAACATTAAAACTATGTTTCATGCATTTTTTTATATTTTTATTAGTGTCTTAATTTTAAAATATCATGCATTTTTTTATTTTATTTATTTGTTTTATTTAAATTTTATCTCTTACATTTTAGTTTATTTTAAGCTTTGAAATAACGTTTTATATTTTTTTCTATTTTTGTCTGAAGTTTTAATTATTGTGCATTTGTTATTTGATTATGGTTTAATTCCTATTTTATGCATTTTGTTTAATTAGTATTTTGAATATCCCGCATTATATAGTTTACCTATCAATTTAATCTTAAACTCATGCATTTTATTTTTTTTAACTAATATTTTCTTTTTTTGAAAATTTTCATTTTATATTTTTTTAAATACGTTCGATGTCATGCATTTTAGTTGGTAGTTATTCTCATATGTGATGTTCTTTTTATACTTAATGTTTCGTTATATCTCATTTTGCATCATCTCTAGTATAATCTCATGCATCTTTTAATTTTTTCTTTTGGTTATGTATTTATTTATTATACTTAGTATGTAATTAGGAAATTGATGTAATTTATTTTCGCGCATTTTTTTTCTTTTGAGACCATAGAATGTATTTAGGGTATGTAATATGTAATCGGCACACGCACTGACATGCGCACCGACACACCACTTTATTTATCGCTTTACGCTCTTTTATTTTTATTCCGCCGTTACGCGATTTCGTCGTTAGTTTAGAAAAATATTTTCTTCAAAAAAATCAATCAAGTCAAATTCAAATTTCTTTCAAGTAAACCTTGGTATGTAATCCAAGTGATTTTCTTTTTATTTTCCTTAATCAAATGTTAATTAATTTAATATCCACATTAGACATGGATTTCGTATAATTAAAATTGACCAACTTCATCGTATTTTCTTCTCATGCCTTGAGGCCTCTCATCTCTTCTTAAAACCTTTCTTTCAAAAATGTTAAAATCAATTCAACTCATCAAATAAGTTCTTTAGCCGAACTACTTGATTTTGATCCCGATTTATTTGGGTAAGTAGGCAAAGGGTTTCAACCCTTCCAAATCAATAAAAATAACCAAAAACATGCTTCATCTTTCTCCTTTCTTTCACTTTAACTCTTAACTTTTTTTTTGATAAGTAAAATTAATTTAGCGCAAGATTAGAGAATAGGTAGAAGGTTCCTATGGGATACCATAGTCGGTTCGGGTGCCTAACACCTTCCCCAATCGAAACCAACCTCCGAATCCAAGGTCTCATAAGGGTTTTTACTCATTTTTTCCCTTCCCGCGAATAAAAGTTGAGAGTTCAATGATTAAAGGTTCAAATCCGATCAATGATTTTGATACCCGAAAATCACGAGCACAATCACAGTTTTTTTTCCTTTTCATTAGTCAACCACAATATTCATCCACCAAAATCATTTCCATTTTCATTTTAATATTCTATTTTACTCTCGTATGTAATTGCCAGTATTTGGTTCTATTTGATGGTAAAAGAAATTGTTATTATTGTTTTTCCATTGTGGGAAAAAACTTCATCTAACTTAATTGCCAAAAGAGGAAACAAGTACAATATATATATATATATATATATATATATATATATATATATATATATATATGTATGTATGAGTCAAAAAACTTCATTCAATTGTTATTATTGTTTCTCCATTAGATTTTCTAAGTTTTATTTTAAGGCAAAAGAGCAAAATATTATTAGATGTTAGTGTAAAGGAGTTTATATAATCATTATGTAAAAATTAATTTTTAGAAAGGTTTAAATATGTAAATCGTCTCTGTAAGTTCACGTGTTTTTGGTCTTCGTTTCTGTATCTTTTTTTGTTCTAAAACAACCCATGTAAGTTATAAACGTTTTGGTTTTCGTCCCTCCCGTCAACTTCCATTACAAAAACGCCTACGTGTCTAACGGCCGCTGACGTGGCAAAGGATGTCGTGGCAAAAAACGCTTATGTGTCGTGACAGATGATCCCTAACTATATTACAGGGACCAAAACCAAAAACAAAAAATTACAGAGGGAGGAAATTAAAAAAACCTAAATAACAGAATTTAAAATTTAAAAACCATTATTTCCATCTTTTTCCACTCTCTGTGTCTTCTTCCTCTCTCTGCCATATTCTTCATCTCTCTTATGTCATCTTCAAAACTGATTTTACCACTTGTAGTTAGTTGAAGAGAGACAAAAATCAATGTATCAAATGGAAAATATGTTTACAATGGAAAATGAATTACACATACTTTGACAGTATGTTTGCTATGGAAAATGAATTACACATACTTTGAACAACCAAATGTGTATCTGAATTACCTAGTATAAACTGATTGTTTGCAATTAGTTTACAGGAGGGATTGTCAGGATAATATTTGTTATCAATAAGTTAGTTTGGAATCAGATTATCTATAAGTCAAGATCCTAGATCACAACTTTATCATATCTTTACTCTATTTTGTTATTCGTATGTAATCATCTTTTAGACTATATAATGGTCAAATATGCTATCAGTATTAATTAAGTAAAGTTTTCACTCATTCAAGTTAATACAGTTGTATTTTACATCAAGTTCAAGCTATTCTTCAGTCTGAGTAATAGTTCCATACGGAGGCTTCTCTGCCAACTGTTGGCTTGCACTTTTTCAGCATAATTTTGCTTCGAGTCACATATAGCTTCTTTGATTTTTCTTTCAAGGAATTACCATTTTTGCAAAAGTTGTGGCTTTTTTGTTTCAACTAAAACCATAATTGAGGTATTCCTAACTTAAAACCATGCATACCTGTAATTATTTAGCTTTCAATTACAGTCTGCAATTAATTAATTATTCATCGATCTTTCATTTGATCCTCTGTATCAATGTGAAGCTGGATTCCATCGGTATGTATATTGACAAAGATAATATCAAAGAATACTCTGAAAACTCATGACATACACCTAAGCGTGAAATATGATTTTGATTTGCCCGGTTACCATGAATATTTTATTGTTTTTATCATTAGATTTTGTATATGACAAATGAAACATAGCTTGCAGGGATGACAAAATTTTTAAAACAAAATGTCTCGTCATTAACAATTTGTTTAAGAAAGTTGTTCAATTAGAAATTTTGATATAATCATCTTTCTTTAGAGATTTTGAAATGAGTTTGAGTTGTTTAAATGGGTTATGAAAGAAGAATCAATTATGCCCCTTCCATAATCAAGTATTCAGCTTTAATCAATAATCCATTATATATTGCTATCACCTCGATCAATAATTATGTTTAACAAATTACGCCTTTCTGTTTACCTCTGAAGTAGATCAAATTGCGTAACTAACAAACAATGCAGTGATTTTAGTCTTATTTTATCTCTCGTTAACTAACTAAAAGTGGTAAAATCAGTTTTGAAGCAGACATACATAGAGATGGAGAAGATGGCAGAGAGAGGAAGAAGAGAGAGAGAGGAAGAAGATGAGAATAATGGTTTTTAAATTTCAAATTTTGTTAGTTAGGTGTTTTTAATTTCGTCCCTATGTACCTTTTCGTTTTTGGTTTTGGTCCCTGTAACATAGTCAGGGATCATCTGTCACGACACATAAGTGTTTTTTGCCACGTCATTCTTCGCCACGTTAGTGGCTGTTAGACACTTAAGCGTTTTTGTAACGAAAGTTGACGGGAGGGACGAAAACCAAAACGTTTATAACTTACAGGGGTTGTTTTAGAACAAAAAAAGATACCGGAACGAAAACCAAAGACACACGAACTTACAGGGACGATTTACAAATTTAAGCCTTTTAGAAATTAGGCTAATTTAATTTGATATAAATTTTATTTATATTTTTTGTTTTGTTTGTATCATTTATATATATATATACATATATATATATATATATGATACGGGTAGGGTGGATACTATAGTGTCCATATCCGCATCCATAACTACTTAATTTTGTGCATAATTATGTATACCTGTGTCCATATCCATTGTGTGGGTTTTACCATACTCATTATGTGTAGTTTTTACCAGTACATGCTTGGTATGGGTCAATTTGTCATCATGTGTAGTTTATTCCAATTAATATTTTAACATTTCATTTTAACCCCTTTGACTTTTAATCCTCCAAAAGATTTCAACCATCACTTTGGTCCATGTTTCTAATTCTTCTCTTAATAAAGATTGGGAAAATTGAGTCGTCTTGCACATAAATGCGGCGGTGGCAGTGGATGATGTATGGGGTATAAGTAAGGCTATTGGCGTTAAATTCAAAGGTAATAAATTAATATGTTTAACGTTCTCTCTAGAGCAGGAAGGAAGGGGAACATGGAATAGGAAGGAAGTGGAAATGGGAGACAAAAGGGTGATGCTGCTAGTTGTTAATTTTTGTTTCTTGTTGCTTCGTCCGGGTGAAGGCTAAATGCATCTTTTATCTTATAATGTTAGGTGTTTGGGAGGTTTGGATTAGAGGAAATAAGTGTACATGCTACAACGCGAGAAAAAAACCTTTCGTCACGTGTATTCAAGAAACACAACTTGGTCATGTGGATGACTCTGTCCTATATATCATATATTGGTTGTAATTCTTGTTACAGTTATTCTAATGAACTTTCAGTTGGTGCGTCAAGCGGTTTGTTTTCTGTGTGAGATAACTCTGAAGTTGAAGTGTGGTCATCTTCAAGCATCAATCATTTTTTGGCAATCAAGGGCCAATTTGTTCAAAGTAAAAAATAATTCATTCTTACTAACGTCTATGCTCGATGGGACTTGGCAGCGAAACATGCTTTATGGGACCGGCTTACATGTTTTATTCAACAAAATGCAAATGCTAATTTATGTTTGTGTGGGGATTTCAATTCCGTCATAGTCGACGAAAGGAAGAGCAAAGGGTCAGTTTTTCGCCATAATGATTATGATATTTTAAATAGCTTGATTGGTGACAATAGCTTGGTGGATTTGCCTCTATGTGGGAATGGTGCATACTTTGTATCGTGGTGATGAGTTCTCTATGAGTCGTCTTGATCGATTCTTAGTGTCAAAAAATTGGTGTTTGGAATGGTCAAATAATATTCAGGTGTCTCAACAAATGGGATGCGAACTCTAAATTTTGGCAAAAACGGTGTATATGTTGGCAAAAATTTCGTTAGAACTGGTAAAAGAAAAGAGATGCAAACTCTAGATTTGTCCATGGCATCATGTATATTAGGTGGAGAGTGAACACAATTTCTGTGATTAATGTAAATGGTGTTCAAGTTGAAGGTTTCCAACACGTTCACTCAGCCGTCTTCTCTCACTTTGCAAACCACATTAAGGCTCCTCGTGTGGAGAGGCCCGTGTTAGATTGTTTGAATTTTTCTAAGTTAAGTGTTGCATAAGTCTATGTGAGTGTCGTGATTTGATTATGTTGACATATGTGAAGATGTGTGCATGACAATGTGCGTTCATGTGATACTTGATGATGGTGATGAAGTGTGAATGATATATGTTTGATTTGGTTATAAAGTGATAATGTGATTACTTGTTATATTATGTATTGATGATTTGAGAATTAATACGTTTGTTGATTGAGTAAGAATGAATGTAATGATGGTAATTTAGGAAATGAATATGTATATCCACATGTGATGTTTTAATTCTTTATTACTATGCTTAAGTTCACATCTTATTCACGTTGAATATGTATCTTACCCTCCAATAGATGTTTGGTCGCCTACATCCTCGTCGCGTAGACATGTATGTTGAGAGCACTTGATCAACGTGAGTACTCGAGGATGGCTTGATGCATATCCTTCTTTCATGCTTTTGCTTTTGGAGTTCTTTTGGTTGTGCTCTGATTAGGGTTTCTGGGAGTCTGTTATATTACTTTTGTATTTTTATGTTTTTGAGGAACCTTAGAGTTCTCATGATGATGTATATGAGATGTTGAGATGATAACTTTTTGTTGTGATTCTATTGCGGCTATTTTTATGATTATAAGGATATATGACTATTTTAGATTAATAATGAAGTAACAACTTAAACCTTTCTGATTATCTGTTGAGTTATTATATAAATATTGTATTGGGGTTTGAGGATGTTACATGTCATGTCATTCACTAACTTGTCAACTCATTTTTTAACGGCGCATTAGCAAAAATATGCCCAATTTTTTTGAAAGAGCCCAAAATTAATAGCGGAAGATTTCTAAATTTATGAAAATTAGAGGACTTCTTTCAAAAATAAATTAAAATTATAGGACTATATTTTGGCGTAAGAAATGGAAGAACCAAAATCGTGAATCAAGAGATATTCAAAATGCATTTAAGTGTTTAATAATATAATAATAACAATATAATATAATTTAGTAAGAATATGAAAGAGTTTTCATTTCTCATCATCATATTTTATATTTTGATTTTCCCTAAAAAATAAATTATATTTTGATTTCACTTTCTTTTTCTTCATGGTACAACTCTCTCTCATGTTTTTTTTTTCTGTATAAATATCCCATTATTTTCGTTATTTTCCTACATTACTTCCCTTCATCATCTTTCACATATTCTCTCTTTTCGTCTCCCTCTTCGTCCCCTCCTCTCTATATAAACTACTCAAACCCATATTTTGTTTTCTCTCTGACCACTTTGTATTCCCTTTCACTTTATTTTCTTAGAAAAAATTAACATGGTGGTGGCTTCCCCAAATTCGATCTTAGAGGAAAGGATTATACCTATTGACCTACCAATGATAGACCTATCAGCTGAAAAATCATTGGTAATAAAACTCATAGTAAAAGCTTGCGAAGAATATGGTTTCTTCAATGTGATTAACCATGGTGTCCCTCATGAAATCATATCCAAAATGGAAGAAGTAGGTTTTGATTTCTTTGCAAAACCAATGGAACAAAAGAAACTAGTTGCACTTGGTAATCCCTTTGGTTATGGCTGCAAGAATATTGGGTTCAATGGAGACATGGGTGAGGTGGAATATCTTCTTCTCAATGCCAATGCTCCTTCTATTCCTAATGATTCATCAAACTTCAGGTATGTGTAAGTTAATTAATTTTTTTTTTTTTTTACAATATATCATTGTCCAAATCTTTTGCATTTATTGCATGCTTGGTTTACTATACTATCAAACAATGACGGTATAAACTGCAGTATATGAAAAAGTAAATGTGTTTTTTTTTTTTTAATCAGGGTGACAACATGTCTTGAACAAATAAGATATGAATAATAATTTGGAAAATTGTGGGGCTATGTAATTTCTTTTGTTGTTCATTTTCTTTAGATCGTTATAGTTTTTATTTGGTCCCCCCCCCCTATTTTGTTGGTATCATTTTTATGTTTGGAAATTTATGTACATTTATCATTATCAACTCCTTAAAAAAAATCATTATTAAATTTAATTCCTAAATGGTTAAGGGGATTAAACGCAAGTTACAGATTTTGTTTTCTTAATGTTTTTTTAAATATTATTTCATTTTAAAAAAATTAGTACTAAAATTCATAAACAATACACATAAATCTAAAATCCTTAAAAAAATACACATAAATCTAATTGATCAGTTTAATTTTCATGTAAATTTGGTGTAAAATAATTTTACACTGTCCGTACAACAAAACCAATTAATAATGCATTTTTTTAAATAAACCATTTAATAATCATGATTATGATGAAAATCAAATATTTTTAATATGAAAATCAAATATTTTTAATAATTTGACGGATATAATAAATTTCACTAATTAATACACCGATAAGAATTTATACCAAAAAATAATAAAAATACACCGATAAGAAGTTTTGACCAGGTCCCTTATGAATTAATTTATATAATTTTTTTTTCTTATTCTATCATATAAAATCTATGTTACCTTAAATGTAGATTTTTTATTTTATCATTTGGACCACGCTAGCTAGTAAGTTCTTGGCAGCTTAAATGGAAGCTATCTTAGCAATGAATCATAACGTCTTTTGCTTGATACTACGTACCTTCATATATGAGTTGTATCTGACCAACAAAGAACAGAGAGAGAAGGATAAAGATTGTCTCACATGTCATTGGGGGCCATTGAGGGTGTGAGAAAAGGAAAAGCCATAAAGAAAAAAGAGTAAAAATAAGAAATGTAGCTAGTAATGTGATGGAATTGAGAGAGAGGTATCAATAGAGAAAATGATGTAAAAAGGAAACATTAAAAAAGTCTAAGTGGAAATATTTAGGACTATAGTCCATAGTCTATTCAGAGAAAATGATTATGTATTAAAAAAAAAAGTGTTAAAAATTAGGATCATGAGAGATAATGAGATCAAATAGATTTATGGTTATTCATTCTATGAATAATAGAAGTGTCCCAACTTTTCCATATAAAACAACATGTTGGTTTTGTGGTCCTTTAGACATGCATTTGAGACACAATTTATGCTTCACACACTCTATTTGAAACACTAGCTGCAAAAAAGTAATGAGGTTGAGGGGACAAATTAGGCATATAACCTTGTTTTGTCTAGAATAATAGCTGTCTTGTGTAAAGAACGGCATGCTCCCGATGGTTAATGTGAATAGATAAAAAATAGGAAAAATATATGGGATTAATCGGTAAAGAGTTGACTCATACTCGATAAAAGCGTGAATTCAACTTTTATCATAAATGTAAAGATTTTGTTAGGTGAGTTCAATGTAAGTTCATTTGTCAGTGTTTTTCGAACCTTAAGATATGTTTTAACTCTGATGAGTTTTCAATACTCAACTTATCTAAACTTTTAATTATTAAGAAAAAAATTGGGACATTACTTCATGTTAATATTTTTCTTTAGGGTAAATTATGTTTTCCTTTTCCATCCTTGTAATTTGGTGTTTTTCATGGTTTAGTCCTTTGATTTTTTTTTTCTTCTTCTAATTTTATCTCCCCAACTTAGATTCATTCAAAATTAGCCCTGGATGTCACAAGTCACTTACCCTCGATATCACAAGTCATCTATGGCATTTTCTAAACATTGGAAAAATTATGTGTCAATATAAATTTGTCACGTCATTTATACATAGTCACATTTTTCTTCAATAAACTAATAATATATTAATGAGAGTACAAGAGATACTCTTATGTATTACAATGAATCACATCTTAGATAGAGCTTAAAGAAATAATATGATTGTCCCACCTCTCTGTGGAAAGTAACCATGAATATTGTCTTCCCACCTCATCAATAGGTAAGTGAAATGGTGACATAAGGGAAAATTTTAAGGAAACCTAAAGTTGTAAGAATGATTCTAAAAGAAAATTTAAAGGATTAAAATTTGAAAATCAATAAATTGAATGGACCAAAATTATTATTTATCCCTTTCTTTATTAATTATAATTGAATGGGCCAAAAGATGTAGACACATGATATTTTAAGGTTTGTCTAATACTATTAACCTCCCAAATTTTTTTTAAAGATGAACTCTTTATTTTAAGTAAAAAAATGGAAAGTTTCTTTTGGAGAGAAAGGTATAAAGATTTTTTAAAATAACATTAAACAATGCTAACTTAGATGGAGAGAGTAACAAACAACTCAGATTTCTTACACTTCTCAGCATGTTTATTGTTTAATTGAAATTTTTATAGTTTAACAAGAATTACAAGCAAGTCCATTCCAAAAAAAAAAAGTGTCATAAGTATATTAAATATGACAAATGTGAAAAATGAGAAATAGATCATCTTATCTTATGTGTAATTTTTCCATGAGAGTAAAGTTGGTATGTCCCCATTCAAATTTACCTTATTTCAATTTTCATATAGTATTTCTCAATCATTTTGACATGTGAGTAATTATATTTCACCATCTTATATGAAGTTTACTCATAAGAGATCAATTTCCTAAGATAAAAAAAAAAAAAAAATCCCTCTAGAGATGACAAAATATATATTACAAAATGTTGTCTTAATAAAAGACTTGATTAACAAAAATAATAAACAAATAGACTTGATCATCAATAATGCAATAAAAGGTATTGGACTCATGTTTCAAGTCAAAATGAGAAAACAATAAAATAAACAATAAAAAGTGTAAAATAGAAAGAAAAAAAAAACATTTTCAGGTGCACGTGAGATTTTGAAACAATCTGTGTCGCACATGGGACTATGCAAAAGGAGTAGGTACTCCTAGGAGAGGTGGTATTCATATATATGTCAGACTATCCTCTTTTCTTCTTTCAACTTTTAATTTTAATTAAAGGAAAATAAAATAATGATATATGTATTTTTTATATTTATTTTTTGAGGGAAAAAAGCTATATATGTATTTTTATGTTAAAATAAAATAATGATATGTGTATTTTTTACAATTGTCATATTTATATCTTCATTGACTTTTTAAAAAATAAATAATGATATGTATAATTTTATGTTAAAATGGTGTGTATGTAATTTAAATAACATTCTTCTTATTTATTGATGTCATCTTCTTATGGGTCACCCTTGACCCTTGTTATGTGGTTTTGAATTTCTTTTGTTTTGGTACAATGAGGAAAAATATGGTGGGGATTTACTCTATAGTTATGATTAATTTGGAAAAAAGGAGAAATGAAAAAAGGTACTACTGTGTTTGATAAGCATTAGGTTGCAGATTGACATGTACTATATCATATGTCTAATCAAATAAAAAACTTTGTAAAAGCTGAACTGAACGTCAATGAGTTAAATAATTAAAATTCCTAAAAGGTAATAAAAGTTCGTTATTAATTAATTTTCTTCCCAAAATAACCAAAACCAGAAATGAAATAGAGCAGAGTGTGGCAGTGAAGTGTCTGGTCAAGCAGAGTGAGATTGATTGGAGGCAGTGCCATTGGTTCAGTGCAGTGCAGTGCTGTGCTGGGTTAAAACCCATCCTGCTATACTATCTCTGTCACCTTACTTTCACTCAATGTTAGGTAGTTGTTTTGAATCACTAAAGTGGTTATTGCAACTTTAATTTATTTTTTATTCATGTAGCTAACTTAGGGTTGGGACATAGGTTAAAGAATAAAAAAAAATTGTATTGAAAAATATAATAATTTAATTTTGAATCTCGTTAATAAGTGTCCTAGGAGCATTGTTTATAGAATTCATAAAAAGAAATTATACCTTAAAAATATAAGTTAAATATTTGTTGAAATTATAACCGTAAAATTTTCAATACAAAAGTTGTTACTTTTAAATGCTTAAACAATTTTCTTAGGGCATTTGTTAACATTTTCTTTTAATTTTAAAAATTAAATGTAAGACGTCTAGGACATATATTTTTATAATTAATTTTTTAAAATGTATTCTTAATGACATAAGTTTACTTTTATCTTATTTTGAATATTCGACTCTCTGGCACATTTAGATATATAAAAACTAATAATAAGATTTTTGAAGTTTTAAGGTGTAACTTTTTTTTCTTTAAGATTGTGATAGTTTTTTATTTCATCTTGAATCTAAAGATACATATGAAATATGATAAATGATATTTGTATAACTATTTTTTGACAACTTTTTAAACAATTGTTTGCTTCTATCTTATTATTAGTGAAAAACAATAGAAGAAAAAGGAAAAGAGAGAATAAGAACAAAATAAAAGAAAGAGAAAGAGAGTTGTCCAAAAATAATTATACAAATATCATTTCTCATTATATTTTACCATCAATTAAATTGAACCCCTTTAAAATATGATTGGTTGAGCATAGTCAACAACTATAAATAATAAATTAGTTTAGAGCTTTTTCACTTTAATTTTCAGAGTTAATAACAATTTTGATATTTATTTTTACTTGCTCTCGAAATTCATCTCCTTTTTAAAACCAATCTTTGGTTTCTCACTTGTATTATTGGATTCAAAATTGAGGATGTCACCAAATTTTTATTGACTTACCATGCAACTATTATATTATAAATTCAACGGAATTATTTCATATCAACATATTTTATGTCGCATTAGTAAAAAAGTTATCACATCACCACTTTTAGATCCAAAATCTAGAGTTATAGACCAAAAATTGATTACCAACGATGGATTGATCCAAATGTTAATTAACTTTAGTCCTTTAAGTAAGTGGAAAAATGTTTGATTACTAGCTCATATGTATAGAGAAAATCTAGTTGAGAGAAAAGAATCTATCTAATGTGTCCTGAAGATTCTTCGACAGGAACTAGTCATTGATAATCGGCAGAGAAAACTTTGTACCATCACAGTAATTAAAAATAACACAAAACTGATTTAAAAAAGTGGACAAAGTTTAGGAAGTAGAGAAAATATTTGCTCTTATTTGATGCATTCCTCTCCTAAGAATTATTTTTGCTTGGATAAGAAGAACAAGCAAGTAACCATTAGGTCCAACACAACACATCTATTTTATAGGTTCTGATTATGCTACTGTGTGATGATTGTACATGACAGCTCTAGTGTAAGTGCATATACAGAAGCTGTGAAGGAGCTGGCATGTGAGATATTGGAGCTAATGGCAGAAGGTTTGGGGGTCCCTGATACATCCATTTTCAGCACATTCATCACTCAACTTGATAATGACTCACTCCTTAGGTTCAATCACTACCCTCCTAAAGACTGCAAAGATAGAGACAACTCTAATTCCTATAACGTTGGCTTTGGAGAACATTCTGACCCTCAGATTCTTACTATCCTTAGATCCAACGATGTTGCTGGACTCCAAATTTCACTTCAACATGGTGTGTGGAACCCAGTTACTCCTGACCCAGCTGCTTTCTGTGTTAACGTTGGTGATCTTCTTGAGGTATATTTATGTTCTTATTAATGAAATCAGATTCCCGACAATCCTCATAATCCCGCATTCACATGGTCATTAGGTCAATAACCATTGAATGCAGGATTTTGACGACTTACAAGAATATGAATTCATTCTTATCCTAATCATAATTTTTTTCTTTTCATCCCCACAAATGTTGGTTTCATTTTTGCTATGCTGAATATGTAGATTCATGGTAGGGGGGACCTAGGGGGCTGCTTATATTTAAACATAAAAAAAGAGTAATAATTATATGTGTGCACATTAAAGAGGGTACAATACTGAGGTGTAATGGATTTGCATGTATAACTTACTAACACTTGACATGGTTTTCACTTTTGTTAAAAATAGATAGACATGGCATGTTACTATGTTCCTCTCAAAAAATAACATGTTACTATGTTAGGGTATGTGTAAGGGTAAATGGGAGAATTATGTAAAATTTCATCTTGGTCTGAAATGGGGGTTCAAAAATTATTGTATTTTGGATTGAATATATTGTGAAGGAAAACGTTATTTCTCTAGAAAAATAGCATCAAATTTTTTTAAGACACATCTGTCAAGTTTTAATTGTATGATTTATTTGTTCATTTCCTATTTTTCAGCCACACCTCCTTGAATTGTGGCAAATAGTGCATTGTGATTGACTGTTTTTTATTCTTGAAGAATCTTTGATGTTATTTTTCTAGAGATATAACATTGCTCTAAAAATAAGTTAAAACTGAATAAAAAATTTGTAACGACTCAATTTATAAAGTTACAATCTTTTAAGAACTAAAAATATATTTAAGGAATGTATTCTCATTATTGGAATTGGTTGAGCATTTTTTTTCTTTCTTTTGTTAGGGTATCAACATGAAGATGCATGGTACTTTGAAAGGGTGCTTAATGGGATCATGATACTCTTCATTTCTTAAAAAATGGAACTCTATTTATGAGAGGAAAACATACTATAAGGAGTTGGCGTGGGTTCACTAAATATGAGAGAAAAACCTACTAATTTTTTTAATTTTCAACTTTTTAAGAAATAAATTTGCATGATTTACAATGTTAAGTAATAATATTAAATACATTCAGATGATTGATTAAATATTTAACAAAACTAATCAGTAACAAAGTTAATGAGTGACACCTATATTGTGAGGCCTAAAAAGTATTAAGACTAATAAAATTAATACTATTAATTAAATTAAAAAAAAATAGTTTGAGACCTAAAGTGACTACTTGCTTGCAGCCCACTTGAGCCAAGCTTTGGTTAGGTGTTCATGAATGTTTTGTGTTGATGTATGTTTTTACTTTGTACTATCTAGATTTTTGTATTCAAGGTGACTAATTTTTTTTATGTTCGACATAATAACATGTTTTAGAGGACAACTAACATGGCATTGTATGTACTATAAATTGTATAACAAAAAAAAGGTGACATGAAAATTATTTAATCAAGGAGAATTAATTTGGAGAATGGTTGTAGAAAACACTTAAGGCTCCTTTAAAAATTGTAGGTTAGAGATGGTTCAAAAATGGAAGTGATTGATTATTTATGTTGTAAATGTTGTGTATTAAAGGTTATGACAAATGGAAGATTTGTAAGCGTGAGACATAGGGCCGTGACCAACTCATACAAGTCTAGAATGTCGGTGGCATATTTTGGGGCTCCACCACTTGATGCATGCATTGTTGCTCCCTCAGTTATGGTTACACCAAACAGGCCCTCTCTTCTCTTCAAACCATTCACTTGGGCAGAATACAAGAAAGTCACCTACTCTCTAAGGCTTGGAGACAGCCGCATTGACCTTTTCAAGAATTGCACACAAGTAGAGTAATAGGGCATGAGGAGCTTAAAGTATGTTTGGTATCAATACAAGAGTGTAAAGGTTTTTTTATTTTTCTCTTTTATGTTATTTTGATTTTGATGGTGTCCTTCCTAGGTGGTATAAACTTTGCCAAAATGTGCCAACAAGTTTTGCATTGTGTGGAATGGAACTGTGAAAGTTTATAACTTTGCATGGAGAGGGAAAAGTTATGTTATTAATTGTTCATGGTGTGTATAATTGTCTTTTAAAAGCTAAATGTTTAAATTTTTGTGTTTTGTTGATTTTGGCTATATAATTAAGGGGAGTTTGGTTCTAATGTTAGATATAAATAATATTCTCTAAGAATCTGATGTGTGAAAGTTATTGTTTAAAACATTCTAATTCAAGCACATGATCACTTGACATAGTTGTAATGCTCTACTACTAATTGTTGGATCGTTGCTAAACTCAAGGGAGTCTTAAGTTGGGATGGCAATGGATGGAGTTTGGATAGAAGATTAAATATAGAATTTGTCCTTATTTGTAAATATAAAAAACGTTTGTACCTAAACTTGTATTAAAGAGTTGTATCAAAAGTTGTCATAAAATGGTTGTTCCCATGTCATTTCTCAACCTAAATACATATCTTTGTATTTTATGTAACAATATGTTTTCCATGTAAGAATCAATAGAATTATCATTCTTTTGTTTTAGTTGAGAACTTTATTATATGGACCACTGGAAGAAGATTACTTTGATGGTGGTGTTTGATCAGAATCACATTCTTCGGCCCCAGAGGTGGGGACTGTACTTGTAAACTCTAACAATCAAGTATATACCTCAGGTGCAGTTTCTAGGTTTAGAATGAAGCATATATTGAATTTTATAATAAATATGTGGTTCAATTCATCATTCATATCAAATATGTATAAAATAATATTGATCTGGTTGAGAACTTTAGACGATGAACTGTTGGAAGAAGACCCATTTGGCAGTGATGCTAGACAGGATCTTCATGTTCGTCCTGAAGGTAGGGGTGTATCTGTAAACACTCTGACACTTGCGTTAGTATGTGCTTGAGGTGTGGTAGCTAGATTTAGAATGAAACATACATTCAAAGGTGATGAAGTAAGCCTTATATAGTCTAAGAGATGTGTAATTAGGCTTGGGCCTGAATCATAAGTTTGAATTCATAGTATGATAATTAGGATGTTAGGACCCAAAATTGTATCTTAGACATATGTCTTCGTGAACCATTATGGACAGATCATGGCTCTATATTAGGCGATCTTGCCTTATCAGACGATCTTGTCCTGGTATTCTATAGTGCATCTAAGGCATGTTCATATGACAATCCCTTTATCAGATAATGACTTAGGGAGATATGGTTCGGTGATAGATTGAGCCTTGACCCAATCCGAAAAAGTTTCCCACACTTGGTTGAGAAAGAGAACTATGAACCTCATCTCAAAGCAAGCCAAAATCCTTTCAAGTTATCAGGATTGGTTCGAAAAAGGATCGCAACCCTCGATTTCATCTATTATGCCCCATTTCTTATCTAGCCAGTGAGTCATAGACGATAGACATTGCATCCACCTTGATCTGAAGATTCTCTCAAGGGCAATGACGGGAACATACATCTTGGTTGATGCCTTATTATTAGAGACATTAAGGTGTCAACTGTAACAACCGGTTTTTAGCTAGAATTATTTTAATTAATTATTATGTGTGTTTATATGTGCTTACATGTGATTATTTGTCTCTGTGTGTAATTGAATTGGGATTAATGGATTTTTAACCTAGAAGGGTATTTTGGTCATTTTGGAGGTTAATGGTCATTTGGCTAGTAAGGGTGAATTAGTGACTTCATTAGAAAGATTATTTTAGCGTTTTAATGAGGATCGTTATTTTTACTAAAGTTCCTAGTGAATTCGATTAATTAATTATATATGGTAATTATTCGTTTTAACGGTTTAAGTGGGTAGTAACATTTGTGAATTAGTTAATATAGATATTGAGCTCATTATGATAATTAGAGACTTATCCCAATTGGTTAGTGGTATATAAACACAACACTCAGAGAAAAATTAGGTCTTACATTCATTCACTTCAAAACATTTTGAGGTAGAGAGAAATAGTGGATCTAAGCTTGGAGAAAGGGAAAAGAAGATAAGGCTAGAGAGAGGGCTTGGGGTTGAAGAGCTAGGAGCAAAAGTGAAACTTAAGCTAGGGGAATCATCACCTAGAGGTAAGGGGGATAAAATCTTCATTAATTAAGCTCTAAGTTCATCTTTTCGATTTTGTGAATAAGTGCTTATTATGTTAATTGTGATTTTGTGAATTGTTAGTGATGAAATTTGTGCTCATAATTCATGTGAATCTATGAGTATGATAAACTTCATTAAATTGATATATTATATGCTTAAAGTTCATGGTTGTTTTTGTTAATAAGTGATTTTGGTGATTTTTGACTACTTGAATGAAACACATGAATTGATGAGTGATTATTGTTGAAACATGTTTAAATTCACTTCATAAATGTTTATACATAATTGTAAGTTGATGGAGTTTGAATTGGTATGGTTGTTTGTGGGTTTGAATGAAAAGTGAGAAAATTGAGAGTTTTGGTGAAAATGATCTAAATGATGAATTTGAGGTGAAATGGTGTTTTGATTTAATGTTTGTGATGTTTTGTGATTGCCTTTAAAAGTATGTAAACTACTACACAAGTTTTAGGGTCGAATTTGGGTCAAAGGGGATTAAAAAAGGGGGTTAAAAATGGGGATTTTGGGTGAAAATTGGAGAGTTCCCGAGAGGGAACAACCAAAACATAGTGACTTGTTATGGTGTGCCTCGCTGCACAGAATAGACACCCATGCTTTGGGTCGTTTCGGGCACTCGTGGTTGATCCGGACAGTTCCAAACTGATTCTTTTGAAGTAGTTAATTGTTTTTATACTTTCTAAACCTTTGGAAACATCAAATGACTTGGATTGATCTTGGTTTTGTGAATTGAATCAAACTTTTTGAAAATTATCCAAGAACACATGATTTTTCGAAAACTCGTTTTCTCAAGGAAAAAAGGTATGGTTAAGGTTGCCTTGTTGTAACTATGATTTATAAAATAGTTTTTGAAAGGATATTTGAACTTTATATTGGTTTTACTTTGAAAAATGGAATTCTTTGGAAAAGTAATAAAATGAGACGAACTTCGTGAAATTTTGGAATTAATTGGAATTGACCTATGATGCCTATATGCTTATGCTATTGTGATCATATGTGAGTAGTGCATATGCTTGATTGAGGTGTTTGATCACATTTAACTTGTTTTATTGAATTACTTTGAAAATGTAGAAAGTTGTAAAAATAGACGAACTTCGTTAAAACAACATTTTATGCTCGGATAACTGGTAAGTGACTTTATATTCATGATGATATGGTAGGATAATAATCAATTCATGAAAATTGGATGTTTAATTTGGTGGATTTATTGATGTGGATAGTTGTCCGTCTTTTATGTGAAAGGTGACTTTGAAACTTGTTGTTTCCTTAATGTGTTGTTGTTAATGATAATTATGCTAATGTTTGATGATTGTATGATGATAACTCTTGATTAAATTATGATTTATTGATTGTATGGACGTAGATACTTGATAAAAAATTTGGTGGTGAATTAATCGATTTAAATGGAGGTGTACTTTTACATTGTTGTTGGTGAATACATATGTTAGGTGATTATGCTTTGTCGATTCTTTGTTTGTATGCCCATGCATCATAGTCATATTGAGGCATATGAGAAGTGTAAAATGATGTGTACTTTTACATAGGTGGAATAAGTAGGAGGAGGTGTACTCTTACGTGGGTGTGGGTTTAAACTGTAAAATTATCTCCGGAATCCAATTGGTACCACATGCATATAGAGTTGTGTTAAGGCGCATAGCATACATTTGATAATTGGTTAAATGTGTCATACTTGCTTATGTGCTCGGTGGATACTTGTATTGGTTAAACTTGGTGAATGTGTGTAAACATGTAGTCGTACTTGTGTGTTGTTATTGTATGCTTGATGGATGTTATTGAATGTTGAATAATTGTGGGGTTGTTGTGAATGATTTAATTTTAATGTAAGTAATCACGTGAAGATAATCATGTTATTTACTTTCAACTGTTATGCTTTAATTGAATTGAACGATGTCTAACCTCCAGTGGTCGTTTGGTTGACCGCTTACCTCATTCGTATGAATGGGTAGACAGCGTGCAAGATTAGTTTGCTTGGCTTTGTGAGTCTTTTTGCTAGAGGACTAGCATGGATGCTACCTCGGAGTCTTAGTGTGTCGGGCTCTGATTAGGAGGGTTTGTTTAGTTTCTTTTGCATTATATTTGTATGAGATATTTATCACTCAGTATGTTGAGATCTTAGTTTTATTTTGGTGATGTATTATGACTTAATTGACATGGCTATCTTGGAGGTTTATTTAGTTGTTGTTTATATGTTATGAATTGTTCCGCTGCAATGTTTTTGGAAAATAATCAATCATGCATGTTTTGAACTTATTGAAGAAGTAGCATATAAATTCTTTATATGATTGTATCGTTACGTTTTTTTTATCGCTTTAAGGGGTTTAGGATGTTACATCAACAACATCAGTTGGGCAAACAAATATCAAAGTCACATATTTCCTAAGATGCAGACACAAATTTTAAAATGCGTTTAAATATTCACCACTTGCATTTAAACAACAATATTGATTGTTCTATCTAATATTGCATGTCTACTCCATCGTCATAACAACTTTGGAAGACCTTAAAATGTGGAGTGAATACAATATAACCACTCCATTTTCCACTGCCCAAGCTCAAGTCCTCGATCATTCATCCACGACATGTAAGCTCCAAGCCTTAATCGTTCCTACACAACCTCCAAGATCAAGGTCTCAATGATTCTTTCACGACTTCCAAGATCAAGGCATTAATCATCCCCTCACGACCTTAATCTGTTTTCTATGACCTTCAAGCTCAAGGCCTCAATCATTCTTCTATGACCCCAATCTTAAGGATTTCAGTTACTCTTCAACGACCATAAGCTTAAGGCCAATAATTATTCTTCCTCGGCCCCAAGATGAAATAACTTCATATTATCCATTGCCTCATGCAAATGGATGCCAATATATACATCGATTCACAAAGGGAGTTTGATGCATTCGAGTGTGTCCCTAAGAAGAAACTTTATCAATTACTGATATTAATTGTATTCAGGCCATCTAATTCTACAGTCCAACCCACAAGGCGTTTATGAAAATTTTACCTAGAAGATGTATGACATTCCCCTTTCAGAATCATAAGCCGACAACAACAAGACAATATCTACATGAATTGACTAATCATCTCTCTACTTAGATAGATGTCGATCCCAAAGACCACGAAGAATCTATCTCCTCATTATCAAGAAAATAGACCCGTGAGTCCATATACACAACATGTCTTAATTTCAAGGCAAAATTACACTATATGTCCTTTATCTTACTTATTTGTAACAATTACGTCCTTTATCTTTATTTGTTTTCCCATTGAAATCCTTTATCTTTTCAAACTTACACAAATAAATCATTTTCTTCATTTTTTGTTCAAAAATGTTGATGTGTCATTGACTTGTCGATAATTTCACCATTTCCTTCATCTTCATCTTTCATGACCTATCTTTCATGACCTTCATTTTTTGTTCAACAATTAGGTTATGGAAGATGAAGATAAAGAGGAAAGAAGATATAGATTGTTAGTATTTTCAAGAAAATTCATAATTCTTTTTAAAATTATTATGTGGAAAAAAATAATGAAGAAAATGGTGACATTATTGACAAGTCAATGACACATCAACATTTTTGAGAAAAAAAATGAAGAAAAGGATTTATGTGTGCATGTTTGGAAAGATAAAGAACTTCAATGGGAAAAAATAAAGATGAATGACCTAAATGTTACAAATAAATAAGATAAATGACCTATAGTATAATTTTGCCTAATTTCAATGAATTGGTATTGCTACAAGCCATCATTTGACTCCTTCAGCTACATAAATACAATTAAGGTGACCCCAAAGGATTCAAAGATTTAAAACACTTTGTTCCAACAAATATGACTGAAGATAAGTCATCACCTCACTTTGTTAGCTAACATCTTGGGGTAAACTATTTTGGACTAGGCAAAGCCCCAATCCATCACTAATACGGGTCTCCCTAAGTCACCAACTCATAGGCAAACTATCATATGAATACGACCTATAGGAATTCTAGAACTGGGACATGATCGTTTCATCAAGTCAGAACCATTTGATATAGAGAAAATCATGATCCGCCTAAGGTTGTCCAGATAGACGATTGTCTAAGGTACAATTTTGGATCATGACACCCTAATCATAACACTATGAAGTCCAACTTATGGTGAGGTCTAAACCTAATTACAGATCTCTTAGACTATATAAACCTTACTTTATCACCTTTTAGTGTATGTTACACTCTAAACTTAAACACCATACCTCAAACAGATACACCCCCTACCTTTGGGCCGAAGACAAAGAATTTGTCAAGCATCATCGTCCAAGGTGTCTTCTTTCAAAGGTCCATCGTTTGAAGCTCTCAACCAAAACAATATCATTTTATACATATTTATTATTTTTTGGGTTACATTTATACATATTTAATATGATTGATGAATTAATCCATCTATTTATTAAAAAATTAAATATAAATATATATATATATATATATATATATATATATATATATATATATATATTAGTTAATAATAAATGCAGCACTTAATTAATAGTTTAATTCAAGTAAATTTTACTTTTTTTTTTGCTATACATATTTTTACACGACCGATCAAATTCTTTTTTAAAAATAATATTTTGTTGTGATAATCAAGAAAATGAAGAAAAAAAATTCATGGTGGAAATCACTAGGACCCTTTTAGATTAGTTTTAATTGCATCTGATCTTTTTAATTGAAATTGTATTCTTGTAAAAAAAAACGAAGTTTTATTTGATTGCTAACATATATATGACAATCATATCTGTTGATAGAGAAGATGGATGAGAGAGTTTCCAGAAAACCTTGAGGTGGAATCAAAATTGATTTCATCTTAATTATGTTTAAAGAACTTCACATTCTGAGTTCTACTCAATAGAACTAATATTATATTTCTTAAAAAAAAAAAAAACTAATATTATATGCCAACAATAGATTAATAGATTGGTTAAAGGTGTAACATATTTGAAAGTTCTCATGAGTTCAATGTTGGACTCTTCAATACCATTTTAGAATTTAATTTGAGTATAAAACAAAATTGGTTAGGGTGTGAGAATGCACCTTATGTTTTACGTAGATTCTCTAGCAAAGATCTTAGAAATGGTGGCCGGGTTTAACACAACCCCACAAAACCAGCTTGTGAGGTGATGATTGCCCCCACTTATAAACACATTGTCAGGCCATCACCTATCCGATGTGGGACTCTTAACACACCCCCTCACGACCAGCACTATTGGGCTTGGTTCGTGGACATAAATGATGGGTGACCCAATGGATCTTGGAGAGGCTCTGATACCATTTTAGAAATGGTGGTTGAGCCTAACACAACCCCACAAAACCAGCTTGTGAGGTGAGGATTGCCCCCCACTTACAAACACATTGTCAGACCATCACCTATCCGAAGTGGGACTCTTAACAGAAGATTAGTCACAACTAAGACGTGATACAAACTCGTACTTATAACTTGCTAACAAAAAAAGAACTTAACATTCCTTAAAAAAAATAAAAAGAACTTAACTTTATATATTTCGACTAAATCAAAAGAATTTAACACTATGAAACAACTTTTGGTAAGCTATCAAATATTTGTATACAATCTTTCTCCAAACTCCCCCTTCCCTCCAACCCTCATCGTATACAATTTTTGAGTTTCTTCAAACTGGGATGATTTTGTATTATGAAGAAAAGATGATTTGTTGAGATAACTATAGTTAGTAAAAGTAGTTAGAGTTGGTTAAAAGTTAGTTAGAGAGAACTATAGTTAGTTACATGTAGTTAGGGAAGTTGAGGTCTATAAAAGGATCAACCATGTACTCATTCATGTAATCTTTTTCAATACAATTCAATATGAATTCTAAGGCTTTTCCCTATGTTTCTTCCTATCAATCATACTTCTCCTATGAAGCTAATCTCAATCTATTCGATCCTATTATTTATGATATGGTATCAGAGCGATACCGTTGCGCATCAATCTATAGTGATCGTGAAGATGAAGACTTAGCATACGAAGATGAAGACAAAGAATCTGTTTCTGACTATGATGATGAAGTTCTTAGCGAAGATGAAGATTGCTCCTCTAAATCTCTACATCAAGCATCACCATTCGAAGCTATGGAGGATGGTTGTGTTTAGCAGATGATGAAGAAGACAACTTATCTCTTCCTTGGATTCTCAAAGCAGCAAGATTCAATTCTTGAATCTAAAATCATGGAGTGCAAGAACTAGTTCGATCTTCCTCAACTGTTTTCCGGTGTCACAGTGAAAAATTCGATCAAGATTGAAGAAATCGTCGATTCAAGAACCACTGTGTTCTTGTTTCCCACTCCAAGTTTGATTCGGTTTTCACACTTCAAATTTGAGAAGTTGGTTTCTGCAACAACCACTACACTGCCAGAATGCGTCAATTTCTTCTACAATTTTCCAGGCGTCTACATCAAAGTATTCGATCCCGGTGGTAATTTTTGTGATTCATCGTCCTTACTTCTGTCAAGTTCAGTTTTCATTTCATCTGTTCTTATTAGCTTTTTCGTTTTTGATTCCAACGACAATCGATTGTGTTCGTTGTTGCGCTTGTTTCAAGGCGGAGGCTCTGCATTCGTATTTGATCCCGGTGGAACAAATTCCTTCCGATTTTCAATGTTTCCGTCGATTGTGTTTGTAGTGGCGTTTCATCTCTTTTTCCTTGTGATGATACTAACACTCTGTCACTGTTCTTTCTTCGTTTTTGATCCTGGTGGAATATCTGTTATGTTTTCATCGACTATAACATCAATATCAAACACCAAAATCAAGAATAATCACATTTTGAAATCGCGGTTTATGAAAGCTCTTTTAGTTGAGGATTTTAGGGGCGGAGTTCAGATTTATGTTTCTGAGTATTATCGTGTTTCAAAGCTTTTCTTTGCATAGTCACGATTGCAGATAGCGCATTGAAGAAGCGCTTTTGGGATGGAAAAGCGCGTTTGCAGAAAGTTCATTTGGGTTGGAGAGGCATATTTGCATATTTGCTTTGCAAAGTAAGGTGGCAGAATTGCTTTGCAGAAGCGTGTTTGGAGAAGAATCTTCCAATAATCACGTTTGCAAACTCAAAGTGGATTCCAAATGCACATTCTGCCAAAGCTCTCATAGATCATCATATACACAGTCCAATAGAGAAATCAATGCAGTAGTAGAAGCCTCCAAAACTAGTCATCAATACTCCACAAAGTGCATTGTCAGAACCAATAACAACCAACTCAAACACTGAACCGCAAAGACAAACATAACACCAACCTGCTTACAGTGATGACTTTTAACAAACACCTCACGTGCACACCAGTCATAGACATGAGTAATTGGGAGAAGAAACAGTCATGAGTGACAATTCAAAGATTCAGAAACGCGAAAACGAATTCGATCGATCAAGAATTCGAGCAAGAAAACTGGATCGATCATGAAAGTGAACACGAAATCGAACAGATAGGAGAGGAATCAGTGTTCAATCAAAGAACATAGGATGGAATGGAATCATAAAATGGAGTCCAATCAAGAAATTGAATTATCTTTCTCGAATAAAAAACAAAACAAAAAATGTGAAATCGAATTGAAATCGCAAAACCCTAAGAACTGGGGAAAATTGCGATAATAAAGGATGTCAAACAAGAAACGCGAATTGAATCGAAGATGAAATTGAGATGAGGATCGAATACGAAATCAATCGAAGAAATCCAGATAAAAAACTAAATCAGAAGAAGATTATTCTGGAATTTTCTCGAGAGAGTGAAAGAGGGAGAAAACAAAAATGAATGAGAAAAGAATCACGAAGAAATTGAAGATGAGAAAATTGGATTTCTCTAGAAAGTGCAGCGGAAAATATCCTTCAAGGTGGATACCAATTTTGCTCTGATACCATGTTTTTTGCATAAGCAGTTTTGGTACATATGCAATTCTTTGCCATGATTTTGCATAAACTTGGTTCAGATTTTGGAAAAGCTGGGTTAGGAAAAATGCGTTTTGCATAAGCTAGATTTGGAAAAGCATGTTCTTCATAAGCTGTTTGGTTGAAGAAGTGTGTTTACCGAAAGCTGTTTTGATTGTATAAGTTGTTTGGTTGAAGAAACGCGTTTCAGAAATTTCAAAGGAGAAGGTGATGGTGTTGTGCAGTTCGTGTCTCAATTTAGATTCACATCAGGACTTGGATCTTCTTTTGGACTTAAGCCTCTGGATTGCATTTTGGGTTTCACTTCTCATTCTCTATTAGTTTTCTGTTTCTTTTACCAAGTGTATCCCCTTTGTTTTAGTTACAACATTTTTCACTTTGGGATTTGTATTTCAAACTCAAGTAAGAATTCTCTTACCTTGAGTTTGAGGGGGGATGTTGAGATAACTATAGTTAGTGAAAGTAGTTAGAGTTAGTTAAAAGTTAGTTAGAGAGAACTATAGTTAGTTACATGTAGTTAGGGAAATTGAGGTCTATAAAAGGACCAACCATGTGCTCATTCATGTAATCTTTTTCAATACAATTCAATATGAATTCTAAGGGTTTTCTCTATATTTCTTCCTATCAATCATACTTCTCCTATGAAGCTAATCTCAATCTATTCGATCCTATTATTTCTGATATGAACCATTCAAAGTAATCCTCTCCGAATGTCCTCTAATTCTATCCCTTCCTTTTATTCAAAACTCTCCTATTTTTTCTCTCTTCAAACTCGCAATTAAAGCTTAAAGAGTTTCGTACTATTGGCAGTGCACTTTAGAGATGGTTTAAAACCAAGACTTTTATTAAATTATAAGAGAACTAAAACATTTCAGCCGAAAACTCTTAAGTATTGGAATTAGAGTCCTCGGCTCCCAGAAGTGAGAATCATGAATTATCTCCGCAAGTTTTGTCACATTAGGCTTAACATTGAAACTGATCCATGGTCCGTCAGGGTCTCAATCCATTTATTTTTGAATAAGTCTTTAATCAAGGAATTATCTTATTTTTTGAATAAGTCTCAATCCATTCTCAATCATGAATCATGAATTATCTTTAATAAGTCTTTAATTTGGCAAATTCTATGGTACACCTAAAAATTTGAGTGTATTGGTACACCAAATCAATAAATTAATAGTTAAATGTGTTATTTTTTGAAGAGAAAAATTGTTTTCTATCACCTATAATTAAATCTTATTTATCAAAAACGTCAACGAAATAAAATTTATTTTTTCTGAATTTTTAATACTCATAATAGAGAATTTTAATTATTTTTTATAAAAAAAATTTAAAAAAATTAGTATGACTTTTATAAACAATGAAATGATACTTTTTCTTATGAAATGACATTTCCTAAAATATAAATATTAACAAATAGCTCTTTATTCCATTAAAATAATAATTAATTTAAAGATTTTTGAAGTTGGAGTACCGGTACACCTGAATTTACGGGTGTACCGTAGAAGTTCTCCTTTAATTTAACAATTTAAAGACTATGTACACAAGAAAGAACCAAAAGGTATGTACACTATTTTATGTTAAATAAGTAACAATGCTGGAATGTTGGAAATTGAGCAGCAAAACATAAGGCTGTGATTATTGAGCTAAATTTACGGAATGAACTTAAAGTAGCTTTCAAGTGTTAATTAGCAGCTGAGTTTAACACACGATTTTTGTTAAGTGTATAGACTCGTCGAACGAAATTAATATAAGAGGGAATCGAACTTGAAAGAAGAAAATTCAAAGATCTCAAGCCAACCGTTAGGTCAACCCTAAATGAGTTTGAAACAGAAAATTATTAATTATCTATTTGTAAAGACAATAGATAAGGTTTCGCTCCAAAAGTTTTTTTTTTTTTTTTTTTTAAATATGGAGTGGTTAAATAAGCATTCCCAAGTACCATAAAAACGACTCATATGATAAAAGATTGCATGTACATTTGTTATGTTGGGGTGCAGTGTTGAACTAGCAATTTTCCACTTCTCTTTCATCAGTGTGTGAATGTTTTGGTGTTAGTCTCTTAAAAATAATCATTTGCTTAAAAAAAAAATTCTTCTTGATTGTTATAGTGACGTATGCAATGATATAATTTCACATCTTCATTTAGTATTTCACATAGTTTAGAAGTTAACTAAAGTCTAACTATGGACTTTCTCCTTCTTTTCCTTGTCTTGTTTCTAGTCAAAGCACTAATGTTATTGTCACCCTCAATGATCACAAGTTCTTAAAAGATATATGAAACGTTGATTCACTCTTGCCTGACCAATACTTTCAGATTACCAATTTTGTTTATTTTCTTTTTTTTAAAGAAGCTCACATGTAATGTCGCATGTGTTGGAACAAAGTGTTTAACACTATCACTTTTGTGTTTTGATGATAACAAGATATTAAAAATGTCAATTGGATATGCTAATATTTATTCAAGTGTGCAGGACCATAGAACAAAAGTTATTAGTCTTTATTTCAAGAATAGGTTCTAGAAGAACAAAAGAGAGAAATGAAATTTACAAAAAGGAAGTTTGTGTTGCAAGAGTAAGAACAGAGTCTGAACTCAAGAGAGTCTGAAGACAAAGAGAGTCTGAAGATCATCAGAAGCTGTCTACCAGAAGCTGACGTCATCAAAGAGAATGAAGATCATCAGAGTCTAAAAATCGAAGCTGAAGTGCGTTCAAAGTTGTTATTCTGAATGCATATGATTGTAGAAGGAATGGAAGCGTGGAGCAACGACTATTTCAAAAGAATTAGAAGGCATTGGATGCTTATCCACTAAATAACGCAGAAAAAGGACAATAGTGCAATTGTACAACCACTACTCCACTCTTCATGTCTGAAATAGTACAAGAATACAGCTGCATTTACGCTGGTTACTCTCTATACAAGGAATGGATTTGAAATTGTTCCCTCATATGACAATAACCAAATCTAGCAACAAATCATTGGTGATTATCAATCTTCACAGCGACTCTTTTTGATGTGCTGACAATCAACAGCGTCTCTTTCACACCTCTATATAAAGGAGTGAAGACTTGAAGATTATAAGAGACTGACAATAATTTTACAAGTGCTGAAACTCTGCCAAAATTGTTTCACATCAAAGTTCACTTAGAATTTCTTAACAACTTTCACTGATTGTATATCAAGTGTTCAACCTTCAAACAATTTTCTGTGTAATTCTGTTTAATTATAAGTATCTTGCTTTTGTACTTGAGCATAAGAAGTCTCTTGCGTTTGTGCTTGAGCATAAGAAACCTCTTGCTTTTGTCCTTGAGTAGTTTGAAGTCTCTTGCTTTTGTGCTTGAGCAATTGTAATCATATATTGATTTTAGTGAACTCTCCTTGAAAGTGCAAGAGGGACAGGACTACTTCCAGATTGTGGAAAGAATCTGTATAATTGTTTTGTGTCTTTCTTCTCTCTCTTTCTCTCTACTTATCCGCTGCATTTAGACTCTAAACATTGCATTAGATTCTGAACTCTATTAGACTCTGATCAATGAACTCAGTTTTAGAAGAAGAAAAAGATAACACAATTCAACCTTCCATTCTTGTGTTTTTCTCACCTTTAATGTGTACTTTATTTTATTTAGAAATGGAAGTCATGGGAAAAAAGTAAGAAGGAAAAAGTTAATTTTTAGTTGATTGGTAGAAGAGAAACAAGAATAAGTAACTCATTTGATTGAGTTAAAAGATTAAATTAATTAAACAATGTTTTTAAAGGAAATGAATTAAACAGTTAAAATTAAAAAGTTAGAATCCTTTCAAATGAGAAATATATTAATATTACAATTAATATACTAACGCTTCTCATAAAATAAAATAAAAAGCATTATGACGAAGAAAGAGATTGTTGACATAACTCAATATTCTCAATATAAGGTGTAGCCCAAAAGAGAATGAGAAAAAACGGATAATGAAGATGGCCGCGTTATCAAGTCTCTATACAAGACGAACAAAGACTAACAAGATAGAAAACAAGCAAATAATATCGTGTATATGCGTAACATCCAAAAAGAAAAACTCATGCAATTTAGACATTAACAAACAAACAAGCAACGAATCATAACAACACGTAACAGCAAATGACATACCGACCGAAAATGGACTTTTGCTGAATCAAAACAAGCATAAACCCTTTAAAATTGCAGTGTAAAACTTGAAGGGAAAAAAAAGATAAAGGCTCTGTTTGGTAAAATCAAGCTATAAGCTAGCTGATAGCTGATAAGCTAGCTGATAGCTGAAAAGCTAGCTTATAGCTGATGACTGATAGCTGATAGCTTATAGCTGAAAAGTTCGCTTATTGAAAATAATGTGTTTGGTAAAATTAGCTGTTGACGTGACTGATAAATATAGAATGACATAAAAAGACATGTTTTTATTTTTTATTTTTTTATAAATTATATACACTTTTTTTTTACTTATTTATTTAATTTTAAATATTTGAATTTATTTTAAATTACGTTAATCTCCAAAATGATAAATGTTTGTTATGAATTCAATTAATATTTTTTTATTTCACTAAAATGGTTTTACTATTTGATGTCGATTTTATTTAAAACTTTATATTATATTATATGAATTGAAAGCAAGTTAAAAAAAAAGGAAAAAGAACAAAGAAAATATACGGTAGTAAGTAGTAACGTGCAAGTGGCTTTGCACTAAAGGTGGGTAGTTTTTTTTGTTAAGATAAAAAAAATGGGTAGTTACATATGAATATGGGTAGTTTTTTCTAATTAAAAAATAATAAAATAAGATTAATAAGGTTAAAATTGGAAGAGAATATAAAAAGCTACCAGCTATAAGCTCAAAAACTACTTGAAATAGTTTTTCAAAAAAAGCTATAAGCTCGTAAGAAAAGCTTGTTACCAAACACATCACGTTTTCATCCAACGAGCTTATAAGTTAATCCAACAAGCTATAAGCTAGCTTTTTTGTGTTACCAAACACAGCCAAAGACTATTTGGTTGATATTTTTTATTTTAAATGATTACATTGCAATTTTGCAAATTTGAAAAACAAAAGAAAAAACCACCTTTTACAATTTGATTACTAAAATGACTATTTTCTCTAAAATATTGTGTAAGCTATAAAAATCAGTAAAGAACTAAATGTATATCATCCTTAAAAAAATAAAATTAAATGTGCATCTCCCTTTAAGAAAACACTTAATATACATATTGTTTCGTTACCTGTTAGAATCTCATGACATCATCAAGTTATCGTAACAACCTACATTCAAATTTCAAAGCTTATTATCATGCACATTCATTAGTAGGCAGGAGCAACATCAATTAACAGCCAAACAAATTTAAATGGTTTAGTTACAATATAGTTGAAATTCACGAACCAATAGAATACAATACAATGGCTATGTATTAATGGAACAGAATTGGGATTAGCAAGTTGTTTAATCACGTAATGAGAATTGATATTTGGTAGTGCTCTTTCTATCCCAAAATGCATGACGTTTTGAGTGTTTCACACAAATTAAAAAATACAATTAATATTGTGTGGAAAAGAGATATTATGAGTTGTTTTATAAAATTGTCCTTAATAAATAATATGAGAAAAATAAATGAAAGAATTAAAAGAAGAAAGAGTAATAAATAGTTAAGGTTATAATAGGAAAAGTAATATTAATATTGCATTGATATTGTAAAGCGGCATATAATTTGAGACAATTTTCCCCCTAAAATGACATACAATTTGGGACGGAGGGAGTATTATCCAGAGGTCATGGAGTTCAAGAACGTGTCCATAACTACGTTAGGCCATGCCCAGCCAATTAACATAAGAGCATGACATGGTGTGAATTTATAAAGTTCTTGTTAATCGGTGTCCTCAGGATATTAGTTAAAGAATATACAAATAGAAATTTTATCTTAAAAATATAAGATGTTATTTTTTATCAAATAATAAGTATACACCTTTTACATCAAAACTTATTTGTTTTAGATACTTAATTAATGTCCTTGGGGCACCAGTTAGAATTCTCCTTATAACAATTTGAAATATGCTAACTTATACTCTTAAAACACTAGTTAATTAACGTTAAAAAAGACACTAGTTAATGAGTCAATTGTACAAAAAATTTGTTAGAATTTGTGCATTGAATTTAATTTTTTTTTTAACTTTTAATTAATTGAATACACAAATATTAAGACAATATTTCTATTTTTAAGTTGTTTAACATGTACAAGTTAATATCACCCTTCTAATTTTACGTTAAACAAATAAAGGACTCTCTCTGTCACTCAAATAACTACCTTTTGACATGCAATATAGGATAAAGTAGTACATCATCTTATCAATTCTTCGTCTGGCATAAGAGATTAAACTCGACGTAGCAAACCCCTTTAATACTAGACCTTTATACGAACATAAGAATGTCACGGCCTCAAAATAAGATTACTTCAAGACTGCTAGATCTTTATAGCATAAGTTAATCATTTTTGGTTTTTAATTTAACTCCTGCAAGACTTAATCCATGTAAGTAATTATTAGTTAAACTTTTTCTTAATCCATTGAATTTTTTTATTAATTCAAATTTTATTCTCGACTTCGAAAATTTACACTGAAATTGGAGGTAAACAAGCAAATTTGTGAGTAGCAAACGGGCTTAAATCTGATTTTTTTTATTAGTTCAAATTTTATTCTCAACTTACGAGCACCGTTAACGATAGATATTTGTGAGTACCAAGTTGACTTATATTTGGTGAATGACTCTATCGTCAACACGAAATTGGATCACATATCATTAACTCTCTGCAACAATGGCAACAAACATTAACGACTATTTCAAGTCCACATGATCTCATGTCAAACAAAAGGATGATTGGGATATGACACCACAGAGTACACATGATTGAACTAGAGACGAATTCTGTCAAACTCGAACCTTTGCGTAATGTTGTTTATCCATATTGCCAACACGATAACGAACTCACAACCAACTACTTACCGTGTCTAAACAACAGCAAGCTAACACAACCATTTATTATCAAACTGTGCACGACAATCGCAATCCCGAAACTTTGAAATCATGCAGATCTCAACAAATAATGTAATGGTATCAGGAAAACAAAGCCAAAAAAGAGAATAACCCACAACCATCTTGAAAGTGAAACACATAACCACTGCCACCTCCAAGGAATAGCTCGGCGACTTTAAACAGTAACACAATGAAACTGACGCAGATGTTGCAGATCTAGCAACACCGGTTTTTCAACCATCTCCTCGAACCACCAAGTGAGTACGACGAGACAATGTTTTAAAACGAGTCATGGGTGTGCAGCACAAGTGACTATGAACGAACCCAAATCGATTGACGTCGACAAAGGCATTGGATCGTTGCTATCCTCTCATGTGAAGTGTTAAACTGGCGCAACGGTGAAGCGACCACACCACTCACACGACGGCTACGTGGTAACTAAAAGCTTAGGATGAAAGGAGACAAAAAAGGGAGGTTGTTGGTGGTGGAAAGCGGGTATGGGATGTTAGAGGAGAACGATGGGTTTCCTAAAAATTTGAATGTCAATTAATCCATGAAGCAATACAAAGAGACAATCCTCGATCCAAATAGTATTATTGAAAGAAAAAGAATATCTATCTAAATGATAGGCAAAACCATTTGCATATCATGTTGCATAAATTTGATCATTTAAATTTGAAATATTATATATACAACTCACATACCGCATTAAGTAAATTCCCTTCAATCTAGGTGTGTTCATACCATCACTAATGCATCGGATCTCATCAGTTAAGGGTATTTGGGCGAGAACAATATTAGGTCCATGTGAGCTTATCTCAATTGATATGGACAATACATTATTATATATGCAAGGATCAAGGTTCGAACCCCAAACACCTAACTTATTCACCTTAAAAGGTGAATTCTAGGGTAAACATGAATGCCAATTAACCTCAATCCCAAAGGTTCAACAATATCATAATCCGTTAAGGATTTGAAAGACCATTGATCTGACTCCTTCAAAGTCACCAACTGACTCTAAAGTTTAAAATAAGTAATATCAACTATCAACTAAGAAATTAAAGATAGATATTGTAAATACATCATTACAAATCATAAATTTGTTAAAATAATAATTATTGATTTTCTCACTTTACTCTTTCCTCACTTTAGATGATCCAAGTTCAAAGACCACTTGGCTACAACCAAGAAAAACCCATCTACATCTCAGTGATATCACCTTATCTATTATTCAGTGAGCCAGCGACATCATCATTATCCTTATAACCTGGTCTGGTAACATTATCAAAGTAAAGAGAGGGTTATAAGTAGAGCCAGCCCTAAGCATAGGTGGGGGCGCGGCGGCCTAGGGTCCATGCCCATAGGCAGGGCCGTTCTTGAGGGGTTGCCAACAGCTCTAATGAGCTGGGCCTCCAAATTTTGGGGGCCCTTATCTATATAAATATATATTGCTTGGAAATTATTAATATATACATGAAGTGTGACCCATATATCATATAACATATGTTGCGCGTTTTCTCTTTTCATCTTTTTAGAATGAGAGTGTTTTGATTTGGACATAATTTATTGTGGATTTGAGACTCATCTTTCCTCAATACCCTCTACAATTCAGCCAAATTCTCCTTGACATATTCAATTATATATCCATACTAATCGTATAAAATAGTAAAGATCTAAGCCTCTAACAACAAACTTTTTTTTAAAAGAACAAATATTATAATTATTCTCTTAAATAAAACATTTTAAACCTTTTATTATTTTGAATTTAAATTTTAAATAGATGATTGCTTTTTAAAAAAAATTATGTTTTTATTTTATTAGGGGCCTAGTTTTACTTGAGAGTTGAGCCTCTAGCTACATGGGAAAGGCCCGGGCCGTAGGGGGCCTAAAAAAGATATACATAGGAGGTGTATGTATCAATACAATTTTTAAAGGGGGTGAATATAGAAAAATCGTAAAGAGGGCCTAGTCTTTTATCACTTCAGCCCAGTCGCCCTTCACTATTTTTATTTTGCAACTAAGCAACATATCATTTTCACACCCCAACATTTCACTTGACAAAATGCAAAACGTAAAACGCAAAATCTTTACTCCTTTCCATAGACTAAATTTGTTTTTTATTTTAAGGATGTTTTTTGGTGTTTCAAATGGAAGCGAAACTAAATTTGTATTTATACTTCATAATATAATAATATTACTTTGATTATCAAAGTTTCATGCTTGTGTAAATTTTACTTACCTTGCAACCGAATTTTGAGTCGGTAAACTCCATATTCAAATAAACCTAGTGGACACCCACACCCCAAAACAAAATACAGTAAAAATGATTTTTATTTCGCAAGAAAAAGCTTCACGCAAGTCGTGGTGGCCTTCATTGTACACAAAAATAAATCCATCCACTACGACAAAACAAAAATTAGCGTTTAATAACATTGACCATAAATCAATAGTTTCAAGTCTACTTTTTTCTTTTTTAAGCAAAGTTTCAAGTCTACTTGTTCTTAGTCTTATCGTCTAAGTGCCAATTATGGAGCAATAAAGTTTGATCATTACAGTTTCCACTTCAGTTTTTACTCAAAAACAAATGAAAATGAAACATTTAACTCCAACAGGTGTTAGCTATCGTTCAGAGACAAAGAAAACGAAGAAAACCAAACACGAATAGTTAATTACTGTTGGGATAAATATTTAATTTCCATGTGGTTTCAAACAAGATAAATTGAAAAATGAACATCAATTTTCTCAAAGTTTGGTCCCACAAAATTCCTATAGGCCATATATGGTTCTTTGAAGCCCACGTGGGTTCAACAAGGGTCCCCAGTCATTGTTGACTCTCAAGTCATCATCGTCGTCGTGGAGAAGCAAAGTTTCTTAGTAACCATTGAAGAAATCAAACGTGACGATCAAGAACTAAAAAAAGTCATCATCACACCGTTGGGGTTGAGGAATCCAGCTATACATTCCTCCTATCGTTTTCTATATACTATACTCAAAGTTGATATTGGTACGTTTCTCACAAGGCACACGCATGTACAATAAACACATGGTATATAACATGAAAAATGTAAATTAAGATCATCAGTTGATGTATTGATACGAAAATTTCTTTATTTTTATGAAATAATAAAATTAAACAATAATTATATACTAGTATATGTTTTCTTATTGCTGTCCAAGAAAAAGTGTGTGTGTCTATATATATATAGAGAGAGGAGGGATATATTGACTCCAAAAGTAAGTTTGTAGACTTACTTTAAATCTCAACCTTTCATTGTATTTTAATCTAACGGCTTGAATAATAGTCTTAAATGTTAATCATGTGACCCTCTTTTTGAATCTCCATCCTCATAAATACTTTATCTGATTATTCTCTTTTAATTAATTACTTCCATTCCATAAAACAAATATGCTTTTATTGTGTTCTAACTCCATTCCATAAATACCTCTCCCAAATCAATAAGTGTTTTTAGTCTTTTCTTCGAATATTATCATAAGGTTGCACTACAAATTATATTGCTTTCAACTTCGATTGCAAAGCACCACTGGTTATCCAAAAAACAAAGAAATATTAATACATAAAACCAATGGCAGAGAATGGGAGGATATAGAGACGAGGCTGTGGAGTGGAAGGTAAACCATTCTAACTCCTGTCATGATTAATATCCAATCAAAAGAAATATGGATGGTATATTCCCTACAAAAAAAAAAAAAAAAGGAAACATGGATGGTATATACAAAATCAATTGGGCGAGTTACTTCTCGTGTTTTCTAGGGTAGAAAATGTAAATTCATAAAAATCTTTACCTAAGAAAATCACTCCATAGAGTAAATAATTTACTGTGTAAGCCAATGCACGGTGAGAGGTGTGATACCTTGCCAATTATCCTTGCCTGCAAGTTATGTTTGCATCAGTGGCGTTGCCAGAAACCTGGACCAGGGGGTTCATATTTGTTAGTCTGAAGTGTGAGTGTTAGAGTGTCTTGGGTCAAGGTGTAAAAACTTAATTCCAAGGGGTTCAAAGTACAAATAATATGGGGGTATATGTGCAATTTTATTAAGTTCAAGGTGTTCACTTGAACCCCCTCACTACTATGTAGCTCCGCCCCTGGTTTGCATGCCTCCACACCTTGGAGATATACATCCTCTTGTATGATTATTGATAGACGATCTCTTTGACAATAGGTTGAGGAAGTTGTGAGAGAGAAATATCACAAAACATTTGTGGAACGCTTGTGTGAAGGTTTTGTTGTTTTGGCTGAGCTTTTGGATATTTGGTTGAATCAAGTGATGTATCTAAGAAAACCCATGGTATGAGGACTTTTTCCATGACGATCGGAGCGGAAAAAAAAGATGGTGGTGGTGGTTGTTGTAGGTCACCTAACGTCTAAAGATGAAGAAAGGTGGTAGGTTTTGAACAGTACAAAATTCCTCAAGTATTTTAGCCAGAGCATGTTTTTTTCCCTTGTAGAAATACAGGAGGTCCAATCACATAACCTTTGTGATAGCTATTCGTTTACTATTTTAAATTAATGGGGTGGTGGTCCTAATAGATAAATCTCCGGTTTGTTTTAGTAATATTTCTATAAATAAAATTGTCGGTGTCTACTAATAGTAAACGTTCAAATTTAAAGATTTGGCATGGTCCATGGTATGAACTATGAAGGAGACTATTTTCACATCTTATCATTAACTCCCCTCATATCCCTCTTACCTTTTTGGGCTTGAGTTATACATGTGAGTTGTGACTATGTTTTACTAAGTATATCCATAGTTTGAATTTAGGTTTTTCAAATTTCAAATTTTGATTTGTGTGTTTGCTTGAAACAAATGATCAGTCATTCTTTTACCTCGAGACACATTTGTATTTTTATTTCGCATCATTCATGTAATTATACGTTTTTTTTTTTATTATGCAAATTGGACTTCTTGTTTCTTACTATTCTCTGATGACGTAGTCAATCAATTATAATATTTGAAGTTAAATTATACTACTTTAGTTATATTTACCTGGCTCTTCAATCGGATTCCTCCTTCTGCTTCAATTGGAGTAGTGTTCAGGGTCAGTGAAGCTAGATTTATTGGTGGGGGATCTGTTCAAAATATTGGAAATGCTATAGCCTTAATTGTAGAGCTAAGTGCTATTATGTTTGATATTGAAAAGGCTAAGGAACCGGATTGGAGAAATGAATGGATTGAAATGAGGAGTGATATTTCAACGACTAATATTAGACAACCTTAATGACAACCACTATTCTTCTTTTGTGATTAAACAAAAACAATGAAGAGAGAAAAAAGAAGAGAAGAGAGAGAATAAAAATGGATAGAGTTTGCCTCTTTATCCTTCACAATGGTGGAATTCTCCACCTTCTTTCATCACACTTTTATTTTTTAGGGATAGTATTGGCCTTCCTTTCATTATGTTATTATTATCATATGTGTAAATGACTTCAGGTCTTTTTTAATTAATGCATTTTTAAATTTTGATAAAAAGAATTATATAATCTTAAAATTGCATATAATAGAAAAACCCAATACATAATTTGGAGATATATATTTTAGAGATATTTATTAAAGAAACATGAAATTCTTCAACCTAATAACTTTTGTGTGTTACTCGTTCCTAAAGGAAGTTGAAAGTTTGAGAAATGAAATCTCTCACGATTTGAGAACGAACATAAGATGATATTTGTGAAACAGTACATCAATCATGTGGATTGTTTGGTGGTGTTACCTTGAAAACTTGGAGATTGTTTTCTCATCAAATTTGACCAAGAGCTTATTTTTTAAATTTTTCAAAAAGTATTTGATATGTATCGTTTGTCAATTAAAATTGACATTAAACATCTTAACGTGTATGTTCATAAAAAATCTTGAATATTCATTATTTAAACGTTTAAAGTTAATTGTATATTATATGACTAATACTTATAAGACCATAACTTCTAAATTCTATCTTTGGAATAAGAAATCATCTACATTGAAATACAATTTTGTATCAAGACAACAATTTATCATATGTAAGTCCTTCCCTTACTTTACAATTTATTTTAGGTTAATAACTTCATATTTCTCATGTAATTGAATTTTTTGATGTGTTGTGTATATTCCAATATAATGATGCACTGAGATACTAAATCCCGAAAAGATATTGGAAATATATATTCTCCATATATTATAAAATATCTTGAGTTAATAACTGGATATTTGTTTATAGTTTAATATGGATTGACCATCTGGATGAAATAGTTTTCTTAATTAAACCGAGGTAATAGTTAGCTAAAAATATGAACTACAGGATTAAATGAATTGTTTGAAATAAACTAGTTTTATCTCGTATTGATCCTTGTATAAACTAATATGAATAAAAGTTCAGAAAACATAACTCATTTGCAAATTTATGAAAACAAAATATTAGTTGCTAATGAGAATACAACAATGTTAAATCTCTTGATGAAGTGTTTTGTTTCTCATTAGAGTCCAACACAACTTTGTTTTGTTTCTCATTAGATCAGTCCAACGCAACTTAAATAATTTGTTTCTATGATTGCACGCAAACCTCTAATACTTTGTTAACACCAAAGTTTACTTAATACAACATAAATTATTTTCATAAGAAAATGTTGTCCAATTTTTTATATTTTTTATAAGGCAAGAGCAAAATGACATCAAATAGAGAGGCTCCCAACTAAGTTGGTAACCTGCTCTAATCTTTTGTCAAATGCTCATAAATATTATTAAAAAAAGAAAAAATTGCGTAAAAATTAGGGGGACATAATTCTAACCCAGTAAAACCACACAAGAGTGTAGGTCGATCCAAATGGGTGATATGAAAATTAAAACAACACACAAATTAAATGTATAAGTTTATTAGTCTCTAATTAATCCTAAAACTAATTAAAGGTATTTGATGTTGTGAATGAACCCTCGGTCAACGTTGAGGCGGCTTATGCACCATCAACTCCCTACAACAATGGCAGGAAGTTAAACTACCCATTCAAGCCTCTCAGTTCAAATCAAACAAAAGTGAATGATGAATCTTAAGTTGGCATTTGAATTGTCTGCCAACACAAAGACTATTCAAGATCCATCAACTCCCTGCAAAAATAGCAACAAGCTCTACATGTCTCTTTCGAGGCCATGAGTCCAACATCAGACACATAGAATGATGAGGATTTCAAATCAGTCCGAAATAAATCATGAAAATTGATACGGATATTAAGGTGGCAGCCGTTCGGAGGAGGCAAATCTTAACCTTGACACCTGCATATCTCAACAGATATGGACTATAATCAGATAGTCAAAACATCGGAACGCCCACCACGGATCAATGACACACCTTCACAAGATCATAACAACGTCAACATGGTGGAAACAAACCACAATACGCGTGCACAACAACAAATGCAACACCACTGTAGGAAGGAACCACCTTTTTTAAAACCCACAACACGGCGTAGAGGCTACACGTATGAAACTAAACCACAATAACACATCCCGCGTAAAACCATAAAATCACATATTAAACCGACTTTGACGATGCGACGAAACATGAAAGAAAGACAAATCGCGTCAGCGCAAAACCTTCGATTGAAAGACCCCATCAGGGGAGGAGAGGGTTGTGCAGCCATGAAGGAGAACGCACCACCACCACCGAATCTACATTTTTACAGAAAAAATTGTGATTTGTGGGTGTGGAAGGGTGGCGGCCGTAGGTTGTGTTTAAAAGAGAAGGAGAAAGGGTCAGAGAGAGAGAGATGTGAGATTTGAAACAGTCAAAGAAAAACAGAATACCTAGCAAAAGTTCCCGATTCTATATATTAATTTAAACCAAACCAACTTTTATCAAGTTAAGTTGAACTCATACAAATTTAATTCGAATCTACTCATTTCCAGTCATATTTATCATATTTTTTCAACTTTTATAATAACTTTTCTATTATATCATCGATAAAAGAAATTTTTTGAAACTAAAATGTCAATGAAAGACAATATAACATCAATATCTTACAAGTCAAATCATATTATAAAATCAATAAAAATATTTATATTTTCAAATTTTTGTGTCAATTACTAAAGTAATTTAATAATATTTTGGAATATGTGTTTGTAAAAAGAACTTATTTTTTACTTTAAGAAAACAAATAAAAGAACTAAGAACTTTAATTTTTGGGACGAAAGGGCTATAGAAATTCTCTTTTTTCTTTTGAAAAATCAAAATCAATGGACTTGTTTGAACCATAACACGTGTCAGGTTCTAAACACATTACCCTTAGGGACCACTTAAATGGCTTCTCGTATAGGCACGCGGCCTACAAAGATTCCCCGCCGCCACGACCATCTCTTTCTTTCTTTCTTCTTTCTTCTCTTTTTCCAATTCAACTATTCCCTCACGTTTTTTGCAACTCATCATGCACGTGCACTTATGGAATTTACAAAACTACCCATTAGGGTATCTTTATCTTAGTCCCCTTGTATGAAATGGATTGGACTGAAAGTTGGTAATTTTGGATCTGAGTGGAATTTTGTTCGTACGAATTCCAACAAATTAAGGGTGGAGATAATTAAGGTAGGGTCCTTTGAATCGTACTTAGGTGGCAGATTAAGCTTTTTGATAATTAACAAGGTTAATAATAGAGGTATATGTTGGAACTTTTAATTGTTTTGTCGATAATAAGGGCCAAAATAAGCATTGGTGCTAGGTAACCAATAATTCAATACCACGTCTTTAGAAAATTACATTTGCTTTTCCACCTCCTTTTTAACCATCTAGAATCACTTTTAGGGTTGGTTCAGCTCCCATGGACAGGGTTTCAAAAGTGGAACAGTTTATATAATCCATTTAGTACTTGATAGAGTAAAAAGAATTTGCATAGCAAGTGCAATTCATACATAGATAAATATTTGATACGTTTGAGATACACGTTCGAACCTTCAAAATATACTTATAAACATTTAATGAATATATACGACTTTTACCTTTTAACTCTTTAATACAAAAAAAAAGTAAAATATTTTACAAATTTATTCAATCTTAATTGTTTGATCTCAAAAAAATTTGACTTTCATCTTATTTCAATCATACAAATGATGATTTGTGATTGATTAAAAGTGTAAATTTTATTCTGCATCAAATTATTCTCTTACAAAATTCATACATTTCTGATAAGAAATTGAAAAATGAAGAAGGATTGGGGTATATTGTGGGGAATCAATTATGCACACACCTTTATATTATTTTTTAATTTAATGTGTACGATTATATATGAATCCATAATGCACTCACTCACTAGCTACTGCTAGTCACTATATATCTAGGGTATTAAGATAAGAATCAAAATATAATAGAAAACAGAATAGTTGTTAACAATTTCAAAGAATGAAATCTTACATAAAGAAAGCTTAAATTACAAATATTTCCCACACCCCTCTAATTAAAATAAGAAAAATTAAAGAACAAAAAGGAAAAAGAAAATCTACAAACATAAAACACGTAATTCACATTTTCTTCTTTGTTCTTATATTCCTTAATTTAAAATCTACATGTATGTCCTACATATGAATTTATTATATTTGCTCATTTTTCTAGTTCTATTATCTTATCATCTGTAAAATATATTTCATAATAACCCTCTTTCCTTACTTTCACATGTTGTCATTGAGATGTTGAAAGAGCAACATGTTTTCAACATTCCAGAAATTGTCAGATGTGTCCCCTTGAATCCAAGGTGTGTTTGGTTCCATGGAATTGAAATCCATTTGAGGAAACAATCCAGATGGGCTAGTGATGCAATCAAAAAACCCAAATTGTTGAGCTTGTTGGTAATAATCAGAATTAGGGTTATTATTGTTATTACTACCAACTGGGACATTGTAATAATCTTGAGTCAATTCCGAGATAGGCGAAACTTGTGTCCCAAATGAATCCGATGATGCAGCCGCGGCGCCATTGCTACTATTCTCTGGAGTATAACTTTGTGTAACATGTGAACCACATAAACTGTTGGTGTTCATAATTGTTGGAGTTAACATGTTCGCGCTACTATGAACATCAAAATTGTTGTTTATGTTATATGGCGTATTGTTGGTGGTGACCGCTGTTGTACCACTTGGTGAACCATTATTAGTAGCGGTGGCTAGGGTGGCGGATGTGGATGCGGCAGCTTGGATGCGCTCCACTAGCCTTGGCATCCAAAGGTAGCGCATGGCATCTTTAAATTGCTTGCTATTTACATCGCATTTGAGTTGTTTGGCGTGTTTTTGGACACGGGTTCTCCAATAATTCTTGATCTCGTTGTCTGTTCTTCCCGGTAAGTATTGTGCAATTTTTGACCATCTAATCGATCAATAAAATAATTAATTAGACAATAATTAACTAAAAAACTACTAACCAACATTTTAAAATTTGAAAGATTAAATTACCAACATAAATTAAAGACAGAAACAAATGAAATTAATTTCTAATTTCATGTCTCTAATATTTAACGACGAATTTGGAAACATGTTTTCTTTCTTCTTTTTTCGTAATACTAAATTTTAGTCCATAATTTAACTATTCTAATTGTAACAAAACAATATAACTCCGATGTGTATGTTTGTATGCATGTATCTATTGCTTACCGGTTTCCCCAACGACTATGAAGTTCAAGAATAAGAAGTTGTTCTTCAAGTGTGATGTTACCACGACGAACATCTGGACGAAGATAATTCAACCATCTCAATCTACAGCTCTTGCCAGTTCGTTTGAGTCCTATAACAAAAACAAAATTTCTTCAATTGGTAAAGTTTTCAAGAATGCAAGCAAAAACAAATCAAGTAAAAATAAAGAGCAAATTTTTTGTACTTTATTTAATACGGGAAATATATGATATTGCGTTGTAGTATCAAATTCAAATTCATTATTCTTTTCTATTTTCATAAACGTGATGCAGCCAAGCAATTATATATGGGCCACCTATAGTTATATGGTATTTCATTTCCATAATTAATTTGTTTATGCCCCACCACATACAGAAGTATATGCCTTGTATTAAAGTCCTGGCTAACATAATCACTATCATATGGTGCTCTTCATAAGAAAAACCGCAAACTTTGGCTTTTTCCAAAAAATTGATTGGTGTGATGAAACAAGACGAGAAGTGAAGGAGCTTTCACACCAAAATTATAGAAATTAACTTGCCATAGCGTTGAAGAAAATAGTGGAAGTATATGATTTTCCATCAACAATTGCAATCATGAAACAGCTATAGTGGTCCATAATATAATATAATATATAGTTCTTATTATTCTTCCATAAAAACTAGAAAAACACTATGAAAGAAAAAAAAAGTTGTGAATTACCAGCTGAACGAGCAAGAGTATTCCATCGACCTTCACCATGATTTGCAATGTAATTGATGAGAGCAAGATCTTCATCAACGGTCCATGGTCCTCTTCGAAGATCCAACTCATCATCACTTTGGAGCATGGTGATGTTTGAGTTGCTTATTACACTTCCTTCCACTTCCATGAAATATTGAAAATTTGATAACCCTACTTTGGATATGTATATGTTTGAACACAAAGTGATGATAAACCAAAAGATAAGCTAGTTAGCTTTTGATTTGAGAAGTTTGTGAGAATTTGCTTTGATATTAGTTTGAGGAGGTAAGCAATATTTTTGAGAGAAAAAGAAAGAGAGATTATAGGAGAAAGAGAAAGAGGTTTTTGGCTTATTACAAAGAAGATAGAGAAGGGTAGAGGCTTTTTATAGATATATTCAAAGGATGGGGTCAAGTAAATGAGATAGAAGAAAAATTGGAAAAGGAAAAGGAAGAAAATGATGGAGTTTGGAAGGGATTGATGAGAGATAAAACTAATAAACTAGGCTAAAGTAGTAAACATTAATGATTTAATTAACGAAACTTAAAGAAAATTAATGATTTAATTAACGAAACTTAAAGAAATTTTGAAGAAAAAGAAATTATTCATGACTTGTTAGTAAGGAAAAGCTACAAAGTTTGACGCTTTGACATTTGACTTTTATGGCTTTGTTGTGTGCGCGCGTGCACTCGGGTAATCTTGCAGCTGTTATTCGTACTTCTATATAATGCCACTAAAACACACAAAAATAAAAATAACGCTAGAAAAAATTATTTTAACACTTTATATACTTCCTCCGTCTCACAATAATTGTTATTTTAGAGTTTTTTTTATCTCAAAATAATTGTCACTTTAGAATACCAATGTATCATTTATTACTTTTTTCCACTACCATACCCTTATTTATTGAATTTCATCTAACTTAACTACTCCACTAACTACAATTAATAAAGATATATTAGTAAATAATATTGATTTTACCATTGAAATCAGCATAATTAATCATTTTCTTAATTACCGCGCACAAACCTTAAACGACTATTATTATGAGACGGAGGAAGTAACATTTAATTTCTTATTAGATATAATACAAGTTGGTTTCACTACTTTACATGAGACCAATTCACAAAGTAGAGTAATTGTATATATTATACCGAATAAAGATCGGTAAACACCCTTAATGTATACATCCCTTTTTACTACTCTGAAAAATTTCAGTTAACCAAATATATGATCTGTGTAATCACATTTTTTCACTTGTGTGACCACTATTTAGAAGCTGAAAAATATGGTCACACAAATAAATGTGTGTGACCACTATTTTTCCACTTAATTAACCAAATAAATTCTTGAAAACTAGTGGTCATGCAACTAAAAAAATGTGGTAACACATACCATATATTTGGTTAACTGAAATTTTTCAGAGTGGTACAAATGGGTATACACATTAAGGGTGTCTACCTATCATTGCTTTATTAAAAATTTACATATAAAAATATTTTTTAAAATAATGTATTTAATATATTAAAAGTTTAAAATTCTTAATAAATGTTTTTAAGTCATATATTAACAAAAGCTTTTATATAAATAAATTTTTAAAACATACAATTTTTTAGATTCTTTACAAGTCTTACATTGAATGAGATAAGACCTCGTAAATATGCTATAAGTGGTTGATAACTTTCATCTTACAAGTTGATTTTGTAAGGGTTGAATGAGGTTAAACTCAAATTATAAGATGACATGAAAGCTTATCCACGATCTGCTCTGTCACATACTATCATGTTGCCGCATCATTTCACTTAGAACATGATCCATATATCTAGTTTTGGTCGTCAGCGTGATAGGTTGTATTAAGGGTTTCACGTTCAATTGGATAAGACATGCAATTGTTTTTATATTGGTGGTGGAAATTCTTTATCTTACAAGTTAATTATCCAAATTCTATGAAGATTAATATCGTATACACAAAATGAAAATTATGTATTTGACCTGCTAAAAAACGAAATGAACAACGTAACACAACTTTTATTGCACTTTGTTTGATTTATAAACTAGCCAGAACGATGTAAAAAACAAGGGATAAGGCTATAAAAAAATCATTTTTTGTCTCTTAATAAACAATAACATTTTATCTCAAGTTCAAAATCAAGTTGTGTAAAATATAAAAATACTCTTTTATTTTGAAATATATATATATATATATATATATATATATATATATATATATATATATATATATAGCTTCCCTAAAAAAAATATAGGTCTTAGCTCTCTCTACCCTCACATTTCTCTCTCTCATCTCCCTCCCCCCACCATCTCCATGGCCATCTCATCTATCTCTCTCTAATCTTTTTTTAACTCACATATTTTAAATGCGGAGAAATATAGTGTCAGGAGTTCGAATCTCAGCCCTACATATATTACGCAATGTTCCTACCAATTAAGTTAAACTCACATGGATTATCACTCTCTAATTTATTTCACATTTTTCTCTCTTCCTTATATTTTTTTGGGTTAATATGTCTTTACCCCCCTGTAATTTGGGCGAGTTCCGGTTTACCTCCCTGTAAAAAAAAAAGTTTAGATTCCAACCCTAAAAAATAAGATTCTTTGATTTTAGCCCCTGACCCGTGTGACTGTGCAGAATTGCTGACGTGGCGAGCTGAGTGGCATGTTAACTGTATAATTAATTTTGTTTTTCATTTTTTTAAAGGTACACATGGCATTTGTGCCTATTTTTAAAAAAAAAAATAAAAAATTTGTAAGAATAAAAAAAAATTCAGGATTTTTTTTTATTACGAAAAATATTTTCCAAAAATTCCAAAATTTATAATTCACGAAAAGTATATATTTCAATTTTTTTTTAATTTTCCATAATGTTTTAAAAAAAAATCGAAAATTTTGAAATATATATTTCAAAAAAAATAAATTCAAATTATTTTCGAAAATTTGGAAATATATATTTTCCGAAATTTAAAATAGATATTTTTTTTCGAAAAAAAAGTTTTTTAAATTTTCTCAACAAAAGAAATCTGGAAAATATTTTTATTTTTGAAAATCTAGATACAAATTTATTTAAAAATTTAAGAAAATTCAGATTTTTTTTTTTCGAAAATTTATTCAAGAATTTTTTTTTACGATGTGTTTCCTTTATATATATATATATATTTCCCAAAAAATTATATGAAAAATACAAAAATTTCTAAACTTATTACATTTTGAAATTTTTTAAAAAAAATCCAAATTAAATTAAAATTTTAAAAATATTCGAAAAAAATAACAAAAGCTAATTTTTGAATATTTATTTTTTTCTGATTTTATATATTTTTTGAAAAAAATCCAATTTTTTTTCGTTTTTAAAATAAAAATAAAAAAAATTCTTTTTTTTAAATTTTTTGAAAATTAATTTTCAGTTTTTTTTTATCTTTTAAATATAATTTTTTAAACCATTACACACATGTCAGGTTTTTAAAAAAATAAAATTAAAATAATTACACAGTGGCGTGCCACGTCAACGTCCATTACACACGTGTCAGGTTTTAAATAAAATAAAAAATAAAATAATTATACAGTGGCATGCCACGTCAACGTCATGATGGGGTCAAGGGTGTAATTTCTCTCACTCGTATAACTTTTTCTGGATATAATTTCTCTCTTATCCCTCTTTCATATCCTTCTCTATATATATTTTTCTTCACTTCTCTCTCTTATATTAATAATTTTATTCTTAAACATATATATTTTTTAATTTATCAACTCTCACTAACGAAAATTGTATTTTCATAAACTTCTTCTTCATAAAATATCTTAACAACTTATAGATAATACATACTCTCTCCGTCCCATATTATAAGAAAAAAAATCACACTTATTAAGAAAACTAAAACATAGTAGTTTGTAACATAGTTTTTTGTGTTATCTTTGACATAAGTTTTATAGGAAGATGTAAAAACAATTTTCATTGGTTGTTGGTTATTGAGAAAATGAAAGAGAGAGCAAATTGAATGCACTTTGCATTTAATTTTCATTTGAAAAAGATAATTTTTTGAAACAACATAATTAAATATGATAAAAATTAGTCTTTTTTGCTTATAATTTGAGACAAAGAAAATGAGTGTTTTTTGCTTATAATTTAGGACGGATGAAGTATATCATAAATGGTATAATAGTAATATTTAGATTATTTTATTTGCACTATATATTATTTATCAAACACGTACAATATAAAAAGTTGATTAAGAACTTAATGGTTTGTCATGTACTCTCTTATGTTCATGTTTGTGAATCAAACATCCTTCTTTTTAAGTAGTTTAATGGCTAAAAATTTACCTTTTTCAAGGTAAATAAGTTGGGCGTCTAGAGTTCGAACTCCACTCTCTATATATTATATATTATTCATACCAATTAAATTAAGCTCATGAAGACGAGAATTAGACATCCTTATTAAATATTCTTAACCACCTTTTTTTTTCCATACCTCCCAATATTCTATATGGTATTAGGCATATTTTGATAATTTCGCATCACAACCACACTCTCTCTTTCATCCTCCTCTTCTATTTTCTCTCACTAAGAACACATTCTGGCTTCTTTTTCTTCTTCTTCTTCCCCCTTTCTCCCTCCCTCTCTCTCTCTCTCTCTCTCTCTCTCTCTCTCTCTACACCACCATCGATGTTGATCTCTGTCACCACCACCAAAATCCATCATGCAGTTGTAACACATTCCTAAATCGTAACCCCTTCTTCTCCATCATTGTTGTTTGTCCACCACCACCACCGTGTGTGTTTAGGTTCATTTTTTTCCAGATCTACTGTGCTTCGTTCACTTCTCAATGTCGATTAGATCTATGCTGACATCGGTCAAATTCACATCGAGGAATGGAAAACATGAGAGAGAGAGGGAGAGAGATAGAGAGAGAGGGGTTTAACTATGTTGACTTTTTCAAAAAATTTCTAAGTGTCCAGCCTGGTCTGAGTCAGAATGGGTCAAAGTTTGATTACATGGTCTAAGAGCAGCGGATAAATCAAACACACACACACGCACAAATATATATATATATATAGGAGAGAGAGAGAGAGAGAGACAAGGCAATTATACTGGTTCCTCCTACAAACCAAGAGCAATGCAGTCCCCTTGCACTTTCATGGGATTTTCACTATAATCACTAAAGATTACAAATGCACAAGCACAAAAACAAGAGACTTCAAAATTCTCAAGCACACAATCAAGAAACTTTCATTGCTCAATAACAATTGAAAAAGACTTCTTACAATCTAACTTAATCAAATAAAAGATTGTTTGGTTTTACAGTTGATTTACAATTAGAGGTGTAAACAAGTACAAAATAGAGTTAGACTCTTAATACTTTATAATTTCTAAGATATGAAATTAATAAGAAATTCTTAAGTGTTTATTACCTTTTGAATTTGACTGAGTAAAAGCGCTTGTAAAAATTGCAGAGCTTTCTTATGTTCTTCAAGTTTTCAGCTCCTTATATAAAAATGAGTTGAGAGACGTTGAAGAGTGTCTACACATTAAGAGTCCTTGAGAAGATTTCAAATCAAGACGTTCGAAAAGACATTCGAAACTTTGTTATCATCAAAACTTCATAGGCATTGTGAAAATCCAATTATGTTCCAATAATGCGCGTCTCTGACGACAATAAGGCAAACTTTGACGGCGACGAATCAAAAGGGGTGGTGGGGTGGCCGGAGGAAAAAGTGTGTGTGTGTGCGCGCGCGTGTGTGTGATAAGAGAGAGAGAGAGAGAGAGAGAGAGAGAGAATTGAGCTGGTATTATTTTAATAAAACCTATGTCACATGGGGGTGTAGGATGGGAGGATTACCATTGCGACAAAAAAGTAGAACTCACGGGATAAACTAATAAAATCCAAGTATCAAGTGTAGGATTTGTAATAAAACCTTTATTTTATTTGGGCTATTCAGTGGTCTTCATTTGATTTTCCTCTCTTGATTTTTTCCACTTTATTTTTTTTCTTCTTCTTACCTTGCCTTTTCTTTTTAACATTTTAGTCTGGCTTTGGCAAAACTTCAGTATTCTAATCATCAATCTAATTGCTAGACTTTTTCTTCTTATCCCTTTTAGTTAGTCTTTTTGCTTTTCACCTTGCTTCTTCCTTTGTCGCTTGTTGGATTATCATGGAAAGGTTCCTCTTCCAAGCGGGCGTCTTCCTCAATTTCCTCTTCTTCAACAGTTTCTTCAAATTTTATTTTGCATATACGGTCAAAAGACTTTGTATTTGAAGTGGCAACTTCTTCAGTGGAATCAGCGAACGGTTGGTATAAAGGTTCTACAATATGATATTGGAACACGTGAAAATCCTCGTATGGGTATCCTACGAGAGAAAAACCTACCTCTTTGAACGAATCACCATAACCTTTTTGTGTAACGCTAGAAGTCTAAACTAGACTACTTAAACTCTTCGATCTCCTTCCTTGTCACTAATTCCTCTGGTTGATATCTAAAACTTGTTGCAGCTTTGACTAACTTTTTATGATCCTTAGGATCTTGAATGAAATGCTTGATGGCACACTTATCCACCAACCCTTTGTTGATTGTAATCTTATGAGTGTTTTGAAACTGCACTTTATTCCTCTTGCATAGCTTGGTAATTAGAAAGGGCAAAATATCATACCACTCTTCAACATTTCACACCACTAATTTCTTTCTCAATGATCAACCCTACAACACACCTTATTTTTAATGACAATGATTTCGTAGGTTAAAGAGGGCATTATCCATGTTTTTATCATGTGATAACCCACCTTTCCCTTGGGCTTCTATGCCATCTTCTTGAATCTACTGGGTTGGACTTGAAAATCAAGTTCCCACTCAGCCTTTTTATTATCCAGATACTCCTTAATCTTTTCCCTTTTAGATCCCTTCAAACTGCAACCAACTTCTTGTACTTATCATTGACTACATGGCTCTTTGGTTAAACCAAAATGAAAGTTTACGGACTTTGCAGACAAGAAGACCAGCATTCCTCTGAAAATACCATTTTGTAACTGCTTCACCATAATTTCATTGTAACTAGTTCACCATATTAATTGTAAAACTACTTCACCATATTTTCATTGTAACTGCTTTGGTGTGTTACCACACCTTTTAATTGTAACCTTTTTTGAAAACTAGAGGGTTAGTAAAAAAAGTAACATACCTTTATTTACATGGGATATATAACATACTTTGTTTCCAGTATGGTGTAACATTGACAAAACTCATGAGTGATATTTGAGTTTCTTAACCAAATTTAGTTAGGGCTCCAATATATTGAGAGATATGTTGATTCATTAAATAAATTCTAGTTGGGGTTATATAATCTGAAATGTGACAAATACCTTATAAAAAGTCAACATTTGGAGGGAAAAAGGGGTGTTTCAGATTATATAATCCAAAATTTGTAAATATCATTTAAGATTATATAATCTGAATTGTATTAGCACAGAGACAGACAATGTCTGTTTTGGCTGACACAATCATTTGACGCTTTAAGTTGCAGCTAAACGAGATAAAAATGCATTGATCAAATATTCAATCATAAAATTTAATCCAAAACAGAAATTAACAACATAACACAAATTTCAAACATTAGATTAAAAATACAAATTATCCAAAGGTTACAAACCAATTGTTCAAACATAATATTAAAATGAAAATAAAAATCTTATAACGGTTACAACACTATAACATAAAATCAGCCCATGCCAGTGCCACCCTCAACATCACGCAATGGCGGTAAACCCGTCCTGCATGAACCTCTCTCGAGACATCTTCCAGATGAACCCATTCAGGATACCCTTGCACAAAAGTACCCTTGGAGATCACAACATAGACATGATCTCTGATACGACCCAACCTTCATGTCAGCTCCAAGTACCCCCTGCTCTCCAACGTGCTCAACAACAATCTCATCAAAGACATCTTGCTCTAGTGGCCTCGACACTTGAACATCCTCGTCTGAAGATGAGATAAAACCATCTGATGTATCCCTGATCCGCCTCCACACCCTGAATAACAGGTTACCCCAACTGATTAGCTGTCAACACGTGATCAAGATGGTGGGCGTATCGATAGTTGATCTGACCTAAAGTCATCTGAATTGGTGCACTATCATATGGATGTCTGGGGACGGTCTGCATGTACCCAAACTGGTGAAGCACCCGCTCCAGCATATATCTCACCTTGCGGGTACCATATCTAAGCCATCCCGAGTAAAGGCTGGTCTGCTCGAATGGACATAAAGCACGATGCTTAACATATGGGGCCATGGTAACAGTTGCCAGATCCAGCTGATCCAAATGCTCTATGTATTCATCTGGTGTAGACATACCCTGAGCGGTACAAAAATCATGGCGCATGGATGTTGATGTTCCCAATATGCACCCCAAGCATCCTTTTAGCCATACCCCTAAAGTGCTGAAACACCCAAACTTGCAACAAAGACAACCACATGTAAATATACAAATAATCAAGGCATACAAATGAATAAACAAACATGCTTATTTATTTATACCTGCAACATAGATAAGTATCCTGACAGATGCTTGATATTGTAAAGAGGCATTGTTAGGCTCCTTGTACAAGTGTTAAAGTGTAGCAACTCCCAATGCATAACCAGCCACAAGCTCCAGGTCTTTGAAGTACTTCAGAAAAGCAACATCCACACAGTATGCGCTATTGTCAGTGAAGAGCGTGATACCCACCAAGTAGAGCAAATATATGCGGAGAGTCTGCTCCTCCAACTTCCTTGTCAAAACCATATCACCCTCATTGGACACCCCCAACTGCTCCAATAGACGCTCCTTGAAAATCCACCTAAAGTATCTAAATCGTTAATGTCCATCGTTAGTGTCAGTCACCTTCTTCAATGTGTCTCCAGATCAGTCCCTAAATGCTGAATCATCTTGATAGCCTCCCCCTTGTAATACTCTCGTGGGACAAAAACATATCATCAATGGGGAGATGCAGCAAACATGAAACATCATCCAGTGTCACTGTCATCTCCCCAGACGGAAGATGGAAGCTCGATGTCTCCCTGTGCCACCTCTCTTTAAATGTAGAACACAACTCGTGGTCAATCTAGTTGTAGCTAATATCCTGCAACCACTGAAGATCGGTGACTCTCAGTCCATCACGCCACCACCGCACTACCCTGATCGTTTTCTTTTTCTTATCATGTATCGCGTTTATCTTCTTCCCGCGCCACCGCAAAAATTAAAAACAAAAATTAACTAACATAATAGGTGCACAATTAACCTAAATTAATCAAATATATATTACACAAAATTAATTAAATATATATTATCTTACTTCACCATCAGCCGCCATCCTGGCCACATGAACATGGTACCTCGTCAGCACACTAGTGTCGTGTGGGCCGACACACGTTTCCAGGATAATCATCAAGCTCCTCTGGCTCCGGCACATGCCTCTGCCGCTGCTACTCATCATCATCTTTATCACCCACCTCCTCCTCATCCTCAACATCATCCCCCATCTAATGCTCCACCTCCATCTCCATGTTCATCCGAGGCTGAGGCTCGTCAACATCACCACAACGTGCCCTGCCAACTCCACGCCTACCATGCAATCTACCCTCCGCCTGCAATCTCCTCAAGCGCTCTCTCCTAATAGAAGTATGCATAGCTTATCCTTCACCCCATCTACATTCAACAAGATCCATACCTGACACATGCATAATATGGTAACACACAATCAACAAAAAATACGCAAAATAGGGTAAAAAAAATTGCTACTAAAAGACTTCGGATTTTAAAATCCAAACTGCAACAATCTAGTTAGAATTTTAAAATTCAAACGTGTTCAGTGTCCAAAAAAAATAAATTGCCTTGCATGCATAAGGAATCAGGACTAACCTTCACTTTGGTGTTTGTTAAAGCTTCAAATATGATGATTTTGAGCAAAAAAAACTCCAACTTTGGACACATTTGTGTGGTTCAAATATTGGGATGAGGGAGAGAGGGAGGGAGAGAGGGAGGGAGAGTGAGTGAAAAGTGAAAATGTAAAACTGTAAAATGGGGGAGGGGTGATTTCTCTTACATATATTGAAATGGTTCGAATTATACAATCATAACCTTTTTTCGTATTATTTCAGATTTTTTAATCCGAATGGTATTTTTGAAACATTTGCAGAGCACATGAGAACCACGTAAGATGGGATAAGTAAAAGTCAACAAGATTTATCTTTGATAATACCACTACTATAATTTTTTTAAACCTCCATAAAACTTACTAGGTCCACCAATTTATAGTATCTCATTCTCTACCAATATTTAAGGGTTATACTTTTCTTACTTTAACCAGCTAATTTATGTATTTTCAGTTTGCTTTGTCATAATATTTTTTTTTTGGTACAATAGGAGAAAATAAATAAAAAAAGGAGAATAAAAACTATCTAAAAAAAAAAAATCCTACTAGAATCAGCTAGCAGGAGCAGGCTAATTCCAACCGGAGGAACTGCAATGAAATGGTAGGTCTCACGGTTACCAACTCCAAACTTAGCAAGATAGTCGGCACATGCATTTCCCTCCCGAAGAGTGTGATGCATGTGAACGTGCCAGTCCCTCGAAAGGAGCTCATTTATATTATAAATAATTGTCGTGTAGTGATGCTAAGGATTGACAGGTTCAAATATCAACTTTATTGCAGTATTTTGTCGAAGTCCCTAATATTTTTTTGAAAATTCTAATTAATACTCTTATGACATTGTATAAGAAATTAAAAAAGGCAACTTTTATATTAAAAATGGTGCACTTATTACTTTGACAGATGTTAAACTTATATTTTCACACAATTTTTCTTTATTATATTCCTTGAACAATACTTTCAAGACATGTGTTAGTATGCCTTTATTTATTTTAGTTAAAATATATAGTCTATTTTCTAACCCTTCTCAAATAAAATTTCTTAATCCAGGTCATTTCTTATAGCTAGGGCGTTCATATGCATCTAGCTGATTCATTCCTCAATTGAATAACTTGTGCATATGGACTATAATATAGTACATATATACATTATTATTTAATGAAATATGAAAATAGAAAATTTACTTATAAATATGGTTAGAGGGAATATGCTTGCTTATAAATCATATAATTGAAAATAATTCTTATATTTTTAATGCAATTTTTCTTTAATGGATTCTTGAACAATACCCTCCGGACATTTGTTAGTATGCCATTTTTTAGTTAAAATATATAGCCTATTTTCTAACCCATCTCAAATAAAATTTCTGAATCAGCCACTGATCGTCATAAGGTCATTTCTTATACTTGGGGTGTTCATAGGTATCTAGCTGATTCATTCCTTCATTGAATAACTTGTATATGTGGAGTATAATATAGTCCATATACATCAATTATTTAATGAACCTGTAAAGTAAATATTTGCTTATAAATGTGACTAGATGGAGTATGATTGCTTATAAATCAAATAGTTGAAAATAATTCTTATATTTTTAATACGATTTTTCTTGAACGGATTCCTTGAACAATACCCTCATGACATTTGTTAATATACCTTTCTTCTTTTTTTTAGTTAAAATATATAGCCTATTTTCTAACCCTTTTAAATAAAATTTATGAATCCGCCACTGATCGTTATAAAGTCATTTATTATAGTTGAAGCGTTTGTAAGTATTTAGCCGATTCATTCTTTCATAAATTATTAAAAAAAGTACATCAAAATTCATGATCTAATAAATCAAATAATTGAAAATAATTCTTGAAATTAGTTTGCTAAAAAAAAAAACTCTCCGATCACATTTATAAAGAAATATGCTTATAAATGTAACCGGAGTGCATGTTAATTGGTGTTGATTATTGAAATCTGCCAAGCAAAGAGTATTGCTCTCTTACTAAATTTAGTTACCAACTTTGTCAAAAAATCACATTTCTAAAAAAGTACTTTCAATTTCAAAAACACAAAATATTATCCTAATTTTGAGGGTACTTGTGAATGTTACCTAGCTGCTCAGGCACTGATCTTAGTAGACATAACATGGGCAACAAATAAGTCTATATGTTTTAGGCCATAATGACACTATTTGAAATGAAGTTATGATGTAAAAAATGCTATTCTCTAGGATAATTTTTTCTCACGTCAATAAATTTCTTTAGCTTATTTTTTTTGAGCGAAAATTTCTTTAGCTTATTTAAAAATAAAAAACGGAAGGTCTGTGTTAGTTGTGCCCCCAGCTAGGAGTCTTTGACGGCTGCAATAAACTGTTGAATTTGAATATTTCGAATTTCAACAAAAGTCTTTGAGAGGGATAATAAGTTAAATGTTTTGCGGCAGTATTTATATTTAGTGTTAGATATAATTTGAATAAATTTACTTCTAGCAAAAAATAACTAATGAGAATGGTGAAGATCAACCATGCATACAAAAAGATATTTGTCCAAAATATTAAGACATTATTTGATATATTTGCCCTCACTTATATACAATGCTCATTTTTCCATTCAATTTGAGATTTATAACTCACACTCGTATATACACCAACAAACTTTGGGGAGCTTGGGAGATCATAATATTGGTTTAAGAGCAACCGTGCAAAGAGAATTTACTACCGCATGTTTACTCAAAACCTTAAGACATTAAATATACAAGTTATCCCTTAAAAAAGAATGTATATAAGTTCTCTCACTTATATGCTGCTCAACATTATCAAATGTGAAACTTCGAACTAACACTTGACACACAACAATTTACCCCGCAAGCGTGAGCCAATCAATTTATTTGAGTATGCTCTCCCTCAAATGGACGTTTTTTCATCCACATACACTTGCACCGCCGTTGGCACCACATGAACGGAACACGCCACCTTAATACCTTGATTAGGAAGACTTTTGATCCACGTATACTTACACCACCAGTGGCATCATATCAAAGAGACACGTCGCACAAACACTTTGATCAGGAAGACTTTTGATATAAGGAGCAAATAAAATCATCAGCTCGATGCAACTTTTGGGTCGTGAGAGGAGTCCGATAATCATCACAATGGACAAAGACAACCATAGAACGAGACTTTGGCACCAAATCTTTTATCAAAAAACCTTAAGACATCATGCATCCGGATCTTCTCACTTGTATATTGCTCAATAATCATTTTTTCATCCATGTAAAAATTCTAACCCACACTTGATATACCAACAAATTTCTCATGCATATCATTATTATTATTAGTAAGAAAAATCCAAATTTAATTTAAATGGGTCCATTTTGAGGATTCGAAGTCATAAACCCATTTTGATCACAATTTTATTTTTTATAAACTCGTACATTACCCAAATTCCAAACCAAACCACTTCTGGTTTGGCTGGATTAATGGTTCAACCTAACCCGTATTGAAAAAAATTAGAATCAAATACTTTGAGTTGGGTTGATCAGATTAACACTTACGTAACCATGATGACTCTCAGAAGGAAACAACTATTTTTCTTCCTCTTTCACAATAAAACAATGGGAAATCTACCAATTTATTTAATGGCACTATCTACAGAACTTTAGCAGAATTTAAAAAAATGCAATTCGTAAGCACATATGATCCATATGGAATTCATGTATCTACCGGCCAGTATGCTATACATCTATATATAGAGCCTGCTAGGGCTATAGCCAGTTGCTAATTATTTATATGTTTAAATATAATTAAAAGGAATCGTTATTTGTTGTTGCTTCTGATATATATTTTGTTTATGTCTAATGGAGAAAAAATATCATAGATTTGCTTGTCTTGCATTATTTAAACCCTAAACAGAGTGGGGTGGGGACAAAATATGGAATCCCATTTGATTGTCCACATGTATTTCATATTGGGGAAGGGTGTGACATATCTCTTAAAATATTACTCCAAAGCTCATATGCCTATATAGATATATCAACCTTCGATATGGACCACCTTATGATTATCTATTAGCTATCAATGTAATTTCAATGTGGATTGGAGGAAAAGAATAATCGAACTATTATGTCCACGATTCGACCATCACATTTCTTAAATTTATTTAGATATATGTCACATGGAATATTACAACACGAATTTCTACATTCTTCCAATCAAGCACCTTCAAATTGAAGAGTTCTTTTTATATATGATCAAGACTTTATACTCATGTGATGTGATGATAGGTAAATTAAAAGGAGGAAACATGTTTTGCATCATGTATAAAATTTAGTATTAAAGATCATTTATATTTAAACTTTAACCATAAAATTTAAATATTTGCATATTATTTAACAAATAAAAGATTATAGATAAATTCGTAAAAAAAAAGTATTCATATTCTATTATTATGATATTTATTTGTACAAAATATATTTGATATGTCCATGAGGTATATCAGCTTAGTAATGAGAGTTTAACTTTGTAATTTCTTTTAAGAGGAAGAAGCAAAGATATAAAAGTTGTGAGTATGTTTACATTTACATAAGCTAATAAAAGAAAATGATCTATCATCAAAAATATTCACCACGACTTTTAGTATGAAATAGTGAAAACCATTAGTTAGAGATAGAGAAAATATCACGGAAGATTAGAGATATGCAAATTAGGTTGGCATCTCGCTGAACTCCCATCCCTATTTAATATAGATTACTATTAAAAAAGGAAAAAAATTATTTTTTTGGGGTCAAACAAAAACCCTCATAAGATCAAAAATAACAAAAACAAAGAAATAGAACAGCCTATGAAAAACGATAACTAGGCAATCCATTGTGATCTTGAGAGAAATTTTCAAAAAGAAACCATGATATAGTAGTCATCCAAATTTCCTTTGCAGTTATGCCAACGGTTGCTCAACCTATACGAAATAACATCAGGATTCTTAAAAGCCGGAACCGCACTAGTAGAGTAACTTTCTAGCCAAAGCCTACGCCAATCCTGAAAAGTTGCATACTCCGTGTTGCAAAAATTAAACCTTTCAATTCAGCCAAAAAAACTGGCATATACTTGCAAAACAACCCATAAATGTGTCTCTAAGGTCATGTTATATGTCACCACAAGATGCATGTGAACCAAGAAACAGAGCCATCAATATTTACCTTGACCCAGTTAGTGGTTGGTGGTTTCCAGCAAACTGGGATAATGCTCAAAGCAATAGAGGAAACTAAGGTTTTGGTGACCGCTCACCGGAAAAAGAAAGGGAAAAGAGAGAAAAAGAGATGCTTTCGTTATATTTTTTATATGTACGTTCGTAATAATTTTTTATATTAGTCTCCTTAATATTAGTTATGTGGGGTATTAGTTATGTGGGGGCAGCCGTTAACATTTTCATTTCTTTATTATTAAAAATGAAGAATGAAACGTGTATAAATACCTTTGGAAAAAAGCAACCATTTTTTTAATCTAGATGTATAGAAGATTCATGCAACTTCTACTTTGTATGATTTCTAAATTTTTAAAGCCGGTGGATTACAGAGTTTATGCGTACTAGCTAGGTAAGTGCTTTGTTTAATTCCCATTAGTGTTGCTCCCAAATGAAAATCAGGATTCCATAAAGTTGATTGGATTATTGGTTCTTATTATTCTGCCAAAATATTCAACAATTCTAGGTTTAGAATGTTCTAAATATTCGCACCCACGTTCGTAGATTGGATAAATTTGAGGGAAAAAATGTATGATTCCATCGGTGAAATCTCTTGGATTTTATTATTTTACAGAAAATGATAATGAGTGTCCCCAAGTACTTTTTAAGGGTCTTAGATTGAACTAATTTATTTTTAAAAAAAAAATAATTTCTTCATTTAAAAGGATTAAAGATGTGGCACTAGTTAACAAGACTATTCCTAAAATAATTTCTTCATTCAACATAATCATTGTTCTAAGAACTACCTCAGCACAGGGATGTAGAAATCAAATTGATAAGAATTTTCATAAATCTCGTGTGTTTCTCCTTGTGCGTTTCAGTTTCAACTCGGTTTTAAGAATCTTCTTGTTGTCTCTATCTTTAATATATTGTTTCATAATAGTTATTGTGTAATATGTTTAGTGTTTTGTTTTTACTTTTGTTGTGAATTTGATTAAAACTTACATCGATACTTAGATGTCTGGAGTAAAATTAGAAGCAAACAATAACCATAGTGGCCAAACAAACACAACGATATTAATTTACTAAGTTCAATTTAGATTTGAAAAATGTCCAGGGAAGATAAATTATCTAATCTATAATCAACGAGTTTCTTATAAAGAGATACAAGGGTTATAAAAAAAAAAATACTCTTTAGAGATAAATCATAATTTCCACCATTTTCCTAGTCTTGAGATTCAATGATTTACTCACAAAGGTATTTAAAATATTTCTCAACCCTAGAGTATAACCCAAAAGAACTCAATCCTTAACCCTAGATCTCTTGAAAATCCCCCCTTTCGATAAACCCTAATTTTTCCTTACTTTTGCGAAGAGAAATACCCTCACCCACCACCCCACACATATAATAAAGAATAACCAAGAAAAAAGCAATATAAACTAATTGACAGAGTTTTTGGGAAGTTTTCCCAATTCGAGTCATAAAATCCCTTCTGCTGAAGAGGAAATGAGACTTTGAGCAAGATCAACATACCTAAACTCTGGTCTTCTGCATTGGTGTTAGAGAGAATATCTAAGGTGTGTTTTATCCGACATAAATGAAGTCTACTTTAGACTGATTATTTCAAGGACTAGAAAGTACTCGAGATTGCAAAATATTTAATTTTAAAACTTCGTTAAGGAAGAATTAGTTGGTTATTTATCAATCATGTAATAATACAGCAACGTTGGTGCACATGCTACTATATGAAGCATTAAATAACGATATAAAACGGGAAAAAAATAGTTATTTAAGTTTTTTTCTTCCAACTTAGTCTTTTACGTATGAAAATGTATATGATCTAGTTTTCTTTTGGAGTTTTCAGTCGAATACCGTCAAAAAATACTTATGTGGGTTATTTGATGAAGAGTTGTTCATAGACGTATTTATGTGGCAAGTTTAAATAGGATTATTATAATGAAAATATATATACTTTTTAAATAAATTTTTATTAAAAAAACTTAAATTAAAATGAATTAGGGTTCTTCAAATCTTTAGGTTTCACTGGGACTAAAAATGAGTCAAGCCTAACTCGTTTTAACTCCATAAGAATTTGTTTAGTTTGAAGTTCTATTCGTGTTTGATACGAATTATTTTTAGCAAACTTAAATGATTTTAATTTCACAAACAACTCGATTCGACTCGTGTGTGCCCATAATTCAAATTTCAATATTTAAAAAATAAGAAAAGTTTAACGTATATCATTTTTTAATATTTATATTATCGAACCAACAAGAAGTTATAAGGATGGCTTGGTAGTCGGGGGACTTCCTGGCTAGGGTGAGATATTTAAGGAGTGAAATGGTGAGGATGATCTCAGATTCCATTTCTATCTCCAATAAATGCTAACAAATTAACCATTAACATCTTAACATTGACTATTTCAAAAATAAATATATCGAGTCGGCTCGTGAACAAGACAAATCAAACTATATATATAGTCCACATTCAACTTATTTAGTTCATAAACCATGTTCAATAAATTAATTATCGAATATAATTTTAAAAAAATATATTCAAATTGATTTGTTTCATTGTCAACCCTAAGTTTCACATTCAAACCCAACCTAAATATCGAAAGAAAACCTTTCTTCATCAAAATGGTCACACAAACATTTTTAAAGAAAAACTTTTTTCATCAAAACGAATCACAAAAACATTTTTAAAGTAATATGACAGAAAACTAAAAAATGACAACGTCGCATACATTTTGAGACTTCAAAGATTAAGTTGAAAAACAAAACCACTGGCCTAATTAATCTGTTACAAATAAATACATCAAAAGACTGCTAGATCAATATTGGAGGAAAAACAAATTCTATGTCGGCTTATTTATTAGGGTGTACAAATAAAGTCACTTATATACATATTGCACTTGTTTTGTGATGTAGTGTGAAGAGGGTTGCCTGCTAAAGAGACACAACTTTAAAAATATTCCGAATGGATCAGTTTCTTACTCCCCACAAGGAAACTAGTGGGAAAAAGCTGAAATTGAATCAAAGAATTAAAGAACAAGTTGAGTTGGATAATGTTAACCCTAGGTATGCCCCACCAAAAGCCACCATCTATTATTATATATAGGTTCATAAGCATTATTGTTGTAATTTTATTAGTTTGTTTTGATTTTTCTTTCTTTTCTATTGGACAAATTTATTGACAATAGTTGATTTTAGGGTTTACTTAATATTTTTCTCACGCTTTTTTTGTTACACAAATAGTTTCCAAAACAAAAATGGTTTTGAAATTTATCAATTAGTTACTCATTCACACAGAAAATGCAGCTGAGTATAATTAGTGAAAGGATAACGAACAATTGAAATAGCAAAGAAATTCAAGAAAAGACGAAATTGTACACACATTAGAATTTAGAAGTCACTAAAATTTGACATTACTAAATTGCAACTATTTTAATTATGAAATTAAATTGTTTAAAATTTCTCCTTTCAAAATGTCAGAAGACACACACCTAACCCAATGTTAAAATCAAATAGTAATTTATTTGTTAAGCTTCAAAATTTCTTCATAGATGCTTCTATTAAGCAACTTTCGAGTGCACCAGTTGCGGAATAGAAACTTTCTCTTATAATTAGTAAAAATTAAGCTAAGTGGAAATTGGTATATATTGTTATAAGAAGTAAGAGCATGTCAAGCTAAATGGAAAAAATCCCACATATTATACCATAAGAAGCATATTCAAAGCCAACCCCAACTAGTTAAGCAATAATTACTACAATTAACAAAATTATTAATTTTCTTAATGGTATTGTTATTGGGATCCATGTCACTAGGAATATTATTTGCTTAAATGAGAGTGACACTTCCATAGTTTCTTGGTCTTTTTGTCAAAAGATAAGCGGGTTTATAGGATCCGTGGGGTTGACATTTCCATTTTAGACACAAATCAAATTATCAAATTCACAACACACATCTTTTTTTGTTTATTTTGGAAATAAAAATATCCATATGTTCAAGAAGTTAGTGTAAAATTTATTTCTGTTTTTGAAGCGTCTTTGACTCAAATTGTCCACATTTACTTGTTAAGTCTTCTCAATCTTTTGACCTCTTTGAATTGAGGCAAAACGTGTAGTTTCTCCCCTCTTGAGAACCAAGAAATAAATTTTTATGTTAGGTATAGAAAAGGAGTAGAAAAGTATGCCATAAACATTGAATTAATCCATTACATTTGAATAATTTACTGTTTACTTGATGATTGCGGTTATATAGTATAAGGATGTCATTTTATGTGATGTCTTGTCGTAAACTATATAATTAGACATTCGAGTGCCATAACATGCGCAAACATTGACTTCTTTCGTCTTTTTTTTTTGTTAACCATCAAAATTTTAAAGGAAAAGGGATATGCTAGTTTGAATTTCGATCGGGAGATGAAGTAAAGAATGGATGGTTATTTTAGTCATAATTTAAACCTGAACTTTCCAAACAATTAGTCTTTAACTAACACTCACTAAACACTTAGATCAAACTACTTAATCGGTTTGTTATTCGATTTTAATCCTAGGTTATCCGGAGTGGATCTAACATACTTAAGTGATTACATATCTTAGATTAGTTGATGTGTCGTTGATGATTGTGCATCACTGAGGCTGACTCATTGAACTTTGACATAGAAGGACAAAAAGGCCCTTAAGGCTTAAAGAACATCGCAAGTAGACCTTAATACCCAATTCACTTGCAAAAATCATCAAACACAACCGTTCTTTTTCTTCCTCCCTTTTTCCCCTCTCTTCTTCAACGCCAATCTTCCTTTTTCAATCATCTCTCTCTCTCTCTCTCTCTCTCTCTCTCTCTCTCTCCCCTTCCCTCTCCTCTTCTACTTTACGTCGTCATCAAAATCTAGCATCGAGACTATGTTTTCTACTCCACCAGTATAGATAAAAATCTTCATCTTCAAATTAGATATTGGATATTTGGGTTTGACAATTGGTGAAATGACAGTTCAATCTCATACAAAAATAAATTTCTGGAAAATATACGAACTTTAGTGTGTTAGATTTAGTTGTGTATCTCTAATGTTTGCTGTAAAAGGCAAGAGAAGAGCGGAGAACGATGTTGGTTGTTGCGAAGTGTTACGTACATCGGTTGCAACGGCTGAACACGACTGACTGTGTGTGGCTATTGAGAGAACGAGTGAACGACGGCGAAAAAGAACGAGAGAGAGAGAGAGAGAGAGAGAGAGAGAGAGAGATAAACAAATGGGAGAGAGATACATAACCACCCTTGTGGTGGAAGTCCCCGACATGAGTTCTAACGCGGTGGCTAGAGATGATGATTCAATTAGATTTGATGAATTAGGAAGAATATATTGTTTTGATGAACAAAGAAAGCTCTTATTTTACATTTCTAACATTGTTTTGATGGATTAGATTTGTAGTGATATGTTTTGTTGGTGTTATGGTGATTTGTGGATGAGAATGGTGGTGAATAATGGTGGTGGAAATGGTAACAATGGAAAAGGTACAATCGGAGAATAAGGGTAATAATATCTTTTTGCAATCTTTATTAAGCAAAAAGGGTGATTTTCGTCTTCATAAGCCTCTTTTAATTGAGTCAGCATGCTTCTCTCCTGTTCAGACCTTCCAAGTCATCAAATTTGTGACGTGGCAAGCATTAAAGGGGCTCACAAACTAAAACTTAAGTGATTTATAATTGCATGACAAATTTGGAAGGATTGGCAAATATAAGGACCAAAACTTAAGTAAGCCTTGTTTACATGGATCAAACATATAAATAAGCCACAAAAGAATAACAATTGTGTCCACTAACTTTACAAAATGTTGCAGTTTTTGCTCTTTATCTTTAAAAAATAGCAATTTTGACCCATTATCATTAAAATAAATAGCAATTTTGGCCTAATTTTTTTAGACATGTGGCGTCTTCTATGCAAGTTTAGCCCCTTATATTCAATTTAGGGGCCAAAATTGCTATTTTTTGTTGAAGAGCCAAAATCACAAGTTTTTAAAAGTTAAAGGGTCAAAAGTGCATTTAAAACTACAAATAACTACGCTCTCACTTAAGTTGATACTTGAATCTGATCCTCTAACTCCTAGATCTTAGAAATCGTGGTTGGACATAACACAAGCCCACAAAATCGGATTGTAAGGTGATGAGTGTCTCCTCTTTATAAATTGTTCTCAAGATTCTTATCTATATGATGTGGGACTGGGTTTTTCCAATACCCCCTTCACGCCTCGCACTCTTGATAAGACTCGCATCGTATAGATAAGACTTCCAATAAGAGTTTAAAAGGATTAAGCATTCCTCACCTCACAAGCTAGTTTTGTGGGATTCTGTTAGATCCAACCACGATTTCTAAGATGGTATCATAATCTCTCCAAGATCCATGTAAAGTTGTCAAAACGGGCTAGCCCGTATGGTCCAACCTGTTAAGCCCGATTAATTGTAAGGTTTAGGCCTTAAATATTGAACCCAAATTTTTATAGAGCTTTTTAGTCCGGTCCTAAAAAGTCCGGTACCCATTTCGACTAGCCCGTATGGGCTGCGCGTAGCCGTTAACCTACGTAACAAAAAAATCTAAATATTATATATATTTTTTAAATAATTCTTTACATAGTTGATTATTAAAGTAAAAAATAAAAGTGAAAATTCAATGAATCAACAGACAAATATGAAAGTAATAAAAAATTATATTTACTCGTTTTGTTACTTATAACTTTAAAGATCGAATATATAAATATTTATAACCATCACATACATAGTTTATTTACAATTGTTTTCCTTATTGTTCTAGTTTGCGATGTTTTGTTCGAAAATGTTTACAATTATTTTTGTGTTAGGCATTATTTAAACATATTATTTATAAAAAAAAATTATATGAGTATTTTATAGTATTTTTTATTTAGAAAAATTAATAATTTTTAGGGTTAAATATGTTTTTGGTCCCTATAAATATATCAACTTTTCGTTTTAGTCCCTCTAAAATTTTCCTTCAACTTTTAGTCCCTATAAATTTTTCAATCACTACTTTTGATTCATATTTTTAAATTAATTTTAGTATTTTTCAATGAAATTGTGCAGAAATATGTAAAATATTGTAAAACTCTTTCCCAAAAAAAATTAGAATTTTTCAGCAAAACATAAATTTAATATGAATTTTTAACCATAAAAAAATTATATTAAATTCATGTTTTGTTAAACAATTTAAATTTTTTTTGGGAGTGATTCTTATAATATTATGATTTTTTCTGCAAAATTTTATTCAAAAATATGAATTCTACATAGTTTACTGTAAAGGAGAGACCAAAAGTGAAGATGGAAAAATTTTGAGGGACTAAACGTTAAAGGAAAATTTTAGAGAGACTAAAACGAAAAGTTGGTATATTTATAGGGACCAAAAACATATTTAACTCTATTTTTTAATACGGGCCAGCCCGTTTAGCCCGCGGCCCGTGTAAGGTTTGGCTTGGGTAGTTTTCTTCAAGTCCATATTTCAATAGGGCTTTTTGCCCCGTCCCGAAAAATCCCAAAGCCTATTAGGGCAGGCCCTAAACAGACCGGGTAGCTCGTTTTGACAGCTCTAATCCATTGGACCACTTGATATTATGTTTCCACTATCGGGCAACCCACCATCTATGTCCACGTGGAGGTAATCTATACCTCACAAGCTGGTTTGGTAATGATAAGTTAGACCCCAAATTTTAACACTACTGGTGCATCTTTTGATTACATTCCCCTAGTGAATAATACTTTGGATCATCTAGTTTTTGCTTCCTATGGTGTATTTTGAAATCAATGGTGTGACCCATGATGAATACAGATAAAGCATTCATTGAGGAATTTTTTACAATCAATCAGGAATAAATATTCAAGGATTCTATGGCGCTCACAAAGGACATCATGATTGAATAATCAAATTCTAATTTCACTGCAGCTTTCAAATATAGTAAGGTCATACAACCCATGCACGTGAATTTTTGCAATCGTAGGAAAACAGTCAAAATATTGTTGAATTCATGGAACATTATTATTGTACCTTAAATAGTACAACTCTCTCCCTACAAATGTTGCTAAGTTTTGCGAGAAAACAAGTCCAGGAGAAATCTATTGAACAACTGTTCTGAACAACCAATGGACATTTGAAATTCTTATCCATTATTTTGAAAGCTTTTTCACTTGTATTTTATGCTAAAGACTTCTTATCCTCTTTCATTCTTTCTTTTTTTGACAAAACTTATCTCTTTCAAGAAGAGTTAACCTTGTAATTTCACAAATTCTATTTCATCTTGTAACTTATCCCAATGTGCCTTGATTTGTTAAAGGCTTGATCTATATATACTTTAGTGGTTGTAAGTTCTTTGACTTAATTAGTGGAAATTCTTATGTTTTAAGGGATTGAACGTAGTTACCATGTTGGTGGTGAACTATTATAAATATCTATGTTTATCTTTCTTATTCTCTTTATTTTAAGATTCAGTTAACTTACTACAAGATTCTCAAACAGGGTTACTTAGTGTGTGTTTGGTTTTGCGGCAGAAAAATTTTATTTAAAATGAATTGATTTTGTAGAATTGATTTTGGTTAAAAGTGAGTTGAATCTAACGTGATTTATTTTTGGATACCTTAACTACAAAAGTGATTTTAAGAATTTATATTGTTCGGATAGTTTGGACTAAAATTACTTTTGAGTATGTAATTACCAAAATAGGTTTGTATGTTTATTTCATTGCATATATTTTTCTTTTAATTTATTTGTGTTTGATTCCTTCAATTTACTACTATAAGAGATAAATATTAAATACAGTATATATATTATATTATGTACAATTCACCAAAAAAAAATTGTTTAAATATCATTTTTAAAACATTTTTTTATGGATAAAACATTTTATTATTAATTAGGTTAATATATTATTGAACTCAATTTTGTTTTCATTCATTTTAATTATTTTAAGCAGATATCCTTCAAAAAAATAAAATTATTTTAAGCAAATAAGTTAACTTTGTACACTCACCGAAAGGGGCAATCTGTTCAATTGAAAGGGGTAAAACAGAGAATAATTAATAATAAACAAATACAACCGGTGAGAATCGATTTTCAAAATCGCAGAAGCTACTATTACTAGCTTCCAGTTTGACTCACGTTTGAGGGCAAAAGCTATTTGAAAAGATGAGAGCCAAACACTAATTTTATTGGCAAACTCATGGTGTCATGTGTCAAACTCGCGTTTGAAGTTCTGCAACACAGAACCAAACGAGCACTTATATTATGTATTTTTTAAATTGCCTTTATTCGAAAGGTTTTAAAAACACAATTTAAACCCTAACATCTTTGATAAATATTGTAGATCTTAAGGTTACCAAGACATCATGTATGTTCTTTGATGGTTTATATGCATGATCATATATATGTTTATTAAATTGATTTTCACACTAAAATAATATTATGTTATATTCTTTATATATATTGAACATGCCTATATTTATTTATTTTTCAATAAGGCAATGTATCCATGCCTTGAAAACGTGGTAAATAGAAGAAGCCGCCAAACACATATAAGAAAAGACAAGGAGCTTTGCAACAAATTTTTAATTATTAAATCATAATGTTAAAAAAAAACATCAATATTATAACCCTAAGCGTGAAACTTTTTTGTTCCATTGTCTTTTGCCAATTTTATAAACATACGTAACTTTGTTTGTTTCTAACTCTACATTTGCAGCAAATCCTAAATAAAATATGTAGTGCGTCCTCTATCATTTACAAACATCCCCCTCGTGTGGGTCTATTCATCACATCGTGTTGTTTTGTTTCATTGCACACTACACAATCAAAAAATAATAATCACCATAGTAGTAATAGACTCTTTCTTGGTCAATTTAAATTTATATATGGATTTCATTTGTTATATTTGACTGTTCAAACGCCTCAAAATTGGATGGTTTACCATTATCCATTTACCTTTACAAATTAGAGTTCACACTATATATAAATGTAAATCGGTGTGCCACATGTATGGTGACTATGTTTTGTGGACACATGTATATAGTGCATTTGGGGGCGATGTGGGGGACCATTATATTATTCAACTTTTGTGTTGGTAACGTTTATAAGATGGATTTAAGTCATGTTAGTTATGATACCTAGATAAAAAATTAGATATGTTTCTTGACAAAGTAAATTGAAGATATTATTTAAGTTGTAACCCTAGAATATATACTTGCTAGGTACATTGTTTTTGTTGGATTCGTTGGTTTGATCAAAGATTGAGAAACTTATTAATAAATTAGATAAAACGTTTATGATTCGGTTCTAATGTGGAAAATTTGACCACAAGTAACTATCGATCTGATATTTTACTTGATCCGATGCATGGCCAGCTCACCAAAGCCCACTCATTCTTACCATTATATTAGTAGCTTATAAAAAAAGAACACTAAGGATCATGTGACTAGATTCAATATTCCTTCCTTGTGATTATAACATTCTCTATGATTAAAAATATATAAAGTAAATGAAAGTAAAAAAATGAACCATGATTTTCTAATGGAAATTGTATATATTAGTGAAAATGGATATGTGCACTATGGTCTTTGATATAAGTCTGTTAGTGTGTGTCTCTGTGTGTGTCTATATATATATATATATATATATATATATATATATATATATATATATTAACCTCACTCACATTCATGAAAAAATTAGACCTAGTATTATCATAAGCAAACTTTATTTAAATAATGAGTATAGAGGTATTTAAAATTCATTGCAAAAAGTCATTTCCAAACAGTTTTTTGTACCAAACATTTTCAAACACATTGCATACAAGAGAGGTGATTAACCCACGGATTATAAGACATTTTTTTGTTTCTACCATCCTACTGATGAAATTAAAGTAAAGACAATTTTTTGATATGATCCACCACCTTCTGATGTCAATGGAAATCTTGAACTACAATTTGACGTTGAAACAAAAAAAATGTAGTAAAAAACATTAACATAGAAACAACTATTAATGGGGAAATATTAAAAAAATATATTAATGGGAAAAGAATCAATGGAATATTTATCGCATGAATTCTAAATAATAAATATGCAGAATTGTAACCTCTTTTTTCTTCTCCTTTCTTAACCTAGTCATTACCACATTTTTCTTCTTCTTTATTTAGCGAAAATGAGTGATTTTTGGTCGATTTTAGCCCAAAATCACCCCACCAAATCATTTTTTTTTTCTTTTTATTTTAGTTCATTGTATATATCTTCTTGTCGTTTCAGTTGATCTTGTTTTGGTGGGTTTGATTTATGTCATCCACCCTTTATTTTCCATTTTCATATTAATAACAAATTTTGAGAGATTGTATAGGATTGACAATGCATTGGGGTGTCAATATAGTTAGGATTTCAATGTGTGTTACCATGATGCAATCTTCACAAATTTTATATTGTTAATATAAAAAATAGATTTTTTTTGTTTGTAATTTTGTTGTTTATTGACTTGGTTTAGGCATCTAAACATAGGATTGACAATGCATTGGGGTGCTAATATAGTTAGGATTTCAATGTGTGTTACCATGATGCAATCTTCTCAAATTTTATATTGTTAATAAAAAAAATAGTTTTTTTTTTGTTTGTAATTTTGTTGTTTATTGACTTGGTTTAGGCCTCTAAACATGTTAGGTCAATCATGTTAGTGTGGCGTTGTTTATATTGATATTCGATCTTGGTGTGATGTTTATTTGATTTAGTTTCAATTTAATTTTGTTGTCATCAACGTTGTTAAAATATAGGTAGTTATACTCATTTTAGAGTTAGTTAGGGTACTATTTTAGTCACTATATAAGTCACAAGTTGACTCATTTGCACCTCTCTTTTATTTTTGTATCATTTCAACTATTATCAATACAATAGTTTTCTAAACATTTTATCTCTATTTTCATAAATGTCATGTTTCTCAACAAATGTTACAGATTTGAAGATATCAATACTTCAGACACTTTAATATAGTCATGTTTGCTTATGCTTTTTTTTTCTTTTTATATTATTAACATGAATGTTGTAAGAAAATGTATTAGGCTGCTAATGTACATCCATTTATTTTTAGAAGACGTATTTTAGCAAGATATAACAAACAAACAAAAAGGTTAAATATACCCAAAGGTGTAGCCTACCAACATACCCCTTCTAAAAAAATAACTGGATGTATGTTAGAAACTCATAGACATTTGATAGAATACATTCACTCATTTTTCAGAAGTATGTTAGCAAGCGTGGTAACTAAAAATTTATTAAATACACTTTAAAGTGCATTTTCCTAAAACACTCTTTTATAAAAGTAAGTGTGTATTTTTACATTTTCTATGTGTATATATATCAAATTATTGAGTTCAAGTGGTTAATGAACTTATGTAAATAACAAATCGTTTGAAAAAATATAAGTTGGATTTCTCGTATTTTTTATCATCTTATATTTACTTCACGTCGAACTCTAAATTATAAGAACTCCTAAGAATCGGTTGGTTATCTCAATAAAGATGAATCGGTTGGTTATCTCAATAAAAATACTAGTACGATATTTATGACGAACGAAATGAAGTTGATCATGACGAAATACTTATGAAATAATTGTAGTAAGTGGTGAGGGTAAGCTGAAAGTGATGTGATACTTCGAATTTATGCCGAGAAATATGACTCGCATTTAGAGAAAGACAAGTCACTGATTATGAATCTTAGTCTAGATTCAGTGACACCATTAATGAATTAAGTCTACTTTCATAAAAAGGACAGGTCTTCAACTTAATTTTTTCTATTTTTTATAGAGATTATTTGAAAAAAATGTACTTAATTCCTCGTATTTCTTTTAGTCATTATTACAAGCAAAAAATTTACATTTTAAAATCATTCAATTAATTATATATATGATCCTTATTATAAATCACATTGTATCATTTATTAAATGAACATAAAATATTAGTAACTTTTACTTTTAAAGGTGACGGGAGAATAAACTATTTTGTGTCCCAATTTAGAGTCTCGTGTATTAGCTAGTTAGATAGGTGAAGTAAGAAACCTTGAAGGAGGTATCACGTAGGATCTTTAAAAATAAAATTTCCCCCTTCCCTCTAACAAATTATTAGCGACTAACATTTGTTTATAAATAAAAATTGATTAATTTAGAATACAAAAAGAAGTAGGAAAAAAAAATTAATCTTTCAACAACATTTTCTAAAAAGTAGTGACGGATTATATAATATAAACTACAATATAGTGAATTGGAAAAAAGTCGCAAGCGCAAAGCAAATGGGGGCTCTAGGCATTAGAGCAGATAGAGAAGCAAACACTTGCCTCCTTGGGAAGCTTGTTTGAAACATGGTGCAAAAAACTGACAAATTGTGGGTCAATCTTCTTTCTAATTCGCCAACCTAATCCTCTATAGTTCGAGCGAAAAATGTCCTAAAAAATGGTTATATTTGGAGAGTAGGCTCCGACAATTCCTCCTTCTGGTATAGCAAATTGGAGTCTCATTGGCATTCTAGGCAATCAAGTCCCCCTATGTGGACATTCATGATATTCAACTCACTATAAAGGATGTTATCACCAATGATGATCATCACACTCAAGCACTCTACACTATTCTTCCCACAACCTTAGCAGAAGTTATCAAGAATGTTCATTTATGCTCTAATGATTTAAATGAAGATGCTTACATTTGGCCTCATAATAAAAATGGCGTCTACTCCACAAAAAGTGGCTACAACTGATTAATTTCCCATCCCGAAGATGACAACCTTGCAAATTTCTCCTGGAACTGGATCTGAACTTTAAAAGTTCCTGAAAAAATTAAATTACTGGTTTGGCTAGCTTGCCATAACGCAATCCTCACTTTATCCTTGTTGAACCACCAGAACATTATTAATTCTGCAATCTGCACCAGATGCGGTGATCATGAAGAATCTTTCCTCCATTGCGTGCGGGACTGTCGTTTTTCTAGTTGTATATGGCAGAGAATTGACTTTTCTTCCCAACCTTTCTTCTCTTCCAATATCGCGACTAATTGGTTAAAAGAGGGAGTAACCTACTCCCGTTCAACAACTTTTCTTGTCGGCTTGTGGTGGATTTGGAGTCACCGCAATTCAATGTGTTTCAACAACGAAAATTTGTCTGTTGTTCGTGTCAGCCTCAACATCATCAGTGCAGCAAACACAATCAGCTCCTTCTTTCAAAACTTAGTTATTGTCCCTACCTCTGCCAGGCTTATCCGTTGAAACAACAACAACCACGTTGATACCATCTGGAACGTTGATGGCAGCTGCATGAGAGATCTCATTCGCACAGGTTTTGGTGGTGCCCTTTGCAACCATTCAGGCACCTACATATCAGGTTTTTTAGGTTTCATAAAAAACTATCATGACATTCTGTTTGCGGTGCTGACAACTCTTTATCAAGGATTAACTTTGGTTGTCAACTTAAATTTTGAAGAAATGATTTGCTATTATGACTCTCTTCTCACTGTCAACCTCATCAACGATGATTACTCTTAATACCACGTTTATGAAGTGCTAATTCAGAACATCAAAGATCTCTTAAGCTCTAGAAATTTCTCTCTACAACATTCGCTTAAAGAAGGCAACCAGTGTGCGGATTTCATGGCCAAACTTGGGGCCTCGACTGATGTTGTTTTGACCATTCAATCTTCCCCTCCATGGTTGTTGCTCCTTCTGTTAATGGCAGATGAGATAGGATCTCTGTTTATTAGGCGCTAGCTCTTGATCCTTTTCTGTTTCTATTTTGTTGTGTTCTTTGATTAGTTTTGTAGCCAAAAAAAGAACTACAATCTAGTGACGGATTATACAATCTTCTCATTTTACCTATGTTCGGATTATATAATCAGAATTTATTTTACTATATTTTAGATTGTATAATTTGAATCTCATAAAAAGAAAGTCAGAAAACAAATACAAATTGTCATGTTTCAACCAAATCTTGTTTCAAAACAATTCAAAAAACAAAATCCGAAAAAAGTTAATATCATGTTCAGATTATAAAATTAAAATGTGCCAACCCCCCTAATAGGCGGTTTCAAAGACCAATTACAGTTTGTAAGTTAACACAATTTGGATTATATAATATGAACTCGTAAAACACATGTTCAAATTATATTATTTGAACTCTGTCAGCACAAAGACATAGTATGTGTTCATATTTTGGACACTTTTTTTTGGCAAATTGACGACTAGAGATTGCTTTCAACAGGGATTAAAACAAATTTTAAGCACAGCTATAATGGAAGCATATGAAACAACATAACTTAAACATAAATTAAAACAAGCAACACCAATATTTAAATGTTACATGATCAACACCAACCATAAATTGAAAACACAAATTATCCCAATGTTATAGCACTACTGGGTAGCATGCCCACCCCTTCCACCTTGGACGATAAACCAAACCTTTGTGAACCTCATCCAATATCTGCTTTAAACTTAGCCATGTCGGACTTCCGTGCTCCACTTGATCACTGATAATTGTGTGCTCGTGTCTAGTTGTTGCATGTTCCCATGTTCCTCAACAACAATATCATCTAGGGAATGTTCGTGTGGCCTCTACTTTCAGTCTGGGTATGGCGTATGGATGTGAAATGTTAAAATATAATCTCATGTATCCAAACATCATCTTTATATCAGTCAAAGACACATGGCCTAAGTTCTGGGTTGAGAATACATAATCAAGAAACTATGTGCAGTGCTTAGACACCTTCAATCGGGTCGTCAGGGAGAATAAGTCTGATGTGGATATTTAGGAATGCTCTACACGTATCCAAATTTGTGTGGTACGTGATCTAGAAGATAACAGATCATGTGAGGTTTGTGTCTGAGTAGATGTTTATGTGCTCGAACGGGTGTGTCTGGCAACAAAGTCGATTTTACCACCCGGCGAGCCCGAGCATATGCCCGGGCTCAACCCATACATTCTTTGTAACACTACAAGAAATTTAACTTTTAGTGACGGCCAAAATCCGTCACTATAGGAAAAAATTTCATAGCTAAATTCGTTTCTCATTGTCAAATGGCTGTCACTGCATGTTTTCCACCTTTATCTACAGACAAAACTGTAGGTAATTTTAAGGAGACCATTTCAAAAACATTAAGGACCTCTACCTACGGTTGCGGCTGTCACTAAAACTTATCATTGTTTTATTTTATTTTTATATTTTGTATTCTACTATAAATTCTAAAAATGAATAATTTATAAAAGTACCCCTAAAAATGAATTGTGTTTCTTTTGCTCAAGTAATATATTTTGAACAGAGGAAAAATCATAATTATGGAGAGTGCATGAGAAGTCAAAATGGTGGGAAAATAAATTAAAAAATAATAATAAGCTTAAATATGTCAATTTTCAAGGTCTGGTCTGACCTTTTTAAAATGCATGTCAAGCATGAGAGCTTATTTAAAAGTTCATTAAATTTTCATAAGACCTAAATTCACCTCTTCTTCTAAATAGGAGTTTTTATTAAGTTCAGGAGAGGATCTTTGTCGAATAAACGACAAAATTTTGTAAACGTGAAATTGTTGCCGAAAAGAATTATCCAAATGATTATGTATATAGTTAAAGGATTCGAGAGGAGAAAATGGATGGTATGGTTTCTAAGGAATGCAACTATTTTCTTAAATTTACCAATATTTAAATTATTTTATTTCAATATAAGCAAATTAATCTATTATTATGTTAACATAAAAAAGCTTTGAAAACATTAATTACATAGAGGGTTTTTTTACAAAATTAACGATATTCATTCATTCAAATTGATACGATACAAATTAAAAGTTGCTAAAAACAAAAGGGATAAATATACGAACAAACTTACAACATTCATGTTAATAGCATAAAATGATAAGAGTACACATGCCTTTAAATATGTATTCAAGCCACCGAAATACTCATGTTTTCGGATCTGCAACATTGACGATGCAAAAGTCATTGATTGAATCTGCACTTGATCAAAGCTAATATTTCAACTTGAATAAAATAAACATTGTACTAAGACGGGAAATAAAAAACATACAACACAAAGATGGAGAATCAAAATAAACAAAGTCGTGTTGGATGACGAAATCACAAAAACAAATTGAAAAAAATTTAAAATATGTGAATATCACTTATTTAACTAAGAGAGAAAGAAAAACAATTCGGATGGGTGATTTTGGGTCAAAATCAACCCTAAATCACCCATTTTTGGTTGATCAAGAAGAAGAAAAATTGTGATGACTAGTGTTTAAAATATATATTTGCTAGAAGACACATTTTATGAAGGTGTCTTTTAGCAAAGTTATAACTAAAAAGTGGAAATTACACATTGAGGTGTGGATTGCTAAAAGACACTTTCATGGGTGGCTTCTAGCATAACACACACACACATATATATATATATATATATATATATATATATATATATATATATATATATGATCAAGCCTGGCCTATCTTAAGTAATATGCTTTCTAAAAAGCTGAATCGTTTCCTAAAAAGGCTCGATCAAGCCAAATTGGATCTTAAATAGACCAGAACATAAGTTTATGTCGAACGGTCTTCTCTATTGTCACCTCTACTTGAAATTGTGAATTTCTAACGGATAGACTTTTTGAAAGAAAAAACTTGTATAATAAAATTTTATAAAATAATTGTGTCTTCGTGCAATTGCAAAATGGTTTACATATCACTATAATGATTAATAATATTTCCATCCTCAATTGAAAAACATGCAACTAATTGTAATTATGTTTTTCATTTATAAAAGTCAAAGAAATTATAACGAACCAGGAGGAAACTGGAACCCAATTACACAGGAGAGGATCTAATAAAATGAAGGTCTAAGAAATTATATGATATAAGGGCACATCTACAATTATTTACGCCATCCCTTAAGGCATACGTTAAGCATTCTACAAATGAAGGTCTAAGAAATTATATGATACGAAGGTCTATACATGTTTTGTATAGAATATTTAAAATGTTAACTTTATGATATAACAAATATATGTTTAAACTCCCTTAATGAAATTGATTTTTAAAATAATAGTACCTTATTGTTTTTGGAATTTCGTCCCCCACATATGGGTAAATAAGCTTGCTATTATTTCTCTCTCTTAGCACGTCAATTTCACCTTTCTTTTGAGCTTAATCAACTTTCCTCATCATAATGAACCCCATGTGTGTATTGTAGACATCTTTTCATTCAACTTTCTAACAAAAACTTTATGACATCGATCCATTTGTACCATTATACAATAATGCATGGTGAAATTTAGCCTTTTGGTCTATATATGCTATGAAAAGACACAGCACATAACACGGGGGATGACCTTATATGCTTGTGATCGTCTAAAAGATCAAGTTATATTATGCACTATTTATGACCCAAATAATTCACTTTAATCAATTTGTATAAGTGGAAACATAGAACCTAGCTCAAGTTACAACTTAGCTTTATTGTCTCAATCAGCAACATCACAAATCCTCCCAAGATGAAGGCAAACCCAAAAAAGCATTTTGTCAAGATGTTAATCATTTTACAAAATGAGAAAATAGCTCAACCTAGCTTTCGAATTGGAACTCCACATTAATGTCTCTTCAAAGTGGAAAGAAAGGTAAGCACTAAAAACTTATTTTCTTGGTGTGGCAAACTTTAGGTTTAATTTAGGGAACATTTGGTCTTGTTAAAGCCCAACATAATTACAGTCATTGCTTCTCTAATCATAATTATTACTTTAAAAAATCTAAAGTTAAAACATAAAATTAATATTCACTTGATGTGTTTTCTTGGCAAAAACATTGAACTAATGAATAGAAAGACTAAAATTTTATTCCCACTATACACATTTTTTGATAGGGGAGGTGTGCTTTTTTTTTTTTTTTTGGGGTAAAAGAAATTGAAAATGAGAATTGGATCTTGAGGACTCGCCACGGCAAGTCTCAAGCTTAAAGACCAGTGATAAAGATATTTACATATTACTCGGTATAGAGGTCCTCACATCGATAATGAAAGTTGAATCCGTAATTTTGTGGAGTATGAATAACTTTTACCATTTGAATCAATTTTCATTGACGAATGTGATGTTTAAATGTCATGAACATTAAACTTTAAATTTATAAACATTATATTAAAATACATAAATTTTCTCTCTTTAAATCCAACGACTTACAATTCACTGCAGTATAAAACACATTTCATAAGATCTAAATTATTAATTTAATAGTCAGCTCAAAAGGACATAATTGTTTTTTTAGTTTAAACCAAGTATCTTCCACACTAAGGTGTTTAATATCAAAATGTTTAAACGCATAACCTCGATTAAGTTATAAGAGACTCACGTCATCTCATCTAAGCGTTCTTGGATAAATAACGTAGTTCTTTTAATAACATGGACATTCAAATATTTGATTTCGGTGGTTAAAAAAACAAATCAATGCAACAAATTCTAGAAGCACGTAATTCTTTGTATTCTTTTTTGGCAACAAAGAACTCAAAATCTTAACACAATTCAAGACTTTAATGTCACGCACTAGCTGTGAAGTGATGCTCAAAAAGTCTTCCAAGAACCAATATTTTATAGTACTAAAATTAACTCTTTAGGTAAGAGATATCATGCTTGTCTGTTTCTGTTCATTTTTATGTTAAATTTTTAACTAGAAGAGGACAAACACACATAAAACTAATATGGAAAACCATTTCTTGCCGTTTTCACACTCGTGTGGCAAAACCCATTCGTGCACTTAATAAGTGCTTGTCAACAAAAGGATGTACATTAATTATGAGAAAACATTATTATATCCCCAAAAGAAGGAATCAGTCAAATAAGGATTGTATACTTGCTGTGTTTAATTATAAATTAAAATAATACTTATGTCATATTACTATATAAAATAATAGAAAAGAACAATTGGATTTAATTTAATCTTTTGCGTTTAGGGGATAGAGTTATTCATGCAACGATTTTAATAATTAGGTTCCCTCTGGAATGTATATTAAACCTACCACTTGTTTCACATTCAACTTTGCCTCACTTAAGAACATAACAAGGTTATCAAGTAAAAAATACGATTAAATACCTACCTTATAAATGGAAGTAAATTAATTAAGGGTCAAAAACGTGAAACTAGGTCAACTACCTCTTTTACAATTTTAAGTACTCCCAATTAAGTGGGTGAATTAGTGAGTAGCTAAGTAAGCATTGTGGTTATAAAAATAATTCATGTTAACATGGTCTTGATCATTGAATTAAGAATGAAGCACTCAAATCTTAATTTATTTGCAACTGTTATTTTGCACTAACACCTAATACCCTTTGACATTGGAAAACAATTACGACCAATTTTAAATTTTTGGGAATTTCAGGTAAAGTCAACTACTAGTATATATACTCTTCATCCCTAATGTTACTTGTACCAAAAAGTTTGTTGACTTTTATTATTGTCAACAGGTACAACATTTTGGAGCTGGAATCTTAGAATCAATAGATGAAGATAATTTCTCAATCCGTTCACATTGGCTACCGGAAAGATCTTTTCGGTTGTTTATTTCAGTTGAAATGCACTATCTAAAGGACATTTCTGATAGCACATTTAGGGGGTCTTTGAAAATATAGGGGGGTGAATTTAGAAATTATAGTAAATGAATGGCTCTTGGCCTGCATACTTGAAAGCATGGGAGTAGTATATTGGGATTTATGAATTGTTGAGTTGGTTATCCGAGATTGTTCTTTAGACGCCTTAAAGTTACCTAAAACATTTGACACTTTTTAAATCGGTTAAACTGATTTAAAAAGTTATTTAACCAATATAAAAAGTATCTAACGGTATTTTATTTTTTTGAATAAAAAATAATTATATTAACACGTAAAAAGGCAAAACCCCACGAAATTTACAAAAATAGGATTGCAAAGACCTGAAACAACATCCCCAAACTACCTGACAAGACCAACTACGAATCTAACTACCTACAGATAAGGTGCCAAATCCTTGTCGTAACCCAACATGAGACAAACAAATGGTGTCGAATGGTACTTAACTATTGTTTTGGAACGAGCAGTGGTTAACAATCGTTCAATAGGTTTTTGTGGGCGATTGCTAGGTGTCTAAAGAGCAATCACCTTGATCATATTTGTATTTGATCATATATATATATATATATATATATATATATATATATATATATATATATATATATATATACAATGAGTTTACTGGATCATAGACAAGCAAGCCCAAAATATACGTGTATAGGCCATCTGAGTTCTGTGGTTGCTATTTGCACCTTTGTTACTCATAAAACATCATTATAATTATTATTTTCTCCTGGAGAATATCTCCTTGCTCAGGTTAACCAACAGAAGCATATTTTCTTTCTGTAGCTAATTAACCTTCAGAAATTTTAAATTTCGAAATACAAGCCTCACAATAGTAAACTTATGAGAGGTAATTTTTTTAAAAAATAAAATAAAAGATTGGTTAAGATTTCAAATTTATAGAAAATTGAGTTACGGGAATATTGAATGGATTGATATACAAATTTTTTTTTTTTTTGTTCATTCAATAATAGATTACAAAATAAAAGTGAAAATAAGTTAAACAAATTCAGTCTCCAAGCAGATCAAGTATTTCCTAAGACCCATGGGGGAGAAATCAACTTGTTTGACCAGATTCAAATATTTAAGTCTACTACGTAGTGATTCTTGATAGAGGACAATGCTTTTTGTTGTTGAGTTCATATTCTAGAACATATTTTTGTGCACATAGCTTTATTTTTGTTGAACATAGATGTTGTTGCAGTTGCTTTTTATTTTACGATTTAGATATAGAGACCAGAAACTGAGGAAGAAGTAACGCGTTAGTTTTGGGTTGTGACAAGGGTGGAAGGTACAAGCAAACTGAAAGTTCAACACAGAGTGCTTCTAAAAAGTGTGGTTGTCTATTCAAAATTAGATCAACACCGTTGAAAGATGATCCTGGATAGAAAGTTGAGGTGAAATGTGGATTTCATAACCATGAGTTACCTGATAGATTGGAAGGCCATGCATTTTTGGGGCGTCTAAGTGCAGATGAGCATAAACATGTTCAGGATTTGGCAAAACGTTGCGTTCCACCGAGACACATACTTCTATCATTACAAGAGAGGGACCCAAAAAATGTCACTTGAATCACATAAATATATAAGAAGAAGATTATGCTAGAAAAAGAGGTGAGAGGCCTTAGAACATAGATACAACATTTGTTAAGTTGATAGATGATGTGAATTATGTCAGTTGGAGTAGAAGAATAGTAGACTAAGATGTAATGAGAGATATATTATGGGCGCATCCAGATTCATTCAAGTTGTTGAACATTTGTTCAATTGTGTTGATTATGGATAGCATATACAAAACTAATAAATATAGACTCTCGCTGCTCGAAATTGTTGGTATGACATCAATAGAGTTAACATTTGCAATTGTATTTTCTAATATTGAATATGAGCATGCATAAAACTTGTGTTGGATATTAGAGAAGCTTATGTTTATTAAGGAAGGCTTATTTCCCCAAGTGATTTTGACTTATAGGGATCTTGCTTTGATGAACATCATCGAAATTGTATTTTCAATTAGTGTTAATTTGATTTGCCAATTTCACATAGACAAAAATATTGGAAAGATATTGTATGATCGCCTAATGTGGTGGAGTATCAACAGCGGTTGCAAAAAATTTGAGCAAGCATTCGTTGGTTGTAGCACGTTTATAGATTTGGAAATATAATTGGTTAAATCCTCACATACAAAAATTTGTTGGAGCACGAGACATAAGAGCGATGCATTTGGGTAGCACAACGACTAATATGTATGATTACATTGGGATTTTATGTTATATTTTTTTTTAATTTGAACATATTTTTTTTAATCACATTAAATTAACTTATACGTGATTTTTTTTTTTCAAATAGGGTAGAATCTGCTCATTGAAAACTGGAGCAAATGTTGGAAAAAAGCAAATGTGACTTATGCAAATGTTGGGAGGGTGTGCATAAAAACATAAAGTTACAATATTCGAAAATCATAGCTTCATTTCAGAAAAGTTATTATGAAGTTTAGCACGCACACACAATTAAATTTTATGAGATATTGCGTGGATTTGTATCTAGAGCTGCTTTGAGACGCATTTATGAAGAGTTTGAAAAAGTTGGATATGTAAAAACTGATAAATCGATATGTGGTTGCACTCTCAGAACAACATATGGGTTGTCTTGTGCTTGTCAGTTGGGAAGATATGAAATTGGTGGTATGCCTATACCATTAGATTATGTTCATATCCGGTGAAGGAAAATAAGAATGGGAGGTCAACAAGAGAAAGACATGTAAGCTAGATCTGAATTAGACATGACTGATGAAATTGAGGCATTATGGAAACTATTTCGGTCACTTTACATTGTTGGAAAACGGGCATTGAAAAATAAGGTTCTTGAACTTGCTTATCTAGCTACGAGTTCAATGTGTCCATCAACGACATAGTTAAAACCAAAGGAGGAGTGAAGTCGGATAACGGCAAGGTAACAAAGGGATATAATGTGTATCGTTATCCTTCATATCGGGAGAATGTTGACAATGAATATTCTAATTCTCAAGGTACCAAAGGGATATAATTCGCATCCGTGGAGAAAACAACTTTTTGTTGTTTTGGCTACAAGTTTGGGGAAAAATCCCAGCTTTTCAGCCCAAATCCACTGGGAAATCAGTTTATAAATACAACTCCTCTCATTCAAAATTATTCATTCAGAACGAGACGGTACAAGTGGAAGACAAGCACTAGGAGCGTCAAAGGAGAAGTAAATTTATGATAAGAAGACGAGAGAAAGATAATCTTAACTGAATGGCTCAATTTCCCTAATATAAATAGAAAGGTAGAAATCAGAAGAGCACTTTTGCTAAAACGTAGAAACAAGAGAAGGGGAGAGAAGAGAAGGAGAAAACCATAGCCGCAAAGAAGAGAGTCAAAAGTCAAAACTTCGAAGAATTCGAGGTAAGGGGGAGAATCCTTTCACTCTAGGATATTTTTTATTGCAATGATAGGGGTTATTAATCTTAAGATGGTAAGTGATGTTATGATGATGAATTATAATGAATGAATGATGGTGAAACTTATGCTAATAGGGATTGATTTTATAGGTGAAAAATTAAAATTGAAGAAAGCGAAACTATGACGAACAAATTGGAAAATTAATCATGAAAAGAGTGTAATCGGTTAGATAGAATGTAAATTGATGTTAGAATGATAGGGTAATCTTAGGGCGATGATTGGGGACAAAATTAGTAAGTTTTAGGTCGAAAACGGGGTCGAGACAGGTCCCCCAAGACGAAATCGTAGCAGAATTGCGATTTTCTGCCCATACCAAAATGCACAGTCATGCCTCCCAGGTACACGGACCGTGTGTTTCTCCCTGCCTCATGTGTTCTTTTTCTATTCTGAATTGAACTTAGGTGTCTTCATAAAAGTTGTAGATATTGATGTTAGCTTTCATTTGTCTTTGGTTTCACGCCATTTGAACATCTACAACTTAAATTGCGCATCGGTCCTTCTAAATTTAATTTTAATCTTAAAATTAATTTTACAATCTAATCAACTAAATATGTGGTTTTATCATAAATAAAAAGACTTGTGATTAAAAAAAATCTCATTTCATAATAGCAGAAGCAGCAACATGAAGAGGAATCATATTTTAACAACTAATTTTAAACAACTTTTAGTGACAACACTTTTCCTTACTTCTTAGGGCCGTTTGGATTAGCTTATTTTAGAGCTTATACAAAACAGTTTATACAAATAAATAAGTTTATACTCCCTCCGTCCCAAATTATAAGCAAAAAAAAACTCATTTTCTTTGTCCCAAATTATAAGCAAAAAAGACCAACTTTTATCATATTTAATTATATTGTTTCAAAAAATTATCTTTTCCAAAGAAAAATTAAATGCAAAGTGCATTCAATTTGTTCTCTCTTTCATTTTTTCAATAACCAATGAAAATTGTTTTTACATCTTCCTATAAAACTTATTTTAATGATAACACAAGAAACTATGTTGCAAACTACTATATTTTAATTTTCTTAATAAGTGTGATTTTTTGTGTGCTTATAATATGGGACGGAGGGAGTATGTGTTATCTATAAGTTGCTAAGGTATTTTATGAAGAAACAGTTTATGAAAATACAATTTTCGTTAGTGAGAGCTGATAAATTAAAATAAAAACTTATTTATTTACATAAGCTATTTTTATAAGCTCAAAATAAGCACAATCCAAATGAGGCGTTATTGGATAATAACAATAGAGAGAGAAAGGAAGAGAAAGTATAAAAGTACAATGAGAGTATGAAAAAAAGTGTTGTCACAAAAGTTATTTAAAAATGGTTGTTCAAATATCATTTCTCTAATCTATATTATGTATAAAGAAAACTACCTCTTTCAACACACTTTTGGGTTGAACTTTTCTTTTCAAAAATACCCTTAATTTTTTATTTTAATTTTAAATGCAAATAACACATGTAACAAATAGATAAGAATAAATTTAATTTAAGGAGAAAACTTACGCACAATTCCTTATGAATTGTTCTTATTGTTAGCCAATTATAAAGTAACACGTGAATTACTAATCCATGTCACTAATCGTCCCCATTAACCCTCTTTTACATCCATTAACCACAGATCTAACTCACAAAAAACTAGCACAAAAAAAAACCTCATGTTACTTTTTTATCAGTCGATTTTATGTTGTACATCTGTGTTGTTCCCCTCAGTACAACCAACAAAGATTGCCAAGTATTTTCATATCTCTTCCACAAAAACAATATTTTCATATTATTTTATTACTTTCACAAAAATCAGTATTTCTTATTATTTTATTACTTCCATATTATTTTATTAATATAAGTTACTCTTCTTTAACCTTTGATCAATTGTAACAAACGTGCGTAAAAAATAATGGTAAAGATTGGACTTTAAATCCTCTAAAAAATTAATAGTAACAAACGTGAGCAACAAATAATGTTAAAGATTAGACTTTAAATCCTCTAAAAGAAAGATTAGTAACAAAAGCGAGCAAAAAATAATGATAAAGATTAGACTTTAAATCCTCTAAAAAAATATTAGTAACAAACGTGAGCAAAAAATATTGTTAAAGATTGAATTTTAAATCCTCTAAAAAAATATTAGTAACAAACTTGACCAAAAAATAATGGTAAAGATTGGACTTTAAATCCTCTAAAAAAATTAGTAACAAACGTGAGCAAATATTAATACTACTTATGTTAAAGATTGGACTTCAAATACTCTAAAAAAAAGATTAGTAACAAACGTGAGCAAAAAAAAATGTTAAAGATTGGACTTTAAATCTTCTGATAAAAAGATTAGTAACAAACGTGAGCAAAATATAATGTTAAAAATTGGACTTTAAGTCCTCTAAAAAAAATATTAGTAACGAACGTGAGCTAAAAATAATGTTAAAGATTGGACTTTAAATCCTCTAAAAAAAAATATTAGGACTCAAAATATTTTAGAAATTTTTTTGTTAGCACTATATTAAATATTAATAAGTAGGGTTCCCACGGTTAATAGTTCATTCCCGCATTGTTTAGTTTTTCTCAACCCCTCTGCATCAGAATTCATAATTATCATGTTTAGTTTTTTCTTTTTCTTTCATGTTACAACTAATCAAAGTCGATTAGTTTTATGGATTATATATTTGACTTTGTTGGTTTATAAGCGATTATGATTCAAATTGTTTACGATTAAGTTTAAGAATTATTTGACTTTGTTGGTTTATAATTGCTTATACGAACTATGATAACGTGAGTTTTTTTTTTATATAAAGAGAACCGTGGTTTTTTTAATTATTAAATAAAGGGAAAATAAGCAATAACATCCCTTGCCGCTAAGCTACTTCCACCGCCGTTTAAAGGAATAAAAGCATTGCTTTTTTCTTTGTGATTCTAAACATTATGCATGTATACAATTGATATACTGCTCCCATGACCCTCATCCAATATCCAACAAAATATAGTGAAATCAAAGTGTTAAAACCATTTAAAAAATTCAAAAATGTTAAACGATAATCACACTCATGTTACCAACAACTAAAAATAGAAACACTAGAAAGCTTCAAATCACCATTTTTTTTAGTTACATTCAAAACACCATTTGAGAGGCCATAAAAAGAGAGGACCGCTAAGAATTATGAATACGAACACCGACACCAGATACAACACGGATACTGACACGCCAATAACGTTGATAATTTGAGAAAATCACATAATTTAGGGTAATTATATTTGTGGATGTGGATGCAACACGTGTTCAGACACATATAATATGAGGAGTGTATGTGATTCATAGGCGAGGAGTAATATCATAATTCATATTTGGTTGAAAGAGCCATAATTACACCTACAAATGATGATGTTCAAAAATTGAATGACATAATTATCAATTAGTTTCCAGAAGAATAACATAATTTGTTATCATTTAACGAGGTTGAAGGGGATACTCATAACTTATATCAAAGAAGTCAGCATCATTTGATTCTATGATCATTTTAGATTTCAGGTCGTAAAACCTATAGGCTTTACTGTTTAAGGCATACCCAATGAATACACATTCATAGGCTCTACTTGCTAGTTTAACTCTTTTGGGGTCTGATTTTCTTACATAGGCAAGGCTGCCCCATGTTCTAAAATAAGACAAGTTTGGTTGTCTTTTCTTCAAAATTTCATAAGGGGAAGTTTTGTTCTTAGTTTTGGGTACTCTGTTTAGCACATAGCAAACAGTCAATAAAATTTCTCCCCACCAGTAAGGTGCTGCCCCGGAATTAAGCATGGTTGCAACTACTAATTCGGTAAGCGTTCTATTTTTTCTTTCCGCTTTACCGTTCATTTCTGGAGAATAAGGAGCAGTTGTTTCATGAATAATTCCGAGTTCTTTATAATACTCATTGAATGTATGTGATCCGTATTCAGTACCTCTGTCACTTCTAAAACGCTTGATTCTAATATTGAATTGATTTTCAATTTCTTTTACATACTGTTTAAACATTTCAAGCGCTTCATTTTTATTTCGCATTAAAAACACATGTGTGTAATCGGAGCAGTCATCTATAAAAGTGATGAAATATCTTTTTCCATTTCTTGTCAAGTTACCGTCTAATTCGCATAAATCAGAATGAATTAATTCAAAAGGTTCAGTTATTCTGGTTACTGATTTATGAGAACTTTTAGTTATTTTCGCTTGACTGCAATATTGACATTTTCCAAAATCGTTTAAAGATACTTTAGGTATTAAACCTAAACCGCTCAAATTTGAAATAATTCTTTTATTAACGTGACAGAGTCTAGAATGCCAAATATTAAAATCACACAACATATAAGCAGAAGAAGAAATTTTATTAATATCAATGTTTAACTTAAACATGCCATCAGTGGCGTACCCTTTCCCAACAAAAATACCATTCTTAGTGATGGTGTACAAATCAGCCCCAATGCTTTGGACAAACCCAGCCTTATTCAAAAGAAAACCTGAAACTAAGTTCTTCCTAATCTTAGGAGTGTGCAACACATCCTTCAGTATCAGAGTTTTTCCAGAGGTGAATTTCAGCTCTATATCTCCGATTCCAGCAACATCAGTGGAGTGAGAGTCTCCCAGCAACACCTTTTGATCATCACAAGCAATATATGTTTTAAACATATCTCTGTCATAGCAGACATGGCGAGAAGCACCAGTGTCCATCCACCAGCCATCAGAACCTGCAATCATGTTAATCTCAGTAATCATAGCCACGTAGGGCTCATCAGGCGCAGCAGCAATAGCCAAGTTAGCCTGTGCAGGTCGGTTGCTTCTGTTTCTGCACTTGCGTGCCATATGACCTGCCATCCCACAGTTGTAACAGTTGAAGGGAGGGGCACCGTCATTCTTGGGTGGCTGATGAATCTGGGGTCTTGGATTGTTCCCAGTCTTATTCCTGTTGGAATTCTTATTCATAGGGCGGTTCTGATTCTTAAATTGTTTGCCAGTAGGCTTCAGAACAGCACCTACAGATTTCTTTTTAGTGTTGTTGTTAGAAACATCATACACTTCTTCATTCTGATCCTGCTTTCTCGCTTCTTCTTCAATACGAAGGCGAGTAATCAGACTTTCAAGAGAGAACTCCTTAGTTTTGTGTCTAAGTTGACTCTTGAAGTCCTTCCAAGCAGGAGGCAGCTTATCAATAATCACAGCAATTAGAAATTGTTCTGGGAGTTGCATCCCTTCAGCTATGATCTCGTGAGCAATTTGTTGCAGCTCATGTGATTGTGCCTCGACGGGCTTATCATCACTCATTTTGAAATTCAGATAGCGGCTCACCGCATATTTCTTAACACCAGCCTCTTCGGTGTCATATTTTTTCTGTAGTGCCTCCCATAATTGTTTGGCAGTATCACAGAGTCTATAGTAATCATACAGAGGGTCTGTGAGTCGATTAAGAATATAATTCTTACAGAGGTAGTCAGTTTCTTTCCACAGAGCAATGTCTATGGACAGCTGTTTATCAGTAACAGCTTTCTCAGCAGAAGAAGCAGGGTCCACTGTTTTATCCTTGTCATTCGCTCCAGCAGGAGTCGAACTCGTAGGTGCCACAGACAGGGGTTCGTTCAAAACGTAGGCAACCTTTTTAGTGGTTAAGAAAAACAGCATTTTTTGTTGCCAACGTTTGAAGTGGCTGCCTGAGAACAGAAACGGTTTATTAAAATCATCAGCAGCAGTAATTTTTTCAGAACTCATCGTATCGTATTTGAAACGTCTTAAAATTGTTGTTTTTGAAAATTACGACAGAGCTTTGAAATGATTACTGGGGCGAGTCACGACCATGTCGCTTTCTTTAAGACGTTTCACGGCACTACCTGAAATGTGCAAGGTAGACTATCAACCGTGCGTCTCCAGGATAAAACAGCCCAGATTCTTTTTCTGTACGATTAAAGGCTGCACTGCCCAGAATCGGTCAAGAATAACACCTCTGAGAAGAATATGGTTTTAGAAAAAACCACTCGAGAAAACAAGAGAGGAAAAGAACGATTCGTCAACACAAATCGCGGGAGATGAGAAGGGGAGAAAACCAGAGAAGAGCGTTCGATTCTTGGTTTTGATGTAAAGAATGAGGATCCCGAGCTCTCTATTTATAGAGGGGATTTGACCTCGCCGACCCGGTTCACGACCCGCTCGCGCAAGCCCACGCTCCAGTAACGGTAACCCACGAGGCGGAAACGTGCGGAAGTGTGCCGAAACGTTGATGCGCGTGTGGAGAACGTGGAGGCGTGTGGAAAGCGTGTGCTGGCGTGTGCCGGACTCGGTCTAAGCTTGCAGGATTCTCGGAGCAAAAAAGAAAATAATATTTATTTTCTGAGCACCAAAAAAATATCCTTTAGGATTTTTCAATATCCCACATATATAAACACTACTAGAGTGTGTGATCTATCCAATGTGGGACATAGGATTTTTCAATTCACACTTAACACTAGTTTCTCCACTTGTGTTTACATTTCAAACTTCACAAACTCACTAGTAAACTCTCTAGTGTTCCAACATATAATGTTGATATAGTTAAAGAATCGGCAATCCTATTCCCATGTCTTTTTAAAAAATTACACTAAAGTTTGTTGAATTATTAAAAATGCTAGGACACGCTCTAATGATATCACCCAATTTTGACATCTCATAGTCCATGGTTCTAATTTGATCCACTATCAATCTAGAATCCATTTCAAAAATCACATTTTTAAAACCAAAACGCATCACCCATTGAAGAGATTTATTGATTCCTAGTATTTCTCTCTCAACAATTGGGAGATAAGAGCATAATGTCATATGTGTGAGTCATGATAGATGATTCAAGATGGTCATGAAGGAATCATATTCAGGGTGTTGTAACTGATCTATACCATTTAATTATAAATTGATGGTTGAGATCATTTTACGGTGTGAAACTATGATTAAAATTTGAACCAACCGATCTCATATCTACAGTTGAGATGTGTTACGTGTAATATTTGTATCATAAAATCCTAATCCGTCATGGAGGCACATCTTATTATAGACTCACAAAGGTCGTATTGGGTAACAACGTCAAACGTCAAACAAAGGAATGCTTTTTATCATATAGACTTCATGATCATGGGTAAGGTTCTCAACACCCACCTCATTCCATCTCCTTTGTCCCTCCACCATATGTCAAAATAAGTGGGTCGTTAGAAGAGGTTTTCCAAATTTTAATTACCACTGTGAAGCCATGCATATCCCTCAAACTGTAATGATTTGGCATGAGACAATGCTCCAACGACAACCACTTTGCACCATATCTTTAGACGTCAAAATGATTCTCCAAAAACAAGAAGGATTATGGCCAAGGCCAAGGTTATCAACAAAGACATGCACATATCAGTAATAATGAGTGATGCAAATATATTGATCGCAATTTAAGTGTAAGTATACACCGTCTCAAGTTATAGTATAATAGATCTATCCCACAAAGATTGTGGCACTTATTGTTTCAACACTTTCCTAAGTAAAAATGACTTATTTGTGTAAAAATAAAAATAGTCATTAAACATTTAAAGTAAAGAATATAAGTAAATGATGCTAATAAGAATTGGTTTTGAATTTAGTTAACATGTATTGGCTAAGGGCACAAGTTGGTAATAACAATAGTTTTTAAGTAACATGACGATATAGATAGAGGGAACACCTTTAAAGGTTTGTGAAGGACAATTGGTATGATGGGAGCTCCGCCAAAGAAATAAGATAGCATGGTGCAGGTCACCCAGTCCCCTAAGGAAAGAAAAAGATGGACATATTAGGAAGAAAGATGACCCACTAGTCAATCACACGCTTATATGAAATATGTAAATCACATACAAAGCTCTTTTAAAGACCTCTTTTTATTTAATTTTGCAAGTTCCCTAAATATATATATATATGAAATCAAGTAAACGGACATGTGGATAGGTGATGTAATTTTTTGTGATAGGTTTCGGCGTCTTTATGAGTTGTTTCAGCATAAGAGGTTGTCGGTTGCAGAGATGTTTTAGTTAGGTTGAGAGAGAATGTAGAGGTTTGGAAATGGAGGCGGAGATTGATGGCGTGGGAGGAGGAGTTGTTAGGGAAGTGCAGGGTGTTCTTCATAATGTGTTTTTGTAGGTTGATATGTCGGATCGATGAACATGATATTTGGATCCCGATGATGGCTACATTGTGTGTGATGTGTACCGTTTTCTTCCTATTCCTCATTAAGCGGTAGCTATGTCGGCTCACATTTGGCAACGACATATTCCCTCGAATGTATTTGTGTTCATTTGGCGCTTACTTTAAAATAGATTACCTACAAAGGACAATTTATCCGAACGAGGGAGAGTTTCCGAGGATGCTCAGCTTAGTGTTAATGGATGCGGTCAGTTGGAATCCACAACTCATCTTTTTTGGATTTCCCGTTGTTTGGTTTGGTGTGGCATGGCGTGCAACATTGGTTGAGTTTTGATTAAGTTCATCCAGTTATTTTATCATATCATTTTCTTTAGTTTGAAAATTTAGTTGGTACTTCAAAATCAAAAACCTCAATTATGTTTTTGATTTGGTGTACTTGTTCTTGGACTATTTAGAAGGAAAGGAATAGCAAAATTTTCAAAAGCAAAGCATGCTCAGTACTTAAGCTTTTCGATAATGTTAAACTCACTTCTTTTTGGTGGCTAAAGACAAAATTCATAAAACTTGCTTTTAACTATCATAGGCGGTGACTTAGCCCTTAGTTGTGTCTAGACATTGGCTAACTTTTGTATTTTCTTTTTGCATCTTTGTTACATGTTTTGTTGTTGACTTTGTAACCCTTGTCCTCTTCTCCGGTACGCCTTGTGCTGGGGAGAGAGTGTAGCTCGGTTTTAATATATATCATTTTGGCTTCTTCAAAAAAAAAGTGTTCTTGTCAAGTCGGTGCATTCACTATAATCATAAATGCAAAAAGGAAGATATTGAACTGGGAATGGTGAAATTAGTGTTAATTATAATTGAAAAAATGTAATTGACATTGCATTGAAAAGTGAAATTGGTCAATTATATTGTGACAATATTTTCTTTACAAAAGGGTTACTTATTATGATGTATATGCATGGGTTAGGATTAACATGATTTTAGGCCACTTATAGTGAAGTAGAAATCCATACAGAAAAGTATCAAAGAAATGTCACATTGCGATATCCAAGACTATTTCGTGTGAGGGGATGTTGTAGGTCTCTCATCAATCTTTCATCCGTAGAGCATACCTATGAGATATCCTAAATTATATGGCTTAATTACACTTTTAATCCTCGCATTTTGGCCTACTCACGAAAATGGTCCTGCCTTCTTAAAACAGAACAAAATTGCCCTTCAATTATCATTTTTGTTGCATTTTTCGTTCTACCCCCCATTTTATCCTCCAAAAACGCTGATTTGGCAAAGAAATACCTATGTGGCAGTGCTAACTGGAAAAATGACATTAACATGTCATTAAAACAACATTTTTAATTTAAAAAACCAACTTAAACATTTCAAAAATAAAAATAAAAAAATTTGAAAGAAAAAAAAAGGAAATAAAATTGAAAGAAAGATAAAATTCAAGTGCTTCTTCAAGGTTATCCATCTTCTTCTTTTCCATCGTGCTTCTTCTTCTTCTTCATACTCCTCCATGTTCTTCTTCTTCCATTCAAACTCAAACTCATGAATCTTCATCATCTTCAACTCAAACTCATAAATATCCAAAAAAAACTAGAAAAATCAAATTCAACAATACATACTCTCAAATCTTCTTCTCTTTATTCCAAATCAAACAAATCTCAACCCACAATTAATTCCTATATAAAAATATATATACAAACTTCAAAAGAAAACGCATAACCAATAATTTGATGTTGTTTCAACCATTTTTTCTCCCTCATTTTCATCGGTGTTGTTTCAAATTTTCTCTTTCCCGCACAAATCTTCATCTCCAAAACAAAACTCATAACCCAAAACAACTAAATTTTAAACAAACATATGTATTAGAGTGAGTTCAAGGATTATGGGTTTTCCAGATATGAAATTGGGAGAGAAAAAAATCGAATTCCAACAAGTATCCATTTTCAGATCTGTAGTTAACTTTGAAATAGAAATGAAATTGAATTCGATTAAGGAAACGAAATTGAGTGGGAGAAGTAGAAGAAGAATTGAATTCGAATTTGAATGGAAGAAGTTTTTTTTTTAAGAAGATTGGAAGAAGAAAATGAAGCTGGAGATGAGTATAAGCCAAAGAAAAGGAAGATGATTTGGTGGAGGAAGGCAGAAGAGAAGAGACAAAGAGTTTTGAATGGTGATTGTTGAAGATGAATGGGGGAGATATGAGTTTGAGGTGGAGAAGAAATTACGATAAAATGTTTTTCCATAATAATATAATTAATTTGGTGATTTTATAAATGATATTATCTACATATGTATTGCCACATAGGTGTTTTATTGGCCACATCAGTTAAAATTCTAACACATCAGCATTTTTGGAGGATAAAATGGAGGGTATGACGAAAAATGCAACAAAAATGATAATTGAAGGACAATTTTGTTATGTTTTAAAGAGGCAAGACCATTTTCGTGAGTATGTCAAAACACAGAGACCAAAAATGTAATTAAGCCAAATTATATAGGTCAACCACCCATATTAACTTAACATATTGAGTAGACGTGAAAATAATCAAAGTGAAAGAATATGCAATAAAACAAATGCGCCAATAGTCGAAGTGCATTTTTGTATTGACTTCAAATGCAAGCAACAAAGAAGTCGATGAAGGTTATGCATTTTATACATGCATTATCAAATATAATCTTCTATTTAGCTAAGTCGAGTTTGATTGAGTTTGGGTTGTGAATAAAGTCTTGAACACAACTATATACACATTTGTAGGAACACAACAAAAGTTGATTTCATGTGTTTGTATTCAAGTAAAGAAAAATGAAGGATTGTGTTAACATCCATTTTTGGTAGAATATTTTGACTTGTGATGTATGAATGGTAGCAACAACACAATGTTATATCATTATTGTAATTGATCATTGTATTGACCAATATTGGAATTAAATATTAAATTACTTATACACTTGTATTGGCTGGAATCATCTGAAACGTATCTGAAGCTCTTGAGAATTGAGGGAAAGGATGTCTAAATATTTTCTCTAACATTGGACAATGTCTCCTCCAATGATAACCATTTCGAAAAAGATGCTTTATTTGCGAGATGTGTTGTCATCTAAAGGTAAATACTTACATTTGTGTTGTTGTGAACATATCTTAAATTTTATAGTTCAATAGGTGATGAATGTTTTATATAAAATTCTAGAAAGTGTTAAGCATGTGAGAGCTTAAAAGATGATGTTGATGGACTTCAAAATATGTATTTAAGAATTATATTTAAGAGATGTAGGAGATGATTTCTTGATGTTAGATGTGTCCCTATGTGGAATGCTAAATATGTGATGCTGGAAAATGCTATTGGGTATTTGTGTTCATTCATTAGCTTGAGCTACAATAGTAAGAACTACAATTTCTCCAAGTAATGAAAAATGAGAAAGAGTGTAGAAGACGTGTGGTTTCTTGACTCCATTTTATAATTTTATAATAAAACAAAATTAATAGTTGGGTCATCTTATAAAACATGAACATCAAACTTAAATTTCATGTTAATTGCAGATATAGAGATGGAATTAAATGTAAATTTGAATGGTGAATATGATACGATCAAATGTATGTCTAAGAGCATTAGAAGAAAGTTAATAAGTATTAGTTTGAACGATTAGTCACCCTAGCACTTGGAAATATTCTTTATCGAACTTCAAATTTGGATTCTTGAATGTATGTTTAGATGGAATTATATGTAAATTTGAATGGTGAATATTGAATATGAATACATGAAATAAATAATCGCTCGTGAAATATTCGCTGGTTTTCTGTGGCGATGAACAACAATTTCCTTTCAATAATGACAAGTCTCAACTGAAATATACTTGGATGAAGAGTGAATTATTGGTGATGATGTAGATGTCCTTTAAAGTATGAAGTTAAATATGATTCAATTATCAAACTTGCAGTTATTGTTTGCGATATTCCAAGCATTTCAATTATAAGGGTAACTTGGACATTCATTTAACATTGAAGGTTGTATCTTTTGTATGTATAAAAATAGTTTACTTTTGTGCAAGCCATCATTGGTACCTCTAATTGAAGAAGAGTTCTATCGTCTCTTCAACACTCACTCTTTATTGAGCGAAATTAATGTAGGTCCTATACTTTAAAAATATGTTATACATAAAGTGAAGGAAGCCATTTGAATATCACCAAATCTTTAGAAATAGGTCATACATAAAGTGACGGAACCCATATAAATTGCACTAAATAAATGAACGAATGTTGAAAAGAGAGAGTGTTCTTAACACTTCTCGTAATTGATTGTAAGATTTAAATAAGTTGGACGAAAGTTGCAATTGACATACATTCACGTTCATTTGTAATTTTTATCTACTTTTTAGTCTCGACTTCTCTTGTATTATGAATATTAGATGTATCAGAATTATATGAGATGTAATTTTTTACATAACCAATTATTTAAGGGACTTAGATCAATAAGAATGTGTTTACAACGGCTAGTTACACCTACCCCACCTATTACACTCCACTTAACTATTCTACCGATTATAATTAATAATTATTTTAGTAAATTATATTAATTTTATCATTAAAACCAATTCAACTACTTCATCCGTCTCGTAATAATTGTTTTTTTAACATTTTTTGTCAAAATAATTATCACTTTAGAATACTAATACAATATTTATTATTTTTTTCATTATTAATCCTCTTATTTATTGAATTTCATTCAATTTAACTATTTCAGTAACTACAATTAATAAATGTATTTTAGTAAATCATAATAATTTTACCATTAAAATCAACGCAATTAATTATATTTTAATAATCGTGCATGAACCGACAAAGTAATCATTTGCTTAAGAAGTAAGCACAACTTTAAAACAGATAGGTATAAATAGCACAGAAACCGATGTTCAATTCACTCTCTCTTTCCCTCTTTTGAAGGGTTCCTAACGAGACCTGCGGTTAAAGCTTTTGTAGCGATCCTAATTCGGTTGTGAATTCGCCATAATCGAACAACATGTCCTTCAATGGCGATCCTAATTCGGCTGTGAATTCGCCATAATCGAACAACATGTCCTTCAATGGCGATCCTTCAAATCCTATTAGTAGTTCCAAAGAAAGAGATTGGAAGAATATTCTTGAACTAACTCGATTGGAACAGAACTCTGATGCTCTCATGATTCAGGTTTTTCTTCTGCTTCTGAATTCGTTTGATTTCATACTTTTTATCTTAATCCGTGTGATGATGATAGAATTGACACCGGTAACAATATAAGAAAATGATAAAATTGAATACGTGTGTTGGTGTCTGACACTGACACACCTGATGAACAACACCGGACAAAACTCTAGTTTTGATTTGTTTGATGTATTTTGAGATGTGATGATATGAAAAAACATCTAGCCTAGTGGTAGATGATTAATTATGCTTGCTTCAGTGTGTACTGAGTCAGATTGAATCCCTATGACATGGACCAATACGAAATTTCAAATATGGTTTATGATAAAACATTATGGCGTAATTTGATCCATGTAGCCGACCCTACTTAGCGGGATAAGGATTGGTTGTTGATGTTGATGATTTTGAGATGTGACGATGATAGATGAAATGGTTCACATAGAATCAATGACATGATAATCATTGGAAAGGAACTACACAAGGAGTTCAGCTAGTGTGAGAGTAGAGTAGCAGTCGATTAGTCATGCTTAGCTATCGTGGCTTGTTGAATTGTAATTACATTGATAAAAGAGACGAAAGAACATCCTTGTACAATTGAAAAAAATTAGGCAAGTTCAAATGGCTAAATAATGCAACCAAGTTCTTTAAACTCTGCGTATTTGTAATGTAATGTAATGAGAAAAGACAATTATGTAGACATTATTCTTTGTTGGAGTTGCAAAACCATTCTCGATTCCCAACCAAACAATACAGGGCCTTATGTGATGCAATCTTTTCCTTACTTTTTGAAATTGAACAAAATGTATATACAAAGTGAAATAAGGTGACACTTTTGGAATTAAGAGTCAACATAGAAGGAAAAATGGTTATTTTTAAACCAAATTGGCTCCGAACTCCGAAGAAGAGTCCTTTTTTTTTACCACACTCCAATAGAAAACACTAGAGAAAAAATATCACACTGCTATAAAAGCATAGCATTCATATTATATAAAAGTTAATTTATAGAATATTAGTCCGAATTGAAGAGACACGCCCATGTTTCACCAAGAACCCTAGATAAATTGATCTAGAAAAGTTATTTTCCTTGCAATGCTTAAATAAAGGGGCTCATGTTTTTCAAAATAAGACTGAATGTATGGCGCATTTATATGGAGAATGTTAAAAATATTTTTATTGTATGCAATTCTGAGTTTTTTCTGTACCTCATTTATAGGTATGTTCTGTCCCATATAACCATTTTCAAATCCAAAAAAGAACAAAATTTTCTGTTCCTCATATTTAAGCAAATCAAACAGAACATTACAGTGAGTTTTAAACTTCCAAATGAGTTTGTCAAACCCTCCACAGTTTGATTAGGCAAAGACCTTAAGTTTCTTTGAAAAATAACTTCAATTTATTGTCGGGTTATTCATTGTACTTCAATTCTTTAATGAAAAGGAGAATAATATAGTTTGATATTAGTAAATGAAGTGAATAGTGTATTTTATTTGATTAAAGAGAAAACATATGAATTTATTACGGACTATTGTTAGTTACTCCTTTCGGTCTCAATTATAAGCAATAAGCAACATTTCACTTTTTAAGTTCATTGAATAACTAATGTATTTGGTCTATATTACAGGTCAAATACATGTTCTTCGATGGTGATCCTTTGAATCACAAATGCGTTGATTTGGGAGGTCGTAGTTCCAAGGAAATTGATACGAAGAATCTTCTTGAACAAACTCGATTGGAACGGAATCAACGCTTGTGGTTGCGTGAGCAGAACTCTGCTGCACTTCAGATTCAGGTTTTTTTGTCTTGCTTCTGAATTCGTTTGATTCGATTAGTTCTTGTGCTTTCAAATTTCATTTAGTGAAAATTTGTGCATTTTTTTTTATGAATTGTTTGGTAATTATTGAAGTGTAGGTTATTTCTTATGGATTTTGTATAAGTTGTTGTTTTTTGATGTGTTGATAGTCCGAAATTGTTGGTGTGTGAAGCTGGTCGTTGCTTTTTGAAGTATTAGGTTTACTGTTTTGCCTACCATTGCCAGTGTCGTATTGGTGTCGGACACTGACACTAACACGTGTCTTACACCAGGCATTACCTAATGCTAGTGTCTTATACATGTCTTACACTAGCATTAGGCAATGACTGTGTGGGGATAGGACATCCTTTTAGAATTGAAATTAAAAGTATTAGGCAATGTAAATTGGCTGAATAATGCAACCAAGTTCTTAAAGTTCTGAGCATATTGGCAGAATATTTTTATAGGTATGTTCTGTCCTATACCACCATTGTAAAATCCAAAGAAGAACAAAAGTTTCTTCTATTCCTCATATTTAAGCAAATTAAACAGACCCTTACAGTGAGTTTTAAACTTCCAAATGAGTTTGTCAAACCCTCCACGGTTTGTTTAGACAAAGACCTTAAGCTTCTTCAAAAAATAACTTTAATTTATTGTCGTCTTAAACCCACTTCGGGTTGGTCTGGTGGTGTTGTTGGCTTGGGACCTTGAAGTTTGCTCCTCCTCAAGGTCTCATGTTTGATTCTCCCTGGTGCCAATTGAGTGGACTAAGTTGGCTTCTTAAAACAAAACAAAATTATTGTCGTCTTATTCATTTGTACTTCGGTTCTTTAATGAAAATGAGAATAAGAGTTTGATATTAGTAAAAGAAGTGAACAGTTGTGTTTTATTTGATTAAAGAGAAAACATATGAATTTATTATGAACTATTTTTAGTTACACTCTCTGGTCTCAATTATAAGCAACATTTCACTTTTTAAGTTCATTGAATAATTGATTTGTTTGGTCTATATACAGGTCAAATACATTAGTTATTAAATGTATCTTAATATATCATTCAACATCCATGTGCAAAGATAGGATCATATTTTTTAATTTTTATCTAGCAAATATTCTACTAGTGACCTCCTAAGGAGAGTCCTGCCTTCATCATACCTTTCATTTCCCGAACTTTCAATTTTGAATAGGATAGCAGGCCCATAATGAAAAGGGTCTATACTAAGGAGAATAGGGGAGTCGGAGAGTAACAACTTGATTCAGTTAGTTTTACTTTATATAGGGAGAGAAGGATTGGAAAAATAGGTGACAAAAGATTGGAAAATAGTTAGGAAGAGGAGCAGTACCTCTTGAATGCCCTGCAGAATTGTATACATTTTCCTCCTGCCGAGTCTTTGAATAAGAGGAAATTCAGAATAATAATACATCACAGTGACATTTCTCTCTGGTATCTACCAGTTGGTTCTACCAGGATATCCTTTCTTCTCCCTGACCTCTTACCGACCATCTCACCAACCCTGTCACCCCCAACATTTTTAGGGGAATGGTGTGAGATTGTATCACAATGATGGTGGTACAACATGAAAGATTTCATTAATTAAACTCTGCATAATTAAAGATTTTGTTTCCTGTGAATTATGACAGATATTTTCTGCTTTTACCTTTTTAGTCAAAGACTCGAAATAAATAGTTCAATTGATCTTGTTAGTTATGATACATTTTTTACATTAACTTGTGAATCCATTATTTAGCATTTCCTAATTTTAGAGTTTACTGACCTATATTTGTTTCAAGATGTGCTCTACTTGATAAAATGTACATTTACAACCGGGGAGATGCATTTCTGATGAATGGTGATCTACAATTCACAATTTTCTTGCAAATTATTGACCGATTCTTTTTACAGAAATGCTACAGAGCTAAAAAAGTTGTCAGAACGGAACAGTCTAAGTTGCGACAGAAATTCCTTAATATCTATGGAAAGAACTGCCTTAATGTTGACAGGTGAAGTTTGATTGCCATCTCTCTATTATTCCATGAAACAGAAAGCTGCTTACATTCATACAGAAAGTTTCTAAAAAATCATTATTAGTATCGTTGTGCTTAAACATTACAAAACTGTTACAGCTCATTTTAATACCATTTTTGTGTGCATTCAGGAAAGCTTTTGGTCCAGATTCTGATTTCCTCTGCCAGTTCCTATATTTCTTTAATGCAGAAAACCATGATGATTTTTTAGCTCTTGTGCAAATTTGCCGATTACTTCTACAGTTTGTTCAAGAGAGTGGTAATTGTTATCCGACATTCGTCATTGCTTTTACAGTTTATTTTCTACTGCACTTTGGTTGTAAGTTGAAGCAAGATTTTGCGGATTGGAGCATCTATTTCTTACATTTGATGAATTTGAGCATCTATTTGACTATTTCTATTACATTTGATCTATCCACTTGCCAAAAAAAAAACTCCATTAAACAAACAACAAAAACTAAAAGTCATGGGGTAGGAAATCCTATATGCCAAATAATACAGGATTTCCATAATGTTATTTTTTTCCCCAAAATTTTCAAATAATATTATTTATGTATTTTATCTGTTTTGTACATTGTCTGTATTTTCCTTTTTCTAAAGATTTATGGCTTTATATGAAATCAAATAATGTGGGTATATTTGAGAACCACAAGGTATAGTACAATTAAGGATTGGTCCTTTATTTTATTTTGTTTGGAATATACGTTAAGCATATTAGCAGGCACACTAGTTTTTGCAATCACAGTTCACATCATTCCACACAAGGTCGCATGGTTTAAGTCTCACATGTCCATTATATAATACTAGCGTCAAAAAGTGCCCGTCTTTTCGCTTTTACCAATAAAAATAACAGAAGTTGTAAAATTTATTTCAATTATTTATATAAAAAATTAAATTATTTGAAAGGTAAAATTGAAAGAAAAAATGTTACGCAAAAACTTAGTATCTTTATATATATATATATATATATATATATATATATATATTTAAAAAAGTTGTCTCTATTTTGAATGAAGAAGAATTAAATTTTAAATAATCACCAGACTGTTGATAGCATCTATCGTGCAAAACAATCACTAGACTGTTGAGTCTCATTTTAGGTGGAACTCCATTAGAGAGAGAGGGGGAGGGGGAGGTCATTAGATCGTGATTAGTCCAATACTTAAAGGTAGAAGACCACCAAGAAAATGTACAGGGAAACCATTAAGAAAGTAAATTATATTTAAACAGGTTTCTCATTTGATCCATATTGGCAACCTTAGTGGAAAAAGGTTTTGGGTCCCCCATGCCTATCATACTGTTTTACTAACTAGTACTTACTATTTAACTCACTAAGAGGTTGTCTATCATGTCATTTGTGAGCCTTATGATGATAGTATATAATTGACTTTAAATATATGCAACAGGGGATGCTGTGAAACTTTTTGCTGGTGAGAATTACTCGTCTGTATCTGCTTTTGTGAACTACCGAGTGAAGAAACTTGCATATAATTGTATTCGTGCAGTACATCATAATAGGTTTGCTTTATTTATTTACTTTAATTTCATTAATTCTGGGCCTTTGGCTTTTCTTATTCTCTTGCCGTTACTTTTCTCGTTCATTTATTACTACTTGTAGAACATCACATTTTGATTATATTATCACTTGAATGATTTAGAATGGTAAACTTTGTTACACCAAATATATAAGGAGAAGAGATATGGTTTTAATCAGCATTAACTATCCTTTTGAGTCATTCAAATTAGGTTGAGTTGGTTCTAGTTGTAGTTTGTTCTTTTAACAATCCTTGATCAAATAACTTAAGCTTTCGGGAGAGTTGGTCTTTGACACGTTATCAATCTCTGCCGTCTTATTCATAATTAATCTGAGTTTGAAACACAAGTGTACAAGTTTGAGTTGGTTTGCATATCCTCCATGCTTCAAGCCCAAAGTGTTTGTGTGAGAGGGTTTGTTAAATAATAAATATAATATTGGCTGCTCATACACTGCATATCAGAGATTAGGACTTCATTATCCCGAGCATATCACCGAAGAGAATCTATAAATAACCTAAACTCCATTAGATAATATTGTAGTTGCATTGGTGCCCCTTTGAAGAAGCAAGCATTCCATATACTGCATAGTGCCACTGGATCTAAGTCCCTTTGTGCCATCTTTTAATAGAAGAACAATGCTATTAGGAACTAGGAGTATCATGGACCAACTCCCCCCAATTGTCCAAGTTGTTGTCCAACTCCCCCCAATTTTTTAATAGAAGAACAATGTTATCATGGACCAAATCCCCAGGGCTTGAAGCACGGACTGCTTGCCCACCCTACAGTTTTTTGAAATTTATCTTTTATTTAGAAGAATAGGAGTAACAAGGATGAAACTCTAGACCACAATGTTTGAGAAGCTTTCATATCATGTTATATGAACTACCCCAAAATCTTAAGTTGTTGGGTAAAAGCTTGTAAATGATTTTATTATATATAAGACAGAAGAACGAGAGAGAAAAAAAAAACCAATTGTTGTAGAAAGGTTGCAGCAAGTGCGCGCTACACATGTGCGGGGTACACAATATAATGTGAGAGTTGCTTTAGGTGTATGAATCTGAAAAAAGTTATTTGTATTGTATTAGGGGTATGAATCTGGAAGAAGTTATTTGTATTATTCTTAGTTACTGCTGCTCTTATATGAAATATTTGAATTTCGAGGATATTGTGGACTTGGAAATGGTTTTGTCACAAGAATCACTGAAGATTAGGAGATTGACTTGAAAACTTAAAAAAGGATTTTGCTCATCAGTCTTCTATCTCTGATGTTTCTTGTCAAGTGAAAGTTCCAAGAATTAGGACCCTGAATAGATTAATTTTTTCTTCTTACAAAATCATTACAACACTGTTTCCCGGTAGCTAAAGCTTTTTTATTTAACATTTTATATTTCTTACCTTCTTTCTCAATCTCTAATTTATTGTTCTCACTACCTTTTTACTGTATATGTATGTTCTATATAAATTAAAAATTAAGTACCATTATTTAAGCATGCCTGAATTATCTTAATTATAAGACTAGGGGTCTATTTTCGGTTTGGCTACTTTTTTTGGGGAGCTTTTGTGCTATCTTGCTTATATATTTCTTTACTCACCAGAAATCAGCTGAAGGATCAACAACTTTTATTGACTCTGAAGGAGTCTAATGTATCAGCTATTCCTTTATTGGAAACTATAGTACTGTTGATAGATCTCAAACTGCCGTGGAGCTGTAAGATAGTAGGATATTTCTCTCAAAACAATGGATCCGTTCTACTTAGACAGATTATTCTTACAGGAAAGGTAACAAAGTACTTTTTTCTGTTTTTTATATCTAGTGACCCTCTAAAATTAATCCCTGTCATGTTGATTATATTGATATAGAATTTAATTTGTTATTTATGAAGATATGAATGAGGAGGTTCTGAATGTGTTTGAATGAAGAAAACACATATAGGGGAATAATTCAATTTAAAATAAGTCCTGATATGAATTCTAATGCTACTTGAAACATGATGGGAACGCAAATAATAAGAAGGGTACTATAGGAAGACCAAAGATATGGAGAGTTTATAAAAGAAAAGATAAGAAGACTAGTGGCTGAAGTTACTGGTGAGGAGTCTTGGTGAACTATAGGGCGTCTAAGTAGAAATATTTTATGGACAGTGCTATACATCGCGAGATTTCTTCTCGCGAATGAATCACGAATATGCAAATGCTTTGAGAACAAAAAAAATAAAAGAGGCCCCACTTACCACAAAGGCAGTTACCAAAATAAAAGGAGGTGTTATTTGCCTGTAGTGAACTCTCGTGAATTGTTTTGTCGCTGTATAAGGCATTATCCGTATTTTATTTAATAATGATACTCTCTGAATAATATCTTCTAGAAAGATCTAATTCAGAGCTTATCCCTTAGAAGTAGGTTTATCGCTTTAGAGGGCATGACAAATTGAGTTTCTGTTCAAGGCCAGAGTAGGATTCCTCTCTGAGTTGTGTCGGAGCTTTGCTCTGGGAGTAGTTAGGGAAACTCTCTCTTCTACTATTTTACTATCTTCATTCGTATCAATAAAACACCCTATTTTCCTTAATTACCATCTGTTTCTTCTCATTCTTTGCTGTGTTATTGTGTTGTTTAATTATAGGATCCTTTGGTTCCTGTCAAAACATGTATTGTTAATTATCTTCTATTTCCAACACTGCTCAAGCTAAAGAAATATATGCATATATGTTATCCTTTTCTGTAAAAGTTTATCCAATAAAGAAAACATGTTCAGTGGATTAAATATACAAACAAAATTTAAATTCCTTTCATCATAAGATAATTGGACTTTTTGATCCATCACTTATATGCATAAACTATCTGAATGATATACTGCAGGATAATGCAGAAAAATGTATAGGATCGTCTTTGGAACGTGTGCTTACAGGTGTAATGTGTCACATTGGTCAGAAACCATGTATTTGTTCAGACATTGATCCAAGTATTAGCTGCTCATCGCAGATCCTTACAATTCCATTCTTATGGCATGTTTTTCCCAACTTAAGACAGGTATTTATTATACTAACTATATTTGATGGAGGTACTATCCTTTGTTATGATGGAGGTACTATCTTTTGTTATAACTAGAAGTTAAAAGAGAGGTATTAATTATATCAATGATGTGTGTATTAAGATTCCTTCCTTGTAGTACTCTATTGAAGTACACAATCAAATAATTTCGTGCATAAAACCAGACTTGTATGCTTTCTATGCAGCAATTAGTAGCATGTCAATGTGCAATAAGCTTATATATCAGATATAACCAAGTAAATTCCACAGTTGTCAACCCTGGATAGCGGAGCGGCCAACCCCGAAATGTGATAGCGTATAGTGGGATGGCTGCTATTTAAATATTTATTTATATTTGTCTAAATAATTCATACTATATATATAATATTCATGCTATTTAAATATTATTACTAATATTTTTTGGTTTGAACTAGTACTATTGCTTTTTATAAAATAAAGGCATGATTTTAAGTTAACTTTTTTTTTTAAAAGCCAAATTAGCCAACCAAAATTGACACCGGGGAGAATTGAATCTGAGACCTTGAGAGGGGCACACTCCAAAGTCTCAAGCCAACCCAAGTGGGTTCCTTTATGTTTAAAGATTAGTTTATATTTAATTTTCTGTATTGGGTTTTAAGGCAAAAACAAGAAGAGAAAAAAAAATATCTGACCAGAAAAATCAAGACATTTGTGGTCGTAAAATGTAGATTTGGCCAGAAAACATACATTTTCGACATAAAATACAGATTCAGCCACGAAAACTCTTTCATCTTCAAAACGACTTCGCGCTGCCATAGTGCTGCTGACAGCGCGATCAGTTCTGCGACATATCGCCACACCACTATTACTTTCTGTGACACGAAGATATTGATGAACAGTACCAAAAAATATGCATATGATGAAGAATTGTCAGTTGTCTAACAAATCTTGACAGACTCTGTTACCACTTACCATCTTAGAATTGTTATATTGTGCCATTAGAATTGTCCCATTCAATCCTACAGAACTGGCTTGTAAGGTGAGGACTACCCAACACTTATAAACATGTCTTCATGTCATTTCTCAGCTGAAGTGGGGCTCTTGGCATTTTTGTCCACGATAGTCATTGTGTTTCATGCTGAAGTTTCCTTTGTGTGCTTGTTTATATTGTTGAATACTTATTTTCTACTAACTTGGCAAGTATTGTGAAAAGTTGGATAATTTTTGGGTACTCAGGTTTTTGCAAGACAAGGCATGATCCAACATCACATTCATCAAATGGCAACATTTGTGCCAAATCTGATCAGTTTTCTACCTAAGGATATATCAGATGAATTTCCTACCTATGCCTGTCTTCTTGGAAATATATTAGAAATTGGTGGAGTTGCTTTGTCTCAACCTGACTGTTCATTCGATATGGTAAGCGTATTAATCCTACATTGTGCCATTTTTTATCAATACTCTATGTTTGATATCTTTCATGTATTTCCCTTTATGACTTATCTTGGATTACGTTAAAGGCTGTTGTCGTGGTGGATATACGTTTTCTCTATGTTGTATAAATGAAGAAACATAAAGATATAGAAATTAAAGGCTGATTTCTTGCTTAGGAAAGGAGGAAGCACAAACAGGTTGAAACAGATTTATGGGGCATTTTAAAGAGTTTATCTGGCCTCGCCCTCATCTCATGACTTAAGCACTCGTGTAAATGTTTTAAAAATCTTATCTTTTTTTCTTTTTTTGAAGAAGCTAAACTAGCCCACCTAAATTGGCACTGGAGAGAATCGAACCTGAGACCTTGAGGAGGAGCACACTCCCAGATCCCAAGCCAATCTTATCTTAATAAGCGCTTTGAGAAGCTTATGGAAACAATTAATGCAAAACTTACTCGCATCTTCTCTTCAATTTTAAACCATCCCTAAATTTTAATTTTACGGTGAAAACAATTGTTGAGAATACAAATAAGTTGGCAACATAAACTCTGGTATGATAATTTTTTACCGAATGAACACGCTTATTAAATTGTTTATCTAAGCACTCCTTTAGAGGCTTGGAGGGTTGGACCTCTAAGGCTCTGCATACTAAACAAGTTTTGGATATTCCATATATCCTTATGTATAATCTTTATAATATCTTCAAATCATTTTACATAAATCTTTGTCTTTAAATATGACCGTATGACATTGAAAGTTATTTTTTTTCGATTTGCGAGGGGGTGGGGGTATTGATAGACTGGTGGTGGTTTAAGTTGTTTGATTTTTTATGCAATTGAAGTTTGAAATGTTTGCATGCAACCGTGTGTATGTTTTAAAGTTAAAGTTGATTTGCATTTATGTCTATTCAGGCCATAGACCTTGCAGCTGTTACTACAGTTTTACTGGAGGCACACCCCTCTTTGACAAGATCTGATAGTAGAGAAAGTATGTTTTCTAATCACATAGTTTGGTTTGATTGATTATTTTCCCTTTCTTTCTAACTTCTTAAGAAAATATGAAATGATTCTATGTATCTCTCTGTACCATTTGTTTTTAAGCTGGTCAGTGTTAATTTCAGATTCTATGATTGCTGAGGATGATATGACTGGCGATGATGAAGTCATGGAAGTAGCTCTGGATAGGAAATTGGATCAACAAATTTGTAATTCTATAGATACTCGCTTCCTTCTGCAACTGGTATACCATCATGCAAATGACTTTTGTATCTTAAGTGCCATCAAAATTTTGCTGTACCATTTTTTTGAAAAATTGGCGACCTCACTTAGTGGGAAAAGGCTTGGTTGTTATTGTATTTTAAAAAAAAAATATGATGGTGAAATGTCATTGTTTTGACATGTGCAGACAAATATATTATTCAGAGATATTTCAGCTGCCAATGGGATAGATGATATGGAGGTTGCAGCTGTTGGTGCAGTTTGTGGGTTTTTATATGTTATCTTGAACACATTGCCACTTGAAAGTATTATGACTGTGCTCGCCTACAGAACTGACCTTGTTCCTATGCTTTGGAAATTTATGAAACGGTGCCAAGAGAATAAAAAATGGTCATCTTTGTCCAAGCGGTTATCATACCTCTCAGGGGATGCCCCTGGTTGGCTATTACCTCTTGCTGTATTCTGTCCAGTCTACAAGTAAGAAATTTTATGCATTTATACTCCCTCCCAGTTTATAAGCAAAAAAAAAATCATTTCACACTTACTAAGAAAACCAGTCAATTTTTATTTAATATTCTAGAATTTGCCAAAAAAGTAACCATGTTTCCGAAACTACCCTTAAAGATGTTTAATGTTAAAAAGCATAAACTTTTCTTTAATACTGCAAGGGTTTTATTCCAAGGGTAGTGCTAATAATGATCACATGCATCGGTAATTGATGAATAATTAATATAGAGGTCAAACAAAATTATTTCACACTAGGCATGTTTTTGGAACTACATAAGCATATGGATGATACACTGGAAATGCATAAACATGTGGGTATCTCCAATAAGTAGCATAAGGGTATTTTTGGAGAAATATTAAATAGGTGGAAAGTGGGTCTCTTTTGCTTATAATTTGGGACGGAGAGAGTACTTGTATTGGTGTATGAACTATAGCCTATGTGCCCATGGTCCTTCAATTTTCTTTAAATCTAATCAGTCTCGTTTGAGCGTGAAGACTGAAGTATATTCTAATCTTTTTCTGGTCAGGCATATGCTTATGATGGTTGGTAATGAGAAATTTTATGAGCAGGAGAAACCCCTATCACTGAAGGATATGAGCAGCCTCATCATTCTATTGAAGCAGGTAATGTTTGAGAAATAGATTATCTATTTTGTATGAAAATTTGTTGAGAGTTCTGAGATTGAAATTGTTAGGAAAGAAGCTCATTAATTAATTTTTTACTGAAATGGGACCTTTTCTTCCTTTCACTTTAAGGAAGATCCAGATAAGTTGTGTCAAATCTTTGCAAGTTTTTGTGCCCACTTGTCCAAAGAACTGGAGAGTTTATGTTTATTAAAACTGGGGGGAATGACCCATAAATATAATATTATTCCTTGTATTGCTTCATATAAATGTAACATTTTGCAGTTACAGTTAGTTTCAGTCATTTTACTCTTTTGCAGGCTCTGTGGCAGCTACTGCAAGTAAATCATACCTCATTTGCTAATTCAGTTAGATGTATTCCAGTTATGACAAGCAGTAAAAAGCTGTCTATTGAAGCCATTCAACAGAGGGTTAGCATTGTCGTCTCTGAACTCCTGTCCCAGGTAGAAGAGTGGAATCAATCTCAGTTGTTGTATATTTAGTTTTATATTTTCTCTCCATTGGGCTAAAAGGCTGTCATGATATTGTCATATTTTGTGTATCTTCAAAGGCATCTCTTAGGGCTTCGCTTTCTCGATCTTTTCTTATTTATGGCTTTTACAGTGCAATGCCATAATTATCAGAGACTGGACACCCTTATTTACGGCATTTTACCAGAGACTGGACACCCATATCTACTACATTTTTTTATTGTTTTTCCCCTTATTGTTTTCTTGTTTTCAAATTTCTCGTTGAAGGACATCTTATCCTTCCTGTAATTGCGATTTTACTCTTTTCTCACCAATAATACTCTTTTTCTATTTAATAAGAGATATTTTGAGGTTTTTCTCACTGTTCTAATATTTCTTCATACTACAATTTCCTCTTGATCTATTCCGTGAAGATGGACCCATATGCATTTACATCCAATAACCATAACCATATGCATATAAATTGTTTATCTTTTTCCTAACTTACTTTTATATTTTCTTCCCTTAGCTCCACGATTGGAACAACAGACGACAGTTTACATCCCCCAGTGATTTCCATGCTGATGGGGTGAATAAATTTTTCATATCTCAGGTATGCTCTCTCCCTACTATTGTTATTGGGTGAAATGATTGATAATCTTAATTTGGTAGTTATATAATCTTTTCTCCTCAGGCTTCTATAGCAAATACACGAGCAAATACAATTGTAAAGAAGGCCCCTTTCCTGATACCACTTACAAAGGTAAGAATTGACTTCTTCAGATGTCGATTATGTTTGTGTTGTTGACTTAAAATAAATTGAAAGGCAGTGATCTGCTTTGGAATTTCTGCATATCACATGTCACCGATCACTGATGTGTTTCATATTTCTGTCTGTTGTTTAATCAGTCTCAACCAGCTGCAATTAGGCAAACACATGGATCTCACTCTGTAGCTGCAGTTAGGCTAAGACATGGATCTCAGTCTTTCTTTTCTAGAAATCAGTTCAGAATAAGGCGTGATCATATTTCGGAAGATGCTTATAATTCAAAGGTAGGAATTGACTTCTTCAGATATCGATTATGTTTGTGAACAGCTTTGGAGTTTATGCATATCACATGTAACTGATGTGTTTCATATACTTGACTTCCATCTTTTGTTGTTTAATCAGTCTCAACTAGCTGCAGCTAGGCAAAGACAAGGATCTCAGTCTGTATTTACTAGAAGGTTCATGGCAAGGTATGATCCTATTTTGGAAGATTCTGTTGAACAGTCCATTGTAAGGCAAGTACGTGAAGGATCAGAAAGGATTGACACTCCCGTGATGGTTCAGAATCATGAAGAGAACTCTCCAATCCTGGAACCTGTGTCACAGCATACCTCCCTGCCACCGGTGCATGTTATGAATGTTGAGAATGATGACCCGCAACATGAAACTTCTCCGGATAAACACCAAAACCAGTCAAACAATCTTGATGAACTGATTGTTGAAACATATGAGGATGCTTGAAATGGACAAAAATCATAACAGTGCTACAACATCACAAGAGGAATTTGTTCCGTAAACTCAAATAGCCAAGGAGACAGCTGTGGTTAATCCTCCCCAAGGGTGATTGAACATCAACATTTTCCCTAAGGGATGTTTCTTTTCCTTGATTTTGGCATTTTTTTAGGGTTTTGGTTTGGTCCCCCCTCTTGTACATATTTTCTTCTTTTTTTTAATGATATATGTTGAGTGTGTAGCAGAGTTGGGATGTCTAAGTTTTACATTGATGTTTGATCATACTCTTAGTTTATAAAAGAAGAAAGATAGGTTGATCGATTATGAGGTTTTGAAATCCATAAATTAGCCTAGGGGTTGAACAATGATAATCATTAATACAAATCAAAGGGTTAGATTGGGTTAATAATCCCTTGGTATTCAAGTTAATCAATTAGTGATGGCTAGATAATTGATCATGTGATGATCATAATCGACATAGGTAGAAGTGTGTGAGAATACAAATTAGAAGACAATATAAGAGTATGAGCATTGAAGAATGGGGAAGAATATAATTTGAAACATGAGACAATCATTTTTATCAACTCTCTCTTTCACATTTACCAAATTCCCATTGAAAAAGAAAGCCATTCTTCATCAACCAAATACTCCATGAAGTAGTTAGTAGCTTACCACACCAAATGAGACAATTGCTTTGCATATTTTCCCTTTACCAAATTAAGCAAAGCAGTTTTCCACCACATCAAAACCTCATAATTATGTTCTTCGAAGTGTTCCTGGAATCTTGTTACTCCCTTTTATTTTTCTACTAACATACTCTTATTTATTATTTCCTCTGTCTTACGATACGAGTCGTCTTTCCTAAATTTTTGTCTCAAATTATTTGTAACTTCTACAATATCAATATAACATTTATTACTTTTTTTTCCACTAACATGTCCTTATTTATTGCATTTCAATCATCAATAACTATCACTAACCATAATTAATAAAGGTGTTTTACTAAGTGATACACATTTTACTATAAGAATCAACATTATTAATCATTTTCTTAATAAACCGTGTAAAACTCAAATAGAACACTCATTGTGAGACAGAGAGTATATTTCTATCATCTATAACTACTGCAGTACCTATAATTAATAATTATGTTTTAGTAAATGATACATATTTTATCATTACAATTAACATTGTTAATCATTTTCTTAATAACCGTGTAAAACTCTGTGACACCTAATATGAGATGGAGAATATCTACTTGTCTACTTAGAATAAGGTTTGACATTTACATCACATTCATTATCTTCTACACTTCATTATTGATCATTATTTTGCATTTCCAATTCATAGATACACATATATGCAAAAGTGATAGCACATTACACGATGGGTTTCTAATATTTTCTCTCACCATTCTTCTTTTCTTCCTCTCAATCGTGTGTTATTTTGATTTGGTCTTATAATGTTTATTCATTCCAAGAAAGGGAGGGAGATGAGAGGTATTTACCATTCCTCTTCTCCATCATTTGTTTGATACCATTACTGCTTATCTTCCTTTCTAAGTTGATTCTATTATCGTTCTTTTCCTTTCTTATTTTTCATATTTCTGCTGTCACATGTTTGCTATCTTGCAGTTTGGGTAAAGTCACAAATTTTATAGACAATTTTAAGAGTGTTTAAAGTGGCATATATTGACCACATAGAAGTTAGAAGGATGGAAAGGATACTTTCGTTTGTTTTATGTGTTACCAATTTCATTCATGTTAAAAACATGCATCATTATTCACTTAAGATGAATAGGTGAGTATCAAACTAGGGCTTGTTTGCTTAGACTAAATGGTTCAAAACATTCTTAATGGTTTTGTATTTCGGGATATATATGTAACATATAAACAGCAACCAACAAAAGCACTTAATTGACAAATATGCAAACAATGGAGGTCGGCTAATAAAAAGTAGCATATCATTGATTAATTATTCATCACTTTATACAACATATATAGTGATTACAGGATGATGTAGAAAATATTTAGCATAGATAAATAACCTAAGGTAATGTCATTTTACATACATGAGGGTGATACATTTCACATAAAATTTACTTAGATAAATAACCTAAAAAATAGTAAAAAATTACGCAAAAAAAAAAAGGTAATGTTTTTTTTAAAAAAAAAAAAGGTAATGTCATGAAATTAATCTAATTTATTGCAAGATATTATAAAATATAGAAGAATAGAGAGAAAATGATAAAGAGAGAACATGAGTGTTATATTGTATTACTACACAAGTGCGTCTTTACACTAAAATATGAGTTTTATTTATAGGACATTAATAAGTAAGTGAATGATCAAATGTAATTAAGGACCACTAACAATCCATTTACTAATGGACGTGTTTACACTGATTTTTGGTAATACAAACAGTATTAGCCAAAAAAAAGTTAAGGACTGAATTAAAGTTCTTTTTGGGGTTCTTTGGGTTTAGCGATCTATGGTCTTTTTTCTTAAGTGTTTGTTGATAACAAATCAAATTGTTATTGTTAGTGTTAGAATTGCTTCCAACAACTTTAATCAAATAAGTTGTCAAACGACAACTTAAAAGAAATAACACTCAAATGAGCATTGAAAAGAAAGAAGAAGAAAAAAATGAAAGGAAAAGTGCATAATGTAGTAAAGAACAAGGGAAAATAAAGCCGTAATAAAGCAATTAAATTGCAGGTATACAATGGTGGCTGAAATCCATTTATTTGTCCACTCCTAAAGTTTTGGCTCCCATGGCGAGGGTGTTACAGAGCTTTCAGAAATCAAGGATTCTACCTCTTTCTTATTACAACTTGATATATGTAAACTTTGCAGGAAAAACTACAATTAAATCCTACAGTATAAATTAAAACTAGAAATAACTTCCTATACTTAGAGTCTTGCACTTGCATAATTACAAGACATTAGAAAATAATTTTCATCCAATTGTAACCTAAGATTATTTCTCCTTATCTTTTGTCGTAAACCGTATGCATGCAACACATTAAATCATTTAGTTGAAGTTTGTATGCTCTTGGTCGAAATCCATTTGCACTTTGCAACATGTTGAAATGTTTTATTTTTGGTATTAACAGGGCGTTATAGGAATATGGAAGATTAAAGATGGACGTCTACTAACTTTATTGGGCAATATATAGTGAGAATGCCTTCTTTATGTGAGAATGGTGAGAATGCCTCCTCACTACATTGTTTCTATCATAAACCCACTTTATCTTTTCATCTTCCTCAACCTTTAACTTCCGATCAAAGTGCTTACTGGTTTCTATCCCACCATTGACATGTGACTAATATTTTCGTTTAATTGTAAATTGGTTCATCAAGTCCAATCTTATGATACCCTTTTTTTTATTATTTAATTGTTGTTATTAAGTTTATAACAACGATCTCACCCATCACTTGTAAAATAAAAATTGAAACTTCGTTTGATTTCCATCACTTATAAAATAAAAATTGAAACTTGGTTTGATTTCAATATTGATTATTTATAACATTTTTATTAATTTACCTGTACAAATCTAAACCTGCAAAAAAATTGAAAATTCAACCAACACACAAATCAAAACCCCCAATTCATGAAATTGGATAGATTAATAGAAGAATCATGCTTCAGTTGAAAAGAGGAGCAGAATCACAATCATTGATGGTGAAATCGAATGGAGGAGGAAGAGAATTTTGGGCTTGCTGCGTTTGAGAAAGAAGACGAGAGAAGTCAAGGTTTTTGCCGATAGAGAAAAAGATGAACCTGGGTTTATGAGAAACAATGTAGTGGGGAGAGTTAACATGTGGACTTTTTCCAATGTTGCGATTCATAGTAAACTTTGTAATATTGTGTGAGTGATTGCATAAAAAGAAAACTAATTTTGTGTGACATATTTTCACATGTAACATAGTGTAAAATTCTCTTAAGCAGAAATACTTGTACCCATCATCCCATTTCTTTTTTATATAATTTTTTGTTCAATTTTAATCTTCTTGATTGTTGAAGACGAACGACACACATATGTTATATGCATGTATATCATATCTTTTTGTTGAATTATATACATATATCATATTGCACAAAATGATAGCAAAAGACGAAATATGTTGATAGTTTTAATTATGATCATTTCAACCATGATGTTTCAACAAATAAAATAACATATATAATACGGACTTCGGCCCTCTATATAACAAAAAAATTACATACATAATTGTTTCGTCCAAATTTTACACCATACCTACAAAGAAGAGCACTAATCTTTTGATAGAACTTTATATTATGTATGTTAGATAAAAAAAATGTTGATAAGTAATGTGCTTGAAAATAAACGTTCAAGTAAAATAAAGTGTATAAATGAAAATGTGTAGGAAAATTAAAATGTTAAAAAGATAAATGACATGAAATTTAAAGAAGAAAAAGAAAAGAAAACATAGGGTACTTGATATGTACTTATAACCTAGTATCATTTTATGTGTTAGATGTGATTTATTAAGACATTAAGTAGCCCTTATTATAGTGTCTCAAGACCCCTATTTATAGAAAAATATAACTTTTATGGGAAAGCAAGTTTGCGATGTGGCCTAGGCTAGTTCTTCTGCACAATTATGCATGACTAGCTTTGTTTCGACTTGTGCGACTTTAGTCTGTAACTGCCAATAGCTTCTCTTGTTGTGTGAGATATTTTTTTTTTGGTAGATAGATTTGTTTCTTTTATTTATGTGTCAAGTCTTCTCATGCACATTACATGTATCTTATTGCTCCTTGTATTTTTATTTGTTAATATAATTAAATATGTCTAGCCAACATAGAACAATCATATTGTTCGTTTTTTATACACATGGTGTGCAATTAAATATTAGAAGTGAAGGCTAAAATGGACAAACAAAAAAAATCAGAAAAAAAATGTTTCCTCTTTATCTATTGTTAGAGATATAGGTGAGTTTTAATATATTTTATTAAAAAAAATTGGCCAACAACGTTTAATTTGATATTGAAATTTGTTGGCGTTGAAATGACCAACAACATCTCTATTTCCATGGCAATAATTTTTTGCGGTGAATTTAAGAAGTTAAAAATTTGAAGTATGTTGAGAGAAGTTCTCATAATAGGTAGTAGTACTTCCTCATTGTTTTATGCATATATAGGAGCAAACTTAACATTCTCATGAGCCAACCACATTCTTTTTCTTACATATTAATTTAAGAGAAATGCTATTGTCAAACTCTCAAACACACTCTCTACGTCACACTCCCTTTGATTGGGCCACGTCATTCACATTTATTTGGCTACCGGTTCTTTTTACTAGTTGTTTTTCTAAGTTGGCTTCACCTCCAATAAAAACAATTAGTTCATCGTGTTTTCTCAGCACAAAGTTCAACCACCGCCTTGTAATGGTCTTCTCCCCCTTCCAACCACCACCACATTCTACATCCACCATTTTTCTCAATCAAAACCACCATCATCAACTACTCAATCTTGAATTTGCAGCCAACATCCCCCTTTAACAAAACACCACAACTCAACTCTTAATCCACCATAAACCCACCCCTAAACCACGTCAATTCAAAATCAAATCTGCCATGTAAGAGCACTACAACATTCACCATCAGATGTCACGGTGTTGCCATGGCCACTCAATTTTCATTCTTGTTGTAATGGGTTCTATCCCTATCGGCATCTTCATATACATTTTGTTTTTCTCGAAACCACAATCGCCCCATTACAGTAGGCAACCATTGAATCAATTACAGAAGTAAAAAACTCCATCAGTGGCGACCAAAACATCAAGGTCGTAAACCAGTGCAATAGTTATTGAAGTATGTAAAAGTGTGACCAACATATATAAAAAATAAAATAAATACATTTACCTGTTGAACCGGTGAACAAGTAAAGAAATTAAAAAAAAGCAACGACGTGGCACAACACATGGGCGTGTGCTGAGAGGCGCGTGTTTGAGAGTTATTGTTTAGCATTTCTCTTAATTTAATTATAAAGCATGCATTCGACCCATATTTGTATATAGAGATAGAGATAAAAATATAGAGAGAGAATACTTGTGCAATCCTCTTGTATCAATTATGATTATGATATCTCTTATTTCTTTTCTAATATGTGTGGCTAACAAATTCTATTTGCTATTAGAAAAATTACCCTATACTAGAGATTATTAGTGAATTAGAATCACACTTATTTTACCTTTTGTTCTTCTTGATTTATTCTCTCTACCATAACAAAAAATGAATGACTCTTCTTCCTCTTGTACATGTATCACCACCACTTCTTTCAAGTCATGTTCCGCCGCCTTCTAAGAACTAATGGTTGTGTCGAAGCTAGAGGTGAGCATGGTTCAGATCGGGATGAAAACTAAACTGAACCAAACTGAATTGTTTGCTAAATTTAAAATAACTGAACTGAACTGTTTAAAACCAAACTAAACTGAACTGTTATTATTGGTACAGTTAAAAAAAACAAACGAAATCGAATTTTAGTTAACAAACTGAACTGAACTATTATGAACTGAACCGAATTGTTTCGAATTGAACTGAACTGTTTTTAACCGAACTGAACTGTTTCAGTTTAGTTTCAGAACTGTTAGTAATAGTTCAACAGTACAGCTAGGTTTTTCAGTTTTTTTGCTCACCGTAATCGCAGCCACCATTTTTCTCCCTCGTTGATATTTACCTCTTCAATCTAACTAATTGACATATTGCTGTAACGCTCACTTTATTTATTTAATTATTTTATTAGAGTATATAGTATATTATTATATATTATATGATTTTAATGATGTTTGTGACGTATGAGATGATGTTGTGGTGTGATGTCTATTTTATTGTTTAATAAAATAAAATATGTGATGTTAATATATATATATATATATATATATATTTATATTAAAGTTAAGATGTGATATAATAACAAATATTTTGAGAGATGGGGTTGTTTCATAAATAAGATAGAGTTGTGGGGATAAGTGAGAATAGAAAGAGTTATAAAAGGGAGTTAGGTTTAGAAAGAAACAGTCAGTACGTTACAGACTTTTGCAAAAAGGGAGAAAGTGGCTAGAGAAGAGGGAACCTCAATTCTGCAATATTACCAGGTAAGGGTGAGCCTAACTTCAATTGTATTTACTGTAATTCATCTGTTATGTTTAACAAGGGAATTAGGAGGTAATTTTGAGAGATTTTATAAGCTAGGGTTTAAGGGATTTTTGGATGAATTGATGTTAGAATGATGTAAATTGATGTAGAAACCTGTTACAGAACCTAGATTAATCACTAGGACTATAATTCTGATAGATTAGAAGCATAAAACGAAGAATTGGACGAGTTTTGGCGAGGTTTCGAGCGAACCCGTAACCCCTCTGCGATAGCTCGCCGTGGCGAGCAGTTAGGTATTTACTCGCGAGGCAAGCAGCTGAGCTCGCCGTGGCGAGCGTTCCCCTTCAGTGCGCGCGAGGCGAGCAACATCACTCGCCGTAGCGGGCACTGGCAGAATGCAATTTAAGTAGCTCGCCGTGGCGAGCAGACCCACTCGCCATAGCGAGCAATGTGGTCTCAGACCACTATAACTTGAGTTTTAGAACTCTGTTTTGAGCGAGGCTTTGAGGGTAGACCTTTGGATAGTATTAGAGATGTTTAAGACTTAAATTGGAACCTGTAATGACGTTGTAAGAGGAATTTAATTGTTGACATTAATCTTTGGTTAAATGTTCATTAAGCGAAGTTTATGAATGAAGTATAAATGATGTTTGCGATGATAACTTTGTGCTGTATATACATGTGTTAAGTGTATTGTGCTGCTGTCATGTACTGTTGCAATTGCATGTGTTGATAGAGAGTCGTATATGATGTTAAGATGTGGTGTATTAACTTGTTTAAGTATATGAGTCGAGTTCATGCATTTGCATAATTTGAGACGGTGGAGCTTATGCTCAAAGCGACGGTGGAGCATTTGCTCAAAGCGACGGTGAAGATTATTAAAGCTAAATTATTGGTACCACATGCATGATGTTAAGATGTTAGGGTTGCATTGTCGAGTCCTGTGTCTGAGATGTTTTGAGACGTTGTTTTGTGAAGATATTCTAAGATGATTTATTATACATAGATGTTTGAGATGTTTTCAGTTATACGTGACGACTACTGTTGTTATTGTTAAGGATAATTATTTGAATTATATGTTAATATAATTGTTGTGAATCTCACCCCTTCTGTTGGAATTGCCGCCTTGTGGGCAAGTGTAGGTGACCAAGCTTAGGTTCGACGATGTGAGAGGTTATTGTGGAGTCTTAGGAGCTCTGATACGTAACGGGATGGGGATTTATCATTATTTCTATTCCTTTATGTATCATGTTGACTAATGATGATGTTTGCGACGCAACTTTAATCTGAGATGTTTTATGAGGCTTTTGTGCCGAGAACTATTTCCTTAAGATTTTGAGACGTTTATGAATTCCGCTGCTATGTTTGAACATTGTTTAAGAATAAATTATTATTCGATTTGATTTGAAAGATTTTATGAAATGTGACATCCTGATTTATTGGGATATACTCTGATTATTTGAATGAAATTTTTAAGTCGGGATTTCGGGGTGTTACAATTGCTACCCTCATCATCAGAGCAACACCACCTTCAGAGGCCATTTTCAGCCTCCATAACGTCAAATTATGAAATGTAACACCAAATCAAACTCTTTATCATATCATCTACAAAATTCGCGAATGTTTTTCATTATCGAAGCACCTTCTCGATCGAGAGGCCTACCATAGCTCTGTTGTGGTAAACTTTTTTGACCGCCTTATTCGTTTTTCTTCTTCTCTATCTGTTGAACTCGGCCGGTTTACTAAACTAGCCAAGTAACCGACTTTTGCCGAGCTCCACGGTATGTACCGATTTGAGTGCAAGTTTAATCCATTTGTCAGCTCCACATGAACATACCCTTCATTTATGATTAATGTCGATTTTTAAAACACCAAACAATATTTAATTTAAAATGTTAATCCCTGGTAGGGGTGTATGCGGATTGGATTGGTTTGGTTATGGGAGGAAAAATCATCCGATCAAATATTTTCAGTTTTGTTATTTGTTCATCCAATTGGTTTGGTTTTAAAATCAAATCAAATCCAATCAAATCCAAAAAAATTCGGTTTAGATTGGATTGGTTTTCGGTTTTCATTGTTGTATAGTTTTTCATTTTCTTTTAAGAAAATATATTATTTTATGACATTTCATAAAAAGATAAGGTTACGAAAAAGATGAATAAGTAGAGAAAGAAAGTAACATAAAACAAGTAAAATAGTAGGTCGAAGAAAACAATTATAGAATCTTAAATTAATAATATTTCTTAAAAAAACGAAAAAAAATTCAATATTATTACAGAACAAGTCTAGAAAATAGTTACATAATTGTGAATTAAGGAAACATTTATAAAAAATCATATAATAATATATATATATATATACAAGTATAAATATTTCGGTTTGGTTGGATTGGATCGGTTTATACTAAGGGAATCGAAAATTAATCTAATCCATTTAAAATTGCAGTTTTTTTTTTCGGTTTTTAGATTGGTTCGGTTTTGGTTTTTCGGTTCGATTACTGTAGTTTGCTTTGGATCAGATTGGACATGAACACCCCTAACCCCCGGACAAACAGTTAACTTCCATAAGGTATTTTTTTAAAGAAAATCGTTGAAAATTTCAAATTGGGAGAAAATAAAGGTAAAGGAAAATCGAATATATGTGAATTCAATTTTTTTATTTGTGCATGTAATAAATAATTACAAAATAAGTTAACAAAATAAGTTAAACAAATGTCAACTTTTGAAGAGATCATCTCTCGTCTTTAGTAATACATAATATATATATATATATATATATATATATATATATATATATATATATATAAAAGTGGCTAACTTACACCCTCTTTATTATGGTCTCCCCTCAATCTTTAATCTATCCAGCATACCCTCAAAGATGTCCTAAATTATATAGGTCGTCAATACGCATATTAACTTAACATATTGAGCAAACATGAAAAGTAAAGTGAATCAATACACAATAAAACAAATGCACCTTTCTTATTCAAAGGTAGATTTACACTATGAGTTTATGCTTGAAATTTGATGTTAAATGTAGATTTGCACTATGAGTTTATGCTTGAAATTTGATGTTAATAAATGTATTTTATTATGATTGTTTACTTTATGTAGAACCACACACAATAACATATTAAATACGTGTCAAAAGGTAAAATCCTATTTTGTTTTTGGTTGATCCATTGATTCACGGTCACAAAATTATGGTATAGATGAGTGTTAAAATCAACAATTAAAATTATAGTATTGATTCAAAGACTTGTCTCAATGGTCCTCACATAATTGACAATGTTCCTTTCATTAGGTACATGTATGGTCTGAGTTTTTTTACTAGACAATTATATATAGCTACTCGAATCAATATTAATATTGTCCGAGTAAACAAAAAATGTTGATTAATTCTTATTTTAAAAAAAGTTTGTACTAATAATTTGTCTTGAGACCAACACGATCTTATCATAAAATTATATCGTCCTTATTAAACCCAAACTCCATCGAGTTTGATCAAATTTAAAACCAAATTGGTGTCTAAAATTTGACGATAACTAATGTTAGAATCGGGCTGAGGTCAACTTTTATAATCATCAAAACTTAAAGTGCTTCTTTATTTGATTTGATCTCATTCCTATTCTTACTTCTTACCTCAACAAATCGAACCGGGGCTTGCTTCTTTAACCCCTTCACTCAGAACCTTCCTTTCATCACAAACACACACTGAACCGAAGATTCCTATTTTTTCTCTCTTCTTTTCACATACACTTTTCTCCGTATAAATATACTAACACAAATATCAATATTCAATTCACTCTCTCTCATTTCATTTCATTTCCTATTCACAATTCCCTTTTTCTACCTACCACACCCCCATTTTCTCTTCGAAACCCTAATTACTTCGTCAATTCGCGTTAACGAAGATGTTCTTCAGTGGCGATCCTTCAAATCGAAAACGCGTTGATTTGGGAGGTCGTAGTTCGAAAGAAAGAGATAGAAAGAATCTTCTTGAACAAACGCGATTGGAACGGAATCGACGCTTGTGGTTGCGTCAGCAGAACTCTGCTGCACTTCGGATTCAGGTTTTTCTTCTGCTTATCAATTCGTTTGATTTGATAATTTTTATTTGATTAGTTGCTGTGCTTGATTTTGGAATGATTATAATTTCTTGTAGTGAAAATTCGTGCATTTTCTATATATTGTTGATTTTGTAGTAGTTCGAATTTCTTGTAGGAAAAATTGGTGTTTTTTTTAATTTTATTTTATTGTTCGTATAGTGGATTTTGTTTGGTAATGATTGAAGTTTAGGTTATTTCGTTATGGATTTTGGATATTTGATTGGTTGTATTGATAGTGTGAAATTGTTGGTGTATGAAGCTGGTTGTGGCATTTTGAACTGTTTTACCTTCCATTAAGTGTTCCAAAACATATGAAGCATTGGCACGGACATGTCGACACGAGTTATAATCTAAGAAAACGATAAAATTGAATGTAATCACGTGTGCTGGTGTCTAAGACTGGCCTTCGATTAGAAGTGTCGGTGCTACAGAGTCCAAAACTAGATTTTTGATTGGTGGGAAGTATTTTGAGATGTGATAATGTATGTTATGGTTTATATAGGAACATGATGGCATGATAATCATTGAATAGGAACTACATGTCAGTTGAGCTAGTAGGACAGTAGAGAAGTAGTCATTAGTCATGCTTAGCTATCATGGTTAGTTTAACGGTTGTTATTACATTGATAAAAGCATTGCTGTTAAATGGTGGCCATGGTGCCGCCTTGGCAGTATGGTGTGGAGAATGTTTCAACAACTGCCATAGGCAATTTGTGAATGGATGACCACAATGACATCTTTACATTGCAGATTTTTGGCCTTCCGCCATCTACAACACTAGATAAAAGAGGAAAATAGTATTGTCAAGAAATTAGGCAAAATACATGTGACTAGGGATAGGACATCCTTTTAGAATTGGAATGCAAAGAATTAGGCAATGTAAAATGGCTGAATAATGCAACGAAGTTCTTAAAATTCTGTGCATATTGGTAATAAATGTTATTCTGAAATAACTTAATGGGGTACCAAAGAAGAGCCATAAATGCAATCCCGTCACATAGAGATGTAATGTGATGAGAAAAGATGTAGGGGAGTCAGATCACTAGAGGTAGGGGTAGACCTTAGGAAGGATCTAGAGATAAATGAGTTGGAGAAAGACATTGTTTTTGATATAACACTATGGCGTCGTTTGATTCATGTAGCCGACCCCACTTAGTGGGATAAGGCTTGGTCGTTGCTGTTGTAATGACATAAGACAATTACGTGGACAACAATATTCTTTGCTGGAGTTGCAAAACCATTCACGATTCTCAACCAAACAATTCAGGACCTTATGCGATGCAATTTTTCTTTTTGAAAATTGAAAACAACATATACACAAAGTGAAATAAGGTGACACTTTTCGAATTAAGAGTAAAAATAGAAAGAAAAAAAAAAGAAGGTTATTTTAAACCAAATTGGCTCTGAGAAAGAGTCCCTTTTTACTACACTCCAACCAAAAACACTAGAGAAAAAACATCACACTGCTATAAAAGTATAACATTGATATTCTTTCCAAAATCCTTGAAACCTATTGCAGATGATTAGTCCAAATCGAAGAGACACACCCATGTTTCACCAAGAACTCTAGATAAATTGATCTAGATAAGTTATTTTCCTTGCAATGCTTAAATAAATTGTCTGCAAAATAAGACTGAACATATGGCATTTATTTGGAGAATGATAGAAATATATTTATTGTTATGGTTATCTTTCTGTTTGCCGAGTCTCTTGAATTCTGTTGTACTGTAAGTATGAGTCTCTGAACTCATACCTCATAATAACAATTACAAGATATGCCCATTTTTTGATTAAGATCATTTTAGAAATACTGTTTGGCCTAACTTCTTCTTATAAGGAGGCGAGAAGTCAAAAATAAGTTAGGACAAACACACCTTTAGTATCACTGCCTGAATGATAGATAACACTCTTGGGTGCACAAGCAAGATAGAGAGGGTGGATGGGGTGAAAGAGACGGAGAGAAAATGACTCTTCAGTAGGAAAAAATAGTATTTTGGTCTTTTAGGTAGTGCTGTCCTTAGGACAGAAGTTGTTCCATATTTATTGACTAACAAAATCTAGAGTTTTTCCGGTACCTCATTTATAGGTATGTTCTGTCCCATATAATCATTTTAAAATCCAAAAAAGAACAAAATTTTCTGTTCCTCATATTTAAGCAAATCAAACAGACCCTTACAGTGAGTTTTAAAATTCCAAATGAGTTTGTCAAACCCTCCACAATTTGATTAGACAAAGAACTTAAGTTTCTTTGAAAAATAACTTTAATTTATTGTCGTCTTATTCATTTGTAAAGGAAGTGAACAGTTGTGTTTAATGTGATTAAAGAGAAAACATATGAATTTATTACAAACTATTTTTAGTTACCCCCCCTGGGGCCTGGTCTCAATTATAAGCAACATTCCTCTTTTTAAGTTCATTGAATATCTGATGTATTTGGTCTATATTACAGGTCAAATACATATGTTATTCAATGAATCTTAATATATCATTCAACATCCATGTGCAAAGATAGGACCATATTTTTTAATTCTTATCTAGCCAATATTATACTAGTGAGACTTCCTAAGGAGAGTCCTGCCTTCATCATACCTCTCGTTTCCCAAATTTTCAATTCTGAATAAGATAGCAGGCTCATAATGAAAAGAGTCTGTACTAGGAAGAATAGGGGAGTTGGAGAGTAACAACTTGATTCAGTTATTTTACTGTATATCGGGAAAGAAGGATTGGATAAATAGGTGACAAAAGATTGGAAAATAGTTAGGGAGAGGAGCAGTATCTCTTGAATGCCCTGCAGAATTGTACTCCCTCTGATCACATTTACAAGCAAAAAACAATTTTTTAGGTTCATTGAGTAACTCAATGAACCTAAAAAATTGTTTTTTTTTTTGTAAATGTGACCGGAGGGAGTATACATTTTCCTCCCGCTGAGTCTTTGGATAAGAGGAAATTCTGCATAATAATACATCACAATGACATTTCTCTCTAGTCTCTACCAGATATCCCTTCTTCACCCTAAACTCTTAACGACCATCTCACCAACCCTTTCACTCCCAACATTTTAGGGAAACGATGTGTGATTGTATCACAATGACGGTGTTGTGGTTTATTAAAACTGACTGATTTCATTAATTAAAGTCTGCATACTTAATGATTACAACATGGAAAAATTTGTTTCTAGTGAATTATGATAAACCTATTTTCTATTTTTTACCTCTTCAGTTAAAGACTCAAAATAAGTAATTGAATTGATTTTGTTAGTTATGATGCATTTTTTACTTTATCTTATGAACCCATGATTTAGCATTTCCTAATTTTAGAGTTCACCGATCTATATCTGTTTCAAGAGGTGCTCTACTTGATAAAATGCACACCTACACCTGGGGAGATGCATTTCTGATGAATGGTGATCTACAATTCATAATTTTCTTGCAAATTGTTAACTGATTCTTTTCACAGAAATGCTTCAGAGCGAAAAAAGATGTCAGAACGGAACAGTCTAAGTTGCGACAGAAATTCCTTAATATCTATGGGAAGAACTGCCTTAATGTTGACAGGTGAAGTTTGATTGCCATCTCTTTATTATTCCATGAAACTGAAAGCTGCTTACATCCATACAGTAAAAGTTTCTAAAAAATCATTATGTATTTTATTTTAGTATCGACTTGCTTGAACGTTACAAAACTGTTGCAGCTCATTTTAATACCATTTTTTGTGCATTCAGGAAAGCTTTTGGTCCAGATTCTGATTTCCTCCGCCAGTTCCTATATTTCTTTAATGCAGAAAACCATGATGATTTTTTAGTTCTTTTGCAAATTTGCCGATTGCTTCTAAAGTTTGTTCAAGAGAGTGGTAATTGTTATCCCACATTTGTCATTGCTTTTACAGTTTATTTTCTACTGCACTTCGGTTGTAAGTTTAAGCAAGATTTTGTGGATTTGAGCATCTATTTCTATTACATTTGATTTATCCACCTGCAAAAAATGATTTCCATTAAACAAACAACAAAAACTAAAAGTCATTGGGTAGGAAATCCTATATGCCAAAGAATAATATTGTTATTTTTTTCCTGAAGATGTCAAAGAATATATTATTTATGTATTTTTTCTGTTCTGTACGTTGTCTGTATTTTCCTGTTCCTAAATATTCATGGCTTTATATGAAATAAAATAATGTTGGCATATTTGAGAACCACAGCGGGGATAGTACGAGTAGTACAATTAAGGGCTTGATCCTTTATTTATTCTTTTCTGTATTTTCCTTTTCCTAAATATTTATGGCATTATATGAAATAAAATAACGTGGCTATATTTGAGAACCACAGTGGGGATAGTACAATTAAGGGCTTGGTCCCTTTTTTTTTTGGAATATACGTTAAGCATATTGGCAGGCACACTAGTTTTGGCAATCACAGTTCACACCATTCCACACTAGTTGTATGTTTTAAGTTTCACATGTCCAGTACATAATACTAGTGTCAAAACAAGCAGTAACCTTCCTGTCCTTCCACTTTTACCGATAAAAATAACAGAAGTTTAAATATTTTATTTGATTATTTATTTAAAAATTAAATTATTTGATTGGTAAGAAAGGGAAAAGTAGTAAAAATAAGTTATGTGAAGGGTAAAATTGGAAGAAAACATGTTACACAAAAACGTAGTATCTTTTTATGTAAATAAATATAAATATATATAGTAAAAGATGAATGGGATAGAGAGGTAGATGTAAGCCTAATAATTCAATTGAGATGGATACTCCCTCTGGTCCTATTTACAAGAAACAATTGACTTTTTAGATTTATTGAGTAGTTGATGTATCTGGTCTATATTCTAGGCCGAGTACATAAATTATTCAATGAACCTAAAAAGTCAATTCTTTCTTGTAAATAGGACCGGAGGGAGTAGGTAGAAGGGTCCTAGATTGACATAAACTCCTATGTGTTGCCACCCACAACCTCTAGCAACCCCTAAATAAAACAATAGTAAAACAAATTTAGAGAATGTTTGTCTTATTGTGATAGAATTTAGATTTGTGAATAAGGTTAGTTAGTTTAGTTAGATCACAATGTAACTAACTTGTAACTATCCTAAACAATATTCAACTAATTTTAACAGATTATCTTTAGTGATCATGTTGAGTCACTACAAACAACATAGAAACCTTGTATACTGAGCAATTTACCTGTGAGAACACCTTGTATGCTGTCGAGTATAACAGATATAGAAACCAGAGGAGCCAAAATGGAGAATGCTTTGGGTATTATTTGTACTATTGAAGCATAAATGAAATTTTTACTGCATGCCATTGTTTTATTGGACTAAATGTCAGGTGGGAAATAGACAACGAAAAGAAGTTCAATATTGTAGATATTTGAGAATCTTACAATGGATTGAGTAGATACACAAGACATGTTAGGATTGGGAATTGCTGGTTCAAAGAGAAGTTGGATAGCATCTATTGTGCAAAACAATCACTTATAGTTAAACTGCTTTCTCATTTGATCCATATGGCAAACCTTACTTAGTGGAAAATGGCTTTTGTTGGTGTTTGTTTCCCCATGCCTATCATGCCCGTTTTATTAACTAGTAATAACTATTTAACTAACTAAGAGGTTGCCTATCATGCCGTTTGTAAGCCTAATGATAATTGTTTGGTTTAGGATGCACACAAACATAAATAGGTAGTTTTTGTTTTTTATTTTCGGCGTGCTACTATTTTTGTCTTTGGTGCTTGTTAGAATAAAAGCAATTTGAAATTGTGTAGATATCTGCCTGCATCCTTGCTGTTTATGCAAGTTTTACTGTGGTGAATAAAACTTAATACGTTGAATTTAAATATATGCAACAGGGGATGCTGTGAGACTTTTTGCTGGTGAGAATTACTCATCTGTATGTGCTCTCGCGAACTACCGGGTGAAGAAACTTGCATATAATTGTATTTGCGCAGTACATCATAATAGGTTTGCTTTACTTATTTATTTTAATTCACTAATTTTGGGCTTTTGGCTTTTCTTATTCTCTTGCCGTTACTTTCCTCTTCATTTATTATTATTTTTAGAACACAACTTTTAGTTTATATTATCACTTGAATAATTTAGAATGGAAATCTTGTGTTACAGCAAATATATATAAGCAAGAGAGATATGATTATAATCAACATTAACTATCCTTTTGAGTCGTTAAAATTAGGTTGAGTTGGTTCTAGTTGTAGTTTGTTCTTTTAACAATCCTGGATCAAATAACTTAAGCTTTCGGGAGAGTTGGTCTTTGACATGGTATCAATCTCTGCCGTGGTATGCATAATAAATTTGAGTTTGAAACACCAGTTTGAGTGGGTTTGCATATCCTCCATGCTTCTAGCCCAAGGGTTTGTGTGAGGGGGGTTTGTTAAGTAATAAAGATAAGAAACAAATTTTGACCTAACAAGTAAGTTTTAAGGAGAGTTGATTTGATCAGAGAGAAAAATCAGAGGGTGTTTCTTGGGGAAGAGTGCTTTTTGGGAGAGTTTGAAATGTAAATGGCTACTACGTATTTTCAGTTGAATCTCAATTTGCCCATCCATTTTTTAATATTTAAGTTCAGGAATTTTGGCCCCTGGTAATTTGGAGTTTGTCCATGAGGTAAGTAAAGCTTGACCAATGAAACCACTCGGTTAAGGTATAGCAAATTCTTTAACAAAGTATAAAAAAACTAAAGGCAGCAGCCTGCAGTTAAAGAGGATAAGGGAGTGCAACAAGGCTGCTCATACACTGCATATCTGCATATCAGAGATTAGGACTTTGTTATCCCGAGCAGATCACCATAGAGAATCTATAAATAACTTCTACTCCATCACATAATATCGTAGTTGCATTGGTGCCCATTTGAAGAAGCAAACATTCCCATACACTGCATAGTGCCATTGGATCTAGGTCCCTTTGTGCTATTTTTTAATAGAAGAACAATGCTGTTAGGTCCTAGGAGTGTCATTGACCAACTCCCCCGAAATGTCCAAGTTGTTGGGCGAAAGCATATTAATGGTTGGACTTGGAAATGGTTTTGTCACAAGAATCACTGAAGATTAGGAAGTTGAGTTGAAAACATAAAAAAGGATTTAGCTCATTTGTTTTTTATGTTTGATGTTTCTTGTCGAGTAAAAGTTCCAACAATTACGACCCTGAATAGATTATTTTTTTCTTCTTACAAAATCATTACAACACTGTTTCCCAGTAACTAAAACTTTTTTATTCAACATTTTATATTTCTTACCTGCAGTCTCAATGTCGAATTGTTGTTTCTCACTACCTTTTTATTGTATGTGCATTCACTTCTTATTTATAAATGAAAAATGAAGTACCATCATTTAAGCAAGCCTGAATTATGTTAGTTATAAAACTTGGGGTCTAATTTCGGTTTGGCTACTTTTTTTTGGAGCTTTTTTGCTATCTTGCTTATATATTACTTTACTCACCAGAAATCAGTTGAAGGAGCAACTATTATTGACTCCCAAGGAGTCTAGTGCATCAGCTATTCCTTTATTGGAAATTATAGTACTGTTGGTAGATCTCAAACTGCCATGGAGCTGTATGATAGTAGGATATTACACTCAAAACAATGGATTTGCTCTACTTAGACAGATTATTCTTACAGGAAAGGTAACAAAGTACTTTGTTTCTGTTTTTTATTTCTAGGGACCCTATAAAATTAATCCCTGTCATGTTGATTTTATTGATATAGAATTTAATTTGCTATTTATGAAGATTTTTAAACTAAAGGTATGACTTGGGAGAAAAATGTGAATAAAATATGAATGACAAAGTTCTGAATGTGTTTGAAAGAAGAAAACACATACTCCCTCCGTCCCAAATTATAAGCAAAAAAAACTCATTTTCTTTGTCCCAAATTATAAGCAAAAAAGACCAACTTTTATCATATTGAATTATGTTGTTTGAAAAAATTATCTTTTCCAAAGAAAAATTAAATGCAATTTGCTATCTCTTTCATTTTTTCAATAACCAACAACCAATGAAAATTGTTTTTACATCTTTCTATAAAACTTATTTCAAAGATAACATAAAAAATTATGTTACAAACTACTATGTTTTAGTTTTCTTAATAAGTGTGATTTTTTTTTTTTGCTTATAATATGGGATGGAGTGAGTACAGGAGAAGAATGCAATTCAAAATAAGTCCTGATGTGAATTCTAATGCTACTTGAAACATGTATTGTTAAAATTCTACGATTTAAAAAAAAAACCATTTTATCAATGAAATCATTTTTGTGATCCTAATATGAAAAGCTATTAGGATAAGCTTTTCTCAAAGTTTATTCTTTTAAAAAACAAGGAGGTAACACATGAACTAAAACGTGATTTATTATAGGTGATAAACAAAGACAAATTAGCTTCACATTTTAAAAAATTCTCCAAAAAAATATCTCTAGATTTTTTTAACACAATCATTTTTTTTAAGCTGAAAAAGCCACCCAATGATAGCTGTGATATGGAGAGCTTAATGACTTTTCCCAAATTTGTCTTCTAGTTCCAACCTCACAAAATTTTGATTCATTAATGACAAGGTGATTCTGTTGGAATCTTCATGTATATAAATTAATTATATTCAGTTGGGGTGTTAACCCGTCCGAGCACATCCAGAAAAATCACCTCCTTGCAATTTTCACAGATCTATCTCAATTTCGGTTTCATACACTACTAATCCTTATTTTGGTGACATTTTAATTATTCTCAATATTTTGACAACCGCTTTCCAATGATCAACACGTGGAAAATTTAAGTATTGATTTGCCACACCAACAACTAAGAAATGTCTAACCTGGGGGTATAGTTAATTAATTTGACCTTCCTACTAATCTTTGAGATGTGTGCAGACCTGGTAATAATTTGCCTTGATTAGGAAGATGGTTAACATTTGGATATATGGCAGAAAATGACCTGAGTCTCTTGTTTAGTCTTTTGTATAAAATCAAACCATAATCACAATTCAAAGTCTTTTATCTTTCTGTTCCCTCCTTCCTCATCTATAACCCTATAATTTCGAACTATATGCTTATATGTTATCCTTTTCTGTAAAAGTTTATCCAATAAAGAAAACACGTGCCAGTGGATTAAATATACAAACAATTTAAATTCCTTTCATCATAAGATAATCTGACTTTTTGGATCCATCACTTAAATGCATAAACTACTTGAATGATCTAATGCAGGATAATGTGGAAAAATGTATCGGGTCGTCTTTGGAGCATGTGCTTACAGGTGTAATGTGTCACATTGGTCAGAAACCATGTATCTGTTCAGACATTGATCCAAGATATAGCTTCTCATCGCAGATCCTTACAATTCCTTTCTTATGGCATGTTTTTCCGAACTTAAGACAGGTACTTGTTATACTGATTATATTTGATGTACTCTCCTTTGTGATAACTAGAAGTTGAAAGAGAAGTATTAATTATATAAATGATATGTATCTATTTTATTAAGATTCCTTCCTTGTAGTACTTTATTGAAGTACACAATCAAAGAATTCAGTGCTTAAAACTAGACTCGTAAGCTCTCTATGCAGCAATCAATAGCATGTCAATGTGCAATAAGCTTATATATCATACATAACCAAGTAAATCCCACATGGTGTGATCGTGTATAATGGGATGGCCGCTATTTAAATATTTTATTTGTATTTGTCTAAATAATTCATTCTATGTTTAATAAAATAATTTTCGTTATATATATATATATATATAATAATTTATATATTTATGCATAAATAATTTATATATACAAATTTATAAATTATATTAGTAATTGAATACTAATACTGATTATATACAAGTATTTATTTACCGTTAGTTTATATTATTATTATTATTTTACTTTAACATTTAATTATTGTTCTATTATTACTAAATAATATTACTTTTATTTACTTGTATTTTTTGACATAACATTTTATTTAACTTTGTTACTTTGCCATTTTATTATTAGTTAATATTATTAATTATATTAGTACTAATGTTTTTTTAAAATAACTCCTAAAATAAAAGGCATATGATGAAGAGTTGTCAGTGGGCCAACTGATCTTGGACCTAAAATTTACTAACAAACTAAGATAATCAAGATATATAAAAGACTAAAAAGAATAAAAATATGCATATGATGAAGAGTTGCCAGTGGGCAAACAAATCTTGGACAGACTCACTTACCATCTTACAATTGTTATATTGGGTCATTAGAACTGTCCCATTCAATCCTACAAAACCGGCTTGTAAGGTGAGGACTACTCTTCACTTATGAACACATTTTCAGGCCATATCTCATCTGAAGTGGGACTCTTTGTCCACGATAATAACAAATCTTGGACAGACTCACTTACCATCTTACAATTGTTATATTAGGTCATTAGAACTGTCCCATTCAATCCTACAAAACCAGCTTGTAAGGTGAGGACTACCTTTCACTTATGAACACATTTTCAGGCCATATCTCATCTGAAGTGGGATTCTTTGTCCACGATAATCATTGTGTCTTTTATTTCTCCAACTTTCATGCTGGAGTTTCCTTTGTGCGACTGTTTATATCTTGGAGACATTTATTTTCTACAAACTTTGGCAATAATTAAGAAAAGTTGGATTATTTTTGGGCACACAGGTTTTTGCAAGACAGGGCATGAGCCAACATTACGTTCATCAAATGGCAACTTTTGTGCCAAATCTGATCAATTTTCTACCTAAGGATATATCAGATGAATTTCCTACCTATGCCTGTCTTCTTGGAAATATATTAGAAATTGGCGGAGTTGCTTTGTCTCAACCTGACTGTTCATTCGATATGGTAAGCTTATTAATCGTACAATGTGCCATATGTTATCAATACTATATGTTTGATATCTTTCATGTATCTCCCTTTATGACTTATCTTGGATTAGGTTAAAGGCTGTTGTAGTGCTGGATATACGGGTTTTCATTATTGTATAAATAAAGAAACACATTAAAGATAAAATGAGAATATTATATAGAGATTAAAGGCTGATTTCTTGCTTAGGATAGGAGAAAGCACTAACAGGTTTAAACAGATTTATGGGGCATTTTAAATAGCTTATCTGGCTTCACCCTCGTCTGATGACTTAAGCACTCGTGTAAATGTTCTAAAAATCTAATCTTGAGCTTCTTGAGAAACTTATGGAAACAAGTAATGCTAAACTTACTCGCATCCTCTCCAATTTTAAATCATCCCCAAATTCTAATTTGACGGTGAAAACAAATGTTGAGAATACAAATAAGTTGCCAACATAAGCTCTGGTATGATAAGTTTTTACTGAATAAACACACTTATTAAATTGTTTATCTTAACACTCCTTTAGAGGCTTGGAGGGCTAAAGCTCCAGGGCTCTGCATACTAAATAAGTTTTGGATATTCCATATATCCTTATGTATAGTCTTTTTAATATCTTCAGATCATTCTACATAATTCTTTGTCTTTAGATATGACCGTATGACATTGAAAGTTATTTATTTTTCGATTTGCGAGGGGGTGGGGTATTGGTAGACTGGTGGTGGTTTAAGTTGTTCGATTTTTTATGCAGTTGAAGTTCAAAACGTTTGCATGCAACCGTGTGTATGTTTCAAAGTTGATTTGTATTTATTTCTGTTCAGGCCTTAGACCTTGCAGCTGTTACTACAGTTTTACTGGAGGCACACCACTCTTCGACAAGATCTGACAATAGAGAAAGTATGCTTTCTAATCACAGAGTTTTGCTTTGATTAAAGATTTTCTTTTTCTTTCTAACTTCTTAGATTAAATGTTATTAACTTTCATCTCATTTTGCATCTTCCATTTTATGGATAAAAGAAGGTGAAGGCAAATATGAACCACCATTATAGGTGGTCCATAAAATACCATTAATTTTAATCCTTGGATTTGTCTGTTCACACAGCAATATAATACACCTTCCACCACATTTTTTTTTTCTCTTTTCCTTAATCTTCCTGTGGAGAAAATTAGACGGGGAGGCTAGGGTTTATGGTGTGAGGAAGGGTGTTTGGGCATTTGGGCGCTACTATTTTTTAATTTTTTTTAATTTCAAAGTATGTGATAGTGGGTATTGGATTTAAGATCTTCTATTTTCATTTGTCCGGCCCAGTCCACTATTTTATGTCATACATATATACATATACATGATTTACAATTTTGCTTCTCCTTTCCGTTTTTGAGTAAAATTAACCATAGTTACTAGAAGAAACACGTTTAACTAACAATTACAAAATTTATCTTTGCTTCATCATAGTTGATAAAATTATCTTTTTAAGCAAATATGAATTGATTTTATATATCTTTGTACCATTTGTTTTTAAGCTGGTCAGTGTTAATTTCAGATTCTATGATTGCTGAGGATGATATTACTGGCAATGATGAAGTCATGGAAGTAGCTTTGAATAGGAAATTGGATCAACAAATTTATAATTCCATAGATACTCGCTTCCTTCTGCAACTGGTATATCATCATGCAAATGCATTTTGTATCTTGAGTGCCATCAAAATTTTGCTTTACCATTTTTTTTATTTTTAAATTGATGGTGAAATGTCATTTTTTTACATGTGCAGACAAATATATTATTTAGAGATATTTCATCTGCCAATGGGCCAGATGATATGGAGGTTGCAGCCGTTGGTGCAGTTTGTGGGTTTTTATATGTTGTCTTGAACACATTGCCAATTGAAAGGATTATGACTGTGCTCGCCTACAGAACCGACCTTGTTCCTATGCTTTGGAAATTTATGAAACGGTGCCAAGAGAATAAAAAATGGTCATCTTTGTCTGAGCGGTTATCATACCTCTCGGGGGATGCCCCTGGTTGGCTGTTACCACTTGCTGTATTCTGTCCTGTCTACAAGTAAGACTTTAGTACTGTTGACTTTTTTAATAAATACTCCCTCCGTCACATTTTATATGCAAAATTAATCATTTCAGACTTATTTAGAAAACCAGTTAATCCTTATTTAATATTCAAGAATTTGCCAAAAAAATAACCATGTTTCCCAAACTACCCTTGAAGATATTTAATGTAAAAAAAGCCTAAACTTTTTTTAATACTGTATGGGTTATATTTCAAGTAGAGCATTTGTATAGTGCTAATGATCACATGCATCGGTAATGGATGCATAATTAATGTAGAGGCCAATCAAAATTATTTCACACTACACATGTTTTTGAAACTACATAAACATATGAATGATACATTGGAAATGCTTAAACATGTGGGTAAACCCAATAAAGAGCATAAGGGTATTTTTTGGAACAATATTATTAATTAGGTCAAAAGTGGGTCTCTTTTACTTACAATTTTGGACATAAATAGTGTATTTCTTTTGCTTATAATTTGGGATGGAGGTAGTACTTGTATTGGTGTATGAACTATAGCCTTTGTGCCCATGGTCCTTTAATTTTCTTTAAATCTAATCACAGTCATGTTTGAGCTTGAAGACTGAAGTATATTCTTATCTTTTTCTGGTCAGGCATATGCTTATGATAGTTGATAATGAGGAATTTTATGAGCAAGAGAAACCCCTATCACTGAAGGATATGAGCAGCCTCATCATTTTGTTGAAGCAGGTAATGTTTGAGAAATAGATTATCTATTTTTTATCAAAATTTGATGAGTTCTAAGATTGAAATCCTTTGGAAAGAAGCCCATTAATTAACTGTTCACTGAAATGGGACCTTTTCTTCCTTTCACTTTATTGAAAATCCAGATAAGTTGCGTCAAATCTTTGCAAGTTTATGTTCCCACTTGTCCAAAGGACTGGAGAGTTTATGTTCATATAAATGTAACATTTTGCAGTTACAGTTAGTTTCAGTAATTTTACTGTTCATTTTTTTATATAAATGTAACATTTTGCAGTTACAGTTGGTTTCAGCAATTTTACTGTTTCTGCAGGCTCTTTGGCAGCTACTTTGGGTAAATCATACCTCATCTGCTAATTCAGTTAGATCTATTCCAGTTAGGACAAGCAGTAAAAAGCTGTCTATTGAAGCCATTCAACAGAGGGTTAGCATAGTTGTCTCTGAGCTCCTGTCCCAGGTAGAACAGTGGAAACAATCTCGGTTGTTGTATAGTTTTATATTTCCTCTCCATTGGGCTAAAAGGCTGTCATGATATTTTCATATTTTGTGTATCTTCAAAGGCATCTCTTGGGGCTTTGCTTTCTGGATATTTTCTTGTTTATGGCTTTTACGGTGAAATGCCATAACTATCGGAGAATTGACACCCTTATTTACTGCATTTTACCAGAGACTGGACACCCTTGGTTACTATTTTTTATTATTATTCCCCCTTATTGTTTTCTAATTTCTCTTTGAAGGATATCTTATCCTTCCTGTAATTGTGATTTTACTCTTTTCTCACTAATAATCATCTTTCTATTTAATAAGAGATATTTTGAGGTTTTTCTCACTGTTCTAATATTTCTTCACACTACAGTTTCCTCTTTATCTCGTCCGTGAAGATGGACCCAAATGCATTTACATCCAATAACCATATGCATATAAACGGTTTATCTTTACCTTTTTCCTAACTCATTTTTTGATTTTCTTCCCTTAGCTCCAAGATTGGAACAACAGACGGCAGTTTACATCCCCCAGTGATTTCCATGCTGACGGGGTGAATGACTTTTTCATATCTCAGGTATGCTCCTTCCCTATTATTTTTATAAGGTGAAATGATTGATAATCTTAATTTGGTAGTTATATAATCTTTTCTCCACAGGCTGTTATAGAAAATGCACGAGCAAATGAAATTTTAAAGCAGGCCGCTTTCTTGATACCATTTACAAGCAGGGTTAAAATATTCACTGTAAGAATTTCATTCAATTTTGACTTCATCTGATATCAATCAAGTCAAAAATAATATTGATTAAATTTGTGTTATTATGGATTTAAAATGAATGCCAGTGAGCAGCTTTGGAGTTTGTGCATATTACATGTCACTATGTGTTTCATATACTTGACTTCCGTCTGTTGTTGTTTCATCAGTCTCAACTAGCTGCAGCTAGGCAAAGGCATGGATCTCATGCTGTATATACTAGAAATCGGTTCAGAATAAGGCGTGATCATATTTTGGAAGATGCTTATAATTCAATGAGTCAGTTGTCAGAAGAAGATCTTAGAGGACTGGTGATGTTTTATGCTAAGTCCTATCCGTATATTTATTTATCATTCCCTACTTTGTAGTCTTTAAGGGAACTTCTAAATCATCTTCTTATTCAATTTTCAGATTCGTGTGACTTTTGTCAATGAATTTGGAGTTGAAGAAGCTGGAATAGATGGAGGTGGAATATTCAAAGATTTCATGGAGAACATCACACGGGCTTCTTTTGATGTGCAGTATGGATTATTTAAGGTCATATGATTTATTATTATCATTCTTCATGTTATTATACGTATTGTCTAGGTAGTCAATCCTAGATAGCGGATGACTCCGAAACTGGGATAGCTTATAGGAGGATAGCCGCTATATATATATATATATATATATAGGGAGTGTATCTAGTGAGAAAGGGATCCTTATGTGAGAGTGAGAGGATCCATTATCAACCATTGGATTAAAATGAACGGTTAAGATTAAATTTATTAATGTGCACACTCTCTCTCTCTCCAACTATGAGATCATGTTTTGTCTTGCAGCTTTACTTCTCCCTCCAATCTCCAGGCTTGTTTTAACAATTCAATAGGTAAAGCCATTAACGTTTTCTCTTCTCCCACTAAAAATCTAAAACCACCATTGACGATGATTCAACCAACGCCTCCTCACAATTTGACACGCCACCATATCATCCATGCCGATTCGTCGCTGCTCTTGTTTGGGTTGTGAAATATATTTTGTTCTCTGTTTTATCAACCATTACTGGCTGGTGTTGAATTGAATCATAAAAATTAGGATTTTTGTGTGTTTTCAGATTTCATTTGTTTAGAGATGAGTACTTTTGTGCTATTGATGCAATTGTTGCTGTTTCCTCTTCTTTTGCTGGTTTGTTGAAAATTTAAGAAAATAAAAAATTAACTTGACCTAAGAGGATTTAATCATAACCATTTTTTTTAATCTAAGGGCTAATAATGAACCCTCTCACTCTTACATTACCCTCTCACTCTTACATAAGAATCATCTTTCGCACTAGATATACTCCCTATATATATAATTTTTATGATTTATCTTATGTAAATCCAATTATTTATATACTAAAGTATGCAAGTAATTATTTTATTCTTAGTAAATATTAATATTTTTTTTGTCTTTTATTATGAAATAATATTATTTTATATGATTACATTACAATTATATTATTATCTATTTATTTATTTTTTTGAAGAGGATTATCTATTTATTTATTATTACTAATACTAACTACTCCGATTTCTAAAGGAGTAACTGCACTAATATAGAAAGGAATAACGTTTTATTTCCAGTAAAATTAGAAACTACTTTGTTAGTTTTTTCTAAAAGGCACGAGGTATTGTCAAAGGGCCAAGTTTTTTAAGATGTTAGGTATTCCCAATTTGGGCCTTAAGGCACAGACTGTCTTTTTTCTTCTGCTTTCATAACCTAACAAACTTAGAAGTTACTACGCCGCTAGTTGTGTATTCTTCTTCCATCGTGATTCTTCTCTTCTTCTACTGTTGAACAATACAATTGAGCAGGTTAGTGTTATGCCAAATACCCCAAAGTGCCCTTGAAATGGTTTAATTTGTAGGGTCAATTTCGGTTTTTCATGTTCTCTTCTTCTACTGTTGAACAATACAATTGAGCAGGTTAGTGTTAAGCCAAATACCCCAAATTGCCCTTGAAATGGTTTAATTTGTAGGGTCAATTTCGGTTTTTCATGATGAAACAATATGGCGTTGCTAAACCTGCTCTGTGACCCTTCTCTGCAGCAATCTCACCTAGGTCGTGATAGTTAACTGCTCTGCTATTCATCTCACCGTTGCGGTGACCTTTTGTGATAGCGGCGCTATCTCACCCTATTGACAAGCATATATTGTGTGGGTGTATTAGAATTTTTGTCTCAGATTAATCATCTCTTCAAAATATCAAGAAAGTATTAATTGTTTTTTCCAATAAAACCCTTGTGTATAAGTATCTCAAACCTACAGGACATTATTTTGTCCTTATTTATCTAACAACTAAAAGAATGACATTTTAGTCAAATCATGTAAAATTCTATCTTAGTAATCAAAATAATCAATAATTTTGAAGATGCATGCATTACTTTGAAAGACAAATAATGAAGAGTGTGTACCATTTCACTTGCCTCTGGCCTTCACCTAATAGCATAAGCTTTTAAAAGAGTTAGGCTATGATGTGGTATCATGGCCTCTGACCATCTATGGTCTAGAATTAAATCTTTTTAACTCCATTCTTATAAATATAATTAAATTGTAGCACAAAGTACATTGGGTCTGGCATTGTTAATGCTCCATAGCCCAAAGAGCTCCTGTGATGGGATGTGTTAAAAATAAAATAACGTGCATTCGCCCAAGAGTTTAAGTTTTTTGAATTATCTGTTTTATCACAAAAACCGTTGATGACTCTATACCAAATAGGATTAGCTTTTAGAATAGTCGGTCCTTTAAACTGTGATAGTACTTTCAGCGCAATGGCAAAGCTTGAGCACCAAATTGAAGCTTGTTAATGTATTCTTGAATGAAAATATAGTTGCAGTTGGGTGGTACTGATTGGGGTGTATAACTTTAAAAAGGGTGAAGCTTAAAGACAGATTCCAGAGAGTAAATAATCTTTCCAGTTGTTTACTGAAGTTTTAAAAAATAACCCAAGAGTCTGGTCTGTCACTGAAGTTATTTTGGAAATAAGTAAGCTTTTAAGTTTGAAAACTTCTGACTGGAAACTGCTTTACGGCTTTAGATTATGCTCATTCCTTGATATTCCTTATATTTTCACTTTTTATTTATTGGTTTATGGTCATCTGAACATCAATTTATCCAGGAAACAGCGGATCATTTGCTTTATCCAAATCCTGGATCTGGAATGATACATGAACAACATCTCCAATTTTTCCACTTCCTTGGTACTCTTCTTGCAAAGGTATGTTTTTGTCCCGTTTACCCCTGTCGCTTTCATAAAGTGGGGCCTTACATTATGACCGAAACTAATACCATATGCCATTATGCCTTCTTTTTTGGGTAACTGCATTATTTACCTGTATTGATTGCTTGATTGAAAATTAACTTCACTCTCACATGTTACATTTGCAGGCTATGTTCGAAGGGATTCTTGTTGATTTACCGTTTGCTACATTCTTTTTGAGCAAATTGAAACAGAAGTAAGACTTAAGGTCTCTTTTTGGCCTGCTTCATGGGGTTTTATTTATTAAAATTTCGATTGTTCAATGCTCAAAAATCTGAGTTTCCATGCAATTGTTTACTTGCTTACAGCTACTGTGTGATGAATGATGATGAATTTTTTTTGTGTATCTCCTTGATTGTAGCAAATGAGTTATCTGTTTTGTTTGTTTGGTTAGAGATTACCATACTATTTGAGGAAGCTATATATAATTCCTGCTTTCTTACACCCTTTTTTCTTCTTATATCAGGCACAACTATTTGAATGATTTGCCTTCCTTGGACCCTGAATTATATCGTCATCTTATTTTTCTAAAGGTAATATCTTATCTTTAGCTCTCATTTCCTTGTATCTTCCTCTTGAGAAAATTCTAATAATGTTCATTTCAGTCCTCCAAAGATGTTAGTGTCATTGCATTAGTCCTCCATTAGTTGGCAACATTAAATAGGTCCTTAAGTGAGTCAATGCTATTGGATTTGTTCTTCTATGGACTGATCTGATAGCACATCTTGAGTACTAGTTTGATGGGTCTGGGAATGGAGGACTAACCTGACGTCATCAAAAGGGATATTACTCGTTTTTACTATTTACATCTGAATAGACTAGAATAAGATGGATGCTTAAAATATATATATATTTTTCTGATTGGAAATTGATTTACTTTATCTAGTTTCACGATTGTAAAAAGGTCTCACACAATGTACATGGATGGTTTATGGCTGTACTTGCATATGTACACGCTAAAGAAAAGTAATATGAAGGATTATATATAACTAGATAATTTTTTCATGATTATAAATATTGAAGTTATAGGGTTTTATACAAAGGATAAGAGAAAACCAACAATCAAAATTTTAAATTAGGATTATGGTTTTATTATTATATAAAAGTCTAAGCACTAACCCCTATTTAAAATAATACTAATTTCCTAATTCAAATTAAATAAAAATCATAAAATATGAAGAGCTAAGGGAAACAATATTTTATCCAATATATTCTAATTCTAAGTTACTCCAAGATAACACCCAAATATTATGAGATATTTTACGTATATTCTAATACGGTCCATCATGCTAAAGCATACTAAGTTTTACACACGTTACAAATGAACCCTAAAAATTAAGTATAATATAGGCTCCACAAACATGCATGGAAAAACAACTTCGGGGATGTTGAACACTCAGAGATGAGCATAGCTGGAAAGGCAACTCATCGAAACCGTTGGAACATTATATATTATTTTTAGCTCAATGTTATTTTTGTCTTTTTAAAAAAAAAATTAGCATTTCTCTCATATGAGTTTCTATAATATATGATCTTCAGGTTAGATCTGGGGGTGAGTTGGGGTTTTTAACAAAATTACTACATTACTATGTGATTGGGCATCGATACTTTTAGGCCTCGTTTTTCTTAGAGAGTGTCTCATTTTGTTCTCATTGATTCTGTTTTGACCATTAGCGTTATGAGGGTGACATTTCGGATTTGGAACTGTACTTCGTTATATTAAATAATGAATATGGAGAGCAAACAGAAGAGGAGCTGCTTCCAGGGGGAAAGAACCTGCGCGTCACAAATGAGAATGTCATCACTTTTATCCATCTTGTAGCCAACCATCGCTTGAATTCTCAGGTAAAGTACATTTATTTGAATTTGAAATGCATGTCTTGATGCCAATGCATTTAAGTGCCCATTACATAAACATCATAATGTTTTCAGATACGCCAACAAAGTTCTCATTTCTTGAGAGGATTTCAGCAACTTATTCAGAAGGATTGGATTGATATGTTTAACGAGCATGAACTTCAGGTTCTCTTATAACTTAATTCACTTTTAGGCTTCTCCAGTTATTTTTTCCCCTTATTTTTTATTTTAATTTTTGCTCTTGCATTGTGCTGTTAAGAATCTGTTTAACAATCAAATGCATATCATTTTCTACTGCATGTCATAATATACCTTTACAACTGCTAGAGGGGTGATGGATATATAACCATGTTTGGTCTGTTGTTCCAAATCATTTTCCTAATCATAGGTAATTATAAAGTGAAAAGTATGGCTTCACTTATCTTTGCGTCTATGCTTGAGTTTTGACTTGTCTTGAACCAAGCCTATATCCATCTGTTTTTTTTCTTCTTAATTTCCTTCTTGTGGATGATATTTTCCCTCCCATTGTGCTCTGTGAAATCTCTTCTTTGTGAATTAAGAAGACCAAAATTAAAAAAGTACTGAAACCATTATTTCGTTCTTTTTATGTCAATTGTAAACCAGTCTGTTTGTAATCTTACTTCATAGGTGGATTATTGTTTATTTTGTATGTTTTCTATGTGACAATTAAAGGGTAGTCAATGTTTTCGAACTCGAGATCCTACCTAAGACCGATAGGGGATGAATATTTGTAACTCAGAGGATTGTAATACAGATTGTGGGATCCTATTTAAATTATGAAATTATACACTTTCATAAAAAGTAATATAGACAAGGAAAATAGCCTCTGAATCACAATATTAAACTAGAACTTGAAAAAATAATCGAAAGAGATATTTAATTACAATTTATATTTATGTAAATGTATATCAAATAGTTAACTTAGACCTAAACGAATATAAGAGATGCTTCCTCTTGATGATTACTCCACTAACAAATTATATTTTGATGTGCATATGAAGATGATACACACACTGTACACCCACTGCTTTCAGCAATAAACTATGTTTAAATAATTGGATTGGCTGGTTTGATCGGTTGAACCAAGATCAAGATCCATCATGTGATAGGTCTTTTTTAGCCAAACCAATTGTTTGTTTATTTAACTGCCGACGGGATCAATCTTCATCTAATTCTGAAAAAAAAATACAGCATGTTTGATCATGGATTGGTATGATTTAATACCCAGCTTGTTTGACCTTATTTTTTCCCTCAGCTTCTGATATCAGGATCACTTGACAGCTTGGATGTTGATGATTTGCGGGAGCATACGAATTATGCCGGAACCTATCATAGTGTAAGCTTTCTGGCAGTTACGTGGATTTAGTCAATCATGCCTTGGCAAGAAACAATTAAATGATACTCTAAATGAAAAACTATTCCAAATGTGGTTTTGAGAAGGGCAAGTCTTGCTTTGTTTAATTGCTTGTCATGAAATTTCTCTCAAGATGATGATCATTCCAGTTATTTGGCTAGGCTATCTCTTATTATTAATTATTAATTTCAATATACTTAGTTATTACCATGAAGGATCTAGAGATAAATGAGTTGGAGAAAGACATGGTTTTTGATATATCACTATGGCGTCGTTTGATTCATGTTGCCGACCCGAGTTAGTGGGATAAGGCTTGGTTGTTGTTGTTCTTGTATACTTAGTCATTATCATAATTTATTTCTTGATTTTCTTATTTATTTAGTATTAGGAGTCTCGTATCCCTTTAAATAAGGGTTAGTGTTTAATCTTATGTCTAACATATGTGTTCAACACATGTTGGATTAGTTTCATTTATAGCCGCTTCTTGTTTCAAGGGAATCACCATCTGCAACTCTTTTCAATTTCTTTGACATTGGAGATATCATATCATCCCCCTAGTTTCACGTCCCCTCTTTCTTTTTAGCAAAACTTATATATATATATATATATATATATATATAGAGAGAGAGAGAGAGAGAGAGATAGATAGATAGTGAGAGAGAGAGAGAGAGTAAAACAAAAAAAATAAAAATAAAACGTTGTTTGTTGATCTTGTTACATGGATATTTTATTTTTTGCATCTTGTCTAAATATTGTTTTAGAGTCCTAATTTTTCATGTCATTAACTCACAAGAAGGGCAAGACACACACTTTTGATCTTGAATTGACTTCTTTCTTAATTGACTCTTGAATTCGTCTGATAGGAGCATGATGTGATTGAGATGTTCTGGGAAGTACTCAAAGGTTTTTCAATGGAAAACAAGAAGAAATTCTTAAAGTAAGCTAACATAGTTATAGGATTTAGTGTCTCTTTTTTGACATATCTTCTTATGAATAATAAATTTACCATCTTTACAGGTTTGTGACAGGTTGCTCTCGAGGACCATTACTTGGATTCCGATATCTTGAGCCTTTGTTCTGCATACAAAGGTGAATGCTTTAATAATATCGAGGGTCATGCTGATCAATTGTTTCAAGACACTGGTTTAAAAATCAGTCAATAGAAAGTTTTTATTGGAAATCATTGTATTAAACACATCATTTATATCAGAAAATATATTTACCAATAAAAAATTCTGATTTTGAATCCTTAACAAGCACCGGTTAATAGTTGCCTAATACTAGTAGTTTACTGTGATTCTTTTCTCCCTCTAATGCCTGTGCTTCTTGTAGGGCTGGAGGTAATGCTACTGAGGATGCTCTCGACAGATTGCCAACAGCAGCTACCTGTATGAATCTGTTAAAACTTCCACCATATAGAAGGTTTGTTCTAGTGCTAACTTGTCATTGTAGTTTGCTGTTCGAACATGGAATTTATACTTTTGTCTACTGTTATAGATCTCAAGAGTGGTCATGAATTGAAGATATTGAAACTGATTATAGTCACAATTAAGATATTGAAACTGATTATACTCACACGAGTAATGTGAAAAACTGTTTTGTAAGTAGTCGGATTTAGTGGCAAAGGTCTTGTCATTTAAATGTGCCGTTGTGTTGCTTGTAGGGGAAGTAGTAAGTTTCATGATAAGTGTATTACTTGTATTAGATATGCATATGCACAGGAATGATAATAGTTAACTATAGGAATATATTAATATTATCATAGCATTTGAAGAAAAAAAAGGATTCATTGCAAATTTAATGACATGAAAATGTATTCTTAAGGTGTTCTTAAAACATTGACTTTGAAGTTGTTGTTGTTTTGAGTTAAGATGTGACTCATTATAGATTATACAACATTTTTTAATTCATACATTGTCCATATATATCACGTATTACTGGTAAAGAGAAGATGGATCTCAGGTTTTTAATTCCAGAAGTACTATTTTCACTTGAATTTTGCTGAAGTATTGAATAGGATTGTAAAAACAGACTGTTCTTGGGCCATTTAATCTCTGTCATATATATATATATACATGAGAAATGCTAGCAACACTCACTTTTGAACTCTCTCTCTAGTACTCTCTCTTTTATTGGATGGAATTCATGCATGTCCCACCGCTTTTTATGGGTTCTATTTCCAAAGTGTACACTCACAATGATTTAAACCAATAAAAGAGAGTGCTAGAGAGAGTGTTCAAAAGAGAGTGTTGCTAGCACTACTCATATATACATATCCTGGTTACCTCGATTCTTTTGTTTGGATTCTATTATTATCATGTATTTTTCTCTTTCTTCCCGTAGTTGATTTTGAACTAGTATTTGATATCTAGTCCTTTTTGGCTGATGCTGATTCTTACTTTGTTGAATTAGCCTTTGTGAAAGTTTGTTGACTATAATCCCTGACAAACAAACTCATGTTTATATGCAGTAAGGATCAAATGGAATCCAAATTACTGTATGCCATAAATTCTGATGCTGGTTTTGATTTGAGCTAAAAAAGGAAGCATTGCAATTCCAATTTACCATATAAAGTAAGTTTCCATACCGGTAGAAGATGACTCGCTCTTAGACAATTGTCAGAGCAGCATAGAAGTCAATAATATTATCAGATCCGATGGTATGATGAGAACTGAGAGGAGAAATGTCGTGTATATATTCATTTTTACTGTCTATCATGTATGTCAGTTAATGTTCAAATGTAAATAGTTACATCAGATATGAATTCATTTTGTAAAATTCACTTTTTGGCAGGATACTTTTCATTTATTGACAATCAAAATAGACATGCAATATGAATTTTGCAAAATTAAAATTGTATCCGAAACTAAAATTGTTGGAACTAGATAAAAAATATCATTATGACTTTAGAAATATACTATGCCTTTAACTGCATGCATGGTTTCTCTCTGATACAAGGGCTAACAACACATTCTCTGATACTCTCTTATCTCAACTCTCTGCAATACTCACTTTTCAACAAATTCATCCCCATATCTTGAAATTTGTTGAGTTCCATCTTTTTGGAATGATTCCGACCATTATGAGAATTCAACATAAATGTGGAATCTATATGAATTTTAACTGAATTTGTGTTTCTAAAAAGTGCTTTTAGGATTGTTACCAATAATTTTCAAACCACTGCTAGATGTCAAATCCTACACATTTCGCACGAAATGAATGAAATAACTTCCAAGGAGAGATTTATAAGAATCTTGTAAACACATTACCAAATATGATATAAGAGACGATGTTTGTACATAAAAAAGTTGTGTAAAGTGTAGAAAATATAAAGTAGGAGAGAGAGAGAGAGAAAGAGAGAGAGAGAGCTAATGCGGTGTGTGTTAGTATTTTGAAGGAGAGTAATAGAGCTATTTTGATGTTAAAATAACGGTAACATAGTTGTAAATCTTATTTGTATGCTAAAGGCAAATGCTATTCTCAGACCATACTTGCTTGTTAAAAGTTGTGTATTGTTTAAATGTGTGTAAAGTGTAGAAAATAAGTATGGGAGACAGATAGGGGTTGGCATGGTTCGGTTAACCATATTAACCGAACCAAACCGAAGTGTTGAAATGGTTCGGAATAACCGAACTAAACCAAAGTTATAGTTCAGTTAACCGTTTGCTTGCCTGTTAATCGAATCAAATCAAAACCAAAATTTTAAATCAAAATGTATTTTTTTATCCTTTTACAAATTTAATTGTGTTTTTTTAATCCTTTTTAAATTTAATTGCAGGATATTTTATATCCTTTTGCCATGTAACTCTTGATATATGTATATGAATGTAGTGTACATAATTATAAGATAGGAATGATCTATGTCGGCTAGTTTCAAAGGATTCCTCCAGCTCTACAATAGCAGATAACCCCAACAAGCAATGACAATAGCTTTTCGTAATGGTAGAAAAAAATGCCTTAGTAAGATAAAACCTAAAGCCATGTAAGACCTCGGATTGAAAAAATTATGGGAGAAGGCCTTATATGTGCAAATTATGTTAAATGGAGGGACCTTAAAATTAGTGGGATCAAATCACGAGAAGATGCTTCATGTGCAATTTTTGTCAGGCATCAAAATAGTAGAGGTGAGGCAATAAAATTTGCAGGAAAAATAATGTGAGGAGCCTCATGAGGCATGTGACTTCTTGGAGTGGAAGCCTAAAGCAAGGGACTGGTTCTTCTTTTTCTAAAAGAGCATAGATGAGAAAAGAAAACATAACATGACTTCTTCAAAACATGAAGCCAGGAGATGTAATGGTTTGGTTCAGTTAATTGAGTTTGGTTCGGTTCGGTTAACCGTTCGGTTCAGCTAATGAACTGTTTTTAAAATAATGGTTCGGTTCAATAACCAATGTAATGGTTCAGTTAATTTTAGTTTGGTTCGGTTCGGTTAACCGATTCGGTTCAGTTTTTGGATATTTTTGTCCACCCCTAGAGACAGAGATAAACACATGAGATGTCATTCGGTGTCATTAATTTGATATTCAAATAACATGGATAGTAGGTAAAACATGTTTTGTCTTCATTAAGCTCTCTCACATCGATAGTAGACAATGTCTTTTCGTTCATATTTTTACCTTTATTAAGCTATCTCACATTGATAGTAGGTAAAACTTGTCAGTCGTCTTTGTTAAGCTATCATTTCATTGGTAGTTAGACGGTGTTTTCTTTTATTTTACCTTTGTTAAGCTATCGTTATGTGATAGATTCATAGGCTAAATATGTTTGTTAAATCTTGTGATGTAAATCTTGTTTTGTTAAACTTTGCGCAAAACCTATGAAAGCGAAATATATTTGCGGTCAGAGACGGATCCAAAAATTTTAACCAATAAGGGTATGATATTCTATATTATATATAAAGAAAACTACTCTTTTAGCACTTTTGGGTTGGATTTTTTCTTTCAAAAATACCCTTAATTTTCAATACAAATAACAATTGTAACAAATAGATAAAAATAAATTTAAATATTAAAATAAAAGGGTAACAAACATAAATATCCAGTTTTTTCCGTTATCATTTAAAAAATGCAACAAACTATATGAGTGTATCTATACTTACTTTTTCATTATCCCAATCATACCCTTAAACAACAACTTTTTCTATAATAAAAATTGTTGTTGGTCTCATTAAAACATAAGAATTTAGATAATCATGGTTAGTTTGATTTGTTATAATTTGAAAGCAAAAAACATTTATATTTTTTACTTTAATCAAAATTAAAATTTCATAAAAAAAAACATTGTTCATAATTTTCAAACGTTAACGTAATAAAAAAAGAGGAAAGCGGGCACGTGAGTGCCCCTCTTTTCGCTAGTATATATAAATAATTACACGACAAATATTTAAAGATAAGTGATAGAAGAACAACATCAATCATTTCATAAGTAAAATCTTGGAGATATATATATATATATATATATATATATATATATATATATATATATATATATATAAACTACCCCTTTTAGCACATTTTTGGGTTGAACTTTTCTTTCCAAAAATACCCTTAATTTTTAATTTTAATTTTATTTTAAACACAAATAACGCATGTAACAAATAAATAAGAATAAATTTAATTTAAAGTGAAAACTCACACACAATTCCTTATGAATTGTTTTTTCTGTTAGCCAATTATAAAGTAACACGTGGATTACTAACCCATGACACTAACCGTCCATGTTAACTCTCTTTTACCTCCGTTAACCACATATCAAACTCACATAAAACTAGCACAAAACAAAAACTCATGTTACTTTTTTATCAGCCGATTTTATGTTGTACATCTGTGTTGTTCCCTCAATACAACCGACAAAGATTGCCAAGCATTTTCATATCTCTTCCAAAAAAACAGTATTTCCATATTATTTTATTACTTCCACAAAAAAAGTATTTCTATATTATTTTATTAATATAAGTTACTCTTTCTTAGCCTTTGATCAATTGTAACAAACGTGAGTACAAAATAATGGTAAAGATTGGATTTTAAATTCTCTAAAACAAGATTAATGACAAACGTGAGCAAAAAATAATGTTAAAGATTGGACTTTAAATTCTCCACAAAAAAAAAGATTAGTAACAAACGTGAGCAAAAAATAATGTTAAAGATTGAACTTTAAATCCTCTTGAAAAAAGATTAGCAACAAAAGTGAGCAAAAAATAATAATGTTAAAGATTGGACTTTAAATACTCTAAAAAAATATTAGTAACAAACGTGAACAAAAAATAATGTTAAAGATTGGACTTTAAATCCTCTAAAAAAATATTAGGACTCAAAATATTTTAGAAAAAGATTTGTTAGCACTATATTAAATATTAACAAGTAGGGTTCTCACAATTAATAGTTCGTTCTCGCATTGTTTAGTTTTTCTCAACCTCTCTCAACCTTCTGCATCAGAATTCATAATTAACCTGTTTAGTTTTTTTTTCTTTTTCTTTCATGTTACAACTAATCAAAATCGATTAATTTTATGGATTATATATTTGACTTTACTGGTTTATAAACGATTATGATTCAAATTGTTTACGATTAATTTTAAGAATTATTTAACTTTGTTGGTTTATAATCGCTAATACATAGCATGATATATATATATATATATATATATATATATATATAAAGAGAACTATTTTTTTTAATTATTAAATAAGGGAAAATAAGCAATAACATCTTTTGCCGTTAAACTCCTTCCACTATCGTTTAAAGGAATAAAAGCATTGCTTTTTTCTTTGTGATTCCAAACGTTTTGCATGTATACAATTGATAAACTGCTCTCATGACCCCCATCCAATATCCAACAAAATACAGTGAAATCAAAGTATTAAAACCATTTAAACAATTCAAAATTGTTAAACGATAATCACGCTAATGTTGGAAACAACTAAAAATAGAAACACTAGAAAGCTTCAAACCACCATTTTTTTTTTTACATTCAAACCACCAGCTGAGAGGCCATAAAAAAGAAGACCGCTAAGAAGTATGTATACAAACACCGACACCAGATACAACACGGATACTGACACGCCAATAACGTTGATAATTTGAGAAAATCACATAATTTAGGGTAATTATATTTGTGGATGCGGATACAACACATGTTCAGACACATCTAATATGAGGAGTGTATGTGATTCATAGACGAAGAGTAATATCATAATTCATATATATGGTCGAAAGAGCCATAGTTACACCTAGAAATGATGATGTTCAAAAATTGAATGACATAATTATCAATTAGTTTTCAGGAGAATAACATAATTTGTTGTCGTTTAATGAGGTTGAAGGGGATACTCATAACTTATATCAACATGAATTCCTAAACTCAACTGCTCAAGGAAGTATCGCACCACATATTTTAAAGGTAAAAAAAGGCGCACCTTTGATGTTGTTGCACTACTAGAAAAAACAAAATTAGAGAGGGAAATTAGTGACAGAAAGAATAAAATTCCTCACAAATTCCTTGATCGCAAAATTTAGTGACGGAATTAGCGAGGGATTTCACGTTTTCCCTCTCTAAAATTTCCTCACTAATTTTTCCTTTTTTAGTAGTATTGCGAAACATAGACCCCAGATATAGCCTGTGTAATGGAACACGATTGTTATGCCGTGGTTTATTTAATAATATGTTGGATGTGGAAATCCGAGCAGGAAGCAGTGTTGGAAAAAAAGCATTCTTGCCCATAATTAAATTAAAAACAAATGTGAGTTCATGACTTCCCTTTGTGTTTAGTAGAAAACAATTTTCCGTTAGACTAAATTTTGCTATTACCATAAATAAGTCACAAGGGCAGACCATTTCCAATGTCGAAATCTATCTTCCACGATATGTTTTCAGCCATGGTCAATCCTATGTAGCTTTATCAAGATGAGTTTCTCAAAATTCAACAAAAGTTCTCATTAAAGAAGGAAAAATAGAAGGAGAAGATAGAGACTTTACGAAAAATGTAGTTTTTAAAGATATTCTTTTATCGCAATCGCAATGTTTCTTTTACATACATGTCATTTATACATTTATTTATGATGTTTCTTTTACACAACACACACATTTATGTTATGATGTTACTAATTACTATTAGAATAAACAATAAATGATCATTTCTTTACCTTAATTTTATATGCAGGCAAACTAAAATATGTTGAGTTCAAAAATAATTTTGTTATATGTCTTGACAATATTTTGTTTATAAATCAATATATCAATAATTTCCGTAATATTTTAAAATTTTAATTAAAATTATACAAACAAACATAATAAAATAAGCACAAGCGTTAACGCAGTAGAAAGAGCGGACAGACGGGCACGATAGTGCCAGTCTTTCCGCTAGTATATATAAAGATACCTTAACATTCTAGGAATTATAATAGTTTTCTATGTATCCATATTTTTTAAAATATTTGTAAGATTTTTATTTTTAATATTATCAATATATCACTCCCTATCAACTAGAAGGGAGACCAATAGAAGAGAGTAAGTGTTAATTTCTCATCGTGAGTGTCGTGCATGTGTGAAGTTCAATTTTCTAATTTCATACACTGCATCAATTAGAACCTCTTCAATTAACCCATATCTCTATTTTTAAAAAGAAACAACACTGGTTTTTGATGAAATTTGAAAACATTTTAATTCCTTGAGTCGTTGCTTTTCTCAAAGCATATAGAGAACCAATATTTTAACAACATAGTTTAGGCTTTTATTAGAGCCTTTGTGGGATTATAGCACTATTTGAGGTGGGGTGTAGCTTCAACATATCATATTATTGGATAACAAGTTATTGAAATTATGGGGTCAACTGCCCCCAATATCTATAGAGCATATCCGTCCCTGTTTGCGGTGCTTATATTTTTCTATCATTGATGCTTTTTCTTTCTAAGTGATCTACGACGTAGGTAATGTCACAAAAAACCTATAATCTGCATTTTTTAGTTCCTTAACCAATAAGTTTAGGTTTTAAGTGAGTTTCTTTAAAATCTAACTGAAATTGGACACCCATATAAATACTAAACATGATATATGATATAGATTCAATTAAATAATGAGCCAATCTTACCTTTATACCGCTTCGATCCACACTATTTTTAGTATCACCTTTACTATGTATACATCTTTGATACATATAAGTGTTTATTAGTTTGCAATTTTCCTTGTTAAGCTTTTTTATGGGATTTTTTTTTGTGTATTTGCTTTTATGAATATAAATTTCATCATTTTATGGATTAATCTGAAATCTTATGAAGAACTCTAGTTCATCCATCATTCTCATTTCAAATTATATTTGCATCAACTTTGAGAAAGTATTGTAGAGAGAGATTGGTTAATTGCACCAAATAGAATATTGTCAATGTAAATTTGCACAATGATAAATTGTCTGTTAGATGATTTTTTAAACAGTAGTGTCCACCTTTCCGCTTGTGAAATTATTTTCAATTTAAGGAACTCAATCTATTATATCAAGTTTTAGGAATTTGTTTTAAATCCATAAAGTGTCTTTTTAAGTTCGAACACATGATCTTAAAATTTTGAAGTCTGCAAAATTAAGTTGTTGTCATACAAACACTTCTTTATTTATGTATAAATCAATTGAAAAATACACTTTAAACATTTATTTGATATAATATGATAGCATGTTACAAATGATAAAGACACGCCAATAGCAAGTCTAATCGGAAAGAGCAATTTGTTTTAACAAAATCAATACATTTATGTTGTGACTAGCTCCGCTTGAACAACTAACCTTGTCTTGTTACTTTAAGTCAAGTTTGTTTTGAAAAGCCATTTAGTACCTATAATTGATTTGTTTTTAGGTAAGGAATAAGTGTGTCTGCTCTCTGGATGTATTGATGTTGGTTGAAAATATACATGTTGAAGACGTCTCGCATTGTTTAGAATTGTAAAGGAAGAGGTAGAACAAGACAAACAAGGTTGTTTCGTGAAGTGCAAGACAAACAAAATGGTTCATCCACTTGTTTACATTCTTGATTGGCAAGTCTTGTAGGTCACAAAGTTGTTTCTTGAAGTGCAAGACAAGCAAAACAAGTATAAGCTCTATTTCTTCATCACAAGATGCATTAGTCATAAACACTTTAAGTTTATATTTGACACTTCTTTCTCTTGTACTCTTGTGTTAGAGTATTTTTAGGAGTAAGTTAGATATTTTCTTTGGAGAGTGTGGATGTTTTGGAGTTGAAAGGTGGTTGAGGTTAATATATGTGTTGTGACAACTTTCAAAGTGGTATTCTCTAGCTGTCATTAGAAATTATTCATGGATTCTATTTCGCTTTGGAGTTTCCACGTTGTTTATTTATATTTTTCCTATGTCAAATTTTCCTACAAGATGAAGATATATATTAAAAGTAAAGATTGCAATTTATTAATAAAGGTGGAAACATGCATGGCGTTGCCAGGACCTTAGGTTAGGGGTTCAAATTTTTTGAACTTTAATTATTAATATATATTAAAAAAATCGCATAAATAGTCAAACAATTATATTTCTATATTTATCTTTCATGCATTTATTAGTTCAGCAGCATGAAACACCTCAAAAAAAAAAAACTATGTAACACTCCTTGGAGATTTAATATTTGGAACTTGAAAGAATAGAACGGAAAATAAAAAAGAAATGAGTTCAGTCGTACAAATTAAACACCTCAAAAACACTCTACATAACACTCTTTGGAGATTTAATATACTTGAAAGAAGAGAATGAGAAGAAAAAAGAAAATATGAGAGAAATGTAAACGAGATAGAAAAACTATACTTCATGCTATGCTAGTGATCAAATGAAACACTAGAAACATTGATGTTTTATTGGTATGATAAAACTATATATATATAAAATGGATTTTTTTTTATTTGAACGGTGAATGTGAATTGATAGTAGTAGTTAAAAAGATGTGAATAGATATAAGAATTAAGATGAAAACACAAAAAAAAATAGTTAAAAAGATGTGAATATATATAAAATTTACGTAGAAATATTAGATATATTAACCAACTCAACCAATTGGTTGAAGAATAGAAAGTTATGCTCCAAGACATTAATGACATGATATTCACAGGCACATCTTTTCGGACTTAAGTTGAAATTCGATTAATCAAACTTTGATAGTAATTCTCATCGGGTTTGGATTTTCTCCATTAAAAATTCTCTCAAGTTTTCTCATGTGGAATCTCAACCATCAATCATGAGAGAGAAAGTGAGAATTAAATTATAATAAAAAGTAGTTGTTGTATTTTAATGATGGAGATTGAAAATGGAGAAAACTTGAGAAAATTTTCAATGGAGAGGATCCAAATCCATTCTCATCGGATGAAAGAGTCAATCAAGCAAAGAGAAATTGCCAGCTATTCCATCAGATTAAAAAAAATTAGTCAAGACAAAATCCAAGTGAGTTGACAAAAAGTGTAGATGAGGAGATTCAATATAGCCAAAAAAATAAAAAGTTGGTGTAAATTTCTAATGTTGAGGGGATTCATGTGCATCCCCTCACACATGAGTAGCTCCGCCAAGAGATACTAAATCCTCACAATGAAAAATAGTACAAATGATACTCAACCCACCAACGATCCAAATGAAAGACAACCTAAAGAATAACCTCAACTCCTAAGCATACAGTCTAATGGTAACTTGTGCCATTCAGAAAATAAGTACAAAGGACCCCATTTTTCTACTAAAATATCAACCTCGTGTAACTCTTTTGATGTCGGCCATGTCTCTCTACCCAATGGTTTTCTGGTTCTGACCATATCTCTTGGTTGGCTGATGATTTGATCTTCTAACACATATTTTTTTTATGTCATTTTCCTTATGGTTACTTCTTCTTACTGCTTGGGAAAAACATCTTTTGTCAGGCCATTTAATAACTACTAGAAGAACCCACTCTTCTTGCATGTGAAAAATATTGTTCACTTTCATTATGGTCAACAGCAACACACTTTTAAGTCTGGAATCATTGAATGAAATTTGGAAAGTTGTAGGAATTCCTATAAAAGCATTTTAGATTAGATTTTGTACGAAATTACCCATCTCCAAAAGGTACATCTAGACATAATTAATGGCCAGAAGGTATACATCCACTTTGTACTAAGAATATAAATATTTTAATCAAATAATATTTTTATGAGTACAGATCGGGACATGATTGTTAGTTTTAATTTAAGTTAGTTGAGATTAATTCAAGTTTAGAAAGTTTGTTACAAAGGTCGTTAGAGACTACTTGGTTAGTTGTTAGCAAGTTAGTTAGTTTATTTGATTGCTTACTAAGCAAGTTATGTTAATAAACTGTATATAAGCAAGTTGTAAACACCTTTTCATCACTTAATGAGAATCACAGTTTACTCTTCTTCTCTAAATTCACTCAATTTCTCAATCCTATTATTCATAGAAAAACCCTAGCTTGCACTGCAAGTAATTGTTGATGTGCTATCAATTTGGCATCTAGAGCCAATGATTTTGATCCAAGGGAACAATAAAACTTCAATCACGTAAAGATTCAGGTGCAGAAACGTTGCAATAGAAACCATGAATGATAACAACAGTTTCAATACTCATTTTCCGATTTTTTTTTTAAGAATAAAAAATGAAATATATTAACAATAACAATGACTCTTTTTTAAGACAAGGTGTACTAAAAAGACCACCCCAAAGTACAATCGGTCAGACATATAATTACAAAACAAAGGTCAGTCAATACCCAAGCAAAACAACGGGTTCGACCACCATCTCTTAGAACCATACACCAAAGTGGCTTTGTTAGCTTTCAGCAACCAATAGGAATTAAATTTAACTTTGTCCATAAGCTCATTTTCCGATTCTTGAAGGTGGAAATTGGGAAAGATGAAGTGTCGTGATGAATAATCTCTTTGGGGCACAAAATCTGTTGGGATTGTGCATAATGGTTATGATGAATTCGGATGAAATGCAACTAAATCACAAAGAACTGCACATAAGGAGTTAAACAAGAATGGCAAAACATTGTTCTTCATTCAACAAGATGTTGATGGAGGAAATTTTGAGAAAATTTCTATGGCTACAAAATAAAAAAAAGCTTGGATACACATGAAAAATATCATGAAGGAGATGAAAAGGTGAAGCAATTAAAGCTTCAGCCTTTAAGAAGGAAATTTGAACTGATTTAAATGGAAGATGACCAAAAAATTGTTGATTACATCTCTAACCTGACTAGTGTTGTGAATCAGATGAAGGCATGCAGTGAAACAATTTCAGATCAACAAATTGTTGAGAAGATCATGAGAACTCTATCTCCAAGATTTTATTTCATAGTGATGGCCATACAAGTTTCAAAGGATGTAAAAACCTTGAAGATTGAAGAACTGCAGAGTTTCTTTAGAGGCACATGAATTTTTGGTGTTTGAAAGAAGCAGTGAAAGATCAGCTCAACAAACTTTGTGAGTTCAAACTATAAAGAAAGATGGGTATGATAAGAAGAATTTCAAGAAAAGCAAGGACAACTCCAAGGGAGGAAACTTGTCAAATTCAAAAGGGAAGAACAAAGTTAGTCATAAAAGTTGGATCTTCAAAAGGAGGAGGCTCTGGTAATTACCAAGGCAAGAAGAAAGGATTTGACCAAAGGAAGGTACAATACTATAATTGTGAAAAATTTGGTCACTATGATTATGAGTGTTGGACTGGTAAATGGAAGCAAGTAAGGAAAGAAGAGAAACAAGCCAAACTTGCATAAGAAGATTCAGATTCTCACACAATCTTGTTAATGGTGACAACAACCAGCAACAAAGGTTGAAATTCATTAAGATAGTTTTTAGATATTGGTTGTTCTAATCATATAACTAAAAATAAGAATTGGATGAAGGAAATTGATACTGGAAGGAGCACAAAGGAGAAACTTGCAGATCATAGAAACACTGATTGCAGAAAGCATGGGAAAGATTGCAATTGAAGGAAAGAATAGAAAGATAGATGTAATTGAAGATGTGTTATATGTTCCTGGGTTGCAATGCATACTATATACACACTTTGAGGTCATTGTTAGTCGTTCTCGTGTAAAAATCCAGTTTTGGGGCTACTTGATCATACTATATACACACTTTAAGGTCTTTCAAGGTTATAACGTGGTTTAGGTTAATGCAGAATATATTTAGGAAAGTATGCTAATAAAACAATTTGGAGTCAGATTTTCAACCTACAGATTCCTACTAAACATTGAAGTATTACAAACCTTCATTCCTTATACCAAAACAAGATAGGTACTAAGTAGAACTTATAGAGCAAATTCGAGCAAAAATAATATTCCTACGGAACACTCAATATAGAAAGAATTATAAGTAGAAGAGTGGATTGAATATTTGGCTCATTTTCTCACCAGTTATTATGGATGTAAGTGGTTTGGACAAAACCGATGAAACTGAAAATCCAAACCGAATCAAACCAAAAAAGTATCCTACCTTGTTTGGTTCGGTTCAAAACCGAACCGAACCAACCTAAACCGATATATTTTGGTTCGGTTCTCGGATTTTAATTTTGAGATCCAAAGAACCGATAAACCGAACCGATGCTAACATCACTCCCCATTTTAGTAATATTATCCTTCCTCTCTCTCTCTCTCACACACACACGCACACTTATGATTAAACTCAAAATTAAAGTCCAACATAAAATAATTCTTAATTCATTCACATTCTCCCATCATCATCTCATCTCATCACTCACACTCTATTTTGTTTCTACTAAAAAATAACACTTGACACCAGTCACACATGATCTATCGTTCCTCACCGTATATGGGATCGTCCATCTCTTGTTAGTTTTTTCATGTTAATTATATGAAGTAGTTTGAAAATAGAGAACATGGAAAAAAAAATTCTATGAAATATTTAGTATGTTGTATACATGAAATACAAATTGTGAAAATATGAATTTTTTTAATTGTATTTTCAAGTAAACCGATCAGCCGAACCAAACCAAACCGATGAAGATTTCATTGGTTCATATATATTTTTAGACCAAAAACTGATCCAAACCGAACCATTACACCCCTATCAGTTATGCTATACATAAAAGAGATGGTGATTGTAATGAGTATCTTCTGCAGCAAACCTCAATAGTTATTGTTCTCTTGAACTTCGGGGTAAGCTAGTCCTCTGCTGTAAATGTTCTGAAACAACTTTTTGAGACTAAAACAATTTGAGCTTGAAATTGAAAGGTTTATAAGCAACACAAAGATTAAAATTAAAAATAATAATGAGGATTAACAACACTAAAAGTAAGAAATGTTTCAGACGAGAAATCTTAACGCAAATATTTGCCTGCTTGAGAAGCTTGTTTGGAATTTGGTTCAATCAACTAATAAACTCTGGGTCAACCTCCTCTCAAATAAATACGCAGCCGGTCACAATGTCCTTCAAGTGAATGTCAGCTCTAGTAGTTCATCTATATGGTCCTCAATCATTAAAGCAAACAATATTTTCAAAGATGGTTACTCTTGGCATACTGGATTTGGATCTTGTTCTTTTGGTTTAGCAATTGGAGCACTCTTGGCATACTTAGGTCTCTTGTTCCTTACATTGATATCCATGATTTGCAGCTCACCATAAAAGATGTTCTCAGTGCTAATGACCCACACACGAATATTCTCTATACCAACCTATCTCATATGGCTTCTGAACTTATAAATCACATTCATATGAATTTTAATGATAATGTTGAAGATTTTGTCATCTGGAGCAATAAAAAAAATGGTACCTATTCTCCGAAAAATGGTTACAATTGACTCATCCATATTGCCGATTCAACTGGTCAAAATCAGTCTTTACACTCTTGGTCTTGAATTTGGAAGCTTAAGCTACCCGAAAAGTATAGAAAAAGATTTTGGCTGGCTTGTCATAATGTTGTACCAACTCTATCTCTGATGAATCACATGACAATATAGTGGTCACTCACTAAATGACAATGTATGATAATTTTACACCGAAGATATATGACCATTAAACACTTTTAAAAAAACAAACTTTTCTCAGTACTCCATCCATCCCAATTACAAGTCTCTTTTGAAAATTTGTCAACAAAAAAAAGTCCCTTTTGAAAAAAAAGTCTTGTCGCTGGATATAAGTCTATATGCCCTCAATTAATAGTACTATTAACTTACCTTATAATATGAAAAGTCAAATTAATTACACATACAAACAAATGATAATTTAGTAAAATTTACACACAAACTAGACAAATTAAGTTGAAATATTATTAATATATATTTCACCATATTATTAATATAGATGCATACCTTCAAACAAATTCCGTCTAGATGTGCTTTTGTTAAAAAAAAATAATCTAAAATGATTTTCAAAGGAAAAAGAAGTTTTTAATTGGAAGTTGACCAATAATTTCACTTATTTGACTCAAATTTTCTTCCTTTTCTCCAGCAAGAATTTTTTATTTTTTTTTCATGTTAACTTGTGCATTTATCACATGTTAATGGTCCCATAAGTGGTAAATATCTACTACAAAATATTAGTTATCAATCTTTAGAAGAATAATTTAACACAATTTTTTTTATAAAATTTTCACTTTAAGATCCTTAAGCATGTACTCCCTCCAGGCACGGATCTAGTGCAGGGGCAATGGGGTCAAGCGACCCCACATGTGTATTGTAATTTTAACTCAAAATTAAGTATATATCTAGTTTGACCCCTCTTTATACAGTATTATTGTCTTTATATAGTCTATTTATTACACTATAAAAAATTACAAAACTAAAAAGGATCCTAATAAGTGTTCTAATAGCACTAGTTAATAAATCAAAAGTAATAGTTTTTTTTTTTTTTTATAAAAAGTTGTTATAATTATTATCGATACAAATAATGCTTATTTTTAAGATAAAATTATCTTTGATGAAATCTTTAACCAATTATCTCAAAGCATATCGTTGGCAAGACCATACAACTACTATTATAATATAAATTATTCTTATATTTGTTGTAAAAGGTTGTGACTGACGCTACATTGGTGGTGAAAAATAATTAATTATAGTTATATTTTTTATATTTAGCTAGAAATGGACAAATATTCTAAAAAAAATCAACATTTTAGGGCAATTATAAATATAACTTGTATAATTTTCGCACGTTTACGCGTTTATAAAGTTTTATATAAATTTTTATGATATAACTTGACACCACTTATTAAAATTTCTGGATCCGTCACTGACTCCCTTTGGTCACATTTATAAGCAAAAATGCATTTTTTAGATTCATTCAATACTTAATGTATTTGGTCAATATAGAGACCAAATACATTATATATTCAATGGATCTAAAATGTACTTATAAATGTGATCGAAAGAAGTATCTTAACTTTAACCGCGAACATTTTTTTTTTTTTTTTGAGTTGCTAGGAGAGACAAAGTTGAATGTGAACTAAAACAAGTGGCAGGTATAGTATAATATACCATCCAGAGGTTATATAAAATCAAGAAAATCATTGCATATAATATAATACACCATACACCACTTGGTTTTTTTTATTGGATTGTGAATAAAGTAGAATGACATCAGTATTATTTTAATTTATAATTTAAACACGTTGAAACATACATTCCTTCTTCGATTGATTTCTTTCTAAAGTTACATGTACACCCATTTCAGCCATACCACCCCAGATACACGCTTAGGTGGCATTTCTTCTGATTTTTTATTTACTACTCCAAAAAGAATGAAAAGACCAACACACCCTTAAATCTCACCGGAGAAAGAAAATCAGACAAAAAGCCATCTCTGGTCACTGTTCATCTCCAACTCTGTCTCATGAGTTTTGATGACGACGGATGTGGTTAGATCGGCGACGGAGCTGGTGAGATCTGAAGGTAAGAACAGCGGTGGTGGGGTGAGATCCGAGGGTAAGGACGATAACAGCGTTACTGGCGGTGTGTTTCGAACGACGACGGGGAGGAGAAAAAAGATGAAGGAGTTGAGAACGACGGTGGTGGTTCTGGGTTTCCTGGACACGGTCGCCATCGCCGTTTCTGGGCCGGTTTTCTGAATTTTCCGACACGATTGGCTGGTTTTTGAGGGTGAGGACGGTGGTGACGATGGTAGTGGCGGGTGAGGGTGGCCAGAGGTAGTGGTCACTGACGGAGTGTTGCAGGAAGTGGTGGTCGGTGATAGAGTGTGAAGGAAGACAAAGTTTGGAGAAGACAGACAGAGTGAGTTGGGCAGATGTGGACAAAATTATCCTTTTATTTTTTGTTAATGGACAAAATTGCCCCTTGCCACATGGGGGGGTGTACAATAGTAGTAGCCACATGGGGGGTGTACAATAGTAGTAGCTGCTAGTATTACAGTAAAAACAAACACACGGTTAGTGATGGACTGTGACATCAGCATGCACTATAGTTTCTTCTTTTTCAAGCTTCTTCCTCTTTCACACTTCACATTAAAATACTAAAGCGAGAGTACCAATTTTCTCCCTTGCATAATCATTTCATTTTCCCTTTCTCTTTCTACCATCAGAGCAAAAACTACTAATATTTAAGAACGACGATGTTCTTCGGTGGTGATTACTCGAATGGAAAACGCGTCAACTGTGGTGGTCGCAGTTCAAGGGAAAGGGACGAGAGGAAAATTCTTGAACAAACGCCATTGGGACGGAAGAAGCTGCGTGACGAGGAAACTGCTAAACGGATTCGACAGAAGATGAAAGAGGTTTTTATTTTTTCCAAGCTTATGTAAGCATTTCTTTTGATTTGATACTTTTTATTTGATACATTGAATAATCGTGAACAGGAAGAATCTGTACAGCGTTTGAAGAACTCTGCTGCGCTCAGAATTCAGGTTTATTTGTTTTTCCCTGCTTCTGTATGGATTTGATTTCATAATATTGATTCGATCCTTGTGCTTGATTGTTACAAACTCTATTTTTTTATTTTATTTTTTTTGGATTGAAAATTGGTGAATTTTCTTTGCTAATGATCTAGTTTCCCTGATCTAAAATTCATAATTTCGTTGACTGATTCTTTCTCCAGAAACATTTCAGAGCGTATAAAGTTGTCAGAACTGAATAGTCTAAGCTGCGGCAGAAATTCCTTGAAGTCAATCTAGTAGAAGTTTCTATTAATATTAGGAAAATACAATTTATCTAAAAAAAAATAGCATCAAGAATTTTTCAAGAAACATTTGGCAAGTTTTAATTGCATGATTTATTTGTTCACTTCCTATTTTTCAGCCACAACTCCTTGAATTGTGGCAAATAGTGCATTGTGATTGCTTGTTCTTTATTCTTGAAGAATTTTTGATGTTATTTTTCTAGAGATATAGCATTTGGACGGTACACATGCTTGAGTTGACATCAATCAAAATCATTTGTTTATCTTCTACTATTTATGTTATCTAAAAAAATAAGATATTAAACATAGACGACAACTGCAATTAAAAATGATATTTTAATAAATAACATCAATGTTATCACTGAAAATCAACACAATTAATTGTTTATTTTAAAATTGTGCACAAACCTTGAACATTGGAATAATCTTGTACAAACTGAAGAATGATATTCTTCACCGGTGATTCCTCTAAGCGCAAACGCATCAACTTAGGCGGTCGCAGCAAGAAGGAAATGGAGAGAAAGGAGTTAGTAGAACACACGCAATCGGAGCGGAATCGACGCTGGCTGTTGCGTCAGCAGCATAACGCTGCATTCAGGATTCATGTTCTTTTCTTCTTCTTACAGTTGTTGTGTTTGATTGCAGAACAACTTTAATTTCTTATGCACTTTGGATCTGTGATTGCTTTAATTTCGCGTGAACAAAATTTTTATTTTCCTTATATTTGGGGTATATTGATTGGATTCAGATTTCAACAGATTTTATAAAACTTTATGATGATAAAAAGAAATCTTGTTGTGTTCAATCTCAATTTTTTAAAAAATGTAAATAACTTTTGTGGGATTCAATACAACAAACCTTTATGTTATTGCTGTGTTGGTCATATTAACTTTTATTCATTTAATGAACAAAGTGAATAATAGAGTTTGATATTAGTAAAGAAATTAATGAACAAAGTGAATAACAGAGTTTGATATTATTAAAGACATTACAAAGAGAACAGTTATTTATTTTGATACGTAACAATACATTATTTACTTCAACATTTGATGGTCAATGTTCCTTATTTGATATGTGTTAGGTAATGGGTTAGTGGGCTTATGGCCTTTTATATAAGTTGGTAGTTTAGGTCTTTTAGGTTTTGCTATATATTTTTCTTGTAATTCGTAGGCTATGATAGTCACATTATTGAAACCCTATCCTCTTTCACTTATTTTGTCATCTCTATTGTTAACAATATAAATAAAATTTATGTTATGAGTTTGTAAAATAAATTTTTTTCGCATCTTTATCAAATTATGAATTAACATTTCCTAAAATTTGAGTGGATTAATTTAGCTTAAAAAAAAATAAAAAATCCTAAGTTCAGAGTTCAACGACCAAGATTTGTTTTGATGCTCTCTCTACTTGAGAAAATGTAACCCTATAACGGAGGAGGTACAGTGTCTACAATTCATAATTTTCTTGGAAATTGTTAACAGATTCTTTCTACAGGTATACTTCAAAAAAAAAGAAGTTGAAGGATCTAGGATGCAAGAGAGATTCAAAATATTTGAGGGGTAAAATGTGATTGCATGCGTAAAACTATTTTAAATATTATTAATGTATGTTATTTTAGTATTTGAACATTGCAATACATGTGTGCATACAGGATTATTACAGAGATGATCCGGATGATCAATACAGATTATGAGATGATCAATACAGATTATGAGCGGCACTTCCGGATGATTTATCAATGGGAGATTGTTTCAAATTTTAATTTCTTCCCCCTGATGATCTCCAGGTTCTTCCAGGAAAACAAATTTGATGATTTTTTAACTCTTGTGGGAACTTACTATGACACGACGACGTCAGGTAAGGACCAATAATAAAAATCTTAATATATATAAATGTTAAACAGTCCTGATTAACCCATTCAGTCTTTTTTGAGAGGTTTAAAAAATCTTTATGAAAAATAGCTATTGAGGGATTCGAACCCACGACCATTTGCTTCCATCCAACCGATTTTGTCACTTCACCCGTAGCTATTTTACTGATTTTATTTGTTTCCACTACATGATATCTAATATTAAACTCCATTTTTAAAAAACCAATTAATTATTTTTTCTTTCTTTCCAAACGGTTTCGAATATTTTTTTTTTTTTCTTTCTCCTTCACAATCTAAACCCAAAAGTCTGCGTTTTTCATCCATTTCTTCCCCTTTTTCCTACAACATATGTCTTGAAAAATGAAAATGTAGGTGACCTTATAGGTTTCTATGGTTGAATCACTTGATATGTTTCTTATACTAACTTTATGCAGTAACTTTTTTCCTTTGATGTGTATTTTGAACTATTTAATTTGTTCATTGTTTAAATTTTGCTCATTGTTTAGATTTTGTATGACGAGTTCCAACTTCGGTGTATTTTGCTATTGTAATCTTTTTTGAAGTGTTATACATAATACATTTAAACATGTCGACAACTAATAATATAGTCAACATGATGGTTATATATGAAAATCGAAACAAACCCGTCGCACGGGTCGGCGTCTAGTAAAAGATAACAATTGATAAATATCTATATTTTATTGATAATAAAACAATAATAACTGACAAAGGGTTTCTCAAACTACCCCATCTCTAAGACCTAGAACTTATTGTTAAATACCTCTGAGGAGATAAAATCAGATAATATCTTTTTTTTAGAGGAGATAATATCTTTATTATATAATACTAATTAATAAAATATTCCTACTATTACTCAGTTTTGCATATTATATGCAAGGGTTGGGGTTCGAACCCCAAACATCTCACTTCTCCACGTTTAAAAGTCTATTTGTATTTCATTTAATCTATCCACCCACCAAAAAAGATTTCTATTAAACAAATAACTAATGTTACAGCACTCCACTCCTCCCTGTGTTGATGAAGCACTTGAGATGTTCTGTTTACAAACTCTTTGTTTACACATGAACTAGTTGGTGTCAACAAGGAATTTACTATGTACTTGTTAGAATAAAAGCAATTTTTAATGCAGTAGATATCTGTCTGCATCCTTGTTGTTTCTGCAAAGTTTATTTGGTTAATTAAATATATTCATCAGGAGATGTTTGGAGACTTTTTGTTTTGACTGGAAAGGAACACATTTCTGAAAATCCCTGCTTGATCTTACAAATGAAGAAGCTTGCACGTGCCTGTATCCGTGCACTAGATAATCAGTTGGTACAATCCAACTTCTGTTTCTTGTACGTTGTCACAATATCCAACTTCTGTTTTCTTAGTACCTCAATTGTATTTGTATATTTCACTTCTTACTTATAAATAAATAAAAGTATGAGTCTACTTTTGTTTTCTGTGCTGTCTTTCTTATATATTACTTTGCTTGACAGAAATCTGTTGAAGGATGAAAATTTATTGGAGCCTAATGCATCAGCTACTCTTTTATTGGGATTTTTAACACTGTTGACAGAATACAAACTGCCATGGAGCTGTAAGATATTAAAATATATATCTCTCAGTAAAGGGTTTATCAAACTTAGAAATCTTATTCTTTCAGTAAAGGTAATAGAGTTTGTTTTCTTTCTCTTTTTTTATTTCTCTTCCCTGTTTAATGCGTATTTGAGGGTTAGTGAGGATATCATGGTTAACATTTTATTTTTGAGAGTTTTGCCACTAAAATGGTTAATCAAGTTAACACACATACCAACCATGTTTGTACGTACATTATTTTTGGAGCTACACACCTAGAAGTTTGCTGCACATATATCTCCTTGGTTAGGTGTCCTTTGAAAAAGGCATTTTTGAAATCTAATTGACCTAAAGGCCTGTTATTAATGGCTATCACAAATAGAAAAAGGACATAAGCCATTTTACGTTTTCTAGCGTTATTTAATTACCACTAGATGTCCATTAATTACTATCATAAATTAGGAGGCTAGTGGTCAAGGTCAGTCTTTTGTATAAAATCAAACCATAGTCACAACTTTCAAACTTTTTCTTTCTTTCTCTGCCCTCCTTCTTCATCTAAAACTGTATAATTTCCAACTATATGTATCTATGTGAAGTAAAAAAAATTGAATAAAGAAAAACTGGATCAGTGGATCAAATTACAAACAAATTTTATATCCCTTCCTCAGAATTTAATCTTACTATTAAAAGTTTTGTTATATCATATGATTTTTGTTTGATCTATTGTTTATATGCATAACTACTTAATGATATATCTACTGCAGGATAATTCAGAAAAATGTGTTTCTGGTGAAAAAGGATCGCCGTTGGAGCATTTTCTCAGAGCTGTGATACTTCATACGGGTCAAAGACATTGTCTCTGTTCAGTCATTGATATTGATCCAAAATATAGCTTCGCATCGCAGATCCTTACAATTCCTTCCTTGTGGCATGTTTTTCCAAACTTAAAAAAGGTAGTATTTATTATACCAATTCTATTTGTTGGAGGTACTTTCTTTTGTGATTAAAAGATGTCAAAGAGAGGTATTAATCATATAATTGATATGCATCTATTTAATTAAGGTTCCTTCAATTTCTCTCTATATACACAATCAAATAATTTAGTGCATAAAAGTTGCAACCATACTTGTAATCTCTCTATATGCGGCAATGGATAGCATGTCAATATGCAATAAGCTGATAAATAACCAACCAAAATCCAAAATGAAAGGAAAAGTTTAATATGAAATTTATAACTCATAAGAAACTCAATATTGTGGAACAAAAGGTTATTACTTTACTATTTGCTTAGAGACTTCTTCATAGTATCTAGAATCCAAGGGGAATGGTTTAACTCGAGCTGGGCTTAAGAAAGACACTTTTTTTTTTCTATTACATATTGTATGTACATGATAATTATTGTCTTTTTTACTTCTCCAACCTTGATGTTGGAGTTTCCTTTGTGTGCTTGCTTACGTTCTGAAATATTTCTTTTCAACAAACTTTGGCAAGTATTCTAAAAAGTTTGATTATTTTGAGTCTCAGGTTTTTGCAAGACAGGGCATGATCAGTTTTCTGACAAGTTTACCTCCTGGGGGTATATCAAAAAAAACCTATGCTGACCGTCTTGGAAATATATTTGCAATTGGTGGTGTTCCTTCACGTGGACCTGACATTCCATATGATGTAAGCTGACTTGTCCCACAATGTGTCATTTGCTCTTAATATTCTATGTTTGATGTCCTTCATGTAACTTGCTCTATGACTTATGTTGGATTAGGTCAAAGGCTGGTGTTCTGGTGGATATATGTTTTTTTTTTCCTTTCTATATTGTATAAATGAAGAAAGACATTAAGGCTTTGTTTGCGAGTTTGGAGAGGAAGAGAGAGAAGGGGTTTGGAAAAAAGGAAGGAACAAGTGGGAAAAATAGATAATATTGAACGGGGAAGGCTTTGGGGGTTCATTCTCCTTCATGATACAAATTTTGAGAGTGCAAATAGGTGGCCAACATAAGCTCTCGTATGATAGATGTTTATTGAATAATAATTAATTAAATTATTTATCTAAACGCTTCTTTAGAGGCCCTATGAACAAATTTTGAATGTTCCATACATCCTTATGTATAGTCTTTTTAATATCTTCAGATCACTCTATATAAAGTTATCTTTATGACTATGAAAAAAAAAACATCGGGGAAAGGGGTGGTATTGGTGGACTGGTGGTGATGGTTTAAGTTGTTTGATTTTTGATGCAGTTGAAGTTAATTTGAAACGTTTGCTTAAATCTTGTGTAAGTTTTAAAGTTGATTTGTATTTATTTCTGTTCAGCCCATAGACCTTGCAGCTGTTGCTACATTTTTGGTGGAGACACAACCGTCTCCGACAAGATCTGAAAGTACGCTTTCTAATCACAGTTTGGTTTGCATTAAGATTTTCCCTTCCTTTTTAACTTACTTCATTGAACATTACCAATCTTCTTCTCATTTTATTTTTATCATTTTTATGTACATATGAAATTGCTATCTCTCTCAACCATTTGTTTTTAAGCTAGTCGGTGTTAATTTCAGATTCTATGATTGCTAAGGATGATATGACTGCTGATGATGAAGTCAAGGAAGTAGCTTTGGATCAGAAATTGGAGCAACAAAGTTGTAATTCCACAGATACTCGCTTGTTGGTGCCACTGGTATATCATCATGCAAATGACTTTTGTATCTTGAGTGCCATTGAAATTTTCCATTACCATTTTTTTTTAAAACAAATATGGTAAATTATTACTTCTTGACTTGTGCAGACAGATAAATTATTTGAAGAAATTTCAAAAATTTCAAATGCCAATTGTTCATATGATATGGAGCTTGTAGCTGTTGATGCAGTTTGTGGGTTTTTATATGTTATCTTCAATGCATTTCCACTTGAAAGGTTTATGAGTAAGCTTGCTTACGCATCTAAACTTATTCCTTTGCTTTGGGATTTTATTGAGGGGCGCCATGAGTTGAAACAAGTGTGTTCGTTGCCTTATGGAGTGACTGGTTGGCTGTTACCTCTTGCTGTATTCTGTCCTATCTACACGTAAGATTTAATACTTTGACTTGTTTAATAAATACTTGTATAAATATATGAACTATAGCCTCTGATGTCACAGTCATTCGATTTTCTTTAAATCTATTCATAGTTTTGTTTGATCTCGATGATTGAAGTAAATGTTTTTTTATTGTCAGCTATATGCTTAGGATGGTTGATAATGATGAGGAATTTTTTAAGCAGAAGAAACCCTTATCACTGAATGATATCAGAAGCCTCGTCATTATGTTGAAGCAGGTAATGCTTTAGGAATAAATTATCTATTTATGAAAAGTTGTTGAGAGTGTTAGAGTATATAGGCTAGTCTTACTAAGACTCTATAATATGATTTTGTACTTAGCCTTACTATCACGGATAGCACTTGGGTGACATTGTGGTTGGTGACATTGGTCTTGTAGTACAAGCTATTGAGTAGCTGTTGGCATCTGTCAAGTTTGTACAGCTGTCATATCAGCATAGCATTGTTATATATAGTTGTAATCTCACCGATTCATTCATTCTGGAATATACAAGATTCAGTTAGAAAAACTGTGACAGATTCATCAATGGCGGTTTCTAACAGAAAATTCTGAGATTGAAATCCTTAGCACTTAGGATAGAAGTTCATTAATTGTTGACTGGAATGGAACCTTTTCTTCCTTTCACTCTCAGTTTATGTATCCACTTGTATGTATTAGTCCAAAGAACCGGAGAATTCACATATTGTAAAATTGGTTGGTGTGGCCCGTAATGTTACTTACTGGATGATATCAGTGGGACATATAACACACAAACTCACAAAGTAACTATGAGAGAATAGAGGGAGGAGAGAATTTATATTGAACACACTAATTTTATTGCCGAAACTTGATACAACAATATGGTATAAGCATGTTCTAAACTTAATACATAAGAAAGTAAATGGCAGTTACTTGATTTTTTTACATAGATGGTGCTAGACTATACTCTCTAGATTTTTCTACATAGCATCTTAACACCTAAGTAAATGTAGTAATACTAAACATAGGCGGTGCCCCACTAATACCATAACTTCTTAATGACCAAGATGTTCTAGAATGCTTCTAACATCTTCTAGTTTATACTTGATTTAATTTTCAACATTGGAATATAATATTTGCGTAGTTACAAATTAATTTCGTTAATATTTCTCTGTCTGCAGGCTCTGTGTCAACTACTGTCGGAGGATAATACGTCGTCTGCTAATTCAGTTAGATCAATACCAGTTGGGACAAGCAATAAAAGGCTATCTGTTGAAGCCATTCAACAGTGGGTTATTATAAAAGTCTCTGAGCTCCTGTCCGAGGTAAAACAGTGGAAACAATTTCAGTTATTATATATCTTGTTTTATTTTTCTTATCAATTGGGCTAAAAAGTTGTCATGGTATTGTGATATTTAGAGGTTTTTCTCACTGTTCTAGTATTTTTTCAAACTACGGGTTCCTCTTTATCTCTTCAGTGAAGAGGGGACCCATATACATTTACATCTAATAACCATAACGATATGCATATAAATCGTTTTTCTTTATCATCTTCCTAACATGCCTTTTGAATTTATTTTCTTAGCTCCAAGATTGGAACAACAGGAAACAGTTTACATCCCCCAGTGATTTCCATGTTGATGGGGTGAATGACTTTTTCATATCTCAGGTATGGTCCCTCCCTACTATTGTTTTTATAAGGTCAAATGATCGGGATTCTTAATTTGGTAGTTATATAATCTCTTCTCCGCAGGCTGTTATAGAAAATACACTAGCAAATAACATTTTAAAGAAGGCCCCTTTCCTGATTCCATTTACAAGCAGATTTCATATATATACAGTAAGAATTATGACTTCTTGAGATATCAATTATGTTTTTGTTAAAATGAATTGAAAGGAAGTGAGCAGCTTTGGAGTTTCGTCGTATCAAATGTCACTGATGTGTTTCATCTGCTTGACTACCACCTATTATTGTTTCATCAGTCTCTAGTACATGCTGCTCAGCTTTCTACGCAAAAGCATTTCAAAATAAGACGTAATCATTGTTTTGATGATACTTGTACTAAAATAGGAGAGTTATCAGCAGTTGATCTCCGAGGAAAGGTGATGTTCTTTCCTAAATCCTACCCTTATGTTTATTAACCATTACATGCCTTCTGGCCTTTAGGGGAACTTGTAAGTCATCTCTTTATGCAATTTTCAGATTCGTGTGACTTTTGAAGATGAACATGGAATTCAAGAAGCTGGAATAGATGGAGGTGGATTATTCAAAGAACTCGTGGACAATATAATACGAGATCCCTTTGGAGTGCAGTATGGATTATTTAAGGTCATATGAGTTTTGTGTTATTATTTATATATAAATATATACAGTGCATGTGTGTCTGTATTGAAAATTTTGATTTGTTTTGTTAATTTTGTCTCTTTAGAATATCAAGAAAGTATTAATTGTTTTTCAAATTATACCCTTATGTATTAGTTTCTCACCCAATAGACTACAGTACATTAATTAGTCTGTATTTACCTAACAACGACAACAATGGCATTGTAGTCAAATAATGCAAAAGTTTATCTTAGCAATCAATTCAACATAATCAATCAATTTTAAGATGTGTGCATTATCATGTGAAGAGAATGTGCATAATCAATATCTAGTACATTAATGCATCCTTATTTTACCTTGAAAGACAAATAATGAAGAGTGTACCATTCATTAGACTTCACTTAATCTTTTGTGAGAGTACTTCATCCTGTGATATCATGAGCTCAACAAAATATGGTCTAGAATTCAAGCCTTTTTAACTCTATTCTTACAAATACAGTTAATTTGTAAGACACCGTAGATTGAGTTTGTGCATTGTTGTTGCTCCGAAGACCAAAGGGCTCATATGAGAGGATGTGTCAAAAATAAAACAATGTGAATTTACCTAAGAGATTAAGATTTGGCAATAGCTGTTTCATCATCAAAATTGTTGACGACCCTTTAAAATGTGATAGTACTTCAAGCACAGTGGCTAAGCTTGAGTGCCAAATTGAATCTTTTTGAGTGAAACTATAGTTGAAATCGAGTGGTTAGGGTGTATAACGGACTCTAGTGAGTGAGTAATCATTTCAGTTATTTGTTGAAGTTTTAAAAAATATCTATACTATTGTGCCTGTAACTTCAACCAAATAATGGGTGGTGTGTCTCCGAAGATATTATGCTTTGAAGTGTTGAACTTTCTGATTGGAAAATTCTCCAGCTTGTACTCCATCCTTTATATTTCTTATATTTTCAATTTGTTATTTATTTGTTTATGGCCATCTAAACTTCAATGCATCCAGGAAACGGAGGATCATTTGCTTTATCCAAATCCTAAATCGGAAGTGATGCAAGAAGACCATCTCAAATTATTCCATTTTCTCGGTACTTTTCTAGGAAAGGTATGTGTTTGTCCCTTTAATAAAGTAGGGATCTTGCACAGTGACCAAATATGCTACTGGCTATTCTGTTGCTTTTATCACACAGGCTGATTGGTATGCATCATATATTTGGGTAAATGTATTCTTTACCTATATTGATTGCTTGATTCAAACTGAACTTCTCTCTCACATGTTACATTTGCAGGCTATGTTCCAAAGGATTCATGTTGATTTACCATTTGCAAAATTCTTTTTGAGGAAATTGATAGGGAAGTAAGACTTCGTGGATATCTTTTATTTGTAAATTTAGGTTTCAGTGCTCATATCCTGAGTTTCCATGCATTTGTTTACTTCCATATAGCTACGGTGTGCTAATGTTTGAGTTTCACAAATGAGACTTCATATACATAATGTAATGCCTGGCTGGTGGTGGATATATTGTATTTCTGAAATTGGCTCTCTGCACTTCCTATAGAAGTGTTGTTTCCTTGATTGTCAAAAATGAGTTTTCCTTTTGTAATAGAAATTATAGTCTGTTTTTGTACTTGGTTAGAGATTACCATGCTATTTGAAGAAGCTATACTTCCTGCTCTCTTACACCTTTTTTTTTCTCTTGTATCAGGGACTTCAATTTGAAAGACTTGAAATCCTTGGACCCTGAGTTATATGGTCGTCTTATCTCTCTAAAGGTAGTATAATTTCTTTTTCTTTTTCTTTTTTTACTCAGTTAATATAATTTCTTTAGCATTCATTTCCTTGTATCTTACTCGATCTTAATAAAACTCTAATAAAGTCCATTTTGGTCCTTCAAAGACGTTAGAGGCATTGCATTCATCCTTTATTAATTGGCAACATCAAGTTGGTCCTTAAATGTGAGTTAATTAATACTATTAGATTAGTCCTTCTACTGACTGATCTGATAGCACAAATTGAGGACTAGTTGGGAATGGAGTACCAACCTCACAAAATCTATATCCAAAAGGGATATTTACTCATTTTTACTATTTACATATAAATAGACAAGAACAAGATGGTTGCTTAAAATGATTTTCCTGTTTAGAAATTGATTTACTTTTGCTAGTTACTTGACTGTAAAAGGGTTTCATAGAATGTAAATCAACAGTTTGTGATTGTACCCGCATAGGTACAAGCTAAAGAAAACTAATATGACTATAAATGTTTAAGTTAAAGAAAGCTAAAGAAAACTTATATACTACATAACTTAATTAGCACAACTTTTTATATTATTAATGTTGAAGTTGTAGGTTTTAAGATAAAGGAGGAGGGAAAACAAACAATAAAGACCTTAAATTATGGTTTTATTATATAAAAGTCAAAGCAATAACCCTTATTTAGACAAATACTAAACTCTTTAGACTAATTAAATAAAAATTACAATTTTTGTATTATCTGTCAATATATAATCAGATCACATAACTTATATTTATAACGGTGTTACAATTAATACATTAAATCTTAAAGAATAAGCACTAAACGAGGAAGCTGTATAATACTAGGAATAGTAACAATACATCTAGGAAGCCGTTACGCCTAAAGGAATATCTACAAATTCTTAATTCTACCACTCCTCCTCAAGCTAGAGCATACATGTCATATGCATAGGGATGGCAATACCGATACGAGATGAATTACTTCTAGCCATCCTCGTTTTTCTTGGTGAGACTATCTCACTTTGTTCCCCCATTGATTCTGCTTTGACTAACAGAGTATTGATTGTGACATTTCGGACTTGGGAATATACTTTGCTATTACAATTATTAATGAAAATGGAAAGGAAGAAGAAGAGGAGTTTTTTCCAGGGGGAATGGGCCTGCGTGTCACAAATGAGAATTTCCATGATTATATCTATCATGTAATCCGTCGTCGCTTGGATTATGATTATCAGGTAAAGTGCATTAGTTTAATTTGAATTGCATCTCTTGATGCCAATGGATTTAGCGTCCGTCACATAAACCAAAAATAATATTTTTTTCAGATTGAAGAACAGTGTTCTAGTTTCTTTGACGGACTTTATCAACTTATTCCGAAGGATTTGATTGCTATGTTTAATGAGGAAGAGCTTCAGGTTATCTTTTAACTTAATTCACTTTTAGGCTTCGGCTGATATCCTATATTTTTTATTTTAATTCTTGCTCTTGTGTTGTGCTGTTAAGGTTATATTTAACAACTGAATGCATACTATTTTCTCCTACATGTCATAATATACCATTGCCACTGCTAGCGGGATGGGCAGGGACGAAGCCAATAATAGTGTTTAGGGAGATCAAGTTGACAATATAATTTATTAAAGAAAAAGTAAATTTTCATATGCACAATATATACAAGAAATTTAAGAAATTAGAAGATATGTTCAAAGTTAGAATGCATCCAAAATCGTAAGAAATTTTAAGGTTATAAAAAAGTTGAGTATCTTGAGGCTTCCCACAAAATGACTAGCAGAGAAAGAAAAAATGAAACAAAGAAAATGCCACACAAAACCTCACTTTCTTTTTTGTTGTTAAGGATTCAAATTAATTGGATTAGTGCAATTATACGTAGAAAGTTAAGTGTTTAGGGTTCAATATATTGAGTAAAAACAAATCCATTATACAACAGCATATAAAGTTCACAAAAAATAAATATAGAGATAAATAAAATATAATACGTACTGGTGTAATTTTATTTTTATTTTTAAGTTTGGGAGGTTCGTGGACTCTGTTGGTTCCCTCCTAGCTTCGTCCTTGGGATGGGTATATAACCATGTTTGGTCAATAGTTGAAAATTGTGTCCCTAGATAGATTATAAAGCGAAAAGTATGGTATGACTTCATTATCTTTGTGTCTATGTATTTGAGTTTTGACTTCTCTTGAGTTGAGGCTAATGTTTCTACTTTCTTTTCTTGTTCATTTCCTTCTTTTGGGAATCCTTATAACAAGTAAGATCACTTTGAAGGAAAGCTTTCTTGATAGGGTTTAGGGAGTCCTTCTTTTCCGAAACCCTAAACCTCATTGTGTTAGGGTTTATGAGCACAAGATGTTTAATGAAAAATATCATGATAAGCCAGAGTTTTGAAATTGATTAGATAAATACTCACAGTTTGTGAAGTGCTAATTGGAAGATCAAATTGATTTTTTATTTCTTGATGCAAAAGACTAGAAGATGGAAAATAACGCAAATAGAAAATAGCACAAATGACATATGTTGTTTATGTCTTGAAATCTCATCGTTTGTAAAAGTCTGAACAATTGGTATTGGTGTTGTTCTGCCTCATGCACGAGGCGCAAGGCGCATGGTACCATGCATGAGGGCTGAGGCACGTGTTGCGTCCAATTCTATAAATATGAATCTTTTCCACAAATTTTCTGAGAGAAAGAGAGGAGTGAGATAAAGTAGGGTTTATCAAAAGGAAAGGATAAGAATTAATTGAGTACTTTTGAGTTATACTCTAGGATTAATAAACACTCTAAACACTTTGGTGAGTAAAATTATTGAGTCTCTTGTTCAAGGGTAGAGACTGAAAAAATGGTAGGAATTAGAGTTTATTGTATTAGGCTAATTTCTTATAACTTTTGTATCGTTGTGTTCCTCTTCGTCTCCTTTATCTTATTTTTATTATTTGTGCTTTGTTTGGTCACTTTTAGTTGCTGCTATTATTTGTATAAGAGGTTTCATAGAAACAAGTATATGTCTATTTGCTGTAGCATAATGTTTTGCATTCTCTCTCTCTCATTATTACACCGCTTGTTTGACCGTATTTTTTTCCACAGCTTCTGATATCAGGATCACTTGACAACTTGGATGTTGATGATTTGCAGCTGCACACAAATTATGTAGGATATAATAGTGTAAGCTTTCAAGCATTTATGTGATTTTAGCCAATCATGCTTTGCACGACACAATTAAATCATGCTTTATCCCAAATTGATTTTTTCATATGTATATGAAAACATCTTATAATATAATAAAATATCTTAGTTTATTTATTTTTTAAGAAAGATATCTTAGTTTATCTTGTAGAATTAGTTTTTTAGAATATCTCTTAATAGTTTCCATATATATTAGCTATTATCTTGACTTCATTCCCAATTCCTATATTTATTTGGAATTTGGAGTCTTGTATTAGTATAAGGAAAATGCTACTTATCTAGAAAAAAAAAATTATAGTGACAACATCACGGCTGTTTGTTAATAGTCATTTGACTAATACCCCTTCCACCGCTTTATTTGCCAACCATCCGTGTTTTCCAATAAGGATCAGATCAAACAGCTAAAGGTTATTCGTGAAGTCCTCGTGATTTTTCAGTCGCGATCAATGGCATGGCTCTTAGTATAAATAAGTGTTAGTGCTTCATTTTTTTTAATGAAGTTACCGGTCATATTTCAAAAGTCTCTCTTTCTCTTCATCTCTCATCTAAAACTCATACCTTCAACATACATATAGGATTTGTCTCAACCCACTACAACCAATAAAATTCTTGTTTAATTGTTATGCATTTATATTCCGGTCTCTCATCCGAATATGACAATGGTTCAGATTCCAACTCACTTTCTGCTTCGTCATCCCCACTGCAGCATAATACGAGTAGGTGTGGGTTCTACTCAGGTTGGAATTGCTTCAGACCTTCCTACAAAAGTATACCATGTCGCAGTTTGGTTGCTTCATCTCAAACAAACAAAATGTCCAAATGAGTGCCCCACCTCTCTGTTGAACTTAGAGAAATAAGAGTAAAAAAATGTGATCCTTTTTACTGGATTATTTTTATTTAAATAGTGATAATACAATATGTAACTCTTATCCACAACTAGGTTATTTAATAAATACATAATTACACAATTGTAACTATGCAGTAATGTAGAATATGTTGGTTTAAATGGCAATCAAGTCTGTGCAAATCTGCTGGTTTTAATGGCCAAAAGGTCTGCACTAATGAATAATATCATTACCATTCAATTCTATTGGTATCCCCCCTCAAGTTGATCTTGATAAGTCTACAAGAATCATTAGGAAAATATGGCGATGACATGTTATGGATTTTGTGAGTATGTTAGCAAGTTGAATAGATGTAGATGAGACAGTGATGATTTTGAGGTCATAGGCTTCCCTCATTGAATGACAATATATCGACGTGATTCGTTCATGGTATACAGGGGTTGGAGCAATCTATATAGCACTTGTATTATCAGCATGCAACAGAGTTGGTTGTGTTTATGAATAACCAAGTTCTGAAAGAAGACCCTGCAACCATGATGCAGACATGGAACAAAGTTTTTTCATTCAATTCTATTGACACTCTCATAGTCTCTGCATTCCTTGATAACTTCATGTACTAAAGTTTTTCCATGTGGTATCACAATAGTGTTCTATGTAGGGGTGGGCAAAAAAACCAAAAACTGAATTGAACTGAACCATTACCAATAGTTCTGAAACAGTTCAGTTCAGTTTAAAACAGTTCAGTTCGATTCGAAACAGTTCAATTCAGTTCGGAACAGTTCAGTTCGGTAACTAAAATTTAATTTCATTTGTTTTTTTTCATATTTTTCAAAGGTATCAATAATAACAATTCAGTTCAGTTCGGTATGAAACAATTCAGTTCAGTTCGGTATGAAACAATTCAGTTCAGTTCGAAATGCAAACAGTTCAGTTCAGTTATTTTAAGTTTAGCAAACAAGTCAGTTCGGTTCAGTTTTCATCTCGAACTGAACTATGCCCACCCCTAGTTCCATGTAGATCATGAACCAAAAGACCTCCTTTCCATCAAACGTATATGTAAAAAAGTTTTGATAAATAGATAAAAAGTTGTTTCTTGAATTTGTTACATACATATTCATTTTTTACATCTTGTGGAAAAATCATCAGTCTTAATTTTTCATGTCATTAACTCTTGATGAGAATTGAGAAGGGAAGGACACCTTTTGGTCTTGAATCGACTTCTTTCTTAGTTGACTCTTTTTCTGATATATGATTTATTTTTATAGGAGCATGATGTGATTAAGACGTTCTGGGAAGTATTCAAAGGCTTTAAAATAGAGAACAAGAGGAAATTTTTAAAGTAAGATAATATAGTTCTAGTATTTAGTGTCTCTTCTTTTGACACATCTTAGTATGAACAATAAATTCACCATCTTTACAGGTTTGTGACTGGTTGTACTCGAGGACCGTTGCTTGGGTTCGTATTTCTTGAGCCATTGTTCTGCATACAAAGGTGAATGATTTAATAATACCGGGTCTTGCTGATCACTAGTCACAGACAATGGTTTAAAAATCAATTACTATCATTTCGTACAGATTAAGAAAATATGATAAATGAAAGTGATAGAATAGTGATTTTGCCCGATTATCATTATTAACTATTGGTGTATTCTAATTATCATAAATGAAAAGTAAGAGAATAATTATTGTAAATGATGCACATAGTATTATAGGGGTATAATTGAAAAAATAAATTAAAATTGCATTGGAAACTAATAAAAAGTTCTTCTTGGAAATCGTCATATTACATACATTATTGATTTTAGAAGATATAGTATTTACCAATAATAGTTTCCTAATCAATACCAATAATTCAGTCCAATTGTGTCCCCTAATTCTTGTATGTGTTATAGAACAAAGGGATCGTTGGGTTCAATATTCTGACTTTACTTCTTGTAGAGCTGGTGGTACTGGTAATGCTAATGAGGATGTCCAGGACAGATTACCAGCAGCAGCTACTTGTTTCAATAGGTTAAAGCTTCCACCATATGGAAGGTTTGTACTAGTTGTGCTAGTTGTTACTTTGTTGTAGAGTCGGGATTAAGTTTTGTGATGAACCTATTACATGTATTAGATATGCATATGAGTGATGATAGTTAATTCAAGGAAATACTTTTGTTGTTGAACAAGAAATATTTGACGTCAATTTTAGTTCATATATTGTCCATACTACGGTTTACAGCAAATTTTTATGTAAAGGGGAGATGAATCTCTAGTTTTGAATTCCAGCAGTACTATTTTCACTTGAACTTTCCTGAGTTAGCCTTGATTCTGTAGTTTGGAATTTATTTGTCTAGTGCTTTTTTACTGTAGTTTTGCTTCTTGCGTTGTGGGATTAGCCTCTCTGGAATTTGGTTTATTAACTTTATTCCCTGACAAACAAACTCATGTTTATATGCAGTAAGGATCAACTTGAGTCCAAATTAATATATGCCATAAATTCTGATGCTGGCTTTGATTTGAGTTAAAAGGAGGCATTGCAATTTCCCTCAATAGATAGTCTTCTCTCGTCTTCGTCTGTGTGGATGCTTATGAGTCCTTCTGGAGACCCTATCATCATTAAAAATTTATAAATTTTTTTATCTATGTTTGAGATGAATTTTGATCTATTTGAATTTTTTTGGGAATGAGAGTACTATGATGTGTTATTTTGTTTTGAATTATATTTATTTAAAAAAAAATACCAGAAGAGATAGCTATTTGTAACACACATATACATTTACAAAGGATATTGTGATATTATTTTTAGAGACACAAATTGTGCGGGAAAGACCATGATCCTTCCTCGTCTCCTTCCTTTTTCTTGCGGGGCGAAAAGTGGGATGTCTCATCGGGATCCCTTCTCATTGGGGCAAATAGACATCCTTCTTTTTCATTGTGTTACGTAAGTGAAAAGGAGGGAGGATTTTTTTCACGAGTTATTTTTTCCCCGAGTTATATTATTATGTCCTATTTTTACATGTGAACAATGGTTAGAAAGTTTAACCTCATGATGATTTATATGTAAGAAAAAACCCATTGTAGTTGTGCATGGAAGGTAACATCTTTAGCTGTTGTGGTGAAGGAATTGAGATTGAGCAAAATATTAGGATCACGAAAGCCTGTGATCCTTGTCTTTGACCTCCCATTTAACAAAGATTTGTAATTGGAATGCCCAAATGTAGGGATGTGCATGGTTCAGTTCGAGATAAAAATTGTATCGAACTGAACTGTTTGCTAAATTTAAAATAACTGAACTGTTTCAAACCGAACTGAACTGTTTCAAACCGAACTGAATTGTTCCGAACTGAACCAAACTGTTATTATTGATACCTTTAAAAAAAAATGAAAAAAGCAAATGAAATTGAATTTTAGTTACAGATCTGAACTGAACTATTCAGAACTGTTAGTAATGGTTCAGTTTTTTTTTTGTTCAGTTTAATTTTTGGTTTTTTTGCCCACCCCTACCTAAATGGCTATTTTCGTTGAGATGACTATACTAATACCATGTTAAACTCAGAGCTACACTATTATCATCTGTAGTGTTAATATAATCTGTAATTTCTATCTACATCTAGAGTGTTTATGGCGATTGCTCTTTCATGCTCAAATTCACATGATGATTTAATAAAGTATCATGTTAAACTTTGATTCCATCAAGCAAATTAATGTGCTTCTATGTTAAAGAAAACAAAGTCGTTGCCACTCGCCATCTAATCTTAGTGTGAGACGGTGAGGAAGAGAAGGAATTGTAGTGAAATTGCAAGAAAAGGAAGATGAGTGAAGCACAATCGTTTTATTTTCATGTGGGATGAATTTAAGATTATAGGGAAAATGATTAATATTTACACTTAAAAACAATAACGGTTATCTTAACTAGTGTCGCAAGCACAGGTTAAGAAAACAAATAGTTTTGCATTAAAAACAATATTTTCTACGCCATCAAGAGATTGAATTCACATATCTCGCATTGACGCCTTCAGAGGGAGTTCCTATGGGGTGGGGTTAAGCGGAGAAAGAGCATTCCTTGGGTGTCCTGGTCGGTGGTTTGTAAGCCTAAGCGTGAGGGGGGTTTGGGGGTGAGAGACCTGCGCCAGGTGAACCTTGCCCTCTTGGCTAAATGGCGTTGGCGGTATCTTATGGGGGACGGGGGTATTTGGAGAGATATCATCTCGGCTCGTTATGGCGATTGTCATCCCTCTCCCCACCTTGGAGGGAAGCCTTCCGGTCTTCAACATCTCCCTTCTGGGGGGTGACAGGGATGCTTCTGGTGACTGGTTCTCGAACCGGGTGGTTAGGGTTGTTGGGAATGGCCTCTTAACCCAGTTTTGGCATGATTTGTGGTGTGGGTCAACCCTCCTGAGAGTTAGGTTTAGTCGCCTGTTTAACCTGTCCCTCCAATAGGGAGGAATAGTGGGAGAGTTAGGTTTGTGAGAGGAGGGGCTCATGGGTGTGGAACCTAAGGTGGAGGAGGAATCTGTTTGTGTGGGAGTTGGACCTTCTCAATGAGATGCTTGGGGTTGTGGCAAGGAACTCCAGGTTGGAGAAGGAGGATGAGTGGTCTTGGTCTCATACTCTCGATGGGAGGTACTCTATTAAGTCGGCCTATTCGCTGCTTATTAACGGGTTGCCGGCTGCAGGTGCGCCTCAAGGGGATTCCTTGATTATTGACGCTAAAGTTTGGAAGTCGTGGGCACCGTCTAAGGTGATTGTCTTTCCATGGCAGCTCATCTTTGATATAATTCCTACGAGGCTTAATCTTGTTTGGCGTGGGGTCCATCTCCCTAAGGGGGGACTGGTGTGGCTTTTGTCTTGCGTTGTCGGAGTCCTCGATTCATCTTTCCCTCTCGTGCCCCGCTATTTTTTCCGGTGTGGTATCAGGTTTCTAGGTGGTTAGGCTGGGTGTTTGTTCCCCCCATCGGCCTTGCTCAATAGTTCCAGGCTTAGGTGGGGGAAGAGAGTTAGGTCAGGTCTTATCCTTGTTTGGCATGCTGTTATTTGGATCATTTGGACTTCCCAGAATGACCTTCTTTTTGCTGGTGACGCCCATTCGGAGGAGTCGGTGGTGGATAGAGAGAAATTCTTAGTTTGGAAATGGTTCCTGACTAAGTGTCCTGCTAGTTCCTGTACTTATCATGAGTGGGAGATGCAACCCGTCCTTTGTTCGCATCGGTAAGGTTTTGTGGTGGTGGTGGTCCGGGGGTCGCATCGGGGGTTGTCTGTGGGTTCTTTGTCTCCTTCCTTCCCGGTCGGCTTCCTAAGTTGTTTCTCTTGTTTTCTATCTCTGGAGGTTGGTGGTTTGACTCTTTACTGTTGGGCCCTTGTTTTTCTTTTTTGTTGTAGTTTTTCTCTTGTTTTCTAGGAGTTTTCTTGGCAGGGACGGATCCAGAAATTTTAGAAAGTGGGGTCAAGTTCATTTATCATTAATATTTATACAAAAATATATTAAACCATAACCATTAAAATGATTATAAGATTTTTTTTTTCATTTTCAACGTTATCAAATATAGCTTAACTATTCATCTTCTTTGTCCTGGATATTGAGCTAGTGACCATTTTTATTGTAATATTTTTTTGGAGCATTTGATTTTGTTTTAAATAAAATTCAAAGGTTAGTTAAAACAAATTATGTAGTAGCTAGTAGTGGTCCACTTTTTTCAATGTATAAAATAGTACTACTATTTTTAACAAATAAAATACACTCCCTCCGTCCCTTGATCAAGTGAGTTATTTGCTCATTTTACATATATTAAGAAAAATATATAAATGAAGGAGAGAAAAAAATTGTTTTAATTGCTTTTGTCTAGTATTGATGCATTCTCCATTGTCATAAATTCAAAGTGGAATATATTGAATTAGAAGTGATGAAATTAATATTAATTAGAGTTATAATTGGGAAAAAATAATTAATATTTTATTGAAAAGTGAAATTGGTTAATTATTTTAGTACGTACAATTTTTTTTTTACAAAAGACTTTTTTATTATGGAAGGGAGTGAGTAACAGTTTACATTATTTGACTCAAGTGTATAAAGAATCATACGTGGGCAACCTAAAAAATTAAAGTGGGGTCTAACATATAAAATTATGGTATTATTTTTTTAAAAAATTGGCAAAGAGTGGGGTCAGCTGAACCCAAGCCCTTACACGTGCATTGTGCCTTGGTGCCCCTGGGTGTTGCCTCCGTGCACTTTCGAGCGGGGGCTCGTCCCTAGGGGTTTTTTAGCGTCTTTTGGCGGCTCTTTTTGTGTATTTTGTACGGTTTTCTTTATCGTTTATATATATATATATATATATATATATATATATATTTTGCCATTAATATAAAAAATTGTGTGTCTTTTATTTACTAGGGTTAAATATATTTTTTGTCTCTATAAATATATCAAATTTTCGTTTTAATCTCTCTAAAATTTTCCTTCAACTTTTAGTTATATAAAATTTTCAATCACCACTTTTGGTCCATATTTTCAAGTCATTCTATGTATTTTTTTTTTTTATTAAAATTGTGCTTAAATGTGTAATATATTGTAAAAAAACTCTTAAAAAAATAGAACTTTTTAACAAAACATTAATTTTTAATTGTCAAAAATATAAAAATACATATTTAATTCATATTTTTTAAAAAAATTCTATTGTTTTTTTTGGAAAAATTCTTATAATATTATAAAAATATATCCAAAATTTTATTCAGAAATCTTACTTATGAGTTTACTTAAAAGGAGGGACCAAAAATGAAATAGAAAACTTCTAAGAGACTAAAAGTCGAAGAAAGTTTTTAGAGGATTAAAACAAAAAAATTGTGCATTATATGCATAGTTTTGAAACTCGGCTCGGACTGGCCGGTCAGACCGGTCGGACCAGGAACCGGTGGCCAGATCGGTTCGAGCCAACATTTGGATCGGTCATGCAGTTAACTCGGCGAGAACCGGTCAAAACCGGTAAAACCCATTGACTCGACCGAGTTGATGGTCAGACCGGTTCTTCCTTTTTTTTTTCTTTTTTCTTTTTACTTAACTAAAACGACGTCGTTTTGGATTTGACAATTAAAAAAAAAAGGAAAAAACTAGAATTAGAAAGGTAAAACCCGGTGAGGAATCGAACCGTGAATATTAAAATGATTGTTTGGAAGCTTAATCACTGCAACAACTTCTAATCTTTGTTACAAATTGAAATATATTATATATGTAAATATAATACATTTAAATTTTATAAGAGGAAAGAACGCATCATTTTTTTTTTTAGAAAATCGACATATTATATTAATATTAATATATTTCCTATCAACAAAATATAGTTGTACAAAGATTAAAATACATATTACATGTCAGTTTTTTTAGTTTTTAAGTGAACAAGTCATCGATTAAATCCGATTTAATCCAGTTAAATAGCTATATAAATTTAATCTCAAGACCGAGTTATCTAACCGAGTCATCCGAGTTGATCCGGTTCAGTCATGCGGTTCGACCAATGACTCAGTGGTTCGACCATTGATCCAGTGACCCAGTACCCCTCCCGAGTCGATGACCGAGCCGAGTTTTAAAACAATGATTATATGGGCTAAAAACCTATTTAGCTCTATTTATTATTTTCTTTTGAACTTCAAAATCTTTATCTAATTGTAAAACAAAAGAGTTTACTCATTATATTTACATTTGCATTCAATGATTTTATATCAAACAAGGAGATTTGATCTATTGAAATTTTACAAGGAACATACTAATTAAACTCAAAACAAAACAAAAAAAAAATCTTAATTTATTGAAATTTGATATATTTACAAGATAAAAATTTATTTAATCGAAAAAAAATAGTATTGAATTTACGTGACCTCATTTTCTTCTTCCCTACTTATTCACCAAAAACAAACTTTCTTCTTCCTTTCTGCTTCTCCTCATTTTACAATATTCTACACGAAACCCTAACAAATTCACAGTATCATCATCTGCGGCAGCGATGGTGAAGGTTCGTATGAACACGGCGGATGTGGCCGCCGAAGTGAAATGTCTCCGACGTTTAATCGGAATGCGATGTTCCAATGTTTATGATCTTACTCCCAAGGTTAACCTTATTTACCTTTCTCCCTTATCAATTCAATTTCACCATCGCAATCGCAAACGCATAAGCGAATTTTTTGTGTTTTTTATTCAGACGTACGTTTTCAAGCTTATGAATAGTAGTGGAATGACTGAATCTGGTGAGAGCGAGAAGGTTTTGCTTCTCATGGAAAGTGGTGCTCGATTGCATACTACTGTCTATATGCGGTAATCATTATCTTTTATCAAATGAACGAACAGTTTTTGGTATGTTTTGATTGACTTATTTGAACTTATCTACTCACATAAGCACTTATGAGTTATGAAGCCGACACGGACGGAACACGTGTACACCAATAATAATTTGAGAAAAATCACATAATAATTGAATGTAATAGCATGTGTCGGGGTATACCTGTCACGACTTTGATCAGGAGTGTCTACAGAGCTTATGAGGCTGTTTAGGAGAATTTATGAAAACAGCTTATCACATGACCATAAGTTCGCTAAGGTTGCTTAGTAAAATAATGTATAGCTTATACAAAAACAAATTGGCTTTGGGTCTGTTTGAATTTGCTTATTTAAGGCTATCTTCTAAGTTCTAACATAAGCACTTGCGATATTGTTTGGTAGAATTTATGAAATCTGCTTGTGACATGTTCAAAACCTGTTTTCAGCTTATTTTCATAAGCTTCTAATGTAGCTTATGAAAACAACTTATAGCTGAGGCAAAAATAATTTAACTTTATCTTACCTTTTTTTATTTTTTTATTTTTTTTTATAGAAATAGCTTATACATAAGCGATTATCATGATAGGCGCTTATGCTATAAGCTACAAATTAAGTTGTTTATGCAAACAAGGCCTTTATTTTATCTTGTGTAATAGAAATAGCTTATTTGTAAGTGCTTATATGATAAGTGCATAAAAGCTTTATGCTATAAGATGCAAATTCAGTTGTTTATCCAAACAGGACTAAAGTATTGTGAAGTTGTAGAATTAGAATTTGAAAATATTGTTTTTTCTGTTTATAGCGACAAAAGCAACACTCCTTCTGGTTTTACACTTAAATTGAGGAAACATATTCGAACTAGAAGGCTTGAGGATGTGCGACAACTTGGGTACGATCGGGTATAGCCTTCAATTTGAACCATCTTTTATTTTACTTGTTATTATTGTTAAATTGTAAATAAATGTTTTAACTTTTGTTTGAAAATTTGTTACAGATTGTTCTATTTCAATTCGGACTTAGGGAGAATGCAAACTATGTTATATTAGAGCTATATGCTCAAGGCAACGTCATCCTCACGGATTCTAGTTTCACTGTCTTGACTCTACTTCGATCTCACAGGTTACTACTGTTCTCTATTCTTCTCTTAAATTTCCATTTGTTAATTTCACTCTGGTTTATATATATGCTGTATAGAATACATACAAATAACTTGGCTTGTCTTTTTTCTGGTTACTTATGATATGATTTTGACAATTTATTTACTTTATGAAAGAAGAATTTGTTCAGAGTAGAATTAAGTATACTTAGAGGATTTGGAAACTGTCTTATTGATTTCATATGTGGCACACTTTTAGTGTAGAAGTTTTTTGCTTAGTCATGCCCAATCAAGCTAGTTGGCTTGGCATATTATGACAGAGTTTTGTATTTAAAATTAGACAATTGAAATTGTTTCATTCTACTTTTAAAATGCATTTACTTGTTTATCTATATTATTGGGGCTAGATTACTATCAGAGTGATCTGACTATTTTATTCAATTTATCTGTTCATATCTATTGAACATCTACATCTCTATAGTAAGAGGAATTAAAGCAATTTATCATTAACAGGGATGATGATAAGGGGCTTGCAATCATGTCACGCCATCGTTATCCTGTAGAAAGTTGTCGAGTTTTTGAGCGAACAACTACAACAAAGCTGCAGGCAGCCCTAACATCTTCCAAGGAAGATGACAATGATGAGGCTGTTAAGGCCAATGAAAATGGAACTGATGTTTCCAATGTAGAAAAAGAGAAGCAAGGATCCAAAAAAGGTGGGAAGTCATATGCCACTTTGAAAATTATCCTTGGAGAGGCACTCGGTTATGGACCTGCACTGTCTGAGCACATGATATTAGATGCCGGTTTAATCCCCAATGAAAAAGTTCCCAAAGATAAAGTGTGGGGCGATGCTACTGTTCAGGCTTTGGTCCAAGCTGTTGCAAAGTTTGAAGATTGGATGCAGGATATCATTTCAGGTGAAATAGTTCCAGAAGGATACATTTTGATGCAAAACAAAATTTTGGGGAAGGATTCTTCTGTATCTCAACCAGAAAGTCTTAAACAGGTTATCTTCTACTTCTCTATAATTAAAGTAGCATCATGATAAGAAACAAATATCTTACTCATATGGTCTTGCGATATTCATCGTATAAATACTTGTCATTTGATGCAGATCTATGATGAGTTCTGCCCCATCTTACTTAACCAGTTTAAGTCAAGGGATCATACAAAGTTTGAGACCTTTGATTTAACATTGGATGAATTCTACAGCAAAATTGAGAGTCAGAGGTCTGAACAACAGCACAAATCCAAAGAGAACTCAGCTCTTCAAAAACTTAATAAGATACGCAACGATCAGGTTGGTACCCATGTCCAAACTACTACACTTGTATGATTGGAAAATCGACTGAATCATTTGGAATCTTTCTTCAAATTATACTCATATCATCTCCATTCCATTTTTGTTTATATCCAAATATCTTGGTTGTCATAGCTTCTCTTGATAATACACATGGTTACCAGAACCTTCAGTATTCATATGAAGTTGAGAAAACATTTTTTTTGTTCTAATGTTGTTGATAGTTGATACTCAATTGTGCAGGCATGTTTACAAAGTAATGTAATTTTTTTTTTATGGTATAGGAAAATCGAGTGCACACTTTGAGGAAAGAAGCTGATAACTGTATTAAAATGGCAGAATTGATAGAATATAACTTAGAAGATGTAGATGCTGCTATATTAGCTGTCCGTGTATCTCTTGCTAAGGGTATGAGTTGGGATGACCTGGCTCGGATGGTGAAGGAAGAAAAGAAAGCTGGAAACCCAGTAGCTGGTCTAATTGACAAGCTTCATCTTGAAAGAAATTGCATGACTTTACTGTTGAGCAACAATCTCGATGAAATGGATGATGATGAGAAGACACTCCCTGCAGATAAGGTTTTCTACATCTCCATTTATTTTTGTATGCAATTAGAAATAGAAATAGTTACAAAGAGAAGAGAGAACAATGAATCATTCTAAATAAAATGAATATAGGAGAAAACAACCATGCAAAATGAGAAAATGAATGTGGCAAAGCTGCCTAATCCCTCAACATAGAGATCTCTGTAAAAATTCATTAGTTTATGTCTATTTTTACCCCAAATCAAGTGTTGTGCCGTAGGAACCTCCTGAAATATGTGCATTACTCTCCAACTAAATGTGCTACAGTGTAGCATATGTTGCACATTGCCCCAAAAGTTTAATATTTGAAAGTTTTCTTATGTTTTTCAGTTATGCTACTACCTCCAAACCAATTTGTTTGGCCTACAAATTCTTCAAGACACCTTGGTTATTATGCATAACAAACATGCAAATAGCTGTCTTTCTTAAACTATTTATCTACCATTATAATTTATAATACGATTATATGATTAAATTTTTTAACCAAACATAACATGATAAAGAATCAAAAAGTTTGACTGGTGAAACGTCTCACATATGCTTTCTGGTACCTTATGTCCCATTCTTATAGGAGGCTGTATGTCGATAATTTTTTATCGACTTAATTTTGCATTGCCTTTTGCATCACTGGTTGTGTTTATGTTTTCTTAAATATGTGGATTTTTGTTGTGTTCCGCCTGGGATGAATACCATCAGTAACGATAGTATGTTGTGTTCAAGGTCGAAGTTGATTTAGCTCTCTCGGCACATGCCAATGCTCGGAGGTGGTATGAACTGAAGAAAAAACAGGAGAGCAAACAGGAAAAGACTATAACTGCCCATGAAAAAGCTTTTAAAGCTGCGGAGAGAAAGACTCGCCTACAGCTTAATCAGGTGGTTATAGATTGTATTTACAGATTGAAACATAATTAGCACATTGCTATCTCATATAATTAGATTGAAAGAAGAAACTTGCAAAAGAGTAAATATATGGTCAGTGGTTATATCCTTATAGGATGAAACAGAGTCAAGTTTCGGAGAGTAAGAGTTCATCTCCTTTCAACATCTAAGAAGTTTATTTGGTCATGACCATGTTGTATTTATGGTTATCACGTGTACTAAAAATTGATTACTTGACTTTCCGTTTGTGGTAGGGAATATAAGTTTAAACTGAATTTTTGCTGACTATTAGAAAGATGCTGTTAACAGAAGTATTATAAACTGTTAACAGATGTATGTAATGGTCTTTTTGGTCTCCATAGTCCATATACTATTTAGTCGAAATGTTATTTTCAAATTTCAAGCGATTCCAACTGCTTTTCCTTTTTTTATTGCATTGTGTCATGTTTAGACAATGCCTCATCCTTAACTTTTATATCTCCCAAAATGTGACTAGTGATATTCCTTTTAGCACTTATTATGTTAATGTAAAAGTGCGAAATGCAACTATGCAAGCTACCTGTCTACTTTTTCACTTTTGGTTTCTTTCTGTCTGCTGATTAATATATTAATTTTTTAACTAAATTTTATCCAGGAAAAAACTGTTGCCTCAATTTCGCATATGCGCAAAGTTCACTGGTTTGAGAAATTTAATTGGTTCATTAGCAGTGAGAATTATTTGGTTATCAGTGGACGTGATGCCCAGCAAAATGAGATGATAGTAAAGCGTTATATGTCAAAAGGAGATCTGTGAGTATTTCTTGTTGTATCATACTTTTCCGAATTCCTTTTCCTAAGGCTACAACTTAAATATTGACAATAGAAATTATTCAGTAATGACGAAAGTATTAATTTGGTTTTTATCTTCAATTGAATGAGTGATACTTAATTTTTTTTAACTTGCCTTCAAATCATTTGAAGAATATGTTAACTTAATATCTTTTTCTAAAACAGGCTTACATTTAATGGAAAATTGATGTTCAATGCAAAATTGAGATATTCGTGAGAATCTTTTCTCTGTAGTTAGAAAATACCAATTGTGAATTAGGGATGGTCTTTCTAGTTGGAAAATCTGTTGCAAGCCTATGAGGAAAAGAGGGGATGTCAGGTCATGGAAGGGGAAGGTTGTGTATATTGTTTTTCATTTTTATAGTTTAGGACAACATTCACCTTACTAAGTTACAAACCAGTCTTTTGGGATTGAATTAGGTCTAATCCAAATTCTAAGATGAAATTAGAGTCTATCTTAGATCCATTAGGCCATCAGTTATGCAATCTCTGGGTCACACTCAAGATGTTTGGTCTTGGGCTTGGCATGAAGGGGTGTTGAGAGTTTCATATTAGATAGGGATATGTCTTGAGTAGTGGATATGAGAGGCAACTCTCACCTTGTGGGTTTGTGTTTAACTTTAACCCAACTCTAATTCTAGGAGTTTATGAATCCAATTTTTTAAGATTTGTGTTTTGAGATAATGCTCATGTCTTACCTGATCCTTTAGCTAAGCATGGCATCCTTCATGGTGTCATGTGATATGTAGACATATTGTGAAACATCCTACGTGACTTTTGTATCCAATTTTATGAGATTTTAAGGAGAGAAGTTCCTGTTGACTGGGTCCTATTTAGTGCCTTTGACTAGAAAGGAACTCTTAAATTTTCAAGGACATCTATTTCATGACATGTTTTATGGTATAAAGTGGTTTTTTTGTATCTTCTGTGGTTCTCAGCTAATACCTATTTTATATGATTGCCTTTGGTGAATCTGCGAACAAAGAGGTTATTGAGCGACGCTACTTTGAATTTTTCTCTTGTAGGAAATAACTCATATTATGCTCCTTTACTCTTTTCTTTATATTCTCAAATAATGTTTTTCAATGGTAAAATTGCTCTAGGATTTGGAAATTCATGTCTCAGATATCATATTTTATAAATGCACCTCCCTGTGAAAAAAAGATCTGTTAGTATTTCTTATTCTCTTTCTGTTAAATAATGTTGTAGGTATGTGCATGCTGAACTACATGGAGCTTCTAGTATAGTTATCAAGAATCACAAACCTATGCAGCCAGTTCCACCGCTGACCCTAAACCAAGCAGGATGTTTCACAGTATGTTTAACACACTAACATACTATGTTTCATCTAAATTTTCTTTTTTATGTTCATGAACTAAATCAAATTGTAATGGATGCTTGTCCTAGAGACAGATTTTATGGAAAGAAGTATCAGAAAAAGCAATGTTATGTTAGCCTATTTATTACTTTATTGGCATTTCTAGCAGCTATTTTTTAATCTTTTAGGGAGCAGTTGTAAGTAAATGCTCAAAACTTCTTACAATAAAAGCCATTGCATAGACTAGCTTTCCTAACACAATTGCTAACCATTACCTTCGCCGTATCTTCTTGGAATGTAGGTCTGCCATAGCCAGGCATGGGATTCAAAAATTGTTACCAGCGCCTGGTGGGTTTATCCTCATCAAGTTAGTAAAACTGCTCCTACCGGGGAATATCTGACAGTAGGGAGTTTCATGATACGAGGAAAGAAAAATTATCTTCCACCACACCCTCTTATTATGGGTTTTGGCCTGCTATTTCGCTTGGAGGAGAGTTCATTGGGATCACATTTAAATGAAAGGAGGGTAAGAGGAGAGGAGGAAACAATAGATGATAATGTAGAAACTGGCCCTGTCGAAGAACAATCTGATTCAGAGTCTGAGAAGAATGTCGCTGATGGAGAAACTGCTGCAGACTCGGAAAGGAATGGTAATCTATCTGCGGATTCACCCATACCCTCAGAGGACTTGCTAGCAGACACGTCTCTAACTAGTTTGGCTGCAATTAATGCCAAAACTACAGTTTCAGATGATTTTTCTGCAAAAGATACAAGTACAAAAAATATGCTTGATAGTGGGAAATTATCTGACTTCAGTGGAAATGGCTTGGCATCTGTCTCCCCTCAGCTTGAGGAAATACTTGATCGAGCTTTAGGACTTGGATCTGTTGCCAAATCAAATAAAAGTTATGAAGCTGAGAATACTCAACTTGATTTAAGTAATGAGAACCATAATGAACCAAGCAAACCTGCAGTAAGGGATAAACCGTATATGTCAAAAGCTGAGAGAAGAAAGCTTAAAAATGAACCTAAACATGGAGAAGCACATCCAATTGAAGGACATGGAAAGGAAAAATCAAAGTTTAAAGATATTTCTGGTGATCTGCATGCAAAAGATGCTGAAAATTTGAAGACCGGTGGTGGTAAAAAAATCAGCCGTGGACAAAAGGGAAAACTTAAGAAGATAAAGGAGAAGTATGCTGACCAAGACGAGGAAGAAAGGAGCATCCGAATGTCATTATTGGCTGTGAGTATACTAGGTTGCTTGTCTTGTGTTTCATTTCTAATATTTGAATTTGAAGTTTTATTGTGTCTGGTCAAAACATCATACCTGCTAACATGAGTTCCTTAGATGTTAAATTTATATAACACCAATATTCCCTAAAAAGCTTTTAAATTAGAATAGTAGAAATGTGTAAGAACTAAAATACCACACCAAGGATATTCTCAGCAACATATTACAGCCTTGAATAGATTTTTGCATCTTTTTATATCCATGGATGAAATTGTGTTGATTTAACTTTAAAGCTGGTGTGTATTTGTAGTCTTCTGGAAAAACAATCAAGAAGGAAGAGACATTACCTGTTAATGAAGCCTCGGACAAAGGGAAAAAATCTGACAGTGGTAAGCTTTTCTTAAGTTTCATAACCAGTATTGCTGACAATGTGCTGAGCCGATGGGAATCTTGTTCTGATTTAAATTGGGTTACCTTAATCTTCAGCTTGAATTTATATGAACCAATTTGTTTGGATTGGGCCTGGCTCAAATAAGCTTTGAATAATTTAGGCATATGAGCTCATTTTAGCTGAGCTAGCTCACAAACTCGGTACAGTAGGTTCATGGACATGCCAAATATTCTGTATGTAATATTTTAGCATGGACATGCATAATACTCTCTCTGTCCCTTAATAAGTGTCATTTGTAAAGGAAAAAAGTTTTAAAACAAGTGTCATTTTTTTTGTTTCAATACGTCACTTTTAAGCCATTTTGTGCATCACTCCTAAGTCATTATCTTTCAATGCAGCATGTCCAATCGTACCCTATAATTATGTAAATCACTTCTAAGTCATTATCTTTGACTTTGTATTTATGATAATGGTGGATACACCTGTAATTAATAAGGTTAATTTGATAAAATTGTTGTTCATGAACCAAACTCTGAAGCAATCAAAGAGTTGAGTTGTGACCAAGCTTGGTTCTTTTCCTTTTCATGTGCTGTGAATGTTTATAACTCAATGTGTCACTGCTTCGTATCTATTACCTGATTACTGAGATATAAACTTCACTGTAAATTAGACAGTAAACCAATTTAGGTGTCAATTAATGCAGCTATTAAATTCCTTAACTTGTTTACTGTATTATAATGTTCATTGTGGCAGGTCCTATAGATGCTCCAAAAATATGTTACAAGTGTAAGAAGGTAGGTCATTTATCTCGGGATTGTAAGGAGCAACCAAATGATCTGTTGCACAGTCATGCAGCCAGTGAAGCTGAAGAAAATCCAAACACGAGTGCTTCAAACTTGTCCTTAGAAGATAGAGTGGCAATGGAAGAAGATGATATTAATGAAATAGGAGAAGAAGAGAAAGAAAAACTGAATGATGTGGATTACTTAACAGGAAATCCACTCCCAAATGACATTCTCTTATATGCTGTTCCCGTATGTGGTCCATACAATGCAGTTCAGTCTTACAAGTATCGAGTGAAGATAATTCCCGGACCTGTGAAGAAAGGGAAAGGTCTGTTTTATTTTATATTCCTTTTTTCATCATCAATTGATCATGTTTCTGCGTATAACTTTTGTTATGACCAAGTCGTAGGAAATCATAGAAATCTAATTTTCTTGCTTCTGCTTTTTGCTCCTCGTAATTTATGAGTAGTAAACACTGTTTATGAAAATGAATAATCTCCATTTGTCAGTCTCTTTATTTTCTTCATTACTATAGTTTATGCAGCAATGCGGGTTAAGGGTATCTTATTTCAAGATGTTGCCATAACGTTTTTTTTTTCCTCATTCGATTGTACAGCTGCAAAAACTGCAATGAACTTATTCAGCCACATGTCAGAAGCAACAAATCGAGAGAAGGAGTTGATGAAAGCCTGTACTGATCCTGAATTAGTTGCTTCAATTGTTGGTAATGTAAAGATAACTGCAGCTGGACTTACTCAATTGAAGCAAAAACAAAAGAAAGGCAAAAAGAGCAGTGCCAAACAAGGGAATTAGTCAAGCCAACCCTTTGTGGGATTTACTTGGTGGAAAATGTTTTTTGTTTTTTGTTTTCTAGAGCTCACAAATTTGTATGTTGTATATCCTTCCAAGTTTCAATACTGTAGAGATGTAGTTTTTTTTTTCTTTCCCCCTAATGGATCTCTGTTGGTTGAGTACCACTACTAGATAGGTAACAGCTGAAATTATATGGAAATAACATTGATAAATAACTGGTTAGGCATCAGGCTTGTTTGATTTAACCAAAAATACTCTAAATTAATACTGCTATCAATTGATATCTTCTTTATTTTTTTAAGAAAACAAACTTATTATCATTTAAAATAAGTAAATCGTCAATCAAAATATGGGTATTATTAACTAGTTTCTCAAGGGCACATATTAAGGAATTTAAAAATATTTTTTTTGTATTGAAAATAGCAATTTCTGTATTTTTAAGAATTTAAAACATGCTTTTGATACATAATTACTATATTTAGCTACTGGTGAACATGTTGGCATTGGTGACAAAGCTTAAGATGTGACTACTACCCTATCTAACAAATGACATACCATCTTTGATTGTCTCCTAAAATTTTCGCCGTCAAAGTTGGGAATATAATCATGTTTCATTATATTGACTTTTTGGCATTGGAGTTGACAGTTAATGATTCAAAAATAGTAGCTTTTTATTAGAATGTGTGCATTGAATTTAATCTTTAATTTTGTAATAAATTGAATGTATAAAAATTGAGAGAAAAATTCTACTTTTAGATTGCTTAACATGTGTTCTAAAGGCACAAGTTAACATGACCTTTAATTAATTATGATATAGTTCACTCTTAACATTTGAAATTAATATTTCTCGTCATATTTTTAATAATTGCTCTTGTTGTTTTAACTTATATGAGTATTAATTAATTAAAATAAAATAATTGCATCGTGTTTTTCATGCATTAAACCAAATTCGAGTTAGTTGCATGATATACATGAATTAAATAATAGATTCTTTTTTATATTTTGATAGATTTTTACATATTTAAAATAAATGAATTTATATTTTAATTTGAAATATAATGGAGTGAAAATACTTTAATAAAAGGGTTCCGTTTGATGGTCAGGATAGGGAGACAAGGTATGATACATTAATCATATCCTGCTTAAATCTCATGTTTGATTCACCAATGTGATAGGATAAAATAAACCATTTTTCTATCCTATCCTCACTTTCCTTTGTAATTTCTATCCTGAGTATAGGCTGGGTTAGAAAATATTCTGATGGATTAGAAGATCATTCCTTATTTATTATCTTGATATTCTGCCGTTTTTAGAATATTGTCATTTTAAAAATAATGGTAGCATGTATTTTTCTATTATAATTAATAACATTCCATTTCTATAATATTTAATTAATTATGAGAGCAATTTTTTCATTTAATTATAATGATATCATGTTTGTTATCTTGTCCGCGTCAAACACATGATATGATTAATGTTTATCATGTTCTTATCATATCCTATCTCTATCCAGCTTTATATCATATCCTGTCTCTATCCTATCCTGACTATCAAACGGACTCTAAAAGTGTCTTGTCTAAGAATTGCTTAAAGCTCCAACAACAAATTAAAAGGGGTCTTTGACATAGAATGAGATAAGTAAAACTATTACACTGATTTTGAAAAAATAATGTTTTGTTGATTCTCCCAAATCGTTGGAAGTAAGTAATTAAAGATGTCTTAAACAATATCTTGAGTTCGAGTCATGTGGATGAAAGAATATGGTTATAAGAAGAAATCTCATTAAAGATGATCAATCAATTTTTTTAGTAGAGATTAATCATCAACAAAGTCGGTGAATACTTCACACCAATAATATGGTTACCAAAAATATAGCAATCTTAGATAGTGTTTGGCAATGAGAGAGCACACCGAAAATTGGATCATCATACAAGTGAATTTAACACCACTTCTTCACTCAACCTTAAAACATTAGATTTATGAATCATCTCACATGTTGTTCAACCTCAATAATTCCATCAAACATGAGACTTTAACTTAGAACGGATCACACATTAGATAAATATAGATGATTTTAGCTAGAAAATTACATTAAATCGTTCTACGTCGTGAATCCACTTAGCAGCAACGAGGAGACCTACAACTTCATCTTCCTTACGTAACACACAACATATACTTGATATTCCAGAAATTTCTATTGAAACATCACATAAACATTAAACTTAGCCGTCCCATTATTTCACAATTTAGCATTTCTAGTACACCAAACACTCCAAGCAATTCTAACAAATTTGTACTTCTGTTCACTGAATCCACCACTACACACATCAAAGATAAATTCACCTACATTACCATTTATATTTAGGTGCAGCAAGATATCATCACAAAGACCTTCATTTATCAAACAACTATGAATCTTTGGGCATGTGAACAACGAATTGGTTGGTGTGTCTACTCCATCATCATAGAAGGTAGTCAATAAAATTAGCAAAGAATATAAGCCAATAAAATCTGACAATAGTAAAGATTTTATATATATATATATATATATATATATATATATATATATATATATAAGCCTATAAATAGAGATATTCTCATATATGGTATTATAAAGTATTCCTACAATTTTTAACTCTGAAGTTATTTCTCTGCAAACTACTGTTTAGTTTCTGATCATATTTAACAGGTTCCTCAAATATACAGGGCAATAGTTTGTTTTTTCTTTTCAATTTTACACTGTCGAGGAAAGATGAATACATCAATACAAAAGAAAAAATAACATTAGGTTTATCATTCTACAACAATACATAGAGCAAGGTGCAATAAAGACAAAAGAAAAAATAACATTAGTTTCTGATCATTATTCTTCAGCTGGGGGTATCTCACTCAGATCCAGTCCCTCTAGCGGCAAGTCTGAACCAAGTGGTCCTAAGATCCCGTCGCTGCTGAGAGTTAATCCACTCTGGAAAACAAACAATAAGGGTTCAACATATCTTCTTAAAATGTCATGAAAATCATTTAACGCTTGTCATTTCAGAAGCTTTAAAATTCTTCAGCAGTAGCAAGAAGTGATTTTTTTTTATGCTATTTTGATTTTGGATTTTTTGGTCACCTTTGATCCTTGCTGCTGCATCATTTTCATTGAGTTCATGATTTAAAAATAAAATTATTAACAAGCAAATACCTCTGGCTGGAACCTAAGCATGTCAGCACGAGCCATGGCTTCTGCTTGCGCTATTCTCTGTCTGAATGTCTGAGCCATCTCCTCCGCCTATAAGAAAAAAAATCAACCGATTAATAATTAACAATGTATATTCACTTTTTTCAAAAATGCTATTGAATAGTGTTGAAGTGGAAAATAATCAAAGAAAGTTAGGTTGAGAATAAGAATAACAAAGCAAAGCATTTTGGCTTCTTGTAGGATATTACTCTAGTAGCAGAAAAAGCACGAAGTGGAAATAAATCATGACTACTGATATGATATTCTATAATTGTAGTTTACAAATGTAGCAAGCAAAAAGCTTGAGATAATTTCTTTGAATTATACCTTCTCGAACACAAGCGTTGGATTACGGATCATATCTCCAGGGGTAGGTTCCAACTTCTTTGTGGAAAGACTTACACGACCTCTCTCCCGGTCATGACTTAAGATCATCACCTAATCATATAAAGAATGAGATATTATGTCAACACATAACTCTACTCAAATATCGATGAATTGTATTACAGGTTTACCTTCAGAGTATCGCCAGGTTGAAGAACAGTTTCAATATCTGCTATACGATCATGACTGATTTGACTGACATGAAGGAGGCCACTGATTCCACCAATGTCGACGAAGGCACCATATGGCTTTAGGCTTTGCACAGTGCCGGTGACAACTGATCCGATTCCTAGTTGTCCTTGGATGCCAGCTACGGCTTTGCGGTGGCTAAGGACAAGTCTGGACTGTTCCTGGTCCACCTCCACAAACTTTAGAGGAATCTCAAACTCCATAATCTCTTCTCCCGGTGATTTCTACAAAGAAAATAGGCAAAAGGGAAAGAGTTTTGAGTTATTGGCTAAACTTCTAATTTTGATAAGGGAAAAAATAAAAGATATAAATGAAGCTATTAACAATAAAAGAAAGTATATGTTTGCGCAGAACAATCTGCATCAGAACTTGTTGACACACATAAGTTCCATCATAGATAATATAGGAAGGTTGATATTTACAAGTTTGTGCCACCAATAAAATATATTGCATCAACGCTTTGAGATTTGCAATCTTTAGAGCTTAGGTTGTTTGGCATTGTTTCTCTTAATAGCCATTGCACCTTTTTTACTTGCCAAATGACAAATTTTGATTCAATGCATGTAAGTTCATAAGTGTCAAAGTAGGTAAAGAGCTAACCGTTGACATCTGTGAGAATGGAACAAATCCCTTAATGCCTTCAACTTCAGCCACCACACCACCTTTATTTGCATCAATAATCTGCCATACAAAGTACACATATGATTGAAAAAGAAATTGGTAGGGGGAAAAATCAACTCATAAATGGATAAGAACAGTTTTTCTTTTGCTTAATTTTGTAATCTTCTCTTAATTGAGATTACTAGAAATTGATGTCATAAATGTCTGCATCAGTAATAAACACAATATGCTAAACTTTGACTGATATTGAATTTCTGAGTAAGCAAAACTCACCTTACCCTTGACAACAGCATCTTCTGCTTGAAGTTGTCTACACCTTTCCCATGCAAGCTCAGACTGGATAGATCTTAAACTCAAGATCATACCATCATCGATTTCATTTTGACCAATAATTTCAAATTCCTCTTTCACGCCAGAAGTTATGCCTGCTTCTTCTACATGCCTAAGTTTGTGGAGGCACGCCTCTCGTAGCGGCAAGTAAGCCGTGGACTTTGAAGTAATGTCAACAAAAGCTCCACTAGTATCAGTGCCAAACACAGTGCCCCTAACCTGAAACCAAACCAGCAAGAATCGCCAATCTATCTCAGATTAATTACCTCAATATGAATAAGCCCTTTCAACAAACGCTTGAAAAATAATTGTTTAAGGCTAAGCATTCAATTGGGTCCCTCAAAATGTAAGACATTGTCATTATGATCCTTGAAGATATAAAATTGCAAACACGTCTTCAAGTGTTTGTTTTGTTAGTAATTTTATGGACTAAATTAACCAATGAAACCCACATTCGAGGACTAGTGTAACTAACTAAAGACAAATTTGAGGACCAAAAATGACTAGCAAAAAAGATATTTCGGGATGTTTTTCAATTTCAATACATTCAAGAACTATAATGAGAGTGTCTTACACATTTAGAGAACAAAATGGTTATTTACCTAATACTAAAAATACAGAGTCTTTTAAAAATAATTTCCGCCTTTAGTCAGATATTAAGAGTAAACAGTCATTTTGGTCTCCACATGAATGAGGCGCTCTCACTATAGTCTGAACGTATCGAAATTACAAACACATTTCCAAGTGTCTCTTTTGTAAGTAATTTTATTTTATGGACCAAATCCAGTAACAGAACACACATTCAAGCATTAAACTAACTAAAGACCCATTCAAGAACCAAAATACTAATAAAGAACACATTTATGTATGCATTTTTGTAAATTCTATACGTTTAAGGCTTATTGTGACAGTGTCTCACACATTTAAGGACCAAAATGACTGTTCACTCCGGAAATTAATTTAACTATCTCAACTTTTTCAGCCATAAACAATATTATACTGTAAGGGAGTTTTTGTAAGTTGAGAACCAAAGACTCAATTCATTTGAAAAACTCCAATGTACTAGAAACTAATCTAAACAGGGTCAGGTCTACACTACAAGCACCCATTTTCTTGTTTATACACAATCAATAAACATTTTCCTCACAAACATTATGTAATCCACAAACCTCAAAAACATGTCAATTCTACAGCACCCTCTACAAAAAAACAATGAATTAAACAGAAATTAAAAACAACCCCACATCAAAATTCATCTTAAAAAAAACACAAGCAATACTAAAGTTAACAAATTTACAACAAACAATACAAAAAAATGTCAATTCAACAGCAACCCTTTTCACCATAAACTAAAAAAAAATCCAAAATTCAATCAAAAACAAACACTTAAACATAATTTCGAGACAGCCCCACATCAAAATTCATCTTAAAAAACCAAAAACTTTAATAAAGTTAACAACTTTATTAATTCAAAAAAAAAAAAAAAAACTCACCTTAGTACCAATTTCAGACTCAAAATCATAATTTTCAAGAGCATCAGTAAACTGATCAAGAGTAAACGAAACACCTTCCAGTGGAGCAGTACGACAACGTTCATAAGCATTATCAAAAAGCTCTTTAAGCTTTGCTCTTTCTTTGTTATTCGCGCTTGTAATTGCAATGGAACATACAATACCAGGGCGTCTTTGTTTATGGGTTTGTGTTGTTGTTGTTGGTTTCCATAGGAGGGGAGTCCATTTTGTGCTGGTCAGTTGTTGAGCCACAGACGCCATGGCCATACCAATATCTCTCTATCTGCTTTTCCTACAGACACACTCTGTTTCGGTTTAGTTTTATCAACATGAAAGAAGATAGATAAGGTGTGAGATATATGAAACGTGGATTATCTATTTGTTTTTTTTATTTTTTAATGACATATGAAGTAAATCTTGAATTATAACTTTTATTTTCTAATGTTGTTTGTGTAAACTAGTTTTACATGGACGAGACGACGATGAAATTGAACAAAAAAAACTATATAATATGATAATGAGTTTCTATTATACGGCGTTGTATTCTTATAATCATTATGTTCATTGACCATTTTCATTAATGAAGAATTTTATAAAAAAATTAGATTGAGATTTTAAAAGATTTTTTTTTAATAATTTTTATTTTTGAATATTTAAAATAAAAATAAAATAATTTTTAGAGCATTTATAATAGAGAATTCAATTTTTGAGTACTTAAGTCGTGTACAATCACTCGTTTATACATTTTTAATGATAATATTTAATAAACACTTTATCTCTTTAACCTATTACCTCTAATGTCTTTTACTAAATAAGTTGCACATAGAAACCCAAGAGAGAAATATGAAACGATTATTTTAGTTACATCCGAATAGATACAAATTTTATTTTCTTCAAAAGTACCTATTAAAACTATGACTTATGAAAGCTGAGCCGCACCACCCAATTATGAATGGTCATAAGCATCAAAATAAGGGAGTTCTCGATGCTAGATTTTGTGATTTTTATTGAGTTGACATCAAAATAAGGGAGCTTTCGATGTCAAGTCTGTATTTTTCAATGCCAAACTTGAGGAGGAAGTATATGTTGATCAACCACAGGGTTTCATAGTCAAAGGTGAAGAAGATAAGGTACTTAAGCTCAACAAAACATTGTATGACTTAAAGCAAGCACAAAGAGTCTGAAATATGAGAACTAACGAACTTCTCAAGAAAAAATGGCTACTCAAAATGCACAATTGAGCATAAAATTTATTTCAAAGGTACCAATCAGAATAACATTGACATAGTTTACTTATATGTTGATGATTTTTTGGTAGCTAAAAACAACATAGATGAAGTTGAGAGAATTAAAGGTCAAGTAAGCTCTGAATTTGATGTGACTAAATTAGGAGGATTGAGATATTTCATTGGTTTAAAATTCACTAACACCGGAAGAGGTGTGGTAACTCACCAAAACAAATACCTTCATGACATATTAAAATGATTCAATATGTTGAACTGCAATCCAACAAGTACATCTATGGAAACTAATTCAATTTGAGTAATGGTGGTGAAGGTAAAGATGTGAACATCACTAGTTGCAAGCAAATGGTTGGAAGTTTCATATTCCAGGTTTTAATCCAACAAGTACATCTATGGAAGCTAATTCAATTTGAGTAATGGTGGTGAAGGTAAAGATGTGAACATCACTAGTTGCAAGCAAATGGTTGGAGTTTCATATAAGCTTGCAATTCAGGTTTTAATATATGTCACAATGTAGGAGTTAGGGGCGGATCCATCACCCAGGCAGCCCAGGCACTCGCCCAGACTCAATTGATATTTTCCTAAAATTATGTCCAACTCAGTTGCTCATTAACTCACATAAAAAAACAAAAAAAAAAGGCAAACTTTAATATTTCCCTAGCACGCGCACAAAACATAAAAAACCAGAAACACTATTCAGCTATGCCTCTTCTCTGCTCTTCAACTCCCTCTCTTTTCTTCTTCAATCTCTGTTGTAATTTGGGTGATAATCTCTCAGTTCTCACTCACTCTAAAGGTAAGCCAATTGATTCTCTAATACCGGTTTGGGGTCGTTCAAGACTAGAAGGGATGACTGTCACTAATCTTTACCATCCCCGTGCAGAGATTTTTTATGTTGCTATTGACAAAATATGTGTGGAGATGGATCACCGCTTTAGTGAAGGAAGTAACATTGTCCTTGATTGCTTCTCATGTCTTGAACCCAAGAACTTTGTCTCCAAGTTTGATGTTGATAAGCTTCCTCGACATGCTGATATTTATCATGCAGACTTTTTTGATGATGACCGTGGAACAATAAAGGAGCAACTTAGCACTTATGTACTTCAAATGAAAAGGCATGCTTCTTTTTCTTCTTGTAAAGATGTTCAAAGTTTGGCTATGAAGATGGTTCAAAATGAGAAACATTTGGTATTTCCATTGGTCTACAACTCAATGACTTAATGACTTAATGATATGTTACATCGAGCGGGACATATTCAAATCACTTGATGATGTTGATATTATTCGAACGTTCACCGCAAAGAGGTCTCATAAAGGACATTTACCTCCTAATTTTATTTAGCACGCTATTGGCAGGTTATATTTCATCTCTCTTAATTCAAATTGTACTTTTGTTAAAAAAATGACGAACCTCTTTTTTTTTATTTATGACTATATATATATATATATATATATATATATATATATATATATATATATCAGGGTCGTTTCAACAAATTTGTAGGTCCGGTTTTATTCTTTTGAGGATGTATAAAAAAAATGAAATTATGTGCCCCAAAATAAATAAATTAGGCACTATAAAAAAAATAATTAAAAAATCACCCTAGTAGGCCCTCATAAGTAAGCAGCCGCACCACTACAACGCTGTGTTTAGTTTGAATTCTTTTCACCTTTAACGTATATAACAACTATTTTGACGCTTTACAAATTAAAAAAAAAAGCATTTTGGGCTCCAAAAAATTCGAAGCCCGATGACATAGCTCAGTCTCGACGGGCTATGGGCCGGCCCTGATATATATATTATATCACATGTGAATTTTCGATAAATTTTTTGCCCAAACTCTATAAAATTTCTGACTCCGACTACAAATGATTATGGTGTGCTTTATCCAAAGCCAGAGATGAAGGAAAGAAATTAATAGGCTATTGTTACTTAGACTGTTGTGGGGATAGAGTTGAAAGAGGGAGCACAATGGGATACATATTCAAATTTTCAACTCACCAATCTCTTAAAGTTTAAAGAAACGGACAATTGTAGCACTGTCAACTTGTGAAGTTGAATATATATCAGTTTGCAATGAAGTATGCCAAGGATTATGGTTACAATCACTGCAACATGAAATGAATATAGGTGCAGGAGAACAGAATGAAATGTTGTTGGACAACAAATCAGCTATCAACCTTGCAAGGAATCACATAACTCATGGGAAGAGTAAGCACATAGAGACCAAATACTACTTTCTTCGTGATCAATTAAACAAGAGCAAAGCATATGATCAAGTAGTAGATATACTAACTAAGCCATTGAAGATTGAGAAGCTCAAAGAGATGGGGAAGTTACTCAATGTATTAAGTTTAGAGAATTTAAGTTAAGAGGGGGTATTGAACTATAATTCAAATATAGTCACGAAGGTCCCGAGTCACTAATATATTGTATATGTGTTATGATGTATATACTTTAAATTAGCACATGGTTGTTAGTTAGTATTGGAATAGCTACGTATTATGTAAGTTTGTTAAAAAAATATTGAGTCTGTGTATATGATATAGAGAGCCTATCGGATGTTTGTCGAGTTGTTGCATACACAAAAAGAAAATTAACAATTCACCTTATTATTAAGGGAGAGAAAATAGCAAGAAGAACCACTGCTGCTGGAAGAACCAATACCTTGCTATTGTTTTGCTATCATAACCCCTTTTTTTAAGAAAGAAGTTACAAAAATAACATTTTAAATTTAATTAATCTTTAGTCATGAAGCTCATGTGAATTGTTGATGAAGATTTAAAAGGAATAAAAAAGATCACACCAGTTCATACGATCACTCAAATTACTCGTATCACATAAAACAAACAAGCAGCTAAAAAAAATGCAAACAAACATTATGGTTGCATTCTACCCGAGTCTAAATCATTTCTTATTTACACATGTAACAATAAATTGAAATCTAATCAGCCAAAGTACCGCCAAAACTAGCTTTTGATACATTTGTTATTTGTCTCCACAAATGCCAAAATAAACTAGAAAATGCCTCAGTAAGTTAATAAAGAGTGTATCAACCACCAACCCTCTCCAACTATCCTCTTCCATTCCTACAAAACTTCTGGCTGCTCTAACTCTACTGCAACAGCCTCCAAACATTAATCAATTCTGCATAATAACTAAATTATGAGAACTATATTTACATTCAGTTACTTTCTAGCAAGCTCCTCAATTTGTTTCTAGCCTCTTCTGACATAGAGCAAGCTCTGAATCTTCGCCTATGGGGTGGACATGATTCAACAATGCTTTCAACAGCAGACAAGCAAATGACAATTACAGTAAGATTATCTGTTGTGTGTAGGCGCAATGCTTCTTTGACAAGCTCTCTGGCACTTTGTTGTGGGTCATCGTGCCTTCTTAATCCACGACGGACAAGACTAACTGCTTCCTGGCTTGACATTACATCCCAGATGCCATCACACCCAATGATCAAGAACTCATCTTCCTCAGTCAATGTGACCACCTGAACATCGGGCTCAGCGATAAGAGGTGAGGCAGAACCGAGTGGTAATTTTAAGTCCCAATCGCCAAGGGCACGAGTGACAGAAAGATAACCATTGAGATATCCGTCATCAATATAACCACCCGACTCTTCCACTCTCTTGCGTTCTGGTGAATAACTTGGTCTATGGTCTTGAGACATGTCAACAGCTACTCCACGCTTACAAAGAACTGCTCGACAATCACCAGCATTAGCAACCAGCAAATGCCTTCCAAGTATAAGGGCAGTCAGTGCTGTTGTCCCACAAGAACTGCTAATACTCTGCTCATCGGCCAATAAAAGGTCAGCACCTAGAAAAGCTTTCCGATGAGAGTCTTCCAACCTCTTAAGCAGAAGTGCATCAGAGTCATAAGTTTCCAGCATAGTAGTATCTTCGAAAAATAATTTCATAGCATTGTTCTTAACGAACACAGCTGCATCAGGACCTCCATGTCCATCAAAAACAGCATAAAAAGCACTTGGTGTAGGGTATTTCAACACAAATCCAAGGTGGGCAGCTAGATCATCTATTTGAATGTGTTCATCATCCATTGATCCCCTCGGACCAATATCAGCACAGCTACCAGAACGAACCTTTGGGGTAAACATTGCAACAGCATCCTCTATAATAGATTCTGTAATCACCTCTGAGCAACTCACAGTCTAAAACAAACACAACAAAAACAAACACAGCTTAGAAAAAAACAATCCAACCAAAACAACGAAAGAGATTAACAAACAAAATTAAAGCTTAACCACCAAGCTAAAAAAAACAACAACAACAACAGCCAAGCGTTATCCTACAAAGTGGGATCAGCTACATGATCAAATTACGCCATATTGTTCAATCACAAACCAAAATTGGATCCAACCCATTAATCTCTATATCTTTCCTAATAGTTTCTCTTAACCTCTGAGCTACTTTCACTAATAGAGAATAATCATGAAGCAATTGAAATCTGGAATTTACTTATATCATTGTCAGCCATATCAACTGATTAATAGAGAATAAAACATTTAAGCTTCATCACTTTTTTCCTAATCATTTTATATGATTGTTACCTAAAACTAAACAAATCCTAAAAACACCCAATTCAAAATTCAAGCTACAAGAAGAAAAAAAAAAGTAAATTTTATCTTCATCAAATCTAACAAACAACTGAACCTCAATAAGAACTCAAAATACAAAAATTTAATTTCATCAAATCTGACAAACAAACCAACAAACAGATGAAACTCATAAAACCCAATTCATATTCAAATCAAAACCGATCAATACAAAATCATCCAAAAACAAACAACAAAACAAATATTCACCGACCTACTAAACCAAATCTCAATTTTTCCACCGATCAGAACTCAATAATCAAAACCCAGCAGAATTTAAAAAAAAAAATCACAAATCAAACAAAAACCCAATTTGATATGAAACATACCGATTCAAAGAGAGAGGTTTCAGTTGAAACGGAATCAGAAGAAACGCAAAGATGATACTTAACATCCAGCACGCTTTGTTGATAAATGATTTCAGTTTCCAACACCATCTTCAAGGTTACGCAATTGAAGAAACGAATTTCGCGATTTCGATTTGGGGGTTTGAAGAAAAATTAGGGTTTTGTTTTTGTGACAGAATGAAGCTACGCGTGTGGCGTCGTTTTATTCTTTTTTATAAGCCACGCGCTCGCATTGAAAGGAGTTTTAGTTTCACTATGCTACTAAAATGAAAAGACAAGGTTACCCTTTGATGTAAAAGGAAATGTAATTACAAGGAAGGGTTAATTTGGGAAATAAAGGAAGCACGAGGATCGCCAGCGTGGCGTATCTTAAATGTGAAGAGCATAACACCGGTTGAGATTTTTCTATCGAATCTAACAGGTGTCAGGCTCATATTAATTACAGATAAGATAATTTTTTAAAGAAAAGATAAGATAAATTGGGCATTTTTTTTTTATGAAAATAAATTTGTTAAATTGTATTGTGATTCTGAAAATATTTAGACAAAATTGTATACCAAGTCCTTTTTAAGTTTGATTCTTATTTGAGATTTATGTTTGTACGCTGAATTATAAATTATGATGATCTTCTTATAAATTGTTATTTTTTATGATAAAATATATTATATTATGTTATATATATATAAATAGGGGATTAGATCACAAGTATTATACTAAAAAGAAAAATACACTAAAACACTCAACGGAAAATCAACAACACCGTCAATTTTTTGTTACCATCAATGAAGTTTAATGAAGCAGCCGACAATGATTTGTTACTTCAAACGATCAGATTTGACCACCACTCAACTTCCATATATCGGAGGAGACACCAAAAAAGCCTAAAAGTACTTGAGTCAAAAGCTGGCTCCCAATCTTGAATCAAAAGTGATCGGCCCACCAAACTCCCGACACAAATAAAAAAGGCACCCCTCAACTCACGAACGACCAGAGCAAACACCTAAACCTGTCCAAAAACTCGGCTCACCGATATGCCGAAGCCAAATTCATAAGACGGAGAAAAGGTGGAACAATAGCATAAATCGATCAAGCTCGAACATAAACAAACCAAGGCAAGCCACAAAATCAAGCACTGCCATAAATACCTTATTAGCGCCACACTCTGGACCATTGTACCGTCTCTCTTTGTGGAGGAGAAGAATCTCCAATCATCCAGAAACTGGATCCACCACAACATCACGACCCTTTGCAGACCTAAACGACGCCGCCGATCAAAAGCCGACGACGAGGGGGAGGTTGAGAAAGCGCACTGAAGCTTGGGCGACCAGAAAGAAGGAACAATAACAAAAACACCAACACGAAGGTAACTCGACAACGGCGACCAGCCCCCCACCAACACCACCAACGACCCAGCCACAATAAACCACCAACAGTGCAAGAAGCAACTGCAGCAGGAACAGTCCCGTAGGTACAATGAGCAACTACTACCGTCAACATCGAGCGTCTATGTCCTAACCCTTTCAAACAACATCAGGCAAAAGTCTTATTGAATTCAATTCTTGCATCCAACAAGAACACGCACAGATGGATAAGACGAGCGAACACCACCACCCAACAACAACTTCCCAACAAAAACAGCAACAAAACAAAACAAAGAACATAAAACCAAAGTCTGAGATCCACAAAAACAAACCTCCCGCGCGGCGGAAAAAATCTGGCAAACCTCAAACAAAAACAACTGGCGACTCTGCAACACGAACACACATAACCACCATAACGACAACGGGAACAAACTAAGAAAAGGTGAGACGGAACAGATCCCTACCGCTGAAAACCATCACCCACCTCTGAGACGGACGAACCAAAAATAGGAGGTTGCGCAAACCAAAAGCAAACCCCAAACAGCGGCGAGCACAAGGAAACCGATGAACCCACGAAACTGAGCAGGAAGAGACACCCATGATCCTAAGCCACCCCCTAACTCCGACCGTGAAAGAGGCAAACCCCGTAACCAAAATCCAACCCACCAAAACCAACCAGCGCACGAACAACATATGACGATGCTAAGAATCAACGAAACACGGAGGAGCTGGAGGGAGAGACAACCAGAGAAGGAAATACAACATACCACCGAAGGTGCGCTGGACACCAAGCGACGATGGTATGGCCAGGAAACGGCGTCACACCACCGCAACGAGATCCACCACCACTAACGCCGCCACCCACAAAACCACCTGAAACACCACAAAACGCAAACCAACACCACCACGAAAACCGACCGTCGGAGGAAAAGGGGGACACCACCGCGAGCAGTTCCTATGACCTCCTGAAGCTATCAGTGCAGAAGTCACTGAATAGTCGGAGGTGAGGTAATACGGAGGCCCACCTCAACGCACCACCACCAGAGATATCTACATCTTGGAGGAGGGTGGTTGGATTGGAGGGAGAGAGAGGCGACTAAGAAATTTTAGAGAGAGGACAAAAGATTAGGTTTTTAGAGAGACCATCTCATCTCAATTATTGATTCTTTTACTTTATAATTTACATTCTTCCCTCTTTTAAATGGTTTGTTTTGTAACATTTGAAGATTTTGTGAGTTAGAACTTTTGTTTGATAATTAGAGAAAAATGATATACAAATGGCCATTTATTACATCTTACACTAGTGATGAAATAAATAAGTTATTGTTTTAGGTGGATGAATTTGATTCATTGCTTCTAATTGAAGAAGAATTTTTGTATAAGAAATAAAAGTGTTTCATGCTTGAGTCTACCATAGTTATCTGCTGCTTATACGGATAAAATTTAGTCGCACAAAAATAAGATTAAAGACATGCTCATGATGCTCCTGGTATCAATAGATGGTAAAATTGAAAAATCAAATTTAAATTACATAGGAAATTGAAAGCGACAATCTTTTTGTGACATTTTTTTCTTCTTTAAATATGATACTTATTTTAGGACAAAGAAAGTGTAAATAATAATAATAATAATAATAATAATAATAATAATAAGAACAACGATGATGATGATGATGCATTGACTAATCATCTTGTTGAGCCACATCAATTTATCATCAAACAAATTTTTCTTTTGTAAAGTATCAAACAAAAGCTATGCATCAAATGGAAGGAATGAGTTGAGTATGTCAACGTGTTTGATAACATAAGTTGATAAGTTTAAGATGTAGTATTCAAGTTACGACAAAAAGGACAAATATTAATATACTAACATTTATCCTACTAACACTTGCTATTTAGCTTCATTTAAACGATTTTATTTGGTTAATCAACGATAAAAAATTATTGTTTTTGTTGAGGCGTGGCATGCGTGCGTATGCTTGTGGATTTTGAATAACCAAAGAAGTACTTACACATCTCCTTTCCCCCACGTTTGGGTTTATTTGCTTGACGTTGCGTGCACAACAAGTAAAGTAAGTACCTTCCATGGTTGATTAAAAAGTGAAATTTCTTTGTCAGGAAAGAAAGTAAAATTAAAATAACAGAAATCATACCATGGGTTATGCATATAAAATTAAGGCTCTTTTGGCCCTTTAACTTGATTTTAAGTATCAGTTTGATCCCATAAATAATAAAAATCCTTTTAGGTCCTTTAACTTTAACTTTATTTAAAGTATCAGTTTTGTCATTTCTGTTAATTTAATTAAAAAAATGTTAAATTTAAGGACCAAACTAATACTAATTAAATAAGTTAAGGGACCAAATTTAACGTTTTTTTGAATTAAATTAACAAAATGTATCAAACTGATAATTTAAATAAAATTAAGGGATCTAAACAAACTTTTTATTACTTATGGGACCAAACTGATACTTGAAATCAAGTTAAGAGATCAAAATAACATTTAAGTATAAAATTAAATACTAGCTTTCATCCAAACTACTTTTGCTTTTTCTTTTACATTGGACTGATTAGTATTTCATGTTCTAAGTATATGTTTAGTTTCGCTTTTGGAAAAATCAAAATTGATTTTAGAGGTCATCTGAGAAAAAGAAATTAATTTTAAAGATGTATCAGTGATTATGACATTGTTTAGTTACTCTTGAGTATAATTATTTTTGTTTTTAGAATTTATTCTACTAGAAGTGGAACTTTGGTTTTAAAATGATTTTAATATTCAAATGCACAGCTCAACTCATGTTTATATCAATGGTATTACTAACAAGTGTCTTAAAGACATTGTATAAATAACCTATGAATTTTTTTGTTGTCTTAGAAAAGACAAGTCAAACACATGTAAAAGTCATAACTACACAATTTTTAATATAAAAGTTGCTACTTTTGGGGCGCTTAAACAATGCTCTAAGAGCATCCACAATGGTAGTACACTAATTTTTTTTTTTTGAGAGAATGGTAGTACACTAACATGAAATCTTTATATGAAAAATATAAATATACGTACACATAATTTAATTGAGGGCATTTGTTACCATTTTTCTTATATAAATGTATTCAAACATCAATTAAGGGCACTTGTTAGCATTTTCCTTATATAAATGTATTCAAACATAAATCTTTTTTTAGGAGCTGATCGGGGTTCGAACCCCGAACCTTGCATATTATTCATAACAACTGAGCTAAGCTCACGAGGACATAAAATCTAATATAGAAGTACTCTTTTAAAAAACATTTTTTTTTTTAAATTTTATGGAATATAGATACAAATGGATTTTAAGGTGATAGTTCAATCGAGTCTCTTACTATTTAACTTTGAGCAAATGGTCACTTTAGTTCTTGATTCTGCAGCTCACTGTCACATAGGTCCTTGACTCAGGATTAAATACACATAAGCCTCTGACTCAGTAATTCCGTTATCACTTTACTCCCTGACGTTAAATAATTTTCTTAAGTGATGATGTGACATACAAGGTGTCTCAGGGACTAAAGTGAAAGTAAAAAAAGGCCACTTTGATCCCTTAACCAAAAATCAATATCACCAAATTGAATCTCAAATTCCTAAATCCTTAAATCTCAAACCCTTAAATGTCATATGACTTTATCTTTTGTTCAAAATCAATCATCCATTAAAAACCAACTTCATTTTATGTCCCTGATTGTGCATATGACTTTAATTATGAGTCAGAAATCTATGCGACAACGAGTCGCAGAATTAGAGACTAAAGTGACTATTTGCTCTTTTAATTTTACTCGTTATTATATTAAGATGATCATAAATATAGATGTTAACACACTAGATCCATGTTATCTCTAAGCGTCTCTCTCAAGTCTCCTCAACTAAACATTCTTGAATGGAGTTAAAAAAAATTCCAAATTAAATATTGTTTATGAATAACATGCATTATACAAACTAATGTTTATTAGGACACTCTCTGTCTGTTCGATCTATTTATTGTGTCAATAGTTTTTATAAAATTTTGATTAAAATGATTTTGATTTTGATTAAAATTATAGTTTATATGATTAAAATTATTTTGATTTTGAGTAAAATTATAGGTATAAATAATAGATATTTTGTATTTTTATATTATAACAAACTATATATTTTTTTTCAATGATGCCAAACAATATAGTATAAATTCTTATATTTTTAAATAACAACAAAACAACATTCTAATATTTGTAAAAAAGCAAAAATCATCTAATAGTATAATTAAAGGAAAAAAAAAAGTTGATGAGTATAATTAAATGGGAAAAGACAGCCCAAAAATTCACTTTATATACGATGTAGATTATAGTATCGGCAATCTTACTTCTTCTCTTAAAAAGAATTGCAATTCCTAAAATTTGTACCAGATTATCTCTGTAGGTAATACCGTAATAGGGATAAATTTCTTATAGCATGGCACTGCTTATAAATGAATTAAATGATATGCAATCCAAATTCATCTGTACTACTTACGATTTGGAGAACTTTACGGGAAAGGGTTTCAAAAGAAAGATTTTGAAATGAAGATGGAAACTTCCATTGTTTAGTAAGCAACAAATATAGGAAGCCATGATGAAACTGCTCATTGTTTATTAATCTCAATCACTCTCATGTGAAAAAGTGATAGGAAAATAGATGTTCTACTACATCAATCTCTAATAAATTTCATTCAACTAAACACGAACTAAAAACTAACAAATTTGACTAACGAAATTGATTTAATGAAGGGACTAGATTGTCATCATCATCATCATCTCTTTTTTTCATCTTCAATCTTCATCAAATCTTCTTCTCAAACCCATACATATCAAAACAAAATCCGAAATCTTCAAATTATAGTGGCTCATGTCAACAACAAGAAAACAAAAATCCTACAAATTAAAAAAGTTGATGTTGGTTTTATTTTAACAGATCTGATATGAAGAGAAAAAAAGGCTAAATAAATAGCAAATAAGAGGATGAAGGTTCATCAACAAATTGAGGATTTTAGGGTTTTGTTCTTCAACTTTATAAATAGCAAAGATAGTGATAACTGTTTTACAATTCTATTAGATGTTTGATAGAAAATAAATAGCAAAGATTGAGTGTGTGTGTTTTTTCTTTTTCTTTTTTCAACTCAATATTCATTCAAATCCAAACATCTTTGGAGATTTTGGGGTTGTGTTATTTGAGTTTTGATTATTACTGTTACTTTGATAATTTTTGGGTTTTGATCTTGAGCGACAACAATTTCAAGAATTAGGATTTAAATTTAATAATCATGTTTTTATGTGTGTTTGATATGAAAGAAGAGGATGAAGGTTTCCTTTTTATAGGTTTTATAATAAAAAAACTACTTAAAATAAAGTTATTATTAACAATCATATGTCGCAAGCCAACTTACCATTTTAAAAAAATAAAATAAAGAAAAGGATTAATATGTGCACGTTATAAAAGATAAAGAATTTAAATAAAAAAAAATAAAGACAAAAGACCTAAGTATTACACATGAGCAAGATAAAAGACTTGTGAAGTACTTTTGCCGTTGAAATAAAAAACCTATTAAAAACATAAAAAAAATTGTTAACATTTTCTTTGACATGATGGATAAGAAAACAATGCATCTCTTCGATCCGCACACTATCCTTATTTTAAGTAGTATATTTAATAAGGAAATGTGCCAATTGATTTCCATCCCAATTGGTATTCAACCTTTTCTTTCCACGCCCAAGCTTCTCACAAGCCCGACTTATTTTCATTTTACCTCTGTTCAGATTCTAAAAACTTCATAGGAAAAACTTCATTTGGTTTCTAGAATCCGAACCATTCAATATAAAAAAATGTTCTTAGCCTCTTTCACCCATTTCTCAATTTTTGTATTTTGACCTAAAACACTAAAAAAAAAAACCTAAAATTGGAATCTTCATACCAACTGCCATATTTTCAGTTAAGTTGCTTGAATCCTTCCCATTCAATACATTTTCAACAATAAACAATAAGTCAGTACACATTTGCTAGATACTTCATGTTTGATTTATTTTTATTCCTTCTTATGGGATTCTGGTTGTGTTCAGATTTTAGAAATCGAAATGTATTCTTCATCGTTTTGGTTTCCAAAATCGAAAATATGCTCAAGGGTCCATAAATGTTGTTTTTTTATTTAATTTCGCCATTGTAACAAATATTGACGCATATGTCAATCGAGTTAAGAGTAATAGGATGACCATGACTTCCTTTCCTAGGCAAGAGCGCCACATACGTGGATTTGTCATACATGCAATACTTTAGAGACTTGGAGCTAGTGTCAGATTATGCATGGAGAGAGACTTCCCTGGCTTACTTGTACATGGAGCTTAACAATCGCTCCCATTATAAGACTACAAACATAGCAAGATACTTGACTTTGCTACATGTATAAATAATAATGGATTACTTATTTATTCACTTGTATGTTCATTTTTTTTTATACTCATACCCACATGTTGTCGACTTTGCAGGCTTTGGTATTTCAACACTTTAAGTGAATCAGGGCTAAGGACTATTAGGGTGGATACCAGGACAATCGTCATTCACTTGCATGAAGTTTGTACCGTTGAAGGGTCATTATACACCATATCCTACAAAAGTGCATCTAGATCAGCTGGATCTTGGGGGTGTTTACTTGAACCCGTACCATGATCGTCGACAAATGTGTCTGTTCGATATGGATATCATAAGGTGTAATATTTTACGGAGGGGGTACTATGCCAGTTTGATTGTGTCCAAACCATCCCCAAATATCCACATGACAGTGCAAGTCCCCAGACCACCTTAGGGGAGATCAACCACCGCTACATGCAGTATCTTGATCATACACTGAGAGATCAAGACTTAGGCTTTCCTGTTGTGACTGGTGTTGAAGTGGGAGCTGGTTACATAAGATGGTTTTATACCATTTATTATCCACATATCATTACCCCGCTAGAGGACGTTCTTATCCCAATGATGCTTGAGTACGAGGCCATTTATGAGATTGTTACTAAGTAGGATGGAGACTATCAACATCTATACATGACCGTAAGGCGAGGGCATATCAGATATCATGTATTATCTGTCATGGCCACTCGTGCGATGGAGAAGGCGAGTGTTGATTAAGATAGTTTGGAAGCAATTCAACAAGAGGTTCAAAGAGGGAGGATTTAACGCCGCATGCGTGTTATGGATGATAGGGGTCCTAGGGCTGGCTAGTAGTTTCATGTTGTTGTTGTAACATTTGAACAAATTATGTTCTTAATCTTACATTTGCATATTTGGATGCAACCAATGGTGTAAAATTAGGCAAGTGCACCCAATTGTATTGAGTAATAAAGTAGTAAGTTATCGTCTCCATAGAGATTGTCGTTTAACTCAGTTATTAACATAATTTATTTGAAAAAGGAAATAAAAGAAAAGATTGAGAGTGGTTGTGGAATTTTAATCGTTATACCCAATGCGAGATTGAGTTTGATTTGATTCAGAAGTGTAATACGCGATTAAGTAATTATTGAATCCCTCATCCGTCTTTGTTGGAATTTAACTAGATTAATTATTAGCTTATGACTTGCCTTATGTTTGGATTAAAGAAAGTAGAACGTAACCCCGTGATGAATCAGTTGAAGTTTATTTTAATATGCCCGCAATTCAACCATTTGCAATCGTGGTGTTCCCTTAAGGTGAGTTATAACCCTAAATTCATACTTTGACTCAATTAATTTAGAAACTAAGCAATTCACTGATCTCTTGTTCCAATGAAATTCCGGTTGTCGATCCTACTTAGCTCCATCTAGAGATATGGTATAAAAACATAAATATTCGAATTAAATCAGTCTTTAGATCATAAACCGAATAAAAACTTTATTACTGAAATCCAACAAATAGGAAGGAGTTCATCGTGGAACCCTGATCAAAGAGGTTTAGTTGCACATGACAACATATCGTTTGGATTCTGTCTCAGTGCTGGGACAACTTGGATTATATAATCTGAAATATGTGTATTTATACGCTACAATTTGCCTCTAACATAGTCTTCTGGGGTGTTGTCACAAGTCAAATTATATAATACGAAAACTTTTGAGAGGATTTAGATTATATTTCCAAAACGTAAATTTTATTGAGACACGTTCAAAAATCAGCAGAGTACTTTTTCTTCCTTCAATTTTTATCCAGTTCGGATTGTAAAGTACGAAATACAATTCGAATTATATAATCCGAGCATAGAGTATTTTCGAAAAATAAAAACAGAGCACATAAAAATCATTATTTCTCATTATTTTCCATGAAAATATACTAAAGTCACAAAAACTCAAATTTAATGAAATCGGGATAGACTAGTAGTAGACCAAGCCCAAATTTTTCCAAAAAACAAGCATAAAAGGGTCAAATAAAGTAAAATAATTAAAAGAATGTAAAACGACTTTCTTTTTAATAAAGAGAATTTTAAACGACTTTGCATACTTCTTGAGCACCACATACATTTATTATTGTAATCTTTTTATTTTCGTTCCTAATGTTTTAGTAATGAAGATTTTTTCTATTCCTTCCCAATACTACGAGAGATGAACCCTATACATACACTTTCCAATGGTCCATTAAATAGCACACAAACCTTAGGCTTCATTTCCTATATATAGTGCGTTATCTCTAGTCTCAACACAAGTCTAAACCAAAAGCCAAACTCTAAAATATTCCAGTTATACTCTTATAAGAGTTGTTCAAAATGAGAAACGCAGGCGGAAACCAAAGCATTGTTCCTTCATCTCGTACTCGTGCAAGCAACCTCCTCAGCCATCCTAGAATTGCAAGTACTCTACCAACCAGAACATAGTGGTTTCTGATGTTCCTGAATTGGACTGGTCTTCCATCCTTGTCATATTTGGCTATTGAATCCTTATTCTTTTTAAGATTGACATCAAGCTGTTTCATTCGTTCGTTGGCGGGATGCATGAAAGCCTTCACACAGAAAGGATTGATAAACTGCAGAAAAAAGTTGGAAGCCCTTGCAAATCTCTGCTCGGTATACCATTTGACTAGCTATGTGAAGACATGTTATGCCTTGTAGTTTTTTATATTTCAGTACTTGTGTTATTTTTCTATGTTGCTTGTTTTTTTGAATTTTGAGAGCTTTTATTGTTGTTATCTTTCTACCGGTGCGAAAGCCTGTTCTACACTGTGGGTTTCGATGACAATTTTACTTTGTTTCATTGTCGTTGATTTCAATTTCAAGTGCCTTACTAGCATTTTACCTTTTTCTTTAGAATAAAAAAACATTTGAGTGAATCAACTCGATAGGAATTTTTTTTTTGGATAAAATTGCCTTAATAGGATATTGGTCTATAGTTAATCTGTAAATAAAAAATTAATGAAATTCCAAAGTTGATTAACGAGTTTCTTTTGAAGAAAAAGCTTAATCTAATCTTTTTTCTTACAACTGAGAAATTGACTTGATTGATCCTCTATAACTGATGGAATTTATAATTGTCAAGTACATCTAGAATTTAACTATAATAGTATTAAGAGAGTCAAACACGAAGAAAATTCAGCAAAAAAAATCGTTAATGCGAAATCCTTCCATATTATGGCTTTGGCGTGTAAAGCTCTACTATATACTCTACAAAAGAATACATACATCATCTATTGCATATCCGCAAATAAGCAGCATGAACACACAGAAGTGAATGGTTCATTGAAAGGCAGCCTTTTAAAGGCTACAGATATAGTGAGAATTTATTTGCAGAAGAAAGAGAAGTGGTCATAATTAAGATTTCTTCTATGTATGGAACCTGATGCTTATAGTCCTACCTTCACAAATGACACTGATAAATTCTGGTCACAATTTGGAACCTGATATGATGAGAAGGCTCATCTTAAAGAAGATTGAAGAAATGCGGGCAAAAGTTGGATGCTCTCCAAGCAACTATCTATCTTTACCATTTGATGATAAGAAAGAAAGAAGATGCAATTAGGACTATGTTTGGTACTCATGATCTTCACACTTCTGTTATTAACTTTCTCATGAAAAACTTTGATCATTGAGATTCACAAATTTGTAGTTGGTGTCATTACTTGAGCTGCATGTTATCTTGGTCTGGTGCGCGTTTTTACTGTTATGAATAAGTGGTTACTCAAGACAAAATCACCTGTTCTTTCTGGCTCTAGGGTTAAATTAGAGGTGGATAATTTTGATGAGACTATTAAAGCTATTGCATCTCACACTTATCCTCAGTATTTCAGTCATATGTGTTTAGCTTCTCAACTTTTTCATCTTGATGTTTCGAGATTTCCAAATCTGTTTGTTGTTGCACTAGTGCTGGAGCAGGGTTGGGATGATAATGAGATTGAAGGTTATTGTTGCGACATTTTGATTAGACTTACATCAAAATTACAACATCTTTCACATGTTGCTGTTGAATAACAATCATCAACAAAATTCTCTGGTCTCTGAGACATTTTACCCATTGCAGCAATAACATGCCTACTAATTCCCGTAAGTTACATGTACAAGTCCTCTATCCAATATCAACTATATATTGGAAACCTTTATATATTTTAGCAACTTCAAATTTATCATCCATTTTCCATCTTGGTACTTAACCCCCACTAAGTTCAACCTCATTATCAAGTCTTTTCTCGGTCATTGGCATTATCCTATGTTGTCATGCACTAAGCTTATACCTAATAGTTGAGATCATATCCATCAAATAAGTTTTAATCCACTCACACATTGTCGCATTGAAAGCTTTAGAAAGATTATTTATTATTACATCACATTTAGAGTAGAAATTGAAAACATGCTTACATCAAAGCTTGGTTGGGTTTTTGTAGACTATATATTTCACTCTAGGATCTTCACTGTCATCAAATTTTATACCCCTGACCTCATCATCAATACTTGAATTACCATCAATATTACTATACCTTTCGTCCCCTTATCTGTTACATTATCAACATGGTCAGAGTTAATCATTTTATTTGCATCAACCAAACCATCCCCATTTGCTAAATCATGCTCAATGTAAATGTCCTTGCATTGTTTCTTCGTAGCATACTCCTTTATCTTAATATAGCGTCATCATCCAACCTAACCAGTTTAAAAACAACTTCTTCATTAAGCTTCCACCACATCGTATACCCTTTCCCGTACTCAACTAATTCATCTACTACGACCCAACAACTTCAAAATAAAACCATTTATCAATATCAACATCTACCAATGATTAACGACTGCAAACTGCTTTGGCACGAAGAAGAAGATCATATGAAAAAGAGGGGAAATGGAAACACTACATTTTCCCCCTTTTATGATTCTTTTTTTCTATTTAATTAAATCTTTTTTAATTTTGAAAAGCAATTTTAATTTTATTAAATGATTTATAAAATGTTTTTAAATATAAAAAAGCAATGTTTTTCCACGTGTACAAGTTGGTATAGTCAACAAGTTACACATAGGCAAAACCTGCCAAATCAATAAGGAAATGGGGTGAAGGCTAATTTTAAAACATTTTTCTTTGCAAGGGTATATTTCAACTTTTTTTTTACGTAGGAACCAAAACCCAACCACGCCATATTTGCATGGATCTTTTGCATATCTTAGTCTATATTAATTTGATTTATAAACGAGTATGAACATCCACAAATAGTTGAAATAGACACGTGTTCTTTAGAAACCTCAAATTCGCTTTCGCTCGGGTCATAAATTTTGATAAACTATTTTTGTGTGAAAAATTTAATCTAGCCGTAACTTATGATCAACTATTTTCAGCAAGGCGATCAATTTTGAGATGGTTAAGGAACAATTGTCGTTGGAATAGCAGTGGAATATTTTTCTCCCATTTCTAATTTTATCTGTTCGTAATTACGAATTAGCACTCTCCTATCCCTAATTATATGATTTTTTTACAAAAAAAAGTATTTGTTCCTAAATATGAGACCATCTACAAATTTCTAGATATAATATTACTCTTTTTTCAAATACATCCTTCGTTAATACTAGAAGTTCGTCTTGAAATATAAAAAATTGACCTTGCATTCTTAATATCTTTGATATTTGTAACATTGATATAAAAAATGTCCTAAATTTAGTGAGTCATTTGCTCATTTCACACCTATTAAGAAAAATGTATAAGCGAATGAGAGAGAGAGAGATGATTTTAAGTGCTCTTGTAGTATTGATGCATTTCCATTATAAAAAATGTCAAGTGAAATATTTTAAATTGAAAGTGATGAAAGATGAATTAATACTGCATTGAAAAGTGATATGTTATTTTAAGATAACATTTTTGTACAAAATGATCCCTTGTTAAGCGATGTAGGGAGTATGAGGGATTACTTGTCGATAAAGGGTCGAATAATGAAAATTGAAAGTCGAAGTAGAAAATTGAAAGAATGCAGAACGAGTTTGCCTGTACAATTCCCACTAACACATTTATTTATTGTAAATTTGTAGTAATCTTTTTATTTCACTACCGCTCTCGTTTATTAAGACCTTCTGTATTCATTCCCAATACTACTATTTGATGGACTTCATAAATTCATTTTCCAAAGTTCTCCATTAAATTAAGCACAATTACGACACATTAGACCACACTTATATATGTGGTGCGTTATCCTGGTCTTAGCCTAAACCAAAAGCTAAAACACTCTTTTACATTCCTCTTCTACTCTTTGAGCTAAAGAAAATGATAAACCATGATTCTACCAAAAAAAGGAAAATCAGAAACCAAGAGGAATCAAATGCATTGATTCAAAACAATGTTTCTTCCATTAACCTTAACCTTCTAACAACCAATCAACCTAATACACAGTTTGGAATCAACATGATGGGAAACACGACAGATTGTAACTTCTATATACCAGATGCAACTGGTGACAACACTGGTTTGGCTTTTCGTGTTGCATATAATGCTATTTATAATAAAGATAACAAGACCCTATGTGCTTATGTAGGATCCATGTTATGCTCTGTGGTTCCTGGATTCAAAAACTCCGTGGAGGCCACGTTGAATGAAACATGCATCAGGCCTCGTTTCATAAGTTTACCATCGCAGGCTCGTGAAAACAACATAGTGGTTTCTGATGTTCCTAAATTAGACCGGTCTTCCATTCTTGTTGTATTTGGCTATTGTATCCTTCTTCTCTTTAAGGTTGATCACAACGAGTTTTTCAATTTGTACGACAGTATGAGGAAAAGGCATGTCTCAAAGATTGAAGAAATGCGGGCGAAAGTTGGATGCTCTCCAAGCAACTATCTATCTTTACCATTTGATGAGAAGAAAGAAGATGCAATTGGGACTATGCTTGGTACTCTTGATCTTCGCACTTCTGTTATTAACTTCCTCATGAAAAACTTTGATCATTCAGATTCACAAATTTGTAGTTTGTGACTTTGTGTCATTACTTGAGCTACACGTTATCTTGGTCTGGTGATATGTGTGTTTTTACTGTTATGAATAAGTGGTTACTCAAGACAAAATCACCTGTTCTTTCTGGCTCTTGGGTTAAATTAGAGGTGGATAATTTGGAGGAGACTATTAAAGCCATCACACACTTATCCTCAGTATTTCAGTCATTTGGGTTTAGCTTCTCAACTTTTTCATCTTGATGTTTTGAGATTTCCGAATCTGTTTGTTGTTGCACTAGTGCTGGTGCAGGGATGGGATGATAATGAGATTGAAGGTTATTGTTGCGACATTCCAGGGTCGAACTATAAAACAGTGTCTGAATTGCTGAAAATTCATCGGACAGCTATGTCAAAAAATCGAGTTTCAACAAGATGTATGCCTACAATTCCTGGCATTTGAATTGGCTTAGAATATATTGGACTGCTTGTGACTTGAGTTATCTATTACCTAAAATCTTTTCTGCTATCTTACTACGTTTGAAGACATGCTACTCTTTATGCATTTGTAGTTTTTGTATTTTATTCTAAGTACTATTGATATGTAACCAACCGAAATCTAATGTAAGCTGTGTTTGTCTTTGTCACTTTAAGTGCTTAGTTTGAATCCTAATCAAGTAAAACAGTAGTAGTTGTTTACTTTGTTGCTCTTGTTATTGTTTATTTTTGAATATCTTTTCTAGATTTTTTTTTGCACAAAAAAATATCTTTTGATTGTTAAACTTAATGATACGGTGGAAATTTTACCATGGGAAATCTTGTCTAATAAGTAGTTGTGCCAAAATTACTTAAATCAAATGTACAATTTAAATAAACCAAAGAAAGTCATACGAAATCGTGATTTGATATCTCAATCAATGTCCAACCTTTCTTTGTGTTATCGTTCCCTTGACTTGACTTATAGTTCACTTTTCCATTGTTTACAAAGAATGTCCGACCTTATCGTAAAATTATTTTAAAAAAATAATAGAAACGAAGCCAATAATATATTCGTTACCTTGTTATCATTGTCCATTTCTTAACCAACAGTCCAATACATTCAAATTGATCAACAATGTTTGAAAATATTAAGAAACAAAGAACTAAATTTGTTAGGGCTTATTCTTGTGGTTTCTCTTGTAATTGGGCCACTATTGTATTTGGACCAGACCAGCCCATATATCTTTGTTTCTGCTATTAGTTTAACTTTAGGTTGTGATGTTAGTAACAAACTATCAGCTTGTATATAACCATTCTAACCTTCTGTGAATAAACAAGAGATTACTTTTCTGTTCATTCTTGCCTTAACAAATGGTATCAGAGCTCCACCACGGGGCCTGATACTGAATCTGCAGTATTCACAATAGTTGTTGTAACAAGAAGAGCAAGAAAGCAAATTGATTGTAACAAGAATTTGATCGTGCACGTTTGTTCATGGCGGAAGATATAAATTTTGTTCAGCATGCAGTGCCTAGATTCGACGGGTTTTATGACCATTGGTCTATGCTAATGGAGAATCTTCTCTGATCTAAAGAATATTGGAGCGTTGTTGAAGGAGGCGTTCCGGTAGCTACGGCGGCGATGATGCCGGAACAAATCAGATCGATTGAGGAAGCAAGATTGAAGGATCTTAAGGCCAAAAACTACCTCTTTCAAGCGATTGACAGGGGAATAATTGAGACGATTCTCAATAAAGACTCTGCAAAGGGAATCTGGGATTCGATGAAGCAAAAATACAAAGGCTCGACGAAGGTGAAGCGTGCACAATTGCAAACCCTACGCAGAGAATTTTAATTGCTTGGGATGAAGGAGGAAGAATCTGTTATGGAGTATTTTGCAAGAACTCTCACAATTGTGAACAAGATGAAGACTCACGGGGAACAGGTTAGTGAGACTACAGTGGTAGAAAAGATTTTGAGATCCATGACGACTAAATTCAATTATGTAGTTTGCTCGATAGAAGAATCGAATGATGTGACGACATTATCCATAGATGAATTGCAAAGCAGTCTTATGGTACATGAACAAAGAATGGAAGGATCTAAAGAAGAGGAACATGTATTGAAAGTATCAAGTTCTACCATATCAAGAGGAAGAGGTCGCGGCTTCAGAGGAGGTCGAGGAAGGGGTAGACAGTCATTCAACAAACAATCTGTTGAGTGTTATCACTGTCACAAATTAGGGCATTTCCAATATGAGTGTCCTAATTGGGATGAGAAGGAAAATTACGTAGACGATGGCGATGAGGAAGTACTTCTTTTGATGGCTCGTTCTGATTGCAACGAATCAAATGATCAACATCACAAGGTTTGGTTTCTTGACTCCGGATGTAGCAATCATATGTGTGGAAATAAGGATTGGTTCTTTGATTTGCATGAAGATTTTAGAATCACTGTTAAATTGGGAGATGACTCTAAAATGTTAGTAATGGGAAAAGGAAGTGTTAAATTGAAGATGAATAATGTTGTTCACATTATCTCGGGTGTATACTATATTCCAAAATTAAAAAATAACTGGCTCAGTGTTGGTCAATTGCAAGAAAAGGATTTGACCATTACTTTCAAACACAACATGTGCAAGGTATATCACCCAGAAAAAGGCTTAATCATACAATCAAAAATGTCTTCAAACAAGATGTTCATGGTCTCAGCACAAGTAATTCTCCCTACATGCTTAAAGGCTTCAACCAGTGAAGATTTGAGTATGTTGTGGCACAGCAGGTATGGGCATTTGAGTTTTAAGGGACTGAAGTTGTTGAATCAAAAGGGAATGGTGAAGGGGCTTCCAAAAGTAGAAGAGTCAACAAAGGTCTGTGAAGATTGTTTGGTTGGTAAGCAACATAGAGATCCTTTTCCCAAGAGCACTGAATGGAGAGCTTCTCATGTACTCCAACTGATACATGCTGACATTTGTGGTCCCATTAAGCCCGAGTCTAATAGCCACAAAAGGTACTTCCTTACCTTCATAGATGATTATAGTAGAAAGACTTGGATATATTTTTTGAAAGAAAAATCTTCTGCCTTTGAGTGCTTTAAACAATTTAAGGCTAGTGTTGAGAAAGAAAGTGGTACTTCTGTTGGTACTTTGAGAACAAATAGAGAGGGTGAGTTTACTTCCAATGAATTTGAGAATTTCTGTAGATCTAATGGAATCAAGAGGCAATTAACAGCATCATACACACCCCAACAAAATGGGGTAGCTGAAAGGAAAAATAGATCTCTGTTAAACATGGTCAGAAGCATGTTGTCCCACAAGAAAATGCCAAAGACTTTCTGGCCAGAGGCAGTTAATTGGTCAGTCTACATTCAAAATAGGAGCCCCACTATTGCTGTGAAAGATGTAACTCCCGAGGAAGCATGGAGTGGAAAAAAACCATCAGTACATTTCTTTAGAGTATTTGGCAGCATAGGCTATGTTTACATCCCAACCTCTCAAAGAAAGAAATTAGACGACAAGAGTGTCAAATGTGTTGTACTTGGTATTAGTGAGGAATCTAAAGCTTCTAAGCTTTATGATCCTATTGCAAAAAAGGTACATATAAGCAGAGATGTTATATTCGCTGAGAATGAACACTGGAATTGGAAGTTTAACAACAAAGATTCAAGTAGCGTACTGGATGACTTTGCTGACAGTAACAGTGAAGAGATAGAAGAAGTTGAAGCCAACATACCAAACATAACAGAGAATGAAGATGCAGATGCCTCTCCTCGTACTCCTCCTGCTAACAATACCAACGAAGACCACCATGAGTCCAGCAGTCCTACAACTAGTGCCCCAGGGAGGGTAAGGACTAGACCCGGGTACCTTGATGATTATGTTGTAGATGAAGAAGAATTAGATGAATTTAACCTTGCCATATTCAGTCAATCTGAAGATCCTACGAGTTATGAAGAGGCTGTGAAAGAAGATAAATGGAAAAAAGCTATGCAATTAGAAATGAAGGCCATAGAGAAAAACCAAACATGGGAACTAACCACTCTACCGAAGGAAGCAAAATCCATAGGAGTAAAGTGGATTTTCAAAACCAAGTATAATGAGAAGGGAGAGATAGACAAACATAAAGCAAGACTGGTTGCAAAAGGGTATTCTCAAAGGATGGGAATTGATTACAAGGAGGTGTTTGCTCCGGTGGCAAGGTGGGACACTATAAGAACAATTGTGACACTTGCAGCTCATAAAGGTTGGAAGGTGTACCAATTAGACGTGAAAAGTGCCTTCCTTCATGGGGACATTGTGGAAACTGTCTATGTTAATCAACCACAAGGATTTGTAATCAAAGGGAAGGAAAGCATGATGTATAAGCTAAAAAGGGCTCTTTATGGGTTGAAACAGGCACCGAGGGCTTGGTATAATAAAGTGGAATCTTATTTCAGTAAGGAGGGTTTTGAGAAATGCAATTCTGAGTATACTTTGTTTGTTAAAACAGAATCTGGAAAATGCATTCTTATAGTTAGCCTCTACGTTGATGACCTCATTTTTACCGGAGATAATGCTGTCATGTTTGAAGAGTTCAAGAAATCTATGAAAAGGGAATTTGATATGTCAGACCTTGGTAAGATGACATACTTCTTGGGAGTGGAAGTCATACAAACAGAAGCTGGGATATTCATCAGTCAGTCTAAATATGCCAAAGAGGTCCTTGAAAGGTTTAATATGCAGGATGTGAACTCAGTCAAAACCCCTATAGTGCCAGACTGCAAGCTAACACGAGAAGGCAGTGGTGAGTTAGTAGATGCCACAACTTACAAACAAATGGTGGGGAGTCTTATGTACCTTACTGCTACTAGACCGGATCTGATTTATGCTACCTGCCTAGTTAGTAGGTATATGGAAAAACCGACCACGATGCATCAATTAGCAGTCAAGAAGATAATGAGATACTTGAAGGGTACTATTAATTTAGGAGTCATGTATAGCAGAAGTGGAAATGCAGAATTGAAAGGGTATGCTGACAGTGATTATGCGGGTGATGTGGATGATAGGAAAAGCACTACAGGATATGTTTTTATGCTCGGAACAGGTGCCATATCATGGTCTTCTAAAAAACAAGCTGTTGTTACACTTTCTACAACCGAGGCTGAATTCATTTCAGCAGCTATGTGCGCATGTCAAGCTGTATGGCTTAGAAGGATTCTACACAAATTAGGCCAAACTCAGAGGAAGAGTACTCCCATTTTGTGTGACAACAGCTCCTCAATCAAACTATCGAAAAATCCGGTACTTCACGGAAGGTCCAAGCACATTGATGTAAGATTTCACTACTTACGCGACCTTGTAAAAGATGAGGTGATTGAATTGTTTTACTGCAGAACCGAGCATCAAATTTCAGACATTATGACAAAACCTTTGAAGCGGAAAGACTTCATGCAGTTCAGAGATTGGCTAGGCATGTGCTCTAAAAGAGTAATAAACTAGATTGCTATGAGCAACAAGTTTAAGGGAGGATATGTTAGGGCTTATTATTGTGATTTCTCTTGTAATTAGGCCACTATTGTATTTGGACCAGACCAGCCCATATATCTTTGTTTCTGCTATTAGTTTAACTTTAGGTTGTTATGTTAGTAACAAACTATCATCTTGTATATAACCATTCTAACCTTCTGTGAATAAACAAGAGATTACTTTTCTGTTCATTCTTGCCTTAACAAAATTAACTTTTAAAAAAGGGAAAATTACTCCGACCTCCCTTAAAGTTTAATTAAATATCACACACCTTCTCTCTGGTGTTTGAACGTGCGATGATACCAACATTTATTGCTACTGTGACAACATTTCAAGGGTGAACTATAAAGCAATGTCTAAATTTATCGGCTATGCTTGGATTGAAGTAATAAGATGAAGTGATATGAAGTCGCATCCCATTATTTGAATTTGTAAAAAAATGGATGGAGTGATATGGAATATGAAGAAATCTATTCCATCTCATTCTCTCATTTTCTTCTATTTCTCATTCCACTCAAATTGAAAGGTATGCAATGGAAATGAAGTTTTTATCACATGCAAATTTGCATTATGATAGAAAAAACCATTTTGTATTAACATAATTGTTGCTAAGATTATCTTCCAAATAAGTCTATCACCTAATATTCCATTAGAAAGCATTAAAATATTATTACGCATGCATTTCCTTCGTCTTGCTTGATCTCCCAAATATTCTCTGTTCTTTCACTGCCTTGATAACCATCAATAGTATCCAGAAGTTCATCATGAGGTATATAATTTGGATGTTGCTCAGAAACAGTATACATTGTATCATCTTGTGAGTTGATGCAAATATAATTATGCAACGCAAATGCATCTATTATAACAACAATTTGGGTCTGAACACTAAATTGCGGCCTTTTATTAAGGGAAATGTTAATTAGTGCACGGCAGGGCACTAGTTAATTATCTTCTCTATTTACTCCAACACTCCAAATGATCTGTCTATACAACTTTTAAGAGATTAATGTGCACGGCAGGGATGTCTCTGACAATTCGGAGGCCCCATTAAATCTTGACAATTTTTTCATTTTAAAAGAATTGAAAAAAAATCCAACACTACTTATAGTGACAGAAAACTAAGTTGTAGCTAAATATATGAACAATTATTCAAACATGATTTTTACCTACAGAAAAATAGACATATATTTATGGAAAATGCATATTTGATAGCAAAATTGTTGACATCCAGACTTTTACCTACGAAAAAATGACATTTAGTGACGAATTTTGACTGTAGGTATAAATTTGTTTTCTTTCCATTTTTCAAATTTTAAAAGCCCTCTAATTTTGAGGCTCTGTGCCAAGGGTCTTGTTGCACTTGCACAAAGCCGCCCCTGGTGCACGGTTAATGGATTCTTGATCACATTAGTTGGGGGCTAATGTTCAAATTGAGATTGATGATACTTTTGTCCTAGGATAAGGCACTGTATATCCTTTCTTTATCAGAATATCCTTTATCAACCAAATATATGTTTACCAGAGAAGAAAAGAGAAATGTTACCGAGTGCTTCTGGACACTCTTTAAGACCTTTAAATGGTAACTTTTTATGAAAATATGTATGTGTAATTAATGCATTGAAAATTAAAATATTTAACATTTTATAAAATAATTTCTTCTTTTGAATCCTTAACGAGTGTCCTAGAGGCACTCAATAACAAGACCAAAAACAATTATAAAACAAACTTCCTCAAAAAAGAACTTGCAAAAATACGTATAGATAATTATATCCGGTGGATTTGGAAAGTTTAATGTCGGTGTGTTGATTGCATGAACTTTGTGAACTACTATAAAAAAAGAGTAAATTACCCTTCCCTTCTCTCAAAGATGCTTCAACTACACTCCCATCTATGGACGGAGCCAGAAATAATTATAAAGGATGGCGAAATTTAACACATGACAAGCATAACCAATAATTACTTTTTTTTTAAATACAAAAAATAAACAAATTAAATATGTTTAAGCAGTATAAAATTAAATTTTTTCAAGTTTAGTTGCTACAATTTTTTATTTATATTATTTCTCTATTTTGTGAAAGGGGTGTGATTATATAGGAAAAAAAATATATTTAACATTCCTTAAAAAAACATAGAAGTATGAGTTAAATCGATTGTATTTTTTATTTTTTTCAACACCAATTGGTTTTGCTAATAATGCCCCCAAGGTGATAAAAGAGACGGTGGCAATTATTATTTTAGTCAAAAGACATGCAAATTGGTAGTAGCAATGTAAATTCAACAAGTTTAATTGGGTGAGTGTTGTCCCACAAATCGACAAAGTTTTCACTTATTCGCAAATATTAGGGGGGCGAGTCTATAATTTAAGTGATATGTTCTCATAAATGGTTTATTATTTGGGGGTGGCGACCGCATCTATAGTTAGGTACCTAACTCCATGATTACTCCATTTCGAAATATACAATCTCCTCCTCTTTAAAATATATTTGATTCTCCACCCTTTTGAACCACATTCCCCTCTCCTTTTACGTTAAAATCTACACTTTACTCCCTCAATAATTTTTATTTTTATTTTTAATAATCTAGCAAAGTAATAATAATCTAACACACTTCAGGAAAAAAATAGTATTGCGGGTCAATTTTAATATAATCAAAATTTGAATACATATTTTTGCTATTTTTTATCCACAATTTCCTTAACATATAGTTTTAAACCCTATTATAAAATATGAAACGACCCAAAATAAAATTAAAATATGTAAAAAATTACTAAAGTCAATAAAGTATGGTTATTTAAAAGTTAATTTTATACTCTAAATAATAAAATTAATAACAATATATTTGAATTTATTTACCATTGACATTTAAATTATAAAAAAATAAATTTATTTTTCTTATATGGTGGTTCAAAATTAGTATATATCATAAAAATGTTTATTTATGTTAAAATAAATTAAAATGTAGTGCATATTTAATTATTAAGGGATGATGTTATAATTCCAGCATCTTACAAGGGAGGGTGGGGTATAAATTTTACTTTTCAAGGAAGGGGAGTGTGTATTTTAACATAAGAGGGGATGAGAGTGTAATTCAAACTTCTTTTAGGGTCCGTTTGGTTCGAGAATTAGAAGGGGAGTGATTTTAACGGCGGGGAGGAGAGGGGAAATATTTTAATTAAAAATGTGTTTGGTACGCAAGGGTAGGGGAGAGATTTTAAATTTATTTTACCGTTTTACCCTTAAACTTAATTAAATAAAAATAATAAAGTAATGAAACATTAACGATATAATCAATAACAACACGATGTAATAATGGATTAGTAATAATGTTGTTACAAGCAGTAATAAAAGTTGTTACAAAGAAAATTTGTTAATAATACGAAATAAAAGTTGTTACAAGGATAATATAACCTAATAATAATAAAAGTTGTTACAAGATAATATAACCTATAACTTAATAATAACAATAATAAAAATTGTTTCAAAGATAATAATAATAAATATTGTTATAAGGATAAAATTGAGATTTTAAATTAATCTAAGGATAATTTTGGCAATGTAATAAAATTTGCTCTGCTTCGCTCCCCTCCCCTCCCCTCTCCTTCTTAAAATTGAACCAAACACTTAAATTAAAAATGTTCCCTCCCCTCCATTCCCCTCCAAAACTCTCGAATCAGAAAGACCCTTAGAGGAGGAGAATGTAATTTACTCTAAAAAAAAACTATATTGAGACAGCTAGAACATTTTGAATTTGAATCTATAGTAAACTAAAAATAAAAAATATGATTCGAGAAATAACTTGCATAAAGTGATTTTCATAATGAGTCTTGAAACTTCGAATTTTATTGTGCATATTCACTTGGAAACTTAAAACTTAAAAGGCTACTAGATCATTTACTACATTTCAATCAAACAATTTGAATGGTTTATTGATTTTCAATTGAAATTGTTTGAAATACTCGCATTAATACATTTATTGATTAAGACCTTTTATATTCCTTCCCAATACGATGGACTCGTTTTTTGTGACCTTTCCAATGCTCTCAATTAAATAGCCAAACACCACATGCACTTATATATAGTGCGTTATATTTGTCACCTAGTCTTAACAAAAAGCTGTACTAAACTCTTTAATCTTCCCATTCTACTACTATTTGAGTTCAAGAAAATGAGAAACCATGAGGAATCATCAAATGCATTGAATCAAAGCATTGTTCCATCAATTAGTCCCAGAATTGGAAGTTTTTCAAGAACCAACAATCAGCCAAATATGCAGTTTCAATTCAACATGATGACGGGTAACATGACTGATTGTGTTTTTTATGTCCCGGATGCAGGAGACAACACTGGTTTGGCTTTCCGTGTTGCATTTGATGATGCTGTGAATAGCTGCATCAACTATGATGATAGTCACAAGAAGTTATGCACTTCTACTGGATCTATGTTGTGCTCTGTGATTCCTGGGTTCAGAAACTCCATTGAGACAGCACTGAATGAAATAGGTATCAGGCCTCGTTTCGTGTGTTTACCATCCCAGGCTCATGAAAACAACATTGTGATTTCAAATGCTAAAAAATTGGACTGGTCTTCCATTCTTGTGGTCTTTGGCTATTGTATCCTTCTTCTTTTCAAGGTTGACAACAACTTATTTCATTTTAAATCTTACAATCTTCCAAGTCCAACCACCACCAGGGTTTATGAAATGCGGGCAAAAGTTGGATGCTCTCCAAGTAACTCTATGTATACTATACCTTTTAGTGAGGAGAAAGAAAATGCAATCAGGACCACACTTAGTACTCAACCTCTTCGCAATACTGTGATTGCATTTCTCATGAACAACTTGGAACATCCTAATTCACAAATTAGTAGTTTGTGCCTATGTACTATCCTGGTCAGGCGATATGCGTGTTTTCACTGTTATGTTTGAGAGACTTGTTAAGACTAAGTCTCCTGTTCTTTCTGATTCCCGGGTTGTTGCCGAGGTAGACAATTTGGATGAGCTCATCAAAGCAATCATATCTCATACTTATCCTCAGTACTTCAGTCATTTGTGTTCTGTTTCTGAACTTTTCTATCTTGATATTTCGAGATTTCGGACTTTGTTTGCTGTTGCACTAGAGATGGACATAGCTTGCAATAGTTCTTATGCTCTTTATTTCAAATCACACGATGCTTCAAAAGCTAACCCTACAACTGTACTACAATTGGTGAAATTTCACTTCACAGCTAGGGCACAAAACCAAGTCTCCACAAGATTTTTGCCTACAATTCCAGGAATCTGAATTGGCTATGATTCTCTTATGTGTGACCTAGTTCCCTGCTGAAGACATGTTATATGTTGGTAGTTGCTACAACTTTCATTACTATGTCTCCTTTTGTTTTGTTGAGCTGTTTGTTGTGTTTATCAGGAGTTGAAAACATATACTATGTTGTTATCATTGTACTGGTAGATTGGTGATCTTTTGTTCATCTTTTTTTCAGTTTGTTTCTTCCTTGTTCAATTTTAATTAGTTACTTTATGTACTAATTAATCATGTGTTAATTACTTACAAGAAAATCGTTGGTTTGTTTAACTTAAGTGTCTTGATTACGCACCAGTTCATTTCATGATATATAGAGTATTTGTTTGTGACTCACCAGCACGTCAAAATCTGTTTGTTGTTTGTAAAACATCTTGGCTGATATCATCTCAACGTTTCTATTGTTGTCATCAAGATTTTTGGAATTGATTTAACAACGAAATTTATACAGTGAGTGTGAGATGCATCTTGTATAGGAATCATAAGGTAACTAATGCATAACCAACTTCTTAATAATCACAATGCCAAGAAGGAAGGTTCTCCTGTTCATCAATTTCAGAAAGTGGTTTCTTTCTGTTGAAAATTCGCAACTTCATAAGGGTTTATTGTAACTAAATGCTGAAAGTATATAACTAACTCAAAGATTGTAAGAAAATAAATAAAGCTTTTAACTTTTGCTAAATTTCCACTTTACTTCTTTCAAAATAGATTTCTGCAAACAATGTATAAAATCAGATGACAGAGGTCTATAAGGCATGAACTAGGGGCCGTTTGCATAACAATTTTCCCAATGATGAAATAGAATATGGTCCATGAGAAAATAAATTGCTGCTTTTGTCCTTGTAAAAGACAAAATGGAACAATCTAGTTCTCAAATGAATCACCATTTCCCTAAAAATATAGACAGTATAAGGTCTATCAATAATTAATGAGAGAAAATTTGTTGCCTAAATATAATTAGACACATTTTTTCTCTACTACCCAAAATGTCACTAAGTAATTTCTTTTCAACAATCATCTATTTTTGTTCATTGTCTGTATTAGCATTCAGTAAAAGTCATTCAATGGTATTTTTTCGATTAAATTTCTACACTTGCCAATTTTAAAAAGCATCTATACATTACATAAAAAATTGGTAACAATCATGCACCAAAAACGAAATACATGCTATTTAGTTCATTGTTACAATGGTGTATGTAAATAGTTGATGATTGCTTGAAGGCTAAATAGGAAAAAGAACATAAACGAGTGGTGTTGTAGTATAAATTATTATATATACGGGGTCGTAGGAGCAAGAATAGCAATCGAAAAGAGTGCACCTTCGTAAACATCATTATATATACGGAGTCTCTCACCTAGGTATGATCAATCATGACATGCTTAACCTACTCATACATTTCCTACCTACTAGCACATCTTCTCATTTTTGCGCAACATGGTGAGAACTAAGAGCTATATTTAACCCGAAGGCTCTCAAAATCAACCCAACCATCATGCTCATGTTGCAATCAATAACAACATACACCAGAAGAATATTTGTCTACAACGAGAACATGGGATCTAGGTTGAAAAACTAGCAGAAGAGGAGAAACATTAATTTTAGGAACTCCCCCTTGCACAAAACGCCTTTCCGGTAGCCAATCATGATGAAGGTTTGAAGCAGCATGAGGCCACACCCTTTATGAGTCGAAAAAGCCGAAGTTGCACACCTTTTAAATGCAACAACTATTGTAGTCATACCCCATTTCGGTGTGGTAGCAGAATAATTCCCATTCCATCCTACATAAATGAGATGGAAGCACAAATAAGGAGACACAAAGATGGATTAACAGAGGAGCGAAATAATAATACAACAAAGTATTGATTCGTCTTTTTAGGTGGTATCAAGATGTCCATTTACACTCGATATTGGATCAAAGTCCATTCAAACGAAATTTGTTAGTGGTAGGAAGATGTCGACATACAATCTAATGGTAGAGAGGTTGATGCTCTGTACCCTTGAAACGATCGCGTCAACTCCAGATTAGTGATGATGTTCCACTTGGAAAACGACAATATCGCCATACATGCATATCAACTAGTAGTTATGCAGTGGTTCGTCAACGGTTTTAGAAAGTAACTTAAAAACCCAAATCAGGACGATAAACCTCCTCTTAGGCCAAACACGAGAGGATAGTGCAAAGTTCATTTAATGATGTATCTGGTTCATAATTAAATGAACCACATACATCATTAAATGAATGAATCTAAAAAATCAATTTTGCTTATATTTAAAAACAGAGAAGTAACTCATTGCTTACTAGCTTATAAATTTTTTATATGTTTTTCAAGTAACTTATAACTCATTGCTTATCACTTTTTTTTATCTGAATTTTACCTTTTTTATCTTAATTAACAAATACATGATAATTTAAAATTTATTATTATATCATTTTGAATTTATCATCTAGTTCAACAACTAATATCAAACATACAATTTGAATCCACTAACTTATTTAGTCACTGTAGCGTCTGTTTTGGATTGACTTATTTGTGAACTTATGAAAAGTAGTTTATGCAAATAAAAAAACAAAAAGTTAATTCACAAGTTTTATCTAAATTTTAACCTCATAAGCTTTTTTTCGGAAACTTCCTTGACAGGTTTATGAATAATACATAAAAACTTATTTATTTGCATAAACTGTTTTGCATAAGCTAAAAAAACAAAAGTCAATTCAATCAGGGCCAAAGACAGGATTTGGGGTCTCTCCATTGAATATTTTCTCAAGTTTTCTCCATTTTTAATCTACACCATTAAAACTCACTAACCACTTTTCTTTCATTTCCAATGAAAATTTTCTCGAAAACAAAGGCATTATGGGGGACATGGTAAAAGGTTTAAAAAGAAGAAAAGAATGAACGTTATGGTAAAAAAGAAGAGAAAGAACGTTAGTCAATGTGTGTAACGTTTATGGAGCAGGAATTGGAGTGACTCAGAATTATGCGTACAAAACGTACCCATTTGGATCGTTAGGTTTCTCATTTATTAAGACGTTTGGAATTCTATCTCAACACTAATTGATGGAAACAACCCCTTTCAATTTCTCTCCATTAAATTAGTAGAACAGACACTACACCTTAGGCCACATTCCCTATATATAGTGCATTATCTTGGTTGGTCAATGCCTCAAGCTAAACTCTTATATAATCTTTGAGTTCAAGAAAATGAGAAACCAAGAGGAATCATCAAATGCAACTTTTCAAAGCATTGTTCCCTCATCTCGTACTCGTGCAAGCAATCTCCTCGACCATCCTAGGATTGCAAGTCTTCCACCAACCAATCAGTTTGAAATCAACATGATGGGAAACATGACAGACTGTAATTTCTATGTCCCCGATGCAACAGGTGACACCACTGGTTTATCTTTCCGTGTGGCCTATAGTGGGGCTAAGCAATATAGAAGTGGAAATAACAAGGATTTATGTGCTTGTGTTGGATCTTTGCTATGCTCAGTTGTCCCTGGATTCAGAAACTCCGTGGAGGCAGCACTTAACGGAATAGGCGTCAGGCCTCGTTTTGTGAGTTTACCATCCCAGCAGTCTCATCAAAAGGACATAGATATGTCCGATGTTCCTGAACTGGACTGGTCTTCCATTCTTGTTGTTTTTGGCTATTTTATCCTTCTTCTTTTCAAGATGGACAGTGAGTTATTTGGTTTGCGCACATTTGTGACGGAAAGCCCCCACTCCAAAAGGATTGAAGAACTGCTGACAAAAGTTGGATGCCCTCGCAGCTATATGTCTGGTATACCGTTTAAACAACAATCAGAAAATGTAATTAGGACTATGCTCGGTACTCATGCTCTTCGCACTTCTGTTATTAACTTCCTCATGAACAATTTCAATCATCCAGATCCACAAATATGTAGTTTGTGTCATTACTTGAGCTATGTATTATCCTGGTCAGGTGATTTGCGTGTTTTCACTCTTATGAATGAAAGGTTAGTTAAGACTAAATCTCCAGTTCTTTCTGACTCTCGGGTTTTAGCTGAGGTGGAGAATTTGGAAGAGCTCATTAAAGCAGTTGCGTCTCAAACTTATCCTCAGTATTTCAATCATTTGTGTTTAACTTCAGAACTTTTCCATTTGGATGTTTCGAGATTTCCTAATATATTTTCTGTGGCACAAGTGTTGGCAGATGCTGTTTGCAACTCTCAGGTAATTTCAAGGGCCAACTACAAAATGGTTGAAGAATTGGTGAAACTTCATCGCACAACTATGACAGAAAACCGAATCACAACTGTCAGACATATGCCTACAGTTCCTGGTATTTGAATTTATTTAGAACGGCAGGATTGGCTATGTCTCGTCCTTTCTTTCAGTCCGCATGAAGAGTGAAGACATGTCACGCCGTAGTAGTTTTTTTTTATGCATTTCAATCCTTTGCTTGAAGTTTTTTCTATCAGTACTTGTTTTATTTTGGTGATCTACATTTCAAAAGTTTTATTTATGTTTTCTTTGTTGGTAGTACTTCCATAACTGTTTCTTGTTGTTTCATCACCGTTTGTTTCAATTTTAATTAATTACATTAAGTGCATTTTATATATTTCATTCTACTTCTGAACAATCTACATTAATAGCAAGTTTTATTGCTTTGATATATGATCAACCGTAAATTAATACTTAAAAAATGATCTAAAACTATAAGCTTATATGATCCATTTCAAGAAAAAATGAATGAATTCAATTTTTAGATGCGATAATGATACGATATGTGATGATTCACTACAAGAAATATTGTTATTTATGATCAGCACTAGAAGAAATTTGACATATACCTACAAATGCGTTTAGTGATGGAATTCAAAACCATAGGAATAGGTTTCCTATACCTAAGGATCGATGTTATGTAAATCTCCCTCCCAAATTTTCCCAGTATTTTAATTTTCCCTCGGTTTTTTGTTCTTCTTTCCTCTTTCCTAGACTACGACTAATGAATCCCTAAAGTCGGTGAAGCTACAAAACCGTGAAACCGCAAACTTGTTCGCTGTTTCCTATGGGGTGGCCGTTGCTTTCTTGTTCTTTTTTCTGCATTCTATCAATGCAAGTCACCGTCTTCATCCCGATTCTTATTCCAAAGGTGTTCCACGATCTTTCTTTTCCTTCTCCATAGTTATTATTCTCTAACCCGCAATTTTTTTTTGCCAAAAAGGTTTTTTTTTTGCGGCAAAGAACGACAAGTACTTGTTAATCGAGATTCAATTTCTTCTTTAATGAAACCCCATAAGGGTATTATTTCAGCTACATAAAGCAGAAGGTTTACACGGCCACCCTTAATAATGCCATGTCAGATTTGTTTCCCTATAAGGGTGACTGTGTAAATCTAAAATATTTGAACTCAATAATTATTGGTTTGAGCTACAATAATCCAACTTATGCTTCTGCAATTCAGTCAGCTACTCCACACTTTACATTTGATTTTGCTATAATGATGGGTTTAGTTTCTCTCTTTTCAATTTCTGTGTGTGAGTTTGTGTGTTCCTTTTGTGAATGCATTTCTTTTTATGGAACACACAACCCACTCTACTCTTGCACAAAAATCTGCACATCTATTAAATTCCGGTACACCAGGACATGTGGTAATGAGTACAGAAAAAATAAAAAGGCTAAGATATGAATGTGTAGTACACCAAAACATACACCATTGTTGTTATGGAACATACACCTTGTGCAAAATGAAAATGCAGTACTTTTCAATTATTGGACTAATTTTTATGTGTTTTTCATTGTTCACGTCTCTTTCCCATTCTCCTTGTTACACTCATTATCTCTTTGTCAAAAGTAAGCAATGTAGAACTTTGAGCAAGGTTACATGATTGTTTATAGTGATTCTTGATCACAGTTGGAGCCTCCATGACGGCTGCACTGTCTCATTTTAATTTGTATGTGCAGGAATCACTTGTTTTTACTCATGTGGCACTATTTCTAGTTGACCATTTTTCCCCTCTTCATTCTGATTTTCAATATAAAGAAGATTTACCCTTCATATTTACAAACTCCTTACATGCAAGTTAACAAGCTTTTTTATTTTTAACGGTAGAACATTTGTTTATTAATTAGTAAATGTAACACATATCAGATAAATTGTTAATTAGTTTATTATTTTCTGTTTTAATTACCTTATGTGTGCTTATCAAGGTTTGGGTGATTTGATAATTTGATTCTAGTAATCTTTAAACAGGTATGATAAAATGAATGCAGGAAGATCTTTGTGTGATTTAATAATTTAAGCCTACTTATGCTAGTCCAAGAAATAACGAAGATGATGAAAATGGTATTAATTAATTCTCACTAAAGTTTTCAATATTTTCTTTGTTTTTTTAGGATGCATATTATGATTATCAATGTAGAATAGTGTTGTTATTCATTAGCTCTTTATTTCTTGTAGGTGAAGATCATAAGCTAATATCAAGACTTGAATATGGAAACTACGCTATTAAGCGGACACAATTAAATTTTTATATTTTTTGTTGACATTGTTATATATAACGCTTTGTATGTCTATTATACAATCCGATGGTAAAAAGTAAAAACAATTAATGATACGATTCGCAATGCTTTTCTTCGCTACAATTAGTACCACTCATTTCATTTTGCTTATGTGAAGAAAAAAAAACATTAAAGTGAATCACCTCGATAGGATTCTTTTTGACAAAGTCGCCTTAATAGGATGTTGAAATATGCTTAATCTATAATTAAAAATGTTCAGAAATTCAATAGTTGATCGATGAGTTTCTATAGGAGAAAAAACTTATGATATGTTTTTCTTACAACTGAGAGTGTCACTTTTTATCTTTTAAAGAAGCAAAAGAAACTTATACTAAAAGAACACACCACAAACTACAAGAAATACTTGGAGGGTGCCCTTATTTACAAACAATACTAAAATGATGTATAATTCTAAAAGCATTACAATACACCTCAATGATTAACAATAAACTTATGGAAGAATTACTCACGAAGCAGCTATACTAAATCAAAAGCAAAGACGATGACCCCAATCAGAAGAGATGCATCCAACAAGAACCACAGAAGCATGGTCTCCATATCAATGTTGATTTTTGTCTTTAACACTCGAACAAAGTAATTCAATGACAAGAGAAATTCAATTAAATATCAACACTTGAAAATTTTAAAAGATATCTTATATGTAACATATCCAAAATAATGGTATAAGCAATGTATAAAAAATTAAATACATGTTTTTTTTAGAGGAACAAAATACATGTTAAGTGCTATAAGCTCCTTCCTTCCATTTGGTTTAGCATACGTTTAACAATATGTTGTTTTGTTGATTTCACTGTCATTTACACATGCACCTGCATTTGGTTTAGCACGATCATCATATCGATGACTTTATGATTATCGTGACCTTGAACTTGATCATGTAATATTACTTAATCAGCATTTGGATCGATGCTCATTAATTCTCAGGATCATTGTGACAACATCGACAAGGTACAAATCCTTGATTAACATCTTGGTTGCGTTGATAAAATTTCTTCTTGTGATTAATTGGAAAATGGTTTGTTGACGCGATCATCCTTAACCTCATCATGCACCAATTTTGAGTTTGTAGACTAATGGTTATCATGATGAACACATGTTGTTAGCCCAATGTTTCTCCTAACAAAATTGTGACTTTGCCTCACTGAAACAAGCCCTTGTTGTTCTTGATTAGAACCATTCCTTGCCGCCGTTTGTTGAACCCTTAACCCTTGGACGCCGCCTAACCTCTTCCAACCAGTACCCATGCTCTCCCTCTCTTATTCCTTACTTCAGCGCGCCCTATAACATCCCATACCATTTTCTAGAATTTTATACAGAATGTTACAATTGAAAATACAAGTCAAACATATGTAAAAGTCATAACTACATAATTTTTAAGGTAAAAGTTACTAATTTTGGATGCTTAAACAATGCCCAAGAGGTACTTGTTAGCATTTTCCATTTAATTATGATATATAATTTCAAAAACTAATAATTAGCTACCGGTAATTACTGAAGGTTAAATTAACATAACATGAGAAATTAACATATGCCTATAAATATGACAATATTAAAGCCACCAAACACTACTAGAAAACACAGTTTTAGCGACGGAATTTTGTGAGGAGATATAATCCGTCGCAAATTGTGATGGATTTTGTGAGGGTTTTAGTTATTATACCATTGGTGACGGATTTTGTGACGGTTTATTCCGTCTCTAAATTTCTGTCACAAATTCCGTCAGAAATTTGAACGGATCAGATTTTGTGAGGGTATTAGCGACGGTATAAGCCATCTCTAATTATCCTGTTACTTAGTCCGTCGGAAAATCTCCTAATACTTAGTGACGTTCTTCTATTCCGTCACAAAGTGATTTCACATTTTATATATTAAATCATGCCAAAAATAAATTATTTAAATTTTATGAGTGAATTTAGATTCAAACCCTTGACCTTCAACTGAAACAAGGGCCGCTTTACCACCAGGCCATGATAACTCTTTTGTGTTTTTTATTCAAATTGTATTATTTATTATATTATCACATATTTTTGGTTAAAAGTCTTCCATTTCCTTCCAGCCAAACGCGTGAAAGGCCTCTGTATACACAAATCTGTTCAATTATTCTTCATTCCAAATCATGCTTCATTTCCAACTCTTTACTTCTCTGAAAACAAACCCTTCAATTCCACCACCATCCTCGTATTTTCTTGTCACTCATGGGATGGGGCCCCCTTCTGTATACAACATCTCTGCAACAATCGAAAATCAGAGAGCAAAGATCTCTTCTTTTGTCTGTGTTCTCAACACCCATTAGGGGTTTTCATCTCTTCACCTTTCTCATAATCAAATTCTGAATCAATCTTCTTCATTTTTCACCAGTGAGTTTTTCTTCATTTCTTTTTTCATGTGAATTCATATTTTATTTATCTTTTAATTAAAAATAATTTTTTTTATATTTGGATTTTATATTATTTATTTTTGTTGAAAAATGAAGTATCTTAGCTTAGTTAGTTGGACACACGTTACACAATTATTAGATAATTCATAATTGTAAAGTTGTGATTTTTGCTTCACCAACTATAACAATAAACATTCTCTCATAATTGTAAAGTTGTGATTTTTGCTTCACCAGCTATAACAATAATTCATAATTGTAAAGTTGTGATTTTTGTGGAAATTTTGCTTCACCAGCTTATTAGATAAGGAAGATACTCCATTATTCTCTTATTATTTGATCTTCCTGCAACTTATGTTCGGCATTCTCAATGTTAGTTCTGTCACTTAAGGAGTCGTGCACTTTGCTGTTACAAAATTGCTTACATGACACGGATACAACAATGTATATCTATGTTTGTGTATATAAGTTCCACCTCTAATTCCTGTTACAAAATGTGGAGGCAAGATACTCTATTATTCTAGTAGTTAATATTGAAAAGAATGTAAAAGAATAAAATTTTATCTTTGCGGTGTAAGTCCTACGGGTTCAACTGCTTTGCCGCTCCTAGTTTGATGTCCGGTTTATCCTATATTATTTACATTGCTTGTATTGCAGACATAGAGAAGACGTATCATCATAAGACATTTAATGGGTACCAAAATACAATGTATCAGGTACGAAAAGCAATAGACAAAGGCGAATGGATCCTTGTTCAATTGCGTGAAAAATTGAAACAAAATTGGGAAGATAGTAAATGGAAGGACAAGGCAGAAGTTAATAAGCAAAATAGAAGATCCTCTGATGGTCCATTGCATATTTGTGGGTCAATTTCAATAACCGAGCATTCTAAAATATTAGTAAGTAAACAAATTATTTTTGCAGTAAAGCATAGTGATTTAAATTAATAATAATACTAATCTATTTATTTTGTACTATAGAAAACTGAGTCAAACATTACTCCAAGCTGCTGGGAGCTGTATCAAAAGACACACAAAATGAAAGGTGATCCATCAAAGTGGGTATCCTCCAAATCTCAGATGGTTGTGGTAAGTTACAATTCGATGAGATTACCATTTCTAGCCTTTTGTGAAATAAACATAAAACAATTGGAAATTCTCTAAAATTAGTTATATCCTTTTGTGAACTTGGTATGCTTGTGGATAGTCAAGGTTATTGAAAATGCTTTAAAAATAGTATTTATAACTATCCTCGTGTGTATTGATGCATGCTGCTATATTATAACTCTGTCATCATATGCTATAATTGTTTTTTGTTATCTAAGCATGTATATTGTTGTATGTTGCTTGCTTTTGTGCTATAATTTTCAATGTTATGCATGCTTATTATTATTGTTTATCAGCTTCTGACATCTGAACATGGTAATCTTATGTTTCTACATTTGGAAAGAACTATGATAACTTAGTTATTAATTAAAAGCTAGTTTTAATTTGTTTAAAATGTTATTGGTTGGTTTATATATGAATTTAATTAAGGTAATTGTAGTAATTAATTTAATTTCATATTTTTGTACGTAAGAATACGAATTTTAATTTTGTAGGATGAATAAGAAAGACGGAATGTTGAAAGGAACTCACAACAAACAGAGGGGGATGATGTGTCTATAATGACCATCAGACAACTTCATCTTCTTAGACGTAGTTGGAGGGCTCGACAAGAAAAGACGCATATATGGTTTGGGAGCAGAGGCAGGAAAATACAGGTCTTCTTCATCCAAATCATCTGACGGCATCTCACCATTTGAATATGAGCATATGAGGACTGCAATATCTAAAATGTCAACTGAAAACATTGAACTCAAGGAGCTATTGAAGACTAACGAGGAATTGATTCGTGCATCACAAGAGGAGTCACGTTTAGCTCTAGAGCAGTCACACGAGGATTCACGGTTGCTTCGAGAGCAGTTCCAGAAATCATGGAGTCTTTTGCTCAAGGTCATTCACATCTACCTCCTTATCGACCTCATTCTTCGAGTTAGGATCAACATTTGTGTCCACTTACTTGATTATTTATCATGTTATTTTGAGAATTTGATTAGAACTTTTAGTTTAAAGTAATTGTTATAATACTATTTAGTAATTATTTCAATATATTTTGATGCAAAAGATAAGTAGTTTGATTATTATGAACGCAACCGAAAAGGATTTTCATCAAATATTGTGATTTTTATCGTATTTTATCATATTAATGTATTTTATATTGTGATTTTTCATCACCTTGTTATTTAAAGAAAAAAAAAATAATTGCTATTTGCGACGGAAAAACTATAGTCACAAAAATCTTTTTCCTGCAAAGTAGCGTCGGACTTCAATGCGACGCTATACGATTTCCCAGATATTTAGCAGGTAGTATTCTCTCAGTAATTTGCTACGGTTTTTCCGTCGTTTATTTGCGACGGAAAACTGGGTGAATAATATCCATATTATGAGATGTTTAGCAACATAGTTTTCATGTTTACGACCGGATTGAATCCGTCGCAATTGGTGACGGTATTGATATACCCTCGCTAACATTTTCCGACGCTCATTATTACGACGGATTACTGATGTGTCGCAAAATCCGTCAGAAAAACGTTTGCTACGGATTTTAGCCTATTTTGCGACGAAATGAAACCGTCGCTAAGTCTGAGTTTTCTAGTAGTGAAAATACTATGTTTCCAGATTTTCAAATTGATGACTCAAAAGTCATTGATTGAGTCTGCACTTGAACAAAACTAATTTTTCAACTTGAATCAAAATAAACACCGCACTTAGACGGGAAATCAAAATCACATTGCACAAAGACGGGAAATCAAAAGAAACAAAGTCGTGTAAGACGAGGAAATCATTGTAAAGAAAATTGAATATATGTGAAAATCAATCATTTAACTAAAAGAGAAAGAAAAGCAATCCAGAGGGGTGATTCGGGTTAAAATTGACCCTAAATCACCCCTATTTGATAGATCAAGAAGAAGAAAAGTTGTGACGATTAAGGTTTCTGTAAAACGGGTTGGACTCGTTAGGATAACCGTATAACCCGCTATTTTAACTGGCTGAGTTGAGATTTTGAACTCACCACTATTAGGTTTCCCGTTCCTCCTGACCTGCTAAAAAATTGGACGGTGACGAGACAGGTTAGCCTGTTGAGTTGAAATTAAAAAAAAAACTCTTTCTTCATTTATTTTTATTTATAAGTCACAATCAATTTTCTCCTCCATAAATTAGAGATAAAAAATAAATTTAATTTAATTACTTTTGTTTCATGGTTTTAGCCTCGTGCTATTGGTAACTTATAAAGTTTTTATTTTGGATGTTGTTGATTTATGTGTTTAAATGTTCATTTTCATATTTTTAATGGAGTCATTAGTTATATACTTAAATTGGCTTTACATTTATATATTTTTATAATTTTTTACATTGTTAGATGGATAATTGACAGGGCAGGACGGGATGGCCCGTTTTATCATCCCTAGTTAAAGATCGCGCTTACAAAAATATTTATATTTAAATTCCTTCTTAGACATTAGCCGAGCTTGAACCAGAGATGCCTAAAGGTATCCAACATTGCAAATCCAAAAGTGTCAATCATTTGAGGACTATTTTGTCATTCATTACAATCTTACTCACTTCAAAGAATAATATCTGCCGCTATGAGCAGAAAATATCTAATTCACAAAAAAATAAATTATCTAATGACATAATATTTTTTTTAAAGAAATCTAATGACATAATATTTTGGCTTAACACACTTTTGATGCCCTAACTTTGCACTAGTTGCGATTTTGGCCCTCTATGAAAAAATCATTCTAGCACCTAAGTTTTTTCCCTTTTGCAACTTTCAATTTTGATCATTCAAAATCAACCATTCAAGATAGTAAAATAATATGGGGGTGTTTTATTGAGCAATTTCAGATTTATAGGGCAAAGAATATGGCTTGAGATTGGATTCTTGATCTACTACTGTTTTGAATGGCTGATTTTGAATGATTAAAATTGAAAGTTGCAAATGAGAGAAACTTAAGGGGCGGGAATGTAACTTTTTTAATAGGGGGCTCAAATCACAACGGTGCAAAGTTAGAGGGTCAAAAATGTGTTTAAGCCTATTGTTTTGTATTTGTAAGCAAATCAAACAATATGGAACAATCCTTAAAAAAAAAACAATATGGAACAAAAAAAAATCGGTTTTGTACCAAAAAAAAAATTCTGTATCATATTACGTGATTAACTGCAGTCACGTAATCACGCAGTCACCGCAGTCGGGTAAAATCAAACCGTTCAATTAATCCAAGCGTCTTCATTCAGCATGGTCCTCTCTAGCGACACACACATAATCAAAATCGTGTTCCCCCGTCCACCACAACTTTGTTGACCCTCTTCACCCTTCTCTTCTCCGAACATCATTTTGATTTTTGTAACAACTACAACCTCCATGGGAGCTCAACGAGCAGGTAAAGCCGCTGCAACCCAAATGGATTCTCACCTATTCTTTTTAATCAAACTTTAGGTTTTATTAGATATGGTAATGGAAATCGACAATGAAACCTGTAAATTTCAATGCTGGTAACTTAGCATCAACAAACCAGAGTCTGTCAATTCAAAATCATCAAGCACAACTTGGTTAAAAGGTAAAAAAAAAAATCAATTTAAGTTTTTATTTCTCTCATCCATCATTTTTCATGGAACCAATCATCACCAACAACTCAATTAGTTTCAATGGCAAAAACAACCAAATTTGTTTCAGCAAGTTATAGTGGGGCGAAAAAATGGAAGACACATATGGCCATGGTAGTGGAGCGCAACTACCATGTGAACACCAGAGTGGGAACGGAGAGCAAAGGGAGTTTCTACCACATGTTCCTAGAAGATGACGTGGCTGTATTAAATGCGTAAGATCAATCCAACGGTTGAGTTTTAAATGACTGCAGTGACTGCGTGATTATGCGACTGCAGTCAATCACGGTCCATATTCATTACTCAAAAAAAAGAAAGAAAAAAAACTACGTATATTCCGTTTGACATAAAAAGGGTTCGCAAGTTAGGGTTTCCACGTTCCTTTCAAAAAAAAGAAAAAAAGAAAAGAAGTTAGGGTTTCCACAATGAAACCTGTAAATTTCAATGCTGGATTCTCACCTATTCTTTTTAATCAAACTTTAGGTTTTATTAGATATGGTAATGGAAATCGACAATGAAACCTGTAAATTTCAATGCTGGTAACTTAGCATCAACAAACCAGAGTCTGTCAATTCAAAATCATCAAGCACAACTTGGTTAAAAGGTAAAAAAAAAATCAATTTAAGTTTTTATTTCTCTCATCCATCATTTTTCATGGAACCAATCATCACCAACAACTCAATTAGTTTCAATGGCAAAAACAACCAAATTTGTTTCAGCAAGTTATAGTGGGGCGAAAAAATGGAAGACACATATGGCCATGGTAGTGGAGCGCAACTACCATGTGAACACCAGAGTGGGAATGGAGAGCAAAGGGAGTTTCTACCACATGTTCCTAGAAGATGACGTGGCTGTATTAAATGCGTAAGATCAATCCAACGGTTGAGTTTTAAATGACTGCAGTGACTGCGTGATTATGCGACTGCAGTCAATCACGGTCCATATTCATTACTCAAAAAAAAGAAAGAAAAAAAACCACGTATATTCCGTTTGACATAAAAAGGGTTCGCAAGTTAGGGTTTCCACGTTCCTTTCAAAAAAAAGAAAAAAAGAAAAAAGAAGTTAGGGTTTCCACATCTTAATCTTTCTTAATATATATAAATGTTAAACAGTTATGATTAACCCTAATTCAGCCTTTTTTGAGAGGTTTAAAAAATCTTTATGAAAAATAGCTATTGAGGGATTCAAACCCACGACCATTTGCTTCCATCCAATTGATTTTGCCACTTCACCAGTAGCTGTTTTACTAATTTAATTTGCTTCCACTACATAATATCTAATATTAAACTCCATTTTCAAAAAACCAATTAATTCCTTTTCCTTTCTTTCCAAACGGTTTCGAACCCTTTTTTCTCCTTTCTCCTTCACAATCTAAACCCAAAAGTCTGCGTTTTTCATCCATTTCTTCCCCTTTTTCCTACGACATATGTCTTGAAAAATGAAAATGTAGGTGACCTTATAGGCTTCTATGGTTGAATCACTTGATATGTTTCTTATACTAACTTTATGCAGTAACTTTTTTCCTTTGATGTGTATTTTGAACTATTTAATTTGTTCATTGTTTAAATTTTGCTCATTGTTTAGATTTTGTATGACGAGTTCCAACTTCGGTGCATTTTGCTATTGTAGTCTTTTTTGAAATGTTATACATAATACATTTAAACATGTAGACAACTAATAATATAGTCAACATGATGCTTATATATGAAAATCGAAACAAACCCGTGCATCGCACGGGTCGGCGTCTAGTTAGTAAAAAGGGTAAAGCAAGAAGAAAATTACCAACAACGTATTCATGGCGATGAAATATGAAGGACTTGCAGTGGGAATAGACCTGGGTACAACATACTCTTGTGTTGCAGTATGGCAGGAACAAAACTCTCGAGTTGAAATCATTCACAACGATCAAGGAAACAGAACAACACCTTCTTGTGTTGCTTTCACTAAAGATCAAAGGTTGATTGGTGATGCTGCTAAGAATCAAGCTACTGCCAACCCTCAAAACACTGTCTTTGGTATTTCTACTCTTTAAATTCCTTTATATATTTCTTGTACTTGTTATTATTGTAAAACCATTATAAAACAACCTATGAGGCACCGACACCTCTGAAATTAGGCATGTGGTGGTGTCCGACACGCGTCAGGTGTCAACACTCGTATGACACGTGTCCTAAATAAGCTGTATTATTACACTCATTAGACCGGTGTCCGACACTTATATATAACATTTATATGAGACGTGCCAGATAACTTAGACAAATATTAGATGGATAAATAAAGGCAAAATATTATTGTATCTTGTTATAAATCTTTCTTTAATGAAATAAATTTCTCAAGTTAGATATATATGTATGTATTTTGATTATTAGTTTAGATCTTTTATGAATAAATTAATGTATAGGTAGCTGTGTTGGTATCTTAGGATTTTTACATTAGGGATGTCACGTGTCCGTGTGAGTGTCGTGTTAGGTGTCCAGAGTTTATGCGTCATAGATGGTTAATTCTCACACCGATAATTGCTGAACAACTAAATGATGAGAATTACTAATGTTATTTTTTCAGATGCTAAGAGGTTAATTGGTAGGACGTTTAGTGATCCTGTTGTTCAAGATGATATGCGTTTATGGCCATTCAAGGTCACTTCCGGTGACAATGACAAACCCATGATCACCATTAGGTACAAGGATCAGGAGAAGCAGCTCTGTGCTGAAGAAGTTTTGTCTATGGTACTCACCAAGATGCGAGAAATTGCTGAGGAATATCTAGAATCACCGGTTAAGAATGCAGTCGTGACAGTGCCCGCTTATTTTAATGATTCTCAACGAAAAGCCACTATAGATGCTAGTGTTATTGCTGGCCTCAATGTTATGAAGGTACTGAATGAAGCTACTGCCGCAGCTATTGCATATGGCCTTGACAAGAGAACTGGTTGTATTAGAGAACAAAATATTTTTGTGTTTGATCTTGACAATTCATAATTATGAGATGCCACACTAGCAAGTGATGCATGACCAATTACAATTGAACCATCTAAAATATTTAAACCATTCATCTTAGACCCTCTAACAGTAATTAATGCACCATGTGAAATTTTACAAACCTCATGCTTAGTTCTAGTGTAATAACCTAAACTATCAAACATGCTTATGGAGATTAAATTTTGCATAAGTTTAGGAAGATACCTCACATCCTTTAGAAGGAATTCACGACTATCAAACATCTTTAGAAGAACGGTGCCATGCCATGGACTTTGTAAGCTTTTTTATTTTCGAGTCGAACAACTCCTTCATCTTTTAGAGTTAAAATCTCAAAATATTCCTTCCTCGAACACATGTGATAAGAGCACCCTGAGTCCAAGATCCAACTCTTCTCTAATTTCCAACTTGTGACCACCAATGTACCTGCACTCTCATAATCATCTTCATCGGATGCCACCACAACTTGACGAAATAACTACCATTGCCCCCTTGTCAGGATAATCCTTCTTGAAGTGATCCGTCTTAACAAATAAAGCATTAATACTTTGACTTATCAAACCCCTTGGGCGTAAACTTGGACCTCGACTTCCCCTTTCCTTTTCCTCTATGCTCACTCATTCCCCTTGAAACATTCAAGCCTTTACTGCCTTCTTCAACCTTCATGTCCCTGAACTTGGTTATGAGCCAACAATTTGATCATGTACAATGACTCCAACTTAGCCCACATTGATGTTGCGGTAGCATCCCTCGCGACATCCCCCAAAACCTTATCTTTGAAACATAAAACAATAGCACTCTGCTTGAGTCAAGGTAGTCGGCATTGCCGCTTCACCCTTTAATGGTTCCACACACTTTTGTTTTGTCAAAACTGTTTCCATTTTAACTTTCTATAATCTCAAATCATTACTTCCGCTGAACTTCCCGTTGTCCCACTTTAAACCCATGAAATACACTTTACTAATTTACGCCTTTTTCAAACGGTGGGCGTCAATTATTGTGAATTCAAACAAATAATCACACAAATAAAACTTAAATGTGTGGAGCAAGGGAAATAGTAATCAATGAGTAAAGTAGCCTCAAGCAACAACAACAACAACAACAACAAATAGACCTAGTTCTAAGTGTGAAGCAACACCACAAGCATATTCAAAGCAACAAATATAAGAAAGAAGAAAATAAAACAAACACACCAATATTGTTTACCCAATCTGGTCCAAATATGACATACGATGGGGAGAAATAAACTCTCTGATTTATTATGATAGGAGTGATACAAAGAGGTTATAAGAAAATTAGCTTATTAGTTCACAAGGAACAAAACCTAATTTCTAACCATTTTGCAAGTTAACCACACTCATATATGAATCCTAAGAGAAAACACCAAAGGAAACTTTTTGGTCATTCCAATGGTGAAATCTCACAAACCAAGGTGTTTGCAGATGTTTCCCAATCCAATAGAACCTCTCGCCAAAGACACTCAATCTTAAAGTTACATAATTTGATATCTCAAGTTTCTCTCTCTTGAAGCTCTACTTAAAAAATGAAAAGTGAATGCTTATATAGTGCTCAAATACCTTCAAAATCGTGTCACGGTTGTCCAGAATCGTGCCACGATAAAGCTCGTACACAGTACAATACTACACACTTATCCTAAAACTGTGTTACATTTTTACCATCGCGATGCTATTTTGCTTCTACCAGATACTTTGCATTCTGTAATTTTTTTTTGTCACAGTTCCACTTTTCCAAAAGTTTACAATTTGAAGTCAATTGCGACATATACCAAGCCAAACTACAGTAACTTTAATGGCCTTGCAACCTGCATTATATTTCAATATCCCCAGCAGACTACTAGCAGTGGCAGATTCCAAAACCAAAACCAGTTGTGGAACTTTGACAGTACCTGATTGACACCTATTAAATTCTCTCGGTGCAAAATTTTTTCAATCTTTGGATGCATGATAATGGTCTATCAACTAAACACGAAATAGTTAGTTCTTTTGTCTCTACCCTCCATGTTAATGAACCAAACCCACGATAATCTCTTGATATAATAAATCACCTCCTTTGGATTAATAACATTCCCGTTGAATAAAATATTGTTCCACTCCAACCAAAATAAATGTGATACCTTATTCATTAAAGCTCCCTTTTGCAATTGTGTTGAATGATAAGAAAATCTACCACTTTCTCATCCCCCGATACGTCATATTTCAACCAAGCTAATTAAAGCTAGAACTACAAATATTTTTCACAATTCGGCAACAAAAAACAAATGATTTTGAAACTCAAAATCATTAAAACAAAACACACAACATTGTTGGTGAATGTTCCTTAAAACTCCTCTTTGCCATAATATATTGTGTTTGGGAGTTTTGGGGTGGATATTATCGATCTTCCCCTTCTTGATAGGCGTTTGACATGGTTTCAACCGTTTGGTAGAGTTCTGAGTCGGTTGGATCGAATTCCCATCTCAGAAGTAGGGGTGGCAAAGTGGGCCGGTTCGCCCTGTTTAGACTCGCCCCGTTTAAGCCTTCTAAAAACAAGATGAGATGAGCCGAGTCAAATTTAATGACCGAATCCAGAATCTCACCCCGTCCCGTTTAGTAGCGGACTTGCAAGCTGGTGGACCTGCCCGCCAAACAAAACTTTTTTTTTGATTTTTGTTTTATAACTAAATTGTTACAAAAAAACTGCGGCTTTTATCGTAAAAATAAAATAAAAGAATAGGTAGCAAATAAGTTTGTGAAAAACAAGATAATTAATATATTGTCGAATTTAACATCATAATTAGGCAAATGCGCAACATAAAATAAATCCAACAACCAAATTAAATTCAAAAGGATAAAATAAGTCTCAAAATAAATAAATTCAACAACCAAGATAAATTCAAAAGCATAAAATAAGTCTCAAAATAAATTCAACAACCAAAATAAATCCAAAAACATAAAATAAGTCTTAAAATAAACTAAACAACGAAGATAAATCCAAAAGCATAAAATAAGTCTCAAAATAATCAGAGCATCAACATAATTCTTCTACTAAATAAATCAACTCCAAATCAAACATCATCTGAGTTATGAATATATGGTGTTCCTCCTCCTCCTCTTGTTGTCGTCGTAACAGTTGACTCCAAGCTTTTGGCATCCCTCCCTTCATCATCATCTCCCAATATATCTACATATCAAAAGTCTAAATAACTAATATAAATTATAATTAATTGGCTACAATAGCTTTGTTGAAAGCACAACTTGCAAAGAATTTAATCAAAGAAATTTTTATCATGTCTTTGTCCTACACACTTATGAAACTCAAATAATAATTGATTATTACATACCTGAACTAGTAAAACCATGAAGCTAATTGCGAGTACAAATCAAAGCCTCCACATTTTTCGACAATAAACGACTTCCATATTTGTTAAGAATGATCGAACCAATGCTAAAAGCCGATTCAGATGCAATAGTAGTAATAGGAAATCCGCAACAAGTCATGAACCATTGACTATAAATCTGTAAACCTACACCAATTATCCTTCCACAATTGAAGAACATTCAAGTCATCATAGCCATCATAAGTTAAATTGAAGCCTGCCTCATCCAAATAAACATCAAGTTGAGACTTCCCGATTAAAGTTGAAAGTTGTTGTTTGTGCACTTTCAATTCCTATAATATTTTTCAAATTAATGTAATGACTTAAAAAAAAAGCTACTTATAACAAAGAATGTAACTAGCATTTTTTTTATAACTGCTAGCATGTGATTAACATATCAATAAAAAAAATTGAAAAACGAGTTAAGCAGGCTGCCCTGTGCCTGCCCCGTTTCCAATGTGTTAAGCGGACCGACCCACCCGCTCCGTTTTTTGATGAGACGAGAGAGACAACTATAGAGAGCGAGTTCAAAACTTCGACTCAACCCGTCAAAAATAGCAGGTCAAACGGGTCGGACCGTTTTTCCACCCCTACTCAGAAGCATGGTAGGATAGGTGGGACCCCACTAGCCAATGGGTGTTGCCTTGTGATTAGGCGTGAGTATAGACCAGACCGCTCGTTAGGGGTCTATGGTCCGGCCTAGCGAGAGTTCGGCTCGGCCTAACTCGTTTAATAAATAGGCCAAGCATGAGCTTTTTAAAAATCCTATTTAAATGGGCTAAGTTTAGGCTTATAAAAAAGCCTATCAGGTCTGTCCATATATGAGTATATTACATTTGCCCACATTTATTATTTATATAGTAATACAAAAAAGACTAACAGTTCCTTCAAGTTCAAATTCTCGTATTAAGTTGATGATTTTTTTTATCACATTGAAGATTTTATGCATTTTTTTCCTGCTTAAGTGCTGATTTAGTTTTCAGTTTCTTACCGTTTGAAAGATTTGTGAAGTTATCATTAAGGTCCTCGTGAGCTTAGCTCAGATGTTATGAACAATACATAATATATGCAAAGTTGGGGGTTCAAACCCCGACCACCAAAAAAAAAAAGTTATCATTAAATATTCATATTGTTATTTGATTTGTTTGAACTTTCGAGGCTTGGTACTAATATGCCTAAGGTTAAGTATGGTTATCAGATTAAGTTTGAAATCCTTCTTGTTTTAAGGCCAAATACCATGTTTGGTCATTTTAGTTTGACAGAATTTCCAAATTAGTCCTTTGAGTTTCAAAAGTTTCAAATAAATCCTTTTAGTTTGACAGTATTCCCAGGTAAGTCCTTTAGGTTTCAAAAGTTTCAAATAGGTCCTTTTATAAACTATTTCATTGTTACCCATACTGTTAGTTAATAATTAAATGATGTTGATGTTGACTTTAAGATGTTAACTTGGATCAAAACACTGCTTTTTAAAAGCTCTAAGGTGTCAAAATATTACGTTTAATGGTCACAAATGATCATTCAAGCACTATAAATATCGTTTAATGGTGCTAGAAAAGCGTTTGTTATTGTAAACAGTCGCCTTTCTAGCACTATAAATGATCATTTGTGACCATTAAACATAACATTTTGACACCCTCGAGCTTTTAAAAGGCAGCATTTTGATCCAAGTCAACGACTTAACGACTACATCAACATCAGTTAAACGGAGACAACAAAGGTAACGGTGAAATAGTTTATCAATTAAAAGAACTTATTTGAAACTTAAAGGACTAACTTCATAATTCTGTCAAACTAAAAGGACATAATTGAAACTTTCGAAACTTAAAGGACTAACTTGGAAATTTTGTCAAACTAAAAGGACCAAAAGTGGTATTTAGCCTAGACATAATTATTCTTTAGTTTCTATCAATCTATAAATTTTACAATTGTGTTTTATTAGTTTAATATGTATCTAATTATTGTTTATCTCTACATAAAGTACGTTGCACAAATTGAAAAGAAAGAAAAATGCATGAATAAACTCCAATTGAAATTTGTAACACAAACTAGACTTTTAGACAGACTAATAGGTCAGACCAAACTTTTAAAAAGGTCAAACCAGACTTAAAATAAAACATTTGATTGATAAAAGGCCAAGAGTTAGGCCTTAATTTTTTCAACTTTATCCGGTTTATTTAAGCAAAGCCCGACTCGACTCGACTCATTCTCACCCCTACTTGTGATGTTTTAGACCATTATCCTTTAGTTCTTCACTACCCGTCTCAACTTTGGAGTCCGAAACCGTTTAAGTTCAATAATTTTTGGTTAAGTCAAAAGGGGTTGGATATGGTTAAGCTTCGTTGGGACTCTATCCAGCATGCAACATGGATGAACCCGTTCATTAAAGAGAGGCTGCAAGTTCTAAAATAGTTTCTTAAGGTTTTGGAGTAAAGAGGCCGTGATCTAAATCTGGAGGAGCTTAGGGATCGTAATTCTTCTTCGTGTCATAATATTAATATTAATTTTTGAAATAACGTTATAAAGTTTGAAAATACGAAATTCTCGTTAAAAAAAGAGAGAGAAAATATAATTAATATCTGAAGTGTATTATGTTTTAAAGTTTTTTTTTTATAAGCAAGGAGAGTGAACAATCATCAAGAGGCATCATCGACATCCTAACTAGGTTGACATCCCGAGAGACCTCCATCCTATGCCGTCAAACTCTAAGAAATTTATTAAAAAAAGGGGGAAAAATATACTTACAGAGGAGGGGGACTAGGCCAAAACCTTCAGAAGAAAAATAGAAAGAAAATAACAGAAAATAAAAACAACCAAAAACAGACTATGACAATCTGTAAATAGGTAAGCCACGTCTATCCCGTAAGAAATCTACGTTCAACTCCGCGGGAAGAGAGGAAAGCAAAATCGAGCCCTGAATTGAGTGACCCATGTTTTCTAATTTATACACACAACAGTTACCTTCGCGGAAGATATGAGTTGAATCCTAACCATCGGCTCCGTAATAAAAATTAAAATAGGCTTATGCGACGAAAATTGTTTTTTTAAAGCAATCCAAGTATCAGAATTACCGATACCTCTTAAATTCCAATAGAAAAAATTCATTGGGCGGTCGGAGGAGGATTATCCCTAGAACATTTTCTAGTAGGTTTCTTCCCCAAGACTTGTTGTTGTTTAATTTTCTGTTTTTGTTTCCTTGTTAAGACTGGCGTGAAATCTTCCTCAGCTGCTCGTTTATCATATTTCCAAATACGATCCCACAATTCTAAACCATGCTGAATATTTTTGTTAGGATGAGCTTCATGATGTTGTGCTACGGTATCCACCTGCTCGTCTTGTATTACATGCTGAACCGTGGACATATTATGGGCAACCACGACCAGCTGCTGGTCTGGTTTGTTGTATGTCGTGGCAAACATTTGAACCAAAAGCGGGCTGCTAGCATTTTCCGTGAGGGGGGGGGGGGGTGGGGGGTTGCGGAACAACTGCAATAGGAAAGTCCATAACTCTCACTTCTCACCTTCTAATTGCGTTTGCTCCACATTATTAGTAACATCATGCAAATCATTGTGCTCAACAGTAAAAGTATGCGGACCAACAACAATAGAAATGTCTAGAACGTGTACGTTCCGACCTTCCAATTGCGTTTGATCCGCAATATTAGAAAGCACATCATTGTGCGCTACCTCATATATCAATTCCAACACAGGACTAGAGGGCCTAGGCAATCTTCCTTATGGAATTTCATCCGTAACATTCTCCAAAGTTAATTTGAAAATTGAATCAGTCGGAGAACGGTCATTCTGCACAACCTCGGCATCTGCGTTGATATTAGGATCTGGCACATTAGGAATGGGTTGAACAGCAGCTGCAACGCTAGTAGTTTTAACCAAAGAACGGTCCTGATTCCCAACATTTGCAATTGCGGTGTCCGAGGGAACTGACATAGTAGGAATAGTCTGAATAATAGGATTGGATTGCTCAACATTAACGGTCTCTGCAATAGCAGCAAGCGTAGATTGTTCCTTGTTCACAACAGGAACATATCTTGAAGTAGAAGCACTTGCGTCATTGTTCTTTTTTAAGTTGCATGAATCTACCTCTACCATTGCTTTTTTACCACGATCTAGTGCCTTAGTTGCCTCATGATGCAGCCATTTACAAGATGTAACATTATGCCCAATTACATAACAATGGTGATAGAATAGAGGCCTTCGTTCATATTGCACTTCTACCTTAAACACATAACCTTCCTGCTCCACTAGAATTTCATCAAAAGAACGCTTCGATAAATCAATGTCCACCAAAATCCTAGCATAATGTCCAAAGGCTCTACTTCGAGTAGGACCATCCAAATCAATAGGGGTATCTATAGCGCTTGCAATTTCTTTCAATGTCATCTCACGCCCATACTCTTGCGGTAACTCAATCAGACGAATCCAGATGGAGGCATGAGTCTCTCTTTAAGAATAATGGTTGAAATCCTTCGTCCATTTGGATAGTTGTAAGAGGCCTGACTTCAAATTCACGGTACCGGCAGACCAGATGCTGGGTAAATCATCAGGTTAATCGAAGTTAAAATCGTAATAACCTCTGCCTAGCGGTACCATCTTCCACTTGCAAGTAGTCTTCCAAACCTTGGCAATCTTAGTAACCAAATGCCGTGCGGTGTATGGTTTGTCGCCCTTAACTAATGTCAGCCATCCCCGAAGAGCATTCTGACAGTCTGCCAAACCTTTCACGTAATCTGACTGACCAATACAAATACTAAGGGAATCGCCCTTAATGCATGGAACCGGTAATGGGATATCATCAGAAGGAGAAGGAGAAGTATTACCTCATAACGCCGCCGCAAACGACCTAGGATGAGCAGTACCATCTGGGAAGGGAGGAGAAGGAGTAGAGATGGAAACCGGTTGTGAAAGTGGAGTAGTCTGCACCATCCTTGGAACCGGAACCGGCACCGCAAGTTCCAATCAAACATGGCAAGGCAGGTTGAAGTGCCAACAGTCCTGGAAGAAGAAAAATTGAACAACAAGGTAGAAATTGAATCACGGTTGAAAAATAACAATTTCGCAATGCACCCAAATGAAATTCAAAAAGTAGACGTGTTCCAATTGCACAACAAGGAATAGAAATTGAAGGAGTAGCATGAGTTAGCAAAGCGATTGGATTGAACAAGACGGTGCAGGTTGCACAAACCCTAGCAGAGCCATTTTGCATCAAGTATCTCTCACACACAAACGCAAATTTCAGTCTCAATTATGTTTTAAAGTTGATAAAGAGAAAATAATCAAATTTCAGTTTGTGATTTATAAAATTTGACATTCTGAAAATGTGATAAATTAATTGGTTTTATGGAATATTTATTGGTAATTCAAATGAAGTAACTCTCAACTCTATTACCATTTAATTTTTTGTTAACTGAAGTTTTTTTTATATAAAAATTTTGCTTCTTTTTTTGACAAACTTAAATATTTTCCGTTGTAAGCTAAAGAAAATGAGATTTTGTTCGTAGGACAAAGCTTCATATTTAAACTTTTTTTTCTTGTTACAAAAAAAATAAATAGGACAAGCTTCATATTTAGAAAATTTAGGTCTTACATAATATTAATTTTGTATATATTTAATTTTGAAAATTTATTATCATTGTATTTTGCTTTACGTTTGAAACTCTTATATGTACACTTTTTAATTGTTTATAAATAAGGTATCATCTAAAACCCAAAATATCCAAAAAAAAAGGCAATTATAATAAATATTGATTTGACTTTACGATAAAAGAAAGAAAAATAAGAAGAAAAAAAATATCAAAACCTAAAACATTAAGACAAATCTCTTAAATGAAAGATGTCAGATTCGGATTCATGACTTTACAATAATCTTAGATTTGGAACATGCTTAAATAAAGACACCCGTTAAAACAAAAGATTAAATCCTTGATGGAATTCTGATTGCGAATAAGGTTGTAGATGAGGCACGTAAGTCCAAGAAAGAATTGTTGTTATTTAAAGTGGATTTTGAGAAAGCTTACGATTCAGATGATTGGGGGTATCTTGATGCGGTGATGGGTAAAATGTGTTTTCCGACTCTGTGGAGAAAGTGGATTAAGAAATGTGTTACAACGGCGACAACCTCAGTTCTTGTTAATGGAAGCCCTACGGATGAGTTTCCGTTAGGCAGAGGACTTCGTCAAGGGGATCCGCTCTCGCCGTTTCTTTTTTTGCTAGCGGCCGAAGGCTTGAATGTAATGATGAAAGCCATGGTAGACGCCTCTCTTTTTCATGGGTATAATATTGGCTCCGGAAATTCGGTAGCTCTTTCTCACCTTCAATTTGCAGATGACACGTTGTTGTTAGGTGAAAAGAGTTGGGCAAACGTTCGTGCTTTACGAGCAGTTTTAGTCCTATTTGATGCGGTTTCTGGTTTGAAAGTTAATTTTCATAAAAGTATGCTTGTGGGGGTCAATATTGCTGAATCTTGGTTGACGGAAGCGGCGACATTGTTGAATTGTAAAATGGGTAAGGTGCCTTTCATGTACTTGGGTCTGCCTATTGGTGGAAATCCTCGCTTGTTGTCTTTTTGGGACCCTGTTGTTAATCGCATAAAATCTAGACTGTCTGGTTGGCAAAGCCGGTATCTTTCCTTCGGAGGCCGCTTGATTCTTCTTAAGTATGTCTTGACTGCTCTGCCTGTCTATGCTCTTTCCTTCTTCAAGGCTCCATCAGGTACAATCTCTTCCATAGATTCTCTTTTGATTAAATTTTTTTTTGGGGGGGGGGGGGGGGGGGGGGGGGGTTGTGAGGATAATAGGAAAATATCTTGGGTCGATTGGAGGTCTGTGTGTAATAGAAAGGAGCATGGGGGGTTGGGGGTTAGGAGGTTGAGAGAGTTTAATTAGGCTCTGTTGGGAAAATGGTGTTGGAGGTTGTTAGTTGATAAGGGGGGGCTTGTGGTATAGGGTGCTGGTAGCTAGATATGGTGAGGAGGATGGGAGGTTGGAGGACGGGGGTCGGAGTGGTTCGTCGTGGTGGAAGGAGGTTGTCAAGATTAGGGACGGGACAGTAGGGGGCGGTGATGGGTGGTTTAGGAGGTGTGTGGCGAGGCGAGTGGGTGATGGTACATAAACATTGTTCTGGCATGATAGGTGGTGTGGTGACGTTCCTTTTCAGGGTGCGTTTTGGCAGGTTATTTGATTTAGCGTTAAATAAATCAACAACTGTTAAAGACATGTTTGATCACGGATGGGGGGAAGAGGGTGAAGCTTGGCAGTGGCGCAGGGGCTTGTGGGTGTGGGAGGAAGGGCTTTTAGAGGAGTATAGGTTATTACTTGCTGATGTTTCTTTGCAGCCTCTTTCTTTTGATGTGTGGCAGTGGCTTCCGGACCCGACTGAAGGGTACTCTGTTCGTGCTGTGTATGCTATGCTTACCGATCAGGGAGCACCGCAGGTTAGGCAGAATGTAGACATGATTTGGCATAGACAGATTCCGTTTAAGGTGTCTATTTTGGCTTGGCGGTTGCTTCGGGATCGTCTTCCTACTAAATCAAATTTGGAGATGCGCGGTGTCCTTGATGCAGAGGCGTGCCAGTGTGTGTCAGGGTGCGGTTCTATGGAGGATACTAGTCATTTGTTCTTGTTGTGTCCTTGTTTTGGGAGGTTGTGGCCTCTTGTGCGGCATTGGATAGGTTTTGATGGCATTGATCATTGTGATATATTTAGTCACTTTGTTCAGCTTATTCACTCCACAGGTGGCCTGAAGGCGAGACGATCTTTTATGCAGCTTATTTGGCTGTTGACTGTTTGGGTCTTATGGAATGAAAGAAATAATCGATTATTTAACATGAAAGAAAGATCCATGGTTCAATTACCAGATAAAGTAAAGTATTATTCTTTGTGGTGGCTGAAAGCTAATAAGACCACCTTTGTTTTTGGTGACCATTTGTGGTGGTCGAGTCCTTTGTCGTGTTTAGGCATTGGCTGACCCTTTGTTGTATTTGAAACTGTACTGTTTGTTTCTCTAGTTATCTTTTCGGTACATCTTGTGCTGAGAGGACTGCTAATGCAGTGTTAATATATTCCATTTTTGTTTGTTCAAAAAAACAAAAGATTAAAAATATAAACAAAATATAATAATTAATATCAACCTTAAAATAATATGGAATATTATTATTCGAACTGCAAACCTTGGAACTAACCTTTGAGTTTCTTTTCTAGATATGAAATGTGGTTAACGTAAAAGAACAACTATTAAATAAAAACAAAAATTAAAAAAAACTAAAAAGTTAACACAAATCTTACAATTTTTTTTATTTTTTATCTCAATTCAGTATATTTGAACTGTTGATTTATGCAATTTGATTTATGTAAACCACTTTAAATAGAAAGTTATGTTAAGTCGGATTATTTTTCATTATATGAACTAATTGTTCATGTCCCGATTGTTTTTACTTTTGTCTTAAATTTTAGATATATGTCCTAAATAAAGCCCGTGATGTTGAAAAACATGACAGTATTTGAATCAAAAGTAATGGAGAAGCATTTACAAAATAAATATATGAGACACAAAAGTATAAATCATATATGAAATTAAGGTATTAAGTTTTCATTTAATTTGCCATTTTTTTAAAAAAAAAATCGAAGAAATAAAGTATTTTAAAAAAATAGTATAAGAAAACGTGTTTTATGTTTGAAAAATAAATTTCAGAAATCCGTTGAAGTCTTGGTTGAAAAAATAAAAAAAAAAAGTGATTTTTTCTAATAAATTCTTGAAAGATAAAAAAAACATATCAAAATAAAATTATTAACAAAATAAAAAAAATAATATAAAAAACAACACGATAGCCGGTGATAGTACTCAAAATAAAAATGATAGTTTTTTCTATGGAGTTAAAAGAAAAATTATGTACTTTTTCACATTTGAGTTGCCTCTAATTATAGGTTAAAAATACCACACTTTAGTGCCCAAAATTTGTTCAAAATTGAGAACCAATTCAAGATATTTAAAACTATTAATAATATGTGATGTATGCACCACCATTCCATCTATATACATCAAATTTCAATTTGTGATTTATAAAATTTGACATTCTGAAAATGTGACAAATTAATTGGTTTTATGGAATGCTAAGTTGGGTAGCGCCAACTTGTGACTCAATTGGAAGCCCCAAAGTGATGGAACTTGGCTACGACTTGTTTGGCTGGTCTATTAGATGCAATATGTATGTCTGCTCAAAAAAAAAAAAAGGTTTTATGGAATATTAATTGGTAATTCAAATCAAGTAACTCTCAACCATTTAATTTTTTGTTGACCGATGTTTTATTTATATGATTTTTTTTTACAAACTTAAATATTTTCCCTTGTGAGCTATAGAAAATGAGATTTTTTTTTTGAAAGAATAGATTTTTTTTACAAGCTTCATATTTAGATTTTTTTTAATTTTTGTTTTTGTTTAATAGTTGTTCTTTTTTTGAAATATTTTCCCTTGTTTTTGTAATCAAATCAAGCTTGTAGATTATTATTTTTTTGAAATATTTTCCCTTGTTCTTAGGACAAGCTTCATATTTAGATTTTTTTTTTGTCACAAAATAAATAAATAGGACAAGCTTCATATTTAGAAAATTTAGGTCTTACATAATATTAATTTTCTATATATTTAATTTTGAAAGTCTTTTTTTTTGACAAAATTTAATTTTGAAAGTTTATTATTATCATTGTATTTTGCTTTATGTTTGAAAACTCTTATATGTACAATTTTTAATTGTTATAAATAAGGTATCATGTAAAACCCAAAAGCTCCGAAAAAAGGCAATTATAATAAATATTGATTTGACTTAATTATCATGTATTTTGCTTTACTTTTGAAAAGACTTATACGTCCAATTTTTTTTGTGCTATAAATAAGGTCTTTCTGCAAAATCAATAACATCACAAAAAGATAATTTTAATAGAAATTGATAAAAGTTACAAATTGAAAAAGGAGTCATGGAAGTAAGCATGAAAATAAATGCTCTTGTGATGATGTTAATGATTATTTTAGTTGCAACCCAAGTTGAATGCATCACTCCATCTCCAAAGTTTCCTCCAATTAAGCTTGTACAACCATTTTGTGATTTAAAGTGTGATGGAATATGTCTCAATCACAAATTTGGCAAAGATTTTGATGAGTGCGTAAGATATTGTAGGAAACACAAATGTTAGGCGCAGGTAAGAACAAAAATATTGCAATGATATTTAAATTTACTCTCTTTTCATCTTTTATAAATTGTATATTCTTTTTAGCAAATCTAAATATTAATATATATTTGTTTTTACTTTGTAGATGCCCGTGCAGTGCATACAAAAAAATGATTCAAGCTTTGAAGAGTTGCAACAATAATAGATAAACAATGTTTAAGTTATGTGAGACTCTCAATAATGTACTCAGATCGTAGACATTGCGTCAAACTTAAATAAATACGTTTTAATTCAAAATGCCTTCTTCCTATTTTTGCATGTACTTTTTGTATATTTCTTTTTCTCTTTCTATGATTGTTGATTCATAGATTTGATTGCATGCATAGCCTTGTTATTAAGATTGGTCGTGAAACTATTATATACAGAAATCAAAATATCGATAGTTTGATCACAATTTTTAGATTTATTTATATTAATTTTTCTGGCACTGGCTCGGAAACAATGAAAACTCAACCGTGAATAATAGCACAATAATTAGAGCTTGATTTTATATTGTCAAAATCGGGATTTTGCTTCAGGTCGAAAGAGAGCAAAATCGACAATTGAAAAATGCAACCAAAATTGAAGGATTTACTTTTGTAAAATCGATATAAGAAATTGTAAAATCGCAATCAAAATCAATGGATTTTACCAAAAAAAAAATATACTAAATATATATTATAAATGGTATATAGTCATAAATGACTTAGTTTATAAGAAATCGTAAAATAGCAATCAAAATTAGGGGTGTTCGTGGTCCGGGTCAGATCGGTTTTGAGGCAAAAACATAACTCATCCGTTCCAAAAATAAAATTATATACGGTTCGGTTCGGTTTTGGATGATTAGTTTTAAAAAACCGATCCCATCCGATCCAAATTATTGCGGTTTAATTTGGATCGGTTTTTGGATGTCCAATTTACAATTGTAACTTTTTTTATTAATAATAATCTTATAAAAATATGATAAAATAATCGGTTCGATGCAAAATATAACATATGATTTATGAAAAATTAATAATGCGGAATAATAATGATTGATTATCTTTAAAACATACGAAATAGAAACAAAATTGATTAAATTAAACTCATACATAGTATTAAAAGAATTAAAAAGAAAAAAATAATATCTTAATATAATATATTATACTTATATATAAAATTGGAATTATATATTAAAATATTTGTATGCGGTTCGGTTCGGTTTGGTTTGATTTTGAAAAATCAATCCAATCCAAGCGGTTTTCACAAAATATTATCCAAACACATCCAATAATAATCGGTTTTGTGCGGTTTTCGATTTTTTTGGATCGGCTTGCGGTTTTAATTTGGATCGGTTTGGATTTGAACACCCCTAATCAAAATCGATGATTTTTTTGCCTATTTTAGGATTCTACTATGGTGAAGAAAGTTGCAAGATCTTGAAGTTTAGGATTTAAGTCGGGATTTTGACAACAATGATCATAAAGCATTTCAAATTTCATATGAGATAGTTGCAGTGTTAATATTTTTAGGATGATGCTAACAAATGCTTTAAGGGTATTGTTAAAAAAAGAAAAAATATATATCTTGAAATTACAAGTCAAAAGCTTGTCACAGTTATAATTTCTCCTTTCCATTTTAGTTTCCAAAGCATGATAATCCTCTCTCACATTGAATCTTGGTCTGTTACCAATTGATTATTTTGTTTGAAAATGATTTGCATTGAGACCTCCTATGATACCAATAAGTCTAATGATTTGCATTGAGACCTCCTATGATACCACTAGGCTACTTGACAAAAAAAAAAAAAACTAGTAGTTGATGATAATTTAATTGCTCATAGAAAAATAAAATCCGCAATAATTTTGACATGCATCATTTAAATTCGAATAACGCCCCATCATTCTATTAAAACTTGACATGCTCACATTTGGTGAAAAAAAATCCGAAAGGATTGTATCAATGTGATAAGAAACCTGACTGATATTAATTTCTATATATCAGATGTAAAATGTGACAACACCAGTGATATGTGCTTGTGTTCAATCTGTGTTATTCTCATAAACCCCGTCAAGGAAGCACATGGAATACTCTCGTTTCGTAAGTTTATCATCCCATGCTCATGAAGACAGTATAGTTTTTTTTCTGCTCTCCCTCAATTGGACTGGCTTTCCATCCCTGTAATGTTTGGCTATTGTATTCTTCTTCTTTTCAAGCCTAATTTTAACGAAAAGACGATAGGTTATACTAGTAACAATTATATACCCACATGTATTCGTGAGCTGCATGCTAAAGCTAGATGTGACCCAAGCAACAAACCAGACATACCATTTGATGCTACAAAAGCAAATACCATTACCATTATGCTTGGTTCTCGCGATCTTTGGAATCACATTCCTTATGAACTATTCCAACCATCTCGATTCGCAAAGCTCTAACGTGTGTAAATATTTGAATTCCATTTTGTCTGGTCTGAGTTTCGACTAAATCCTTTGTTTTGTTTTTTACAAAAGGCTGAGATTTTGCAATGCCTTTAAAGTTGTTTTAGGCAGTTGGGAAAGTTCGTGATTTTCAACTTCGGATCATGTACTACTCGTGTAATTTCATGTTATATACTTGTTTACTGGAATTGAGTCCCCTTCTACTATATTCTTTATTTGACTTTCTTTTAAATCTTGTTATAATTAGTTTTGTTATAGATTATAATTATTTAGTTTAGGGCAGAATTAGTACTATTTAGTTTTCAGAGGAACTACTAGTTTTTGCCATTCTTCGAGATTACCAACTCTAAATGCAGTTGAACAAGAACCGAAGAGGGGAAACACTAGTGATTCAAGCTCTCAGGTTATTATAACTGAAGCGGCAAACCCAATAATAGTGAAAGCTTTGGTGAAACTTCACAGGAGTTATGACAGTGTGAATATGATGTATGGTATCAACAAGAAATTCTGTTTATAATGTAATAAGCTGAAGTATGAGGTTCTCAGTTTTTTATTTTTTCTTCTAGCTGGTTCATCTTAAGCTTAGGAATTCACTCTCCATCTACAAATGCAAATTCACCGTAAACTTACTCTTCTACCCGTTGCTCACTCTGCAACCACCTGCAAACAACTGTGACAGCTGAGGACCATTATCTGTAACCATTTGTTTCTATTGTGATAACAAATTAATGTACCATATAAATTGATCAGAATCGCACCTTAAACTACCTCACTAAAGGGTTTGAAATTGATTCCGTTTACCGGAGACAAAGGTCTATCCGAGGTCATCAATCTGCTGCATATTTGCACTTTTACTCAACTTGTAGATTTGTACACTACAACACTCCCTTCTACTAGATTTTCAGCCACTCAATTTGCATGACAGTTAACTATGCCATTATGTGATTTTCCTTTTGCCATTCTTTAAATATTTCATATCTTGTATTGAACTTGTGCATTCTGCCAAATATTTATATAATAAACCTAATAGTATGATATTCTCTAAAAACAAATTTTGTGCTTTAAGGGTTTCAAAATGTTTTGCTTTCTGTTATGGATTACCGTGACATGCTATTTCATGTTTAGGGAACATAAAGTGAAACAATTTCAAACCTTTCATATTGTATTAAAATAAACAGTTTATTTCACTCATACCAACAGGTAGATATTAAAAAACTAAACCATAACAATAGTAAATGAGTATTATATTTATACAACTAATATTAGACAACCTTGATGACAACCACTTTTCTCCTCTTATCATTGGGCAAAAACAATGGAGAGAGAAAGAAGAAGAGAGAGAACAAAAACACATGTGAGTATGAGAGAGATAATTGTTTCAAAAGTTGTCAAATTATGGTTGTAAAAATATCATTTCTTATAGTAAATTAAGCATATTATGAAAATAAAGATAAGTTACCGTTAGCCTTGTAATTCTAACCAAATTTAAGAATTTAAGAAGTAAAGAGGAGTTTGCAAGCACGTGAGCTTCATGCTGGGCATCGATTATGTGGTACATGTTTCCGATGAAGTTTCACCAAATCTTGTAGTACCATTTTTGGGTCCACTCTAGCTGTTGAAGTTATCTCAAACTCACCAACTGTTGAACAACTGCCGTCTCTCCTATGCAGCTCCTGAGCAACAGTAATCAGAGCCAAATACATATTTGGCGGCAAATAAATTTATGGTAAAATCAAGCCTCATATTTGTCCTCAGTTTTTCATGTAATTTGGCTTCTGAAACTACATTGTCAAGGCTTGAGCCAATAAATTTGTGATAAAATCAAGCCTACGAGTCAATTTCAACACCATAAACAATTTAAACAACATAGTTAACAAGTCTCAAAATAAAACAAATCCTCCAACATAAAACGAATCAAAAATTAATCAAACAATCAAAATAAACCTAAAAACATAAAATATGTTTTAAAATAAATCTATTGCATAATTTTTTAAGTAAGTCAATCAACAAGTAAATCAACCCAAAAATAGTGGGCTAAATAGACTAGCACGCCCTGTTTTTCGATACATAATTTTTATTTTTGTTATAGTAACATGTACCACTTTTTTTTGAACAAGTAGTAACATGTACCCAAATTATAATTAGTATTGTTTATTAATCAATTTGGGACATGACAGGTAACCTAAATGATAACCCGATCCTACTTCTTGTGTCCTATCCCATCCTTTTTTTTTTTTTTCTTTTTTGATCAGGTTAGACCTGACCCAGAGCTTATGCACTGGGATGGGTTAAAGCACATGGTCGTGTTTTATACAATCCTAAGAACTACTCCCTCTATTTACTATTACAAACAAAAAAGTATTAAAGAGAATATACACGCACAATGATTTAAACCTAAAGTTAGTATTAGCAGGGATGGAACAAGTATATGTGATTTGGGGCTGTTGCCACCCCCAATGCATCATGTAACACTTGAACCATATGTATATGAAACAGGTTTCGCCACTCCAAATTAATTCACAAGCATATGAAAAATAAAACACATGTGACTTACGAACCTGTACACAATTTGTTATGTGATTCACGAGTTGTAATCGCACTAACCTTTGTAACATGATATTTCATCCTTAATATTAATATTTTTTTGGAAGACTTCTTAATAGAGTGAGTCATCAATTTTATTCTTGAATTTGTACGAATCGGCCAAAATAGTTCCTGAATTTGTCAGACGTATGGTCCCTCCATCCAATTAAATGCTCTGTTATATGATGTGTTGTCTTGTACACGTGTCAACAAGGAAGCCACGTGTACAAGGACCAATTTGATGGAAACGATGGAAATTTCAGTTTTCAGTTTTCAATTTCAATTTTTTCTGTTTTTCTAGTTTTACCCGTCTTTTACCCTTACATTTCACCCTCAGATTTCACTCTTTTCACATCAAACACGTCCATAACCTTTCTTCTTCCCGCTAAAACCTTCACTATCTTCACCGCTCCAAAATCATCATCATCTCTGGCGATCAACATTGAATTTTTGAAGGAAGAATTCGTATGTGGTTAAGGTAACATCGTTCCTCTTCTTTTTCTTTTTCTCTATTCGTTTTCACCCTTTTTTTTGTCTGTTTTTTTATTTTCGTTTTCAGTTTTTATCATTTCGTTTTCAACGTTTAGATTATTCATTTTAGGGTTTTGAGTTGCCAAAAACCGTAGGATGGAAGACAATATCACGCTAATCCTGCATCACGGTTGTGGTTTAGAGCAAGATGAGTATGAGAGGCTGCAATATGTTCGCGGAATAGATGCTGATGAGTTATGTTTATGGGACATTGCAAAGGCTACTTCAAGGATCAAATTGATTTCAGTTTATATAATTTAAGGACTTATTTGATGGTTTTTTAATATAATGTAAGGATTTGTTCGATAGTTAGACAGATAATTCAGGGACTAATATGATGGTAAAATTATTACAGAAATGATGCATTTCATTCATCTTCAACCTCTTTTTATTACAACTCTACACAGACCTATAACAATACATTATCATGTTAAAAAACCCAAAAAGCAAATTATGACTATAAAAAACTTAATCTACCTAAGCTCACTTCCAATACAATCAATATTCAAGCACTCTCACATCACCATTAAGCATGGAGCTTGAAGATGAATCTTGACTTTGATAACTCTTTTTGCCCATATGGCCACCTCTATCATTTCAGATTCAATTTGAACAGTTTTGCTTGAAGAATTTTTAGGAATTCATATTTTCAGATTCAATAAAAAAAATAGGGTTTGGAGTTTCAGATTCATATGAAGAGGCAACACAGTCTTTGGATTACAAAGAGTTGTGCACTAACGTTGGTTCTATGTTATGCGACGTGTACCATGGATTCAGAAGCTCCGTGGAAGAAGCATTGTATGGAATTGGTGTAAAAACTACTGTGGTGTGGTTACCATCTGATGAAATTACTACTGAAGAAATTGTTTGGCCTTTCATTCTTGTCAACTTTGGTTGTTGTATTATTATGCTTTTGAAGAACTTTACTGATGAACAAAACTATAAAACTTTTATGATCAAGTTAATTAGTGATTTGAAAGAGATAATTGGGTATGATGCTGATTTGGATTTTCCATTTGATTTCAAGAGAGCAATTGCAATTAGGGCAAATCTTGGTTCATGTTCAAGATTATGTCAAGATGCAATCAGATTTATTATGAAGAAAAGTAATAATTTTATTGAAAGAGATCAAGAACTTGGTGTTGTGTGTCAATATTTGTGTAATGTGTTAGCTTGGACTGACATGCATCATTTCACACTTATCAATGATTTGTTGGTTAAGCCTCAATCCCCTGTCTTGTTTCACTTTAGGGTTTCACAAGAGGTGGAAAATTATACTGAGGCCTGTAGTGCTATCACATCTCATATTTGCCCTCAGTTTTTCATGTGTGTGGCTTCTAAGGTGGCATTGTCAAAGGTGGAACCTTCCCAATTTTCTACTCTCATTGCTGTTGCTCAAGAGTTGGAAAGGAAACACAACAATTGTTCAGTTAGTGCTGAGTGTGAGTCAATTTCAACAGATGGGGCAGACCCATCATTGATACAAGCTTTGGTCAAACTTCATCTCAAATTTTATGCTTCTGAATTCTAAGAATGGTTAGAATCATAAATCAATGACCTAACTATTGGGTTTTGACATTTCATTTTCTAGTATTATTGGGTTTTGTGTGTTAATATTACCAAATTGTCATTTATTTGTATGTGTATTAAATTTGACTTTTCAAATTTTAAGACAAGTTAGTAGTATTAATTAAGGGTCTATTTAGGAAAAAAAATAATAAATATTTCTAGTAATTTGAAAATGGATTTACAATTAAAGACAAAAATAAAATCAAATGAGTGCTTAGATATAGGGACGGAGGGAGTATATCCTTAATTTATTTACTACTACTATTATGGGTTTGTAGTTGTGATTCTCCACTTGTTTTTATGAACGAGACATTCTTTTTATTAGACCAAAATGTAATTCAATCTGATCCGAGCTATTTTGACAAAAGGATATCCATCACCACACATCACAATAGACAATGGTTTGTGCCAATTTAAGTTTTGTTTAAACAATTACTCCATATGTTTCTTTTTAAGTGATGTTTACCACTTAGTACATGTCAATGCATAAATTTGACTACTCGTATTTGATAAGTGCCAAATTACAGAAATTTTACATATAAAAAAAATGCTAACAACACATATTTTTCAACATACTCTATTGTATTGGATAAAATTTACAATGGACTCACATGTGAATTTTAACCAATCAAAGAGGGTACGTTGAAAAATGTGTGTTAATATGTACGTTGTTAGCATACCTCTTGGGGGTTTTGCATTAGATCATTTATATCTTATTTTGTAAATAATCTAATGCAAACCGCACAATCATATATAAAACATTTTATATTGCAAAACCATGTTAATAAGTTATTACGTCTGTATCCCACCCTTTATATAGGTTTTGGACACGAGGACATCAATGCAGAACAAAGCGATGCAAGTGCACTCACTAGAATCCAAGCCAGAGCATCACAAAGACATTTGGGACAATCTTGATTCGTTAGGCGAGCTGATCAATATGAAAATGAGCCAAAACAAAATTTTCCATGCAGATTTACGAAAGGCGGATCGCAAGGCGAGATTTGGTTCGCTAATAAAACTAAGGCGGTTTAAAGAAATATTAGAAGACAACTTAAGGCGGTTTAATTCCATAAAAAAAAAAAAACTAATGGCGGTTTAAAGTTTCAATATCATAAGACAACTTGCTTTTTCCTCTAATGATGAAAGCTCGATTCGCTAGGCAAGCATCATTGTGCCTAGTGAACTTACACTTGTAGAAACTCTATAGAGTTAGAGTTTCTTTTAAACTAATCACTATTTGATGGTTCAAATGTTTTCTGCTATATTGGAAATTCAAGGAGGGACTGTGAATTTAGATTGAGAATTTAATTATGTATCAGCAGAAGTTGAAATGTCTGCTAAAAAATTCCAGAAATATGAATTTACACATTAGCATAGGACTGGCAATTTAATCATGTTTTGGAAAAGGCTAGTTGTCTGGTTTTGGTAATTTCTTGTTATGTAGTAATTCTCGTTTATTGAATTCCTTGTTTTGTAATTTCTCGTTATCTACTGTCTTCTAAATATGATTTTCTTTTAATTCTTTTTATAATTAGATTTGTTATACATCAGTCCTCGAAATTTTATATGAGAAATTTTAAACCCTTTAAATCACAAATTGGTATATCAAGTTTTTCGCTCACGTCCCACCTAACCTTAGCTTGCAGATCATGAATAGAGTTGGATATATAATTGTTATAACCAACTGCCTCATTAGGCTTGAAAAGAAGGATGATGCAATATACAAAGATGTCAAGAATGGAAGACCAGTCCAATGAAATAATTTCAGAATCCATTATTGTGTTCGTGAGCTGGGATGGTAAGCTCACGAAACAAGGCTTGATGCCGATTTCATTTAGTGATGTCTCCACAGAGTTTCTAAATCGAGGAACAACCGAGCATAACATAGATCCCTTGTAAGTGGATAACTCATTGTTATTCTTAGCAGTTAGCATAATAATAGATGGCAAAACGACAACAAGCCATCCGGAAAGCCATACCAGTGTTGTCCCCTGTTACATCTGAGACATAGAAGTTAATATCAGTCATGTTTCCCAACACATTGATATCAAACTGCATATTTAGCTTGTTGGTTGTCGAGAATTGCAGCTATAGGACTGTTGAGATTTTGAATCAATGCATTTGTTTCATCTGCATTCTTACCATTATTGAAGAGAATCCTACTACACTTTTAGATTAACCACATTTATATTGTAGCATCGTCCATGCCCTCCTACTTACCTTAGTTAGTTAGAAGTCAAGCATGCCAAGTTTGCAAAGGAGTCACTCGAAAGTAGGAAACTCGAGCTGCTTGGTAAGGAAATCAACCAGCTGGTTATTGGATAAAATATGGATAAGATGAAAAAGACGTGAATGTAACTTCTCGCAAACTATATGACAATCAATATCAATATGTTCAGTACGCTCACGACATGTAGGATTGTGGAAGTAATGGACAAATTGACAAGTTAACCAAATCGTAATAAATAATAAAGCAATAAGTTTATCGTCTCTACATGGATTGTTGTTTAACTTAGCAATTAATGAAATTTATTAGAAGTAAAAGAAATCAGAGAGATAAAGGGTTTGCAGGATTTTAATTGCCATGCTCAATATGAGACTCCTTTCTTTGTTGGAATTAATGTGGTTAATTATTAGAATATAACTTGTCTTTGATTTACGAAAGCATGATATGACCCAGTGATACAGCAGTGAAAGTTTTATTTCTATATCACCACAATTATATCAGTTATAATTGTGGCGTTTCCTAAAGATGAGTTAAAACCCTAAATTTATACTTATATTCAATTAAAAGAATTTATTAAGAAACTAAGTAATTTACTACTGATTCAGACAGAAGTAGGGTTGTCAGACAATTTCATTATTGGTTTGAAAAAACATTAGAAAGAGACATATACTAATTAAATCAGACAATTGAATCATAAACTGAATAAAAAAAATTATTAATTGAATCCAACAAATAAGAAGATGTTCATCTTGAAACCCTAATCAAAGATGTTTAGTTGCACATGTCAACGACGTCATTACAAAACAATAAAAATACATACCATATTGAGAACAAGAGGATGAGGAAATCCTCTACCTTGAAGTTTTGATGTTTGACCCTTGTCTTGTACTGCTAGCTTTCTAAAGATATGAGAATTGTGTCTTTTCCACTATTCTAGTTTGGAAAACAAGCAAAAAGGCAATTTTGGTCGCATTCATGCGCAAGGAATAGTGCGCAGGGGCACATGGGGCATTAGCGTGAGTGCGAATTTTGTAGTTTTCGTCCTTTTTCGAGTGTTCTTCCGTCTTGAAATGCATTTGAACTTGAGATAAATTTTTTCAACTTGAATTGTATTGAAAATCCTTCTAAGAATCATTGATCTTTAATCTTCAATATCTTTGATTTTTCACGTGATATGTGGTTTTGCCGATTTACATAATTTCTCGGTATAAAGACTAAAAAGTCATATGGGAATAGGGATGGCAATGGGTACCCACTGGGTAGGGTACTATAGTACCCTTCTCTATACCCACGTTTGAAAAAAAAATCCCTGTACTCGAGCTCGTGCCATCGTGGGTAACAACTTTAGTGTCCTTCCCCATACCTTATGGGCACCTAAGTGCCCATACCCGTACCCATTACCCGCACTTTAATTATAAAAAGATTAAAAAAACATCACAATTGAAATTAAACTATGATCCAATTTTTTTTAAAACAACTCATAAAATAGTAGAAATCTTAGTATTTAGCCAAATAAAAAAACATCCAAAATAGTTCTCGAAAATTAAAATAAAAAATTCAAAATACATATAAAAAAGTGCATGCTATAATAAACATCAAATTGATTTAAATCATAAATTTGTAGCTCGTGAGCTTATGAAAGTAAGGATGAAACGATTACCGTATTAGTTTTTAGGTTTATGTTTATGCTTAAATAGGTAAATAAATTAAACACCAAAAATAAATAAAATATTTATTATATTATATAAATATGTATATGCGGGCTGCGAGGCTGGTAGTATTTTTGGGTAATTACCCAGACTCAAATCCATACCCATAAAGTGTGGGTTTATCCTACCCATTGCAAGTATTTTTTGCGGGTGCCCATTTAGCTTGGGTCCAATTGTGATCCATATATAGGGGGTGTATTGGAATATGATTTTAAGAGATTTTAAAAGACTTTTTCTTAAAGAAAATGTCTTGTAGTATTATTCAATCAAGACGTTTTGCAACTTAAAAAAATTATCATGTGGTATTCAATCAAGACTGTTTATCATTTAAAAAAATTTTGTGTTATTCAATCAAGACTCTTCTTCGCTTTTAAAAAACTCTCGTGGTAGTCAAAATCATTTAAATTGGATTTTGTGGGATTTTCTAGCGAAGTTTTAGCAAGAAAAAGTCTCTCATGAAACACTCTCTCTTCCTTAACAGCTACCTCTCGATTGTTCCTTTCCAATAAACACTACACTTATGTATATAGTGCGTTGGAGTAACAAGTTTGTCATCATTTCTCACTCTTTAAAATGAAGAATTCCATCAACAATGCTAATAATACGCCTGCGGATGAATCGAATCTGTCCATTCAAAATCTTAACAGTCCAATAGCTACAAATTTGCAGTTTGACATAAAAAAGATTGGATTTGTGTTTGATTATGATTTCTATATTTCAGACGAAGGAGGCAACACTGGTGTGGCTACCAGTACCAGGGCCAAATATTGTATTGAGTTTGCTTTCATGTACTGCAAGCTAAATTTAAGTGGGATCCAAGCACCAAACTTGATATTCCATTTGATGCCACACATTCAAACAAAAGATCAAAATTATGTTTTTGAAATAGCTCAATTCTGGTTTATGTATTTTCATCTTAGTTTTTTTCAATGGAATTGAGTCCTTTTATTCCCTAAGATTTCTATAGCATGTTATAATAACTCACAACAGAAAGCAAAACATTTTAAATCCCTAAATCACACTATCGTTAGTTTGGTGATGTTAGTTTCAACTAGACGGTCTACCCGTGCTGCCGCACGGGTCATATATAGTTAAAATCGTAAATTGATGAAATATAAACGACAATGGTTGTTTTTTTATAACATAACACAATTATCTTAACGTAGAGTTTGATAAAAGTACGATCAAGACGCGGTGGTATTGGATACATTGCTTTTAAATAAATTCGTTTGATGAAACACAATAACTCAGCAAGAAATAAAGTAGGAAGAATTATTGGATGCACTAACAACTTCCTACCTTGTTCCTTTGGGTATTACTGGGAGGATTTGTCTGATATCACCGCCAAGTACGACAACCTTTTCTCCGAATGGGATATATGTATTACCGTCGTTTTGAGAATGAAGAATGTCTCTTAAACTACGGTCAAGTGTCTCAAAACAATGTTTATGCATCATTGGTGCTCATCCCAGATTATGAACGTAATTTACCTATCAAATTACAACATTTCATGATTTAATTAGACGCTGTCATATACAGCTTGTAGTTTACATGCTTAGCCTCTACAATCCATGGAGGTCCTTAAGGCTTCCCCAACTATAGTTTATTATGTGACACTAATAAGAGTATATTTAACATTAATACTGAAGTTATAAGTTATCATACTATGATCAAAACATTTTTTACCTAACCACTATATGATAATATTAAGTATATAGTCCCTAACAGTCTTAAACTTATGTAATGATTTAATTTAGGAATAAAATGATTTTTAACGTGTTGTCAGATCTTCATCAAAGTAACCTACATGCCGCATTCTAATTTCCTATTGCTATTTTAGTGTCCGGTGTCCATAATCTATTCCGTCCTCAAACTTCTTTCCTAAGCAACTTGATTGTCTAGAGAAAAAACATAAACATTGAAACAGATACATACACATTGTGTTTGTAGATGATTTGTAATTCACTAACTATCTTATATCTTCAAACAAAAAATACAAAAAATATCAAGACACGTGAATTTCGAATGCTCAAGTTCAGTATATAATGAGACCACCCTGCAAAATCAGAGTATTCGACCTTATTTTCATTAAGTAGCATAGAAACAATTATGCAGCTTCCATGAAGTGGCTTGCGTCAATTACCATTGTTCCTTGGTTAGCACTTATGAAGCACAGATACAGACATATCGACACCGATAAAATCATGAATAAAATAATAGAATTCAATGTAATCATAAGTATGGATGTCATGTCGATGCAACAAAGGTTAGCACAGACCACAATAGCAGGTTGAGAAGCAAATTCAAATTAAAAAATAATAATTTTTTTATAGCTATAAATAAAGTCTTTTGGCAAAACCTAAAACATAACAAAAAAGAGAATTCTAATAGAGATTGATTTGACTTTTTATATTTGAAAATTAATTATTATGTCTCTAGCTCGACGTTTGAAAACTCTTATTAGTATACTTTTTATGGCTATAAATAAGGCTATAAATAAGGTCTTTTGGCAAAACCTAAAACATCACATAAAAAGAGAATTCTAATAAAGATTGGTAAAAGATACACGTCGAAAATAATCATGGCAGTAAGCATGAAAAGAAAAGGTTTTGCAATGATGTTAACGATTATGTTAGTTGCAACACAAGTGGAATCCATAACTCCATCTCAAGAATTTGTATCAATTAAACAGAAAGGAATCTGTGAAAGAATATACGAGGTAATATTTTGTAAATATGTGTGTTACACTGCTAGAAATATACGTGAGTTACGACTTGATGTGTGCATTGTAGATTGTGTGAAAGAGAACTGCGAGGCTCCGGTGGAAACAAAAACATTGCTATGACCCTTACATAAGCAATGGTAGATTTATTTTGACATTATGTCAAACTTAAATAATGCCTATTTTGTAGTTTTTATAAAAAACATGCAAGTATTTTTTATTTATCTCTGGTTTGTTTTCTATGATTGGTTGATTAATTCATAGATTTAGTTGTATCATAGATTTGGTTGATTCAATGATTAATTTATTCATAGTTTGATCTAGATTTTTTATATTTTTTTATTTGTACGAATAAAAAATTGTACTCTAAAATCTACAGCAATCATGAACATTGTGCACCACAAACCTTGCGCGCCAATCATTTGTGATATACTTTGACCGTAGATTTTTTTAGAGTAAATTACACCCCTTACAGAAGTTTGAATAAATACGAAACTCAATTTACAAAGGAAGGAGTAAAACACTAAACATTGAAGAATTGATTTTTTAATTTTTTTTTGGTTTTCTTTTGGACAATAAACATACGTAAGTGGTCTATCTGGTGTTAACTTAAAAGTTAGAGCTAGATTCTCTAACTTGAAAAGACATTTCAAATCTTATATCACCGTTCTAAAATAAAAATTAATGTCAACATTATTAATAATATTTTTTTAAAAATATAATAGCAATTAAATATTCCTCCCTTTTTTTTTAATTGTCGTTTTAGAATAGTAACATAAAATTAAGGAAGCGAATTTTTCAAGTTTCTTTTTAAGGAAATGCTAATTGATGTTCATATGGCACTATTAAGAAGAAAGTCAAATATAATAATATTTTGCACTGAAAGTTGTTTATTCAATGCATTAAAAGCTTAAAAATGCATTAAAAGCTTAAAATGTTTCCTTGTTTGCCTAAAATTTCCTCTTTTGACTTCAGTGTCCGAGGGCACTAGTTAACATAACCTTCTTTTTATTATACAATTATTTTAATCCACCCATGAATTCTTATTTTCTTCAAATACACTTCCACTTTTCAATAAATTTGATTCCATATTTTTCTCTCCAAATGATAAACAATTGATATAGTATCTCTTTTTCAAACAAACCCTTATTTTCTTGAGAAAGGTAATCAATGTGTGGATTTGATAGCCTTGTAACCTGTTTGCTCTACCATTCTTCACATCCGGATGATCTCTTAAATTTACTTAGGATGGACACAACTGGAGTTTCTTTTCTAGAGAGTAGTCTTTTTTGTGTTGTTTTCTATTTTTCCTTTTGCGATTTTTTTTCTTCCCTTTGCATTGTAACAAAAAAAAAACCTTATTTTATTTGAAGATTTTATCTCTCTCATAACAAACGATTTTTTTCAATTGGAATTGTTCTTCAAATTTACACTCTGTTTGGAGAGGAGGGGGGAGATTTTAATGGAGGGTAAAGGAAGTGAGAGGAGAGAAAGGGACATATTTTAGCTAAATATATGTTTGGTTCAAAAGAGAGAATGGGAGGGGAAAAGAGTGATTTTAATTAAAAATAAGTTTGATTCGCACAGGTTTGAGAGATATTTTAAAATTAATTTACCATTTTGCCCTTCAAATTTAAGTAAGAATAGTTTTAAGTTGTAACATAAATTTAAAGATCCATTTGTCAATGTAATAATGACATTAATTTCACCAATAAATGAGTCTATAAAGGGTTTTGCTCCCCTTCCCTTTTGAAATTTGAACCAAACATGCATGTCAAATTAAAAATATTCCCTCCCCTCCGCGACTCGAACCAAATGGACCCTTAAAATTTTTAACAATATTATTACAACCTTATTTATAGAATTATACTCTTCATGAATCAATTCTAATAGGTAACAAAAGTTTATTTAAAACAAACCTTGTCCGGAAACACTTGAATTGTTCAAATAGACATGATAAGTCCATTATTATAGGAAATAAAAGTGTTTTAAAAACAAAAACAACCTTTGTAAAAAATAAAAATAACAAACTTAAATATTTCAAATACAATTGGTTAATTAGATTTTTTTAACGCTCATGTTAACCAGTGTGTCAGTGACATTTGTTAAAGAAACCAGAAAAAGGCATAAACGTCAAATTGCTATATTTGCTTCCTTAACCCAGTGTCTAGGGGCACCAGTTAACATTATTTTTTTAAAAGGGATGTAAGTAATTTTGAAAGGATATAATTATCAAATTAAAAGATTAAACCGACAATTAAATAGGAACAGATAATCAATAAACAAATCATATGGCATAATCAAATTACCACATTACCAATGCCAATCTTTACTAGTGAGTAATAATTATAGTTATTGCTTTCTTATAATTCCATTTGAGATCTTTTGAATAGTGTACACTGTTTAAGGAATCCACACATATGCATTGCATTCTCCACTATATAAATCACACTTGCATCTTCCACTACTTTTGTATCACATAAAAAAAAGTATGTCTCATCACGCAACTCTTCCCATAACCAATCAACCTAATAAGCAGTTTGAAATCATCAACATGATGGGATTCTGGACAGAATGTCACTTCTATGCTCAGTGGTTCCTTCACTCAGAAACTCCCTGGAGGCAGCACTGAATGCAAACGGCGTCAAGTCTCGTTTTGTGAGTTTACCATCACAGACTCATGAAAATAACATTGATATTTCAAATGCTCCTCAATTGGACTGGCCTTCCGTCCTTGTAATGTTGGCTATTGTATTCTTCTTTTCAACCTTAATTACAACGAGACGATTGGTTATAACAATTATATATACAACTGTATTATTAATCTGCAACCTAAAGTTAGGTATGACCCAAAAAACAAACTTGATATACCATTTGATCACATAAAAATAAAAGCAGTTAAAACTATGCTTGGTTCACGTGATCTTCGTAAAGCTATAATCACATTCCTCGGGAACAACTGCAATCATCCCGATTCGCAAGTTTCTAACATGTGCAAACATTTGAATACCATTTTGTCTGGTCTGAGTTTAGAATAAATTCTCCGTTTTCTATGACCCATGTGTTTTATTTAAGGTTGGTGATTTAGCTGATGACTGATGCCTTTGATGTTGTTTTACCTCACCCTTATCTTCAGTGTTCTAGGCACTTATGATCTTTTCAAGGTGGAAAGTTTGAGGTTTCCGACCGATTTTGTTATGGTAAAAGAACTGCATAGTGAATGCGACGCTTCAAATATTTTCTGCCTTGTGGAAAATTCAAGGAGGGAAGATGTTTTAGATTTAGATGAGGTAGCTTGAAAATTTTAGATTGAGACTCCAATTTGATATTTTCATTGGTAGCCTGGTAGGTGTTGAAATGATAAAAAATACTTGAGATCTGAATTAGCATCATACCATAGCACTGCACAGTCGGTCCGGTCCGACCCACCCGAACAGAGGCGTCGCGCGCGTTCATCCGTTCACAAAAGTTGGTACCCCAAGGGCACATCCTTGGAGGTTCCCCCTTCTCTATATAAACACTTGTTAGTTGGGGTGACTCTTCAATGTGGGACATTTTTAAGTCACAATCCCACACGCTAGTTCTTTTCGCATTGTGTTTTTTCTATCCAACTTCTCACTAGATTTTTACTAGTGTTCCAACAGAAGTAAATAATAAAACTTTAGGATTAAATTTATTAGTGAATCGAAAGAGATATCCGGGGTTGAACCTGAGGATGATAATGTTTTCAATGTTTGGTTTTATTTCAAGAGAGCTGATGCAAACATTGAAATAATCTTATATTTTCACTAACATTTGATTTCAATGTTTAGTTCTTGTGATTCTCTACATATGGTTGAAATAATCTGTTTATTTCAAGCAAACTTTGATTGAAAATATCAAAGGAGTGAAATTGTGTAAACATAAATATGATATAGCATGCTGTCACAATAATCCATTAAATCCCTTAAAGCAGAATGTTTACTACATGTTCATATTCTCAATGTTTTTTAAAATTGAAAGAGCCCTTATTATACTTCGGTATTACCCTTATTGTTGTGCTAAACTGAAACTCGAATAGAAGAAATAGCAGCAGTGACTGGAAATGTTGTAGAAGAGAATGCTTATATGTACAAATCTACAAGTTCAGCAGAAGACGAAATATGAAGCGGATTAATGACCTGGATTGAACTTGGTCTCTGATAAAATGGAGTCAATTTCAATCCATTTGATGAGCAAGTGGATGATTAGACTCTGATCAATTTATATGGCAGAATAATTTCTTATGAAAAAAGAAAAGGAAACCTGAAAAAAAATACTGGTAGCTTGAATTTATAAGAAGTCTTAAAAAAACCTGGTCAGACACTACCTTACAAGACTTGAGCCTTCACCTTAAAAACAACCTAACACTTCATCTATAAATTGTGGTCAAAATAACAATCCGCAACCTTTGCTAGATGCAAGTATGATGTTGATAGAAACTGGAAATGAACAGATGCATGTTGCACAGTACGAGAATAATATTAAACAGACATATTACTGTAATTATTTTAAGAAATAGGAAATAATAACAAGACACAAATACAGCAAGATTCAAGAAGTTGTTTCTCTCCCTCCCAAGTGTATAACACTCACCACTTCAAGATAAAACAGGACATAGTTTAGTTTCTCTTCTGAGTTTGATGAAAAATCACACCAATAAATACTTGATGTGTGGAGTAAGGAATAATCAAGCAATCAAAACAAGTGGGTAAAAGTTATAATCACAAGTAAAAGTAGAAAACAACGAGAGAAAAGAAGAGAGAACACAAAAGAATTTGTTTACACAGTTCAGTCCAAAATTGACCTACTTTGGAGGAGAGAGCTGCCCTCCGTTTCACTATAATGATGAGTAACTTTACAAAAGAGATATCAATGAGTTACAAGAATAAGTCTCCCGTCTAATTCTACCCAAAGTCTCAATCTCTTCCCGTAACCAAGAGACTCAATCCTAATAGTGTTTCCCAAGGTGAATAAACCATCAAACTCTAGTGTTTGTTCCCAAGAAATAAACTCTATACAAACCCTAGTTTTGTTGTTATCTTTCTAAATCCTTGTTTCACCCCCTCTATCTCAAAGTTTACTCAGTTTACTCTGATACAAGGTCTATATTTATAGTAAAAGTATCTCTTAAAATTTGGAACAAATCTGCACTGAAAAATAAGTTTCTGTTATTCGCATCCAGCGCACCATCGTGCTACGTTGTGATTCTATCGTGGCACGTTACGATGTCATCGTGCCATGTTACGATTACATCGTGACACCATTTTTTTCAATGACTTGCTTCAAGATCTTGTTCAACAATCATGGAACATTGTTTCTCCATCGTGGCACGATTTCTCCAGAACCTGATTTTAAGTTAACTCTCACAATTCTCCACCTTGACTTCAAATCAGTGATGATGCCATTTTGACCATCAACCACCATTGCTGCTCTTTCCCTTGCTTCCCACTACACCATGTAGCTCTACAAGTTTACACCCTAATTTCTTCAACCATCAGAATGCTTTCCGCCCTTTTGAAGATCCTTGTGTCCAAACTACTCATGGAATTTTAGGTAGTTCCACAAGTAAACACCTTAACTCCTTCAGCCATCGGAATGTCTTCCGCCTTCTCGAAGGTCCTTGCAGTCCAACTACGCTAGGAATTTTAGGTAGTTCCACAAACATTCACCTTAACATCTTCATCCATCGGAACGTCTTCCGCCTTCTCGATGAGTCCTTGCAGTCCAACTACACTATGAGTTTTAGGTAGTTCTACAAGCATTCACCATAACATCTGTAACACAGGACATCTCCCGCTTCCTTAAAGATCACCTTGCATCCAATCACCCTTGGCCTTTTTTTAGGGTAATCCCGCAAGTCGTGCTATACATTCTTCAACCTCCAGAATGCCTTCCGTCTTTATGAAGAAATCCCTTGCTCACCACTAGAGCATAATACCCAAGGTCCTCCATAGTCGTACCATTACCTATGTTCAACTCCACTTCAAGTTGAGCTTCCAACCTTTCAACTAGCAAATGCGTACATCATACTATGTCTTCAACCTTGAAACTCCACCTCAACAGGTAGATCATGAGTATTGTTGCATCCGCCTCTCCAGATCGATCATGAGTATTCTTACCACCGCCTCTCCAGGCTGATGTTGATTGTTTAATGTCTCTCCAAACGACCACTGCTCTACAAGGCATCACCCCCAAGGTGAGACACCTCACCTTCTTCATCCTCCAAACAATACACCACCAGAGCACCTGCATCCTCATAACCCTCAGAAACAATTTGTGCGGAGTTACCATTAATCTCCGAATAATCCTTCATGAAGTGACCCATCTTCTAATAGTTAAAGCATTTAGATTTTGACTTGTTACCACTCTTTCTCCGGTTACCTCTACATCCATCATTCCCTCTTGAGACACTTAGGCCTTCACCATTTTCATGAATTCTCAAGTCCTTGGACTTGGTCAACTTCTTGGTTCTAAAAGCAGCTTGAACTTCTTCCAAGTTAAGAATGTCTTCTTTGCCATAGAGCATGGTATCTTTGAACAATTCAAAAGATTTCGGTAGAGCACAGAACAAGAGTATAACTTTATCTTCATCCTCAAGTTGCACCTCAATATTCTCCAAGTCATCAAGGATTTTGTTGAACTCCGTAAGTTTCTCCATGATGGCCTTTGACTCCACCATCCTAAATGAGTAGAGTTGCTGCTTTAGGAATTGCCGATGAGCCAAAGACTTTGTCATATACAAAGACTCCAACGTTGACCACATCCATGCCGCGGTTGGTTCTTTCGCTACTTCTCTCAAGACTATCACCGATGCACAAGACAATGGCACTCCTGGCCTTGTCCACCATCTCGGTGTTCTCTGCTCGTGACATGGTGACCGGTAACGTACCTTCACCCTTCAAAGCTTTCTCAGACTTTTGTTGTATTAACACCGCTTCCATCTTTACCTTCCATAACCCGAAATCCTTATCTCCGGTAAACTTGTCCATATCCCACTTTGAACCCATAGTACTTGATTATCCTTTGATCTTTGCCCCACGGTGGGCGCCAATTGTTGTGAACTCGATGGAAAATCACACCAATAAATACTTGATGTGTGGAGCAAGGAATAATCAAGCAATCAAAACAAGTGGGTAACAGTTATAATCACAAGCAAAAGTAGAAAACAACGAGAGAAAAGAAAAGAGAACACAAAAGAATTTGTTTACCTAGTTCAGTCCAAAATTGACCTAATCTAGGGGAAAGAGCAGCCCTCCGTTTCACTATAATGATGAGTAACTTTACAAAAGAGATATCAATGGGTTACAAGAATAAGTCTTCCGTCTAATTCTACCCAAAGTCTCATCGCTTCCCGTAACCAAGAGACTCAATCCTAATAGTGTTTCACAAGGTGAATCAACCCTCAAACCCTAGTGTTTGTTCCCAAGAGACAAACTCTATACAAACCCTAGTTTTGTTGTTGTCTTTCTAAACCCTTATTTCATCTCCCTCTATCTCAAAGTTTACTCTGATACAAGGTCTATATTTATAGTAAAAGTATCGCTTAAAATTTGAAACAAATCTGCACTGAAAGATACGTTTATGTTATTCGCATCCAGCGCACCAGCGTGCCACGTTGCGATTCCATCGTGGCACGTTACGATGTCATCGTGCCACGTTACAATTCCATCGTGACACGATTTTTCCAGTTACTTTCTTCAACATCTTATTCAACAATCGTGGCACGTTGCTTCTCCATTGAGGTATAACATGCTTTATTTGAGCCCCCATCCTTTTATAAATATTATTTATAAGAGATATAACATATTCATTTTGGATGTCCTTCATTTTAAGCCTCCACAATTTCTTCTCCTGCTTTCTTTTGAACTTTAGTTGTCTTAGCTGTCTGTTTTCGAAATTTAGCAGCTTTCTCCTTTTGAAGTTCAGCCTTGGCAGTCACCCGGCAGTCACTGCCGCCAGCAAAAAGATCTGCTGGTTTAGAGGTTAATATTAAAGAAACTTGAATCAAAAGCTTTGCTAAATACCGGTCCCATAAACTTTGTTAACATTTCCAGAGCAACTTCCCTCGGCTTCTAATTCAGACTGAAACTTCGGATCATTCATGTGTCTTCGAATTTCAGGAAGGATGGCAACATGCGACATCTCCACCGTCTTCTGTATGTTTTGAGAGTAATATTAAAGAACTGAGATATAGACAAACAAACTAAAGTTGTTTAAACAAAAGCATTGTTACAGGCCCCCATAAACTATGTTAGCATTTCATGAACAATTTAACATGGATCTTGCCAAAGCATCACCAAACATAGCGCATGGAGTTTTGGGCCAATATTTCTTTTTACGTTGGTAATAACAACTCAGTTGCGCTAGTGAGATGTCGAATTTTAGGGAGCTGCTGCAAAGCTAAAATGAAAGAACAAAATTCTCAAAAGATCAAAATGAAGAATTTGAAATTTCTAAATTGAACATGAAAAAAATAATTTATAAATTTCTATCATTTTGAAAATTATCTAAATCAATCATCCAAACAAAGAAATTTACTTAGAAGGATTTGGATTTCCTCGAAAAGAGAGGTATCGCTTTTATTGAAGCATATGAAGCAGCAACATAATCACTGGACAGCAAGGAGTTATGCAATAGCGTTGGTTCCATGTTATGAGATGTGTATGATGGATTCACAAGCTCGGTGAAAGAAACATTTACTTTTACTATTCTTTAAAAATGATATAGCTTGTCAAAATAAGGATTATGTGGTCGAAAGAGAAGAGCAAAATCGACAATCGTAAAATCACAACAAAAATGAAACGATTTTATTACTATTTTTGTAGAATCATATAAGAAATCATACAATCGCAATCAAAATCGATGAATTTTTCCTAAAAAAATTACTAAATATATATTATAAATGACTTAATTTATAAGAAAATGTATAATCACAATCAAAATCGATGGATTTTGCCTATTTTAAGATTCTACTATGGATTTGAGTCGTTGAAAGTAAAGAAAACTAAATCCTGAATTTTATGATTCAAGTCGGGATTTTGACAACAGTGGAGGAAATGAAACAAAAGAAGAGCGACTGAAAATGCAGTAGAAGAGAGTGAGTACAAATCTACAAGTTGAGTAGATTTGAACCATTTGGCGTTACTTCATGTGTCGACAAACCTTGTTGTTTAATTATCTTGTGTATACGTGGGGCTAAAATTTCAAAGAAAAATAATGTAAATTATATTAAAAGTAGGAATTAATATTGTTTGATATAATACATTACAATGAAAATTGTCTCTTATTCATTTGTTGAAAATTAGCTAAAATGACATCATTGTTAATTGTTAAAAGAACATATCTTTTTATATAAGTTACGAGACAGTCTTTTTGCCACCGATAATCCATTTTGTTACATAACTGATTCTTCACAACTTTAATAGCTGAAAAAACATGTTCAACATTTGTAGTTGCTAACGACAACAACATAACCAACTTAATAAGCTTATAAATTATAGCAAATTTATTGCACTTATTTGTTTCCACAAGTTTTGCACAAAGATTTGAAATCCCTTCTAACTTAGTAAATTTTGGGTCAGATTGAACATTTATAACATAACTCCTAAGTTGATGGTGTAACGCCACTTTCAGCACATCTATGAAATCATTTGGATAAAAATCAGTCATCCTCAATAATTTATTCACATCAAAAGCTACAAATGACTTTGCAGGATTCAAATATGAAACACATTAATAAAAGTTCTACAAGGTTGTTGATTTGTTGTTCATATTTTTAAGATATTGTGTTTTATTTATATTAAAAAAATAAAGGAAATTGGATGTGTGGCTTTAGCCACACATAGACATTGAATGGCTCTGCCCCTGTTTGTGTATCCGCAAAGGTTAAGTCGTTGTTTTCCTTTTAAAGAGCACATATATTCGATGTAAGTAAGATGAATGCTAGCAACACTTACTTTTCAACACTCTTTAGCATTTACTATTTTATTGGATGAAATCAATGTATGTCCTGCCACTTTGTATGAGTTCAATTTTCAAAGTGTAAACTCGCAATGATTTAGACCAATAAGAAAATAAGTATTAGAGAGAATGTTTAAAAGAAAGTGTTGCTAGACGTACTCATCTAAGCAAACACCAATAAATTTTTTCATTGATGGATGTGATTAAAGAGCGTGGATATTGCATTGTTATACTTGACTATTGGTCATATGTGAAAGAAATTATGTTTTTTTAAGGATGTCAAAGAATTATGTTTATATAGTTATTTTGATTATTAATAGATTTTCATTTGTATATATTATTTGTATAATCTCACCATTTTTATTATAGTACAACTCTTTAAAAACATTCTTTAAAGCTTGATGATTCTCCATTTACTTCAAGACTTATAACAATTCCTAATCACTTACTCCCTCCGTTTCTAAATATAAGCAAAATTGATTTTTTAGGTTCGTTCATTTAATGATGTATATGATTCATAATATGGACCACACACATCATTAAATAAATGAACTTAAAAAATCAATTTTGCTTATATTTAGAAACAAAGGAAGTAATTTCTACTGAAGAAATACTTTTCACGTCACAATAGTTTATATTAAAGAAAGGCTAACTTGTGCCCTTAAGACACAAGACACAAGTTAATCAATCAAAGATAGAAATAATTTATCGAAATGTATGCATTACATTTAATATTTAATTTTTTAATGAATTGAAATCATAAAATTTTAAATAACATTTTTCTTTTGAGTTTCTTAACGTGTGCCCTAGCCCTAAAGACACTAGTTTAGCACTACCCTTTATTTTAGTATCAATTGAAAATTTGAAATCCATATTTTACCCTTCCCATGTAATTTTAACTCGACCCTGTTTCCTAAAAGTATGTTCCCAATATAGTTTAGTAATTGATGAAAAATTGAATGAATATAAGATGAGTTCGTACGTATGCCATGCAGTATTACATTTATTTGTATTTTTAATTCCAATTCCTTCCCAATACTATTGATGGACTCTAATATATACACCTACTTTCCTTCCAATGCTCTCCATTAAGCAGAAACACCACATACATTAATTATTATAATGCGTTATATTGGTTTAGTTTAACCAAAATCAATCTAAAACTAATAATCTTCTATATTTCTATTCCTAACTCCTGAGTTCTACAGAAAATGGGAAACAGACTAATGAAAGCCCTAAGCGGCAACCAAGAAGAATCATCAAATGCGTTGAATCAATGCATTGTCCCCTCATCTCAGACTCCTGCAAGTAACTTCAACTGTTCTAGAATCGAAACACTTCCAACCATCAATGAGCCACGTACGCATGAATATAACTTTTATATCCCGGATGAAGATGATCCCACCACTGGCATGACATTTTCTGCTGCATATGATGCTGCCAAAGATTCAAACAATAACAAGGAGATATGCACTTATGTTGGATCTATGTTATGCTACGTGGTTCCTGAATTCAGAAAACCGGTAGAGGCAGCACTCAAGGAAATAGGCGTCAGTCTTCGTTTCGTGAGTTTACCATCACAGGCTCATGAAAACAACATTGTGGATTCTAAACTTCCTCAATTGAACAGGTTTTACATCCTTGTCATCTTTGGTTATTGTATCTTTCTTCTTTTCAATGCTCGCAAAGAGGTATATTGGTATAACAGGTGCAGCCAACCCACCAGCACCGACAGGATTTATGCACTATGTACTAAACTTGGATTCCCTCCATACAACGATCTGCATATACCATTCAATCAACAAAGTGAATATGCAATTTACACTATGCTTGCTACTCCGAGTCTTCGTTTTTCTGTTATTTTATACATAATGGAAAACTTAGATAATGAGGAGATTCGAATTCGTATATTGTGTGATTATGTGAGCTTTAATTTATGCGGTTTATCATGGTATGGGGATATGTATGTATTTAGTGTTATAAATGACAGGTTGGTTAAGACTAAGTCACCGGTCCTCTCTGACTCTCGGGTTACAACAGAGGTGTATAATTTGTCATTGACCAGTTGTGCTGTTGGAAATTTTAAGTATCCTTTCTATTTCAGTCATTTGTGTTTAGATTCGGAACTTTTCCTTTTTGATGTTTCAAGATTTCCGACTCTGTTTGCTGTTGCAATGGAGCTAGATGGGGGAGGCAGTGCTCTTTACAAATACAACGACATATCTGGGGCTGACAGGACAATAGTTCGAGAATTGGTGAAACTTCATCGGGCGGCTATGGCACAAAACCGAGGCATTTGTATCTCTGATGCTTGAGTCCAACATGAGAGTAACTAAATTCAGAACCCAATCAGGCAATCACAACTGTAAGACTTATGCTTACAGTTGTTGATATCTGAATTGGCTTGGAGTTCTATCAGTGGCCAGTCTTATGATGCAGTTGTACAACAGGCTCTTAGGTTAAATTTATACGTCTCAATTATCTTGCGGTCTTCATTTATAATTATTCTATTTTGCTGGTTATGACGGTTTAACTATAACCCTTTATTTTGATTTCAAGTTCTCTATGTACTTTATATTTGTTTGTTATTCTACTGTTTTACGTTGACAAGCCAATCATTTTATTTTTGAATACATAGTATATACTCCCTCTCGTCCTATTTATTATAGACATTTGGGTTTACAAAAATTAACATATTTTGTCCAACTTTTTTAACTAGATACATCAACTTTTGTTGGCCTAAATTTTTCTTATAAATTGGATGGAATGGAGTGTTACTTAATAGCATAATCTAATATTAGTATATAATTGCTAACAATTATCTTATTTATTAATCCACATCCACATGAGTAACAAGCTATAGCCCACAAGGTTGCCTAATTTCGTATCTGTCTTGCTAAAGTGATTAAAGTAAAAGGGAATGCACTCATCCAAGTTAGCATAAAAACACTGGCACTCATGAATAAAGTTTAGAGAAAACTCAAAAGGTCTTTGTATTGATAATGAGATGGTTAGAAAATGTTAAAGATGACCTTTTCATGAGGTAGTTACAACTATATATATATATACTACTTTTCATTAACACCAGCCAGCACACATAATATACCATTTGATGCCACAAAAGCAAATGATGTAACCACTATGCTTGGTTCTTGTGATCTTTGTAAAACTGTAGACACATTCTTCATGGACAACTTCAATCATCTCGATTCGTGAACTTCTTTTTTATTTCGTCTCTGAGATTAGATTAAATCCTCTTTTTTCTATGAACCTCGTGTTTTAGTTAAGGTTGCTGATTTTGTTAATGCCTTTAAAGTTGTTTTATCTCACCCTTATCCTCGCCCCTCGGTATTTTATGCACTTCGGCATATATAGTTTGTGATTTCTCTAGATGGAAAGTTCGTGATTTCTGACACTTTTTCTTTGGGTTCAAAAACTGCATATTGGACGTGATGCTTCAAATGTTTTCTTCCCTATAGAAAATTCAAGGAGGGAAGATGATTTAGATTCAGACGAGGTAGATTAAACATTTTAGATTGAGAGTCCAATTTGGTACTTTCATTGTCAGAAGTTGAGCATATTATAAGATTGTTTGTTGGAAATGGCATGTTGGCTGCTTTTTGTAATTTTTTGTTATGTTCTCGTTTATTGGAATTGAGTCCTCTTCTACAATCTCCATAAATTTTTGAGAGTCCAAAGTCACTAAACAACACTGTGTTGAATGCTTTGCAAGAAGTTTACTAATATGATAAACTATAATATTTCCAGGATTAACTTTATTAATAACTTGAAAGAGATATTTGGGTGTAACACTGAATATAATGATTTGGAAATTCCATATGATTTCAAGTAAGATACTGCAATTAGGACTAACCTTGGTTCCCGTTCTTGGTTTTAAGGTTGTCAAAATCGAGACTTTACTTCAGATCTAAAAGGAATAGCAAAATTGGGACTCGTAAAATCGCAATCAAGATCGAAGGATTTTACTCAAGGACTTTTGTAGAATCGAAATCGTAAAATCGCAATCAAAATCGATTGATTTTGCCAAAAAAAAAGAATACTAAATATATGTTATAAATGATATATAGTCATAAATGATTAGTGCAATCAAAATTGATGGATTTTGCCTATTTTAGGATTCTAATATTGACTTGAGTCGTTGAAAGTGAAGAAAGTTGCAAAATCCTAGATTTTAAGATTTAAGTCGAGATTTTGACAACATGCTCAGTTCACTTTCAACATTATGCATAATGATATATCCTGAAGAAAAGTATTAATTCGGTTGAAAGTGATGAAGATATTGATAGTGTGTGTTACTATCAATGTAATGTGTACCTTGATTTGGTATGCTTCATTTTACACTTATCAAAGATATGATAGTTAAGGCTAAATAACTTGATTTCTTCGACCCTCTGGTTTCAAAATATGTACTAAATGATTTTACGTTCTGAGGACTGTAGAGCTATAAAATCTCATATTTGCATGTAGTTTTCATGTATTTGGCTCCAAAGGTGGCATTGTCATATATATTTCCCTTCTACGTAATTAAAAAAATATATAAAAATTGTGATCAAACTATCGATATTTTTATTCTGGATGGAATAGTTTCACGACCAATCTTAATAACAATGCTACGCATGCAACCAAATCTATGAATCAACAATCATAGAAAGAAAAAAAAGCAATAAACAAAAAGTACATGCAAAAATAGGAAGGAGGCATTTTGAATTAAAACGTTTTTATTTAAGTTTGACACAATGTCTACGATCTGAGTACATTATTGTCGAGTCTCACATAACTTAAACACTGTTTATCTATTATTGTTGCAACTCTTCAAAGCTTGAATCATTTTTTGTATGCACAGCACAAGCACCTACAAAGTAAAAACAAATATATATTAATATTTAGATTTGCTAAAAAGATATAAGAACAAAATCTCATTATCTATAGCTCACAACGGAAAATATTTAAGTTTGTACAAAAAAAAAAGCAAAATATTTATATAAAAAAAACTCCAGTCAACAAAAAATTAAATGGTAGTAGAGTTGAGAGTTACTTGATTTGAATTACCTTCAGAATGATAAATTTTATATGGGTCATGTTAACTAGTGTCTTCGGGCACTAATTAAGCATAACATAAAAGAGAATTATTACCATAAAAAAAAACTGTTTTTGACATTGTTTTTGACATTATTATAAATTACTCCCTCCTTTCAAAATACATGTCTAAGACAAAATTTTGACTGTTAATATCTTTAAACATGATATCATTATAATTAAATGAAAGAAAAAATTGATCTTTTAAAAAGAGCACCGCTATGTGGTGTGAACCACTAGTGTGCGAAATTCCACGAAAGTTGGAACTGAAGCACTTCAAAAGTATAACTCCCATTTTTGTTGACATGTTATCATTATTTTAAAAAGAACGTTGCTATGTGGTGCAAACCACTAGTGTGCGAAATTCCACAAAAGTTAAAACTGAGTATAACTCTCATTTTTTTTTTTGACATAAGTATAATATTGCAACACCCAGTAGCCGAATACATGGGGTGGTTGGAGTTAAAATTATTTTAAATAATTTTTTAAGAGTATTTTAAATAAAAATTAATGATACAACATGAGGACAATTGCACAATACATGAGGCGTGGTTATTCATTCGTTGAATTTCATTGTCATACCGTGGCACTACCAATCATTTTCTTTTAAAAATGACAGAAAATAAAGATAATAAATAAAGAATAGATTTTTTAATCCCATCAGAATAATTTTTAACTCAGCTTATACGCGAAATATAAATTATAAAGAAAAGTCAGGATATGATAGGAACCCTTAGAGTGAACATAGATGCGCCTCATCAAGACTAACCATATGCAAACCGCTAATGGAATTTACCATATGTCTCTAGATATTCCCAATACTCTGCTTGAACAAGCACAGGAACTACACTTATATATAGTGCGTTTTAAACATGTTTATTTTAAAATAAAAACAAAACACTTTCCATTTCACTACTAAAATACTAATTGATCTACGTATCCGAAAATGAAGATCAACTCCACTGATGGTAGAAATGCAAGTGAAGAAAATGCATTGATTCAAAATCTCAACCTCGTTCCACCACCTCATGAAGTTCTCCCCACAACCAACAACCCCAAGTTGCAGTTTGAAATGAATGTGATAGGAAACATGACTGATATTAATTTCTACATCCCAGACGACACAGGTGACAACACTGGTGTGGCATTTCGTGTTGCTTATTATAAGGCCAAGTATTCTAACAATATCAAGGAGCTATGCACTTATGTGGGATCTATGTTATGCTCAATAGTTCCCGGATTCCGAAACTCCGTGGAGACAACACTGAATGGAATAGGCATCAGGCCTTGTTTCGTCAGTTTACCATCTCAGGCTGAGGAAAACAACATTGTGATTGCTGGTATTCCTGAATTGAACTGGTCTTCCATCCTTGTCGTCTTTGGCTATTGTATCCTTCTTCTTTTCAAGCATGATTTTAATAAAAGGAAGTTAATTCTTATAACAATTCTATATCCTACCACATTCGTGATCTGCAAGCCAAAGTTATATGGGACCCAAGCAACAAACTTGCTATTCCATTTGAAGCCACAAAAGCAAAAACAATTAGCATTATGCTAGGTTCCCAAGATCTTCGTCAAACTGTAATGGCATTTCTCATGAACAACTCTAATCATCCCGATTCACAAGCTTGTAACGTGTGTAAACATTTGAGTCTGATATGCCTTGCTACTTACAACTAGATCCACTATTCTATGTGGTCCTTGTGTTCGAGTAGAATTGGGAGATTTTGCTGATACCTTTCAAGCTGTTTTGTCTCACTCTTTCTTTCAAGATGGAAAGTTTGAGATTTCCAGCTCTACTTTTTACTATTCTCTTTTTAATTCCTTGTTATGCAGTTGTCGTTTATGGATTTGAGTCCTTTCGTACTATCTAGTTGTATCTACTTAATATGGTTTCTTTTAATTCTTGTTGGTGTTAGATTTGTTATACATCACTCCTTCCTTCCTAATCTTTAGTCCAGTTCAGTTTTTAGTTTCCCCTACAGCTTTGTTTTGTTTAGAAAATCAACTTATAATTAAACAATCTTTTAGATTGCAGAGGAATTCAAACCTATGATGTTTCAAATGTTACAAGGTATTGGTCAGTTTGTTGGAGAAGTCATAAATGTTACTAGTCTTTAGCTTTATCAAAATGGGAGAGATTGTTTACCATTTAGAAGTCATATATTTGTATTACATTCACCGTCCCAAATTGTATGTTTTATTTAGAAGAAAAAAAAAATTGTCTCAAATTAATACGTCAGCTTTACAATATTAATGTTACTTTTCCTATTATAACCTTAACTACTCCCTCTGTTCCGGATTAACTGAGTCATTTGCTCATTTCATACATACTAAGACAATTGTATAAATAAAGGAAAGAAAAAAATGGTTTTAAATGTTCTCGTTAAGTATTAAGTATTAGTGCATTCTTCACTATCATAAATGTAAAATGGAATATATTGAATTGAGAGTAATGAAAGTAGTATTTCATTCGGTCACTATTATAAGCAAAAATTGTTCTTTTAGAGTTCATTCAATAAATGATGTATGTGACATATATATAGACTATATATATCATGTATTGAATGACTCTAAAAAGTAAACTTTTGCTTATAATATTGACCGGAGGGAGTATTAATTAGAGTTATAAAAGGAAAAAAGTAATTAATATTGTATTTGAAAATGAAATGGCTCACTTATTATGGGACGGAGAGAATATTTATTACTCTCTCTTCTTTCAATTCTTTCATTTATCTTTCTTGTATTATTTATCAAAAACAATTTTGTAAAACAACTCATAATATCTTTTTTTTCACACAATATTAATTATAATTCTTAATATGTGTGGAATGCCCAAAATATCATACAATTTAGACGGAGGGAGTATGTTTCATTGATAACAACACTATTAATGAATGGATAGTTTATCTACTAATTATGTTTTCAAGCATATGCATAAGACAAATAAAGAATAAAGTCAATCTTCTCATCTTAATGCAACGATTGATCGCCCAAACAACGATTGTCACGTCACAAAGGTATAGGTGGTGGTTGTTACCGTTTTTTTTTTTAACCTAGGAAACAAAAATCACAGAAATGAATGTGACGAAAAATCATGACGCCACGGAAAAACGCCGTTACGGCCGCATCTAGTGGTAAGGAACAAATTTATTGTCTCATTTGATCCTTTATACTCTTGTCTCTTCTAAAACATTAAAATTTGAATTTGTTAGTGGTTAGTTTAATTTTTAGAAGAACAAATTCATTACAAAATTTTGAAAAGAATTACTATTATGAATAAACAATAAGAAATTAAGTTATTATTATACATTAAATCATCGTGTAAATAAGTAGCTGAGTTTCACGGTACTCTAGTGCACTATTTATCGCAATTTTTTTTAAACAATTGTAGAGATGAATTGGACCCTAGTCCAATGGGTACCGTAAAAAAAAAAATCTACGATGGGCGGGTAAATATCCTCATTATTAGGTATGAGAATGAGCTCTGGTAATTACCCGCAATTTTAAATGGGTATGAACACGGGTGCGGACACTCTAGTGTCCACTCCGCCCCATGCCCGCAAATAATATAGACTATACCAATAATTTTATTTAATATTAAAGTTAGTTAATTAATCCTAATCCTTTGATATTTATTGTAATATATGCACTTGTTTTTTTTTTTTTACTTTAGATGTTTTTTATTTGGCTAAATAATATGATGTGTAATATTTTATATGTTGATTTAAAAGATTACATATCATATTTTAATTATGTTGTGATATTTTGTTATCTATTATCTTTTTTGTTGTGAAAGTGCAGGTAATCGGCGCAAGTACGGGTGCTTAGATACTTATAGAGTATGAGTTCAGATATATGGATTTTTTAGAAACGCATGTATGGGATTGTGCACTATAGTACTTTGCTCTAAGGGTACTGTCATACCCCAAATTTTGACCAGTTTTAATTTGTTTATTTACGTATGTCGTTCGTTTTTAGCTTTTCGTTCACACTCTAATTCACGTGATATCTGTTTTTTATTCGTATTGTGATCGCACTTTTTTTTTTACTTCGTTTATATTTTAATGTCACTCGCGTATTAATTTCTTAATTTTATCCGCGTTTTATGCGTATTTTATTTATCGTAAAGTTTACGTTGTTAAAACTCATTTTGTTCACGTCGTTGATTTACTATTTTATTAGCGTTTTTTAAGCCGCGTATTTATGTCGTCTCAAACGAAATTTCGGCAGAGAGGTATTTTAAAATACCTCATTTTTTGGTTCCGAAGGGACTTTTTTTTTATTTTTTATTATTCAGTCATAATTTTTATTTCTTTTATTATTTGCTTTAATTTTCGTTTTTATTTATTTGTCTATTTATTTATTTGGTTTTTTTGATTTATTCATTATTTAGTCATTTTAGTCCACGTGTCACTTTGTTATTGGTCGTAGTCAAACTTTTTCTCCAAGTTTCAGTCAGGGGTATTTTAGTCTTTTCTTTGTATCAGATACTGATGTAGTCTTTTTGCATCAAACAAGATAAGTATTTATAAATCGTCTCCTCAGGGACTAGTGCGATATCATGGACTGTTCGACACGAAATATCATTCTAAGTTAAAAGATTGATTGTTTGTTTGTTTAACTACAATAACTAAAGCGTAAAAGTAAATGTTGAGAGTAACAAGGCGAAGAAACATTGGAATTAGGGTTCCCTGATTAAGCGTCAAACATAACCTAATAATCACGTATAATGACTCTAGCGTTTTACCGATATTATCACGTATCGCTCAACAAGATTATTCGTGTCCAAATAATCTCTTGAAACCAATTGTATTCTTCAATAGTTGATTTCCCAAACTATTGAAGAATCTAATTGTCAATCGTATCGTTTAATCGACGATTTCTCAATCTATTCAACGATTCGAAAGTTTTACATTCCGATACTTTGTGTGATTATCAAAACACCAATCCTATGTCTAGAATTGTTGTATTGATAGATGAATATTCTAAACATAGATTCAAAGGTACTTTTCAATAACAATTAAATCAAAGATAGGAATTGGATTGCAAGAATAACTTCAATATCAAATAAATTGCTAGAATCATGTTATACAAGATCTAAGGATTACATTTTAGGCTCAATCAAGTACCTCTAATTCCAACTAAGAAGAATTAGCTCATCATTGTCATGTGAGCTTTACAAAAGTGGAAGAAAAGTTGTGAATCCATGCCAAGACTTTGATTTCTCCAAGGATCTTGATGAATTCTCACTCAATCACTCTTGCTCTATGAAAACCCAAGATTTTCGCCCTGCTCTCTCTCTAAAATATGTGATAATCCTTTCTGAAATGAAAGAGGAGGCTTTTATAGAGTTTCTGATCTGCATGTACTCGCCTCGCGAGCAGAATCACTCGCCATGGCGAGTTGCGCTTTCTTCCCTATGGGTTTTTGCCACGTCACCTCTGAAGAGTTTTGGCCGCCCTAACTCGCCTTGCGAGTAAAATCATGCGCCATTGCGAGCTCTACTCGCCTCTAGTTCGCCATGGCGAGTTGAAGGCGAAGGGAGAAAAACACTCTGCCATGTGCTCGCCTTGGTTTCGCCGTTGCGAGTTGGTGGCGAGTTGCTCGCCTTTCCTTGCTCGCCGTTGCGAGTTGATGGCGAGTTGCCATGATTTTTGCCTCTTTTTTCTTGGTTCTTTTCCTTCCTTGCTTGGTGTCTTGAGCTCAATTCCTGCACAAAAGGGATAGAGTAAGAGAAATAAAGCGTAATAGGACAATTATCATTTATCTCTCGGCTTTTCCTTAGATTACTTGTAAGATAAGTAATAAAAATGCCTTAATTCAAAGATGATTTTAACTACTTCAAGGCACTTATCAAACTCTCCCCAACTTAACTCTTTGTTTGTCCTCAAACAAAAGATTGAAAAACAAAAGATTGAAAACAAAGAAGTTCAATACAAGACACCAGTCAAAAGGTTTTAAAAACTTTTTCAGATGAATGATTCAAAGTGACTGCGCCTGCAGGTCTGAAGTTTCCGACTAACCTGGAAATCTACTGCAAATGTGAAATGAGTCCTAAGCACAAAGTTTATATCACACAGTTCAAGTCAATAACATACTTATTTACGAACCACACCTAACACTCTTCTCTGTAAGTAGATAAAACAAAGTAATTTAATGAGTGAGGGTTATGAACACACATCCGACAATCAAGTTAACATCCAGATCAAGTTATGTGTCCATCCAAATATCATTTCAAAAAGCATAAAAGCATGGATCAAAAGGTCTTTGTGGGTTGTAACTTGGCTTGGCTACCAAAGAAAGGACATTTGTGGGTCATTGAATTCAAATGGCCAAGTATAAGGGAACAATCTTTCTATTTACATTCCAAAAAACAAATTTACAATAATCCCTTAATCACACCTTAGGTGTTTAAATATAATACACCTTGATCTTGACAACTTATTCTATTCATTTCTTTTGGAGCTTTCTATCTTTTTCTTCTTCTTCTTTTTCTTCTTATCATATACAACTTTTTCTTTTCTTTTCTTTTTGCATTTATAAACAATGTTGTCTTGATCACAAAATAAGATTACACCACCTTTCTTGACACTTGATTCACATATACCTTTTCTCCCCAACTTGAGTAAAACATACCCTATTTGAATGTTCCCCTATTCTATGGCAAAAGGGACAATTAAACAATGAAGGTTTTAGGGTTCAACAATTAAAAACATCTCAGAGTCTTGAATTGCGTCAAAAATGAACTGGATTTTTTAAAAAATTTCTAAGGACAAATTCATCCAGCATTGTGCTTATGATTTGACAGTTCATAATTGAAGACTCTGATTCATTTGGCTCAAGTGGGTTAGCAAATACTCTCTCTTCTCACAAGGTAGGCTATTTGTGGCCAAATGTGTTTCACTCATTACAAAAATGTGCCTTGATCATTTCCATGCCTTCCTACGATTCGAAACAATTATTGGATTTAACATAAAACGACCGAGTTAAACAATGAATGCCGGTCTCCTTGCATATAGTACAACACATTGAGGTTTCCTCACATTTAGGCTAGAACTAAGTGGTTCACAAACAATTACATTATTGCGGAGCACTAAATGAAATGAAATTTGTGCAAAGTACTCGTTTCAGATTCAAGTAAACATCTAGAAAAACTGGAAACTTGTACCTTGATTTGGCGCTTTTCTCACAACATTTATCATTACCACTCATCTGAGATGCTCAATCTTTTTGGCTCTCTTCCAAGCACTTTTGAAATTTGAAGCTTTTGAGCATTTTCTTTGAAATTCGAGTAAGAGTGATACACAATATTTCGAACTCCCACATTTTCACAATTAACACAAAATAAAGTACTTGATTATAACTACAAAACTAACAAACTTTTCAAACCACAATACGACATTTAACTAACATCAAAATACTGTTATCAAAGTACATCACAATACGAGTACTAACCAAAATACCAATTAAACAGAGTTAAGAATCAAAGTGCCCAAAATAATAACAGAAGCAAAAATTGTTTAAGAGTAACATCAAAATAGTGGCCAGATAAAGATAAAGAAGATGAAAAGAATTGACTGAAAGCTTTTAAAATGTCACTCATTAAAAGGTGAGCTTTCAAGTCTTTTTCTTCTCATCCTTGCATATCATCCGATCCATCGTCATCGCCTCTTGTGGAGGTTGCACTGTGAACTTTCTCTTCATCATCCTGCTCCAAATCTTCATCACCCGCATCATGTCCCGCTTCAGCAAAATATTCACCCCCACCAAAGGCATTTGGCGTGTCCGCAGGCCAATTCACATAAGCCTGAAAAGCGGGGGGAGTCATGAACTGCTCCATAATCTCTGGGGGATACCCTGCCTGCTGCTGCATTAAGTACTGGGACTGCTGGAAGTAAGTGTTGGCCCGATTTGTAGCGGATAGCATGTTCCAGGTATGCATGTTGCAGGTATGCTGCCACTGAGCGTAGCTAGCAAAGTCGAAGGCAGCAGTGGGTGGGACTGGCATTGGGTCATTTTGGGGCTCAGGTTGAGGTGGAGGTGCATGGGATGAAGAAGCTTTCTTGCCTTTATCTTTCTTCTTGTCATTCATGATGAAGCGTTTAACAAACTCATCATCAATGGGGTTCTTTATCTTCTCATGAATTTGAGTTGGCATTCTCATCTTGGAATCTTTGATCAAACCCATGATTAGTCCAGGAAAGGAAAGGCGGGTTTTCTTCTCGCTCTTTCCTTGAAGGGTGACAAGTTTTAATTCCCAAGCAATGGTGCGAGCAATGTCAACCTTCCTGCCCGTCATGATGTAGTGGATTAGAGGGCAAACATCAACAGTGCAGTCAGACAGATGACTATTGGGTTTGACATTATGGAGGATGAATTTGAAGATGAATTTGACAGTATTATTCAATACTGCATATCTGGCTCTGAACTCTCTCCCTGCTTCACTCACATCATAGTTCTCTCCCTCAAGCAAAATTGTTCTTTTAATCTCATCCTTCACAGAAACGATTTCAAACACTCCCTTATTCTGGTTCTCATGAAAGGTATCGATTTCATCCGGATACCGCAATTGGAATGGGTTGCCCAAGTATTTGTTGATCGCTTCACGATCGAAACGTATGGTTCTACCTCTCACAAAGGTTTCAAAAGTGAAGGGGTCGGTGTGAGGGTTTTCTGGAAGAGCATTGGCGTAGAACTCACGCACCAGCTCGGCATTCAAATTGGTTGTGGGCTGGAGTAGTCTTTCCCACCCTTGATTTGTTAGAAGTCTCAACAACTCTTTATAAGGTCCCTCAGGGTTTATGCTGAAGACTTTTTCAGGCCACATTGTTTGTTTAAGTAACTCTACATAGCGGTCCTGGTGGAGGCGAGATTTAAATCTCTCTCTTTCGAAGGGTAGGTCACTTGTGGGTTGGGATGAGGACGGTTCACCTTTCTTTTGTTTTCCGGTTTGTGTGTTCTTAGGGGCCATATCTGCAAAACAATCAGAAAATCCATACAACACCATAAAACAATTAAATACAATATGGAAAACTGATAAACAAATTTAGCCAACAAAGAAAATTTAAGCTCTGAATTTTAAAACAACTCGCCTCGCGAGTAAGTTTACTCGCAATGGCGAGTTATGAACAAAATTCTGGGTTTCCTATGAATACTCGCCATTGCGAGTGATGAAACTCGCCATGGCGAGTTGACCCAGAATTTTGATTTTCTTCGTTTTTTCACCAGAAATCAGCAATTAAAAGGACCCTAACCCTAAATCTATCAATTCCGACCCCTATAAGGTCTATGAGATAAACTAAATCATGCATTTCGTTGACAAATCGAATTTGTCCCATACAACCCATTTTATTGAAAACTTTGTATACAAAAGGGTTTAACAAAAAACGTGGATTGGCATGATTAGCATGTGAAATCTTGCATGATTTTGGTATATCTCATACATATACTATCCATTATATAACTTATTCCCAAATTATATACTAACCTAGGGTTTGTTCATATGATTTTCAATGAAAAATTAGAATGCAAACAAACCTGATTTTATGTTATGCAAGTGCAAAGATGTTGTTGGATTTGGAAGCTTGACTTGATTGGACTTGATGAGGATTTGGGTGATTTGTTTTGGGAAATTTTCTTAAGGTTTGGAAACTTTCTTAGGGTTTGGGTGCTGTTATGAGGGAAGAGAGAGAGATGAAACCGAAAATGAAGTGGGTAATGAGTGGTTGGGGAGAAGTTATTGAGGGTTAGTGGCTTTGGAAAATGTAACTGCCAATTCTGCGGTTACTCGCAACGGCGAGTGATTTACTCGCAATGGCGAGTGATTTGGTAGTCAACGCAGTCAATGAACATTTTACTCGCCATGGCGAGTGGTATTACTCGCCTCGCGAGTTGTAGCAGTTCAAGTTTTGTGTTTTCTTTGTGCTTCTGCTTGCCTTGTTATGCACTACTATTCCTACTCCTAATATGCATGCAAAACAATGAAAAACTTACAAAATTGGGTTGCCTCCCAACAAGCGCTTGTTTAACGTCTTTTAGCTCGACGCCTTTTTCTTTTGAGTTCACGGATTGCCTAGTGAAATTGTCGATGTGAGCCGATCAACTTCACCACCAAAATAGGGCTTTAACCTCTGGCCATTCACTGTCCAGCTAGCTTTTGTAGCTGGATCTTCGAGCTCCACTGCACCATATGGTTTAACTTCTTTAACCATGAAAGGACCAGACCATTTAGACTTCAATTTGCCCGGAAAAAGCCTTAGCCTTGAATTAAACAGCAATACCATTTGTCCAGGCCTGAATGACTTTTGAATGACCTTCTTATCATGGTACTTCTTAACTTTCTCCTTGTAAAGCTTTGAAGATTCATAGGCTTGGTTTCTCATTTCTTCAAGTTGGTGCATTTGAATTTTTCTCTTTTCACCGGCCTTTTCTTGATCAAAGTTCAAAAATTTAAGAGCCCAAAATGCTTTGTGCTCGAGCTCGACCGGTAGGTGACAAGACTTGCCGTAGACCATTTGAAAGGGGGTGAGTCATATAGGAGACTTGTAGGCTGTCCTATAGGCCCACAATGCTTCATCAAGCTTTGCCGACCAATCTTTTCGAGATGCCGAGACTGTTTTTTCAAGGATTCTCTTTACTTCTCGGTTGGAAACCTCGGCTTGCCTGTTTGTTTGCGGATGATAAGGTGACGCCACCTTATGTTTCACCCCATAATGATCTAGGGCCTTGGCTAGTTGTGCATTGCAAAAATGTGAACCTCCATCACTTATCAAGACTCTTGGAGTGCCGAAGCGGGTGAAAATATTTCTCTTTACAAACTTCACCACCGTCTTACTATCCGCTTTTGGCGATGCGATGGCTTCTACCCACTTTGAGACATAGTCCACGGCTACCAAGATATATTCATTAGAGTAGGATGAAGGAAGAGGGCCAACAAAGTCGATACCCCAACAATCGAACACTTCTACTTCAAGAATGCTTTGTAGAGGCATTTCACTCCGCTTTGACATTGATCCGGTTCTCTGGCATTCATCACAAAACTTGCAATGAGTGTAGGCATCTTTGAAAAGTGTCGGCCAATAGAAACCGGATTGGAGTACTTTTGCGGCGGTTCTCTCCCCATTGAAGTGACCTCCATAGGGGGAGTTGTGACATTGCCACAATATTTTCTTTGCCTCTTCATTATCAACACATCTACGCAAGAGGTTATCCGCTCCAATCTTGAACAAGTAAGGCTCATCCCATACATAGTGGTTAGCTTCATGGAGGAATTTCTTGCGTTGTTGCCAAGTAAAGTCTTCGGGAATGAATTCAGTTGCTTTGTAGTTTGCCATGTCGGCAAACCATGGTCTTTCCTTGATTGCAAGCAACTTTTCATCCGGAAATTCTTCAAGAACCTCCGGTTCTTTCTTGGTTACCTCGATGTTCATTAACCTAGAGAGATGATCCGCTACAAGATTCTCCGTTCCTTTCTTGTCTTTAATCTCTAAGTCAAACTCTTGTAATAGCAACATCCACCGGATGAGCCTTGGTTTTGAGTCGGACTTGGTGAGGAGATACTTGATAGCTGCATGGTCAGTGTAAACAACAATTTTGGAACCTACGAGGTAAGAACGAAATTTTTCCAATGCATATACAATTGCAAGCAACTCTTTTTCAGTGGTAGCATAATTTATTTGTGCATCATTCAAAACCTTGCTTGCATAATGTATAGCATGGAAAATTTTGTTCTTTCGTTGACCCAGCACGGCACCAACAGCATAATCACTAGCATCACACATTAATTCAAAGTTTAAATTCCAATTTGGAGCTGTGATTATTGGTGCGGTGGTCAACCTCTCTTTTAAAGTTTCAAATGCAATAAGACATTCATTATCAAAGAGAAAAGACTTATCTTTGTTGAGCAAATTGCTCAATGGCTTTGCAATCTTTGAGAAGTCTTTGATGAATCGCCGGTAAAACCCGGCATGGCCAAGAAAGCTACGGACCCCTTTGACATTTATCGGTGGTGGGAGCTTTCCGATAACCTCAATCTTCGCCTTGTCAACTTCAATGCCTCTTGATGAGATCTTGTGACCAAGAACGATGCCCTCGGTCACCATGAAATGGCATTTTTCCCAATTAAGCACAAGATTGGTTTCTTTACACCGTTTAAGGACGGTGTCTAAGTTGTTCAAGCAAACATCATAAGATGAACCAAACACCGAGAAATCGTCCATAAATACCTCGATACTCTTCTCAATCAAGTCAGAGAATATCGCTTGCATACACCTTTGGAATGTAGCCGGTGCATTGCATAAACCGAACGGCATTCTTCTATAAGCAAAGACTCCAAAAGGACAAGTGAATGCCGTCTTCTCATGGTCCTCCGGATTGACGGTGATTTGATTGTAGCCCGAGTAGCCATCAAGAAAACAATAATAAGCTTGCCCGGCCAATCGCTCAAGCATTTGGTCCATGAAAGGCAATGGGAAATGATCTTTTCTTGTAGCTTGGTTAAGTCTTCGGTAATCAATGCACATCCGCCACCCGGTGACGGTTCTTGTTGGTATGAGCTCATTCTTTTCATTGGTGATCACCGTCATGCCACCTTTCTTTGGCACTACTTGCACCGGACTAACCCACGCACTATCCGAGATTGGATATATCATTCCGGCTTCAAGTAACTTAACCACTTCCTTACGGACTACCTCTTTCATTGTTGGATTCAACCGGCGTTGTGGTTGGGCCACCGGTTTGAAGTTCTCTTCCATGTTGATCTTGTGCATACAATAGGAGGGGCTTATGCCTTTAAGATCCGACAATTTCCATCCTATCGCTTCTTTGTTTTCTTTAAGAACTTCCACCAACTTCTGTTCTTCATTGCTTGATAAAGAGTTGCTTATAATTACCGGTTTGGTGCCGTCTTCTTCAAGGAACACATATTTAAGATGAGACGGCAAGACTTTCAATTCAATTTTGGATTCTTCAACCTTTTCTTTTTCTTTCAATTCCTCCATTTTTGCTTTCTTTGGAGGAATTTCTTTCAAGGTCTCCAACTCTTTCAAGCATTCTTCTATCTCTTTCTCTTCTTCCGCACTAAGAACACTTAATGCGTCGGGGAGCACTCTTTCAAGAGCAGTAGGCTTATGCAATTGTTTTCTTGTGTCCATGATGACTTCATCCATTGCATCCACCTTGAAACATGCTCCCTTGTCTTTGGGGTGCTTCATTGCACTATAAAGATTGAAATTGATCTCTTCATTATCAAGCCGCACCTTCATCAATCCATCATCATAGTCTATCATCATTCGTGCGGCACGCATGAATGCTCTACCAAGAATTAGCGGTACATCATCATCTTCCTCGATGTCCATGACCACAAAGTCAACGGGAAACACAAATTTATCCACTTTAACCAAGACATCTTCGGCGATTCCCATTGGTCTTGCCACGGACTTGTCGGCTAGTTGTAGAGTCATCCGAGTCAACTTCATATCTAGGCCTCCAACTCGTTTGACAACCGAGTATGGAATAAGATTAATACTTGAGCCTAAATCAATTAAAGCTTTTCCGACATTGACGTTTCCAATTGCTACCGGCAATGTTACTCTTCCGGGATCTTTTTCTTTCTTTGGCAAACGTCGTTGGATGATTGCGCTACAATTTGCATCAAGTTGAATTATTTCATCGTCTTTGTAGCGACGCTTCTTGGACAAGAGATCTTTCATGAACTTGGCATAAGTTGGCATTTGTTCAAGAGCTTTGGAAAAGGGAATATTGATCTCTAACCTTTTGAAAATATCAAGGAACCTCTTGAAATGCTTTTCCAAATCTTTCTTTGATTGTGCTTTGGGATATGGAAGCTTGTGAGCCGGCACATCCTTCCCGGCTTCTTTCTTCTTGCTCTTCCCCACATCCTTCTCAATTACTTCTTCATTTTTTTGATTTTTTTCTTCTATTTCAATTTTTTGTTCTTTTTCGACTACACCTCTACTATTTACATCTTCACTATCACTATATACATCCACCTCTTCCTTCTCACTCACTTCTTCATCCACCTCTTCTTCATTTTCAACGACTTGTTGCTCCACTTCCAAGTTATCCCCAATCCCTCGCCCAATCACTTTTCCGCTCCTTGTTGTGATGGCTTTGCATTGTTCATTCTTGCCATTGTTGGGATTGTTTTGTGTGTTTGCTGTGAAGGTCCCTCCTTGTTGGTTGGCCAAAATTTGAGAGATTTGGCTCAAGTGTTGAGCTTGTTGCCCCATTTGTGTCTCAAGGTTCTTTATGGACGCGGTGTTGTTTTGTTGGTTGGCCATTGTAAGTTGCATGAATTGGTTGAGGGTGTCTTCAAGCTTTTGTGTTCTATCTTGTTGTGGAGGATATTGTTGAAAGTTGTTGTTGAATGATTGTTGGTTTGAAGGCCCGACATTTGATCTCCATGGTTGTCCGAAGTTTTTACCTCTTTGAAAATTGTTGTTATTCGGATACCGTTGTTGATTACCATTGCCTGGAAATTGATTTTGAAATTGTGCCGGCCTTTGTTGGTTGCCCACATAATTGACTTCTTCTTCAAGTTGAGGTGGGCAATAACCCGTTGGATGATCACCGGAGCACATCTCACAAAAGTGAACTTGTTGATGCCGTTGCTCTCTTTGCAATTGTTCTTTGATGAGTTTCGGCATCTCTTTCATTTGGTTCTTCATATCTTCGAGTTGTTGAGTCAAAATTTTGTTTTGTGCCAGATTTGCATCGCTTGACCCCAACTCAAGAATTCCAGGCTTCCGGAGTGCCCCACTTCGATTATGTTTAGTTGCTCTATCATTGAGTGACATCTTGTTAATGATATCGACGGCTTCTCTAGGACTCAGAGCCATCAATGAACCATGCGCAGCCGCATCAAGAATGAGTTTTGGCTCCGGTTGCAATCCTCCTCGGAACATATGGATCTGAGTTGTATCGTCAAATCCATGCTTAGGACACTTTCTTAGTAATGATTTGAAGCGCTCCCATGCTTCACATAATGATTCGTCAGCTCCTTGTGCGAACATGGCTTTTGCGGTTTTGGTGTCCATGTGTCTATGATCCGGGAAGAATCTCTCTTGAAACGCTTTGTCCAATGCATTCCAATCTTTAAGAATATCCGGTGGTTGATCGAGATACCACTCCCGAGCTTTGCCGATGAGTGAATGCTGAAACAACCTCAAGAACCCTGCTTCTTCTTCAGCCTCGGATGCCCCAAGACTATTTGCTAAAGCATAGAACACTGAGAGATGTTGATACGGGTCTTCATGGTCTAACCCGGCAAAGGGATGATTAGAAACAAGTTGTATGGTGCCGGACTTTAGTTCCACTTGCTTTTCCTTTTCCTTTCCAAGGTGTGCTAGCCTTCTTGGACTAGTCCAACACGGCATCACACTTTGATTAGCTTCGGGTTGAGCCATTGGTTCTTCTATGATTGTAGGTAGAGAAGGAGTGAAAGTTGAAGTTCCTTCTTGCTGTACTTGCTTGGCTAGTATCTTCTCCCTTCTTGTTTTGCTATTGTTTCTGCGAGCCGTTCTTTCAATCTCAGGATCGTATTCTAGGTCTCGTGGAGGAACTGTACCTCGCATACAAAAGTTCAAAGATCTATCCAAACGAGATTAGTAACAAAAAGGTTAATGAATGAATCTTTTCACAAAAATGAATAAGTGCAAAATTGTCTTAAAACGATAAACTAGTCGTACTATCTATGATATCTAAACGCCAGTCCCCGGCAGCGGCGCCATTTTGATGTAGTCTTTTTGCATCAAACAAGATAAGTATTTATAAATCGTCTCCTCAGGGACTAGTGCGATATCATGGATTGTTCGACACGAAATATCATTCTAAGTTAAAAGATTGATTGTTTGTTTGTTTAACTACAATAACTAAAGCGTAAAAGTAAATGTTGAGAGTAACAAGGCGAAGAAACATTGGAATTAGGGTTCCCTGATTAAGCGTCAAACATAACCTAATAATCACGTATAATGACTCTAGCGTTTTACCGATATTATCACGTATCGCTCAACAAGATTATTCGTGTCCAAATAATCTCTTGAAACCAATTGTATTCTTCAATAGTTGATTTCCCAAACTATTGAAGAATCTAATTGTCAATCGTATCGTTTAATCGACGATTTCTCAATCTATTCAACGATTCGAAAGTTTTACATTCCGATACTTTGTGTGATTATCAAAACATCAATCCTATGTCTAGAATTGTTGTATTGATAGATGAATATTCTAAACATAGATTCAAAGGTACTTTTCAATAACAATTAAATCAAAGATAGGAATTGGATTGCAAGAATAACTTCAATATCAAATAAATTGCTAGAATCATGTTATACAAGATCTAAGGGTTACATTTTAGGCTCAATCAAGTACCTCTAATTCCAACTAAGAAGAATTAGCTCATCATTGTCATGTGAGCTTTACAAAAGTGGAAGAAAAGTTGTGAATCCATGCCAAGACTTTGATTTCTCCAAGGATCTTGATGAATTCTCACTCAATCACTCTTGCTCTATGAAAACCCAAGATTTTCGCCCTGCTCTCTCTCTAAAATATGTGATAATCCTTTCTGAAATGAAAGAGGAGGCTTTTATAGAGTTTCTGATCTGCATGTACTCGCCTCGCGAGCAGAATCACTCGCCATGGCGAGTTGCGCTTTCTTCCCTATGGGTTTTTGCCACGTCACCTCTGAAGAGTTTTGGCCGCCCTAACTCGCCTTGCGAGTAAAATCATGCGCCATTGCGAGCTCTGCTCGCCTCTAGTTCGCCATGGCGAGTTGAAGGCGAAGGGAGAAAAACTCTCTGCCATGTGCTCGCCTTGGTTTCGCCGTTGCGAGTTGGTGGCGAGCTGCTCGCCTTTCCTTGCTCGCCGTTGCGAGTTGATGGCGAGTTGCCATGATTTTTGCCTCTTTTTTCTTGGTTCTTTTCCTTCCTTGCTTGGTGTCTTGAGCTCAATTCCTGCACAAAAGGGATAGAGTAAGAGAAATAAAGCGTAATAGGACAATTATCATTTATCTCTCGGCTTTTCCTTAGATTACTTGTAAGATAAGTAATAAAAATGCCTTAATTCAAAGATGATTTTAACTACTTCAAGGCACTTATCAAACTCTCCCCAACTTAACTCTTTGTTTGTCCTCAAACAAAAGATTGAAAAACAAAAGATTGAAAACAAAGAAGTTCAATACAAGACACCAAAAACCTAAATCCCATTCTCTTACTATCTTTTTCGGATCAAATCACAAAAATTATCATAAAAATTCAAGAACACCTCAAGAACATTCAAAGAACAATACAATTTTCCAGCATAGTCTCTTTCTTTAAAATCACCAGAATCTCATACAAACACCACAAATCATAACAACTTTCATCAAATCATCATAATATCATCATCATCACAACAAAACTCGAATCACACACACAACCTCACAAACTGATCCAAACAACAACAACACACAAATTCAGTCCTTTTTTTCGGATTTTAGGAACCACGCAAAGGAACGGCAATACCGAACCGAACCCCACGCAGTACCAAACTAAACCCACACAAATCCGAAGCAAGGCCAAACGCAAGAACAAGAAAAGTTTGGGCCGAACCAAATACAAATAAGAGAAGGCCGAACGGAAAATAAGGAAAGGTCGAACGAAAAGGAAGCATTCACAACATATCCGAATAGAAAAAAAGAGAAGAACCGAAAGTAAGTTTGAAGTTTAGGAGGTAACTTTTTTCGTTTTTGTTTGTTTAGATCTAGGAGTATTTGTTTTGTTTTTGTGAAAACTTGTTTTGAAACGGAGTAGAGGAGTGAAAGAGCTTTGGTTTGATGCGTTTTTTTTTTAATTTGGAGTGGATTTGAAACTCCGGCACGGTGGTGCCACCACCGGCCACCGCGCCGGAATTTAAGAGCCCACCGGAGAAGAAGCTCCAAGGGCGGCGCCGGCCAGCTAAGGGTAGAGAGAGAAGAGAGCTTGTTTTGGCTTCTTTTGAGTTTAGAGAGAGAATAGGTTTGAAAAATGAATTGAAAGCCACATGAAAATCTTTTATACTTAACCCACCTGGGTCTGGATCGACCCACCCATGCCCATTTGGCCTGAACCGGTTCGGTTCAAGGCCCTTTCCCTCATATTGATTATTCTGCTTGCTGTTTGCACCCCTGCCTTGTTGTTCATACCCCCCAGCCCTTCTCTTTTTCTGTTTGTTTATTCTGTTTGCTGTTTGCACCCCTGCCTTGTTGTTCGCACCCCTGCCTTGCTGTTCATACCCCCCAGCCCTTCTCTTTTTCTGTTTGTTTTTTACTACTTACTGTTTGCACCCCTGCCTTGCTGTTCATACCCCCCTCCCTGCATATTTTTCTTTTATAATAATTTTTGGGTTCTTTTTATTTCATATATTTATTATTTTAGTCACATAATACTTGAACTATGTTTTATGCATTTTTTTAATTAGCGTTTTAACCCCCATGCTATGCATTTCTTAATTCATTTTAATGGTCAAGTTTTATCTCATATAGTGTTAGTTAGGCATTTTAAAATCTTTTTCTTCTTTATTTTCCAAACTATTTCTACTTTGTTATTTTATTTGTTTAATGTTCTTTTATTATGTGTTTTGTTATGTTTGCATCATTATTATTCACCATCTCATGCATATTTTTTTCTTGTCATTTATTTTATTGTCATTAATCTTTGTAGTAAGTATAATAGAATTTGTTGTAATCATTGCATGCTTATTTTAATTTTTCGTCATTTATTTTATTTTTGTTTTAATTTGTAATTAGGGAAATGATGTAATTTATTTTTGCGCATTTATTTTCTTTTGAGACCATAGAATGTATTTAGGGTATGTAATATGTAACCGACACGCGCCCCGACACTTCACTATTTTATTTACCGCTTTACGCTTATTTATTTTTTTCGCCGTTACGCGAATTCACCGTTAGTTTAGAAAAATATTTTATCTCAAAAAAATCAAAAAAAAAAAATCAAATTCAAATTTCTTTAAAGTAAACCTTGGCTTGTAACCCAAGTGTTTTTCCTTTTATTTTCCTTAATCAAATGTTAATCAATTTAATATCCACATTTAGACATGGATTTCGTGCAATTAAAATTAATCAGCTTCATCGTATTTTCTTCTCATGCCTTGAGGCCTCCCATCTCTTCTTAAAATCTTTTTTTCAAAAATGTTAAAATTAATTCAACCCATCAAAAAAGTTCTTTAGCCGAACTACTTGATTTTGATCCCGATTTATTTGGGTAAGTAGGCAAAGGGTTTCGACCCTTCCAAATCAATAAAAATAACCAAAAACATGCTTCATCTTTCTCCTTTCTTTCACTTTAACTCTTAAACCTCTTTTTTATAAGTAAAATTAATTTAGCGCAAGATTAAGAATAGGTAGAAGGTTCCTATGGGATACCATAGTCGGTTCGGGTGCCTAACACCTTCCCCAATCGAAACCAACCCCCGGATCCAAGGTCTTATAAGGGTTTTTACTCACTTTTTCCCTTCCCACGAATAAAAGTTAAGAGTTCAATGATTAAAGGTTCAAATCCGATCAATGATTTTGATATCCAAAAATCGCGAGCACAGGTACCCATTGTCGATCCCTAAACAATTATATTATACACCAAGCCTATATATTCTTACATATATAGACATTTCGAAGGCCACAATTTTTTTTTTTTGGATATATAGTTGATATGCCTAAATTATCTAAAACAAAAAATTCACATGGAAAAAAGCTAATATCGTCCACAATTTACCCTTTAGAATCTATTTTTCTGCTGATTCCGAAACACAATTTTCTTGTAGCGTTGTTTTGGCTCTCCATGACTTCCTCCATAGACCTACCAGTACACTTTGCACAACTGAAGTCCTTAAGTGATTTTATGGGAAAGCAGTTTTGTGAAGTTTTACCAAAGATTGTACTGTTGATGGATTTTGCCCATGTAGTAGATATTGACTCAAAATTTGCAATGGCCTCGTTGTTATAGTAGGAAACGTTGAAGCTTGTACTTTCAGACGTTCCAATGTAGAAGTCATACACACAAAAACTGAGGGTAAGGATATGAAGTAACATACATTTGCAAAGGGCCTCATTTAAGTTTTCCATCTCTATTGAAAGTTGAAACTCTAAGGTCATATAATACAGGAGATTGACGCATAACTTATCATTCATGAGTACCAAATATTAAACCAAATATTGAAAAACAGAACAAATTTCTGAATTTTCGCAAAAATAAAACTAATTGCATCCTTTGCAAAGTATTGAACAAGCACAAAGCATAGTTCTAATCGCATTAGCATTCTTAAAATCAAATGGAATATCAAGCTAAGCATCAGGATTACATTTAGCTCTCTCTCTGTGTCAAAGTTCACGAATAGAGTTTGTCATGAAAGTGTTATAGTTTTCCTCATTAGTAAACTTCTTGAAAAGGATAAGGAGCGTCCAAAGTAGAAGAGTATTAAAATTAATTCTTTGACTTCATTAATATTTTAACTTCCTTTTCTTTTTTTTACTAAAATTCTTACTATATAATTTGACTTCTTATACTTGAAAAGTACTAATTATCATATTTCCTTTTTCTTTACGTTGAAGAACTCTTATATGTGCACTCTTTTTTACCATAAATAAGGTCTTTCGCAAAACCTAAAACCTCACAAAAAGAGAAATCTTATAGCGATTGATTTAACTTTTTATATTCGAAAATTAATTTTCATATCTTTTGCTTTACGTTTGAAAACTCTTAAACTTTTTATACATAAAAAAAAACTCTTACACTTTTTATTGCTATAAATAAGGTCTTTCGACAAAACCTACAACATCACAAAAAAAAAGATAATTCTAACAAGACACCGACAAAAGATACTAATAGAAAAGAGTCATGGAAGTATGCATGATAAGAAAAGGTGTTGTGATGATTTTAATGATTATGTTAGTTGCAACACAAGTTGAATGCGTCACTCCATCTCAAGAGTTTGCGTCAACTAAGCTGAAACAATCATTTTGTGAAATCAAGTGTGACTTGTATTGTTTCGGAGTCCCACTAGGAGATGATTTAGGATCCTTAACATAATCGATCGACAATGATATTGTTGGGGAGTCTCGAAGCATTATGAGCAGCAATAAGCTAAACATCTAGTACCCACTAAGTAAGAGACACAACATTCTTAGTACCAAAAATCTTAAGGCAATATGTTTACGAGTCTCCTTTCTTATGTATCCAACGTTTCCTCCATTTAACGTGGTATATCCAGTAATGTGCTGACTAATCCAAGGACATTATCATTGAAAGGAATTCCACTATAATCGTTAATTATAGATACTGAATAGTAGAAGTAATATCAGCTATAACAAAACTCACTCACTGTTGGTGTAAAAAATACTAACACATAAAGCTTTTATTTATATGGTCAAGTCTTTGCATATTTCTTTCTATTTTTCGATGTAAGATATTTTCCCAACACTAATTTAAGGCATATTCCAACAAATCTCCACCTTGATTTTAATTCTCTCTATATAACCAGATGTACTCGAAGTACCTGATGTGCCAGATGCATTACACAGAATGCCCAGATGAGTCTTCTATTCCTTAGGCCTTGCCCCTCCAATGGCAATCAACAACTTCTAACATTGAGCAAGTTCAAACAATGTTGGAACTTGCTCTGCGAAATCGGCTTGGTAAATATATCAGTTGGGTTTTCTATTGTACCCACTTTGTTTACCTCGAAGATGGATGGCTCATGAGGATCTACTTCCTCTGCAACAGTAATGCATAGAAAATCATGTCCTCATAGCCATACCTCGTAGGAGGTAGCCCAAAATTAGCTCTTTTAGAACGATTAAGAGCTATATTGTGATGCTCCCATGGTGATGATGAAACCATTGATGCTTCTGTCACTGAATGGGACTGAGGAGACCCCTCATATGCTTCACAAGTAACCTTAGTTTCTCTCTGCTCCACCTTCTTCTTAATATCATGGTATTTCGGAATAGTGAACTTCACAATTAGTTTAAACATGGAATTTTCATCAAACACAACATTCTTACTTATAATAACCTTCCTCTCAGATGCGAACCATATCATATATCCTTTCACACCTTCCCCATAGCCAACAAATACTCCTTTCATCACTATTGGCTCCAACTTTCCCTCATTGACATGATAGTAGACCGTGCAACCAAAAAACCCTCAAATTAGAATAATCAGCAGATTTCCCAAAACACAATTCATAAGGAGTTTTCAGATATATACTTGTATGAGGTCCACTATTTATCAGATAGCATGTTGTGTTAACTACTTCCGCCCAAAACATTCTTGTTAACCTAACTTTCGAGAGCATACACCGAGCTCTCTCTCCAGAAGTGTATGATTCTTACGTTCTGCTACACCATTTTACTGAGGTGTATTCCTAACCGTGTGATGTCTGGCAATCCCCTCAGTCTTGCAAAACTCATTAAACTTAGATCAGCTGAATTCCAAACCATTATAAGTTTGCAGCCTCTTGACCTTTTTCCTAGTTTGATTCTCCGATAATTTCGTCCACTGATTGAAGTTCTTGAAAGCATTACTCTTATGCTTCATTGTGAATATCCAGGTCATCCTTGAATAAACATCAATCAACGATAGAAAGTACCTGCGACCTCCCAAAGACTTCACACGTGAAGGCCCCCAACAATCAACGTGGATATAATATAGTGTGTCATTTGTTCTATGAATCTCTTTAGGAAACTTGTTGCGATGTAGTTTCCCAAAAACATAGTGTTCACAGAACCCAAGATCCTTTATCTTGTGCCTACAAAGAAGATCACCTTTAGTCAGAATTTGCATCCCTCTCTCACTCATATGCCGAAGACTCATATGCCACAACTTTGTCATATATTCTTGGTCAATCTCGGAAGAAGCAACAACAACTTAATCAGATAGCGTAGTACCTTGTAGAAAGTATAGAGTACCATCCTTCACACCTTTCAGAATCACACTTGAACCCTTGCAAACATGTATAACTCCACCTTCACCTTTAAAACTAAACCCCTTATTGTCCAAAAGATTTGTAGATATCAGATTTTCCGTCATGTGTGGAACATGTCTAACTTCGTTCAATGTACATAATTTACCGTCATGAGTCCTAATCTTGAGAGAGACCATCCCAACCAACTTGCAGGCAGAACTATTAGTCATAGCAATATCGCCACCATCCAATTGCTCATAGGTTAAAAATCATTCTTTCCTAGGACAAATATGATAAGACGCTCCGGAATTCGAAACCCACACATCGGTGTAATGTGTGTGACCATCAACAATTAAGAAGATATCTTCTTCAGAATGTGTACCATCCTCATTAACAACAATAATAATAAAAAAAACTAAGGATAATAATAATGATGAATTAATCGTTTACACACAGATTTCCAGACCAAGATAAAATGTTGATGCTCGTATAACGATGATGACATGTTGGAACACTAGTGGGTTTACTAGTGAGCTTGTGAAGTTTGAAATGTAAACACAAGTGGAGAAACTAGTGTTATGTGTGAATTGAAAATTCTATGTCCCACATTGGGTAGATCACACACTCTAGTAGTGTTTATATATGTGGGATATCACCTCCAAGGGTGTGCCCTTGGGGTACACACTTTTGTGAACGGAGTGAGCTAATGCCAAAAAATTAATAAAACACGCGCGCGCGACGACGCCGCCGACCGACCCGACCGGGCCTGGGCCGTAAAAGAATATTTTTTGGTGCTCAGAAAATAAATATTATTATTTATTTTTTTGCTCCGAGAATCCTGCAAGCAAAGACCGAGTCCAGCACACGCCTTCCACACGCGCATCCACATGTCGGCACGCTTCCGCACGTTTCCGCCTCGTGGGTTACCGTTACTGGAGCGTGGGCTTGCGCGAGAGGGTCGTGAACCGGGTCGGCGAGGTCGAATCCCCTCTATAAATAGAGAGCTCGGGATCCTCATTCTTCACACCAAAACCGAGAATCGAACGCTCTTCTCTGGTTTTCTCCCCTTCTCATCTCCCGCGATTTGTGTTGACGAATCGTTCTTTTCCTCCTTTGGTTTTCTCGAGTGGTTTTCTAAACCATATTCTCTACTCAGAGGTGTTATTCTCGACCGATTCTGGGCAGTGCAGCCTTTAATCGTACAGAAAAAGAATCTGGGCTGTTTTATCCTGGAGACGCACGGTTGATAGTCTACCTTGCACATTTCAGGTAGTGCCGTGAAACGTCTTAAAGAAAGCGACCTGGTCGTGACTCGCCCCAGTAATCGTTTCAAAGCTCTGTCGTAATTTTCAAAACAACAATTTTAAGACGTTTCATATACGATACGATGAGTTCTGAAAAAATTACTGCTGCTGATGATTTTAATAAACTGTTTCTGTTCTCAGGCAGCCACTTCAAACGTTGGCAACAAAAAATGCTGTTTTTCTTAACCACTAAAAAGGTTGCCTACGTTTTGAACGAACCCCTGCCTGTGGCACCTACGAGTTCGACTCCTGCTGGAGCGAATGACAAGGATAAAACAGTTGACCCTGCTTCTTCTACTGAGAAAGCTGTAACTGATAAACAGCTGTCCATAGACATTGCTCTGTGGAAAGAAACTGACTACCTCTGTAAGAATTACATTTTTAATCGACTCACAGACCCTCTGTATGATTACTATAGACTCTGTGATACTGCCAAACAATTATGGGAGGCACTACAGAAAAAATATGACACCGAAGAGGCTGGTGTTAAGAAATATGCGGTGAGCCGCTATCTGAATTTCAAAATGAGTGATGATAAGCCCGTCGAGGCACAATCACATGAGCTGCAACAAATTGCTCACGAGATCATAGCTGAAGGGATGCAACTCCCCGAACAATTTCAAATTGCTGTGATCATTGATAAGCTGCCTCCTGCTTGGAAGGACTTCAAGAGTCAACTTAGACACAAAACTAAGGAGTTCTCTCTTGAAAGTCTGATTACTCGCCTTCGTATTGAAGAAGAAGCGAGAAAGCAGGACCAGAATGAAGAAGTGTATGCTGTTTCTAACAACAACACTAAAAAGAAATTTGTAGGTGCTGTTCTGAAGCCTACTGGCAAACAATTTAAGAATCAGAACCGCCCTATGAATAAGAATTCCAACAGGAATAAGACTGGGAACAATCCAAGACCCCAGATTCATCAGCCACCCAAGAATGACGGTGCCCCTCCTTTCAATTGTTACAACTGTGGGATGGCAGGTCATATGGCACGCAAGTGCAGAAACAGAAACAACAACAACCGACCTGCACAGGCTAACTTGGCTACTGCTGCTGCACCTGATGAGCCCTATGTGGCTTTGATTACTGAGATTAACATGATTGCAGGTTCTGATGGCTGGTGGGTGGACACTGGTGCTTCTCGCCATGTCTGCTATGACAGGGATATGTTTAAAACATATATTGCTTGTGATGATCAGAATGTGTTGCTGGGAGACTCTCACTCCACTGATGTTGCTGGAATCGGAGATATAGAGCTGAAATTCACCTCTGGAAAGACTCTGATACTGAAGGATGTGTTGCACACTCCTAAGATTAGGAAGAACTTAGTTTCAGGTTTTCTTTTGAATAAGGCTGGGTTTGTCCAAAGCATTGGGGCTGATTTGTACACCATCACTAAGAATGGTATTTTTGTTGGGAAAGGGTACGCCACTGATGGCATGTTTAAGTTAAACATTGATATTAATAAAATTTCTTCTTCTGCTTATATGTTGTGTGATTTTAATATTTGGCATTCTAGACTCTGTCACGTTAACAAAAGAATTATTTCAAATATGAGCGGTTTAGGTTTAATACCTAAAGTATCTTTAAACGATTTTGGAAAATGTCAATATTGCAGTCAAGCGAAAATAACTAAAAGTTCTCATAAATCAGTAACCAGGATAACTGAACCTTTTGAATTAATTCATTCTGATTTATGCGAATTAGACGGTAACTTGACAAGAAATGGAAAAAGATATTTCATCACTTTTATAGATGACTGCTCCGATTACACACATGTGTATTTAATGCGAAATAAAAATGAAGCGCTTGAAATGTTTAAACAGTATGTAAAAGAAATTGAAAATCAATTCAATATTAGAATCAAGCGTTTTAGAAGTGACAGAGGTACTGAATACGGATCACATACATTCAATGAGTATTATAAAGAACTCGGAATTATTCATGAAACAACTGCTCCTTATTCTCCAGAAATGAACGGTAAAGCGGAAAGAAAAAATAGAACGCTTACCGAATTAGTAGTTGCAACCATGCTTAACTCCGGGGCAGCACCTTACTGGTGGGGAGAAATTTTATTGACTGTTTGTTATGTGCTAAACAGAGTACCCAAAACTAAGAACAAAACTTCTCCTTATGAAATTTTGAAGAAAAGACAACCAAACTTGTCTTATTTTAGAACATGGGGCAGCCTTGCCTATGTAAGAAAATCAGACCCCAAAAGAGTTAAACTAGCAAGTAGAGCCTATGAATGTGTATTCATTGGGTATGCCTTAAACAGTAAAGCCTATAGGTTTTACGACCTGAAATCTAAAATGATCATAGAATCAAATGATGCTGACTTCTTTGAAAATAAATTTCCCTTTAAGTCAGGAGACAGTGGGGGTAATAATGGGGGTACCATTAACTCAACTCTTGATCAACCTTCTGAAATCAGAACAAGCAATGAAAACATCGAAAGAGATGTTATGGAACCTCGTAGAGGTAAGAGAGCAAGAATAGCTAAGGATTATGGCCCCGACTATGTGGCATATACAATAGAGGAGGATCCATCAAGCATCAAAGAAGCTTTGTCTTCAATTGACGCTGACTTATGGCAAGAAGCTATAAATGATGAAATGGATTCTCTAATGTCCAACGAAACCTGGCACCTAACTGACTTGCCTCCTGGAAGCAAGACAATAGGGTGTAAGTGGATTCTGAAAAAGAAACTAAAACCTGACGGGTCAATCGACAAATACAAGGCACGCCTTGTAGCCAAAGGTTTTAGACAAAGAGAAAATGTAGATTTCTTTGATACTTATTCACCTGTTACTAGAATCACGTCCATTAGGGTACTAATCTCTTTGGCGGCCATCCACAATTTGATTGTACACCAAATGGACGTAAAAACTGCTTTTTTAAACGGTGAATTAGAAGAAGAAATCTACATGGATCAACCTGAAGGTTTTGTAGTCCATGGACAGGAAAACAAAGTTTGTAAGTTGGACAAATCTCTGTATGGTTTAAAACAAGCACCGAAACAATGGCATGAGAAATTCGACAACCTAATGATTGAGAATGAGTATAAGGTGAATGAAAGCGACAAGTGTATTTATTACAAATACGGAAATAACACTTGCACGATCATATGTCTATACGTAGACGACTTACTCATATTTGGTTCGAACCTCAACGTCATTAAAGAAGTGAAAACTTTGCTGTGCAACCACTTTGATATGAAAGATCTAGGTGAAGCAGATGTAATTCTTGGAATCAAGATTACTAGAACTGATTATGGAATTTCCTTGAATCAATCTCACTACGTTGAGAAGATCTTAAGGAAATATAATTACTTCGATTGTAAACCTGCGAGCACACCTTGTGACCCAAGTGTGAAGCTATTTAAGAACACTGGAGACAGTGTAAGACAATCTGAATATGCGAGCATCATTGGCAGTCTCAGATATGCCACTGATTGTACTAGACCCGACATCGGCTACGCCGTGGGATTACTATGCAAGTTTACTAGCAGGCCAAGCATGGAGCATTGGCAAGCTATCGAAAGAGTCATGAGATACTTGAAGAAGACCATGACCCTAGGACTGCATTATCAGAGATATCCTGCAGTGCTTGAAGGATATAGTGACGCAGATTGGAACACCTTATCAGATGATTCCAAAGCGACCAGTGGGTATATATTTACCATTGCTGGAGGAGCTGTTTCTTGGAAATCCAAGAAACAGACCATTCTGGCTCAATCCACAATGGAATCTGAGATGATAGCACTAGCTGCTGCTAGTGAAGAAGCAAGTTGGCTAAGATGCTTGCTATCTGAAATCCCTTTATGGAAAAGACCGTTACCTGCTGTGTTGATTCATTGTGATAGTACCGCGGCTATCGCAAAGATTGAGAATCGTTACTACAATGGTAAGAGACGACAGATAAGACGAAAACACAGCACGATAAGAGAATATCTTTCGAATGGAACGGTAAGAGTAGATTTCGTACGAACAAATGAAAACTTAGCTGATCCTTTGACGAAAGGACTAAACAGAGAGAAAGTCGCAAATACATCCATCAGGATGGGACTAACTAATGCCTATTGATCATAAGTGATGGCAACCCGACCTAAATGACTGGAGATCCCAAGAACTAGGTTCAATGGGTAACAACAAGTCACAAGTGATAGAACATGCTAAGAGAATGCATGATCCTGCAGTGACAGAAGGTTGAGATAATAGAAACTCTTAATGAGATCTATACTCCTTATGGAGTGGAGTACATAGCTACAGGAGTACTTCTGATAGACTCACCTATACGTATGTAGAACTGAGGCCGGTTCTTATGGAATTTCGAGGCAGAATTCCTAGACCATTCGTTAAAACTGGGATAGACGTGCAAGGCCTTAAATGCACGGGCTTTTAGAAAACACCTAAGAAAAAGGTTGTGTGTGAGTCCTATGTCTGAGATAGAGTTCAATGCTGTAAGCAACTCTTGTTAATCGGAATACTACTCACTATGCAAAGGTTCAAGTGTTAAACACACCTTTGTTTACTAGCAATCTTTAGGAAACGTTTAAAACGTAATCTGAGAAACCAATTTTGAATTCAAGTGGGGGATTGTTGGAACACTAGTGGGTTTACTAGTGAGCTTGTGAAGTTTGAAATGTAACACAAGTGGAGAAACTAGTGTTAAGTATGAAGTGAAAATTCTATGTCCCACATTGGGTAGATCACACACTCTAGTAGTGTTTATATATGTGGGATATCACCTCCAAGGATGTGCCCTTGGGGTACACACTTTTGTGAACGGAGTGAGCTAATGCCAAAAAATTAATAACACACGCGTGACGACGCCGCCGCCGACCGACCGGACCGGGCTTGGGCCTGGGCCGTAAAAGAATATTTTTTGGTGCTCAGAAAATAAATATTATTATTATTATTATTATTTTGCTCCGAGAATCCTGCAAGCAAAGACCGAGTCCAGCACACGCCTCCACGTTCTCCACACGCGCATCCACGTGTCCGCACGTTTCTGCCTCGTGGGTTACCGTTACTGGAGCGTGGGCTTGCGCGAGAGGGTCGTGAACCGGGTCGGCGAGGTCGAATCCCCTCTATAAATAGAGAGCTCGGGATCCTCATTCTTCACACCAAAACCGAGAATCGAACGCTCTTCTCTGGTTTTCTCCCCTTCTCATCTCCCGCGATTTGTGTTGACGAATCGTTCTTTTCCTCCTTTGGTTTTCTCGAGTGGTTTTCTAAACCATATTCTCTACTCAGAGGTGTTATTCTCGACCGATTCTGGGCAGTGCAGCCTTTAATCGTACAGAAAAAGAATCTGGGCTGTTTTATCCTGGAGACGCACGGTTGATAGTCTACCTTGCACATTTCAGGTAGTGTCGTGAAACGTCTTAAAGAAAGCGACATGGTCGTGACTCGCCCCAGTAATCGTTTCAAAGCTCTGTCGTAATTTTCAAAACAACATGACACATATTATTTAGTTTTGAATTATAAACCCGAAGACCGTAGTGAGGAATGTGGTCTGCTGTTTTAGGAAGTCCTACTTACATTTTCTCTCGAGGAACCAAATATATTCAAAATTTGTTGCTTGGTGCACATTCAACTGCAGAGTTAGATGTTAGAAATGTGAAATTGGGGATGGCATTCCAAGGTTCTGAGTTGTGGGAAATTGAGAATGATAATATATCTTGGAGTGCTTTAATTTCTGGCTGCCACAATCAATTATCTCTCAGTGCACGCGTACTTCATCGAGCTTCCATTTTCTTCCAACAATAAACTCATTCTTTGATACAATCACTATCATAAATAATGCTTTCTAGTTTCATTACAAACCAATACGAATGAACGAACTTAGAGGATAGATTCAAAGTCACGGGAAAAGATTGTCGTTGAAAATTACAAAGTCACTGTGATGCTGAAAAGTGAGGTCAAGTGAATTTTGAATTTTGTAGATCAGAGAGTGCTTGATCTTTGACTGTGAAAAAAAAATATCATTTGTATTTATAGCACTACCGTTGCTTAATTTTTAATTTGATACTCCCTCCGTCCCTATATGTATAGCCTGATGGTATTGGTATTTTTTAATATGGTTTACATGGTTTACATGCTTGTTGAATTACTCGTAGACGAAATTGTTTCAAATGACTATTCGTTTTGGAAGACATTGGTCATCTGTTTGCTGGTTTTATTTAGATTGAGAATATTGTGACTCGTGGTTAATAATTTATTTGCCATTGAGGTTAATAAATTCATGTGTTGATTTCCAATAAGTGATGAAATAAAAGACATTACACCAATTGAGAAATATTGTGTGAGATTGAAAATGCATGATGAGCCATATTATATGAGTTAACTCATGGAGATCATATATATTTCACCCCATGTTGATGTTTATTTTTTTTCTTCAAGATGTTAATAGTCATCAATAAATATCTCAAATCAAAGCCGGATCACAAATTGAATCTAAAATTTACGAGGTTTTATACTCGCAATGTCTCAAATTAAAAATCGTTTTGACTATTTCACACAAAGTAAACAATACAATTAATTTTGTATATATAAGAACGAGAAATTATAGTTAACAGGATATAATAGAAAAAATAACATCAATATTTTATTGGACTGGAGTCTGGCTCCTGCGAAGGTGGTTGCATTTTCTTGGCCTGCTCTTTTGAGTGTTGGGTTCACAGGTTCGTAACAATTGTGTTTTGTGGGAGTGGGGATGAAACAACTTCCCTTTTATTCCTCCATTGTCAGGGTAGCTGGTGTGGTGTGGCTTAAGGTTATGCAGTGGGCTGAGTTTAATTTTATTATGCCTCCAACTTATTTGTGCATGTTGAGTGTTGAACAAGTTAAGCGGGGTCTAATAAGTTATAGAAAAGTTTTTGGTTGATTTGGCACGTGGAGATTTAGGAGATTTGGAGACCAAGAATTGACATCATTTTTTAAAACTATGCTATTTATGTTGTACTAGTTGATTCCTTTCCACTATCCTTTGTGGGTAGGCTCCTGTTCTAATAAAGTTTGATGAAAAAAAAAAAGTTTTATCGATAAATAAACTTTTAATTTGAGACAGTTTTTTTTTTTTAAGGTCAAGTGAGGTGGCCAAACACGAGAAAACGTGTTCTGACAATCAACATGTTTTTATACTATTTGCTTTTGACACTTTCGGTTTTCTAGCATCAGATATTATTGGCCTTCTACATAGAGTTGAAAAGATCATGCATAGCAATGTCATGTCTCCTAGGTCCATGAATGTTGGGTTTACGATGATTGGTTTTGTCATTCAAAAAAGTCTAACAGCGCAGCTTGTTGTCCTCTTGCCTTCTATTCAAGTGTAAATAATAATTTATATATAAAAAAGTATTCATATATAATTTGAGAGGGAGGGCTTATTTTTTAAAAGTAAATGCAAGAGTCATTTTTAGACTAATTTATCACAAGTTTAATGCATGCCCAATCAAAAAATGTTAAAATCCTGAGCAAACTATCGATAGTTTGATTCTAGCCAAATAGTTGTATGGATATATATCCGATCTTAATAACAGTGTTTTGCATGCAACGAAATCTATGAATCAACCATCACAGAAAACAAACATGAAATAACCGAAAATTACGTACAAAACTAAATTATAACAAATATAAAGTAGTATTCTTATTTCAAAAAAATAAAATAAAAGTAGTATTCTTAAAAAAAAAAAAACAAATAGAAAGTAGGCGTTGTAAATTAAAACACATATATTTGAGTTTGACATAATATCAATTCTTTGAGTACATTTTATTTTGAAGGCTTTCAAGTAACATACACATTATTTCTTATTTACTTTTTATTACCACACATTATTCATTATTGTTTCAATTCTCCATGCTTGAATCAATTTATGCATGCACTGCACGATCACCTACAAAATAAAACAAATATCCCTTAAAAAAACAAATATATAATATAATACATAAGTGTTATGTAGCACGAGATAAAAGTCAACGAGCGGAAATAGTGGAAATCATATGATTGAGAGTAAAACATGGGAGAGAGAATTCAATTGGTTAAGGGAAGAAATAAAAATTCAAGGGTGGTGAATGGTTCGTCGCTTCTCGTGCATGTATATTGTCGTTCCAAAGAGCATTTTCCATAATAATATAAAGATTTTCTAACAAAGAGACAATAAAAGATGAAGAGAGTAAATAAATCTAGACACCATTGTTGATTTAAAATCATTACAATGTTTTTGTTCTTACCACATTCATTCTTCTCACAATCTCTCACGCACGCGTCAAAAACTTCTCCTAGTGGGTTCCCCATACATAAAAGGTAACACTTCATTTCACAAGCTATTTTGTTCCGCTTAATTGCCGCAAACTCTTGAGATGGAGTGATGCATTCAACTTGTGTTGCAACTAAAATAATCATTAACATCATCACAAGAGCTTTTCTTTTCATGCTTACTTCCATGACTCTTTTCGATGTGTATCTTTTATCAATCTCTATTAGAATTCTCTATTTTGTGATGTTTTAGGTTTTGCTAAAAAGCCTTATTTATAGCGGTAAAAAGTGGACAAGAGTTTTCAAACGTAAAGCAAAAACATGATAATTAATTTTCAAATATAAAAAGTGAAATCAATCTCTATTAGAATTCTCTTTTTTTATAATGTTTTAGGTTTCACAAAACACCTTATTTATAGCAATAAAAAATGTATATGTAAGAGTTTTAAGAAGTAAAGCAAAAGAAGTGATAATTAAAATATAAGAGAATTAAAATACTAATGATATCAAATAACTAAATCGCCAGTTTAGACCAGTTTTACAGGTTTCTCGATGTTTCCTCAAATTCTATCTGACGACGATTTTCGATCAATCTGGTTATATCGATAACACCCTATTTTAATTAGAAAAGGAATTTAAACATATTCTATAACGAAGCGGAGAGAGCTCTTGAAATTAACTTGGATTAATTTAAAATTCTTTAGAAGAAACATTACAACACAAGATGACTTTGCAAAATGTTTACAAATAGAATTGAGTATTTGATATATAAAAGTTATTATTCCCTCGGCCCCAAATTATGAGTGGATTTGGGAAACATAATCGTCCCAAATTATGTAATATCCCACATTTTTTACTTGAATAATTTTAACATTCATCGTCGTCGTCGTCGTCATTATTATTATTATTATTATCATTATTATTAATGAATACCACATATAAAAAAACTAAAAAAAAAGGATTTGTGTGGAATTACCACACATTATTAATTATGCACTATCTAATCATCCCATATATGGTCATACACTTATTCTACTGTCATTGAAGAAAAGAAAAGAAAGATCAGAGAGAAACAGAAGAAGAGGAGTGAATGAAAGAAAAGAAAGGTAGAAGAAGAGAGAGGTGGAATTTGCGAGAGACACTAAAAGAAATTTGACATTTAATGATAGTGAAAAACCGTATATAAAGGTCATTTTACTGCAGGTATATATAACACTAAATACCTATTCCTACGGCAGTTTTTTTAGTAGTAAATAGTTATGCCATACCTACGGATTCTTTCCGTCACTATATCCTATAGTGAAGAAATGATGGCCATCGACAAAACATTTTAGTTTTACCTACGGATCTGAGCTTAGTAGGAGCTTATAAAATGTTTTTCTTACCACCTTATGAAATCAATAGTAATGAGTCCAAATTTGCTTTCTTATCATATTTTTTTGACAAATAAATTTTTTATTAAGAAATAAATGCAATAAGTTAAATAAATGAATTTATGAAACAATAAAATCAAACTTCAAGTATATTAAGGGTCTTGCTAACCAGCGCCGGACACTGGTTAAACATACCATAAAATAGAATTATTACCATAAAAGGGCACCAGTTAAACATACCATAAAAAGGAATTATTACCATAAAAGGAAACTGTTTTTGACTTTATTATAAGTTAATTACACAGTTTCAATGCATTAACAAGCATGTGAAATTATAAAATAACTAAAAATGAAAATATGAGAGTATCATAATTGAATTTATTTTTAATCAAGTTCTTAATCTAATATAAACTCGAGTAATAACAAGAAGACTACGATGAGAAGAAGACCTTGTTTGCTACCATTGTTAGTCTATTCTTCAATAGGTGCATCCATAGAGACGTACTATAGATATACTGAGTAATGAGTTGCTGGAAAATACTGATCAATGATTACAAGGAGACATTTCATCTACTAGTTTTCACTTGCTTCATTTCACTATAAATGAAGAAACACTACCGCTTGCACCTTGATCAACTGCTACAATTTTGAGTTTTAATAGCGCTTTTAGTAAAATGCTGTTTAAAAACTGAGACTAAGGCCTTTATTAGTGTTTTTTATCGGATGCTATTGCAATGCATAAGTATGAAAAGGTATAATAGCACTTTAGTGAAAACGCTATAATTGGCATCCCCTTTGTTAGTGCTTTATTGAAAACGCTATATTTCAGAACTCCTTTGTTGGTGCTTTAACAGAAACGCTATCGGAGAACATGGAAATAAATAAATAAAGGAAAATCAGATACACCCTTTATATCAATATATTTCTCCCAACACGTGGTCCCTCTTTCTCTCAACCAAAGCTCCATCTCATCAAACCCTCTCTTCATCGTTCCGACCTCGATCTCGTCGAACCTCTTCTTGTTCTCAACTCCATCTCGTCTAACCACCACACAGGGAGCTATTTGCCTTCAAACATGGTTGACGACACAAGCCCTCACCACTTCAGGAACCAAGGTATGTTCTAAGGGTTTGTTGTCTATCGATACACAATTCAAAATCTCACTTGGATTTATTTGATTTGAGCGTGTTAATTTATTAAAAGAACAGGGAGATGAGATTTTTAATTTTTCAGAACTTAAACAATTCCCAAATAAGGGTTAGGGGTTTCCACTGTTGTTATTAAATCCATTGTTTTGGGGTAATATGAAATTTGTGCAAATTTTGGGTACTTTGGCTTGTTACTAAATTTAATCGAAGATTTTTGTTCTTGATTTGGGGATTTCATATGAGATTTGAAAGGCTTTTGGTCAACTTCTAGTTTATTGTATCTATTTTGGCTTTTATGTTGATTTGGGATTGTTTGCTGAAGATTACATCAGCTGTACAAATGGAAAGATTTGTTAAGCTGAAGATAAAAAAAAATGTTTTCAATGTCCTTTAATGAAAGGATTGGAACAGCAAAGAAGGAAAAATGCATTTTGAAATCCATATAGTATCTTAAATCATGTTGCTATTCTTAAAATGTTAAACCTTACCACAAAGGGTCTTTCTAGACATATGAGTTAAGTTTTAAAACTCGGCTCGGTCATTGACTCGGAAAGGGTACTGGGTCAATGGTCGAACCACTAAGTCATTGGTCGAACCGCATGACTGAACCGGATCAACTCGGATGACTCGGTTAGATAACTCGGTCTTGAGATTAAATTTATATAGCTATTTAATCGGATTTAATCGATGACTTGTTGACTTAAAAACTAAAAAATCTGACATGTAATATGTATTTTAATCTTTGTACAACTATATTTTGTTGATAAGAAATATATTAATATTAATATAATATGTAGATTTTCTAAAAAAAAATGATGTGCTCTTTCCTCTTATAAAATTTAAATGTATTATATTTACATATATAATATATTTCAATTTGTAACAAAGATTAGAAGTTGTTGTAGTGGTTAAGCTTCTAAACAATCATTTTAATGTTCACGGTTTGATTCCTCTTGTCGCTAACTTTTTCATATTGGCCGAGTCACCGGGTTTTACCTTTCTAATTCTATTTTTTCCTTTTTTTTTTTGTAATTGCCAAATCCAAAACGACGTCGTTTTAGTTAAGTAAAAAGCAAAAAAAAAAAAAAAAAAAGGAAGAACCGGTCTGACCATCAACTCGACCGAGTCACCGGGTTTGTCCGGTTTTTACCGGTTCTCGCCGAGTTAACTGCATGGCCGATCCAAACGTTGACTCGAACCGGTCTGGCCACCGGTTCCTGGTCCGACCGGCCGGTCCGAGCCGAGTTTCAAAACTATGTGAGTTATAGATGATATAATTTAAATGAGTGAATGAATTTCAAAATATTGATCAGATCATACATTTTGAATTATTTTGGTGGTGGTTATTTATATTATTAATGTATTGATTGATTTTGTGAATTAAATATATGATGCATAATTGTTACTTAATTAATGATGAATAATCTAAAGAAGATAAAAGACTATGGCATGTTAAGTGTACTTAAATGAATAAGTGGGACTTAAGTTATCAAAATCGGGACTTTACTTCAAGTCGAAAGCGAGTAGCAAAATCGGGACTCATAAAATCACAATCAAAATCGAAGGATTTCACTTAAGGACTTTTGTAGAATCGATATAGGATACAAAAGTTGGGACTCATAAAATCGCAATCAAAATCGAAGATTCTACCAAAACAAAAATAATATTAAGTATATGTTATAAATTGCATATAGTCATAAATGATTAAAGTTCAAAGTCCACAAAATATTTATACATAAATGACTCAAAGCCTAAATGCTAAACAACCTAAAAAAAATACTTAAAGGCAAATCCTCAATGCCTGACAAAATACTTTATCACAAGTGAGTAAGGCTATTAAGTTTGAAGGCAAAGACTAGAGACCTAACTAAATATTTAATGGAAAGCTTATATGTAGTCATAAATCACGAATAAATCGTCAATTATATGAATTATCTTCCATCATATGAACACTTTCATCTTCATCGATCTCATCATTTCCTCCATCATCATCATCACCACTTGCACCATTTGCATGGTCACTGTCTTCTATATCTTCAAGCACATCAAATTCATCCACATTTGTTGCAGATGTAGTACTAGTACCACTAGTTTTTCCGGCACCAATTAGCTCAGCATCTAGATCAAGGATCATCTGATTAACAACCACGGTTTCTTCCTCAAGTACATACCACCAATCATCATCATCTTGGAAATCATCAATGGTTAGTTCTCTTCTTTTCCTCTCAACCCTTTGCTTGGTCAATCTTGAATTTACCATCACATACACAAGATCATTCATAGTTTTTTTGCTTGAGTCGGTTTCTTTTCTTTGTATGGATCCTCTCAACCCTTTTCTTTGCTTGAGTCGGTTTCCTGCGATTTTGAACGTATTTCACGATTTTGTGCGATTTTGATAGGATTTTGCCTGTTTTTGGGACTTTGCTAGGGATTTGAGTCGTTGAAGCTACGCAAATCGCAAAAATCTGAATTTTAGGACTTAAGTCGCGTTTTTGATAACAATAACTTTAAATTTATCCCACCTAGGCAAGTTACCTTTCGACTGGCAGCTGAATGTGCAACCAGATTTGTCAACAAATATATTTAATTAGCTCCATTTTTATGCAACGAGTCACATGGTTTTTGGTTAATTTGGCATGCTTCAATGTGGGTGATTTGGATCGCGAAAAATGACATAATTTTTAATAATGGGAATTGAGGTTAAGGAGGTGGTCGAGAATATTAAGGTGCTATCTTGGATTTGAAGTTTGAATAGGTTAAAAATTGCATCTTGCTCGTACAACGAATAGTGTTGAAATTCTCAGGACTTCTTAGTTCGATAGGATAATAGGGATGTTTGTGTTTGGTGTCCCTGGCCTTAGTTTTTTCAGGGTGCTGATCCTGTTGGTAACAGTTTCGGCTGCTGTGATTGTTTTTTGTGGTTCCTGCGTGTTTTGTTTTTCTTCTGTTCTGTTTGATTTTGCTTTTCGGAAGGTGTTTTGGTGTAGTTTAGGGGCTTTATTTTCTCTAGTTTTGGCCAGGCCCTGTATTTCCTTTGATCATGATGGATGTGTCAATGACAATATCTCACAAGTCGTATGGATGGCTTTATTTTTGGCCTCTAAGGATGATCATGATTCATGAAATGGTAAATTGTTTTGATGAAGAACAGGCCAATAAAAAACAGAAACTAGTGTCTGGCTTTCATTAATTACTAGACCATCGACCCGTGCTGACGCACGGGTCATATTGAATGTAATATTGATGGTAATAGATAACAAAATAGTTTATATAAATGTCATGATTGTCATATAGTATTTCATAATATTAAGAAACATAGACGTTGATATTGTATCATAACATAATATTTTCAAGACATCGTCCTTAGTACCGTAACGTAACATAATAGGTTAAGTAAGAGAAGAGTTTATAAGTGAGAGATTAAGTTAAGTATAGCGAGACGGGTTGACGGTTATTCCTTTCCAAAAAAATAGTATATAATTAGGAACATAATTTTATTTTACTTTAGATAAACATTAAATGCAAAAGTGTGGAGGGAAAAATTAGATTAAAATTAGCGAGACAAGTTAACATTTATAAATAAGAGAAGAGATAAACATTAACTGCAAAAGTGTGGAGGGAAAAATTAGGTTAAAATTAGGTTAAGTATAGCGAGACGGGTTAACATTTATAAGTCAGAGATTGCGTTTGGGTTAACATTTAGGTATTAGGTTAAATCTTGGGTTAATATTGCGTTCGGGTTAACATTTAGAAATAAGAGTTTATTTTGCTTTGCATAACAATAGGAGATTTCAATAACAATTAACATTTTGATTAAATTAAATTTAGGGTTAATATAGTAAAATCAGGCGATAGAATTAGGTTAATCTAGGGTTAATATTGCGTTCAGGTTAACATTTAGAAATAAAAGATAATAGATTTTTATTAAATTAAATCTAGGGTTAATATAGTAAAATCAGGCGACAGAATTAGGTTAAATATAGGGTTAATATTGCGTCCGGGTTAACATTTAGAAATAAGAGATAATAGATTTTGATTAAATTAAATCTAGGGTTAATATAGTAAAATCAGGCGATAGAATTAGGTTAAATTTAAGGTTAATATTGCGTTCGGGTTAACATTAAGAAATAAGAGATAATAGATTTTGATTAAATTAAATCTAGGGTTAATATAGTAAAATCAAGCGATAGATTTAGGTTAAATCTAGGATTAATATTGCGTTCGGGTTAACATTTAGAAATAAGAGATGACATGGTCAGTTAGATCACTGAATACATTAATTTTATGAAATATTTCATAAGATCAGAAGAGTAATGATTTATTAGGGTAGTGTTATTATTTCAGTGATAGGAAATGGTGACTTGCATAGAAAAGTAAAGGCTTAATTAATCATTTGGTCCCTTAAGTTATTTGTTGGTTTTATTTTGGTTCCATAAGTTATTAACGTTACATTTTGGTCCCTTAAGTTATATTTCGTTAGTTAATTAAATCCTTGATGTTAACTTTTGTCAAAAAAACGCTAAAATTCATCATCAAACTCTGAAATTCATCAAATTCATCATCTAATCCAGAAAATTCATCACCTCCATCAACAAATAGAAATTTTTTAAAAACTCAAAAAACCCAATAATTCAATTTACAAATTAATTTAACTTTTTCCCCAAATTCAAACCCCCTAACCCCAAATTCTCTATATTTTATGCAACTTCCTCAATCTCACCATCACCACCGATTAAAATGTTTCATTTGAGAATGTTCAGAGATCCAAAAACGTTGCTTTTAGAGCTCCTCACAAGTATTATATGGACTTTCAATTGGGCAAGATCTATGGATTTTGTTGTTTTCTTTTGAATTTATTATTTAAGTTTTGTATCTCTATTTTTTTTTATTTTGTTGAAAAAAATTATTTGTATATAAAACAGTGATGAAAATGAGTTTTTTCTGAGTTTGGTGATGAATGATATAAAGAGAGATGATGAATTTATGAGTTTGATGATGAATTTTATTGTTTTTTGACAAAAGTTAACAGAAAGGATTTAATTGACTAACAGAGACTAACTTAAGGGACCAAGTTGTAACGTTAATAACTTATGAGACAAAAATGTAACTAACAAATAACTTAAGGGACCAAATCATTTATTAAACCAAAAGAAAACTACTCACATGAGATAGACCACATATATATGCAACGAAATGGGGGCTAAATTAGTGACAATCAAGCTTCTAAATGATTTAGAAGAACCTTTTAAAACCATTCTACAGGTAAACACTATACACTTGTACAAATTCAATGGGAATGCGTCGGTCCAAAAAAAATAATTTTTAGGGAAAAATGATGAATTTGATAAAATAAACAGTTGTAAACAGTTGTAGGCCTTTTAAATTAGATAAAATTGAATTGAGGTGGAGAAAAAATGATGAAATTTGAGAAAATATATAAACACCGTAGAGTTTGAACTCTAATCAGTCAAATCAGAGACATATCACAAATTGAGTCTAAAATTTATGAAGTTTGAAAATAATTTCTATATATCAAAGTTTTAATTTCTATTTGTAAACATTATGCAAAGTCTTTTTGAGTTTTAATGTTGGTAGATTATTGGGTACTCTAAAACTTGGTTGGATATCGATATCTAGTAGGCAAAACTCAGTTAAAATTTGACTTTATTCTTAATCAAATTAATACAAAAATATGACATATTATTGAATAATGCCATGATGAGTACATATCCAATTAAACTTTAAGGATGTCTTTGTATTCGCCTTTAATATTTCTTCTAAATAATTTTAAATGAATCTAAGTTAATTTCAAGACTTCATTCCGCTTCGAGAAAAGATATGTTTAAACTTCTTTCCAAATTGAAAGGGGTGGTATAGATGTATTGGTTGATGTTAAACTCTAAAATATGGAAATTTTATTCTTTGATTTCATTAATATTGATTTTTATTTTCTCTTATATACTATAAAATTTGAATTCATATATTTGAAAATTATTATCATGTATTTTACTTTACGTTTGAAAACTTTTATACATACACACCTTTATGGCTATAAATAAGGTCTTTTGAGAAACCTAAAACTCACTAAAAAGAGAATTCTAATAGATATTGATTTGACTTGTTATATTTGAAAATTATTATCATGTGTTTTGCTTTACGCTTGAAAATTCTTATACCTTCACTTTTTGCGTGTATAAATAAGGTCTTTTTGCAGAACCTAAAACATCACAAAAAAGTAAAATCACAATAGAGATTGTTAAAATATACACATCAAAAAGAGTGATGGAAGTAAGCATGATAAGAAAAGGTGTTGTGATGATATTAATGATTATGTTAATTGTAACACATGTTGAATGCAACTCTCCATCTGAAGAATTTGGGCCAACTAAGCTCAAAGGATTCCTAAGAGCATGGTGTGAATTTAAGTGTGACGCATCATGTCTTGGACACAGACTAGTAGAAAAATTTGATGCGTGCGTGAGAAACTGTGTGAATAAGAAATGCTAAACGCCGGTAAAAATTGAAATTTTGGTATGATCCTTACCATAAAAAATTGTGTCTAGATTTACTTTCTCTTCATCCTTTTTTGTCTTTTTTTTAAGCAAACATAAAATACTATTGTATATTTGTTTTTACTTTGCAGGGGCTCATGTAGTGCATACACAAATTGATCCAAGCTTGGAGATTTGCAGCAATAATAAATAAATAAATAATTAAATAATGTGTATGTTATGTGTGACTTTACATAATAAAATGTATTCATGGAATTAACATTATGTCAATCTTAAATAAATATGTTTTAATTCATAATCCTACTTTCTATTTGCAAGTATTTTTTATTTAGCAACCGGCTGTCTTTAAAAAAAAAATACATAAATTAAAATCTTCTAATCAACTTTATCTTCACTGATCGTATTCTCATCGTATTCTCAGCGCCCCAAACCACGGTTTACAGGCATGGCGGCAACCGCCACCACCTTCAAACTCGATTAAATATTCGGAAGCGAAAAAGAGGAAGGTTGATCCTTTGTACTGCAGATAGATTATAAATCAAAAATCTTTTAAAATCCATTAGGGTATTGAAGCACATAACACTTGGGAAGAAATTGAGATTTGAGTGCATTTAGTCGGGGTGGGTTTGTCTTTGTAGCAGAAATGAAGAAACAAAGAAAGTCAAATAACTACAAAATAATCATAGGGTTATCCGTTTGTAGAACTACATGTATTTAATTTGGCTTCGAAGGAGGCGTGTCAAAGGTGGAACCTTTCGGATTTCCTTCTATGATTGCCGTTGCTCAAGAGCTGCAGAGAAAAGACAACAGTTGTTCAACTGTTGCTGAATTTGAGTTAACTTCAATGGTAGGAGAAGACCTAGAAACTGTACAAGATTTGGTGAAAATTCATCGCCAATTTATGCCACATAATCGATGTTCAGCGTGAGCCAGTATGCTTGTAATTGTAAACTCCTCGTGACTTCTAAATTTGATTAGAATCATATGGTTAAAGGCCACTTAACTTAATCATGGGTTGTTTTATCTTGGCACCTTTCATTTCCTTAGTTGATGGGTTTATCTAGATATTCTTTTTTATGTATAATTTACTAGAGGGATGCTTGAGATACACTCACTGATGCTAATGCAATAGTAAGGTGAATGTGATGACCTAGATCATTGAGGAAGTATCCATGATGATGCCCCACATGTTGTATCATGAAATGGTAAATTGTTTTGATGGTGAACAAACCAATAAAAACAAAGAAACTGTTTCTTGCTTTCGTTAATTAAGACATGCTCAGTTAAGATAACTAAATATCATTAATTTGCGTTTTATAATATCAGACGCGTATTCATTTACTAGGTGTTAGCCTATGTTTTCAACAGGCAACAATAAATGCGGTCAACGGAGTTTGACTTAGATTCTGAAGAAAATTGATGAGTTTGATTCACTTGTTGGTCAAAATGATGGACTTAACCGAATTTGCTGTTTTGAGATAATGGTTTGACAAGCAAGAAGGAGATTAGTTCGACAGGCAAGCAGGAGTCAAAAAGAAGTTGGTGCCAGATAAGGAAGTCAAGTAGCAGTTAAGGTCGAGAAGATGCATATAGCAGATAGTGGCAGTTTTATTTCGACTATAACTGTGTAGTTTAGTTTTTTTAGTATAAGTAATATTTTCTCATAAGAAAAATGGGTCACAATTCAATCATACAAAAAACTTACACTCAAATTATCCGCATTCAGAAAAAAACGAGTAACAAGTCACAATGTATGAATTTGTGTACCAATTTACATTCCGTCAATGTAATTTACTTGTTCTTTTCAAGCATTCAATCCTACTTCTTTGAAGATAACTTTGAACGGAATCAATCTTTGTTAAATTCGACGGTTAAATTCATATTATGCATAACAATATCAAGAACATTTATCATTTTTTAGAAAAATAACAAACACAATATGTCTTAAAATTTATTGATTGATCTTGCAAGTAACTAATTTTAAACCAACGGTTGTTTACCAAAAACTAAGGTAAACACTTTGGTAGTGTTATTATGATATCAGTGATAGAAAATAGTGAATTGAATAGAAAAATAAACAAGTCACATAAGATAGACTACATATGCAGAGAAATGGAGGCAAAGTTGGTGACAAATAAGCCTTTAAATGATTTAGAAGAACCTTTTCAACCAATTCTATAGTTAGCTACTGCTAAATCATTAAGAGTAATATGAAATTAAATTAATAAAAATTAAATTGAGGTAGAGTGAAAAAAATATGAGGTGAGTGTTTTCTTAAGGAATATGAAATTTGAGAAAATAGAAAAATACCATATAGTTTGAACTCAAATCCAACTAGTTAGAAAAACATGTAATGCCATATCTACAGCTTGCAACACTACTTACATAAATGTTACAATTCTTCTTAGAATTTGTGGTTGAGTCTAACACAATCTAATAAAACCGACTTTTAATTAAGATGAGAATTGCTCTCATCTATAAATATTTGTTCAGACCATCTCCTATTTAATGCAAGGGTCTTTAACCCACACCCTCAGGCCTATTACTAATAGGTTTTATGCGTGGATATAAATGGAAAACGGTTATGGCCGATTGTCTAACAAATATTGGAGGAGACTGAAACCATTTATATAAAAACGTGTTACTTAATATCACTGCGGAAAGTCTATTATATAAGAGATTATACACTTAATATAAAAGGAATATTCAACATAATATGTAATGCTAAGATATTTCTTCAATCTTACTAATGATGTAAATTACTTCAAAACTAACTAAATTAGTCCAGATTATCAAATTTCTCACGTTTGCAGATCTAGGCAATGTAAATAGAAATTTAATAACATAGAAATTATAATGATATATAAATGACATATTTTGGAACAACAAGCATTCTGTTTTTTTATCCAAGGATTTTACATAAGATTTATGTTTTATCCCTCTTTTAAAAACGCACTGAAATAATATATCTCATTCCATGTTGATGTTATTTTTTCTTTAAGATATCAAGAATGGTCGTTATTTTTTATAAAAAAAAAAAAAGCAACAAACATGTGCTTCGCACGGACTAATTCAAAGTGGTGGGCTATGCATCAAAGCGCAGTGCAATGCTATATGAATTGAGAAAATAAGAAGAAAAAAACTAATGATAAAGCCGATGCTAATAATAAAAGGAAAAATTACTTTGACTTCCCTTAAGATTTCCTTAAATAACACAAACACCCCTTCTAATTTTCCAAACACATCAATCTCCCCTCATTTTATCCATTTCAATAACTTTGTAAATAAACGATTTAATTTCAGTCATTTTTGTTTGTTTGTATTTGTTTTCTCTTTTCACAATTAAGTTAAATGAGATATTTTTCTTAGTTTGTTTGTATCTGTTTTCTTTTTTCACAATTAAGTTAAATGAATTTTTTTTCACAATGGATAAACAATAACAACATTTATTTTTACCACCAAATAGAATTAAACATCGGCAATTATAGAAGAGATCAAAAGAGAATATAGAAATGAGAAGAATTTTGGTGGATGGACATTATGGTTGATCAATGAAAAGGAAATAATCTTCGATATATCCGTTTTATTACATTAAAGTTTAAAAATTAAAGCACCTTGACTGAGTAACAATGAGTTGTGAAAAATAAAAAGAAAAAATGGTCGAAAATTAAATGAGTTCATACTCGTATGAAGAAGTTAATTGCTCAAAATAAATGGAAGTAACAAAGTTTAAACTGTGTTATATTATTAGAGAAATGCTTGTCAATTTGATAAGAAAAAAGGAGATTAGTATTTAGTTAAAAAATAGAGCGGGTGTTTGTGTTATTTAAGAAGACCTTAAGAGAGGTTAGTGTAATTTTCCCATGATAAAATCATTGAAATAATTATTATTAAATATTATGAAATAGTAAACTAAAAATATGTAGAAATATTTAAAAGAGTAAAGATTTCATTATTGATAAAGATGTCGTTATGAGTCCCGTGTATGAGTTTTACAACAATACTATTTAGAGACTAATTTATCATGTTTTCAGTGTTTTTTTTTATAGTCATCTTTCTAAAAGATATAATAATTAATAATCTATAACAATAAAAAAAATTATAATATGATATGGTGGTCTGACTTCTTTGATTCCCTGTAGTTTCTAAAGATGTTGAGATATGCACGTTTCAACGTGTCTTGTTTATCTACACTCTGGTTCCTCAAGCTCGAAAGAGCTTTTATGTATGTTGTTTTGTTTAGGAGTTGTTGGCACTTGGAATTTGATATCATGCTGACGGTCGATCCATTAGATGTTTTTCGCAGATGTTCATTTTTCATATTTTTTTAAACCTGATTTCACGCTCGTATACGGGTTCGCTTGCATATTAGTGGATTTTTGTCAGGATAGATTTGAGTTGATCTCCATTTGGTTTGATTTATTATGTTGTATCCTCATTTTCTGTTGTACTTGAGTCAGGTCTAATGTCGTGAGACTCTTTATCCATTTCTTTTTATTTAATATAATTTTTCTAAAAATGAAAAAGAAAAAACAAAGGCAAATTATATTTAGAAAAGAAGCATTCTTGAAAATGTGTAATTTTTTGAAAAGTAGGTATATGCCTTGTAATAAATATTTTGTAATTTTTTTTAACTATTTAGATATTTAAAAATTGAATCGTAGAAAAATTTGATTTGATTGAAATTAATATTAATTTTGTTTGTTTTTTAAAAGAAGATTAAGTTAGTGTGTTTTATCGAGAGAGTTTGTTTTAATTTGATTTTAAGAGAAAAAAATAGGGGAAGTTGAAGCAAAAGACACTAAAGGATATAATTTTGATGACATGTCAAAAAATTAAGAAGGAGTAAGATTGTATTTTTGGTAGACATTAAGTTTCATAATTTTTTTCATACAAAGTTTCCTGATCAGAGAACTTGAGAATAGAAGATTGTAATTTTTTTAACTCTTTAGATATTTAGAAGTTGAATTATAGGAAAATTTGTTTTGATTGAGATTAAGATTAAGTTTGTTTAATCCGTTTGGATTAGCTTATTTTAGAGCTTATACAAAACAACTTATGCAAATAAATAAGTTTTTATATATTATTTAAAAGTTTGTTAAGCTATTTTAGGAAAAAAACAGTTTATGAAAATACAATTTTCGTTAGTGAGAGCTTATAAATTAAAATAAAAACTTATTTATTTACATAAGGTATTTTTCATAAGCTCAAAATAAACTTAATTCAAACGGGGTTAAAAAAAAGATTAAGTTAGTGTTTGTTTGTTGTTTAAAAAAAAGATTAAGTTATTGTTTTTATTTGTTTTTAGGAGAGAAATTATAAAGGAAAGTTAAAGCAAAAGACACATACGAATATCATTTTGATGACGTGTCAAAAAATTAAAAAGGTGTACGATTATATGTTTGGTTCATAATTAGAGAATAGATATGACATATTATTGAATAACCGGATAGTGTGTACATAATCAAATTTTAAAGGTGTTATTGTATTCTCCTTTAATAATTTTTCTAAAGAATTTTAACTGAATCTAAGTTAATTTCAAGAGTTCATTCCGCTTCGAGAAAATATATGTTTAAACTCCTTTCCATATAGTGAAGGGGTGTGTATACTATTAATGTTTAACTCTAAAATATGGAAATTTTATTCTTTGAATTCATTAATATTAACTTTTATTTTCTTTTATATATGTTATAATTTGAATTTATATGGTGTTGGCTCAGAACCTGGAAGTATGATCCTATTTAAGATCACATATTTGATTCGTTCCGGTGTCAATTAAGGCGAGCTATTTAACTTCTTAAAAAAAATAATTTGAATTCATATATTTGAAAATTACTATCATGTATTTTACTTTACGTTTGAAAACTTTTATACATACTCTTTATGGTCATTACGGATGGGAATAGGTAAGGTCGGCCTACAACGGCCTAATGCCTAGCCTACGAAAGGACATACTTTTTTCTTAAATAAAAAAGGCATGTGCTTTTTTAGTAACCTATTTAGTTTAAAAGGAAAAATCATGAGTCATTCAAAAAGCTTCTTAGGCCTATTAGGTCGATCTATTTAAGTACATAAATAATATATTTATTATTATATTTTGTACTTTGAATTAAAATGAAAATTTGTTAACTTTTTTATTAATTTAAACTTATTAGTATACATTAATTTTTTGCATATTTAAATGTATTATTATAAAATAGAATTGAAATATGATATAATATATATAATCAAATTCCTTGAAAACTCGTGTTGATTATCAAAAATTGTTTAATATAATTGATATATTAGTTCGATTGTCGTATCAGATTTTTAGAATGTTAGACTCAAGCCTACGACAGATCGCATACCAGGCTTAAGCCTTAAAAAAAATTGGCAGACCAGGCTTAGACTTTGTAAAGCCTATCTCGACCTAGCCTATTCTCACCTCTAATTGTCATAAATAAGGCCACTAAACTTTTTTTTTAGGAAGTCTTTAGACAAACCTAAAATTCACTAAAAAGAGAATTCTTATAGAGATTGATTTGACTTTTTATATTTGAACATTATTATCATGTATTTTACTTTACGTTTGAAAACTTTTATATATACACCTTTATGACTATAAATAAAGTCTTTTTAGAAACCTAAAAATCACTAAAAAGAGAATTCTAATAGACTTTTTCAAAGAGCAGTAGCAATTTTTTTTTTTAGCAAGTCTTTCGATAAACCTAAAATTGACTAAAAAGAGAATTCTAATAGAGATTGATTTGACTTTTAATATTTGAAAATTGTTATCATGTGTTTTGCTTTACGCTTGAAAAGTCTTGTACCTTCACTTTTTGTGGCTATAAATAAGGTCATTTTGCACAACCTAAAACATCACAAAAAAATAAAATTTATAATAGAGATTGTTAAAATATACACATCAAAAGGAGTCATGGAAGTAAGCATGATAAGAAAATGTGCTGTGATGATGTTAATGATTATGTTAATTGTAACGCATGTTGAATGCAACACTCCATCTGAAGAATTTGGGCCAACTAAGCTCAAAGGACTGCCAAGAGCATTTTGTGAAATAAAGTGTAGCACGTCATGTCTTAAAGACCTAATACACAACAAATATGATGCATGCGTGATAGATTGTGAGAATAAGAATTGCTAGGCGCTGGTAAAAACAAAAAAACATTACTATGATCTTTTCTTTTTTGACAGGAACATTATTATGATCTTACCATCAACAATTGTGTCTAGATTTACTTTCTCTTCATCTTTTTTTGTCTGTTTTTAGCAAATATAAATATTATATATTTTTCCTTTTGTAGGTGCTCCTGCAGTTCAAACACAAATGGATTCAAGCTTGGAGATTTGCAACAATAATAAATAAACAGATAAATAATGTGTATGGGCGACTCTATATATTACTCTATATAATAAAATGTACTCTTTGAATTGACATTATGTCAAACTTAAATAAATATGTTTTAATTCACAATACCTAACTTCAATTTTTTATAATCTATTTTTGCAGGTTTTATTTATAATTTTTTTCCTTTGTTTCATAGATTTCGTTACATGCATAACATTGTTATAAGGGTGCATGTTAAAGATTCCACAAATGAATTGATACATGATGGATTAACACCTTTACTAACAAACATTAGAATATGAATTATATTTCAACATGCACATGATGTCTTTAGAAGTGTTGATTCTATTGTGCTTATACTCTCTCTCGCAAATTATATCTCATTCTAGAAAAATATATGGCCATTTCGTAGGATAAAAAGGTAATAGTTGCACTTTTATGGTTTGTAGGGTAAAGAAGTGATGGGGTATATGATAAATTTTTCTAGAAATATTAATTCTATCTTTCTTTGATTCATCATAACTACTTCCATAACATGGACCTCGTTTTTATTTGCATCCATATTAGGGGAAACTTCTGAATTGGTTTAACTCCTTGGTCCATTACCCACACATGACGGGAAACCTTCATTTTTCTTTTTTTGGATAGATAATTCATTTTTTTAACAGTTACCATATTTCCTTATTGTTACCATCACTAATTGAGTGCTTATCATCTAAATATATTTAAAAGTAAATAACATTCTTCTGCTTAAAAAAATTTAAATTACACTCTTTTGTCCCCCTTTTTATGTTAGAACTGACAGAAACACTGAAACTAACATGTTTGTCTCTTTGCGTAAGAAAACGTACATTGTTTCTACTGTGCTTATACTCTCTGTCACAGATTATATCTCATTCTAGAAAAATATATATGTTCTAAGTTATACGTTCTTTTACAATATCAATCAACATTGATGTTTCTTTTCCTATTATGTCATTCCTATTTTTTTTTTATTAATTTTTTGGTCTTAGATGAAGTGGTAATCCACTGAAAATAAACTCACACACAACTGTGAGGTTCCGGGTCACGACGTCCGATCTTGCAATTTCGATATTTGTCAGTTGAGCTAAGACTTCTAGACGTCATTCCTATTTATTAATTTATATTTTTCCAATTTTTTAATTTATTTTTTCATACTAATGAACAATAATTTTATAAAGTGACTGATAATATTTCATCTTCATACAGTATTAATTGCATTTTTTAATTTGTGTGATAACAAGTAACATAATTTCAGACCGAGAGGGTATATAATAAAGATGGTATAAGTAAACACTGCCTTCCCACGACCATGAGGGCAAACCTATAGTGATTTATGCAATTTTTCCTGCAATTCTTCCCTCCCCATGAAAAATTTGAATTCCACCCCTTTCTCGGCTTCACGCTATTTTTTCACTAGCTCTAATTTATGAAATAAAATCCCATGATCATAGGAATTATTAGTTCCCTTCCCACATAGAAATTAATTCAGATGTCCCCGTGAGTTTAGCTTAGTTGATTGGTAGGGACATTGCATAATACATGCAGGGGTCGGGGTTCGAACCAGGACATCCTACTTCTCCACATTAAAATAAAATGTGTGAGCTCCGGCTATAACCACTAGACTATTTGAAAAAGAAAAAAATTTCAGATTGTTTACCAGAGAAAAAAAAGAAAATCAGATTTCATTTTGGTTCCTGATTCTCCACCATTGTTGGCTTTTTGTTTAATATCTCCATTATTCCTAGCAGATAAAAATTGCGCTCATTTTCTTAGTTTTGAAAACAAAGGTTTAACTTGGTTTTTCACTCAATTTGAAGTTTGTTTTTCTCTCAAACCCAAAACCACTAAAGTAGGTTATTTTTTATTAATGGTTTCCATTTACACGCTCCACAACTTTCGTCTTCCCCCTTGTTCCATTTGGGACATTCATATTAAAAATGCCCCAAATTATGACACTTAAAACACTCCACTGTGTCCCTTGTAAAGGATTGTCTCCCTCTTCCGCATCCTCTTCCACGTTATGTTCCTCTTCTTCTACTATTTTCCACCTTCAGAGCTTGTTCACCCTCACGGTTGACCATTCTAAACTTCTGTTCATGAACTACCAAAGAGCTTTGAAGCTCATCAATGGTCATTTCTTCTGTGTCATTTGACTCCTCGATTGAAACCACCATATACGTGAATTTCTCTGTCAAAGTAGGAAGAATATTCTGCACCACCTTTTAGTCAGACATAACCTCTTCAATATTGCTTCTCATTTTGTTAGCCACTGTCATTACTCTCGCAAAATATTCAGTGATGGTTTCTGCATCCTTCATTTCCAGCACCTCAAACTCTCTTATCAAAGATTTTAGCATCTTCAGGCTATCGTTCCCTTCATACTTTCTTTTTAGGGAGTCCCAAACAATCTTGGATGTGCACCTATCCAATATTTGTTCATGGTCCAGACAACTTTAGCACGAAGAAGATTCTCCATTAACTCACTCCAATGATCGTAATGTTGACCATCAAAGTAAGGAATTTTTGCTGAAAGCTTTCCGTCACTCATTTTTGTGTTTCTCTCTCAGCTAAGCTGCAGCTTAGTTGTATTTATCAGGCCTAGTGGGGACTCTAATATCAGTTTGTAGGAGATAGTGCGTGAGACTCAAGTTTGCAAAACTGAATTTCCTTTATTAAAACAAAGTGGCTAATATATAGCTTTTACAAATATCAATAACTGCAGTATATAATTCAGTACATGATAAATAGCATAGTAAGACTAATTCAATAACAAACAAATTCTCCTATATAGACAAGGGCTTATTAACACCAACAAATGTAAAGTCCTAACTAATTAAAACAGCAAAGATACATGAACAACAAAGACACTTTCATAAGTTTCTTATTTGATCAAAACAATAAATAAACAGATGTTGATAAGAAGTCCCATTCACCAGACAAAAATGAAGTTGTTCAGCCAGGAGGGGGCTTAGGTGATCCCAATGATCGATGGGATTTGGAAATCCCGTCTTTCATTTGTTTGAACCCTGATGATGAGGTAAGTTTTTCTGGACATCTCAACGCCAGGCCTTATGCTTTTTGATATTCACAAATTTAGTTTCTTTACGCATATTTGAATTCTTTATTTTGAATCTCTAAACTAGCAGGTTGAATATTGGAAACGCTGGAAGGCTTATAAGAATATTGGAAACACTTAAAGGCTTATAGAAGATGAATGAGGCCCGAGAGAAAGAGAAAGAAAAGTAGTTTTAAAATACATTTGATTATATGTTTGAGTCATGTGTGTTAGTGGGTTATGCTATGTAAAACTTATGTTGTTTGCTTGAGGATTATATTGTCTCTATTTAGGGTACTTGTCAATGTCGTTTTTACAGAAATTATTGCGAAATGGTTATAATGTTTTTAGCGGCTTGGTAGTACCGTCCAAGTCCTTAAATATAAAGTTTCGTAACAAAATAGTTTGTATTTTTTTTTTTAGGGAAACAAATTAGTTTGTATTGTTGTCTAAGCATAACACAAACAAATTAGTGACAATCAAGCCTCTAAATAATTTAGAAGAATCTTTTAAAACCATTCTGCAGAGTAAACACTATAATGCTATAATCTACAACTTGCACCACTACTTACATATATGATATGATTCATCTTCAAATTTATGGTTGTGATTAATATAACCTCATAAAATCGGTTTGTAAAACGAGAATTATCCCCACTTATAAACACTCGTTCTGGTCATCGTGAATTTAACTCAGTTGGTATGGACAATGCATAATATATACAATATCTAGGTTCAAATCCCGACTACCACAAAAAAAAAAACACTCGTTCAGACCATCTCCCATTCAATGTAGGAGACTTTAACATACACCCTTAAGTCTAATACAAATGAGTTTGATGTTGAATATAAATAGTGGGTGATCTAAAATAATATATCACACGCAGTAAGCATTCTGTTTTTGAATCTAAGGGTTTAGCTTAAGGTTAATGTTTTATACTCTTTTGGAAACTAACTGATATAATATATCTCACCGCATGTTGATGTTTATCCTTTTTAAAGATATAAAGACTTCGTTTAATACATCAAATCAGAGCATTATCACAAATTGAGTCTAGAATTTATGAAGTTTGAAAATAATTTCTACACATCAAAGTTTTAATTTCTATTTGTAAAACATTATGCAAGTTTTTTGAGTTTTAATGCTGGTAGATTATTGGGTACCCTAAAACTTGGTTGGATATCGATATCTAATAGGCAAGTTAAAATTTGACTTTATTCTTAATCAAATTAATACGAAAATATGACATATCATTGAATAATTTCATGATAAGTCCAATCAAACTTTAAGGATGCCTTTGTATTCGTCTTTAGTATTTCTTCTAAAGAATTTTAAATGAATCTAAGTTAATTTCAAGACATCATTTCGCCTCGTGAAAGGATACATTTAAACTTCTTTCCAAATTGAAATGTATATATATACATACTGATTGATGTTGAACTCTAAAATGTGGAAATTTTATTCTTTGATTTCATTAATATTAACTTCTATTTTCTTTTATATACTATATAATTTGAATTCATATATTTGAAAATTATTATCATGTATTTTACTTTACGTTTGAAAACTTTTATACATACACATTTATAGCTATAAATAAGGTCTTTTAAGAAACCTAAAATTCACTAAAAAGAGACTTCTAATAGAGATTGATTTGATTTTTTATATTTAAACATTATTATCATGTATCTTGCTTTACGCTTGAAAATTCTTATACCTTCACTTTTTGTGTCTATAAATAAGGTCTTTTTTCACAACCTAAAATATCACAAAAAAAGTAAAACTACAATAGAAATTATTAAAATACACATAATGAAAAAGTCATGGAAGTAAGTATGATAAGAAAAGGTGTTGTGATGATGTTAATTATTAGAGCAACGTTATATCTCAAGAAAAATAACATTAAGAATTCTTCAAGAATAACGAATAATCAATCACAATGCACTATTTGCCACAATTCAAGAAGGTGTGGCTGAAAAATAGGAAGTAAATAAATAAATCATGCAATCAAAACTTGTCAACTGTGTCTTGAGAAATTCTTGATACTATTTTTCTAGATAAATAGCATTTTCCTAATTATTACACCCTCCGGTCACTATTATAAGCAAAATTTTGTATTTTAGATTCATTCCTTAAATGATGTATGTAGTCTTTATTATAGACCACATACATCATTTAATGAATGAATCTAAAATGTAAAGTTTTGTTTATAATAGTGACCGGAGGGTGTATGTTAATTGTTACATATGTTGAATGCAACTCTCCATCTGCAGAATTTTGGCCAACTAAGCTCAAAGGATTCCTAAGAGCGTGGTGTGAATTTAAGTGTGACCCATCATGTCTTGGACACAGACTAGTAGAAAAATTTGATGCGTGCGTGAGAAATTGTGTGAATAAGAAATGCTAGACGCCGGTAAAAACTGAAATTTTGCTATGATCCTTACCATCAACAATTGTGTCTAGATTTACTTTCTCTTCATCCTTTTTTGTCTTTTTTTTTAAGCAAACATAAAATACTATTGTATATTTGTTTTTACTTTGCAGGGGCTCATGTAGTGCATACACAAATTGATCCAAGCTTGGAGATTTGCAGCAATAATAAATATATAAATAATTAAAGGGTAATGTTAACAAATGTCTTTGAAACACTAGTTAAGAACCAAATATAATATGTATTACATTGAAAATTGTGTTGTCAATCCTTTAAAAAGTCAATACAATATCTTTTTTAATTAAAAATTTTCTTTTTATGATTTTCTTAACTAATACCCAGGGGCACTGATTAATATGACTCATACTTAAATAATGTGTAAGTTATGTGTGACCTTACATAAATGTATTCATGGAATTGACTTTATGTCAATCTTAAATAAATATGCTTTAATTCATAATCCTACTTTCTATTTTTTATTATCTATTTTTGCAAGTAATTTTTATTTATTTCTTTTTTTTCTATGATGATTGATTCATAGATTTAGCAACCAGCTGTCTTGTGAAAGAAAATATATATATATATATATATATATATATTAAAATCTTCTAACCAACTTTGTTTTCACTAAATGTCTTCTCAGCGCCCCAAATCATTGTTTATAGGCATGGCGGCACCACCTTCAAACTCGAATAAATATTGAGAAGCGAAAAAGAGGCGATTGATCTTTTGCTACTGCACATGGATTATAGATCACGAATCGTCCAAAATCCATTAGGTTGTTGAAGAACATAACACACTGGTTTGGTTTTTGTATTGGCTAGCTTCTGGAGTGTTTTTTGACCAACTGTCTTGATGTTTTTCTGCTGCTGCTATCTTTGGCTATTGTACTGCTCCCTCGCCTTTTTCGGTACAGCTTCTGCCGGGGCTGTTATTAATATATGCTGTTTAAAAAAAAAAACACAGGGAGAAATTGAGATTTGAGTGCATTTACTATTTAGTCATGTTGTAGTTAAGATGAAATAACTTATTTTAATATGCAGTAAAGAACCAGCATGTGTGTGCTTTGCTTGTGCATACGTAGTTATGTTTGAGTATGAGATCCATCAAAAAAAAAATGTTTGAGTATGAGATATATAACAACCAAGTAGATCTTTTTATTTGCTTCAATTCAATAAAGTTTGATTCACAAAAGGAACAATTTATATCTACCACTTTTCTGTTTTGTTTAAGAAATTTTAAAAATAAAAAGTAAAAGTTGCGTATCTAAACATGCCTCGTCGGTTAGCAAGTAAAACTCTTTTAATAGTGCTGACGTGGACCAATGTTTACCTAAGTGTTCAAAAGCATTGTGCTTGACATTGGTAATCTGAATCTTAATCTTATACTTCATCTGGTCACATTTACAAGGAAAACATTACTTTTTAAGTTTATTGAGTATTTAATGTATTTGGACTATAATATATACCAAATACATTAAGTATTTAATGAACTTAAAATATAGATTTTTCCTTAAAAATTATGACCGAAGGGAGTGCAAACATTCTCCATCTTTTGCGAAAAAATTTCAAGTGGTCCATCAATCACATCATTTAGCGTCATGCTAACTTGAAGAAGATGATACACCACCTGTTTGGTGCGCAGGATAAGGAGACAGGATATGATTAGAAAATCCTATCCTGAGTCAATCCGTCGTTTGGTGCACCAACGAAAGGATAAGTTTAACCTATTTCTAATCGTATCCCACTCCTCCTTTATTATTTTAATCCTTAGTTTTTGGTGGGTTAGCAACCTGATAACATTTAGCTATCACACGCGTATCCTATGTTCACCACAACATATCCTTCGACTCCCACCACCACTACTTCTATTTCTTTTCTTTTTTTTATTCTTTTTCCCGATTTCCTTGTTCCAACGATTTATTTCCACTGCTTCTTCCTTTCTTCCCAATAGATTTCAATTGGCAACACATATAAATTCCCAATCTAATTTAAATTGATATGAAAACCTTCACAACTCAAACTCTTTCATCTTCTCAATCAAAGGATATGGATTTTTTTCCCAATCAATTCCAATTGGTTGTTGTAGTGAATTGGCGGCGGCAACACAATTGGTGGAGTTAGGAGTTGTGAGGTGCTTCCTGGTCGAAGATTGATGCTCGACGTCGGTGGTCAAAGACGCTGAATCTAGTATGATAGAATGACGAAGGAGACGAACTACGGAAGAATATGGTGTAGACGAACGACGAAGATAAATATGGTGCAATGTTGTTAATTTTTTCTTATCATGTCAATAACAAATGTGCATCAAACACATGATATGATAAATTAATGCTACTATCTTTCTTATCATATGTGCACCAAATGCATGATTTGATAAGTGTCTATCATGTCACTATCATATCTTATCTTTATCCATTTCCTAACCCTATCATGTCTTTGTCATATCTTGCGCACCAAACGACCCCTATAGCAATGATGATGATGACAATGGAGAGAAGAAGACATATATTTAAGTAAAAAATTGGGGAAACTAAGGGTGGAATTTGGGTGAAGATCCTCTCAATTTCTTAAATAAAATGAAAATGTCAATTACTATAGTTTTAAAATAAATATATGATATTAATGCACACATTTTGAGAATTGAAGACATTAATTACACATTTATACACCAAAACTTTGATAATGAAGGAAATTGAGAAAATTGAAAATGGAGAGGATCTTCCCCGTGAAATTGTGGTAAGAGAAAAAAAAATTATGTTAATAACCTTTCTACCACTTGCAAAAAGAAAAATAACCATATGACATTATATGCCAATAGACCTTGCCACATTAACACTTAATAAACTAGACTTTACACCCGTGCTGTCGCACGGGTCATAAATATTTGCAAACAATTTGTTCGAGTAATATTTCAACGTAACGTCCGATAAAAACGTTACAATTAAGTTATAGTAATCAACACAAACAACATGACATAATAATAACAATAATTGTTTTAAACGTTCCCAAAAACCTCTCGAAACACAACATTTGTAGTTTCGTTAACGGTGTTGTCATACTCGTCAATTGCCATACTTAGTTCTCTCGATTAGATTGAGCTTAAAACGATGGCCAATAGTTTTGTACTTATGATCATTGTGAGCAACCAACACATTTTCAATCTTGTAAGCACCCCCATCTTCAACCATTGACTTGCTTGAATCTTATAGGCACCAACCCCATCATCAATAAGGAGCATATGTATGCTGGTGTCTTCAGTTGGTTTGCTGAAATCTTACACGGTCCAAAGATGAATCATGCAGACCTGGAACTTGATATTGATCCTGCCAGCCACAATCGCAGATACATGTGTTATTATAGGCGCCATTGTTCTTTCTTGAATGATATGAGTTTTTTTGTTTGCTGAAATCTTACACGGTCCAAAGATGAATCACGCAGACCTGAAACTTGATATTGATCCTGCCAGCCACAATCGCTGATACATGTGTTATTATAGGCGCCATTGTTCTTTCTTGAATGATATGAGTTTTTTTTTTCAAGCAAGTTGAAGCTATAATAATTTTTTAAAATGATATAAGAGTTGTGATTTTCTTAGCATGCGACCCTTGATATGATGTAGGCATAAATAAAGATTATACAATTCTCAATATCAGAAGTTAATACATCATACACAGTGTTTAAAGAGAGTTTAGTATACCAAGGTATGCAGTAATAAATACGCACAACTAACAACCATAACAAAATTAAAATCCTTGTTTAGTTTTCCATATAAAGAGATTTCAATCCAAATTAATCTCTCTGCAACTAACAACCCACAATTGTCATAAAAAATCATTTGTTTAATTTCGGTGGACAAATGGATGATCATGAAGTATGGCTAATTTTCAAACATCATTCGATTAGTATGATGATATGTCCATAGTGATGCAAAAATTTAATTATACCAAGCTTGACAACATACACAAATAAATATGAACTAAAAGTAAAATGTACTCAATAGTTTTTTGAAGAAAAAAAAAACATGTATTAGACATTTATAGCACATTATATCATGACATAATAAACTATTACATTGGCGCCATTGTTCTTTCTTGAATGATATGAGTTTTTTTGTTTGCTGAAATCTTACACGGTCTAAAGATGAATCACGCAGACCTGAAACTTGATATTGATCCTGCCAGCCACAATCGCTGATACATGTGTTATTATAGGCGCCATTGTTCTTTCTTGAATGATATGAGTTTTTTTTTTCAAGCAAGTTGAAGCTATAATAATTTTTTAAAATGATATAAGAGTTGTGATTTTCTTAGCATGCGACCCTTGATATGATGTAGGCATAAATAAAGATTATACAATTCTCAATATCAGAAGTTAATACATCATACACAGTGTTTAAAGAGAGTTTAGTATACCAAGGTATGCAGTAATAAATACGCACAACTAACAACCATAACAAAATTAAAATCCTTGTTTAGTTTTCCATATAAAGAGATTTCAATCCAAATTAATCTCTCTGCAACTAACAACCCACAATTGTCATAAAAATCATTTGTTTAATTTCGGTGGACAAATGGATGATCATGAAGTATGGCTAATTTTCAAACATCATTCGATTAGTATGATGATATGTCCATAGTGATGCAAAAATTTAATTATACCAAGCTTGACAACATACACAAATAAATATGAACTAAAAGTAAAATGTACTCAATAGTTTTTTGAAGAAAAAAAAAACATGTATTAGACATTTATAGCACATTATATCATGATATAATAAACTATTACATTGGCGCCATTGTTCTTTCTTGAATGATATGAGTTTTTTTGTTTGCTGAAATCTTACACGGTCCAAAGATGAATCACGCAGACCTGGAACTTGATATTGATCCTGCCAGCCACAATCGCAGATACATGTGTTATTATAGGCGCCATTGTTCTTTCTTGAATGATATGAGTTTTTTTTTTCAAGCAAGTTGAAGCTATAATAATTTTTTAAAATGATATAAGAGTTGTGATTTTCTTAGCATGCGACCCTTGATATGATGTAGGCATAAATAAAGATTATACAATTCTCAATATCAGAAGTTAATACATCATACACAGTGTTTAAAGAGAGTTTAGTATACCAGGGTATGCAGTAATAAATACGCACAACTAACAACCATAACAAAATTAAAATCCTTGTTTAGTTTTCCATATAAAGAGATTTCAATCCAAATTAATCTCTCTGCAACTAACAACCCACAATTGTCATAAAAATCATTTGTTTAATTTCGGTGGACAAATGGATGATCATGAAGTATGGCTAATTTTCAAACATCATTCGATTAGTATGATGATATGTCCATAGTGATGCAAAAATTTAATTATACCAAGCTTGACAACATACACAAATAAATATGAACTAAAAGTAAAATGTACTCAATAGTTTTTTGAAGAAAAAAAAACATGTATTAGACATTTATAGCACATTATATCATGATATAATAAACTATTACATTGGTATAAAATGATGATGAAATTGTTTGTTGCAGGTCTAAAAACACAATGCCAAGCAACTTAAATAACCTAGAAATGTTTTTTTGCATATTAGTATCATTCTGATCAATAATTGAACCCTTTTTAAAAGCATGCTTCATGATAATTTTGTTGAATAAAAACCATTTAAAAGCATGCATCACTCATATAATCATGTTTACAAAACAAATGGGTTAAGTAAACATGAATACCAGAAGCTAAGGAAAAGGAAAATATACAAAACGGATATATACCAGAAGCTAGTTCATTGCATGGATATATATATATATATATATTAATGGATAGATTATCAACTAAAGAGTTATGCGGTGCTTTGGAAATACACACAAATTAAATGCTTGTAGTAGAATACGAAAGGCCTCATAAGAAACAACTTAGTTCAAGATTTTTGGCGGTGCAAATTTGAATTTCATATTAGTGTAGGGTTTAAACATCCAAGATCATTAGTGTAGATAAGCTGGCGCCAAAGTAATTAAGTTTAGGTTTACAATTAGGGTTTGGAGGTGTACCTTAGGATTAGATATAAAGTAGATTGATGGGGGTATTTGTCATTTCGAAAATTTGAGGGAAATATTTGCAAGAATTTAAAATTTCAAGTGGGTATTTTGCTATTCACTTAAAACAAAAATCTGTTTAGAATGCATAGAAAAATTAAACGTCTATTTCAAAAAAAAATCTTTCTTTCACATTAAATCAAAAAACTAGCGGTACATCTCCCAACTAGTACATTTAGTGTACTTTAAGATTATGAGAGCAGAATCATTATATCCACTTGACTCGACACAACACCTTTTCACATTCCACTCTTTCTTCTTCTTTCTTGCAAGTTGCATACTATATATAACCACTCGTGCTGTAACAACCAAAATATCTAAAAATGAAGAACAATCCCACTTCTGAAACCATTATCAAGCGTCTTAACAAAACTATGAGTCAATTCAAAGCAAGATATCCCACAGATGAAGAGTGGTCGACATCGTTTGAAGAGATTCCTGAAATAAAATTCCAAAGTGTTCAAAGGTTTTATGTATCAGATGTCAGTAAAAGAGGTATGGCTTTTTATTTGGCATATGATGCGGCATTGGAGTCAATGGACACCGTTGGAGAGTTATGCAATAACGTTGGTTCTATGCTATGTGATGTGTATGATGGATTCAGAAACTCCGTCGAAGAAGCGTTGTATAGAATTGGTGTAAGACCTCTTGTCATTTGGTTACCATCTGATGACACTACTGAAGTTGATTGGCCTTTCATTCTTGTCAACTTTGGCTGTTGTATTATAATGCTTTTGAAAAAGTTTACGGATGAGATAAATTATCATACTTTTATGATTGAGTTTATTAATGAGTTGAAAGAGATAATTGGATATAATGCTGATTTGGATTTTTCATTTGATTTCAAGAATGCAAATGCAATTAGGACTAATCTTGGTGCTAGTTCAAGATTATGTCAAGATGCAATTAGATTTATCATGAAGAAAGGTATTAGTTCTGTTGAAACAGATGAAGAAATTGGTGTTGTGTGTCAATATTTGTATAATGTGTTAGCTTGGTCTGAGATGCGTCATTTCACACTTATCAATGATATGTTAGTTAAGGTTAAATCACCTGTTTTCTTTGACCCTCGAGTTTCAAAAGAGGTAAATGAATTTACTGAGGCGTGTAGAGCTATAAAGTCTCATTTTTGCCCTCAGTTTTTCATGTATTTGGCTCCGAAGGAGGCGTTGTCAAAGGTGGAACCTTCCAGATTTCCTACTCTGATTGCTGTTGCTCAAGAGCTGCAGAGAAAAGACAACAATTGTTCAACTGTTGCTGAATTTGAGTTAACTTCAATTGTAGGAGAAAACCTAGAAACTGTAAAAGATTTGCTGAAAATTCATCGCCAATTTATGCCACATAATCGATGTCCAGCGTAAACCAGTATGCTTGTAATTGTAAACTCCTCGTGACTTATAAATTTGATCAGGATCATATGGCTCTTTTCATTTCCTTACTTGGTGGGATTAGCTAGTGGAATAGTAAGGTGAATGTGATGATCTAGATCATTAAGGATGTATCCATGATCAGGGTTGGCCTTAGCATTTTTGGTGCCCTGGGCGAAACAATAAAATTGAGTTGTTTTAATTATTTTAATATTTTTCTTCTTGTATTTTTTATTGCAAAAGATTCATTTATAATAAAAGTTTTCTAAAAATATATTTTCAATAGAATTAGTCAAAATAAATTAAAAAAATATATATTTATGTAGTACTAACTACTAAGTAAAATGTAACCAAAAAAAACTACTAAATAAAAATAATAATTTCGGTGCCCCTCAAAAAATGGTGTCCTGGACTACCGCTCCTCAAGCCCACCCTCAGGGCCACCACTGTCCATGATGATGCCCCACAACTTGTATGCACTGTCTTCGGTCTATATTTGGCCTCTAAGGATGATCAAGACTCATGAGATTGTAAATTGTTTTGATGAGGAACAAGCCAATAAAAACATAGAAACTATTGCTGGCTTTCGTTAATTAGGACATGCTCAGTTAAGATCACTAAATAGTCTGCTTTCATAAGATCAGAAGCGTATTCATTTACTAGGGTAGTGTTATGCTATATATCAGTGATAGAAAACAGTGAATTGCATCAAAAAATAAACAATCTATTTTGGAAAATAAAATATTGATGCTCATATAATGACACAGATTATTCGTTTTTGACACAAAAGCAACTCAAACATTGCAATTCATTTTGGAAGGCATTGGTCAGCTATTTGCTTGTTTTATTTAGATTGAGAATCTTGTGACTCACGGTTCATGTAGCACTACTTGTGAAACCTAATCTTATTTTAGTGACCCTAACAATACATTTGACTTTTTTTCTTAACGTCACACTAACAAGGGACCTAAAAGTAAAACAATGTTTTTACTCAGGGATCTAAATAAAAAAATAAAAAAAATTGCAGGGACCAATACCAAGTGGCGGTGAAAATGTTGAAACCAATGACAATTTAAGCCTTCCATATATGATATGATTTTTCTTAGAATTTGTGGTTGAACCTAACACAATCTCATAAAACTAAATTGGAAGATGAGAATTGGCTCCACTTATAAACACTTGCGCTCAAACCATCCTTCATTCAATGTGGGAGCCTTTAACATGTCTATTCACGCTCAACACTAATGAGCTTGGTACGTTTGTAAAATATTATTTACTATTTATTTAAATATCAGTAAATATCAACATTTTTATTTTAAAGTTGTTGTAATATAGTTACTCAAACAATTTTTTCTAGAGATAATACAATTGTGAGGTGATCCTATATCTTATAATTAGTATTATAGATAGATTAGCAGGTGATAATATTAATGTTCTTTCTAACTAGTTAAACTCTTTGTTCTTTCAGCCACTTAGCATTAAGCTATTCCAATCTTATTAATGTGGTGATGAAGTATTTGACAACTTTCATTAGATTAGTTTAGATTATCAAATTTCTCACGGTTGAGGATCTAGACTAAGAGAATAGAAATATAATGACATAGAAAGTAAAGAAGAATTAAAATATGTTAGAATGATATAAATAACATATTTTGAAAGAACAAGCATTCTGTTTTTTTTTTTATATCCAAAGATTTGAGTTTTTTTTTCAACAAGCCAAAATAGAATTATATAAATACCAAAGATGATTCAAGTCGCACAAGGCGTGCAGACAAGAAACCCCAAACAATTACAAAGTCGAGTCTTCGGTGATAAAAAAAAGCACCGCGAAGAAACAAAAAAGCGAAATACTAGAAGATTACAAAAGAACACACATACAAGGTAAAGGATGCCGCCACCAGTCATGGTATCTATGGATTTAAGTTAAGATGAATGTTTTATTCCATTTTTTGGAAACTCACTATAGGTACTCTTGATCTGCTAAAAAATGAAGGACATGACAAGATAACTCAAGTCGAGGCAAGGGACAGAACAAAAATGAAATTTTTGTCCTTCACTAAACCACATCACAACTTTTTGTTTCACGTACAAGTTTTCTAAAATATTAAAATAGCTTTTTGTCTGCCAAAAATAGTATAAAACCAAAAACTATTCAATATCATAAAAATTTGCATGTGTCGTTGTGCCTTGTGTTGTGTTGTTCTATCTTGTATTGTCTTGTCCAGTACTTACTGTTTTAGAGAATCAAACGCACTTTGAAATAATATACCTCACCCTATGTTGATGTTTTTTTTAAGATATCAAGACTCATCGTTTAATATGTCAAATGAGCCGGATCACAAATCGAGTCTAGAATCAATGAAGTTTTACAATAATTTCTATGTATTTTAAATTCCGATTTGTAAACATTTGGCTATAAGTCTTGAGTTTTAATGTTGGTAAATTCTTCGATACCTTGAAACTTGGTTAGGTATCGATATCAATTAGACAAAACTCATTCAAAATATAATTTTATATATTATAAACAAACCAATACAAAAATACGACACATCATCGAATTAATGGATGATGAGTACATATTCAACCAAACTTTAAGGTACCGTTGTGTTCACCTTTGACGTTTCTTCCAAAGAATTTCAAATGAATCTTAATTAGATAATTTCAAAAGTTCATTCCGCTTTGAGAAAAAATATGTTTAAACGTCTTTCCAAATTGAAAGGAAATATTATGGATATACTGATTGATGTCGAACTCTAAAATATGAAATTTTATTATTTGATTTGATTAATATTTTTATTTTCTTTCATATACTATATAATTTGAATTCCTACATTTAAAATTAGTTATCATGTATTTTGCTTTACGTTTGAAAACTCTTATACATACACCTTTATGGCTATAAATATGGTCTTTTGAGAAATCTAAAAATCACTAAAAAGATAATTCTAATACAGATTGATTTGACTTTTTATATTTGAAAATTATTATCATGTGTTTTGCTTTACGCTAAAAAAGTCTTATACCTTCACTTTTTGTGGCTATAAATAAGGTATTTTTGCACAACCTAAAACATCACAAAAACAAATAAAATTATAATAGAGATCGTTAAAATATACACATCAAAAGGAGTGATGGAAGTAAGCATGATAAGAAAATGTGTTGTGATGATGTTAATGATTATGTTAATTGTAACACATGTTGAATGCAACTCTCCATCTGAAGAATTTTGGGCCAACTAAGCTCAAAGGATTGTCAAGAGCAACCTGTGAAATAAAGTGTACCATGTCATGTCTTCCACACATAATACACGGCTATGAAGCATGCGTGATAGATTGTGAGAATAAAAATTGCTAAGGCGCCGGTAAAAACAAAAACATTACTATGCTCTTTTTTTTATTTATTTTTTTGGTGCAAAAGTGGGCATTACTGTGATCTTATTACCATCAACAATTGTGTCTACATTTACTTTTTCTTCATATTGTCTTTTTTTAGCAAATATAATTTTTGTTTCTTTTGTAGGTGCTGGTGCAGTTCATAGACAAATTGATTTAAGCTTGGAGATTTGCAACAATAATAAATAAACCAATAAATAATGTGTATGGGTGAATCTGTATAATGAAATGTATACTCATTAATGAATTCACATTATGTCAAAACTTAAATAAATATGTTTTAATTCACAATACCTAACTTCTATTTTTTATAATCTATTTTTGCAGGTTTTATTTATAATTTTTTTCCTATGATTGTTTCATAGATTTGGTTACATGCATAACATTGTTATAAGGGTAAATGTTAAAAATTCCACAAATAAATTGATACATGATGGGTTAACACCTTAACTAACATTAGAATATGAATTATAATTCAACATGCACATGATGTCTAATGTCTTTAGACGTGTTGATTCTATTGTGCTTATACTCTCTCTGTCGCACATTATATTTCATTCTAGAAAAATATATGGCCATTTCATAGGATAAAAGGGTAATAGTTGCACTTTTATGGTTTGTAGGGTAAAGAAGTGTTGGGGTATATGATAAATTTTTCTAGAAATAGTAATTCTATCTTTCTTTGAGTCATCATAACTACTTCCATAACATGGACCTCGTTTTTATTAGCATCCAGATTAGGGGACACTTTTTTTTTTTTTTGAAAAAATATTAGGGGAAACTTGTAAATTGGTTTAACTCCTTGGTCCATTACCCACACATGACAGAAAACCTTCATTTTTCTTTATTTTGGATAGATAATCTATTTTTTTAAAAGTTACCATATTTCCTTATTGTTACCATCACTAATTGAGTGCTTATCATCTAAATATATTTAAAAGTAAATAACACTCTTCTTGCTTAAAAAAATTTAAATTACACTCTTTTGTCCCCCTTTTTATCTTAGAACTAACAGGAAATTATGAAATTAACATGTCAATCTCTTTGCGAATAAGACGTACATATTGTTTCTTTCTACTACTCTCTCCGTCGTAAATTATATCTCATTCTAAAAATATATATTTGTTCTAAATTATATGTTCTTTTACAATATCAATGAACATTGACGTTTCTTTTCCTATTATGTCCTTTCCTATTTATTAATTTATATTTTTCCAATTTTTTTTAATTTACTATTATCATACTAATGAACAATAATTTTATAAAGTGACTGATTAATTGTTTTTCTTTATTTGTGTGATAATAAGTAACATATGATTTGAGACGGAGATGAAATATATAATAGAGATGGTATAAATATACACTGCCTTCCCATGAGGGCAAACCTATAGTGATTTATGCAATTCTTCCCTCCCCATGAAAAATTTGAGTTCGCTTCACACTATTTGTTCACTAGCTCTCTAATTCATTAAATAAATCCCATGATCATAGGAATCATTAGTTCCCTTCCTAGATAGAAATTAATTCAGATTGTTTACCAAAAAAAAAAATTCAGGTTTCATTTTGGGTCCTGATTCTCCACCATTTTTGGCTTTTTGTTTAATCTCTCCCTTATTCCTAGCAGACAAAAATTGCGCTGATTTGTTTAAGTTAGTTTTTCACTCAATTTGAAATTTGTTTTTCTCTCAAACCCAAAACCACTCAAGTAGGGTTTTTTTTTGTTAGTGGTTTCCATTTACACGCTCCACATCTTTCGTCTTCCCCCTTCAACTTCATCATGGTTTCCATTCATCACCATCCCTGAAGTGTCGCTATCGCCGCCGTCCTTCCTTCCTTATTCCCCGTTCTAGAGTTCCTTTCTTCTTCTCAGGTTTGTTTCTTGTTCCTCTTTTATTTTTTATAAATAACATCTGTTCTTCCTTGTTCAATAATTTTGATCCACGGATTTCTGGTTTTTTTTTTCTCTCCTATGTTGATATTATTTAATTTATTTTGCTTATATCTGTAAAAGAAAAAAAAAAAAAAAACAAATTTGACAAAAAAAATAGCAAGAAATAAATTGAGGGGGTAATTGACTAACGTCTAACAATTTCATAGGGGTTTTTGAAGTTTCTTAAATGTCAAGGTGTTTTGACGAAAGTTACAATTTCGGGGGTTTTGCCTATTCACTCGAAAATAGTTTTATCTATCCAAGCTATCAATTTTCTCACCCCTGTTAAATTTCTATAATTTTGTGTTTTGTATTTTCAGACTTTTCCAATTTCTTAGTTCTAAATTAATTTTAACATTGAATATTTTAGTTTTTGATTATTTGGATTTTTTTATATATTAGATTTATATTAATAGTTCAATTAATCCATTGGATTTTAAAAATAAGTTAAACGAATTGAATCCATATTTTTTAATGGATGAATTGAATACAATCCATTAAAAATGGATGGATTGGATGGATTTTATAGTGGATAGATCTGATGGATATAGATTTGGTGGATCACTTTGTCACTCCTCATGATAATTATTACAATATGAGTGTGGGTGAATATATATATATATATAGCCTGATCTTCATCTTCAATCTCTAATTTGACTACTTATTTTATTTTCTAGAGTTCAACAATGAATGGACTGAGGGAAAGGTATCCCACTGAAGAAATACCAAAGAGGTTTATTATGAACCAGAATACTAGTGTGGCTTATTTCACAAAGGCATATAATATAGCGGCTGTTTCAAAAAATAACAAGGAGTTATGCATTTGTGTTTGTGCTATGATAACTTATGTATCTTCTGAATTCCAGAACTCTGCTTTAACAGCATTGGATGCAATAGGTATAAAACCTGGTGCATGGGCGGGGTCACTAGCCTATGCTAACCAACCATGGGGGTTAGCAATCTTTGATAGCTATGGTGGTTACCAACCTATGGATGGTTACCAAACAATGAATTTGTACTTTTCAAGGAATTTACTAACGAGGAAAACTATACCGTTTTCATGACAAATTCTATTCGCGAACTTAGAGTGAGAGCTAAATGCGATCCTGATGCTTGGTTTGATGTTCCATTTGATTATAAGAAAGTGAATGCTATTAGAACTATGCTTGGTGCTTGTTCAGTGCTTTGCAAGGATGCAATTAAATTTCTTTTGAAGTACATGAATTGCGAAAATTCAGGAATTGCTTCTATTTGTCATTATTTGGGGAATCTGTTAGCTTGGGTTGATATGCGACATTTGGTCCTCATGAATGATTTTTTAATTACGCCTAAATCTCCTGTCCTACGTGACCCTAGAGTTTCAAGAGAGGTGGTGAAATTAGAGGAGGCCATTACAAAAGTTACTCAACATCCTTACCCTCAGTTTTTCATGTGTATGGTTTCTAATGTGGAACGGTTCAAACTCGAACCTTTCATGTTTCCTACTTTACTTGCTGTTGCACAGGAGCTGGAGAGGGGTGACAATAACAGCAATGTTGCAAATTTTGAGTCAATTTCTACTACAGAAGCAAATCCAGCAATGGTACAATCTTTGGTAACACTTCACCAAGCAGCTTTTCCTCAACATGGCTCAAACTCTTCAAATGTGCAAAGGACACAGGTGAAACAAGAGAAACCACAAAAGCGCTCAAGGACTTCAAATGTGCAAATGCCACAGGTGAAACAAGAGAATCCACAAAATCGCTCAAGGACTTCAAATGTGCAAATGCGCCCGGTGAAACAAGAGAATCGACAAAAGCGCTCAAGGACTTCGCATGTGAAAATGCCATCGGTAAAGCAAGAAAGGATTCATGTTATTGTCTTGGATTAGTACATCATGAATAAGGAGACGACCTTGTGACTACATCATCGTATTTTTACTTTTGATATTGACTATTAAATGCTTGGTTTTGATGTTTTTCTTTATTTTATGAATTCAGTTGTATGGTTTGATTTAAGAATTTTTATGAGGTATTTTCCAGACTATTAATTAATTTTACATTATCGATCGATTTAGTTAAACACTTGATCTTGAAATGCCTGCTTTTGCGAAAGTGTTTTTAGAAACTTAGGATATGCTATCTGCAGCTTAGCACAACAGAACTTTGTTGGTTCAGAATAGCCTACTATATCAATGTTGCTTAATATATATATTGACATGGTATCATTCTGTAGGAAATGAGAAGTTCTTCTCAGAAATCCGAAAAGCCTACTATACTATTTAAGTCAAATGCAGGTGTGAAACTAACATGTTATTATTAGATCAGGTTAATATCAGATATCTTATTGCCACTGTAATTTGATTGTAATAAGTATTGTGCACAAAATTGTAATTTATATGTACTTTCTAGTTTCTAACTTTGTCTATAACCACTTAATCTATGATTTTCAAATATATTACATTGGCCAAACAATACACATGACTGATATGTATTAAATTTTAAATCTTTCACTATCAAAAGAATGTGGCTTTGGGATTAAAAAAGATATTAGCTATTAGCTAGGCTCTATCTGACCGTCTTATTTTGTTTATGTTTTAAAATTTTACTGAGTAATTGTGGAGTTTCTTGGTGTTATTGCATTTTAGAGCAATCTTTGAAATTTCTATGTAGTTCTTAGATACAAGTTAACCCTTTCAAATATAATCCTAATATCTTTGAAAGCTATGCTTGAAGTAAAAATTAGAAAATAATGGAATGTATCAATTTTGGTCTTTGAAGCATAGACACTTCTCAAATTAGGCGAGTCTCGGTGCTGGACATGCATCAGTGTCGACACCGACATGAAGCCGACATATAATTACATTAAATTATATATTTTTTAAATGATTATCAATGTCGACGTGTCACTGTCGTATCATGTGTTCGTATCTGTATGCGTGCATCATAGATTTTGGTTTGAATACAATTAATCTCCTAATAACTAGTTATCATAGCAATTTTTTCTTGTACCTACTTAGTTGAGGAATTTGCTCTGCCTTGGATGTATGCTCATGTAATAAAGGGAGGGGTTTTACACTAATGAACAATAATTTGTTTATGGATTTTTCTAACCTATGCAACATTGCATAGGATAAGGTGCAATAAATGTCCCACTATCTTCAACCTAAACTATCATATTGATTATTATTTTCTTGAAAAATGATAATTTCTCTTTCCTATTAATCATTCTATTTTTTATTTTATTTTTTATAACTTCATACTACAAAAATATAGCTTACTAATAGTATTATATGCATGGAAAAAAATGCAAATGGAACGGATTCTAAACAAAAAAATGATTCTAAATGAAAATAAAGTATATGAGCACAAAGGAAGAAAATTGTTACATAAATTAACGCAGAAGAAAATAAGACTTTAATTTCATGATTACTTCTTTTTGAAGTTATATACTAACGCAGAAGAAGAAAATTGTTACATATATTTTCACACAATTTTTCAAATGGAACCATGACCACTTTTTTTGTCCACTTGCCATATCCTTGAAGAAGAAAAAAAATCAATGCACAAGAAGAAGAAAAATCAAATGGATGAGTTTGGCCACCCTATATAGAGAATCTTGTTCCAATTTTTTGTTGTTACAAATGCCGTTCCATAGATAATTTTTGTTTTTGTTAAAAATAAAAAATTGAATGATTAATAAGATAGAGAAAATTATCATTTTTCAAGAAAATGATAATCGATATAATAATTTATGTTGAAAATAATGTGATATTTATTGCACCTTAAATACACTTTGTTTATTTATAATTAACGTTGTTGTCATTACTACCCAACACAACAGCCAATTAGATACAATACATTTATAAAGTTTCACTATATTTCACTGATAGGCCAATTTTACAATTCAATATAGCTTGTACATGCTTGGAGTACTACAAAACATTGACTATGTTGGGTTTTTTTATTTTTTTGACGAATAGTCTCTGATAAAGTCTAAAATTTAGACTCTAAATTTACGACCAGCCAAATGTTAAACATAGTAATTATAAACTTACTCATAGAATCATAGGTAAATTTAAATGTAACCACAGAATATTAATACATGAATCTGTCTCTGTATAACAGGGGAGTCAGGGCAGGTCAAGAAGGAAGTTATTAGCCTATAATAAAGAACTTACACATAGCATCTAAAATCCGGACCTAGTACTCGCGCTAGGCATGAAGATGGATATTGAAGTTGTATTAAAGTTTAACATCGACAAAGTTTTCGGATTGTTGAATGTATACATGTGATTGAACAATCATATCTTATAAGCTAACTTTTAAGAGTGACATCAAAATTCATTTGACACCAATCATCAAAAAAGTTTAGCCAAAACATTCCTTACAGACTTCAAGGAAAAACTATCATTATTATAGGTTTTTTCAAATGGTTTATAATTTTAATTCTTTGACGTATGGATATTAACAAATCATAAAAAATAAAATCAAAATTAAAGAAGTTTACTATTCATGATATTTCCAAAGTTTTGGCTAATCGTCTTAGGCCGTTGATCGGGAGTTTCATCTGTCTAGAGCAAGTTGCATTTGTACCTACCAGTTCCATTATGGATAACGCTCTGCCTGCATTTGAAATCCTTCATTTTTTGAAATGCAAGCATAAAGGTAAAAAAGGTGAGGTAGCATTAAAGCTTGATATTTCCAAAGCATATTATAGTGTTAATTGGTCCTACCTTAGTGTTGTTATGAAGAAGATGAGTTTTTGTGATCGTTGGATAACCGGGATTATGATGTGTGTAACTTCTGTCGAATACCATGTCATTTTTAACGGCGATTGCATCAGTCCAATCACTTCAGCAAAAGGGCTTCGATAAGGTTGTCCCCTCACTCCTTACTTGTACATTTTGTGTGCCAAGGGCCTCTCCGCTCTTATCAAACATCACGAGTTTACATGAAAGATTCATGGTATTCATATATGTCCACAAGCACCTCCTGACAGTCACCTCCTTTTTGCAGATGATAGCTTTCTCTTTTGCAAAGCCACTACAACGCAAGCAAATTATTTCAAAGATATTTTCTTGAGCTATGAAGCTACATCTCGTCAAGCCATACATTTCAGCAAGACGGACATGGATTTTAGTAAGAATAGATCTCATGAGATGACATCTTCTATCTCTATCTTGTTGGGTGTCACAAAAGTCATTGGAAACGATAAATATCTTGGACTCCATTCGATGATTGGTAGAACTAAAAAAGCAATATTTAATTACCCCAAAGTTCGAATCTGGAAAAATGTCAATCTTGGAGCACTCGATCTCTTTCAAGGGCAGGTAAAGAAGTTCTCATTAAATTTGTTGCTCAAGCAATTCCGTCATATTGTATGGGTGTTTTTCTCCTAACGTCCACCTTGTGTGATGAGATTCAACGAATAATGAATTTGTTTTATTGGGGTTCTAAGAAGAATAGCCGTGGAGGAATTAATTGGATGAGATGTGATAAATTTATCTTGCACAAATGTTCAGGGGGGCTTAGTTTCTAAAACATGGAAGCTTTCAACTTATTTATACTTAGTAAACAAGATTGGAAACTCCTCAATAATTCTATCTCCTTAATTACTCGTATTCTCAAAGCCAACTACTTCCCTATGAGGGATTTCTTGGATGCGACTATTGGTCACAATCCAAGCTTTACATGAAGGATCATTTGGAGTTCCTAAAACCTTAACAGTTTGGGTTATAGATGGAAGATTGGTGATGGTTCCAAAATTATTGTTTGGTCCTCTCCATGGATTCACACTCTCCCTACACTTAAATCGTCTACCGCCTCTCCGCCTAATATGCAATCTTTGACGGTACGGGACTTATTGAATTCAGATTTGTGTTCTTGGATAGCATTGTTCTCAACAACTTATTTTCAATCGCATATGCTTCAGCCATTAAAGACCTGCCCCTCCATGCGCGTAACTTTCATGATACTCGCGTATGTCATTGCAAGAAGAAATTTTGACATCTTCTGTCACCACTTCTCATAATTGGAATACATTATGAAAACAACAAGTCCCACCTAGAATTCGGTCTCTGTTATGGCGTATGACTAACTGTTGTCTTCCTACGTGTTCCCTCTAGTTAGAGAAGGGTATGTGTCTATGGATGAAACACACATCCGCACTTTTTTTTGTGCCTAAAAACCAAGAAGTTTTTGGAATTAATTGGGTTGGATATCACTGTCTGTAATTTATTATGTACTACTAACGACTTTACTAGTCTTCTCTTTGATTTCTTTAGCATGATCCTGGTTCAGCAACAAGAGATGGCATTCATGATTCTTCGGAGTCTATGGAAAAGTCGAAATACCAAGTTATGGGAAGGCACATGCACACCTTCCGAATTTATTGTGTTGCGTGCTAAAAATTCTCTCCAAGAATGGATATATATGCAAAAAGCAAGGCAATCGAGTTAGGGTACACATCAACAAACTTTGTGGGGGAAAACCTCTGCCTCTCATTGTGAAATGTAATGTGGATTGTGCACTCTTTAATAACGACAATATTACAGTTCTTGGCATCTGCTTTAGAGACTCCTACGGGGCGTTGTTGTTAGGCTTCTTGAAGTATTCCTATTTCAATTTTACTCTTCCAGGCTATAAGCATTGCTGTTAATTGTCACATAACATCTGTTATATTTGAGTCTGATTGTAGGTTACTATTTTTTTTTTTTGTAGGTTACTAGTTAATACTATTAACTCCAACTCTACTCCACAAAATGAGTTCGGGGATATTATTTCTAGATATAAGGATTTATTGTCATCTCGCAATAATTTTATTGTGAGCTATATCAGGAGGCAAACAAATAGGATAGCTCATAAAATAGCTAGAGCTTCCTTAATAAAATAGGATAGGTCAAATATGATACCTTCTACATTGTACCCATTACTCCTTAATGAAATGAATTAGTTTTGCCTTTCTTGAAATATATTGGGTTTAACATTATTAATTCATCCCCTAAAAAATCATTAATACATTGAATGTTTATCTTTTTAGTGTATGTTTTCTTTGCTTACTTTCTTTACTAAAATATTTTCACTCACCAGTATTCAAAGAAAGCATATACCATTCATGTGTTTGGATTTGTGCAGTATTAAGAACAAGGCAAAACACCTGTTAAAGTAACTTGGAACACCTAACAGCATTTCCACATTACAGCCTAATTGGTGCTTATGCTTAATTAAACCTGTCATAAAACCAAATGCAAACAAGATTAAGTTTAAACTAATGGGTTATTAATGTCACGGAATCAGACACCAGAATGCTGTGTTTTGTTCCCATTCTTCATAATATGTTATCCACATCACTATCTTACAGTATAAAATATAAAACATGAATAAATCTTTCTTCTTAAAACAAAGTATCCTCTACTCGCAATTGCGTAGACTAATCACTCGAATCATGTAGGATTTAAATAGACAACAAACTGTTCATAAGAATTTTAATGCAGTTACTAGTTCAAAGTTCGATTAAGACCGGCCCAATATTATTCGATAGTCGATGAGGCTAAGAAAATTTGAAAATACGGGTAATTTTTGTCTACATATGGGGCCTTTTTTGTTTTCAAAGACTAATAAACGATAAATTTTTCTTAGTAGACTTAAAGTTAATGCTTTAGTAAGTAAGCTTACTCTTCAACCGATCTTAAAGTTATAATAGACTCGTGACATCTTATACAAACACTTTAAAGTAAAACATGAGTAAATTGTAAATATATAATTGTTTTTTTTTGTTAGAAAGCAAATACTACCGTTTATTTGTTGAAATCCAAAAACCAATAACTAACAATATAATTAATTATTCAACTTTATATTAATGAATGAATGAATCCACTAACAATTCCATTCGTCCGTGACACACACAATAAAAAAAACACCATCCCGTGAAATATTCTCATCAACACGTGTCCCTTCTTCTCCTCTCATGAAAAATAAAGTAATGTGACCACAAACTGAAAATGAAGACTTTCCTAGTTCTTGAAATTTCTGCAGAATCTTCTTAGAGATGCATGTGAAAATATTGCCTAAGAATTGAAACTATGACCATACTATACGTAACAATGAACCACTAATAACATGCCACGTGTTATAGCTTAATATCACAAACACTTTTGTCACCTCAGAACACAAAAAAGTGCACTCACGAATCTCTCTCTAGTCACTCTGTTGAAATTGTAATTGGTTTTGTTGTTTATGAAGTTTCTTTCTCTGTTCTTTCACCTGTGAATATTGTACACACGTGACATGTTAAGACAAACATGAGTGAGTGCATATGCTCAAATGTTTCTATATAAATCCTCTTTATTGTGTTGTACATAATTGTCTTAGACATCACACACACATATATATAATCATAAAATTCATGTTAAGTCTAATGCATTGGATTGTTACAGCAATTTCTTGAGCTCTAAGAAATTGAAGAGATAAAATAAGCATACCCTTGATCAATTCTTATTATCAGGTGAATTTAACAAGTCTAGTTAATTTTTCAATGTTGTTTATGTATTTGAATGGTCACGTACGTAATATATATTTATAGTGTAAAATAATTTTATGTACACTTTCGATTGTATGGGTGTACTTTAAGTAATATAAAAACATGGCACACAATGAATGCAATTTGATTGTACAAAATTCCAACAATAATATTTTTTTATGGTGAACTTCTTTTTTCTTAATCGTAGATGGAGTGGTAAATATCACATGAAATTCACATACGCAAATAGAAGATCTCATGTTCAAAATCAGAACACCGCATGTATTCAAACTAACAATTTTAACGTTTGTAAATTAAGAAAATTCTAATAACCAATTAATCAATCATGCAATTTGGTACACGAAATGCACGAAACAATGTGTACAATTTTTATTGAGAGAATGGATGTTGAATTTAGTCTTGAGAAATACTTATTTGGACACAAAATCATATTAAAATATTTAAACACACAAAAATAAAATTAAAAGAGAAAACAATTAAATGACATAACTAAATTAATTTTTTTTAAAATTTTTTCCATTTGTTGCCCAAACATTTTTATTGTGCTCAAGACTTGCGTTTTACTCTTAGGTGCAAATCAAGAAAAGTAGTTTTATAGGTTAAAGAAACTAATCATTTTGTGAAAATGACTTTCATGCATGACAAACATATCATTTTCTTCAATACATATATTTATATATAGAACCTTTAATTTCTACATGTAGGTCACTTTCCATGTTCTAACTCTGATTATGTATGTCCCTAGCTAGTATATCTTGGTTTTATTTACCCTTGTTTTTGGTTTGAATCATAGAGAATTTGATTCCACCCGTGAATGCCTTAATTCTGTTGTCGGGTACCAATACGAGCTTCCTACAATAAATTGAGGGCCACAATGAGCTAAACAACAACAAAGAGTCACGATATGGTTTTCTTTTACATCAAAACTATATTCCCCCATTTTACACTTCTCTTTTGTCCAATCAAAACGAATCTCAATTTACTCAAACTTAAAAAATGGTGTAATACTTGTTTGAAACGTTCACATTCCAATCTCATCTCAATAATTAATAATTTAATTACCGTCCCCGTGAGCTTAGTTCAATTGATATGGACAATGCATAGTATATCTAAGGTCCATGTTCGACTTATTGTAGTAAAAAAATTGTTATTGACTTAATTTCATTATCTTATGTACGGCTTTGGCATAAAAAATGTATTTTTGTAGAAACTTAACCACATAAATGTATTAATTCAAAACACATCAAATCTATGGTCGTGTCGCTAGGATTAATTACCTTAAATCAAGTAAAATAATTTGCCAATGATATATGATGAAACAAAATATAATTAGAGAGTTTAAGTGGAAGTTGAAATGTTGTTGTGATTCAATATGCAAGTTCAATTGTTTTTTATATCTACCAATAGAATATATAGATCTCTTACGTTTACGATTATCATGATGTGTAGCTTTCTCCTTTTTTACTATCAGCTAGTACTTTAATTTGGTCGTTAAATTTCTGGTTCTAACTCATATATAGATATACTCACATGCAATGTCTTATATAATGTCGATTTATTTTTCTGGAGTTGCATGTGTTGGTTTCACCTTTTTCAAGGTAAAACTCATAAACAAGATGTACGTATGATGACTAGGACAAAATTATATATATGAAAATCTCATTTTCAGTTTTAAGAATTATTTTAATTATTTTCTTTGAGATATACAAAAATGGCTTTTATCTTCATTATTCTAATTTACAATGCATTTAGCTTTGTTGCAATTTTAAAAAGTTATACTCATTTTTTACACAATTGGCCCTATATGTGTGTGAAGAATGAGGGTGTAGAAGTGTGGTGTACAATTTTCTCCTTCCTTTTATTTTCTCTCATTTTAATAAAAATGAGGTATTAGATTAAATAATATACCATGGAAAAATTTCAGGTTCTGAAAATTAGTCAATTTTTCTCAAAGGAACAAACAAATATACTTTGTCTAGATACTGTTCCTGCCTTTTCACCAAAGTTTTCAATTATAGGCTTTTAGCATCATATATACAAATATTTATAAAATTGAAATTTAATATTCATAGGGTGCATGTAATCGGTTGCCATAATTCAATGACTTGAAATTCAAGATGCCACATTGTTATTGAGTTTTTGTTCTAAGTATTGATAACATATGAACTGAGGAAATATGGATGAACAAAATTGGAATAAGAAATAAAAACATAACAAATGAATAACATAATTTTAACATAAAGTCATGTACATTGAGAATGAAAATAAGAATTTGGTCATAAAAAATGAGTTTGGAGAAAAAAAGACACATGCAAGTGTTACTAAAGATATTTGACCTCAAAAAAGGTCTATAAAAACTTCCAACTATTCCTTAAGACACATACACTTTTGATCAACCATTAATCAACACGTGTCAACTTTATGTTTGAGAACTTATTTCTTAGCCATCATAGAAATTCTTTTAGTATAAATAATAACCTTTAGCTTCATAAATGTCTTACTAGGCCAATTTGCTATGATTTTTCTGAAAATCAGTTCAAATTAATCTCCTTCATTTATCTTTGTAGTATTAGAATTTTTAAGCTAGACATTTTATTTTTTCTTTTCACAGGTATATCATCATTGGAGAAACTTGTATGATTTAACATTGGTACAATATTCATTGACTCAAAATCAAAAAAATTCACTATGAGTCTCATTCATGGATTTTTTATCCTATGGATTACAATGATTCTTTTCATCCATAATGTGGAAGGAAGGTACCATCACAAGAAACCAAAGAAAACTTCCCCAGCACCTAGTGACCCTTCACCACCTTCTTCCAATCCTCCTACATCTCCTAGTGTTCCCTCTGATCCATATCCATATCCAAATGATCCTGGAGAATCTCCTTCAAACTGCGTTTTCGATGTAAGATCATTCGGAGCAGTTGGAGATGGTGATGCTGATGATACAGCTGCATTTAGAGCAGCATGGAAAGCAGCTTGTGCAGTTGATTCAGGAGTTCTTTTAGCTCCTGAAAATTATTGTTTTAAAATCACTTCTACTATCTTTTCAGGTCCATGCAAACCAGGACTAGTTTTTCAAGTAAGAATGTTTCTTGAATTTCCTTTTATGGTCACGTTGCTAATCTTTCAAATTTTTAGACAAATGTGGCTGATGTAGCTGCAATTGCGGTTGCAAAGGTTGCCTAAACTTTTAGGCTCTGGTTATAATTGCTGTTATAGACTGCAATTTAGAATCACGATCGTGGTTTTAAATTGTGGTATGCAACTGATTTAGAAGTCTCTTCAAAGTCATTGTAACTATGTCTACAATTTTGACTGCATCAGTTGCATTTTGTCTAATTTTGCCGCAATATAAAAGTTTGCAGCGTAAGTGGAACCGCAATTTAACAAGACCATGATTATGTAAAATTTAATTTCATATATAATTAACTAATAAGGTTGAAATGTATACAGATTGATGGTACTTTGATGGCACCAGATGGACCAAATTGTTGGCCTGAGGCAGACAGTAAAAGCCAATGGCTTGTGTTTTATAGACTTGATCAAATGACTCTAAATGGGACAGGAATTATTGAAGGCAATGGAGAACAATGGTGGGATCTTCCTTGCAAACCTCATAGGGTAATAATCATAATTAACATTCACATCATTATTTTTGTATTTATCTATCGAATGTTAAAAACTAAAATTCTAGTAATTTTTCATTTTCATTTCAGAGTCCAGATGGAAAAACTGTATCAGGACCATGTGTTAGCCCTACAGTGAGTAAAATATTCAGAGTTTTGTTTCTTTTTCTTCTTTTTTTTAAAATATGAAATGCATTATAATTTTTTTTCTTATGAATTATCTTGTTTATAGATGATAAGGTTCTTCATGAGCTCAAATTTGGTGTTAAGAGGGTTGAAAATACAAAATAGTCCTCAATTCCATGTGAAATTCGATGGTTGTCAAGGAGTATTAATTGATGAATTGTCCATTTCTGCACCTAAACTCAGTCCCAATACTGATGGAATCCACTTAGGAAACACAAGGGATGTTGGAATATATAATTCCTTGATAAGCAATGGTAACTAATAAAGATCATTGTCACACTTTCTCAATAAATTTTATTCTATGGTTTTTTATTTAATTATGTCACATAATGTTACATTTTATTTAATATAGGTGATGATTGCATTTCAATTGGTCCTGGATGTTCAGATGTGAATGTGGATGGTGTTACTTGTGCTCCTACCCACGGAATTAGGTATGTCACATAGTTTCTGTTATTTTAGTTAAATTGGGTTGTTAACTATCAATTAATTATGATTAATTTAGTAATAAATTAAAAATAAGCTACAAACTTAGTTGATGGTATTTATATAAATATATCCACCTAATTTATGTGGTCCAAAAAAATTTCAAAAGGCAAAATGAATGAAAAGTGACTTTAACCTGTAGTGTGAGTGTAATAACTCTTGAAGGTGTCTTATAAGATAGCAATTTATCTTCAAGAAAATTAAATAAATAAATAATGGGAAATTTGTGTTTGAAGTTGAAACCTTTTTATCATCAAATGATCACAGGATTAATTTTCTTTTTTAGAGATTTATGTGACCATAGTACTTTAACAGTTGGAAGTTTCAAACTGCCAATCATTAATATGACCTTAGTTTTTGTTCTTCATTTCTGTAATTATGTTTTGTCCCCTGCTCGTAGGTAGCAATCTATTACCTTGGGGACTAATTTTTTGGACATGACTTTTAAAGATGTTGATTTTGTAAAAAGAAAATATTTTGAGAAAGCCCTAAGTTAATATCATCAGATCAATCTAAGTGGGTCGATTTTATAAAACTTAAAAACATAAAATTGAGTTTGAATTGCACTGATTTATATTCATATGATTTTACTTTCTTTAGAGGTATAAAACCGATTTCATATGTTTGAACGTTATAGAGTATAACTGATCTCAAAAATTAACTCTAACTTAAGCTAAAAGTTCGAGCTTTTAACTACAATTGATTTTTAAGATTAAACTTACACTTCAATTCACTTTTACATAACATGTTCATAAATCATTTTAGGTTTAATAGCAATTTTAGCCCTTTAATTTTTTCAAAGTTGAGATTTTGACCCCCTAAGTTTTGCACTTGTGACAGTTTTGGCCCCCAAAGCTAATTTTGACTCGGTCTACGCTGACGTGGCATCTTAAGTGAGGTGCCACGTGTTATTTTTTATTTTTATTTTTTGCCTTGGGGGCTAAAACTGCTACAGTTGCGAAACTTAGGGGGCAGTTTTGTAGGTTTTTTTTTCTTAAGGGGTTAAAACTGTTAATAAGCCATCATTTTACATTCAACGGACTACTTTTAACCACGATTGATGAGAAACAAACACACTCTTAACGGACTACACATTTAGAACCATTTAGAATTTTGAGTACCAAACTTCTACATTCCTATAATTAAAAACCTTATCACGAGGGGAGGGGATGTCGGGGAGATCACCCAAATTTTGTCAGAGCAACCATACAAATGGGAAATACATCAGACTCTTAACCTTAAGACAATAGGTCATCTCATTAATAAAATGTTCAACCTTAAGACTTCTAACTCGCACGGTTATTGATATGATTTCCATTTTCCACAGTATTGGAAGCCTTGGAGTACACAATTCCCACGCATGTGTCTCAAACCTAACAGTCCGCAACTCAATCATAAAAGAATCAGACAATGGACTAAGAATCAAAACATGGCAAGGAGGTACAGGATCAGTAACAGGTTTAACATTTGACAACATCCAAATGGAGAATGTAAGAAACTGTATCAACATAGACCAATTCTACTGTTTATCAAAAGAGTGTATGAACCAAACATCAGCTGTATATGTAAACAATATCTCCTACAGAAAAATAAAGGGCACTTATGATGTGAGAACACCTCCTATACATTTTGCTTGTAGTGACACTGTTGCTTGCACAAACATCACACTCTCTGAGATTGAACTTTTACCTTATGAAGGTGAATTAGTTGATGACCCTTTTTGTTGGAATGCTTATGGAAGACAAGAGACTTTGACTATACCTCCACTTGATTGTTTAAGGGAAGGTGAACCTGAAACAGTTGTGGAGTTATCTGAATATGAATGCAATAATTAAATGAATGTGACTGAAAGGTCGCGGATTCAGATCCTAGAAACAGCATCTTGTGTGCAAAACACGGTAAGAAGACTGCGTACAATACACTAAAAGGTGGGACCCCTTTCTGAACCTTGCGTATGTGGGAGTTTTAGAGTACCGGGTTGCACTTGATTAAGATAGTGTTGCTTTAAATTATGGTTGCTAATATATGGAAGGTATATCTTATAGTACTACATGTATAGAGACATTATAATTATTGTGTTAGTGGGAATTGTTGTATTTTGTATGTTACTTATTAGAATTTCGTCCCTATTGGGGGTATAGTCCCGTATTGTGTGATGAGTTATGAGATATAGGTAAGTCTATTTTTTTTGGGACTTACATTGTAATAGCTTGATTGGATTTTTATATATCAGGTTTCAATTATCAGCTCGTGTATCATTTCAATAATATTTTTTTGGTTGATTTGATTATGTTTTTTTGGTAGATAAGCATGTTTAATATCAAGTAATGTTTAAACACATTTAAAAGTGTTCTATGAGCTCGAAAGTCATCCCAACTTAAGACTAAGGCACCACCCTTTCACCCTAAATTTTTATAAGAAAAAAATGTTCTCTGTTATTTATAAATTATAATGATGTCACATAATCCATAATTACTACAAAGGAACTTTGTAAGCATAATAGAACTTGCATTAGCAAAATATGACCATGATTATAATAATGGAACTCTTATTTATAGGCTTGAGAATCAAGTTCCTATTCTATACAAACTTGATAAAATAAAATTGACCTATTTACTGTCCTATTATTATTTGTCACGATATTCTTCTTTGATTGGAAATCAAGATCCAAACTTGGCAGGGTTTGGCTTTAATTGTATAGTGTGACTTTGCCCTTAAATCATACATTCAATAGGAAAGTTTAGCCAAATAAATAAGTTTTTTTTTAGGGAGACAAATAAATAAGTTGTCAAGTCAAAAAAAATCCCATCCTCCCAATATTCTCTGTAAGTTCTTAGTAACTCGGAGTTTGGTTGGATTCATTGACTGTTGGAGTATATTGTTGAACTTGATTGCTTCTTTCCAAATGAGTTTTATTGTTGGATGAACTATAGAAGTTGGGCATTTTAGGACCGTATCCGTATCACTACCAATCAAAAAGCTCATATAATTTTCTTTTCCTCACTCATTTTATTGAAAATCATATATATTTGTTGCTAAAATATATTTTATTATTGTTTATTTTATTAACTCTATGTTAGTTGTACCACTAACATTCTCAGAAGAATAAAACTCAACTAACAATAACTTCCTACTACCACTCATATTTAGTTGCATTTTTTATTTTTTTAATTTAAATAAATTTTAACCAATATAGGAATATTATTCTTGTAAATACTATTTCATGAACCATAATGGAATTTCATACCTAAAAACAAACATACCCTAAACTAACTCACAAAAATTAACATCGGAGAGAATCAAATTTACGACCTTGTTATGAGCATAATTCAAGATCCGAAGCAAGATCATCAGGCTAACCCAAGTGAGTTCATTTGGACAAGATGTTAAGGGCTCTCCTTCATCTTAATCAGATGTCCTGAATTTGAATCCATCTTTAAGAATGGAGTAGTATTAAATTTCTTTAGGAAAATTTTTGTCATCTATTGTGACTATACCTGTCTTGAGGGATTAGTTTCTGGTTGCATGGAGATGATACCCCATTCACACCACAAACACACCCTAAAGATGTGTTTGATCTATTAAAAATAATAAGGGACTGAACATGACAATTATAGTTGTACTGTGTTTGATCGTAAAACTTTTTAGGAGACCGACCAAAAAGTGAAAAAAAATTCCTTCAAAAAAATATTAAAGTTCTTACCACTAACTAAATCGGGTCACACATTTTTCTCATAAAAATATGTTTAAAATATCAAAATAACATATATCCAGTAAACACTTTGTAAAAGAAAAAGGATAAAATTAGGAAGAAAATGTAATAAGATTAGAGTAAATAGTCATTTTGGTCCCTGACTCATGATTAAATACAAAGTAGTCTCTGAATGTGTACTTCCGTTATCAATTTAGTCTATGACGTTAAAAACTTTTGTTAACTGATGAGGTAACGTGCATGAGGTGTCACAACGACTAAAGTGAAAATAGAAAATGGTCACTTTGGTCCCTGATCGAAAATCAATATCCCCAAATTGAATCTCAAATCACTAAATCCAAATATAATCCCCAAATTCATAAATCCCTAAATCTTATCTAATTCCTTTTTTGTTCAAAATCAATTTATTTTTTGTTGTTGTTAACTCTCTAGATTGTATTGAATTTTAATGTTTATAAGAAATCACCACATTTTACTCCTTAATTTCGAAAAGTATAATTTTTCCCTCATTCTATAGCGTGTAAGTGCGGTGAAGCTGAATAATATGTTTCTACATGCATGTTTGATAAATGTGTTTAAGTAGAAAGCAAGTTATAAGCTATTTTTGATCATGTTTAGTTAAGCCAAAATTTAGAGGCATATGACATGAGAGATACTATTAATTCTAATAGTCCACACTCTATAAACTAAACTCATTTGATTGGCAGCACAAAAAAATTAGAGTTTATATATTCCTTTCTTACCACAAATCTCCATTGATTAACATTAGCAAAAAAAAAAATTGATTTTTAACAAAGAGGGAATTACGGACCTGTTTGTTACGGATTAAAATAAAAGTGATTTTCACATAAAATAATTTAGAGATTATATTTTAGAGATTTTATGAAAAATCAAAATCTATTTTTCATTTGTTTACCAATAAAAATCACTTTTTTTAAACAAATAATTTAGTTTGTTTGGATACAACTATATAAAATGGATTTTTTGTTACAAAATTAGTTTAATTTTTTAAATCGTATTTTCTCTCTTCTCTAAAAAAAATCAATTTTTTAAGAAGCTGCTCTTAACAGCTTCTCATTTGAAGCTGTTTTTAGATTATTTTTATATTCTGATTTTTTTTTTAAATCTGTAACAAACGGATGTCAAACTCTTAAAAGTGATTATTTTCTTTAAAAATGATTATTTTCTTAAAAAAACTATAACAAATGGACCCTACATGTGATTTAGAGATTTACGGATTTGGAGATTAAATTCGGGATTTAGAAATTTTTAGATTCAATTCGAGGATATTGATTTTTGGTTCATGGAAGTGATCATTTTCTACTTTCACCTTTAATCTTTGTGACATCTCATACACGTCACCTCATCTGTTAACTGAAGTTTTTAATGTTAAAGACTAAATTGATAAAGAAAATTCACATTCATAAATTTCTTTGTATTTAATCATAGTTAAAGATCAAAATAAAATTATAAAAGTATATTACAAATAAAAAGAAATCGTTTCAACCAAAACGCACACGGCGTTCTTGTCTTTTTTCTGTGCTAGTGAACTCTCTCTTTCTCTCACAGCGACGGAATCCTCGGAAATTGATATTAGAATCAGGTAAGTACCCTGATCATCCCAATCCATCATCCTTAAATTTCATCTCTCTATACCGTTTGTCTATTTTCCCATTTCTGCTTCTAAACTGTTCGATGAATTGTCTCAATCAAGTTTTTCATCTTCAATCTTTGTTTTGCAGGTAATTACTTTCCAAAATGCCTTCTCTTCAAACTTCACTTCCTCCTGAACTCGCCAACAATGCCATTAGGGTAAAATACCACACTCTTTTTGTTCCATTCAGTCAAAGATTTTTACTTTAGTTTTTAATTTGCAAATTTTCTACCTGATTAAAAAAATTGATTTTTTTCAGCTTTACCGTGAATGCCTACGAAGAGCGAAATATATTGGTCATCGGGTACATGATTCTTTATTATCTCTCTTAATCAGGTTTAGTAGGAGTTTGTTGCTGCTAGCATAGTATAAACACAAATTGGACTTTTGTTAGTCATCTGTTTGTTTGCTATAGTGCATTCTTTTGAAATTAAATTTTAGTTTATTGGTAATGTAAGCTCTAAAGACAACAAGTAGTCTCTGTTTGGATAAACAACTTATTTTGCAGCTTATAGCATAAGCACGTAATTATTTTCGTATAAGCTACAAATTGTTTATATAAGCTATCTTGGAGAGCTTATGAAAATAAGATGAAAACAACTTATGAACATGGCATAAGCTGTTTTCATAAATTCTGCCAAACAATGTCATAAGTGCTTATGCTAGTGGATAAGATCAAATAAGCTAATCCAAACAGGCCCGTAAGTGAGATCCACATATATTTTTACAGTTAGATGTTTAAATTTAGCTAACATGGTAGACATACTCAGATGCTTTGAATGCATAGCTTCATTTACTTGCAGATTATTTTGTTTAAAGGGGGGATGTGGGCGGTAGGAGATATAATGGAGGGAGGAAACGGGAGAGGAAAGTAATAGGATATAACTTACAGACAGTTCTCTAATCTTGTTTATGATGTTTTCCTATTACAATTTTATGTTTAGCAATGTATTCTAGGTCATAGTTTATTTAACTCTACATCGTTACTACCATTCTAATGGAGGTTCACGACTTCACGGGACCGGATTCATTTAGTTGTTGATGATGGGATCTGAGATGGTGGACAGCGGAGTACAAGGTGCTAGCGGGTGTGGTTTACTTGTGAGTTGTGACAAGGTTGATGGTTGTTTAGGGGGTCCCTTCTGGAGATATGAGAGGGTGGACAAACGAAGAACATGATGATGATTTCTTCCTTGCATTCTTATTCATGCCATTACTAGTGTCTGTTCTGTCTGAGTGGTGCAGCTACATTTGGCGTTGATATTGGGGGAAATAATTATGAGATCGGTGGTGGTGGTGATTGATTGAGAAGAGATTGGGGAGACCATGATCCTAGAATAATGCCTCCATTTACGACAATGATCCTGTGACTCCATTTTATTACCACTGGGTTCTCAAAATATGGATCTATTTTAAAATCTTCTCAGTTTGTTCATAAGGATTTTCATGTGTTTTTCAAAAGAAACTACCAGTAGCAGCCTGCCTGTAGAAGACTTACGTGACTTGGAAGTTGGAAGAATGGAATACGAACATCACTAGCATTTAAAAAGGTTTCGTTAAAAGTAGGAATGCACGACAAGATGTGGATGGAAAACACCCATGCAACCTTCGTTGGTGCTGCAGAAAAGCCCTATTTGACAGAACCTGTGTTGTAGAACTTCTTTAATGAAGGCAACGGTGTTATGTTTAGGATATCTGACATCGGTAGAATGTTACACATGTAAAACACTGATAGGAGAAAAGTAGGAACGGGAGATAGCGAACTGTGTGTATGTTTTATCCAAAATAAAATTCCCTTGTTTGGTTGAAAGGGAAGCTGAGTAAAATAACTTCTATTTTATCTTCCATTGTTTAGTTTGCAATGGGAAGAGGAAAATATAAAATTAATTTACTATTCTACCCTTAAAGAAGATGGACAAAGGAAGGAAAGCCCAGTGAAAACCTTGACTGATATGACTATAGAACTAAGGCTTGCACAACATGAAAGTGAAGGAGGTCAAAAGAGGTAAAATAATACAATGTAGGTAACTAAAGATTGCTAAATATAACATGTTAAGATAGTTTTTAAAATAAAAATAACTGAAGACGATTTAGTGGGCACAATAGTTAGGTAAACAATTGTCCTTTCTTTGCTTGGTACACTCTTCATACATGATCATGGTGCACATTTTAACTCATTTACCCTCCCTGGGCGAAATTTGGAGAAGGGTAATTCTAGATCCTCTCCAGATTCTAATTCAATCATGTATGATCATGGTGCACAATTCTTATTCCAAATCATTCACTTCCATTGGTATCGTTTTCTTCCTTTCACACCTAGTAGCGCTCGTTCTTCTGAAGCACTGTACTTGTTATACCAAATATCTATGTGTGATAAAACTAAGAACTGTGCACTTTCTTTCTGATTCAGCAACATAACACACAGCTTCTTGTTGATATGGTGAGACAACAGTTTAAGAAAAACCTGCATGAGACAGATCCTGACAAGGTTCAAAAGTTGAAGGACGAGTAAGTTTGGGCTCTAATATATATATTGCATTTATATTGTGCATGTGTTCTGGATTCCTAGTCTGTTCTCTTTTCTTCATTGGGTCTCCTTTCCCTTCAACAGATGCAATACAATTCTGATGTCTTTGTGCACAAAAAGATAGTAATTTTATAATTAATCACTTATGAATTGATTGGTTATTCCAAGCACAAAATAATATTTTTCTTTTCCTTTCTCATGTTTTGTAGTGCTGCAAGGGGGCTTATAAATCACATACTGTACGAGTCTGAGAAAATTTCTGGTCGAAAATTTACCAAGACTCCTCCTAAAGAAGCTTAATTTGTATAATCCCAGATGATTCAGTTTGTTCATCAGTACTGGGTTTGGCAGATCAAGCATATAGACATGACTTTCCAAGATTTTTATGATGGTTGTATTAAATTGTTGAAATAAAAAAAGTTGTGGAAAATTGCTCAATTGCTTTCTCTATCTGCACTCTTTTTCATATCAAGAGTGCTCAAGTTTCTTATAACTATTTTCTGGCAAATGATTCAGTGTCTCATTAACTCATCGTTTGGCAGATAATGATTCCTAAATTATGCCTTCTTGACTTTTGTATCAGTGTAGAACTAATAAACCTGGGAAGGAATCAGTCAATTTTAGTCGTTTTAAAATTTGTGTTTACATTGAAAAGTGTCGAAGTTTAAACCAAGGTTGTAAATTATTATGCTTCAAATTTCTAAGTACAATTCCTGAAACAATATTCTTCAAAGGTGGGTACTATTACTAAGGAATATACAAGACGAATATTCATTTTGTTAACTAAAAAGTATAACTTCATATTTTCTCAAGAATCCATTACTTTTGAGCCTGCGTATGTTTTTCATTATTTCCATTGTACCACTGAGTTTAGTCTAAAGCTACAAATTTAAGTTTTCACTCATCCTGACATGGTTCTTCACTATTAAATTTTGTTAAATATGGTAGAATAATTCTTAACACACAATGAAGTCAAGATATTGGAATAACTTAACCAAGGCCTCCTCAAATAGCATTTTTCAGTAAGCTCCATGATAGTATATTACATAAATGATGCCTTTCAGAGCTTCATTCTGATTTCACTGTTGACAGATTTATGGAGACATTTGATTAAAAGTTGGTAAGATGACAACAAGTCAATTCCTCCACAAGGACACAGTATCAAAACATAATTCCTCCACAAGGTGCATTCACTAAGAAATCAATGACACAAACCATCCTTGCAATTTAGCTTTTATATTATATAAGAAAAATATAGAAGAGAGACCTCTTGTAACAATCCCTGCACTAAATTATATTGTAGCATTCAGATGTTAAAATATAAGCAAGGGGCATTGCCACCTTTGATGGCAACCCTTGTATTATAGGCATAAGTTCCAAACAAAAACTGGATATCAGTATACTTTATTCTCCCGGCTTAAAGGGTCCTCTCCCAGCATCTCTACCTCTAGGGCTACAGTATTATGGTTTCCTCTGAGTTGATTTACATGATGGTTGTGTAGTTTATCTGGTAATCTTGGAATTTGGGATGTTGTGTATTTTATCTGGTAACCTTGGATTTTGGAAGACTTGTAAACTCATTGGATGGTGTTACAGTGACGCTTATCACCTTTGGAATGCAAGTTTGTCTAACATCACCCCGGCTTCTAGTGATAATCCCATCCAGAATCTCTTCATCATCTGCAAATTAGGAAGTTGTCCTGCTCAACACCACATCCTGCATGAATAAACAAGTAACGGAAACAGCCTAAGTGTGGATTGACTTCAGATTAGTTTTCCAAAAGCAAACACGAGAAAAAAACTTAGTTCATATAGAAATCCAAATCATTAGAGAGCTACTTCAAACTACTGATATCAACGTCATTTATATTTCATGAAATTCCATAATATGTTTATATATAGTTTGAACACATTCGTCCGTTTCTTTCAGCGAAGCAACCCTTGATATTAGCAACTTACAGCAGATAGGTTTAATGGTAATGCTGGGACCTCTTCATATTCTGCAGCATCTAACTCTTGGAGGTGCGTCTCTTTGAAGAACTTGGGCAGAATGTATTGTCTCACAGGAACCAGAAGCATGATCATCAATGGGAAGAGAACACCAGCGATTGGAACCCATGTGATACCGAAACAAACAAGCAAGTATACAGTCTCGAAGAGTGTAAATACTGCAACTATCTTGAAAGGTACGGTTTCCATGTAACTTGCATGGCATTCCTCCAGAACTCTATAGAAAAACATCAGGTTAATGAATCACTCAACAAATTTTCCGAAAGAAAAGAAAATGAGACGGGAAAGGGTGTGAAAGACAATACTTGTATCTTTTGCTCGACGCAGTAAAAATAAATAAAATTCGTTCCCAGAACTGGTTGCCAGGTAAGTTTTCAATGGCCATGAAAGCAAAATATCCCCACAATACAGATGTTGGAATCATTTTCAGGAAAGACATAGCTGCTACACATCCTCCTACCATCAAAGACTGAAGCAAGTTGCTTACTCGCTGTTCTTCAACCTCAACAGGCAATAAGTCATCAATTTCTTTCTCAACATCAAATATTGACTCGTCAACTGCATTATTTAAGCTTCCCTTACTTGATGCCAATTGAATAGTTGCTTCTTTCAACTCTTTTAGTCCCTGTCAAAACAAAGTTAGACAAGATATTAGATGATATATGGTATTCAGTTTCTTCAAATATATAATAAAATTACATGACGAAAGATTCTTTTGCATCTGTCCTAGATTAGTCAATTATACATACCTGAGTGGAAGGTTCCTGGTGAGTTAGAGGGGTTTGTATTTTCCAATAAGCATCTTGCATACTTCTATATACTTGTCCTAAGGTTTCTTGTTTTCTCATACAATTTTGAGCTATTGCAACAAGCCGATTCCTATTTAACTGCAATATCCAATAAGAATCGTCATTGCACCATACAGGTAATCATTTTGAATTTCAACGTTTCCACTTTCTCCTTTTAACCTGTAGGCCTACCAAAGTTTAGCGCAGTCAAGATATAAAACATGAAAACGGGAAACCTAAGTATGTATGCAAATGTATACCTGGTGCTTCAATGTAGCTAAACTTTTGGTATGCATCGGAGATTGTGGAATGACACCATTTGATGGCGGTATTCCAATTAGACCACATAACAAGACCTGTCGTACATTCAACATATCAAATATATGTAAAAAACCATGGATCAAATTCAGTTCATGGACAGGTTAGAAAGCCATATTTTCTTAATTGCAAGAGGAAATTGAACAGCATTAGGCAAAGAACCATAGGAGTTTCAAATAAACCTAAGAAGGATCATGTACCATGAATCCCAAAAGAAGCAAATCATAGTGGAAAGAAGGTGGTTTTCTTAAATTGAACTTTTTCTGCTGAGAAAGCTGAGATGCTATACTATGATCAAAATAGTAAAGCACAGCAATCATTGTAGCTGGAATAAATGCTCCGATAATATAGAGAACTGGTACATTCAGCATGTCCTGTCATTGATTTAGAATCATTTCATGAGAAATGTCCAAAGAAGTAGTATGAACACAAGTGTCTGTTTGCTTTGAGAAATTATTTTCTATTTTCACTTTTTATACACTGAGCAATCATTGGTTTTTAAATATTTGTGAAGGAAATTGTGAAAATGAAAACACAGAAATAGTTTCAGATGTCCTAACAATGAAATAGTTTGTCTATGAAGTATTTGCACATAAAAGTGAACAATTTTCAGATGTCATAACAATGAAATAATTTAGTGGTCACCCGTGCCTTCATGACAGTCCAGTTCTCATATGCACCATGGGACCATGGATTTGGACTGAAGAGTCTCCTAGGGATTCCTTTTGGAGTATTTCCAGCAGGTATATAAGAAACAACAGTCCATAACAGAACCATCAACACGACACCATAATCTGCTATGAAGCCCCGTAAACATCCTGCAGGAAGAGAAAAATAATCTATAATTGAAACGTAATAAAAGAACATGATCAAAAGATGAGTTGAAAATATAATTCAGTAATTTTGAACCCCTCTAAAACTTCACACCAGTCTTATTACCTGATCCATATCGCCAAGTCCTTGCTTTTCGGCTTCTCAATGCTGTAAGCAGAAGTCCAAAGGACAGAACCAACGCAAACATGCCATTTCCAAATCTCCATGAAGATTGAAACTCGGTTGATTCAGGGTCTGCTCTCTTAGGTATATGAAATTCGTGAATGAGTCCCTGTCAAACGCAATCAGAGAGCATCTTTATCAGATATGTTATATCATAAATCGCCGTATTTTTCCCTTACTTGATGCAAGAACTACATAATCATGTGTGCTAAAACAAAACTAACATAAATGACAGAGAATACAGAAAGATGCATCTTACTTTAACAGTCTCTTGCATGAATAGCATTGTAATGAGAAGGCCAAACAATTCCCCTGCGATACGAGTGAACCTGTTGACGATGGAGCAAGCTCCTAAGATAGCCAATAGGAACAACAAGAGGGAAGTCCACATGCATACCCTACCCATCCAAAAAGGTCATGAGTCAACAAAAATAATTATATCAATACAAATATGAATGTGAGAAGACTATACCATCCGGTCCACGCTAGGAAGAGCTTGGAACCCAAATCCGGTCTATTTTTGGCAAAGTTGAACATGAATATATACATGATTACAGTTGGTTCTGCTACACCAAGAATCAACAAAGGCTGGCCTCCTATAATAGAGTGTATAATTCCACACAGTGAAGTAGATGCTAATGTTTGTACAGCAGTGAGTATCCCATCTAGATATTGTTGGTACACATAACATTAAATTGAAGATATACTAAATTATAACTGCTTTTTATCTAATCGAATATCTTAACAAAAACAAGATTTCATGCATCGATGAAATTAACAATGTACCTGTATCTCTTTCCAATTGTTCTCCAAATGAAATAACTGGAATTGCTGATGCAAAAAATATATATGTGGTTGGGCCTAATATCCTAAGAAATAACAAATCAAGTGCCAAGTTAACATTCCAATTAAAATAATAAGTATGAAGTTACTAGGAACTGCCTTAATGTATAGTAATGTTCCTTAAGAAAAGCTTCTGTCTTCATTGAAGTATAAATCATGAATATCAAAATCCACAAAAAGAAGTGTTTTTGTAGCATAACTTCATTTGAATGATGTACCTAAAGCCTGCAGTGAGACCAACAATCCAGTCATGCTTGTAACACATCAATCTCTTTTTCACATCATTTTTAATTCCACAAAATGGAACAAATGTGTCTTTCATTATTCTCAACCGGGAAAAACTAGGGGGATAAAGAAAATCGGGGGGATGAAACTGAAAATATATATTCCAATGAAAAGTAAATAAATAGAAGAAAATGAGTTAGAGTGACAAAATGAAAGAAGAAAATAAAATGTGGCCTTGTAAATGAACATGAAGGTAATGCATCATAGACTCAATAGTGAATCAAATTCTATAAATGAAAGGAAAAAGGGAGATATTAAGTTTTGTAAAAGATGGTGAAAGTTGGAGAAAAATACAGTATGGTTTGGTGAAACTGAATGTTGCATTTCAAGATATATATAATCAGAAAATTGGATATTTACTTACAGTATATACTACTACTAGTATCTTATAAAAATGTGTTTATGTAACAATATGATGAATTATTATTGGATGTATGGTTAGATAGTACATGCATATTAAAACCACTTGTCAAATCATATCTAGAAAAAAAATTCTTGTCATTAGTTGAGCTTTAAACCCTAATGTTATGGATTAATTTAATATATCCATGTGGCTGTAACACTTGTGCATTAAGTTTTCTCAATGCAACTGGGAAGTGGGAACAATGACCACTTGTAAAATGAGTAGGAAAATGTCTTGAATATACCATTAGGTATAGTGATTCACAAGTAAAAGATTTCATATCAAAAGATTTTAAAGATCATAGATATATTCTTAAAAAATATAAAACATTATATCCAGAATTGGAATATATAAAAGTGTTTTGTTTTTTCACCTATAAAGAAGTTAACATGAGAAGTAGCCCGCCGCCCCTCAGACTAACCATTAATTTGCAAAATAATTTAAATAATTTTTTTTCTATTTTGTTATTGGTCTAGTGGCCAACGCGCGGGTCGAATAATCAAATTTGGAAGAGTGAAAAGGAGTAGCGATTGATGTGTACGTGGCAATTATTGAATTATCTTGAACTTAATATGCACACAGCTAAGCATTTTCATGGTTCCCGTAAAATTCTTTTCGTGATATATAGCTAATGCTCTTGTAAATATCTAATTTTAAGAGTTTTTTTAGAGGAATCAATGCATATAATGTAACCAAAAAAAATAACTATAATTCCAATTATACCTCGATTTAAAAAATATTTTGTTTTTTTATGAATAATATAATTATTTTTTATAGACTATATTTATTATTCAATTTGATTTTATTCAAAAGAAAATTATTTAAGTTGACTATAAGTTTGACTATATATTTTGACTATGGGTCTGTTTGGCAAGACCAAGAAACAAGCTTATAGCTTATAGCGGATAGCTTATAAGCTCGTTTGACTAAAAAAGTTTTGTTTGGTAACAGTTTTTCACCACGAGCTTATAGCTTATTTCACGAGCTTATAAGCTATTTTTCAAACGCTATTCCAAGTAGCGTTTGAGCTTATAGCTTATAGCTTATTATCTTTTCTTCCATTTTTACCCTTATTATTTTATCCAAAATTCAGTTTTACCCATTATAATTAATTACTACTCTTTTTCTTTTAAGATAATTTATTATTACTCTTATAATTAAAAATAACACATTAGTAAGAACAAATATGCCTCGTGACCTTAAGAACAAATATGCCTCATTAACTCGTAAAAAAAAGTGTTTCATTAACAATTTTTTGTTTTTGAAATATGTTTTGTCAATACATGTGCAGTAACTATATACTAATTCACTTTGTATAAAACACATTTTTTGTTTTTGAAATATGCTTTGTTAATATACGTTGATACACGTGCAGTAACTACATTTTGTTTTTGAACTAAATATACTTATAAAATATTGTTTTACGTCTATTTAACTCTCCCCTTGCCAATAATGCATTTAATTGTTTTATAAAGTAAAAACACTTAAATGAAAATAAATGTAAAATTTAATTTATAATATTAAAGATATATTAGATTAATAAATTTAAATAACTTAAAAAGAATTACAAAATTCTAAACACTTGAATATAAATTGATATAAATTTTATTATGAATTAAGAATACCCTTTTATGTCATTTTACATATATCAGCTAGTTGAACCGCTAGTTTTACCAAACACTTCAACGAGCTTATCAGCTATCAGTCATCAGCCATCAGCTATAAGCTATAAGCTAGTTTATCAGCTATCCGCTATTTTTACCAAACAGAGCCTATGTATTTGATTATTTAGATTTAAAAACTAATTATCATGTATTTCTTTTCGTTTGAAAAGTCATAAACTACATTTTTTATGGCTATAAATATGGCCTTTTGCATAACCTAAAATATCAACAAAAAAATAGAGAATTATACTACTAAGTATACAAAAATCGAAAAGAATCATGGAAGTAAGCATGACAAGAAAATGTGTTGGGATGTTGTTAATGATTATGTTAATTGTAACACATGTTGAATGCAACTCTCCATCTAAAAAATTTGGGCCAACTAAGCTCAAAGGATTAATGTCAAGAGCAACTTGTGAAATAAAGTGTACCATGTCATGTCTTCCACAGATAATACACGACTATGAAGCATGCGTGGTAGATTGTGAGAATAAAAATTGCTATTCAAACACAAATTGATTCAAGCTTACAAATTTGCAACAATAATAAAATAAACAGATCAATAATGTGTATGGGTGACTCTATATAATAAAATGTACTCATCGAACTGACATGCATAATGTCAATCTTAAATAAATACGTTTTAATTCACAATGCCTAATTTCTATTTTTTTTAATCTATTTTTGCAGGTATTTTTTATTTATAATTTTTTTTCCTATGACTGATTCATAGATTTGGTTGCATGCATAACATTGTTATAAGGACACATGAGTAAGGAGAAGAAATATTTATAACTACTTTTTGAAATATCCATGTACTCCATCCATGATAAAATATTAGCAAAAATGGTAGGTGAAACATTAATGTATATCGGCTAAATTTTTAATCATATACATTGATTTTTTTAGCTACCGATTTCGCTTATATTTTATTCTAGAAGAAATACATAAAATAAAATAAAGACAAATTTTTTGGGTTTTTTCTTTTCATTTGTTTAACCGTAATTTAACAGTGTCAAGGTGGGGGGATGTGAGTGGCATGTTAGAAATAAGACGGGGTGTTTATGATGTTTAAGAAAACTTAAAGGAAGAGAATGCAGAAGATTACAAACCTGGTATATTTTGATGAGAAACTGGGCTCAGAAATGAAGAGTTGAGGGACTAAAGTGCACTGCAAATTATCAAGAACTTATGAAACTTTTGGGTTGCTAAAATACGAAAATGGTAAAAGTGTTCCAAACATACGTTTGAACCTATTTATATTTCCTTCGTAACCCTTCAGAAAACAGCGAACTTGATTCGTTGCAGCCCTTCACGTACAACCCTTCACTAGTTGAACAAGGCTACAGTCTAGATCACACTCATTCACACATCCAACGGTTCTGATCAAATGCATACGATTTCCAAATGTCATGATCAAACCAATGGCAACGATGGAACTTTGGAAACATAAACCAAAACACTCTCAAGGCGCTAGATACTCAAGTACTACACTAGCCTTTACACGTGGCAGCAAGGAACCAAAGATCATGTCCCCTCGGTATCACCCTCGACACATGGGCATTAATTACTGATTGACAAACGACCAACTCGCTGGCGAGGGAATCTTTTCACCCCACGACAGTATGGATGGACACATGATTGCCAAACACATCCCACATACACCAATGGACTCACCCTATTTTGGTTGACGAGCACATCCAAAGGTTTAGCGAGCATTGTCTTATGCACGGCGTTGCTAACCCTGATGTCGACATAGTCACCAATGTGATAGGTCATGAGGTAGGTTCGCTTCCTATGAACAGTCCCATCTTGATAAACTTATAAGGCATTCCCTTGTGACGCAGTCCCGTTGCGAACGTATTCAGCGGGTGTTTTCAGGATCTTACTAAACATATTCTTATGAATAGCATCGTTAACCCTGACGTCGACATAATCACCAATGTAATAGGTTTTGAGATATCTTCTTATGACTAGTTCATCTAACCTACTCATGGTAGAACTTATGAAGCACTCTTTGCGAGCAGAACAATTCCACCGCAAAGATACTGAATAAGCTTCAGGAGCGGGCACTTTCTTAGCAAAAACTTGATTCACAAGTCCAAGGCAACATTCCTATAAAACCTCCATGAGCAATTCCCCGCTCGCCTAAAGTCATCACTCTTTGCCAAGAGCCACAACTTGGGGGCTGCTGTTCTGGACTGGTCAAAGACTTTAGGCTCGACTACTTAGAGCCAATAACAAATCAAGCCCAAAATCACATTTGGCAGTTTACTCGCGACATACCCCTTCCCCGCGAGGGGGTGCACAGAGCAACTGAGACCAGTTCAAACGAACTGTAACATCTCTTTCACCACGTTCCCGCAAATCTCTCATCGGCGGTTACACTTCCCACGATTTCGTAACCGCCAGACACACGTGTGCCTTACAACGGCTCTGCAAACACACACATGACTATATAAAGCGGTCTCATCGTAGTCCCTAAGGTAGAATCTCTCTCATCTCTTAACCCACATTTCTGACCTTTACTGACTTGAGCGTCGGAGTGTTTGCAGGTACACCCCCCGCCGTTCCAATACTCAAATTGACGCATTTCCACCACCGCATTAAAGAGCACCGACAGCTACCTTCTAATCAGGTACGATCATATGCATTCGACTAATTATCACTTTCTTTATTATCAATATCATATTTATATTTTTGTTGTGGTCCGACATATGTTTTGTGTATTTTTGTTTGTTTGAGAACGTTGTTATTGTTGATTGTCAGGTGAAGGCAATTCTACTGTTGTGTCTTATCGTTGTTCTATGCTTCTTTTGTCTAGATTTCGTGCCTTTTTTTTTTCTTTTGAGTTTTAGCCATAGACTGTATTTTGAGTTTTAATCTGTAATTTAAAATAATATTTTTATTAAAGTATCACAACCCTATCATATCTTGAATTTAAAAATTTTCTCGTATCGACATATCAGTGTCGTATTGTATCTATATCGTATCAGGTATGTGGACTTCATTGCTCACCCCATGTTGATGGTTTTTTTAAGATATCAAGACTCGTCATTTAATACGTCAAATTGAAGCCGGATCACAAATTGAGTCTAGAATTTATGAAGTTTACAATAATTTCTATATTTCAAAGTTTTAATTAATATCTATATGTAAACATTTTGCAAAGTCTTTTTGAATTTTACTGTAGATAAATTCCTGGATACTCTGAAATTTGGTTGGATACTGATACCCAGTAGACAAAACTCATTTAAAATTTGATTTTATTTATAAACAATCTAATACAAAAATATGATATATCATTAAATAAATGGATGATGAATCTAAGATAATTTCAAGAGTTTGTTCCCGTTTTGAGAAAAGATATGTTTAAACTCCTTTGATTTCATTTTTTTTTTGTTGAGTAATTTGAATTCGTAAAATTGAAATTAGTTATCATGTATTTTGCTTTGCGTTTTAAAACTCTTACACACGCTTTTATTGCTAGCTATAAATAAGGTCTTTTGAGAAGAAACCTAAAAATCACTAAAAAGATAATTCTAATAGAGATTGCTTTACGCTTGAAAAGTCTTGTACCTTCACTTTTTGTTGCTATAAATAAGGTATTTTTGCACAACCTAAAACATCACCAAAAAAAAAAAAATTATAATAGAGATCGTTAAAATATACACATCAAAAGGAGTGATGGAAGTAAGCATGATAAGAAAATGTGTTGTGATGATGTTAATGATTATGTTAATTGTAACACATGTTGAATGCAACTCTCAATCTGAAGAATTTGGGCCAACTAAGCTCAAAGGATTGTCAAGAGCAACCTGTGAAATAAAGTGCACCATGTCATGTCTCCCACAAATAATACACAACTATGAAGCATGCGTGGTAGATTGTGAGAATAAAAAATGCTAGGCGCCGGTAAAAACAAGAAAAACATTACTCTGATTTTATTTTTATTTTTTGACAGGAACATTACTATGATCTTACAATCAACAATTGTGTCTAGATTTACTTTCTGTTCATCTTTTCTTTTGTCTGTTTTTAGCAAATCCTTTTGTAGGTGCTCCTGCAGTTCAAACACAAATTGGTCCAAGCTTAGAGATTTGCAACAATAATAAATAAACAGATAAATAATGTGTATGGGTGACTCTATTTAATCAAATGTACTCATTGAACTGACATGCATAATGTCAATCTTAAATAAATACGTTTTAATTCACAATGCCTAGTTTCTATTTCTTATAATCTATTTTTGCAGGTATTTTTAATTTATAATTTTTTTCTTATGATTGATTCATGGATTTGGTTGCATACATAACATTGTTATAAGGACACGTGAGTAAGGAGAAGAAATATTTATAACTTCTTTTTTGTAAATAATCATGTACTCCATCATGATGAAATATTAGCAAAAATGATAGGTGAACATTAATGTACATCGTCTAAATTTTTAATCATATACATTGATTTTTTTCCGGCTACCAACTTCGCTTATATTTCATTCTAGAAGGTATGCATGAAATAAAATAAAAACAATTTTTTTGAATTTTTTATATTCATTTGTTTAACAGAAACTTAACATTGTCGGATGTGAGTGGCATGTAAGAAATAAGAGGGGGTGTTTATGATGTTTAAGAAGATTTTGAATGAGGTGAGTGTAATTTGTCGTTTTTTTAAAGAGCAATAATTTTATTTTATTTTTGCAATAAAAAAATACACTTATTTTTTAGTTGAAGTAAGTAACACATTTAGTAACTAGTGTGTGGATTGATTTAATATGTAAAACTTTCAAATCCAACAACGTTAGCGCTCTTTCAAAAAAACACATGAAAAATGTTAAATTGTAGTTGATTATCGTTAAGCAATCGGATGCAATTAACTACCGTTGAGTCAAAAGGTTGTTTACTACCGTCACAATTTCCTCTCATAACGAGTACAACATGCCTCCCTATTCACTCATTAAGGTTGAAGCTTCAGTGAAAGTTGAAGCTCCCATTAAGGTTGAAGATTCAGTGAAAGTTGAAGCTCCCATTAAAGTAGAGTCTTTAAGCGTCAATTCCGGTGTGCTCAAACTTCGTGACAACGAAGTGGACACAGCTTATTTCTTTTCGAGCCGAGAGCCATGGAAATACTCCCTCCGTCTCACAATATTAGTCGTTTAAGGTTTGTGCACGACTATTAAGGAAATGATTAATTGTGTTGATTTTAATGGTAAAATTAGTAACATTTACTAAAACACCCTTATTAATTGTAGTTAGTGGAGTAGTTATGTTTGATGAAATTCAATAAATAAAGGTATAGTAGTGGAAAAAATAATAAATGTTGCATTGGTATTGTAAAGTGACAATTATTTTGAGAAAAATAAAAAAATGTTAAATAGACAATAATTGTGAGATGGAGGGAGTATAAAGATGAATTGTTCGGTTGGGTTCGCCGACAAGCAAATTGCACTAGATTTACGGTTATCGTAAAAAGATCTTGTGCAATAAGAAATCTAATGATGGAGTTGGTTTGTGAAAGGAGTGGCAAGCAAAAAGTACCGAAGAAAAAAATTAAGCATGAAGCAACGGGATCAAGAAAATGTGAGTGTTTGTTCAAGTTGCGTGGATATGTTGTTAATGAAGAAAACACTTGGAAGTTGGCTATCTTAATGGTGTTCACAACCATGAGATGTTGCCGTAAGTTATATATGTGTGAAGAAGAAAGTAATGAAGAATTTTTTTCGGTCGCGGAGGAGTGGAGTGGTATTCAAGAATGTCTCCAAAGAGTCTCATACGAAATGAAACTACAAATAAAAGAGGGTTTGCGGTAGTTAGTGTTTTTGGAGTCCACAATGATGTCACCGCCTGCAAGAAAGGTACCAACTAAAGAAGCCAATAAAAAAAATCAAATCTAAACCAAAAGTGGCATCGACGCGACGGATCCCATCTTCGTGTGAGACTATTGATTCTTAATTTTCGGATAGTCAATCTTCATCAACAAAAAAATCTTCACAACCTAAAAGAAAAGGTGCTAGCCTTGGCATTTCTCCACGTTCGTCAATTCCAACACCAAATCGGGTTCAAAAGCCCATGTTGGTTCCAACAACATGTGATCCATTGAGTCTCGTGTATTACATGCCAAAATTCATGAGACCATTTATTGAGAAAATTGTGGATGTTAGAGGCGATGGGAATTGTGGGTTTAGGGCTATAGCCGAGTCCTTGGGTTTGACGGAAGAAAGTCATGTTATGGTTCGGAGAGCACTTATTCGAATGGTGAAAGAACATAGGAACGACTGCATGCAGATTTATGTGGGGGAGGGCCGTTATAACTACATCCTGAATGGTTGCATCATCCCGATAGTGGTAGTGGTTTTGCACCTCCTGATAAATGGTTGATATTGCCGGATATGGATCACATCGTTGAAACTTATTACGGAGATAACTAGTCATGAGATTGGAATTTCAGAGACTTTTTCCCAATTATAGGTAGGCCTCCAATTAACCCGAAAAGCCACATCATGTGTCTTGGTTTAATCTCAAATCATTTTGTTCTTCTTTTGTTGAAAGATGATTGCTCACTATCTCCATCATCTACGGAGTAGAATATACACAAGAGAGAAGAGACGGCATCTTGGAAAGATGAATTTTTGGATCAACACGATCGTTTCCGAACACTCATGAATATTGAAAGAGGAGAGAGACTGTTATCACCCAAAAAAGATTCAAACCAGCATAATCCAATTTTGTGTGACGCTCCTGAAAAAGCAAATGAAGAATTTGAAGTTCTTGCGGAACATGAAGATGATTTAATTTCATTAGATGAAATATGACATTTTTTTGTCGGTGTTCATCCTTTTTTTTCTCGATATTCACCGACGTATTTTTTGGGATATATAATGTAACTACCATTTTTTGTGGCCAATATGTAACTAACCTTTTGTGAATTATATATATATATATATATATATTTAAGTTCCGCGTTTATTATAAATTAATGTGCTTTTAGTTTAATGTGTTGCATAATGTGAAAAATTTGACAAATTTCAAACCATTGTGTAACGTTAACGTACTGTCGTTTTTGGATAATGTTACCAAATCATTGATAAATTATGAAATGTTGTTGTTTGTGATTGTTGGATGTTGTTGTATTGGTTTTATTTCATGAGGAATTGCCGTTTGAAATTACAGGTAATAAACAGGTCGAAAATGGTTGGAAAATACATTGCAGATTGCACTGTCTGTTTTACTAGTGTGAACGGTAGTTAACTACCACTAGGGGTATTTTAGGATTTTATAATAATAATATAAAGACTTATTTGATCCATTGGTCCCCTAAATAATTTCAAGTTTTCATTTAGATCCCATAATTAATAAAACGCATGTTTTAGTCCCTCATTTTTTCTTCCGTTTGCCAAATAAATTTTTGATTGTTAAGTTTAACTCCAAATTAGACCTTATTAAATTTTTTAAATTTAAATCGTTTGATCTTTTTTTTAAAAGATGACCATTGGATTATGCGTGTCTGTTGTAACTCACGGTGTATCAACAACAACTAATTTTTTTCTTTCTTTCTTCATCTTCTACCTTACAAATCTTCATCATCTTCAACTCACATTCATCAACATAAATGAAAGAACTTCAAAAATTCCATAAAAATATTCAAATCATCAAAAACAACAGCACAAAAATACAACAGCACAATTTTGTTCTCTTCTTCTACACTCCCTTTCTCATTGAATGACACAACAGTAAACCAAGAACAACACGGCAGCCCCCAACAATCCAGCAACAAATCATCAATGTTAATCCAGCAACAACAACAAATCCAGAAAATTCTATATCAAACCTTCATCCCTTCATCTCAAACCCATTTCCCAACACTTTTGAATTCTTTATCCCTCACTCATTATCCATTTATTTGTTCATCTTCTTCAAAAAGAATCGCAAAAAACATAACATAAAGCAAATAGCAAACAAAGACCCAATCCAGAACATAAAATCATCTTCTTCCCTTGTTCTTCAATTTTGTGTTAACTTTACCATAATCTATTTTATCTTTCATTTAAATTATTTTATTTACTATTTTATCATCTAATCGTATTATTTTAAATTGTAATTAAAAAAAATTAAATCTCATTAAAATAGGAAATATCTCACTACAATAGAAAAAATATTACCAATAATTATACATGTAGGGGATAGAGATTTTTGGCTGAATTTTTAATAATTCCAATTATACCTCGATTTAAGAAATATTTTGTTTTTTTGATGAATAATATAATCATTTTTTATAGACTATATTTATTATTTTATTAAGTTTGACTATAAGTTTGACTATAAGTTTAATTATTACTTATTATTTTATTTTGACTATAAGTTTGATATATATTTTGACTATTTAGATTTAAAAATTAATTATCATGTATTTTTTTTTCGTTTGAAAAGTCATAAACTACATTTTTTATGGCTATAAATATGGCCTTTTGCATAACCTAAAATATAAAAAAATAGAGAATTATAAATCGAAAAGAATCATGGAAGTAAGCATGATAAGAAAATGTGTTGTGATGATGCTAATGGTTATGTTTGTTGTAGCAAAGGTCGAATGTTTCACTCCATCTCAAGAGTTTGAGCCAAATAAGATAAAGATACCATCACTTTGTGAATTAAAGTGTGATGCATCATGCATCGGACACAAACTAATAGGAACATTTGATGCGTGCGTGGAGGAATGTAAAAAAACCAGATGCTCTGGTCAAAACCAAAACATTCCCATCATCCTAAATTAACATCATCATGGTATCCATGTTTTTACTTTCTCATCATATTTTAATTAATCTTTTTAAGAAATCTAAATTTGTTTTTACTTTGTAGGTGATGGTGCAATTCATCTGCATGCAGATGCTGATTTAAGCTTGGAGAGTTGGCAATAATGTTAAATAAATCATTTGTATTTGTATGTTATGTGAGACTCTACGTAATAAAATTGCACTCGTCAGAATATATTGTTTTAATTCATAAAACTGTATTATATATTTTATAATCCTAAACAAGTATTTTGCATTTCTCCCTCTTTTCTTACAACAAAAAAAAAAAGGGACATCTCTTAATCTCCCTCGAAAAAACAAAAACAAAATGAGGCTTCTTGCGACTCAAACATCAGTGATCGAAGGCTACAAAATAAGTTTTTGCCACCACACCATCATTTGGGGCTGGCCTAGTGGTTGGTTTAGGATCTTGGAATTTGTTTCTCTCAATGTTTCAGGTTCGATTTCCTCTGATCCCCACGGATTAGTCGGTTGTTGGACAGGATATCGAGTTAAAAAAAACAATAAATCGATTAGTGTGAATTAGTTGATGGTTCTTTTTTTTTTTACATTGAAGTAATAGGTGAATAAATTACTTAAGAATTGCTCAACGAATACGTGGCATCATGAAACTACTTTAGTTATGTAACTCAATAGATTGCTTATTTTTCTCCCAATTTGAATCCCAAGGTTAAAATCAAAAGTTTGATCATTCAAAAACTGTATTCGTAGTTGAAAGGACAGTTCAATCCCCACAGTAATCGTAATACTACTACTCTAAAACTGATCATTAAAAAAACACTTCTAAACCAACCCCCAACAATTCGACAAAAAAAAAACCTCAACGTTGGTGTAATTCACATGATTTTTTCCGTACGATCAATTTATGTATATCCTAGTAAATGTACGAAATCAGTTCCCACATATTGAATGGTAACATCATGTCGTATATTGATTGCACAATACTGGACAACAACAGATAAACCAAAAGAATTTAATATTGTTAAAGAATAAGCTCTCATTCAGTCATACTACATTTCGAAACCTTCAAAACCAAAATGGAACAAATACATTCTTAACAACAATCATAGATCTTGTGAATATAACAATCACATGGAATGAAAGTGGTGAGAAGCTTTCGCATCCTTCTCAACAAAGATTGGTTGAAATTTGAAACAAAGAAAACTGACCCAAGTATGTATGCAAAAGGAAAGACAAAAATTGGAAGTTCTAGGAGTCAACATTGCTGCTTGAAAACCCATGATAATGGGAAGGGCCTGTGTATCAAAGCATTAGCAACAGAAATAGATCAAAAAGAAACAGCTTCCCAACTGCATGATACAATCAAGAGATGTTAATCCAACTTGACCGTACCAGATGACGAATCAAAACACAAACGCAAAATTTATTTTTGGAAACTACTTTTAGCGGCAGCATCTCCTTTTTGTGGTTGTAATGCTTTTGGGTCAAGTGGTATACTGCCAACTTTCAAGACCCCAGAAGAGCCAGCTAACCCATTAACTTTAACTGGCACTGAGCCTACTGTAAGAATGTCAATTTGTTCTCGGCTACCAATGCCAGATTGTTTTGTTGCAACCTGCTTCGGGGTAATATCGATTGAACCAATCTTTAAGATAGAGGAGATATCTTCTTCAACTGCAATTTTCTCAGCCTGCTCATTCACAGACTTGATGTTTGGGACATCAGAATTGGGGATGTTCTGCTCAGAATTTGAAATGGACATCTGATTTAAGCTATTAGAATCATCCTTGAGCCTTGAATTCTTCTCATACTTGCTGAGTGGTTTGTCAACAAAATTCAACTTTCGAGGAGGTGCCAATGCTGGTATGAACACTGGACTTTTGAAACTTCTGATTAGGAGCTTGGCTTTCTCATCCTGCATGATCTTTTGACGGTTTTCATAATAAATGAAGTCATCAAGCAACGATGTCTTCAAAGTATGATTTTTGAATATTTTCAGCATTTCCAATCCTTTAGAATACATTATCTGCCACGAGCAAGAACATTCAATACGCGATATTCTAAATCAAGTAGAAAAGAAAGAAAAAAAAACATGACAGATAATAAGCAAAATTTACTAAAGACAAACAACTAGTTTAATCCAACATTAAAACCATAAGGTAAACTGATCAACAGTTCACTTGGTTCAAGTAAATAAATTCATGTCGGTAATCATTTATGATGCACTGCTACACCCATGGCAACAACAACCAGATCCTAATATCAACTAAATCCAAAATCAAGACTAAGCAAACAAATTCAGTGCAAAAAGACACTCGAGAAATGGAAATAAATCATTTGAGCAAACAAATTCAGTGAAAAAACTTTACCTACAAGTACAACGACTAATTTTAACACATAAATCTCATAAAAGAACTCTTGAACAAAATTAACAGTTGGAATTATGGACTTTAGATAAAAGGAAAATAAAAAAATTATTTAATCATGGTGTAACATGATTGATATTGATAATAAACATTATAGCGATGTTTCGAAAACTAGTCCAATCAGACCGGTTGAACCGGGAACCAGCCAATTAACCGGTTGGTTTGAGCCCGATAGTACTGCAGTCTGATTGAACTGGATAGAATCACAGTTGCCACAACTGATTTCTATTTTTAGATTTTACTGATTTACCTTATTAATGTTTTTTACTTATTTGGTTCAACGATTGAACCAATTGAACCATGCCCTAGAGGTCTCTACTAGAATAAAGTCTAATCTTATGAGATAAAGACATAATATCAAGACATTTATGATGTGTTCTTATATTTCAACAAATAATGTATACCTCTTGTGTATCTCTGCTATTAGTTACTGGCTTGTTTTCATTGTTCTCTAGTATTATGTGCCTAAAATTTGGATTTGGAACATCTTTTATGATATGCCACTTAACAGGAAAGCTTCCACTCCATTTATCTTGCTGCCAAAAGTCCATGTCCTTATTAAAGTCAACAGAGCCAATCATCTCTGCAACTCCACAAAATTGACCGCTAGCATTAACCTGCATAACAAAAAAACAGGATGAAGAATATTATCCAGTATGAAAAACAGATATTAATTAGCTTACAAATAGATATTACATACACAAAAAAACATAAAAAATCTCAGTTAAGACACCGTCAAACTTACAGAAAAAAATAGGAAGATAGGACAGACTCCAGATTTTTCAGCTGATACTTTCTTTGCATCCTCGTAAGCATTTCCCAACTTCTTGTTTCCATGAACTGTAGAAGACCACACATTGTATTTAATGCTTTTGTGCACATCATCCTCACTGTATGATTTTATAACAAAAAACTTTGCATTATCATGGTCAAGAGGGAAATCCTCCTTGTTGTATTGGTCGGTATAAATGATGATGTTGTCTTGCTCGTTACCACCTCCTACCTTGGTCGTATAAGCTTTCACAGACAGCTGATGTTTTGATCTACTAGTCCTAGGGCCTCGATTTTGATCACCCAATACATCAGCACTAACATTTCCATCGCTTGATCCTAGTCCTAGGGCCTTTGGCCTAAACTTAGCAACTGAAGACTGTCCATTAGCATTTGATGCAAAATCAGAAAATCCACTTCGTGAAGAAGCTACATTCAATTGATTACGATGAGAAATAACATTCCCATTAGAAATAGTATCTACAGGTTGCACTGAAGCATCAGTTCTTCTATCCTGCAAAATAGAACAGCATAACCATCAACCACTAATACATTACTGATCTACCTATACACTCCGACAAAAGAAATAATGTTCACAACATTGTAATAGTAGCAACTAACGTCAATCATAGACATGGAACAGCTGATTCTCACTTAATCAGCGACTGTAGTAGTCGGGACAAAACTATATTCAAATATAATCCAAAAAAGAGGGATATTATACCTGATGAACAGCAGATGATGCTACGTTGAAAGACCTGCCTCCAGAAACACTTGCATGTGTCAAATCTTGCTTCCTCCCATTGTTAGCTCTCGGCCCTTCTGATACCATGGACATGGAACTTGTTTGATTTGATGAAAGTTTTAAAGAGTTCCTAGAAAAGTTATCAGAAGCTTCATTGAACTTTTGTTTCGAACCTCTTCCATCGGTTCTGCTTACAGAAGCACTCGCTCCAAACAAGGAGTTTGCAGAACTATCAAGAAAATTGTTTGGTTGAAGGGGATCATAAGCAGGTGAAGAAGCAGGGTTTTGATAATAGGGGAGGGTGTAATAAGGTTGTCCTCCGTCATATGAGCCATCAAATCCTATCGCGGCACCAGGTATATACGGATTATATGGATTGTATGGAGACTGTGCATATCCATAGTTGTAATATACATATGGAAAACTTTCATCTTGTCCACCCTGGGATAAAGAAAAAAACACATTAAAATCAGCCACAGGCCCAAAATTGGACAGAGAGATACAGTAGTCAAACTCACCGTGTACTGGACATCAGGACCATCTACACCAAAAATCCTACATTGGTCCTCCCATTCCCCAGGTGATTCAAATCCTAAATCCACCAAATAATAAATCATTAATATGATATGATGCATAAAATACCAGTTACCACCAAAACCAAAGAACTTGCAAATCCATTTTAAATTTACCTGTACAATAATACCCATAATTGGTGGCAGCAGGGTAATACATGCTCTGATCAACAAATTCAGGGGCTCCTTCATTATTCATTACTCCAGATTGTTCAAAGTTTGGGCTTGTGAACTGTGAATTTATATCAGGCCCTTCAACCTAAACCAAAATGATAAAATTACACACATTATTGACTATCATACAACCTCAATAGTAACAATACACACAATCATTATATTAAAAGAAAATCAAATCATTAAACAACTATATATCAAAGTTCGGAAGTCAAGAAATTACAAAATTTATTAAAAATTACCCAGTAAGCATTTTGGTTCCTAGCTTGAGAAACATCATACGTTTCCATATCACAACTGCCACCACTGTAAACAGTCACAAGAATGAAACATATAAGCACACATAACAACTCAAAAAATACTGTGAAAACTAACATCACACATAAACCAAAATTTCCAATAGTTAAAAACAGATAAACTAAACTGCAATGCAAGTCTGTAACATGCAAAACACTCAGATGTATATTCTCAATGAACGAGGAACCAATACAAATGAAGCCCAACAAAGATTACACTAACATATCAACTTTATCAGTCTTATTCAATAAATTTACAAAGCATGGACACAGACACAGGACACTGAAATGTCGACCCTGATAATATTTTGAGAAGATAATATAATTCAGGGTAACAACTAACAACATGCAGAAACACTCGCATGTCCGTTCTAAATGAATGAAGAAATCAATACAATGAAGCCAAACAAACATTACACTAACATATCAACTTTACATATCTTATTAAGCTTGTTTGGATTGGTTTATTTGGGCTTATCCACGGACATAAGTTTTGTGATACTGTTTGAGACAACTTAAAAAAACAGCTTTATGACAGTTTTCAAAAGCTTTTTTCAACTTATTTTCATAAGTTCTCCAATATAACTTATATAAACAACTTATAACAATTTAATGTTATTTTATCTTTTCCTATAAATACAGCTTAAGCAAGCTTATAACAAGCACGTATTTCGATAAGCTCCTGTGCTATAAGCTGTAAATAAGTTGTTTAACCAAAGAGGTTGTAAATCTATGAAGCGCAGACACAGACACGTCCACATTGATAATAAAAATCTTAACAATTGAAAAACGAATTCGACAAAAAAAAAATAACTATCAACCACAAGCATAATCAACGAAAACATAATAATCATTGGATTTCTAACCACAACGAAAAAGAAAAACGTGAAACATTACGAAAATAGAATTTGAGCGGAAAACAGAAATATGAAAATGAGTGGATTACCTAAAAAAGAAGAATGAAAAAGTAGAATCAATTCATATTTTGGGAATTGGAGAATGAAAATTGAGAATGTTTGTACAACATTTTGCGAAATGCGAATTACGAAACCCTAACCATAACCGAATTTGTGAATGAAGCTTTTAGAAACAAGAGAGAGGGAGAGACGAGTTGAGTAGAGAGAGAGAGATTATTGTGGCTGGCACTATATAAGATACGAAGCGTTTTGGTGTTTCGTACTTTGAGTTTTGTATATTTACGGAAATGACCCCGTGTTGATCATTTTGTTTTGGTGCTTGGTGAACACGATTGGGGATTGAGTTTTGGTGACAGGTTGTCAGTGACTATTGAGATTGGTGGGAGAATAGCGTTGCCACGCAGAGATGAAATCTATCAATATCATTTTCCCCCGCTTTTCTTAATTACTGTTTTACCTCTCTTTCGCGGTCCGATTTGAATGTCTCAAAATTTCATCTAGGAAAATTAAAAGATCACCAAAGTAATATATGTGATTTAGTGATGAATGTTGATTGGAAGTTGGATAGTTTAACTGGTTTAAGTTAAGTCGTAAGGAGTTTGAGGTATTGGATTAAACATAAATGAGTGGATGTCCTTGTGAACTTAACTCAGTTGGTTAGAACAATGAATTATATATGCAAGGGAACCCTTTACAATATTATATTAGCTTACATATGTCCAGGGGCGAACTAGACTCGAAATATCACTGGAGCACAATTTTTGTATCAAATCTTTAAATAATAGTAAATATAATAATAAATTATATTAAATATAGTTGTAGCAACTAAAATTACAAAGAAAATGCTCTGTTTCAGAACCATCAATGGTGGACGACTAATCCGGCTCGTGCGTAGAAGCGTGTGCACTGGCCAAGCGTTGTTTCTCCTGGGAATCGAACCCGGTATTCGCCGGGTACGTCCTTGGAAGGAGCTCCTTGCCATCGGAGCCCAGACAACTTTGTTTGAAAAGTTTGAAAATAAGGTAAAATTACATCATACAGTATCAATTATTAATGTCGAAATCATGAATAATTTATACAATGTCAAAATCGTGAATCATTTATACAGTATAGTAGTTGTGTAAAATCAATTATACATATCAATTATTAATGTCAAAATTCTGAACAAAACGAAGCATTCAAATAGAGATAATTATACCTTTTAAAAAATTACAGTATGAAGCATAAAAATCACATGAAGTCTTGTATTGCAATTGATCTCAATTATTGATAATTATACCTTTCAAATCTCAATCAAGATTCAAGACCCAAATAAGTTTCTACCATTTAAACATATAAAAAAGAAGGAAAAAGAGAGATTACCTAAATAGAGATGACCTAGAATTGCTTATAACCAGTGCTGGTGTGGATGGAATGGAATTAGGGGGTATGGAATTGCTCATAACCACTGCTGCTGTGGACTCAGGGGCGATGGAATTGCTCATAACCACTGATGTTGTGGTGGACTCGGGGGCGATGGAATTGCTCATGACCACTGCTGATGTGGTGGACTCGGGGGCAATGGAATGGGAAGAAAGAACGATGGAATGAAAAGGGCAGAACGATGGAATGAAAAGAAGCAACGCGTTTTTCTGCATAATATTTTCTTAAAAATAAAAATTAAAAATTGGGCCTGGGCCTAGTGTGGCACCAGGTTTGTCCCTGCATATGTCTTATATATAACAAATTGTATATCATTTTAATCATAATTAAACTCGTATGAATTTTCGAGTTAAGTTTATCAGGTAAAACAAGTTGAAGTAAACTCTTAGGTTGTAAAGCTTTAGATTAAAAATCTCATCCAACCTACCTGTCACGGATTGGTCCCCCAATGACAAACACTAAAAACATACGTGATTTTGAAACACATATACACCTGTAAAATGAAATTAGTTATAACATCTAAAAATTGGCATAAATAGTTAGGCCAATAACACATATGTTACGAGTCGAGCTTAAATCTAAAATAAAAAAAAATACATATATATGTATAAGTTGTGAATATCTGACGTCTCAATCTAAATTCTTTCATTGTTATAATAAAGTATATGTATATGTTGTTTTAAAACAAAAATTAAAGTTTACATACAAATTATGAGTGTGCACGGTTGAAACAACACTACTAATGTTTTTTTTGTCAAATAAGTGGCTAGAAATGCTCGACCTATATATATATATTATTTATGCAATGATTCAATCAATGGAATTAAACTCATGGAGACTACTAATTTTTCTTTAAACAGCAAGTACAAAATTTTATTTTATTGTTAATAAAAGGAATAATTACAAGTGATACTAAATTCATATGGTGATCAAAGTATAAATAGTAATCATTCCTCCAAATAATTGGTTCAACTCTATCGTCTTAGCTTAAATTAAAAGGAAATGTATATTGTCTCTATGAGCATAGATTAGTCGATAGAGATAATGCATTGTTATATGTAGGGGCTGAAGTTTGAACCTCAGACACCCACTTATTGTAACATAATTGTCATGTCTTAATTTTTAAAGTCAATGAATCTCAATCCCTGAACCAGAGAAGGCTCACAATTAAGATGAATTATTTTTTCTAAAATAAGTTAAGAGGAATTATAATCGAGAGATATCTTATACTTAATAGACATCATTTGAAGAATGTATGCACTTAGACTTTGTTTGTAAGATTGGAGGGGAAGAGAGAGAGAATGGTTTTGAAAAAAAGGAAGAAGCGAGTAGAAGAAATAGAGGATATTGGGAGGGAAGGGTATTAAGGGCTAATTTTTCTTCATAATACAAAATTCTCCTCATTTGGGAAACTAAAAAATTGTATTGGTTGAGGGTTTTTGGGAATGTTGAAATGTTTATATGAATTCTTCAAATTTAATTTATATTATTATAATATTCTTAATATTAAAAATATATGAATCATAAAGATTAGTTTAATATTATTTATTTTTTTCATTTTCCTCTATTTTTCACCCCGAAGCCTTGTATTTCCCTCCCCTCCAAACTCCGAAAGAGAACCTTATTAATTAGGAGTTGGCTTTTAGCCTATACATTCCATTTATTTACGAGTCCAGCTAGTGTGTGGACAATAAAGCAGCAAACATAATTTCTTCTCTAATGGAAAAACTGATATATTTTGGCATGTTCAGTGAGTTCGTTTTGAAAGCTTGTGTATACCTTTACCTACTTCCTCTTCTCTTTTCATGTCTCCTAGTCCTCGGTGCATTCTTTTAGTCTTTTGGATCGTGCAAAAACTACCATACTTGGAAAATCCCACTACGAGAATCAAAAACCACTTGGAAAACTTTAAATGCAACTATAAGAATGACCCCACTTAGGAACTTTTTGTTGAGAATGAATGCTCAGCTCATGAGGAAGGTGCATAAGGAAGTAAAGAGAAAGTGGATACTTTGTCCTCAATGTTACGGGGATTCTTGGAAACACTTGGTGCAAAAAGATAGATAGTATGTGCCTCGCTTTCGCATTTATATCTTTCATCCCACTCCAGTAATCTGTGTTCATCAAGACACATCTTATATTTGTTCCCACGTAAAGAAGAACAAAGATAGTGATAGATTTTAAAAGATATACACCTTCAGTGTAAAACTATAAACCATTTTACAAAAGTTTTACACTGACATTCGAGGAAAGACTCCACCGACATTCGATAAAAAATCATTATATTATGTGAATTTTAATCAATTTCACTCTATTTTTTTTTTACACTAGTTATTGAATATAAAAATATACTTAAAAACACCATGCTAACAAGAAATCAATTGACAAAATAGAACAAAAAATACCACCAAAGTCAGGTGACTTGAGATCTAGTCTATTACAATAAATGATAATAATAGAATCTATTACATCTGTTTTTCCGAACTCCACAGAAACTAATAATACAGCCAAACCAATGCCTTCCAATTCACAAATTAATGGGAATCAACTACGCCGTTACCCCCAACCCACAAAAAATACAAATTAAAACAACACACTAAACATTCAGCAATGCTGCAGTATATCATATTAGACTGTACGATCAAATTTCTTACGCTCTGCAACTTCGAATCGATCTTTTTCTATCCGGTGATCAGTGTACGGCCAATAGGGAGCAAAATGTGAGAGGTTAATAGCCACCACTGCCAAAGTGCATTTTCAAAATTTGATTAGAACAGCTGCTTCAAATATCAGAAGCTGGATGATGACTAACATCCACTACAGCCTCTGGGTTAGTTGGGCCTGTGCTCACAACAACAGGTAGCTGTTCCACATGTTCTGTTCCTGTAACAGAATTCCCTTGGGTGTTGGCAGGTAAAGGGAACATTTTAGGATCGGAAGCTCCTGCTTCAGCTGGCACGACATCATTTGTATCAGAAAATTTCGACTTAACACGCCTAGTTTTCTTGGGGCTGCGGCTTCGGCTATAACTGCGACCACGGCTACGACTGCGTGGACTACGACTACGGCTATAGCTGCGACCACGAGACCAGCTGCGACTTCTACTGCGACCCCTGCTCCAGCTCCTACTCCTACTTCTACTTCTACTTCTGCTGCTGCTTCTGTTGATATCCCATGTTCGAACTCTATCAGGGCTACGACTGTAACTTCTGTCTCTACTTCTCTGAACATCTCTTCTGTTGTCAAATCGTCCACGTCCACGCCCTTGTCCACGACCATCCATATTATACCTATCACCTGGACCACCACGGTCACCCCTACCCCAACCAACATTGCCCCCACGTGGAGCATCAAATCCTCTACCTCTGTTGCCCCTACCAGGAAAGAAATCACCTCTCCCTCCACTTCCACCACCTCCATCCCTCATTCCACCGCGACCACCAAAGCCACCATCCCTCATGCCCCCACGACCACCAAAGCCACCACCATCCCTCATGCCGCCACGACCACCAAAACCACCACCATCCCTCATACCACCACTGTCCCTCATGCCACCACGACCACCAAAACCACTGTCCCTCATGCCACCACGACCACCAGTCTCCCAGCGCCCACCGCTACCAGAGTCAAACCGATTCATCCCGCCCCTATCCTTTCCAAAGCTTGGTGGCCCACGTGAAGCAATCTGTCTTAACTCTGGAAGCACATGCTGGTTAGCACCCTCCAAAACTTTGATTAAATCACCTGCATGTTTCCAATCCTGCTCAGAGAAAAAGGTATATGCCATTCCAGTAGCACCTGCCCTTCCAGTTCTTCCAATTCGGTGTACATAGTCCTCAACACCATTGGGGAAATCATAGTTGATCACCACCCTATAATGTAAAAAGGTCACAAAATTGTAAGAAAAATGCTTCATATAACGTCCAAACAAACCAAGGACACAATACAACTAATAGGATCATCATTATCTAGCACATGCACATGCCATATAAAATGTTCAAATGCCTGCTTCATGAATAAACTTAAGAATAAACACCTTACAAACAAAGAAACTAACCTTATGTCCTTAATATCAAGACCACGAGCAGCAACATCAGTGGCAACCAAAATTGGAGACTTCCCAGTCCGGAATTGACCTAAAACCCAGTCTCTCTCACCTTGAGACTTATCACCATGAATTGCAGCAGCCCCAAAAGTTCGGCCAATACTACGGGCAAGCTGATCACATAACTTCTTTGTAGAACAAAATATTATGATCTTAGAACCCCGTTCCTGGGATCTGAGGATCTGCTCTAGACGCCTTTGTTTCTCCATTTGTGGGACAACTTCAACATACTGCCAGTTTACAAATCATTTTTATGAAGGGAAAGAAGGAATTTAACTCACCAAGAAAACAAAACAAAATTATTATACATGCACCTAGAACAGATGGTTGGCAGCAAATAGAAATCAGAATACAAGGGTATAGCAAGTACAAACATAAACGAAGCAATACAATCTAGCTAAGCTGGAAAGATGATGTCATGATTATATATCCTAGGAAAGGGCAACTAAAAGAGATCAGATATACCCAATTCCAATTAATAGGATGTTGATCAATTTCAACATGATGCCAGTTGACATATCCCTTTTAAGTGGACCTGAAGTGCAACTTGTCACAGTTTTTTTCTTATATTAAAGAACTGAAAAAATGTATCTTTGCTAAGAGGTGAGTTTGCCTCCCCCACAAAAAATAATGTGCAACCTTAATCACGAAGACAGGTTGTTTTCTAGATTTGAACCCACGACCACCAGGTCACTAAAGCAGCAATCTTAATGTTATTACAATTAGTTGCTTAAATGGAATACAGGACTGTTAAAAATAAATAAATCCACACCCAGTATGATGATACAGATACAGTCTTTATGAACGTTAAATGTATTTAATGGCCCAATAGAAAGTGCCTTTAAATCAAGTGATGAAATGAATGGAAAATATAAATTGCAGTAGCCAGTAGGAGACACAAGCCTAAATCAACTAAAAGTTTCAGTGTTTTACAACTGGCAACAAAATCCAAACTGGGTGGAAAACTACATTTGGAGAAATGGATCGAGTGTTGAATTGAATTGAAAATATAAATTGCAGTAGGAGACACAAGCATAAATCAACTAAAAGTTTAAGTGTTTAACAACTGTCAATAAAATCCAAACTTCGTGAAAAATTACTTTTGAATACATGCTCCATTTTGGAAACTTCAACAAATACCACAAAGTCAAATTGTACTTTGAAAGATTTGAAATGGTATTCCTGTATTTAGATTTCAGATATGCATAACACACAATGAGAAATAAAACCCTGAAATCCACATTTAACTCTGCTCAGACCAGAAAATATGGTTTTCATATCATTATTGATCCTGAAAATTCCTATCACCATAGATACAAAAGAGAATTCGGTTGCTAAAATTTATTTACAATATATTCATTATTATATATGATACTTCCAGACTTATGAGAAATTAGCAACTAATAGACACGGAATAAAATACAAATTGATCACAATGGAAACATAGACATTTCAAAGCATTGACAAAGCAAGATAAAAATAAATAAATAACTAATTAAATAAAAACATTGGTTTAGTTTCAAAACGAGTGGGCAATAATTGAATACCTGTGTGATAGATTTATTTGCAGCAAGCTCATCTACATTTCCAATGTTAACTTGAACCGGATTTACAAGAAGATCACCTGCAATTTTTCTAACTTCTTTTGGCCAGGTTGCAGTATACATGAGAGTTTGTCTACGTGGTGGAATCTCATTCACAATCTTACGGATTTGAGGCTCAAAACCCATATCAAGCATCCGGTCCGCCTCATCAAGCACAAGGAGTGAAACTTGCCCAAAGTCAATTTTTTTCATTTCAAGTATATCATTGAGCCTGCCAGGTGTGGCAACAACAATGTCTGCCCCCCGATCTAACTCTTTTAGCTGAAGGGCTTTAGGCGCTCCACCATACAAGCACTGCAAAGGGAAACAATATCAAGAGGAGCACCAACTGATGAAAGCCAATATAAATAAACTTAACTCTACACACACAAAAATGATAAAAATGTTCGTAACAAACCGTGCAAGATACTCTTGAAGACCGTGCAAATTTGAAGACCTCCTCTTGGATCTGAGTTGCAAGTTCACGTGTTGGAGCCAAAACCAAAACGGTGGGGCCATTCAGAGAATTATTGCGTCGCTGCCTAAGAAGAATGAAGGCCGGCATTAAGTAGCCTAGTGTTTTTCCAGAGCCTGTTTTGGCAATTGCCACTATGTCTCTACCTTGTAGGGCAATAGGCCATGTTTGAGCCTGTATTGGTGTTGGATTTGAGAAACCCGCTGAACACACCTAAAATCAAAGCATATATGACAGGCAATCAGACCACTTAACAGTGCACACACCCAACACCTTTAGATTAAGAAAACACAAGTGCGTTCAACGGTTTGAACAACAGACAATTTAGCATACAATGAACAAAAGGACACATAGGTTGTGGTTGCTTACTGAAGCAACTTGAGGCAATAAAAAAAGGCAAAAAAGACACAAGAGGCGGAGCCAATAAGCAACAAATCCCAGGTCTCATACGCTGAAATTTGAATGAAGGGTCATCCACACTTATATAAGATACCCATGAAAGGCTCCAACCATCCTTTTCGCAGGCTCCAAAAATCAGGATAGTAGTTGCATGTGTAATTGTGCCAATAGCAGATTAGCAGTGCAGCGTACGACATATGCTCAGCTCTGGAGCAGATATCGCACCTGCGACAAGAGTTTAAAAGTAAAATTTAAGTTAAAACAGTGATGAAGAGGAGTGCAAGTGGAAAACCATTACTTTTCTAGAAGAACCAAAGCATCCAATACCATATAACAAGACAGAATAAACTTACCTCTTGCAATATCTCTGGAGGGAACCCGGTAGAATCAAATGTCATGAATGGGGGTGGAATGTTGTCACCCTGTCCAATAAGCGGTAAATACTGAGAAACAACTCATAAAATAAATATATGAAAAACACAAACCATCTATAACTTATCATATTACACATGCAAAATCTAATCTAAAGCTATAAAAACTGATGGTTCAGTTCTCTCCTTTGGAACATCTTAATTCTAATATATACGCAAATCATAATATCAAGAATGCCTAGTCAGCTGGGAAGGCCTGGTCCATATATTATTTGTATCAATATATTAAAATAGGTAGCAATCACAACTGCAAAAAAAATAGCACGGACCGATGCTGTAACTTCATGTTGCTGACAGTATAATTCAGCTGCTGAAAGATCAGTAACATCTGAAGATCCACCATAAGGAGGCCTCGTAAAAGAGTTACTCGAAAGAGCAGAAGGTCCTCCTATTGGAGGAGTGAACATGTTACTCATAGCATTCCCAGTAATACCACTTCCATTTCCACTGGGGACATTATTTTGAAAAGGGGAATTGCCAATCCTCATATCCTGCAAAGATGTTTTATAGAATCATCAATAAGTAAAATATTTCATTAGAATATCAAACAAGCATTATCAGGAGGAATACAATGAAAAATCAACTTAATACATACAAACAATCAGAAAACAGATGAAGCTTTGAAACATGCATTATCAACACAAAACAGTGTCGAGGTGGTCAAATTGAAAAAAACTACTTCTAAGGCACACGAGCACCGTGCGACTAGCTAAAGGAACAATGCTTTAGGAATTCTTTTGGGTGCCTTTTGGTTAATTCAATTTTTTTGAGATTTTTGCCATAAAAGTGCATAAATTATCTCCAAGCCAATACTCTTGATTTATCGTGTTTGAATGGAAATATAAATGAAGTTTTCAGAAAAGTGCAACATTAACTAAAGTTTTCAGGCAAATGTATCATTTTGTGGGATGGCGGAGACAATGAGCCAAGGAGGGTTTCCAAATATTAACTTGTTATTTTATTATTTTAAACCGCTGATCACATTTTGCTAAATAGAATTGAAACAAATTTATTAAAATAAATTGAAAACATCAGTCTAACCATAAAAAACCAACCACACATAATATATGCAATTCAAAGTTAAAATATAGAGATTTATAGGTAAAAGTGTCTATCTTTAGACTTGATACATAGCATAGCATTAAATCGTTGTTCAATTCATGTAACTAACTCCACCAAGTGGGACGACACTTGGTTGTTGTCGTTTTATAAAAATGGAAATTGAAGCAATGAATTAAACTTCAAAAGATATTAAAAGAAAAGGTACCTGCGGATTTCTGGGAATCGGCATTTGGGTCATATCTGGCTGCTGACGACCCATTGGCGGCATCTCTTTATTAGAATTATAATAATAGTCATTTCCACCTCTACCATGTACATTGTCTTCGTGTCCCATCTTTTGTGCAACAGGATGCACATTGGATGGATGACCATGCATCATTCCTGGACTCATCTGGTTCTGAAAGTTAGGACCATGTTGGTAAAATAAATCAGAACCACCCTGCTGGGACTGCATTGTCGGGGTAGGCTGTTGCATGCCGCCTGAAAAGCCCCTAAATTGTTGTGGTTGACCAGCATTAACACCTGCATTAGGCACCTGACCGGAACTAACTTCGGCAGGAACATTTTGGTTGTTTTGAACAGGCAAGCCACTCCTTTGTTGATACTGTGACGGTGAGAAACCAACTTGGCTTCCATTTTTAAACTCAGCTTCCTCCATCTTCGGCATTGCCGGTTTAAAATCTTGTTGATTTTCAAAAGGCTGGTTATGTATATTATGCTGATTCTGCTGGGGGTTCGGTTGCCCAGATGGGTGCATGTTCGGCTGAATCTGCTGTGAGTTAGGTTGCCTAGGCGAAATCATGTTTTGTTGATATCCCATATAATGCATATTTTGAGGAGTAAATTGCGGCGCTTGCGGTTGCACAAGCTGCGAACCATGATCCTGAGAATTTCCTTGTCCAAATTGTTGTGGACGAGGAATCGCCTGCGGAGGCATCTGATGATGCATTTGCTGATATTGCTGCTGTCCTTGATACTGCATCATCGGCTGCCCCTGAGGCTGCATCATCTGCGGTCTACCTTGGTGTAACCCAGGTTGTTGCACCGGTTGCGGCTGCACAGGCTGAGCAGCCTGAGAAGACTGCTGCGGAGCCGCCTGCGCCACATGAGGACTCTGCTGCTGCGGCATCCCTTGACCATAATGACCCCCCTGCTGTTGTTGTGAAGGCTGCTGCACTTGCATCATCTGTTGCCCATGCTGTTGTTGCCCCACCCCACCAGTTGACATTGAATGAGCCACAGGTATAGGCGCCAAGCTCGGCGTAGAAGCCGCCGGAGCCGGCGGATTCACCGGCACTGGCTTTTCATATTGAGTAACATTAGTTTCAGGATTCCAATAGTACAACAAACCAGTACTTCCATCAATCAAACCTTTCCACGGTGTCGGTAACGTAGGATCGTCAGGTGCATATCTAGGACCAGCTGCCTCTGTTGTTGCCATTGTCAAACACTGTATATCTCTATCTATCAATCTCTACAATCATAAAACATAACAATATTCTGAATCTGATCTTAACCCAGATTAATAAAATAAAATAAAAAACTAAAATCACTAACACTAAACAAATTTATCATTCTTCAAGAAAAAGTTAGTAATAACAAAATAACAGCGAAATCGTGAATTAAAGAACCATCGAAAAGAAAAAGATTAAAATACCTTAGGTTTTGTGAGAATCTAGAAGATAGTGTTCATGATTTGTGTGAAGGATTGAAAGTGAAGAGTGAGAACCAGAACAGAGGCAGCGTTTGGTTTCTTGAAAGAATGAATTGTTTTGGTTTAAATTAGGGTTGAAGAATAGTATAGTAGAAGAAGGGAATAGAATAGAGAGATGGAGTATTGCGGCCGTTGGATTCGGAAATTATGATCGACTTTTCGATGGTTGTGATCGTTGGTTGCGTGTTTATGCGGTGTTCGCTATTTATTATTCGACCCTTGGATTTTATTTTGCCAAGGAATATCTCAATTAAAAAAAAACAATATATATCTATTTTATAGCTTTTTTTTTCAAAGAAGTATCTATTTTATAGCTATAACTAAATATATATATATATATATATATATATATTTTCATATTACCGATCTTTAAAAATAATTAAAATAATAATACACGTATCAAGGAAAAATATTAGTTTCTTCTTTTGTCTTATATAAATCTCTTGTAGGATTTCTCCATCCTCTTCCTTGGAGTCATTAACATTTTGAGAGAGTCTATTTTTCAATCGTTTTGATTTGTACTTCAAAACTAGTTGTTATCGTGCTTGACTTGTTTCTTGCTAGACTTTGCATCCTACCTTTGTCAAGATGAGAAATGTAATATGATGGAGTGGTAGGTAGTCTTATCTTGTTTTCACTATTATCATCACTCTCATGTACATGGTAGTGAACTAGTGTCTCCCCAAAATGTCCTTCTTCTTGAAGGTCCTTGCACCATGTCTCATAGATACACTCAAGTTTATTTTGTTCAAGCAATCCATGACATGGTTTTGACAACGACAATAAATGAAAAATTAAATGAAGGTTTGCATAAGAAAATTAGTGCTTTTGTAGGTGGAAAACTGAGCAAGGAGGTTCTGGTGTTAAGGGGAGGTAGAGTTCGATATTTTCTCAACAGCAAGATCCCAAAGTATTCTTCTTGTTGATTTGTTCATCGGTGTTTTTGGCGAACAAGAAGGGTTGGTTTTGGTTATTACAAGCAGGATCAACCCAGAAATCTTATGACATGTTGTGCGTATTTTTTTTTCAAAAAAGTGAGTAAAAGCTCATCAAATTCATAGGTTGCTTTATAAACAAGACAGGTTATTTTGCAAGAAAATGTAACTGTCTCTCGACATGGCGAGTAAAAAAGACTTGAAAAGGTAAAGGAAATGCAAGTAAAAAGACTTTAAAGGTTTAAAACGCATAAACTTTAAGAAAAGATAAATTTCATTAATGTAAAGGTGGTTAGACAAATAAGATTACATACATTCTATATAATTTTTTCCTCTTGCGCTGGTACTTCGAGTGTTTAATTAGAATTTCTATAAGTGATTTGCGACCTATTTTCCATATGGAAAACTACTATTTATACATAGCAAAATAACTGAAAAAAGGTCAACTCTCACGATCAGCACTTCTTTGCATCAGACAACCGCTTGTCCCCCACGTTCTCCACTAAAGGAATTTGTTTCTTGTTGGATTCAAATTCTTCCCGCCTCGACCATAATTGATTGGCTTCGACAACTTTCATCGTGGCTGATATCTTGTTGAACTTTGGAGCTTTAGATTCTTGCACACGCTGAGTCCAGACTCTGTTGAGGTTCCCATGCTGAAGAAAAGGACTATGATTCCTGAAAAGTCAAAAGTCAACAAATAGTGACTGCATTAATCGAGCATGTCGAAAATGCAGGCTAACAAATCAACAAATAGGAGACGTCATAATGATGAGAGATGGGAAGACGTGAAAGAATGGAGAGATGAAAGGTTAATAAGGGACACTTGGCACCTTAGGGTGAATGAAAAGACCCACTAACTTTTCAACCGCAAAAGTGGTGGCCCACCAAATCTTGAAGTCGTGTAACAAAAGAAAATTTGACAAGACCACTTTTGGAAAATCATGATAACATGACGTCATTCTTCCCCAAAGAATGATTAAGGTTTTCTAAAAAATGCCATTATTTTCACAAGAACGAAAATGCAGGATTTATGCATTTTATATGATATGTCTTTGTTAATCAATTGTCTACTACTTATGTGGCACATGATTGTTGGTTTTCCTTGCCTATCCAATCGTGCATTTCAGCATGCATGCAATTTTGTTTTCTGATATCCAATCGTATGCGACACTGACTATGTAATTAAAGGCATTATCTGCAGTATTTCTAGTTTATTAAGTATTTCCTCGTTTGTTGGAAAATTTACGTCATAATGAGTGATAAAGTGCAATGAGGTGGGACAGAGAGGGTTTACAAGTTGCACTTATATTGCGTAATAGACTGTAACTTAATTGTCATTTAATTACAAGGATTTTGTGGATCCCTGACCCACATGCATTGACATTACTTTATTCTCTTGACTATGATATGAGCGACTAGAATCCTGAGCCTTTGCAAGCAAGATTTCATTTCCATTTTAGAGGATGCAAATGTCAACTTTCAAGAACTTGAACACTTGTTGCATGAATCTGTTGTGTTTTCCTGCATTATTGAAATACTGGAGTACTTTGTTTCCATATTAGTGTTGTACTTGAAAACAACATAATTATTGGCATTAAAAAGTTGTTAATGACAGGCTTTTTATTAAAGGATTCCCTTGTATGGTTTGGCACATTGATTTGCTTGAGAAAATTCTGGAAACGTTTCAGGACTGTCGCGTCATTTTTCGGAGATCAAGGCTATTTGATTAGCTTTTGACTCACTATTTAATTCACGACTGAACATTTAATTTTTAAAAGAAAGTGGAAAAAAGTTCAAATACCACTTTAAGAGATTTAGGGTTCGGGGGTTGGTTACATAAAGGGAAGGTATTAGCACCCTTTATGTTCGTAGTACTCTACGAGAACCTCTTGGTTTTATTCAAAGTATTGTGCTATAACTTACTTAATATGAAGAAAAGAGGAAAATAATAGTTAAAAAGAGACCTAAATATCTACATTTTTTATTGATTTGAGAGGACAAGGTCCTTTGCCTACGTACCCGTGAGGGATCAAAACCTCGTAGTTCGGGGTAGAAATTTCGTTTGATTTGTTTTGTATTTTTTATTGGTTTTGAAAAAGGTTTTAAAGTAGAAAAGCCAAGTGGCAAATAAGAATTTGTTTGTGTTTTTTGATATTAAAAGAAAATAAACTCAAAGTAAAAATTAAATTGATTGAAATTTGATTAAGAAAGGAAAAAAAAGAAAATAAAAGGATCACTTGGTTTTGAACCAAGGTTTATTATGAAAATATTTTTGTGTTTTTTGGATTATTTGCATGTTTTTGTTGTTTTTGAATAATTGAACTAAAATATAAACTAACGAGGCAGGAAAGTAAAGCGTCGGTACCTCATGGTGGTGTTGGACCACCACAAGGACCTTTTCCCTAAACTACCAAGCATAAGAAGTAAGCATACACCCACACACGCACACATGCACCTAAACTATTACATTAAACCTATTAATACATTCTAAGGTCTGCGGGAAATAAATGACATGAAAATAAATTATTTACATAAAGCCTATTTTACATTCTAATGTCTTGCAAAAAATAAATGAACATAGAAATAAATATGTGAACGCCTAGAAACGATAACATAAATAAAATGCAAGGGAAATTTAAAATGCATGGAAACGATAAAAAAAAAAATGAGGTGTTGGGGGCGCGAGCAGTGAACAGGGGGGTGTAAAAAGGGAAAGAAAAAAACAAATGGGCTTAAGGGGACAGGCTGGGGCGCTGGGCCGGTTTGGGAGACCCTGCTGGGTCGGTTTTGGGTTGAACCGAACCGGTTCAGAGGGAGATATATAAGGGGTGTAAACCCCATTTTCTCTCATTTTTGCAAGGCATTTCTCTCTCTTTCTTCTCTCAACTCTCCGCCTTCTCTCCCTTGTTCTTCAAAACATGAAGAACACCCATGAGTTTTCCGGCCAGGTTGAGTTATCCGGCGCGGTGGTCGCCGGCCAAGGGTGGTGGCGCCGCCGCGCCGGAGCTAAAAGTAGCTTTTTGTTTTTTTTTTGTCCTATTCTCTTCCTTTCCCTCTCTTCTATTTGATTTTTAACACTAAAAATTCAAATCACCACTCAACAGCCCTAGATCTATAAATTAGAGAGGAGATAAAACAAAGAAAATTACCTCTTTTGTCTACGAATTCGAAGTCCGATTTGGATTTGTCTTTGGAATGTGTTTGTTGTGCGATTGGTCTCCGATTTGGTTCGTATTTTCCGATTCGGATCTTGAGGGATTTTATCACCGGTTGGTGTTTGAACCGGTCTGGATGTGTTGGATTAGTGCAATCACAGTCGTCTGTGATGCTTGGTGTTGGAGGTCGCCGGTTTCGTGTACGGCTGATTGGGATGATTGTGGATTTTCGTGAATTGGCTGTGTAAAATTGTGTGGGTTCAGATGAATTGGGCGTTTTTTATTTTTGCAGGTTGCTGGGTGAATTTTTCCGTCCCCCCTTCTGTGTCTGTTGGTTTGTGTTTTATATTGAAGGATTAGGGTTTGTTTGAGAAGCTAAAAATCTGCATTTTGGATTGGGATGAAAGACTGTGTTTGCCTCAGAGGCGTGAACTGTTTTGGATCAGGACAGTTTGTGGGACCTTTTGGATTTTCAAATAATAAAAATGAATAATAATAAAAATGATATTAAATGAATAAATAAATAATAATGATAATAAAAAAGGACTATGCAGACCTGGACTTCCTTTTTTTTTAAAATGAAATAATGACTAATAAAGATAACATAAAAATGTAAATAAAGAGATGACGGTCCGATTCGGAATCGAATGAGGTATTTTAAAATACCTCTCTGCCGAATTTTTCACTGAAAAGTCAAGGACTGATCAGCGTTAAACGACGCGCGTCCGTGGGATCTTGGGTCAAAAATCGGGGTATGACAAGGACCATGATTATATAAATAAAGGCTTTATTACACTACATCACAAAAGTACTACGATTTCATTGTTTTACTTCTCATCATGTCCTTTTATACCCAAAACATTGTCCTTGTTGCTAATGCCCATAAAACACCCTTCAATCCTGAGACACTTGACTAGTGTCTTGTTGGCCGCCTCCTAACCAACAAACATGTTTGTTTCCATACCTTTAAAACTCGTATAACATCACTATAGAAACAAAAAAAAATCAAGTGGATATCTCCTTAATGGACCCTAATCGTTTCCATATCTTCAATTATGCGGAAATGGAACGAATTGTCCAACAAGGACCATGGTTTTTTGACAATTTTCCACTTAACTGAAGCAAGGTCTCAGTAGGGAAATATCTTAATACCATTCCCCTGGACACGGTTGAAGGACGACAAAAAAGATGTTGAGGACAGTCAGAAGGGTGCATATGTCACTGTTTTGAGTAAGGTAGATAACAGTAATGTGGTAGAATCTAATGATGTTGTAATGAATGAGTCTACCTCGGCATCATACCCTATTGTAACGGCCGGACCTAGATAACAAGCCCGCCAAAGGAAAATGCGTTTTATTAGCTAAAACTGTCGCGGTCTAGGTAGCCCGAGCACAATTCCTACTCTTAAGTACCATGTTCGGACAGACAAACCAATGGGAATATTTATGCCTGGAACAATGACAACGCAAACTCATGTATTTTTGCCTGGGAATATTCATACTCTTATAGATAAATGCATATTTTTCACTTTCATATTATAACATATTATACTTATCTTTTTTTAATAACACCAACAATATAACAAATATAATATAAAATCACAATTTCATAATTTTTTTTTCCATAATTGTGTGTGTGTATATTCGAAATTTTCCATTAAAAGATATATTTGTACACCCTTACTTTTTCACACACATTCAATATCTCATTTTCTCTCCATATCTTTTCTTCCATCACATCGTCAATTTATCTCAAAATATATTTGTACACCTTTTTTTTTCCTCTGAAATTTATTTTCCTTTTTTTATTTGAGTAAAATAAATAACAATTTATTGGTTAAAGCAAAAAATCCAAACTTAACTTTTGATCTTCATTTTTGGTAGTTTAATCTGATTTTGTTTATGAGATTTGTCTTAAGTTTTTCAGTTTGAAGGCTTGTTGTTCGTTGTTTTGATACTGTAATTAGCTTTGGTAATCTTGATTTCTATCCTTGCACTCCTTATGGAGGTAGAACTCTTTGCTTTGGTTAATATATTTCATTTTGCACTGTTAAAAAAAACTCATAATTTGTTATATGGATCTATAATAAGTACAAAATTTTAACTAACATTTTAGCGGGGACAAATATCCCGTTGGAGATTTTGTGGGACATAAAATGTGATTTTTCTTCTCCCATCCAAATTTTATTAATTGATGATCAAGCTTATGAAATTATATGCTCCGGTCTAAGTTGAGACCCAACACAAATATGTTCCAAGTGACTCTTTATACAAAGTCTTTTAAGAAATCATGATACGCACTTCATGCAGCACCACACAGGAACAATGACCCCTGGAAATGACACGGACCTTCTAGTTCAAATTTGAGGCCATAATTCAGATTTGTTGCCATTTCTCATAATCTATTCATGGGTGTCCCTTGAAGACTACGATTGTCTTTAAAGGAAAATTGTCCAAGTAAAGGTTGAAGGAACGAAACCTTAAAGTTGTATTATAAATATTAACTCATGAATACTTGATCCTTTCTCCTCAACTTGGGACTAATACTCGTGCACCTGAGACAATATGACTTAATCACTATTGCCCCACTACCCCTTCACATCGATCCAACCCTCCCCAATAGCATGCTCTCGCCTAACCAATACAATTATAAACTACATCCATAGACGCACGAGAAGTACGACAGGTGGGTGGGAAAAGGAAGTCTTAAAAATTAAAGTAAATTGTTAACAATCCATCCAAGCTATAAGCTATCAACTATCCGTCACCAACTATAAGCTAGATTTTAAGCCATTAACAAGCTTATAGCTTATTTTTACTAGAGCTGTCAAAACAGACAAGTCCGTATGGGTCGACCCGTTAAGCTCGATTAATTGTAGGGCTTGGGCCTTAAATATTGATTTCGAATTTTTATAGGGTTTTGTAGCCCGACCCTAAAAAACTGGTACCCGTTTGGGCTAGCCCACAAGGGCCGCGGGTAACCCTATAGCCCGCGTAACAAAAAAAAATCCTATATATTATATACTTTTTAAATAATTATTTATTTAGTTTATTATTAAAGTAAAAAATAAAAGTGAAAATTCAATGAGTTAAAACACAAATATTAAAGTAAAATAAAATTATATTTACTCGTTTCATTACTTTTAATTTTAAAGATCGAATATATAAATATTTATAACCATAACGTACTTAATTTATTTAAAATTGTTTTCCTCACTATTTTAGTTCGCGATATTTGTATGAAAATGTTTATTTTTTTTTGAACTAGGCATCATTTAAACATATTAAGAATATTATTTATAAGAAATTTATAGTATTTTTTATTTAAAAAATAATAATTTTGATATGGGTCGGGCCGCTACGACCTGTGTATGACTGGATTTTGGTAGTATTTTTCAAGCTCGTATTTCAATTGGACTTTTTGGTCCGGTTTAATAAAACTCAAAGCCCGTCACAGCCAATCTGAAACGGATCGAACAATCCGTTTTGACAGCTGTAATTTTGAGCCTAAATTCGGTCACTTCCCGTAGAAAGTATAAAATGATTTTTTATTTTATTTTAAAAAAAACTAGAAAACACGAAAAAGGACTTGAGTCTTGAACATTCTAAGCAGGCGGTTAACAATGGTCTCCCAAAAGTTCTAGTTACACCAACCTTCTCCCTTCTTTCGCTCAAATGTTCCTCTATTACACAACGAACACACGACACTAGTAAGAGAAAACAGGAAAGAAAAAGAAATAGAGTGTTTCATTCATCTCTGTGAAACACAAAATATAGTAAGCCATGGAAACCGATGCTGCCACCACTCCACAGTTCGCACTCTCCGATACAGACATCAACTGGGACAGGTAACTCAAAATAACAATCACTACCTTCACCTCTATTTTTTGTCTCATCGTACGAGTGTTGCATAGGTGTCGGACATAGGTACCAGGAGTGTCGAAGTACATTGAACAACATTATTTAGGACACCTGTTGTCTTAATTGTCTGACACATGTCATATTAGTGTCATAGAGGGTCTGACACCACAACATGCATAGTCTAACAGTGTCCGTGCTTTATAGCTCGGTGCATGTTTGGAATCACGGCGAGTCCAGCAGATTGGAGCTTCAACAGAATTACGTCGTCATTGTGATATTCTTAAAATTGCCACTCATCAAAGCATAGACGTGAATCATTATTTGCAGTTTATAGCACAAACGCCTATCATGATCAGCGCTGATATATAATTATAAACTATTTGACTATTTGTATATCTAAAGCTTTAAACTGGTTTTGTATAAGCTATTTTCATTGGTATTCCTAGAGAACTTGTGAAAATAAGCTGAAAGGAGCAATGTCATAAGCTTTTTTCATTAATTTTTCAAACTAGTCTTTCGAAGCTTATGTTAGTAGATAAGCTTAATAATCAAATCCAAACAGGCCCTTAGTTTTCTCTAAAGTTCAGATTGAGTGCTAGGTAAAGTTTGATCAATGTTTATTCTAACTACATTTCAAATCTTGAAACTAATCGAACTATTCAACCTTAATTCAAGTGCAATAATCTCGTGTCCAACCATTTGATATAGAAAGTTAAAAGTTGGCCTTGAACTAAGTTCCTTTCCTTCCTTTGTTTGGGGATTTTTGAATTAGGTTGGATAAGACTAGGTTCCACATCATTGGTGCAATACTCTTCACAGCTCAATCAGCATTACTTCATCCAACAGCAGTGGTGAAAACAAGAATGCAAGTGGCTACTTCAGGACTTTCAAACATGAAGGGAGCCTCGGTGTTCACTCACATTTTGAGGAGTGATGGAATTCCTGGTATCTTTAGAGGTTTTGGTACTTCTGCTATTGGATCAATGCCTGGTAGGGTTTTAGCCCTGACATCTCTTGAGATGTCAAAGGATTTTATGTTGAAACACACTCAAGGTAGTGATATTCCAGAAGCATCACGTATTGGCCTTGCAAATGGTGTTGCTGGCATGGTTTCAAACTTGGTTTCTTGTGTTTACTTCGTGCCTTTGGACGTGGTAAGCAATATTTTTAGATGCTTTCAATTTGCTTTTCCATTGGTGGACAAATATTACAACTATATATGTACATTTTAGCATTTACGCCAGCTTAACTAGGCATGAACTGTTAGTATGTTATTTCTAAAAGTGGCAGTGTTTTTGTCGTGGTCATAGTTATGTCACGATTTTTTATATTATGAAATATTACTGATAAATGCGGATGATCGATATGACTGCAGTTGCTGTCAATGCAGTCGCAAAGGTCCAGAAAACCTTGATATTGTTGCAGCAACTGTGACTGCATGCTTTTGTTGTGGTCATATTTGTATCATGGTTTTTGATATTGCAATTAGTTACTGACAAATGCAGTTGATGTGACCGCAATTGTTGTCAATGCAATCACAAAGGTCTAGAAAACCTTGACATTGTGGCTGCAATTGCGCCAACATGTTTTTGATGTGGTCATAATTATGTCACGGATTTGATATTGTGGAGAATTACTAACAAATGCGGCTGATGTGTTCACAATTGTTGTCAATGCAATCGCAACGATCTAGAAAACATTGACATTGCGGAGGCAATTGCGATTGTAAATCTTTTATTTAGAACTTGTTGAAAAGTACTAATCGATGTGTCTGGCTTACTTGCATTTTTAAGGAAAAGTGAAAAATTGACTTGTTTTTGCACATGTCCTTTAATCTTGATTGATCATTGTGAATAATTTTGGTTAATGTTTTCTCAGATTTGCCAAAGGTTAATGGTTCAGGGTCTTCCTGGAACTACATGTTGCAGAGGACCATTTGATGTTATCCGAAGAGTAGTGCATGCCGAGGGTGTTCGTGGCTTGTATAGAGGTTTTGGATTAACGGCTGTATCGCAGTCCCCAGCATCTGCACTTTGGTGGGGTTCATACGGGGCAGCACAACACATAATTTGGAGGTACATTGATGTCTTGGAATTATCTACTAAATATTTAAGTTTCTACAGTTGCTTTCTTCCTATTATGGTAGTACTTTATTTATGGTTATTGGCTGTAGGAGTTTAGGCTACAAAGATGATACGGAGAAGAAGCCTTCACATGTGGAAATGGTGACAGTTCAAGCTACTGCTGGGATGGTAGCTGGTGCTTGTTCATCTGTTATCACTACTCCCATAGATACCGTAAAAACACGACTTCAGGTATATGAAACCTGTGTTTCTTGGATCTGTGCAGTTGCATAATTTTTTATTGGCCTAGTTTGGATTTAGTTTCTAGTTTATAAGAGTTTCTCAATCAAGACACATTTATGATTTCCTTAATGAAAAAGTTCTTATAAGCTTACAAGTGTTTATTGGCGAAGTTTAAGAGGAATTATTGAAAAGTCGAGATGCTGAAGCCCATTCAACCCTTATGAGAAGTTTTTATTGAACAAAACTCAGTTCTTGTTGAAAAATCTATCCAAACAGATCTGTATTCCTTGTAGTGTGAAAAGCACATGTTTTCATGCTGTAAACGATATATGAGACGGTTTATATTACACAATAGCAAAATTAGTTTTAAACTTACTCAATCGTTAATTTGAAATCTCAGACAGTTGAGATAGAAAATTGTGTGACACAATTACTGCACCATATCCAAACTCCTCTCCAATCTGTCATTTAGAACTTTGGATTGATATTCATTTTTCACTCAATCAATCAACTGGTATTTTTTTTGTCGAGTACATAATTTTTATTTTTGGTTTTGACTTTAATATGGCTGTTTTGGACGAGTCACTATTAATTTTCACATAGGTTATGGACAACTATGGTTCTGGAAGACCATCAGTACTGAAGACAGCAAGAACTCTCCTTAAGGAAGATGGATGGTGGGGATTTTACAGAGGGTTTGGACCAAGATTTTTGAATATGTCACTTTATGGAACAACGATGATTGTTACTTATGAACTGATAAGTATGTCACATCTTTTGCTTGTTTATACAGACATCAATTTCTTTTATGTGGCTAGTTGATATGACTATGAGCTGCACTTCTCTTTATTTTTCTATGTTAGTTGTATGATGTGATTTCAACTACCTGTTATATGGGATTGTTTTTGTATATATACTTGTTTTTTCCTGAAATAACAAGTATATTTCCTGAAAAAATTCTACCTTGTTTTTTCCTCTCTATCACTGTGTTATTTGTTTACCGAGAATGTTCATTGAATTTATTTCTGAATTCTGTAGGTATCAAAAAACTTAGCTGATTTCTAAGAAAGATGATTCTAATATATTTCTTGTTTTTGTATATATACTTGTAAATACTATTATGCAAAGTGTCTAATCTATATAACTATCCCGATGCTGAATGATAAGCCTATAGTCTAGGAACTGTACTATTCATTCTCGTAAGTGTATTCTTCTTCTGATATTTTGAATCCTCATTTGTTTTCTCTTCTAACCCTTTTAACAGAGAGATTATCAGTACAACCAACTCTGAGGTCTTTTGCTTAAGAAGTGCAACCTTACCAAGATGTCGGATACAAAGGATCAAGCTTGATTTAAGCATGCCCAGCTTGTGTTCAGGGACAGCAAATAAATAGATTCCTTCATCCTCATGAATTGCATGATGCAGTACGACAAGACCTGATAGGTTCAGCCTTACCATACTGCACCGCGCAATGCAGTAGGGGAATTTCTCAAAGATGCGACTCCTTTTCTATAATTTTAACTAACACAGAGCTTTTGTTTCTTAAAAGCTGCAATAGCAGAACTTTTTTTATTCTTTTGTGAGAGATGACATGGAGAATTGTAGTTTTAGAACTTATTTTTCATTTATGGGGATGTTGCTCTTAGTCAGAGCTTAAAATATCCATGCAATTTTGAAAATAACGTAAAGGTTACAAATGTCTTCTCTCGACATCATAGTTCCATTACAATCTGATTGTGATATATTTGAAGGGCATCGTGAATTGATACTAAATTGTTTTGGAATGAGACAATTTGAATTGGTTGCTTGCTTGCAAATTTAACCATATATAATTGGTTAGGAATACTAAATTGCTTTGACTAGGAAAATTCATGATAGGCCGCATGAAAAAATGCTGAGTTGAGTTACAACTCTGTCACCACTCACTATCCAAAAGTGATGGTTAAGAAGTCTATCAAAAGTTCAAAACTAGCTCTTTTAATACTGCAATTTGATATTCAAATGTTGGTCAATCAACTGGTAACCAAATTTGGGGATGCAAGAGATGTGCTATTTTCTGTGAAGTGTACCTGCAGACAATATGACGCTGAAGTCCGTAAAGAGCTCTAGAAGGGGGGGCTTAGGGTTTGAATCAATCGTATTTTTGAGGGCTGTGTAAAGTCCCTTTATATAGTGTGTAGTATAGGAGCCGTTGTAAGGCACACCGTGGCACTTGACGGTTACAAAATCGTGGGGATATAACCGTTGAGGCGACATTCATGGCACGTGGGGAGACCATGTTACCATCCAATTTGAATGGGTCTTTGGATGCTCGTAAAATGGGGCGGAGAAGCATCAAACATACTCAACAGATGACACTTGAACTTCTAAAGACATTGAGAGTCTTAGGGGATTATGTTTGTACGAATTTGATAGCCTCAATATGCTCGCAAAGTTAGCTATTGCGAAAAAGGTTTTGTGCTCGTGGAGAGCTTTTGACGCTCGTGAGGGAGCTGCGCCTTTTGAAATGCTCGCAGGGAATCTTTGCTTTAGAAAAATGGCCTTGCTCATGATAAGATTGTTCCCAAACGCTCGAATAGGTTTAACCCTTATGCTCGTTAAGGTTGCTCCACATGACCCTTGGCTTTTGAGTGCCGTGTGTAAATGCTAGTAAATCAGTACTTATACCCTTGAGTGGTTATGTCAGCATTATTTTTTTGAGGTTCTATCACAACTGTTGATTTAATCTTGATGTTTGGATGCTTGTGGGATTCGTTATGGTTCGTAGGACGAATTATGAACATTGATTTGAACCGTTGTTAATAACATATCTCCAGGTGAAGTGTTACATTGGATTGGCATTTCAATGCCTCAAATGTTTTGAGTGAGAGTATAAAAGAGCTTGAGTGATCACTCTGACACTTTTTGCTCTTTGTTTAAACATTTCCCTCTCTGTTTTGAGTGAGAGTATAAAAGAGCTTGAGTGATCACTCGGTTTCAAGTTCAAGGTTCCAGGCTTTCAACAATTGTCTCTTTCAAGTTTCCAAGATTCCACCAGAGTTTATTTGCTTCGAGTTTTGTCCTTCTTCTTACAATCCGGTTGGCATTACAATCCGGTTGGCATTCATCTTTTACTTCCTCCCTTTTATGTTGTTAGTTGGACTAATTTAAACATGTTGTTTGTAGGATTGAGGATGAAAAGTCGATAGTTCCCACCATGAGGAGTGGTGGTTATTGGTGGTTTTTAGTGTTTCAGTTAGGAAAGATCGTTTTAGAAAAAACCACCATATTGTTATTTTCTGTTTGTCTACATCTAGACCGTTGGTGTGAGGTTTTAAACTTAGAAGTTTAACCTAGCGCCACCGTATCAGAAGTTTGTACCACTGTTTTATTATTATTTTTCTTTTAAGTGGATTTGTCTGCAAGGAACGTTTAGACTCTTCCTCATCGAAACCGAACCGATCAGTGAAGGAAGGATGAATTTGAATGTCAAATACATTTTCCCCCTTTTCCCTTTTAGGTTTGATATGACCAGAATACAAAATAAAGTGTCACCCGATGAATTGGACGTATCATGGATATAGGACGGACCCTTCTCAACACCCACTATTTATGCCACTGACAATCTTGAATTGTATGTTCGTAATATTAGATGTATAACCGAACGCTTTTGAACCAAAACTATGCTTCATAGACTGAGATTGTATCCTCCACCTTGTAGTCGTTGCTTCGTTATGAAATGACGGCTTGAAGTACCTTTTAACTTCGAGGGTTTAAGTTGTTCATTTTATTCCACATGATGATGTTATTTTTAATCTTTGTTTGATTCAAAAGGTGTTGTCCTTCTTCCTCTAAGTCTTCTATTCATTTTAATAAAGTGAGAACTTGCATGTTATTTTACAAGGGGATCCAAGTGTGATCGTTCTAATCATTACGCTGGGTATACATCAGAAGCACTCACGTTCAAAAGATGTCATTCTGAACATGTGTATAAAGGTGTTGTTCAAGAAAAACGGTAGATGAACAAAAATAACGTTTTAGTTCTATGTCCCGAGGTGTGAAGATCCCATCGTGAGCTAGGGTTCTTCCTTATATGACAGGTGGTGATGTAGTAGTTGTAGCTAACATACCGAGGAACTAGTGATTATGTAGTATATATTTCACTTTGTTCTGCTAATTTGTTTGATATTTTTTTTTTTGAAAGGTAATTTGTTTGATATATATATATATATATATATATATATATATATATATATATATATAGTGACACAAGTGTAATGATTAGATTCAATGTTTTAACAATAATCTTTTTTCTTCTTTAAAAAAAACAATAATTTTTTTTTGTACATTGATAATTATATTTTATTTTAGTGCAACGATTATTACATTTTAACCACCTGATTAATGTTAATTTATTTTGGTCTCTATTGGCGCAACCATATTCATTCATGAATCGATCATATCGGGAAGAAAAACCAAATAGAATATTAGGAGAAATGGATTATAGAACATAGCAAATCGAGATTATAACAAAATAAAATTCATTCTATTATATAGTTTGACATAATCCACCATCAACTCTTTTGGGATTAATTTCTAAAGCATAATGTCTCACATGACATACAAGTTAATTATTTATAACTGTAGAATGTCTTCGAGCTTGAACCAGTTATGATACCCTCCACAAGCACCTATAACAACAACAAAAAAACACAACATAAGTATTTAGATTTATTAAATGGAATACATTCAAGAGATAAAAAGAAAATAAAAGTATAATATATACCATTATCGACGTAAGGAACCAATGTTGCAATTCTTTTGACAATTTTGGATGCATATGATATAAGCCCCCAATTTTTCTTTTAAATGAAAACATGTTTTTAAACACTTGGCTTTACAAATAAAAGAACTATTAGGATTTGTTCCTTGAGATTGAGTTGCATCAACTGCTTGGGTTACAACTTGAGATCTAGTTGCATCAAGTGTTTGGGTTATAACTAGCATGATGATCAATATCATCACAACACTTTTTTTCACTTGACTCATTGCCATAACTCTTCTCAGAAAAATTATCAACTTTACGATACTTTAGATAGATTTTGCAAAATACTCTCTTAGAAAAAGGTTTCACCAGACCTTTATTATTTATAGTCAACAATATGATTGTATCAGGAAAATTATATATTTTAATAAATTAATATTTTATTTTGAATAGTTATATTATATTTTAAATATTAATAAATATTAAAATATTTTAAAAAATAATTAGCATATTATTAATGTTCTTAAATTTGTCTTAAATATAATCAAAAGTTAAATGTATTTGATTCAAATACGGGCTAAATACATTTGTTTTTTCCTTATATTTAAAGGGAAATGTTAACCGGTGCCTTCGGAACACTGATTAAGGATATGAAAATAGAAATTATATAGTAGTTAATGCGTTGAATTGTGTAATTACTCCCTCCGTTTCATAATACTTGTCCATTTTGGAGAATAATTTTGTTTCAATGCAACATTAATTATTGTCTCGTCAATAATACTCTTACATATTTATTGTAGAGAGAGAAAAAATAAAATGAAATAATAAATGATTAAGGATATTATAGAAAACACACATAATTTCGTCAAAAATAACAACATTTATTTGGTTTCTTGGTTAGTGCAATTTCTCCAAAATGAACATGTATTTTGATATGGAGGAAATCATTTATAATAATTATCTTTTATGGTATGCTTAACCATTGCCCCATGGGCATCGTGACCCATATTTAAATTCAAAAGGACTATACACAAACATTGAATCTATCTATACTACATTTAATTATAAACGAGTTTACATTGAATTTCTTTTTAGGGAATTTACATTAAATGAGATACATTAAAAACTATTAATCACTTCCATTTATACAAATTAATGACTCGTGACAACTCTATGTACATTGATTTTAGATACAACAAATTGATAAATTAAAGATTAAATTAATACAAATTTAAAATGAAATTAATTTTGGCTCAAATAGTAAATTATGTGGTTAATATTTTTTTATGAAGAAAACTTCAGATGAGTTGAGCTTCGGAAGATCAACAAGATAGGAGCAGGTCTAAAAGCCCAATGATGGTCAACAAACATACTTACAAATCACCGTAAAGAACTCTTTAAATCACGATCTTACGTATGAGTCAACTCCTTAGATACCGAGCCAACCTCCATCAACTATGAGTCTTGCTAACTTATACCCTTAGGACACAAGATAAGAAACTAAATATAGTAATTTAATCTTAAAAATTGTGCTTTCATAATATTAAAAGTTTAAAAATTATCTTTTCAATGCAACATTTATTTTTTAATTCTATTCTTAGATCCTTATTTTATGACCTTATGGTACAAGTTAACATTTTCCTATTTTTTTATATATACAAGGGTGATATGGTAATCAAAAAATGGCATAAGTCATTATACTTTTTTAAAACTATATACTAATGATTAGAAACATAATAATTTTATTCATAAGACCTAGCTTAATTGTCTATACCAACATCATTTGGCTTCATCCGAGTTTAAATTCGATTGGGACTCACACAATTGTGTTCGTAAAATTTATATGATACTTGACACTTCATATATACACGAAGAAAAAAAAAATAGTTTTAAGAAATGATCTTGTTAACGAGTGTCCTTGGAGCACTCTTTAAGCATTTTAATTCAAGAAATTATCCACTAAAAAAGTTAATGGTTTTAATTTTCAATACATTAAATACAATAATTCTCATAAAAATTTACCATTTAAAGATCTTAAAGAGTCCACAAAACTGTTTAGATGAATTTATCAAAACATAAATAATTAGTCCACAAAATTGATTTCTCAAAAAATGTCAAATATAATTTTATAGAGTTTGAATTGGTTATGGAAATTGAAAAGCACTTAAAAAGCGTCTTAAAGTGTTGTAACAAAAAAAAGCGTCTTAAAGTGAAACAAAACACAAGTTAAAATCTTCTCCATTTATTAGTTTATTTATTTCTTTCATTTGAAGAGATAAATACGACGTTGTCCATTTATTTTAAGAAAATGAAGAGGATCTTAACTCACAAAACACCCTCAGGGTGTTGGTGGGGGTTGAAACTCATTAATGGTAGTAATTAATCAAAGGTCATGCTAACATTGCATCTCGATTGGTATAGGTAGGGGTACTTGGTGGCGGTTGAAACCATTTAATGTTAGTAATTACTCCATTCGTATCAAAATATAAGCAAAATTTACTTTTTAGGTTCATTCAATTAATGATGTATGTGGTTCATATTATGGACCGCATACATCATTAATTGAATGAACCTAAAAAGTAATTTTTGCTTATATTTTGATACGGAGGGAGTAATTAAAGGATTTAGTACATACTCGACAATTAAGTTCTCTTCACTGACCATAGAGGTACTAAAAGGTTACTCCCTCCGCAAAACTTCACTTTTAGATCCTACTATAAAGGCTAGATACATTACTTATTCAATGTATTTAAAAAGTAAAATGTTACTTATAATAGTGACCGGAAGTAGTTCATAGTTGAATAATACATTAATCAATACTTCAACTTTTTCACTACTCTTGCTTGTTCTTGGGTCAACAATAGGTTCCTCTTCATGATCATTTATTGGAACATTATTTCTTTCCTATAGATTCTATACATGTTACTCTTGCACATTGCTACTCCCTCCGTCTAACAATAATTGTCACTTTAGAAGAAAAAAAATTGTCTCAAAATAATAGTCATTTTAGAATACCAATGCATCATTTATTATTTTTTTCCACTACCATACCCTTATTTATTGAATTTCATCTAACTTAACTACTCCACTAACTACAATTAACAAGCGTATATTAGTAAATAATATTGATTTTACCATTAAAATCAACACAATTAATCATTTTCTTAATTACCGTGCACAAACTTTAAACGACTATTATTGTGAGACGGAGGAAGTGTTATTTTTGCATGCATCTGATTGTTTACCTATTTTCATTTTGCATCATCGTTTGGGTTTCACCAACATTTCAATTCATATAGGACCATGTTTCTATGTTTTGAAATTTCTTGGATTCATCTGATTTTACCAAGGCGTCGTTAATAGCCCAATATGAATATCCTCTGACGATGACTCTAACAATGTACTGATGATGATGATTACCACCATTATTTCATTCAGGAAGAGGAAGAAGTTATAGTTGTTGGTCAATAAGGAGGAAGATCACGGAATTCGAAGTTAATGATGCAACAATTAATGGAAGAAACATTTTGGTAAAGAATATTTATAATTTGACGTTTAGAAACCAACTGCCGCCGCTCTCAATATTTGCTTTACATCACACGCTCTCTCTCATAGGTTTCCCCTTACCCCATATCTAAATTCTTCTTCCACCATGTAGCCGCGGTTGCCGGTGATGCAATCAGCCTCGCAGATGCGTCATCGCCAAACCGCTCTGTATTGGTCTCAAAATCCGTACATGATCGGTTTCTTTGCTGTCACTGCAACCCATGGTGGTGTTTAGAGGTCTTGATTTGGATTCTAAAAACGAGTTTTGCTTTCTCATTCGCGGTGGTTCGTTCAAAATTTAGGCTTTTGATTTGGATTTGGTCTCAAAGGCGGTGGTTCATGCTACCAGAGCTCTAAAAAAGACACTGTGGCTGCCTTCATGGGACACGCCATGCTTCTGTTGAATCTAAGACTTGTTATGCTGCTGTGCTGATTCGTCTTGACGTGGTTCATATGTCTCTTCACTGCAGTCAAAGTTTGTTGTGCTCAAAAAGGCCGTGATGTTTGTTGTTGAAGGGGCAGTTGGTCAGAGAATCTATCCGTGTTGCGGTCGGTTCATATTCCATGACTGAAAATATGGGTTTGGTTTTGTTCAGATCGTCTCTGGTTTGATTATGATGTTTGCGACTATATTGCTTCTCCAAGATCATGAATGTGCTTCGTAACAAGTCTTCTAGGCTAAAAATGGTCATGTACCTGTTGTCCGTTGTTGCTGCAAATGTTGGGTGCAGGTGTTACTGTGTTGGCGATGCTCAGACTCGTGGATTGATCATCCCTCGATTTGGCCTTCAATTGGATTTGAGTTGCTTTCTATTGGATTTAACTAGAAATGGTCGTAAAGCTTTTTGTCGCAGTATAGCGGGTTGTAGGCGTGGGGTTTTGTATCCGTGTTGGCGGTCGAATCTCTCACCTTCACAAAGTTTGACACTATATAACTTGGGGGGGGGGGGGGGGGTTCAAAATCCTCATCAGTCTTGACGTTGGACTGTTTGGCTTGAAAGATACGCTATGCTTGTTGCTGTCGCAAGGAGTTATTGGTACTTGGATCCATTTCGTATTGACGGTTACACCGCAAGTTAAACATCCACCGGTGTTGTTTTTATTTCTTTGTATCACTCGATTGGGTTAGCATACACTTTGTGTGGATTGACTGAGTTAGGTTTATGTCCCCCAATTCTTTTTTGTATTTATTTTTTCCATTTTTTTAATAATATATATGAGCACTACTGGAATCTGTAAGTCATTCTAACTCTATTGGATTGTCTTCTAGTCCTTTTTTTATATCCTTGGACTCTTGCCTTATAAAAATATTTATAATTCAACGACAATTTTAATAAATAGTTCAACTTGCTTATGCTTGAATTTCATTTATATTTACAACATATGCCAAGAGAAATTGCTCAAAATTGTTTGTATATGTTAATCAAAACCAAATAATGATTCTTGATGTTGAAATGAAAGTCATAACGAATATTACAGTTGTGAAGACATCAAGTACAAATGAATGGGGAAAGTAAGGACTCACTCAGAAAGAGGTTTGAATTAGACCTTTATTTATATTCCTTTACACCTTAAAAAGACCCACATCACTTGAAAGTTGAGACCAAATGTAGTTTATATACAATACCCATACTCTTCCACCAACAAGACAACTTTTACAAAGGACAAAACTTCGAAGGATTTATAGTCAAAGCGAATAATATCTCGAAACGCGATGTGACATGTTTATGAATGGAAAGAAACATTGACGACTTCAATGAGGATCGAACCTAGAATCTCTAGTTTAACCTCGACTGAAGGACAACTGCTCCTGTACCATTTAAAATGTCTTCCACCAACTAGGTACTATCTTTTACAAAAGATAAAACCATAAAGGGTTTACATCCAAAAGGGATTATATCTTGTGGTGCGGTGCTTAAGGGTGGAAATAAACAATTTAATATAGCCAATGATTCATAATTTATTGGGAATAAATGAAAATATTTATATGGGGTGATGGGTAGCCTAGCCACTACTACATTTATGACTTTTTGTAACACTTATTCACCTTGTAATATTGATATGAGATTATTTGCCCCTCATGATATCAACCAATCAAAATGTAATATACATTGGCAACATTAAATGTTAAATAAATGAGCCAATTTTTTTTTAAAAAAATCAATTTTAATCATAAGGTAACTTTTAATACTTTTAATTTTTATTTAATTATAGACAAGATTATGTCAAATAAATGAGTCAATTTTTTCTAAAAAATAATCAATTTTAATCATAAGATAACTTTTAATACTTTTAATTTTTATTTAATTATAGACAAGATTACATTCGAGGTCATTTATCTTATTTATTTAATTTGTAACATTTTGGTCCTTTATCTTTATTTTTTTCCTTTTAAGTCTTTTATCTCTCATAAAAGCACATATACATCCTTTTTCTCAATTTTTTTATTAAAAAAAATACATAATTTTATTTATTAAAATATATTTTTATTAAAAATGAAAAAATCCAGAAATATGATGAAGATGTTCATCATCTTCATCTTCTTCCTTTGAATCTTTATCCTCTTCATTGAATCAAAAAAATTCTACACAAATACATCTCCAAATATCATGAATTAATGTTATGTTCACCTCAAATCTTCTTTTAAACACAAAAATCAAAACCCTATGGAGAAAGAGATTTAGTTTCATCATAAAAAAAAAAGATTTAGTTATATAAATTATCACACCGTCTATTATTATAATTATTTTCTAACTCAATATTCAAACCCGGCATAAAAATAACCCCAAAATTGAGAGCAGCTTTACACATCAATTTTGTTGTTTCCAGAACAATCTTAACTTTCGTAAAGCCTAACCTTTCCGCCAGTGACTAAGCCTCCACCATCCTCCTTGCAACATTTGTGAAATTAAGGTTTTGATTTTTGTGTTTAAAAGAAGATTTGAGGTGAATATAACATTAATTCACGGTATATGGAGATATATTTTAGTAGAATTTTTGTTGATTTAAAGAAGACAATGGAGATTCAAAGGAAGATGATGAACATCTTCATCATATTTCTGGACTCATTTTTAATAAAAATATATTTTAAAAATAAAATTATGTATTTTTTAATAAAAAATGAGAAAAAAGATATATATGTGCTTTTAAAAGAGATAAAGGACCTAAATGGAAAAAAATAAAGATAAAAGACCAAAGTGTTACAAATAAATAAGTTAAAGGACCCCTAATGTAATCTTACCTTAATTATATTTAGGTGTTCAATCTTAATTAATTTACACTACATGACTTGCTTAGAACAATTAAAATTTCCCATCAAATTTCTTTCATCTGAATACCCTTAAATTTATTAGTTGCATACATAAAATTTCCTCTTCCTATTTTAATTGTTCAATTTTATCGTTCAAACTGCCATAATTTTCAATTTTCGTGAGAATCATCGTTTCGTTTGATTCCAAATATCGTGAGAATTACCTTTATTTCCAGAACCACATCAAGTGTGGTGACTTAATTTTTCTTTTTGATTTGATTTATCTTGGTTGTGAGGTAGTTAATTATAACAATTGAGTAAGTCATCCATTGTACTTTGAGGACTGCTAGCAAGTGTTGCCGTTGTAATGTTGTGGGAGTTTGCTAGCATTTTTTTCGGTTGCTGCTGAAATGGTTATGTCATGAGGTTTTGTTCTTTTGTTTGGACTTAAAGACTTTGGATGATAGTGAGACAGGTCTATTCGTGTTAGCAGATTTTTAATAGGTTGGCTGCTTAAATAAAAAAAATCAAGTCACGATACCTGACGTGGTTCTAGAAACAACGATAATTCTCTCTATAATTGGAAACTGCGACAGTTTGGAACAACAAAATTGAACAATCAGAATAGGAAGAAGAATGAAAAAGAAACAAGAATTAATCAATAGGGAAAAATAAAGAAGAATAAATTTGAATGAAGGAGATGTTTTTGTTCTCGCGTTCGGGGTTCTGGAATGAGAGAAATTTTATGAATGTAAGTGATGAATTTAAGGACATCGAGATGAAAGAAATTCGATGTAAAATTTTATTTATTATAAGTCTTGTAGTGTAAATTAATTAAGATTGAACACCTTAATATAATTAAATAAAAATTAAAAGTATTAAAAGTTACCTTATGATTAAGATTAACTCTTTTATTTTGGTGATACTTGTGGTGGTTTTTGGTGGTGATGTGCGTGGTGACTGATATTGCTTTTTGGTGAGGGTTAATGATGGTTTTTGTGGTGTTTAATGGTAGTTTTGGTGACGGTGGTGGTAGTGGTGTTGATTTTTTTGGTGGCTAGTGGTGGTTAGTGATGGTTATGTTTTTTTCTTGTTGTATGATGATACAAGGATTTTTGGTTGGCTTTTGTGGGTCTTTGTGAGGTGTGTTTTAGGGGAAGGTGCTTGGGAGAGCTAATGGTGGTGTTTGAGGTTTTATTCCCGTCTGGCTTTCAAAGGTTGTTGTGTATGTTTTTATGTTGGTGTCAGAGGGTTGTGTGCAAGTAGCGGAATATGGGTGATGAAAGTTATTTTTGTGGCAGTTGTGACAATGTCTGAGGATTGTGGTACAACTTTTGTTTATGTTGTTTCGTTGATCGCGGGTTAGCTTTATTTTGGTGTTTCTATTTATTGATTTCGAAGATAGCCCTTTGTTAGGAGGCGTTTTCTATAAGTTTTTTGGATTTTTTCTTTGATTCACGGGTGTATGAGTTTTTCATTGGGGGTTCTCATCTATCCTTTGTATGTTGCTACTTTAAGACTCTTAGCCTAACACTTCTTGTGCTGGTTAAGATTCATTACGATTTTAATAAATTTCATTTTAACTTTTTCAAAAACAAAAATTGACTCATTTATTTGACAATTAATGTTGTTTATATATATTACATTTTGATTGGTTGATGTAATAAGAGGATAATTATCTCCTAAACAAGAGAATGAGAAAGTAACATAGGCCTCACCTTGATAATGTGATTTTGTAACATTTTCCAAGATGTGTTTTTTCATTCTCGATAACTCTCCTTTTGTTCTGTACTTCTGTTATATATTTTTAAGAAGTATTCTCTTTTGCCGTTTTTGCTATAACTTCCTCCTCCCCAGGTAATCCCTCATTGGTATCACCTTCTTTCTCCGATGGCGTCGTAATCTTCTATTCCAACGTCTACATTCCTTTAATTTTACCTGGATTCGGTTTACTCTCATCGCTGTTCACAGTGGTTTGTTTCATCTGTTTCTTCAACCAAAATTTTAGTTAAATGTGAAGTTAATCAAAAATATATTTGAAGTAATATGAAAATTTTATATAAAATAGATTAGGGAGATATAACACATCAGGAACACTTCCTTTGCAACAAGCTGTGTTTCAGAATTCCCATTTTGGAATTTACGCCGATTGTGGACTTCTGTGAGATGATTTTGGAATTCATACAAGTAATTATTTATCACTCAACATGTCTTCGAGCTCAGTGGCGGAGCCAGGAATTTTACAGAGCTTGGGCAAAAATTACAGAGGCAAAAATTTTTGTGCGCGTACGTGTGAAAATATCGAGTTTGCCTAAAAAAATAATTTTTTAATTAGGTTAATGGACTATTGGGTTGAGCGAAATATAAAGAAAATATCGATTGAGCCCGGGCAAGTGCCCAGGGTCGCCGGGTGGTGACTCCGCCACTGTTCGAGCTTGAACCTGTGTATCTATATAAATATTTAGATTTATAAAACAAACTACATAATAAACATAAACAAGAAAGTAAAAGTATGAATACCATTATGAATCGATACAATCCTGATAACATTTTTCGTAGCAAAACATATAATTCGCGAGGTTTGTGACTGATTCTTGTGAATTAAAACACGTTGTTATATATTTGTAATATTACTTGAGATTGAAGTGAATCACGAGCATGAGTTACTACTTGCATAATCATTAACATCATCATCACAAGACATTGTTTCACTTGACTAACTACCATAACTCTTCTAGTTATTTATTTTTACTCAATCTAGACTAAAATTTTCCACTTTGTGAAGTTTCAGATTTTGCAGAAGACTCACTCAAAAAGATGTTTGCATTAGACCTTTATTTTTGTAGCAAACGATTCTTTAAGATAATTTATAATTTATTAGTAATAAATGAAAATATTGATATGGGGGATGGGTAGTCACTACTACATTTATGACTTCTAGTAACACTCACTCACCTTGTAACATTTGTAAAATTGTTACTGATATGGTCATTTTGTAACATTTCCAAAATGTGTTTCATACTTTGTAACTATCCTTTTGTTGTTAGTGCTTTATAATTTGCCTTCTAAATTACATTTCAATTTTAAACTCTTTTACATTTCTCTCACTTCCACCTCCTCCCCCGCTCTCTTGATTGTGAATGTGATCGAAACCCAGAAACAAATGCGGCGTGCTATTAGAAATTTTAAAAAAGTTTAATTGAAAAATTGGTTTGAATAGTTTCTCTTAAAACGTCATTCTAATTAAGTGTGGTATTCTCGTCATGAATACATCAATACTAGGTGCCCCATGTTTGTGCTTAATCAAAACATCAAATCCTTGAAAGTCAAACGTAAGGATTGAAATAAGAATGTGTTGGGGGACACTAACATCAATGTTCAAGTAACTGAATCTAACCTTCATCAAATTCGAAGTCAAATTAATGATAGTGTCTATGATGATATTGTGCTAATTGTAAGATGCTAGGTCACACACTTCAACATTGTAAGAAATTAAATTCTTTTAACATGAATGAGGGCACATAGAAGCCAAATAGGAAAGTTCAGAATCTCCATAACAAACATGTCACAGTCCCCATAGACAACTTATCTGACAAACAACTTAAACCAGTTGTGGTATTGAATCACTCTGAGGGGAATCTAGGGGAACCTATTTTCAACACTCAACTTGAGAAGTCAAATGAAGTGGTAACTGCTAATCTGCACATTCCAAATAATGTTGCAAACCTGCAAGCCATTGATTCATAACTGAATGTTTTGGAGCATGGAAAGCTTCAAGTTGTGCTATGGTATCTGATAGTGAGCAAATTTCTGAATATGTTCCAGTCTATACACTTCTTGCTGATCTTCCTAATAAGGAGCATCGAGATAGTGGAGTCATTTTGAAAAATGCTTTTGATATCCTTGATGAATCGGAGGACCTATCAGATGGTGAGGCATTGGATGGAGATGTTATTACTGGAATTGTCTCTTCAGGTACATCAATTATTGACAACTTTGGGAACAAAACTAGTGTTAAACCTGTTGTGAATTCGATGAAAAATCACACCAATAAATACTCGACGCGTGGAGAAAGGAATAATCAAGCAACCAAAACAAGTGGCTAACAATTATAATCACAAACAAAAGTAGAAAACAGTGAGAGAAAAGAAGAGAGAACACAAAAGAATTTGTTTACCCAGTTCAGTCTAAAATTGACCTAATATGGGGGAGAGAGCAGCCATCCGTTCCACCATAAGCCTCACCATCTGATAGGTCCTCCGATTCATCAAGGATAAGCCTCCCGCCTAATTCTATCTAAAGTCTCAATCTCTTCCCGTAACCAAGAGACTCAATCCCAATAGTGTTTTCCAAGGTGAATCAACTCTCAAACCCTAGTGTTTGTTCCCACGAAACAAACTCTATACAAACCCTAGTTTTGTTGTTGCCTTTCTAAACCCTGGTTTCATCCCCCTCTATCATAAGGTTTACTCTGATACAAAGCCTATATTTATAGTAAAAGAATCCCTCATGAATTGGAACAAAATTAGGCACAAAAATACGTTTTATTTTTATGCATCTGCGCAAAATCGTGCTCCGATTTTGCCAGATCGTGCTCTGAATTTTTAAGAATGGAAGTGCCAATTCTGGTCCAAAATTCGTGCTCCAATTTCTCAAATCGTGCTCTGATTTTGACAGCTTCAGCAAACTTTAATTCCTCCAATTTTGAGTCACTTTCACAACAAAACCTGTGAGGGTTATATCAGTGTTAGACTCTGTCTTAAAGGAACCTACTACAAGGGAAGAAAGGGCCTCTGAGTTCAAGTCACCAAACACAGACGCACTATTGTTGTCCTTGGATTCGGGGAGGTGTTTATCTCCACCCTTGGTGAATGATGTAATTACCGCTGTTCCCTCAACTTCTACTCTGGTTACTGATTTGCCTGGTTTGGATAACACACTCCCACATTGTGCAATGCCTCAACCTATCACAACTTACCGCACCTCTCTAACAACAGACAAACTTCCGGTTTTGGAACCGGTGCATGCTGCAACTGTTTGTTCTTCTGAAGCTCAGAGAAGTGTGGACATTTTACAAAAGTTTTGGGGGGATTATACTAATGGAGAGCATGATTATAGCCTTGCTTGTCCAACAACAGTCAAGAACAAAAAGGAAAAGAAGCAAACAAATAGACAAGTTTCACCGAAGAGCACAAGTAGTGAGCACATACAAACTCATTCCAAAAAGGGTGTAGTCAAAAGTAATCCTAAATATATGTGAGTCTTTGCTAGTAGATAGATTTGTTGTTTGGCAGTTTCCTTTAGCAAAACTATGCTTCTCACCCTTTACTTTTATTAGAGACATTTTATCTCCATTTTTAGACTCTCTCATTTGTAATGTAATAGAGTGCAGGCCCACTCTGTCAATTTTAATGCATTTCTTAGCCTTTATAAAAAAAAGTCTACAATGATAATCTTCTTGTTGAAGAGAAAGTTGCACAAATTGACTTGGATAAAGCCCTTAATTTGGAGAAATAATTATGGCATGAGAAAGCTAGGATCGATTGGCATTCTTATTTCTACAAGATTGCTGAGATCGAAAATGGTACTGTAAATTTTATGTTTTGAGGCATTGTAATGATGATATTCTGACTTATCCTGATACAATTAAGAATCACTTATCAACACCATTGATGTATTGATTAAACTGGAAGGAGGAACAAATGATTTCCAAATATTCTTAGCCCAAGGCTTCTCATTCAGTCTAGGATTTTGAAACATGTAAGCATCCTTATAAAACATCTCTCTATTGGTTGATTTTGTTCCAGATAGATTTTTTCTCAACAGAGAATTTGGGATTGTGTACATTTTACAAAATAGAAAAGAAAAAGAGAATGACGATAAACCATTTCTGATTATTAATCAAATTTTGGCCTGTATTCTCTACTCTCTTTTATTCTTGGCCTATATTCTCTATGCTCCTTTTTTTGGAAGCTTTTTTTTTCCTTTGGGTTTTTCTGACAAGGTTTTTAAAGAGGCGGATGCTGAGCTCCCTTGGTTTCTTTGGCTTGGGTTTTGGTCTAGTTTCCATAATATTTTTGTATGTTTCGTTCTATTTTAATAATATTTTTAGGGTATTGCAAATGATAGGTGGTCAAGAGGTGCCCACATAGTCGGGATGTCATGATTTGTCATGTAAGGTCTTTGCACTCATTTTTATTTTAAAAAAGAAAAAGAAAAAGAAAAATTATATACCCTAAGTCATTTGATTGGGTCGACGTGTTCATAGGTTCAAAAATCCAAATCCAAAGTGAAACCAATCTTCTATGGTTTTATCGAGTTGGGTTGAGTTCTACTTGTAAGTGAATGGGTTAGGGTAGCGGGTTGAGTCACTTTAGGTCGTCAGGTTCGTGGGTTGGCCCATACCAGTGAACACATATATTTGCTTATCTAATTTCGGGCAATGTAGGAGAGAGTGGACTGGAATCTTACGATTTCCATCATATATGGAAGAGTGCAGCTCATTCCAAAAAGAGAATGTAACAAAAAGAGAACTTAAAGCCTAATTAACAATACAAACAAAATGTATCATAAAGGCTCAATTCGAAAAAAATACAACTACCAATCCAAAACAAAGATTATATTTTTAAGGACCGCATATGTAATTTTGCCTTTGACATACCATTATTTGACTAAGGGTCCGTTTGGATTGGTTTATTTTTTAGCTTATAAAAAATAGCTTATGAAAATAAATAAATTTTTATGTTAATTTATAAGTTTTCATTGATGAAAATTATATATTCATAACCTATTTTTTTCTTCATAAACTACATTGACAAACTTATAAATAATATAAAAAAAATCTTTTATTTGCTTAAACTATTTATTATAAGCTTAAAATAAGTCTTATCCAAACAAACTCTAACTTGTGAACTGAAACAGCCCAGCGACATAAACAACAAAACACAAATAAGTGTGGTTACCTCGCCATACAATTCAAAGGGTACCAAGGTGTCAAAATGTCTTTTTGTGGCTGTGTATGTTTTAGGTGTTGACTTTTTAAGGTTTGGTCATCGACTCATCGCAGTGTTTAGGCTCTTTAAAGTAATTTTGCGCAAATGATTTTTATTTTTTTCGGTTACAAAGCTAACGAGAATCAAAGAACAAAAACAAACTGAAAAAGAAAAAGCTTCTAAGAAGCTAACCACTTCCAAAGGTAAAAGTTAACTACTCGATTGAGTGCGAAAATGATTTTTTTAGTTATTTTGATGGTGTTTGGAGTTCGAACCCCGAAACTTGCATATATTATGCATTATCTTTACTGAGTTAAGTTCACGGGAACAAATAATTCTTTTAGTTTAGTTTAACGATTATAATTATCTTTTAAATAAAAAAGTTAATTATATTAATTTAATTATTTTATTAACTAGTGGTTCGTTTGCTTAACATTGGTATCGCCTGCAACCATATTCACAAATCACTCGCAACAGAAAAGCAACAAGGAACAATATACTATGGAGAGAAATGGAGGATAAAAAAATAAATAGCAAATGGACATTTTAAATTAAAATTCTTTTATTTAATTGCATTTAATTTCTTATGCAAATCTTACGTAACATACAAATTAATTATTTAATATTGTTGCAAGCCTCCAACTTGAATCAAGCAATCAATGTCTGCATATACACTCCGCAAGCACCTATAAAGAAAAATACACAACTTAAATATCTATCTATATATAAAATAAACTGAGTCATTCTTGAGCTAAAATATAAGAAAAAGTATATGCATTTGGTCTAATTGAACCTACTTAAGTTCAAAAAATAAAAAAATAAGAAAGAATAAAAGTATACTACATTAAACTTCTTAACATGTGCAAATTTACACATGATAGAAAAACCTAAGTATGAATACCATGTTTGATCAAGACATCAAACAATGCTCAAAACAACCTTCCAAGCAATTATCAAAACCAGCACATGTTACGAGACACTCTGCACGACAAGCAAAACGCTCTATAGCACAACTTTCATCAACTATTTTTGATTGAGTGGTGGCACATAGTTGAGTTTCAACTAGCATAATCATGAACATGATCACAAGAACTTTCTTCAGCTCAATGATTGCCATATTTCTTCTCGATGTTTATATTTTTTCAATCTCTATCTAACTTAAGAAGATTTGTGATTTTCAGCACTTATTAAAAATTGTCAAGCACATGATAAATATTTATAGCCAAAACTTTTAATAACACATTTATTGTTTAAAAGATTCTTTTTACACTCATTTAAAATGTTTGTCCTTTTGCATTTAATGTATCGCAATTTCTTTTACTATTAAAAAGTTAAAACAATTAATAAATCCATTTCTTTTTCAAAAAAAAAATCATTGATTTTTTATGATAAAATTAATTATTTTTATAAGGAAAATGATATTCATTTTTGCGACATTTTTTTTTATACAAGTGTGACTTATTTTGTGGTTCAATGAGTATAATTTAATATTAATGATGAGATATATACACTTGAGCTACTAATTCAGTGCTAAGAATTTGGCCTTTGTGACCTTAATACACTAAGATCAAATTCATTCAGAGATGATTGTAAAATGATTATAATAAGCATCACTATGTGAACCGATTCACTTAGTGTTTAAGAAAAGAAACTCTATGTCTTTATGATAAAGAAACTCTTATGATTCAATCCACTTTATCAGGTATGAATCCATTCACTTAAACTCTTTGTTTGTATAAATCGATTCACTCCTTTTTTGTATAACAAATAATGCTTTAAATTGAATGAATCGATTCACACTAGTTTGCTTTCGCCGAATATGAGTCATAGATATATAAGTGATAACTCCCTATTTTTCAAATTCACGTACATACAAAGTCTAACCGGTTCATATGCTATTTTAATTAGATACATACTTGTCTATAATATATACCTTGTCTAGAAATAGTGAAAAGTAAGAAAAATCATAAGAGGTACACTTTAAGTGTATTGTGCTTCATATTTGTTTACTACTCCTAGAACATTCTTTTTGTAAACAACTTGTTGTTGTAAATCATCACAAAAAAAAAAAAAACTTGTTGTAAATCTTTGGATTGAGATTAAGTTCTCTAGGTTGTAAATCTAGGACTATGTTGTCTTAGTGTTTTCGAAGTGCAAGGGAAGTGGACGTAATCCCAGGTTATAAGGTGAACCAAAATAAATACTTTGTATCAACTCTTATCTCTGTATTTTCCGTTGCTATCCATTTTCCAGTATCATAAAAGGAGAATAAAAAAGAGATTAACACAATTCAAACCCTTATTTGTTGTGTTGTCCTCACCTTTACAAATTCGTGAGAGTTACTTAGATTAGGGAAAATTATTTGTACCTTAGAGTGATATTTTCTAGGGTTTTACAATTAGAGTAAATGATATAACTATAAAAATAAGCACACTCAAGTAAATTTTCATTTGAATCCCTAAGAAAATTTTAAAATCAAATTTAGTCTCGGAGAAAAATAAAAGCATTTTTTTAGAGGAATAAAAGCATTCTTTTAGTCATTAAAAAAAAACAAATCAGAATAAATTAGTTCATACTTTTTTTTTTACATATTATTTGTTTGATGAATGATAGGTAAAAAAAGAAAATAAATAGAAGAGATTATTAAGTAGTTAAGTATGAGAAAATTTTAGACAATCCGGATTCGTTCACCTATGAGTCTAAACATGTCAATATTATAGGCATATTGAAATGTACGAAATAAATTATTTACGTACTCTCCAAATCTTCATGCATTCTCCAAAATTGGATCAAATGTATTCATAGTTGATGTGAAAGATTTTACCAAAAAGAACATGATATTGCAATAACCAACCAATATAATTTTGACTCTTAGCACTTCCATTGAGAGAATGGATTTGGTTGATCAACTTATAAATCCTAAATTCCCGAACTACTTTTTCATTGTTAATATCCTTAAGAAAATTAATTAATTTATTAACTACACACGTACACTTGCATATATATCATGTTTTTGGCGCTATTGTCAAGGGAATATATCTTATATCATGTTTTTGGTGCCATTGTCAAGGGACTATGAGCCTGTTTGTTTGAGATTTATTTTTTAAGTCTTTTTTATTTTTTAGCTAAAAAATCACTTTTTTCATTTTTGTAGTGTTGTTTAAGATTTTTAAAAAATCCATTTTGTTAAAAAAAATCATTTTTAACCTCAAAATAAAAAGCTATTTCAAGTAGCTTTTCCAAAATCTATTTTTTGCTAAATACAAAAAACTCAAGTGTAAGAGTTTCAAATCTAAAAAAAATGATTTTTATGTTAGTAAACAAATAAAAATAGCTTTAGATTTTTTTAGAAAATCTCTAAAAAAAATCTCTAGATTCTTTTAACCTAAAATCTATTTTTTTGAAAGCAGAAACAAACGCACCCTATATTATTGATCTCATACCCTCTAAAACAATGGAGTTACTACTGTTTAATGGAAAATACGATGCATACTTGTGGGTGCTATGTGCTGATTAATATTTCAAGGTTAGAGGCGTGCCGAAGAATGCAAAAATGATGTTAGTTGCAATGGCAATGAAGAGTATTTTTAAAATTTCAGTTGAGAATGAGCAAAATGTGTTGGTTAAAGAGCCGAATTCAAAACTTATTATATAGTATATACAAACTAACACATATATAATGAACTATATTAAAAGAATCTTCTACTCAACATTTCCATGCAAGTAAATCATTATATATTTTTGAAGTAGCAATTTTTTAATCTAATCATTTGTAAATATTTTTAAAATCATTAATGTTTTTTAATATTATTATTAAAAATATAGTTACCATGTGCGTTAATTAAAAATCATTGATACAGAACAAAACATTAAGTGAACATAGACTTTGCAGCCACCACCCTACCATGCTAGCTTTCCATTCCACCACCCTACTATTGACTTTAAGGCCAACAAACCACTATGTTTGATAATATCTATATCTACTAGGTTGTGTATCCATTGATGTATTAATTATTATTACTATTTCAACTATAATCTGACATCTATGATTGTTATAAATAAGGTCACTTTCTTCATGTATCTTCATCAATTGAAATATATCAAAACTTGAGTTTCTCATTTTGAGAGTTAGAAAGTGAATTCCCTCTTAGTTTCTAAACCAATCATGCAAGTAAATTGTTGTAGCGGATTGTAAATCGCATAGAAAAGGAAGATACGGTGAGATGAATGTGAAAGCAGGTTCAAAGTGACATAATATAGGGTGAGGAATATGGAAAAATAATGATGGGCCAGCCAGACAAATATTAAGAATCCCAAATAAAATGCCCAAGAAAATTGTTTTTCTCGCTTCAAACAAAACTAAAAACATCACGAAATGACAAGCTTAACCCCAATAACAATTAATTGCCGCTGAATTTTAATCGATAGTAGTTAACTATCGATAGAATTTTGGGTTAAACATGTCCTTTCATAATGTTTGTTAGCTTTGTGTAAAGTGGGAAAAACAATCTTCAATACCCAATTAATCCTCCTGCAAAACAAAGCTATTTCTCAAGTTATCTAGTCATAGCGAAAAGACGCCAACGCGTCCGTCTTTCCGCTCTTTCTATTTCGTTAAACGTTTGAAAATTATGAATGATATTGTTTTTTAATGAAATTTTGATTTTGATTAAAACTAAAAATATAAATGTTTGTTGCTTTCAAGTTATAACAATCCAAACTAACCATGATTATCTATTTCAGTGACAACAACAATATAACAAAAAAATATAATTGGGTATTATAGAAAAAATTGTTTATGGGTATAATTGGGATAATGAAAAGTAAGTATAAATATATCGCTCAATAGCAGTTTTCGCTCCCTAACTTTTACGAAGTTGCGATTTTGGCCCCCTAAGAAAAAAACTACAAAAACCGCCCTCTAAGTTTTGCAACTGTAGCAGTTTTGGCCCTCAAGGCAAAAAAAAATAAAAATAACACGTGACACGTGACACCTAACTTAGGGTGCCACGTCAGCATAGACCGAGTCAAAATTGGCATTGGGGGTCAAAATTGCAACTAACTTAAGGGGCGGTTTTGTAGTTTTCTTTCTTAAGGGGCCAAAATTGCAACTTTGAAAAAGTTAGGGGGTCAAAACTGCTATTAAACCTAAATATATTCATATAATTTGTTACACTTTTTAATGATAATAAAAAAAAAACCAAACATATATATTCATATTTTTTGACAAAATATTCATATTTTGTTTGTTACATTTTTTTAATATTGAAATTTATTCTTATTTATTTGTTACATGTATTATTTTTATTGAAAATTAAGGGCAATTTTGGAAGAAAAAACAAATCAGACCAAAAGAGTTAATTTTTTATCTATACTATATATAAAGAAAACTACCATTTTCAGCACTTTTGGGTTGGACTTTTCTTTCCAAAAATACCCTTAATTTTAAATACAAATAACACATGTAACAAATAGATAAGAATAAATTTAATTTAAATATTGAAACAAATGTAACAAACGTGAGCAAAAAATAATGTTAAAGATTGAACTTTAAATCCTCTAAAAAAAGATTAGCAACAAACTTGAGCAAATTTTTTTTAAAGATTGGACTTTAAATCCTCTAAAAAAAAGATTAGTAACAAACCTGAGCAAAAAATAATGTTAAAGATTGAACTTGAAATCCTCTAAGAAAAATATTAGTAACAAACTTGAGCAAAAAATATTGTTAAAGACAGCGACGAATCAACGCTTCATTTGCTCCTTCATTATGATGTTTTCGTTTCCTTGTGGCAACTCATGAGGTCTTGGATTGGCGTCACAGGAGTCGAGCCCAATAATATTAGTGACCACTTCTTTCAGTTTATTCATTATACTGGTCATTCGAAGAAGCGTCGATCGTTTCTACATCTTTTATGACTTTTGTGTGTTTGGCTGGTTTGGAATAAGCATAACGACATGATTTTTTAATAACATCCAAACCCCCATTATGCAGCTTTTAGATAGATTTAAATACCATTCGCTTTGGTGGCTGAAGACTAATAATGCCACGTTCATGTACGGTTCTCATAGATGGTGGTCGGACGATTTGCTTTGTCTGGGTATCGACTGACTGTGTTTCTGTAATTATTATGCTTAACTGATGTCGCTATTTGGACAAATATCACAGTCATACACTGATAAAAAAAAAATTAAAAATTCATGCATTCTTTTGTTAAAAAAAATTAAATATATGCATGGTACTTTTACTAAATCTTTCATTATTACCCCTTTAAAACAAATAATGAAAATCTCTTTCATTATTAATTATTAATCTTCTAATTTTGACGTTCTTATTAGAAAAATGGTAAATAGCAAAAGTCAACCGAGGGAGGATCACCTGAAAGTAAGGACATAATATGAAAGGAAAAGAAAATAGAGAATGGACAATGAGCAAACACAACAACGACTACTTCAAAGACGAGAAAATTATAAACGACAGAAAGAAAATGAAGTTGACATATCATACACTAATGATATCTTGAGACAAACGTATGCAATCAAATTTTCACAGCTATGAATTTTTCAAATACACGCTTTCAACATCAAGGAACTCATGACAACGAAGCATAATCAAGTACCATAAATATTAATGACCCAACACTTGGTTAGTGATGAAAACAAAATTATATACTTTTATATCTATTTAACAATTGTTATTATTTATTATTATATTGTGATACTTTTTTGTGTCGTAAATATTCTTATATATTTATTTTAACTACCAGATCTTAATAATGCATCAACTTTTCAAGGAACTCATGATAATGAATCACAATATGATGAACCAGATGAACCATAATATGGTAACTCCAATGCTTTTGTAGAATATATCAAATATTTACATTTGTTATGTCATAAATTATAATATCACTCTGGTTGCAGATAATGTGGAAATTGATGAAAAGATTGGAGATGCACAAATGCAAGATGTGGATGTAGAAAACACAATTAATAAAATTTTTGGAAATGCATAAATACAAAATGTGGATATGAAGGACATAGTTAATAATTTTTTTAAGATGCACAAATACAAGATGTGGATATGGAAGATACAATTAATTTTATATTGTTGCGTTGTCGTCGTTGCCAAGGTATGTCAATTAAATTAAATAATCTATATGCATTACCTCTTTTTTTTTAACGAAATAAGTTGGATGTGGAAATCCTAACATGAAGCAATGTTGGAAAAAGAACATTATTGTCCAGAATTTAATTAAAAACAAATGCGAGTTCAGGACTTCCCTTTGTGCTCAGTAGAAAACAGAGTTTTCCGTTAGACTAAGTTTTGCTATTACCATAAGTCACAAGGGAATTATTTTACATGCAGGCGAACTAAAATATGTTGAGTTCATAAATAATTTTGTTATATGCCTTGACAATATTTTGTTTATAAATCAATATATCAATAATTTCCATTAATATTTTAAAATTCAGCCTTGCTATTCAGTACGGATATTTCCGTACGAAATTTCACGGACACGTGTGAAATTTAGTTGTCCACGCGCTGCATTGCTCAATTCCTTTTATTTTTAAATAAAAATTTCAACAAAATAAATTCTTTTGTTTATTCAGTTTTCGATATCTCTTCTAACAAACTATCAGAAGCGTTCTCTCATTTCCTCTCTTTTGTCACTAATCACCACCCACCATGTTTAGTTCTATGAAAGGAGCAATTTCTCTGTTGATCATTTTCGTCATCCGTCGCTAAGTCATCGCCAACCACCGTGCCGGAGCTATTGCTCCATATTCGTGTTCTCTTTTCTTCAAGGTAAGTCATCTTATTCAACAATTTACATGTTAATTCTTAAAATTTGAAAATCCCCTTCTTCCTCGACACACATCTTCTCCTTATTGCCGTGATGGATGTCGGTGTCCGACACACCACACCGACACATTTAATTACATTGAATTATGTCATTTTATCAAATTATTCTTGGTGTCGACATGATTATTTCGACGCTTGTATCCGTGCTTCATAGATTTTGTATTTCCTAATTGTTAAGAGAATTGAATTGTCAGCTATCGAGGATATCTGTATCAGTAATTGACAATGAAATCTCAGTTCTTTGGCTGCTACTACCATTCCTTGAATTGCTTTACAATGTTTTATAATGAGTGTTGTTGGAATCAATCTGTTTCACAGACTGGTGCTGGTAGTATAAAGGTATACCAGCTGAATTTGGTTGCTTTTGAGAAGTTTTTGCATATAAAATGTAGTTGTTTACCATTAGAAAAATTTGAGAAGCTATAATTTATCTAAGGTTGATCTTTGTTATGTTATTTTGAGGAGCTATAATTTCTAATTTATTGTTGTTACTCATCATTTTCTTGACTTTTCTCAGCACATCTAATAGTTTCTTTTGTACTTGCTAACGAAAACAAAGCTGAACTTTTTTTAATTAGTCCATTATTCTTGCTATGTTAGTATATGGTTTCTGGATTTATTCATTGTTATGTTGTTACTGCTGATGCTTATCTTATAATTTTCATTAATTTTTTGGAGTAAACTTTATGGTTCGCTCTATTATGTTAGTATATGGTTCTTGTTGTTGTTTCTATCTTATTTCAAAGCTTCTTCGAAAAAAAATCCATCTCTAGATACCTTAGAAGAAATGGCCCGTACATTTTTGTTTTCGATTTTTCAAAATTATACTGAAAGAAGGAAGAGCCTATGTGCTGCAAGTCATTTGATACCAAAAAATTACTTTATGATACATGTAGGCAAATCTCTGAGTTACACACATACCTCATGAGGTCTCAGTTTAATTAGATAAGCATAACTTATCATGGTACTAAGAAGATGCTTCCCCAAAAATGTAATTTGTCCTAACATTTGAAAAATATTAATTTCTTACAATCTCTGCAGAAACATCAGCTGAACTTAGTAAAATATGTTTTTGATTACAGGATATTGATTATGGTTGGCTTCTAGTACTGAATAAATGCGTGCAAGCATTGCTGGCTTTGGATATGTGTATTATTGAATGAGCCGGGACAGATTGGGAAGAGGTAAAAACAAAGGCTGCTTAGGATTTAGAGGCTTCAGGAAAGGCCAATTTGATGATGTTAATATTGTGCAGGATGTTCTTCCTTTGTTGAAGTATTCAATGCAGCTTGTAGACCCACACCAGGAATAATAGCAGCAGAGAATATTAGCAGCAGAGAGCCTATAACAGAGTCCTCAAAAGGTTGGAAAAACCTTCCTTTGGGTGTTTTGAAAGTTAATATTGATAAGGGATGCTTTGAAGACGGGCACACATGTTCGGGTCTGATCGTTAGAAACCATGAGGGTGCGTTCATTACGGCAAAAAGAAAGATTGACAATGTGTCCATGACTCCAATCCTAGCTGAAGTTGTGGGATTATGATGGTGCTTTTTTTGAAAACTCGATTGTGATGGTGCTTTAAATTGGCTTATAGGAAAAAGAGAAAAATTAACAGTGAGCATTTGGATTTTAGGAGGTCTGTGTTAAGACTATCCATGTAATGTAATATTACTCATGTCTATGTTATACATGTCAATGAATAAAAAGTCCATCTAACATCAATTTGTGTACTTCAAGTTTTAATATTCTTTAGTATTTCTTTTAGCATCAATAAAATGATATTCCTTCCAAATAAAAGGCTATAGATTTTTTTTAATCGGCAAATATTATTCTCGTCGAGATTGTGTAAGGAACACGAAAATCTCGCGGATAAAATCAAACAAGAAGTAACGAGTACACATGAACACGAATACAAACACCTACCAAAACCACCCATAACAAAACTAAAACCAGAAGCTTTATATTCCAAATTTGGTTGCTGCTAAAGGGTAAAAAACACAAAAGCAGCAACACAGCCGAACCAAAAAAAAGCATACAGCTAGCACTAAACAACCCATTCCATGTAGCAATAATGCTTGAGCAAAACAACCACACACTTACTTGAGCAAAACAACAAACATTAAACAACATAACAACATATTCCAACACAATTTCAAGCAGCCGCACACTTGCTTGAGCAAAACAGCAAACAATAAACAGTAGAACAACAATCACTAAACAGCATAACAGAAATCCTGCAGACCCTCATGCCCTGACAGAAAACCAGACAGCAGTTCAAACCAAAAACAGTAGTGTTATGGTTCTGTGACCTGAGAATAATAAGGAGTCTGCAGAGAATATATACTTAATCAGTTATTTTCATGATATAAAAGTTCAAATGAAAATAAAACACACCAAATTTTGTTATGATATTAATTTTAAATAAAAATAAAATAACCCAAAAATCTATATTTGCACCTTGTTTATTTCACCAAGATGTTCTTGATTTGGATTGAAGGGAGCTACATTATTCACACTACCATTTTCACTACTCCAGACATAGTTATACTCCTGCTAAAACATTTACATAAAAAACATGGATGCTTAGTATGCAATGCAATACCGTGTATATTTTAAAATATAAGTATGAAATCATATATAATATGAATTATCTACTTCAATGCTTTCTTGTGTGTCAATTCCATCACCAAGTTGAGATCTGTAAAACATTCCATGTTCAATTTCTTGACCTCTAGATGTGCATGGGCCCTGCCATAAAAAAAATCTTAAATTAGACATCTTAACTGTTATAACTATAATATCAATAAATACAATGAATTTCATGCTCACCTCTTCTTGACCTTGAATCTTTTTACTATTTTGGTTGCTTTTTTTAGTTTTCTTTTGTGTAAGCTTCTTCTTCACAATCTGATCAACTATAGAAGCCTTCCTTTTCGAAGGAGGACGCCCTTTACTTCGAGCTACTTTAGGATCAAGAATGGTAGCTTGGTTTTGAGTTGAACAATCTTCTTCAATAATTCTAGGAGATGTTTCATTACATGGTAACTTAATTTTCTTGTTTTCAATCCAGTTCATCACTTTCACTAAATCATCTTCACTATTTATCCTCGTTGAAGCAAATTCATAAAAGGCATCACAAGCTTTACCTACACGTTGCAATTCAGTTTTTCCAGCCAAATTATCAAAACCACATTTAATAAGTGTATACCTCCGCTTTATGTCCTTCCTCCACCGTGCCAAAATATAATTAGCTGGCACGAAATCTGTTTTCCCTATGAGCTTAAGCACACAAAGGACGTGCCTGCATAAAATGCCTTTAAATTCAAACAAGCAGCAGGTGCATTTTAACATGAAGTCTTTTTCATTGAAGAACACCGTGAACACAATATCTTTCATCTTGTCATATACTTTCTTACTTTCTGTAACAGAAAATATTGAATCCAAACCCTCCAATCTGTTGAACCATGCATGGCAGTACATCATAGAAGCTATTTCCAATTGGAATTCCTTAAACTTTGCATTGGTAAATGCTTTTTGAAATTGGAACTCAAAGCCAAAGTGACTAATACAAGAAATAATTGTATTAAAAGAACGAAAGTCAGCAATGTTTTCCTTTTCAATTTTGTCTTTCAATGCATTATCATATTGCTCAACAAATTGCTTCAATGTTGTCTTTGAGCTTACATATCCATCAAAAAATGAGTTCATACTTTCACTTCGTTGTGTAGTTGACATTCCAGCCCAAAATGTGTCCCTTACATATGCAGGAACCCAACGATGTCGCTCAACAAATATCCCTTTCAACCATTCATTATTTTGTAGTTTGTAACACTCAATCATATTTTTCCATCTCATCATAAAATCACTTTTGCTAAAAGAATCATATACAATATCATGCAAAAGTGTCTTGATAGACTCGTAGTTAGAGTGTCTACCAAACTTTTCTGGAATCTTTTTCATTAAATGCCATAAGCACCACCGATGACGAGCATTCGGAAAGACAACCTCAATTGCATTCTTCATTGCTCTATCTTGATCAGTGATTATGCCATTTGGAGAACGTCCATGCATACATTCCAACCATGTCTTAAATAACCAAGTAAAAGTCTCAGTATCCTCATTTGATAGCAGAGCACAACCCAACAACATAGACTGACCATGATGATTTACTCCAACAAAAGGAGCAAAAGGCATGTCATATTTATTTGTTAAGTAAGTGGTGTCGAAAGTTATGACTTCGCCAAAATATTCATATGCAGCCCTACATCTTGCATCTGCCCAAAACACATTTCGTAACCGACTTTCATCATCCACATCCATCACATAATAAAATTGACTATTTTGCTTTTGCATCCTCACAAAATATTTTTGTATTGCTTCAGCATCTCCTGTCCCAAGTCGTAGTCGTCTTACTTTGTCTATGTAATTTCTGCAGTCTTTTTCTCCAAATGTGAGATTTTCATACCCATCTGCTTCAACGACAAAGGATCGGAAATTTCTACTTACATTAATCCCAGCTTGATCATTGAGTTCTAACCTCCTCTTCATTTGTGGCCCCATATTCTTGTTCGATCTAAAATACCTTGCTTTCCCTGGACTTAGATCATGATTATGCTAAAAAAAAACACTTGAAATTTTAGTTGTTCCGTCTAAATAAATACATGCATTCAACCTAGCCTTACACTGCGTTTGAGTTACAGGATTTGGCTCTAACAGATTCTTTGAGCGATTCACATACTTTCTAGCTCGACTACATGCTAAAGTAAAATACATTTTCCCCTCATCTCCTTTTTTTGAACTTATTTTTTTAACTCCAAAACCCACCCGTTCAGCATAATTCTTGTAATACTCGGTAATTTCCTTTTCAGATCCGAATGACATCCCATCACAAGGTATTTCTTCTTCACAAGTACCATTTGCTTCTAAACAATCATTAGTTTCCAATTCATCACAAGACTCAAGTCCTTCTTGCACTAATACAACAAATTAAAAAAAAAAAAAACCTATATTAATTGACTACCACAGTTAAGTAAATGAAAAATCAATCAATGAAAATTCTACTAATGATCTATAAAAACAACAAATACAGAAAATACTTACTTGTAAGTAAATTAAAACTGAAATACTCTGCTTTAGTGCTATGAATCAATGGAAGCTATGATGGTAAGCAAAAACAGAGTTAGATGAGAATAAATATGAGACCTGATTCACAGAGGCAAGTGCGTGAAAAAGAGAACGACGACGACGCTATATCACAACAATTGAGATTGAATTTCAATCAGATTCTTTGATCAGCGGGAAAGAGGAAATAATTGCGGCGGGAGTGGTGAACGTGGGTACCTTTCTCTGTTTTGTTTTGGTGAACGGTGGGTTTCATGTTTTTGTTTCTATTAAGGACTTTTTATTATTTATTTAAATTAATCTTGTTTTTTGTGGTGAAAGAAACTGCAGCGCGTTCAAACACGCGTCCGTATTTTTTCGTTTTCACAATTACCGTACTATATATCATTATTGCTACATGGAATGGGTTGTTTAGTGCTAGCTGTATGCTTTTTTTTGGTTCGGCTGTGTTGCTGCTTTTGTGTTTTTTACCCTTTAGCAGCAACCAAATTTGGAATATAAAGCTTCTGGTTTTAGTTTTGTTATGGGTGGTTTTGGTAGGTGTTTGTATTCGTGTTCATGTGTACTCGTTACTTCTTGTTTGATTTTATCCGCGAGATTTTCGTGTTCCTTACACAATCTCGACGAGAATAATATTTGCCGATTAAAAAAAATCTATAGCCTTTTATTTGGAAGGAATATCATTTTATTGATGCTAAAAGAAATACTAAAGAATATTAAAACTTGAAGTACACAAATTGATGTTAGATGAACTTTTTATTCATTGACATGTATAACATAGACATGAGTAATATTACATTACATGGATAGTCTTAACACAGACCTCCTAAAATCCAAATGCTCACTGTTAATTTTTCTCTTTTTCCTATAAGCCAATTTAAAGCACCATCACAATCGAGTTTTCAAAAAAAGCACCATCATAATCCCACAACTTCAGCTAGGATTGGAGTCATGGACACATTGTCAATCTTTCTTTTTGCCGTAATGAACGCACCCTCATGGTTTCTAACGATCAGACCCGAACATGTGTGCCCGTCTTCAAAGCATCCCTTATCAATATTAACTTTCAAAACACCCAAAGGAAGGTTTTTCCAACCTTTTGAGGACTCTGTTATAGGCTCTCTGCTGCTAATATTCTCTGCTGCTATTATTCCTGGTGTGGGTCTACAAGCTGCATTGAATACTTCAACAAAGGAAGAACATCCTGCACAATATTAACATCATCAAATTGGCCTTTGCTGAAGCCTCTAAATCCTAAGCAGCCTTTGTTTTTACCTCTTCCCAATCTGTCCCGGCTCATTCAATAATACACATATCCAAAGCCAGCAATGCTTGCACGCATTTATTCAGTACTAGAAGCCAACCATAATCAATATCCTGTAATCAAAAACATATTTTACTAAGTTCAGCTGATGTTTCTGCAGAGATTGTAAGAAATTAATATTTTTCAAATGTTAGGACAAATTACATTTTTGGGGAAGCATCTTCTTAGTACCATGATAAGTTATGCTTATCTAATTAAACTGAGACCTCATGAGGTATGTGTGTAACTCAGAGATTTGCCTACATGTATCATAAAGTAATTTTTTGGTATCAAATGACTTGCAGCACATAGGCTCTTCCTTCTTTCAGTATAATTTTGAAAAATCGAAAACAAAAATGTACGGGCCATTTCTTCTAAGGTATCTAGAGATGGATTTTTTTTCGAAGAAGCTTTGAAATAAGATAGAAACAACAACAAGAACCATATACTAACATAATAGAGCGAACCATAAAGTTTACTCCAAAAAATTAATGAAAATTATAAGATAAGCATCAGCAGTAACAACATAACAATGAATAAATCCAGAAACCATATACTAACATAGCAAGAATAATGGACTAATTAAAAAAAGTTCAGCTTTGTTTTCGTTAGCAAGTACAAAAGAAACTATTAGATGTGCTGAGAAAAGTCAAGAAAATGATGAGTAACAACAATAAATTAGAAATTATAGCTCCTCAAAATAACATAACAAAGATCAACCTTAGATAAATTATAGCTTCTCAAATTTTTCTAATGGTAAACAACTACATTTTATATGCAAAAACTTCTCAAAAGCAACCAAATTCAGCTGGTATACCTTTATACTACCAACACCAGTCTGTGAAACAGATTGATTCCAACAACACTCATTATAAAACATTGTAAAGCAATTCAAGGAATGGTAGTAGCAGCCAAAGAACTGAGATTTCATTGTCAATTACTGATACAGATATCCTCGATAGCTGACAATTCAATTCTCTTAACAATTAGGAAATACAAAATCTATGAAGCACGGATACAAGCGTCGAAATAATCATGTCGACACCAAGAATAATTTGATAAAATGACATAATTCAATGTAATTAAATGTGTCGGTGTGGTGTGTCGGACACCGACATCCATCACGGCAATAAGGAGAAGATGTGTGTTGAGGAAGAAGGGGATTTTCAAATTTTAAGAATTAACATGTAAATTGTTGAATAAGATGACTTACCTTGAAGAAAAGAGAACACGAATATGGAGCAATAGCTCCGGCACGGTGGTTGGCGATGACTTAGCGACGGATGACGAAAATGATCAACAGAGAAATTGCTCCTTTCATAGAACTAAACATGGTGGGTGGTGATTAGTGACAAAAGAGAGGAAATGAGAGAACGCTTCTGATAGTTTGTTAGAAGAGATATCGAAAACTGAATAAACAAAAGAATTTATTTTGTTGAAATTTTTATTTAAAAATAAAAGGAATTGAGCAATGCAGCGCGTGGACAACTAAATTTCACACGTGTCCGTGAAATTTCGTACGGAAATATCCGTACTGAATAGCAAGGCTGTAAAATAATCATGCGTTACAGTAAAAAAAAGCGAAAAAAAAGACTAGGGTTGTTTTGTCAAAAAAAAAACTAGGGTTGCTATCCTTACAAAAGAAACCAGGGTTGCGAGAGATGGCGGCAAATTACAATTCTGTTTCGGATGACAAAGGATTCCAGATGTTTGTGAACAGTGAAGAGACTGCAGCAAAGATGGAAGACGCGATCAGAAGTTGGTGGTCCCTGAACAGGGCGATCCAATGTTTGGACAATGGGATGGAAACATGTGGATATCCTTTGATCTGATCGAATACCTTGAAAAATTCAAGAACGACCTTGGTGCCGACAACATTGACATTAATGAAATCCTCAAACCTCCCGATATGCTTACCATTCTCAAAGAAATACACGCTGATGTCTACAAAGATGTTGCAGATATGGATGAGTTGAATAATATGTATCGTGATACCATCCTCAATGAGGATGGTATCCCGAACAGGATTGCCAAGTCTGATGAGAACAATACTCTTTTCGTATCCTACCTCCCGCGCAACAAAAGGGACTCTCAAAGTTTGCGCAATTTTTTCGAGCCTTATGGTAATGTCACTGCTGCTGATGTTGTTATTGATCCAAAGACTAATAAAAGTATGGGGTATGGCTTTGTTGACTTTCTCAAAAAGGATCAAGCTCAGCTTGCTATCGAAGAACTAAATCGTTATGGCATCAAAGGGCGTGGCCAAGATGATCTTAGAGTTGAATGGGCTGATGCATCAAAAGTTGTAATGAGTGCTTCTGAGTTTTCTTTTTTTAAATATTTCTACTTCCTTTTTATTGATTTCTTCTTTCAAAAGTATACATTTTCCCTACCAGTTGTTAAATGACTGTTCTTTTTGCTTGCATAGTTATTTACTTTGCATTTTTAGTTGTGCTTTTCTTTGTGTATGTTTGATTTCACCAGGGGCCGATATTGATTCTTTAAATGTGTATAATTAATTCTGACATGTTAGTTTTCTTTCGGAATTGAATCTCAGTATTATACTGGTGTTTGTGGCTATCATGAGCAGGCATGGATTGATACAATTAAATATGCAGGAACAAATGAGACAGTTAGAATCAACACTGCCGTTGTAACTTAGGGAAATTTTTTATGCCGAATAGAACTCGCCGTATGCTGTTCCTAATCAAGAGTTTGAGAGAGTATATATTTCTAGTTTCAATAACTTTGCTCTGGCAACCACAATGTCATCGGCCGATTCACAGAAATGGCAATAGGGACCTCGAATCTTCTGGCCACTGGATATTGGTCGCAAGATTACATTAGCAACATTCTTGCATTTACTACAAATGTGTATCTGAGACGAATCACTCAGGGTGAAGAGGCATCCATACAAGTTTGTTGATGCACCATGAGCTATCAGGCAATCACTCTCCATCTCACCAAACTTGATACCACCAAATCTCTTCCTGTCAGCGACAAGCTGTCGAGTCAGCGGGTGAACTGGGACGGTGTTCCTGAATTTGACTTTGTCTTTGGACATGTGCAGTGGCTGGTCGAATGTTGGGTCCATAAATATTGATGATCGGACCATCTCCCCGGTCCTTTCGTTGTATACTCGTTTGTTCTCCCATCTTGAAAAGCCAGCTCTGTAATGTACAATATAAATAGGGCTCCGTACAACAAAAAACACGACAACTTAAAGTGAAACTTTGGGACTAAATTCCTAAATTCAAAGCAAGCATGGAGCTAATGCAATCCACAACTGCAAAGACATCATTGTTAACTAGGAAACATCAGTCATACAGTAAGCAAGAGCGAAAATTTAAAAACGGGTTCCTCCTTGATAGAAATGACCTGCATAACATAAAATTGCGCAGTGAACGGTTGGTGAATGTAAAAACCAAACCATTGTGAACTGTAATACACCGAACCGAACTGTTCAATTACCGCTTCAGTTTTCAATTTTGCAAGAAACTAACGAGAGTGTAGTAGAAACTAAGAACAGAGTCAAAGAAAGTGTTACGAGTGTTCTTTAAAAAAACATAGGAGGATGCTGCTCAGTTGCCATTTCAATTTCTGATATGTTAGTAAAGTACATTTCATTCCTTTCATTGAATTTGGATTACATTAAATAAATATTAATATAATTGAAATTTTTAAATAAAATCACGTAATATTAACAATAGTAGGTTAAAGAAATAATTGCAGAAAATACACATTTTAAAAAAAAAATCAAATTTGACGACTCCTGAATTTTAAGAAATATATACATTTAGATTCACTGCTTCTTTGTTGCATTGGACACTTGTACTGACATGCTTTCAGGCTTTCGGCATCTAGCAATGAGCACGTGATTGAGAAATACGTAGCAGAATGAACAAACAAATGTTAATAGTATTAAGCATTGGTCACCGGTATTTCGAGCTCTTTCCCAAACTGGGTTTTAAAGCAAGTAAACTGAACTGAACTTTAAGAAGTTGGCGGTTAGTGAACTTGTTCAACTAAACAGTACAACAAACTGAATTGTGTCAAAAGTCCGGCTCTTTTCCAGTTCGGATCAGTGCAATGCATAGTTTGGTTCAGTTTTTCAATGAATCGTGAACATGCCTGCGTGAAATACAAGTAACCAAAATTGCAATTAAAGTAAATTAAAGTAAACTTGTATTTAAGTATTCTGTATGTTTTCTGTTCAGTGCAGTAACCCAAAAAAATTCGTCCATAAGACAAGATGCATCATCATTAGAGTAGTTCTTGGTTCCACCAGTTACCTGTATCAGTGAAACAACAGTTTCTTCCCCTCATCTTTCGAAGACAGCACAACCTTTTGAACATAAACCCTTTCGGTGTGCTTTAGCTTTATACTATGGTCCGTCCTGGAATCAGCACACCACCCGATGATAATATCACCACTTCGCAAATTTGCTCGAACAAATGGAAAGCCATCATCGGCCAATTTTACTCTGTATATTTCCAAAATTAACTATGTCTTCAGGTTTCTTTCTCTTTTCTGAAGATTCCTTATTCTCAATTTCAGCTTTGTAACTCCTTATATGCTCAGATCTGAACATACAACCAAGGAGTCTTCTTGATTATATCCGAGATGCACATTGACAGCCAGAATTGCATTCTTCCCATTATAGAATTCAGACTTCGGAACAACTTTACTCTGTCCGGCCTAGATATCCAGGTTTTCCGAGACAATTAGATGTCCTTGTCTGAAAAAGTGGTCTTTGTGGATAGATAAAACAATTGGTGAGACAAAGCATTGACTCTTATATTTGGGTTTGTCGTAGCAAAGGCAATAGCCTGAGAAGAATGCTTCTGGGATTGGTACAACACTCTTAGATCCTTTAATCCAATAGGGACTGGAAAGTTTTATGCTCTGACTTATATCCTTCTCGAGCAGATTACTACCAACCAAGGAGAATCCTTCCTGCATCAGATAATATGCACACTTCTTGTTGACACTGATCTCTTTTGATTTCCACCTAAACAGAAATGGTTAACACTAGGCTCAAAGAATCGAAATCAACAAAATCACTAATTTATTGCAATTACTACAGCATATTATTTTGAACCAGGAAAAAATTAGGGAAACAATAATACAATCGATAAGAAATGTGTTGGAAACATAACATAGGAGGAAGAAATGTGAAAAGAGCAGTATTGGAAGCTTTTCCACAACTCTAGTGCAAGCTCACAACTCACAAGGGGAAAGTGGGGAGATGTGCATAATCAGTGTTAGTATTTCGAGCAATTGTTTCCCTTTCGGTTGTTGTTCTCTGTTTCTACGAAAGGTGCTACCACAATCTTATCAAAACAATAAAGGAGGCTGTTCCTATAAGAATAGGAAACTTACTTATTCCCAAAAATTTCGTAGTAATGAAAATGGAAGAAGATTTTCAAATCAAATCATTGAAGGTGTTAAGAGTTGAACAAGAGGTGTTTACACAAAAGGAGGCTCCAAAGGTGGAGCTAAAACCTTTGCCTTCATTTCTAAGATATGAATTCCTAGGCGGCCCTAACAAAACCAACCCTTCAATGCACACTATATGTCATACTTTCATCAATACTCGCAACGAGTTTTCCATAACTTCCCATTGGTACTTGTAGAAAATGGCATGGAGGACCTCCATAGCCGGTTCTTTAAAACCTCAGTATTTATGATTGAGAAAATTTTCTTTTTTGTGATCCAGCATTTGAAGTTTCATCATGACTCAGCATAGGAAAACTTTTTTCTAGACAATAAGGGTTAAGAGACAATTAGTTCTATTTATTTTATATTTTATACATTATATTAATAGTTCATTTCATAAATTGTGGGTTCTAATATGAATAATTATTTTCTTTTAGTATTTTCTGAGTTATATATGTTGTAAATTCGTTGAAAAATCACACCAATAAAATAGTATTTTCTAAGTTATATATGTTGTGAATTCGTTGAAAAATCACACCAATAAAATATTTGATATGTGGAATAAAGTAATCAAGCAACCAATATCAACGTGGAAACAATATAAACACAAACAAAAGTAGAAAACAACGAGAGAGAAAAAAAGAGAAAACACACGAAATTTGTTACCCAGTTCAGTCCAATACTGACCTAGTCTGGGGGAGAGAGCAGTCATCCGTTCCACTATAATGATGAGTAACTTTTCAAAGAGATAATAAAAGGTTACAAAAATTAGTCTTCAAACCTAATTCTATCCAAAGTCCCAATCTCTTCCCATGACCAAGATACTCAATCCTAACAGTGTTTCCCAAGGTGAACCAATCACAACCCTAGTGTTTGTTGCCACGAGCAAACTCTATACAAACCCTAGTTTCTTGTTGACTTCTAAACCCTTGTTTTCAGACTCTCTGTCTCAAGGTTTACTCTGATACAAGATCTATATTTATAGTAAAAGTATCCCTCAAAAAACTAGAACAAATCTAAGCTCAAAAATACGATGCTGTTTTATTTTATGCGGCAAAATCGGGTCCCGATTTCCTTCATTCGGCCATCGATTTTTGTCGAATGGAAAGGCTGAAACAACATTCAAAATCGGGCTCCGATTTTGGTAGTTTCAAGAAACCCCAATTTTGAGTCACTTCTACAACAATCTCCACCTTGACTCTAAATTAGTGATGATGCCAATTTAACCATCAACCACCTTTGCTGCTCTTTCCCTTGCTTCCCACTACACCATGTAGCTCCACAAGTTTCCACCCAACCTCTTCAACCAATGGAATGCTTTCTGCCTTCTTGAAGATTCTTGCATCCAACTATACTAGGAATTTTAGGTAGTTCCACAAGTATATACCTTAACTTCTTCAGCCATCGAAATGTCTTCCGCCTTCTCGAAGATCCTTACATCCAACTACACTAGAAGTTTTAGGTAGTTCCATAAGTATACACCATAACCTCTTCAACCATGGAAGATCTCCCGCTTCCTTGAAGATCTCCTTGCATCCAATCACCCTTGGTCTTTTAGGGTAATCCCACAAGCCATGCTATACATTCTTCAACCTTCGGAATTCCTTCAGTATTCAAGAAGAATTCCCTTGCTCACCACTAAAACATAACACCCAAGGTCTCAATGGTCGTATCATTCCCGGTGTGTTCAACTCCACCTCAAGATGAACTTTCTACCTCAACTTCCAAATGCGTACATCCAACTATGTCTTTCATCTTCAAACTCTAACTCAAAGGTAGATCACGAGTATTGTTACCTCCGCCTCTCCAGACTGACCATGAGTATTCTTACCACCGCCTCTTCAGGCTGATGTTGAGTGTTTAACGTCTCTCCAGACGAACACCACTCTATAAGGCATCACTCCCAATGTGAGAAACATCACCTTCTTCATCCTTTGAACAGCACACCACTAAAGCACATGCATCCTTATTACCAGTAGAGACAATTTGTGCGGAGTTACCATTGTTCTCCGGACAATCCTTCTTGAAGTGACCCATCTTGTTACAGTTAAAGCACTTAAACTTTGACTTGTCACCACTATTTCCCCTGTTACCTCTACCTCCATCATTCCCTCTTGAAACATTTAGGCCTTCACCGTTTTCATCAGTTCACAAGTTCTTGGACTGGTCAACTCCTTGATTCTCAAATCCGGTTGAACTTCTTCCAAGGTAACAATGCCTTCTTTGACCTAGAGCATGATATATTTGAAAGATTCAAAAGATCTCGGTAGAGCACACAACAAGAGTATAACTTTAATTTCATCCTCAAGATGCACCTCAATACTCTCCAAGTCATCAAGGATTATGTTGAACTCCGTAAGTTGCTCCATGATGGCCTTTGACTCCACCATCTTGAATGAGTATTGCTGCTTTAGGAATTGCCGATGAGCCAAAGACTTTGTCATATACAAAGATTTCAACTTTGACCACATCGATGCCACAGTTGGTTCCTTTGCTACATCTCTCAAAACTTTATCCCTGAGGCACAAGACAATCGCACTCCTGACCTTGTCCACCATCTCAGTATTCTCCGCTTGTGACCGGTAACACACTTTCACCCTTCAAAGCTTTCTCACACTTTTGTTGTATTAAAACCGCTTCTAGTTTTAACTTCCATAACCCAAAATCATTATCTCCAGTAAATTTCTAATATCCCACTTCGAACCCATGGTACTTGATTATCGTTTGATCATTGTCCCACGGTGGGCGTCAATTGTTGTGAACTCTTTGAAAAATCACACTAATAAAATACTTGTTGTGTGGAGCAAAGTAATTAACCAACCAATATCAATGTGAGAATAATTATAAACACAAATAAAAGTAGAAAACAATGAGAGGAAAGAAAATAGAGAACACACGAAATTTGTTTACCCAGTTCGATCCAATACTAACCTAGTTTGGGGAAGAGAGCAGCCCTCCGTTCCACTATAATGATGAGTAACTTTACAAAGTGATAACAAAAGGTTTCAAGAATTAGTCTTCAAACTTAATTCTACCAAAAGTCTCAATCTCTTCCCGTGACCAAGAGACTCAATCCTAATAGTGTTTCCCAAGGTGAATCAATCCCAACCCTAGTGTTTGTTGCTAAGAGCAAACTTTATACAAACCCTAGTTTTTTTGTTGACTTCTAAACCCTTGTTTTCAGACTCTTTACTTCAAGGTTTACTCTGATACAAAATCTATATTTAAAGTAAGTATCCCTCAAAAAACTAGAACAAATCTAAACCCAAAAATACAGTTCTGTTTTATTTTCTGCTGACAAAATCGGGCCTCGATTTCTTCCACTCGGTCCCTGATTTTTGTCGAATGGATAGATTGAAACAATACTCAGAATCGGGTCCCGATTTTGCCAATTCGGACTCAGATTTTGACAGTTTTCAGAAACCCCCATTTTAAATCATTTCTACGACAGTATACATTTTTAATAATTACTATCAGCAACACGAACCATACTCTTATACATATCTAATCCGAGCAAAGGCATGAAATTACATTAGCAAGAGTTAAAGAACATACTTCAGAAAAGATAAATAACTAAATTGGTCCATATTGTAGAAAAGTAAAAAAATAAAAAATAAACTAGTACAATAAAATAACTTAAAGGATACATACATAACCGTTAGACCAACAACTATAACATTTAACTTTGTTTGCATTGGTTATGACATCTCTAATATCGTGTTCGGATTTTTGTTTTTGCGGTACAACTGTGTTTGATAGAGGTTTACTTTCATTGATATATTATATAAAGCTCGGATACTTTAAAATAGAGACGTATCTGTATCAGATATGTTTCGGATACCGATACTCTACGAAACTCACATATACGCACCTACGAAGTATCAGAATTAATTATTTAAAAATATTTTACCGGATACTTATATGATACTCCACATATACACAATAATACTTATAAGATACTTCACATATATGTATCCTAGAAAAATATAAAGGGTAAAAAAGTGAGACAATGTTGTACAAATTCAGTAGGGATGTATACGATTCAATTTTAGATATGCATCAATAGAATTGTTTCTCGACGAACCACTTAAAATTACTTCTTGTGGATGAAGGTAACGAGAGATAGGTGATTCAGTTAATCAACATTAGATAAAATTTATGTTGAGTTCTTTTAACGATGATTCTCTCAATATCCCCAACATATGAAAGTATGATATGGTTTATAAGAAAATTTGTGTTGAGTATTATTTTTTAAAAATTGTGATTTTTATAATAATATAATAATAAAGAGTAATCAATGTTTATTTTCTTTAAGTATCATACATACATATAAGTTTTAGTATAAATTTTTAGTTAACGTATTTTAGCCGTATCATATCTAAATTTGAAAAAAAATCGCATATCCGTATCGTATCGTACCTGCACTTGTATCCGTATCTAGGCTTCATAGGATATATTACATTTTGCTTCTTAATAAAAAAAACTTAAATACAACAAATCAATTTTTGCATAAAAACTACAATTATCAATGATTTTTTTTTAATAGATAAAATGATAAATAACCATTAAAACTCCAACACATAAATGAAGAGGTCGGGGTTTGAATTACAATCACTGACATTTGACCTATCTATCCAGACTTTTTGTCAGCTGAGTTAAAACTTGTAGACAAAATGATTATTTTATTTTAGTATAGCGATTATTATTTTTTAACCCTAATTAAAACTAATTTATTTTATTGACTAATTATTGTTCCGCTTAACTTGGCAGCCAGGTCCTCATGACATACCTCAATTGATTTAGACAATATATAATATATGCAAAGTTCGGGGTTCGACCCCGGCCACACAAAAAAAAAAGGCGGTACAACCATATTCATTCATGAATCAACCATATCGAAAAAGAACAAGAAATAAAAAAACAAAAAGGAACAAAAATATAATATTAGGAGAATTGGATTATAGGATATAGCAATTCGACATCACAGCAAAATAAAATTCATTTATTATATAGTTTGACATAATCCATCGTCAACTCTTTTGGGATTATTTCCTTAAGAAGAGTCTCAAATAACATACAAATTAATTATTTATCATTGTTGGATGTCTTCAAGTTTTGCAACTCTTGATTGTATGATGCACTCAAGAGCACCTGTAAAGAAAAAAAAACAATATAAATATTTAGATTAATTAAATGGACTACATTAAAAAGATAAAAGAAAGTAAAAGTATGAGTACCATTATGGATAAAAGGAAACAATAATGTTGCAATGTTTTTGACAATCTTTGATGCATAAAATATAACGCCCCAATTTTTCTTTGAAATGAAAACATGATATTAAACACTTGGCTTTACAAAAAAAAGAACGATTAGGCTCAGTTTTTTGAGGTTGAGTTGCATCATTTGGCTCAGTTTTTTGAGGTTGAGTTGCATCAAGAGCTTGGGTTACAACTAGCATAATCATCAACAACATCACTACACCTACTTTCACTTGGGTAACTGCCATAGTCCTTCTCACTGAAATTCTCAACTTTGTGATATTTCAGAATTTGCACAATACTCACTCAGAAAAAGGTTTCACTACAGAACTTTATTTATAGTCAACAATATGATCAAATGAAGTTTTATCAGGAAAATTACTCATTTTAATAAATTAATATTTTATTTTGAATATACACAAACACTATTTTTCAAATATTAATAAATATAAAATAGTTTAAAAAATAATTAGTGCATTATTAATGTTCTTAAACTAGTCTTAAATATAAGTAAAAATCAAACGTATTTGGTCTAAATTTGCACCAAATACATTTGACTTTTTTCTTATATTTAAAACAAAAAAAGAGTATATATATATATATATATATATATATATATATATGTTGACCTATCTATACGAAATGCAATTACAAATTTGTTTACATTATCCAAAAGCAATTGGATGAGATGATAAATGATCTCTTTAAAGTTACCCAAACGTCTTGAGTTCGATTCAGCCCTTAAAATATATTAATGTTAAATCTTCTTGATAAAGAGCTTTGCATATCCATTATAGTTTTACATTCAACTCAAGGACATCCATGATTCACACAAAATAATAAAAGAAATGTGTTTACATTGAATTGAATGTTATACACTCTAAATTTAACTACTTCCTCCGTCCTACTACAATAGATGACATATTTGAAAATGTGTATTATTTACCTAACATATTTTGACCGTATTTTTATACTAAATATAAAGATAAATAATATTATATAAGATGTCATTGTATTCGTCTTGATGAATATTTTTAAAATATCAAATTTTTTTAATTTTTTCTAAGAGATTAATAAAGTTATTTAAGATCAAAATTATGCATTGACATGTGTGACAATATCAACTATATCATTTAATATTGGACAAAGAGAGTATTAATTAATCACAACAAATTATACAAATTAATGACACGTGACTGTACATTAAATTTAGACACCATAAAGCTGATAAACTCAATTAAATTAAGACACTTAAAAAAGATTTATTTAATTTTTTGCTCAAAAAATATTTCTTTTAAGCAAAAGAAGAAATAGATTAATAAAAAAATCGAAGTACAAAAATATAGATGAACCCTAGCAGGTAATATAAACCAATAAATCAACACAACACATGAGAACAACACACTACGAATATGGGAGTACTATGCATTAGATGCACTACTCTTTTGTGAAGATGAGTAGGGGCGGTTTCACCGCCCGGCGATCCCGGACGGTCGCCCGGACTCGATCGATAATTTTTGCATATTAGATTCAACCCAAAAGCCCATTAACACACTTATAAAAATAAGAATTTGGACAAAATCTGAAAATTCTCACACGCAAATAGGTTTCGAAAAAGACAAAAATAGTCTGTTCTTCAACACAATTAATTCTTTTGTCAAGGCCAATAACAACTGCATTCTTAACCGGTGATGGTGGTGACTCCCCGTCTTGGTGTTAGCAAAATCAAAATAATATTTCACTTACAAAATTGATATTTGATTAATTTGATTCTCTAATTTAATTTTCAAATCATAAATAATTCTTTAATTGTCAAATTTATTTAAAATTAGAAAAATATTTTGTGATTATTAGTGTTGTTATGGTTATTTATTTTTAAAATGGTTTAAATTATAAATGATGTTTTATTTAAGGAAAATGATAATTTTTTATTTTTTTTAAGGAAAGGAACAATGAAGTTAATAATAAATTTGAAGGTTTCTCTCAAAAAAATAAATTTGAAGGTGTCATAGAAGCACCTTTCTTCACACTTGAATATCAACCGCAGTCAAGGTCAACACCAATAATTCCATGAATCTTGTTCTCATCCCATTGTCTTGCTTGTCTTATCGTATTTGCTCCTCTAACTTTCTTGTTATTTTCTTCTTGGAAAAGAAAATAGAGATCCAACATTTTAATTTTGACGTACAAGTACAACCAAAGCCTTGGAGTATCTTTTTTTTTTTTGAACATATATTTTATGTGGATAGACATTCTACATCCATAGATTCAAATAGAAATATTAACAATTATATTGAATGAACGACCATTAGCCACCAAGCGAACCATCAAACCTAAATATTGTAAATATTTGTGTTGCGCTCCGTACCATTGGATGATAGATAACTGAAACAAGTCTTTTTAAGTGAATGCAATTCTTACCTCATAAGCTGATTTTATAAAGATGAGTTAGACCTAGATTTCAACAACCTCTATAAATAATGCATAATTTAATCTTGCAATTTGTCTCTAGGTAGATAAAATCTAGTTCGAGAGGTCTTTTTTATTGAATTTGATATATAAATAAGGAGACATTTTATATCTAGCTAGATATAAATAAACTATTTTTTTTAATTAAAATAGTTTGTTTTCGTCGTAAACTACAAATTTATTATTATTTTTAGGGAGTAAATTGAGTTTTTTTTAGAGACTAAAATGGGACTTCACTCATAAAATAAATTATAAATCATATGCAATAAAGTAAAGTTATGAAGTAGAAGTAACCAAAAAAAAAGTTATGAAGTAGAAGGAACCTTGGGATGAAAAATCAAATTAATTAGCTAGGAAAAAATCAAACCAACAATGACTTTAAAGTCAATGTACATGTACAACCACAACGTTTTAGCCAATGTCATGTTCAAAGATTTGGAAAATTCATAATAACGTTTTGATTCTGCCTAGCTCAAGGGATTATTCTTGTAATATTAGATGCAAAGAATACCCGGTTCACAAATATATATATATATATATATATATATATATATATATATATATATATATATATATAATGTGGAAAGAGTTGGAACACATCAGGGCTAGAAAATGAGTGCTGCTTATTAAAATGACAAAGAAAAGGAAAATGGCTACTCGTCCAAAAAAAAAAAGACAAGGGACTAATTTGGTTCAATTGAAGGAGAAATTTAGAAATTAGATGAGATTAGCTACAAAAATTTAGAAATCTTGAAAGAAAATGACTACTCGTCGACCATATATATGTGTATTTTTTTTTTGGTAGTGGTATGTGTAATTTATTAGACGAAATCAGGTAAAAAAAATTAGAAATTTTTAACAAAATATGTTTCAAATGAGGTCCATTATACCTTAATTGAATTCTAGATCAGTCTACACGTTCTCTAAAAAAAAAAAATCAGTCTATACGTATACTATATTGTATTTTCAACTATATTGAAAATTATATTGTATTTCCAATAGAAATATCAAACAATTATATTGAATGAAAATGACCAAGCTCACCAAGCGAAACAGATTTTATTTTTATTTTTAAAGGAACTGAATTTTGTTTTAGAAAATATTGTATTTTCAATTTAGCTATAAATATTTAGCTTGAGTTCCTTAGCATTTCATCAAACTTACTTTTCTATTGGTTTTCATTCAGTTAAACAATTTACACTTTCCACAAAATCATTCATGGCGTGGGTTCTTCTGTTTTTGCATATTTTTCACTTCCATTTTCCATCCTTCTCTTCATCTTATTCTTCTTCTTTCAATTTTTCATGTCATCATGATGAGAGCTCTGCTCTGCTTCAGTTCAAGTCCTCCTTTGCTATAGGTAATAGTTATGAATCTTTGAATAAAACAGCAACATGGCAAAATGGGACTGATTGCTGCTCATGGCATGGTGTCACATGTGACACAATCTATGGTCATGTGATTGGCCTCGACCTTGGTTTTGAAGGCCTTGATGGTATATTACAACCTAATAGTACCCTTTTCAATCTTGCTCATCTCCAAACACTCGATCTTTCTTCCAATGATTTCTCGGACTCCCAATTTCATTCTAAGTTTGGTGGATTCTTTAGTCTTACACATCTTGACTTGTCTAATTGTTTCTTTAAAGGTGAAGTTCCAACTCAAATCTCACACCTTTCCAAATTAGAATCACTTTATCTCTCCGAGAATTTTGATTTAATTTGGGGGGAAACCACGTTGAAGAGGCTTGTGCAAAATGCAACAAATTTGAGGGAGCTATTTTTGGATAACACAAACATGTCTTCAATAGGACTAAACTCCATACATTTTCTCTTCAATAAATCTTCCAATTTGGTTAGTCTTAATCTTAAATCAACTGAATTAAGTGGAAAATTAAAAAAGAATGCTCTTTGTTTTGCCAAGTATTCAAGAGCTAGACATGTCAGAGAATTCCTACCTTCAAGGTGAGCTTCCTGAATTGAGTTGCAATGCTTTTCTCACTACCTTAGATCTCTCAGACTGTGGATTCCAAGGGCCAATTCCTCTGTCATTTTCTAACTTCACACATCTTAATTCCATAAGTCTCTCAGAAAACCAACTTAATGGTTCAATCCCCTCCTCATTTTCAAACCTTCAACGTCTCATTCACGTGGATCTTTCATCCAATTCATTTAGCGGTCAAATACCAGACATGTTTAATGGGATGACCAAACTGCAAGAACTCATTCTAGCTTCAAACAAACTAGTCGGACAAATTCCATTTTCATTATTTAAATTGACTCAACTTGTTACAGTAGAATGTTCAGATAACAAACTAGAGGGTCCCCTAGGCAACAAAATCACAGGGTTTCAAAAGCTAACTTATTTGAGTTTGAATGATAACTTTTTGAACGGAACAATTCCTTCCTCCTTGTTATCTTTGCCTTCTTTGGAACGTCTAGAACTGTCAAACAATCGATTTACAGGATATATCAGTGCAATCTCATTGTATTCGTTAGATACGCTGTATCTATCAGGTAACAAGCTACAAGGCAATATTCCAAAATCCATTTTCAACCTTACAAAACTAACTAGACTAGATTTATCATCAAACAACTTGAGTGGTGTTGTTGATTTTCAACACTTTTCAAAACTTTATTTATTGTTTTTTCTGTCCCTTTCACATAATAGCCAATTATCACTAACCTTTGAATCCAATGTCACTTTCATTTACTCCCGACTAAGAATATTGTATTTGTCTTCTGTCAATTTGACAAAATTTTCCAAGATTGAATTCCTAAGATTATATTCTCTTGATTTGTCAAATAACAAACTTAATGGAAGTGTTCCCAATTGGTTGCTAGAAACATCAGGATCTTTGAACCTCGCTGGAAACTGCTTCACTTCAATAGACAAAATTGCCACACAATCAATTGGCATGTATTATTATGGCATAAGGAATATTAACCAGCTAGGTAGCCTTGATCTTAGTTTTAACTTACTGGCTGGTGACATCTCTGTATCAATTTGCAACATGAGTTCACTTCAACCTGGAACACAATCAATTGACAGGTATCATTCCACAATGTATTGCTGATTTATCGTCCCTTCAAGTTTTGAATTTACAAATGAACAAATTTCATGGCACTTTGCCAAGTAACTTCTCAAAGATGAGTGCACTTGAGACTCTGAATCTCTATGACAACCAATTAGAAGGCCATATTCCTAGATCCTTGTCTCTCTGTAAAGGGTTGAAGTCTCTAAACCTCGGCAGCAACAAAATAGAAGACGAGTTTCCTGATTGGATTCAAACACTGCAAGATTTGAAAGTTTTGCAGTTGCAAGACAATAAGTTGCATGGTATCATTGTTAATCTAAATACAAAGCATCCATTTCCAAGTTTAACTATTTTTGATATCTCAGGCAATAACTTTAGTGGTCCGCTACCAAAAGCCTATTTTGAAAAGTTTGAAGCCATGAAGCATCTTACTGAATTGGAATACATGAGGAATAATATAGGGCCGCTAGGTCTTTTCAATAGGGCCAACCCAGTCTCCATCCGAGAAATTGCACCCTACTATGATTCTGTGATTGTGGCGTCAAAAGGGAACAAAATGACATTGGTTAAAATTCCAAACATCTTAGTAATTATTGATTTGTCAAGAAACAAATTTGAAGGAGAGATTCCAAATGCTATTGGTGAGCTTCAAGCACTCATAGGGCTTAACCTTTCCCATAACAGACTCATTGGTCCTATTCCCAAATCCATGGGAAACTTGACAAACTTGGAATGGTTGGATCTCTCATCAAATATGCTCACTGATGTGATTCCAGCAAATTTAACCAACTTGGGCTTTCTTGAAGTTTTAGACCTTTCCAATAACCATCTAGTGGGAGAAATACCTCGAGGAAAACAGTTCAAGACATTTCCAAATGATTCATATGTAGGAAACTTGGGGTTATGTGGATTTCCCTTGTCAAAGAAGTGCGGACCTGAACAACATTCTCCACCTTCACCCAACAACAGTTTTTGGAGCGACAAGAAATTTGGATTTGGATGGAAACCGGTGGCAATTGGATATGGATGTGGATTTATGATTGGAATAGGCCTCGGATATTGTATGTTTTTAATTGGAAAGCCTAGATGGCTTGTGATGATATTTGGTGGTCAGCCTAAGAGAAGAGTGAAAAGGAGAACAAGAGTGAGGAGGAACGATGGTACAACCATGAATCAGAATCAAATGGTTGCAATGTCTTAGTCTTATTGTTGTGGTTATTTTCTTTATTGTGTGTTAGTTTTTACCTTGTATTTTAAATAAGTTTGATCTGAGTGTGACAATCTTGTAACTCTTGTTTAATTTTGGATTGTATGTTTGTACTGAATTGATTGTGACAACATGTGTTATTTTAAATGAGTTCAAAATAATGAAAAAATTCCAGTTTATCTATATGTTTTCAGCTTGTTATGTGTAACTAGAATTCATATTTTACAGATTTCATATAGACACCATTTACTAATTGACAGATCTTTTTTAAAAATTGAATTCAAAATATAAAATAGTATATTTTGATCTATTTATCCAACAGCACAACTTTCTTCACAAAAAAAAAAATACCACAATTCATTTAGTAAAAAACTAGCACACCTCATCAAACTGTAGGTATATTTTTGTCAAACAATAAATGATTAAAAGATACATTCCTCAAAACACAGTAGTAACTGTTACATAATCTGGAAGAATAACTAATCATATTTTCATGAAATTGAACAGATCTGTTTAAATGAAGTAAAAGCCATGAACAGTTCAGAAGTTAAGCATCATGTCAATGATTTGTTTTCATTACTAAAAGTTCATTTCGACAGAAATTTCTAACAGCAGATTAAACTCTTGGAGAAGACTGAAATGGAAGCCTTATTATTGGTTGACTTTGTAAACTAATCAAATAAAACCCAAAATACCTGCATTGATTTAAATAGCTGAATTTTATCAAACCTTACTTAACTTAAACATAATGCATACTAAACAGAAAGACAATAATTAAAATCTTAACTGAGAAAACAAACTAATTAGTCTTGGCTATAATCTGTTCCATTTTACTCTCAAGTCCCTTTAGATGATCCTCCAAAACATCTATATCAACCTGCTGGTTTTTCTGATCAAGCAAATTTGTGGCCACAGCAATTGCAGATTCAATCTTCTCGATTTCTTGTGAGGAGAGCTTCACATTAATATCCTTTTTCTTTAAAGCATTTCCCATTTTGTAAATGTAGTCATCCAATGCATTCACTGCTTTGGTCTTCCTTAGGAATCTCTTGTCTTCAATATGAAAATTCTCAGCCTCTTTAAGTAATTTGTTTATTTCTTCACTTGACAACCTTTCTTTGTAATTAGTTATTGTAATCTCATTTGAATTGCCAGAAGAACTATTCTTAGCAGAAACTGTCAAAATACCATTTTCATCAATAGCAAAACAAACATTTGAAGAATGGGAGCCACGAGGAGCTGGGGGTATGCCAGAAAGACGAAAAGAACCAAGCAAATTGTTGTCACTGGCTTTTGTTCTCTCACCCTCGTAAACCTCAATCAAGGAACTGGATTGGTTATCTTCAGCTGTATAATATTCTCGTGTCTTCTTCACAGGAATGCAAGTGTTTTTAGGGATAACCACATTCATGACATCTCCTATTATTGACCTACCAATGGACAAAGGTGTAACATCCTGCAGCACCAAATTTGGAACATTCTTAACATCTTTACTCAACAAAGCAGCTTGAACAGCTGCCCCAAAAGCTACAGCCTCATCAGGGTTAATGCTCTTGCACAATTCCTTCCCGTCGAAAAAGTCTTGTAATAGCTGCTGCACTTTGGGAATCCTAGAAGATCCACCAACAAGGACGACATCATCTACACAGCTCTTGTCCATCTTAGCATCCATAAGACAACTCTCAACGGTCTTTATACAATCATTAAGAAGATCCAAATTCATTTCCTCAAACTTTGCCCGATTGATCGATGAAGAAAAATCAATGCCTTGAAATAAAGAATCTACCTCAATAGTTGCAACAACAAGAAACGAAAGTATTCTTTTTGCCCTCTCACAAGCAGTTCTCAACCTCCTCAAGGCTTTTGAACTTCCACTAATATCCACTTCGTTCTTTCTCTTGAACTCATGTACAAAGTAGTTCACCATTCTATTATCAAAATCCTCTCCTCCAAGGTGAGTGTTTCCAGCAGTGGCCTTAACTTGGAAGATGTTATCCTTAATAGTTAAGATAGAAACATCAAAAGTACCACCGCCAAGATCAAAGACAAAAATATTCCTTTCTCCAACACAGTCGGTCCTCTTGTCAAGGCCATATGCAACAGCGGCAGCAGTGGGTTCATTCATTACCCTCATAACATTGAGGCCAGCAATTGAGCCAGCATCTATAGTTGCTTTTCGCTGAGAATCACTGAAATACGCTGGTACAGTAACAACAGCATTTTTAACAGGTGATTCTAAATATGCCTCAGCAATTTCTCGCATCTTTGTTAGTACCATAGATGATACTTGTCGTACCCTAATTTTTGACCAATTTATTTTTATTTATTCGTACGTTGATTGTTTTTCAGTCGGCCGTTCGCGCGCTAATTCCCGTAATGTCTGCTTTTGTTCGTATTTGTGGTCGCATTTATTTTTCGTTCGTCGTTTATATTTTAATATCGCGCGCGTATCATTTCCGTTTTTTTACTCGCGTTTTTTGCGTTTTTTAGCGTAGCCTATTGTTTGCGTTCGTAAAGTTCATTTTATTCACGTCATTGATTTATCGTTTTAATTAGCGTAAAAAAGCCGCGTATTTCAGTCGTGCCAGACGAAATTTCGGCAGAGAGGTATTTTAAAATACCTCATTTTTTTGGTTCCAACGGGACATTTTTTTATTATTTCTTTTATTAATTTTCGTTTTTATTTATTTATTTATTTATTTAGTTATTTCTTTCTTCAGTTATTTATTTATTGTTATTTATTTATCAGATTTTATATTTATTAAGTCATTTGGTACACATGTCACTTTGTTATTGGTCCTGTTCAACTTTTTCCCCAAGTTTCAGCCAAGGGTATTTTGGTCCATTCCATGTATCAGATGATTAAGAGTGTGTATCAGAATCAGTCAGGCAGGGACACAGTTTTCGAGTACAAACACCACCCAAGATCCACCATCAAAAAAAAGAGATCAAAATCATTTCTTCATCAAGAAACTCAAGAACAATATGAAAAAATTTCCAGCAACTTAAATCCTTCACTCAAATGAGTCACAACCAAACAATAACATACTTTCGGCCAACACAACCGAATCGAAACGGATCAAACGTGAATCATGAACAAATCCGAACCACTCGCAACTAACAAACCCGAAACGATTTTCGGCCTTAACCACACACAATCATTTTCGGCCTTAACCACACACAATCATTTTCGGCCTAAACCACAAACATCAACACCAAAATCCAACTTTACAACAACACTCAAAAATAGATCCAAAAACTAAAGAACCAAAAGGAACAAAGAAGCAACAAAATCGAAAAAGAAGAAGGAAGGAGTAAAAAAAACGGAACCGAAGCAAAAACAAAGGACAAAGAAGGAAATCGAACCATAACACGAAGAAGAAAGAAAATTTCAGAACGTGAACAACAACACCGAAGCAAGGTAATCCTTTTGTTTTTTGATGTTTTTGTGATGAATTTTAGTTTCTAGATCTAGGACTTTGTGTATGGTATTTGGTTTTTTTGAGTTGGTATTTGAGAAGAGAAGAGGAAATAGGGGTAGGGTAGTAAAAAAATTTGAAAAAAAAAGCAATAAAAAAATTTCCGGCGGCGGCGCCACCACTCTAGGGTGGCCGGCCACCGCGCCGGAGCCAGCAAGGCTTGCCGGAGAAGATGAAGATCATCTTCATGTTCTTATGTTTTTTTCGGTTTTGATGGTAGAGAGAGGAGAGAGCAATTTTTGTTTGTGTTTTTAGTGAGAGAAGTGAAGTGATGAAATGAGGAAAAATAAGAGTAAAACCCTTATATACTCACTGGAGCTGGGCGGGTCACCCATGGGTTGACCCAGTACCCGCCCCAGCTCCATTTCCCTGTACCCAACCCTTTGTTTCTACCTTTTTGCTGTTTTCACCCTCATTTTGGCTGTCTGCACCCCCCTGCCTTGTGTAGTAATTTTTGTTTTTTTTAATTTCATGTGTTTATCTTCTTAATTATTTCATTTAAGTGCTATATTATATTTCATGCATTTTTATTGGCGTCTTAGTCTTCATGTCATGCATTTTTTATTTCATTGGTTTATTTAAATTTTATCTCTTATATTTTAGTTTATTTTAAGCTTTGAAATAACATTTTATATTTTTTCTATTTTTGTCTAAAGTTTTAATTATTGTGCATTTGTTATTTGATTATGGTGCAATTCTTATCTTATGCATTTTGTTTAATTCGCATTTTAAATATCCCGCATTATATAGTTTACCTATCGATTTAATCTTAAACTCATGCATTTTTTTAACTAATATTTTCTTTTTTTGAAAACTTGCATTTTATATTTTTTTAAATATGTTTCATGTCATGCATTTTATTTGGTAATTAATTCTATTATGTGATGTTCTTTTTACGCTTAATGTTTCGGTATGTGTCATTTTTTTGCTTTCTCTCTAGTATAATCACATGCATCTTTTAATTTTTTTGTTATGTATTTATTGATCATATTTAGTATGTAATTAAGGAATTGATGTAATTTATTTTTCGCGCATTTTTTTCTTTTGAGACCATAGAATGTATTTAGGGTATGTAATATGTAACCGGCACACGCACTGACACGCGCACCGGCACACCACTTTATTTATCGCTTTACGCTATGTTATTTTTATTCCGCCGTTACGCGATTTCATCGTTAGTTTAGAGAAAAATATTTTCTTCAAAAAAATCAATCAAGTCAAATTCAAATTTCTTTCAAGTAAACCTTGGTATGTAATCCAAGTGTCTTTTCTTTCACTTTCCTTAATCAAATGTTAATTAATTTAATATCCACATTAGACATGGATTTCGTACAATTAAAATTAACCAACTTCATCGTATTTTTTTCTCATGCCTTGAGGCCTCTCATCTCTTCTTAAAATCTTTTCAAAAAATGTTAAAAATCAATTCAACTCATCAAATAAGTTCTTTAGCCGAACTACTTGATTTTGATCCCGATTTATTTGGGTAAGTAGGCAAGGGGTTTCAACCCTTCCAAATCAATAAAAATAACCAAAAACATGCTTCATCTTTCTCCCTTCTTTCACTTTAACTTTTAAACTTTTTTAATAAGTAAAATCAATTTAGCGCAAGATTAGAGAATAGGTAGAAGGTTCCTGTGGGATACCATAGTCGGTTCGGGTGCCTAACACCTTCCCCAATCGAAACCAACTTCCGAATCCAAGGTCCATAAGGGTTTTTACTCACTTTTTCCCTTCCTGCGAATAAAAGTTGAGAGTTCAATGATTAAAGGTTCAAATCCAATCAATGATTTTGATACCCGAAAATCACGAGCACAATACTTCTTCAGCACATAGCTGCTTTTCCTGGCCTTTGTAGTTAACAGTAATTATTGGTTTGTCATTGACACCAGCAGTAACCTTGAATGACCATAATAATACATCATCTTGAACAATAGGATCACTGAGCTTCCTACCAATTAACCTCTTAGCATCTGAAAAAATGATATTAACAAGGTCCAATTATTTATTTGGTCCATAATTTATTAGGGAAATTCTAAATAGACATGAACTATAATTTTGCTTTTTGATCTTCTAAATAATTTGAAATTTGGTTTTTGAGTTTTTAAATAATGAACCGTTAGAGATTATTCAAAAGTAAGTTCAAAACCTAAATACAAACTTTTTAGTTTAGGAGCTGTTTAGGAAATTCTCTTTGCTCAATAGTCTAGTTAACATAGAAAATAAATAATAAAAACAAACATTCAAAGGAGTAAATGAATTGATATTAGCAAAAAACCAAACTTCATCTCACTAATTGAGGTCGGCTCTAGATAGATCAATGAACTTGTAAGTAATCTAAAATTGAGTACTTCAAATTTTAAATAATTTGTGATTAGCTTTTCAAACATTTATCTAAAGGACAAAAAGAATAGAAATTTATTTACCAAAGACAGTGTTTTGAGAGTTGGAAGCAGCTTGATATTTAGCAGCATCACCGATAAACCTTTGATCTTCAGTGAAAGCGACACAAGAAGGTGTTATTTTGTTGCCTTGATCGTTGTGAATGATTTCAACTCGAGAGTGTTGTTCCTGCCATACTGCAACACATGAATACGTTGTACCAAGGTCTATTCCCACGGCACATCCTTCGCATTTTCTCGCCATGAATCTGTCTACAGGTAAATGAAAGAAGTTAAGGAAGGAATCAAAACATTTACCTTTGACTTGAAGTTGAAATGAAATGAAAATATTACTTGTTGAGGTTGTCAAGACTCAAGACTAACTCTGAAACCCTTAAATCAAAATGAGAATGCCCCTTCCGTTTAAAGCAATGTACTACCGTTTTAATCTATTGTGTACATATAAATAGTAACCAAGTAGTGTATGAAATTATTTGAAAACTCAACCGTCTCTTGTGCTTTTTTGTGTGTTTTCCAAGCGTCACATTGTGCATATTTTGATAAGTACGGTTTCAACTTCCAATACAACTGGAATATTGTTGTATTTAATTTAATATAAAATTATTATTTTTAAAAAAATTTCGTTCTTAAAAATACAGTGAATTTTAATTTTAGTCCTTAGAAAATTAAACAAAATGTTTTTTGTCCTCACAAAATTTTTTTATTTTGTTTTTGGTTCCAAATGACCAATTTATGTGAATGTGAATGTCAAGATTATGAGCATTTTATGTTCAAAATGTGTTCATGTTATGTCCGTTTATTATGTTTAACTTTTGTATATTAATATTATGTTCAAAAAATGTGAAGAACATGGCAAAATTATATTCGCTAGGAAACAAAAAAAAAATTGTTAGGATGAAAACACCTTATTTTATTTTTAAGGACTAAAATCAAAATATGTTCTATTTATAGGAATGAAAAACTTATTTAACCCAAAATATTCTATTAATTAAATGAAAAAGTTATCATCATTAAACTTAAACCCTTTTATTTGCTCATTCATAATGAAGTAAGTCTAGAATAATATGTCTAAGTTTTTTTTCATCATGCTAACTAATATTACTATGACACTTGTTACTAAAACAAAAAATAAATATTACTCACTTCGTCCCTAATAATAAAATCATTAAAAAAAATGTTTGCTTCTGAATATAAGACTTACAACAAATTATTAGATTCATTTATTACTCTTTTTCAATTAATACAATTAATTTATCTCAGAAATGAAAACTAACATCAAATGTATTTTATATATTAAGGGTAATTTAGTAATATTCATACATATTTTAAACATATTTATTGCTTCAAAAACTTTTATTAGTACTCTGTGATATTTGTAAAATATTCTTATAAGAATGGAGTATTTGAAAAGAGCTCTATTTATTTATTTTTTTACATTTTTTGGTTACCTTATCAATGTTAGCATTTTCCTTTTCCCTTTTATTTTTTAAGGAAGCATTTTCGTTTTCCTTTTCAAGTTGTTTTGACGTTTGCCCCAAAGAATATGAAACAATTTCCAGATCGAACTTCGAACCTTCTTAAGAGTCGTTTGTTATAGCTTTTTTAAGAAAAAAATCATTTATTTTTAAAAAATAATTACTTGTAAGAGTTTTGCATTAAAAAAAAATCAGAATCTACAAAAAAATCTAAAAACAGCTTCAAATGAGAAGCTGTTAAGAGCAGCTTCTCAAAAAATAGATTTTTTTTTAGAGGAGAGAGAAAATCTTTTTTAAAAGATTGAACTAATTTTGTAACAAAAAGTCCCTCCTCTTATATAGATGTATCCAAACAAACTAGATTATTTGTTTAAAAAAAGTGATTTTTATTACACTAAACAAACGCAAAATAGATTCTTATTTTTCATAAAGTCTCTAAAATATAATCTCTAAATTATTTTATATCAAAATCACTTTTATTTTAATCCGTAACAAACGAACCCTAAATCTCCTTGTCCTTTAACTCGCCAATCGAGATACCAACCTGGGACAAATAATATTATTTTTTAAAAAAAAAATTGTTAGTTCAATAAGGGTAACGGACCAACTTCTACATGGAATTTACTCCATCCAACAGTTGAATGTATGCACAACAAAATCACTATATTAAACGATGTTAGTTTTTCTAAAATATATTTATATATAATCAAGATTTCATTTTCTAACAATGATTTTAGGGGAAAATACATTGACCTTCCCTGAAGTCTCTTGAAATGTCACAAACACCCCTTCTATTTTTAAACTAAACAATCACCGCCCTTAATTATTTGACTAGTGACACACACCTCCCTCAAGAGTTAATATCGTTGACAGAGCCGTTTAATACGGATAGCACTTGTGTACCATAATGTTATATATCATTGCTCAATTAGAATGTGTCACGTGGTACATCTTTTAAAGTAGCATTGGTAGGTGGCACACTCTAATTGACCAACGATATATACCATTGATACCTTAATGGTACACAAATGAAATCCCGTTTAATACACATCTAACACAAACAAAAACACCATGAAAAATGAATCAGAAAAGAAAAAAGGGAAGATTCTCCATGGTGGATTGCAAGAACGGTGAAAAAATAGACAATAAGCACTTGGGTTTCAAGTCTCATCCTACCCACCAACCCCTTCTCATCATCTGTTGCACAAATTGAGTTTCAATCTCATCCTTAAAATTACCAATTCCACCAGAACACAATGCATAACCTAAGTTTACTTACTCAATTAAACCCGTGATATCCACTATTGGAAGCCAAAAGAATAGAAAATCAAATGGTGATGAGGGCCACCTTATCAAATACTACAAAAAAAAAAAAAAAACTAAAATTGCCAAAATAGAAGAACCCACAAATGATGAAATTACAGTTAATCTGCTGCGAGTAAAAATAAACAATTCTATATAGGGTAAAAGAGATGAGATGTTGAGTGTTGGCTTGTTGGGAGAAGGTTCTAAAAACATTTTGTGACTGAGTTTACTAGTCATCTGTATATCCATATCGATGAGTATCTTGTACAGTTAGAATTCAATATTTATTAACGGCAGCCAAACAGAGTTTACATTAGGGGAGGTTAGTGGTTTTTTTTAAAATAGAGGGGCTGTTAGTGACATTCAAACAAAACTCATGGGAGATCGTTGTAATTTTCCCATGATTTTATTTCTATGGAACAAGTTCTCATAAAGAGTTTGGAAAATTCAACTATTTTTTATTAGATTAAAAATATAGATTGTTCTTAACTAAAATTCTTAAGTGTAAAACTAGATTATTACTTTTCTTCTTATAATCAACACCAAAGAGAGTTCATAGCATTGTCGCATAACAGGAAAATTACCAACATTTAAGAATTCTAGAGATTGTGCAAACTATGAGATCACGTGGAAATAGAAAATCGGAGTTGCAAAGGCGGTGTGCAGCCGCAAAATTCGTTATTGTTGACAACTCCACTGTAAGTGTAACATCCCTAATTTTAATCTCTCATTTACATTCATCCACAAAGGAGAGATATAAGAAAGTGAAGCTGAAGAGCCTAACCCACTACATCTGCAGTTAATTTGTCCAAAACGTTCAACCCATTTGGAGATGCAATTACCACTGTACATCTGCATTGCAAAATAATGGAAGCAAATAAAATGAGTTAATATTGTCATATAAACCACTTTCCTTTGTTTCTTTTGCTTCTGGGAAGAATATTAATAGAACCAATGCAATAATTTAGTAGAACAAGATGTTTAAAAGTGACTAGGATGTTGATCCTGCTTATGTTATATACTCATGGAACTAAATAATAGGTTGCACTTACATCAGACTTCAGGTCTAAAAAAAATATTCAAAATAGTATCCTTTGCATTTCTTTTTGCCAAATGCCAAGATAAGGGATAAAATATACTCCCTCCGTCCCTATATGTAACCACCTATTTGATTTTATTTTTGTCCCTAAATGTAAACTCCTTTTCAAATTACTAGATGTATTTATTATTTTTTTCCTAAACATACCCTTAATTAATACTACTAATTTATCTTGAAATTTGAAAAGTCAAATTTAATACACATACAAACAAAGGATAATTTGGTAATATTAACACACAAAACAGACACATTAATTACACTGACAACTTTTCTTAAGAAATGTGAAAAATGTAAAAGGAGGTTACATTAAGAGACGGAGGGAGTACTAATCATACCCTTTTTGCACCTCTTTGTAGTTTGTATATATTCCTATTAGAACTTCTTAACAAATTTCGGCAATATTACCGAACTCGTGAAATCAGGCAAAGTTCATCAGTAAGGCCCAGTTTGGATTAGCTTTTCAATGAAAATAAGTTCATAATTCTTCGCTTACAAAAATATTCTCATATATTTGCTACGAAGAAGTTTGAGAGATCTTTTGTAAACGTGAGACACAAAGGCTAATTTCAACTTATATTAAAACAACAGGTGTTTAAAAATCTCATCAATGCAAGGTTCTTTAATATTTTTGTCCTAAAGGCGTTATGAAAAGTTTATTCAAACTAAGTTTAAAACATTCTATCAATCATATCAAGTAGTACATCAGAGACTCGAAGCTTTATCAGATCTTTTGAAACAACGCTCATCTTATCTAGTCCAATGAGTGTGATTGTCAACCACCTATTTAATGAGCATAAAATAAAAGTTGAGAGAGAAAACTAACGGGGTTTTCGATATGACACCATGGTCTACAACACCATCAACGTTATCAAGGATTTTTGCTACTTCAGCTGCAAGTAATACAAAGTCAAAGAGATTGACCAGCACAGACTAAAATATGCATCATCACAATTGCAGGCAGAACTTACCAAGGCTTGGTATTGGAGATGTGAAGATAACATCAAGAACATTATGTCCTTCCCCTGTGACCAGTGGAAAGTCACCGCCTAGTGGACCTGCTTGCCCAATAGCTGGTCTTCTCCACACCTTATTATACAAAGACAAACAATAAACATAATTGTAATGAGCAGGCTTTTTAGTAAAACAGTTAAGAGAATGCAGAAAAACACGAGGGACATTAGAAAACCTCTTGGATCAATTAAGAAATAAAATAAGCTACTTAAACAAACAAAAAGAGCATTGCATCAAAGAGATCTCCAATGTGATCAGAAGTGTGTGTGCACCAAAAAAAAAAAAATTACATAATCAGATGATAACTTGAAATCATTTTACACTGATAGTGGATCGTACTAAGTTGAATGAGTGGTAAAACAAGAAAAGATACAACTGATCAAGAAACATACAGAAGAAAAAGTCAGCATCACCAAGAAACATTTTGTTGATAAAACAACCAATCAGATCTAATAATTTCTTATTATACACATGAAGAAAAACTCAGAAAAAGAGGGAATGTATAGCGAACCTCAGCATCACCAAGAAACACATCGTCAATCTCTTCAGCAGTTGCCAACCAGTTGAGCTGCAAGGAAATTTTGATATTAAAGAAAAATATACAGAAGAAAGAATCAATAAGCTAATAATTAGCACAGCTGCTTACAGACTGAATTAAAACTGGAATAGAACCTTCCAGACCACCTTTGTACTGATTTTCTTCAATAATGAACACTAGTTTATTGGCATTATTCAGTATGGACTGCAAACAACAGGAGAAAACGCGGGGAAATCAATCATCATTAAAACACAAAAGTTGATCTTCACAAGAAAATTCAGAAGAACAATGTATAACAACTAGCCTTCTCTTTGATTATGGATTCCTCACTTTGCAATTTCCGACGACCAATTATAGAAACAAATGTCCCTTCTTCTACACCGTCGGCATCATCAAATGCAATATCAATCTAAAACAGAGCAATATCAAATGAATCTACACTGACATTACAGTTCTTCAGAAAATAAAACTTAAAACACACCTAACTTTACATATCAAGATATCCAAACTTAAATTTACTCTTTTACTTCAATTTGACTGTATCAAAACATTTTTCATAGTTATGCATTTATGTAAGAGAATTCTTCTCTTTAGGAAAATTTTCACCAGGAATTGCATACAGGGATTTCTGGCAAGCATCCAAGTACCCTCTAAAACAAGAAATACTCAACATTAAAGGAAAAATCTAGAATATGATTGTTTTTGTGCACACTTGAGAACTGTCTTGGTAGGTATCCAAAGGAATCCCAGCCTTTGCTGCTTCACTTGCACTTGCAACAGACCTGCAGAAACAAATACAACAATGCTAAATGGATTCGTGAAACTTACATTACTTCCCTAAAATATGCCGACAGTTTTCTACATGGTGAATTGTGATTCGATATACATGTATATAATCACAATTCACCATGTAGAAAATTGTCGGCATATATGAAGAAAAGAAAATCATGTTGACAACATATATCAATTAAACTCAGAGAAAGGAGGAAGAGCTCACGTGGGAATCCCTACTATGTCTTTCAAATTACCATGACGAAGCTGGCGACCTAAATGCTGAATGGCCATACCAGAAGCATAACCAGACCCCAATCCTACAACCATGCCACTTTTCACGTATGTATCCACCTACCAAACAACAACACATATCTAAAAAATTCATTCATCTTCCAATTAAATGGATAATCACCAATCATAAAAAATAAACATGATTTTGTCAAACACACACAGTTTTCATTATTTTGTCAACCCATTCACTTGTAGAACAACAAAATGGGTTGTTCCTGTTCAAAAACAAAATGGGTTGTTGAAAACAGTACAAAGAAACAATTTTGATAAATTTTGCAAAGCTTTCATTAAAGAAAAGCACAAAGGGCCTGTTTCTTAATAAAATGTTTATCAAATAAGTATTTATAAACTATTTCTATAACAAAAATTAAGAGAAATAATTTTTGTACAATCAAATTTAGTCTGACGAAAAGATGTGGTTAATGCAGTTCAAATAAGTGGATAATTAGGATCAATAAATGATTAATGAACATATCAGGTATTGAAATTCATTAACCACGAATTTGAGGGGAGCATGGTTAACCGTAATTTAAATGTAATTAACCACTATGGTTCCGTTTGGTAAAACATAAATTTGAGCTTATGACTTATTTTCATGAGTTTATAGCAGTTTTTGATAAGCTAATTCAAGTAGTTTATAGCTTAAACATAGCTTATCACTTTTTATCTCAATTTTAACCCTACAATCTTAATTGAAAAAAATAAATATTAATTAAATGCACAATTTTTTTATGTCATTTCATATATATAAGTTAATTTAACCGCTAATTTTACCAAACACTACAAATTCAACCTGTTACCTTATCCACTACTAAGTTATAAGCTAACTTATAAGTTATCAACTATCTGCTATTTTTTTCCGCAACTAAGATTGTCTGTTCGAATAACACAACTAAGAATTAAATTAAATTATTGTCTTCATGTAAGGTATTATGGAGAGCTTATGAATATGGTATGAAATGCCACCCAGAAAGAAAAAAACAAAATTTGAAAGTTAAAAATAAAATAAAAAATGATGATGTTGATAGAGTGACATACAGTGTATTGAGCTGCTTGGAGAAGAGAAGAAGTGTCATCGAGACAAGAGGAAGTGGGCATCATACTAACAAAATTGGGACTGATTCTTTTTCTTCTTCTTCTTCTGTCCAATGGAGAAGTAGGTGAATTCAGAAGAAGTCCTGTGGAAAGCAATGAAGCTATGGAAGCCATTGATGTTCAATTCTCAAACTCTGTTGTTTCATCTAACTTTTTTTTAGTGGATAAGGGAGGGAAGGGAGGACATATGCCACCAACACAGAATTTCATATATCATTTTCTTTTATTGTTTTTTTTAATAATTTAATAATATTATTGCATATACATTTTCTTTTTATTATTTACTAGTAATTGACCCGTGTTTCCGCATGGGTCACTTAGCATTGTGGTAATTATAAAAATAATTACCCTTCGGTCTCGAATGTAAGAAAATATTGTTTTTAAGGTTCATTTAATATGTATCAGTTCTAATTGTAAAACCAAATTAAAATACTAATCTTTTTACAATGTCTTATATGAAATTTGAACTTTATTCACAAAGGTAACAAAATTAAACAATGAGTAATGTTAAATATCCTGAAACCGTATATCACGAGTACATCACGAAATTACTTTGCACCGATTTTTATTCTTTAATTAATTTTATTTCTCTTTAAATGATGAGTTTGGTCTCCAATGTTATTTCTCACCTTAATTCCATGAGACCACCACCACTTCAACTTAGTATATTCATGGCAGCCGGCATTGCATGCAAAAGTGACGGTGGCGGTGGATTTTTCTTTTTTGAGGCATATATCCCTATCTATTCAATTGTAGTATAGCAAAGAAAGAAAGAAATATAACTAATCCAAAAGCTCAGAAGAAAATGGATTGAAATATGACAAAATATTGTATCGTGAAATTTTCAGGAGCAAACCTCTCGCGACATATAGCAACGCCCTTAAACAATACACCAACGCCTTATGGACAAAATATATAATCCATTACATTACAACTTACACTCGCAAGTACATGTATGTCATTAAAATGTTTGATCAAAAACAAAAAGCAATATATTTAAAAAAAGAAATATATTTTCCCTTAAAAAAAAGCAATATATTTTCCCTTAAAAAAAAGCAATATATTTTCCCTTAAAAAAGAAATAAAATATATTTAAAAAATAAAATATACAGTTTTATTGAGGCGGTTTTGCATGTGTCTGTTCATATTTAATCCTTCCAACAAACGTGTGTATAACAATCCACAAAACACAATCATCAAAACCCTAGAACTCTGTCAAAAAAAGAAAACCCTAGAACAAGTCTCTCTCTCGCACGATGGATCAATCGATCATGGAATACAGAACCTTGGAAATCAAGATTATATCCGCAAAAGATGTCAAATATGTTACTCCTTGGTATTCGCTGTCGTTTCAATCTCCGGCGACCCACTCAACCCACAAACTGAAATCACCGGCGGGGACGGTGACGGCAGAAGAAACCCCAAATGGAACACCTCCCTCACATTCACCTTCAAGGAATCTCTCGCTAACCAGAATCGTCTCTTTCTCAAAATCCAACTAGGCGCAATGCTTTACTTCCCCCATGAGATCATCGGCACCGTGTATATCCCTCTCAAGGAACTTTTTGGTAACCCTGACGGCCACCAACTCAGTTACCAGGTTAGGAAAATAAACTCAGAGAAATCCAGAGGGACCTTGAACCTCTCCTACAAACTCGGTCATCGCGTGGAAGCTCCGCCACCACCACCACCCAAACTAATGAAGGCGCCCCGTGAAGCTTTTAAAGATGGTGTTCTTATGACGTATTTTTTATTTGATGTTTCCCGTGGATTGAATTGAATTTTGATTATGCATACTCTTTGCCAATAGTATAACTTTCTTGCTTGTGTTATCTAATTTATTTTTTTCAAATGAATCATATTTTTAAAGATTTTTTTTTTTGAAGGATAGCATCCAAAGATTTGGTAAAGAATTTGTTTTAAAAGAGTATCAAAGATCATGTTAAAAAAAACATGTTTGTTTAAAAAAACAATCTATATTATATATACCATCTTTCTGCTCTTTTTCTTGCTCTAACACGTGTAGTTTATCAACGGTATTTTATATAATTTTTATGTGTCCATTATAAATGATATTTTATAGGTGGATTTTAGAGTGAGGGATCAATTAAGACCCTCACCCGTGAAGCACATAAAAAAATCCAATTCCATTTGATTGAAACAGCGGTCGTAGAACATAAGAACATATACGCCTTCTACACACAATTTTGTGTCCGTGTCTCGGTCTTCTCCAACTTGACGAATGGGAAAGATAGATGGGTAGAATTGTGTGTGAAAAGGTATGCATATTATATTTTTATTTTCAATAAATCTAAACCATTAATTAAATCAGCTTTTAAGTGCTTCACCAGTTAAGGATTTAATTGAACCTTCACCCTAAAATCCACCTATTTTATATAATTTTTTTAATTGAACCTTCACCCTAAAATCCACCTATTTTATATAAAAAAATTTATATTAACTAAAATGATAGATATTTAATTGAACCTTCACCCTAAAATCCACCTATTTTATATAAAAAAATTTATATTAACTAAAATGGTAGATATTTTCTTTTGGTAAAAACAAAGTATAGATATTTCTATAAAAAAAATCGTATAGATATTTTTGATTTTTAAATGTAACAACTCAACAAATATATATATTTTTCATTCACAACAATAATATAATATAACAAAATATAACAAAAATTCTTATCTTTTTAATAAGAACATTATTATACTAAAATTAAAATTTCTTTAAGAGTGTAATTATAATAACAAAAGAAGACAACTCAAAATTTCTATTCTCTTAATATTAGTATAGAATATATATATATGTACCACTACCAAAACAAAACAAAAAGATATATATACTTTCCTTGAAACCAAACACACACAAACCCTATCAAAACAAAAACCTCCCAAAGAACCACGTAGTGCCAACAGAGGCTGTGAAGCAACAAAACCAAAAGCCAAAAAAGCACCCAACCACACAGACTGCAAGCAAGGCAGCAGGAAGCAGAAAGAATGCCACGCAATTGACAACAGCCCCCACAAACATAAGTTATCTTGATAAGCACTCATGGCTCTATATATATATATATAGTTTCACTTTCAGAGTAATTTTTTGTTTTGTTTTGTTTTAAAGAATGGGTTGCCAAGTCAGTAGTGAGAGGAAAACAATAAGAAAACATACCGACGAGGAAACAAAAACAAAACCTACAAGCGAGGAACCAATCAAAAAAGTCACCAGCGAGGAAACAATAAGCAAACCTACCAACGAGGAAACAAGAAGAAAACCTACCGGACGACGTAGTCATGGCGAGAAAATATGAAGGACTTGCTGTGGGAATAGACCTTGGAACAACGTATTCATGTGTTGCAGTATGGCAGGAACAACACTCTCGTGTTGAAATCATTCACAATGATCAAGGAAACAAAATAACACCTTCTTGTGTTGCTTTCACAAAAGATCAAAGGTTGATTGGTGATGCTGCTAAGAACCAAGCTGCTGCCAACCCTCAAAACACTGTCTTTGGTAATTTCTTATTTTTTTTTTAAGTATCTTTTGATGTTAATGCTCTAACGGATAATTTCAGAACAAATGATGAGATTTACTATTGTTATTTTTTCAGATGCTAAAAGGTTAATTGGTAGAAAGTTTAGTGATCCTGTTGTTCAAGATGATATACTATTATGGCCATTCAAAGTCCGTGCCGGTGACAATGACAAACCCATGATTACTGTCAAGTACAAGGATCAGGAGAAGCATCTCTATGCCGAAGAAGTTTCATCTATGGTACTCACAAAGATGCGGGAAATTGCTGAGGCATATTTAGAAGCACCTGTTAAAAATGCAGTTGTTACCGTGCCAGCTTATTTTAGAGATTCTCAACGAAAAGCCACTATAGATGCCGGCGCTATTGCTGGCCTCAATGTTATTAGGGTAATGAATGAACCTACTGCCGCAGCTGTTGCATATGGCCTTGACAAGAGAACAGGTTGTGTTGGAGAGCGAAATATATTTGTCTTTGATCTTGGCGGCGGAACTTTTGATGTTTCTATACTAACGATTAAGGACAATGTCTTCGAAGTTAAGGCCACTCCCGGAAACACTCACCTTGGAGGAGAGGATTTTGATAATAGAATGGTGAACTACTTTGTACAAGAGTTCAAGATAAAGAACAAAGTGGACATTAGTGGGAATCCAAAAGCCTTGAGGAGGTTGAGAAGCGCTTGTGAGAGGGCAAAAAGATCACTTTCTTTCCTTGTTGTCACAACTATTGAGATAGATTCTTTATTTGAAGGCAATGATTTTTCTTCATCGATCAATAGGGCTAAGTTTGAGGAAATGAATATGGATTTATTCAGTGAGTGTCTGAAGACGGTTGAGAGTTGTCTTACAGATGCTAAGATGGACAAGAGCCGTGTAGATGATATCGTCCTTGTTGGTGGGTCGTCTAGAATTCCTAAAGTGCAGCAGCTGTTGCAGGAGTTTTTCAATGGGAAGGAGTTGTGCAAGAGCATTAACCCTGACGAGGCTGTAGCTTTTGGGGCAGCTGTTCAAGCTGCTTTGCTGAGTGAAGATGTTAAGAATGTTCCAAACTTGGTGCTTCAGGATGTTACACCTTTGTCTCTTGGTATGTCAGTAAAAGGAGATATCCTGAGTGTGCTGATTGCAAGGAACACTTGCATTCCTGTCAAGAAGACACGAAAATATGAAACAACTAAAGATAATCAATCCCGTACCTTGATTGAGGTATATGAGGGTGAGAGAACAAAAGCTAGTGAAAACAATTTGGTTGGTTCTTTTATTGTTTCTGGCATTCCTCCAGCTCCCCGGGGCCTCCCTTACGATGTCTGTTTTGCTATTGATGAAAATGGTATTTTTACCGTTTCTGCTAAGGAAAGATCCACTGGCAAAATAAATGAGATTACAATAACCAACTACAAAGATAGGATGTCAGCTGAAGAAATTAAAAAGTTGATTAAAGAAGCTGAGAATTACCGTATTGAGGACAAGAAATTCGTAAGAAAGGCCAAAGCAGTTAATACATTGGATGACTACATTTACAAAATGAGAAATGCTTTAAAGACAAAAAATATTAACATGAATTTTTCCTCAAAAGAAATTGAGAAGATTGAATCTGCAATTACAGTTGCCACAAATTTGGTTGATAACGATCAGGTTGAAATAGATGTTCTTGAAGATCATATAAATGGGCTTAAGAGTAGGATGGAACACATTATAGATAAGATTATTTAGTTTTTTAGTTTTTTTTTCTCAATTAAGATATGAAGTATTCTGTTGCTGTTTATTATGTATTATGATCTAATAGTTAATTAAGTTTTGATAAAGTTTAGAGTGGACATATAATACTTAAATTGTTACTAACATTCAGCTAGTTTAACCATGCCAACGGCATATTTGAAACCTTGATGTAGGCATTCCTGTTTCCATTGCAGCTATTTTAGTTTATATTTGTTTAGTTTACAAGTTTCTTCACTAACATGAAAACAGTATAGAAACAAGTAAAATGTGCAACACAATTTGCACATCAAAGTTAAAACAAAAACAAACAATGACTTTTCAGTGTGCATCATTTTCATTAAATTGACATCTGGATTATGCAATTGCTCACCTTAAAAATTGACAAGTTACAGAGTGCATATGATCATAAGTACACATATCATTTTTCAATCATGGCTTTGTTGGTGTATGATCTGTTTTGTTATATATGGTGGCTATTCACTTTGCTATTTTGTGTTGGTTCTTTTGCAAGATCTTAAATTGTATTTTGTATCTACAATCATTGATTCTAAAATAATGCACCTTGTGCATCATAGCTTCTTAGAAAAACTTCCATTAAAAAACTGAATATAATCATATTTGTAGGCACAGGTACTTTTTTGTTTTATGCTATTAGCATGAATATAATGTTGTGAGTTTATTTGCAGATTCACCCTTTTTATTTTTAGCGAATATGAATTTGTATTGTATCAATGTATTCTATCAATTTGACAGAATGGATATTGTTTATATAAATATTCCTTTTAAAAAAAATATTTTTTATATTCTTCTTTTAAAAAAAAAACCATAATATTCTTTAAAAAAACATATTTTAAATATTCTCCTTAACAAAACATATTTTAAATCCTTTATCATTATCGTAATATGTCTCTCTCTTCTCCCTTTCGCAAACCCTAGCCATCACAACTTTTCTTCTTGGTCTATTAAAGAGGGATGGTATATAGTCCATTTTTACCCCAATCACCTCTCCAAATTGTTTTGATTTCTCATTTAGCAAAATAAGTGATTTTCACATATTTTCAGTTTTCTTTCGTTTATTTTTGTGATTTCGTCGTCTACCACGACTTTGTTTATTTTGATTTCATGTCTTTGTGCGGTGTGTTTTTTATTTATCGTCTTAGTGCGGTGTTTATCTGATTCAAGTTGAAAGATTAACATCGATCAAATGTAGATTCAATCAATGACTTTTGCGTCGTCAATGTTGCATATCCGAAAATATGAGTATATCAATGGCTTGAATATAGTCATATTTGTATATGTACTTTATTGTTTTTTGTTATTAACATGGATGATGTGAGTTTGTTCATAGATTCATCATTTTTGTTTTTAGCGGCTTTGGATTTGTAATGTATTGTTGTACTATATCAATCTGAATGTTTGAATAGCGTTTATTTTTGTAAAAAAAAATTAAATATTTTTTGAGAGGAATAAATTTTAAATATTTGTATAATAATGAATTGGTCAAATTATATGTATATATACTAGAGGATATGTGTCTGTCTGTCCGCTCTTCTTATTGCGCTAATGCGTGCAAATTACGAAAAAAGTTTTTATAAAATTTTGATTAAAATTATAGGTATAGATAATAGATTATTTTCACTTTCATATTGTAACAAACTATACATGTCTTTTTCAATGACACCAACATATAATAAATATAACATCTTTCACACAAATATAATATAAACTTTTATCTTTTTGAATGAAACCAACAAAATAGTATTCTTATGATCAAAACAATCTACCTTGGAACATTTTTTCTTCCTTTTGAACATTCATGGAGTCTTTTATTCTATTTTTCTCTCAGATCTGTTCTTTTACTTTGCACTTGAAATTTTTAACGATTATTATTCATCTTATGTATAGAATTTTAACTATTCATGGAACCATTATTATAGATAACAAAATTTTCTTTAAATTTTAAGATAACAAGAAACAAACTTTTGTTTAAAAAAAAAAACTTTAGTTTTCCAAATATATAACATTAACAAGTTTTATTGAAAAATATAAGAGTAATCGACAAAGGGTATAATTGATAAATCATACCCTTAAATACCAAAATGATAGTAAAATAGAAACGAAAAATTAACACTAGAACGACACTTAAAAAGGAACGGAGAGAACGGTTGAAACTTATGAACCGTAATTTTTTTTTATAAAATTTTGATTTTAATTAAACGTATAAATATAAATATTTGTTGCTTTCAAATTATAACAAATTAAACTAACCTTTTTATTTTGAGAAAAAACTAAACTAATTATGTTTATCTATTTAAATGAAACCAACAATATAACAAAAAATACATAATTTTTTATCTTTTTAATGACACTAGTAGTAACAACAATCATTTTATTCAAAAACAGTATCAACAATCATTACTATAGAAAAAAGTGTTTAATGGCATAATTGTGATAATGAAAATGACAACCCAAAATTTTATATTTTCTTTATATATAGTATTTGATGTATGATGGTTTCCTTAGTAATTTTATATTTTAGACTAATTTAATTATTTGTTTGTTTTGTTTTTAGTTTGTTATTTTTTGCCCCATTAGGATTTGTTTATTTTCCTATTTAAGCTTAACGGTTGTAACTGAATGACAACTTTTATTCATTAGATAATATTTTTGAGAAGTTTTCACAATTTCTGGTGGATTCCGGAACCCTATTTTCACAAATTTGTCGCTTGCAAACTTGTTATTTTTCTATCTAGGTTTTAGCACTTGCTAGCCTACGCTTCTGTACTGTGTCGGTTGGTATCAGAGCAGGTTTCTCCTGTTCTTTTCCTAACAAGATCAGCCATGGGAGATAAACTAATGACGAGGGCAGAGTTTGTCGGCATAACCGCGACTTTTACCACGACCATCAAATCTCTATTAACAACTCTACTATTGTTATGTACCGAAAATTAAGGTTATTAAGGTTCGTATTAACAACTCTACTATTGTTATGTACCGAAAATTAGAACATACCCGTGAATCTGATTCGGAATACTATGAGCGTAGATATTACAACAAGTTGATGGGTGATTACTACGAGTTTAAAATCTCTGATTCGAAATATTGTTGTCCATTTTGTTACAACAAAGATTACTCCTCGACCGACCTTTTGAGACATGCTTCTAGAATAACAGGTAACTCGCGTAAGATGATTAAGGATATTGGTAAACATTATGCCTTGATAACATATATTCCAAGGTTTCTTAATGTTAAAGTCAATGAAAATAAGCCACTTGATGTTAATATTGCTAGTGATAAGCCACCCGGTGTCGGTATTGCTAGCGGTAAGTCAGTTAATTTGAGTGTTGCTAATCAGGAGTCGCTTGGTGTTAATGTAACCGAGGGTCAGTTACCTAACGTGGATGTTGCTGATAGTTTTGGTTCCACAATGGAAGAATACATCAAAGAACCAATCGAAGGACATTATTTACTCGATGAATATGTCCAAGTGAAGAATTTAAGTGTGACAGCAGTTCCTCCTTCAATGGATTTTAATGGCGCAACCACTAATCTATTTGACGCTGGTACAAAGAGAAGTCGATGTTAAGGCTATTAAGGATGAATATGTCCAAGCGAAATATTTTTGTCTTTGACCTTGGTGGTGGCACTTTTGATGTGTCAATACTTACTATTAAGGCTACTTCCGGAAACACTCACCTTGGTGGAGAGGACTTTGATCATAGGATGGTGAACTACTTTGTACAAGAGTTCAAGAGAAAGAACAAAGTGGACATTAGTGGGAATCCAAAATCCTTGAGGAGGTTGAGAACAGCTTGTGAGAGGGCAAAAAGATCACTTTCTTTCCTTGTTCTCGCCACTATTGAGGTAGATTCTTTATATCAAGGTATTGACTTTTCTTCATCGATCAATCGTGCCAAGTTTGAGGAAATGAATATGGACCTTTTTAATGATTGTATGAAGACTGTTGAAAGTTGTCTTATTGATGCAAAGATGGAAAAGAGCAGGGTAGATGATGTTGTACTTGTTGGCGGGTCGTCTAGGATTCCTAAAGTACAGCAGCTATTACAGGACTTTTTCAATGGGAAGGAGTTGTGCATGAGCATTAACCCTGATGAAGCTGTAGCTTATGGGGCAGCTGTTCAGGCTGCTTTGTTGAGTGAAGGCGTTAACAATGTTCCAAAGTTGGTGCTGCAGGATGTTACACCTTTGTCTCTTGGTAGGTCAGTAAGAGGTGATATCATGCATGTGGTGATTCCTAGGAACACTTCCATTCCTGTCAAGAAGACAACAAGTTGTAATGCAACTGTAGATAACCAAGTCAGTGACTTAATTGAGGTTTACGAGGGTGAGAGAACAAGAGTCGGTGACAATAATTTGCTTGGTTCTTTTCGTCTTTCTGGAATTCCTCCAGCTCCTCGTGACTCCCTTATTTCAAATGTATGTTTTGCTATTGATGAAAATGGTATTTTGACTGTGACTGCTAAGAATGATGCTTCGGGAAATTCGGCCGAGATTACAGTAACCAATCTCAAAGAAAGGTTGTCCAGTGAGGAAATTAAAAAATTAATTCAAGAAGCTGAGAATTACCATATTGAAGACAAGAAATTCCTAAGGAAGGCCAAAGCAGTGAATGCATTAGATGATTACATTTACAAAATGAGAAATTCTTTAAAGAAGGAGGATATTAATGTAAAGTTGTCCTCAGAAGAAATTGAGAAGATTGAATCTGCAATTACTTTGGCTACAAGTTTGGTTGATGAGAATATCAGAAGGTTGAAATTGATATTCTGGAGGATCATCTAAAGGGGCTTCAGAGTAGGATGGATGACATTATAGCTAAGACTATTTAGTTTTTTATTTAGTTATTATCAATTTAGATTTTAAGCAGTCTTGTTGTTTAGTATGCATTATCTAATAGTTAAATAATGTTTAATAAATTTCTGGTGAAGACATGATGTAGGCACTCCTGTTTCCATTATGATTTAATTTTGATGCTATATTAGTTTACATGTTTCTTTGAGTCTTCTCCAAGATTTTAATCTGCTGCATAATCAATTCGTGGATTTCCTTTGCGTGACTACAAAATACCGAAGTTTATTGTTTTTTCATGGTTAAAGTTGTATTGACATTTGAAAAATTTAGACCAAGTTTTCAGCAGGATTGGTTTATAGAAAAAAGGTCATGTCTTCCAAATTGAAAACTCTTGCAAGCATCTCCTGTATGCAAATTGATTATGATTTTTTTTCTGAATTTGCAGAATAATAATAATTCCCAAAATTTATTAGTAAACTTCAAGCACCAATACTTGTCAAATCATAGTTTATTCTCTCCTAGAGTCGATTACATATCTTGTTGAAACTTGAAATGTCAAATGCTTTAGGCTAAAGGAATTTGTAATGAAAACAAAGCATTTGCAATTTCGCATGATGCGTAACTTATGAACTATTATTGGTAGTCATTTATTTGAACTTGTATGTTTAGTTTCGCTAATATGTGATTCAAATCAATTATGTAGTAAGTCTTCCAGAGTATCAGTATGTAACAATAAGATATAATATAATGTTATATGCAAAAAAAAGTCATTTTCTTCCTAATTTCTGTTATCTAGTAGAGAGCATACAAATGCAGATCTTGTAATTGTGCAATTCATAGGTCAATTGTGCACATATCATACTTTGATTTGGCTAGTAAGTATATGCTTTGGTTTTTGTGTGATTGGGTTTGCATTGGGTTTCCTTATCATAAAACATGTATGTAATTGTGTGATTCATCTATGAAACTTGAAGAAGATTAGAGAAACACACTGTAACTTTCTGAATAATACCTCTCATTGTACTGCGGAAAAATCAGTGAGAAACTTAGAATTTTATATCAATAAGGCTAAGACTAGATAAAGAAGGAGAATCTAAGTGAAAAACCCTAATGAGACTAACAGAATACAAATTTGTTACTACTTACAATCATCTAACAAAGTAGAACCAACTACCAAGAGGGAAATGCATAACTGAATATGTGCCGGCTCTTGGCGCATTAGCGCTAAAATTATTTCGGCAAAAGTAACTGCCACGAATGTGGCTTGTCACTTAAGGGGCAATTACTTAGTTTATTTTCTCTATAAATAGCAATTCTCATCAGAGAAAAAGGTTGGATACTACTCTTAAACTGAAAACGCAGATTCAAGCTTTCCAAAACTTTTTTTTGAAGAAGCTAAATTAGCCCACCTAAATTGACACCGGGGAGAATCGAACCTAAGACCTTGAGGAGGAGCACACTCCCAAGTCCCAAGCCAATACCACAAGCTTTCCAAAACTTAAGTATGTCTTTCTTTTCTTCAAGTGTCCACAAATGCTAATCTTTCAATTTCCTTAGTTTCAGTTGACACTTGAATTTCTACTTTTCTTCTTTCACTTTTATTCGCAGTTTAATTTCAATTTTGCTATACTTTTGCATTTTTACTTCAAGTTATTTGCATTCAGGTATTTTAATTTAAGAAGCAAGTTTAATTTCAAATCTTTTTAAATCAGACGTTTTTTTAATTTAATTCATTTACCTTGGGTCAATTAACTTTGTCTAGCGAACTTAGCATTTCAAAACCTCTATAAATAGAGGCGTAGGTCATTTGAAAATCACCGTTGTAAAACTGAAGAGAGAGAGAGAGAGAGAGAGGGGGGGGGGGGGGGGGGAGGGAGGGAGGGAGAGGGAACTTACGAGGAATTGTTATTGAAATCAATCACAACACAACTTTAGTTATTATGTATCAGTTTACTTTGACTCACATCATTAAAACACTTGTTCATAAAATATGTGTTACAAACATAAATCGATCTAAGCGCGGTCTATGTGGATTTGTTATTTTATTTTTTGATAAAAAAACCATTATACGTACCATTGTGTTGGGAAAGCAAAAATCCTCTTTTATCAAAAATCAACATACTTCCTATAGTGATAGACATATTGTCCCTCAACCGAGGATTTCATGAGAAGTTGCATTTCTAATCCATGGACATGCACCGTAAATATGCTAGATAGTAGCTACAGTTCGATCATTTTTATTCCTTTGTGTGGTCAAAACATTTCTTGGAGGAACCATTGAGTTTTTCGACTCACAAAAGAGCATATTCTCATCCAGAAACACTACAACCATCTCATGGTTATGTTTTGTGTCACCAACTTTAAGGCTCCAATCACTGACAATCAACAAATAACCTCTCAAATGAAACAGACAATCACATTTTACTTAACTAGATATTGTATTCATCGACAATTTCTTATACTCGGTATAAGAACCTCTTCTTTCACATATCACAATAACAATTGTTTTTCTACCATTTCCCCCTTTATCTTATTTTTCGATAACAACAATGTGATTCTCAGCTACGTCTGGAGGATCATCCAAAACTTGAGGGGAAACAGTTGGCAACACACTTGGAGGTGTAATGTCATGTGCGAGAGTAGGGGGCATCAATGGGAGAATCTACAAATTAAACAGCGTAAAACATTAGTTAGGAAAACTTGATTTGTTTGCTTTTGCATGTTTCAGATTGTATAATCCAAACTAGATTGTTCACCTTTTTGGATTATGCTATCTGAATGTTGCAAGTACATGTTTGTTGACATGAATAAAAGGAAAGCGCGTAGAAATCAATTGATGAAATTTTTATAGTTACATTACCTTTGCATTCGTGTGAAAATAGTGTGTATGACGTTCCTTGGTGATCAAATTGTCCCTTCAAATTATGTTTTCACCAAAAATGAGGTGTATATAGTGGATGGTGAGAAAGGTGATGAACTTTTTTATAATTTGAAAGCTTCTGACATTTGTATTACAAAATCTGAACTTCTTTTTTTTTTGGGTAATATATGGCTCCTAGGCAAGAAAAGATGTCCAAAAACAAGAAATGTACATTTTTGATTTTATAATTTGAAACATAAGATCGAATTATAAAATTCAAACATGGGTATTTTCTGAATATTGTAGGGCTCGTGAGAAGTGAGGAGGGTGGAAAAAGAAAATCCCAGGCTATGATGGATGGAAATTCACGGAAAGTTGCATATGTTTTCCCCAAAGTTAACAAAAAACGATTCCTTCTGAGATAGCTTAAAAAGATTTGTTTCTGACCCTCTTAGTTAAAAGACTCTCTGAGCCTACTCCATCCTTCTTTCTATAGAGGGTATGCATAGTCTTCAATGAAAGTTAGAGTGTGAGGATTTCCTGAACTATCCATCCTATCATTGCCTGAGTACCAAGAAACATAGACCAGTGTTTTTTGAAATCACATTCGATGAGCTTGATTTTGCTGAACCACAACAATTAGTTGAGTAAATATTTCAAATTATTAATAATTCTCATTACTTTACTTCTATCCTTTTAATATTTCTTTTAACCATGTATATACATTGTTTATCATCTTTAGGTCTTTAATCGAGACTTCAAGGATTTCCTTTGGGAATATGATTGCGACCACTTTGTTCTATGTGGAAAACTTAACAATCCAAGAACCACATGTGAAATCAGATTTCATAGAGATGATGACATTATTATCGCAACACTTGAACAAGGACGAGCGTCTTTCTGTGTCAAAAATGAATTTGAATCCGATGACACAATAAGGTTCAAGTTTATTGATGGAGCTTTCAGTCATTATGTTCATGTTTTCAAAATTGATGATTAGGTTGTGCTGTTAGGAATGCTTCTATTTTGTATCCCTTTTATTATCACTAAAAACTCTCCGGTATCTTATGCTCAAGCCTAACTAAGGCATGCTTCTATTTTGTATCTCTGTTGTCATCATAATGAACTATGCAGTTTATCATGATCATGCCTGATTGAGGAACGTATTTTGTTAACTATTACCTCTTGTCTTGCTCATCTTTTATCAATGCAAATATCCTTTTTAGTTTATGTCATCGTTGTAGAGTTATAATTCTTTGACTTAGACATTCTTTCATGAAAAATATGTGGAACCGCTATATCATATCAAAATAAAAATTGATATATGTTCTGCAAAGCATCTCACCATCTACATCAACATTGTTAGAAACGGTAGAAATTGGTCAATTTTAGTCATAAACAGATTTCTAAAAATAATGATGGTACAAACTAAAAGTTCTACATATTTATTGCTCAACATTAATTGTATATAAACGTTTCAAAGAAAATACATGCATGCTTTCGAGAAAAAAAAAAGTATTAGTAGCAATTATGCATTTGTGAGGTATAGCGCATTCCATTCCAAACAAATTAATTTAATAAACATATTTCAAAATTAATCAATTTACAACATTTTAACTTATTCAACCATATAACAAAGATTTTAAAAATATAGTATTCAACCCGTGCGAAGCACATGTTTTCAACTAGTTTAATATTAAAGTTAGGAGTATTTACAATAAGCTTTTAAAAACACTTCATCATAAATTTAAATCTTACTGATGAAAGATATACCTAAAACTCTTATGGTAAGTATTTTTTAATTTTAGGGAAAAATTCTCATGGTAAGTATAGATCTCACATTTTTCACCTTATAGATAACACCTTCAAACTTTTAAGAGCAAAATTCACTGCACCATTTTTATATCATATGTAGGATAATTTTGCTCATGTTTTAAGAATTGGTCATGGTCGTGTTTAGGGAGATTCATCCCCTCATCTTAAAAAAAAAATCTATCAACAAAAATCACAATAAATCACTTGTATTAGTCTTGAACTTATTTTTCTTATATAAAGAATGTAATAAAAAAAATAACAATATAAACAACAATTAAACTATAAACTTGAAAATTAAATTAAAAATTAAACAAACCACCATTTTAGTCTATAAAAAAGTGTAATCTAATGTCTCATTAGTCCATCACTCAGGAAGAAATTAAACTCAATCAAACTTTAACTCTTCACTTCTTTAACCATTTTTTTTATAGATAGACGAAATGACAAAGTCATTATAAACTCACACACATAAGTGGAGGTACCGGGGTTCAAACCTCGATCATGACATCTAGACTAACAATTTCGGACTTGAGAATCACTTCTTTAACCATTTTAATCTCCGAGTTAACATCTTTATTTAACGTCAACATTAAAATGACTAATCAAGTAGAAAGTAAAACATTCTACTCTTCACTTACTTGACCATTTTAGTCTCCGAGTTAACATCAATATTTAACATCAAACATTGAGATGATTAACCTAAAAGTAACTTATTTAATCGAGTTTTTGTAAGAGTCAGGGATCGTTACGACAACGGTTTACAATCAAGTAGAGAAGCCCAAGTCCAATTCACAATAAAAGCCCACAAAAATTTCACCACCATCATCACAAATCTAAACACTCGAATTTCTCATTTCTCTTTCTCCTCAAAACCAGTACTCCACAAATTCATCTTCAAGATCTAGATCCAAATCCATCAATGGCGACACCAGATCACCTCTTCAACCTCCGCAACAACTTCTACCTCGGTGCATACCAAGCTGCAATCAACAGCAGCGAAGTCAGCAACCTCTCTCCCGACGACATCATCGAACGCGACACTCTCGTTTACCGTTGCTACATCGCTCTCGGTCAGTTACAGTTCGTCATCTCCGAAATCAACGATTCCGCTCCTACGCCTCTTCAAGCCGTTAAATTACTCGCTCTCTATTTCTCATCACCCGATTCAAAGGTATCAATTTCTCATCTTTCTCAATTTCTCTTAAATTTGTTCAATTTCTCGTGAATTTATCGTTATTGTTGTTGTAGGAATCGGCGATCGCGAGTATTAAAGAATGGCTTGCGGATCCTGCTATTGGGAACAATGCTACGTTAAGGCTTGTTGCTGGGATTATCTTTTTGCATGAACAGGATTTCAATGAGGCGTTGAAGTATACTAATGCTGGTGGAACCATGGAACTGTAAGAAAAAATGCATTTTTTTTATTGATTTGATTTTAATGGGTATGCACTGCGGTGTAAAATAATATTACGAGATGATCATTGGATGTCGGTGTAAAACTATTTTTTTCGGTGTCGGTGGATCTTATGATTTCTCTTGATATATTATTGCAATTTTGATAATGATGATGAAAAGAGGATGTGAGAGTTTGGAAGTGATTGGATGTTGGTTTTGTGTTTTTTAGGACTGCGTTGAATGTGCAAATCTTTATTAAGATGCATAGGTCTGATTATGCGGAGAGACAGCTTAGGATTATGCAGCAGATTGATGAGGATCATACTCTTACTCAGCTTGCAAATGCTTGGCTTGATTTGGCTGTGGTAATTTTTAACATAAGTTAATTATTATTTGCCTTATTATTGAAATTGTTGATGAAGTGACATGAATGTGAGTCTAGATAGTGACACATAGATACTGATAATAATTTAAGAAATCGGAAGTGATTGAATGGATCAGCATGTTGGACATTGATGTGTGTCGGGACATGCTTTTAATTCAAAGTGTTTGTGCTATGTAGATTATTATTATTATTATTAGGGCCCCGATAACAAGTGCTCTAATGGCATATGTTAAGAAACCAATTAGAGTCTTGAAAAGAACAATTTAACTTTTAAAGGCAGATGATAAAGAACTCAATATATAAATATTCATCTTAAAAATTATTTTTCAAATGCAAAATTTCTATTTTGGGGTTCCTTAACATGCGTCATTAAGGAATGAGTTAGGAAGACCCTTTAAGAAATTGAATACATCACTGTTTTGTTTTTCAATCCTTAACATGTCCCTATAGGGAATTTGTTAGCATTTGCCTTACTATTATTGTTGAAATGAAAAGTGATTTCTTTTTTTATATAAAAAGAATGATTAGGAAATTTATGTTTGGTTTATAAATTTGGAATGTGATGTGTGTTAGTCTTGTTGGATTAGGGAGGGGCAAAGGTCCAGGAGGCGCATTTGATCTTCCAAGATTTGTCTGAGAGATATCAGTCAACTAGTTTGCTCTTGAATGGCAAAGCTGTTTGCTGCATGCAAATGGGCAACTTTGATGAAGCTGAGACTCTTTTGGTTGAAGCACTCAACAAGGCACGTTTATTTTGCATTGCTCATGTTAACTATGTTTATATGACAAAAAATTATATGGCAAAATGTTGCAGAATTTAGAAGAGTGTCTATGGTTGACCAAAAAAAAAAAATTTGATATTTTCCATTTTCCGTGGTTGATATTTTTTTAAATAAAGATTGAAATTTTGTTGGCTCTTTAGTTTAAATCTTTGGGCTGTGCTAAAGTAGAGAGCTTGATAGGGTAATTATTGGTTTTGTTGGAAATGGTGTTTGTGCTGAAGAAATTCTTGTGATTTGTGCAGGATGCTAGGGATCCAGAAACACTGGCAAATCTTGTTGTATGCTGTCTTCATCTTGGCAAACCATCTTCTAAATCATTCAGGTAAGCTTTGTGAACATCTTTATTGTTTGCGTCTTTCCCTCGCTTGTGATTTTTTTTTCGTTGTTTTTTTTTTATTGAAAATATATATCCTAGCTTGGATATAGATTCCTGCATAGACCGGTTGAATCTTTTGTTCCTTGTAATGATTTTACTAAATTCTGAATTAAGTCTATGAAATCTTAATGAGTTAACACCTGTGGCCTGTGGGTCTGGGCCATATTTGTAGGGAAATGATATTTGTATACGGAATTAGTCTCCCAAACTAGTGTCCTTGGGTCATTGTTTGAGTGCCATGAATCATTTGTTTGTAGCTCTCAAGTGTTAAACGATAGCAATTGTTGATAAAGTTTATTAAATGGGATTTTCGAGATTTTAAATTCTTAAAAGCTAGCTTTTGGACTCTTCAAAAAAAAAAAAAGCTGTGGAACATATGGGCTGGAATTTATATAAGTAGATATCATTAAAAAAAATTAGGTTTAGAATGGTATGATCTGGTTCCACGCCCTCTCCTGGAGTTGGGTCATTGAAGTAGGAGATCATAAAACTATTAAACCTAAAATATTTCATGGATCACTTATATTGGAAACCAAATTCATTGCGGTTCTGAGTTTGTCTTGTTTCCCAGACATGATTCATTTGTGTCAAATCTCACTTAAACTGTTTCATTACTGAATTATTTACATTCTAAACATATCATTCAATAGTAAATAGTGGTTAGTAACACAACATAGCATCATTTTTGTAAGAATAACGGTACATAACTTAGTCCTGGTTTCTATTATTTCCTAGTAGTAAGTGTCAACAGAATCAAATTCCATAGTACAGCTCCAATAGTGAAACTGTAAAATGACAAGTCTATAACTCTAATATCGTATATAGGTAATATAGAAAAACAGAAAATGTGTTCTATATTTTGTTGAGATGTTTGACTATACTCTATACACTTCGGTTCTGTTTAATGATTTAATTACTCCTTAAATATGAACTAGACCATGCTGGGAAGAAACTATTTTGAATACCCCTAGCAATATAAAAGCCTTGATGCTTAGGGAAATTGACATACTTATATTTTGTTTTCCTCTTTAATTTACACTGTAAATAGTTTGCGTTGGTAAAATTAAAATCTATGAAATGGTTGCATCCTTTGAGTTTGATAGCTAATCACCTATATTCTGTGTGGAGCTTTTATTCTATGTCTTAATTGGTTGAATCTTAAATGTCCCCGTATACTTACTAGATGTTGACTTTTCCCTTTCTAAATTATTCATGTGTTCTGGAGATCAGATTATGTATTTCTTGTGTCGCAATGTTACACGCAAACATTAACGAATCAGATTATAGTTGGAGATCTAAATTATTCCTGAGTTTGATAATGCAATGTTACACGCAAACATTTTGCAGTTTACTTGTATTGTAAGTCTCAAACACATATAGTAATGACCAACCAGATTTTGTTTCTATGAAGAATCTTTTTCAAATATTGTTTGGATTTCTACTAGCATTATAGAAAAACCAGGACTATGCTTAGTTTATGTGATTAAGAAGATTTTCCAATAATGAGTAACTTGTAAATGTGCACTGTTTTGCAGCCAGCTGAAACTTTCACACCCAGATCATGTACTGGTCAAGAGGGTATCCGCAGCTGAAGAAAGCTTTGATAGAGCGCTGCAATCTGTTTCATGAGCTCGTGATTGATATTTTTCATGATTTGAAATGGTGCGTGGTCTTCCCATGCAATTTTTACACCTTATTGTGGTTATTGTATTGTTGCGTATAACCAGTTGAGTAAATGTGTTATAGGATTCAAATTTTAGGACAATGTTTGTCTTAAGTCTTGAAGTTGCAAAAACTATAGCTGATATTAATTTTGTTGCAAGTTGATTTACATTATATTTTTACTCGAAAAGCAAGAAATACCTATTATATTATATAAAACAAAATTGTGACTGTGTTGAGCTCCGGCCAATAATGAGCATGTGATTTTGAGCAGCAACTAGCACGTAATTTTAACAAAAAAAATTGTAGCAGTAATAAATCCATGTAAAAACATGAACATCAGCAATTGTTTTGGGTGGGAAATAAAATTTGAGTTTTTTTTTTAGGAAAAATAAAATTATAGTGTTTTTTTTTTTTTGAAAAACCTCCCATTCATTATCCATCTGCTCCTCTAATCAAACCTCCATAACCTGCATGAATGCCATCCTTAGCAGATCAATCGGTATTCAATCTTACCGAACCCGTAGGAGGAGGATGCCACAATATCCCCTCTCTGATAATCCCCTACCTCATTCACATTAACTTGGCTAGCATGCTTCTAATAATGTATCTGATTAGCAAACTAGTATTAGAAAAAATGATGTCTAACATGTGTCCTTTGAAGAACTTGCAAAAAGGTTCACCAAAATGCATCACAGCTTTCTATAATTCGTCAACAGTCTCCCATATGTTTAACTATCTAGATAAAGCATCTAATTCACTCCGGAACACTCAACTTCCAATCGCCATTACCCCTTTTCTGCTCAAAATCACCCAGAACCTTGTAAGTAAATGACATTGAGAAACAGCCATTTTTTGAACTGGGCCACATACACCAATCAAGTTCATTCTCTACCTCACAGAATCTGGTAGCCATCCACTCAACAACTCTATATTCCACATGCCTGCACTATTAACCAAGTTTGCTAAAGAAGCAGTACTATGTTCTATAGGAATTACTCACCTCCAAATTGTAAATACTCTCACAAGTAACAATCCAATTGTGATGTTGCAAACCACTAATGTTAGGCCTATCTCCTACTGTCCAGTGTTCATGTAATGCAAAATTTAGCCACAAATGAGAATCTATATTTGGCTATAATATTATCTCCAGCAACATTATTTCTCTCATAATTGCCTCTGAGAACACCACACCACAAATTCTTCTCTTTGTTTTTAATAGCCCAGCCAATCTTTATAATGCACGCTTGGTTCATCGTATCTAATCTTCAGATACTAAGTCCTCCTAGATCTTTCGATTTCGTCACCACCTCCTAATTAATCAAATGCATATGCTTCCCTCGGCCATCATCGCCCCACATAAAAGATATCTGCAGATGACTGAATTTCTGAACGCAAGACTTGGAAGTCTTGGTGGCCATCATTGGATATATAGGTAATGCTTCAACCACTGCTTCCGAAAGTGATACCATACCAACGAAAGATAATTGTCTAGCCTTCCACGCGTCTAACCTTGCTTGAACTTGACTAATTATATATTGACAATCAGCTGGCCGAGGAGCTCTACCAAGGGGAGGAAATCAAAAATATTTGCCCATGTAACATTTTCTCTAAAACCAGATGTTTGCGCTAATAAATGCCTGACGCTTCTAGGCACATTACACGAAAACAGAACGCTTGTTTTCTTGCTGCTAACTTTCTGTCAGGACAGCATGCGAAATTGATCAAGTATTCATATTACAGAGTCCATTTGCTCATCACTAGTTGAACCAAAGGGAAGTAAATCATCTGCAAGCATAAGGATCTAAACGACCAGCTCTTATCATTTTCCACTCCAGTGACCTTCTTCAACCGCTTGACAAATTAAGTGAGTTATCCATACACATTGCAAGAAAATACGGAGAAACTGGATCCCCTTAGCGAATTCCCTTATGAGGTTTGAAATATTCCGCCCAATCTCCATTCCACTTCACATTAGTATTAACTCTTGTAACTGACTGCATGACAACATTAATCATTTCCACTGGAAGACAAATTTTAAGAAGAGTGTTCCAAATAAAGTTTAACTTAACATGTCATTAGCCTTTGTTAAATCTACCTTTATCACAAAGTATCCCTTCTTTCCTTTCATTTTATTCATCTCATGCACCATCTCTTGAGCAGCTATTAAATTTTCATGAACACTTACTCTCCGGAACAAAGCAAGTTTGGTAAGGAAACACTATGGGCTCTGATCTCATCTGAACAAAGCAAGTTTCTTTTTCCATAATGCTAATATTGGGATAGCATTAGTGCTGATGTAAGAGCAAATTGGAATTTCTTAAGGTCATTTCTCCCTTTGATATCTTTGGTGTACCGAGTTTTTTTAAAAGAAAATTCCAGAATTAAAGGTTGGTGTCTGCTTAAACGAGGTTTTTAAACTCAAATTGATTTCACTCGATTAACTCTAAAGTGAAATTGTATGATTTATTATTACAACTAGACATGAAGTACTTTTCGTGGAAATCAGGTGTTCTCTACGTACAATTACGGAGATTAATCATTTGAGTTGGTGGGACTGCAATGGTCTCATGAGTTTTTAATAATCTGATTCCTAGGTTAGATTTGATCCCAAAATCACATTGGTTAAGTTGGAAGGTATTCTTTGGGAGCGTTGCTGTAATATTTTTTTTTTGAAAAGGTACCAAACGATGGAAGAAAAATAATAATTAAAAGAAACACAAATTCATTTAGTGTATCTTCCCTCAACAACCAAGAGAAATAAAATCAAACATTCAAAAAATGTCGGCAATAAATTTGTGGGCTCAAGCTGTTCCAACAGAATGAGACATTCAGTAGGTGATGTTAGTTTGAAAAAGAAAAACAAAGTAAGTGATTGAGTGAAACATCAATTATTCTTCTATAAATGAACATAACAATCTTTGATATTATTGGTGCCTTTATGTCTTTGTCACCGCTTCATAGCCTAAAATCAAGGAAAATAGGCAAAGGGTGCCACCAAACAAATTGCAACCATGTACAAAGGAGTGAAATGGTTCATAATTATATTTATTTAGAATGGAAAATTCAATTAGATAGAAAGTAAAGCTATATCAGAGCCTGCACATTATATTATTGAACCATTATTATATGTTGAATACAAATAAGTATAATGAATGAACTACCATCTCCCTAAGAACAAAACTTCATCATCCAATGTGTGAGAGCAATATAATGGCAGCTGCTATGGTTGCCTTGCTGTAGCTCTAGGAACTTCCATAACCATTAGGGCGAGTCTTCTGCCATTTCCATGCAACCTGTATGCTCTTTTCAAGGTCGGTGTATTGTGCAGTCCAATTCAGTTCGCGTCTGATCTTAGTTGGGTCGCTATACACCTCAGCGTAATCGCCGGGTCGGCGTGGAAGGAAGTCTACTTTGATGTCGACACCTGTAGCCTTTTTACAAGCACTCACAAACTCCTTAACTGACCTACCTTTTCCAGTGCCAACATTATAGATGCCTACTTTACCAGGTTTTGCCTTTTCAAGAGCTTTGACATGGGCATCAACAAGATCGGTAACATCAATATAATCTCGAATGCATGTTCCGTCAGGTGTGTTATAATCTGTTCCTGTAACCTGCAAGGTCGCAACAGATGCAATGAGCATAGGTTCATTTTACATTGCGGCATATTAGTCTAGAGACATACAAGAATTGAAGTAACTTGGGCAAAAATCACTTCATGTTTTCCACGAGAGCTAGTAAAAAACATATTCATGTTGCATTGACTTATTTGAGCTTATCTATTGGCACAAGCGCCTGTGAGACAAATTGAAAAAGCTTATAAAAACAGGTTATGACATGTCCATAAGCTGTTTTCACAATATTTCCATAAGCTCTCAAGGATAGCTTATAAAAATAGTTTATAGCATATATGGAAACAGGTTGACTTAATTTTATCTTTTGTTATAGAAATAGTTTATACATAAGCACTCCTATGATAAGTGTCAATATCATGTTAGTCCATATCTTAGGCCCTAAGATATGGACTTAGGGTGATACACTAAAAAGTTCTACTGAATTTAACTTCAAAGAAAAACAAGCATGTTGCTCCAAATATCAAGTATTTAAACTTGACACTAATCCTAGATTCTATGCAAGGAAATATCAAGATTATCATTAGTTTGGTGAGTCTGGAAAATGCATATAATAGGGCTCTCTGTCACAGTAATCTTGGAAATATATCAAATATTGTTCCAACAATTAATCTCCTAACAGGTTGGTTTTCTGACTAATTACCTATGTAAACAATTTCATTTTAGCGAAAAGTAAAAATGAAAATATTGATATACCTTCAAGCCAGGCATAAGACCGCGAGCTGCATCAAAGCAGGCGCCTGAAATTCGACCATGTTCCCGAAGCTCAGGTCTTGGCGCCTCACCTAATCTCCCTTCAGGGTCTGATCCAATCACATTGAAATATCTGGATGTTTTCCAAAGAAAAGTTATCAATAATTACAACCAAAATGATTCTAAAAAATAAAGTAAAAAAAAAAAAAAAATTATGTTAAAGATCTATTTGCTAAAACCACAAAGAAAAGAAAAATGAAAACAAAAATGTGTATGACTTTTGAACCATGGCACACCTCTTGTAAGGGTCCATTATAGGTGTAAGATATATTCAGAATCATTACACGAAGGGCACATTGAAAAAGACATAAAGAACTACAAAAAACATGGGGAAAATCTGAAGCGCTGATGTAAAATACAAACCTTAGAATCATTACTGCCATCTTGGAATTTTTAGAAAAATCAAGGATGATATCTTCTGCCATCTTCTTGGCTTTTCCATATGGATTGATAGGTTTCTGAAATCCAAGTACATAATGTCAATGATTAAACACTACACACTGATGTTCATTAAAGTCATTCCAAGATGCAACGAAAAACAAAGAGTTACCGACTAAACACAATAACTAAACCACGATTGGATTTCGCACCTGTTCTGTTTCTTCTGTAATTGGCATCTTTTCAGGTTCCCCATATGTTGCACATGTACTTGAATAAATGAATGTCTTCACATTATATTTAGCCATAGACTCCAACACCAACAAGGTATTTGATGTAATATTGTGATAATACCTGACAAACAAATTATAGAACATAAATAAAGTAGAACTGGAATGGATTAATTTAATTTTGTTTAGCACATAAATGCAACTTTATCAGTTCAAGAGAACCCGTGTCCGAGTCTGATTGAAACAATCCTTGACTAGACTTCACTTACCTCCCAACTGAACTCCGGATTAAGACCAAAATAAACAATACAACTTTATCAACTGGAATTAATATTCCCAAATGAAAGCTACAAGCACTTACTTAAGAGGGTAAAGTGTACTTTCTCCCACATATGCAACAGCTGCAAAGTGCATCACAGCATCAAACTTATTCTCCGCAAATATTTTATCAACCTAATAATCAGTTAAGTAAACAAATTTTCCAGGGCATTTCACTGATAAATACGCTTCAATCAAAGTAACAATTTAACACCAAATTATTTTCTGTAACAAGGATACAGATTTTGCATCTCCCAAGTCGGCATGTATAAATTGAAGCCTTCCAGGTTGTGGAAATAAGCTTTGAAGAACCCTGACGGCACCCAAATTTCCACGTGACAGATTATCCTGAAAGAGAGAAATTTTGCTTAGCACAAACTGGTCCATTGCATTTGCATTTACCTTTATCAGAGCGAAGTTTTCAGTATTTTAAAGACATACCACTATGGTAACTCTGTAAGATTCTTTCAGAAGTCGTAAGGTAGCATGTGAGCCGATATAGCCTGCACCGCCTGTCACTAAAACATGGGTGACCCCAGGTTCATGGACAGAAAACTGGACCAAAAAAGCAGAATCTCAATCAATAAATTGAATAAAATGGTAAAATTGAAAATTATTTCTCTAACCATCAAGCATTAATCGGCTGATAAAAAACTTATTCACATGTCAATAGGATTTATATCTATTTCTTCCAAGTCTCACTCTGATATTTATGTATTACTAATATATCAAAACATCACAATTACTACATACTTTAGTCAATATAATCTATAGGTTATTACCGGACTAGGAGTGGTAAAAGATGGAGATCTCTTGATCACCAAAATGCATAATGCTGTTAATGCTGCAACAAGAAAAACCTTCCCGAGAAGGTTCCCCTTCCTCTTTGGATCCACATAATCCATACCTAAAAGAAAGAAACATAAATAAGAACAAAAATATCTTAAAGCTTCAATATAATTATGAATATAAATAATTATTAATTATAAGAAAACAACCAACCAATGTGAAATAAATCACAGAACTTCGACAACTAATTATTTTATAAACACCTTATGCAATATACTGGCATAACAAGGTATCCTATACCGTGAGTGCTAGAAAACACCGCATCTCAATTATCATTATGAAATCGATTAATGTTTTAAGCACATCGAGATTCATTCAATACAATCAGATAGTTAGTCAACCACCATTTGTGCTTAAATTTGGCAGAATAACTTACCTCCTAATGACATAGATCTGGCTGCCCTCGGCTGACTTCTGGCCCTAGAAAAATTTAGCATTTGCAAAATCAACAAGGACTTATTCTCCAATATCAATGGTCACATCAAGGTCCACACCTAGGAAGATCTTGAGTGGTACGCTGCAGCCAAAAACAAACCGTATAAGTTTTCTTTCTTTTCTCTGGAATGAAAAAATTCCTAAAGCAGTTTAAAATGAAAAACCAGCAGAACAAAAAATAAACAAATGGATGAGTCAATGAAGGGTAGAAAAGAACACTTTTCTTTCCAAAAGCTATATTGGTGAAGTGTGAGAGAAAAGGCATGAAATAAACAATGAAAAGTGAAAAACAAATTCCAAAAGTTAAGATACTAATGAGCATAAAACAGAACCATGCCAGTTCACCAAAAACACAAAACCACATAACATGTGAAAAAGAACATGCCATAAATGAAAGATCCAAACAAGTTCAGAAGATGAAAATCATGAAAAAGGGAAAACTAAGATTACCTTCGACACATTTCACAAGAACAACACAGTAAACATGCAAAAATAACTTATCTGTCATGCCTCAGAAAGAAAACCACAACATAAGGAAAAAAACAAAACATAGTGGACCAACTTTACAATCTCTTTTCAAATTTCAAAAACAAAATCATGGAATTCATTACCTTATGAGAAAACAGCTTGAAAATTTCAAATCAAACCAAACAGCTGAAACACAAAAAATACAGAAAACTAAAACCTATTTCAGGATTCAATCACTACAACAAAACTTCAACATTGACCAATTCGATTTTCATAAAAAATATACACACAAAAAAAAATCAATTTTATCCTTCATTATATATTTTGCAGCATCATTAGACCAATTCAAGTTCATCATCAAAACAAACAAAAACCCTTTTAATAATTATCATCAGCATCATTGACTAACTTATCAACCAAAAACCAAACCTAAAAACAGACAAAAACGTTTTTGTTTTTATCGTTGTTATTTATTTTACAGCATCATTAGACCAATTCAAATTCACCAAAACTAACAATCAACCAACCAAAAACCAAACCTCATGAATTCCACTAACAAAATCAATAACCAACCAACCCATAAACACAAAACTCAGAAATTCAACAACCCAAAAACAAAAAACTGAATTAAACAACACCATAGTAGAATAACAAAAGAAAAACACTTTTTTACAAAACAAAATCATAGTGGAATAAAACAAACAAAAAAAACACTTTTTTACAAAAAAATAATAACTTTTCAGAGTAGCCCACAAGATGAAACGATCTTGTAATGAGAAAACGAGTAGAAGTTTACCGTTTCAAAGGAAAGAGAACGGTTTTTAATGAAATAAAAGTGAAAAGGGGTGAAGAAGTGGAATAGAGGGGGTGTGAGTTGAAATTAGGAGAGAATGGAAAATGGTGTGAGAGAAGAGAGAAGAGGGAAAAGGAGAAGAAGGGTTCTAATAGAAAGCGTTACAGGTTGCTAAAGGGAACAACATCGTAGACTATACTTTTTTATTTTTTATTATTTTTCTTCTTATATATACTACTCTTTTTTTAATCTTTCCACAAATTTTTAAAACAAAGTGTTTTATACTTTATTTTCCCTCAAAAATGTTTTATACTTTATCTATATCTTCTATATTGTATGTAAGCTCTATTTGTTTTTTTCACATTTTTCAAAGAAAATTGTCGGTGTAATTAATGTGTCTGTTTTATACGTTAATATTATTAAATTGTCATCTGTTTGTATGTGTATTAAATTTGATTTTTCAAATTTCAAGATAAGTTAGTAGTATTAATCAGGGGTATGTTTTGGAAAAAATAATAAATGCATCTAGTAATTTGAAAAGGAGTTTACATTTAGAGACAAAAATAAAATCGAATAGGTACTTAGATATAAAGACGGAGAAAGTATATATAAAGAAATGGGTTGATTTTTTTCTCTTTCTAAAAATGTTCTCAGTTTTCAATATAAATAATACATGTAACAGATAAATAAAAATAAATTTAAATTAAAAAAATATAACAAACACGATATGGATATATATATATATATAAATAAATGTTGGATTGTTTTTCTTTATCATTTAAAAAGGGTAACAAACTAGATAATTATATTTATACTTACTTTTTCATTATCTCAATTATACCCTTAAACAACTTTTTCTATAATAAAGATTGTTGTTGGTGTCATTAAGAAAAAAGCAACAAACATTTATATTTATATTTTAATCAAAATCAAAATTTCATATAAAAAACACTGTTCATAATTTTCAAACGTTAGTGCAGTAAAAAGAGCAGAAAAACAGGCTCGTGAGTGCCCATTTTTTGCTAGTAGTGTAGAATAATTGTCCAGGGGTCTTCTTCTTACGGTTCTATTTTTATGCTTAGTTGATAAAAATATCAAAATTGTTAAGTTGAACGTTGTGATTGAAATTCAAATGTCGGCTTCTCTATTTGTATTTGTGGATTTTTAATTATTATTGTCATTTTGTCTATTTAAAAAAAAAACATCCAAGGTTCTATAAATTATAACAAATCAAATTAACCATGATTATTTATTTCAATGAAACCAATAATATAACAATAATCTTTGTTTCAATGACATCAACAATAATCTTTATTATATAAAAAATTGTTGTTCAAGCGTATAATTGGGATAATGAAAAAGTAAATATATATACACTCATCTAGTTTATTACACTTTTTAAATGATAAAAAAATGGACATTTGTGTTAGTTACACGTTATTTTAATATTTAAATTTATTTTTATCTATTTGTTACGTGTGTTATTTTTTTATTGAAGATTAAAGTTATTTTTCAAAAGGAAAAAATCAACTCAAAATAACTGAAAAATGTTGTTTTCTTTATATATAGTATAAATATATGATTGATTATTGCTTAATAGCAAATTTAACCCCTTAACTTTTCCAAAGTTGCGAATTTGGTCCCCTAAGAAAAAAAACTACAAAACCGCCCTCTAAGTTTTGTACGTGTGGCAGTTTTGGCCTCCAAAGCCAATTTTGACTCGGTCTACGCTGACGTGACACCCTAAGTGACGTGCCACGGGTTATTTTTTGTGTTTATTTTTTACCTTGGGGCCAAAACTGCTACAATGCCAAAATTTAGAGGGCGGTTTTGTAGTTTTTTCTCTTAGGAGGCCAAAAAATTAGAGGGTCAAAAACTACTATTAAACCTTGATTATTTGACTCGATTATACTCTGTCTTCACTAATAGGAAGCAAAAAAAACAAACAATGCCTACCTTTTGGCGATGACACACTTAAACAATAGAATTTTTCTTTGGCAAACACGATATTAGTATTAAGCTTGCAAGCATGCTTTTGTCGTTTTCTTGAAAGAAAAAGTAGATGGTAAATTTAACTCTTTTTTTGTTGAAGAAAGATGGTCAATTTAACTTGTTTCCTTGTTTATGTAAATTTTCATAATTCTTTGACTTCTTATTTTCTAAAGTCGCCTTGTATTAACATTAACGTATAAATTAAAGTTCAAACTTTAAATCCTCTATTTTTTACATTTAAAATGTGCAAGTTCAATCAATAAATTATTTGATCAAAAAAGTTGTGTGAATATACTTTTAGTCTTCCTATTTGATTTGACAAAACTTTTTGTTCCTGTATTTTTAAATTCTCAATAATATAAAAATGTATATATTTACGTATTTATTAATTGATATGACATTACATCATTAAATTTATTTTAAAATAACAACTATATTTAATTATCTAAAATAGAATTTGTATTTAAAGTGATGTTTTATAAAAATAAGAGTTTAATGGTGGTGGGTTGATAGTTCAAAACAATTTTGTACACACAATTAATCAAAAGATTTCGAATTAATACATCGATTAAATTATTTCTTAGTTTTTAATTGATGTTGCAATTTTAAATATTTTCGTGTAAAATTGTTTTGAATTGTCAACCAACCATCGTTAAATTCTAAAAATAATTAAGGGGAGAGAAGTAGAAGTTATATTTAGAGTGATGTTTTTTAAGAGAGAGAGAGAGAATGTGTATGTACATCTTTTCTTCCATTAGGTACCAACTTTTTATTAGGTACACATATTTAAATATTAGGTACCATCCTCTTTGCTTTTTTTGACTCAGGTACCATTTTCTCTCATTAGATATCGGTACCATTGCTGTTAACCCTCAATTGGGATATCGCTAGTTAGACTTTTTATATGGGTAAAAAGTAAAACCTATCACAATCGAGGGTGATCTACGAATGGTACAAAGTTACCTCATCCAATTTTTAAAGGGTGGAAATTAAATGCAATACTATAATGAGTACTATTCTTATTTTTATTTTGTTTAAGGAAGTACTATTTTTGCTTATTTATGTTATAAGTACTATGTTTATAGTTCTCATTTTCTCAAAAAAAATCTCATGATATTAAACATGTATAAAGTTAAAAAAATATTGAATATTAAATTTCACAGGGAAATATTAGTTTTATATAAAATATGAGTGATTAATAATATCAAAAAATGATTAAATTATGTATATCTATGATATTAAATATATAGAATTTAATAAAGATACATTTGCGTTGTAAAATAACTTTACTCCGAAGTCTAAGAACAATTTAGTTCTTTTTTTAATCTGACTATTGACTCAAATTCGAATCTAAAACTCATAATAAAATAATAAAATGTTCTCACAATCAAACTATTAATATGTATAATAACAAAGAGATACTATTATGTGATCACAAGAATTTTGTAAACAATTTGAGCACACTCACAAAAATAAAAATATATAGAAAGGAAATAAATTAATTAATGAACATTTATTAAATAATTAAATAAATGTATTTTTATGTGCCTTCATATATTATGCCCAAAAATTTGTGTCCATTCAATTATTTTTCTTCAGTGAATAAATAAAATGTAAAACAAATTATCCATTTGATGATTTTGTTGAATTATTTAATCCATATGTCTCATTCATTGTCAAAATAATTGTCATCTTATAATATTTTTAATAATTTTACTTTAAAATATTAATGCAATATTTATTTATTTGTATATTTGAGGGGAAGTATTAATGCAATATTTGTTTTTTCACTAATATATGCTTATTTATTGAATTTCACTTCAGTTAACTATTCAACAAACTATTCCTTTAAAATAAATTATTCAACTAACTACAATTAATAAAAGTACTTTAGTAAATGATCATAAATTTACAATTTAAATCAATTTAACTAATATGAACAACACGAAAGAGACAGTTAAAATGAGACGGAGTTGTTTATCTGAGCACAACTCAGTTGACAAAGATAATACATTGTAATATATTGGAGGTCTGGGTTCGAACCTTATATTCTCTATTTATTCACATTTAAGGTAAAATTTTAACTAATAAACTATTTGTCAAAAACAAAACCAAGGAAATGTGAACAATTGCATTCAAGACATTGTTTAAACATTCATAAGGAGAAGTACTTCTAGATGTGTTTGACTTACGTTTTCAAAACAAATTTTTCTTTTGATGGGTTTCTCAAACAATGTACTTAGATTATTTCTTTCTTTTGTTTTGATAAAATATACTTAAAGCATTTGTTAGCAAGAACCAACAAAATAAAATAAAATGGATGATAGTTATTTTGATACATGAATGTCACAATAGTTCATCAATGCATCAAAATTTTAAAATAGATTTTGATTGTCCATTCAGTTAGTTAAAATAGTCTTCGAAGCTAAAACAATCTCTCGATGTTCATAATAGCTTTTTTCATATAAGAACTAAAACGACAATAAATAAATATTTATAAGAATTGATATGACAATATTAATAAAACATTTTAATATTATAGACTATTTTGATTAACAAATTGCAAGATCAAAATGATTCTGCAATAAAACGAGAGACTTTTATTTATCGGACGTTAAATTGCATTTTTGATCCCTTAACTATTTAGGTAATAAAATTCGATTTATTTTGGTCCCCTAAATAAAATTCGATTTATTTTGGTCCACTAACTTATTTCTGTTACACATTTTGGTCCTTTCCGTTAGTTTTAATTAAAAAATGTTAGATTTTTTTCATCTTCTTCTCCTTTTTTTCATCTTCATATCATCTCCATCAACCTTCAAGAACAAGAATCCCAGAAAAATTCCAGAAGAAAATGAAGAAAACCTAACGTTTTTGAATTAAAACTAACGAAAATGACAAAATGTGTAACAGAAAGAAGTTAAGGGACAAAAATAAATCGAATTTTAGTTAAGGGATTAAAGCGATACTACCTAAATAGTTAAAGGACCAAAAATGTAATTTAGCCTTTATCAGAAGATGGTAGGGAATATCTAGCCACATGATAAAGAACAACAAATGGAAGCATATTATTGGATATTCCGAAACGTTGTTTTCGAGACGATTTTTCCCATTTAATCACACGCTTGCCACGCATGGCTCGATGCAATTTCAAATCATTCATCCAAAGCAGACAGAAACAGACAAAGTTTCTTTTGAATAATCCTAACTACTCCCTCTATTTAGTTTAGTTTTTGGTACAAACTCTCTTTGTTTTTAGTGTTATGGTTTAAGTTTTTTTTAGGAGAGAAGGTGTCATGGTTTAATCTACTACTCGCTCTAGCTATGAAAAAAAATTAATTTGTTAGATTGGATACATTAGTTCAATAAATTTAAAAAATTTAATTTTGTTTATAATAGTAGTTGGAGAGAGTATATACTATAAAGGCTTTTGTTAACATTTTCCTATACTATATGCTAAGAAAACAAAACTTCATCAAAATTTTATAATTAACTTCAGAGTCGTAAAAAATACTCTAAAAACACTCGTAAGTAAGATTTTAATTTTAAAAGATGTCTTCTATTATCTATCACTGTCGAGAAAGAATTTATGGAAAGTGTATAATATAACGGAAGATGAATTGGAATAATAAATAATTGATGTTTCATCATTGAGAAAATGGAACTACATTCATTTTAGAATAATTTTTTCCTCTAAAACGACATTTATTTTAGAATAGATAGAACAATAAATTACTCATACTATTTCAAAAAAAGACAAAAATGATATTTTGACACAAACACAATATTTATTCTTAAAATTATTCTCTAGAAAACATTTTGATTCCTAAAACTCTAATTTATTTGAGCATTGAAGTCGTGATAGGTGCATCATCCCTCTATAGCGAAGGAGAGTTACATTATACTGTGACACACCTACTTCGATCGCACTCTCATATCCTCATCTAGATAAAAAAATCAATTGATATGTACGGACACTCTAAAATATTGCTTTACACAACAACTTTTGAAGTTTTATTGGAGACTGTAGGAAATATCCATTATACTACTCACTTCGTCCTTATATATAAACATCTTTTACTTTTTTTACATTTATTAAAAAATGTTGGTAGTGTAGTTAATGTTTATATTTTATGTATAAATATACCTAAAATATATTTTCCACGTGTACACAGTAAATTTTGTTTTCTCATATTTTAAGACACTTATTGATATTAATCAAAGATTTATCTTGATAAAATAAATAAATATAGTTATTTGAAAAGAAAATTATATTTAAGGATGAAATTTTATTCAAATAAGTAGTTATAGTTAGTCACGGAATGAGTAATAACTTTTGTTTTTGAATGGGAGGAAATATCTACCTTAACTTAGTTAAAAGGAACGTGACAAGGGCCCCACTTGGGAAATATCTGCCTTAACTTGGTTAAAAGGAACATGATAAGGGTCCCACGTAAAGAACAGTGTATCATCTCATGGGTGGCAAGGAGGGACATGCAAATTCCGTTCGTCTACCAAAGTACAACAAATGGAAGCATAACATTGGATATTCACGAACGTTGTTCTGAAGACAATTTTTCTCCCTTTAATCACAGGGCTCAGTTCAAATCATCTAAGCAGACAAATTTTCTTTTTTGTTTTCTTAATTGATGTCTCACAAACACTAGTTAGCATGGCTCTAATGCTAATTTATTTCTCTGTTTTTTTTTTTTTTACTAATGTAATTATTGTTTAATGTTCTTTACATAGATCAAGTGCAGTAATTAAAAATATATCCCCATTAATCCGAAGATGAAACTAGAAGAACATAAAATGTCATGCTAACTAAGGGTGTAACGGTTCGGTTTGGATTGGTTTTCAGTCAAAAAATGTTTGAACCGATGAAACTTTCATCGGTTTGGATTGGTTCGGTTTTCACTGTTTTTCAAAAAAGAAACCGAACCAAACTAATCAGTTTGGTTCGCTTTGGATTGGTTCGGTTGATCGGTTTATTTAAAAATACAAAATATTCATATTCTCACAAAATATTTCATAGAATTTTGTATAATTGTATTTCATATTTTGTTTTTTCATGTTCTCTATTTTACAAACAACTTTTTATAACTAACCTTACTCAATATTTCATGCATATGATCCAAGATTTATTCATCCATCATTTTTCAAAAACAACTTCGTCAAACTCAAATATTTCAATCTTTCATGATCCATACATGCATCATTCATCAACAAACACAAAAATTTCAAAGAGAAAGGGAATTGATTAAAAAGTATTTTATGTTTAATTTTGGCCTAACCATGAGTTTGTGTGAGGTAGGATAATATTAGTAAAATAAGGAGTGTGGTTATCATCGGATTGGTTCATCGGTTTCACGGATCTCGAAATTAAAAACCATGAACCAAATCAAACTAGATCGGTTTCAATTGGTTCGGATCGGTTTCAAACCGAACCAAACAAGGTCGGATATTTTTTAGGTTTGGTTCGGTTTAAACTTTTGGTTTCGTTGGTTTTGTCCGAACCACTTACACCCCTAATGCTAACTAGTTCATCTGAAACATTAGCGAAGCAAACAAAAAAGAAAAATTTTATATTGAAAAAGTAATTTTTACACTTTTAAAAGATTAACTACAGAAATTTTAATATAATTTTACTATATTTGTTTCTTTATCTAGTTCCACTCGAGCACTAGCATTTTACATAACATAATTGATGTTTCATCATTTTAAACCAACATCATTTGATTTATTTATTTTGATTATTATAGTATTCCTTTCATTCAAATCAACATATTATGTTTTGTTAGGGAAATGGTGTTGGCAGATGCTAGTGGAGAAAGAGAGTTTTTGATATAGGGGGTTGGTTGCTCGTTATGGCAAGGAAGTGGGGAGGTTGGGGGCCGGAGTGTTTCTTCTTGGTGGAGGAAGGTAGCAAAGATCCGTGATGGTGTAGGTGTTGTTGGGGAAGGATGGTTTGAAGAGTATGTATCTCAAAAAGTGGGGGATGGAGCCGATACTTATTTTTGGCATGATCGGTGGTTAGGAGATGTGCTTCTCTATGTGTGGTTTAGGTGTTTATCTGAGTTAGCAGTGAATAAATCTTGCATAGTGTCGCAAATGTTCTCTCTTGGTGGGAGGTTGGGGACGCGGCGTGGGGGTGGAGGAGACAGTTGTGGGCGTGGGAAGAAGATATGTTACGAGAGTGCATGACTTTACTTTTTAGTGTTTCTTTGTAGTCTAATGTTACAGATACGTGACAATGGCAGCTTGACCCTATAGGAGGGTTATTCAATTTGCGGTGTCTACCATTTGTTAACCTCTCATGACTCTACTCAGGTTGAAACTGCGGCAGATTTAATTTGGCACAAACAGGTGTCTTTGAAGGTGTTAATTTTTGCTTGGCGACTTTTGCAGGACAAGTTGTCTACTAAGTTAAACCTTTTGCATCGTGGTATAATTTATGCAGAAACTTCTGTTTGTACGATAGGTTGTGAGCACATGGAAACGACACAACACTTATTTTTGTCTTGCATCATGTATGATTCTCAGTGGCAATTTGCGTGGTCTTGGATGGATATGTCAGGAGTGGATCCTCGTAGCATTTCAGACCATCTCATTCAGTTTATATATTCTTCTGGAGGTTTGAAAGCTCTACACTCCTTTTTACAACTCATTTGACTTCTGTCGGTTTGGATTATATGCAATGAGCAACAATAGATTATTTAAAAATATAGAAAATTTCATACCTCAATTATTAGATAAAGTAAAGTATTATTCTTTTTGGTGGCTTAAAGTCAATATGACCAATTTTGTTTATGACTTTCAACGGTGGTGTCGAACCCATTCATATGCTTGGGTATTGGCTAATCACGTTTTGTAACACTGTTGACAACTTATAATTATTATGGGTCTCTTTGGTACACCTTGTGTTGATTAGACTTCCTTGTCTTGTCAATGTTAATATATTTTATTTTTTATTGTTAAAAAATAATATATTAGCTTCAATTTTTTTCCGCCTTGTATACATTATCCTTGTAAGTTAGGTTAAAAAAATAGTTGAAAATTTCTAATTTTTTGTGTAAAGTCATATTTTAACATCATAAATATGCCTGAAAAACATCATAAAAAAATTCAACTTCTAAATAGTTTTTTTGGACTTCAACTATATTACAATGTAAAAAATAATAAGAATTTCAAATTACAGAATTAAAATATACGCTTTTTATTTTACAAAGTCATTTTTCAGACTTCGTATATATCACATGGTCAATTTCAATAATTAACAAATGTTCAAAAGATATTTGTTATAATTTATTAATAGTTATTTAACCATTTTATAAGTGTCAAACTCAAGCTCTTAACATGAGCTACACCTCATCAACAATGATTATATTTAGGAAGTCAAACAATATATGTATATTATGCAGTAGTATACAAACATTTGGTTACTTATTCCCAATAATCATTGAGAAGCACGTGAATTTTTCTTTTCTTTTTCTGTCAAATTATTTTTAATTCTTTCTATTGTGTGTGTACTGATTAGTCTACATGTACGTTTATATATGCATAACATCAATTATTTCATTTAAAACGTCGTATGTCATCGCACACAATCAATGCACCTACGAAATAAAATAATCTTAATTTATAACTAATTTCAAACACTTATGCCAACTATATAACTCCCCTTTATCCACCTTGAAAGGAAACAATTATCTATATACGATCAAAACAGATCGTGGAAAAAGGGATAGAAGTTATGCACATGAGCCATTTCATACAATTTTATTTGTTCCACATCAAGTTTTTGGAACTAAGGAAGGTGACAATTCTATATTAGCCTAGAGATAAAGCAAAGTCAAGCTACTTTCCATTTTATACGTCATGAAGAAGTCAATAATTAAGATAATTATATAGAATTAATGAGAAGATATACTATACAATAATATATCACTTGTTTCTTTGTAAAAACTAAATATACGTGCACGGTAGAAAGAAATCACTCAAATCAAATAGAATCACAAATATGTAAAACTTTAGTCAAGACTTTTAATACTAGCTAGTACTAGTAGCATCATTTTTTCTCTCTTCATAAAAAAACTATTCACAAACATTTGTCAATTAAAATGAACTTGAAACTACGAATAAATATTAAATAATATCTATAATATTTCATCTATATAATTTTGGATGTGAAATATAGGTGTTTTGTTAGGAAATTAGGTATGTTTGAATTTTCAATGCCTAACTTAGTGTTCACTTCTTGCAGATAGCCGGCCACTAACGGGTAGGAAGGAACCAACCATATAGGTTGTTGGACTTTTTCCATTTTGTTTGTTTCATCGTTTTCTAATTGGAAAGAGACATAATACCGTAATAAAAACAATTAAAATACAAAATCGAAAGAGACAACTCATCTATCCCATGATACTACAATAATAAAAATATACATTCCATTCAAAAGCTACTTCAAGATCAATCTTAGCAAAGTCTTTGTCAAAAGTGATTCCTTCTTATTTCATTAATTAAGTGAATGAGAAGGAAAGGGAAGTTAATTGAAAATTAATATTGTGTACGAAGGAGATTAAGATTGTTGCTATTTATTTATGAGTTCTTTTTCTTTTTTAAGCTTGTAATCTTCTTTAACATGCCACTTTTGTTAAGGCAAAGTTTGTTCAAATTCTTCATCTCTTAGCTAGCTAACAAATGCCAAACTCCTACGCACCCTATTTTTATCTTAATTGGGTCTCTTCATTATGTTTTGAAAGTTGTGTCACATTTAGGTATAAAAGTTTTTGACTTAAATACAACTTTCATCTCCTCACTTTGATTGTTAACGATTTTTGTCCATTTTTAAATTCGCAAATTTGGTCGTTTGGTTTTTAAAATACATGTCATTTTAGTTTATTTATATATTTAGGTTAGATATTTAGCAACGTGACAAATGAAATATCAATGTGGCAACTAAATTAATAATATAAAAATGAAGTGTTAAATGATAGTACATGATAATGATTTGTATCGAATTTGGTTGCTTTTCTCATATAAATTAGACTTAAATTCCCTTATTTTACTCTCCTAGTTTAGTGGATAGTTGATAGGACTCTCAATGCGAATGTGGGTTTAAAGGGACAGTTAGCATATAAGATTTATAGGACCATAGTATGAAGAGTTTATGTTAAGAGAACCACCACAAGAGTAAGGACACTCTAGATAAGGCTAATAAGTCTCAAACCCACTATGGAAGCTCAAGAAAAACTAAAAGTCAAAGGGGATTATATACATGCTCCAAAATAAAGCTATACAACTACAAGTGTTTCACCTATTTACAAACAAATTTCAAACAAACAGAAATCTTAAAATTCTATATTTCCTCGTATTGATTCAAATCTTCATTCCTTCATAAGTCTTGAGGTTCATATCATATTCCCTCCCTCTTAAAAGATTTTTTTCCTCAAATTCAGTGTGGAGGCAACCTACATGAAGACAAGAGAGAGTAAGTCGTGGATGACACTAATTAAAAAAAACTACACAGTGTCAAATGGAAATTGAGATAAAACACCAAATTTAACAATATTTTATCAACAATATTTTAACACATATATAAGCAAGGTAAAGAATTTGAAAGTTCATATGTCTTTCTATATTCATCATTGTAAAACTGGGCTTAGTGACAAGATAAATGTTCTTTTATGATGAAAGGTTCCAACAACAGTGGAGTACCTTCATTTTTCATTGTGATAACCAATTGAAAGATAACTTTGAAATAAAATTCCCTCATTTTTTTCCTTTGCATATAAGTATGCATATACAAGTATGGAGATAGAATTTGAGAACAATGTAATAATAAATAACTTTCACCTCATTACGAATCACATTACTCCTCCTCTACTTTCTCGTTGAAATCTCCACCAAGAAAAAGCACAAGCATGACCAAAATAAGAAAACCAAGAACCCAGAGAGACATAAACAAGGTGCCATTGATTCTTAAGGAGTAGTATAGGACATTGAACCCTGATGCCTTAATCTGCCACTTGAATAAGCCATAGACAAAATTAAGACATAGCATACCGAGAAAGGGCACACGAAAGGCCCAAGACGGAGTCAATTGAACTATGGAGACAAATGCATATACAAAGGTCACTACGAACAAGACATTCCACAAAATTGCCGGTAAGAGATGAAAACAGGCCTGCCAAAAGCTTAGTAGTATGGTCTCTTTCTGATAAGGATGATCCAAAACGAACATCAGTGTTACTTGAGCTATAGATGACAAAATTGCCGCTGCCAGCCATTGTTCTTTGTTTAGCTGCATTTTTGGTTTGCATGTACATTTTAGAGAAACCTCATATTATTTGTAGACATTTTTACAGAATGGAAAAATGTATCAATATAAGATAAAAAGAATCATAAATGAATAAATTATTTCTTCTATACAAAGTAATATATTTGAAGCAGCAGCACTCATCAACTCTCCAACCTGCTGATGTTCAGAAAAAATTGAAAGAAATGGCAGATAAAAGGTTTCTGGATGCCAATGGCCAATATAGCTCAGCTTCTGATCAAGTTTTCCCAAAGGAAAAGGTTTGTGAAATTTTGCTTTCCCTTTTCAGGATATGTTAAAAATCCCAATATCGAGAATCATTATTATTCATTTTTCTTTCACATTTCTGTGTGTGATGTTTATTTATACAGATTATGACTAAAGATACAATTCGTGATAGAATATCTCTTCATTTATTGGCCACTGGACTCTATTTATCGCAAAGTACTTCCACAATAAGAATGAAATACAAATAATAAAAGCAGTAGCTAGCTTTGTATGTGCCAGTTTTCCCACGTGATTTTCCTTCCCCAAAGACACTTCAACTAGGGGTTCATAGTATTTGTTTGAGACTTTCAGCCACATGTAGGTTATTAGTTATATATTAGAGGCTCTGAGTTTTCTGGAGTTAAGCAAGGAATTTGAGACCTAGATCCAAGAAAACATGTGACTCGAGTGGAAGTTTAAGAGGAAGAGCTTTTAGTTTTGAGCCAGGAACAGTTTGAAGCAGAAACCATTCATAAAAAGGGAAAGGGGTCTTGGCCATCCTCACTAAATACCAACGCTACGCCAATCCTTTGGATTCATCTACGACTTCTAAAGCTGCAACTATGCGATTAGTGAAAATGTTTTCCTTCTTGGACTTCCAAATCACCCAAATTACCGAATGCCAAACCAATTTCAATTCTTTCCTCACCTTCTTACTGCTGCCAGACCCAGATAAAAAAGAGAAAGAAACAAACAAGTTTGGTGGGGTGACCATGACGACACCTGGCCACCAGGACACCGCACACCAAATGACGGATGCAAAAAACTCAAGTGTAGAAATAGATGGACAGAATTTTCTGGTCCCATCCACACAAAACACAGTCCAACATATATGAATCTGATTGATGGATAACTCCTCTGTGACAGATTCATCCTTGTTGGAATGCGATCAAGAAGTAACTGCCAGGAGAACACACAGACTTTTGAAGGTGCCATGCTCTTCCATAACTGATTGAAAATATATGCTTCCAAAGGCAGCCTCTCTCACGGGATAAGATGGATTTTAGCTAGGAAAGTATGACTTGATTTGACCCCAAAACACAGAACCTTTTTCTGGCACCCAACCCCAACTATCTTTTCTCCGATAAAAACACCTCCGGTAACAGTTAGGATAACTTGTGCACTAGACCAATGCCTTTGGCTACTTTCCCATACACCTATATCCCCAACCAACCACACTAGCCATTTGCTCCCATATATTAAACAAACGAGGAAACCGCACACAAATTAGTTGATTCTCTAACCAAGAATACTTCCAAAATCAAGTTAACCTTCCAATTTTCCGAAAAAAAATTACAATGCTTGAAATGCCTCACTGTTTCCACCCTAACCTACTTGGACCCTTCCACCCACCCATTTTAATTTCACACTTCAGAGCCTTAATAGAATTGAACTTCCCCTATTCTTAACACACACATGAAAATACCCTGTATTCGCATCCCCTTCTTTAACCATTTATGTTTCTTCTTATTGAAATTAAAGCATTTAGTTTCATATATCCTAAATGAAGTTTAGCTACACTAACATGACAAAAGGCGATTCATACTCCCCGAACATTAGACTCCTTGAATCAAAATCAGATTGTAACAAATACAAAAAAAACACCAGAATCTTTAATACACACACAGTTACACATGTATCAGCAACAATTCTTTACTACGCCACAAAAATAAACCCTAACTATGAACAAGGTTATGAATTGGAAACAGCACAGCAACTTTGCGTTATAACATGTAGATATGAATAATAATAAACTTAATTTGAACTGTAACAAATCAAATGGTAATGTAAATTTGAAAAGCGCGGTACCTTTTCTGGTAGAGTTACGCGTACACAACGCACGTTTTATAAAAGATTAGACTAATCAAATTTGGTTGATTTTAATTAATCAGACACTTTTTTTGTGTAGCCCACCCAAATTAATACCGGAAAAAATTGAACTTGATATCTTGAAAAAAAGCACACTTCAAGGTCACAAACCAACACCACCGAACCAGCACAAGTGAATTTCTTTTTTTTTTTTTTTTTTTTGTGTTAACCAGTCCCTTTTGATACTATTACGAGTAGTTACAATAATCCTTCAATGTATCGAAATTCTAAAATATTCTGTATATTACGTTGATCAAAGTAGTCCTGACACTAAAATAAGGACCATCTACACCAAAAATCCTAATTTGGTCCTCCCATTCCCTGGGTGATTCGAATTTAAATCCACCAAATAATAAATCATTAATATGAATATATGATGCATAAAATACCAGTTACCACCAAAACCAAAGAACTTGCAAATCCATTTTAAATTTACCTATACAATAATACCCATAATTGGTGGCAGCAGGGTAATACATGCTCTGATCAACAAATTCAGGGTCTCCATTATTCATTACTCCAGATTGTTCAAAGTGAATTGTGAATTCATTTCAGCCCCTTCAACCTAAACCAAAATGATAAAATTACACACATTATTGACTATCATACATTCATACAGCCTCAGTAGTAACAATACACACAGTCATTGTATTAAAAAGAAAATCAAATCATTAAACAACTATTGATATATCAAAGTTCGGAAGTCAAGAAATTACAAAATTTATTAAAAATTACCCAGTAAGCATTCTGGTTCCTAGCTTGAGAAACATCATACGTTTCCATATCACAACTGTCACCACTGCAGACAGTCACAAGAATGAAACATATAAGCACACATAACAACTCAAAATACTGCGAAAACTAACATCACACATAAGCCAAAATTTCAAATAGTTTAAAAACAGATAAACTAAACTATAAGTCTATAAGATACAAAAACACTTGCATTGCATGCCAGTTCTCAATGAACGAGGAACCAATACGAATGAAACCCAACACAGATTACACTAACATATCAACTTTACCAATCTTATTAAGCTTGTTTGGATTGGTTTATTCAGGCGTAACTATTGACATAAGTTTCGTGATACTGTTTGGGAGAACTATTAAAAACAGCTTTATGACAATTTTCATAAGCTTTTTTCACCTTATTTTCATAAGTTCTCCAATATAAACAACATATACCAAAAACAATTTAATGTCATTTTATCTTTTCCTATAGAAACAGCTTAAGCAAGCTTATAACAAGCGTATATTTTGATAAGCATTTGTGCTATAAGTTGTTTAACCAAACAGGCCGTAAATCTATGAAGCGCATACACAGACACATCGACATTGATGATAAAAATCTTACCAATAGAAAAATCAATTCCACAACAAAAAAAACAAATAAATTAAACTATCAACCACAAGCACGAAACCAAGAATTAACACTGCGTTTAAGAAAATAGAATTTGAACGGAAAACAGAAATAGGAAAACGAGTGGATTACCTTAAAAGAAGAATGAAAAAATAGAATCAATTCATATTTTGGGAATTGGAGAGTGAATGAGAATGAGTTGATTTGTACAACATTATGCGAAATGCGAATTACGAAACCCTAATCATAACTGAATTTGTGAATGAAGCTTTTGAGAAACAAGAGAGATAGACGAGTGGAGTAGAGAGAGAGAGAGAGAAGAAAACCAACCGAGCGTGAGAGTGTTAGGACTTTGGAGGGAGAAGGAAACCGAGAGTGTTTGTGAGAGTATAAACACATTTTATAAAATTTTAGACTTCAAATTTGGTTGATTTTATTAATTAATCAGAAAATTCTTTTTTGGAACTTGTTAATCGGTGCCTAGGCGCCGGTTAATTAACTAAAAATAGTAAGAAACTTATATTTTACATTGAAAATAGTAGTTTTTTTATAACTTTAAAAATATAGAATACACAATTTTTAAAGAAATATTTCCTTTTATAATTCTTTAACTAGTGTTTTGATTTGCGGGGGCACGGTTAACATTTTCCATCTTTTTTTAATAGAAATTAGCTCATCTAAATTAACATGTAAATAATCAAAACTTGAGATTTTGAAAAGAAGAACACTCAAGGTCCTAAACCAATACTACTAGATCAACACAAGTGTTTCTTTTTTCTTATTTTGTGTTACAATAATTCTTTAATGTATCGAAATTCTAAAATAATTTGTATATTGTGTTGATCAAAATAGTCCTAACACTAAAATAATCCATCAAGATAACATTTTTCATATATGGATTGATATGACCAGGGCGACCCTTTAAATTTGGATGCCTTGGACGAATCAAGAGAGTGGTGCCCTTCTAAAAAATCCACAAAAAATGACAAGATTAAGAGAAATGAACTAAAAAACTATTAAACATTTCATTTGACATTGTGCAAGAAGAAAACAAGTATGAATCTTTGAAGTGTGGACCAATTAGCTATTCTTTCTCTTCTTCTTCCTCTTCATTGATTTGTTCTTGGATCGTAAATGTCCAATAAAATAGACTGGTTAGGCTGTTCATCAACAAAAATAGGGATATGCTAATTTTCATTACTATAACCTTCATTTTCATTGTTTTCAGCCAAAATAGTTTGCTCTTCAACAATCCTATTTAGCTGTTCATTCTCTAAACTCTCAGTTTCAGGGTTCAAATTATCAAGATTTGCATCATTCGGAGCAGAAATTGTAGGATCTTTGCCAAAAAATTTATGGAGAGCATCCTTTTGAGGTTCAATATCAAATTTAATTTGTTTCTTTCATTTCCGTTTTAGATGACCAAACAATTGTTTTCTAGGCAACATTTCAAGTAATCAAAGAGATGAAACAATAGTACTTTGATGTTGATTTTTAACTTCAACTTAAATTCTTATCAATTTGTTCCAAAAGTCTTCAAGCACCTGGCACTAAATCAAACTTGTTCTGAAAAGTGAAAATCATAAAATTACCATCTTATAAATTAATAAATAAACTTGTTGATTTCTGAAAAGTGAAAACTAGCATCTTACAAAATTGAGATGGAAAGATGTTTTTTGTTTACAAATTGAGATGGAGAGATTAAACATAGAGAATGAGAACTACAAAGAAAAGAAACTCATAAACTAGATAAAATATTATGACTTTTGAGTGTTAATATGCAAATGCAAAAAATCTATCTCTTTATTATTCATAACACTCCATATCATTTTTTCAATTTAAGTGCCCCCATTAAACTATTGACTATTTACTTGCTTTTCATAGAACCATAGATTACTCATCGGTTGATTTAATGATTGATTTTTTTGGTACATGTAGTAATATTATTTTAATTTTAACATGGATGTAATCAATATTTTTTGGTTTTGACACACATAGTTAACTTATTTTATTTAATCACACCATTTACTAGTTTGACTTTGTAGTGCCCTGTAATTTTGTGCAACTAGCATTTTTTTAATGGTAGTATATATACATATATATATATATATATATAGGTAGTAAAAAAAAAAATCTGGTGCTCCTAAAATTGTGTTGCCCATGGCTGCCGCCCCCGCCCGTGTCCAGGGCCGCCCCTGAATATGACAATAAGTAAGTACTTATAGGATTGATATGACTATAAGAAAGTATATTGAGAGACGAATTGTCATCTTTTCTAATTTTATTTGCCTCAAATTATTTGTCTCTTTTACAATATCAATACAACATTTATTATTCTCTTGCATTAATATACTCTTATTTATTACATCCCAATCTTGTAAGTGCTTGTACCTGAGTGTTTTTATTTTGGTACATCTTGTGCTAAATAGAATATTTTTTGTTATTAATATATCTCATTTTAACTTGTTAAAAAAAAAAAACTTAGATTGAATCTTTCCGAAGAAACTCTATTTCAACAACATGACAAATCAAAGTTCAAATACTATTGAGTGTTGCACACGCATTTAAAGTCCTACAATATCTTGAATAAGATTATATTTGATAGAGGGAAGCTAAGAAAAAGACAAATGAATGCAAATCTTAATAATAAAAGTAAATTATTGTTATTTTTTGTGTTATATTTTCGCTACCCCAACTAATTTTTCCTGATTTTGCCCTTAATTTCAATGATCTAATTCCTTTTATAACGTAATCAAGAATTATTCTAATGATTCAATTCCTTTTATTTCATTATCTTCATTGTATTCTATATTGAGATAAATTACGACCTTCATACAAAAGACATTATTGATATTTGGATTGAGAAAAATCTTTTTAAGAGTGTGGAGCTTCCCAGTTCATTACTTTTATTAAGATCAGTCCTCTAATTTGGTAGATTTTTGGACCGAATATCAATTTTTTAAAAAATATATAATTTATATTATTTCTTATATAATATTATATTTGATACATGCAAAGTAGCAAGCAACACTTTAACGTGATCAGTAAAAAAAAAACTTCAACGCGTAGTTTGGCGCGCAATCCGCTTGAGAGCACAAGTATGCAACTAGCAACCAAATAAACCACAACCATTGGATTGTTTTACCCTAGTCTTCATCTTCAATCAGTCATAAAAATCTTATCACAAGTTTCTCCTTGAAAATCTCTCACATTAAATGGCAGTAATAAAGTGACATCTCATTCATTATTGTTATTCATAAGACTTGTCACGTTGAAATTTATATCATTTTCACTAAACTAAAATATCATTTAAATCAAACAAAGCATCACAAATAATAAAACAAAAACAAAAAAAGAGCAAAAACATCTCAAAAACACTTACTCTCTCCGTCTCACAATAATTGTCTCTTTACACATTTTTCTTTTTCTCAAAATAATTGTCACTTTAGGATATCAATGTAGTATTTATTATTTTTTTCCATTATAATGCCTTTATTTATTAAACTTTGTCCAACTTAACTATTCCACTAACTGCAATTAATAAGAGTGTTTTAGTAAATGATACTAATTTTACCATCAAAATCAATACAATTAATCATTTTCTTAATAATCATGCATCAACCTTAAACGACTATTATTTAGAGACGGAGGAAGTACATAGGATGATACCGAATATCTTTTTTTATCAATAGATGATACACAAAATATTTAAATAGACGTTTGATTTTTTATTTTTTATTTGAACGATTAATCGTCGTTTAAATGATTAATTGCTGCAGCTGCGCGTAATGAAAACAAATAATAGAGGGAAAACAAAACGAAAAAGAAACCAAAAAGAAAAGAATTAGAGAGAGATGAGTCTCGACGAGAGTCTCACTTCACTATAACCTTTATATACCTTTCACTCCATTTTCTCAGATCTTCAATTTCACTTCAACACACTCTCTTCACTTTTGACCAAGTCATTCTTCTTCTTCTTCTTCACGATGGAGCAAGTAAGTTCAATGCATCAATTTTCGACTTCGATTTCGATTTTTCACTTCAACACGCTTCGATTTTGATTTTGTGAATTTCGATTTTGCAGTACGAAAAGGTGGAGAAGATTGGTGAAGGAACATACGGCGTGGTTTACAAGGCACGTGACCGTGTGACAAATGAAACCATCGCGTTGAAGAAGATTCGACTTGAACAGGAAGATGAAGGTGTTCCTAGCACTGCCATTCGTGAGATTTCGCTGCTTAAAGAGATGCAGCATAGGAACATCGTTAGGTAGTTTTAATCTCTTCAATTTATTTATTTTTTATTAATTTTTTGCTTTAGTTCATTTTTTTTAATTTGAAGTTATTTTTCTGCTGTAGATGATTGAATTTATATGTTGAAGTAGTGAATTGGAGGATTAACGATGTTTTTTTCCTGCTTTAATTCTTCATTTTTTTAAGTGAAGTTAATTTTCTGTTGTAGATGATTGAATTGATGTTTTGACGTAGTGAATCGGGAAGTTAACGATGATTTTAGTGTTTTTTTTGGTGAATTGGTGTTTTTGTGTTTTGGAATCTTAACTTTGATGTCTAGTGTAATGTAATGTTGGATCTGCAAGAGTAATGAATGATGATATTGTTCTTCACGAGGTCTTCATGATTGTTTCTTATAGTTTTTATGTTTTGTTTGAAGTTTTAGTAACACTCTGTATGTTTTTTTAGGGTGAAGATCCTCCCCATTTCCTAAATAAATGGAAAATGTCAAGTACTATAGTTTTGGTGTAAATATATGATATAAATGCACGCATTTCAAGAATTGAAGAAATCAATTGTACATTTATACACCAAAACTATAGTAATTGACATTTTCCATTTATTTAGGAAATGGAGAGGATCTGCACCCGTTTTTTTAGGTCTTGAAAATGCTATTGCCATTGTGCATTTGTGTGATTGGTATTGTTTTTTTTTATCATGTATTCATTTTGTCGATGTTTGGTGCCGGCAATCAATCCTTATCTTGCTTGTTGGGGTTGGATGCGTGGGTCAATTGACAACCTGTTTTTGATAGTTTGATTCTATTTGGTTAATGTTTGGTAAACTGGTAGTGTTATTGGTAAAGCGTTTCTAAAGTACTCATTTGATGGCTTTCATGCTCTTTATTGTTCATCTAAGGTGAAATGATTGTAGGATGCATTATCAAATGTGTGAACAATTTCATTCTTGAGTCTTGCTTTTAGCCTTACTATATTCCTATATTTTACGTACTATGATTTTATATGTCCCTCTTAGCAGTTATACAAGCTTTCCGGGAGGCATGTTTTTGCTGCGTCATGTAACTTATCAGTTTCTTTCAATTGTGTTGCTTTGTTAAATCTTATTGGGCATCTGTCGCCATTTCCTTATCAAGACATGCTTGGTGGTTGTGTGCATGACAGGTTGCAGGATGTAGTGCACAGTGACAAGCGATTGTATCTGGTTTTTGAGTATCTGGACTTAGATCTGAAGAAGCATATGGATTCATCTCCTGAGTTTATAAGAGATCCGCGACAAGTAAAAGTGAGTGGCTTTTGTGATTTTCTCTCTCTCCCTCTCTGTTATTTTAAGATCACACATATGTTTTTGTAAGTCAATTATTGTTGCAAGAGTGTGCAAGAAATCTGATTTGGCAATAAATATTATGGTTTTCTTATCTTGTCCTTCCACAAATCTAATTTAGACAATGGTAGTGATTGATGAATGATGATGAGCTTATGCTTGGCAACAAATAGTTTAGCTTGTCAAATTACAGGTATATACAAATGATCGTGAGTTTCTTGACGAATTGTAGAGTTTAGTGGATTACAGTTAATTGGTTATTATGATGTTGTCTGATAATTTTCATGTTTCTGGATCTAAATGATGATTTAATTAAGTTTGACCTGTAGCATTTTTGTTGGAGCTGTCCTCTATTTATATAGCAAGTTGTTCAAATACTATTTCATGCATCGATAAAAAAGGGTTCCATTGTGTTTGTTCAAGTCGACGTAGGATGGCTATAGATATATTGTACTCAGATGCAGCCATTGCTTTGCTTATTTCTTTGGTTATGGTTTCCCTTCATATCGCCTGCTCAACTGCCACATCATTAATGTTAATAAAGTAATATCCATGTGTATTTAGTTATGTATGCAGTTTTACCCACCACTCCTTTCCTTTGCTTCCCTTCTCATTGTTTGTATGCTAAATTATGGTTTAGGAATTTCCTCTTAGCATTCATAATTAATATAAAATATGATTAAAAAATAGAGCTGCTAATTTTTGTGAACTTGCCAGTTAGTTTGGAGTTTGAATTCTTTAACTATCCTTTTGCAGATGTTCCTTTATCAAATGCTCTGTGGAATTGCTTACTGTCACTCACATAGAGTTCTTCATCGAGACTTGAAACCACAGAATTTGTTGATAGATCGCCGTACCAATTCACTTAAGCTTGCAGATTTTGGATTGGCAAGGGCATTTGGTATTCCTGTCAGAACATTTACACACGAGGTTTGTGTGCTGAATGATCGTTGGTCACTTTCATATCATGCACCATGCATCATTGCCCATCACATTAATTTTTAATACATAAAAAATCTATTGTTCGTGTCATAAGTTTGGTCTCATATATTTCCTAACATTAACAAATTCGTAGCTCATTATATATAATCTGGCATGGACGATTGACTTAACTATTACTAGTTAGATCAAGCTGCGTTAACCAAATGACTTGAGTTCGTTTCCTAGTTGTGATCCTTCATTGCTGGGGTCATCTGTATGTGCTACTGTAACCCCTCACTAATTTTTGTATCTAGCCTCAACCTTGGCATGGGAAAACCTCCCTTGCCCCAAACTTTAGTAACCTAGAGAACATATGTATTTATCATTTTGTATTGAAACAATTAAATTAACTAAGAGCAGATTAGGAGTACATACAGAAAGGTGTTATCGAAGATGGTATACATATTTTATGTAATACTGTTTTATCGTCATTGATGATTGTTTGTAGGTAGTCACACTGTGGTACCGAGCTCCAGAAATATTGCTTGGATCTCGTCATTATTCTACCCCAGTTGATGTTTGGTCAGTGGGATGTATATTTGCAGAGATGGCAAACCGGCGACCTCTATTCCCTGGGGATTCCGAGATTGATGAGTTATTTAAAATATTCAGGTGAATATCTTCATTTCCCTGGGGATTCCGAGATTGATTAGTTATCTTTAGTGTTATTGCTGTGACCGAAGTGTTTTTCAGTGAGATCCGAATTTTGAGATAGCATTTCCTTCTCTTTTGCTATTTCCCCCGCTTTAGTTTAGCCTTTTTCTTACTTACTGACTCAAATGGATAGCAAAGGAGGTCTTAATGGGGATTTTTTAATTTAACCTTTTCTGTTGCATGCCATGAATTTAGATTTTCCAGTTGACATAAAATTTCTAACAGGGATGTATCTAACAGATAATCAAATCTGCATATAGCTATATATTTACGCGTTGTTCTTTTTATGAAGAATCATGGGTACACCAAATGAAGATACATGGCCAGGAGTAACTTCATTGCCTGATTTTAAATCAACATTTCCCAGGTGGCCATCTAAGGTAAGTAAATGTCTGTTTGTCCTTAATCTGAATTGATGTGATCTTTATTACTCTAATATTTTAACCTTATCTTGTACTTTGCAGGACCTAGCATCCGTGGTTCCAAATCTTGAGCCAGCTGGTCTTGATCTTCTTAATGTAAGTGGAACGTGTGATGAAATATTATTTTTCGTTGGCATTATTAAAAATTAGTAGTAAGTTTATACCTCTGAATCTGTGTTATTGGGATAAAAGAAACAATAGTTTATTTTGTTCTTAATTAGGAGACAGTACTTTCTGTTCTATTGAAAAATTAACAAAACCCGTTAAATATATTTAGAAGCAAAAATACATAGATAAATATTAGATGGTAGTCATCCTTACTGATCGTAGCTTTAGAAAACATGGTACTCCATTTGCTTAAAAATATCATTTGTTTGATAATTAATGACACACTTTCTTAATAGAAATAACAAGGGTAGTGCTTAAGATTTGCAGCCATTAATTTTTTTTTTTTTTTGGTGATCGATGTGGCAATTTTTATTTATATCTTCATTCGCAAAACACACTTCAGTGTTGAGACGTTTCAATGCAAATGCTAGTATCATCCTCAATTGCTGTGTCTTTGTTGAACACTTGTTTGTCCCCTATTCTGCATCTGAAGCTGGTTTACGCATCCTCTGTATGGTGGGATAATTAGATATCAAATTCATTCTACTATTCCAGTTATCAAATAATGAAATAGAGCTCATGTATTAATTCTAATCCTCTATATCAGTTTTTTTTCTCTCTCAATCTGCATGAATTATTTGCATTTTAGAATTTAGATACTGAAGTATTTTTTAATATGTCTGCAATTTCCATTAATTTTTTTTGGTGCTGACTGTATTGTATATATATATCTTTTGTACTCCAGAGCATGCTTTGCTTGGATCCCACCAAAAGAATTACCGCCAGGAGCGCTGTGGAGCATGAATACTTCAAAGACATTAAGTTTGTACCCTAATTCCATATCTTAATGGTAAAGGTGTTTATACCAATATGTGCAGAATTTATGGATTTTGATTGTGCCAGAAATGGGTGTGCTATTTTTGCTACTTTCTTCAAAGACCTAGCGTCCTGTCATATTTTAATATTTTGTCCTAAAAATATTTCAGATTCAACTCTGATAATATTGTACCTTCTTTTTTGTGCAAGTCTGAATAGCAATATACAGTCAACTATTCAGTTTGCTTGATTTATTATGATTGTGGTTTATGCAGAACCAATATGTATATTATTGCAAGATTTTTGAAATTTTTTCACTGCAGAACTATTATCTCCCCATGTAAATGTAAATTTCAAAACCATGTATGCAAGCATTCAATTTGGAGGAAATTCTCCTGAAAAACCAAAAGCAGGTATATAGGTCCATCTTCTGTCATCACCCACCATAAACTCCACTAGTTTTTTATTAACTAAACTAATCTCAGTCTCTTCTGACATAAAATAATCAACCATGTCAAGGCCACAACATAGAAACCTTTTGTTTCTTCATTAGGCTCTCATGCCTATAATTTTGTTTCAATTGGGGCTGAGCATAACGTTCATAATCTATACATTATACCCTTCACTACACTACTATCATTAGTTAGTTCTTTCTTGATTGCACAATATTCACTTTCCCTTTACATCCCATTACGTTCTCCCTTCATTCATCAGTTTATACTGCAATTAGTGTGATTGTAATAACAACTCTTTTACAAGATTTACATATTAACGACAACAAAAGACATACCAAGGGGCTAATGCATCCGCACGCAAAGAAAAAAAATATGTATGCACTCGGGCACATACAATGATTTTTTTTTTCTTCTTATGATGAATGAGTCATACCTGCTTTGAAGTCAACTACATGCATTAGAACTAACTTATAGCTTGCTATACAATTCCTTTTGAGAGAAATTGAGAAAATTTCACTTGAGATATTCCATTTTGGATAATCTCCTCGTGTGTTTAGAGAGGAAGGAGCACTCAAGTGCATGTATTCCTCATCAGCAATGATTATAGGTAATAAATGATATCAATGCTTTGTAAAAAAAAAATGATATCAATACTTAAAACAAGGTAATGAATGATAATCATGCAATATTTCATTACAAGTTTTAACTAAATAAAGGTATTTTTTTTTGTTTAAACGGCAATGAAACAAGGTATTACAAACAACCGGCTATGGCTTTCTTCCATAAGGATTAGGGGCCATGTTTTTCAGCCGTAAATAACTGTGATGGTTGCTTATCTCCCCTCTCTTATATGCTTAAATTTGTCAAAATACACAGAGACGCTTCCGATAAAATGCAGCATTTTAGGGGGCAAATACTATAGGTCTGGATGCATTTTAGGGCACTGTTATTGACACCTCTTTTTTTTACTACTACGTGTATACTTTGACAGTTTATATTCAAATAACAAAATAGTCCGGAATTCTGTTTTGAGACGGAAAAACAAGTACAAAAGATTACATGTCTATCTAGTAATAACCTACGTGATCTGGAGATGGAAATCTAAGTAGTAGCAAAACCCTATGTCAAGTACTGTTTGTACTGGCTTACTTTCTGATTGAATTCCCAAACTATAGTACTTACGGTCTTTATGTAAAATAAGAGTACTTACTGTGATCTTATTCTATTTTTCGTACTTCTATTGAGATTTTCTGATTTTCTCAGCCTGAATAAAGAGAAAGAAGTAGTTATCTAGAGATGTGCATGGAGGTTCCGCTACCGCTAGCATAACTAACATAACTACTAATTTCCTTCTTAAAAAAATAAAATAAAAATCATAACTATTAATTTCTTAACACTTGCCAACAAAAGAAAATATATACAACAGCTGTTGATTTCTTAAAAAAATAAATAATATTTCGGTTGTTTTGCTTTTCTAAGAAAATTAAAGTTCATTTACTCATTTTTTATTTTAAGGTTCATGAGTAAAAAAAAAGGATCATATATGTTTAATATTTGATTTGATCATTTTTACCACTAAAGTTCACCCCGTTTCCCCTAAAAAAGAAGTTTCGTTTTAAAAAAGAGTCTTGGCAATAAGTGTCTGATGACATTTTTTAAGCATTTTAAATTAAACAATTAGTGTATAAATATTTCGATTTTCAGTACATTGAATACACATATTTTTATACATACTTACTACTTATGGATCTTAAAAAGTGCCCCGAATACTCGTTAATGTTTTCCTTAAAAAATAAACCCACGTAACACATGTAGTCGAACATTTTATTAATTACGTATCTTATACTATATGGACCACTGTATTTTTGAGGTCTCATTTTATTAGACCCTAGACTTTCAAATTCACAAGTTGTTCCTTATATTTTCTTCACAAGATGCATCATGTCATTGGAAGCACATGTACAATTAAATGCAACATACACTTGATCAAAAACAAAATTAAATGCAACACACACGTTACGCAAATTGTTTCAAATTTATTACTAAAAATTAAAACAATTAAAATAAAAGAGATTAAACTCATAAAGTAAGTTGTGAATATATTTATTATTTATTCTTGTTACGAAAAAACACTTTAATACAAGTGTAGATCATCAAGTGAAGTATAGTACAGCATAAACAAAATGACTCAAGTACAGTTCACTATCTCAAATCAGTAGCTGTTTCAGATACTGGTATATAGTATTGCATTATTTATGCATGATTTTTTTCCCCCTATTATGTTTGTGGTAGCACCAAGACAACTATACTAACATGTTAAACAGTACATGCATTAATTAGGGTTGTGTCATTTATTTGAGTAGACATGTTACCACCAAAATTTAATAAGTTTAAAATTTCATTAATTTTGTCTTAAATCCTAGTTTCTTCTCATTCATCCACCAAAGACGGATGGTTTATAGTCAATTTTTGACCCTTATCACTCTTCTAAATTGTTTTTCTCCTTTCGTTTTATTTAATTAAGTGATTTTCACTTCTATTTAGTTTTTTCTTTAGTGATTTCGCCGTCTTAGGTCGACATTGCTTTGTTCATCGTCTTTGTGCGACATTGTTTGTCTTTTCCATCTTGTTCAGGTGTTTGTTTAGTTTAAATTGTCAAATCAGTTTCGATAAGTGCAGATCCAATCAATTACTTTGACGTCGTCAACATTGCAAGAATACATGACTATTATGGAGACTTCGAAGGCATGACTATTATGGAGACCTGCATACATTCATATTTATAGGCCTATGTACTTTGTTCTTTTATGCTATTAACATGAATGTTGTGAGTTTGTTCGCAGATTCATATATTTTATTTTTAGCGAATTTATATTATATCAATATACTTTATCAAATTGAATGAATGAATATCAGTTAATTTTAGTAAAGAAAAATTAGGGTATCAAAGTATTTTCCTAATAAAATTGGCTCTATCTTATATTTCTCAATCTAGTGACAGTGTATACCTAGATAGTTGCTAACGTGCTTCATCCGTATAATAGTACTTGTATGTTATGGGGGAACACTACATCTTTTAAACCATTCTTCCATGTCGAACTTGTCAAAACTCAATCGAGCTGTTTGGTCAGACAACAACACATAGGTAATCATCGATTTAACAATATTATTATTTAGGTCTACAATCTTTTACTTGTGTTTGTGACAATAGGAAAGACAAGAGGCCACAAAGAGATATGAACAAAAGACTATATGTGGCTTTTCTTGAACTTGAAATGCACCTAAAGGCAATGTGACATAGGATCTCTAAAAATGATCCCCTAAATGAAGGCCAATGGATTGAACAAATTGCATTACCCTTGGAAGTAAAGTCATTTATAGCACATGGAAAAGAGCCACATGGCCCTAGACCCAAGGCTTAATCCTGTTTTTCAGTTAATATGTGTATAAAGTTAGAGCAAAATGTGGTAAAAAAATTGAAGGATTGCCCACATGGAAGGGATATCAATTTCCAACTCCCAATGTGCATCTTGTATGTGAATTATGAACTACTATATGATTTTAATTAGCTTCATAAAAACTGAACATGCCCGGTAGAAACGGGTCTATTGTCAATTTCTTGCTTTAACTTTTCCTTGAGGCTGTGTTTTTGCTGTTAAATTACGGATGAAGTAAAGGCTAAAGATAATAACTGCATTAATTATAATTACAGATATTATAAAATAAATTAGGATAAATTATACTTTCATATCTTGAATCATACTTTTCATTCCTTCTACTGTAACTATGTCAAAACCTATAACAAACCTATAATACATTGAGAAGTAAATATATATATATATATATATATATATATATATATATATATATATATATATATATTAATAGGCGCATCTAATATGGAATTGATCCAAATGTAAACAATATGTTACCCATGGAGAATGACTTTGAACAATCGTTTAAAAATTTGTTTTACTTTGTACAACTTTCATTGTCACATGTTATTAACTTTTCTGATTTATCGTAACCAAAAGAACTTTTTTAATTTATAGTTTGAAGCAGAGCCAGAAATTTTATAGAGTATGGGTAAAATTTTTATCGCAAATTTATATGTGACATAATATATATAAATTGTCATAAATCGAAATAAAATAGGTTCGTCATTTCTCAACAAAAGTACAATTTAAAATAAGATAGATGAAATATGACATATCAATAGCGTGCTAAATAAAATTAGGAGGTAAATGCCCTTTTCGCGACCTCTTTCGAGTGAATGTTTGAATAATATCAACATCATCAAGTGACTTGAATATCTCCCGCTCAGTGTAACATATCATCAAGTCATTGAACCATACATTGTTGATCTTGTTGCGTAATTTAGTCTTGATAATCTTCATTGCTGAAAAAGCTCTTTCAACGGATGATATCGACACCAGCAATATCAAAGCCAACTCAATATGTTTGTAGACCAATGTGTTGCGAATTCGATGAAAAATCACACCAATAAATACTTGATGTGTGGAGCAAGGAATAATCAAGCAACCATTACAAGTGGGTAACAGTTATAATCACAAGAAAAGGTATAAAACAGCAAGAGAAAAAGAAGAGAGAACACAAAAAATTTTGTTTACCCAGTTCAGTCCAAATTGACCTAATCTGGGGGAGAGAGCAGCCATCCGTTTCACTATATGATGAGTAACGTTACAAAAGAGATGTCAATGAGTTACAAGAATAAGTCTCCCGTAATTCTACCCAAAGTCCCAATCTCTTCCCGTAACCAAGAGACTCAATCCTAATAGTGTTTTCCAAGGTGAATCAACCCTCAAACCCTAGTGTTTGTTCCAAAGAGACAAACTCTATACAAACCCTAGTTTTGTTGTTGCCTTTCTAAACCTTGTTTCAGCCCCCTCTATCTCTCTCAAGATTTGCTATGATACAAAGCCTATATTTATAGTAAAAGTAACTCCCATATTGTAACAAATCTGACCCATAACATACGTAATAAATTGTAACAAATCTGGCCCATAAAATACGTAACAAATTTATATTGTTACGACACATCGGGCCCCAAATTTTCTCTCCTAGAAATCCAATTTCTCCAATTTTGAGTCACTTTCACAACACAATGGAAATAACAAATATTTCTCGGTTTGAACCATCTTCTTAGCCAAACTTTGAACATCTTCAATAGAAGAAAAGGAAGAATGTATATACACGTATAGAAAAACAGAATAATGTTAGCTTTCAAGTTCAATGCCTCATACTTACAAATTCTTATTCATTCTTTAACACTTGACAATATATTCTATAAAACATATAAATTATAATACCATAGCCAGAACATTATTAGAAAGGGAAATGTAGTAGATAAATATGATTCTTCTTGTCATCCTTTTTAGACAAACAGAGAGAGGTTTCTAAAATCAACAATTCTCTTTGAAAAACAGAGAGGTTTATGAAATCAACAATACTCTTTGGACAAACAAAGAGAAGAATCAACAATTCTAAATTAGGGTTTGTGAAATCAAAATTGGGGATAATCAACAATTCTAAATTGCAGTTTTGAATTTGAATAATCAACTCATTCATCCATTAACAAATAACAAGCATCAACCATCAACAATAAAATATAACAAATAACAAAGAAAATAACATAAAAGTAGAACAAACCTGGAGGAGAGTGGAGAGGAGAAGGCATGAAAATGGAGGCAGACTGAGAGTTGAGAGAGGGAGATGCAAATGAATGTGAAACAGAGACTGAAAGAGGGAGAGTCGCGAGTCAGAGAAGGAGAAGAGTTCTCAAATACGCGTCGGGAAAATATAAACAATTGAATTTTGTAATTTTTTTTAAGTAGGAAAAGGGCTATTCTGGGCTTGCTACAAAGAAAGTAGAAGCTGAGCCCGGGCTAGTGCCCAGGCTAGCTAGGGGTGGCTCCGCCACTGGTTTGAAGGTAAAGAAAATAAAGTTTAAATACCTTTTTACTTATATCTGATTTGAATTTTTTTTATAATTTTTTTTTGGTACATTATCATTTATTATTCTATAGTCGATAGAAGTGGTTCAAAACTATATCTTAATTATATTATGAATAGAAAATAAAGAAAAATATGTATAAGACTTTTTTTGTTAAGATGTATATGATTTTCTTTTTTATATTAAATGGATTTAAGTGTTGCAATTACATATTCATTTTTTGAAGTGAACATAAAAAGCTTAAGTTTTTCGTCAAAAAAGTTTAAATTTTGATTTAAAATATAGAATTATACTAGCAACACTCATTTTAACATATTTTTTTTTCTAAAAATCATTCTTTTATTAGATGAAATAAATGTGATCTCCATCACTTTATATGAGACCCGTTTTTAAAGTGGTGTGACGCACATATATTTTACACAATAAAAAAATAAACGTTAAAAAAAGGATGTTAAAATGAATGTTGCTAGCATTACTTTGTAGTATATAGGGTGTATTCAAGTATCTTCCAAAATTAAGAGAGTGTAATTTTTTTTGTTTTGTTTTGACAAGGGTTTATTTATAATTTTTAAATAAAAGAGAGATTTAAATTAAACGATAAATATAAAGGGCTTTCAAACTCAATTACAAGAGAAAAACAAAAGAGAGAAAATAAAGATGAGGGGCCTGTTAAAAATCCCTATTTTCTACCAATAAAGTTTTTCAAATGGACCTACCAATACAATTGTTCGAATTTACACACCATTAATATGCCAAATAGTGAGACGACTTGGACCGTACCAGAAACTATTTTCACTCTTTTAATGCAGGTTGATCAAATATATATATTTTTAATCAAATAAAGAGTAAATATATTTGGTTACGAAATTCCCTCAAAAAAAATAATATTTGGTTACGAAAATATTTTTTATAAAAGTGTGAATTCAACTTTTATTATCGATATAAAGTGATAGATAGACTGCAAGTACTTCGTTTGACACTCTGATTCTTGAGTTGATAAGCTTGAAACCCATCTCACATTACTCACCTAAGCTTTTATTTACCAAAACAAACTACTATCGTGCTACCGCTTTTGCTCTATCACAATCACACTATCGACCAATTACCTTGTCTAAAAAAATACATCCATTTTTTAGTTTCCTAATAGCAAAAAAATAAAAAAAATTCATAATAATTGTCACATTTGAAAGAAAAAAAAAGTTATTTCAAAATAGTTGTCATTTTCAATGTAACATCAATTAACTTTTTTTCACTATATCATCTAAATTAATACTATGTACATCATTTCTAAATTATTATTTTCAACTTTGAGCTTATAAAATAATGAGAATAACCAATAATTAATGAGGTTAATGTGATAAATTTGTTATTCTTTTTTTCTTCATTTATAAGTAAAATGACCAACTATGATCATTTTTGTAGGACAAAAGAAGTTAGTATTATATATGTATGATGTCAGAGCAGAAAATGTGGTTATGATAACCTTGGATCGTTATATAATATATATATATATATATATATTGTGATCACCAATACTATTGTAGATATATACTGTTAAGGGATGTATATATAGTATGCATATATGCACTAAATATTTTAGGGTTTCAAATATGGTGGAATTAATGTACGTGTGAGTGATGGTGGTCCATAGCTTGCATAAAATTCTACAGCTAAGCCTATTAAGTAGGCACTGTGGTTGGTGGTCGGGTGGAAGAGCCCCACCCCTACCCGATTTAATGTTAATTTGTCCTTTTCCTATTGGTTTGTTTCTTATAAAAAAATGCACTGACAAATTCCAAAGTGCAAAATATAGGATGGAGCAAACAGCTCCTGCATGATCTTGATCTTGATCTAGCTAGCAAATTGCAAAAATCCAGAAAGGAAAGGGAAAGAAAAATAGATCCATATATTTTGATGTGGACCCCTACTTTGACCTTGTTTAAGTGGTTGCATTAGAATGTGTTCATCACTTCTTCAAAACTTCAAATAAAAAAGGTGGCATGCATGATCAAAGCCGTCCACTAGAACCATTTCAAGGGCTATATATAGGATGGGGTTTTACATTTTTTATGTTGTTAAAATAACACGTTAAAATACAATTATTGAGGAATATTTTATTGTTTTTACATAAGTTCCATCCACTAACACTAATCTTATTTAAAATGTGTCGGACACTAAATTGATACCTCTTTACTTTAACTTGATTTTTCAGGTCGTAAAAATTTATCCATTTCTCCTAAAATCCAACTCATGGTACTAGATGAGACAATTGATTTTAGCTGAGTAAACGTCCAACTTGGTTTCAGCACCACCTTATCAATAATTTGTTACTCTCCAAATTACTGTCAATATTTAAAAACAATATCTAAAATTGCGAAATGTTAATAGGGTTTATCCCTATGTTGGTATTTACATTAACTATAATGAGATTAAGTTAACAATATTGAAGATTAAGATAGTAAATAATATTAGAGATTCATTTAATGAAACATCAAGACAAAACAAAATTTAATTAATATTTTGCAATTATATTATTTTCAAATATATAAATCAACGTTAATACGAAAATTTCAGAGATTAAGTTAGATATTTATTCGATTTAATTCATTTGTAAAGAAAAGAAAAAAATTTAAGGGTTATTTATTTGCGCCTTTGGTCCCCAATATTCGTGCGAGTTTCTATTTTAGTCCCTTGATTTTTTTTTTTGGAACATGTCTCTCTAACTTAAAATACTTTTTGTTTTAGTTTATGTTCCATTTTCTCACCCAACTTAGATGACGTGACATTGTGACATGACATGCCACATCATATTTTAGTGCCCGTGGCACAAAGTTGCACACCATCATCGGATAAATGATTTCCATGTGCACTAATTTGTTGTGTTTAGTCTTCCTCTCTCTAATATGAATATGTAATTCATGAATCCTTATAATCTCAACTAATTAGGACTAAAAATTATATTTTACTACCACTACATATTTTAATTCATGAATCCTTATATTTTACTACTACATTTAAAGACAGATACTATGGACATACTTTTGCGAGTCTAAAACTTATATTTTAACTAATCATTAAGATAAAAGAGAATAAAATGGGACAAGAAAATTAAACAGAGTTAAAAGAATAAGAATCTCAAATTATAAAGACATACTCTAAACCAAGTTCAATAGACTAAAACCAAAATTCATCCAAAACACAAATAATAAAAAATAATGAAGCCGCCACCTAACAATTTTAATTTAAGCACAATAAAATAATAATTTGTGAAAAAAAAGTTATTTTAATTCAAGTGACGTTCCTTCAAAAAAGAAAAATTCTAGTGACATGTACATGCGTCATGGCCTTTGCCAAGTGTCCCGCGTGCCCATAAACACCAATGTCACAGGCAGTGCCAAAAATATTATTTTAACAATGCATTTGGGGCTTAAACATTTGATTAATTTAATGTATAAAATGCAGTGATAAGCGAGTATGAAGGGTTGGCATTAATTTTAAGAACCCTATAAGGTATATTTTAATTAATGTATTATTTGTATATGACCATATGGTACATTAATTTTCATGTACGAATAATTTAGAGGCCTGCTTCACATGGTAGGGTGATGGTGATTCAGACAAAAACCTTGTTAGAGTAATGGTGAGAGAATCCCAGTTTAATTTTGTTCGTTTGTGGGAAGTGTGATTGGTCTGTCATGCTTGGAACGTGAGGCAAGTTTTTGTCTGAACTCAATCCATAATTTTGATTTTACAAGATACCACTAGTGTACTTATGCTTAGCTAGCTCGGGTTTTGTGGGATATGTATTAGTATATACTATAGTATTGATCCCTAAGAATCTTATTAAATTGGTTCCTTGTGGAGTTGGCGAGCAATTCAACAAATATTTTGAACTGGTTAAAACTATATATGAATGCTTATTATCCAAGTGAATGAGCAAGATGTATATAGGTTAATGTATTTTAGTTTGTTAGTTAAATTAAGGGTGTAGTGAGGGCTGTACATGAGTCCGATTGGTTGAGTTTGACCAAAAGTGGGACTCAAATTATGTAGAGAACTCTTGTTTGGGTCTGGTGTGAGACTCACCATGATGGTGGGTAGTCATATATATTTTTTTAAACTATATCAATTTTCGGGTTGGAATGGATTGGATTGAATATGCGGTGTAATATCCACATTTTCTTTAATTTGTTTGTGAATAATGAGTCGTCATATTTTTTCTTTCAAAAATGCGATCCAATCTTATTTTCCCCTAAAATATGGTGCAACTTATTTACATTATCTTTTTAGGATCAAAGACATGCATCAATAAATGAGGATATGAATGAGATACATAGAATATTTTTATATAAAAAAATAAAGTAGAATATTTATGAACACGCGGTTATAATATAACCAATATAGTAAGATACTACGTTTAAGAATGAGATAGTAGTACATTTATGTTGGATAATGACAGAGAGTCTCGCTGAGTTGTATCGTCACATAAGATAAAAGTCCTAAAATACTTGTTTAGTTTAAGCGTAACATATGCAAGCGGCATCTCTTGCATATGTGTTACGGGAAAACACATTATTTCATTTAGGAATTCTTTTTTTGAACAAGATTTCTTTTAGGAATTCTACTCACATATGTGAGCTAAGGAAGTCCATATGCGAGTCAAGGAAAATTAGGCTATTTTTTCATACCTCATCGAATACGCCAAGGATTACGGTCGCACATGTGACACTATCCAAAACCAAATTTGTTCCATTATAACTTCTCTCGCATATGCAAGATATGTCCCTTGCCTATGCGAGGAACTCCATACCCGGAATTTCCCCATTTTTGTTTTCGCTGACACATGCGGGCTATCCTACCAGCATGTGCAAGAAACATCATGATCCGATTGGACCTAGGAAGATGGTTTGTTGCGTGAGATCCACTATATTGAGGGATCTAGCAAGAATATGGCATAATGGCACTCAAGTTAAAGAAGAGGGGAGAACCAGGGGACTTGCTTGCCCACCATGGCTCCGTCGTTGATTACATGCAAAGAATACCCTTAGGATATTTGAAAAAATTGTTCTATTTCAAGGTCCTATTTAAAAGAAACTTTTATGGCATTATATTTTTTTTAAGAAAACTTTTATTAATGTTTATTCTCTTTGCATTTAGAGAGAAGTTTTGTAATTTCTTTCATTTAGTGACAATTCTCTACTCGTAAAAGTTCTCTATTCTTGTCTTGTTGTTTTTCCCATTATTTATTAAGACTTTTCCACATACATATTGCATGTTCAATTTCTTTTTTCTCATCTCTTATTTTAGCAGCGTGATAATATTTTATTAATCTCATACTTAACACAAAATGGGTACTTGTTGGTTGTATTTAACATTAAAATACACATAATAAATAAATATATATCGTACGTATTTATCATAAACAAATTGATAGAAGAATGATCATTTCCCATAATTTATAAGACAACAATCACAAATGTTGTCTCCTCATGATTATCACAAGAACTCGATTCCCCAACTTGATTTGAAGCCTAATCGACTAGTTTAAGAGCTTGGGTGATGAACAGTTGGAAATTAGTTGGCAAATAGTGTCTCTTTTGGAGCATACAATATGATATGAAAATCGAAATTCGTAGTGACAAAATGCCCTTAAGAAGAGAGAAACATAGAATAGGGGTAATAGTTAATAGTTATCTTACCTATAGTATATATACATAGTTTGATAGTAGCTTCTCAAAATGTCTCATCAAACATAAAGGACGGTGATTTTCTCTACGATCATTGGTCCATTAAAAGTTTGAATCCTCCAAACCTTCCATATTATAGAATAATGATCAATATTATGGTATTCTAAAGTTTTGTTGGCTATAATACTCAATGTTCAATTATTTAATGTTATGTTATTTTATAATATATTTAATTATTTTAAAATGAACTTAAACTTTTAAATAATTTTACTTTGAAGTGCCAAATATATTTAATTATTTCACACAAGGAAAAATAAAAATATTAGTGGGAAAGTGGAAGCAAACGTTTCAAAACCTCTTAGTCAAAAAAAGTAATAAAAATCAGAGCCTTCAAAAGTGTCTTATCATGCTTGTATCATTTTTTTCTATAAGATATGATTCTTTGAGCATCATCTTTGAACGTGTCACACAATTAAACTTAACCAAGAATTAACTTTTGGAACTAAACAAACGGTAAAGATGTTAATCTTTATCTTTTTTAAGAAAGATACACTAACCCCAATTAATATTTATACTATAACTTAGGTTAAGGTTTTACTAATTTTCTAATCATTGTCCTTTATCATTCCGACATACTTTATAATAGTTCCTTTCTAGTTAATTGCTTCCCACAATCTCATCATAATCACTTTTACAATTTGATTATTATATTAATTATCTGCAAAAGCCGTCCATAAGTAGCTAAGTGTTAAATTTGGCTTTTAATTCCATTTCTTATTGATTAGTAGTGCCTATTTAGATATTTTCTTGCTTTCAAGTGACCTCAGAAGATGATGAAAAATGAGGTCAATTTCCATTTGCTGAAATAGTTTATTTGTGAAGAAAGAATAATGCTCAACCAAGAGAAAAATTCAGATTCAAATTCAAAATACCACGTGGTATGTAAAGTCAGCTCATTTTGACTTTGAATGGAGTAAGTGGACCTTGATGTTCTCAAGCACATATGACACACACAAGATCTATTTTTGTTCCTCTTAAAAAAAAACTATCTATGTTGAAGAAGAAAATATTTTTTTCTCATTCCATTGTCTTTTGCTACAAGCTTTGCTTAATTAAGTACCACTCTATTTTTTTTAGAAGAATTAAGTACCACTCTTGTGGATGTAACATTATTCAATATTAATTAATCGAAATTATTGATGACGTGTAAAATTATTCAAATTGAATTTGTTATTATATGACTAGGACAATCATGACTCGGTATCTACATGGCAATATAGTTTTTTTTTTTTGGTAGAACATGGCAATATAGATCATATCTATTATATTATTTAGCTTGAAATTAATTAAAAAAAAATCGGAATTTATTTTTGCCATAACCCAAACTTTATCATAATTTTTTTGAGTGAGTTGGATCTATTTCCCTTAGAGACAATATATATAAGTTAACAATTTCTAAATTAATTGCTTGGCAATTAATTTGGTATATTTATTTAATATTGTTGAACAAAAATTGTACTTTCTTTGATCCTATTTATCAAAGAAAGTTGTGTGAACTTTAAACTAAATACATCAACTTTTGTTAACCAAATTTTCTCATAAATATAGCACTAGAGGGAGTAGCTGTTCTTTGTTTTTTTCATAGAAAAAGTTTGAATAATAAGTGTTACGGCAACAAAGGTAGTTCCACTTATTATAATCGAAATAATATGATTAGATGCTTTCTAAGAATGTCATTTGGTTATTCAATCAACATGAAAAGTATAGTAAGATTTAAAGCCATCCTAATTGTTATTGAACTTGAAAGTTAGCTGAATAATCAACTAAGAATTGTATAAGTAAAAAAATGGCATTGTTAAGTGTGGTAGTTATAGACAAAACTAGTCATATCGGCCAAAATATTACGGCCTATAGAATAGAGTCTTGTTTGACTATTTCGTAGGTAATGTGTAATCCTTCTTGTTGTTGGGTGCACGTGGCTCTTCATGCCTTCATCATCGTCTTTTCTTCTTCTTACAACACATTCATCCTTCAATATTCTATTTCAAATTAATGAAGCATTGATACATGGATTTGAAAGAGAAAAAACATCGACAAGGTTGCTTTGTTGATAAAAATGAAAATAATCAGTTATGATAAAACATCAATCAATTAGTAAAAAAAATTGACGATTTGACCAGACGAAATTGAAATTGATGAAGTAGAGACTCCTTTGTTGCCTTGCATATGCACCCATGTACTTCACTTGCTCCTAGAATAACCCTAAACTTGTTGGAAGACATGCATCACTTTCATGATCTTGCTCACAAAAGTCACAAACTGCACCATTTGTTGATACATTGGTCACCTCCTACGCTTCCAACTTCTTGTTGTTTCTAATTGGGTATTAAGAAGTTTGTTGCTTGCTAGTAAGGTGTCATGTGTTTCTAAACTTAGAACTTCTTGCCTCTTATAAACAACCATATTCTCACTTTAGGAGCGGTACTCATTCAAGGATGTCCTATCGATAAACTCTCGGATTTTTGCGGATGTTTTGTTCTACATGATACCTCATGTTGATGCGTCTAAGACAATTCAAGTTTGAGGCTTAAGACCATTGGTGAAGGTTAAGGCGATGTCCTTCTCGGAAAAATTTATGCCTCAGACACCCCTTGAGTAACAACTTGTATCTTTTTCTTGCATCATACAAAGTTTCTTTGTCTTTTTGTTGAAAACTGGAAATTTTGTACCTATTCTCAAAGTATTTTGTTCTTGGGAAAAAGCGATTGGAAAATACCCTCTTAAATTGGTCCCAAGTAGCTACGGTAGCACTTGGAACTATGTTGAGTCAATCATTTGCTCGTCCACATAGAGAGTAGATAAACAAGCATAACTTTTTGTCGGACTATGAAACTCTAGTTGGGTTGATAGTGTTGCATGCTTCTAAGAAATGTGTCAGGTGAGCATTATAGTCTTTTTTTGAACAAGCAAAAATGAATTGAGCGTTATAGTCTTCCGATTCCTTACCTGAGAATTTTTTCTTCTTTAGAGTGGCGAAAACATCAATTTTAATGTCAAAGAGAACAGGGTTCGCCGATTGGAATCATTGGGTAACTTTCGAGGTCTCGAGTAGGATGGCAATTTGACCCAAGCCCAATGGGCACCCGAAAAATACCCATGATGGGCGGGTAAATACCCACATTGTTGGGTATGGGCTTGTGCACGGGTAATTGCCCGCAAATTTAAACGTGTATGGGTACGGGTACGGGCACTTTAGTGCCCACCTTGCCCCATGCCCACACATTATATAGACTATACAAATAATTTTATTTATAATAAATTTAGTTAATTAATCTTAAGTCTTTGATATTAATTGTAATATGCATTTGTTTTTTATATTTTAGATGTTTTTTTTGGTCAAGTTATTTTAGATATTTTTTATTTAGCCAAATAATATGATGCGTAATATTTTATATGTTGATTTAACATATTTCATAGCATATTTAATTATATTGCGATATTTTTGTTGTTGTGAAAATGCAGGTAATATGTACGGGTACGAGCACTTAGATACCCATAGGGTATGGGGACGAGTATCAAATTTATTGCCCACGAGGGTATAAGCTCGGGTATGAGGATTTTCTTAAAACGCGGGTATGAGGATATGAATTATGGTACTCTGCCCAATGGGTACCCATTGCCATCCCTAGTCTCGAGTCTCTGAAATTCTTCAAGTGTGATGCATTATGCATCTTCCATTCTCCGTCAAACGAGAGTGGAATAGGTGCTTCTAGTTTTGCTTCTCTTACTTCCCAAATGATTTTTTGAATTACTCCTTTGGTTTTATTGACGACGGAGTCAAATAGCAAGGTACCTGAATTTGCATCAAACACAAAACAACTCGTAAGGATTTTAAAAAGAGCGTGCGGAAGAGTATTAGACTATAGCAACAAAAAATGATTTTTTTTTCGGTTTTTGGGGTACATAGGAAAAATAAAACAAACTAAAAATAAAAAAAACTAAATCTAATCTAACTAAAGATTCCTAGAAACTAGAAAATAATTTAAAAATCAAATCTTTTTGTGATTTTTGGAAATAAGATAAGAATAGAAAAACTAATCCAAATAAAAAGAAGGTCAGATACCACTTCCTTTTATTTGGCAGAATTTTCAAGTTAGTCTTTTAAGTTACAAAAACAGATGCATTTCTAGCACTATTAAATGACATTTATAGTGCTAGAATGATATTTGTGACCATTAAACGTAACATTTTGACACTTTGGAGATTTTAAAAGGCAGTGTTTTGATCCAAGTCAACAACTTAACCGCTACATTAACATTTATTAATTATTAACTGACAGCAGAGTAATAGTGAAATATTTTATCAACTAAAATAACCTATTTGAAACTTTTAAAACGTAAAGGACTAACTTGGGAATTCTGTCAAACTAAAATGATCTATTTAAAACTTTTGAAATTTAAAGGACTAACTTCGGAATTCCGTCAAACTAAAATGACCAAACGTGATATTTGGCCTAAAAAGAAAATGAATCTAGCCTAAGAATTAGGAAAAGAAAACTACCCTAAATAATAAATAAATAAAAACTAACGTAATCTAAAAATATTAAAAACTAACCTAATAAAAAATGATAATCCTAGCTCTTTAAAAAAAATGATAATCCTACCAGAAAAATCCACCAAATACCAAAAAAAAAAAAAATCTAACCTAAAAATAAAAAATAACCTAATCTAAAACATAAAATAAAAAATAAATATTTCCCTTGTTGAAATATCAACAATTTCAGAAGAAAAAAAACTTCCCGTTAAGATGAATCATAACGCTAACAATCATACTCATATTCAATTAAAAGAAGGGTTATGTTAACTTGTGTCCTAAGAGCACATGTTAAGAAACCCAAAATAAGCAACTTTGCATGGGAAACATATGATAATTTAACTTTTAAGAAGTTGACTGCACGACTTTTGATACGCATATTTCTATAATGAGTTCCTTAACATGTGCCCTTGAGGGCACAAGTTAACATTTACCTTAAAAGAATAGTCAATCATACTCATAATCAACTTACTACTGTTCTTGTTTGGGAGAATGCGTGATAGTCATTTGTATACCTTAACCTATTGATCAGGTCAAGCACTAGTTGAAAAGTATCAAGAATGAAACATATACAAATTAAATCACACAATTTGAATCATAACATTAATAGAAACTTTATTAATTAAATCCAACAAATAAGTAGAGGTTCATTGTGGAACCCTAATCAAGAGAGGTTAATTTACTAATCGTATGTGATATCATTACAAAAGAAAAGAACATGCCTTATTCAACAAGAGGAAGAGAAAGCCATGCATTGAAGCGCTGGAGGCCTAACCCTTGCCTTGTACCTCCAACTTTTCGAATAAATAAAAGTGTGTGCATGGTTCTTTATTGATATGCATGTTTGATTCTAGGTTAAGATATGATTTCAGGGATTTTCCCATCAATCCAACTTGAAAAATAAGCACAATTAGTGATTTCTCCCGCTCTCAATGTGCAAGGCGCATAGAGCAATGCGTAGGAGCACATTACACATCCCCAAAGCCCAGGGGCACACAACATATGCGCAAGGAGGGTGAATTTGACAGCCCCTCATGGGCAAATTAAGTAGTTTACTATCCTTTTTTTGGCGTTCTTCCATCTTGAAATGCCTTGCAACTTGGAATGAATTTCCCAAATCTATATTATCCTTAAAACCTTCTAAGAACTAGTGATCTTCATTCATCAGATCCCTTGATCCTTCATGTGGTGTCTTGCTTTGTCGAATTACATGATTTAACAACAAAAAGACTCAAAACACACATGGAGTTGCACGATTAGGGATGAAGGCGAATTACAACAACTCAAATGAAAACAATACAAAATGTTCCTCAAACCATGGACAACTTCTCTAAATAACTTATTTATTTTCAAATGCAAAGAAAATAACTAAAATCATATTCTTAAATATCATATAATTCTTCGTCATCCTAAGTCCCCAACCTCAAGATCTGCATTCGGAAAAGTGGAGAATCTGGGGTTCGAACCTCGACTCCTGCACAAATTATCTCTGGTAGCTACCAACCGAACTATATTTACGGGACAATAACTGCATTCTCTAATAGATAGAATATATACCAAAATAAATTACAATTATAATTATTATTGTTATGCTTTTTTTCTTACAATATTATTTGGTTTAATTATTTTTGAAGGGAAAATTAGAGCGGCATATATAGTGGTATATGATTGTTATGAAGGAACATGAAACATATATAGACAGGTGGCACATTAAAACATTCTTTGCTTATGGAAAAAAATTAGGAGAGTCTCTAATTATTGAATGGCTCGAAACGTTTCTCCGCAAAATGCGGCTACTTGCCGCCCCTTTTGTTTCTTGTCATTTGTTACGTAGAAATGACCATTCTTCAATCCTTTTCCTCTTTTTTATTTTTTCATCTTAAAAAGTTACTCGTACATCTTTATTTTTATTATTTATTAACATATCATAACAGTTGATTTGATTTCATTAATCACTTCATTCATACAACACATGCAAGATGAATAGTATCCCAACATTATTTACTTTTACCTACAAGAGAGAAAACGACTAGGCAACGTTTTGACCCTTAAAGATAATCTATAGTGCTCCATAAAAAAAAAGGGTTGTATCATACGATAAAGTCTGTTTCAGTTGTGAGCTTGAATTTGATGCGAAAAATTGAAACAACTTTAAAACTTTTAGAATATAGCTTAATTTGTTGTTTATGTTTTTTTAACAGAAAAATATAATAACATGGACGGACTACATATATTAAAGAACTACATACATCACTTATATCTTAAAAGACGTGTATTCAAAATCTAAAAAGTACAAAAACTATTATTTTTTAAAGTAAGATTTTCATTTTTAAGCTTCTTAACATATATACTTAAGGTACAAATTGAATTTTTTTTAAGTAAACAAATATAAATAAATTAATAGTTATTATATAATAATTTAAGAGCTTGAAATCTTGACCTCCTTCTTAATGCTACTTTAGTATCCTTTATCTCATCATCCGTATATGTAATTTTGTGTGATTATAGAAACAACACTCTTGAGATGGAAGTTTAATCCATTTAGTTTTACCCCATCCAACTATTAGTCTTCACAGTTGTACAATAATCTTTCGATAATCATGTTATATGTATGTACTTGCAGTGAGTACAATATTAAAATCTAAGGTTTAGTTTGTTTATGAGATGCCTTGTAAATGATCCCAAGATAGGTATTTATAGCCCTTTGTGAGCTTGTATCAGCGTGACTTCAGCCTCAAGCAAGACGAGCTTTAGGTCTTTTTACCTGGTTCTAGAGGTTTCTAGAAGGCAGTTAAGGCGACACTCTTAGGAAGGCGCGACTGTGTCTCAGGAGCCCTTCTAGAGGGCGCCTGAGCCCTTCTGTAGGGTTTCCAGGCTCTTAGGAATGAATTGACGGTCCAATCTACAAAATATCAATTGTCGGTTTAAGAGTACCTTAAGAGAACTACCTCAAGTTAGAAGAGAAAATCTACTAAAGGAATTGACGGGTATTATTTTTTCTCTTCTAACTAAATTTTCATTTTTAAGCTTCTTAACATATGTACTTAAGGAATTGACGGTCCTCAGCTTTCATGTTCAACATTTATTAAGAGAACTTGTTGAACATACGATGTGAGTATTTCTCTTCTAACTAAATTTTTCCATACGTAAAAAATACGATATCAAATCTTTAATCACTTGCTTAAGGTATCTAACTCTCTTACGATTAAGACCAACGGATGTTGGTAGTTGCACAATTATATACCATATTTATAAAACTAATATATAGATAAATCTCCCAGCTCTGCAGTTGTATTAATTTAATTAGTCCTCCTGCCAATTTATGTTAATTAAAAAATTCCTTATCTCTCTTGATGTTGCGTATGGAATAGAGCTGTTATTGTGTGAAAAGTCAGCGTCTCCCTTTCTCTTTCTATAAACTCATCTTTCTCTTTCTTTTGTTTGTTTCTTATTAACAAGAGAGAACAATCAGTTTCAGTTCCAACCCCCAAAAACCTGTTCCCTAAACTTGTTTTTTCTTGCTCCTTAATAGCCAAAAAAAATCTCATACCTTATTGCATGTCTTTTCTTATTAAATTCTCTTCCAAAATTCCGTTCATTTCATATATATATGCTTCAAAACCAAAACATGATGAATATTAAGAAGAAACTCTTGTTTTTCAACTAAGCATGTGTAGTATCTTTGTTTCTTCAACAAGTATGGACAATTACCTAGGTGATTTAACTGACATAATCAGAGGTGGTACTGCTGGAGCATATAGCAGTACAGGAACTTCATCATCATCTGCTGAACCTGCAGTTTCTCATCATCATGATCATGATAATCAGTGGAATCATCATCATCATCATCATCATCAAGATAATCATAATCATCAATTCTCTTCTGATCATCATCATCATCATCATCACCCTTTGAGTTTCTCTTCTGTTCTTGAAGACAATAGAGGAACAAACATGAACATGTTTGGTGATCCATTATTCTCAACTTTAAGAGATCCATTTTTACAAGAACTTGATCATATACCTTCTTCTTCCTACTTCAACATCACAAGTACAGCTAGTACTACTTCACCTGCTTCTATAATTGATGTTGCTTCTTCTGTTGTTAGTGTTACTACTTCATCATCTTCTTCTGCTTCTGTTTTTGCACTTGATCATGAGATGAGATCAATATCAAGACCATGTAAAAACATATTCTCAAATATGATTCAGATCTCTCCTAATCCAAAGTTACCTAATTATGAATCTTCTTCAACAATAGCAGCACCTTCTCCAAGACCAATTAAACCTTCTGCTGTTATTTCAACCAACATCAATATTAATGCTAAGGATTCTCTTCTAGACAACACAGGAGTTCAGATCTCATCTTCCAGGAATACAGGTCTTAAACGAAGGTAAGATCAGACATTATATTATATTATCTGCTTAATTAATATATTAATAATTAATGTCATTGAATAGAAGAGAATCAAATTAATTTATGTTTTTCCATGTTACTATAATTAATTTCATGGTTATGAATTAATCACATACTAGTACTTTTTTTTATTTTTTATTTTGAAGTTGAAATTTTATGGTGATTTTTTTGAAGTACTATTGAGAAAGTAGGGTTTGGCATAAGTTAGGCACTTTGTTTCTTTTTCTTGTGCTAATTAACAAAATCTGCTTCTTTGACTACACGTGGCACTGTTAATATTGAGAAGAAAGTTATCAAGACTATAACATGTGGTTTAATTTCTTTGAGGTTTTTCATATATAAGCTTTAAATTAAAATCCACCTGAAAAGTAGAGTTAGCTTCTTGTCACACATAATTAAAATGACAGTCACAGAGACTGACCTTTCAAGCAACTTATCTTAAACTACTTTTCTTCCATAACTACCTGAAAATTCCTATTCCTTTGATCATCTTGCACAAAAAACCATAGTACTTTTAATTTTTAGATGACCAAAACATACCTAGCTATTTTAATTGGAATAAATCAAATTATATAGATAGCCTAATCTAATTTTTTTTTTTTAGTTTCCTTTTTTGTTACATCTTTTTATTTTTTTTTATATATTTCTATATGATAGTATTCTTTTATTTCTTGCATATGTGAAGAGTGGAGTATTTGATTGGTGGAAATGGTAAATAACTATTTATTATTTTTTGTGTAATGAATTATTTGCAGGAAGAATCAAGCAAAAAAGGTGGTTTGTATTCCTGCACCAGCAGCTGCAAATAGTAGACAAACTGGAGAAGTAGTTCCTTCAGATTTGTGGGCTTGGAGAAAATATGGTCAGAAGCCTATTAAAGGTTCACCTTATCCAAGGTAAGTTACTTTCTTAGAAGTACATAATTTAGCAATTAAAAACACATTGATGCAAAGCTTCTTAATATTATTAAATATTCATGTTTGACTTGACTTACCTATAATCATTTCCTTGTAATGTACTACTGTGTTTCTTCCACATTTCTAGCTTGACCATTGTATATTGTTACTTGTAACACATTGAGATAACAAAAATAACAACAAGGCTTAGGTCTTCCAATTAAGAAATCTCTCTCTTATTGCTACTTCTATTTTATTAAAAGAAATTTATTGCATTAAGCAATTTTGATTTAGTATATAATGTTAGAAAAAAACTGCACATGTTGTCCTTTAGGTTTTGACATTGTTTCAAATTGATACTTTAAGTTTCGTTACAATATTTTCCGTTAGGTTTTGACATTGTTGCAGATTGGTTATTTAAGTCTCGTTTAGGTATTATGTTACAATGTTTCTTCTTGTTCAAAAAAAATGTTACAATGTTTCTTATTTATTATTTTTTGGGTGCTATTAGGGGTTATTATAGATGCAGCAGTTCAAAGGGATGTTCAGCTAGGAAACAAGTTGAGAGAAGCAGAACAGATCCAAACATGTTGGTTATAACCTACACTTCAGAACACAATCATCCATGGCCAACACAAAGAAATGCCTTAGCAGGTTCAACAAGATCTCAACCATCAAAAAACAATACTTCTATAAAGAATTCAGAAACCTCTCAGCCACAAAATGACACAACAAAGCCAAAAGAAGAACAAGAGAACAATAATAACAGTGATGGAAATGATTCTCCAGTTGTTAACAATGTGAAGGAAGAGAATATGGAAGATATAGAAAAGCTACAAATTGAGATGGATGAAGGAGAATTCAGTGATGGACTTTCTTATAAGGTGATGGAAAATAGCAAAATTCATGAGGATTTTTTTGCTGAATTAGGTGAAATTGAAACTGATCCATTAAACCTATTGTTTAATCAAGGTTTTGGTGGTAATTCAAGTAATGATAGGGATCAATCCAAGGGTTTAGATCCATTTCATCTCTTTGACTGGTCAGGTGATAACAACAATACCAACAACTCATTTGAAGAACCAAATAAGAGAAGGCTATGATGACAACAAGACCTAGAATTTAAATGCATGCACCTAGCAACAATTTCTACCTCACAAAAAAGACCTAGTTATCAATCTTGCTTTTTAGTATTATTTGGTGGTGCTAGCTATACTACTCAAGGTCATGTTTGGCTATCATGTGATTTGAAGTGTGTCATGTGGGGGAAGATTGAAGAAATTTTCATTTTTTTACTTACTATAGAAAAAGTTGAAATAGCGATATAAATTTAGAGAGAGAAAAATACATAATTTGTCTTTAATTTAATCGTTCACTATTAAAGACATCAAAATTTTGATGATCGATTTTTATTTTTTTCCATCTCTAATTAATATCATTATTTCAACTTTTTCCGATAGTTCGATTTTCTGGATTTAAATTGTCTGCAATTAATACAAAACACATTCAAACATTTAAATTACTAACTGCTTGAATGCGTGTTAGATGTTGATTGTAGATAATACAAATCCTACTTTATTTATTTTTCTTGTTATTTACCAGAAAAGGCAGTGAAAAAATGATAGAAAAGTGAAAAAGAGAAAGAGTGCTGGTTGGTTGATTGGAAGCAAACCAAACTGAGTCCCACATTCCTTTTGGAATATTGGTGGATGGGACAGAAAGCTGAGGAACAGAAGGTTGCAATAGTTGCAACAAGTACATTTCACTATATGAAGACATGATCACTCGAAAGTTCAGTAGTGTGAGTAGATTGATGATAAAAAAGATAAGACTAGCCCTTTCATCTTTTCAAGTGGGAAAAATTATTTATTTTGAAACCTTCTTGGTCATGCTCATGCTCATGCATGTGGGGTTATTATTGTTATTATTCTAATTCCAAAGTGTGTGAATGAAAAAGAGAAGAATTTGGATTCCAAGATTTGCTTGTGAGATGAAATTTATGAAAGAAGACAAAAGAATATATTTAGGGTAATTTTATTTATAATATAAAGCTTGACTTTTCATATCAGTCACCTCTAATCTAGGGATGTGTGACATATGAGAGGTGAAATGCATGCTTTGGTTCCTCAGCTTTCTGTTTTCTTATTACTATTATTATCCACCGACTTGTTTGTGTTCATTGATTTTTATTTGAATGAATGAAATTATTATTACTTTTTTTTTGTTTATTAATTTTACTGTTTTATTTATCATCACAAAGAAAATGATTATGATTGTTAGTACTTAGTAGTACATGGTATCGGTAGTTTGTGTTTTGATAACAAAATCCAGCAAAACGAGGTTGGCATTTAATCATTTAGCATGTGCATGCTCAACTATTTGTGCATGTTTCTTTATAATTGTAGTAGAATCCATGATCAGTGTTAATATAATAAGTATGGAAAATGCAAACATATATATGCATATAATATTTAATTGTAATTATCAAAAAAACCTAGGTTAATTGAGAACATGATCAGAGGCTCTAAAATAGAGATCATGATGCAGAATTCATTAATAATGCAATATCTCATCAAAACCTAGTACATATTCTCTACATATTATATCAACCCAAAACCTTAAGGAATGGAGAATATGGGCTATCTATTTTATATATAAAAAAATTGATTTATTCAAAATTGATTGTCGGTTCGATTGTTATATATATGATATGTAGCATTGATTTAATTTGAAAAGGTCTCACAATGCCTAGCATTGTTGAGAAAAAAGGGAGACCAAAACAATGTATATGAATGATAGTTATTCGTTATAAGATGAGCTAGTTAGAAGCTAATTATTAAAAGAATATTCGTGGTATAACGTAAAATATGTTTTACTGGTATGATGTTGGAAGAGTTGTCAACATGACTCTTCCTTAAGAAAAAGAACTTTGAAGTCATCTATTTGAGAGGTAGTCAACCCTAATAAAAAAAAATTAGATGTCTTTTTGGCAAATAGATTAGTTTCATAATGAACCTAAAAGACCTAAGTCGTGAGACCAATATGTAATGATTCTCAAAATTGAAAGTGAAATAAAATGGATAAAACTCAAGATAAAATTGATAGATGAGAACCCAACTAGGGTTGATGTTCTTAGTACATAAGAGAAAGATAAATGAAGAAGGCTAAGTCCTAAGACTAAATCATTACTCTACTAGAAATGATCAAATGGAGAGAGGAGAAATTTCATCAATTTTCTTCATACCCCTTTAGTAATCATTCATTTCCTATTTATGACAATCACTAGCCGCATATCCATTTACCCCAACCAATTACATTTTGCCAAATATATTTTCTCACGTGCTATTAGAATCATAACAGAATAGTTTGAAGTATCTATTGGAGGTTTAAGATTTTAATTATGGTGGTTAAAAAAACGTAAAAACTCATTTTGGTCAGATAAAAAAGTTTTTACTTGGCAGTGGAGTAATTTTGATCATCTGTCTATGAAGATTGTTTAATTGTTGTTGCATTGATTCTTCTACTGTATATCTAACTCGATATTAACAATGCTTTATAGTTGTATTTCATTTACCATTCTCATTATCTCAAAAACATCTTAATAAAGGTGAGAGGAAAAGGTTTTCTATGACCTTAGACAAACCCTCCATGCATTGCAGAGTAGCAGCAATACTGTGCCCTATATTATAACAAGAGGAAAGCTTTGAGAAGTACTCATAAAATTGTAATTTTGTTAATTAAGTTAAGCTGTTCACTGTGACCTTTTGTGAAAATCTCACATTTGCTAACAATTCGTAAATACCTTTGTAAAATAACAATTAACATTTGTTATTTAAAAGAAAAAAAAAACTTTTGTAAATACCTTTTGGGTCTTTAGGTATTCTTTAACCTAAAATTAGCCTCTTAGAATTCATCACCTAATCTTCTACATGAATCAATATTTTTATTTTTTGGTGAGATAGCTCAAATCCTCTATTTATAGTGAAAGTAGTTATTTAAGAAAATTCCAAGCATGATCTAGTTCCTTTTTGAGAAGTTATAAGCTTTGTTCTTCCATGAACTTTTACTGTCATGGATGGGCCCAATTGTAACTGTGTTGGTGTCAAGATCTGCTACCTCTGTGGCTAACGGTTAAAAGGGGATCCTATAAAATCTATTAACACCAGCATATTTTTTCTAATAAAAAAAATGTTCACTTTTTTTACAAATTCATGCATAATTAAAATTTGCTTTGACATTCTCTCAAAAAAAAAAAAAATTTGCTTTGACATTGTATACATAAAGAAATGTTCAACTTTTTAACAAGTTCATGTACAAGTTGTTTTGACATATACATAAAGAGTAGCTTAATTAATGTCATAAAAAAAAGTGACTTAAGTGAGAAAATAGTTTATATTGTGACAAATAAGAATTAATAATCATAACAATTATCTTAAAATTAATTAAAACTAACGGTTTAGATAATTTTTTATCAAAATGTCTCATGAACATTTCCCAGTGTTTCTTCCTTTTCTCTTACTGTTAAAATTTTGTTATCTGAAGTTACAAGTCAAACATTTACCATACACATCCTGGACAATAATATGATATTTAAATTTGTTTATCAATATTTTAAAATTGTTGTTCATGCAAAATAAGATACAATATTATATTATTATGCTTGAATAAATAAGATCATGTGCATGTTAATTCCAAATTCATGTTATAATTACCTAGCAAAAGAAACGTGTCTACACCTATATAGTATTAATTAGTGGATGCTCCTCTTTTTCTATCTAAATTGTGACAATTTTGGCCTAAGCACCTTTAAGCCACATATCTCCAATTCTTAATGGAGACAACTTTAATTCTGGTGAAGCCAAGTTATTGAATATGGTCTTGTCAAATCCATAAACTTTAGTGAACTTCATTCTCACCTCCCTACAAATGAAGTCACTTCAATGGGTAGAGGAAAACAACAGTTTGTTTAATGGTTTTGCCCATAAGGGATTTTATCGTCTCCTATAGTAGTTGATTGATGGGTAAGAGTCATTATATTCATTTGAAGGAATATATAATTAATGATGCAACTTGTTCTTGTGGGAGTTACTGTAGTTCATGGTATTGAAGTGATTACACACATAAAGCTTCATCATTCTATAGGCTCTTTATTATTTTTTCAAATGTGTGATCATGTATATATAATTGCTTTTAGTCTTTTGTTGGGAGAGTTAATTTGCTTTCATCTCTATCATTCTTGGCATGATTTGCATATCAAACATCGAATCGTTCATAAATTGGTCAAAAAAGTTATAATTAAGAAAAGGAAAATGAAAGTTGTCAAATTTTGGAGAATGTTATGTTAATGTTAGCTCATTGGTTAAATCTTTCTTAACCAGCCATATTCCGTAAGTTTTTTTTTTTTTTAAAGAGATATATTGGGTTGCTTACAAATAAGCCGAGTTTACATATACTAACTTTAGATCAACATAAAAATACTAAGGTCTAAGTTAACAAGTGTGTTCTTTTTTATTTAAAAAAAAAAACCACTTACCTCTATACAAATCAATTTAAAATAAAAAATAATTTAGTAAATAACACTCAATTTTTATTTTTCAATAAAACATTCTAATAACTGTTTTTCTAAATTTACGAAAATAACATTTTGATTAAAATTTGTTTGATTAATAACAAATGGGTATTTTGTTCAAATGAAGATTTTTGAACTACAACACATTAGTAACATGAGACAAACTACAACACATTATAGTTGGAGTGATATAGTGTTGTAAAGCCTCAACAATGGCGTTGCCATGATCCTAGGTTAGTGAGTTCAAATTTTTGAACTCTAATTAATAATAATAATAATAATAATAATATATACAAAAAGTTACATTTTTTTTCAATTTATATTGTACTCAAAAAATTCCATCCATATTTACTAATGTCCCCTACAAGGTTTCATGTTCTGAAATCATTGAGTAATCAACTTATCGTTATTGTTGTTGAACACATCTCTCTCAATATAAGTCACGAGATAATCATTCATCCATTTATATTTCATCTGATTATCCAATATAGTCTTAACAATCTTCATAGCATAAAAGGCTCGTTAAATGGTCGATATGGTGATGGGCAAAACCATTGCTAACTTCAAAAGTTGATAGACTAATCGATAAACAATATGTCTTTTGGTTGCAACAATTTTTTTTCTGAAAGATTACTTATTTTTTTCAAAGATGCAAATTCAACACTCCTATGCATATTATAGATGTAAGTCTCAGGTTGACTATCAAGGAACATATCAATATAGTCAGATAAAAATTCTATTGGATAAATTTTTTGCAAATTCAATCAACTTTGCCTTGTCAAATTTAGAAAATAAGTTGTTTGTGCAAAAATACTCCAAACAATGCTTCCTTAACACAGATTATTTGTCTCCCACGAGCATATTAGTCTGTTTGAAAGATTCCCCAAAAACATGGCTATTAAAACTATAACATAACCAATTTTCAAAAATATCTCAACAATACTTTCATATGTGTTAACATAATGCAAACAACAACCATTTGCTCCTTATTTTATATGTATCTTCATTCATCAACAAGGATAGCAACCAATTATTTAAGGTCCTCAATAATAGCTTTAGTGGTTTCCACAATTGCGACATTACCAATTTTCTTTTTCAATATATGGAGAAGTCATTTTATCCTTTTCAAGAGCATTTTCTAATACAAATCGTTTCACTTTACTTTTTTTTTTTCTGTTTGAAATCCATCTAAACATTTAAAGGAAGTTTCCTTGATTAGAAGATTATGTTGATTCGTCATGACCATAAAAAGGTAATTCATTCTTCCATAGAAGTCAAAGGCAATCAAGTGAGGTCGTCAACCGTCTTTGATACAAGTTACAAGATGTTTCAAAATGCTTAGATATCAAATCTCCATATTTCTTCCAAGCAATATTTTGAACAAAATTAGAGCCTGCTCCGACAAGTGACGAGAGTGCGACTTTTTTATTCCAACTTGTGAATCCCTTTGTTATAAGTGTATCACCATCATATTGTGTTCCAAAATATGAGGTCTAAAAAGATAGTAACATAAAAAAATGTGGCATCTTTTTCGATAATGTACTACAACCAATTGGCAAATTCATTAAACCAAAAGAGACAAAATCTTCTAAATGAATTCCCAAATTTTATTTGAGAAAAATTGTGTTGAATAGGTTGGCATGGTCCTCTTTGTAAATATGTTAAGTGTGTTATATATTGATTATTAGGATCGTATGTTGAAATATTAGGTCACGTTTCAGAATTCAACGGTAACTCTTCCAAATCACATGGAACATGTTGTTGAGAACTAAACTCTTGTTCACGCGTTGGCAATATTCTCTTAAAAAAGTTCTCCATAACTTATACAATAAGCATAACAACAACAACATCATAGATTTTAAACCAACAAAGGATTATCACTTATTGATCATTTCTTTAATTTATTTCACAAAAGAACAAAAATATGTCATATGATTATTTTGGTTATAGTTTATATTAGAAAAATAAGTAAAATATGTATGCAAAAGAATTATAGTGCTAACTTTGCAACAAGTTTTGTATGATAGATTGAAAGACAAAGTTATCAAGTACCACTTATTCAATTCCAGTAACAGTAAGTTTAACATAAAACCTCCATATTATATTAACACCTTCTCCCTTTAGGTTTTTTGATTCCTAAAACTAAAGTATCATAATGGGAATGAGAAATTATCATAACTGGACATTGAATAAGCTTTTAAACTTGTATCCCCTCTATCAAACACAATGACAATAAACACAAGGACAACAAATAACCATAAAATAAATATCACAAAATGTATTCATTATACAACTAATCAACCACTGAATTTCACACATATCTCATCTTCATCATTAAAGAGAAAAATAATTTCACACGTCAAATATACAAAAGATATGATATTTTCATAATATACAACAAAATATATATTTCATATTTAAATCAACGTTAATTTGATTTTTTTGTGAAAGAAAATCAACGCTAATTTGATATTTTCATAATATACAATAGAAGATATGTTTCATATTTAGATCAACGCTAATAGTTTCATAAATACCTATATATAGACACACTTATGGTACTTACTAGAGCACAAGCAAAGCAAAAATTTCTATCATCGAAACATCAGCAAAAATACCTATCATTGAAACTTCAACTTCACAGGTGCACTTGTGTTACCTAAGAGCACAAACAAATATCTGTAATGGAAACTTCACACACGGAAGAAATCGAAGTAGAAGACGTTCTTGTCGGTCATAATGCCTACATAGGATCAACATAAATGAAGACATAAAATATCTGGGTTTACGAAAACGACCGAATGGTTCTGGGTTCAATTTCTTTTGTACCAAGACTTCACAAAATCTTTGATGAAATTCTGGTTAACATCTATGATTGTTAAAAGTGAAATCCATCATTGAAGGAATGTGTGAAAGTTGATTTCGATGTCAAAGAGAGTAAGGTATCAGTTTACATTAAGGGAGGTGGTGTTCCTATGGTGGATTATGTAGATGGCGTTTATGGTCTCAAAGGTAGTGGTTGTGGTTCCAAGTTCACACATATCTTTACACTTGAATTTATTACTGAGGCAGTCGAGGGAACTACAAAGTTTAAACAGGTATATTGATATTTTGATCATATTAGATTTTTGTTTTCACACGTATATTGATTTTGATAGTATATTTGTGTTTTGACATGCATGTTGAATATTCAACCATGCATTTCATCAATCCGTGAATTTACAATAGAGGAATACAATGATTAAATTGTATGATATATAGAAATAGGCTCAATGAAGCTAATATAGATTGAGTTGATTGGTTGTGTTATGAAGGTGTGCTTAAACAACATGTAAATTAAGTCGGGTCTAAAAACAACCACATGCAAAGATGGTGAAAAGTGGACCAAGGTGACCTTTAAGCTTGATTTGAATATGTTTAACATGAAATGTTTTGAAGATGACATTGTTGCTTTGATGAAGAAGCGTGTGGTGGACATGGCATGACTTCTCGGAAAGACGATTAAGGTTGAATTAAATAGAACCACGGTTCCTTTTACATGTTTACATATTATGTCAATCTCTTCCTAGAATCTGTTCAGAAGCAATCAAAGTTCATTTCTATAAATATATATAGTTTGATTAAGAGCTTAATTTACGTACATGTGCGTGGTTTGTTTTTCCGTTGTTGTTATATAAAAAAATCATTTGGTTGTTGTTGTTATTAGGATTTATGCCAAAGTGATGTGTACGTGTGTGTGAGGTTTGTTTTTCTCGTTGTTATATAACAAATAATTTGGCTGTTGTTGTCGTTATTAGAATTTATGCCAAATTAATAGGTGCGAGATTGTCGTGAGTCCAAGTGAGAGGCAGTTACAACATGTGCCTAGCTAGCGAGTTTTTGAATTATAGTAACTTGGAGGTCATTGACGTTTATTTCTTGTCTCAAACGTGTTAATTTGTTTTTGACCAGGTCAGTTTTGTTAACTATATCGCTACAATCAACGATGGGACTTATGTTAATTACATCATCGATAAGACTATTGCCCATGTATCAGATATAGCGAAAGAGAATGATTTCGTCAATTTGGACAACAACACACTAAAGGATCATTTTTGGATTTTCGTTAATGTTCTGGTTAATGAACCTATATTTGATTCTCCCCTTAAGGAAGAATTAAACACTACTTAAACTTGTTTTAGTTCTTACTGTGATGTTTCAAAATCAATTGAAAGAAGGTTCGAAGTGTATCATTTTTTTTATAATTCTATCATTGAACATGAAATGGTACTTTACATTCATATGTTGTAAATCTCTGCAGTTCAAGAATAATTTGAAAAAACTTATTCGATGACAAAGACCCAAATTGCTTGTCGTATTGCAAAGCTTGAGGACGCCAACTATGTTGGTGATCCAAAGAAATCTAAGAAATGTATCTTGATATTGACATAGGGAGATTATGCCAAGGCCCTAGTTGTAAGTTATTGTCTTTTATCTATGCCTATAACAATATAAAGAAATGAAGCTTGACTAATTTGTTATTTTTATTTTTACGTTTTGTTTTTTCTTCACTCTACGAAGACGGTTGGACTCTCTGTTGATAGTAGGAATTGCTATGGAGTGTTTTTATTGAATGAAAAACTTCTAAATGTGCAAGGTGCTAGGAAGGAAAAGATAATGAGTAATTCAGAAATTGATAGTATCCATAAAATTCTTGGACTGAAATCTGAGAAAAAATATTCAAGTGTAAATTCATCAAAATATGGTCAATTGATGATCATGGATGATCAGGTGAGAGTTGGGACACATGATTACGATTGCTCCCACATCAAAGGGCTATTAATAAACTTGATTATAAATGTTGGTCATTACTGTTGATATTGAAATAGCCACAACCTTTCGTGACTATGTTTGTAACTCTGATAGTTATGGTAAATATGGTTGATATTGTATTTGATTTGATAAAGAAGACATTTAGCTCTCCATTATTTTGAACAAAATATCATTTCAAAAAATATTATCTAAATTCTTTTTCTCTATAAGATTTTCATGAAATTGATGACAAACTATTATCAATTTATACCATGCCACAATATGAAGTGTGGAGAAATGATAAGAGCATAAATTTGACAGTGTGGAAGATAACGTATTATAAGTCTTGTTGTTGTTACAATGACAAAATCCATATTACTTTTAAAATTCTTCCTTTCCATGTTCGTAAACCTAGAGATTTTGTATCTTCATCTGTGTTGATCCTATGTAGGCATCAGGACTGGCAAGAACGTCTTCTACGTCGATTTCTTCCTTGTGTGAAGTTTCCATGACATGTATTTGCTTGTGGTCGTAAGTAACATAAGTGCACCTGTGAATTTGAAGTTTCAATGATAGGTATTTGTGATGATGTTTCAATGATAGGTATTTATGTTTTGCTTGTGTTCTAGTAAGTACCACAAATGTGTATATATAGGTATTTGTGGATATATTAGTGTTGATCTAAATATGAAACATATCTTCTGTTGTATATTATGAAAATATCGCGTCTTTTGTATATATGACAGGTGTGTGTAAGTACCACACTTGCATGACATGCCACACGTGTAATTACTAATTAAAAAAGTATAAAAAAGTCACCTATAGATTTGTTAAATTAAAAAAATAAAAAAGAGGAATGGAAAATGATGGGGCACGTGATGACTCTCTCTTCCTCATCTTACCCAGAACCATCCACCGCCCCTTCTGTTCTCTTCTAAAACACGGCATAATCAAATCCTCCATCTTATTCTCGACACATCACAACCATCAAATATCTGATAAGGTTGTTACAATGATGTTCCCACCAGATAATACCATTAAACCTGCTGCTAGTTGACACGAAGGATCTTTGTTCCTCCTTGTGTGTATGGATGAGGAGGAGGAGTGATGGGAGAAGTTCTTGGACGACGAACATCATGAGAAGCTATATTGCAGTTGACTCGACGATCATTGATGATTACATTTGGTTCCTCGCAAGCCTTGTTTGCCGCCTCTGCTTTTTTGAATGTAACAAATCCATAGCCTTTGGATATGCCTGTATTTTTCATATTGAAATTATGACAGCTACAAGGATGTCTCTGTATTTTTCAAAGTGTTCTCTTAACGTGTCTTGCCTTCAATTCTGGGTTTTTGTTTGTTGTTAATTTATGGGTTAATTAATTATTGTTGTTGGATTTTAAAAATATTTTGATTCAAATATTTTCTTTTAAAACCAATCTTTTTAGGGTTTTCTACATCCCTCTAAAGTCAACAAGATTTGATTTTAAAAAGAAAACAATAATGTTGTTATGGTCTAAATATACTTGATATATTAGAGTTAAATAAATTTTTAGTACCTATAAATATCTTAAATTTTATTTTTAATCCTCTAAAAAAGTAACGACCCTCTAAAGTCAACAATAATGTTGTTTATTTTGGTCCCCAAGTATTTTTTGTAACGACCTTTGGTTCATGTTTTTAAGTCAAAACTTGTATCTTTTATACTATTGAAGAGTTATTTATAATATTATAACAATATCTCCCACATAAATCTTGTATCTTTTGTACATGCAAATCAGATTTCTTCAAATTTTGTTAGTACGTTTCCAATGAACAAGACATATATGATGATTACAATAATTATGTAAAACTGATGGGACAACATATGAATTTCCAAGGGTTGAAATAAGCCATGTAAAATAAAATAAAATTCAAGGACCAAATTTTGAAGTGTGAACTTTGTAAAAATAAAAATAAAAATTAAGTGTGGGAGCAAAGATAGACACATGCATGTACATGTAAATAGGTTTGAGTGGATGGACATCCTGTGTTAATTAGATGTACACCGTAATGGCTGAATACTTGTAGGCTCTGTCATACCATTCTGATCTTCTGCGCACGTCAATTTTGTAGTGTGTTCATTGTCATCTCGTGACAAAATTAATCTAAGTGTTGGATTTTATTGTTGAGAGATATTTACAAAATAAACAGACTGAGAGGATTCGAACCCCATATTGTGTAAGTAGTTTTGTCAGTAAACTATGACAAGTTTGTTAGTTTTCGGGCACAACCTAATAGGTATCTTATATACTTGTAGAGGACTTCCCTACCAAATAAGAGGTGCAAATAGTAATCCCCTAACCATCATGATACTTACTACTACTTGGTAAGCACACAAATGACCCAACAACTTTCTTAATCTAATTCCATCACACTCAAACTCGCATCAATGCTCAATTTACCTCATTCATGAAATCAATCAAAACATGAAACGATTGTCATGGAAATGCTTGTGCATCAAAATGGCTTCACTGCCAACAGAGATCTCGATACAAACTCAACCATCGTAAAAAATCTCGAGAGAGTGAGCGAAATCGCCGTCATCGGAAGCAAAAGAAGGTAAACAGGTTTCTAAGAAACCGAAAGCAAACACCTCAAAAGAGTGATAACACACATAATGTCCATGATATATTAGACAATGTAACAAATTTTGATCATAATTGATGTAAATACACATCAAGGGTTACTTACACATGAATAGAAGCAAGCGAGCATCCTCGTGAGCTTAGCTCAGTTGGTATGCACAATGCATAATATATCTGGCCACCATCAATAAAAATAGGCAAACGAGCAACAATTAAAAGTATGATTTTATTTGGAGGGATTAAAAAGTGTGATTTTATTTTGTAGGGACTAAACACAAAATTATGAATATTTATTAGAAGCATTTACTTAATTGACTCTTCAAATTATGTACTTTTCAATAATGTAATTTTACCTTTTGAATGAGTATTTTTTTTATATATTTAAATTTTAATTTGAGTAATTAAAAATGACAACTTAAGAGTGTTTAAAAAAATTCTAACCGAAAAATTATATAATAATACTAGACAATTAGTTAAAAACAGTAATATAAAATAAGCCTAATTTTTCTTCGATTTCAATGTTTGATACTAGTTTGTTTATGCCTACCCATTCAATTTAAATTTAAGCATATTGCTTAATATTAATGCATATTTATTTTATAATTATTATATATTAAACATTATTTGATTACTCACTTTGCATGTGTGTTTTGTGTTTGACGCTTGTTAGGGGTGGACAATAGACGAGTTCAAAAGGATTTTCGGCTCGAAACCCAAATTCGGCCCAAACTATGATTGACACATGCAGACTCGATCCCGTCCATTTTCTCTTATGATTTTGGTGGTTCAAGGGTCATTCAGGTTGCAGGTTTTCTTGGTCGGATTGAAACAGGTTCGTTGTCAAACATCAACAAAATAGAAAAGAATCATGTGTACACAAAATTAAAAAAACTCATATTTATATCATTGAAAACATGACAAAGGAATGAGAGAAAAAAAGAATGGAAAAAAATGTTGAAGAAAGAAAGGAGGAGGAGGAGGAGGAGAAGGGAAAAAAATAGCACATATATATTTGTTTGTGGTCTGCATGTTAAACCTTCCATTGGTGCAAAGGAACAAGATCTCAAATAAAGTAAAACAAAACAGAAAAAAAAACTTAAATTCATGAAGAAGAAGAAGATATTGTTATGTGTTATGTTATGCTGCTTCAGCTTAATGGGGTTAGCTCGGGTTTTAGGCATGTCAGTTTATTATGTCCACCCTTAACGCTTGCAATGGCATAGTTGTGTCATAGCCATAGATTTTATAGAATCTTGATGTCACATATGGAGTTAATGATCTCGTATGCAGTCTTGTACTTGAGAAAAATTCACGCTCTAATAAGAGATACCAAACGAAAAATATGTTGTACTTAATTATCATTTTATTTTCACAAAATGTTGTGCTTGATTATTAAATGGCAAACAATAACCAAAATAACAACAAGCAGCAACAACAACAACAACATATCTAAATCTAATCTAGCAACCGAATGTAAAGCAAAACCACAATCGAATCAAAGAATTATATGATAAAGAGAGTAGAGAAAAGAGAACAACACCAAATAATTGTTTACCGAAAGAAAACCAACTCTAGAATCTAATCCCAAAAGAGAACCAACCCTTAGCCTTTTATTTACTAGGGATCTTCTCTTTTGGTCTCCCAAGATTCACCCAAGTTACTCACAAAGACTCTCCTTTGATGTGGTTCCCAATCTCATGAATCTCTCCTCAGTAGACTCCAACCCTTTCTCAAGAGCCCACTCTTTTGGTTCTCCAAAATTCATATTTGGACACTTTTAATCTCACCGAAAAACCCTCAACCTATAATCTTTATGCTTCCTAAAAGTCCCCTCATTCAATTTTCATGAGATTCCCAAGCTTCCACTCAACAAATGGGTCAAGGAGTGCATAAATAGTGTTTTTGATCTTGTCCAATCGTGCCACAATTGAAAAACCACGTGTCACGATTTTGTGGAAGTACACAGTACAATACTGAACCTTATCCAAAATCGTGTCACGATTTTATCATGCCACGGTTTTTCCAAATGCACACTCCAAATTTAAGAACCAAAATTGTGTCATGTAACACCACATACCACGATTTTGTTGAAACTCAAATATCAAATTTTAATTCAAAACTCAACAATTTAAAAGAGGCTAGAAGATGTGATAAGATGAACTTTTGTGAAATTACATGATCTAACTATACCTGTACCCTTGCCGCGGTTGTCCTTTTCAAGCAAACAAATTTATGGCTTTGTTAGGAGAAATAATAATTTATAGAGCCTATCACATTACAGCGAGAACTAAATAAATTTGATAGTAACTAAACTATTTTCCCTTTTTAAACTCCATTTGCAAGTTTCACACACACACACACAAGAAAATAAAAGTATCTAATGTATTCAATGTGTCCATCTTGTATATGAATATACTTAAACTCTTGTAAATGAATGCGTTTAACTTTGACTTCTTATTTTTAAAGATACTTAGAAAAAAAGAAAGATTTACACCTACTTAAACGGTTCCAACTACCTATCTGTTATATGTTTCTGACTTCCACGTACAACAACAACATCTTACAAATTTGCTAATAACAACAATTAACATATTTCTTCTGTCTTTGTTTCTTGGTCACTGTCTTGCCACGCTTCATGTTCTTTTCTCTTTCATATGATTCTCTATTGCTATCGCTATTGCCACCTCCCACTCATAACACTTTCATGGCTTCACGTTCCCCTCGGCTTCTATCACTTGCCAGAAGAGCCTTCTCTTCTTCTTCTCAAGCTAGTGGTGTTTCCTTAGTTCAAGGAGCTTCCAGAGGAATCGGTCTTGAATTCGTAAGATTCTTGGCATTTCTCACATTGCAAAAAAAATTACTTTTCTTCATGGGGTGTCATTTTTTAAGCCCCGACACAGACACGGACACGTGCCGGTGCTATAGAGTTTTTAGTTACTGTGTTGTGTGTTTGTATTGTATAGGTGAAACAATTGTTAGAGAAGAATGATGAAGGGCATGTTGTGGCTACTTGCCGTAATCCTAATGCATCAACTGGGCTTCTTCATTTGAAGGATAGATTTGATGATCGACTTCGAATTTTGCCTTTGGATTTGACTGTTGAAAGTTCTATTGAGGTTATGCTTCTTTTTCAATTCATTCTTTTTCTTTCTCATTGAGATTTGGTGACCCTTTTAGTTACAAGATTAGAAGGTAGATGTAAAAGTTAATATGGATAAGGATAGATATGAGATTTGTGACAAGGTTTAATAAATATGTTTAGCTAATATTTAACTTTAGTTTTAAATATGTTATTAGTACTTGTGAATATGTCCCCCGTTTGACTCAAGTGCTTAATGAACTTCAAGACAAATGTTCGTAGAACCCAAGTTTAAATCATCAAACAATCTTTGGTCAGACTTTACTTACCTTCCAGATGAATTCCAGATTATACTACTGCCCCTTTCCCTTTGTGCCGGAAGGTTAAGATAAAAAACAAAATATATCTCATTTTGCATTTTGTCATTGCAAAAATATTTTTTTCATTTGATTTGCTGCTATGATTGAGTGACACTTCAACAATGCTACATTGGATAAGTGAGCTACGATATGGAATCTTGCTACGATAGAATGAAATCTTGCCTCACTATAACCATTGACATTCTTAGTTGTATCAGTAATTCAGCATTCAGCAGGCTTATCAGTATTCACCCAATACCTTTATCTTTACATAAACTAATGCTAAGTCATTAAAATGGGGAACAATTTCTTATACAAGCCTTGAGCATAAATGATATTGCATATATCCACCTTTATTTACTACGCTGATAAGTGATGTCAATCATATATCGCAGAAAATAATATTTTGTTCAAATTCTACTATGCTACGGTGCTCTAGTGCTGCTATAATCACTACTTGACAACACATTGTACCAAATAGCATATCGCAGAACAATAGCTGTTTGTTCAAATTTGATATAGCGGTATAGCTGCTATTTGACAACACTGACCCTGATTAAGTTAACCCACTTGTCAGTTCCAAAATGGGAACTTTTGTCTTAGGAGGATTAACAAATATAGTGGCCTTTTCTATCAAGACTGATGTTAGGTCATGACATTGTTGCTTTTTATACTAACATGATCAGCTATAGGCTTTGTTTAGGCATTATGACCTCTCATTGTTAGATTTAAAAAATCCAAAAACCTATTCATTTGTTAAGTTTTGTGTATTCATAATATTTCAGGCATCTGCATTGTCAATAAAAGAGACATATGGCCATCTAAACCTTCTCATTAATGCATCTGGGATTCTTTCAATACCTGAAGTATTGCAACCAGGTAAAGATTTGTTTCATTCTTTGGTCATGGACATAATAGAATATCCATCGCCTAAGTTTTTCAACATGTATTCCACGCCCCTTGCACGCAAAAGGATCAAACAAGATATAAAGAAACAAAACATAAATTTGTAGCAGATTTGTGAGAAAAAGGAAAAAAGTAAGAGCTTTCCCATGTATAGATGGGAGTGTGCAATGGGGACCAGTGATGTATAACTGTGAGCTAAAACTATCTATTCGTTAGTTGATTATATTAGTTATCTATTTTATACAGAAACGACGTTGAACAAATTGGAGAAGTCATCTTTAATGCTTGCATATGAGGTTAATGCCGTCGGTCCTATCTTGGTTATCAAGGTAACATCAATCTGAATTTCATTACAGTTTTTTTTTTTGTTTATCTCTTTATGGATAATTTCAGAAGTAAAATTTGGTTCTTTATGTGTACGAGGTTATAGTAGCCTTAGGGCATGTAGTTTGAGTCAAAATTTTGTATCTAAGTCTGTGAATTTCTAAATCAGCACATGTGGCCTCTTCTTAAAGCTGGAGGTGGCATTGGGACGGAAAGAAATGGTGCAGTTGTGGCTAGTTTGAGTGCAAGGGTTGCATCTATTGGCGATAATCGTCTTGGGGGTTGGCATTCGTATCGATCTTCAAAGACTGCTCTTAATCAATGTATGACTCTTTTTTCATGATCACTGCCCTGTTATATTCAATATGATAAGCACATCATTGGATCATGAATTGGTGGTCCTCAAAATGCTATTTCTAGGCATTGGTTGGTGAAGTACACATCCAAATGGATTTGATATTCGGCCTGTTTGGATTAGTTTATTTAAGCTAATCTACTGGCATAAGCACTTATAAAATTATTTGTGAGAGCCTATGGAAATAACTTATAACATGTTCATAAACTGTTTTCAGCTTATTTTCATAAGCTATCCAGAATAGTTTATAAAAACAACTTATAGATTCTATGGCATCAATTTGACTTCATTTTATCTTTTGTCAAACAATGATATGATAAACTGTTGGAAATGGTAATCATTAAGAGCTTTTGTTTCCGCTTATATTCAAACAGTGTCAAAGACGGTCTCGTTGGAGTTTGCGAGGAAGAAGGATCCAATCATATGTATTGTATTGCATCCTGGTACAGTTGACACAGATCTTTCTAAGCCATTTCAAAAAAATATTGCTAAAGAAAAGCTTTTCACCAAAGAGTACTCAGTCCAAAAGTTGTTACACATCATTAACAATGTGAAGAACAATGACAATGGCAAGTTCTTTGCTTGGGATGGTCAAGAAATACCTTGGTAATCTGTCATATTTATGTCAAATAACATAGCATGTATGATACTGATAATAAGTATAAAAGCTGCACTCAAGAAAAAAAACTACTAGAAAATTGTATCTCATAATAAAATTCATTGATTCATTCATATTTGTTGTGTAAGATAAAGGAAATACAACTACTTGATATGTTTAATATTCTATGTTTGCCATCATTTCGTGTAAAGGCCACAGTTACATTGCAATGTTATCAAAACAGAATTGGATCAATCGGTTCAACCGGTTTAAACAGAAATTGGACAATCTTCCGGTTTGTTCAACCACAGCTGATATTATCACAATGTGAAGCTATGGCATTTGAGTGTGGTAGCTTTGGCTCAGACATATAAATATGGAGGGAAAAATGTAAGATCGATTGATAGGAGCCTACGTTCTAATCTATGTAATACTCAATTTATAATTTTTATTATAAATTATTTGTTTAAGTATCTAAACCGTCTCGTATCATGAATTTTAGAAATTTCATGTATTCGGCGTATCCATATAGTATTGCACTCGTATAGTGTATCCAACTTCATAGTTAGGTGTCCATTCTTTTGTTATATTATTGCATGGATATATTGAACGCTATGTTCGTAATTGATTGCTTTTTTAGGTTAAAAGAAACCACTTTTACAATAAAACATTCCAGTTTCTTTAGAAAAAAAACATTTCAGTTATTATTATTTATTGAAAAGGGAACTTTTCAAATAACGTAGTAAGTTTTTTTCTTCTTTTTTTTAGGTGAAAACTTCATAACAAATTTTAGCTGAAAAAATAACGTATTTAGTTATTAGGAATATTTTAGGCCTGGAAGTTTTTTTTAGGGTAATATTTCATTACTGAAAAACAGTTATTTTATGTTTCTCTTCTATAAATTGAAAATGAAAAACAACTCTTCTACAATTGAAGACGCTGAAAGGAAAGGAAAGAAAAAAAAATGGCTTCTCTACTTGCTGTAAAAGATTTTTCTCCAATTGAAGACGCTGAAACTATCAAGAATGCATGCAAAGGTTGTCTTTCTTCAATTTTGTTTTGTCAAAGATTTGAGGTTTCTAATTATATTTAACATATTCATGTGTCATCACTGGATATATCAATATAATTTTTAATTTCATTGAATTTCAAAATATGTAATTGTTTATTACTATGACTTAAAAAATTATTTCAACACGTTTTTGTTTTTACAAATTTGAGCTAAATCCCCTTATAAAATTTATAAAATCATGTTTTCCTACCAAAGGTAATCAATTCTATTCGAGGCATTGTCGGAGTACTAAATATGTGATTTTTATTGTGTACAGGATTCGGGACAAATGAGACCGCGATTATATCTGTACTAGCGCACCGAAACGAAGCTCAAAGAAAACTTGTGAGGCTAGCTTATCAAGAAATTTATCATCAGGATCTTATGGAACAACTCCAATCTGAACTTTCAGGAAACTTTGAGGTAAATATATGTTACAATTCATAACACTATTGTTCTATAAGTTACCATTATTCTATATGTTGAGTGAATATCATTCTAATTGCCAAAAAATTATACCATTGAAATCAGAGAGCCATCAGCCATTGGACAATGGATCCAGCTGAAAGAGATGCTACACTTATTAACGAGGCATTAAAGAAGGCAACACCAGATTACAAAGTAATTGTTGAGATTGTTTGCACTAGAAATTCTGAAGAGCTTCTGGCTTTAAAGCGTTCATATCATTCTCTTTTTAAGCATTGCCTTGAAGAAGATGTTGCATCTCAAACTACTGGTGATATTCGCAAAGTATGTAACTCTTAAGCTATGCATAATTACATGGACAATGTTTTGAACAAGTTCAACAAAATGGAATGTAACTATTTTTCATGCAGTTGTTGGTTGCAGTTATAAGCACTTACAAGTACGATGGAGATGAGTTTGATGAGAATGTGGCTCATTCTGAAGCAACCGTACTTCATCAATTGATTGAAAAGAAAGCTTTTAACGATGATGAAATGATTAGAATTTTAAGCACAAGAAGTAAGAAGCAGCTATGTGTGACTTTCAATATCTTTAAGGACTTGTATGGTACAACCATTAATAAGGTAAGATGACTTTCAATACACACACATCACAGTCTTTCAGAAGTTTCCTTCAAAAGATTTCTCAAAGATATAATGGAGTGAAAATTTGTTGTTTTCAATTGTAGGGATTATCAGGTACTCCAATTGATGAATACCTTGGAGCACTGCGAACTACTGTTCGTTGCATCGATGACAGCCAAAGATATTTGGCCAAGGTAACCAAAGTCACGAAAATATCGTAGTAACCATTCTCTATTTGATAATTTCTTTATTCTCTATAATTTTAGTAAACATATGTATATGTATGTTAACTTGATTTAGGTGTTATCTCACGCCTTGAATGATTTGGTAAATGAAGAAGATGCTTTGAGTCGTGTAATCGTCACTCGTGCAGAGAAAGATTTAAAGGAAATCAATGACCATTTTTTGAAGAGAAACAATGTTACCATTCATGATTCTGTTGCTAGGAAGACATGGGGAAATTACAAGACTTTTATCCTTGAATTGTTGGGAAATGAATAAGTTCAACTTTTTCGACTAGAGTTTGTCAGAACTTCACTAGAATAAGTTTTACTATCTCTTTACGATTTAGAAGAAAATAAGAGAATTTTCAACAAAAATAAATGTTACCTTAACCAATAAACTAGCTTATTTTTGCAACCACAATAATGTAGTTTATCAACATATAGCACACTTAATTCATGCACTTGGCATTTAATCAAATTTGCTTTAATCTATGTATATCTATATTTCTCATGGTATGTTATCACTCACTCGTTTAAATAAACTTTCTTCCTATACATGTGAAAAGTGTCAAGTAGTTGAGATGTCTAGCTTCTTAACTTACAAAAGACAGCTAATATCAAGTATGCCACTTTGGATTAGAGGAAATTTAAGTGTTATTCATTAAACTGCAATGCAAGCCTATAACTACAACTTATTTGTTCAATAGTAACACCCTACCAAAAGTCATAAATAACCATAGTTCGGCGAAAAATGAAAAGATAAAATCAGAACAACCAATCTATATGCTGCATCTTCTCTCATGTACTCACCATTGCAAAATCAAATTAGGATCACATAACAGATCCTGCGGTATTAAAATGGCATGTTCTGAACCGTTCTAGTTATCGATTCACATCCTCACGGTTGCAATAGTAAATGATCTACAATTAAATATCCAATACCAAATAAACCATGTTAAAGAAGTTTGTCCATCCAAACATTTGCAATAACATTTTTTTACAGAATCACTTCACATCAAGACACATAATATCCAATAACAAAAAAGAAAACATCAGCTAGGTTTCAAGTGTTAATTTTATCAGAATTGTTAACCAATCAGTAAGAAAAAAAATTCCCTCATTTCATTTATCCTCCTCAGCTATGTTTTCTTTTCACTCCCTTTCTCTTCCCTCAATCAAAGGTACTCTAAAATTTCTGAAGTCTTTGAAGTTTTTGTTATACAAAGCCTCGTCTAAAATTTCTGTATTTTCATCGATTACTAGTTATGTTACTCTTGCGGCACAAGCAAAGTTGTGAAAAATTTCAAGCTACTTACCTCAATTTTAGCAACCATCAACAGCCAAGACGATGATATCAATGTCCATATTCAGTAATTTAATAGAATTAAAAAATGACCAGTGTGGTCAATTGCAAATAGTGGAAAGTAGAGGACTGTTTAAATTCCACTACAAAATGGGGCTATAGCGCCACTATAGCCGCTATTTGATAACATTTTGTACTAAATACGTATTGCGGAACGATACTGGTTATTCTGCTATAGCTGCTATTTAACAACAATGAAAACAACTTTCATTGAAACACGGAACTCTAATATCAAAGTAGTCCACTTACAAAAATCTTAATATATAAAGACTGGGAAGTAGTTCAAAATAGTAAATAGCACAAGATTCATGGAAGTAAAAAAAAAAAGTGACAACTCACAGAAGAATCAAATTATATGATAAAAAAAAACTTCGCACAGATTTAGCAGGAAAACTAGTCAAGCCTGTTAAGTGAAAACAAAAACAGAAAAAGAAGATAAGAAAGAACTTACCTGCAACTACAGCTCCTTGAAGTTGGATGGAGGGAGGAAGAAGTGATAGAGATGAATATGTTTAGAAGCCAGAGAGAGATTGAATAGAACAGAAGCAATTACTAATCACTACAACTCAAAACTTAGAAACTAAAACCTGTCTTAATTCTAATAACCATGCAAGCCACCAACTGAACTCGGCGAGACGTTGAGAACAGAATCATAGTAAATGGAGGCTTCGGAAGTATTAGACGACGTTATTATGAATTTATAACAACTCAAATACATGAAATCATTGTTCTCAAAATCTAATCATACAAAACAGAATAGCCTGGTAATCGCCAATTAAACAAATACTAAGTAAAAAAATTGGAAACCATATAATGAGAGCATAGAGAAGGACCAATATTTATACCCATCAAATCACTCTAATAAACTTTAATCCAAAGACGATCTCAAAGAAATGAGAAAAAGAAAAATCTCATTTCTTCCTATTAGATGATTAGTCACAAAGCTATGTGTTCTTTAATAATATCTGAAGTTCTAATTAGTTCTAAACAAAAGCAACAGTAAGATTAATCGATTCAGAAGTTTTCCATTATCTGTGCTCAAAACATCTTTTCAAATCTCCACTTCATCAAGAATCTCCCAAATTATTTCAACTTCTGCCATTCTAAAAGTTGTTTGTAAAAATGTTTTATTTGAAACAGGGTCACCTTGAAACAGGAAATCATGTTCGAGCATGATTCTGCCAAAATCAACTCTACATAGCTTGTACATTCAAGTGGTTAAAATCCATACATAAACCACTTTCACTTCAATTCCACTTTTACAAAAACAACATAAACCAGAAACCAATTCTACAAAATCAAGATTATAAACACAAACACTTATTCCAACCTCAACAACCAATGCCAATAGTAACTAAAATTCCCTATGACACTTCACAAAATGCAGAACAATTCGCTCATCACTCATACATATCATTTATTAACATTAACATACCTACATACCAGTTTCTCTTCTCCAAATCAACAATATCTAAAATCCAATTACAAACTCTAAGCCTGTCTGGATTATCTTACTTAACCTTATCTACTGACATAAACACTTATGAGACAGTTTGAGAGAACTTACGAAAACAACGTATGACATTTTCACAAGCTGTCTTCAACTTATGAAATCCGTGACGTGTATAGCCAATACAAAAATAATTTGACTTAGTTTAATCTATTATTATAAAAAAAAATAGCTTTTGCATAAACACTTATATGATATGCACTTATGATATAAGCTGCGAATTAAGTTGTTTATCCAAACAGAACATATAATAACTGCAACAACTCTTGCACATTTCATCAAACATCTAGCAGACACAATTCCATGAAATAAAAATTGCACCTTTTCTCATAAAACAACGATCCCAAATAAAAACCAATTCTACAATTAACCAAAAAATCATTCAAGAACAACAGTGGCACCCAATTCCTTAAGCTTATCAATAATAGAACCACCTTCTTCCTTAGTAACCCCTTTCTTCAAAACACAAGGAGCTTTCTCAACCAAATCCTTAGCTTCCTTCAACCCTAAATCAGTAAAAGACCTAACTTCCTTAATTATCTTAATCTTCGACGCAGCATCGAATTTCTCAAGCTTAATATCAAATGCAGTCTTCTCTTCAGCAGCGGCGGGTGCAGCTCCGGTTGTGGGTCCGGATGAGGTTGAGCCGAGTGGACCGGGAGCGGCGACAGGTGAACCGTAACGGTCTAGACCCATTTTGAGACGCCAGAGGATTGTGAAATCATGGCGTTCGAATCTGTTGAGGGTGAGAAGCTCGTTAGCGATGCGTTCGGGTTTGGAGATTGGGGATGCTTCGGTGGAGAGTGTGCGGATGAATTTCATGAATTGCGTGGAGTTTCGTGAGATTCGTGACATTGTTGGGTTTTCGTTGTTACGCAGAGGTTTTTGAGGTTCGTATTGAAGAAGAAGGAGAGAGAGAGAGAACAATGAGAAGCAATGTGGAAAATTTTGTTTAGAAAGCCTAATGTGAAACTTCCGATACAAAAGACTCTTATGACTATTTGTTACACGTTTAGATAAAAATGTAATTTCATGAAGCACTTAATGCATTTGTAAATAACAAAAGCAACAAATGTGTACTCAAAGACGAGACAATGACTCTCATTATAACTCGACAAGACTATTCAATCAAGGTTTTACAACTTAAGTGTTTACCTCAACTCGTTTTATCTATGTAAATTCGAATTGTAAATTGGACTCGTAAACTCTTACGGGTTTACCTAAAATTAAAATTATATAAAATTTATTAAATACATGACATATGTAAGCTAATATAATATTACAAATAGGTCAATAGTGTAAAATATGACTTAATTATAAAGACAAAGTATACATAACCACCATAATAAATAGTTATGTTCAACTTAGCATCAAAATAAAAAATTAACTTGCGAAATCATAAGTTTCATAAGACTCTAAACCATTCAAAAAAACAAGTTTCACATGTTAATAAATCTATCCAAAAAATAAACTAGTTAATTTCCTCAAAAGTTCAATCATTCTGAAGTTTCATAACATCATTATCATCGGGTCTTCATCTTAGACCTCATCAAATTCTTCTCCAGATGATAAAGGGTTTTCAATATTAGAACTAAATACATGACTTGAACTCACTTAAACATTAATTTCAGTAACTTGGGATTGAAAAAAAATTGAGTTTTGAAAGAAAATGGGAAAAAAAGGACCCAAAATAAATAAAAAAAAGTTATTTTAAACGTAAACTCGATCGAGTTTAACACGTGTTAACACGGTCAAACTCGTCAAATATTTCGATTTCACCAAAAGCTATGTTTACCTTCGAGTTAACATGTTTTTGACACCTAAGAACGTAAACTCAAGCGAATTTACGAGTTAACATTCAATCTGTAGAACATTGCATTCAATCCATTCAAGACAACAACAAAAGCATACATTAAACGTAATTCAGCAACATAAAACACTAAATAAAAGACAAAATAATACATAGCGGACCAGACAAACTTTCTCAAATATCTTGGAAAGATCTTACCAAGGAAGTGTCCAACTCAATCGATCATTTAATACTATACTGGCCAAATATTACGAACATAGTTCTCACGTTGTCGTCAGTCTTGAGCTACAAGTTATGGTTTCCTTGCCTAACCTGCACCTATGCGGGTTTTTATACATATCTAAACAACATAATAAAAAAATCAATCAAAAATTCATTGAGGCATTTCGTCAAACACTTGAAGTACAAAATACACATATTTTATTTGTTGTATTATTTCAATTTTTAAACTACCACGTTACACTTAAACTTATTTTAAACAACATTTACAGTTAAAACATGCAAATATTTGATCATAAACTACCAAAAAATTCAATAAATTCATCAATCATAAACACTAACATATGAGCAATTTAAATAAAAGTATAACTAAAAAAGTGTATGCTAAGGTATTATGAACACTTACTTATTTGATTGATTAATTACTTGACTTTGAAGAAATGTGATGGAGATTGATTAGTTTGGAGGAAGAAAGGTTTATGTTTAGATGTTTATGACAATGTGGGAAATGTTGTTGATGATTTGGTATAATACTAGAACGCAACGATAGTAGACTGTTGACCGTTGAGAGCTAACGAAAGTTATCTATCGTTGGAGATAAATGGGTAATTTTTGGGTGTCCAAGAGCAAATAAGGAAGCCTGAAGAGACATTTTCAATGGAACGTGTGGGCACCCCAAATATATATTTTTTAATAATGTAGAAATAAGAAACCAAGGCATTGGCAGACAACCTAAATCTGTAAGAGTAAGCGAACCTTCCCCTAACTGGTTCCGTTGAGTACAACGGATGTGAGGGGTGCTAACATCTTCCTCTCGCATAACCAACTTCCAAACCCATCTCATGGTTCATAGACAATGCATTATCTAATATGTGTTGGTGGTGCGCTATTAGATGTAGGATACATGCATTATCTAATAGTTGTCATTTTCAAAGAAAAAAATCAAATTAATGAAGTTTTTGGTGGACCACTTACAATATGTATCCACCTTAAACATTAGGTTAGCAGTTTTGAAAGAGAGGATTTATTTGGCTGATGAAAGGTAACTTAGAGGATAAAAACATAACATTAATAAGATATGAGGCCAAAATAAAAACAACAAATAAATTAAGGGATCAAATATACAATTTAACCAATTTTATTTTATTTTTTCAAAACATCATTTTCTACTGTATAGGCTTTAAATGTTGCCATGTCAGCAATTTGATGTGAGAATGCATGGTGGCTTGAAATTGACCAATGAAAAGTTATGCAATATATCATACTAATTTTTTTTATTGAAATATATGTACGTGGTTTATTTTGGAATCGAAAAATCAATCCAAAACTTGATTTAATCATACCACTTTTCACAAAAAGACATACAAACATATTTAATTGTATTTTTTTTAAGGAATATTTAATAGTATTTGGTTGTGTGCAATTTCTGTTTTTAATTTTGGATTGCTGCATGGTTTTTAATTTGGATATGTTAGAATTTGAATACTTTTCAACAATAGATTGGTCTACATGATAAGGGACTTGAGCTCCTTAAATATTTGATTATGGGTTCGATTCTTGTTTCATGTGCATGGAAAAAAATCGGTTGGGATGAGAGAAACGACCTTGTATGCCCCCAAGTTCTCCGACGAAGATTAGTCATTGTTAAGCGACGGTGGAATCTTCGTACTAATATCATGGTAACCCAAAAAAAGACAATTAATTGTAGAAATGAGAAAAAGGTTGACAGTGATATCAAATTAATTGGTTCAAACGCACTATGATGCCCCTATTTTAAAAAAAAAAAAATTAAGTTTTGATTCTACTATTTTAAAAATCAATTTTTTGTCCCCAATTTAACCTTTTTTTTTTTTTAGAGCTTTGGTTACTCGATTCATTTTATGGTAATGTAGCCTATTCACCTATAATGTGTCAAAGCCTATTAGACATATTTTTATCGACATAACTACCGATTGTGTTTTAATAAACGTTGTCACGTCATAATTGAATAAGTCACATCATAAAAGATGATCCATTGATAATATGAGAGATTAAAATTTAGAAGAATAGCCTTTAAGAATTTCGGAAGAAGAAGAAGAAAAGAAGATTTTTTTTTTTTAAAGAAAGAAGAAAAAAAGTTAAATTGGAGTATAAAAAATAGATTTTTAATATAGGATCTTGGAAGTCTTCCGTTGGATTCACCCTTATGTCAATTCAAATGGATTGGTTTAACTTTTTTACGAAAATATTTTTAATATAGGAGAATCAAAAGCTAGTTTTTTCTTTTTGACGGAAAAAACAATTTTAGTCTTGGTCGGTGGGGGAAAAAAACGCAAATGTTTTTTTAGAGGAAAAAAACCCAAATATTGTTTTTTATGCTATAAAACACCTTTTTTTTTATAAGAAAGAATATTTAAGAGACTACAATGAGTACTCAAAACCTAATACAAAAGACCAATCTCAAGCATACAAGAAGTGCCTCCAAAGTGCAAACTGCATTACTTTCCTATAACACCTCCAAATCCATTGAAATGGCAATGATATATATTCAACAAATGCAATTTTTTTAACTTCAATGCTTCCCTTCTTCCTCTAATTAGAGAACGTTTGACAAAGACATGAATCATCGTAAATTATTAATAGAGTCAAAAACTAATTAGAAGATTTAGTAGAAAGACAAGGACCGATTTGATGATTTAGTCCGTGAAAGAAGAGAAACACTTCTCTCCCTCTCTTCCTTTCTTTCCCTCGCGGCTATCACCCAAATCCACCATTCTTTGCTTTGCTCATTCAAAACCAACATGCAAGCTCTAATTCATTATCCTTACCACAAATATTATATGATGTGAACTTAAATTTCCTTCCCACACTCTCAACCGAGCCTCTTCCCGCTCCTTGTTGTTCTTGGGGTTTTTGCACTAAGTTAAAATTCAAGCTTCTCATGCGAAGAATTGAAGTGGTATATGTTGTTCTAGTGTCAGAAGCAAAAATTGAAGCTTTTATGTTGTGTATATATATATATATATATATATATATATATATATATATATATATCATTGAGGTGAGTTCTCTATAAGGTGGAATTGAACTGAAATTATTAATGGTTGAAGTGGTTATATGTATAAGTTATTGTTGTTCATGATAACCAGAAAAGTTAGATATTGATATTAAACAAATTGATATGGAATGGTATGAAATAGTTATCTAAGCACCTTAAAATGGACTATTGCTGTGGTATTAAGGACTGATATTGCTGTTTGAATTGATTGCTAATATTCGATTGGTTACGGTTGAATTTTTACGAAATGTGAGCTGAAATGCGCAAGACATGTTTGTAGTTTGGGCTATATTTTGCTCTGTAACTCAGTATTGAATGATTGTTGGATTTTCGGATTCTGCACTTAATTCCCTTCAGTTTGGATATAGATTTGGTATGATTCGGATTAGAAAGGGATTCGAAAAACACGTTTGAAGTTGGACGATAATGCTGGAAAAGTTGCAAAATAAGCTTACGGGTTTTATCGTGGGAATTACCGATTACGACATAAGCTAAAATTGGAGCGTAAGTGCATAAGTGAATCAGAAACAAGTTGGGATATGGTTTGATATGAAAAAATGTCAATACATGAGTAGAAATAAGGGAGTTAAGTGGTTCTGGGATTCTCCAAAAGCTATAAGCTGCAATTAAGCTGTTTTGGTAAAATTGCATAAGAGTGATTATGGATGAGTATTTCAATGGCAGAAGTGGCTAAACTAAAATTAAACTGTTTTGGACAGAAGAGCAGAAGTATAAGTTGCTGTTCGAGGTGCAAAGCAGTGGCAAGAGCAATAAGTTGGAGTTTAAGTGGTTTTGTAGAGCTGTGTTGTTTTCGTAATTCAAAAATCAATTTTTTACTACCAAAGGGATTACCGGGTTGAGTCACGACCAAGTCGCTCTCTTTAAGACATTTCGCGGTACTACCCAAACTTGTGCAAGTTAAACCAACAACCGCGCCGCCTCCAGGATAAAACAGCCCAGATCACTGTTCAATTACGCACTGCACAGTAATTGTTCAAGAGTATACACCTCAAATTTTGGGTTAATCGTTCGATCAACACCACTCGTTACGGTTCGTAGCCGTTCTTATCGAAACCAAAGAAAGGAGTAGGGCGAACTCTCCTTTTATAGGGAGAGATCGTAACCTAAACCGTCAACTTGATCCGCAAGTTTAGGTTTCTCAGTTGGACATATCCGAATGCGCGTTTTGGATCGGATCGTAACAAATTATTAATTTGTTACGCGTAACACTTTTTCGGATAATGATGAATTAATTAATTAATTAATTTTTCATTTTCAAGTGATAAAATATAAATATCTTTTTGACCCAGACTCAAGCCCGATCAGACGGCGTCGCGCGCGCGTGTGATTTTTTATTTTTTTTTAAGCGCTCACCCGTTGACAAAAGTGGGTACCCCAATGGCACATCTTTGGAGGTCCGCCCTTCTTTATATAAACACTTGCTAATTGAGATGACTCTTCAATGTGGGACATTTTTAAGTTACACTCCCACACACTAATCTTTCCACATTGTGTTTTTTTATTATCCAACTTCTCACTAGAGATTAACCAGTGTTCCAACAAGCTGCCATAAATGATTTCAGGTGAGTTCCTCTTAGTATAGTTCTCTCCTCGAGTTTTAGAATGTGCAACTTGTGAGATAACACTGATTTAGAATAAATATGTGTACTAGTGTTACCCCATGTTGTTAGTGTATGTTTTTATATTAGGACCGATGTTGAAAAATTATGTTAAGGCTGTGCATTCTGTTGTTGTCACTACACCATGGCAATTTGAAAACCCAAATTATAATGCAACCTGTTTCGAACTACATATTAATTAGTTGTTATCATGTGGACCGGTTGTTATATAGACAAAGCCTAAAACAATTATTCTCTTTATTTAAATTTGTTTCTAACACGACAGGTTATATAAAAATTAGTTGTTATTATGTGAAAATTTATTATTATGTGGGAACACTTGTTATTTTAAATTATGCATACATGATGCCACATATTTTTCCAACATTAATGCTTATATTTGAAAGCCATACATTGACACGAGAGACAAACTAATAATATTTATTTATGAATAGGTAATTATGGGTAGGTTACTAACCCGGGAGAACAAAGTGATGTTAAGAGGAGATTACTACGTCTGAATTATAAGTTTAAGAATAAGTATGATTATGTATAAGTCGTGCTTTTCGTTGTCCACGTTAGAGGGACACGAGAGATTTACGTTAGTGGGATGTGATACTTTCCGTAAGGATGACCTGTACGACGACAAGATAAAATATGATTAAGTCGTGTCTTTTGTTATCCACGCTAGTGGGATGCGGAAGGTTCACGCCAGTGGGACGGGTTACTTCCGCAAGGATGACCCGCAAGACGACAAAATGAGTCCGGTGTTAGCCTTAGATAGGAATTCCATCAGTTATGTATTTGGATGTATCCGGGGTTACTCCACTCGGGTCCATTCCGTAAAATGAACTCTGAGAATATGTTTGTTATATGCTAACTTAACAAACGAAATGATTATGATGTAAATATGAATATGTTAGAAACAAATTGTGGTTTTAGGTTCCCCTTGACCACTAATAACCTAGGATAGGTGGACCTCACTGAGACATTATGTTTCATCTCAATCCTTTTATTTATTTTACAGACTAGCAGATTGCTCGTACCAAGTTGTAGCAGTTGTAGCCGAATGGTTCATCGTCAAATGCTCGTTCGTACCAATTGTAGATTATTCTTCATGGATTCAAACTGCTACAAGTTGTAGCAGTTGACATTTTATCAGATAACATTTTTATTCTTCATGCTCGTTCGTACCAGTTGTAGCAGGTGACATTTTATCAGATGTACAAACTTGTATTGTTGTATTTATTCATTCGAAGCAAATTATATTGTAATTTTAATGTATCCAGTACTAAGTTAACGCACATGCTAAATATTCTAGATAAATTTAATTTGGGTGTTGCATGCAACCAAATTTATGAATCAACCATCTTAGAAAACAACAATGAAATAAAAATTGCAAAAATTAAATAGCAAAAAAAATGTATAAAATAGGGTTTTTTTTTTCTAGATTAACCTCTCTTGTTTAGGGGGTATTTACCTGTTCAAAATATCAACCAATCAAAATGTAATATACAAATATAACATTAAATGTCAAATAATGTAGAAAAAATCTCCATAATAAATAGCATATCTCACATATATTAATTTTTCTTCTTTAATTTATATTTATATTTTTTGACCAAGAAAAAAATTTATATTTAAGATTTCGTTCTATTTTGCTTTCTTAAAATAATTATTTTAGACAATTTAATTACTTGAGTTTTTTTATTCATTTTCGTCTTTTAAATTACAAATATTAAACATTAAACTTAATTTTTTTAGTCAATTTAGTGTCTTGAGTTTTTTATTTTATTTTTATATATTCATTTTAGTGTGTGTTTGGATTGGTAACATCGATAATTGATTTTCATAGAATTGAGTTTGAGAGAATTGATTTTGGTTAAAAATCAATTCACTCAATGAGATAATCAATTCACTCAATGAGATAATCAATTCATATCAAACTCATTTTTAACCAAAATCAATTCTCTCAAACCCAGTTCTATGAAAATCAATTATCGACGCCACCAATCCAAACACACGCTAAAATGAATATAAAAAAAAACCCAAGACACTATATTGACTAAAATAAATAGCTTTTTATGTTTAATATTTGTAATTTAAAAGACTAAAAAAAAACTCAAGTAATTAAATTGTCTAAAATAATTATTTTAAGAAAGCAAAACGAAATCTTAAATACTATAAAAAAATTTCTTGGTCAAAAAACATAAATGTAAGTTAAAGAAGATAAATTAATATATGTGAGATATGCTATTTATTATGGAGATGTTTTCTACATTATTTGACATTTAATGTTTCATTTGTATATTACATTTTGATTAATTGATATCTTAAAAGGATAAATACCTCCTAAATAAAAGAGAGTAATTTAGGTCTCACCATAAAATAGGCATTATGAATTAAAACTTATTGACACAATGTAAATCTCATTATAGATTGTATTATTTAGAGACACTCACATAACATACATAATATTTATTTATTATCGTTGCAAACTTGCAAACGATACCATTTCTGATGTTAAGGATCACGACAATGTTTTTGTTTTGACAGACACAGAGCATCGACTTTTACAAAGTTTCATGCACTCATCAAATCCTAGTCTTTTTTGGCTGGAACATATTACCGTACACTTTAAATCACAAGCTGGTCCTTTATCTCCTTCTAGGTTATTTGGATGAAACTCTTGAGATGAAGTGATGCATTTGACTTGTGTTACAACTAACATAATACTAATTAACATCACCACAACACATTTTTTTACCATGCTTATTTTCATTACTCTTTTGCGATGTTTTGGTTTTGCAAATGACCTTATTTATAGCCATAAAAAGTGGTCAAATATAAAATGATGGTTAAGGAAAATTAAATATATGATGATTAATTTTCAAAGTATATGGTCAAATTTTTATATAGTACTAGTCTATAAAAGAAAATAATATCATTAAACGAAATCAAAGAATTAAATTTCAATATTTTAGAATTCAATATTTTAGAAAGAAATAAGAGCAGTGCTATATACAGCGACTGCATTTCACGCGAATTTTTCACGACATCACATTTTTATTTATTTTCAAAAGTATTTTTCATAATAGAACCACTACTAGTATTGGATTTGAGGCCCTTGATTGATGAACCTTTTAAATGTTGAGATATACTTTCTATTTCTCATACACACCAAGTTTCTTCTCTTCAGTAAGCATACTTGTGGCCATAAAGGGTGAAGCGGTTGTGGGCTTGTGTGGCAGAAGAAAACAGAGATAAAAGCAAGAGAGAGGAACCACAATACAATATGTTTCATAGGAATATAGAAATGAAAGAGACAAATTGTCTAATAACGTGGTTCGTGATGCTCTCGCGATAATTTCTTTCGCGATATAGAGCATTTCCCAAGAAATAATATCATTAAACCAAATCAAAGAATTAAATTTCAATATTTTAGAAAGAAAATAATATCATTAAACGAAATCAAAGAATTAAATCTCAATATTTTATCCTTCAAAAAAATAATTTAGAATTCAATATTTTAGAAAGAAAATAATATCATTAAACGAAGTCAAAGGATTATATTTCAATATTTTAGAAAGAAAATAATATCATTAAACGAAATCAAAGAATTAAATTTCAAGAATTTCAATATTAACGAAATTTTTATATAGTAACTCTTTTATGGACACAACCTCAAATATAAAACATTCAACACACTCACATATCATGAACACATTTAAGTGTAACAGTGAATGATTGGAAACTAGCAAAAACTTTGGCCACCCTAACAAGTTTATGGGCAACCTCGTTAGTTTGTCTCATGATAAACTCCACCTTGAGTTTATAAAGAAAGACGAGAAAACCAAGAAATGCTTATTAATCTATTATTATTATTATTATTATTATTATTAAGCTCATCTCAGAATTGCTCATTATATCCTTAGGTGCGTTTGATTTGATAAAAAAATAAGGACATGACAGAACAATTGCACTTGTTCAGTGTTTGATTTGTAAAACTGTTTATGGGACATGACAAACTGAAGATAAGGGATAGGACAATAACTGAAAATTTTGTCCCTCTTATTGTCTTGCAAACCAAACACACTCTAAGATCTGTTCTAAGTTCTCTAAACTCACCTCACAAAACTAAGCTACCGTGTCAATAATCACGACTTTTCACAATTAAAAGAAATGGTCAATTTTTTTGGAAGGAAACAAAAATTGGTAAATTTAATTTGCAGCATAAATGAATGAATAAGTTTCATACATGATCAATCCTACGATTCAATGACATTAAATAACATTTTCCATGCCTTTATTATACAGTATTTGAATCACACACTAGTACTATCAAACACATTCTTCTGAATAAACATATACTCACGGGTCAAATTTTGTTCTCTAATTTTGTAGTCATGGTTATAACATAATAAGAACCTTTACCATGAAATTTTCGAGTTTTTAAATGAGATACAAATTAATTATCATTTGTTTAAGAAATTCATAATTATGGAGGATAAAAATTCATAATAAATCCGTCCATAGTCAGAAAAATCTAATTTTTTATGTAAAGCCATTGTTCTAACATCCTAAAGATGCATGGAAAAAGTCATGAAAAAATTCGATCTCTATATCATTTTTTCGGACCACACGTATATTATAGAATAAAAAATAAGAAGAATCTCAAATTATAAGGTTAAAATATTTATTTTTTATTTTACAAGGTCATTTTCCACATCGTGTATTTTATAGGGTCAATTTAAAGTTAAAACAATTAACCCTAAAAACTAATTAGATCAACTATGAATCGATTAAATAATACATGATAATTTGACCCCACAAAAAATAACTTAATTGATTAAAGACGCTCTTAACAACAATTAATTAAATCTTACATATCACAACAATTGATTACCATTAATCACACACTATTGTTTTCCCCGTCTTTTTAGCAAGGAACTAGCTCACTCAAAATATATTAACAAAACAAATATTAATGCAAAAACCAGAAGGCGACAAACATAAATGCTAAAAACATGCAAAAAATAAAATTAACCTCATATCATATCACAAACACAATATTCAAAATCTTCACAAATATAATATGTCGTAGTACAAACCAAGATAGTCACAAGAGAACAATCACCTAGTATCATTCAAAACCTTCAAGAATATAACATCATAAATCTATCCCCATTATTAATAACAAAACAGTCACAAACCACTATCATGCTATGCATATGACCGGTGGCGGAGCCAGAAATTTTATAAAATCTGGGCAAAAGTTATAGAGCAAAACAAATAAATTGTGCGAGCGCGTGTGAAAATATTGAGTTTGCCCAAAAAATTAATTTTTAAGTGGGTTATAGGATTGAGCCAAATATAAAGAAAATATCGATTGAGCCCGAACGAGTGCCCGGACTTGCCGGGTGGTGGCTCCGCCCCTACATATGATATACTCTATACTTCACTATTTGGTACCATTCTTCTCTGAAATACTTGACTAGAAGGTTGATAGTACTATGTAACCTTATGGGTAGACGGGAAACTCACCATATTAATTATGTTATTCTTATCATCATTGATAAGATGAGAGGAGGAATATCATGATGGTTCTATCATTATTGATAAGTCGGGGGAACATCGTGGTAGTCTTATCATTATTGATAAGTCGGATAAAGTATGACCCCATAGTCCATCTCCTCAATTTGAGACGACAGTTGTGTGACTCGTTTAGAAGTACTTTTCATATTCACCCGATAATGAATCATGTACATGTTTCCTATGTCTGGAAAATGACATTGCCCAAATGATACCTTTGATAGCATTCTTTGTAAATAGATGCTTATAAATAATTAAATTTTCGTGTGCTTTTTGCTATGTCAGATTGAGTTTTGTCACTCATCAAAATCTAGCTATAGATATGACCCTCCATTTATTCTTCTTTACTACTCAACCCCCACTTTCCTCTCCAGCTAATGGCATCCTTTCAAAAGAAAAAATCGCATCCTTTCATAATCCTCTATTATGCGATGACTAAAAAAGAACCGCCATTTTTGTAGTATCAACTATCAACAACATAACTCTCTTTAATATCTCAATACAATTTCTTACAAAGGAAAAAAATAGTACACTAGAAAAAGTCCCTATTATTAAGAAGGGAACCTATTATAAGTAAAAGGAGATGAGGCTCTTCTTGTTAAAGAACTAAGTTATGGACTTGGGGTGCCTCCTTCTATTAATTTACCCACCCATGTCACTAAATACGTATACCCCGAAGATGTACTATACAAAAGAACAAAGGCAAGTTTGTCCCCAAAGATTCTTTTTCCAATGAATAAAATAATTGAACTTTGTAAAGATCCATATCATTACCGTAATTTCCTTATTAATATGAAGACCTATTTCATTATCATAATTTACTCATCAATAAATCGTTCCATTCATTAGGTGGGTTTCAAGATTTAAAATTGGCTTAAATACATTTTTCCCCTTCTATTTAGACTATTTTATTTTCACCTTATGCCCATTCATGCGATCTATTTTTTTCTTCCCAAAATACTATTTGCTTACATTTTATAATCTGAATTATTTTATAAGGATTTTCATATTATACAATCTCAAAACTAATAAAACTCAAAAAAGGTATTGTAATTGATACAAAGGTGTATGATGACCACCGTACCACCCCGCCTAAACTGCAAAACAATTTCGGAGATGATATGAATGGTCAACGATGACCGTGATTTGGTATTATGAACCACTCCCAAATGAAAGCTAAAAAAAACCAACCTTTTAAAAATGAATAAAAAGTGAAAAATGAATGAAAATGTTAAGGACGCATGCAAGAGTATATTAAGCCATAAAATGTTCCTAGGTTGTAACTACAGTCAGAGGAAACATGTATCATGCGTAATATTCAATTAATACACCACAAAGTGTTCAAACATTGTTTGTAACGGAACAATCCACATTCATACGTGGTTCAGATTATATAATCCAAATTATACCAAGAGGTTTTTAGATTATATCATCTGAATCAGTCCCAGACTATGTTAAAACTTAAGGTTTGGAGGGTTTGACATGGTTTAGAACACATGAAATTTAATTTAAAAAACATAGATTAAAATAACAATTTTAACAAAAATAATAAATTAAATAACGTAAAACACTAAATAAAATACAACACAACACAACATAAAACATCACATATCAGTCAAACTAACTTCTTCATATGGTTCCTCCATTTAAGCCCTGATTTCTTCGTAGATCCTGGGCCGAGTCAAACTTTTTCGCATATCGTCGTAATATTTGACCAAGGAAGCGTCCAAATCGATTGGTCTTTTAGTATTGTGCTGACCAAATATTGAGAACATGGTTCTCACGTTGTCGTTGTTCTTGAACTTCATCTAGGTGAACTAGACACTTACATCTGAGTCGGTTGATGGACGACAATACGCAACGCTATCCACCGTCCTTGCATCTCTGTGATTGCATCGTCGATTGATTTGCTCCAGCTGATCCGTCAACCCAGACAGCGTGACATCAACTTGGATCATTAACAAATTGGGTTTTCCCCAGCTGTAGTAAATTGCGACTAGCTTGATGTTCATATCAATTTGATAAATGTTCATGATTATGTGGTGTGGTTTACAACAAAAGAACTAAGCACACCAATTTATAGAAGTTTTTGTGCGTCGTGGACCACAAAAATTGCGGTGCAATGTGGGCCATAGAAAAAACACGTACTTGACCAATTTGAATTATATAATCTGAAATGTCTCAAACCCTACAATGTATGAGTTTTAACACAATCTTGAACTAGTTTAGATTTTATAATCTGAATAGTTTTGGGATGTTTCAGATTATATAATCTGAACCAGTGTAGAATGTGGACAATGTCTTGTTCAGCAAGACTGACTCATGGGACATGTGTTTTTAGGTTGGTCAACAAGACTTGACCATATTTTTTGACCCTCAATAATGAACCGTTACACTTTATACACACATTATTTACAAAAAGATTCCTATCATTTTGTAGGGATAATATCAATGGTCATAGAAGAATATCCCACTCTACAAATTCATACCATCTGTCTGGATCTGGGGTTGCTCATCAGAGTTTCATTCTTCCACAATATTTAGTTTTACCCGTCCTGTCCTTTATTAAGATGCGAGAGGAAACAAACCTTACCTTAACCTCCTTCCCCCTTCATCTTTTTCTGTTAGAGATTTACCTTTAGGTATCTAATAATTTGTTGTAATAAGCATTATGTTAATGTACTATGAAATTATTGAATAATTAATAAAATGTGTTACATTATTGAGAATTTGTATGTCTTTTTACATTTATTTTATTGTTTGCATTTTCGATTATGTCATCATAGTGTGTGTTTGGTTTGGCGGCGGCGAGAATTGATTTTGAGAGAATTGATTTTAGTTAAAAGTGAGTTGGATGTGAATTGATTTATGTTTGGATACACACTTAAAAATGATTCTTAGATGTTGTTTGCATAGTTTGAATGAAATTTGATTTTGAATGTGTAATGACCAAATTATCCTTTCAATTATATTTAAAACAAAATATCTCATTCTTGTTTTTGATAATTATTTCAACTTATGTGAAATCATAAATAGATTTTTATTGGTTTACAAGTTCATTTGAAATAATATTTACTCATAAGAGTTATTTTAAATTTTTAATATTCTTTTGATCAATTGAGCTATTATTTCTAATACAATATATAAGAATAATGTAATAAATTTGTCAAAAAGAATAATGTAATAAAAAATAATACAATATAAGAATAAAAGTGTTGTATAAGAACACAGTTTAAAGTAAAACGTTATTCTTTGATTAAAAAAAAAAAATCAGTTTGGTCACTTAAATTAATGGGTCGGGTTGTGTGAGAAAAATATAAAAGAGCTCAATTAATGCTTCATCTCTAACCGAAATAATTACAGCTGTAACTTGAAACAGGGACATACATAACTACAAATGGCAATCAAAGGGGCAAAGCTTTAAAATAAAGTTTATTTGTTGCAGAATCGATCATGTGAGACGCAGAAGCTAGGAATACCAGCTTCAGCATAACTAGCGTTTTGATCTCAAAATCGAGTTTCCTTGACATGCTTTTCATTCGCCCAAACAAATTGAAAAATTTGAAAACTACGTTTCAAAAAGTAAACGTCCGATTGCACACTGAAAACGTGTTGTCAAACACATACATAATAATATATGTGTTGATATAAAATCTATATCCCTATTTATAGTTTTAAAGATAACAAACTAATTAAATTAAACTTTATTAATTCCGAATTTAATTGTTATATAACTTGTGCTCTTGAGTGTTTCTTTTTAAGCTAAAGGTATGAAAGCATTATATGATTATCAATGAAAGCACCAAGTTTTTGATAAAGAGATTGATCTTAAACATTGATCTCAAACATGGACTTAAGTTCAAAACAAGCCAAGCACGTACATGGCAATGGAAGTGTTGAGAATGTCACATTTAAGGAAGCAATAAATATGTGAAGCATAAGATATATCACGACAAAGAACATATTATCGTAATAGTTTACTACACATATGCATATGCAAAAAAAGAACATATTTAATATCATGTGCAAAAAAGGTTGGCATGAGAAGGACCAATATAAACTCGACAACACATCAAGGATATAAGACAAATGCAAAACTATGATCCTTTGGATATTCTCTTTATGGTCACCTCACAACATAACAAGAAAGCTACCTAGTACAAGTAAAGCCTTTTATTTGGGCTTAAGACTGAAATTACAGCATAAATTGATAAACAAATGAGACATGAGTGGCACAAAGCTCATGTCTCACGCAACAAGTAACAAAGTACAAAGGAAAACTTCAGCAGTTTTAGAGATCGATCTCAACTTTGAAGAATCAGTTTCATCTCAAAGGCTCATTTAAATCTTGCGTCACAAGTTGAGAAGAAGTTATCAAGAGTTCCTCTGCTATAAATAGAAGACTATAACAAGAGGAAAACTTAACTTTTGAGCAAAAGAAAGAAAGAACAATATTCATCAGGAACCTCTTTATTTTACAATTCACTAAAGAACTATATCTTTGTTTTGAGCAAGCTGCTCTTTTCGTGTATTAAATCTTTCAAGAAGATTAATACTTTTCAAATCCACTTACTCTTGTAAAAGAAATTGAAGTTGTGCAGAAAGCACAAAGGTTGTAAAAATTCTTGCTGTAACGACAAGTGACTTGACCAAGTGAAAGTTGAAAGAAGTTATTGTAAAGATCAGAAAGATCTAAAAGAAAGAAGGAGTTGAGATTAAGTCATAACTCAACTACCTAGTGAAAAATCTCACAAGTATTGTGGGGACTAGACTAACTCACGTTGGGGGAACCACAATAACTTTTTTTGTGTGATATTTCTTCCTTATCTCTTTTATATTTATATTGCTCACACACATTCACAATCACTATTTAAATTTTCAATTAACTACTAACATATTTGTTGAAAAAAATTTAATAGGGAAATTTTATTACGTCACAATTCAAACCTCCTTTCTTGTGATATTATTTATCTTCAATATGTCAGTGTTGTTTGTTTTGATAATATGGTCAAACATGTTTTTGGATTGTAAAATCTGAAAATCATTCAAGTTAATCCAAGTAAACAGCGTATTAGAAGAAGAAGAAAAAAAGGTGCATAAGAAGAGTATTGAGTGGAAAAAGAAATAGTCCTATATTTATTCTAGAATATGATTTTAATCCATCTATTTCTAAATTTTGATTTTCGGTGTCTAGTTTCATTCAAGGTTGTAATTTTGTTCCCCATTCAATCTAAAATATTAAATGTTTACGGAAATCTAAAATCATTTGATAAGTTATCAAGACAAATCAAATTTAAGGGTTTATGCATTTTTATTGAACACACCGTTAATCTGAGTGGATCTCAAAAATATATCAAATGATCTTATATTTGCGTAAAAATTTGCATGGATGATCTAATATGATATAAGCTTACAATTTTATGGTCAAATTTAAAAAAATACATCGAGTAAAATGATATTGAGCGACGTAATATTATATCGTGTACTTAATTAATATATTTTTTTTGAGATAATTAATTAATATACATAGATAGTAACTATTTAGAGTAAGATTTCTAATTCAGTCAAAGGAGACTTGAACTAAGAACAAGGCAAGTTGATTTATCAGAGTATCTCGAACCATTGACATTCTCATATTCTGATGGAGACTGGGAACCAGATGATAGAATAGAATATGAACATTTTACACAGCGAAGCAACACATGGTCTTCAGATAAAGCACATAGAAGCATATCCAACTTTGCCTTTTGTAGTTGCTAAATTAACTTCAATCAATTATTAAGCCACTTTAAATGGACTTTGGTCTTTAACCAGTACCATGCATTTTCACAACGCCACGATTAGCTAATGGTAGGACAATCTAAGTGTCATGCGGATTGGGTGGGAATCCGTATCCAATCATATATTTTGAACTTGATCTTTATATAGCCATTTTTTTAAGCAAATGGAATGCAGACGAAGTTGCATACCGTGATAAACATAAAATTGGGGTGACATAAACTTTACCAAATGAAAATAAAAATAACATAAAACGAACCCAAATGATAACACAGTTCATCCCAAAGGGTTACAAAAACACAACAAAAAACATACACGTACAACCAGTACAATCCAGCGAGTCTGCATATGAGTCCGAAACTAAATTGCACAAACCAAACCACTTACAGACACAAAACAACTGCCAACAAACATAACCATGCTCCGAAGAGAGATATCAGAGAACAAGTCTAATTTGAACTTTGAATCGAACACCAACACAAGGGTGGTCGATCTATTACGAATGGATCCAGCCCGTACGGGGTTTAAACAAAGTTGACCCGTACAGATTTTTTTGAAGCTAAAACCACCATCCACTCAACACCAAATCTGCTCTAGCTCAGAAAGATAGGAGCATATCAAGTTTGTACGAAATTACCTGCAACATCAGTCAGGCACGAATCCAAGGTGGGGGCAATGGGGTCAACCGACCCCACTTGCCTCCATTTGTTTATTGTATTTTTAATCCAAAATTAGATATTTATCTAGGTTGATCCCATTTATATAGTATTATTGTTTTCACATAGTCCATTTATTACACTACGAAAAATTACAAAACTAAGAAGGATCCTAATGAGTGTTCCAAGAGCATTAGTTAATAAATCAAAAGAAGTAGTTTTTTTTTATTTTTTTTTATAAAAAGTTGTTGTAATTATTATATCGATAAAAATAACGCTTATTTTTAAGATAAAATTTTCTTTTATGAAATCTTTAATCAATTATCTTAAAGCATATTGTTAGCAAGACCATAAAACTACTATTATAATCTAAACTATTCTTATATTTATTGAAAAAGGTTGTGACTGACGCTACGTTGGTGGTGAAAAATAATTAATTATGGTTATATTTTTTTATACTCTGCTTGAAATAGACAAATATTTTAAAAAAAAATCAACATTTTACGGCAATTATAAACGTAACTTTTATAATTTTCGCACGCTTACGCGTTTATAAAGTTTTATATAAATTTTTATGATATAACTTTGACCCAATTATTAAAATATGTGGATCTATCACTGACATCGGTGTACCCATTCTCAAACTAGTTGTTTCATCTAGAAACTGCCAACATTGAGAGGCGGCGTTGTTGCCGTGAACCAAGAACAACCCAAAATGGGTTTGACACTCGAGTCCACCAAAACTGGAATGATATGATGTTTTGCGGGTAATGCGGAGGCAGAGCTCGTCACACCACCACGATTTGCGGCTACATAGGAAAGTGAAGAGTTCGGGTTTGGAGGGCGAGGAAGGGCAGTGGATCTGAGTGTAAAAGAGAAGGCTGAGAGTGAATTTTTTAGAGAGAGAAACAAGCCATTAAATTAGATAGATCATTATATGGCCAATTCTAATATGATATACACCTAATATAAGTGGTCCATGGTCGTCTAAATGTTCTTTTATTTTATTTTTTAATTTGTCTTAAAGTTTAAGGTTGAAATGTGGCATTTGATCTCTTTGTGATCCTAAATCGTTGGCCCGTTGTTGTTTCTAACACTTTTGGAGATCCCAAAAAAAGTGGTATTCAAAGATCTGGTTCAGTTTGGTCGGGAGAGAGATCTTGAGGTTCGATCCTTATATTGAAATTCTTCCTAACATAGTAGTCATGAGAGGTGTTTTGTTGGCTGTAACAACAATGCAAACATAGAATATGGGAGACCCGTACTTAATTGTGGGGGATATCATTGGGGTAGAGAGAGAGAGAGAGGTAATTTCATATTGATAATAAATGAGTTCAATATTGAATATATAAGAACTGTGACTCATATATCCAATAATACCTTAAGGTTTTGTGTTAAAATATGGTGTTTGATCTCTTGGGGGTCTTAGTTGTATCATTGACCCATTGTTCTCTAGACGCTCTCGGAGATTCCCATACAAGTGTACCAAAGACCTAATCTGCTTTGGTGAAAGAGCAGGAGTGAATCCTGGTGCAAATAATCCTTTTATCAAAAGTATTGGTGATGTCGTTAAGAGATGTGTTTTGTTAGTTGTAATGATGGTGCAAGTATAGGATGTGGGAGACTACCTCTACATGGATTGTTGGGTTCATGTTTGAATTGTAGTTTTACATTGACTCTGAATGAGTTAAATGTTGTTTATATAAATGAGGAGAAACATATACCCAATATCTTAAAATTTTAGGTGAAAATGTGATGTTTGATCTCTTAGAGTCGTGGATCATTTCCGCATATTTGCTCCCAGCGCTCTTATGGATTTCCAAACAAGTGTATAAAAGCTCTAGTCGGCTTGGTGATGGATATTATTGAGTTGATTCTAGTATGTCGGATCCTCTTATTGAAAGTCTTATTGATAGTGTAGTTAGTAAGCATGTTTTGTTGGTTCCAAAGTTGATGCAACTATAAGATCCCCATCAGCTGACCCTTCCCCTTCATCACTCTTATCCTCTCCATGTCCAAAATCATTAGTCACATGACCTTCCTCTTTATTCCCTTAAGCTAGCTCATACTCAATTTATTATATTAAATCAAGTTGTGAAAGTGGGTGGACAATGGACTTTGCCATTCATTTGTGCTATATTCTTAATCCTCTTTATACTATTGTCTTTCTCCTCCATAACCAGCTCATTAACATCCTTTGGATCTAAATACCACATATACTCTTTTTGGTGGTGATCAAGGTTTGAACCCCGGATCTTGCATGTATTATGTATTGTCCTTACTAACTGAGTTAAGTTCACGAGGACATAACTCAATTCCTTTAAACTACCAAAATTTCAAAATAGAACCAAAAATCCAATTCACAAAACCAACTTAACGCTTTCCCATAATAATCAGTATGGTGGAACTTATCAAATCTCCCCCATAGTGCACAACAACCTAAATCTACCATAGAATCCTAATAAAGAAACAAGCACAAACTTGAAAACACAAGGACCACTACTATATAATATTCAATAGCATGGAGAATACAACACTTTTAGGGACAACAACAAAAAAAATCAACAACACTATATCAGTGTAATAACTATATAATAACATGAAGAATATTCAATCCATAAGGTATAAAACAACAAAGAAATAGTAAGATATTGTAAAACAACATCCAACGAAACCCTAAAGAAGAAAGAACCTCTTAGGAAGCCCTAAACTAGAAACCAATAAACCCTAACCGAGAAACAACCTCCAAAACCCTTTATGAAACCTTAACGAAAAACACAAAACCAACACTATCAATAGATGTTAAAATTTAAAGGGAAATCTGGATTCTTTGAGTTATTGTTCTCAATTTAACCTTATTTTTATAAAAGTTTTTATTTTATTTTAAGAAAACATATGCTATACACAACTTTTTATAAGTTATCATAGAGAACTAATAAATTATTTCCATAGCTTAGACTCAAAAACTTGTGTCAATTGATAGACTCAAATATCAATCCATACAAATATTTTTGGCTTAAATATGTAAATTCGTGTGTTTTTGGTTTTCGTCCCTGTATCTTTTTTGTTCTAAAACAAACCACGTAAGTTAATAACTTTTTTTTATTTTCGTTCCTCCCGTCAACTTCCGTTACGAAAACGCTTAAATATCTAATGGCGGCTGACGTGGCAAAAACACCTAATAAATTATTTTCATAGCTTAGACTCAAAAACTTGTATCAATTGATAGACTCAAATATGAATCCATACAAATAGTTTTTTTTTTCTCTCAAAAATATCCAAACAGATAGTTGATTGTACGCCTCTCAAAAGTGGTCCACCATGAAACATATATGAAAGTGATCTATGTTAGAATTTAATATTCTATTTAACTTTTGTTGAAATAACTAATTATAAGCCACACAAAGTTAATAAGTGGCATGCTTTTCCGGCTTGATTAAATTAGTTCAATGGCAAATTTTGGTACTATGGTCTACATCAAATATCAGATCATATTTTTGTGTGTGGTCATTCTATGATTCGTTCAAATGCGTGACAATGAATAATTGTTTGCAATTGGATTTGAACTATGTAAGCTCATTTCACTGTTTTCACTTTAGGGAACACAAGAAGATTAGTGTGACTCTTCATAGACCCTTTTCTTCTTATTGGTCCAATAATGTAAAAGAAAACATTTGTGTGATCACAACTCCAAATAAAATTATTTGAACAAATAAAAAAATAAAAAAAAGTAATAATATAAAAAAAAATATCATGTATTTTTGAAATAATTAAATTATATATATTTTTATATGTGTTTAAATGATTTTTATTTATGTTTGTGATCATATCTATAATATCTTTCTATGATAATATAAGATAACCTCTTCATTCTGAGACCAAGTGTTTAGCACTCACCTTTTCTTGTCCACACATAAATTGGAATTGTTGGAGTGGGATATCGTCACATAGATGCATTCCTTTTTCTTTTGACAAGATATAGATGCATTTCTAAGTTTGCCTAGACCATATTTTCAAACGCTTTCTTTTTATTATGAAGAAGAAAGGTGTAATTGCTGGATTCCCCAAAACAGTAAATTTGTGGAAACAAGGAAATGATTTATTTTAGTAGAGGCAACATGGAAATGATAATGGCCAAATAAAAACTGCCAAAGGGAGGACACATATCTTGGAAGGGATGGGATGCTAACTTGACATGTCCAAACAAATGAGATAGAGTTAGGTGTTTTTGTTTTGTTTTGTTTTTCAAGACGTCAAAATAGAATATATATTACCGTAACAAAAAAAAATCCCTTCTCAACACACATCACAAGGACCGAAAACAATAGAAAAACAAAGCCAAAACTACAAAACAACGAGAAGGCACTGAAGAGGATTAAGGATATGCTGCTTTCAACCATCAAAATGACTAGAACTTAACTTTATCACAAAATATTTGTAATTTTCTAAATAATATTCACACACAGCTAAACCAAATAATAAGAATATATTTTCGAATGTTCTTAGAGAAACCAACAATAAAAGTAAAATATCAAAAGTGATATGTTAATGTGCCTGATATGGCTTAATCAAACCCGAGCCAAATAGAAAACAAATACCAAAATCTTCCATAAAAACTACATTGAAAGAACAAATGATCAATATCTTCATCCATGTCACACCCACCGCGGTACACCGAGGATCATTATGTTGAGTGGCTCCTGTTATGAATAAATTATCCTTTGTTGAAATACGGTTGAGGAGAAGTTGCCGAACAAAAATTTAATTTTGAGAGGAACCGCCTTATGCTAAAGAATATCAGAGTTTTCTCATGTACTTATGTACTTTGCATCTTATAATTATTATCAAAGAAATAATTCCTTATGGTTGTGTTTTTTTAAACAAATTAATCAAATGAGAGTGTGAATGTGTGATATTATTTGAGGAGAGCATAGGGGAGGAGAGGGAAAATGAGGAAGTGATTTCATGAAATATCTCATTTGACAGGGGTTCACTTTCTTAAATCATATTTTGATGATAACAGAAGTATGCAATGGTCCTCTAAAACAATACAATGTTGTCAAAATCACATGTTAAAACGTAAAATTGTTCGATTTTATATAGTTAGGTGTGAATTTCATATTTAAGGGATGGTAAAATTGGTTTTTAGAGGAATCATAAATCAACCGATTTTGAGAGATATAATTTTCTTTAAATGCAATGGTCCTTTTAATGTATATTTTTATTGATCATACATATCCTAAATAATTTTCTTTCCCTGAAGATCTCTCTCTCTATATATATATATATATATATATATATATATATATATATATAATGTTAGCTGTTGGAAATATACTAAGATAAGTTGTGTGTAACCAAAATATGCAAAAGTAAAATTGTAATTTATATTGGTGTTAGAATTCAATATTACTTCGTTATTTCAAGTTTTAACAATTGATAAATAAAATCTATATTAAATATTATTTTTAAACATATATTATTAACTTAACTAAATTTTTGTTTAAAAAAATTCTTGCAGTGATGTGGTTCACGAGTCTAATAGAAGAAGTTAGACTCTCACAATAAATCAATGTTCGAATTCTAACCGAAAGCAATATCCATATTTATTGCCCAATATCCTTCAAATAAAATTACACATTTAGTGTTATTGATTTTATAAATCAGCTATTTTAAGAGTATTTTTTTACATTGTCTTTACTTCATTTCTCCACCACAGCTTGTCAAGTAATTTTGGGTATGTAGGGGCTGAATTTAACATTACAGGCCTCAATAAGCTTATCAGTCAACATTCAACATTAGCAATAATTTGTATGTAATATTCAATACTACTTCAGTCTCTATTGTAAAATAAAGTTTTAATTTTTAGATTCATTCAATGATGTATTTGGTCTATATTTCAAACTAAATACATAATTTATTAAATAAACATAAAAATTAAACTTTCTCTTATAATAAAAATTCAATTTAGGGGCATTTAAGTCCTTCCACTACAATTTTGTCAAAAAAATATTCTTTTGCTTTAATTGTCTCTTCAATATTAAATCTTAGAATGTGATTCTTCATAAGAGAAAGTTGTCACAAGAGTATTCAAGATTTCAAGTGTATGTTTGGATAAGATTTTAGAGGAAATACGTTAACTTTCATGTGGTTGAAGGGGAAATACGTTAGTCTCCCCTTTAATTATCATGGATGGTGGCTCAGTTCATTTACTCTCTTAGGTATTGGTTAATAGTTAGTTCTTTCTTGGTTTTCAGTTGTTTGACGGTAGCCTTGTAATTATTGTTCTGACACATTTTGTACTTTGGTGTTACTTCCTTAGCACATCTTGTGCTAGGAAGACCTTTTTGATGTGATAATATATTTCATTTTAGTCTTTTCAAAAAAAAAAAGATTTTAGAGGAAAAAATTATTTGTTTCTCTTTTAAAAATTAATGAAGTTATAAAATGTTTTTAAAAAATATAATTTAAATTCCATTGAAATATTATTATAATTATCTATTGTGTTGTTCTTTCAAACATTTTTATTTTAAAAAAATCTTAGATATATAGCAAATATTGGCTTAGTTTTTCGACACTCTTATAGAGTGTGATTGCACTCCATAAATATAGCTCAGTTAAAAGGTAAAATGTATTGTTATATGCATGAGTCGGGTTTCGAACCTCATCCTCAACAATGTGTATATATTTGATTGGCACACTTTAGCATTGATTGCTCCATAACAATTTTTCTTTTCATCACTATGCATTCTGCAATATCTTGCTCATCAATTTTCATATGGAATTGGATTCTCATGTTGCACTCATCCTTATCAGAGCTTCTGTTCATTGCCTAAGACATATATGGATTACAAAGTACTACCATTTTTGTTCGAGGATATTGTTCACTGTCTAATCTCTTAATAAGCTTTTTAAATATTTCATTTCAAAAATCATAACATTTGTTGACATGATGGCACTTTTAAGTGGAGAGGGTTTCGCACTTTCGCCTCCTACCACAAATCCTGTTTTTTTTTTTTTAGACTTATTCTCATCCAAGGTATTCAATCCTGTTTTTATTGAAAAGCTGAGAGACCTATCATGGTCATATTTTACTATTGTTCTGTAAATATAAATATCAAAGTTCGATACTAGTCATCATAATGTATTTATTTAGCGTATGATTGCCTGCGACGGCGAAAATTGCATATGAAAAATATTTATGCTTGATCTTTAACATTGGCACCTAAGTCTTCATCATATCTGTAATGATTTGAAGTGAATATGTCAATCTAAACCAACAAACACCATACTAAGATGAAAACTCCAACAAACACCGTTTAAGATGATGAACAAACACTCCATAACACGATACTAAGACATTGAAAACTTAGAAAACACAAAAAAAAGAAGCAAATATGTGGATAACCACTTAATTAAAAATGACAAAAAACCACCGCTCCAGTGAAAAAATGAAAGGAGAGAAAAGTTGAGAGAAGGTGGAAGGCAACTAACACTACAAAGGAAAAAGCAGGGGACTGTTCCAATTTTGGTCCGACTTTTATTTTTTTATTTTTTTATAAGATACTAAATTGATTGATATTCATTAATTTAAGTAATTAAATGTCATTTCGTATATTTGTACACTAACTTTTTTTTAACAAGACAAACTGAAATTAACATTAACAAGAATCTTTTCTAGCACAAGATGAGATTAAATTATTTTTTTAACACTAAACTATTACTTTTTAACAATGAATGATTAAATTGTTTGATGATTACCATTGACGATGAAAATGGTGATTTCCATATTAATTTTTGGATAGATGGTGAAAAGTTTTTTAAACATTTATTCAATCAAGTCACACCATAATACGATTTTATAGGTTAGTTATTAAAATATATCTATAAATATATACTTGTGTGATTTGATTGGATGCATGTGCAAAAAATCTTCAATATATATAAATCAAGAACCCGTTTGTTATAACTTATTTAAGTAAAAAATCATTTCTTCAAAAAATAATCGTTTTTAAGAGTATTATATGTGTTTGTCACAACTTTTTAAAAATCTTAATAAAAAAAAAATTCAAAACCAACTTCAAATGATGAGAAGTTGTTAGGAGAAAAGAAAATAAATAATAAAAGATTGAGGAAATTTTGTAACAAACTAATTATTTTTTTAAAAGTGATTTTTATCATGTAAATTATTCAATGTAAAAATCATGCACCCATTATTTATCATGTAAAAGTCTCAACGTTTCGCCTATGTCATTTTATTTTAATGATAAATGTTAATATGTTAATTGTTATATTAATTTGTTAATATGTTAATTGTTATATTAATTTTTCCTCCTTATTATATATTTGAATCTTGGACCTAACTCTTTAACCTCTAATTCAAACTAGTTGAGCTACCAAACAAGACCCTCATGCTTCACCTATATATGAAGTGCAAATAAGATTCAACCACACCATCTTTGCAAATACGAAACACCCTTCATTATCCCGAATACACATAGCATAACCAACACAATTTAGGGAGCCCGAAATGGACGTGCTAACATTTCATTTAATTTTTTCACTGCCGATTTTTTTTTTCATCGGACATGTGCTATTGGGTCACGAGGGGAGGAGTCCGGGGGACCACCCACATCAAGGCTGAGCGACCACACATGTGTGAGAGACACCACACTCTTACCCAAATCCTTAAACTTACACTTGCGCACAACACTCCCCCTCAAGTGTGAGTACATCGATTCATCATTATTCCCCCGTCAAGTGGAAGCTCTTTCATCCGTGAATACTTTCTTGTAATGATGTTGCTGCATTCTTTGCAACAGAACCTGCCTCATGAACACCTTGTGGGTCCTCTCACTTATAAAGTTCTTAAAGCTCTTTAATTCGCAATTACTTGCATGTACCGCCGTTGCTGCTTTTTTCGCAACAAAACCAACTATAACACCCCAACTTTCAATTTTTAATTAATTCCATGATATTCATTAGGCGAAGTTTTGATTAATACTATCATTGATGCTGCTTATGCTTGAGTATTGTTTTGTTATTGAAAAAAATGGAATATTGATGATGATTGATGAATAGTATGAGAATTTAATTAAAATGAAGGGATGAGTCAGAATAAAATAACGTAGAGTCCGGGGTGTAGAATATAAGTTTTAAATAAGTGGGGGAGGAGAGGAGTAAAAGAATAGTGAGTAGAGGGGAAAATAATCTTAACAAGTGACTGGACCTAATATAAATAGATAGGTTAGGAGTTAGAAGAGTCAATATTGTTGAACGTGGAAAAGAAAGAAAAGAGGAGCATTAGAGGAGAAACCCTAGCGGCAACGAGGTCAAGCCACAAACCGAAATTCTCGAAGGATTCGAGGTAATGGGGGAGAATATATTCATATCTAGGGTTCATGTTTTTATTGTAGGGTTGTAAACAGATTAGGGTAGGATGTTATTGTTAAGATATGTGATTGTGATTAGAGATTGCTAACGAACGAATTAAAATGCGAACTTGAAAGATGAGAACTGAGGAAACAAGCTTAGGTTTTTGAATTGAGTTGTTAGCCTTGAATAGAAGGGGTAATCCAATAGGTTAATAAAGAATTAGTGTTTAAATGACATGGTTATCATGGGGTGAAGTTTATGGGTCGAGTTTGGTGAGTACTAGGTCGAAAACAAGGTTTCGGGAAGATCCCCTTAAGCGAAATCGCAGCAAAACTGCGATTTTTTATACCTGACACCCACGCACGGTCATGCCACTTATAAGCATGATCCATGGTCATCATTTGACGTTTTGGTTGTGTTAGGGGCGCACGGTCGTGCACCCTGTCTAGGATTAGAAAAACCACTTTTTTGACCACTTTCAAATGTGAATCAAGCTTAGGTGTCTTCATGACAGTTGTAGGTATGAATGTTACCTTTCAATTGTTATTGGTCGGAATCCTTTAAGTCATTTATAAAGGATGCTGACATAGAAATGAGTCATGCATAAGGGTTGGATTAATGACGGTGATTAATGTTATGTATATTTCAACATATAAATAGGATGTGAAATAATGATGTTATATTATAATACTAAATTGTCATGATGATGAGAGTGTTGATGGTTAAATTATGATGATAATGAGAAATGATAATGTTTATGTTTTAGTGATGATGAGAACATGGCCGTCTTAATAAATTCTTAGGCCCAATTTTAGTTTTATATGGGATGCAAAAAAAATTAAATTATGGGTCCCAAAAAAAAAGTCATTTTTAAAAAAATTATTTAAAATTACATTTTGGTAGGACTTGAACACACGACCTCACACTCAACAAAAACTAGCCACACCACTGAAGCTAGCTGAACAAATTGAAAAAAAAAGCGCTTTTAATAGATATATAACCACTATTTCAGTGTCTTACATATAAAAATATTATTTTGGGCCCCAAAAAATTTGAGGTCCGGTAGCATAGCCCAGCCTCGACAGGCTATGGGCCGGGCGGCCGGCCTTGGATGAGAATGTTGAAAACTATATCATTATGATGATAAGATTGATATATATAATGATGATGAAAGAGATTTATATATATATATATATATATATATATATATATATATAATGATGTGAGTGATGTATATAACGACGATGATAATGATATAATGATGATGAGTGTGATCACTTGTGTGATTGTTTTAGAGTCGTGCATTTTAGGGGGAGTCTTACATTAATTTGTGGATTATGTGATTATGTGTATACGTGTAATAGTTGTCGAATTTAATTCTTTACGTTCATTTAGAGTATAGAGCATAAGTCTTGCATATGTGGGAGAAATGTCCAGTAACATACTTTTGACAATTATGTGGGAGAAAAGTTCAGTAACATAATATAACTCTGGAAAAATGATGAGTATGTGTTGTTTTCTGTATGATGGCCGTAATTGCAGTTTGAGTTGAATCTTGAACACTTTGTTATTTTCATATCTATGATTATTGAACGACAAATATGAATTTATTACATTCAATCGTACCCTTCGTTGAAGGGGGCTTTAATACCACTGCTGGCTGGAGAGGGGAGGCAGGGGGGCCATCCACATCAAGGCAAATCAATCACCCAAGTGAGAGAGATACCACATTCTTACCCAAAATCTTAAGGCAATAGGTTTATGGATCCTATCACTTATAAAGTGTTTAAACTCATCTTTAACCGTTGATAAATGCGCAATTGCGCTCACTCCCACAACAGTCACAACCACGCGGATATGTTGTTTGCTGATGTTTGTTCTTTTCCAATCATCCAGCAGGTGTTTCGCACACTCAACAACCGTTTGACAAATTTCAGTAACATTTTGCCAAACACGCATGTTTTCATATGCTCCAAAAGATGGTTACAAACTGGTCTCCAATCACTTGCAACAATTCTTGAAACAAAGGACAAACAATCTCAGCCACATTGTTGTTTTGATGCAGCGCTACATTCACCTCATTCAACATATGACCTACACACCAAACATTTCTCATCCAATTTACTCACAAAAAAAAGTAATTACTTGTGTTTAGTCTCAATAAATATATAAAATTTTATTTTTAGTCCTCGTAAACAAAAGTTGCATGTCTTAATCTCTATAATTTTTTCTAGCTTGAAGTTATGGGCAGCAACCTAGTTGACGGTTGGGGAGTCTGGAAGAGATTTGGTAAAACGGGATGAATGCTCTAAAATTTGAAAGGGGTAGACATTATATCTTCCTTGAAAACCTTAAAACATTATATACATGAGTCATATCTTTTATAAATTCAATATTTTATCTATTGATACGATGTGAACTTAACCATTTGCACTCACACTTACCACCTCAATGGCTTGAAAAAGTCAACGCTCAAATTTAACAAAGAAAATGACTATAGTAAAACTAGATATATTAGTATGTGTAGCTCTAGCTCTATATCAAAAGAGACTTTCTAGAATATTGTTCAAATCAAAAAGCTCGTAAACTTGCCGACAATGAATTGTAGATTTTGTCAAATTTCCTATTAGGAGATTATTCATTGAAGGGAAGACTTAAAATCAAAGTCAGCATAGACACTAATTGCATCATTGACACAACATAGACTTCAATTGGAAAACGAAAATCAAGATTAATTTTTTGTGAAGATTTGACTATATGTAGTGAAGATACTTCATAATCATCACACACATATAGTGTCGGCTTCTTCCACCACGAGGAAACAGTAAATTATTTTATTTAGAACAATATCCATCTGTTCAATAAAAACAAAAACTAGATCCATTTGCAATAGTAATGTGGTCGTTCTCACTTTTTAAAAAATTAAAAAAATTGAACAATAAATTATTAAGTTTACATCTATTGTGCTCAAGCGTAAGTGTACACTTGATGTTTTAAAGTTTTGAATAACGATGTAAATGTTCATTTTCTTGTTTGTCCTAGATCATTGGATTAATGTTGCTCGTAGGGTTCCCCTACAACACCCAATTGCGTCAGTCTTGTGTAGCATTGATGCTTCGTTTTGAAGGCATACTCAATGTCTTGTACTTGCATTCAATTACTCCACCCGTCCAAGTTATAAACACTTTTTGAAAAAAAGATTTATCTTTAAATATAAACACTTATACAAATTACTAGATGCATTTTTTTTCTTCCTATACATACCCCTAATTAATATTATTAACTTGTCTTAAAATACAAAAAAGTCAAATTTACTACATATACAAACAAAAAACAATTTAATAATATTTACATACAAAATAGACATTAATTATACTAATAATTTTTTTCTAAAAAAAGTAAAAAATGCAAACAGAGCTTATATATATCTACGAAGGGAGTTTTTAAATTTCTCTATTTTTTTTATGTCAGTGTCATATCTACGAATGTCCAGTCTCATATCATATAATCCGAACTGTATTGTTTTTTGTTAAGCTGTATCACCCTGTAAAATTTTCAAAAATGTTCCCGGGTTTTCGGATTATAAAATCCGAAATCATCCAAACTGAGTTTGGATTTTATAATCCGAAATATTATGTATAACCAGAACCATAATATATCCCATTTCAGCAGTTTTGAATTTTGCTTTTAAGAACAACCAAAAAAACAAAGTAAAAAATGATAAAAACATGTCAAATAAAATCAGAAAAATTTAAAAATACCACCAAAAAATTCTAAAAATGAAATAAAACTAATGCAAACTTTTTAGGATTTTCAGAGAAAATGAAGAAAAAAAAAGAGGGTCTAAACGATGGAATTTTGGATTTTGAGGGGTGGAGTTTGGAGTCTTAATCCTTGATTTTTTTCCTGATTTTTCGGGGAAGTTTCGGAGCAATCTGATCAAGTATCCCAAAAATCGGATTTTTTTACTAAGAACAGCTAACAATGACATAAAACAGAAGAATGAGAGTTATGAAGATTAATATGGTCCTTAAACTAGTTATACATGTTACAAACAGACTCAGAATGTGTGGTGATACAACTCAAATTATATAATCCGAACTGTTTTTCCATTGAAAAAGGGTGTTTAGGGGGTGTTCAGATTCTATAATCTGAAAAAGCAAGCAGCGCGCCCTATTTTTTTTAGTTTTTCGGTTTATAAAATTTGAATTGGTGAAAAACTCATTTTTTTTTACCCCATAACAAAGGAAAAAATCAATTTGGATTCTAAAATCCGAAAATCTCAAGGACATTTTTGGAAAAAAATAGGGTGCGCATGAAATGAGTAGGGTGGAAAAAGTAATACTTTATTGTTATTGAATAACTTGATATCTTTAACCCTTAGATCTCGTCCGCCCTTTGATCCACACACATTAGTCCATTTCATCCAACAAATATTTTTCATTCTTTCACCCCTTCCCAAAGGAAACTTTGTATTTGCACAATCAACTTCCACACTTTGATTGACATCTTGAATAAATAAACAAAGGTGAAAAATAGGAATAACATAAATGACTTAGTTAAGTAAATAAATTCTCTCTCTAAGACTGGCATACCACAAGCCCAAATGCTTACACAAAACCTCTCACATCAGTTGCCAAGTTGGACCCCCTCGAATTTTCACCCACTAGTAGCCAAGATACATGAAGCTTGTCGTTTTCACATCTGTTGTTTCCTACAAACACATAGAAATGATCAAAAAACCCAGCGATAGTTAACTATCGTCAGATTTCTGTTTATAAGCCAGCGGTAGCTGGTTTTTTTTGTCATTTCTATATGTTTCTAGGTAACAATGAATGTGAAAGAAACAATTGTCAAAGATGCATAGAAGGCACAAAACCTGCCTAATAGTTGAGGAATTGGGTTGCCGCCATGAAAACAGTAAGAGCAGTTTTCACCCATAGAAGGGCGCTCTTTGAAAAATTTACCGTAAAGGCCAAAAACTAACTCGAACCATCTTAGAATCAGATTTAATGCCTATAAATTATCAAATGTTTCCTCTCTCAAAGGAAGTGTATCATTAACATATTGTAAATAAGAAACGATAACATATAATCTTTTAGTTTAAAAGCTTATAAACAATTATAAGATTGGGGTCAAAGGGTATCCCTGCATGACACCCTTGCTAATATCGACTTGCTTCATGGGTTATCCATTAATCAGGAGCGATGATTTTCCTGAAAACATACAAGCCTTCATCCAAATCCTCCATTTTTCACTAAACCCAAACATCATAAGCATCTAGTCTAGAAAACTTCAATTCACTAAATCATATACCTTTTCAAAATCAACCTTAAAAAGTAATGCAATATTAACTTAATTTCTCGACCAAGTCAACTACCTCAATCGCCACCAACACCCCATCAAAGAGTTTGTTTACCTTTTAGGATTATATATTGTGATATATTTATCAATCTCAATGGTCTAATCCAAATCAATTTTGTTGAATATCTCAAATTAACAACCGAACTTGTTTACTCAATTTTGCAATTACAGTGATGAATCCGGATCATTTTATCCACCATTCCTCCTTTTTTCCAAATGGTTGTAAAGTAAACAAGATGGAATGATGCTAATAAGCACTAGGAGGTATCTTCTTTGAAGTTTGAACCCTTTATTAGTTTGATACTCAAATCCATATATATCCTCCTCCAAGGGCTTATTGAGTTTGACTACATAACTTTGATAGGACTGTAGAAGCTAAAAAAAAGTACAATTAAATTCAATTAGAATTTGTGATGAGTACAAAAGGGCACAGAAGAATCCCACTAAGATATGAATATGCAACCTTACCTCCTCAAATACGTCAAGGTGGCCTACTAGCCCATCAATTTTTTACATTATAAGTTGAAAAACTTCTCAAACATATCTACAACCCTACACAAAATAAAAAGGTAGTAATTGTTAATGAGCTAAAAAAAGTGGAAACTGCCATATTTCCATTTTTATGGTAAAAGACACATCTATAATTGATATTCATTGGGACTGCCATCCTATTCACTGTTTTAATCCAAGTTCTGTCGTGACCCGATTGCTGGTACATTTTTCTTCTTCTTAAATACATTTTTGTCCTTTAATTTATTTTAAAAGTTCACTTTGATCCTTTAACTTTAAAATTGTTTAATTTGATCATTTAACTTATGCAGTTTGGTTCGTTTATAATTTATAAAAATATACTATCATATTCATCTATCGAAAACAAAGTTGCATTAACTTAAAGGATTAAATTACATTAACTTGAATAAGTTAAGAGATTAGGATGTTTTAACTTACACTAGTTACAAGTGAAGGGATCAAATTATAGACATACTTTTATGATGTGATTCTATACAATCCTTGATTGAAGGTGCCTACATAGAGCTTTCTCATTTGATACGGTTGTTGAGCACCTATAAATAAAAAATTAATTTATAAAAAAATATCTATACCTTTTTAAAAGAAGTATTGATACTCACCATAAATATTTATCAATCATCAATAAAAAAATGTGGATTATTTTTAATAAAGAAAATGTGAAATTATTATTAATAAATTCTTACATAACATTACGTATTGGTTTCTTTCTTAGTAAATTAATGATTCTTTGTGGCATTAGTTATATCTTACAATTGTTTATATTAGATTTGAGCTACATTGTCACAAATCCTAACTCAAGTGACGAAAATATCGAAATTGTTAGACAAAATATCATGATTGAGGTTTGAACCCGGACTCTTTCACCTGTGTGAATAAATTTTTGATAGCTATTGTCATTTTGTCTAAAAAGATTTGAACTATGTTCTTTGATGTTACAAAATCAAATTCTTACCACTATTAACACCTTATAAACAATAATATTTTTTTTTTTCAAAAGTTTTAACATTGTTGTATTCCTAAAAGATGGTATTCGAACTTGAAGGGACACAAAATCTCATCCAAATTATCTCACTTTCTAATTAGGTAGGGTAGTGACAGAACAAAATTTGGGAAAACAAGGCCGGCCTCATATATATGTCTATACACGCTAATTTTAGCACCACTACTTGTCAAAATTCCTTTTTAATTATTATTTTTTTCGTTTTATTCCTATTCATTTCCCTCTTTCTATCACTCACTATTACACCTCACTCACACATGTTTCCTTATAAATACATAGAAAAAGAGTGAGGGACATAAAGAGTGTTGAGTCAATTGAGTGAGGTAGCTTGAATTGAAGTTTGGTGATGATTTTAGAGATGGGTTCCATGTGGGTGGTCCTTATGGCCATTGGTGGTGGTCTTTTAGCCTTAAGATCCATTCTCATAAATGTAAATTGGTGGCTCTATGAATCCAAATTAGGTGTGAAGCAGTACTCTCTACCACCTGGTGACATGGGTTGGCCCTTCATTGGTAACATGTGGTCCTTTCTTAGAGCTTTCAAGTCTAAGGATCCTGATTCCTTCATCTCCTCCTTTGTCTCGAGGTACTTCACAATCTTCGCATGTTTTATCTATCTGTCTGTCTGTCTATCGGTCTAATTATTTATCACTACTTATTATATATTTATGGTCTTTCATAACATAAGATTAGGTTGAAGCTAGATGCCAAACCAAAGCTATAGCGTTATAGTGAAGTGAAGATAACCTTAACAATAATAACCTTAAAAATAGTTATCACGATCTTCACCTTTTAAGGTCACAGTTTTGAGATAGACAAATAGCTTCTCTGCGTGTCCTTAAAGCTGCAACTGCTATAGTGGTCCCAAAAATACATATGTTAATATCCTTTTCATTGTAGATGAAAGGAGATATCCCTATACATATTTATTGGAAAAATAAACGAAATTTTTCTTAGACATATCACTTACTAAGAACTTACAAAACATGTATAATTCATCAATTGGGGTTGCTTTAGAGGAAGGAGACTAGATTCCTACAACTTATTGGTGAACTAATATTTGAATATTGTGTGAAAGAAGTGTTTGCATGTATTCAGAACAAGGTTATCTACGAGGGGAGGAATATTTGGAAACTTATACAATAGATTTTTACCATATAGTCTAATGACTATAATTTACTTTTTAAGTTGATAAGTGGTTGTCTAGAATTTGAACTTTGATCTTGTATATTACAACATTATCAATACTAACTAAATTATGGTTATATAAACTAATGATCGATTTATTTAGTTCCCAAATCATAACACTTTTCCAATCAAACACTTAAATATTTTTATTATTTTATCGTCTATTGTAAATAAAAACGGAAAGACGAACACTAAAATATCTTAACGCCAGGATTTATTTATCAATAAAATTATAGTTTTACAAATTCCAAGCACAAACAATTCTTTCAAGAGGCACTTATTTGTCATTTTCACTGTCACTTAACCTCTCTCTTTCCCCCAATTATATTGTCTCTCTTTTTTTTCTATTAGGCGCAGAAGCCAAAATTAATTTGTGGACACCATGATACATTGTTACTCCAAATTTCGTCGTAATTGCTTTATGCCCTTCAGTTTTTTATTGAAAAAGTTATTATAGTTTGCAATTTACATAAAAAATTATCATCCAATAAAACATTATTTTTTTTTTCTTTCAAAAAGAGCATTCCCTTTTTCTTTAAAAAATAAAGTATTATGTCTTTACACGTACGTTATGATGAGCAGTCCATCTCAATGTGGGCCTTGTATATATATAGTATGTATGATTAGGATGGTCTATACTCTAGGTTCTAACATGTTGCGGTAGTGCTTTATTTATTTTTTTATCAAAATTAATTTTCAAGGTAAATTAATTAAAATTTTGTCCATACTACACTATTTGGAATTGGATTATACTACAAACATTTTAAAATTTTAATATGTAGGACATAAAACTGTACTACAGCCTAGTAGTAGTACTATCGTCTTGTTATATGTCATAGGAATAAAATGGAAGAGTTAACAATGAAAGTTCCCAGGAGAGCATCTAGAAGTAACTTTTGTCCTTAAAAAAAAAGTAACTTTTGTTTTTCGACCTAAAATATTTGGCACTTGTCACTTGTCAGTTTATGTGAGATTATTGTTTTTGCTAATAAATAGATAATAGAGTTTTGAAGAAAGTAACTGTATACATTTTTTAAAACAATAAATAAAAATCCCAAAGAATTATTTTTATTATTAAAAAAAAAAATCATTATACCCAAACTATAATTTTATATATATTTCATTCCAGTAGTCTCCAAAGTAAGAAGTTAATTTCATCAATTAGATGATTGGTTTGAACCCACTCCCTTCCACCCTCTTCGTACTAGGATCGAAACCAATGTCGAGGGAAGACAAGAAATAGAATAGAATAGATTTCCACAAAATAAACAAAACCTATTAATTTGAGTTATTTCAAAATTTCATCATATCAAACTACGTGAATTCAAGGGTCGGGTTGAGCCAATTTTGTAAATAAATTGTATACTACTTTTTTTAAATAATTGATCGCTTTGTAAATTTACAAAGCAATATATTGTATACTAATTTTTCCAATAAATATTGACTCACTCGATATTTATTGCTTTGTAATTTTTTAAAGAAACCCGAATTAACCTAACCCGATGATGGATGACTTGATTCGAGTTATGAGACATTTTTTTTTTGAAAGAAATATGATTGTAGCATTTCATTAATAATAAGAGGTTCAATACAATCGGGTATATGAAAATAAACAGTAGGACTAGCTAGTAACGTGACCTCCTCTGCAAGAACATGAATAACCTCGTTTGCTTGTCGTCTAACAAACTCCACCCTAGAGTTGGTAAAGAAAGAACTGAACAGAGACCGACATGATGAGATAATGCACCCAAATTCAAAAGTTGTGTCTCGATTAGCATGGAAGGCATCACAAGTAAGCTTGGAATCCGTTTCAAAATCAACGTTGTCAAATTACATATCACTTAACCACTGCAATGCGGAATGAAGACCCAATGCTTCACCAACGTCGACAGAATGGAAACATGGGTAACTAACAACCTTAACCAAGACAAATGTACCTTCTGAATCCCGAACACATATACCTACGCCAGTACGGTTAAGATGAGGGGAAAACACATCATATATTTTAATACATCGAGATAACTAACATATCGAGTTGTGAGACATTATATATTTTAATATAAACATTTGTATTTTACTCCATGAGAATTTTAACATTAAGATTAAATTCATAGTTTATAATATTGTAATTAACACATGAACTATATTGAAAAACTAATAGATTTAACGCAAAATTTCTTTTAACGGGTTGAGTTTGAGGATTATTGGGATTGAACACCCCAATGAACACATGATGCTCTAGATAGTGAGCAGTTTGGTTTCAATATGTAGTGAATCGAATTTGAGTTTTGTAAATATAGAAAGAAAATTGCTCTTTTTCCTTTCAAAACTGATCATTTATTTAATCCAGCTAGAGTTAATTTCTGCTGACACTTTTAAAATCGGTTTGAACCAATTTAAAAAGTGATTGAACCGATCTTAAAAGTGCCAACGAGAGTTAATTCTAGCTGAAAATTGTTATACCGAAGTTAACTTTAAGTGAGTTAAGGAAATGATCAATTTTAAAAGGAAGAAGAGTAATTTTCATATAAAAAACATAGTGACTCAGCTCAATTTAGATTAGTCAATGTCCAACATAACTTTCCGATACTTTGTACAGACAAAAATATTTCTTTCTGATTTTCATGGTTGATGTTACTTTTGTTCACGCATGCTTTGTAAAATATGTTTTTAGATTTTTATTTCCACTTTATTTTGATTGTGATATTTTAGAAGAACGTACGTACACTGAGTAAAACAAACCTTTCTTAGGTTATTTTTTGTTAAAGAAACACAACATTGGTGAATATATGCAGGACAAAATGATGACGGAGACACTTGTGTCATTTAACTACATTAACTAAATAATTAAGTTCGTACAATCAATATATTTTTAGTTCTGCATAAAATTTTATATTAACATTGTGTCAATTTCTCACCAACTCACTATTTTAGCCAATATTTTAATGAAACATATCTTTGATTGGATAGTATGATAAAAACAAAATTGTATTTTAGACTCTTTTTTAATAATCAATCATTTTAGACTTTTTAAATAGACAGAGAAATAAAAAATAATAAAATTTCTTAGTATGTGTTTGCTTTGACGTTTGACAAGCATTTCATACGTTACAAACCCACCCCAACGTGAGAAAAACAGAAGCCAAGAATCCTAGCTTCTCTCCAGACGCGCGTATGGTTGAGTTCTACCGCTAAAACAAACACATCATAAGACAAAGATTTGAACTTGAGTCAAAGAATATGTGGTCTTATCTTGACAAATCAGTAGTAATTGAATTGTTTTGAGTCTTTTTTGGGCTCACCATTTTGAGGCCTAAAACCTTAATTTGTGTTCTTGGCCCTTGGGCTAGCCCTATATCTAATGGTTGGAAGGCTCTCAAAAAAGTTTATGTTAAGCATTTTGAAATAAGTAAAATAATGATACACTAGTATTTTGACATTGAGTTTGTGAACTATGAAGTTTCACTAAAAACATTTCATTGAACTAAATATGTAGATATGGAAGTACTGGAATATACAAAGCCTTAATGTTTGGAAACCCAAGTGTGATTGTGACAACACCTGAAGCATGCAAAAGAGTTCTAACAGATGATGAAAAATTCACACCTGGTTGGCCTCGATCCACGATAGAGCTCATCGGAAAGAACTCATTCATTGCAATGGCTTATGACGAACATAAGCGCCTTAGGCGTTTAACATCATCTTCGATCAATGGCATGGAAGCACTGTCTTTGTACTTGACATATATTGAAGAAAATGTTATAAGATCATTAGAAAAGTGGTCCAACATGGGACAAATTGAGTTTTTAACCGAGATTCGAAAGCTTACTTTTAAAATCATTATGCATATTTTCCTTAGCTCAGAAAGTGAACCTGTTATGGATGCTTTGGAAAAAGAATACACAATACTTAATCATGGAGTTAGAGCTATGCACATAAATGTTCCTGGATTTGCATATTATAAAGCACTCAAGGTAAACTTTACTCTCTTGAGCATAAAGTATGCGAAATATATAACTTAATGTTTTATTCGCATTTATTTGCTTCCGATTTGAATAGAATGCAGAGTTGAATTTTCTCACACGATTAACTATATAGTTAAGCTACATGTCATTTCTTGTCGAAGAAGCTATTGAAAATCTTATTCTTCACCTGTTTCATTTCAGGCGAGGAAAAATTTAGTTGCGATATTTCAATCTATTGTGGATGAGAGAAGAAAAATAAGGAAGAGATATTCACAAAAGAAAGCAAAAGATATGATGGATTCTCTTATAGATGTTGAAGATGATAATGGAAGAAAATTGGGTGATGAAGATATCATTGATATAATGTTGATGTACTTGAATGCTGGTCATGAGTCTTCAGGACATATTACCATGTGGGCTACCTATTTCCTACAAAAACATCCAGAATATCTTCAAAAGGCCAAGGTATAATCAAATTTTTTAGTTATTTTTATTAATCTAGATTTAAAACATGTTCATTAGTCACTTAATCTTGAAAAGTGTCTCAAAATCCTATGCTTTGGTATCGGTGTTGTGTAACTCCAAACATTAATCCTTGAATAGGAAGAACAAGAAGAAATAATAAAGAGGAGGCCTCCAACACAAGAAGGGTTGACACTTAAGGAAATTCGCGGCATGGATTTTCTTTTTAAGGTATGTATATATGTTACTCTCAGTTTAATATCAACTGATACTGAATCAACCATGGTTATGCGTAATATTCTTACTTTCTTCTACATTTCATAGGTGATCGATGAAACTTTGCGCGTGATAACATTCTCATTGGTGGTCTTTCGAGAGGCAAAATCGGATGTCATGATCAATGGTTAGTCCATGTTCATCATATTTGTTCATTTTCTCACTGCTAGATTACACTATGATTTCAGACTTTTATGCATCTCTCCTTGGTCTTGCTTGGTACATACGAAATGTAAAACCAAAATCCGTTTTACCTTTTTCTTGAATTTAATTTTGTGTAAGAGTACAAATATTGGATAGTACGATTATTGTTAATTGCAGAAATGTTTTATCTTTTAATTCATGTCACAATAATACTAACTTTATAAGGTTGATACAGGTTACACCATTCCAAAAGGTTGGAAAGTGCTAACATGGTTCAGATCAGTTCACCTTGACCCTGAAATATATCCAAATCCAAAGGAATTTAATCCTAATAGATGGAATGTAAGTAGCAAGAAGTTATTTTTGATTGAGTTTAGTTAATGAATACATAATTTATTAATCCATGTATTATGCACCTGTTAATTTTAATTTGGTGATCCTTATTTACAGAAGGAACACAAGGCAGGGGAATTCCTTCCCTTTGGAGCAGGAACTAGATTGTGTCCTGGCAATGATCTTGCCAAAATGGAAATAGCAGTTTTTCTTCATCATTTCATTCTAAATTACCAGTGAGTAATTATAAACCTATTCTGCCATTTGATACAATATTTTTTTATACGAAAAAAGTTAGCATGTTAGTATTTTTCTTCTTTGCGGGTTTGATCTCCGGTCCTTTAACTCTTTTAATTCTTAGTTTAAATCAGTTGACCTACTCAACCCCTATTTTATACAACATTTTTCTATAACAAAGTACATGTTCATTCATATTTTATAAGTTCTTATTCTTAACGAATCCGAGTTCTATTCCCCTTGGATCAACATAATGTTAGTATTTTTTTTAATGAATATATAACCATTTTTAATGTTAGTATTTTATTAACAACATTATGTTATTTCTTGATTGTACAGGCTTGAACAGCTTAATCCTAAATGCCCTGTTAGATACTTACCACATACAAGGCCAATGGACAATTGCTTAGGAAGGGTCAAGAAATGTTCATCTACATAAACTTCAAGTGGAAGAAAGAGAGAGAGAGCTCGTGACATGAATATGGTTCTTTGTAATATGAAAAATATCTTCATGTTTGCCTTTTGATAAATCCACAAATCTCAAGCTACTTTCAGCTACGTTATCATAGTTGGATGAAAAAGTTTAGGAAGTTTCACAGCTTATACAAATAAGAAATAAATATAATTAGCAAGTCTCATGCTACCCTTTAAGCTTATGATTATCTCTATCTACTCATTCAAAAGAAAAAATTTTGTTTACTTTTTTTCCATAAAAAATATTTTATACTTTCCAGAGTTAGGATATGTAGCTGTTCATGAAGTAAGTAGGAAGTTGACTGGTGAAATGGAAAGTTAAGGTGCCAGGCCAACCTAAGTGATCGTCCCCAATCTCTTGTTGATAGTGAGCGAGCATCATGTTAAATGGAACAAGTCAATCTTACCCACGATTGCAGTTTGTAATTTTTTTTGGAGGGTAGATGTAGAGATGTTAAGAACTTGGAGTGCATGCCTAAGCTCATGGAGTACCTAGTGTGATGTAAGAGCCATAATTTAGAGTTTGAAGTAAAACGACTTTGTAGAGGGTTGTAGTAAATGTATGGTCAAGTCGATGCCGACATTTGTGATAACTGGTAGAGTTTTGCAACGTTATATATGATTCTTCGAATCCCCTCTATTTCTTTACTGAATTAATGCATGTCCTACATCAAATACTATCAAAGCTCTATATAAATGATGACTAATAACGTACGTAGGCCTAAGATTTTAGTCCCTTTAGATGTCGTATTGCTCCACAACGATATGTTGGGGACTTATACTCGTACATGTAATTGGGTTCAGATGTTGTGTTGCTTCACCAACTATTTAAGGGACTTATACTCTCTTAGACATAAGAGACATCAAATGTTGTATTGCCTCCAGGATCAAGATGTACACTATCACAAATGTCTTAGACACTAACCATCATACTAACGAGGGATCTTTAATTTCTTAGATACACTCTTGATCAAAATATATATATAACAATTATGGCTAAAGCAAGATGTTAATCTATAAACCCTAACCTATTATAATTCAAATCCTAGATGGAAAAGCATTATATATATATATGTTGGAACATTGGTGTGAAGTTTGAAAGAAATTGAAAGGTTGGAAAATTAACCTTCGATCTAGTGTTGTGTGAATTGAAAAAAAATATAGTATGGAGGGTCCCGCATAAAATCCAATGTCGCCTTCATTTATGGTGGCGGTTCACCAGTTTATTCTTGTATTTTATCTGGTGGTGTTTTTTTGTCACTGCCGCGACGGGTGCTATGGTGGTTTTGTTTAAAACCCGTTCGAGTTGGTTTCGTTCCTAACATATCTGTTGCTCTCGTGGCGGTGGATGGTGGTGTATCGTGATTCAAATCAGATATGCTCTTTTGGCGTCTTTCAGAGTGCATGGGTTATGTCGGTTGGCAGCTCCATTTGATGGAGGATTCAAATTGATAGGCTATAAATGACCGTTTAAACTTGTTGTTTAATGTCTCAATGAGTGATTGATTGGTGGATTCGCTACGGTGTTGGCGGTCGATTTCATTGCCATTCGTAAAAGGCTGGAGTTCAGACTTATGCCTAGTTATGTTGTTATTACTGGTGTTCATTCCTGCACAAATTTTTATTTTTTTTTGCAATTTAGTTTCGGATCTATGCGCGAGTTCGCTGGATGGTGTTTTTGTGCTTGTATGTTTGCTTGGAGTTTTTTTGGGCTGAAGTGTAATATCATTTAGATTGGTTTTATGTTGTTTTTTTATTTTCTCTAGGTCAAGTTTATGCTCCCCTAATTTTATGTAACTCTTTTTATTTTGTTTTAATCTATCAAGGTATGCAGATGGATCTGTATCACATTTTCTTAAAAAAAAGAAGCTTACAATACCATAAACCACATAGTTTGTGTTTGAAAGAAAAATTAAAAAAAATAAAAGTGGTAATGGTACAAACATTTTGCAACTCAAAGAATCTATGCAAGACAACAACAAAAATAAAACCAAAATATCTATTTAGTACAAATACAACACAATTTTGCCTATAATTTAGTGAAATCCCTCTCATCCCTCTCATGTGTCCTTCTAATATCCTTTTTTGTCTTCGTTCAAATTTTAGAATCCGAAGCATATTTTTTTAGTTCTGGCTTCTAGAATTTGAATTGTACTAAACCTCTTTATAAACCAAACCGGGTAAAGCCTATAACAAAAGACAAAAAATTAAGTGGCTTGATCAGGGTGTCGTAATTTGGAAATGTATTTTACATTAATGACCCTAACTTATTATAGTTTGGAAGATACTTGAAAAAATATAATTCTACAATTTGGAAAAGTATTGAAGGTCAATCAAAAGAGAGTTCATGAAATGATAGCCATAAGATCAGCTATTTGGATGATTCAACAATAGTAGAAAAGGGGAAAAATGCCTAAGGTTTCTTCTACAAAGGGAAAAAACCATTTAATGGTATGCCTTCTGGTAGCGCTGCAACCTCAATAGCATTTGGTCGAGGTGATGGAAGGAGTGCTAAAGGAAGGACGATTACTATAGAAGTTGGGTGTGGCCTTAAAGGGACAAACACCTTTGTCAGAGGAGGTATTTGGGAAATATCTCTCAAGGCTTAATTAGACCTTTTTTTTTCTCTTAATCTAATCTCTCTATAAAACTAAATATGGGGTCCTTCTTAACCTGATGAAAAGACAAAAAGTCGTTAGTCGAAGGGTCTCAAAATAGGTCAACTCACTCACCTTGACAAAAGGGGCGAAAGATGGAGAGTGGTAAGTTTCATCCTCTTATGATATTTTCAAGTGACTTCCAAATTCATGGCTCCTTTGTTATTACAAAAAGAAGAAGGACTCGCCATTGACTGATTAGAATGCCCAACTGATGGGGCGTGAACGTCTCTCATGATGAGAGAGGTTTTCTTCCTAACATATAGCTTGATGACACTCATATTATTATTTTTGGTTACAAGAGTGCTAGTCAGAAACAAAAAAGAACATGAAAAGAAAAGAAAACAGAAACAGGAACAAAGAAAAACAAACGGCTAGCTTCTAACAAAGTAAGTGTCTATCGCATCAGCTTTAAGCAGAGGAAGGAGGTTAGCTGGAGGCGATTGGTGGACGACAAGATGAGCATCTGAGTTAGCACCCAATTTATCAAAGTAATCCGCACATTGATTCCCCTCTCTTAAGGTGTGATGAAGAGAGATGTTCCGATCAACTAGCAAGTCTTTAATATTCTGAATGAGAACGACGTAGATGTGGAATATCAGGGTATCATTCATGATCAGCTTAACAGCAAGGAGGGAATCCGAGTAGCACATAAGATCATTCATGTTCAAATCAATAACCATATTCATCCCTTGGTGAATAGCTGTTAGCTCGGCCAACAATATGTCCGTCAAGTTCGGAATGAAACCGGAAAAACCTGAGATGAACAAACCTGCACTATTGCGGAGGACACCACCGTAACCAATGCGGGAAGGAGTTCCAATGCAGCTGCCATCAACATTGAGAATGTGGTCTTGGTGATTTCTGTTGTTCCATTTCACGAAACGGTCGTAATGAATCAAATTGTCCTCACTATCAAAGGCCAAACTAATATCAGTAGCTGCTGAAATGATAATGTTGCACAGCCGAATTAGAGACACGTTTTTATTATTAAGGCACATTAAGTTTCGATGTCTCCAAACCCACCAAAGACCAGCTAAAAAGATATTCCAACGAGAGCCAGACATATCGAGCTTGATCCAATCATAAGCTGATGCGGCTGTGACGAAATCATTACAAGTAAAACCAATTTTCTACCAGATGCTTCTAGAAAAGCGACAATCCCTGACACAGTGCATGAAGGTTTCATCATCTTATCTGGTGGGAGAAGGAGTTATGTTTCTGTGGTGAAGCAGGGAAAGAGTTGGTACAACATTTTGACAGGCGAGCCAGATGAGAAACTTATACTTTTCCGGAACCTTTAATCTCCAAATCCAAGACCAAGAGAGATGAGGAATGGGATCAGATGTCGGGTCTCTGAGGGTGAGAAGCCATTTGAAGCCGCTTTTTGTAGAATATGTGCCAATTTTGTTTTGAGACCAGATTAAAGCATCCTCAATGTTGTCATTAAACTGGATATGAATGTTGTTGATGTGATTCTCGACAGCTGATGGAAGATTAGTGTAGAGAACCTGAGTGTGGTTACTTGAAGCAGAAAGAACATCTCTAACAGATAAATGAAGGTCATGCATATCAATAACATGAACATAGTTACCGATAGGGCTGAGAGAGTTCCAATTGCTGAACCAAAAGGAAGATGAACCCGAACCAATACGCCAAGTATACCCTTCCTTGAGAATATTTTTAGCGCGGATAATTGAAGACCAAGTTGGGGAGCTATTGCTGCTGGCACTGGCGAGAAGGGTGTTGTGGCCACCTGTGTATTTGTTTGAAAGGAGAGACACCCATAATTTTTTAGTAGACTGAACCATGTCCCATACAAGTTTACCAAGGAGACTAGTATTCGCTTCTCTAGCTGTTCGGATACCCAATCCACCAAGATTCTTAGGAAGAGAGATTTTCTTCCAATTTACTAAGTGGATTTGCTTATTATTAGTGCCACGCCAGATGAAATTTCTTGTGGTTTGGTCTATGCTATCACATATGCTTTGGGGCAGCCAACTAATTTGTATGAAATAGGAAGGAATGGAAGATAACACAGAGTTAGCTAGAGTCAATCTCCTTGTTTTTTTGAGAAGCCTATTCTTACAAGAAGCCAGCATGCTTTGCATTTTTTCTATGATGAAATGAAAATCGCTCCGCTTAGGCCGCCCTTTCAAGATGGGGAAGCCAGATACTTATCAAGGGAAGTAGTGCTCCAGATGTTGGATATAGTGGTGAGGCTATTGATTTTCCTTTGACGAGTACCTATCGAATAAAAAGCTCTAGACTTTGAAAGATTAATCTTCAACCCGGACGCCTTGCTGAACCTGTCAAATAAATCGATAACAAATCTAAGCTGAGAGTTTCTGGCTTTGATGAAGAGAAGGATGTCATCTGCAAAGAGAAGGTGAGATACTTGGGGCCATGTGCCTATGATTTGAATTAGTTCCCATTCTCCTTGAAAAACAACATTGTTGATAGCAAGAGAGAGTTTCTCCATACAAAGAATAAAGAGATATGGCGATAGAGGATCACCCTGTCTGAGACCATGTGAAGGCTTGAAGGAAGGCATTTTGTTTCCATTCCATAGAATAGAGAAGGTAGATTAGGAAACACAATGCATGATGAGCTTGATGGTAATGTTTGGCAAACCAAAATCCTGCAGGCAAGAATTAAGAAAATCCCAATTGATGTTATCAAAGGCTTTCTCAAGGTCAAGCTTGAAAGCCACATAACCCTTTTTCGTCTTAGATCTTCTCATGTAATGAATAATTTCCTGCAAAACAATGGAGTTATCAGAAGTTCCCCTACCAAGCATAAAGCTGCTTTGGTAAGGGCCAATAATATTATTAAGGATAGGTATGAGACGCTGAACCAAAACTTTAGTAATGATTTTGTAGATAATGTTACACAAACTGATGGGCCGGAAATCTTTGTATGTATTAGGAGGATCCACCTTAGGAATAAGATCAATGAGCGTATTTGAAATCTCCGGATCAAAGTGACCTGTAAGGAAGGTTGAGTGAACCAAATGGAAAATATCATCTCCAACTATGTGCCAGCACTGCTTGAAGAAGATGCATTGGAAACCATCAGGGTTGGCGACTTTGTAAGGCTTCATGGTATTAACGGCATCGAAGACTTCGCTCTTAGTAATAGGTTTGGTGAGGGAAAGCTTGTCGAGGTCATCAATGGTTGGTTGGTGGTCGGTAAGGATAGTGCGGTTATGATGAGGTTGGGTGTTGGCAAAGAGGTTCTTGAAATATTTTTGAGCTTCTTCTTGGAGAGCGGTGCTATCAATTGTCCAAATACCATTAGGAAGCTGAAGTCTATGGATTCTATTTTTCTTTCTTCTAATGCTAGTTTGAGCATGGAAGAAATAATTGTTCTTATCACCAAACTTTATCCATTTTTCTCTAGAAATTAGCAATTTGCAATCACAAATCACATTTTGGATTTTAAAAATCGTAATGATAAAAAAACACATTTCACATTTTAAAATTTGAACGAAATGAGAATTCCATTAAAAAAATGTAAATTAAACACTAAAGATTTAAGCATAGAAGTACTAACCTCTTGTGTAGTAGTTGGAAGCGTCTGAAATGCAATGGATTCTAGCAACGATGTTCGTTGTGTTTTTAGGTTTGAAAGTGAAAATGGTGAATTGAGGGGAAGATGATGAACATGTTTAGTATATTGCGATGATTCAAATTTTAAAATCCAACGTGTGTTTTTCTAGTTCGAATTCTAGAATCCAAATTTGAAACAAATTGAGAAATACAGAGAACGCGTTAGAGGAATGTGATGGGAAGGAAAAGAATTTCACTAGATTTAGAGTTATCATATTTTGACAACCAAAGTTGTCAACTGCCGTATAAATATACTATCGCATGTACTTTTTTTTTTTTAATAATTTTTTGCTACCTAGGTTTGTGTGCTAGGCTTTGAGTATTTTTATTGTACATACAATGTAGATAATGACGAGTATTTTAGGTTGTCAAGATATCATACCTCATATAGAATTATGATATTTTGACAACCAAAGTTGTCAACCACCGTATAAATATACTATCACATGTACCTGTTTTTTAATTTTTAAATAGTTTTTTTCTATCTCGTTTTTTTTTTGTCAAGTAATCTAGTGACTATAATTCACTTTTTTCAAGGTGAATAAATGGGATGTCTGGGGTTCGAACTCTGACCCCTACATATAACAATGCATGTCTCTGTCAACTGAGTTATGCCCACGGGACCTGCCTCAGTTTTTATTGGACATACGGTGTGGACAATAACAACTATTTTTGGTTGTCAAAATATCATACCTCTTAATAAAATATCTATGCAGATAACTCGTGAAAAAAATATATTGATGCACATTGGATTAAAAAAAGTATAAAGATTTAATTATGATAACTCGTAAAAATTTAGGTCTTATAAGTCCTAGCTCAACTGGCAAAAATGCCAAAATTGTTAGGTTGGACGTTATCACCAGGGTTCGAACCCCGGTACATCCACTTTGTGTGTGTGAGTTTATGATGATTTTGTCATCTCGTCTATCTACCAAAAAATAAAATCGTAAAAATTTAGTTTCCTTTTTGTACCAAAAATAATAATAATTTAGCTTCCTTTTTAGTTTAATGTACATTGAATCAAATAAATGATTATTTAAAAATAAAAAAATATTATATTAATAAAAATTTGTCAAAAAAAGGATTACATTAAATTACAATTGACCACCATTTCCTAAAAAGATAAAAATTGACCACCTGTTTGGAAAAGTTGTGACATGACACATTGACCACCATCTTCTAAAAACAATAAGCGGTGACCCGCTCTCATCACGGTCACATGACACTTTACCGGGAAAAATCAAAAGCTATAAACTATAGTTTTAATCTCATTGCACTATCATTTTACCGTGAAACACCAAAAGCTATAAACTATAGGTTCAATCTCACCGTACATTTGACATCACCGTGAATTTCTCACCGCAAAAATAAACGCATGCTGGATATAATAGATATTTATATCGACAATGTATAATTATTAAATTCTAAAAATATTTAAATACTTTAATAAACAAATGTAATATTAAGATTCATGCACAATCTTTACTTTTTATTTCTAACCTTTTAGAATTTACTCAAAATAAAATAAAATATTCCAACCTTTTTGAAAATATTACTTTCTATAGCTTTAAAATATAATATTAAGATTCATGAACCTTCTCTCTTCTTGAACTTTGCTTATAAATTGAGAGCAAGAGGTTAGGTCCTTATTCAAGTTGAGTGTCTGAGTCACTGATCATAGAGTGTCCATAAAATCTGAGATTTTAGAGATGGGGTCCATATGGATTGTCTTTGGTGCCATTGTTGGTGTTCTTTTTATCCTAAGAACCCTTCTCAAGAGTGTGAATTGGTTGCTCTATGAAGCAAAACTTGGTTCTAAGCAATACTCTTTGCCACCAGGTGACATGGGATGGCCAATTGTTGGTAATATGTGGTTTTTCCTAAGAGCATTCAAGTCCAATGACCCAGATTCTTTCATGGCCTCTTTTGTCAAAAGGTATAATTATATCATCCTCTTTAATTGTATAACTTAATTATTGTATATTTCACTCGTTATTCTCATAAAAATAATCTATATTTCACTTGTTGCATCTTCCTATGTAACCACACACAAGTTTTCTTCTAAAATCTCTCATAGAAGCAACCATTTTGTTGATAGATTGAATTTAATTTTTTTTTATCAAGTTATTTTTATTTTTATTTTTATTTAGGATTTGGATGCAAGGGTTTTTTTTTTTAATAATTTTTTTCTCAACTCATATAAGCCAATTTGACGAGTCGACGTCATTGTAAGCCCTATGTTAATTAGGATGGTCCAGTGCATAATATAAAACAAAATTAAATTGGAATTTAGTTGTATTAAATAATTATTTCATTCTAGTCATGCTTTGGAATATTGCAAACAATAGTTGCCAAACGTGTGACATGCAGAGGTGCTTAATCTTGGTTTCATGCAGAGTGACAGTTCTATTTGGTTGGTTGTTAATATCCAAACTCATTTAAATGAAAATTACAAATCGATCTAAAAAAATTGAACCTGCAGAAAATTTAATTTATTTGATGTTTTTAATCACTTTTTATGAAATCCAATTAAATTGAGTTTGAATTAACACAACCACATAGATAAATGTTATTATTTATTTATTTTTGAATGAGTTTTAATATTTTAATTATTCAAATCAATAATCATGTGGTTCCATGAATGATGCAATGCACTAACATTTTAATTATTGAAATCAACAATTATGGTACAGGTTTGGAAAAACAGGCATATACAAGGTATTCATGTTTGGAAACCCTAGTGTAGTGGTGACAACACCTGAAGCATGCAAAAGAGTTTTAACAGATGATGAAAAATTCGTACCTGGTTGGCCACAATCAACAGTTGAATTAATTGGAGAAAAATCATTTATTAAAATGCCTTTTGAAGAACACAAACGACTTAGGCGTTTAACATCATCTTCAATCAATGGCTATGAAGCACTTTCAGTGTATTTAAAAAAAATTGAAGAAGTTGTGATTAGTTCATTGGAGAAATGGACTCATATGGGTGAAATTGAGTTTTTAACTCAAATGAGAAAACTTACTTTTAAAATTATTATCCATATTTTTCTTGGTTCAGAAAGTGATCATGTTATGGAGGCTTTGGAAAGAGAATACACAGTTCTTAACCTTGGTGTTAGAGCCATGAGAATTAATATTCCTGGATTTGCATTCCATAAGGCACTCAAGGTAACATCATTTTACTCTCTTTTAAGTTTATTGAAATTTTTTAGTTTCAGGGTCTATTTGGATTGACTTATTCGAGTTTATTTACACACCTTATAGTACTTCTGAGTGAGATTTCTTTGTATTTCTACAATATTTCGTTGTGAAAATCTTGAAGTTCTTAAAATGCCATGTCTTATACATTATTTTTAATTTTTTTAATAGGCAAGGAAAAATCTAGTGGCTATATTTCAATCAATTGTGGACAAGAGAAAAAATGAAAGGAGGGAAAAATTATTACCTGGCCAAAAAGCCAAAGATATGATGGATGCTTTGGTAGATGTTGAAGATGAAAATGGAAGAAAATTGGGTGATGATGAAATCATTGATATCATGTTGATGTACTTGAATGCTGGTCATGAATCTTCAGGGCATGTAACCATGTGGGCTACCTATTTCTTGCAAAGGCATCCTGAATTTTTCAGAAAGGCTAAGGTATCAAATCACTTAGTTTTCCTTTATTTTTGTATAAACATTTTTTTTCATTTTTTAAATTTGATGTTAATTTTATTTGTTTCTTGATAATACTACCTTTAATAGGAAGAACAAGAGGAAATCTTAAGGAAAAGGCCTTCAACTCAAAAAGGATTGAAGCTAGAGGATGTTAGGAAGATGGATTATCTTTCTAAGGTAGGGATTATAAACTGTTGATTTAAGGTTTTTTAAACTTTTAGTTGATGTTTTTGTGATGAAATCGCTTTTTATGTGTCTACAATTGCATAGGTGATTGATGAAACAATGCGACTGATTACATTCTCACTAGTCGTCTTTCGGGAGGCAACATCGGATGTTAATATCAATGGTTAGTAGCATACGATTTCATTACATACACTTTATTCAATTTTACTTAAACATAAAATTCAAATAAGTCTTACTAATTTAAAAACCGACCATATTGTCACACATACATTTTGTGCAACTCGTTTGAATTTCAACCGATAAAAGAATGTTTGTTAAAAAAATTGCAATAAATAAAGAGTAACTATATTTTGATGTTATAGGTTACCTCATTCCAAAAGGTTGGAAAGCTCTAGTTTGGTTCAGGTCGGTTCACCTTGACCCAGAAATTTATCCTAAGCCATTCGAGTTCAATCCTGATAGATGGGAAAAAGTAAGTCACAGCCATTTAATTTTTTTATTACTACTCATTTGAATTGAACAAATTAAGTGATTAATTCCATATATTTGACAATTTGGTTGATGTTGATTCTTAGGAGGTGCACAAAGCTGGAGAATTCCTTCCATTTGGAGGTGGAACTAGATTGTGCCCTGGAAATGATCTTGCTAAGCTGGAAATCTCAGTTTTCCTCCACCACTTTCTCCTCAATTATGAGTAAATATTTTCTCCCTCTTTTTACTACTCACATGAATTTTTTTCTCACACACACAATATATTATTAATTGAAGCAAAGTATACACCATACCAATATTAAAATTGATCAAAATTAAGGTAGTTGTGCATTCCTCTTAGTTTTGAATAGAAGTTCAAAATTGAGAGAAAATTATTATTAATTACGATGGTTATACGCTCATTTTACAATTATTCCATTCTATATGAAATTTGAACTTCGTCTTTTGAAGTTACAAAGTCAAACTCTTATCACTATACTATTAAAAGTAATTGTGATCTCATATGCAACCAACCGTAAATTAAAAGTTCCTCTTAAAATTATCTATTATCGTAAAATTATTTTTGGTAAAGATACAACACTACTAAGGTTAATGTTTGTGTGTTGCATCACAGGTTGGAACAACTGAACCCAAAATCTCCAATTAGATTCTTGCCACACACAAGGCCAATGGACAATTGCTTGGCGAGGATCAAGAAACGTTCTGCTGTGTGATCCTAAGATGGAACGAAGACGCATTTGGAGACTTTACATCAAATAATAAAATTAATGAAAAAAAATATGTATCAGTTTCTTTATTTTCCCTCTTTTTGTTGAACAATATGTATCAGTTTCAAATTGCTAGCTAGTGTGTACTAGTTTATCGATCCATCTGCGCGAATAAAATTATTTTCATCTATTTGTGTGTACGAGTTTATACAATTTAGATAGGTTGAAGTTTTGATAAAAATTACGTGTGTTTGGTTTTACGGTGGCGAAAATCAACTTTAAATAAATTGTCTATTAACTAGTTATGTTTTGGATACATTTATTCATATATAAAATATTTTTTTAGAGGATTATATAAAAATTAATTGCATAGTATAGCTGAATGTCATTATAAAACTATTTTCAACATTCACTGCATAATTATTATGTTGTTCAAAAAATTTAATATTTTTTTTTAGTCAAACAGAAATAAGATTAAAATAAAGATAGGTACAAGATTGAGGAGCTTGAACCTGACCTAGTAAACCACAAAGAAACAACCCTAGAGGGTGTAAAGCAAAACTCTACCACTTACAATCCGATGCACCCACGTGTAGATGTGAATAGATAGTATTTAGAGCATCTAGATAGGTGTATGAATCGTCTACCAACACATAAATGATCCAATTTAATATGTTCAAATTTATATTTAGAAACAGTTATAACTTTTCTATTCATAATAATATTTCCCTTCTTAAATTTCTACTTATAATATTTTTTAATTTATTTGCTTTTAAAAAAATTGCTTTTATTTATTTCTGTAGTTTTTAGATAATTTTTCATTCTAAATTTTCTTTTAGTAAATAATTAATTTAAATAAATTATTTATAACTACTTCTATTTTTATTTGATATTTATTAAATTTCTTATTTATACTGAAAAAATTTAATTAATTTTTCATTCTAAATTTTCTTTTAGTAAATTATTAATTTAAATAAATTATTTATAATTACTTCTATTTTTATTTGATAATTATTAAATTTCTTATTTATACTAAAAGAATATATGCAAATCATTTTATCAATTTTTTAGAATTATTTTCGTACTTATCGTCAACGTGGGAAGTTCTATATTGTTAAATACATCACAACCATCATACATGTGATTTTAAAATTAGTTATAATGGAGCAATTCTTACCTAATCACAAACCCAAATCAAAATTATTTGGGTAGACATACATACATGGAAATAATTAAAAGAAAAATAAATTAGTCACGTCATTTTCTACTTTTTATCTTTAAATTTTTCTAACCTATGTGTATGCCTAAGCCATTTTTATTTGTGTTTGTGACCAACTTAGACTTTCTCATTATAATGAATATCAAATTTGTTATTGATTTGATGGTTATGATTGATTGATAGAATAAAACTACTAACATTGGCGGCTCATATAATTAAATCCATTTTTATAGTTATACTTTTGGTCATATTTCTTAAATTATTACAGTTATTTTTTCACATAATTTTTTTGTTAAGAAACTAAATTATCCCACATCCAAATTGACATCGGAGGAAATTGAACATGAGACTTCGAGGAAGAGCACAATCCTAGGTTCCAAGTCAATACCAACGGTTAATTTGATTTTTTTTTACTTTCAAACAATTTAAAATTAATTTTTTATTTTAAACATTCAAATCAATCCATAAAAGTTTAATTATAAATTGACTTTTATACATTTATATTGTAATTAAGTTTAATCTTTATACTATTAAAAATTAAATAATATTTTTATACTAAGAATTACAAAAATCAAATAATTAATTTTAAAAATAATGTGTTTTTTTTAGTGTAATTTTATCATTTGAAAAGTATAATACAATCCATAAAATTTTACTCGTTAATGATTTCTTAGTTGAGGTGATAGCGGAGTTGTAAGTGTCATGTTTATGTCCATGTGAGTTTAGCTCAGTTGATAAGGACAATACATAATATATATATATATATATATATATATATATATATATATATATAAGGTTTGAAATTCGAACCTCGGATACGAAAAAAGAAAGTCATGCTTGCATGCTCTTTGTAAAAAAAAAAAAAACAGACTGGGATAGTTGTTGTAAAATAAGCATTAGTCTGCCACTTTAATGAATTAAAATTTCTCCTTCTTTAGTTTTTTTTTTGAAAAAAAAAAGAAAAGAAAATCACTAATTTTATACGTTATGCGTTATTTACACTTAACAGGACAAAAAAACCATTGTTTTGGCTAAACTGACAAAAATTGTTAGGCCGGACGTTAGGATCGAGATTCGAACCCCGATATCTCTGTGTGTAAGTTTATGATAACTTTGTCATTTCGTCTATCTAAAAAAAGTCAAATTAATTATATTTATCTTCTCCTATAATTCCATTAATATATCTTTTACAACATAGAAAAAGCAAAATCGAGTATTGTTATCTTCTCTATGTATATTGTTTTCTTCTCTATGTTTTCCTTCAAATAAATAGAGTATTTCTTATAAATCCTATTCTCCTTCAGTATCTGCTAAAATCCAACAATATGTCAAATGATTTATTCAGCATATGGAGTTAGTTTAAATCGTTAGTTTATATTTCATCATTTTATTCAACATGATTCAATACATATACCATTTTCTTTGACTCGGAGGCAGTTCATTCACCCCTTCTAACATAAGGACAAATTGGTATGTGAATGAAACGTATTCACATTGAAATGATATATAATGAGCATCTCACGACATGCTTCTAGACAAATTGGTATGTGAATGAAACGCATTCACATTGAAATGAAATGAATCATGAGGTTGCACAAGTATGGGATTGTTGATGGATGGAATTAACAAGTGCACTAAATCGTAATAAGTAATAAAGTAGTAAATTTATCGTTTTTCACAGGGATTGTCGTTCAACTTAGTAATTAATAAAATTTATTTCAAAAGTCGAAATTAATTAAAGTGAATAGAATTGCAAGGTTGAGTTGCTCTACCCAATACAAGATTAGGTTTTTATGATTCAGATAATTAACAACGATTAGGGTATCCTTGAATATTCCTCCATTCGTCTTTATTTGAATTATCTTTTAAGAAACCAAATAACTTATGTGGTGCTACTTTGATTTAATGAATCCCAACGGTAAAACTCATACGAATTTTCTTTAAATAACTTGTGTAGGACCAACCGGAGTTGTGTACTACATTTTTCTAACCTGAAACTTCCTAACTTCTATAAGAAGTGGTAATTAGAAAAGCCAGTGAATCAATAAAATTTCAGGTTGTCATGGCCTACTTGAATCCTACGGATTAATCCTCAAGATTACACACGGAGTTAACCAATTGATGAAGCATTAATGAACGCGCATAATCTAATTTAAATCGAGCACAATCAAAGTATAAACTGAATGAAATTTTTTATTAATAAATTCAAACAAATAAGAAGGAGTTCATCGTGGAACCCTAATTAAGAGGTTTAGTTGCTCATGGCAACAAACATCATAATAAAACAATAGATAAATATACCCCAGAGAGAACAAAAGAAGGATGAATCCTGCCTTGGAACTATGATACTTGACCCTTGCCTTCACCGTCAAATATTTATGAATGAAAAAAAAAATAGTGTGCAAGGGTCTCTATTTATAGCATGAGGTTACTTAGGGTTAAGAGAAGAAAATTGGGATTTATCTGTGATCCAGCTTGGAAAACAAGCAAAAAGCAGTTTTTACCCGTATTTGGGCGCCTAAGGCGCACACAGGGGCACCTGAGGCAGCAAGGAATGTTGTCCCAGGAGCAGGGGCACATGGTACAAGCGCAGGGCGCCTGAGGCATCCTCACATGTGCAATTTCTTGTGTTTTCGTCGTTGTTCCGTCTGAAAACTCTATGAGCTTGAAATGAATTTTCTTCTCTTTGTATTGTCTTCAACAACCTTCTAAGAATCCTTGATCTTCAATTCCATATCCTTGATCCGTCACGTGATGTCTTGATTTGTCGATTTACATGATTCCTCACTACAAAACACTCAAAACACCTATGAAGTTGTATGCTCTAGGATAAAACTAAATTATAACGACTCGAGTGAAAACAATACAATATGTTCTTCAAACCATTGGCAACTCCTCTAACTTTCATCTTATTTGTCTTCAAATGCAAAGAAAAAGTACTAAAAACATAACTAAAATATCATATGATGCTCTGTCATCAAATGTACATTTAAAGGAACGTTGACGTAAGCCCTAAATGTCAATAGTTTTATGTTAAACATTATGTTATATATCGTGATTTTTATTATTAAATAATATGAGACGTTCTTTATTATATTTGTTATAAGATTAATCACTACTAAAAAAATCAAAATTAGGGAGGGAAATTAGTGACGGAAAAAATAAAATTCCTCACAAATTCCTTGGTCACAAAATTTAGTGACGGAATTAGAGAGAGATTTCACGTTTTCCTCTCTAAATTTCCCTCACTAATTTTTGCTTTTTTAGTAGTGAATAAAGTCCATGGAATAAATAGTTCCAATCATGGAACATTAAGTGAGACTAAACTGAGATTGCATTAACATACAGAGCACTATTTTTAATGTATTAGTAGTCAAGCTTTAATATGTAATAGGATAGTAATAAAACGTAGAGACTATTATGTATAAAGCTGATGACCAGATCTCATGAGTTATGGATATGAGACATTAATTTTTTATATATAGGCATAAATATTAGGAGTAATATTTATACTAGATTGACCTACTATAAGAATACTACATAGTAGCTTATGAAGGTGTCAGAAGTTACTCATATAGTAATAATGGTGTATATCACCCTTATACCTGAAACAACTATGACCCGTAGATGTTGACTCAAGTATTTTATTGACATTAATATAGGAAAACTTGTTTAGAGGTATAATTGAAATAATAATAAAAAAAGTCAGCCCAAAATTCATATCCCTCTTATATATAGCATAGATGATATTGTTCCTAAAGCCTTGTTTCAACTTAAAGAATTTTTATTTGAAATAGTGAATTTATAAATCTGCATGTTTTAACAAAAAAATTGTTGATCTAAAGTGGGTTTTAGAACAATGTCTCTAAAATTTTGATGATAATAATCTATGAAAGAAAAATTGGATACTATAACGTGTGTTCAAATGTGCAAAACTATAGAATTAAATTTTGACTTTGCAGTCATCTTTTTAATTCTGAAACACCAAGCTCCAAACACAATGGAATGCATTTGATACTTAAGAAGAAGCTATGATGACTAAAACTATGATATGAAGAAAAGTCGACAAAAGTCAAAGCCTTGATCCGAAGATGCATCAACCTTTGAAGATCCTGATGGAAGAAGATATTGATGGCAACCTATTCTGATGGAAGCATATCCTGATAGAAGCATACTCTGATGGACAAGTCATTGGTCAACACTCTAATGGACTCTGACCAATTTTGTCTTCTTCTAAAGAGACGTCGCTCTCCAAGTTCTGCAGTTATGTTTGTCTTCTTTTGACTACGTGTAGGAACAAACAAAAGCAAAGAGAATGCAATAGATCATTCCAAAAGAAGCAAATGAAACCTCTAGTATTATTCAACAGAATTATCCATTAGAGGCAAAGCTTTCAAATATAATTAAAGCTTCTCAAGGAAAATTAATGTGATGGAAATTCTTAATACAATGGTCTATTCTCTTCTCCTATTTAAGGATCTTGAGCGTTTGAAGAAATTAAGAAACTTCACGAAATTTAACTATGCCAAAACTTTTATAAACTTTATAGTGGACAAACACTTCAAAAAATTCTTACAGACTTTCAATCTTATAGAATTTATTAAGTGTTCATAAGTCTATTGAGCTTTAAGCCATTTTACCACTCTCCTGGTATCAACGTGTAAACACCAATCAAATATTTATTTGTAAACCCTGATTGTAGAAGTGCTCAAGGTGAGGTAAGGAAATCTTAGACTTGTATGTCTAAGTAATTGAAATATTATTGAATTATAGTTAAAAATCTTTTAGAAGTGCAAAAGGATGGGACTAGTCTCGGATTGTGGGGTCAAACAGGATAATTGCCGGTGTTGATCTCTTCTCTCTTCTATGTTTATCTTTACTTGCTCTGTTTTGTTTTATAACGTAGAAAAATATTTTCAAAAAAAGAAAATACAATTCAACCCCTCTATATTTTTTCAACTTGAGTTGATATCAGACTTCATTTAAACATATGCTTTATGCAAATGGTATATTGGAGGAGCGCAAATGGAAATAGCTGCTCTCAAGAAATTTTTCAAAAAAAATGTTCCTAAACATATGTTTCTCCCCTTTATTGTTTCCATTTCAGTCTCTGCAAGAGATTCTCCATCTGCTTCTATAATCTCTACCTCCTTTGTTGTTCTTTTAGTTTCCGATATGGTGTCTTCCACTTCATTAACTACTCGAGCAGCATATGCGGCCGCCTCTTGTGCAGAGATGAACCTTATCTTTTCTAATTCTAAATCTATCTCAGAATATGCTGGAGTAGATGTAATCTTTTACATATATTTCACCTGAAATATAAAACTCAAACACCATAATATAATAATTTTGTCTAAGTCTACATTAGAAAATAAAGATTTGGATACTAGAATCTTAACTCAAACCCACAATAGCAGTTGTATCTAAGCAACAAATTACGAGAATAGAATAAAAGAAGTCACAGCAACAACACATTATTTCAAAGAGATATATGTATTCTAAGTTAAAAAAAGGATTATTTTCATTATCAAAAAAAAAAGTAACTATTTTCATTCGTAAGGTTTGGGTCCAAAGTCAACCCCACAAAGCAGTTTGTAAGGTGAAGATTAGCTAGACATTACAAACGTGAGCCTTGAGTTTTTTTATTAACAATTTTTATACGACACCTGCTCACACTCAAAACTACTTACCTTGGTTCATAGAAAACATGCAGTACTATCTTGTATTTTTTTGGCTTGACTCAACTCCACCAAACCAACATCTAAGATGAAGATTATATAGGCATTATAAGCTCTACTTAGTCTTATTTATAGCCAATGTCAGACTTTGATTTTACCCAACACTAATCCAAGCCTCTTAGAGTTAATGTTTGATATTGTCCATGAAACAGAAAATATAAAATAGTACGGTAGAAAAGAACCCACTTCCAAAAGATAGGGATGTAAAGACAAGTCAATCAATACAAGAAATAAGATATTCATGTTTCAATTTCATTTAATACTCATGTTTCTACATTAACACATAGGGTAGGGTTGCAAATTGAAACCACAAACAAATGATTTATGATACAATATGATTAAATGTCTTTATTTTAAGTTTGACTACATACCTTATCAATCCTACTGTCAGGTCGCGGCCATTCTTCAATATCCCATTTGTTAATCCATTAAGGTGGAAGTGTTTTTGGACGTATAGGCTTCCTTGAAGATGTAGTACGTGAACTTAAAATCTAAACTCATATATGGTTATAAATGTATTAGTAAAATAAAATAATGTAGTGAAAAAATATTGGAGCATACAAAATATAATTTTAAATATTTAAGCAATTTTTTGAATATTTTAAATAAAGTAATACTTACCTTCTTTGGTCGGATACTGATGAAGTTATCATCATTACTATCATCACCACCATTGGTTTTATCATCATTGTCATTGTCGTCGTTATAATAAATCAGAAATATTCATGAAACTGGTTCCGCAAGAATGACTTCGTCTTCTTGAGCTGACATATATAATACAAGCATATAAATAATTGTGTGCCCAACAAAATTACATACAAATTGATGATTAAATTCTGCATTTAAACATTTTTGTTAAACATTCTTCCTCCAGCATAAACATCGACAAAACACGTTTTTCAATTTCAAGTTAGTACCATTCTAGTTACTTGATTATAGGACCATAATATATATATATATATATATATATATATATAAAATAAAGAAAACTTAAACAAAATCAAAAACATTATTTAAAACAATAAAAACATAGATCTTTACTTGTGCATGATTTCCTTCAAAACCTCTTCCTCAAGAAATTGAAGAAGGAGTAACACCAATTCATTGCTCAAATATGTCATGTTTTTCGGCTCCAAGTAATATGAAATAACTGATCCTCAAGAGAAAAATGATAATTTTTAGATCACTCGGTTGAAAAATTGATATCTTTTTTGCTTATATATCAACCTTTCAATCAAGTGATCTAAAAAACATCATTTTTTTCTTGAGGGTCAATTAGTTCACATCACTTGGAGCTGAAAAAATGGCATCTTTGAACAATGAGTTGGTGCTACTCCTTCTTCAATTTCTTGAGGAAGAGGGTTTGAAGGAAATCATGCACAAGTAAATAACTATGTTTTTATTGTTTTAAATAATGTTTTTTATTTTGTTTCAGTTTTCTTTATATATATATTATATGATCCTAGAATCAAGTAAGTAGAATGGGTAAAAATTTAAAATTTACTAAGGTATACGATGGACAACGTACAATGTTGATCCACTTTACACATTTATGGTTAAAGTTAACAGACTCGGACTAAATTGACTAACAGAAGTATATTTGAGGGACCAAAAAGAAAAAATTTAGAGTTATGAGACCAAAATAAAAACAACAAATAAGTTAGGGACCAAAGGTTCAATTAAGCCAAAAAAGATAAAAACATAGAACAACAGATAAGAAGTAGAAATATAAGATATCGTTGACGATTTTCATTCAATCGCATTTGTGATGATACTCCATGAATAAAGTTTTGGTTTGACGCTCATAGATCTAGTGGAGAAAAAGGACACATGATTAGTAGGAGAAAATGAACTAAAAAATAAAAAATATCAGTGGAAGACAAATAATAATAACAAGGAATTTCTCACATATATTGGAAAAAAACAACCTGGGTTTAGTGAATTCACAATTTCTGTATCCATGGATCTCTAGAATATCATCAAAATCAATTCAATAATTTATAATATATTTTGAATATATCTTTCATATGAACGGGTGATGAATAGACAGGAAAAGCTTGAGTTTTCAACTCTCTACTAATGGAGAGGCGACAGTCAACCATCCACTCTCGAGATTCATATTGATCAATCGATCTCCGCGTATTTGTAGCCTTCTAGGTTGACCCATAGATCTAGTGATGAAACTCCATGAATCAAGTTTTGGTTCGAACGTTCATAGATCTAGTGGAGATAAAGAACACAAAATTAGTAGGACAAAATAAACTCAAAAATAAAAAACATTAGTGAAAGAAAAATAATAATAACATGGAATTTCTCACATATATTGGAAAAAAAACCTGGGTTGAGTGAATTCGCAATTTATGTATCCCTAGATCTCTAGAATATCGTAAAAATCAATTCAATATCTTAATAATATATTGTGAATAAATCTTTAATATGAATGGCTGATGAATAGATAGGAAAAGCTTGAATTTTCAACTGTATACAAATGGTGGATTGCAGCCTGATAAATTAACCTTGATGGAAGCGCCGTTGGTCCTCACTACTTATGCCAACATTGTGAGCGTAGCTGGTCTTATAAGGGGAAAACCTAATTGTTCTGGACCGATCAAAACCCTAAAGGCTCAATTGCTTAGGCCCAATACCACTACAACCCAAATACTACATTTGACAATATTACTCGCAACACACCCCTTCCCCGCGAGGGGATGCTCGGAGTAACAAAGACCAATTCAATCGAAGTATAGAACTGTAACATCTCTTTCCCACTTTCCCGCGAATATCTCCCTGACGGTTACACTTCCTACGATTTGTAACCGCCAGACACACCTATGCCTTACAACGGCTCTGCAAACACTCACCTCTATATGTTGCCTGATTGTGCTAGTATACTTGAGCATTAATGTTGAGATGATGGATCATTGTTGTACGACTTGATTAATAGTTTATTTACTTGTCCTTGAAAATGATATGCTTGATTATATTTTATTATGTGGAATATAATCTAACCCTCCGTGGTCGTTTGGTTGACCGCTGCCTATTTGTATGAATGGGTAGACGGTATGCAATATTGGTTTTCTTATTGCTTGTGAGTTGCTTGAGGACTAGCTTTGGAGATACCTCTTTACCTTTGCTTGGAGTCTTAGATAAAACTCTGATTTAGGAGTGTCGGGTCTTTTACATTTATGCTATGTATTTGTGCTGTTGCTGAGACTTATTGTATATTGATGTCTCAAATTTGAGATGTTTATTGGTGATGTATTATGAGACTTGAGACATGGTTTCTGAGATTGTTATATGTTGTTGAGATATTTATGTACAATGATTTTCTGCTGCGAGTTTTATGAAAACCAATTTATGCATGTTTTGAGTAAATGAAGATGTAGCATCTAAACTCTTTCGAATAATTTATTTATTTGCATGATTTACTGTAATCAGGGTTTAGGGTGTTACATTAATCGTTTGGGCTTGTCTTGAATTACAACCGAAAGAAACAGATCATATCATCAAGAAATAGAGTCAAACTAAAACTTTTGATCAAGCCTTGAATAACATTTGTGAGAAATCACCAAGTAATATTGCCTTAACCTTGTGTTAAATGTGAGATGATTTATACAATGATTCACAAAGATAAATGATATATGTTTGGCAAGTGTACCAAATACTATCGAAATAATAAAATAAGTTCGTATCCACGAGGACTGTGTTAATCTCAATTTAGAAATAAAGTAAATATTTAGGATGTATAAATTATTTTGTAAAATATGGAGAGGAAAGATGCTTTTCTCTATTGATGGGAGTATTGATGCCCCAATATGAACTGATGCTGCTACAAATAAGCCAAGATTTGATAGAATATTTGGTCATTTTGATAGATTATAAATTTTTGCACAACCCAAAGATAACAGGAATGTGCAAAAGAGAGAAACTGAAACTATCAATTTGAAAGGTTCAAATTCCAAATGTAACAAACCACTTGAAACAACAAACAATTTGGAGGGTAACGTGGCTCAAAGGGTCTCGGGAAATGTTAATCTTGATGACATGGAATAAAGTAGTGGTACAAATTTAAAGCAAGACATTGAAGTAAATACAGCTGATAATGTGAGAAATTAAGATTTGAAGCAAGACACCTTTGAGGATGACCAAAGCCATGCTACCTTAGAAGTTGTGGATAAAACATAAATTGATAATTAATATGTAGACCTTAAAGAGAATCTTGAAGTTTATCAAGAGCTTAATGCACAAACAAATAGGGTGGTCATTCCTGAGTTAGTTCAAAAAGACATGGAGTTCATGAAAGAAGCAAATGAAAACAATCATGAGATTGTTCAAAAAGGTATTGAATTCCTAAAGGAGTCTTGGGCTAATATGGCTAAAGAGGAAGAAAACAAAGACATTGCTCATCATGAAAGCAACTATCAACCATTCCAGTTCAGTGGTCGGATCTTCCAAACCCTCTAAAGCAAAAAATAAATCTATGAAGTAAAAGTCATATACATAAAAAGAGACCATAGAGAAGAGAACCAGCTGAATGGTTGGATTTTCCAACCCTCTAAATAACTGCCTATTTTGTAAGATTGATTTCTTTTCTCACCTTGTGGCTTTCTCACGTGCCATATTTTTTTCTTCTAAAATTACCCTTTGTTCGGATTATGTAATCTAAATCAAGTATAAAATCCGAAAACTTGTATTACTCAGATTTCAGGACAATAGTGGTGTAATCGAAAATGAAAAAAAATATGTAAATATACACAAAAGTAAAGAGACAAACATGACACAAAATTATTATTTTATTAATATATAAATACTTTCATAGAGGGTAACATTGTAAGACCCGTAATTTTGAAAATAAATAAATATTAATAATATAATATTAATCGCCGAGTTATGATCAAATAAAAATAATTAATAACTTCGACAATGAATTTCAATCGTTGCTCGAATATTTTAGTGTTTTTGGTCGCGTGACTCGTTGTGAAATTTCAGTAATTTTTCGGAAAACAAAATTTTCAATTTCTTCAACATACGACAATTTGGACATGCGTGATTTTTTTAAACAAACTCTATTTACTACAAAAATTATTTACGATAGATTTAATGCAATAAAATAATTTTCTTGCCGGAAAGCTTCTCTTCAGAACACATAAAATACCCAGATAAAAAGTTTTCTTATCGGCAAATGTGTACATTCGCAACGAAAGTTAACTTGATGACCAAGTAAGAATGAATGACTAAGATTTAGATAACGTGTATTTACTATTTCATCAAATGGTCTAATTAAATTTTGTTTTATTTAATTAGGGTGCTTGTTTTCATATGTTGTAAACCACACCAAGTAACCATGGACACTTCAGTCATTGATTTGAACACCAAACTAGCTGAAGTTTACTATAACATGTGTAAACCCATCTCTTCGGGGCCCGAAATGATGTCACGCTCTCCGAGTTGAATGATTAGATTGATCAAATCAACCATCAACTCAACCACAGAGACACAAGAAGGGTGGACGGTGTTAAGTATTGATGTCCATTGACCGACTTAGTCGGTAGAGTGCAGTTCAGCCAGATGAATCTCAAGAAGAACGACGACGACTTGAGAACCATGTTTTCGATATTTGGTTAGTACAGTTCAAAAGGATTAATCAAGTTAGACGCTTCATTTATCGGATATGTTGAAGAAATTCAAAAAAGTTTGATTTAACCCATAAACTACGAAGAAAGTTATGATTTGACCCATAAAAGTTTGATTTGACCCATAAAGTACGAAAAGATATGGAGAAATCAAATGAAGAAGTTAGTTTGACTGATCCTTGACCTGTTATGTTTTGTTTTATTACATGTTTTGCTTTGTTGAAATATGTCATTTCATGCATTTAAAATTGTTATATAGACGTTAAAATTAAATTTTCTTTTTTAAAAGTCAAGTTTTGTAGGGTGAAAGACATATTCAAAGTATGTAATCTAAACCTATCAAGTACATGATTTTTCCTGTGGTGCACATTGCACCGACAGTTTCTATAGTCTAAGACGAACAAAAACTTCTATAAGTTAGTGTGCTTCGTTTATTGTTGTAAAACACAACAAAGAACTATTAAAAGTTATATGATAGATATGGACACCAAGAGATTGCTATGAGATAGATTTTGTTGCCTTGACAATAGAAATATGTAATTTGGCAAGGCAGCATGATCTAACTAAAAAATAAAAACATCTTGAAAGGCCTTGTCTTTGATCATTATTATGTGAATCTAAAGATGAGGTTTTTATGAACTTGATCAAGTTGACCTGCCTATAGAAATATGTCAGTTGGCAGGCTAGCTAGCTCAAGTACAAAATTTGTCACGTAGATTTTATTCCAACGTGATTTAAGTCACACTGGGTATAACACCTGCGTGACTTAAGTCACATGGGGATATTTTGGGATGTTCAGGTGGGAGCGAGCAATTTCTGTTGGGAGAGAGAGCAATTCTCTAAATGAAAAGGTATTTTGTTCCAACATGAAAAGATTCCTAACAATACCTTGTTTCTACTTTAAGGTTTTTTTATCTGCAAGAGTGAACTAATAAATATGTATGTTTTTCAGTAATTACAACCCCACTCAAGAAATTACAACATTCAAACAATGTTCCTATCGACATCAAGTAGTATATTTTAAGGTCTAGTTCTTCATAATAATTCCCTAAGCCACTTCCTATCCAACACCACGGATCGCTCCTCATGTTTCATTCTTCATACTTCAATCAAGCAGGGATCATCTACAAATTTAAATATGAAAAAAAATAACATACCACATCTATTCGATAGAAATTCCACATAATCACTAAAATACCTAATAGACTGTCTCCAAAATGATAAATCCCTCCACAATCAAATCATATCCCTAATCAATTTAGATGATCGGTTTTGATAAGAGATGTGTTTTATGTCCTTGCAAGTAGGTTTTATAAATAAAAAAAATGGAATTCCCGTATAATATTATATGTCAATATAAAAAACTCATTTCATGTTACTTTTACTCTTAAGTTGCATGCAAAAGAATCTTCTATGTATCATATTAATGTATTAAGTTCTAGTATTACAAAGGAAGGAAAGGCCAGGATTTACTGAGTTTGGGTATTTATCCCCTATAGTGTTTTCATTGCAGCTTCTGCAAAAGCTTCTGCTGCATCGGCTTCTGCAGCCTTGGACTCCTCTGTTGCCTCTTCAGCTTCTGCTATGGCGGCTTCCACTTCAGCAACTGCTCCAGCAGCATATGTGGCTGCATCTTGCACACACATGGACATTATCTTTGATAATTCTAAATCTATTAGTGATAGATTTAGAGTTAGCAAAGATAAGATCCATGGGTACCTGATCTTCCTCTGTCTGAATATGCTAGAGTAGCTGCAATCCTATACCTGCATTTCACATGAAATATAAACTACACATGAGTAAGATCTCTAATTGAAACAAGTAAATATGACATCCGAAAATAAGAATAGCATCCAAATATAGCTCACAATAAATGTACAAGACTAAAGCAAAAAAAATTATTGGTTCCCAAAATATACTGAACAAAAACTGTTTTTAATTCATAACAAAAGCTACTAATTTTGTCAAAGTCTACATTAGAGTCACTATTTTCCTTTTAACTCGACATCTTTCCTTATTTTTTTCAGCCTCTCTTCAAAACCTCTTGTCCAGAGTTTTTTTTTATTCAGCTATTACTCCATATCTGGCCCAATCTCCACTCTGCAAACTCGGACCTATAGTGTCATAATTTGGGGCCAAACTCAAACCCACAAAGTGGCTTGTAAGGTGAAGATTGCTTAGACATTAGAAGTTCTATTTAGGCCTAATCCCACAACAATGTGAGCCTTGAGTTATTTCTAATACACCTGCTCAGGCCAAACACTACTGAACTTAGTTCATGGATAATACGGTGGCAGAAAAATGTTTCTAGGATATACACTAATGCTATCTTGTGTTTTTAGGCCAGATTAAACTCCAACAAACCAACTTCTAAGGTGAGGATTGCCTAGGCATTAAAATCTCTACTCTGATGACGCATCCTTTTGATTGCTACCTTAGACTTCTCCCTCGACGACCATTCATTCGCCATCGGACTCAGATTTCTCCATTTATCCTATTTAACCCCATACATAGCCAAACCTTTAGATACATTAGACAGTCCAACATTAATTCCATACATTATTATATGGAAAAGGAATAAATAAACAAACAAGCACAACAACCAACGACATAACCAAACCTTGAGATCGACATTTGAGTGAATATGAGTTAAACTTAGGATCCTCGAGTATTGTGCGCCATTTGCCCACCCCATGCTTGACAACTCCAGCTTTAAGAGCCGCTTCCTCTTCAAATGTATATTTCTGCTTAAGAGCACCCATCTAGAGCAACACAAAAATTCACTCTGCTGCAACTAACATCATAAGTAAATTATAAAAATATTGAATTCACTTCCAAATATATAATCACAGGTTTTAAAGAGTCATAACACATTAAAAACTCTTAGGCTTTGTTCGAACGGTAGAAGCAAAAAAAAAAAAAAAAAAGCGATATTAGTCCCACCTAGCCAGGGCAAATTATTTTATTCGTAAAACTAGAATATTTCTATATGGGTAATCAAAAAAATGCATTGGATCAAGGTTTCAAAAGGCTACACCAAAATGTCCAAATAATTTTACTCTTTCTCAAAATAAAACAGAATATATATATATATATATATATATATATATATAGATAGATAGATATCAATTGTAAGAAACATACCTAAACAAGTTGAGAAATTCCCCTCCCCTAAACAACCCTTCTCTCCATTTCTCTCCTAACTCCCAAACAAAACCTATAAAAATACTCAATTCAAAATAAATCTATGTTGCAAATCGGGCCGCTTAACAAAGCTTTACTGTGGCGCAAATGATGCCTTTTGCAGGGTGCCTACAGCGCAGCAAATTGCAGCAGAATCACGTCCTTGGGAAAGCTGTTTTAACAAGTCACGTCTATTATAAGGAATGAAAATGGATAGAAACCAGTGATGAAATGGGAAAAACTTCAAAAATTGGGGAGTAGTTGTTGAACTTGATCCTAAGCAAAAGGATAGCTGTTTTAATGGAGGTTAAACAGCGTTAACCCGTAAGGGAGGAATCTATCGGATAGAAATAAATAAGGGATGTGAGTGTTTGATTAAAACAATACAGCCAATGGAGGTGATATTTTAACAAAGCTTAAGGGAGACCAATGTAATTTTTCCTGATTATTATTCACCAACAATGTCAATAAAAATGTACTATTTTCCTAATTATTATTCACTAACAATGTCAATAAAAATGTACTAAAATGCCTTATATAACTTTAAGACACTGCTTGTATTGATTTTTTCCATTGGACCAAACTATACACAGGTCACAGTGGAATATAACAACTGCTACTTGCATAAAAAATGAAATTTAAGTGGAAAGTAATTGTTGTGTTTTGAGATTATGTTGAGGGATAAGACTTCTCAGTAAAAGCTAATGAAAAAAAAGAAGATAAATAGGGGTGTTGAAGTGGGGTATCAATAGTAAGACACTAAAACCCATAAATTCCCGATCCTAAAAACCAATAACTTTTCATACAAAGATAGCCAGACCACCCTGTCTACTTTGGCAAAAATAAATTGAATGTAAAATTACTTATGTTAAAATATATTCAAATAAAACTTTCTGAAAAGAACATAAAAGTGGAAGCATATATGTTATATCTATCACATGTGAGGGGCTGCATTAAATTCATCAAAATCCATTGTATGTTATATCTATCATATGCATTAAATTTGGTTTTACCTATAACAACACACAAATGGAAGCATGCACTACAATTGTATCAAAAATCAGTTTCTACTACACAACTCCTTCTAAGAGGACTACATTTGAAATCTAGATAAATAATTGTGGAATGAAGTGTGTGGAACAGGGATGTATTCCCTTCATTCACCTCACTCTCCAACTCGCACTTTTTTTTATTAAAATAAATCAAGGGTCACAATAAATAAATAAATTAAATAAGCACACCTAATGGTTCATAAATGAGGGACTGCACCAAGCAGTGACTGGCGTGAATCCAAGTCTAGAACAGAGTGCACTCCTCCAAAGTAGAACCTTGCACACGACAACCTCTTTGATCAAGAGTGTTGTTTTTTTCACACAATTACTAAGCAACAAAGCAATAATGTACTCAAAGAATGTTTGCATTTTACTCAAACCTGGGGCTAGCAATGAACCAAGCCAACGTGACAATTAACTCATTGATCTTGGTTCATGACCAAATGAGTTGCTGAAAATCAAGTTTGTTAACTAAATGAGCTGAACATGAGATACATATAGTTTGATTCGTTTGATTCATAAGTTGGCTTGATTGTATATGTAGTATTTGGAGTATAGTATTTTGACTATATGCCCAATTCTAGTTTTTTATTTTTGCCTTCGTTGCCTGTACTAGTTTTGGTGTGGTTCTGTATTTTTATTTTTGGGTGTTCGCAGCTAGCTATGTTTGTCTTCCTATATTTATCTGCATATTTATGCAGGTATGAACTTTGTATTTGTGTCTATCCTTTAAACACATTATGCTTGCGATGGCTTAGATTTTAATTCAATCTTTGACTTTTCAAAAAAAAAAATATTAAAAGGTCAAAGGTCTAAAAATTTTGATTTTTTTTTTAAATTATGTGATTCAGAGAAACAAGTTGAACCAAGTTGTTCTTGAACTTTAAACTAGTTGTACGGGATAGAAAAAGATTTGTGTTGAACTCAAGCCCGAGTATCCAGCTTAATCAATTCTTATTGAGTTGAATTAGGGCGAGTTAGACTCAACTCGTCTCATTTCCACCCTACCCAGACCTACAAATGGAAAGGCACTCTGTTCCAACAACATGAAAAAATCCTTAATAAAGCCTCTCTTTAACTTAAAAGGTTCTTTATATGAAAGGTTTCACTAATAAAACTATATACTTTTGCAAAAATTTGAATAGATTCCAATTCATCTAAACATCTGCTTTCTACAAATGGTATACTTGAAGAGCACTAATGGAAACAACCGCTCTCAAGAAATTACAACAAAAGATTCAAACAATGTTCCTAATCTACAACAAGTATATTTCAAGGTCTAGTTCTTCATAAGATATAGAAAATGCCAGCAAATGGTTATGAAGAACTGACTCTCTGTCCTACCCAACGCCACGGATCACGCTCCTCAAGTCTCATTCTTCACACTTCAATCAAGCAGGGATCATCTACAAATTTAAATATGCAAAAATATAAATACCACATCTATTTGATAGATATACCAAATAGTCACTAAGATGCCTAATAGAATGTTTCCGAAACGATAAATCCTTCAGCAAACAAATCACATTTCTAATCATTTTAGATGATCGGTTTTGAGAAGAGATGTGCAACAAATAACATTTCTAATCATTTTAGACGATTAATTTTGAGAAGAGATGTGTATTATGCCCTCGCAAGCAGGTTTTATGGAAGAGCAAATAAAATTGGCATTCCCAAATAATATCATATGTAAATGTAAAAAACTCATTCCATGTTATTTTGCTTCTAAGTTGAATCTAAGAGAATCTTCTACATGTCCTATTAATGTATTAAGTTATAATATGACAAAGGAAGAAAAAGCCGAGATTTACCGTTTTTGGGTGTTTTTCTCCTTCAGCCTTTTCCTTTCAGCTTCTACAAAAGCTTCCATTGCATCTGCCTCCGCTTCTGCAGCCTCTGCCTCCTTTGTTGCCTCTTCAGCCTCTGCCATGAGGGCTTCCGCTTCAGCAACTGCTCGAGCAGCATATGCGGCTGCCTCTTGTGCAGACATGGACCTTATTTTTTCTAATTCTAAATCGATCTCAGACTTAGTAGGGATATTGCTCTCATCCCTGTAAAATTTCATAGAGCCTTTTTGCCTCCCTTCCAATAATAATGTTGATGGGTGTCTTCCTCTTTCTGAATATGCTGGAGTAGGTGCAATCCTATACCTGCGTTTCACCTGAAATATAAAATTCAACCCATGAAATAAAATCTCAAATTGAATAAGTAAACATGACATCCAAAAATGAGAATAGCATCCAAATATATCCCACGATAAATGTATAAGACTAAATCAGGAAAAAATATTGATTATTCAAATATAAAGAAGAAAACTGTCTTTCAGTCTACATTAGAAAATGGAGAGTTGTATACTAGAATCTCAGCCCAAACCCACAACCAACAGCTGTATATAAGAAACAGACTACAGAGAATAGAATAAAACAAGTAACAGCATCCACAGCACCTCTATTTCAAATAGATGTGTATTCTGAAGAAGAAAATTACAAGAATTGTTTCTTAACATTTCAACTCGACAAGTCACTATTTTCATTTTAATTTGACATCTTTCCTTATTCCTTTCAGCATCTCTCCAAATCCCATTGTCCTGAGATTATTTTATACAACTATTACCAAGGTAGTCAAAAACGAGTGCCGGGTCGTAGGATCGTCCGATCCTACGTGCCTCAGCCTCGCCGGCGTGCTCCGTTCCTATTCTGGGTCGGATCTGTCAATTTTTTGGTCAAAAACGAGTTCCTGAAGCAGGAACATAAAAAAAAACGAGCTGGGCCTGCAGATTTGGTTGGACTTCACAAAACCGGGTCGGGTCATGAAATGACCCGGTTTTCTGTATATTAAAAAAATCCGAATTTTCATTTCATTCTTCTCTTCTCCAACCCTAGAACGACGGCCATGACATGAACCTCGCTCTCCTTTCCTTCACTTTCCATTTCTGGCCAAGTTTTCGCCGTCCTTCCTTCTCTTCCCTCACGTACACTCTGTTTTCATTCACTTTCCTCCATAACCCAAACTCTGTTTTCGTTCACTCTCGTCCATAACCACAACTCTATTTTCGTTTTTTTCCTCCTTTAATTCTGTATTTCACATAACCTTTTTAATGACTTCAACATGGCAGTATGTTGTTTCTATTGAAGGAGGAACAGGAAGAAAAGTGAAGTGTAAATTCTGTGAGTGTTCTTTTATGGGAGGTGCATATAGAGTGAGGCATCATTTAGCTGGAACTGGTAGAGATGTTCAACCATGTCGAATGGTTCCTCTGGATGTCAAGAATGCTATGCAATTTCTTATTTGGTTGGAACTAGTAGATAGGGAACTAGTAGAGATGAAGAGGGAATTGGTAGAGATAATAAACTTATTTTGAAGTTATGATTTAGTAAGTTATTTTGTTCTTGTATTGTATTATAATTATTTAGTTTTTAATTATGTAATTTTGTAAGCTACTGACTGTTTTTAATGGTGATTGATTTTTAAGTTGTTTTGTTCTTGTATTATAATTTTTATGCTTTTTTGTGTGTGTTTGTACATGTGAAGTTACAACTTTGCCTTTGAGTGGGTTCTTCCGAACCGTGTTACGTTCCCCGACTTTTCGTTCCTTCACCAGCCAATCGAACCTACGTAGAAACTCGTTCCTGACTACATTGGCTATTACTCCATATCTGGCCCATTTTCCACTCCACAAGCTCAGACCTACAGTCATATAATTGGTAATACCAGAGTTTGTCTAATGTGTAGGGTTTGGGGCCTAAGATTTGCCTCGACATTAGAAGTTTTATGTAGGCCTTATCTCACGCCAATGTGAGTCTTGAGTTTTTTCTAACACACCTGCTCATCACCCCCAACACTAACGAACTTGGTTCATGGAATATACGATGGTCCAATAATGTCTGGATAGACACTAATACCATATAGTGTTTTTTGGCCTGATTCAACTCCAGCAAACCAATTTCTAAGATGAGGATTGCCTAGGCTTTATAAGCTCTACTTGGCCTTATTTCTAGCTAATGTGAGACTTTGATTTTTCCTAATACTAATCCAAGCATCTTAGAGTTAAGCAAGTGCGTTTATGACAATTTTTATTGCACGTTTGCATTAGATGGATGAGTTATATCATGATGAAACATGCTGTAATATACCTTGATCAGTTTTCCACGAGATGTAAGATACTTCAGTTTTGCTGACAGCAGCTTTTTGAAGTCAGCCGGTGCCCAGTAATGGTCCTACATAATACAAATGATGAAATTCAACATAAGTCACACAAACAATATTGTATAAGAAATATAAAACAGAGCAGTATCTAACCAAATGCAATGATATACCACTTCAGTTAGTAATAACAATGAATATAATGTCATATCTTAAGCACATAAGATTTAGTCAACTGAAAGTTGAAATAGCATCATAGATCAGGATGCATTGAGCTTTCACTCGCAGAAAACACAAGACACAGTAACCAGGTTTCAGAAGGCATGGAGTTGTTGCACGACACTCCCACGCACAGGTCTCAAACCACTGAAGCTAATTTGAGCAAATTGGCTCACTTGTATTCAACATAATGGCTTAATTTTAGCCTTCTTTTTCAAACTAGCCCTACTTCATGATGGCCCCAACTTAGCAAAATCAAAGTAATTAAACATTTGCGTTATCAGTGTTATTATATGTGGTTGATTATTTTTTCTTGTATTTTTGCATTTGTTAATTTTCTTTCCTATTTCTGATATTTTCTTCTACACACTTCTAGGACAATAAACAAGGGTTGTGTCTTGTAAATGATAGGTACAGCAAGTGATTGTAATTTATTACTCTAGGGCACAAGCCTCCTAATAGGTGAGATCATCTTAGTGGGGATAGATGTATGCAGCCTTACACCAGCAAGCATATCAGAGGCTGTTCCATGACCTCCATATGACCATATCACAATTCACAAGGTAGCCACCTCACTCTTGCGTCAAGATTCATTCTCAGACGACGTACGAACCCATATTTGTACTAATCATAGAATATGGAAACACCTCCCAATAAATTTTCTAAGATATTCTAAAATACTTTCAAAATAATATAATGATTTTATGTGATATTTATTACGTATCATAACATCTACAATCCTGAAGTTAGAATAACAACATGTCAACTAATGAATTAAAAGCAGAACAAATAAAAGTGTGGTTTAGCAATCAAAATTATACCTCAATGAAAGAAGCAATGGTTGTTTTATTAGAACCACCAAGTTCATTCAAGCTAGATATAGCTTCCATTATAAGGTTATCCAACCTGTATAATGAAACACTGTTAAGTATACACTGTTGAAATAAATCTAAAATAATTACAATTTACATTTACAATGAAAAGGGGGAACATGTATAAACAAATTTTCAAATAAATGATTCCTTTATAGGATGCACGCAAAACAAGATAATGAAATCAGGCAAGAATACAAGGAAAGCAATGATGTGAATGATCTTAACATGCTTGGCAATTAACAAGAATCCCTAATTAAAAGACAATCGCCGACTGCACTATAAATTATTTGTTCTATTCTGCACCCTAGGTGATAGATGCGAGTATTGCCAATAGTTGATCAAGATAACTATTAGTTTGTTCAAATTCTTACTCAATCTCTGCCTCGTCTTTTTTCAAAAAGCCGATCAACAGTGGTAAAGTGTCACCTTGTGTGGTTGCCAAAGTGACACTATTCCTATTGAACCCTTGATTGCGTTCGAAGATTTTGAAATTATCTTCCACTTGAGGGGATAATTTGCAAGACTCCGTTTCTGATCCCATCAAGAATTGAATAGGGTTCTCCCGTATTTCAACCAGAGAATCTAACTGAGATATTACTACGATATTTTGTATCGAATTGTGTATCACAGAACAATAGTAGTTTATTAAACTTCCACTATACTATGGCTGCTATTTGTCGACGCAATTAGACAACAATTAAATAAGTTACCATATTAAAAAAACAAAAATAAAATAAAAAAATTGAGCCTAACCTTATACTAGAGATTTTTGGGCCAGTAATTTGCAGCATATCTCTTGAAACTTGAAGAGGCTGAACATCAACAATGTCGTCATCGCTAAGAGAAACAGGAGTGACAGCCATAGAGTTGTCCTCGTGTCTTAGTGCCTGATAATGCACCCTTTTCATTGCTCCCTTTGGCTTCTCCCTCGAAGCCCATCCACTTGCCATCACGCTTAAATTTCTCCATTTATCCTATCCAACAACCCACATAACGAAACCTTTAGATCCACATTTCACGGTCCAACATTAATTAAAAAAATTAGCACAACAAATGAATAAAATAACAAACCTTTAGATCAACATTTGACCTAAGGTATAAAACATGGTTAAATTCAGGATCCTTGAGTATTGTGCGCCATTTACCCACCCCATGCTTGATAACTCCGGCTTTAAGTGCGGATTCCTCTTCTTCTGACCATTTTTGCTTAGGAACACCCATTTCAAGCAACACAGAAAATCAAACTCTGCTGCAACCAACATCATAAATACATCAAATTCTGCTCAAAATATATAATCATGAGTTCTATATAGTCATAAATCATTCAAAACTCGTAGGCTTTGATACGAGCAAAATAACCGCGTGAGCAATAATAGTCCCACCCGGCTAAAAACTAAACCTTTCCTATATGGGTGAATAAAAAATGCATTGGATCAAAGTTTCAATCAAATTGTCGAAATAATTGTACTCTATTTCATAATAAAGTTAAAAAAAAAACATCATTTGTAAGAATTCCAAAAAAATAAATAAAAAATCTATGAAAATTCTGTTCCTATTTCTTTTTCCTCACATTTCCTACTAACTCCCCCAAAACAAAACCCTAAAAAATTCCAAAACAAAATCTATAAAAATTCCGCTCAGCTCCGACGCAACTCTGTGATGCGGTGCCCTTTGCAGGGCGGCCGGAATCGCTTCCTCGCCGGCGCCACCGCGAGAGGGAGATCGGAAAAAGGAAATCGGAGTTACTCACCTCACCCTACCTTCCTCACCGCTGCGTTGTGATCGGCGCTGCTCAGTTTTTTGTGTTTTTGATTTAGGTTTTTTTTATTCTTTCTCCTAAATTCACATTAAATGAGTTTATTTATACCTATGATTTTTTTTTTATTTCATTTTTTTGTGGAGGAATTTTATTTATTTCATATGAAAAAATATATGATTGGTGGGTGACATCTCATCTCAATAAACATAATCGACATGATTTTAGACGATAGTGTTCAATATCGAAAAATCTTGTGTTTCATTTTTCGACGATGACGTTCAATACTGAAGAATTTTGTCTTTAATGTGTCGTATATTATATGGGTAATTTGTTGATTAGTTTGTTCCTCGTTGTGTGACAAATTCGTTAAAGTGGATTGAACCATCGATTTAATCGCGGCTTGCTCAATAGATTTTTTTTAAATTTATTTGTCATTTTATTGTAGAACAAATATATTAGCTTTGAGGATCATGAGATATTTCCTAAAAAGAAAAAAAATCGCGAGATATTATTCATGTTGAACTCCATGTTATTCATCTCATACTTTTGTTGGCTAAATAAATGGATTAACATGACATTATTTGGTTCATTAATTCTCTCCATTGTGTTGATATCCTACATGAACAAGCATCAAGGTTTCACATGTACTTAGCTCCAAGACATCAAAGATATTCTTTATCAAGATTAAGCGTGTATGCATCACTCACACACTCTTGGAAGGAAATAGTTGTGCAACCTTTCTAGCGAAGCTGAGAGTTTCTTCTAACATGATATCATGGCCCATCAATCCTTTTCGGCCAGCATTTCAGACATCCTCTTCGCAAACTCTATAGGAACATAGGTTTCGCAAAGCTTAGTTTTTCTTTTTGCTTTGTTTTTTTTAGCTTTGTAACCAAAAAATATATATTAGCATTGAATGTTTCTCTACGTCATATGTTTTGCTAATTAACTTTGCTAGTTGCTTTGAATTAGGTCACAGATAACTTTACCTTCAAATTCATTTTGAAGTCTATTTTCTTTGAAATGCTTCAATTGCAGCATATTTCTGACTAAAACGTTCTTATTTTTCATGTTTATCATGAAGCTAATGGTCATTGGTCCAAATTCAATGTCTTTATATACAACTAACATTTTATTTCATTATTTATTTCTTATACACCAATGTTTATATTTATAGGAAAAATATATGATTGACAACTGTAGGAGACATCTCATCGAACTAACATGACTCCCGATGGTGATGGCGTATAAACTTAAGGATCTTGAGTTTAATTATGTCTTATATATTTGATTAGTTCAATTCAGACTAGCGTATAATGCACATTGATTCTTATATATATATATATATATATATATATATATATATATATATAATCGAAAGATGCCCACAATCGGATGTCAGTCTCTAAGTCCTTGCTTTGACTGTGCCTTATCTTAGGGCACGGTACCTTAGTTTAAATCCATAGTTTACCGCTTTCCCTTGCAAAGACAAAGACCAGATTTGTCCCACCCGGGGATCTGACCCCCTTGATCCTCCTCTAGGATTCGCACTTTAATAAGCTCACTCGTGCCGTCCTACTAAAGGAAATGGCTCTTTCTATTCCGAGTTGGCTTGCACCCTATCCTATTTGATTAGGAAACTGATGATTCTAGAGCAAGTTACATCCATATCAAATCCTCCAGAAGTTATGCTCAACAGGAAAGTCATAAAGAAGTGCCACACACTATTGCTATTGATCGGACATTCACTATTGCATTACCTGAATGGAATGGCTGCAGTCTTCTTAGTCCCTGCGCATTCAAGAACAAGCCCATCCAATCTTACCGTTCTTTACCCTACGAGTGCTTCTGGCATAAGCGATATATATATATATATATATATGTGTGTGTGTGTGTGTATATATATGTGTGTATATATATATATATATATATATATATATATATGAGACGGTTAAACTCTAGATCATTAAAAGTATTGAGTTCAACCTTTAGAGCAGTTGTTATATTCGGTATAAATACACCAATTCTTTAAAAGATACAAGGAACCAGGGCAATTCGAGAGTTTGTTTGATCTTGATTATATTACAATTTGGTTAAATTAGATGAAGAATGTTGTTCACACTTCACTCTATGCTAGTAAACACTAGTAATTTATCAATATAACCTCATCGGCAGTTAACTGCCGAGGAAAATTTACGGCTTTTTCTGGTGTGTTTCAGCCTTGTTAGAAGTGTAAACAACAATTTTCAAATTAGATTGAACCACTTATTCAATCGCGATTGGTTCACCGAGTTTTCATTTATTTATCATCTTATTCATGAACATATATATTAATTTTGGATGTTTCTCTCTGTCATTGTCTTGATTTTTTCACCCCCTCCATTTCCATTAAAGTCGACCCTCAAGTTGTGTCACAAAGTGGTTTTACCTTCATGTCTACTATGAAGCATACTCTCCTTGAAATGCTTCTTTTGTTGTGTTCTAAATCTTAAACCCTAACCCTCATATTTCTCGTGTGTATTGTGAAGCTAATGGTTGTGATGATATTCTTACTAAGAGAGATAATTTCGGTTCCGTTAAATAGATGGCCTTGAATCCTCCTCGATCTTGTAACGTCTTCCCAAGTTTGTTTTATCGTAACTGGGGCTAGTATCTTTGTCTTTTTTCCTGTACGGGGTACCCTCGTCTTGTTCATTAGGTATTATGTAAATCCATTTTCTTATCAAATTCAATATTATAGAAGTCCCACATCATCAGTTTATGGATTCTGCTGTCAATTAACTGTATTAAGGTGTGTTTGTTTTAACTTTAAAAAAATAGATTTTGTATTAAAAGAATCTAGAGATTTCTTTTTGGAGATTCTAAAAAATAAATTGAGTTTATTTTTGTTTGTCTACTACCTATAAAAATCTATTTTTTTTTAAAATGAGTTTTAACTTGTACATGTGTCACCTCCTTGTTTTTGAAAAAAAAAATAGATTTTGAGAAAAGTTAATGCTTTTCATTTTAGGATCAAAATAGATTTTATTTGATACATAAAATTATTTTTCTAAAAATCCTAAACAAACACTTCAAAATAAAAAAAGTGATTTTTTAAAGAAAAAAAATAGAATTTTTTTTTTTGAAAAAAATCTGAAACAAACGGGCCTTAATCCACCTTTATTTGATTGTAATAGTTATTGTTATTAAAAAAATACAAGAGGAAATGATTTGGAATAGATTTTGCTCTCATGCAAATGTAAGTGCTTTACGTTCAACTTAGCTTGGTTTGTGACCACACAAAGAAGCCGATTACTTATCGAAAACTTTCGATTCAACTTTCTATACAAAACCATTTATGAACATAATGATAATTTGGTGACATGTATGAGCAATGCAACATACATTTTGTAGCACTGACATTTTAGATCTATGTCTCTGGCATCTGACACATTTCAATGTTTAATGCTTGATGCCTACACAACACCGAGTCATATCATTACATTTAAATGTAAGTTTTTTTCCTTCAAATTATTACTATTTATGTGTTAGTGTTGTGTTCGAAAACTGCATGAGTACTACATAGTTTTCTAGACATCTACCAAAAACCAATTGAAGTTAAAGATGGACAATAAAAAACTACGATTAGAGTTTGCATAATTCATACCTTTAAGTATGTTTAAACCATTAGGGTTTGCAAATAATGAAATGAATTTCTCAAATCCAAGAATTGCAGCTCAAAGAATAAATATTTAGTTTGAGCTGAATCAATGAAGAAAATGAAAAAAAAAAAGGATCAAAGTTATGATTTCTATAAAAAAAATTGAACTTTTTAAACTGACAATGCTAGCCCGGCACCAACACCTTAGGAACTACACTACCGATCAAATGATAAGTCGGAGAAGTTGGCAGTTTCGGCGGTGTGGCACTAGACCAGTGTCATTAGGACAGGAATAACCAATAGACATCTCTATCAAATTGCATTTGTTAGTCTTTCACTTGTCATCTTTATATAGAACAACTTAACGTATTAAGTTTCTTTGCCAGCAATATGGGACTAAAAGTCATATTTTTACTATTTATATACTTTCACCTCACTTGCACACATATCAGTACTACTTACTTTCAATGTTCTATGATCGATTGTATTATGGCCTCTAGTATTATACTTCCTTCATAACGACATTCATTCATTTAAATGAGACCTAATCACCTAACCATATTCATATTAAAGTATCTAACTTCCCTTCTAAAACAGGATTTGAGTTTTTCTTTCTTTTAGGATTCATTACTGCCCAGAATCCAAAAGTTCCCTTCTTTCTGCCTTTGGATTGATGCACAAAATCTTGGTATCAGGATTAGGGTGGGTATGGTTCGGTTAACCATCAAAACTGAACCGAATTGAACCATATTGTTAAAATGGTTCATAAAAATTGAACTGGAGCATTTAAAGTTTGGAATAACCAAACTGAACCAAAATTATGGTTCGGTTAACCATGTGTTTACCTATTAACCAAACCGAACTGAACCAAAACAAATATTTTTTATCCAACGTAAAAAACCACTTTTATTAAAAAAAAATAACAAATTAAAATTAAAAGCAAGAATAATTTATTTCTTCAAAACAACTTATCATATGCAAAACAACATATTGCGATCTCTTTTTAAAAAAAAGGCTTATTCAAAACAACTTATTTTATGCAAAACTTCTTATTTTAAAAAACAACTTATTCAAAACAACTTATTTTAAAACAGCTTATTTTTGCAAAACAACTTATTTTAAAAAACAGTTTATTCAAAAAAGCTTATTTTATGAAAAATAGCTTATTACGATCTATTTTTAAAAACAGTTTATTCAAAACAACTTATTTTATGCAAAAAAACTTATTTTAAAAAACAACTTATTCAAAAAAGCTTATTTTATGAAAAATAGCTTATTACGATCTATTTTTAAAAACGGTTTATTCAAACAACTTATTTTATGCAAAACAACTTATTTTAAAAAACAGCTTATTTTAAAATACAGCTTATTCAAAAAAGCTTATTTTACTACAAGGGAAATAAAAAAGAATCTATAAACAGAAAACTATAGACTTGTGAGATTATCTCAATATGTTCAAACAAAATAACAAAAAATTCAACCTCATTCTTTTTCAATTTTGGAATTTCAATCCTACTCTTTTTTTCATTCCTCTTTCTTCATGATTTTTCAAAGCATTCCAATGAAGGACCACATTCAACAAGTTTCAGCCAAACTCTTTGATTATAAAAGGTCTACACACACCAAACCCAATTCTTAAAAAACAAATTATTTTCTACATGGTGATCATAGACATCGTTATCGATTCGAGATTCATAATGTGAGCCGGAAGAACTATTTTCCAAATCGTGGATTGAATCTTATAGATATATTACTAATAAAAATATGATATTTTCGAGTAAAAATTTACAAGCTAATATAACATATCTTTAATTTGTAAGCACTACAATGTAAAATATTACACATGCATTTAATCAAAGCAGATCATGGTGCCACTTTTTTAAGTTAATTCTTAAAAACATCTATGTAAATATTTACTCATGATTTAACTGGATGCATGTGTAAAAATAATACATTGTCAATGCATGAAAATTAGTCTCGTATATCATATATGAACCTAAAAATAATTTAAGACTGAAGTCATATAGATCAAATGACAAAAGAAAATTGGTTGACTACACTAAATTTAGGTAATGATTCATTAGATTAAATTAAGATCTATCTTAGGTTTAACATAATGAATAGGGATAGGGATCCAATATGAAATTCATTGAATTCAATTGTGTTCTAGATATGACTCGCATCGCATCACATGTATCCTAAGTTATTAGAAAAACCATGGTCACAGCTCACAGTGCGATATACAAAAAGGATAATCCATTCCTTCATTTTTCAAACAAAAATAACAACAAACCATGGTCATGTCGAGACACCGGTAATAATTTGAAAAATTTACATAAATCAACGTAATCACATAGATCGGTGTAGTAATGAACCAGATGTAGCCATATTAACGATTTCTACTAAAGATTTGATCTAAAAAATTATGTCATTGATATTTAATTGGTTTGCCATATCAATTCCAATGTGAAGAGCCCAGAGTTTTGTCCAAACAAAAAAGCAAGTGTTTAAGTCTATTGTAGAAACCGCAATGAATTTACCAATCATCCATAAATAGAATTCTCTGGTGACTTTTTATGAAACCCGTCAACACTCATCTTATTTTTATTGAGTGGTGATGGTTTTCAAGAAACCTCAATGATGCGTCTCAAAGGGTGGGATTGTGAGTCCACGTCAGTATGGGAGGAAGAGACGGTGAACTTGGCTTGATTTGTGACAAGGTCAAGAAGCTGATTACTTATCGACAACTTCCTATGGACATAATGTTAATTTGGTGACATGTATGAGCAATGTAACATACATTTTATGACATCGATCCATTTGATCGATGTGTCAGATTATACCATTTTTTTAAATTATTACTGATGTCGGCATGTCGGTGTTGTGTCAAATGGCTAAGTCAATATTGCTTAGTCCTGTAATCATCTACCAAAAACCAATTGAAGATAGAGATGAACAATAAAAAACTATGATTTATTTATAATTTATTCATGCTTATCTTGATACGAATTCCTGTTCCCACATATACATAGTTCACACCTTTGAGTATGTCTGTACCACTAGTGTTTGTTAATGATAAACACACTAGGTTCTTGATACTTCTCATATACACAGTGTCGTAAATAGTTTGTAGGACATTGAAAGAATAGGCATCCCCAACCATGTCTTGATCAAGGATTCCATCTCTAAGAAGAAAATCTAATGAAGCTAGTGAATCCAGAAATACAACCCAAGAACAAGATAAAGACATAAGTAGTAATGATGGACTACACGAATGATTGGTTTTTGGGCAAGTTACATTACATTATTATCTATAATATAATCTATTTCAAAATAATTATCCTGTGATAGAGCGCTAGCAAGCTAATTTGAAAACAAAACAGAAAATGATCAAGGTTATGACAGTCTAATTATTTTTTTACTTTTTAAACCGTCCAATGCCACTGATCAAGTGCCAACGTTACCGCCAAAACTACTACTACCGATCAAATGAAGAGTCGGAGAAGTCCATAGTTTCGCCGGTTAACAATATGACATATGAACGGTGGCATTGTGACAGCGATAGCCAATAGGCACCTCTGTGAAACTGCAATTATTAGAAATTCACTTGCCATCTTATAATGGGTGGCACCTTATATATAACAACTTCACATGTGTTACGTTTTTTTGCTAGCAATGTGGGAATAAAAGCCATTTTTATAGTCTCAACTTTCACACCTCACTTGGCACTTGTAGTAACATATCAGTACCACTTAATTCCAAATTGCAATGTTATTTGATCGAATTGTACTGTGGCCTAGTATTTCAAAGAATTGATGTATGTCCACCATCTTATGATCCAATAATTGAGATTATCTTCAGACAACTACTTGTATAATATCACTTTTCCAACGTAGCAAATTCTTTATAATTCAACCTCATATTATAAGTTACATAATGCAAACCATGAGATTGAATAAGCGATTTTGGGTTTTCTTTGTGGAAATCTGTTTCTTTATCCCAATGATAGATTATTTGGGAGTCCAAGAGACCTCTTTCAAACCGAAATGGTTATGAAGAATTGGAGAGCAACAGCGAAAAAATATAAGCATGGATTGTGGAGAGAAGCGGCCAATGAAAATCCCACATAGAAGGTTGCTGAGGACACCTCCAACAGAGGAAGCTATCTAAACAAATGATTGGAGGTTACCCGGGATTTTGGAGTTGTTCAAACTATGGTCAAGGATATATATTGGAGATCAAGGAAGATTGCTAGATGAAGACTGTAAGGTTGTATAACAAAATATCTCAACAATCTTCTTTTCAGGGCCGGCCCAAGGGCCAAGCCACCAAAGCGAGGGCTTTAGGCCTCAAAATTTTGGATTAATAAAATAGGTCTCAAAATAAGTCAATTTAGCTATAAATATATAATAAAACATACTAGTAATCAATATATATCTAGCTTAGTTGGTCAATTTTAAGGCTTCAAATCCTTTTAGTCCTAAGTTCAAATATTGGATTCAACAAAACTTGATTTATAATAAGCATTGTGTTATTTATTTTTAATTCCAAAATGCCTCGTTATAAAATTTGCTTTAGGTCTTTTGACATGTTGGGCCGGCCCTATCTCCGTTAGTTAATTTGACTTCTTAAAAAAAAAAATTCTCTGCATAAGAGTATTTGTATAATCCTTATGCTTGTTATCTAATCCTAAGAAACAATGCAACCCTAAAACCTAATAAATTGGCGGCACTAATCATGTTACCACCTAACTATGCTTCATTTGATTTTCAAATTTCCCTCCAAAACCAATTCCATTTACCCGTGCTCAGCCATACCTCTCTATCTTCCATAGACATTAAATTGTCTTATAATTCCCATGCAAATGACACAGAAGATTAACAGCACAGGTTTCCAAAGCATGCTCAAAATGAATATAGCCTGTCCCATTAGCATGCTCAGTGCAGGTTTCCAAAGCAAGTGAACTATGATACATATTTCAGCCATATATATAAAAGTGCATAAATCAAGTTTTTGGACACACAATTGTTGCAAATACTCACAATAGATAGTGTTAGGCGAGTTTGAACATGTCTTCCCTTGACAATTTCATCACTGCACACAACCATGAAGAGGCCGTGTTGGCTTTGCTAAGCTTGAATGGTTGGTTTATGATGTCTTTTTTCTGCATAATAATCATTGTTTTAATTTCCAGTTTTTTAATTTTTTTAACTTAAAGCATCTTTGTACTCTAATTGACCAGTTTTGCATTACCTGTTTGTTTCTCAAATTAATAGATCAAGCTGGTTAGGGTGTCACATTCGATCGGGCTATGCAAATAGATTTGATGGGAATGTGTACTTTCGTCATACAGCTTGATATTTTGAACGGTGTAAGCCATTTTGTGGTATCAAAATACATGCTACTGTTAGAATAAAGATAACTTTCTGTTTTATGTTATTCACTTTGAAACCATCATGCTACTTTTAAGTATGAAATAGATTGGTTTATTTTGCTGCAATTCAAGTTTATAAATTTGATACTATAAGTTAATAAACCAGTACTTGCTGCCATAGCCTCCAAGCGAGGATCATGCTTGGAAGGATACTCCAAATTTATGGAATGATATATGGATGTCAATTGTAATTGAATAACTAAATTTGGTTTATAGATGAATGACAAGATGATCCTAACACAACAGAACTTATTCAAATTAAATGTATATACATGATTAGAACATCATCAGACACACTGTTAGTATGGTAGGGAACAATCACAAACACACCGACGCGTCTACACCTGTAATAATTTGAAGAAGAAGAAAATTCCATAATTCAACCAATCACATATATCGGTGTCGAACACTGATACATGTAAGGCACGCCTTCGATCAAGTGTTGGTGCTTCAGAGATGACAGTACAACATACAAAATAATTCAAAACCTTAATTGCTAGCCATGACAGTGCCTGCAAGAAAGCTGCATAAACAAATTTAAGGAAATATTTAAGAATTTAGTTATGAACAATGGAATATCTAAGTTCATATCAAGATTAAGCATGTGCAGCATCACTCGCACCCTCTAGAAAGGAAATAGTTGTGCAACCTTTTTAGCTAAGCTTTGAGCTTCTTTTAACGTTGATATCATGGTCCATCCCTCCCCTTCGGCCAACATTTCAAACCTCCTCTTCACGGTCTTGAACTTAGGTTTGTAGAGTAAAGGTTCAATTTTAACATCTTAATGAAAATTTCTACACATTGGAAAGAGGTGTATGGTATACTAAATACTAAATTTAAAAGTAATATTTTATTTTTTTAAAAGGAAAGTCAAGGAGTCAAGAAGGAATAGATTTAAGTTACGTTGAAAAAAGGTTGATATATATTATTCTTTTTTTAAATTAAAAGTAAAGTTTAAGGTATATATATAATCGAGTTAGTTCATAAACCAAACAAGCCGAACTATATATAGTTCATGTTGGGCTCATTTAGTTAATGAACTTAATTTTTCGTTCAAGTTTAGCTCATTTGATTTATGAACCAAGTTTAACGAGTTAATTGTCGAATCGAGTTTTGAACTATTTTCAAGTTGGTTCGGTTCATTGCCAACCTAATGTGTAACTAAATTCAATTATGAAATGACTCTATGTCGTTCTAAAGACTAGCCATTGTAAACAATAATTGAGGAATTAGAAGATTGTGACGTTTTCATACATGCATTTGGTGGCTGTAATTTTGACGTTATTGATCATAATTAACTGGCTTGTTATATCATCAACTCCAATGCAAAGAGCACAGGTTTCTACTGACACAGCAGAGCAATTGTCGAGTCTATTGTAGAAATCGCGAATGAACCTACCACGATGATCTTTAATCAATCATCCATAAATAGAATATCTAGCGTCTTTTTATGAGACCATCAACATTTATAGTAGTTGAGTGGTGGAGGTTCCCAAGAAACCTCTATGACGCGTCTCGCAGGGTGAAACTCAGAGTCGACATTAGTTTTGGAGGAAGAACGGTGACCTAACCTTTATTTGTGACCACACGAAGAAGCTGATTACTTATCGAAAACTTTTGATTCAACTTTCTATACAAAACCATGTACGGACATAAATAATGTTAATTTGGTGACATGTATGAGCAATGTAACATACATTTTGTAGCACCGACATTTTAGATCTGCGTCTCAGGTATCTGACACATGTCAATGTTTGATGCCGACACGATATAGAGTCGTGTGATTACATTTAAATGTAAGTTTTTTTTTTCAAATTATTACTGATGTTGACGTGTCAGTGTCGCGTTTGATAACTGCGTGAGTACTACATAGTCTTCTAGACACCTACCAAAAACCAATTGAAGTTAAAGATAAACAATCAAAAACTACGATTAAAGTTTGCATAGTTTAGACCATTAAGTATGTCTAAAACATTAGGGTTTGCAAATGATGAAATGAATTTCTCAAATCATAGAAGTAGAGTTGCATTACAATGAGTAAAAATTTAGTTTGAGCTTAATCAACGAAGAAAAAAATGGTTCAATCACTAGGACCTCCGAAACTACACTACCGATCAAATGATAAGTCGGAGAAGTTGGCAGTTTTGGAGGTCTGGAATTTGAAGAGTCACTACTAGAAAAGCAAAATTAGAGAGGGAAATTAGTGACGGAAAAAATAAAATTCCTCACAAATTCCTTAGTCGCAAAATTTAGTGACAGAATTAGAGAGGGATTTCACGTTTTCCCTCTCTAAAATTCCCTCACTAATTTTTGCTTTTTTAGTAGTGAGTGTCATTAGGACAGGAATAACCAATAGACATCTCTATTAAATTGCATTTGTTAGTCGTTCACTTGTCATCTTTATATAGAACAACTTCAGGTATTATGTTTCTTTGCTAGCAATATGGGACTAAAAGCCATATTATTAATCTCAACTTTCACACCTCACTTGGCACTTGTAGTAACATATCAGTACCACTTAATTCCAAATTACAATGTTATTTGATCGAATTGTACTGTGGCCAAGTATTTCAAAGAATTGATGTATGTCCACCATCTTATGATCAAATAATTGATATTATTTTCAGACAACTACTTACATAAGATCACTTTTCCAACATAGCAAACTTCTCTGAAGCATGGGTACTCCAAACATGGAGAACAACCTCACATGTAAGTTACATAAACATTCTTAAATTGATATTTAGAAATCTCATAATTGAACCGAAACAAGGTTGAGGAAAAAAGTGGCAAAGACCATAAAGAATTGTACTATATAAAAGTTGACCATAAAGAATTGTCCACTTATTCAATATGATTTCATACCTTCTACCTTGAAGCAGCATTACAACTTTCAGAAATTCTACTGAAAAATAAGGTATGTGTGCCTTCTCCAACCACTTGTTTGACTTTGCTTTTCTGTAAAACATTCACTAAACTTTTTTTCTTTACTAAACATTAAATTAGAAAATTACAATCCTATTGTATTGGAAAAAATCTCGCACCAACATAAACCACACCACTGAAAAATTGAACACAATTTGCTCGACGCCTTAAACCACCATCACATTTCTAAAAGTTATTACATTAATAATTAGTCGTTACGCTTGTCTTTTGCTTTTACAAATTCATGTATGCATGATGACCAAAATATTGGCATTGATTAGTCATTGCACTTGAGTCGCTGATATCAGTTTCCTCAGTGAGACAGATTTCTGGTACGATTATATATAACACCCTATAGAAGCATTGTTGCCTGACAAAAAATCTTGGGGGCCTTAAACCCAAGGAGTCGATTTTCAAGTATTGTGTCGTAAAAGAACATGGTTTCGTTAAGTAAGGGAATAACTATATAAGATAATGCAAACCATGAGATTGAATAATCGATTTTGGGTTTTCTTAGTGCAACTGATAGTTCTGAAAGTTGTTTCTTTTCCTATAGTTATTTTTTTTGTGGTTGCCGAGGTTTGAACCTCCGACCTTGCATATATTATTCATTGTCTCTACCAACTGAGTTAAGCTCACAATGACTCTTTTCCCATAGTTTAACAAGTTGTACGATTTCGTTTGTTGTGGCCCTCGTGCAATATAGCAGCACTCATAGATGAAACAGTTACCATTATGGATGCCCTTAGTAAAACTAAATGATAATATAATATAAAGGAAAAGATAAAATTATCCACATTTATCGAATACATGTCTGTTTTTAACAACAGAGCATATATATTCTCAACAGAATAATATTTCATTCATTTATTTATGTAACATTACATCCTATTAACATAACACAAACATTTGTTAAGGTGTTGCTGAGTTTTTTCAAGACTTCCAAGTCTAGTACCAATTTCTGAAACTATAAGTCGGTGATTTGTCAACTGTAATACCAAGCTTGTATGGACATATGTTAATTTGGTGACATGTATGAGCAATGTAACATACATTTTGTAGCAGCGGCATTTATGATCCATGTGTATGATATTCGACACATATTAGTATTTGATACAGACACGACCCTCATTCGTCTGGCACTATGGTTACATTTTTTTTTAAGAATTGTGTGGTCACATTTAATTATGTCAATTTTCAATTTTTTTTTTGAAGAGACAATTTTCAAATTATTACCAGTGTCGATGTGATAGTGTACTCATATTTGGTGACTATGACAAACCAATTGAAGATAAATATGAACCATAAAAAACTACAATTTATTTATACTTTAGTCATGCTTGTCTCGGATTAGGATGTGAATTCATGCTCCCTCTTATGCATAGTTCACACCTTTGAGAATGGCTGAACCATTAGTGATTGCAAATGATGGGATGAATATCTAAAATCCAAGAAGGCAAGCTATAGTCAATGAAATGACTTTAGTTTGAGCTGAAGCACAAAGAGATAACAAAAATAGTGCACAATAATGGTCGGATTTTACTTCAAGTTGAAAGGGGAAAGCAAACTCGAAAATCGTAAAATCGCAATTAAAATCGAAGGATTTTACTCAACTACTTTTGGGGAATCGATATAAGAAATCGTAAAATCGCAATCAAAATGGATGGATTTTACCAAAACAAAATTAATGCTAAATATATGTTATAAATTGTACATAGACATAAGTGACTCAGTTTAAAGTCCACAAAATACTAATACATAAATGACTAAAAAAAATGGACAAAATCCTTCAAAACCCTTTAAAATCATGCAATTTTGTATGAATTTTACGATTTTGTGCGATTTTACTAGGATTTTGCTTATTTTGGGATTTTGATATGGATTTGAGTCGTGAATTTGACAACAATGGTTATGCATAGTTTACATACATGAAAAGAATAAACATCACCAACCATATCTTGATCATAAATTCCGTCTCTAAGAAGAAAATATAATGAAGCAAGTGAATCGAGAAAACAACCAAGGACAAAATGAAGACATAAGCATTAATAATGGACCACACCAATAGTTGTTTTTTTGGAAAGTTACATTACATTATTATCTATAACCTATTTCATAATAATTGTCTTGAGAGAGGGTGCTAACAAGCTAATTCGATAAAAAAAATAAATGATAAAGGTTATGATATCTAAAGAAACTTTTAAACTTTTTAGACCGACTGGTCCAATGCCACTAATATACCACCATGACCACCGAAACTACACTACCAATCAAACGAAAAGTCAAAGTCGGCAATTTTTCGATGATAAAATGGTAAAATTAGTGCCATTGGGACAGCGATAGCCAATAGGCACCTTTGTGAAACTGCAATTGTTGGTAATTCTCTTGCCATCTTATATATAACAACTTCACTTGTGTTATGTTTCTTTGCTAGCAATGTGGGACTAAAAGACATTTTTATACCATCTACTTACTTGACACTTGTAGTAACATATCAGTGCTGCTTGTAATGTTCTAAGGAAGTATATACTTTTTTGAAGAAAACTCAACCTTATTCTTTTTCAATTTTGGAATCTCAATCCCACTTTGTTTTTTTTTTTTTTTCATTCCTTTTTCTTTATAATTTTTCAAAGCATCTCAATGAAGGACAACATTCAAGAAGTTTCAGCCAAACTCCTTGATTATAAAAGTTCTACACAAACCAAACCCAATTCTTAAAAAATAAGGGTGTGTTTGTTTCAAGTTATAATTATAGATTTTTCGCAATAAAATCATAAAAACATACATGTTTATGTTTGTTCCAAGTTTATTAAATTTAATTCTCAGGTATAAAATGTTTTTGGGAATAGAAAATTTTCCCAAGGAAAAGGGTGGGAATAAAGTTCCCATGGAGATGGGAATAAAATCACAAATAGTTATCTATTATAATTCCTATTTTTATGGTTCCTAGGAATATTATAAAGTTAACCAAACATATTTTTTCTAAATACTTTGGTATAAAATTCTCATCTTTATATTCCAAGGAATAAATTTGGTAAACTTGAAACAAACACACCCCAAATTCTTTTCTTCATAGACATAGGAATTGTTATCGATTCATGATCATAATGTCAACCGGAAGAACTATTTTCCAAATCGTGGATCGAATCTCTTATAATGAATCGTAAGATTGTATATTACAAATAAAAATATGATATTTTCGAGTAAAAATTTATAAGCTCATATATCATATATTTAACTTGTACGCACCGACAATGTATACCTTTTTTACACATGTATTCAATCAAATCACATCATGGTGCCACCTTTTTAAGTTAGTTCCTACAAAATCTCTCCAAATATTTACTTATGATTTGACCGGATACATGTGTAAAAATAATACATTATCAATGTATGAAAATTAATCTCATATCTCGTATATGAACCTAAAAATAATTAAGACTCAAGTCATATAAATCAAATGACAAAAGAAAAGTGGTTGACCACACAAAATTCACAAAAAAAGGTAACGATTCATTGGAATAACGATCTATCTTAGATTCAACATAATGAATAGGGATATGGATCCAATATGAAATTCATGTCCAATATAGATACACACTAGGCACTCCTATCATTGAATTCAATTTTGTATCGAGCTTGAATTCAATTTTGTATCTCGATATGACTCGCATCACATCACATGTATCCTAAGTTATTATTTCTCAACAAAAAAAAAATGTATCCTAAGTTATTAGTAACCTTTGTCACAGTGCGATAAACAAAAAGGATCATTCATTCCTTCCTTCATTTTTCAAACAAAAATAACAACAAACTATCAATTCCCATTATCAAGGAAGTAATTAAACAGTAATTTACCTCAAATTTTCAGATCATGAAAGTTGCCAACCTATGAAGGACGGACACATCGAACACAATACAAACACGTCGAGACACTAATAATAATTTGAAAATATTACATGGTTCAACGTAATCACATACATCGTGTAGTAATGCACCAGATGTAACCATATTAACGACTACTATTAAAGAATTAATCTCAAAAATTATGTCATTGATGTTTAATTGGTTTGCCATATCAATTCCAATGTGAAGAGCCCAGAGTTTTGTCTAAGCAACAGACCAAGTGTTAAGTCTATTGTAGAGAAACCGCAACGAATCTACCAATCATCACAAGTAGAATTCTCTAGTGACTTTTGATGAGACCCGTCAACATTCATCTTATTGTAATTGAGTGGTGGAGGTTCCTGAGAAACCTCAATGATGTGTCTCAAAGGGTGGGATTTTGAGTCCACATCAATATAGGAGGAAGAGATGGTAAACTTAGCTTGATTTGTGACAAGGCCAAGAAACGGATTACTTATTGACAACTTCCTGTTAAACTTTCTATACAAAACCATGTATGGACATAATGTTAATTTGGTGACATGTATGAGCAATGTAACATACATTTTGTAGTACCGCCACTTTTGATCGGTGTGTCCGGTTATGTAATTTTTTTAAATTATTACTGATGTCAACGTGTTCGTGTTGTGTTACAAGGTCAATGCTACATAGTCATATAGTCATCTACTAAAAACCAATTGAAGATAAAGATGAACAATAAAAAATTCCATAATTCAACTAATCACATATAAGTTGTTATTGAGGTCAGCACAAACACCGACGCGTCTACACATGTAATAATTTGAAGAAAAAAAAATTCCATAATTCAACTAATCACATATATCGGTGTCGAACACTGATACATGTAAGACACGCCTTCGATCAAAAATGTTGGTGCTTCAGAGATGACAGCACAACATACACAATAATTCAAAACCTTAATTGCTAGCCATGACAGTGCCTGCAAGAAAGCTGCATAAACCAATTTAAGGAAATATTTAAGAATTTAGTTATAAACATAGGAATATCTAAGTTCATATCAAGATTAAGCATGTTAGCATCACTCGCACCCTCTAGAAAGGAAATAGTTGTGCAACCTTTTTAGCTAAGCTTTGAGCTTCTTTTAACGTTGATATCATAGTCCATCCCTCCCTTCGGCCAGCATTTCAGACCTCCTCTTCACGGACTCTATATGAACTTAGTTTTGTAAAGTAAAGGTTCAATGTTAACATCTTAATGAAAATTTCTACACGTTGGAAAGAGGTGTATGGTATACTAAATACTAAATTTAAAAATAATATTTTATTACATAGCACAGACATTTGTTAAGGTATTGCTGAGTTTTTTCAAGACTTCCAAGTCTGGTAGCAATTTCAGAAACTATAATTCGGTGATTTGTCAACTGTAATACCAAGCTTGCATGGACATATGTTAATTTGGGGACATGTATGAGCAATGTAACATACATTTTGTAGCACCGGCATCTATGATCCATGTGTATGGTATTTGACACGTACAGACACGACCCTGACTTGTGTGGCACTATGGTTATTTTTTTTTTTTTTTAAGAATTGTGTGGTTACATTTTATTACGTCAATTTTCAAATTATTATCAGTGTCGACGTGATAGTGTACTCATGGCTGGTGACTACGACAACCCAATTGAAGATAAATATGAACCATAAAAAACTACGATTTATTTATACTTTAGTCATGCTTGTCTCGGATACGAATTCCTGCACCCTCATATGCATAGTTCACACCTTTGAGAATGTCTGAACCATTAGTGTTTGCAAATGATGGAATGAATATCTAAAATCCAAGAAGGCAAACTATAGTCAATGAAATGACTTTAGTTTGAGTTGAAGCACAGAGAGATAAAAAAATAGTTCACAATAATATAGTTAAACTGAAAGAACGTTACTTATTATGTCAATTGCAGTTCGACCATTGGTAAATCTTCCGGATGTACCGATCGAGAAGACGATTCCATATAAGATTTGTAATCAAATTCCGCAAAGGTAGGAAGGTTATTGTTGTTTTCACGATCATATAATGAGTCTGCAGTGATAAAAACACTAGGTACTTGATATTTCTCGTAGATACAGTGTTGTACATAGTTTGCGGACATGAAAAAGAATAAGCATCACGAACCATGTCTTGATTATAGATTTTGTCTCTTAGAAGAAATATAATGAAGCTAGTGAATCCAAAATAACCAACCAAGAACAAGATGAAGACATAACTCATAAGTATTAATGATGGAACACACAAATAATTAGTTTTTTGGCAAGTTACATTACATTATTATCTATAATCTATTTTGTAATAATTATCCTGAGATAGAGTGCTAATAAGCTAATTTGAAAACGAAAAAGAAAATGATCATCAAGGTTATGATGTCTAAAGAAATTTTTAACTTTCTAAACCGTCCAACGCCGCTGATCCAATGCCCATATTACCACGAAAACTACTACTACCGATCAAATGAAAAGTCGGAGAAGTCCGCAGTTTCTCTGGTAAAACAAGCAAAGGAACAGTGGCATTGGGACAGCAATAGCCAATAGGCACCTCTGCGAAACTGCAATGGTTAGTAATTCACTTGCCATCTTATATATAACAACTTCACATGTGTTATGTTTCCTTGCTAGCAATGTGGGATTAAAAGCCATTTTTATACTCTCAACTTTCACAACTCACTTCGCACTTGTAGTACCATATCAGTACTACTAACTTCCAAATTGCAATGTTTTTTGATCGAATTATTGTACTGTGACCTCTAGTATTTCAAATAATTGACGTGTGTCCACCATCTTATTATCAAATAATTGAGATTATTTTCAGACAACTACTTATATAAGATCACTTTTCCAATGTAGCAAATTCTTTATAATCAACCACACATTATATGTTACATAAGCATTCTTAAATTTATATTTAGAAATATCATAATTGAACCAAAACAAGGTTTAGGAAAAAGTGGCAACGACTATAAACAATAGTACTATATAGAAGTTGACTCAATTTTTAACTGTGTGAAATTGTTCACTTTTTCACTATGATTTCATACCTTCTGCCTTGAAGCAGCATTACATATTTCAGAAATTCTGCTGAGAAAGAAGCTATGTGTGCCTTCTCCAACCACTTAATTGGCATTGCTTATTTCTGTAAAACATTGGCTGAACATTTTTATTCCACCAAACATTCGCTAAACATGACTTTAGAAAATTACAATCCTATTGGAAAAAACCTCGCACCAACATAAACCAAGCCACTCATAAATGGAACACAAAATTTGCTCGACACTTTAAACCACCATCACATTTCCAAAAACTATTACATTAATAATTAGTCTTTACGCTTGTTTTTTGTTTTTACAAATTCAGGTATGCATGATGAGTGATGACCAAAATATTGGCATTGATTAGTTTTTAGTTTGTACGCTTGAGTTGCTGATATCAGTTTCCTCGGTGAGACAGATTTCCGGTATCGGTTATATATAACACCCCATAGAAGCATTGTTGCCTGACAAAAAACCTTGAAGATGCCTAATACCGAAGGAGTGGATTTTCAAATATTGTGTCTGTAAAAGAACATGGTTCCGTTAAGTAAGGGAATAACTGCATAAGATAATGCAAACCATGAGATTGAATAAGCGATTTTGGGTTTTCTTAGTGCGACCGATAGTTCTGAAAGTTGTTTCTTTTCCCATAGTTTAACAAGTCATATGATTTCGTTTGTCGTGGCCCTCGTGCAATATAGCAGCACTCATAGATGAAACAGTTACCATTATGGACGCCCTTAGTAAAACTAAATGATAATATAATATAAAGGAAAAGATAAAATTATCCACATTTAACGAATATATTTCTGTTTTTAACTTTAGAACATATATATTCTCAACAGAATAATATTTCATTCATTTGTTTATGTAACATTACATCCTATATTTACATAACACAAACATTTGTTAAGGTGTAGCTGAGTTTTTTCAAGACATCAAAGTCTGGTAGCAATTCCAGAAACCATAAGTCGGTGATTTGTCAACTGTAATGTATGGACATGTGTTAATTTGGTAACATGTATATGAGCAATGTAACATACATTTAGTAGCACTGACATTTATGATCAGTGCACGGTATTCGAAATATGTTAGTATTTGATAGAGACACGACCCTGACTTGTGTGACACTATGGTGACATTTTTTTTTTTCAAAAATTTGTGTGGTTACATTTAATTATGTCAATTTTCAAATTATTATTAGTGTTGACGTGATAGTGCACTCATGTCTGGTGACAATGACAAACCAATTGAAGATAAATATGAACCATAAAAACTACGATTTATTTATACTTTAGCCATGCTTGTCTCGATATGAATTCCTGCTCCCTCAGTGCATAGCTCACGTTTGTTATGATTCAAAATAACACATGAGAAAATACACTTAGCAAAATGTAATTGGTTGAGCTAAAGAGACATGTGGCTAGTGATTGTGCATAAATAGGGAAATGATGATCACTAAAGGTTATGAAGAATATTGATGAAAGTCTCCTCTCTCCCTTTGGTACTCTCTAGTAGAGTAATGATTAAGTCTTAGACTTAATCTTCTTCTATCTTTTCTTTAATGTTTCTATGTACCAAGAACATCAATTTTAATTGGGTTCTCAACTATCAATTTTACTTTTGAATTAATAAATCTAATTGCATTCACCTAATTATCATATTCTCAATTTTGAGAACCCTTACAACGTCTTTGAGTATGTCTGGACCATTAGTGTTTGCAAATGATTGAATGAATATCTAAAATCCAAGAAAATGAGCTGCAATCAATGAAAGGTCTTCAGTTTGAGCTGACCACACATATAACTAATAGTTCATAATAATATAGTTAAACCGAAAGAATTTACTTATTATGTAAATTGCAGTTGGACCGTTGGTAAATTTTCCGGTTGCGCCGATCGGGTAGTCGATTCCACAAGGTTTGTAATCAAATTCTGCGATGGTATGAAGGTTATTGTTGTTTCCACTATCATATAATGAGTCTCCAGTGATAAACACACTAGGTACTGTTTTTTTTAAGGCAAATATATAATATAAAGAAACAAGGTGGTGGAAAACCCACAAATACAAATATACTAGTCAAAACTAGCAGGAGAGTCACAAGAGATACCCCAACATGGAAAGGAGAAAACACGAATAAAAGACAACCACAACTACTAAGTACGAAATAATAAGTACACTAAAAATCACCAACACCACCCCCAAAAAGCAACAACACGCCCATGGAAAACTAGGAGGAGAGACAACAACAGATGGGTGGCCGAGAACCAGATGCCCAACCACACAAAAACACCAGGACCTGACCCCGACACCACGAACACTAACGGTACCAGCACATGACGGGGAAGGCCTCCCAATCATAAAAGGAGCAGGGACTACCAGGGTTTTTACCCAGATATATCACTACCACGAATAGAGTTTCACCCTATCCACCAAAACCTCGACAAAAGCTGAACCCCCACAAAACACACTAGGTACTTGATATTTCTCATAGACACGGTGTTGTAAATAGTTTGTGGACATGAAAAGAATAGGCATCACCAACCATGTCTTGATCATAGATTCCGTCTCTAACAAGATGAAGACATAAGTATTGATGTTGTACCGTACGGGTAATAGGTTTTTTGTAAAGTTACATTACATTATTATGATGCTACCTAATCTTATTGTAGAAATTTTCAGGATGAATGATTGGACCATATGAATTCTAGTGATTATAGACTATCTTTAATATAAGAAAAATCAAAATATATATTAATATAACAATCAACAAAAAATAACATAACAGGTACAAATACGAAATTGAGGTACCCCATTTTATGATAAACTTATCTTCCCTTTTTGTTCCTTTAGTGGGCCTAGTATTTCCGGCATTGCATGGCTTCTTTATTTCTTCATGTTCAAAAAAACAAGAAATTTTTGAACTTTTTAAACCATACAAATGCCAGCATCACCCTCGAAACTACACTATCGAGATCCTGGCAGTTTCGGTCGTGAGGTTGGCACTAAAACAGTGACATTGGACAACGATAGCCAATAAGCACCTTTGTGAAACTGCAATTGTTTGTAATTTACTTGCCATCTTACATATAACAACTTCACATGTGTTTTATTTGCTAGCAATGTGGGACTAAAAGCCATATTTATACTATCTATCTTTCACACCTCACTTGGCACTTGTAGTAACATATCAGTGCTACTTACTTGCAATGTTCTATGATTGAATTGCACTGTGGCCTTTAGTATTTCAAATAATTGATGTATGTCCACCATCTTATGATCCAATAATTGAGATTATTTTCAGAAAACTACTTGTATAAGATCACTTTTCCAACGTAGCAAATTCTTTATAATCAACATCACATTATAACTTCGATTTTTAACTGTATAGGATTGTTCACTTTTTCAATACGATTTCATACCTTCTGCCTTGAAGCATCATTACATATTTCAGAAATTCTAAAAAGAAACAAGGTATGTGTGCCTTCTCCAACCACTTGTTTGGCGTTGCTTTTCTGTAAAACATTGACTGAACATTTTTTTTCTTCTGTATTAAACATGAAATTAGAAAATTACAATCCTACCGGAAAAAATCTCGCACCAACATAAACAACGCTACTGATAAATGGAACACAAAATTTGCTCAACACCTTAAATCACTATCACATTTCTAAAAGCTATTACAATAATTAGTCTTTACGCTTGTCTTTTGTTTTTACATATTCAGGTATGCATGATGACCAAAATATTGGCAACAAAGTACATGAAGCTTGTATCACAAGTCCAAGTGGGAATCCTGAAAAATCACTTCCTGTTATCTTAATATATGATGCAAGTGCTACTCCAAGGTATCCACTCACAATGAATGCCAATGCAACAGCAGACATAAGAAATGCCATTATTGACCCTTCACAACCTTGTGGACATAGCTGTGCTAATAACACGGTGAATGGAAGAATCTTAAAGAAAAATAGAACCTCCAAGAATCCTGAGAAGATCACAACATAGAGTGTGTCCGGCACGCCCATTTGTCTATAGAAACCACGCACAAATAAGACATCTGAAATCATTAAGAAAGCAATTGTTGCTTGAATTGTTGATATCAGTTTCCTAGGTGATATAGATTTCAGGTATCGATTATATATAACACCCCATAGAAGCATTGTTGCCTGACCAAAAAACTTGGAGATACCTAATACTGACGAGTTGATTTTCAAGTATTGTGTCTGGTAAAAGAACATGGTTCCGTTAAGTAAGGGAATAACTGCATAAGATAATGCAAACCACGAGATTGAATAAGCAATTTCGGGTTTTCTTAGTGCAGCAGATAGTTCTGAAAGCTGTTTCTTTATCCCAATAGATGGATTCTTTGGAAGTCCAAGAGAGCTTTCGCGAACCGAAATGGTTATGAAGAATTGGAGAGCAACAAGAAGGCCAAAAAACATAAACATGGATTGTGGAGAGAGGCGGCTGATGAAAATGCCGCCAAGAAGGTTGCCGGCGACTCCTCCTACAGAGGAAGCTATCCAAACAAAGGATTGAAGATTGCCTGAGGAAGATGGTTGTTGAGAGTGCTTGGATGAAGACGGAGGCTGTTTACCCATCTCGGCAACGATGGCATCATTTCCTACCTCAGCTATTGCAGCGCCTAGATTACTAAGGAGAAGATATATAGAGATAGTGACAACAGATATGCTTGACGGAGAGATTGCTATTGCTAGCCATGACAATGCCTGCAAGAAAGCTGCATAAACAAATTCAAGGAAATATTTAAGAATTTAGTTATAAGGAATAACAAATAAGAAATTTTAAAGTTTTTGACAACTTTTACTTAATTATTGAGTACCATCAAGATCGAAGAAAGAGACAACTTGCATGAAATTGGAAAATGTCAACAAAACTGCTCTTATGGATGAGAACATAAATGAAAAGGTATCAATATCAACTCCAATCTTAGCAACCAAGAAACTAGGGACGATATTTCCACTAAAAAAAGGAGGGGGAGGCTCCAGAAAATCAAGTCAAACAACAGCCTGAGAGAACATATTCATGCCAAGTTTTGACACATCATGCAATAGGTTAATAATTTGCCTGTAGAAGACGCTATCGATGATAACCATTCACCATACCAGTTCCCTCATAGTTAACATTTTGACAGGGATAAGTTTTTCAGGTATTCTCGTTATTAATTAATAAGAAAAAAATGGGATTCTTAGCCCAAAGGGAACAAAAGAAACAATTACATGAAGTTCCACCATGTCAAACTCACACCTAAGAAAAATATGATCCCAAAGACCAATAAATACATGAGAAGGTTTAATTATATCAACCTTTTATACCAAATGGAATGAACAGTGCAGGGGTAATGATTGGAGTGCACCGTAAGGTTATACAATCACAAGATAATCTATCCAGATTTAGTCTAGCATTGAACAAAGTAAAACCATGCAGAAGATTCCAGTGTTAGTAACCATTATATGTTAACAATCCTAATCCCAAGCATTTTTGGTAGACCAAATGTATCAGAATCGAACTAACAGATTATCTAATAAGCAGTTGCTAAAGTAAAATATCCCATGAAATAAAATTCAAAGTAAAGATAACTAAAAAATGCAGTACTTTCTCAATTTCCAGTAGCATCTGCTTGTATTCTAGAAACAATGCTGATCATAGCCTCATGTAAAAGTTGCTATCAGTTTTGCTTTTTCAACAGTGAAAGACCATAAAATTAAAGCCCCAAAGTCAACAACATTTAATATTTTAAAAAATGTGTCATAACTCAATCTCTAGTTTCCATATGATAGAACGACTGCTTAGAGTGAAATGGCTGATTCAAATGTTTCAGTTTTGAATACTTGATGATCAGATCACCGCACATTCAACAACAACCACATACAATGAGAATAAATATTATTGTTAGAGATAAAGTTTGTTAATTGTTAGTTATCCCTGCTATCTTCTTCATTTTCATATGGACTCGTATGTATAAATAGAGCCTCTCGTATTCATTATTGATCAAGTTATCAACAATTGAGATATTTTAGTAATAGTTCTTTGGCAGTGAGACCAGTATAATTCTAATTCATAGATTTTAAAAAGTCTGCGACTAAACAGGTTAGTTGGAAGAATAGTTCAGATTCTTACCTATCTTTCTATCCCTTCTATTAATTGTCCTATTTTCCACTTCCTAGAAATAACTGTGATTTATTACACTTCCTTCATATGGAAGCTAACAAAGTATATACTTATTCTGTTTTTAGGTTCAAGCAACAGTGACATCTATTCATTTAAATAGTTCCCACTTCCCAACAATATTCATATTCAAGTATCTTAAGTTTCCTTCTGAATCAGGATTTGGGTTTTTCTTTCTATTGTTTATTCATTAATGGCTAGAATTCAAAAGATCTCATTTTTTCTGCCTTTGGATTGATGCAGGGAAAATGGATAATGTGTTACTACGTACTACTACTCACCTACAACTTGGTATCAGGAAATACTACATTGCATTACAAATATGTTCAAACAAAATAAAATAAAAACAGAAAATTCAACCCCATTCTTTTTCAATTTTGGAATCTCAATCCTACTTTTTTCTCCATTCCTTTTTCTTTATGCTTTTCCAAAGCATCCCAATGAAGGACCACATTCAAGAAGTTTCAGCCAAAGTTAAACAGACACCAAACCCAACTCTTAAAAGAAAAAATTATTTTCTTCATAGTGGTCATAGACATCGTTATCAATTCAAGATTCATAACGTGAACCAGAAGAACTATTTTCCACATCGAGGATCGAATTTATTATGAATCATAATGAAACATAAGATACATTACTAATAAAAATATGATATTTTCAAGTAAAAACTTGTAAGCTAATATATCATATATTTAATTTGTATACACCGACAATGTAAAACTTTTTTACACATGAATCCAGTCAAATCACATCATGGTGCCACTTTTTTAAGTTAGTTCCTAAAACATCTCTACAAATATTTACTTGTGATTTGATCGGATGCATGTGTAAAAAAAAAACGTTGTTAGCGCATGAAAATTAATCCCATATATCATATATGAATGAACCCCAAAATAACTTAAGACTCAAGTCATAAATCCAACGACAAAAGAAAGTGGCTGATCACACAAAATTCACTAAAAAAGTGGTTGACTACACTAAGTTTAGATAATGATTCACTGGAACAAATTAAGATCTATCATAGTGACTCAGGGTTCAACGTAATGAACAGGGATTCAATATGAGATTCATGTCCAATATAGATACACACTAGAGATTCCTTTCATTGAATTCAATTTTGTATCTCGGTAAGATTCACATCGCATATATCCTAAGTTAGACATGGTCACTGTACCATACATAAAAAGGATCATTCATTCATTCATTCATACTTCAAACAAAAATAACAGCAAACTGTCAATTCACATTATCAAGGAAGCAAACTAAACAGTGATTCACCTCAAATTTTCACAACAATCCCAAAGATGGCAACCTATGAATCACGGGCACATATACCGGCAAACACAACTCAAACACCAACAATAATTTAAAAAATTTACATAATTCAACATAATCACATATATCAGTGTCGGACATTAACACATGTCAGACACCAGACACATCTTTGATCAAAAGTGTCCGTGCTTCAGAGATGTTAGCATAGACAATAATTCAAAACCTTAATTGCAACCCAATTCATAAAAAAGTAAAAATTACAGAACTTTACTTCAATAGTGGATGTTACCTCCAAAAGCAATGTAGGGAACACGATGTTGACCAGAAATGTAAACAGAATCAGAAACAAGACCATAAAGGGGTTTTCCAACCATAGGAAGATTTGCAGAACTTAGAAGAATTTGAAGAGTTGAAGGATTAACATTAAGACCATCTTTGAGAAAGAAACTTACTACCAACCATGGAAAACATCTGAATCCTTGTACCCAAAAACCCAAACCCAACACTTTTCTCATCAATTTGTCACCACCACCACCACCACCATCATCATCATCAATTTTGCTGCTATTAGCACCTTCCTTGGAAGACACCATTACGTAAATATTAAGGAAGACAATGCTCGTTAGATTAGACAAAAGAGGTTTCGGGTTTTTTATGATCCGTGTGTTGTTTCTTTTTTAGTGTGTTATAGTGGCACGTTCTATAGGTTACACATGTTGCTGTTAATTTTCAGTTACGCCTTTTTTTTTCTTTCTTTGAGTTACTTTACTTGTATTGATTTCTGCCTAAAAAAAGTCATAGATTTAATAATTTCATGACTCACGTTTGGATCGACTAAGATAGGATATTCTTGTAGGTAGATTTAATATGAGATTAATTTCTTGAATTGACCAGCATCACTTAAATCTTATTCCATTTACTAGTCACACAATGCGTCGAGTACGAACTTAAATGAATATGTTCAATTTAACTTTACAATATCGACATTGTTAGTTGAGTTAGATCTTACGAATTTTTAAAGTTTTATTACTATTGTATTTTAAAAGTTTAATTTAAATTTGACACCAAACAATAACAAATATTCTAAGAACACATGTTAAAGAACTAAATACAAAAAATGTTGTCTTAAAAATATTATTTTCATTTTTCTTTTAAGAGTTAAGACAAATTTTATCAAGACTCGTAGGCTCAAAATGAATACTTAAGCATTGTTGTAATAATTATTACTATATTATTTCAAAATTTATGAATATATTTTATTTTAAATTGTTATATCAAGTTTATTTTAAAACATTGGCCATAAAACATAAACTGATTTGTCTATATGAGCTTAGTGAGTTGGTAGGGATATTACGATGTGCAAATGTCATGGGTTAGAACATCGAATTTTCTATTTAATTGTTAAGACTGAATTTCTAGACTATCTAGAAAGAAAAGAAAAAAAACATGAATTAATTTGCTTGCAACAGATTTCTTTTATGAGCATCAATTGGAATTATTTTTTGCACGTTCACAATTCATATGCATTAAAAGTATTGTATTTTCAATGCTATATTGACAGTTTTAAGTATAATTGAACTATTTAATTAATATTGCATAAGGGTTAGTGACTGGTGTGGGTAGGTTAAAAAGTAGAGTGCTGGTTTAATCTCCACACTGAACATAATACCAGCAATACATGGACCGTTTAAAAAAAAATGTATTAAATTAATTTTCTTTTGATGTCAAAAAGTTTGCACAGTTAACACTATATTATTGATCCAAAAAAAATTAACACTACATTGTGAGACACAGTTAATTCTCAATAATATATAAATAAAAATGTAGAGTTTCCTTTAAGTTGTCAAAGTTTCATTCAAATATAAGTCAGGGGTGATAAAGAAAATAAAACTAACACAAACCAAGTTAGAAATGACAAAACAAGGACAATTTCCAGAACAAAAATTAATCTAAAATACCCATTTGACATGGGAATAGTCAATAGATCCTCTTAAATTTGTTTCTCATGTTTTTCAATCTCCGCCACTAGATCCCCTTTGACTATTTATTTCATTGTAAATTCATTTTCAATGAACTCTCATGTCATATAAGAGACATTCCCCATTTGACTGACACACGTCAGATGTGTTCTATGTCATTCTCAAATGTCAGTCATTCTTCAGCATTCAGCAATCAACAAACCATGAGCTGATAGTCCCACTAATAACAATCTCTACCAAATTATATACAAACTCACAGACAACAAAATATGTATGCCCATCATACTGTAATAATCTGAAAGAACTATGGCTAAAAAAAACATTGATAGCCAGAAAAATAAAAATAAAAACTAGATTAAAAGACTATTTTAACCTAAACTAAGAGGCACAATTCTAGATAAATGGTTCATCAATCTACATAGAAGACCAACAAATTTGGTATATCAACCACACGAATCTCAAATAAGTACATGAAAACTCCATGCATAATTTTCCCTTCAATTCCAGAAAATTTTCATCTATAAGAAAAGATGTGAATATTATAAATGTCAAACTAACACAACAGTTATATGTGATAGAGTAATTAACCAGAAAACTCAGACAAATATTTTTTTTATTCAAATAGATTATCCAACAATCAGTTCTCAACCCTTAAATATGCTTCATACATGCCTTGAGAAATTTCTCCTAACTATTCATTCACCATAAAACACTTTGGCCATCAAGAAAAATTTGTGATCTTGGCCAACAATCAAACAACTGAAAAATCTATTCCATAACTGCAACTCCTCCAACAGCTTTTATTTTTTCAATAATACTATTTGCCTCCTCTTTTGTGACTCCTTGTTTAAGCACAGTTGGTACCTTTTCAACAAGATCTTTAGCCTCTTTCAATCCCAGGTTAGTAAATGCTCTTACCTCCTTAATCACCTTGATCTTTGAAGCAGCATCAAATTTCTCTAACTTCACGTCAAAAGCTGTTTTCTCTGCCTTTTTCTCCTCAACCTTTGGTCCAGCAGCACCACCGTCTGAACCCAAGTCCATGCCTTCTGTTGAAATTGGCTGCAACTTTGGAAGCTTTAATCTTTCTGACAAAGCAGGCATAATATGACCGCGTTCCTCTTCCGATAGTGCTGCGATTCGTTCTGCGAGCTGAACGATTTTGTCTGACGGTGGAGGTCTAGGGCCGTAGGGGTCATAAGATTGAGGAATTTTGTACTTAATTGGCTTGGCCTTAGAATCTCTAGAAATATCAGTCTGGATGGCTCGGGATTGCAAAGGCACAAATGTCCCAGGCCGAGGGAGACGGCTAATGTATCTTGAAAGGGTGGTAATCCTCATGTCTTCGTGGAATCAAAATAGTGACTAATGGCTGAGAAAATATGTTATTTCAACAAGCTAGTAGTTTCACCACCGCAGTGATAATCCCCTGAAACAATTTCCCCACAATCAAAGGATGAGCAGCAAGACATGCTAAATAAAACAGAGTTTAAAGGACTCTCACTGACGGTGTAAACCAGTTTTATACTGTTATCCAATCCAATACAAACCCACTGTTTCGCCAATGTCATTCCATTTTTATAAGTTTAATTTAAAGTAGATTGTATGAAGTGGCAAAATATTGAACTCTTATTGCATGTAAGTGTAAACCTAATTTACACCGACAGTGCATCACCTTTAACTCTAAAACAAAAAATTACAAATATAGCATAATAGCATCAAGTCGCTTCATACTATCATGAAAAGATGGAAGATAATGATAAACACATGAAACATCGACTTCAATAAACGTTCCTGATTCCACTAGTGTAACCGCCTCACGTGGTCCAAATCAGCAATTGAATATGTAAATGCCATAGCTTATAAACTAGAACTAGAGTACAGATATTCAAATTCCCATGGAATGTTTCACAACATGTCATGCTACAAATTTAAATCTAAATCGAAACATCAATTGTCTTGCACGAAATACTAGATCTGCATATGTCACAATTCAAATAACTGAACTGTACTGAATCACAACCAATACACAACAAATAAACCAACACATAATAGTGAACACTAGAACGAAACAAACACACATACAGAGTCAAAGGCTAAGCAGCGAGCCATATGAAATACGAGTTAGAGGGACAAGCATAATTATGTTTTACACTGACAATCAATAAAAACTCGCTACTTTACAATGCTTGTGCATCCTTTAAACTTAAGAAAGAAAATGTTATAAGGTTATTAAGATGGCAAGAAATCATTTCATATCATCAAGAAAAGATGGAAGAGAATGCAACACATTAAACATCCAATTTCAATAAACATTCCTAATCCACTTGCTTAATTGCCTCACAAAGTCCAAAAAATCAGCTAATGAAAGAATGTGGAGTGGAAGTGTTATAAACTAAACTAGAATACATATATTTCATAAACCCATAAAATGCCTCACAACAGTTATGATACAGATTCAAAACTAAATCCAAACATCAAATGTCCCGGGAGGCGTATTCCAGTGGCAAGGATTCAGACGCTGAAGGGGGTTCCTTCTGCTAACAAATTAACTATAACATTTGCCCATTAAAAAAAAAACGAGAACAAGACTGGAGTTGTATTGAATCAGAACTAACACAAAAAATAAACCAGCAGGCTAAATTGGACATAATAGCTTATTTAAGATTATACATAATTGCTTATCATGATAAGCGCTTCTCTAATAAGCTGCAAATAAGCTATTTATCTTTTGGATTCATTTGTTTGAGCTTATCTACTAAAATAGACCACTTGGGAGGATTTATGAAAATAGATTGTTTCAGCTTATTTTTATAATTTCAACGAATTAACTTAAATTTAAATTTAGTTGTAGAAATGGCGTATACATAAGCGCTTATCATTAAGTGCTTATGCTGAAACGACACATTCAATGCCGTTTGGAATCGCATCGCGCGCTACTAGGACAGGAGAAGGAAAATACGAAAAATAAAAATTGGAGAAAGTAGTTTGGAGTTTCTCACCGTTTCTTCTTACGACGTCGACGAACACCGGCGGCGTTTTCCGGTGAGGTGAGATCAGTGCGATTACAAAGCAAGGCAGAGAGGTAGCGGCTGAATCCTGTGTTTAGAAATGACGGGCCTCTCTCTTCAAAATTATATGGATTGGGCTTTTCTCATCCTCCCCACATGTTCACTGAAAGAAGCTATCCAAAAGTTCCCGATAACACATGAAAATGACCAAAAAAAACTCAGCGGCTATCGTTGGGGTATTTTTTATCATTTCCATGTGTTATTAGGAAGTTTTGGATGTTAAAACAGCAATTGTCTTAGTTAAATTAAAAAAAAAAATGTGAAAACTGCTTTTTATCACTTATGAAATTACTCATTACATTAAAATTAACGTTCCATATCTTCAACGCATGTTAACTCTGACACTCTTAAAATTGGTTGAACTGACTTAATAAGTTTTTGAAATGATCTTAAAAATGCAAACATGAGTTAACTCACGCTGAAGAAAAAACCGAGTGTGAGTAATCTCAGGCTGGCACTCCGGAAAGAATAATTTTGAAAAGGAGAAGAACATTTTTTTTTTAAAAAGTAGCATGTGTTTTGTCGTGTGGTGGAAAAAATTGATTTTGATAAAATTGATCATGTAGAATTGATTTTGATTAAAAGTAATTTTGACTAAAGTGATATGTGTTTGAATAAATTCATGTAGAAGTTGGTTGAACTATACATTTGTGTGTGAAAATCAATTTTAGAATTAAAAGCTATAAATATTTGCTTCAACTAAAATCAATTCTGGAGGCAGAATCAATTAGCAACCACACATACATGTCAAAATCAATTCTACATCTCCATAATCAATTATGGTCTCTCTAAATGTAGAACCAAATATACGTGTATGATATTAGAAGTTTTTTTTAAGGGTTTTGCACCTTTCAAATTATATAATTCAAAATATTGTAGGCGTACAAAAAGCTAATAAGATGGTATAAGAAATTATGTTAGAGTTTAAACCCCGAGCCTTCTATATATTATGCGATGTATTTATCAACTGATTTAAACTCACAAGTACCTTATCTTGTTTTCTTATTTTTTTGGTCTAGCTTGTCTTGTATTTTTTTAAATATGAAAATAAATTTCACAAAAACATATAACATTTGTCAGTCCATCTCCTATCTGATTTGAGACTCTTAACACACTCCCTCACGACCGTGAGACTCTTAACACACTCCCTCACGACCAACACCATTGGGCTTGGTTCGTGACATGATGGTGGGTGGTCCGATAGCAGAAACCTGATAGCAGGTGGTCCAATGGATTTTGAAGAGACTTTGATACCATCTTAGAAATGGTAGTTGGGCCTAACACAACCCCACAAAACCGGCTTGTGAGATGATGATTCCCCCCACTTATAAACATGTTGTCAGTCCATCTCCTATCCGATGTGGGACTCTTAACAATTTATTTTGGTTACACAAAAAAAATATAGTAACATTCATATTAATATAATTTTATTTTGAAAAAATAGATATTATATAATTTTGTTTCATCCATTAACGTGGTTTCGTCGTAATTATTTGTATTAATTCATTTTTATTTAGTCATAATAACTGTTGTTGTTAGTAAAAAAAAAAAAAAAATTGTTTTGAAAGGAGTAAAAATAAATAATGTGAGGGTGTGTTTAGGACTTGAATTTTGGAGGATTAATTAGGTTTATATTTTAATATTCTTTTGCTCTTTTAACTTGTTTTTTTAAATATCAAACATACATAAAAAAAAACATGTTTAGTCTTCCAAAACATTTTCTTTAAAATCCAACTCGCAAAAAGTCATACACAAATGAAAAGTGAATCTTAAGTTGCTTGATGGACAACTATTTATGAAGATCGGACTTGAAACCCTCTTCATTTTTCATAAACCTTACAACCATTAAATACATTATGAAGATCAATCAACCCTTCGTCTCAAAATTTACCTACACAAATTCACTCCAAAAACCCTAACTTTCATGATCTCTTTCTCTTCTAAATTCGCCATTGAGGTTTTAAGTTTATCAATTTCTTGGTCAAGAACACTTATCACAACATTTACTTAACTTTCTATTATTCATAGGTGAGGTTTAGGATTGTCTTTGTGCATTGAGCGACAAAGATAAAGAGGGGAATTTCTAAACGATATTATGGACGTACGGTGAGGAGAAATTTTCTAAGTGACATTGAGGGTGCAACTCGATTATATATCCTAAGATACTGCACTGCCTTCACGTACCTTTTTTTGTGTCACCTAGATAAATTTTGGTGTAAGTCGAGCGAATCTAAGAGGGTTTAAAGTAACCAAATCTATAATAGCATAAACCACGTTCTTTTCTTTTCGTAGTGTTTAGAGCATACTAGTAAGCTCGATCTGACCCATACGTTTATTACACTGTGTGTTGTTTGTATATTGTGAGAAATCATGTGTAAATGTGCGGGAGAAGTTACCATTGGAAAGTAAATTAAATACGTGAAAGTGTCATTGAATAAAATTTCATGCATCATGATAAGTGCAAGATTGAGTGTGGGAATGATTATGTGACTCGTTTTTAATGTACTTGTACTTCTAAATGTCTCTGTGGTTATTTGTCTATATACTAACATGTCATTTAATCGTATTAATTTATTCTATCTTTCATGATCACTTGACAACATGTCTTATATGCCTACCATTTTAGAAATGATTATCACATGTGTAAGGCCTTTATATCTTCGTATGCCAAAAATGTCTTCACATGCTACTAATTGTCTCAACTCTCACATGCTTCACGTCTAAGTATCAACATGTGTTAACACTTTTAAACATATACTCTTAGAATTAGGAGAACATGAATAAATCTTGTTCAAATAAGGAGAACATGAACAAATATGCTTCTAACATTATTCATGTCATAAATGTTTCATTTGTTCATGCATATCCACATATGTGCATAAATATAGTCTTGCATGTTATTCCGGTGATCCCTAGGCTTGTTGTTGCACCCGACCTCCTATTGGGATCCCCTAACAAATCTTAACAATTGTCAGTGCAATATATTTTTTTAATCATTCTCCATGACAATTTGCTTTACAAAATAGTGTCAAACCGAGTATCAAAATTAACCACCAGCAACATCATGCATATATATGACCAAGAATTAACCATTTTTAGAGATCACAAGATAATTAAAAAATATTTAAATTAACCATTCAATTGTGATAAGCGAAAAGTCACAAATCAAAGGGTGAAACCAAAACTAATTCTGTTTTTAATGAATAAAAAGATATATAATGATTGAAACTTGCACACAAAAGTGTTGGAGCTAGAGTTGGAACCCTAGTCACAACATCCGACTTGGCTATTTCGGCATTTTTCTTACTGAGTTAGGATTAGTGAACAATTTTGACATTTTCAACATTTTGAATATTACACAAATAAGAGAAATTTTGCTTTTGCATTATACACAGGTTCTTTTTTGAAAGAACATTATACACAGTGTTGTTTCTACCATTAAAATTTAGATCAATAAGTTTTATCATTAAAGTAGTTGAAATATTATAAAATTTATTGATTTTAATGATGAAAAATAAACGTATGCATACTATACAAATCTATTTTTAGACATTAAATAAGACTTCAAACCAGATATCAATGGATCAGCTTATCAACACCGATCATACAAACACCATTTGACATAACTAAAAGTCAATTTTTTTTATTGACGTCTGTTACGCAATTGCATACCAACAACATATAATTTAACCAAAAGAATGGGTGCTTCAGCCAAATACTTATCTTTGTTCGGGTGGTTGTGTTCTTTAGGTAGATATTGATCTTCTTTTTTGTTGCCTTGCGACTTTTTCGGTAAAATTTGGTTTGATTTTTATATTTGGCTAGGTTTGGTTTCGGTTCATCCGACTCGTGTCAAATACCACTTACTTCAATTTGGATCATTTAGTGACTTCTCAAAAAATATTTGTTTTGTTATTAATTTGATTTGGTTGTCTTGTGTTTATACCATTTGACGTGAAATAAATGCTAGAGTTTTTCAACACAAGGGGATTCTTTTCAACATCTTTTTGAGAAAATTAAGCTTAAATCACTTTGGTGACCGAAGTCAAATCATTATAATTTTGTTTTTAACTAACATATTTGGTGGCCTTTTTTGTGTTTAGGATAGGTAGTTTCATTTTGCGTTCTTTTAGCGAGTTTGTATTTTGGCTTACTTTTAGTCGCATTTTGTTGGATGTTGACCTAACTATATAATCTTTCTCTTAGTGCTCGTTTGGAACCACGACACACTTGCTGCAAACGTGTGTCTGCCAAGAAGCTATATATTGTGGCTTCTCCATTTTCCCATCTAAAGCGCCTCGAAACGTGATATTTAAGGTGTAAACGTGCATCCAAACATTCTATTAGTCATTTCCGGCACTTCTTATGCGGGATGGACTAAAAAGTTCAATTAATATATTTTATTAGGAGTAAACCACCAAATTGGTTCATGTCTTTGTACCAAATTCTCGATTTGGTCCATTACTCTATTAATAACTCAAAAAGGTCTATGTCTTTGTCAAATGTTTTTTAAATTGGTCTCTAACTCTATTAGTTGTTTTCGATTTTGATTGTTAATGACTCTCTGTCTTTTGGATATTGTTTAGTGGTTAATGCCATAATGCATTTTGGATCTTATTTGGTATCTTAGGCTTAACATGCAAAACAACTAATAGAGTCAGAGACCAATCTGATAAGTGTTTGACAAAGACATGAACTATTTTAAGTTATTAATAGAGTCAGAGACCAATTTAAGAATTTGGTACAAAGACAGAGATCAATTTGGTGGTTTACCTCGTTAACTTATGGAAAGAAAAATACCTCAAACCAGATGTAACAATCAAGGACGTCAGGATCGAATAATCCCAGAAACACGCAACTTACCACCTTTTGAATACATTTACAAGTCCTTCAACATTATCATATGATACGTGTTTTTTTAATTTTGAGGGGCATATGATATGTGTTTTTTGTTTTTTTTAAGGATATGATATGTGTTTATATAGTCTTCGTCTCTTCGATATATGGAATTTCTACTACTGCATCATATGCAACAAATTCTTCACCGTTTTATCATATGCAACAAATTCTTCACCGTTTTATGATTCTCTAGGGCTTTTTGTTGGTGGGTATTGCCAATGCAATACAGTGAAACCTTATTTTTATAATAGCCATGTCACAGATTAATTTATATGTGCAAATTGTTTAAAACTTAAAACTTTTTTATACATGCGTTCATGAATCAAATCATATCAAATAGATATTTTTTAAATATTTTAGAAACTAACGTTAAAATGTGGTATAATGAAGTGATTTGATTGAGTGCATGGGTATAAATATTTTATTCCTACTAGAAAAATATTATTATTCTCTCTTTTCATAATTAATTAATAACCACCACATTTGTAAAAAAAATAATCTAAAAAAGATGGTCACTTTTAATTTTCAAATTAGTTTTAATTGATTTTATTTCACATATACTATATAGTTTTTTTTTGAAGGAATATACTATATAGTTAATATTATGTTTATCAATATTTAGTTATTATTTTTTACTTCTAAATTGAATAAATTGGATAAAATTGTCACCCCTACATGCATCTTCACCATTAATCTATTTCTTTTCGAGTTATATTCATTATTTAGCGAGTCAACAATCTATGGAATATTCCTTAAAAAAAAATCTATGGAATATATCCTTCAAAACAAGAAAAAATCAATAGAATATATGACCGTAAAAAATAGAATAAATAATGATATTCATATTTTATGGATTTGATTCGTAGCAATTTCCTTTTATGAAACCTACGCGCATGTAATTTCTTTTTTGGTTAATTGTTCAAATTGATCATATAATATACATGTGGTTTGAACAATGACCCTATAAAATATAAAATAAAAAACAATGTAACTTGAGATTCTTCCAATTTTTTTGACCTCATGTTGTTTACAAGTCCAGAAAAGTGACCTAGATATTGAATTTTTGCAGCCATTATTTGGATGTTAAAATATGGCTTTCCACGTAAAATTAGAATTTTTCAATAAGGGCGGATTAATTATAAATTTTTAAAATGTCAAAAAAACCAAAAAGTAAAGCAACGGAAATATCGATATAGAAATTGAATTTTGAGTTGATTATTTGCAAAAACATCTACAAAATTACATAGAAAGGGTCTTAAAAGTTTCATAGCATTTCAAAAACGCCTCAATGCATTTTGATTTTTCATCTAAAACGTGCAAAATTACAATTTTGCTCCGAGTAAGCATATACTTAGAGATCAAATTGTGTGGCCTGATTTTTTAGGCATGGCTATAACATCATAAGAGCCTATATTTTAGGTATATTATAAGAGCCTATAGGCCATTAAATTTGAATTTTATTTGAAATAATGTTTTATTGATATCGTAAGACGAATTATAATTTAAAACAAATTTTTTTTTTAGAAAATACTCCCTCAGTTTCAAAATATAAGCAAAAATTACATTATAGGTTCATTCATTTAATGATGTATGTGATTCATAATATGGACCACATACATCATTAAATGAATGAATCTAAAAATCAAATTTTGCTTATATTTTAAAACGGAGGGAGTAATTTATAATTTGGGATAATAATGAAAATTAAATCAAACCATAAATGTGAATTAATGCTTTTTAATATATTTATATCTTTTTTAAAAGAACAACGTGGATTATTTTTTGCTTCAAAAGTTAAATCCCTTATTGGAAAATCATTACATATATTGACAAACACAGTGTACCACCTAATTTCTTGAAATCTTGTAAATTATAGCTCCATATTAGAGGAGTGGGATAGTGAAATCTTGCTGACCAAATTAAATTCTTATGGAACTTGAATACGATGATGATGGAAGAATCAAAAGAACAGGGAATGTGTGGACAGCTACAACACACATAATAACGGTGGTAATTGGTGCAGGAGTGTTGGCTCTAGCATATGCCATTGCACAATTAGGATGGATAGCTGGTATTGCAAGTATATTGATCTTTTCATGTATTTCTGTATTCACTTACAGTCTTGTGGCTGATTGCTATAGGTATCCAGATCCAGTTAATGGCAAGAGAAATTATTCTTACATGCAAGCTGTCAAGGTCTACTTAGGTACACTCTCGACTCTTTCTCCGTCCTCGACATGAGTTCAAAAGTATAATCTAAAAATACGTCTAAATTTTGTCCACCCGGATATGTGCCTTAGAACATTTTGTTATGTCCTAATTCACAATTCGGATAAAATGAAAGTTTTTATTTAGTAGCGAGGGTGGAGTAGAAAACCGCACCCATAATCAATGAAAATGCTTTATGTGATAATTAATCAATAAACTAAACAACACTTGATATTTCAAACATGATTTTTTTTTTTCAAATAATTTTTTAGATGAGTTGTGTCCGAGAACGCACCAAGCATCTTTGGCAAGCTAAGAAAATGGCTCCTTTGCTATAACCAAAGTTTTAAATTGCTCTCCCCAAAGTAGTTAATTGTGACCTTTGGTATTACAAAAAGTTGTGGATAACAACTGCAACCGTGGTCATATGTTTTAGAAAAAACTTTAAGGTTGCAATCGTTGTCATGGACTATAACAAAGGAGTAGTGTAAAATTTCAATTATTCATGAGAAGAATTGATGATTTAGATCACAATAAACTATGTTTACATGTATAACAAATTAAGAAATTATAAGTATTTTCTCCTCATTTTTAATCAATATTATGGTTCAAATTACTCAATAAGTTGATTTTCTTTTTCTTCTTTTAATTTTGGTGGAGTTAAAGCTCCAAATTGTACTCATGGTGTACATATTTTTGACCTATAATTTCAAATTTACTTAGTTTTACATTACTACTTCATAATAGGTGGAACGATGCAAGTGATTTGTGGATCGATTGTGTATGGAAAACTTGCTGGGATTACAGTGGGATACACAATAACTTCATCCATAAGCTTGGCAGCAATAGAGAGTATTGTTTGTGTCCATAGAAAAGGACATGAAGCTGATTGCAGTAGTTCTTATAATCCCTACATGATTGGTTTTGGGACATTGCAGATTTTCTTGTCTCAAATTCCAAACTTTCATGAATTGACATGGATTTCAACGGTTGCTGCTATTACCTCGTTTGGTTATGTATTCATTGCAATTGCTCTTTGTTTTTCGGTTCTTATCTCGGGTACTTACTTCTCACCATTACTTTATCCAAAAGAATCGGTATACGAAGACTTGGTATCTCTTTGTGTGTGTGTGTAGCATTGATTATTTAGTTTCGCAAGTTGGTTAATATTGAATGAAATAATTTTATCTAATGCTATACTCGACTGCACCATAAAACCAATTGTAGAAAACACGAGTTTAAAGTTTTGTATCTAACAAAGTAAGCATTTCGGCTAAGAACAGGAAAAGGGGCATCAACAAGCATTACCGGAATCAAAGTAGGGCCAGAACTATCTGCTGAATCTAAAGTGTGGAGGATTATGAGTTCAATGGGAAACATAGCACTTGCCTGCACTTATGCTACAGTTATTTACGACATAATGGTAAAAAAAAAATCACAATTACTTACAAAGAAGTGTAGCATTGAATCGAAACTTTCAGTTATGAGTTCAGATTCCTTGCAGTCGGGTTCTCCCGCATTTACACATTTGAAATCGTCTGATCTTGGTCGAACGTCCATGAATGTCCTGAATGTGTGAATGCGGAAAATCTTTGATAGCGGGGAATCCAAATTCTTTGGTTATTACCCTTTAATCTGACTATTCCATGCTTTTGTTTAGGACACATTAAAGTCACATCCATCAGAAAATAAACAAATGAAAAAGGCTAATGTGATAGGGGTGTCAACAATGACAATGATATTTCTGCTATGTAGTTGTCTTGGCTATGCTGCATTTGGTGACCACACACCAGGAAACATTTTTGCTGGGTTTCAGGAACCCTACTGGTTGGTTGCAATTGGAGATATATGCATTGTAATCCACATGATTGGAGCATATCAAGTGATGGGTCAACCATTCTTTCGTTTTATTGAAATGAGTGCTAATATCATGTGGCCTAAATCAAATTTCATAAGCAAGGAACATCCAATTAGCTTGTGTGGTGTAACAATCAACTTGAACTTGTTTAGGTTAATTTGGAGAACAATATTTGTGATACTAGCAACAACTCTTGCCATGGCAATGCCATTTTTCAATCAAGTTCTTGCTCTTCTTGGAGCAATTGGGTTTGGGCCTTTAGTTGTCTTTTCCCTATACAAATGCATATTGCTCAGAAGGGTATAAGACCAATGTCACTTAGGTGGTGTGCCCTACAATGTTTGAATTGTGTATGTTTCCTTGTTTCATTGGCAGCTGTAGTTGCTTCAATTCATGAAATTAGCAAAAATCTCCACAAATTCAAGATTTTTGCGTACAAACAATAGCATCTTTGTATTAAAGACATAAATGAAGCTCATGTGGAAATGATCGATGTTAATATTCAATAAAATGTTGGTCCAACAAGTGGTTAAAACTTACAATATAACATGTGTATTCAGTTAATGGATTGTTTGTACGCTTAATTTTTAAAGTAGAATGTTTATATTTTTGAGAATGATCATGTTATGACTTTGTAAGAAATTGTGTAAAAAGTTTATGACCGTGAATTCATTTTCTGGTATTTTGAAAATTAAAACAAAGAATGTTAAGGACTATTTAAAAGAGCTGTGCTATTTCCAGCGAGACATTTTGCTCCGAAGTTGTCCCGAATAAGCTATAACCGTTAGATTAGCAATTCATACAAATACATGGATGGATGGAATACAAAGTGGATTTGTGGTACACTTGTTTTAACACGGTCGTGATAAGCTTGTGAATTTCTTTCTTGGGACAAATAGTATTTTACTATTTAAAATTTAGAAGAACCACAAAAAGCAACCGTTAAATAATTAGAGAAAGCCGAGTCTACTTAAGGAAAGTAGAAACAGAAGGAGATTAGTTTTGAGTGAATGTTTATTTTGAGATAGAATGAGAAAAGTTGAATGTAACTTTTTGTTTTTGGGTCTGGTAGTCTTATGGGTAAAATTCATCTTTTTCAAGTCGAATAAGTGGGATGTCCGGAGTTCGAACCCGTGTCTCATGCATATAATTAATTAATTACAAAATTTACAACTTTGAATTTACTCCATCCGTCTCTTAAAAATAGTCGTTTAAAGTTTGTGTACGGTTATTAAGGAAATGATTGATTGTGTTGATTTCAATGGTAAAATTAATATCATTTACTAAAATACCCTTATTAATTGTAGTTGGTGGAGTAGTTAAGTTGGATGAAATTCAATAAATAATGGTATAATAATGGAAAAAAATAATAAATGCTGCATTGGTATTCTAAAGTGACAATTATTTTGAGAAAAAAAAAAGATAAAAAGACTATTATTGTGAGACGGAGGGAGTAATTAATTAATTCAACTTGTCCAACTTTGAAACTAATTCAAAAATGAAACTATTCATTTTGAACAATGAAGGACGATTAATGACATTCAACAAGTTTACAACAAGCATTAAAGGAAGCTCTAAGAATTCTAGTAGTTGCTTAAACAACGAGTTACATTTACCAATGATCGTAGTTGATATTGATATGTTTGTGCTAATGAGTTACTTTACTTGTAAGTTCGCGTGTTTTTGATTTTAGTCTCTGTCGTCATCGCTTTTATATAAATTTGTATGTGATAAACAGAGGATGATGTGGCCACGTGTGACGTGCTAGATGACGCTGATGTGTCGTTTCAGATGCCGAGCCACGAAGTTAAAGGGACTAAAACTAAAAAAACATAATTCGTAGGGGAACCAAAAAAAAAGACAAGACAAAATTCAAATTTAAAAACCTTAGTTTCTCCATCTTCCTCTCGTCTTTCTTCCTCCATTTTCATCTTAGCCGCACATGTTCACCAATAGACCATAAAGTTGTAAGATTCTCATGATTTCCTAAAAGCATGGTTCTTTTGCACGGAGTAGTATAAAATAACAAACTGTGGAGATAGCATTTGCTACATCCTCTTTATTTCTTCTTGTAAAACTGTCTTGACAACAGAAAAATGATCTAATCTAAACATGAATTTTCTCTTCTTTTTTCCCCCTTTTTCATGACCATTACGTATTTGAATCGCTTTTTCTATCCATGAAAGAAAAAGAATCAATAATAGGCCTCAATAAAATATAAATTACGGAACCCCATTAGACAGCTTAGACACTGCAAAAGTTCTTATCAAATCTACTAACAAGGTCATGAACTGTGATACACTTGTTCTGCTCTTACAAATTGGAAGCTTCTTGTTCAATAACACCTTTTAAAAAAGGACCATGGTTATCCTCAACAGGCTACCATGTGTATATTCACTTTAGGATACATCAAACACATTTGATTATTTTATCTAGCTACCTGTGTACTAGACTGCAGGAAAGGGACATTCCAACATCACCACCATGCAATTAGATGTTAAACAATAAGAGGGCTTAAGTCACGTAAGCTCATCAAATGTAGATGACTTAGCAGTTAATCATGATCTAACACTGTAAATTAAACCATTCAAGTTTTGTTTAAGAGAATGAAAATATTTTTGCTACCAAAGACTAAAGTTTAAAGGGGATATAATCTTAAAGTGTAATCATCAAAGAACAAAATCATTTGCAAAAGAATCATGTTTTTGTGGAAATCATGTGAATTTTACAGGATTAATTTGTAAATTTTTAGCAGAAATGGAGGATATGAGTATAAGAAATAGTGAAGGTGTGCGACCAAAATTAAAATGGAGGAAGAAAGACATGAAGATGGAAGAAACAAGGTTTTTAAATTTGAATTGTCTCTCTTCTGGTTTTGATCCCTTTATGAATTTCGTTTTTTGGTTTTTGTCCCTCTCACTATGTGATTCATCATCCAATTTGCCAAATCAGCTTCGTCTTTCACGTCAGCCACTACGTATACGTTTTTGTAACAAATGATGATCGTAGGGACTAAAATCAAAACCTTTGTATTTTACAGGTTTGTTCTTTAATAAAAAAAAAGTTGTAGGGACAAAAACAAAAACATGCGAACTTACCGGGACGATTTAACTATTTAAATCAAGAAGAAAAAACTGACCGGTCATTCTATTATAATATAAAGCATACATATTATCGATGTATATATAATTATTTTACACATGCATCTAATGATTTGCGACTTTTTTTTACGAATACGATAATATTTAATAAATATGATAATTCATGTATTTTCATATTCATTAATTAACTTGATAACATATAATGTGTAAAATTATTGTACATTAACATTATATATTTTTTTATTTGAATTTATTTAATATATTCTGTCAATGTATAATTATTTTACACATACATATAATAATGTGTTTTCACTTTAATTAATAAATATAAAAACACGCAAATTCTCTTATTGATCAATTGATGTGTTGCTATGTCATTTAATAAATATGAAAATACACAAATTGATTCAACAACACATTATTAGATGTACGTGTAAAATGATTATACATTATATTAAACTCTAAATAGAATTATACACGTGATAGTGTAAATTTTCTTACATGACACCTAATAAAACCATATTAAACTTAACTCAGTTGATAATAAAAAAACACGAGACAGGTTTCGAACTCCCAACACTCAACTGAGTTACGCAGTGTATAGATAAAGATATGCAATTGCAAAGCATTGATGAAAATTCAAAAACATGTCAGACTGTGGTCAGATGAGCCAGTGGCTATCTCGTCGTCCTCTCACCAAATCAGTTTTCTCCATTCATTCCACCACAACCTCCTATGCAACAGCATCATCACTCTTCCCTCGAAGGTTTTATTGCCATTCATTATCACTTTCCACCACCAAAGGTATTTTTTTCAACTGTAATTCATTTCAACTTTCTGGGCACCCAAATGGGTCATGTACTTTTCTTTTACTACTTTTTTTATTTGGGTTTCTCTAACATATTGTTTTGTGAAAATTATGAACCTAAAGTTCAAATTTTGAAGCAGAAAATGGAACCACTTGGTATTACCTTAGACAAAAATTCTTGTTTGTCTGGCATGTACCATAACCTCTATTGTCCAAAGGTATCTACTTTTCTTCTCAATGTATTTGGTTTTCATGTGGGTTTTGTTTTGTTTTGTTTCTCAGTTTTGTTTGTTTTTGATATGGTAGTGTAAAGGTGGACAGTTAATGGAGAGGAGTTTGTCTTTTCACATTATCGCTAATGGGTAAGCATTTTCTACTTGTTTTGAGGTTTTGGTGATATTTATTTTGCATGGAGTAAAAAGGCGTTTTGATTCTTGAATATGTCGGACGGTGTCATTATAGTCATCGAATGTATCAAAATTACAAAACTATCCCCAAATGTATCTTTTGCTTGTCAGTTTGATCATCATATGTGTCTTCTATTAGTTAATTTGGTACTTGAGTGTGTTCGCCAATTGTCGGTTTGGTCTATGAAATTTTGTCCAGAAAGTTGAAGAGAAAGAATTGGGGTAACACCTAAAATAGATGGTGCAAATTAGACTTAGGTGGTTTGAACATGTAGAGAAAAGACCTGTAGATTTTGTACTAAGGACAGTAGATCAGATGGAGGGTAGTCACATCACTAGAGGCGGATGAAGACCTGGAAAAACTATAGGAGAAACTATTAAGAATGATTTAGAGATTAACGAGTCGGATACAAATATGATGGAACATTGAGTTATGACATCGTTTGATCCATGTAGCTTACCCCACTTAATGGGATAAGGCTTGGTTGTTGTTCTTGTTGTTTTTAAAGTTTGATACACCTAAGGACTATAATGACACTGCCTCGCACATTTAAGAACCAAATGACCATTTAGGCATTTACTCTATTCATATGTGTATACTGACTGTATTGGAGTTTATGTGTTCTTTGCATTTGGGTGTTGTAGTGACTTTGCAATGTGGAGGTGTTTTAGACCTACATGTGGTTGGGCCGGTCAGGTAAACATAACATGCTTGATGAATTTGCACCTCTTCTCAATCATAGAACTTTTAATAGGGTGACAAATTACTTATACATGATTATATGGTTATAGGTTTTTGCAGATGACAAGGAATTGGACAATAAACCTGATGAGAAGAGCTTAAGATTGGAACCACTTGGTCCTAAGGTATTCAAATTACTTTATTCAGTTTCAGAAGGTAGAATAACTGCCAATTTCCTAGAATGAGGTAGCTCCCTGTTTTTGCATTTAATTGTTATTATGATTTATGCCAGAAAGTTTGATGCAGGTCTCTTATATTGATTATGAATATTACTGATTAATTCTCCAAGCACAAAGTAAACACTCTTACGAGTGTTGAGCGGTGATGTTTCAATATATTATTATTTGCAATTTTAATTAAAGTAAACACAGGGTTTGACTATTTTATGCTGTGCTTTTGAAATTATTCTTCTAGTTCTTAATGAAAATTGCCTAAATAGTAGAGGATTCACTTGGAATTTTTAAATAAGGATCAGGACTATCTACCTCTCCGTATGTTTAAGGGTCATATTGGTTATACTATTTTTTTTTTTCTTCTTTTAAAGTTATATCATAATTGTAGGAGTACAATGGAGGTTTGGGAAGATTTAAGTTATGACTAACATTGTGATCAATGGTTAATAAGTATGGTATGCTCAAGTGGGTAGCAGGGAAGTAAAACTACCATGTTAAATGAATATGAATTTATGGCCCCGCCTTATCAGAGCCACTTCTCTTTTTGTGTGTTCACGTTGTGTCAATATATTTGCCATTTGCAAGTGCTAGTCACATTATTTGCTTATGACTTTCTTTTCCCTATTTTAGCTTATTGCTTACTTTAAGGAGAGATTGATATCAAAGAAAACCTTAAGCAGAAATGTTGTAAGGCAACTGTCAAACGATAAGGTATTTTCAATGGTCTTGTAAAACCAACCTCCCCTTTCTTGTTTTATGATTGTAAAACTTGTTCTTGTTTCATTGATTTTAATCTCTGTTTCTTTACTCATACTAGAATCTTGTTGAAATTTATGGCAATAGGGAAATCAATCCAAGTGTTAATGTTAGATACACTAAAGTTCTAAGATATATTTAGGGATATTTTTTCTCACTTGACATTTCTTTAATTGCTTGAAAATTAGACTCCGAATGTCTAATTGGTGTCTGATATCTTGTCTTTAGTTCTCGAACAACATCAACAAAAACTAAAGTCTTTTCACACTAAATAGGGTCAGTGACATGAATCAAGTGATGCCATAATGTGTTGTCATGAATCATTTCTAAAGATAGACTAGTTAATTGAAAATCTCTCTTAATGAGAGCTATCCTTACTTTTTTTTTCTTTCTCTAATGAAGTCATTCAGAATCATATCTTGTATGCCAATGCTATTCATCACTATGGTTGTGCTTCTCACTTCGTATTTTTGTGAATTTTTTGTGCATGGTTTAATTCTTGGACACATAACTAGTTAGCTCTTGACTTCAAATTGTATTGGTAAATTTATGCAGAATGTTATTGCTTTTACCTATACACAAAATGGGTTGATTGTTGGTTGCAAGTACAGAACAATGAAGAAAAGATTTTGGATGGTAATGTTTCCAGTTCGAACCATGTTGGCATGTTAAAGTTGAGTTATCTCTTAGTATATGATTGTAATTGAAACAATATTAGTGTATAATTTCTTACTCAGTTAGGCAGCTGGTTCCTTTATTGTGTAGCATTAATATACAAATTTACCTAATCAACATAATTGATTGGGCTGAAGTTATTAATGAGCTCCACCAAAGGACAAATTGTTCGGGAGGACCTGAGTTTGATTCCTGGGTGGAACAATTCTTGGTCAGACTTTACTTACCTCATGACCGAACTCCGGATTACTAGGGCCCCCTTCCCCTAGGAACTGGAGGGTTAACACAAAATTGATTCAAGATCACAAAAGATGATTAATTTTAAAATATAAGATTACAATGAGTATTCATTAAAAGATGTATTAAGAAATGTTGACTATATGTTACAGAAAATAAAATCTTTGGAGGACCAATGTGGTTACACCCTAATATTTGCAGGACCAGTTAAAGGGTTTACTCTAAGCATACACATTTTCATATCAAATAAAATTGATACTTAATAACCTGATGTTCATTCAAATACTAAACTTGGTTTCCAGGGAAAAGGCACAAAGAATGTATTTTATGGACTTGACGACATTATTCATGCAACTGAAATCATCATTGTAAATTCCCTTAACCTATTTCTCCTTCCCTATCTTCTTTTGTTGGAAATATACAAATGAAAACTTCAAAAAGAGAATTGAAGATATTTTTACAATCTTTTAATGATAATAGGTTGAGGGGGAAATTGATAAGCTTTCTCTTGAAGAGGCTGGATATCAAAATTGTGTTAGCGTTCCAGTTGGTGCACCTGGAAAGGTTTCATCAAAAGATTTGCCACCGATAGAAAAGGTTTAATTTGTTGTGTTATTATTAGAGTTTGATTCACTTTGCTTTTGAGGCTGAGTAAATATTTAGTGTGATGCCTGCCTTAGTAAACATCAGTGATATTTAGTGTGATGCTTGTCTTTGTGAAGTCAGGACACAACATATCAATACCTGTGGAACTGTAAAGCGTACTTGGATAAGGTAATGTATTCGGTGCCTTTCCCTTTCAATTAGATCTTTCTAGAGCCAAAGGGACAACTAAGTAATCTGGTGTCCTATCTCTCATTCTTTTAGGTAGTTCGCATTATCCTAGCAACTGATAGTGATCCACCAGGTCAAGCTTTAGCTGAAGAGTTGGCACGACGCCTTGGGCGAGAAAGGTTATACATTCTCATTTATTTTTCTTGTTTCTAGTAAGGAATTACTGAATATAAGTATATTACTTGAGACTTTGATGTGCACGTAGTATGTTGCATGCGTAGCTTCCGTGTAATACCTATTGAATGCACCTGGTTTAAATTGCATGGCTGCATTGCATTCTCTTGAAATATCTGGCTATGTAGAGCAAAGATGTCGATATCCAACTAAGGATTGGTTATGCTTTCATTTTGGTTCATTGGACTCGAGGCTTGTGGATTAAATGCTCACTTTTGGTTTACTTATAAATTGCATAATGTACTTTGTTTTCTTTTTACTTACTTTCTTTCTTTTTTTTGTTAATGTCAGGTGTTGGCAAGTACGCTGGCCAAAGAAAGATGAATCCAGCTTCTTCAAAGATGCAAATGAGGTATGCCTCAAGATTTTCTGTCTTGTCATATTTTCTTCTTTTTGTAACTAACGGCTTTTGGAGTAAGGGTGGAAAAATAGGTCAATCCACCCCATTTTGGCTCGGCCCGCTATCAACTCGTATAAAGAATGATGGGACGGGCCAACTTAGGTAGGTGTGTTGAAACTTCTTCCCTGCCCCTCAATGGTTTGGCGAGGAGTTGACACTTCAATAACAAAAGAGTTAAAAACAAATGAAATATATTTATTTTTAGTTGAACTGTCCTAAAACTAAATTTCAAATTTAGTTTACTAAAATTTAATGTAATACAACAATTATTACTCAAGCAATAAAAATCAAAGTTTATCGGGCTATAGTGAGAAAGTCAGCTAATGGGTTATGGAAAAAATTAAGAGAGTTAGTAAAAATGAACTGAAAAAGCAAAGATTTTTAAACTAACCCGACGGGTCAACCTGTCCTGTCACTGCCCCGTTTTTTCAGCAGGTTTAGCGGGGCGGTCTAACTTGAGACTTGTAAGGTCTAAAATCTCAACTTGGACTGCCTATAATAACAGATTAATTAGGTTGACCCATCAAGTTCAACCCGTTTTACCACGCCTACTTTTGAGCTTCTTAGAAAATGAACTGTCCGTGGCTCAATTAATGATATACAATGTTTGTATTTTTCTTTTTGGAGTGTTAAGTGAATGTATATATGATTAATCAATTGTGGTTTATGTGCTTAGGTTCTCAAATACATGGGAGCTGATGCTTTGAAGAGAATAGTTGAAAACGCAGAGCCATATACTAGTGCACACTAGGTAATTCCACTATTTCAATTGAGGAACGTGAAGATGGATGTAGGTGTGAACAATAGCAGCTCTTATATATTACGTGTAGAGTTCTAAGGGATATGTATATAAAATATTCGGAGTGTTACAATTTACGATGAGGAATGAACTCTGTCTCTCGGCTATGGACTTTGGTTGATTTTAAGCTACAAAAAAGAAAATTTTAGTTGTTTTGAGTTACTAAGCCAAGAAAGCATAAAAGAAAAGTACGGTAGAACGAAGTTGGCAATAAATACTGCACTTGTAAATATCTTAAACTGAATCAAACAAACAAACTTTCACGACATTTCTCATTTCTTCAATTCATATGTGCATTATTTCCTCGGAACGTGTCTGCGAGCTAATAACTACTTTGGTTAGCGACAATATACACACTAAACATGAGTAAAAGTCAAATTATCAAATTCCAAAGCTTTGATTGATTCTAACACCTCCACGACCTTAGTAGACTCGAGAAATATTCGATTGATTCACATTTGGCTGTTATAGCACTTGCCTAACCTTCCTTTGGTTAAGAGGAACTCAGCTGAACCTAAAATCAGTTGCTTGTTGATTTCGGGCAACATGTTATTTATTTTTAGGTGTAAACAAAACCTAACAATTATGTTTTAATGTTATAATTTTTGATAAAAATTAACTTAACTGTCACATGCATTTTTTATGGAAACTGTTAGGCCTAAATGTATTTTTATCCCCCCTGTTTCTAAAAAAAATAAATAAATGAAGTTTTGATGCTTCCATTTTAAAAACCAGTTTTTTTTGGTCTCCCGCCCCATTTTGCGGTCATTTTTTGTTGACTTTTTTTTACTACTTGGTTCTACATAGGTGGCCAAATTTAATAACCATGTTATTATGAATTTATTTTTATTCAATAATTAAAATATTATTTTAATCTCAATAGGCTACAAACTCTAGCATGCTTACCTCCGTGAACGTCTTGAAGTCGTTCGAACCCTCCCCGTCACTCACTCGCAGTTTGAAATGCTTAACAACATCTTTGAACGTGCACTCGTTACCATGCAGAAGATGCCTATGGTTTGGATAATGTATCTGAAAACCTTGACACATCAGAAACTCATCACACGTACAAGAAGAACCTTTGATAGAGCACTGTGTGCACTTTCAGTGTCTCAACACGATCACATTTGGGAAGTGGGAACATTACCTTTTCTTTGTTAGTCAAAAGGGTATTCCGGTTGAAACTTCGCTTAGGGTTCATCGAAGGTACTTGCAACATGAACCTAATCATATTGAAGATTTTATTGAGTTTTTAGCCAATTCTAGTCTATGGAATGAGTATGCTGAGAGGTTGGAAAAGGTTTTGAATGATGAGAAATTTTATTCGATCATAGGGAAAACAAAACATAGGCTTTGGTTAGAGTTATGTGATTTGTTCATAGCCATGCAAATGAGGTGTCTGGTGGGTTTAATGTGGATGCCAACATTAGGGGTGGGATTACCAAGTTTTCTGATGAGGTTGGTCGGTTGTGGACTTCGCTTGCTGAGTATTACATAAGGAGGAGTTTGTATGAGAAGGCTAGGGATTTGTTTGAGGAGGGTATGTCTACCGTCATTACTGTGAGGGGATTTCAGTGTCATATTTGATGCGTAGCATGCTCACATATAAGATGGAAGATATGTATGAAGATGAAGCGAAGGAGAACAGGGATGAAGATGAAGATAATTGTTTCAATTATGAGAACTTTGAGGAGAAGATTTTACATGGGTTTTGGCTGAATGATAGAAAAGACATTGACTTGAGATTGGCTCGGTTTGACTACCTAATAGAGAGGAGGCCTGAATTGGCTTATAGCGTGCTTTTGCGGCAAAATCCTCATAATGTGGAACAGTGGCAACGGAGGGTGAAGCTTTTTGAGGGTAATCCCACTAAGCAGATACTCACTTACACCGAAGCTGCGAGGACTGTGATCGGTTGAAGGCTGTGGGAAAACCTCATACGTTATGGGTGGCTTTTGCAAAACTTTATGAGCAGCACAGCGATCTTGCCAATGCTCGGGTTATTTTTGACAAGGCAGTGCAGGTAAACTACAAAAATGTGGATAATCTGGCTAGTGTCTGGTGTGAGTGGGCTGAATTAGAATTGAATCATAAGAATATCAATGGAGCACGCAAGCTGATGAGGCGGGCTACGGCAGAGCCATCAGTCGAAGTCAAACGAAAAGGTATGCATAGTTCGACTTGATCCCATTTAATTTTTTCACAATATGCTTTTTTAGTGTTTTTGTGTTTGTCGGCCGAGTTACTAATTATTGCATTTATATTCTGCTTTACTTTTAGTGGTTGCTGATGGGAATCAACCAGTTCAGATGAAGATGCACAAATCTTTGAGATTATGGACCTTTTATGTTAATTTGGAGGAAAGACTAGGAAATTTAGAGTCTACTCAGGCAGTTTATGAACGAATTTTGGATTTGAGAATAGCCACGCCACAAATAATAATCAATTATGCATACTTTCTTGAGGAATGGAGCAACATTCATGTTTTAGTACACTATCCCTTGGATTTTACTTATGCTGATTTTGGCTCATCCACGTCTTATTAACTGATTTTAATTAATGTAGGAGGAACATAAATACTTCAAAGATGCTTTTAAGGTTTATGAAAGGGGAGTGAAGATATACAAGTACCCGCATGTTAAAGATATTTGGGTTACATATGTTTAAATTTGTTACGAGATATGGAAAGACAAAATTGGAGATAGCAAGAGAGCTGTTTGAGAATGCGGTTGAAATGGTATGAATTTTTTATTTTTCTTTTCCTGCTTGTCTCCAAGTGTTCTTGAATTATTGTTCTTTTTTAACTTTTAGATTGATGATCATAGTGATGGTTTATGTTTGAAGTGTGTCAAATTATATAGACAAATTTTATTCCTGTGATATTTTCCAAATGACTCACCATCAATTTTTTGCTTTAATCTCTAATTTTTAAGTTTTGTATGGTTTTAATTTGCACTACTTACGTAGAACCTGTAAAACATTTGTTATTTTGAAGTCTTGTTTGTTAATGCTGATACAAAGTCTTGTTTGTTCTCCTGTTTGTAAAATTAAACAGAATATTAAAGTTTGCTATGAAGTTTTTAGACTATTGAATAGATGCTATGTTCTCATGTTTGATTTTGAATCTTAGCTTATTTGGTAAAGTTTGTTTCCCGGATATTATTATTGTTGATGGAATTAAGTGTTTGTTTATATTGAGATTGCGTCGTGTCATTATGAAGCTATATGAGGCAAATAAAGTCTATACATTTGTATCTGTGACATCCTGGCCTCCATGGGAACCTCACCACTAGGATCCCCGTTTACCCTATCTGTGAACTTTTATATCTTCTTACCCTGTATAAAAAGATCTTCTTACTCCTGTCAAATTTTGAATGGCTTTTGTCTTTACTATTTTTCTAATAGGCTAACCTTTTCCCTCAAAAGATCTTCTCATAGAATAACTAAGTGATAGGTTTGATGTCTTAGCCAAGATAAAGAAAGATGATTAGTTTGCCAATTGCGTATTAAATACAGGACTGTGCAAAGGTTCTTCGGATGTTTCCGAACAATTTCCAATCAAGTTCAGAAGCTTACTTAAAGTTCTGTTCTTTTCAGAAGTTTCCATTGAGTTCGGTTCAATTCAGGAATGGTTCAGTTCTTCAATTCAGAAATGGTTCAATTCGGTTCTATAATTTTAGAAAATGGTACAGTTCTCTAATTTTAAAAACAGGCCAGTTGAGGAATATAAGAACTCGGTATACTGAGAACCAAAAGACAGTTTGGTACAGTTCAGTTTAGCATGGTTTTCCTTCTCAAATCGAACCGTGAACAACACTTACATTGACGGTGGAATAACTTGTCTATATCTGTGGCTATAGCAGGGGAAAATCAATGGTGCCTTCTTTCGATTTTGGTAATCCCAGAGTGACAATAATAAAATATATTACAACATTCTTGGCGCAATTGCACAGCATGTTAGAGGCATCAATGTCAGAAAAACACTTCACATTGCTATGTCTGCGAATTAATAAGTACTGCACCTATTTTTGTTGTCAGTAAAGTATTGTAGCATGACTATACTTGCAAAATTTGAATGAGCTAGAGTAGAGTGACTTAAATCAAGCGTTTGTACTGTAATGAACTTTTGATGTAATTAAAAAGCATCTATTTTAGCAGGGAATTGAATCTGGTCTTCTGGATAAGGGTGTCAAAACTATGTGTTTGAAGTATATTGAGCTGGAAAGAAGTTTGGGAGAAACTGAATGTTCCTTGCATTTATTCTGACAGTTGTTTTTACAGACACATTTTATACTGCCGGTGCAGAAGGATCAAACTGTGGACGAAATGGCTGCCTCAGAAAGGCAATTAGGCCCAGCCAACAAAGCGGTGACAATAGAGAGAAAAGTTGGGTTGGGAAATGCTGGAGGAATAAATACTAAAGCAAATCATGAGGAAATTGAGTTACCAAAAGAAAACGACTCTGATGATGATAGGATTGAGATTTCACAAAAAGATGTCACTTCTACTGTTTTTAGAAGTTTGATTAGAAAGAGAGACGAGTATGAAAAGGATAATGAAGATAGATTTGGTGCCGTTGAGAGAACAAAATGACCATTTACCCTATTTGGAACCTCATCCTCAAATGTGTATACTCTATATTGCGTTGGACTAACTGGAACCACTTGTTCCTAAGGTAGGTTAACTGTCAATTTCTCAGAATGAGGTAGCTCCCTCTTTTTTTATTTAACTATCATTATGCCATAAAGTCTTATGTAGGTCTCTTATATTGATTATGAATCTATGATCACTACTGATTAATTCTCCAAGTACGCAGTACAATGTAAAAACTCTTATTATTTATGAGTATTGAGTGGTAATGTTTCAATATAAATGTATGGCCTTATCAAAGCCAATCCTAGGTTTTACTTGGATACTCAAATGTTGTAAGATACAATATTGATTAATTTTAAGTATACTCTTTCTTGACATTTCCTTAAGTTGCTAGAAAAGTAGACTTCAAATGTCTAATTGGTGTTTGATATATTTGTTTGTATTACATGAATGATGTCAACAAAAACTAAAGTCTTTTGGGGTCAGTGACAAGAATCAAATTATGTCGTAATGTGTTGCCATGAATCGTTTTTGAATATAGACCAGTTAACTCAAAATCTCTCTTATCGAGAGCTCTCCTTTTTTTTTTACAGGAAAGGAATTTCATTAGATAAATGGTAATAAATCCTTACATACAGCAGCCATAATTTGGTCAGGAACTTTGCCTTCCCAAAGCTTACAACCAGCTAACAAAACTATGTGCTACAACATTACAATCTCTTTTAACAAAGATAACACTATTATTCTCTAACATTGCAAGAACTTCTATGCAGCCTATGGAGGAGACTTGAGTTGCTGATGTTCTGCCCAGAACAAGCATCAACGCGGTCCCATGGTTTCAGCTAAGTACTAAGGAGGAGACTTCCATATCCTCAAATTCCGTTTCAGCAAATATAACAGACCCAGAATGGTTTCTAGCCATCAATCCCCCTCCTGTATTACCATTAGAGAAACAACCTGCATCTACATTGTCTTAATAAAATTCTTGGGAGGCGGTGACCATTCTCCTGGAGTTTCAGCTACGAAGAGCTATCCGTGTTTTTTCCGTAAAGATATCATTCCTAATCTTATCTTGTACAGCAATGCTATTCATCATCACAGTTGTGTTTTTTACTTTGTATTTTTCTAATATTTTCTATGCATGGTTTATTTCTTAGTTAGTTTTTGGCTTCATTCTGCATTGCTAAATTTATGCAGAATGTTATTGGTTTTACCTATAAACAAAATAAACGGGTTGATTGTTGGTTGCAAGTACGAAAAATGGAGAAAATATTTTGAAGTTATTTCTTAAAATACGATCATCATTGAAACAATATTAGCATATAATTTTATACCCAGTAAGGCAGTTGATTCCTTTTCGAATTGACCTAATCAACAAGTTGACTCAAGTTCACAAAAAATTATTAATTTGAAAAATTAATAATGTTAACAATACTCATTAAATAACAGATGTATTTCGAAATGACGACAAGCATGTTATGTGCGTTTGATGAAGAAAAGGTGACTATATGTTATGTTAAAGACGAAAAAGAAAAGGATGCAGATTTGATGCTTAATCCATCCCTGAATCACTTTTGAGGGATAGAGTCCCTTGAATAAAACACCTAAAGCTATATAAGTGAATCACTTTCGAGCCAAAAGTTGAAATAGCTTTTAGAGAAGACAATATATATTGCTACCATGACACAACGAAAATAAGCATGTAGATGTTAACAATTCCCAAGGAAGGAAGCAAAACAACCTATAAAAGTAACTAGGCTATCTCAAAAAATACCACCACAACATACCGCGCCCATGGAGCCACTGGCTAAATCATCAAGAAAAACAGCGAGGAGATGGATTAAGTCTTTGAAAAGGATACATTAAACCTTTAGAATAAACCCCAGTCAAGGAGATGGTAGTGAATCATTGAAATAGCTTGATCAAACAAAATCAATTTGTTCTGAAAACAAAAAAAGATTTCTTGCATGTCCAAGTGATCTAGATAACATAAATAATGGCAATCAGAGCCACATCCTAAATTAGTGAGCTCCAACAGTCATTAATAGATTGAAGAGCATGGAGAAAGCTCAAGTTATCAAAAGCATGATTAAAACCACAGCAAATCAAATACGAGAATTTGATGGCGAAGTAAGGTTATCCATGCGGGTTACAAAATCAATGATGAAACAAAAACAAATAGATTTTCAGGATTGAAGAGAATGCAGACGGGTCACACAAGTCAAGTAGGTTACTTGCCAATTTGTGAAAGGTTGCCAAATGTAAAAGTTGCATTACAATGGATGGTAAAACCATATTAACAGGCATATATACAAAATCACATAGATAATAAAAAAATTCAACACTTTTTAACACCATAACAACATATAAGCGATTTTCAAGACTTTCTTACACCTAAACGGACAATATGCCATTTTTCTTTGTATTGCTTATAGCAGGAACCTAACAATTATAGACACACCGCGGAAAAGGAAAAGAAAGAAGTCATGTACAATCTAGTATCTGATCTTCAATATTATATTTTGGCTTTGAGATCTGTGTTTCACTTCCGTGGGCCTTTCTTTCACTGTAGGCAATCCTTTCAAGGTTCCGCCGAGAATGAATCCCCTCATGTCAGGCTTTGCATGAGAGGGAGAAGTGTGATCTCACACCATTCAAGAGAGTTAAGACTAGGTGATGCTCCATTCCTAATCAATTTAATGCATACTGCAAATTCGCAAACCAACATGACTAATTCCATCACTAAAAACAACTTGCTTCAGCTACACATCAAAAGCTCTTCCTTCACTCCCTTACAGTGTCAATTTAAATCCTTGGGACAAGAACTCATCCCTGTAAAAAAAAGTACATGCATCTCATAGAAGTAAGCTCAACAATACCACAAATGAATAGTGATAAAAAACAATTGAAAGGTATTATACATAGATTTGGAGTAATTTCATTGCAGGTAAATTTCTACACAACAATATTCTTATCCTTAAATACACAGATACCACAACAGGGCGGAATAGCCACAACATTTTGAAATAAGTTTGAAAAAATAATAATAATTTCGGACTGAGGATCTCAACTAATGATGGAAAAAAAAGACCAACTGATATCAATATTATTTCTTGAGGTATGGAGCAACTTTCATGTTACACTATCTCTTGGATTTTACTTATGCTGATTTTGGATCATTGATATCTTCTTATTAACTGATTTTAATTTATGTAGGAAAACAAATACTTCGAAGATGCTTTTAAGGTTTATGAAAGAATAGTGAAGATTATTAAGTACCCGCATGTTAAAGATATTTGGGATACATATCTGTCTAAATGTGTGAAGAGATATGCAAAGACAAAATTGGAGAGAGCAAGAGAGCTGTTTCAGAATGCGGTTGAAATGGTATGTACTTTTTATTTTCTTATCCTGCTCATCTCTAAGTGTTATTGAACTATAGTTTCTTTTTTAATTTTTACATTGATGATCTAATTGATGGATTATGTTTGAAGCGCGTCAAATATAGACAAATATTATTCCTGTGATATTTTCCGAATGACTCACCATCCATTTTTTGCTTTAATCTTTTTAACTTTTGTATGGTTGTAATTTGCAGTACTGATATTGAGCTTGCCACTTGCATATTATATACATGACTGTGCAAAGGTTCTTTGGAAGTTTGCGTACAGTTTGCAATGAGGTTCAGAAGCTTGCTTACAGTTCTGTTCTTTTCAGAAGTTTCCATAGAGTTCGGGTCAATTCAGCGTATATAAGCCATTAGGTTCTATAGTTTTAGAAACAGGTCAATTTAGGAATATTTGAAGCCAGTATACTACGAACCAAAAGACAATTTGGTACAGTTCAGCTTGGTTTTCCTTTCCGAACCGAAACATGAACATTAGTTACATTGGCGGTGGAATAACTTGTCTCTTTCGGTGGTTATAGCAGTGGTAAACCAATAGCGTCCTCTTTCGCTTTTAGTAATTCCAAAGTGTAATAAAATCTATCACCACATTCTTAGCACAAGTTAGAGGTATCAATGTCAGAAAAACACTCCAGGTTACATTGTAGAATGACTATATTTGCAAAATTTAAATGATCTTGAGTGACTTAATCAAGCGTTTGTGCTGTAGTGAACTTTTAATGTTATTATTAAAAAGCATATAGTTTGTCAAAGATCATAACAAGTATTTTCCTTAGTTCATTGTGGTCTATGAGAATGTTCAACTGTTTGATAAGGTGTTTGTTTGTGTCTTGTAGCACTTGAATTTTATTGCTGCTAAAGAATAATAATGCTAACCCAATCCTTTTTTCGGTAATGCTTTCCAAAACAGGCCCCAACTGATCAAGTGAAACCTCTATATCTGCAAATATGCTATGATGGATGAGGACTATGGACTATCAAAGCGTGCTAAGGAGGTTTATGATCAAGCAACTAAAGCTGTTCCCAACAATGAGAAGTTCAGCATGTATGAATATACATTGACCGTGCAGCTGAGATACTTGGTGTACCACAAACACGAGACATCTACGAGCAGGCAATTGAATCTGGTCTTTTGGATAAGGATGTCAAAACTATGCTGAGCTGGAAAGAAGCTTGGGAGAATTTGAACGTTCCCGTGGAGTATATGTATTTGTTTCCAAGTTTGCTGATGCACGGTCCGATCCAGACTTTTGGAATAAGTGGCGTGAGTTTGAGGTTCAACATGGAAATGAAGATACCTTTAGAGAAATGCTTTGAATTAAAAGGAGTGTCTCTGCAAGCTACAGCCAGGTTACTTTAATGTTTCATTTTCACTTCCTGATCACCATCCTTGATTTCCTTGCATTTATTATGACATTTGTTTTATTGTTTTTACAGACATGATTTATGCAGCCGATGCAGAAGGATCAAACTGTGGACGAAATGGCTGCCTCAGAAAGGAGATTAGGCCCAGCAGCTGACAAAGTGGTGACAATAGAGAGAAAAGTTGGGTTTGGAAGTGCTGGAGGGATAAATACTAAAGCAAATCATGAGGAAATCGATAAGGTATTCTTATTGTTAATGTGAAACCTCCAATTTCTTGTTTTTATGATTGTAAAATCTGTTCTTGTTGAAGTTACAAGTTATAGAAAGAGTAGAAGAAGAGAATACTCTGAAATTGATATTTACGTGATTTCAGATGATGCGTTATAAATGACAAAATGCTAACCCTGTTTCTACTCAAGCTAGAATCTTCATGAAATTTATGGCAATAGGGATGCCAATCTTAGGTTTTACTTACATACTCTAAAATGTTATAAGATACAATATTGATTTTAGGTATATTTTTTCTTGGCATTTCCTTAAATTGCTAGAAAAGTAAACTCCAAATGTCTAACTGGTGTTTTGATATATTGTCTGAATTACAAGAACCTCAACAAAAACTAAAGCCTTTTCCCACTAAATGGGATCGGACGATCGGTTACATGAATCATTTCTGAAGATAGACTAGTTAACTCAAAATCTCCTTTTTTTTTTTACAGGAAAGGAATTTCATTGATAAATGGTAAATCCTTACAAACAGCAGCCATAATTTGGTCAGGAACATAGCCTTCCCAAAGCTTACAACCAGCAGAAAGTGCTAAGCTGACAAGACTATGTGCTACAGTATTACAATCTCTTTTTACAAAGATAACATATTATTCTCTAGCCTTGCAAGAACTTCTATGCAGTCTATGATTAATTCATCAATTGCAGCAGGTTTTGCAGCACCATGTATACACCTTTACTACTGATTCAGCATCCATCTTTATGATTAGATTCTTGAGTTGATGATGTTCTTCCCACAACAAGCACCAATGCCCCATGGTTTCAGCTACTTAGGAGAATACTTCAATATTCTCGCATTCGTTTCAGCAAACATAACAGACCCAAATCGGTTTCTAGCAATCAATCCCCATCTTATACAAATAGGAGCTATCCTTATTTTTTGTCATAATTATATCATTCCTAATCTTATCTAGTACAACAAAGCTATTCATCATCATGACAGTTGTATTTTTTACTTTGTATTTTTCAAAATATTCTCTATGCATGGTTTATTTCATGGAAACCTAACTAGTTAGTTCTTGACTTCATTCTGTATTGCTAAATTTATACAGAATGTTATTGCTTTTGCCTATAAACAAAATGGGTTGATTGTTTTTTTCTTTTTTTTGAATCAGCAAAATTTATTCACGTCGAGTTATACTTAAAAAAGTACCACTCACGGATAAAATATAAAGGGACATACAAGTCGGTGCCGTACAGAACAATGGTGAAAAGATTTTTAAGTTATTTCTTATAATATGATTGCCATTGAAACAACAATATTGGCGTAAAATTCCATACCCAATTAAAGAGTTGATTCCTTTATTGTGCAGCATTAACATACAAATTTAGCGAATCAACATGATTGATTCTAGATCACAAAAAATTATTAATTTGCATAGATAATAATGTTAACAATTAGTATTCATTAAATTAACAGATGCATTTTGAAATGACGACAATCATGTTATGCGCGTAACAGGTTTTATGAGGAAAAGGTGACTATATGTTAAAAGACAAAGAAGGGGAGGATGCAGGTTTGAAGCTTTATCATTAGATCTATCAGAGCTAGTTGTTTATAGACAAGCATATAAACGATGGAGCATTCAAATACTTACCTACTTGTACGCAAAATACATTTTAGAGTGAACCTTTATTTGGTCCTCCAAATATTAAAGTAAACCCTATAAAGATTGTTTCCACCAAACCAAGTTAGTCCCTCGAAATACTAGTGTCTCATTTTAATGTAAAATGAGACAGATAGTCCCTAAAGATTTGGTCACCAGATAGTCCCTATTTAATGTAAAATGTCATCATATTCATTCTTTGAGGGCATATTTGACAAATTGATTGAAGAAAATATTGGGAGGAGCAACAAGAGGGTTTACTCTAAGCATACACAATCTTTCAGGGTTGAAGAAATGTAGATGGGTCGCACAATTAGTAGTCAAGTAGGTTACTTGCCAATAGTTTTTCACAAGCAAACAAAGCAAAAATAGAATTCGTGTAAGGTTGCCAAATATAAAAGTTGCATCACAGTTGATGGTAAAACCATATTAACACACATATACAAAATCACATAGACAATATAAAATTTCAACACTTTTTTATCACCATAACGACATATAAGCCATTTTCAACACTTTCTTACATCTAAACAGACATATATGCCATTTTTCTTTGTATTTGCTTATAGCTGGAACCTAGCAATTAGTACATACCTAGTGATAAACCAAAGAAAAAGAAAAGAAAGAAGTCATGTACATATGGTATCTGAACTTCAATATTAAATTTTGGGTTGAGATCTTTGTTTCACTTCCATGGGCCTTTCTTTCACTGTAGGCAATCCTTTCATGGTTCTGCCGAGAATGAATCTCCTCATGTGAGATTTTACATGAGATATAGAAGTATGATCTCACACCATTATAGAAGAAAGTTAAAACTAGGTAATGCTCCATTCCTAATCAATTTAACACATACCGCAAACCAACATGACTAATACCATCACTAGAAACAACTTGATTCAGCTACACATCAAAGGTTCTTCCTTCACTCCCTTACAATGTCAGTTTAAATCCTTTGGACAAAAAGTCATCCCTGTAAACAAATACATGCATCTCACAGAAGTAAGCTCAACAATATCGCAGATGAGTGGTGATTAAAAAAATTAATATTTTAAAAGGAATTATACATAGATTTGGAATAGTTTCAATGCAGGTAAATTTCTACACAACAATATTCTTATCCATAAATACACAGATACCACAACAGGGTGGAATAGTCTCAACATTCCGAAATAAGTTTGACACAATAATTATTTCGGAGTGAAGATCATGCAAATCCTGATACATATGCTGTTGAGCTTTTTTTACTTCTTTTGAAACCAAACATACACACATTGTCAAATACATAGAAACCAAGCATACGCACATTGTCAAATACATAGAAACCAAGCATACGCACATTGTCATATACATAGAAACCAAGCTTACACGCATTGTCATATACATAGAAACCAAGCTTACGCACATCGTCATATACATAGAAACCAAGCATACACACATTGTCATATACATAGAAACCAAGCTTACGCACATTGTCATATACATTGAAATCAAGCATACACACATTGTTAAATACATTGAAATCAAGCATACACACATTGTTAAAAACATTGAAATCCAGCATACACACATTGTCAAATACATTGAAATCAAGCATACACACATTGTCAAATACACATATATAAACAAGTAAAGACTTCAGTGTAATTAGAGAATCCTTGTCCTATAATAAGAATTCAATTTGACCTTTAATATAGGGTTTAACTACATATATCATATGACGGGTCTATTGAATTGATATTAACTTATACAGAGCAAAAAAAACTCAGATAATCAATAAGAAGTACCTTCTCTTGCTCATGCTTGAACGATTCTCCTTCTTCCGATAATTATCAACAGGGAAGGAAGGTGGTACAAGACTTCCAATACAAATCCTGGCTTCATCGAAATTAGGAATTCCTTCAACAAAACTAACTTGTTCACTCTTCAAATCATACCAAACCAGCTTCTTATGATCTACCTCCAACAAAACCTTTTTACCATCACTCGAATAACCCAAAGGGCTCAAAGATTTCAAAGGTGAAAGGAAACACGATTTCATCAAAGTAAAAACTTTAAACCAACTATCTCTACATCCATATTCTTTCATCACCCAAACATCAATCTTAGTAGTTTGATAATTCACAATCAAACAAAGACACCCTCCCAAATCAGCAACATTAATTTCAAAACTCCTATTACAAATAACCCCTTCACCTCCTATTTCATCAGGAAAAGGAACCTCATTGAAAACCTCAAGTGTTAGGTTAAACGCGACAATTAAACGCGGATGTAACCCATCAGGTTTCTTGACCATCATCCAATGAAGAGAATTCTCAACAAAAACCCCCATGGTTTGAGCATAGCAAAGAACATACTCTGTACTAGGAAGTACTTTCCACGAGTTTGTTTTCGAGGAGAAGAGTCTCACATATGAATCAAAAGTAGGGTTTTGTAAATTGACGAACCAAGTGATTCTGATAAGTTTGTAGTCGGAGGATAAAGGATCAAAGCCGAATCCGTAAGTTAACAAGGTGTAGCCGAATCCATATTGAGGATAAAGAATAGGGAGATGAGGGAGAATCCGATGTTTACGGATGTTAGGATTCCAGAAAGCGATTTCGGTGTGGGAGGAAATGCAGATGAGGCCGTTACATGAACCGAAGAGTGCGATGCGGTTGGTGAAAAACAGAGGGTGGTTGAGTGGGATGGCGGTGGTGGTTAGGTTATGGAAATGGAGGTGGTGGAGATCGGTGTTGTTGTGACGGAGGATGAGGCTGAAGTTGTGAGAGTTTTTGAGGTGAAGATTGGTGAAGTTGTGAGAATCGATTATGGATTTAAGTGATTCTGAAGTTGAGCGGAATCGGAGAAGTGGTTGTGGAGATAAGCGGGAGAAGATTTCGGAGAGTATTTCGTTAGGAAAAACATCACTTGCCATTGTAGGGTTTAGGGTTTTTCCGTTTCTTTCCTCCTTTACAACCCAACCTTTCTTTCTCTCTTCCTTTCGTACACAACTTATTTTATTTTATAGTATAAATTTTTTTATTGAGCAAATGGTTCCTTTAATTCCTGGCTCTCTTGCATCTTGCTCTCACATAGATTCTTTCTTGACTCAAGATTAAATATAAACACTTCCGTTATCACTTTAGTTCCGTTAAATAACTATGTTAAGTGTGTCACAGGACTAACGTGAAAGTAGAAAATGGTCACTTTAATCCCTGGATCAAAAATCAGTATTCTCAACGAATCTCAAATCCCTACATCCTTAAACCTCAAATTCCTAACTGTCATCCATAAATCTCTAAAATAAATATACACTAATATGTGACATTTTTCTCTTGCCAAAATAAAAATGAGACTTTTTTTAAACATTGTAGACTTTTTTCTTCATATATTGAATATTGTATGTTTTATAAATTGTTTTGAAAGTTTTATTGTTTTTTTATGCTTAACGGTAAAGTTTTGTCCACAGTATTAAACAACCAATTGTGTAACAAAAAAAATAATGTTGATGTTATTAATCTCTATTTTTTTAATTTTAAATAAAAGAACGCTATATTTTAACCCAAATATAAATGTTATGTTAATATTGTCAAATAAGATAATAAATTAGAGTTTGAGATTTTCAATTTAAGGGATTTAAGGATTTGAAATTCAAGTTGGGGATATTGATTTTTGGTTCAGGGACTAAAGTGACTATTTTCTACTTTCACTTTAGTCTCTGTGACACACTTAACAGAATTATTTAACATCAAAGACTAAAGTAATAACGGAAATGCAGAGTCAGAGACTTCTTTGTATTTAATCCTGAGTCAGAGACTAAAGTGACCATTAACTCATTTTTTTATTCTATCGTATTTTTAGTATATTTTTGAAAAGAAAAAACAAATTTGATGATATGATATCATGGATTCAAATCCGGTCATGATAATTCAACAAAATTTAGTTTTTACGAAGAAAAAAAAATAAGGAAGAGTTCTACCATCAATTCACACAAAATTAAAAAGGATAATCATCATTTTGATATTTGAATGTGCAACGGACAGTCATGATAATCATTCAATGTATTAAAATTTTAAAATAGTTTCTGATGGTACACTTTGTTAGTCAACATAGTCCCGGAAGTTAAATAATCTCTCAATATTCACGATAACGCTTTTCATATAAGGACTGAAATGACAATAAGTAAATACTTATAAGGACTAATATGATAATAAATAAGTATATTGAAGGACTAATATAACATTATTAACAAATTATTTTAATGTCGTTAAGTCTTTACTTTAATTGATATCCATATTTATTGAAAAAGACTTATTTGATGGGTCTGGTTAACGAGTGCACCAAGACACTTTTTAAGCATCCTAAATTTAGAAAATATTCTTAAAAAAAGGTAAATGTTGCAAATTCCAATGCATTAATTACATATATATTCATAAAAACTTACTATCAAAGGTGCTTAAAAAGTGTCTTGGAGGCACTCGTTAACATTTCTCTTATTTGTTAAGGCCTCATTTTGTTTTGATTTGAACTAGGTATCATTTATTCATGCTTGCTTTCACAAAAGGAACAGTGAGAATGTAGGTTTATAGTCAAGTCTATGGTAGGGTTTAGTCTTTGATCAAAAAAATTGTTGTGAATCCATACCTCCTAAAACATGATTTAGATAATTTGTGAGATGAGTGCCCAATTGATATAAGTTTTGTGTTTTTAAGGAGCCTAAGCCTCTAACTTTGACTCGAAGGTAATGTTTAGGTCATTCTCCTTGTCCCAATTTCTACACAAGTGCTTCCTAATTATGTTCCGTAATCATGATGAATGTTTGTCAAATATTTCCCATCCAAAGCAAAGATTCAAGCAAAGGGGAGTTAGAGAGCTTAGATTTCTACCTCTTTTTAGGGTTTGTGTTATTTGTTATTTTAGCTACTTTGATTGAGTTTTTTAGAATAAAGTTACTAATTTTTGTTTGTTTTTCATCTATGGGAATGATTGTGAAGCCAAGTGAAGATATTAAGCTAAAAGTGATGAATTCAAGCATTACAAGATATATCTTTTTGTCAGTTTTTCTTTGGTAATTTGGATGGCCATATGTTGTAATGGAGTATGAAGCCCTCTTTGTCTATAAATTGCTAAATTTAAGGATTTTCTTTTGATTGCAATTCGGGAACTTCAAATTCATTCCAGGTTTTTCCATTTTACTTATATACTATGATTATTAGTTATTCATGTTTTCTAATGGCTAATGGCCATAAGTGAGTAGAGCTTAGTGATCTTGGGATTTAGAGGAAATCCAATAATTGAATCCCTCTAACTTAATTGAAAAGATATGAACTATAATCATATTTCACTAACTTATTGTAAAGATGAGAATTATAGTTCAATTCAATCTTGGTGGTCTTACTTATTATAAAGATATGAACTATAGATTTATATAATTTTAGATATTGATTGATTCAAGAAAGTAAAAAGTAATATCCAATTTACAAGATTGAACAAAAGAAGAATCGACACATGAGAATAGTTTAGATTCTTTTGAGATGCTTTAGGATGATTGTGCTAAATGGGTATTGACAATGATCCTGCCATGAGAATAAAAGGAATCGTTGATTCAAGGAGTTTTTATGTATCCCCGCAATGAATCACAGATTCTTAAAGCTCATCTCATCTTTGAGAACTTGATTTTACAATATGAATGGAGAGAATTTGTGATAAGGTTCAATTGTTGCGATAGATCCTAAACTCCGACTTAACATTTTACTACTACATATTTTCAAACAAAATTAAACTTATTCCGCCATAATTCGTTGTATTTGTTAACCAATCTTTGAAAATTAAGTTGATATTCTACATAGTTCGTGTAGATGGATATTTTTATAATGACGATAAAACTGTGTATTTATGGACTTATCACGAACACCTTTGATTATTGATATGATAGGTGTGCTTTGCGAAAAATGTTCTTGATCATGTATTCATCTCTTTTAACACATTTTCTACTTTAACTAGAATTCTCATCTTCTAGATTGTCGTACTTAACTTGTTCTCTAAGTCGACAAAACTCGTTCATGCATCTTCTTCTCCATTTCCCCTTTTTCCATCGATGTTTCAATTCCTTACTTTACCAAAACCTAATTAGGGTTTCAGTTTTTCTAAAATTGATAGATTTCAGTTTCACAGGAGTTGTACCATCAAAATAAGACTTAGTTTACGAAGAAGAGTTAATTTGTAATCTTTTCAGCCTCAAACTATGGTGTGTTCCCTTATCTCTCTTTCACATTCTCATTTCAAAAAACACTTCATTCTCATTTCACATTCTCTTAAGTGTGCCATCATTATCAGTTTTTTGTTCCTCCAAGTTTCCTTGTGCAAAGTGTTTTCTCAAAAAATCTATAAAAAAAAAGGTATTAATTCGTTAATTTTTACTATGATTACAATCATTTTTAATGTCTTCATATATTTATTTATTTTTAAATCTTTCTTTTGATTTATATCAAAAATCTTTGACTGCAAAATAAATTAATTTACTACAGTCTTCATATCGTTTAGAAAACAAAATTAAACTGAAAACGTTGGTGACATTACACTTCATTGGATTCCCCTATTTTCAACTTCATTTCAACTCCTCTTTGGTAGTAGTTTTTTCTTTTCTCCATTTTGAGCTCTCCTTTATCTTCACTTGCTTGTATTCTGCTTTATTTATCAAAGTTTTTTGTCAGTAACCATTTTGGAACAGATAATGTAGATTTAGATCACTTGTTAGCATTAACTATCTTCTTATTTGAATAGATTAAAAAAATTGAAGAAGAAATTTAAACACAATATTTTGAAACATTAATAAAATAAAATATTTTATATTAAATTATCATATATTCGTAGTTAATCATATGAAGAACTATTATTATGTCCATAAGTTGTTGTGTTAGAATCAATTTGTGATTGGATAGTACATTATAATTATAATTAAACAAATAGACATGCCACTTACACTCCTCACGCTCTTTCTCTCATGCAAGCTCGTCGTGCATTTTCTTACTCAATTACACAATACTTGATTGATTATCAATTCACGCATTATACCAAAAATTCAAATTTATAAATTCCAAACAATTTCATATCATGTCTTGGCTTGCTGTTGCTAACACCAGCGAGTTCTACATTTGCAATGTTGCAAATTGTAGAAGGCCTAAACAACACTATGTAAAACACTCGGTACATGGAGAAAAACACATGGGCAAAGGTTACTTCGAACGCAAGGTTACCGTCGGTTTGACTGAGTGTTGTGTGATTCCATAGAGCATATCATAGTTGGAATATGTGTTTCTGATTAAAGAGACTGAAAATATGGAAGTTCCACTCCAACTCCACAATTTCCTATGCGATTAAAGAATTTTTTAGTTAGAGTTCATACTAATTTTGATTTTGATGTCATAAGAAGATGTTTTCCACACAACCTAGTGGCTGAAACTAATGATAAACCTTGGATACAAGCTCCCGCAACAAAGTGTGTTGCAACATTTCCTTGATTACCTGTATGTACGAATTTGAATTATCATTAACCCAATTATTCCCAACGAATTGAGACAGATCACAAATTCAGTGAAGAGACCAATACTTTCCTTTCCTTCAGGGCAAAAGAGTTGTATATATAGAAGAAAAAAATTGTCGGAGCAACTCATCTCATTTATCGTATAAATCGACTAGATTGATGACATTCGATGTCTTATTGAAGCTGGCAATTTGGGACGTTGTCAATTGACAGTCGTAATGATGTCTCAAACTGAAAGTTGCTAGTGACTTCATGGAACAAGTGTTTTTTAATCCTGCCAACATTCTTTACATTAAGAACGTCAACGGGATTCAAAAACACGTTTCATCTAGTTCGGTATCAACTTCCATAGTGAGACATCGCTACAACTATCATCTAGAAGTGTTGCAGATCACCACCTTTAATGAGGTAGCGAATGTTGTTGAGAATGTCGATTTTGGCGATGATCGAGAGGTGTTTGTGACTTCTCTTAAGGCTAGTTCAACTTTTCGCCATTGGAGGAGATGCACATGAGGTCGTTACATAAACCAAGAAGAGAGATGCGGGTGCTGCGACGCGTCAAAGGATGGTTGAGTGGAAACGATGCGGTTGAAATTAAAGGATTTTTTTAGTTGAAGGTTAGTGAAGTTATGAGGATCAATTAAGGATTTAGGTGATTTTGAAGTTGATTGAAATCAGAGTAGTGATTGTAGCAGCCATAGGGAGAAGATTTTGGCAAGTATTTTCAGCGGAAGAACATCATCCGCTATTGGATGGAAGGAGTAAAGGTTTAGGGTTTAGGATTTTTTCGTTTTTTCCATTTTTTTGTTGTTGTTGATGATATGTTTCTTCCATTCTTTGTCATTGTCTTTTGGTGGAATTTAATAACCACTTGAGTGCAATTGATTGGTTTTATTCACTTATATTGTTGATTAAATAAATTTATCAAAAAACAAATTCTTTCTTTTGTTTCATTGATAAAAATTAGAGGTACAATTTATTTATTTATTTATTTATTTTTGCATCAAAAGAGAAAGAAAAAAAGGAAAACAAAAGCAATATGAAGAAGAGATCCAACTAAGGCCAAACAAACTCGCCCATGACCCTTGCTAAGAGAACAAATGTCATTCATTTTCATATGATAAAAAAGAGGAGTAGATTTTGTGACATAAATCGAGATGGTCTAGTGATAGGAGTTTGTGTGTATGCAGAAGGTCATGCAGAGAAAAAAGTAGTATTATATCGAACGTGATCCATCTATAACGATGAAACTACATTTAAAACATGTGGTTGATCCAAGTTAGATGAGCTATCATTATGGTGAATGATCGTGCTTTCATCTTCATAAACATTAAAACTAATATCAATTTCTGCCTTCCTTCGGATAAAGTTGTGTATAGCCATTGTTGCGACAACTATTTGAACTTGTGTCTCAAATTTAAAGTTAGGCATGCGACGTAGGATTGCAAATCTGTTCTTCCATACCCCAAAAGTTCTTTCTATTGTGCACCTTAAACTTGTGTCTAGTGATAGGAGTTTGTGTGTATGCAGAAGGTCATGCAGAGAAAAAAGTAGTATTATATCGAACGTGATCCATCTATAACGATGAAACTACATTTAAAACATGTGGTTGATCCAAGTTAGATGAGCTATCATTATGGTGAATGATCGTGCTTTCATCTTCATAAACATTAAAACTAATATCAATTTCTGCCTTCCTTCGGATAAAGTTGTGTATAGCCATTGTTGCGACAACTATTTGAACTTGTGTCTCAAATTTAAAGTTAGGCATGCGACGTAGGATTGCAAATCTGTTCTTCCATACCCCAAAAGTTCTTTCTATTGTGCACCTTAAACTTGAGTGATAATAATTAAATACTTCATTATGATTTGCAAAATCGTTAGAACGCCTAAATTCAGGAAGATGATATCGTTCATGTTTGTATGGACCAATGTACCATATTGGTGTTGGATAGCCAGAATCTACCAAATAATACTTACCTAGAAAGAAAGAAAAAATATATTTAAACTTAAGTTAAATATAACAAACCATTTGTAGTAATATTAAATACCAAACCTGGCAGGGAGTGGAAAATTAAGATTTGCATTTGTCAAAGTCTGGTCAAAAACACGAGCATCATGGACAGTACCTTCCCAACCAGCTAATACAAAAGTAAAACGCATATTCCAATCACATACGGACATTACATTTTGTGTAGAATATCCCTTTCTTCCAATAAACCTTGTTTGCTCACTGCCACTAACTACGCATGACACATGTGTACCATCAATTGCTCCTATAGCATTCTTAAAAAAGGGCCAGTATTGTTGATCATTTTTTATTTTGGAATGACAATCATGAAACATAGGATCTTCAGATTTAATATTTTGATAGACAACTTAAGGACAACATGAAGTACTTGATGAAAATTAACATCCTTTCTCTCTAAATTTTCCATAGAGAGGATTTTTCCTGCATTTCATAACCATCATCATGTAATCAACATGCTAAATATAAATCTAAGTATTACTAAGCAACATATTTGTGTTTTTACATACCAATTGTTTGTTCTGCCACCACTCATCTGGTGCATCAAAGGTATTCCTCTCATTATCCCATCTCATTCCGGTAACTTTTTCAAATAGGTTAAATCATACTCTCCATTCCTTTTTCAAGGCATCGTACCTATTCTTCAATTGAATCTTGTCATAATCTCTCCCGGTTGATTCATGAAATTGGCAAACAATGTTTTTCCACCCTTTAGATGCATAACACTACCTCTGTAGATGCATAACAAGTATTCCTTCTTCTGATTGTATAAATTTTACTTCATGGCATAAATATATAAATTTTACATAACAAGTGTTCATTCTAAAACTAGTGTTTAAAATTACATTTGAACACTTTAGCATAAATATTTAAATTATTAACTGCATAATTTTCATAAAAAACACTTTAAACTCTAAAGGTGTGTTTGGCTTAGAAGAGAAGTTGTGAATAGAGAAATAGGTGAGAGAGTATAAGAAGAGAGAAAGAGATGAGAAATAGAGTAGATTAGATGTATGGTTTGGTATAAGAGAAAGAGTGAAGAAATTGAGAAGAGAGAAAGATAATTTTTTTTTGAAATGACAAATAAGCCCTTGTTTAAAAACATATAATCAAAAATATATTTCAACTTAAATAATAGGTCTTTTGTCAAATTTAATTTACTTTTTGGCAAATATGTTATTATATTTATTTTAATAAAAGTAAGTATATTATTTTCTTCCTTATAAAAAAACACAACGTGAAGCAGCTTGCCAATTGCGACGATTCAATCTTTTATTTCCATGTTGAAAAAAAAAATTGAAAACATCACTATCTCTCCAATTGAAAACAGGGGCAAAATTGTATTTGTCATAATTAGTCAGCTTTGTTCTCCCTTTCTTCGCTGCATAGGAGAGAAAGCAAAAATGTGATATTTGATCAAGGGGTGTTCATGGGTTGGGTCAACCCAAAAAACCAGATCAAACCCACCCAAAAACCCAAAAAATGGTTAGGTAATTGGGTGGGTATGATTTTTAAAAATGGAAAACCCATAAAAATAAATGGGTTTCGGTTAAAACCAGACTCAAACCAAAAAAACCAACTTACCATATAATGTTAATATTTTTTATCTTTATTTTCATAAGGTAGAAGAAAGTTATATTTTCAAACATATACATTGTACCATATATATTGAAAATCAAAACATACTAGAGTTACAAATTATTATGTTGCACTTTTTGGTTATTTTGATACTAATGCAATTTTATGTCATGCAACTTTAGTTTGTTGCATGTATTTTATGATGGAGTTTATTATTTGATATTCTATGATGCATAAAATTGTAGTAAAATAAGTTAAACATTTTTTTTAAGAAAATTAAAAAGTAGAGTATTATTTTAAAACAAAATTATAAGGACTTGTCATTTAGTCATTTAATATTTAAAAAATAGAAAAATAAGTTGGGTAACTCATTACCCAATCCAACCCAACCCAAAAATTAGTGGGTTTGCCCAAACCCACTCAATAGTATAACGAGTGGTTATTTTACCTCGCCCAAACCAGAATACCCTATTTGGTTTGGTTTTAGGTTTGGCCAAACCCACCCACGAACACCCCTTTTGATCTCTCCAATTTCTCTCTCTTTAACTTCTCTCCTCCACCAAACAAAAGAAAAACACTATCTCTTCCCTATTTCTCTCTTTCCTATTTCTCTACAAACAAACAAACATAGTGTAAAAGACATTTTATCAAACACATATAATGCAATATTTTTCCTTTGTAGAAATTCATAAAAGATGCTATATTATGCAACGAAACAAATTTTATAAGCATTGCAGCAAAGAAAAAAAAAGTTACATTAGATACAGCAAGTAAGCAAATTTTTAAATCACTCAAAAATATCAAATTACCTTATTGTTGTTGTTATCTTATGAGCATAATTTTTCCTTTTTGTTGTTCTTTGAGCACAATATTTGCTTGTAGGAGATGATGTTGTTATATAACCTAATGGTAATAAATCTTAAGATTATTTTTGAAGGGTGATTGAGTTCTAGTGGTAAGTGAAGTGAATGAAATTAATGTTTCGGGTAGAAAAAAAAACAGATATGGTTGGAGAAAGGGTGGGAGAAATTGATGATAATTAAGAGGGCGGTTATAGAATTGATAATAGTTTAATGTAGAATTGATTCTAGGAAAGCCAGAAGTTAGAAATTGTAGCTTTAAGGATAATTGTTTTTGGAGGATATAAGCAATTTTTAAAAGTCAAACCAAACATCATTGAAAACTCAATTTTTCATTTTTGAGGGTTATAGAAACGCTTCTTGATGCTGAAAAGCCAAAACAAACAAGCTCTAATTCCAGACATGTGAAATGCATTTTGAAGAAAAAAAAATCATGTATGTGATCAAATAATGCTTACGAAACAATTGCTTAATCAAAGTGTGATGTCATATATTTCAATCAAAAGTTAATTATTCAAAATCACAATCCTCATAAAAGTGTTTCACTTAAAGAGAATATGTGTTTCACTCAATCCGTGCACTAGACTCGCACCGAATCAATTTTGATATTGATTTAAGCACAATAAAAAAACATGTATTCGATCGTGGAAACACAAAGGTCTTTCTTTAGGTTGTAATGTGACTAAGCTAAAAAAATGATTGGTTTTTTCTATGAATTAAAAAAAAATCCAAGAACAAGAGAGCATTTATTCTAATATATGCAATGTAAGCACAAACACACTCTATTTTATTTCTTCCGCACACTTAGTCTTTTGGTGATTCCTTTGTTTGATTCTTTTACATTTTCCTTCTTTTTCATTGAATTCCATTTTGATCTGTCAAGAGGAAACTTTGTACTTTTCTTTTCCTGTTCTTTTCATCACCATCACCATTTTCACTCGCTTTGATATTTCTTTCTTATTCTTTCATCAGTACAAGATACCCTCCCCAACTTACTTGAAACCATATCATAAGAATGATTGTTCTCCTATCATGAGAAGGTAATGTATTTTTTGGAAGGAATTCGAATCAATTTAGGAAATCCTATTGTTTGGATGAGAAAGATTTTTTAAAATGATGAAAATTTATGAAATGTTTTGTCCAAGTTAAGTTTAAAGCGTGTTTGGATGGAATAATATTTTGGGGGTAATGTAATGTTTTGAGGGAATTTAAATTCTTCTAAGTAAATTCTATTATTTGTATAATAATGTAGAGAATTATTTTAATGACCGAAATTTATGAAATGTTTTGTACAAATTAAATTTAAAGAATTTAAATGACACCTAACATATAGAAATTTCAAATTTCTTCATTCTTATATATATTTTTCAAATTTTGCAACTTGGCCCTCATGTTTTTCAAAATTTTCAAATTGACACTTTTTTGTGAAAATTACATATTGACCTCTCAAAAATTTCAAAAATTACAATTTGACCCTTCAAATTTTTTGAAACTTGCTAATTGGCTCATATTTTTCAATTTTCAAATTTGACCAAGATTTTTATAGTTTATAAAAGCGGCCCAAAAATAATAACAATAATTTTTTATTATTCTATCGAAACAAAAATATATAGAAATGAAGTCATTTTGTTTGAATCATTTGAATTGATTAAAATTATAAATTCACGATAGATTTAAAAATTAGCTAAAAGAAGACAAAGTTACATTTTTTATTATGAGAAATGTTAACTGGTGCCCTCTTACATTTTTTAGAGTAAAATTTTATAAAAATTGATACTTTTAATACATTCAAACTTAAACTATTTAACTTTTTCACAAAATATTTTCTTGATTAAGAATTTTTAAAACAAAATATTTCTTAATTAAGAACTTTTAAAGAGTGCCCAAGATGTAAACTTTCATTTCATTGTAAACAAATAAACTTTTCAAAACGCAAAAAATAGGAAAGAGAAAAAAAAAATCAAAAATACGTTTTTAATTTCGAAAGTTTCTCAGTGAAAACGCAAAAGTCGACCGTTGAAATTTTCACTTCTTCTTCTTCTTCAGTTCTTCTGAATTACAAAATCACTTATTCATTTTCTTCTCCTATTCTGCATCACACGATGCGTAAATCCAAAAAATCAAAACCTTCAAATGCCGCAGAATCTGTAGAGCGTGGAAATTGGGAAAAAATATTCAGCACTTTGGTTCAGATGATGAAGAATCAGGAAAAGCAGCTTCAATCATTCGCTGATCAACAAAACTTCCTACAAGATCGTTTAAAATTGCAGAATCAACGTTGGGCTTCTGATATTAAACGTTATAAGGATCAAATTTCTCAGGTAAATTGATTAATTTCATTATTAGGGTTTCGCAATTTTTTTTTGTTTTTTAAAAAAAGAATGGTTTTTTTTTAATGGGTTTTTGAAATTGTGTTGTAGATGAAGACGTTTTTGATATTTGAAGAGAAGAAACGGTTGCTTGAAGAAGCTAAGGCTGATTTGATGATGGGTTCTAAGCATAGAGAATCTTCTATTTTGAAATGGGTTTTGGGTATGTTCCTTTTTCTTTCATGTTTTTGATTAATTGGTTTGTTTTTAAATAGGTTGTTTTTTGATGGGTCTCTTTGATTTTGCGTAATTAGAAAAGAAAGTTTGTGTTTTTATGTTTATAAGATGAAATTGTTATGTTGTTTTTTGTTCTTGGTGTTAGATTCTTAATTTGATGTTATGTTCCTTATTGGTTTGAATGTTTGTAAAGAAATTTAGGAAAACATTATGAAGCAGCAGAAAACCGGTCGGAGTGTATTGTTCATAGTCCTGTTGTTATTTTTGTTGGATTCTTTTATAAAATAGTAGTGATTATTGTTTGTTATTTTAAATGGTTTGAGATAGATTTATGTTACCCGTTACATTAGCACTTAGCTTCTCTGTAGCACCTACACTTTATGATAGAAGGTGTGTCCGGAGTCTCACTATTAGTGAATTAGTGAAATTATGTCAAATTATTATAGGTGTCGATGTGTCAGTGTCCGTTGTCTATGTCAGTGCTTCAGCTTGGCTTAGAAAGTGAAATTATCCTATCAATCTTGGAATGGTCACTGATAGGTCTCCTATTCAAGATATACCACTGACTGTTGTAGCACACTTCTAGGTATTTGCATTTCGCAATTTTCGCTAATGTTAGTAACTACATTACTGTAAGAGTTGGCTTTGGTGGTGAAATGCCTTATTGTTTGATCAGTTTTTAGTTTTTAGCCAGTGTTTGTTTTCACGGTAGGATAGCCTAGAACGTGCGTTTGGGCTAAAACTTGAAAAGTTAGATTCTCAATATCACTTCCAAATTGGCATTGGGACGCTAAATTAGTAAATTCAACGTGGAACCAAACAAAGTATTAGTGTTTTTCATTTCTGCTTTTAAACTCTTATGAGGGTTATATTGTTATAATTAGCTTTGTTGGCTTCATATTCACTTATGTTTTGACTGCAGAGAGTACAAAGGATGATTTGGAGGATTTAAAAGCCGGGTTTGATTACCTTTCTCAAAAATCCTCGAATGGAGAAGTATGTTTTCTGATATTTATTAAGCCTTTCATTAGTCATTACTATTAGTCATTATGCTGAGAAGTCACTTAATAACAGGACCAAGGAACGGCAGTGGAGGATACTGGCAAGAGGAAGAAAGGAACCTCAAGTAGTGGGAAGAAGAAGTCTTCTTCCAAAATTGCAGAGAAAGAAAAGTGTCCTGATGAAACCAAAGATGAACTGAGCAGGGTAAAAGCTGAATGTGAGAAGCTTGTTGCAGAAAAAGATTCTGAGTTATTAGCACTTTTGCAAGAAAAGAATTTTGTGTGGAATCAATTTAATAAAATGGAGACTGACTACACTAAGAAATTGAAAAGTAAACAAGAAGAAGTAGAAAAGGCAAATGAGAAGATAAACATACTTGTTTCTAGCATGGAGGAAATGCAGTCTGAAAATATTAAAAAGGATAGTAGAATATCAGAGTTAGAAAGTAAAGTGGCTGATATGGATGCGGAAACAAAAAGATTAAACAAGGAAATATCAGGACTCTCCGCGGAATTGCAATCTTTAAGAAAGTTGAAGAGCAGCGAAGTTAAACCCTTTTTAAATCGTTGCACATCAAGTACCAGTGACACTGGAAAAGTTGAGAGTAGCAGGAGTAGAAGAAACACTGCCTTGAACAAAGAAAGAGACATGTCTACTCCTGATGAACATGCTTCTACATTGACAAATTTCTCTCAAAAGGTATCTCATCCCGTTCTTTTGCTATCTGCTTATCTTCCTTACTCTATGTATTAAGTGTTTCTCTTCTCAGGATTCGGTTGTTTGTAGAATTCCATGCTTCTAAAATAAAAGACATAATATTCGAGATGAAATTTCACAAGAGTATGCTGTTGTAGTCTTCACATAAACCATGTCTGTTTAGTATAACAAACACAGGGCTCTATGTGTTAAATGTTTTTATGTTAAAAATGAATATTACTCACTTTGAACACATAAATTTCCTTTTATTTATTATTATTTAAGATCTGTGCTATATTTTAGTAAATTAAAATCTGTATGCTGTATGTTTTGCCGTGATTTATACCTTTCATTGGAAACTTGTTTCACTTCTAAACATGTGCTTGTTACCTGTGGGGCAAATTCTGCTTTTTTCTTTAATGCATTTCACTTTCACTTGCCAAGCTGAGCAAGTTATCTTATATTGACCATCTGGAAATAGCTTCAACGCTAACTTATATATTTTATTTTATTTTTAATTGTAAAACCAATGTGTTTTCCCTTCGATGAATCTTATTGTTGTCCAGGAAAAAAGAAGCTTGAAGAGGAAAGGAAGCCCCATCATTCCCACCACAGAGACTCCCAAACTGTTCTCTTCCAACTTCAAGGTTCCAAAACTAAAGTCATCTTTAAGGACCAGATGACAGATGGCATATTTCTGTTTATTTTTAACTTGTTAGTTGATATTATGGTGTGTTTGGAACCATCGGTTTTCAAGGTGTGGCCTAACGTCTAACCAAAAGCAGCTACAACTAGTAGCTTTACACTCACTGCACGTTAAGCTCTCTTTACCATCTTTCCAAACACACTCAGTCTTGTATTTGTTTATTGCATGGTGCGCTTTCAGTGTAAATTATGTGTGATTAGTGAGCTTTCTGTTTGGAATAGGTTAGTTCATTGTTGTTGTATAATTAGCATTGAAATACCACTTTCGAGCTGAATTATGTATCAGATCAGCCTTTTAACTAGAGAGTAGTTTGATTCATTATTCCTTTAAGGAAAACATTGGATATGTTAATCTTATTATCATTTTTGTTAAAGTTGATTTGTTTTCTTTTAAATAATCAGGTCTTCTCTTCCAGAAAGCAATCATCTCAATCATATTCAAAGAGTCGTCGGAAACTAAATTTGGATGTCTTTTCCTGGGAGGATTCAGTCAAATAGTGATTAGCTGCCTAGTGGTAGATAGATTAATCTCTTTGGCCAAAATAAGCTCTCCTCACCAATATGAGAATTGCTTGAACAAGTGATTACAGAAATCAATCATGTTTGATGAGAGTCTCTTTGGCTGGATTAAATTCCCACCACTTGGAAATAGCGTTGGTTGTCACCTTTTATAGGTGAAACTAACAATAGTGCCATGTATATTTTTGGTCATGTAGATTACAGAAGTGCCATGTATAGTTTCACTACTCTTGTTGATGGGAACTTGAATTGAGCACTGATGACAAGTTTTGACTGTGGGAATTTTAACTCATTTTAACTCGATTGTGAATCTTTCTACGCGAGTCTGTGTTTCGGATCTGGCTAAATCCGAGACAGCAGCACCAAATGCAATCTGATTAACTTTCTTCCTGCATAACACAACTCTTCAGGAATCTAAGATCCCATGACAGCCACGTTAGGTTTCGATGAAAACCGAATAACAACGTATATAAATCCATCCAAGGACAATTCCTATGTCATTGATCCCTTCAGAAAAACAATAGACTCCCCATTTCCAAAATAGAAAGAGATGCTAGCCGGAGAAATCTCTTATTATAAAAGCTTGTCGTTACCAATATTTAATAAGTCTCTCCATCGTGACGAATCTTTTACACTGTCATCAGAAAATTCTTGATTCAATAATTTAGAATCTAGAGGGTCATACTTTGAATTAGAAGCTCAGACTATATATATAGCATTTTGATCATGTTATTTCCATTTGCCTAAATTTAATGGATTAAATTAAGAGTTTAATTTCTTTTTTCGGTAAAAAAAAAAAAAAAAAACCAGTTTAATGGCTATGCAATATATAGGTTTACATCACCATTGGAAACAATTATCTTGTTGCCATTGCCATGTAATCCTTTTTTTTTTGAACAAGAATTGCCATGTAATCCTAATTAGAGAAATACTCTGGTCACAACACAAAATAAATATCATTTAAATATTCCAAAAAAAAAACTTAGACACAAACCCAAGAGCGCTTAGATAAGATGAAACGGGTCTCTTCTAGCTTAACCAAGGTCCTGGGTTCGAATCCAGCCTTGGGCATGCAGCAGCGTTAAAACTCTTAGGGAGAGTCTGCCGCCCATTTGGGTCCCACAATGTTCGAGGGATTAGTCTCCGCAAGTTGCACGGGTAGTGTTCCTCTTATCCTTATATGTAATTGTGTCATGTAAGCATATGTAGGATCCGTTTCATTAATTAGCACGTTACATCATCTAAAAAGGATGAGAGAATCATAAATTTTCCCTAACTTTTAGATTGATTTTCTTATAGTAGTTATATGGAGTTAGTTAGACGTGATAAATAAAAAAGAAACATGAATAAATTAGTTTTTTATTATATACTACAAAATGAACACCAACCAAGTAAAATTAATAAGATTATAAGTGAAACCGAAAATAATTATAAAATTTGTTAGAGTGTGATTTTCTTATAGTATAATAGTAAAAATTTATTATAGGGTAAAAGTAAATCAATCTAAACCGTTTAAAAGTATTGATCATCAGTAGTCTGGTGGGTCGATCACTTTTGATTCGAGATCGGGAGTTAGTTTTTTGGCTCAAGTTTGGTTTTGAGCTTTTTATGGTTTCGTTCGGTGGATCGGAGGTCGAGAGGTGGTGGAAGCCGAATGATCTTTCGGATGTGGCTGAGTTTTGGTGTAGTTTGATTTTGAGGGGTGTTTTTTCTTTGGGGGGTGAGTAGTGACGATGGGTGGTATTGGATTTCGTTTTTACATAGGTCGCTTTCGTAAAGGGGTTTGTTTTAGGTGGTGACGTATTTTTGGTAGGTGTTGTCCTCGTGAGTGTTTTTAGAGTGTTTATTTCCGAGTGTTCCGCATATACGATGTCTTTTGTTGTATTCTCAGTTTCATCTGTCTCTGTTCGTCTTGAGCATCTGATTGTTTAATAAAATTTGTTTGTTTAAAAAAAAATAAAAGATATATTTTTTGTTAAGGAAGAACATCACGTTGTTAGATATTTATGAGATATTATTGTCATGTAAATCCACTCGTAAACATGGTTAGTTAGATAATGATAATGATTTAAAATGAAACCTATTCCTATTATCATGGTAACCTAGATACATATATACTACTTCAGAAGGATAAAAAAGGATTACTTTGTCATTAATTATTCTTAATTAAGAAAACAGGAACGAACGAACGACAACATCGTTAACGTCATCGTGACTAAACAACGCCACGCTGTAATCTCTTTGACGTATGTTTCTTTTCTCTTTTAACTTTATTTATTATTTCCCAAATTCTTAAACCCTAACCCTAACTTTATTCAATTCAAATTTGGGGGTTTTGGGAGTTTTGTTAATGTTGCTATGGTAGTGATCGATGATAATAACTTTTATCTTGCTGCTAATTTCTGTTTTCATTCATAAAATTAATTCTTATTTTAAACCTGAATTAACGAGTTTTTTCTTCTTTAATTAATGAATTAAACTATTAGAGTGTTTGAATGGGTTTAATAATAATAATAATGATAAAGGGGTATTGAATTTGAATGGAAAAATGGGTTCCAAGAATCTTTGACACTTTATGATGACCCCCGTTTTTTTTGTTTTTTTAATTTTGGATAAATAAAAAGGAAAAAGAAAATAGAAAGAATTTGGAAGAGGAATTTGATGAACTTTAATTAGAAAGAAAGAAAGAATCTTTGACACTTTGCGATAGTGGAATGTTGTTTAATAGCGGCTAGTGGAGAACTTGATAAATTGCGGCATTATAACATTGTTGCGTAGCGGATTTTGAACAAACTGCTATTATCTGCAATTTTGAACATTGTAGTGTAACGGACTAAAATCAAAACATGCATAGATGCTTTACTATGTTGAAGATCAAGTGAACATTCTAACTATAGCAGAAAATACCGGATTGTTAAAATTTCGCTGCACAATAATGCTGTAGCACCGCCACTATAACATCTATTTAACAACATTTTGTACTAAATAGCGTACTTGGTTTCTCCGAATTTGGCTATGATATAGTGGTATAGCCTATTAGAGTTTTTATTTTACAATAGGGTTTGTTACTTTTTAATGTTATGACCTAACTTTTAGCATTAATGAGCTGAGGTTGAATTAGATTAAGAGATGTAACACACACATATAGGGTTTAAGCTCATAATTTAGGGTTTATGGCTTAGGCTCCTAATTTACAATTTTGAGTTTTATTAGGCTGAATGATTTCTGATTGGTGTTTATTATTTATACGCAGTTAATTATGAGCTTATTTAAATTTCTGATAATCCCGCTTTTTGTTTTTCAAGTTTATGTTACATTATGAACATTAGTTGAATTTTCTCTAACCAATGTTTGTTTATTATTATATGTTTTGGCTTCAGAGCTAATAATTTCTAACAAAGTGAGAAGATGCAGTGTAAGGATTCTCATCTTGAGAATTCTTGGATACAAGTACCAACCGATTTTCAACCGCATGTCTCATGCATTCAACGAAAGAGAGCGTTTGATGAATTAAGCGAGCGATATGTAATAAAACAAGTGGGGTTCTCTACAAACTGGCGTGATCATCTTCAACTGATACACATCCGCAATTGGATGAGAAATGAGATGTAAGTGATTTTAGTTTCTAATTAAAAGTCATTGCATTGCATTTAATTCGAATCGTACACTAACAAATAATTGTATTATTTTCAGTTCAAAATTGATCCAGTTTGCGGTTAATGCAATTAATAATGAGAAAATTGCAACTGTTCTGGAATGGAAGCTATTTGTGTCTGCTGATTCAAAGGTTTGTTAATAACATTTCAGGCAATAAGCTTGTGTATGTTGTTAATTAAGCTCAATTGTTTTTCTACATATTTGGCAGGAAGCATATATGAACGTGGAGACATTGAATCAACGTGTGGCAGCTGAACTGGATGATGATGCAATCTCTTTTGCCAATGCTTATTATGGCGTGCAGCCTTCTGTTGCTCATGAGCTGCCTCCTTTGCCAGAATCAATCCCCACAATTGCTGATACAAATATGCTTTATAATGTAACTGTTTCCGGTGGTGGAAGCTATGTTCCTCAACAACATGCACATAATTGTACGTTAAAATTAGATTGTGATTTCTTTTCAAGTTTCAATCCTTATTTGTGGAATATTGATTTCGTCTTTGCAGCTATATTATTGACTGTGTTACCTGCTTTACTTTTGCAGTGGAGATGGATGTGACAATGGGGAAATCCCTCCAACCTGAAGAATTTTCCAATGATTTTCCTGACATCTGGTCTTGTATAGACTTTTGTGATTTCTTCAATGAATTTTCCAATGATATTCAGGATAATCTTGCTCATGATATCAACAACAAAAGACGGAAAATGGAGTCTTGTTGTGATGTCTCTATTCAACAAAAGGATGTTATTATTATTGATGATGATGACGACGCTAATGATGAAGAGGACATTCAACACAAAACGGTATTTAGCCAGGAAGGGGCAAATGATCTTGAAAGACATGGCATGACAGACAAAACCAATCATAATCAAATGGAAATTGACATTGGAGCGAATGACAATATGCATGCCGTCATAAGCCAGGTTCCAATTCCTATTGATCAAGAGCAAAAAGAAGACAGAATTGGATTCAACCAGGAGGGGACAGATGCCGATCAAGTGAATGATGCTGTTCAGGTTAGTACACCTCCTTCCTGTGTTTTCAATTACATTGTATAAGCCTAATGAATATTTTGTTATGAAAATGAGGATAGCGTATGTGTTTATAGCTTTAAGCTGAAGTTGACACTTTTTTTAACACAGAGTACAACTGCGGTCGACAACGACACATGCCAATTATGTGCAATGCAAGATCTTCCATTTACACCCGTACAAATCTTTTGTTCATGTTGTGGCAAATGCATCAGGCGAAATGTTAACTATTTCGGTAAAAGAGGAGAAGAATTTGATCCAGAGTGTTGCTTTTGCTCCATCTGCTATAAGACGTATAAAGACAAGTGCATTACTTTCAACGGGACATCTATTTCAAAGGAACTTCTTGAACGAAAGACAAATGATGAAGTAATTAATGAGCCGGTAAGTTTTAATACCTTTACTATATAATTCAGCTTGATGTAGAGAAATTAAAACTAACTCTTTATAATAACTGTTATTTCTTCTAGTGGGTTGAATGCAATAAATGCGAAAGATGGCAGCATCAAATATGTGCACTCTATAACAAGGAAGCAGATTTGGACTGCAGTTCTAAGTATACATGTCCTTTATGCCTCCCCTTACCACAGACTGCTGCTTTTGGTGCTAAGAACCTCCCGAAAACCGTGCTTAGTGACCATATAGAGAAAAGACTTCTTGAGCGCCTAATGCAAGAGAGAGAAGAAAGGCAGAAAATTGAAGGGAATGCGAATCTTGATGAGGTAAGACTACGAAAAAACTTCTAGTGGGTTCAATACTGTACGAAGATATATTTTACATTTAAGTGTCATTTATAGCCACATTTAATTCTGATTTCAGATTCCTTTTCTCTTTTGTCTATGAATCCCTGAAATCTCTAACATGAACGTCAGATTTTTTAACATTTTCGTATTCTTATGCAAGTAAATTGAAAATAGTAGTCTACCATAAATAGTTATATCTATTTCTTAATATTATTGATTCAGATTCTTATTTATTGAATATTATTGTCTGATTTGTCACACATGACTCCAAAACTGTAGGTTAAAGTTGCGGAAAGTCTCACTGTTAGAGAAGTGATATCTGTCGACAAACTACTGACAGTGAAGAAGCAGTTTCGGGACATCATTCCAGAGGAGAATTACCCTGCTGAATTCCCTTATAGATCAAGAGTAAGTCTCAAGTAATTAACAGATTAGCTTTCTCGTTGTGTCAATTCTATTTCAGATTAAATAACAGAATTTCCTTTGGTTTTAGGTTATTCTTCTATTTCAGAAGATTGAAGGAGCAGATGTATGCATATTTGCAATGTATGTCCAGGAGTATGGCTCAGAATGTGGCAATCCCAATCAACGATGTGTATATATTTCATATCTCGATTCTGTCAATCATTTTACACCTCGAAGACCGACTACAAGCGGAGAAGCTCTTCGTACATTTGTTTACCATGAGATATTGGTAATTTGATTTTAGGAATTGTTGCTAATTGCTTTACTTTAGATGACATTTCACTTGATTCCTGTTGTTGCTAATATTGTTTACCATGAGATATCGGTCAATGTATTTATGCTCTATTTTTTCTATCATCAGATTGGGTACCTTGACTTCTGTAAGAAACAAGGTTTTGCGACATGCTACATACATGCATCTGCTCCTAAAAAAGGGGATGATTACATTCTAAATTGCCATCCAGAAACTCAGAAGACGCCGAAGGATGATAAGCTACAGAAGTGGTCAGCCCCCCTCTTTTTTTTCCCTCCCTATGTATGCGCATGTGTGTGTTGAATTTTCATGAGCTTGTGTAACCATTGAGTATTTATATTCTTTGTTTGTGCAGGTATCTTTCAATGCTTTCAAAGGCCACTAAAGAAAATGTAGTTGTTGGTTTAACCAACATGTATGATCATTTGTTCGTTTCTACTGAAACACGGCACTCCAAGGTAACAACAGCTCGTCTTCCGTACTTTGATGGAGACTGCTGGTCTGCTGCTGCTATGGATCAGGCCGAGATCATTGAAAAAGAGTGCGGAGGCGACTATGAAAATGTATTGAAGAAAGTACTGAAAAGTAGACCTCTAAAGGCAATGGGATATGTCAATCTTCCCAAAGGAAAAACCAAAGACATTCTGGTGATGCAAAAGGTATGTCAATCTTCTCTTTTAACCTCATCAGTGACTCTCGATTGGTTATTACTAAATTGGACATCAGTGACTCTCGGTTGTACGGTCCAAAAAAAAAAAAAAATTAAAAAACAAAGCATAAATCAATTCCCCGAATGAGTGATTTTAAAAAATGCACACTGGACTTGATTGGACCGTCCAATCTTCCATCAAATGGCCACCAATGTCCCAAATGCATGTAATTCAACAACAGCAGAGCCAAATCTTGTTATTATAATTTGGCTTTTAATTGCTTGTTAGTACCAAACTGATATGCTTTTATATTCAAGTGAAAATGTTACAATGTTCTTATGTATGAGATTTGAAGTTATTTACATTATATGTCCATGTAATCTGATCTATCTTCCTTTTCTTTTTCAATCAGCTCGGCCAAATTATATTGCATAAGAAGCAAAACATCATTGTAGCACACTTGCAGGTCTCTGTGGATGATATCCCCTTCAACACTAAACAGAATGATATCATCATTGAGAATGCATTATTTGAAAATAGAAGTAACTTTCTGAGCTTCTGCCAGAAGAATCATTTTCAGTTTGACACACTCCGCCACGCCAAGTATTCCTCCATGATGATCCTCTATCATCTAAAGAATACTATTCTGAGGACAGTTTGAAAATTACGTGATAATGTTGTCCAGAATAAGAAGAGAGATGCTGATTGCCATCAACACAAGTTGAATCAAGACAAATTAAATCAGAAATCGGTGGTGGTAAGCACATAGTTAGCTCTCGGGGTTTATTGTTTTCATTACTTGTTTGTTACGGTTTGTTGTTCAAAATTTTGCTTTTATAAATTTTATTTTCTGTCTTTCCTTGTCACAACATTCTTACTTGCTGACTTATATTCAATTGCAGTGAACATTCAGATGTGGCTTTGCAGCATGTGTCTCAATGTTGCTTGCTTAAAACTCAAAGATGCCGTTATGCAAACTGTCTTCGAATTAAAAAGACGTCCTGTCATGCCAGCCGGTGCACTACTCAAGCTTCTTGGAGCTGTCTTGTACGACGTTGGATGTATGTACTTTTTTATTTCGTGACATAAAGTCAATCTTTAGCTTAAACCGAGCATCAATTTAAAGCGTTTATGATTATGTCAAATTTTGCAGGGACTAAAGAATCAAGCAGAATTGATAGCAATACAATCTGAATTGATAGCAGTAGTGGGAAGCAACATAATTCAATCGAATCTTTGTACATATTTTGAAGCTCAGCTAAGCCTTGGTGATACTAGGAAGACTCTTGGTTGTACCCATTATTTACATATAGTGGAATTTTTTCGCTGGACTAGGTCCCGTGGTTTTTATTCTCTCACATTGAGAGAAGTTTTCCACGTTAAAATTTGAGGTGTCCTATTTATAGCTTCTTTTATCTTTTATCGCTATTATTGTTTGTGTCGGCTTCGCTTGGTAATTTTGTGCATGTTCTACAAGAATATGATAATTTGAGGGTTTCAAAAATTTCTGCACACTATGGTTCCATCATGTATAACATATTTAGTTAATGAACTTATTAAATTTTTAAGAATGTGGGAAAGTGAAGATGAGAATATAACATTCACATTTTTTTTATACAAGTTTGTAATATCTTAAGATGAACACAACTACCAATAACTAAAAAAATGGTTCTTCCTTTAAAAAAAATATGGTTCTGAGGAATATTAAGAATTTACGAAAGCATTTGTGAGGATAATATTTTCGGTTATATTTTCCTTGATTAAGAGGTAAACAATTATTTGACATGTTTTCTCTTTTTTTTTTTTACTTTGTTTTTTTGGTTGTTTTTAAAAAGCAAAGTTCAAAACTGAAATGGGAGAGATTATGGTTGCTGATTATACATAAGAATAATTCAGATTTTATAATCCGAACATATCCAAATTGTGTTCGGATTATAAAAACCGAAATCTCATGGACAAATTTGTAAAAAAAAAATAGGACGTGCAAGAAGATAATATGGTGAGAAAAGTAATAGTCCCATATTTTTTGGTCATCTCTTAAGTAAATTTGTAATAAACTACAACTTCACTTTTGTTGTTTTATTGATGGGCCCTATTGAGGACCAACTTAACTTTCCAACCTTTTATAAAATCAAATATAATCTTTTTAAAAATAAATAATGTTTGTTGAAAGAAAAATATTTCTTTTAGAATTTTCTTTTCAGAAAATAAATTTGTTTGGAGAAAAATAATATTCTTTTAGTAAGTATATAATTTTTTTGCTGAGAAAAAATTTCCACTAGATTTTTTTAGGGAGAAGGGTATAATATTCTAAACCTAACACAAACTCTTCCTCATATAAAACCCTTATAAATGTGTTGAGATGCGCTCACTTTGACAATTGCATAAAGCTTGCGGCGTCGTTTCTCTGAAATTTTATCTCCCTATGTATCCATGTTATCTCACATTTACAAAGTATTGGTAACCTGATAATTCATTATCTATCTATTTATAACTATTAGATATTTAAGATATATATTTGCGCGCACACACATATACATTTTTGTTGAACGGCACACATATACTTGAATTATTGGATTTATTAGGATGATATACCGAAATGTGAGCCATTCATCTTATTTTATCTTTGATTAGTTACATCTCTATTTTATTTTTTTTCTCCGATTAAATTTTCTATTGTTTTGCCTCTACTAGATCTACAAGCTATGCAACAAAACTCGATTCAAAGGCTATCAGGTTTTTTCTCCAACAATTGTGATTTCTTCAATTATATATGAGAACATTAACAAAGAAAGATAAATTGCACTTGTGTTCCTTAATAATAAAGGTAAACATAATTTGTTTATTTGTGTGTGTCCTCTTTCACATATATGAGAACAACAACAAAGAAAGAGGAATTACACCGATGTTCTTTATTGATAAAGGTAAAAATAACGTTTTTTTTTTGTGTGTCCTCTTTCACATTTACTATTCTTTTTCATTTTGATTTAATATTTTAAGTTGAGAATTATTATATATTTTTTCTATGAAGTTGTGGGATTTGTGTGGCTAATTATAATGTTTTATATATTTCCTTTAAATGACCCACAATGTTTACTATCTACTTGATTTACTTTTTAAATTATCGTTGAAAGGGACGGTTTATTATCATAAAATTATATTATTAACTGTTTATTTGTTTTGTTAGATTGGTTGATTCTTTGTTATTGTCTTGTATTAATTAATCATATATATGAGAATGATATTATTTTTTTTTATAATTACTACTACTTAAGCAAACTTTGTCTATTAATCAAATTTATAAGAAACGAAAATTGATCGATTGGCATTTGTCTAACTTCTTGTAAAAATGAATTCATTTCATGTTGAATGCTAACTCCGTGTGGTGCAAGATGTATCAACTAAGGATCGCCACCTTGTTGGTTACCTCTACAAATAGAGTTTGGTTTTGTTCTATTTCTCTATTTTCTATTTATAAGATAGATAGACACAAGTGGTAGATTAATGTGACCTATTTTAATAAATGAACCCTATAAATGGATTTCACTAATCATCCACTTGTGTCTATCTCATAAATGGATAATAAATAGAGATATATGAATAGAGCAAAGCTAAACTCCTACAAATTACCCTATGGTGTTGGGAACATCACCACTAGGCCTGAACCGCCAAATACTCCGTTAAGGGCTCATTGACCCTCTACAAGTCTTGTTGAACCTCTTCAAGGGCACACCCCTTGCCTTTACCCCCGAAACCACCTTTTCCATATATATCTTGGAGGTAAAGATTCAGCCAAAACATTTAGAAGAACCTAGCACACATGCCTTCCATTTTAGCTTTACTTAGGACTTATGTTACTTTGGGCCTATGTCAAGAAATCATAAGCCCAAGAAGGCTATATATACCCACCTTGATATCAATCTCAAGGTATGAGCTAAGCAGACTAAACCCTAGTTATCGGTATTGTACTCATTGCAAGTACATTTAACGCCTTCAGCAACTGACTCGTCTCTGATATATGAACAACCCATTAAAAAATAAATTTGAGAAGAGAAATAAAGAAAAATGGCCTGTAAAGATCCATTCAAAACCAAACAAAAAATAATACAATCGAACAAACAGAAACTTCTAAGAGGAGACTCCAACAAAAACCCTTCGATAGAAGCAGAGCGACAACTGAAAATGATTATTAATGTAAATCCAATAAGAACATTAAGCATTCTTGGTAAAAAGGAAAAAAACGACCAGAATCTCCATAAGAAAAAGTGCCACAAAATCAATTATATATAAATAGTTAGTCAAGATTATATTCCATAAAATTAGCAATAAAAACGTGTGAAATATAGTTTAGATGAATCACCTTTTTCTTGTATTCCTCGGTAAATTGGGGTAGCCCTCAGGAAGTAAGAAATTAACCACGTCTACGACATATCTTTATTTTGTCTTCATGAGTGTAGTACTTCAAGAAATAAAAAACGAACATACAAAAATAATTTGGTTTGGTATGTTGATTTTTTTTTATTTCTTAAAGTACTACACTGATGAAGGCAAAAAATTAAGTTCCTTCATAAATGTGGTGAATTTCTTACTTCCTGAAGGCTACCCAATTTACCGAGGAAGACAAAAAAAAAAGGTGATGCATCTAAACTATATTTCACATGTTATTGATGATTTTATCAAATATAATCTTGACGAAATATTTTATATGTAATTTATTTTGTGGCACTTTATCTTATGGAGTTTCTAGTCGTTTTTTGTCTTTTTAACATGAATGCTCTTGTGGAAATTTCTGTCAATGACAAATGATATTTTTATGGGGAATTCTTGTTTACCCACCCCACTATGATGAGTTTCCTTACCCAGCCTTACCTGTCACACATCCAACCATCCATGTGGATTAACTTTATTAAAAAAGACAAAACTTTTAAAATCGGCTTTTTCAATCAACTGGCTTAAAAAGTCAAGAAAAATTATGAATTGGATTAGAAATCCAACAGGAAGAATTATTCCTTCTCCTTTTGTTTTACATCCTAATTTTCAACAAATTAAATTGTGTGAAGAGTCAGCTGATTACTTTTTGAAAGTGGATTTTGATTACCAACTTTTTTTAGAATACATAGAGTTAGCCAAAACTCTTAAAGATAAACTTCAAAGACTAGCTAGATAAATTTAATAAACCTATAATCTAAAATTAGCGAAATGACTGAAGGAATTATAACAAATAAAATATAGAAGGTTTTAGATGACTTTTCTGATCTAAAATATAGGATAGAAAAACTAGACATGGCAACGGGGCGGGGCGGGGCCGGGTTTTAACACACCAGTCCCCGACCCCGTTTAATGGTACCCAGACCCGCCCCCGCCCCCAGACCCGTCGGGGATAGAAAGTTCACCCCCAGACCTGCCCCCAACGGGGACGGGTTTCCCCGGCCCCGCACCCACCCCACCCGCGAAAAGTGTAATTTTTTTTTTACAGTAAGCTTGTTTGTCGGTGGCAAACATGTTTCAGTGGCAAGATAATCAAAACAAAAGTCTCTAACAAGCTTAGAAGCTTTGCAAATTTATCTAAATATTACAATTCATAACAAGTCCATATTCAAAACCAACAAAAGCTTCTTTATATACCCTTGCTAACATAAGTAAAATAAAGGTAATAAAGTAAATTCACATATACGGGTGCGGGGCGGGTGCGTATATCCCCCGGCCCCAGACCGGCATTAAACCTACGGGTTTTCCCCGCACCCGGACCCAGTAAATCCGGCTTTTCCCCATTACTATCGGGGCGGGGGCGGGTGGGACCCGACGGGTGCAGGTTATGTTGCCATGTCTAAGAAAAACAGACGTCTTATATATAAACTTTGCAGCCTGAAGGAGAAAAGTATAGACCTTATGAAACATTGATTTTAATGAAGAAAATTTTGTCTGTTATGAAGAAGATGAAACACATAGATATTCCATCTTTTCCATACAGGAAACTCACAACTCAACAATATAGCTTGTATGTTAGCTTACATAATCAAGAATTGTTGTTATAAAAAATTTCACCAAAGGATGGATGAAATTCAAGAAAATATTTTGAAACTATTAGAAAATAAAGAAAGATATTTAACCCTAGATGAGTTATCTCAATTAGAATAAGGAAAACAAATAGTTATCCCAGAGAAAACACCAGAAATAATTAAAATTCAAGAAAAAGTTTCTGAACTTAAGGAAACTTCTGAATCTAAACAATTAACTATTAGACCTCCATCTAGTTTCTTTTGATGGATGATACAGAAGAAGCCCTTAATAAGCAACTAAAAAGCCTAGAAAGACTTATGATTTCTTTATATATTAGTGGCAAAGGTCAAGAAACCTTTGATGACAAACCAGAAGATAATAATCAAATTATCTATAACTTTAGCTCGGAAGAAGAAGTAAATGAAACCGATAATGAAAACCCTCATTATGTAAAAATAGAAGAGGCTGAAACTTCAGGAACTAAAAGACCTGCAGGCTTTGAAAAAGAATTCACAAAACAAAAATTTCAAAAAATACCTCATTACTACGAAGCTTCACAAAATCCTTTTCAAGGACATGGAATTATAGATATAGATTGTAGTATAGACACTGTAAAAGATTTAAGAGATTGGTATAACACAAATAATGTATTAGTCCAATTAAATGAAGATCTTAGAAATTTGAGTGCTATTGATACCTTCAACTACCTGCAATATAAAACTAGAGGAAATGCATTTAAATACATTTCAACTCTACCTCCGGAAGTTATGACAACCATACCCCTAACTGGATCCTTAGTAACAGACTGGATATATGGTCTATTAATTAAGGAATTTAAGGGATGGAGAGAAACCATCCAATCGAAAACAACATTTTCCGATCAGAACCTTTGGAAGAAACCAATCTAAAGATTTGCAATATGTGTTACATAGATAACTTTATTTGTGAATTCCAAAATTATTATTATAACATAGATAATTATACCAGAAACTCTAGGACCTTGATAGAATTATTCTATGACAAGTTACCAGAAAAAGTTTCAGAATAGGTTAAGTTATACTTTGCTTAAGCTCTCTCAGAAGGAAAAGTAGATAATACCCTTGGAGGAAGAATAACTTGCCTAAAGATATGGCTTCAGGAGAAATGTAATCAAAAAATAGCTAAAAAAGAAGCTCAAGCATCTCTTAGTTGTAATAAATTACAAGACAAAGTAGGAAACTATGGATGTAACCCTAATTCTAGAAAAGGGTCTAAAAGAACTCAGAAACATCATTGTAAGAAAAAGAGGTTTAAGAAAATTCCGTTAGAAAATTCAAGAAGGGAGATAAAAAATTCTTTAGGAAAAAACCACCTCATCCAAAAAGAAAAACATGCCCATGAGGTAAGAAATCATGTACATGTTGGTTATGTCATGAAGAAGGTCACTAGGCAAATGAGTGCCCTAAGAAAGATAATCTAAAGAAAAATGTCCTACATGCTATATATGCTTTAGGATATGAACCTATAGAATCAAACATTAGTTCTAATGACGAACTCTATGAATATTGTACTGAGACAGATGCAGATGGCGAAGAAAATATTTGGTAAAGGAAATCCAAGTGCTACATTCATAAAAATAGTGCTAGGAAATAAAAAAAAACTCTTAGGCCAATATAGATACAGGTGCAACTCTTTGTTTCATAGAAATTGGGAAAGATTAGCAAAACCAAAGGAAAATATAGTTGCAGACAATTCGAAACATCAAATATGGTTTAACCTTAGAGATGTTTCTATAGAAATTGAAGGGTATAAAATTTTTATTCCAACAATTTACCTCCATGATTCAGAATTAGACTTAATCATAGGAAATAATTTTTTAAAATTATATGAACCCTTTACCCAAAGAAGAGATACTATTATCACTTCATTGGAAAGACTTAGGAATCCCTAAGAATAGTAAAATAGTAACTACCAAGATAGTTACTAGAAACGAGATTTTAAATCTTATTAAAGGAAACCTTAAGGAATTAAGAACTACACGGGAAGAAAGAAATTTCCATATTAGCATGGAAGAAAGATTAGACGAAGTATGTTCAGATAACCCTCTAGACAGCCTTAAAAACATTAATCATGAATTAATAGTTATTAAAGTTAAAAAATGTTCCAAATAGAATTCCATATTCTATTAGAGATGTTGAAGAATTTCAACAAGAATGTAAAGATTTACTTGATAAGAATCTTATTAGACCTTCGTCAAACCCACACTCTGCACCAGCTTTTTATGTTGAAAATCACAACGAAATAAAAAGGGGTAAAAGAAAAATGGTGATTAATTATAAGAAGCTTAACCTAGCAAGGGTTGGAGATTCATATAAATTACCAAGAAAAGACTTTATTTTAGAAAAAAATAAAAGGATGTAATTGGTTTTCTTCTTTAGATGCAAAGTATGGTTATTACCAGCTTAGACTAGCTGAAGAAACAAAACCATTAATAACTTTTTCATGTCCACCTCAAAAACATTATGAATGGAATGTTTTGCCTTTTGGATTAAAACAAGCACCATCGATATATCAGAGATTTATGGATCAATCTTTTGAAGGTTTGAATCGTATAAGTCTAGCATATACAAATGATATACTTATTTTCACAAAAGGTAGTAAGGAACAACATCTTAAAGATGTAGAAACTGTTAGAGTCAAAGAAAAAGGTATTGTGATTTCAAAAAAGAAATCCAAAATTTGTCAGAAAGAAATAGAATACCTTGGACTTATCTTAAAAGAAAATGGGGAACATGGTTTAGCATCTCATACCCAAGAAAAAATACAAGTTTTTTCAAATAAACTTTCCGATAGAAAACAAATCCAAAGATTTTTTGGATGTTTAAATTATATTGCTAATGAAGGATTTTTCAAAGATTTAGCAAAAGAAAGAAAGCATTTGCAAAAGAAAATTTCAGAAAAAATTCGTTGGTCCTGGACTAAAACTAATTCTGATGTTGTTAAAACCATTAAAGAAAAAATTCAAGTTTTGCCTGAACTCTACAATCCCACAATAAAAGATTTCCTGATAGTAGAAACAGATGCATCACAAACAACCTGGGCAGGTTGTATGAGAGTTTTACCTGATGGTAAAGAAAAACTTTCTCTTAATGGGAAATGAGAAATTGAAGAACCGAAAGATCTTCAAACTATAAAAAGCATTGATTATAGTGCTTCTAAAATCCTGATAAAGGATAATGAAAAATTGAATTTATGCAAATACATTTATGGTAAATTTACACATACATAATCTAGATACCATATTCAGGAATTGGAAACTTTGGCATGTGTAAAAATATTAGAAAAATGGAAAGTTGAATTACTACCATCAAGATTTTTATTACGAACAGATTCCAAGTATCTTACAGGTTTCTGGAAATACAAAATTAAAGTTGACCATAGACAAGGCAGACTAATTAGATGGCAAATGAAGTTACAACCATTCCAGCCATACATTCAATACATAAAATCTGAACAAAACAGTTTGGCAGATACATTAACAAGAGAATGGAGCAAGCCATAAAGCTTCTTTAGAACAACATCAAACAGAATTACGAGCAGCTAGCCACCCTAGAATCCAGAAGAAAAAAGTTCTCCGACGAGAAGGGGGAGATGATAATCACACTAAAAAGCTTACAAAGCATGGTAACAAATTCAGATGAAGTTCCTAAGGATAACGAAAATTGGGATTTGCTGGGTCAAGATTCTGGAAAATACAACTAATATGTAAAGTACACAGCCCCAGAAGAATCAAAACCCATATTGAGTCAATAACACCTAATGGTTGGAGTTCAACAACTGAAGATCAGAAACCAATATCTTCAGCACCAACTTCAGTAACAACCTCATATAGCAAAAAATCTTGGGCTGAAGAAGTCGAAGAAGAAGATGAAGCAAAAAAACATGGTTCAACCATCCAAATAGGCGATCCCGTAGACAATGAAATGGGAAAGTTTGAAGCATATGTCATTTTTGACGGTCCAATGAAACGCATCTACAGAAAATGGGCAATTGCAAAACAACATATCATTGGCAAGAATGTACGCCACAAAGGCTACAAGACGATGAAAGAAGCTGAACATGCACTTTACAATTCATACAAAGAGGTTACAACAGCGAAAAACCTCCAAAGATCTCCAACAATGGAATCTAAAAAGAAGATGTCAATTGACAAAATCCGTCAGCACGAACATCAGAAGAATTCCCAAATAACAGATCCAACTTATATGGATAAACAACTATGTAGAAGAATTCACCACTGAATGTTTTTACCCAATCAACAGATTTGGTTGTACCAAAGCAGTCATATTACCAAGAATAGATAGCACCACATGTCTATCGTTCTTTCAGAATGGATTAATTCACACCATATATCTGGAAGGACAACCAGGAAAAACATTTGGAGAACTCAAGTTCCTTCCAAACGAGTTACAAAATTTGGCATAAAAGTTCAACAATTTGTTTGCCAAAGGAAAAGAGATCTTTCTTCAGATTGACTCTACATATCCTTGGTATGATGAAATTACCTTGGATCTTATCTCAAAACCATTATATCTAATTAAGATTGGAATTTCGAACAAAGAGTATCCAATCATGAGTAGAGAAAACACCGAATGGAAACCAACCGTATATGTCAATCAAATGAAAAACATGCATCAAAAGATTTCCAGACTGACATAACAGACCAACTACCGAGTAGTCTATGAAGACGCCTCAATAGTTGTATACAACGGCTCCAAAAAACTAGCAAAAGATGTCAAAGCGGTAAAAGATTTTGAAGAAAAAATAGATCAGTTAAAAAATGATCATGAAAAATTACCACGAGCCATACAAGAGGAATGTTGTAGGTATTTTGGTACATATTTCAAAAGACACGTGTGCAAAAATTGTCCAAAGAAAACGTCGGCAGAAAACAACAACGAAGAATCAATCATTAAGCCACGCGTCATGTAGTAAACCAAAGTGTACAGTGGTACCTTATCATATCTGAGTAAGATAGGGACCACTTAGGAGATTATCATGTACATTATTGTGTGTCTTTTTGTTTACATGTTTATCTTTATTAGCTGTCGAGAAAGGGACATGTGACCACTTTGTGAGCCCTTTTTCACTATAAATAAGAGCCTCGTTGCTCATTTGTAATCAACGAATATTGAAGTTCAATACTACTAAATATTTCGTTCCTGTAAAAACTTGTTTTTATAGAAGTAGCTCTTGAGATAAGACTCTGGAGGAGTTAGATCCTTGAGGTAATACTCTGGAGGGATCACCCAAATCAAAATATAATCATTCAGATGATTACATCTAACTACAACAAAACCAAAAATATCAAATCTCAAAGAAGATCAGATCAGATATGAATATACCTTTATTTACTTTTAAATATCATATTATTGGCATGATAAACATTATAGAATATGATCGAGGTTTCATACTTTGAAGGAACATCTAGTTATTATGCTGATGGCATAATAGATAATAAGATAGAAGAAGCAGATTTATATTTAACTACTGAAGAAAACTTCAAAAGAAAGTTTAATAAATTCAAAGAATTTTTCTCAAGAAAAAATATTTTGAAATTTGGAATAATGATCGGAGAAGAAGCAATTCCGATTGAAACTACTAAAGGAACTATAGTCATATCTACCATAGATAAGAATCAAATTGATAAAAGAATTGAAACATTTTCTGAAAAAGAAAAAAGTAAAATTGGTTATATTTATATATGAACCATTCAAATTTTAATCAAAAGTACTTTTATGACATGTATTGATTCACCTCTAGAAATAGCCCTAGAAGACTCTAGGATTTTAGACAAAAGACAAGCAATAATTGCACAAGGGAAGTGTAATTTAAAATATGGAAAAATAAAATTTGATATAAATTTAAAAATGGGATTATCCCTAAAATATAAAGATCTAGATAGATCTATAGTTTTTCATTATAAGTTGGAAAACTCGAATTTTATGAAAAAGGGTAATCATCCTTTTACAATCTGCTACATAATTAATTATGCTTTGAGTAATTCACATCATAGTATAGAATTTATTGGAAAAAATACAATTCATATTGATGAATTATTTACACCTTTAGTTACCCTAAAGTCACCTATATTTAGAAATTTAGCAAGAAATAGCTTTTCTTTGATAGAAGCTGAGAAAGATCTGTTTGAAGAAACAAAAAACCATTGATTAGGTGTCAAAGCCTTAGAGTAACACCATCCAAAAAAGATTTTGAAATCTCAGAACAAAAAGAGCTAAGTAAATTACAAAGCTCAGTAGCAGGATCGTCTCTACAACTCAAAAAACTAGACAAAAAAATTTAAATTTGTCCATGAAAAAAGTCTTCCGTACTCTGCTCAAACTCTGGAGCAAACCTCGATCTTAAAAATAAAAAATAAATGAATAAAGAAATAAAAATAAATAAAATCAAAAATCAAAAATCTTATGACATCGGTTACATCTTTAACCGACTTAAAAGGTCGTGGGTACAATAATCCATGCACGTCAGATGGGTACACAAGTTGTCACCTATTTTTATATAAATTTATTTAAGAATCCACAGTTAAAATATTAAACTACAAAAAGTTCAAACAAAAACACTTAAATAAGGCAAGCCATCAAAGTCATTAAAATATGATTTCTTAGAGCTATATCATAAATGATATTAGGATTCATCCACAAGCTCACTGTTCTGAAATTTTTTGAACGAGTCCAATCGACCTAGATCCAAAGAAGGATATATTAGCTCCATTTGAGACCTCGCCCACTCAAAACCCTTCTCCATGTTCTCGGTGGCGTCCATCTTCACCTCATCCAAGTCATCCTCCAGATTGATAATTTTTTTTAACATTTTCCTTCGCAATAATCTTCAAAGCATCATGCGCCTTGGTGAGATCAAGAAACTTAGACTCAACATACATTTTTGAAGTCTCAACAGTCTGCTTATCCTCCGGAGCCTTCTTTAACTGACCCTCCAGGGTGCTTACCTTCCCTTTAAGCTCTCCATTCTCCTCCTTAAGCTTCTCTTCCCTAAGCATTGACGCATTATACATCTCCTCCATCACTTCTACAATACCACCAAACGTAAGCAGGCAATGGTAACATCCCTAGACAACGCTGGGAACTCAACTTTCCTACTCACCTCAAGACATCCCTTAGACCCACGCAAGGCCGATCCAACAGATTAAGAGGCCTGAAGCAAAAAATTTAACGTGGCCTTTAAAAATATTTTTTTCAACAGAATATTCACTTAAAATCAATTTTGAGGAGACCAAAATTTGAATTCATGGTCAAGAGTAATTGAGGTCCTTTTAATAATCAGTTAAGCTATGCAGATATCTGTAATTTACTTGTCATATAATATATTTAGAACCAAATTAATTTTTTAGAGGCCTTTTTTTTCACCCAAAATATTGAGGCCTAAAGCCTTTGCTGGGGTTGCTTGGCCTTTAGGCCGGCCTGGACCCACGCACCCTCAAGTACTTCTCCTTCCAATTCTTGTAATGAGAAGTGTAGGTAGTGAACACACTTTTGTTAGGATGCACACTAATGGATACCAAAGAACACCTATCGACCTCTTCAATTCCATAAATGTAAAAAAAACTCCTAGGGAAGGCTGGAACCCCAAGCCTTTGCATAGCATCTCAAAACCTTTCATTAACGCACGACTATTAGGTTGGAGTTTCAAAGAAGCAACATTAGGTGTCTACGGAACATCCACTTCAAAAGGAGTGAAAGGGAATCTCACCCCTAGATCTTCGAAGACCATTAAATACATGTGAAAGAGTTTATCCTTCACTCCCCTCGGGCGTTACAGGGAGACCTTCTCGCTTGGGCGACACAGCTCCAGCCAACGTCCACCTCCATCCTAGTAGACAAGATTTTGATTGAGATTTTATGATTTCTTATAAACTATGTCACTTATGACTATATACCATTTATAACATATATATTTAATATTATATTTTTTTTGTAAAATCCATCGATTTTGATTGCGATTATACGATTTCTTATATCGATTCTACAAAAATAGTTGAGTAAACTCCTTCGATTTTGGTTAAGATTTTACGATTATCGATTTTGCTCTTCTCTTTCAACCTGAAGCAAAATTCCGATTTTGACAACCTTGTTCAAAAGTCTCTTTTGTATGCAATTTGATTTGATGGACTATCAAAGACACATTTAAAGACTAATAAAGATAAATTTGAGGGTGTGTTTGCAATTTCGATATATTCATGAGCCAATATGGCTGTTTATCTTTTTGTATGTTTATGAAAAATTATTAATTAGTAGCTTAATTAACTTTAAAATAATCTTGTCTTTGTCTGTGAGTGTATGTCGGAATTTTCTCTAACTAATGTTTGTTGATTGTGTTTTTGGTTTCATAATGAATAGTTTCTAATAAAGCGAGAAGATGCCGCTCAAGGCTTCTCACCTTGAGAAGACTTGGATACAAATACCAACAGATTTTCAACCACATGTCTCATACATTCAACGGAAGAGAGCGTTTGATGAATTAAGCAATCAATATCTAATAAAACTAGTAAGGTTATCCACAAACTGGCGTGATGATCTTATAGTGATATTAATGTCTTAATTCTAATGTATACTTCAATTTAGCTGAGACTTTACTAACAAATAATTTTATCTCCTTCATCTAAAAAATGATCAAGTTTGCAATTAATAATAATGAGAAAATTGCAATTGTGCTGGAATGGAGGCTATTTATGTCTGCTGACAGAAACATAGTGTCTATTTAGTTCCACGTTTGATGGCCCCTACAAAGATCTGTCTTTCCCCTCTATAAGTTTGAGGCAATATTACAAGAATTGAATAATGGAGAGATGGTAGAGTGGGAAAATAATATTGATAGATTTGGAAGGAAATTGAAATGGTGGTGTAATGAAAGAAACCAGATAAGACCGTTCTCGAGAAAATAATATTGTGATTTCAACAAGAGAGACACATAACTTTGTTTTATTGGATTTTTTTTACTGTTGGGTTGGGTCTATTTATATTGGACTTGAATGTAAAACTAATTTAGGTTGACAATGCATTTTTTTTATCTCTTAAAGTAATCAACCTTTGGGTGCTTTGATTCGCAAAAGTATTGGACAAAATAATATAAAGTTGGACATAACAATATACTAGACTCTCGACCTGTGCTATCGCACGGGTCATACCGAATAAAATATCAACAAATAAGTTGTACATAATCTATTTCAAAATTATATTATGCACATCACACCAGTACACAATCTATTTCAAAGTTATATTATGCACAACTTACTTTAAAGTCTTCTACTTCTTTATTCACCAAATATGTGTCTGTGATGCGTATTATTCAAACACCATCATAAGCCTCTATATGCGCCATCCAAACTACAATCATATGCACATCGCAGCACAGAAAAAATGTATGCACAATAGCTAACAAAATTTTGGTATCATCTATCAAACTTGTTGCAAGGAAGCTTAGGAATCCATTCGAACAATAATCAATTTCCCTATTTTTTTTCATTAGATTATATTTTGATAAGAAAATAAAAAATATTAACTCAAGCAAAAAATATTTGTGACAAGGAAATATAAAGTTAAACCGAAGCATCAATTTTCAATATACACGCATATTCCAAACAAAAAATTCATGAGTGAAAGATAAAGTAAAACTCAAGCAATAATTTTCTGAAATCGTCTATCAATGGACTACTTCAATTTTCAGTCATTATAATACACAATTGTAAAATCTGTTTTAGATGAGAAATTAACTAATAAGCTAATAAAAAAAAAACAAAGTATGCTACAAATCTACAAAGGAAACTCATCATAAAAGTCTCCAGCATATGCAAACCAAATCTAGAAACCCCCAAGTAAAACTCCTTTAACAACAATCTGGAAAACAAAACTCAATTTCTCAGCATAGTAGAACTCAATATGCAACCCTCAACATAAGAAATAATAACAAAATATAGATGACAATGCAATACAAAAACTCACCTTATCATTAATAACCAAAATTGAACAATGAAAATTGACATGCAATACACGTGACATTTTCAACAATTCTGTTCATTACAATAGTAACCATCAGTTTTCCAAATAATTATACGGGAATTGGCAATTACAAAATCCCTTTCAAGGAACAACAAACCTAAATATAGTCACCAGGAACTAAAAGAATAAAATGAATTAAAATTATACTCAAAAATCAATTTCCCCTGTAAATTACATTTTTTATTGTAAAATTAGACTCTAATCAAATTAATTTTTTCTAGGTATACACATGAAATTAAAAGAAAAGAACTGGAAGCAGGAAATAACATGTAGGTATGGTGCGGACAAAGATAGGCTTCGGATGCAACAAACATTGAAGGAAATAAACAGTGAAAGAAGTGAAAACTCATGAAAAGGTTAGAAATAGAAAAAGAAGAAGCAGAAGATTTCCAAGACTATCAATAGCCTCCTAGTCACAAAACAGAAGCAAGTGTCAAATAGAATGTAAAAAGGGGATTATAGGAAACGAATCAAAAACCAAAATCATTAATCGAAATTAAAACTGATTTGCGACCGGTCTCTCTCAATTGAGTTTTTTGGCAATGAAATTTGAAGCCCTTGCGATTCTGTCCGTAAAAGAATAAACAAAAAAACCAAACAAAGATCAAAATGAATAACAATGAATGATTCTGTATGAGAAATGAGGAATACAAAAGCTTGAATTAACAATTAACCTTGCAAAGTAAAAGAGGCTTCTGACAGCAACCCCGACACGGTGGAAAGCAAATTCCAACGCGGTGGTCAACAGTGGTGGTGCAACTCCGGCGTGGTGGAAAGTGAGTGGGTTTTGTAGAGGATGAAGAGATGAAGACGATGATGCTTTTACTTTAGTCGGAGAAGGTCGAAAGTTGATCGAAATGAAGGTAGAAGAAGAAGGTTTGGTGTGCGTTTTTGAAGAAGAAGAAGAAAAAGGGTTTGTGTTGTTACGTGTGTGAGAGAGAGTGTGTGGTAGTAAGCGTGTGTATGAGAGAGAAGATGAGGAGTTTGAAAATAGAGTTTAAATCATAGTTATTTGTGTAAGCAAAAGATCTTGATTGGTTAGTTTGAAAACCATAAGTAGTTTAAAGAGGTATATGGAAGGTCAAGTTTAATGCTTGAGGTTTAGTGGGTAGTTAGCAGATGAGGGAGCAATTAATGTGGGTGAAGGAGGGAAAATCTGGACTGATTATGGCTAACTGCTAGCATTGCAAGTCTAACTTTTATAAAAAAGGATGACACTGTTGGACAAAATAATATATGAAACTATAGAACTATTCTAGATAGAACTATTTTTTATGGTATAACAATCATTTTGGTCATTAAATGTATGATGAATAGATAAAACAATCCTTCAATGTATCAAAATTTTGAAATAGTCCTTGATTATATATTATGTTAATCAAAACTGTCTCTTAGGCTATGTTTGGATTGATGGAAAATGATGAAATGGAATGGGGTGGAATGGAACCATGTTCCAATGTTTGGTTTTGTAAAAAATGGATGGAACTCTTTCCATCCAATAAAATATATATAAGCATTCCGTTCCGTCCACTATTCAAACAACTGAGTGAGAAATTAGTTCCGTTCGTTGTGAAATATCCAAATAATGGAATAAAATATATGTTCCATTCCATTCCGTTCCGCTCCATATCATTCTATTCCATTCCGCTCCGTTCCGTTAGTTTTAAGTTATCCAAACAGAACATTAATGTTTCGTTAACATAGTCATATTAGTCCATCAATATATTTACTTGTTTTCATATCAATCCCTATAAGTTTACTTACTCTTAAATCCGTTCCTATACGAGAAGAGTTAATGTCAGTATTGAAATATTATTTTAACGTTGGAGATATTTCGACCAATGAAATAAATATTTTGGAATTTCGATACATCAAGGACATTAAAATTGAAAAATTGTATTTTTGATAATATGTACTTTCGACATAGGTTGCCCTTTGACAATTTTTTATGATCCATCTTTGTGTTTGAACAAATCAAAGACACTAGGATTAAAAAAAAAAACAAATCAAAGACACTTTTACTCCAAGATTATTTTGTGCTAATGGAAAATCAAATCCCCTAAAATCTTATAAAAAAAATAATAAATCTTCTTTCCTCTAAAAAAATAAATAAATCTTTTTTCTGAAGGTTTTTGTCTTTAACTTAAACCCTTTCCTTTCCCCCTTTCACCCAAACACTCACACCCTTCCACGGAACCCTCTTCACTATAACCCCAAAAAAAAAACTTCATTATTTTTCTGTGTTTCATCACAGAACATGCGTCTTCGTTATCCACACGCTGTAATTCCATTATTCTCCACTATGAACACTCAAACCTTCTCTAATTCAACCCCTTTTTCAAACCTCCAAAAATCACTTTTTCTTCAAACGCGCTTTTTTCAACCTAAAAAAGCCTTTTTTACTGTTTTTTGTTCTAAACGTGCTTCAAAGCTTCCTCCTTTACCGCTTAAAACTAATGGGTATCATGGTGTTTCAACTGCTAAAGTTCCTAGACCAGGTAACGTTTTTTTAGAACAGAACAACTTTAATTGTTTACTATGATGTTACTGAATTTTTGTTTTTGACTATGTTTTTTGTTTTTTGGATAGTTCATTTGGAAGAGAACAGTGTGGAGATGCAGTTTGATGTTTTGAAGAAGAAATTGGAAGTTGTTGGAATGGATACTGGAATTTGTGTTCCTGGTCAATACAATCATTTGCTTTGTCCCAAGGTTTTTGTTTTTCAATTTTGCCCTGTTTCTATTTTTTGTTATTTTTTGCAAAGTTGAATGTTTTTTTAAATATCATGTTTTTCAAATAGAAATTGTAAAAGGGTGGTGAATTTAATTCATATACATTTGTCAGTGTAAATAGTTTTTGCATTATTAATTAAGCATGACCGTCAAATTATTCGAAATGTTTGACTTTTATGATAATCACTTCGGAAGTCACATATGATTGGTTGTGATGTACAAAACATTTTATATGCATCGACAAGTAAAAACCTTGTTTGTGTTCTCTTAAGCATGGGAACTTGTAAAACAGTGAAGTACTCGTAACAGGTACTTACCCGGTACCAGGATGCGTACGGTATTTGTGGTACCAATTTTTGTCATTATACGATTGCGAGTGAAACTTGTGGCTTTCTTATATATTAATATAATGTTATTGTGTATCTGATACATACCTTTTAATATTATTTTTTGTTAGTGCCAAGGTGGTGACACGGTAGAAAAGAGCTTATCTATTTACATTGCACCAGACGGGTACTTATCCTTTTTTCGTTGACTTACCTAATTCTATTTGTCAGCAGATCGTGTTTTCACTTTGTTTTATTAACTGAAATTTTGATTTTAGGGGGTCTGCTGCATGGGTGTGTTTTCGCGGAAAGTGTGGTTGGAAAGGCAGCACCCAGGTTAGATATTTTGTTTTTTAAAACAATCTAGCACAATGCCTGCTAAATACAATGTGATGTCTCAGTGTTATTCAGTTGAATTTTCATCCTTCTGTTGTAGGCCTTTGCTGATAGCAATTCATATTCTAAGTCAATGAATAAATTAAAACCTCCTAAGAAAAAAAGAGAACTTAAGGAGGAGGACCTGCAACTAGAACCACTTTGTAATGAGGTAATGGATTTTACCGTACCAAATTTTGTCCCTGCTTTTAATTTTGAATTATGGATGTGCTCTGCTATTGCTCTGCGGGGAAGATATTGTTCATGAAAAAATACGTCGTCGGTTTCTCAATATCTTATCTTATTTCTTATATCCAAATACATGACTCTTTTACATAAAATAAAGGTTCCTTTTCAAGGGGATTAACACTCCTCCTCCTCCTCCTCACTGATGGTGTAGAAGTATTTGATTTTTTGAACAATGGAAACTTTTTATTGAAATGTTAGCAGTAGAAATTGTTATTTTCCTTCGGCATTTTTATAAGTTTTTTCCTGGTTAAAGTATTCTTTCTTCCCATGACAGATTGTGTTTTATGCGTGCTTAAGAATAGTTTATAATGTTTCACTATTGAGTAACTTTAAATGAGACCAAGAATATTGAAAATCACAATTGAATTTTAAGTTTGAAAACCTACATTACACAATGTATGCATGAAATTTTGATTAAGAGATGTTTTGAAAGAGACCACGAATCTTGAATTTCACAGTTGGGTTTTAAGTTTGAAAACCTACGTTACATAACATATGCATGAACTTTTGATTAAGAGATGTTTCGAGTGTTACTTGTAGACAGTTAAATCAATAATGTATTGTTTATCTATGAATAAGCAACGGATATTTCTTAACTTCTACTACCCCTGTTATGCTATATGATGTGTATTTTTACTCTAAACTCAGTTAATTAACTTCTCACTTTTTCCTTCCAGAAATATCTGTCAACTGTTTTTGCAAGCAATTAAAATTGACTGTTAATGCCCAATAAGCATGAATGTAGTCTCATAATATAACTCATTAAGTTCATCATCTATGTCTTGGAAGCAGAGCCATCATATTTTATTATGTTTCTTTTTCTGATCAGAGTCTTTTGTGTTTAGTCATGACCTGTTTGTTTTTGCTTTATATATTTTATACTCACCATGTGGAGTCTCAATTTTATTTGTAGTAAATTTGATAATTTATTTGTTCATTTCCAAGCAATGTAGTGAATACAACTTCCTTTGCCCTATTTCAGCTGGTCGCATATTTTTCAGAGCGCTTAATTTCGAAGGAGACTCTGCAGAGAAATGGTGTCATGCAGAGAAAATATGATGATCAGGTGCACTTAACTACTAAAATTTAAGCTTTATTTGAGATACATGGAAAGTTTCATTTTGAATATCGAGGCTGGTAACATGACTGATATTAGTTGTACCACCTTCTTCAAGCTGATAAAAAAGACAATATTAAACAATAAGAACTCAACCATTTATTATTCACTTGAAAAATATGTTGTTTTATCGATCAATCAGGCATTGATTTTCCCTAATTTCTATTTAACAAAGACGATACATAATACATTGAAAATTTAAATATGCAGAAGGGCTACATGTCAATATTTATTTTCTTAATGTACTTAGTATCTGATATCTTATGCACAGTCTATTACTTTATGAGTGACTCACCTGTGTTATAATTGTTTTCACAACATTTATTTTGCAGATTGTTATTGCATTCACATATCGTCGTAATGGAGCGCTTATTAGTTGCAAGTACAGAGACATCAACAAAAAGTTTTGGCAGGTATAAACAATTGCTGATTCCGTATGTAATTGAATTGAGCATTAAAAGTAATACATGATATTTAATTATTGTAAAAGAAGATAAACAGCAGTTGTTTATCTATTTTATTTGTACTTGATAGAAGAACATATGATTCAAAAGATTCTCTTCACAATTCTAGTTTCACATTTATTTCCTCTGTCAACTCTCTTACGAGGATTTCATTATGTTGACAAAGGTTATTGAACATGTGTGTCTAAATCCATGAAAAGTTGAGGGCTCAGTTGACTAATTGTGTAATCATATATTTATTGGAAAGTCCTTCACGGCTTGGTTGAATATTGCAATGCTAGTTTTAGCCCTGCCATAAGCAACGTGAACCCCCTTATTATGTAGAGCCCACATGTCTTTTCTTTGCACCTTATCAAATGCCTTTTTCATATCAAATCAAACTGTTCTGCTAAAATTTCACAAAACGTAAATTGTTTCCATTGTTCTCATTTGATATAAAATCAAACTGTTTTGCTGAAATGTGAGACTTTGGTCTTAATTTCCCTCGATTATTCTTTCCCACAATTTCTATTATACAACTTTAGCATGCTGGAAGATAGTGTTAACTCTTAATATCTTCTGTTTTTTTAACTTTTTTTACATCTTTTTCCCTCATCATCATTATTATTATTATTTTTGCAGGAAGCTGACACTGAAAAGATCTTTTATGGATTGGATGACATAGTTGGAGAAAGTGATGTTATCATTGTATGCATTCTGCCTGCTCTACAAATTATAAGGTTGAAGTTTTGCTTTATTCTTATTAGTTTATCGACTATGTACTTTAGGTTGAAGGTGAAATGGACAAGCTGGCAACGGAAGAAGCTGGCTTCCGAAATTGTATTAGTGTTCCTGACGGCGCACCTCCATCAGTCTCTTCAAAGGAGTTGCCACCTCTGGAACAGGTCTTTTTTATGCTCAATATGCTGATGTGATATATATATATATTTTCACTTACACATCGCTAGAATATACTGTGATCTGTTATGCAATAATTCAATGTTAAAATCTGATGCTCTTGTCATAATTCTAATTCTGTAAAGCTAGGACACGAAGTATCAGTATCTGTGGAATTGCAAAGATGAACTAAAGCAGGTCTGTAATTGTTGTTATTCCACTACTTTCTATGTACCGGTGAAAACTGCTTTATTCAACATCTCATTTTTCTTTCTGTTTATATTGATAGGCATCCCGGATTATCCTTGCAACTGATGGCGATCCACCTGGTCAAGCCTTGGCTGAGGAGCTTGCACGCCGTTTTGGGAAAGAAAAGTTAGCATGTTTCTATCTTGATTTAACTTGTATAAATTTTCATTTATCTATTTGAGACCATCTTTGTAGTTATGCTTTCAATCAGTAGATGATTCCATTGTTTCAGTAGCAGTTTCATTTTTGTAGAGACAAACTACTTTCAAGTTGCTGTTGTGTGTTTAGTTCTAATAATTGCTGTTTAAGATTAAGGGTGCCCGTATAAATCTTCTATACTATGGGATTGTCTAATTTTAGCATTTTTTTGATTTATGGTTATATGACAGAATGGATGTTCCACCATTCTACGCCTGTAGTTTATTCCTATTGGAAAAAAAAAACCAAGTCCCACATAAAATAAAATTATGGCCTGAAATGAGCTTATAAAGAGTGGCACCCCTCACCTCCCTCACCTTACAAACTGGTTTTGTAAGGATGGGTTAAACCCAATATAAAAACCTAATATGGTATCAGAGCTCCTATCGATCGGGCCACCAAGCCCCATAGTGCCAGGTGTGAGGGGGGTGTATTGGGAAAAACCAAGGCCTACATGGAATAAAAGTAAGGCTTGAAATGAGTTTATAAAGAGTGGCATCCCACCTTACAAGTGAGTTTTGTAAAGATAGGCCCATCATCCAAACCTAATAGTTCCTTTATTTTTATTAATGGGGGAAATCAAGTCCTCCCTTTATGTAGGTTTCTCGTTATCTGTTCATAATATTGTTCTAATGACCAACATTTTTCTCTTGTTTATCTGCAGATGCTGGCGTGTCAGATGGCCTAAAAAAGGGATGACTGATGATTGCAAAGATGCAAATGAGGTTAGATATTGACATGATTGCGCAAGTTCCACTTTACCTGCACCGTTCCTCTCAACTCCCACCCCAAAAATCTGAAATCCCCCAAATATAAAAATGAAAAAGCACGTGGAACTTTTTTCTGGAGTTTAGACTTTAGATATTTCGTATTTCAATACATACTTAGTACAATATCAACTGACAACGAAGATGCATGTAACATACATAATTGTGTTGGTTACTCTTCTTTACCTGCTTCATGTTTTCAACTGTTCATGCATGGCCTGTGAATTTATAATTCATTAATACATGGCTTGTTATTGTGGATGCTTATATTAGTAGATATAAGCCAGCTGTTTGAAACATGGGAATGCAGACTTGAGTTAGAATTATGCTTATACGATTTCATTTCTGATGCATGCCATTTGAAGATGTTTGTTTGTAATTTTACTCTTTGACAACTGTAGCAACCTTGTAACATATTCACAGGTTCTCATGTATTTGGGCCCCGATGCACTGAAGGAAGCAATTGAGAATGCAGAACTATATCCTATACGTGGATTGTTTAACTTCAGAGATTACTTTGACGAGCTTGACGCATATTATCATCGAACTTTTGGATATGACACTGGTCTCTCGACTGGCTGGAATAATCTGAATGGGTTATACAATGTAAGGGTTGTTTATTTTATCTGTACGTCTTCTTATTATCATACTAAAACTGTTGTATATTTGTTGATTTTTTGTTTTTAGGGAGATATACCAAACAACATAAAAAACCATCATGATTGCTGGCTGACCTCTTTGTATGACTTGGTTAACTTGAATATTTATGTTTAAAAGTCAAATCATGTAATAAGATATTAATGATTTGTCTCCATGAAAAAAGATGTAGAGTTTGTTTGAATGTTGTAAATTGTAGTTGGAAGTGAAACACTGAATTTTGAATGTAATTTGAGTTCAGTAGGATATTGTATCATATATGCATTTAATTGTAAAATACTTTTCAGTTCCTTGCGTTTTTTCACACAATATCTTGAATAATAATTTATGGATTATTTTTCTAAAAAATGATTAATTATTTGGAAATTGTTTCTGTTATTAAAATTTGTTTTTGGCTGTTTCATGTTAGTGATTTCATCTACTGTCTATGTGATTTGATCTATTTGAAATTTGAATAAATCTTTTAACAAAAATGTTCTTGAAATATTCATATTTTCTAGTTAAATTACTTTCACCAGATTGTACCGGGAGAACTGACCATAGTAACTGGAGTTCCGAATTCAGGGAAGAGTGAGTGGATTGATGCTCTTCTTTGCAATCTTAATCAAAGTGCTGGCTGGAAATTTGTGCTTTGTTCCATGGAGAATAAGGCGAGTAGATAGTTTTTGGACTTCCACTTTTAACTTTATCTTATTCACCAAATAAAATGTCTTAGTAACTTCTAACTGGAACAAAATATGTTTGTGTTTTTCTGAGCTCAGTGAAAGACATGTATTGTATAATGTTTATATTGAGGTGATTTTGATATGATAGAGGAATTTGATATACTTGAGGGAATAGCATGATTATTCCTTTTATGTTTGTTTTGTTTTTTAAATTATTTATTTCTGAGCTTGCTAATGTACTTCCATTGTGATTTTATGGTTTGTTTCCGTTAATCGGAGATATTTTGTGTCGATCAGTAAGTTATCTGATTACAGTTTCAGTGTCAATTGTCTACTTGTATTCTGTAGGGATCCGTTTCACTGTCAGTTTGCTGTCTGTTGAACCGGGTGAAGTTATGAATCAGTTTCTCACTCTTAGTCTTCTGATGTTTGTTTGGTTATTCCATAATGTTATGCAAACTATGAATGACTGTGGTGACAATTATCTTTGAATCATTGCCTCCCACATATTGTTGGATTTTGTGCTTTTGTTCTGATTATTTTTTACTACACTGTAGGTTAGAGAACATGCTCGAAAACTTTTGGAGAAACATGTGAAAAAGCCTTTCTTTAATGATCGGTAAGATTTGAGTTTTATGGATTTACTATACTATTTCTCATTATTTTTGCCAAAACTTTCCATAGTTTGCTTCATTGTTGTCCCTATGATTTTTAGTGCTGAATGTCTATTCCTTCTATCTATCTATCAAAAGGAGATTTATTACTCGTAAAATTAAGAAGGAAGTATGGAAATTTAAGTGCACTGTTCCCCCCAGTCAAGGAAAATTGCTTTGCCCTTCTATTCCTAGCGTAATCATTGTTATTTCAGTTTTCTCATTAAGGATTATAATGATTTGTAGATACTTAAGTTTTGGTCAACTACTATATAATTTAGTTATTGTCACTATCCTTCATTTTCTAATTCACAATCTTGCAACCTTACTTTAGCTGTATCAAGGCCCTTAGATCAGGGAGTATTTGACAATGTTTTTAAATTGCAATTGTTGTGATTGTCTGAGTTCAGTTGTTTAACTAATATAGCTACGCCAAAGACGCTGAGCGGATGAGTTTGGAGGAATATGAAGAAGGCAAGCTGTGGTTAAATGATACTTTTTATCTCATAAGGTAAGTCCATTACAAGGAGCTCAACTAATGGTTGTAGTTTATCATATTTTAACATTTTCTTGGACTGCACTGAGAGATAATTTAACCATCTATTCATGATTGTGATGCCTTTCCCCCATGCATTTTAAGCTTGATTGGTATTATCATTTTACGTTTGTAAAGTTGATTTAATTTATTGGTTCTCTGTAGCTCTCTGTACTTTGTCATTTCATTATATAAATTAGTAAGGTGAAAAACTTTTCAAATGAAATTGAAACTTGAAATCAGTTAGAAATAATATAAATAGGGCAGTTATGATTATATACAATGTCTTGTAAATATCGTAAAAATCTGATAGAAACTGGCACCTAGCCAAGAAATTTAATAGTAATAATTGACTTTTAGTGATGGTAGAATAGGATTACATAATGGGCTCCCAAGAAATTCAAGAGTCTTGGTTCTCTCCCTTCCATGAATTCAAGAGCTTGGTCTCTCCCTCCCAAATAGCCTCTTTCTAATTTTCAGGATAATCCACGATTGCCTGTACTTTCCCTTTTATTCATACACAATACATAACTAACTTAATAAATACTTATTGCATACACAATAACTGCTATTATAAAATAGGGTAGTGCTAACTTAGGGCACATGTTAAGAAACCCAAAAGAAGAAATATTCTCTAAAATTCTGTGCTTTCAATTCATTAAAGTTAAAGATTAATTGTAATGCACACATCCCAATAACTATTACTATGTTTGATTTATTAACTTGTGCCCTTAGGGCACAAGTTAGCATTTCCTTATAAAATATAATATTTATTGAATAATTATTAAGTTAGTCTACTAAAATTGTACGTTAATCTTTGTATTATGCATATGTATGTGCATGTATGTATTTATGTATAAAAATAAAATGCAGCTCCGATTTGTAATGCACGTGGATATTATCATATGCCTTTTGTAGCTCTATCTTTCAATGAAATTGATTGATATTGTGTCTCAGAAGTGGGCTATGTCAAAATATCTTGCAATAAGCAATGGTTGTTGAGTAGACTATCTTTATCAGCCGTTCATTTGGTTAAACTGCAAAATTTTTAATTCATAATTTAACTCATACTGATGATTTTAGTGCTGCACTACTTGGCTGTTAATACTAGGTGTGAAGATGATGCTCTTCCAAATATAAAGTGGGTTCTTGACCTTGCAAAAGCAGCTGTATTAAGACACGGGGTGCGTGGACTTGTAATTGATCCTTATAATGAGCTTGATCATCAGCGACCTCCAAATATGTAATTCTCTTTAATGAACTTGTTCTTAACTTGGATTTTATTTTGCTTTCGTTATGTCATACTCTTCAGAATACTTAAAATTGCATATTCTTCTCATCTATGAATTTGTATAAAAGGATTACAATTCAACTCTGATTAAAATTGAAATACTTAATAAAGGATAACTCCAAAACTGCAGGGATAAGTGATAAAGAGTATCATTTGTTACACCGATTCTCCTCCTCAAGTTGAAGCATAGTGATATAAAGATGTGGCCAAACTAATCATTATAAAACCTAAGCAATCCTTACTTTTTATGCTAGTTTTTGGTGTTATGTTAGAGCTAGTTCAGATGCTAAGATGCTATGAAGCACGGACACTCCTTGGATTAGACGTGTCCTGGTGTCGGACATGTGTTGCGTCCGACACCGACACGACACCGACACTTGTAATTACACTAAATTATGTGATTTTTTTAAATTATTAGTTGTGTCGGCGTGTCAGTGTTCGTATCCATGCTTCATAGCTAAGATGCTTTTTTTTTGGGGGTCCAATCTTGGGCCGTTTAGTTCTACAAATGCCCAATGTGCCAAATTTCACACTAGATATGAGATCCTTTGCCTGAAAGGTATTTGTTGAGATTTCACATTGATTAATGATATGATCGTAAGTACAAAGTTTAAATTACTCCAAACGATCATCGGAGTTACAACTGAAGTAGTGATGTCCCCATAAAAATTATTCTCATTAAATCACTATAAACCTCATGTGATTGGTTTGCTTATAAAAAACTAGATTGATGAAAATGTGCAATGCATCTTGGTTACCACAAAACAAGTTTCATAGATTTTGTCTCTTAAAATTTTAACTTTTGAAGTAATTGTTTTAACCATAGAAGTTCACAAATTTCAAGAGCCATAGTTCAATATATTGCTTACCTTAATATAAAATTTTGTTGCAACAACTTGCAGGACGGAAACTGAATACGTGAGCCAGATGCTTACCGTAATTAAACGTTTTGCCCAGCATCACGGATGCCATGTTTGGTTTGTAGCACACCCCAGGCAGGTTGGTATATACGGCTTTAGTTTATTTTTTGCTATTTTAGCTTTATTAATTTTATTATCTTGATGTTCTTACTTCTCATCTGATAGCTGCACAATTGGGTTGGGAGTCCTCCTAATCTTTATGATATAAGCGGAAGTGCACACTTTATAAATAAGTGTGACAATGGAATTGTTATTCACCGTAATCGGGATCCTGAGGCTGGCCCTATGGATCAAGTGCAGGTAAGTGTTTGCAATACCATTTTCTATTTTTCTGGTGATCATTTATCACATTAAATAATTGTATGCTTTTACTGACTTATCATTGCTTCAGGTTTGTGTCAGAAAGGTAAGAAATAAGGTCGCTGGGACGATAGGTGAGGCCACATTGTTGTATAACAGGTATGAAGACTCTTGCCCTTGATTATGTGCTGCTTTTATTCATTCATGGTTTTGTAGAATAAGTTTCGTTATAAAACACAAGGATCATGCTGAAACTTTTGAATTAAGTGTACAAGTGCTTATTGAGGGTCTGTTTTCACAAGTAAAATTTTCCCACTTTTTTGAAACAATCAAGCTGTTAGCTGTGTTTCTTTAATGTAATCTGTGGTAACTAATTTACTTTTTCAGGGTAACTGGTGAGTACTCCGAAGATGATAGAAAGAGATAGCAACAATCACACAAATGATTTTTGGCATGCTTGTATACTGGTCAGCATGGACGTGTTAAATTAGCATTGCCACCTCTAAACATGGCTATGATGTTTTCACTTTGAGGCGCCGGATCGATATCAAGAATGGTAAATAATAATATCTTAACATGGGTTGTGAAAATTGACTCTATAATATCATAATTTTGGCTTGATTATTTATATCCTTTAGCTGTCCTTACATAGGTGTTAGTGTTACATTATAATTTTATTTTGCAGTTATGCATTTGCATCCTTGTATATTATATAGATATATGATTTTTCTTCTTTGTAATGACTCCTTCGATCTCAAATGATTGAGCTCTAGTATTATTATTATTTTTTGGCAATTCTTTTCAGTATTTGCTGTAAGTTCTGACTTGGTCTGTTGTGCAATATTCAGTTAATGTATTATTGTTGGTTTATTCTACAAATGACACTACATATATGTGACGTTGTGATGTTTACTACATCTTTCATGTGTTACTATATATATACTTTTTTTAAACGTGTTACTATATGTTGAATTGAAAAAAATACGCATATTTGTATGTATAGTTAATGTATCAGCAGGTAGTTGAAAGTATTTAGTTTTTGAATAATATATAATCGTTCCAACCGTCCAACACCGAACACTAATTGACGAATATTTACCATATTGTTTCAAAGATTCTGTAGATGTCGTATTATATAATGTAATATGGTTAGTTTTTATTTTATTTTTGGAAGCAAATAGCAGCTTACAAAGTGATAACAAACACAGGTCCTTTCCAGCATGAATGGTTGACTATGCTCCATACCTTAGTCTAGCACATGAATAAATGATACCAAGTAGTAGGACCACAATAATTCAGAGTGAAATAATCGCTGTTTGATAATATTGAAACGGTGTTCTCTAAAACAAATTGATTCCATATCATTAAACAACATCGGACAAATATGCCAGATGCAATGTTTTGTCGCTAGGTGGTGGGTGAGAGACCAAGCCAAACAAAGGAGCAAATATTTGGTAATCATAAGATACCACGTTCCAAGATTATAGACGGTGGACATGAATTCTGCATCTCAAATCCAATGCATTTGCAAATTTTGATGAGATGAATTTCCATTTGTTCCTTACTATTAGTAATACTATGACAATGCACACATTAATTTTTATTATTGGATCAATATATTTTACTATTGAATTAAATAAAATATGTTGCGACTTTTGATTCGAATAGTTAAAAAGACACTTGTGCAATGATGCAAACTTGCCCATGAAATCTTAGGACGGACCCATACTAAATATTCACTGTATTGTCTCCAAACTGTATGATTTAGTCAATTTAGAATGAAGAGGATAGTGTTTCATGATGGTAGTAGCTGGTGCTGGTTTTGCACATTGGCAGGTAGTATCTTTAGTTTTTTTACAGCTTATAGAAATTTGTAGCACAAAATTTTAACCTGGTTGATATGGCATTTACATTGTACTTCCCATGCTTGTGTTGTGAGAAGCAATGTGTACTTCAGTATTTTTGGTTCCTTAACTTTTTATGTAGTATCACTTTGGTCCCTTAATTAAAATTCGATTTATTTTGGTCCTTTAACTTATCTCCGATATACATTTGGTCCTTTCCGTTAGTTTTAATTCAAAAACGTTAGGTTTTCTTTAATTTCTTCTGTGATTCTTGTTGTTGAAGGTTGATGGAGATGATATGAAGATGAAAAAGAAGAGAAGAAGATGAAGAAAACCTAACGTTTTTGAATTAAAACTAACATAAAGGACCAAAATATATAACGGAGAGAAGTTAAGGGACCAACATAAATCAAATTTTAATTAAGGGACCAAAGCGATACTTCTTAAATAGTTAAGGAAAAAAAATGCAATTTAACCTAAATAAGGGCTTGTTCCTCTAAAAAGTAACTATGCACATCATAGTGTTTAGCACGTTGATGTTCTTTGAATCCAAAAACCAGAAAAATGCATGTTGAATTCATTAGTCATGTGACACTAGGACAAAATTTACCGTTCTTTCAGGTGTGAACAATTAAGTTATGTAAGTAAGTGTGCATAACTAAATCATCATTAGCACACTCTTGTTAATAAAGAAATGACATTTGTAAATTTTGAGACAAATTTATCTCTCATACCGTATTGTATTTTTGTTATTCTAATTTTCTATTGTTTTGTTCCAAAAAAAGAAGTAATGTTTTTGGTGGTGGTCGAGGTTTGAACCCCGAATCTTGTATATATTATTGTTTTTATCAACTGAGCTAAGCTCACGGGGACCGAAGAGGGAAGTAATAATTATTGCAAAACTTGTCCAAATATTTTAATAAAAAGGGTCATTTACTCCCGAACGCTTGGATGAAATAACACATATATCTTTTAACTTGATCAAAGTCTTGAGTTCGAATCAAACCTTAAACATGTAATATCATTAAAACTCTTAATAATAATTTACCGTCCATTCGAATCTCATAAAATTCGAAACATTAGTCTTAAAAATTACGTGCAGGGAGGATATCCGGTTTACCCGGAAGATCACACTTAACTTGAGTTAATGATATTTGTAACTGCAAAGTACAAAATCCATTTATTGATTGAGATAGTAGCATGAAAATGGTGGCACTAAGAAAATTGAAAACAATGAACCAGTGGGTTGGTGGACCCAAGTCCAAGGTTTCACGCCTAAATTTGCTGTGTTACAGAACAGCAAAGAAAATCCTCGTAAAAAACAAACCAAAAGAATCTCCAACGGCTCTTCAATGTGTTGGATCCAGTTATATTACCGTTTTTGGGGCCCACTTTTTCCTTTCTCCCCTTTTCAAACTTCATATAAACCCTCACAACTCACTCCACCCTTCACAACACACAACAACTACATTAACAAAACTCTTTCTGTTCCTCAATTTTCTCACACATCATCCTCAAAGGTATGTCTTGTTCTCACCTCTCATCACTTTAAATTTCTGGGTTTGTCTCAAAATTCTGTTTTTTTGATCTCATTTTAGTGTTTTTTGTTTTTGTTTTTTTAGTTTGTAAGAAACCATGACTGCTGAAACTATGGTTCAAGAAGAAGCACAGAAAGTTGAGGTTGTTGTTGAAGAAGGTAAAGCTGTTGAAGAAAACGTTGAAGCAAAGGAATCAATGGAAGAATCAAAACCAACAAAGACAGTTGAGAAATGTTCATCTTATAAGGAAGAAAGTAACTTTCTTTCTGATCTTAAAGAGTTTGAGAAAAAGGCTTTGATTGAATTTAGATCAAAGGTTGAGGAAGCAGTTTTAGGGAACACCCTTTTTGAGAAAAAGGAAGAAGAACCCAAAAAGGTTGAAGCTTTAGCAGAAGAAGGTGAGAAAGTTGTAAAGGAAGAAGAAGAGAATGTTGAGGAGGGGAAAATGGTTGAAGTGGAGGAGAAGGATCTGTCTTTGTGGGGTGTGTCACTTTTGCCAAGCAAAGGAAATGAAGAAGTTGATGTGGTTTTGTTGAAGTTTTTGAGGGCTAGAGAGTTTAAGGTGAATGAAGCATTTGAGATGTTGAAGAAGACACTTAAATGGAGGAAGGAAATGAAGATTGATTCTGTTTTGGAGGAAGATTTTGGTTCTGATTTGGCTTCGGCTGCTTATATGAACGGTGTTGATCGCGAAGGACACCCTGTGTGTTATAACATCTATAGTGTGTTTGATGGTGAAGAGATTTATCAAAAGACTTTTGGGACTGAGGAGAAGAGAAAAGAGTTTTTGAGATGGAGGTGTTCTGTTATGGAAAAATGGATTCAGAAGCTCAATTTGAAACCAGGTGGTGTTTCTTCTTTGCTTCAGATCAATGACCTTAAGAATTCCCCTGGTCCTTCTAAGAAAGAGCTTAGAATTGCGACAAAGCAAACTGTTACAATGTTGCAGGACAATTACCCTGAGCTGGTTGCAAAAAATGTAAGTTTCTTTTTCACATCATCACATTGCCTAAAGTAAATTCCTTTAGTTTTGTTTGTTTGTTTAGTTCTTGAATTGTATATGTTTGTGATGATACTGACTACTCCGGACATGACACTGATATCAGTAATATTAAAAGAAAATGAACAGCCGTTATACTGTTCCTAAATGTAACTTCGCGTGTCGGTGTCAGACACTGGACATTCCTTTAATACGCAATTCCTTTGCTACATAGGTTTATAGTAATTAACTAAAGTGCTTATGTTGTGTTTGTTTCATTGTAGATTTTCATCAATGTTCCTTTCTGGTACTATGCTCTCAATGCACTGTTATCTCCCTTCTTAACTCAAAGGACAAAGAGCAAATTTGTGGTTGCTCGTCCTGCTAAGGTCACTGAAACACTGATCAAGTATGTCCTCAAAATCAATTAATCATATTTCTTCATTCTTATACTTCAACGGATATTTCAATTTTCCGCAGTAACACATAATTAACCTTATTTACTTTGCATCTAAAATAGGTACATTCCAATTGAGGAGATTCCAGTTAACTATGGTGGTTTCAAGAGGGAGAATGATTCTGAGTTCTTCGGCCAAGATGCTACTGTTTCAGAACTCTCTCTTAAGGCTGGATCAACTGCAACTATTGAGATTCCTGCATTGGAGGTAAAAACTACAAATTTTTATGTATAGGCACTCTACTCTATAGCGTGCTTTAGGAATATGGTTTGTTTTGGACAAGTGAATGTTATGAAAATACATTTGTCATAGATAATATTGATCTTAGACGCATCAAATTGAATTTTACATGTTAGATTCTTCTCAAGAAATATTGATCTCGAACTCAAACATGTCACATTTAGAAATATTCTGTGCTAGGAGACAAAGGCATGTCAGGGCTTGTTTACATTGACTTATTTGAGATTATAAACTTGTATAGCAGCTGTGAGACTATTTGGGAGATCTTATGTAAAAAGCTTTTGTGCACGAGCGCTACAAGATAGTTTATGAACACAATTTTACTTTATTTTATCATTTTTATTGAATAGCTTATACATAAGAACCCTTATGATAAGCGCTTAATTAAACTGTTTAATCGAACATGGTCTGAATTCTAACTTGGAGCAAAAGCTTTCAATGTGTATAGTAGCTTCAAATCAAATGATATACACATTTTTACATAACAAAAATTAGTTCTTCTAGAATCAAATGCAAAATTGGACACATTCTAAAAGGTTGTTTGTCTTTTAACAGGTTGGAAACACTTTGTGCTGGGACTTGGCTGTATTGGGTTGGGAGATAAGTTACAAAGAGGAATTTGTTCCCAATGATGAGGGCTCATACACAGTTATTGTTCAGAAAGGGAAGAAGATAGGTTCACAAGAAGGACCTATTAGGAACACTTTCAAGAACAATGAAGCAGGGAAGGTTATTCTCACAATTAACAATTCATCAAACAAAAAGAAGAGGGTTCTGTACCGTTACAAGGCCAACAAAAGCTTACCTTAAGAATTCAATTATGAAGTTGTAGGTCTTTGTTCCATTGTGTGCATTTGGTTTCATTTAGATTTTGAAAATAGGTGGTGAAAATGTGTGAAGAAGAGTTTTGAAGACTAAAAAAGGCATTCTTTCATTTGTTATTATATTTTGATTCATTTTCTGCGCCAATGATGTATCTATCTCATCTTATTTTGATGTGAATAATTTGCTTGGATCCAACTTTTTCATTTTAAATAACGGTTTAGTTTATGATAGTAACTCGAGACTATGAATTCAATAATTTCATGTCAGCGAATCATGTTATAAGTGAATGCTGTACCACTTGATGTAAGCATGCAAGAATCACTTTCACACACAAAAATAAGCATGGAAGACTCAACTGTATAACTGCACTCCTTAGGATATTTCATCATGTCTTATACTTGGTCTCGAAAAGTTTAATAAAACAGTTATGCTATATGAACACGAAATTTGATTAAATAACACCATAGAATACATCCTTAACCACAAAAATAAAGTATTTTAAGTGATTAATAATTTGCCTGTTAGTGGTTAATGAAATATTCTACGTGGTTGATAAGATATATCAATATATTTTAGTCATTTTATAACTATGTTTAAAAAGTGTTTCGAAGAGTATAGATGTGGTGAACAATGCATACAATGTTTGTATTTTGTGTTTATATTATATGCGTACGGTGCTCAAACACACTTCAACACTCTTTTTAACTCTGAATCTATTGTTGGATAAAATTTATGTGAACTACACTGTATCGTGGAAATGAGCTCCACGTAAAACAATGGAGTCTGTAAGATAGAGAATGTTCAAAAAAGTATTAAAATGTGTATCATTAGCCTTACTTTTATCGGTATATATTTGCGAAAACTATGGTGCTATGCAAGTTACAATATCTAAAAGATTTACAAAAAGAGCAGGTAAGAAGTTTTCGGTAATTAACATCAGAAAAATCCCATCACTCAATCTCATTGCTCCTTTGTATTAGAGAATCGTTTATAAAGTCTCAAAAGCTCACAAAACTATCATATGTGGGACTTAACTTTTGAAATATAAGAAAAACAATGAAAAAGACAATGCATTGGCTTGAAGTCTCCTACCTGCCTCTTCTATGAGTGGAATTGGAATCCAAGGGATTGTATTTTGCGTTAGTTAGTCTCTTGGTTTTGGTTTTTGTGTTGATTTTTGCTCTTCCTCCTGCACGAAACACTCGCGCTCTGCAGCCATGCCAAAAATACCTCTGCGTTAGTTAACTAACGCAAGTGTAAAACCATGTGTTAGTTAACTAACGATGCGTGACTTAAGTTACGCAAGTGCAAATCACTGTGTAAGTTAACACACGCAACAATTAACACATGCGTGAGTTAACTCACGCCCAGTCTGTGCAGCAAGCCAGAACTGGCAAAACCTCTGTATTCCCTAATTTTTTCGGTCATTCTTTCATACATTTATTCATTCATTCACTCATCCGCTGTAAAAAGTAGGTCCATCTCCATCATCTCTATCCCCTCCTCACAGGTTAACTCTCTATCAGGAAGGAGCCTCCCAGTGATGGGGATGCCTAAGAGACATGCCACATCATCTAGTGTGATGGTCATCTCCCCAACAGGTAGATGAAAGCTGTTGGTTTCCTCATGCCATCTCTCTGACATCGCACAAACGAACCCATGAGAGATGTTCTCGTACCTACTAGTTAGGAGGGGAGTAAGACCGGACATATTCACTTCATCCCAAAACCAACTGTTTTGTGCTCCCGGCTGAGGCAATATCAAGTTTTTAAGGCTCAACTTCTTCCCGTGCGAGATACCTTTCACCCTATGTTTTTTCCGAAACTGAAATACAAAAACAAAAAACAACAAACAACACCGTTAAATAAATAATAAGTAAAATAAACATTAAATATATTCTAACATAAATTTTAATTCTAACATTAAATAAGTAAAATAATAATTAGAATAAGTTGTATAAATAGTAAAAGAAATAAAATAAACATTAAAATACACTTACCTCGGCATCGACCCATATCCTGCATGCCACATGTCCACCAAAGCGAGGTAAAAGTGTGAGGTCAAAAGGCCCTCCTGCATAGCCGTCCGGTCCGGCCTAGTACACTATCCTCGGCACCCCCTGAAAACGATCCCCACCATCATGTTGTTGAGGCTGCTCAATATCATCATGCTGCAGAGACTCCTCAATATCAGGCTGCTCCTGCTCAATATCAGGCTGCTCATGATGATCCTCATACAGATGCTGCTGATACGCATCAAACTGATACTGGTGAGGCTGAGGCTCCTCAAAATGATACTCCTGATCTTGCAGCTGCTGATACACCTGATAATCCTGCTGATACTGCGTCGGGTCCGCTGTCTGGGATGGACCAGTTTGTGACGATGAGGCCCCAACAACATCAACATTAGCAAGTCTCGTGCCCCCCACTCTCCCTCGACCTCAGCCAGCTAAAGGAGGGACTACCACTTACTTCTCCCTCCGTGCACTACTAGGAGACGTAGGCCTCCCTAGCCTAAGTCTGTTACTCCTATCTTGAGGCGGCTCAGGCGGTCTCTGAGACGTAGTCCTCCGAGACATACAGTGCAATTTTTAAACAATTAAGAAATCTAACAATTTCTAAACCATAAACTACCACATTGTACCCTAAACAACATCTAAAATACAGTTCCTAACTTAATTCATCACTAACAATCATCAAAACTAAAATTTCAACCAAAAAAATGCAAAGAAGTAAGATAATCATCACTTACTTGATATTGTGGGAGAATTTGGCTTTGAATGACGCAAGAATGAAGAAAATTGAATTTGGAGGTGAAAAAATCGCAAGAGCAGAAGTTGAAAATATGTGTGTTTGTGTTTCTGTGTTGTTGTTATATGACTTAAGTCACGTCGCGTGACATAACTCACGCAGCATGACTTAAGTCACGCAGAGAACACAACTAGCGTGAGTTAACTCACGTAGGAATAAAATTGGAATTCCTGCAGGGTGCGAGTGTTTTATGCAGGGGGAAGAGCAAAAATCTTTTGTGTTTAGTAGGAGTTTTTTTAGGTGTTTCCGTTTTGTTGGGTATGGGTCACCGCATATTTACGGTGCCTGTTGTAGTTTGCTTTTTGCTTAGCCGTCCTACTTATGCGGCGTAGCTTGAATAATATGATGTTTAAAAATAAAATAAAAAAGACAACGCATTGTTTGATTTTTGGATACTAGATTCTTACTTCATTACTCAGATTCACCAAATGTTTTTTTTTAAGTAATGCTAGCAACACTCTCTTTTAAACACTCTTTCTAATACTCACTCTCTTATTGGTTTAAACTATGGTGGGTCTACACTTTGAAAATTGAACCCACACAAAATGGTGGAACATACATTGATATCATCCAATAAAAGAGTGAGTGTTGAAAAGTGAGTGATGCTAGCATTTCTTTTTATTTTCGATCTCCCCATTATCAATGCAATATAAATCTTATGGGTTTGTCTAACATGTGCAATATTGCACATGTTAAAGTAACTAAAAATAACAACTATTTATTGAAAAACAACAATTATTCATTAATAAATTATATATTTAATAGAAAATACACAAGTTCCAATATAAACATACTACTTTAAACTTCTTAACATATGCAAATTTGCACATGATAGAAAAACCCAAATCTTATTTTTACATTACATTAAATTCTCTATGAGCAAAAATCAGTTCGTCTAAAATCAAATGCAAAACTGGACACATTCTAATAGGTTGTTTGTATTTCAACAGGTTGGAAAATGAAAACACTTTGTGTCGGGACTCAAGTGTCTAATCTCATCTTATTTTGATGTGAATAATTTTCTTCTTGTTTCCACTGAAGACTAGTTAAACTAAAAATTAGATTGAAAACAAGACTTAAGGGCAATGATGGACTATACCCTCAAAATTTATATTCATTCTTAAGCTTCAATAGATATTTAAGCATCAACACATAAATGATCTTGTTTGCTTTGTATCGCAAATAGGTACATTCAAGAGGGAAAATGGTTCTGAGTTCTTTGGAGGTAACCATTATTGTACAAAGTTTTATGTATAGCCACACTAATCTCACGTGTTTTAGAAATAGGTGTTGTTTTGTTAAAGTGCATGTTAGGATTCCGATTAGACACTTGAGTCTTCTGGAGTAAAATCGTAGTTGCAGGGAGTGAATTCTAAACTCAGTTTTTTACATGTTAAAAGTTGTACACTGTTAACCAATCACAACTAATCATGTGTGTGAATTTAAAAGTGTTTATAATTAAAGTCAATTTTTATATAATGATGATTCGACAATTCTAATTAATTTATGGTGTCTTAAGTAATATTTTCACTATCATATCTCTAACACAAATTTTCTTTAGGTAATAAAGACAACATGTCCTAGATAAATAAATAAAACTAAAATCTCGGTAGCTCAAATGTAAGTCAACTATAATGTCTCAAAAAGCCAATGTAAAGTAGAGCTACATAAAATAACTTTGTGTTTTTTCATTGTTTTCCAAAAAACCACGGTTGAAATTGAGATTAAATAATTAAAACCAACTACTTTAACGATCTAATCTCATTTCTATAATGACTTAGTTACATTACATTATATAAATACCTACAAGTTCTCAGGACCGGTCTATGTGGGACTTTTGACTTTCTTCATAGTTCACATTCACCACGTGTTTTCCAATTATGTTTGATCAACTTCGAATTATCAATGCAATTTTAATCTTATTTTTGATATTATGACTCTAATTGTATTGTAGATTGAGCAGAGTGCTAATTGTATTGTAGACACGATCGCCTTCTTTCTTTAGTGCTTATGTTGTATTTTTTTTGGCTATAGTTTTTCATCAATGTTCCTTCCTAGTATGATGCACTAAATTTACTTTTATATCCATTCTTAACTCAATGAACTTATTTGCTTGGTATGAGTATCACAAAGAGGTGGTACATTCCAATTGATGAGATCCTAGTTTTGTATGGTGGTTTCAAGAGGGAAAGATAACGATTCTGATCATATCAGTTAAAAACAGAAAACAAAATGCAACATGTCTATCCACAAACCATGCCTCAAAGCACCATATATAGTACAAAAAACACTGCATATTCACAAATAGGTGGTACACTATCAGGGTCATCAACGGGATCAAATTCACCCAACACTCATTCTTGATCAAGTTTGCATCTCAACCCACATTCTGAAATAGGTGAAAACATTTTCATTTAAAGGCAGAAGAAAATACTACACCCTCATTCAGATTTGATGCTACTATTTCAGAACTCGTTCTCAAGGTTGGATCAACTGCGACAAAATGCATGTTAGGATTGTTTCTAACAATAGGAAAATTAGTTACTCATAGTGTTTGATAGATAGTAAAAAGAGTTATGAGAATTACACATAAAGAATTAGAAGTTTAAGCTCCAACTTTCTAAGGTTGAATCACCAATTCTTGAGCTCCGAGATGAAATATTTGTATTTTCTCAATTTCCCAAACGTCAGGAATCCTTAAAAAAATATGAGTTTTTAGCTTAAACATGGTCTGAAAACGAAACTTCCTTACCAGGCGTATCCAATCAGTAGCGAAATGATGTGAACACAATTTAATCCACACCTGATGCATCCAAGCCGCCGTCAGGTGTATCTAGGAAGTAGCAATGACACAAAATCATGCAAACTTTCACGTATGGCACGCGAATACCTGCCAGGCGTAATCATGCAAAATTGAATGTTTTTAAAAAGAAAATCCAAACTCACCTTCTTTCACCATTGACTCCTACAATTTACTTTCCAAAAGTTCTTAGGCATTATTCCACTCTAATTGCCCAACTTAAATAAGTTGAAACAGAGAAATTGATAAAAACTTCAAGAATTGGTTGGTTAGGAATTTTTTTTTTTTAACTAAATCAAACTATTTCTCTAAGAATTTAAGGATGAGGATTTCTATTATAAAATACGCCAAAACAAAAAGAAGAGTGTACGTACCATTACAAGACCTCACCATGAGGATTAGACATGGCAACTAAAACCGCCCCCGCAAGCCCCGGCCGGCCCTGCCCCGAACTTAACGGGGAAAAGCCGATTTAACTGGGTGCGGTGGGTGTGGGGGAAATATGAGTTTTTAGTACGGGGGCGGGGCCGGGGGATGCTTACCCCCGCCCCGCACCCACCCCCGCCCCGCACCCGCTCTTTGAAATTTACTTTATTAAATTTTTTAATTTTATTTCTATAAACACCAAACTATTTTAATATATTATTACTATTTAGAAACATAATTATTATATTTATTTTAATTTTTTAAATAAAGTTGATTGGATATTTAATTATTAATATAATTATTGTATTTTATTGCTATGAAAAAATGAAAAAAGATGCATTTTTAAAATATTTTATAAAAAATAGAGTTTTCGTGGGTGGGGTGGGGGCGGGGCCGGGAGACCCGTCTCCATTAGGGGCGGGGTTGGGTGTTTAATTTTTACATCCGATATGTTTGGGGACGGGGGCGGGTGCATGCAAGCGGGGGCGGGGGCGGGGATGCTTAAACCCGCCCCCGCCCCGCCCCGTTGCCATGTCTAATGAGGATTCAATTATGAAGTTCTTAGTTTTGTTCCATTGTGTATTTGGTTTCATTTAGATTTTGAAAGTAGGTGGTGAAAATGTGTGAACAAGAGTTTTGAAGACATAAAAGGCTGATCATTCCAATGGCTCTCCATTCTCATATATCTTGTGACATTCAATTTGATGGTGAACACCTCTTTTCACAGTTCTTCAAATGATTGGTGAAAACCATTGGATGTTGTTAAGATTAATAATTGAATCACAAGCCAAGAAAAGGAGGCCATTTTAGAGGTTTCTTTATTTATTCAATTGAAGATGATAAGTTAATTTGGATGGAAGCCCGAATGGTTATTATTCGATCAACACCCACCAAAATAGCCGTCACCACCTAAAACAAAAGGTGCCGTATATCAGCAAAACACCCGAAAATAAACACCCTAAAAACATCCCTGAGAACAACACTCACCAAAATAGCCGTCACCACCTAAAACAAACTCATTCACGAAAACGATCACTGTAAAAACGATATCCAACACCACCCATCGTCACTACTCATTCCCAGAGAAAAAAACACCCCTTAAAATTCAACTCTCAGTCCTAAACACCAAAGCCGAGCCACATCGAAACGCTCATATCCGAAAGATCATTCAACTTCTACCACCTCTCGACCTCCGAAAGAAACCATAAAAATCCCAAAACCATACTTGATCCAAAAAACTGACTCCCGATCTCGAATCAAAAGTGATCGGCCCATCATACTTTAAGATCAAATCAGAAGGGAACCCCTCACCCCTGGTACACCAGAGAAACACCAAATCGCGTCGAACAAGATTGCAGCCAGACACTGACTCCCGATCTCGAAGCAAAAGTAAACGGCCCACGGGCAACTAGCACACAAAAAAGTATGACAACCGACATGATATGCGGTGCTGCAAACAACAAACATATCAAAAGGAAAAGGCTTAACTCAATGAGACCCGCTTCCTCCAAATACCCTAAACACCTCAACAACCCCCAAAAATGCAAACAAGAGCTCGTGATGACGAACAAGGAGACCGGCTCCAAAAGAAATTACCTTCAATAAACACCCGCCTCCTCACCTAAACAAAAGAAATTCCAATGCGTTAAAGGCTGTTATATCGACATGCTGAGTGCCCAACCCTTTGTCAAGTTTTGAATGTGAAAGTATAAGATGATATTCATGCCTTTTTTGGGTGGGCGATGGTCCAACATTGCTAGAACTATGCATGCCTTGTTGCCATTTTTCTGAATCGGATACTACATTTCCACAATGCATCAGACTTTGTGTTTGACCTCTGCCGAAATGTGAACCACAAAACTATCGGTCGAGTAGCAGTACTGCTATAGAGCATATGGAAAAATAGCTGCAGGAAGTCTCCTCATCAGGTTGGTTATGAAGCCATCAACGCCTGCCAACAATGGTATGATATGAACATGATGCAACATATCTAGTCACATCGAAACAATGATTGTATCGGTGTGGGTTCAGAGAAGCCTTTGGGTGGTTGGGTGATGTTGTAAAAGAGAACTGCTATTTCTAGCGAGAAATAACAGGCCGAGAATTTTACGAAACAAGCAAACAATATGATTATAATTTAGCTGAAATAATGGGTGGTGGGATGGGAAAAGGAAGACTTGCTACTGTAACAGCACAACACAATACACCACTCGGGATGCATTTGGGATGTTATTTCTCGCTAAAACTAGCATTTTTCGTTGTAAAATTAGTCATAATAAATATCACAAAATAATAAACAGCATAAACATATATGCATTAATAAAATATAAGCAAAAGAGAGATAATTAAACTTACATGTTCTTGAAATTGCGGTAATTTGAACTCGGTAAGGGTGAAGTAAACACATAGGCAATCATGACGTGCAAACAGTACTAAACTGTTATATATTCTGAGGCGTGACGAAGTCACTCTCTCTAAGGATTTATCAGCCTCATAAGAGCATATTCTTCTAGGACACAACAAGTTCTTCCTTGATATGAATCATATCAAAGGCGACGTAACAACTTGAAGCTGATAAACACACGAGATGCACCACCCAGGAAACCTAAACTTATTTTATAAGAAAAAGGAAATTAATTTTTGTGTAGATGTATGTTATCTGTCACAAGTATGCTTTTTCTACAATATAGAATAAAGGACGTGATATTGTACTTGTGAGCAGACTTGGTGTTTCCTTATAATTAGGAAGTCATTAACACATGGTAAAAGCAAAAATAAAAGTAAAACGTCGGAGAGAAAAAACTAGGCATTAACTCCTCCTTAATTTTGTTTCGGTTGCAAAATAAAAGCCATGGGACTAAATTATCGTTTCAAATGAGAGTATAAAGCCTAGACTTAATTAAGTCAAAATGATGTGGCTAAAATATTTAGACCAAGTCAAATATCAGTATTAATCACAAATAAAATAATAATAAGTTTCTATTAACTAAATAGGCTTAATTGCACTTTTCCCCCCTATATTTTGCCAATTGTGCGATTTTGCACCCCATGGTTTTAAACGAGTGATTTTACACCCCATCATTTTCCCCCTTTCTAATTTTATGGTCCCTAATGAGATTTAGTGATGATGTGTCGGTTTTTGATCATTTAATGTGTGCCACGTGGGTAATTATATTTTTTTAAAAACAAAAAAAATGGTATTTTCTTCATTTTGAGAAAGGGGGTCACGTGACCCTTCTCATACCCAACTCAGAATTGTAACTTCTCGTATTCTTCTCATATTCTCTAATGGCTTCTCATATTCTTCTCATGTGACCCTTCTCATACCCCTTTGTAGTCATCTCCTACAATTGAAACCCTAATCATGTTATGATAACCACTCAATCCCTTTTTCTTTTTTGTAAATCAATCCTCAATTTCACAACGTTATCTTCCGTAAACAAAACCCTAATCACGTTCTGATAGAAACGCCCTAATCTCGATGAAGAAGAACAACCGTGAAAAGGCGAACAGCCGTGGAAAGGCGAACATGAAGGAGACATCAACAAACAATGTTTCTAGAAAGGCGAAGAACACGAGTGAGTCATTTGCGATGAAGATGGATGATGGAAACATGCATCATGCTTTCATGCCAGAGTATGTGTATTTATGGTTTGCTGTATTTATTGTTTACTTGGCTGTAAAAAGTATGGTTTTTTAATTCTATTTTTGTGTTGGTCAAAAATAGCTTTAGTATTTGTTTACTATTTGTGTTGTTTATTGTTAAAACCAAATAATAGTGCATTAGTTTGTCTGATTTTCCTATATTTTCACATAACTCATGTATTTAGACATTCTGATTTCTGATTTTTGCAGTGCTAAAATCGGATCTTATGGTTGCACTTGACAAGGAGGTTAAATGCCTGGATGAACAAACTACTATGTTATATTTACAGATTAACAAACTAGTCAAACATTACTAAAACATAGGCAACAATGTATCCACAATCATTAGAACTTTAACATTATCTTGTTCAAAAAGAACTTCAACATTACATTACAACTTGAACATTATCACAACTCAAAAAGAACATCAACATTACATTACATCTTAAACATTACATCAGACCTTCAACATTACAATCACAACCACCAAGAACATTACAATCAATCCTAAACATACAACTCCTCTAACAAATTTTCGGTTCATATTTTGCAGTGAATCAATTTTCTCCTCAACAGAGCATTTATAAGTTTCTTCTCTCTAATTTACAGGGCCACACTAGAAACCAATTTGATGCCAAAATGAGTTCCACCCAAAATCTAGTTTACAACTTCAAAGAAGAGCACTTTAGTTTGTAGATGCCCTCTCTCAAAATCCACTATGTTGCCAAAATCCATTGGACCTCTGCAAATTCCACAGTAAATGTTTTACGTTGCAGTCTTTTTCTGTAATGAAATCAAATTTGCCTAAAACAGCAGGAAGAAAAAGCAATCAATAATAAATAGAAAAATTTCTAGCAATCAATAATAATAAATACCACTGAAATCAAGTTATGGGTGCTTTTAGGATTTAAACCACGGTAAAGGACAATGATATCTATCTTGGTGCTCAGGGCTGCCAGAGTTGCAGTTATGTCATTAGCACTCTCGCACGTATTTTGCCAACCTAGAACTGTGAAGAATACCAAACATGTAAGAGAAAGAGAAAAAAAAAACATACTGAAAGAAATTTGACCTCCACACACAACAACTGAGGTACCTGTCATAAAAACATGGGGTGGAAAAGATGAGAGATCGATAAATAGGTAGGAGAAAGCAAGCAAAATGGAAGCAGAAAAGAGGAAGAAAATGGAGGAGGTAATCGTCAGAATGGGGGAAGAAGATAGAAATTAGGGATTTCACATTTTTATCCCCCTTTTGCAAAGGAGATCACGTGACTCCCTCTCTTTAATTCAAAAAATTTTATTTTTTATTTTTAAAAAATTTGATTTACACACATGGCATGAATTAAATGCAGACACGTCTTCAAATACGGACAGATCATCAGTAAAACACTCAGGGGGCCTCCAAATCAGAAAGGGGGAAAATGATAGGGTGCAAAATCGCTCGTTTAAAAATATAGGGTGCAAAATCGTACAATTGGTAAAATATAAAGGGAAAAAGTGCAATTAAGCCAACTAAATATTATAAAACTTTTGAAATATACAAAAATTACAATAGGTGAAATTTAATGTTGGGATCTGTTTTTGAGATTGATGGGATTACTTCTGCAGTACGGTATTTAGTGACGGTGACAAGAGACTTAGGCTTAGACTATATGGAAGCACGCGAGTTTAGCAACAGTTCAATTGAAGGTGAAGCAATTGCATTACTCGAGGCGATGTGGATGGTTGATATTAGAGTCCTTGCCCATTATCCATTTAGAAAACTCTCTCTCAAAATGATCCCTCCAACATAAAAACAAATCAAGATTGTATAATTTTCAACAAAATTAGTAGCAAAATATTTAATCATAAATCAAAAATAAAATATAAAGCATTGATATACTTTTCAACAAAATTAGTAGAAAAATATTTAACCATAAAACAAAATAAAATGTAAAGCCATGGTATGAATCCGGTGACAATTTGATAACTTGTATTTGGATTCGTGTATTATCAATTAAAAAACAAATTGGAAGCCAATATTTTACAATTTCATCTTAGTTTAAAAAAGAATAAATTTGAAGAGGATCCCTTAATTAGATCTCGGTCATAATCTGCTTAGGACCAAGATTAAAATTCAGCGAATCTCTATTCCCATAAAAAATGTTTATACGTTCGTCTCTGTGGTTACGAATCTGAGTCTCTTTTACTAGTCTTTCCGTCAGTTGCTCCACTTCGTCGATTAATTTGTATGACCATCGAGGAACTTCTTTACTGATTTGTCACTTAAGAAATTCTCACTCGAACTCGTCTGTTAGGATGTATAACACATTATTTTTAAAAACTCAAAATCTCCTAAATCTATTCTATGTGGGACTTGAAACTTTTTGGGATACTACTCCCCCGCTTTTAAACATAAGCACTCATTCACCACAAAAAAAAATATAAGCACACTCGTTAAACTAAAAGTTTGTCCTTAAGCTCCCTACTCTCAATGGAATTTTAATCTTATTATTATTATTATAACTCTAGTTGTATTGTAGGTTGAATTGATGACTTCGGAGAAATATTGTTTTTTCCTCTTGAGTGAAGATTTATTTTGATTGACTTATTTTTTTAACAGATGATGACGTCAGAGACTAAAACCAAAACATTTATAACATACAAGATTTGTTTTAGAACAAAAACAAATACATGGACGAAAACCAAACACACACTAACTTACATGGACGATTTACTTATTTAAGCGAAAAAACAATTAGCTTTTATCAAAGCTTCATCAAACATATTAAGTTTAGTTTGATATTTTTTTTAGGGAAAATACAACCTTTGTAGTAGATTTAAGTAACTATCATTTTTATAAGAAAATATTAGTTGTTAGTGTTTAATGCTTTTTTTTTGTTGTAGGGATAATGTTAATGTTAATAATCAGGATTTGAATCACATACCTCAATTTTAAACTCTACTAAATGTCTGAGTTCAATTATTTGATTTGAATCACATACCTCAATTTTAAACTCTACTAAATGTCTGAGTTCAATTATTTGAGCTACGACTTGAAAACAACAAGCAAATTTAATTAATTAATTTTTTTTTTTTTTTGATCAAGCAGAAAATGGCATAAAAACTCAGGAGAGGCCTGAACCTGAACCTGTTACAAGAAGTTCAATATATATTAAAATCTAGAAAAAGAAAGCCCTTCTCTATCCCTAAGAAGGAGGGAGAGAACAAAAGTCGGAGGGGCCGTCCAATATTGAGAGGAAGATGGAGCTAGCCCTTGACCATTCTTGGCCAAGGCATCAGCAACCCTGTTTCCTTCCCTCAACACAAGATTACAAAAACAAGGGACACAGACAACTTGATGAAAAGCTTTGCTAACCATGAGGGAGTCACTATCAATCCAAAACTTCTGCCAGTGCATATCCACTGCTTTCTCTACCGCATACATAAAAGCACAAAATTCTGCCTCTAAAGCCGCAGCATGGCCAATGTTTTGGCTGAAAGCCCCAATGAAAGAGGCATCGCTAGTGCGGATAACCGCACCAAAAGAACCAGAAAGGGGGTTACCGAAGGATGAACCATCAATATTGGATTTTATAAAACCAGCTGGGGGAGGGGACCATTTAACCTCAGTTGTCGGAGTGATCAGGTGAGGCGTAATAGGGATGCCAAACAACTGAGAAATTCTGAAATCAACCATAGATGAGGATCCGTGCACCAAAGCTAGCTTGAAGCTGATATTGACCTCTGTAATAAGGATATTAATCATGGAGCTGATGGATACGATGTTACCTTGCAAAGTGCGCGTGTTGCGTTCAATCCATATGCACCATATGGCGTGAACAATAGCAGACATCATAACCTGCTGCACTAACTTGCTGCCCAAACTAACCCTACCAACAGTCGGATTTACACAATTTGAAGTGTCTAATGTCTTTCCTGTCCCTGACGTAAGAAAATCCTATATTTTTTGAGTGACCGGGCAGCCAAAGAAAATGTGTTGTGAGGTTTCCTCCTTTTGGAGTTAGAAATAACATCTAGAAACATTCACACAACCTCTGAATCTTAAATTTTCATTAGTAGGTAAACGATTATAAGCCAATCTCCAGATAACAAAAGATATAGAAGGGGGTATATGTTTATGCCATATCCTTGTGCACCAAAGAACATTCGGACCTGCCCCATTTAGTAAAGCAAAAGCAAGCTTGTTCGTGAGGTTTCCATCAGTATAAGCTGTCCAGTTTAGCCTATCTGGTGTGTCTTCAAGAGGAAGAGTTATTTTGTGTATTTGTTGTACCAGATGTATGTCCTTCTGCTGGAAATAATCTGGGAGACACCATTCTCTATCCACAATGAAATGAGAAACTGTCATATCCCAGTTCAAGAATAGAGAAGAAGGTAACTTCCATATCTCTACAATAGGTTGCGCAAGCCAACGGTCAGTCCAAAACTTAATTTAGTTCTCTTCCAATCTTTGTTTTGTTCCTTGAGCATCTTATACAATTTTAGTGAAGGATGTTACGACTCAAGATTTCATTGAAGATGCCTATAAAAAGTAAAGAAAATATTTTTAAAGCAAAACTTTTGAAAAGAAATGTTGTTTTGTCAACCAATCCATACTTTAAAACTTAATTTTGAAAAATTTGAGAAATAATTTGGATTGAGTAAAAACAAAAAAAAAAAAAATCAAACCTTTTACTTCAGGTTTCTAACATTGAAGATCTTGAGCCAGGCACACTTAAGTGCACAATCAAGATACTAGAGTTCCAATACCAATTGAAGGTTGTGGAAACACAATCAATGAAGTTTTGAACTGTGTTGACCATTTTAAAATCTTTCTTTAAATCAAGAACATGAAATCCTTTTAAAAGCCTTTCCTAAAATGGTTTAACCGTTTAACCAACACATGTAGTTCTTTATCAAATCATTTAAGAACGTAACAACATAATACTTGAGTTAAACCATAATGAATTTGTGATAATAAGTTAACGAGTCTTGTTAACGAATGCTCCCGAGACACCCTTTAAGCTTTTTAAATTAAGTAATATTTCTTTAAAAATCTTAAAATGTTCAATTTCCAATGCACTTTATCACACAAGCTTTCATACAAAGTTACCATTTAAAGTCATTAACCAATGCCCCGGGGGCACTAGTTAACATTTCCCTAAGTTTAATAGATAAGGGAAGAGAGATAGACACATCTAGCATTCCTAAAAGTGCTGGTTAAACTGGTCGAGCGCGCACACCATATCTACAATTGGGCATAATGTTAGTTTTGTTTGGTGTAGTCTTTGGAGAGCTCGTACGCCTTCTAAGAGGAGTCCTGTTATGGCGTGTGTGTATAGAGTGTATTCCAACGCGTCAAAGATCGTTATATCGGCATGTTGAGTGCCCAACCCTTTGTCCGGTTTTGAACGTGAAAGTATAAGATGATATACATGCCTTTTTTGGGTTGGCAATGCAGGCCTTAATGTCATTTTGCTGAACCGGTTACTACAGTTCCATAATTTCCAATATTACTAGACATAATAACATCAATTGAAGCTTATGGTGGAAAAGAAATAACATCATTTGAGAGAGTAAGATGTATCATGGAGAGCTATTGTTACATTGGAAGATTGAAATCAAGCAAATCTGAAGCTAGATGTAACACAAGTTCAGTTACATGGAGGAAATTCTGAACAATGTATGCTAAGATGAAATTCAGATGCGACACGGTTCATGGATTATAAGAGGCAAGCTAAGCTAATGGAGTTGCTAGCAACGGTATCTTGTTTTCGTGCAAATCCTATGTCCTATGATTACATTTCACCCTATTGAAAATCGTATATCGAATGAAATGCAATAAGTTTTCTCGTGTCAAATAAAACTTATATTCTTGCTAAAAAACAATAAGATTTTAGCAAAGCTTCATAAAACATATTTAGTCTAGTTTGAAAAACAATTTAGAGAAAATACAACAAATGTAATAGATTTAAGTAACAGTTATTCAATAAGGAAATAATTTTCTGAAATAAAATAAAGACAAGATTAGATATGTTATTATACTTTTTTTTTGTTATTTTCAAAGTCATAGTAAATTCATTTTCCATGATGAGTCAAATTAGTGATAAGAACTTTTGCTTTTGTCAAAAAAAATTCTTGACTTCCTAACCTCAAGAAACAAAGTTCAAATATCATGTATGATAATGGTAAAATAACTGTTAATGTCATAGTTTTAAGTATTATATTAATAATAATTGTTTCTTTCTTGATGCATAAGGATTTTTATAGTATTTCTATAGTTTTTTATTTGAGCTTAATTTCAGTAATTTTCTGTTTTTGTTTCAGATTTTCAACCTATTATGGTTTTGTTATTCCTATTTAACAACTTTTATTCATTCAATAATATTTTGGAGAGTTTTCTCAATTTCTGGTGGATTCCAGAACCCTATTTTCACTAGTTTGTCGTTTGCAAATTTGTTCTTTTTCTATCTAGGTTTAGCGTTTGCTAATCTCACTTTTGTTCTGCGTCAGTTGGTATCAGAGCAGGTTTCTCCTGTTCTTTTCCTAACAGGAATAGCCATGAGAGATCAACTGATAACGAGGGTAGAGTTTGTCGGCATAATCGCAACTCATACCACAATCATCGATGTTTTGATGGCAAAATTGGCGATGTTAACAACTCGATAGATAACAACGACAACAACAAAAAAGGAACGAGAGATTTGGACCAATTAGGATTCCGCGTGGTAGAAAAATCGACTTATTGATGATTCGAGTTTGAACTTCAAAGGTGGAGAAGACTAATGTAATGAATTTGATTGCGGTGATGCTTATTTCATAGGTGACGATTTTCTTAAAAGATATTTTGTTACAAACACCACCACAAAATTTAATCTATTCAGAAAGTGAAACACAATTCCATTACCACTAACGTTAACGACGGCGTAAAGGTTGTTCGGAACATGATTAAAAGTAACAGCTCAAATTCAATTGTGTCTCAACAAGATCAGCCACAAGAACAAGAACACGGTTTGAAATAAAAAAAGGTTCCTCGTAAAAGTTCTTATCCAAAGACGTATATTTTGTCTTTTGATAATTCAACTATGACACCAGCTACACCTAATTATAAGAATAAACGTAGCCTTGAAAGTACTGAAAAGGATGCTAACGAAAAAGTTGAGAAGAGGAGAGGCACTAGTCATTTGGAAGATCATCCAAGTAACTCATTTTATGGTGGTCATGAATTCTTGTGCATGAATTGGTATATAGATGGTTTCATACAAGAGCTGGCTGGTATCATGTGGTCATGAATTCTTGTGCATGAATCGATATATAGATGGTTTCATACAAGAGCTGGTTGGTATCATTTCAAAGATTGATAGTGCTGATTCTTTGAATGGATCTAAAATAATTTTACAACAGCTCCAAGAGTTGTTATATTTTTCAAACCAACCATCTTTGCACTTCTCAATGGAATAAAGGAAGACCGTCTCTTGTTCATTGGAGGAGCCAACATATGCATGGGAAGTTAATTTGTCAGAATGAGACTTCGGGGTCGACTTCTTCAAAGATGGAGGAGACTGATGTAGGATGGTTTCCATAGTATTTCTAAAATATTTTTATTTTAGCTCAATTTTAGTAATTTTATATTTTTGTTTCCGTTTATTATTTTCGGCCTAGTAGGGTATTGTTATTTCCCTATTTAAGTTTAACAGTTGTAGCCTAAATGCAACTTTTATCTATTCAATAATATTTTAGAGAGTTTTTTCAATATCTGATGGATTATAGAATTCTATTTTCACAAGTTTGTCGCTTACAAATTTGTTCTTTTTCTACCTAGCTCACTACTAGAAACTCTCGATTTTCCTGCGGAATCTGGCGATAAATCCGCAGAAACTATTTTCCTGCGAATTTTACCAAAGATTTGCACTCCCTGGGATAATACCTTCGTGGGTAATTGTTTCCTAAGGATTCTTGAATCGGCAGGAAACTTTCCTACGGAAATTCCCTCAGGAAAAGCCAATTATATCCGCAGGAAATTTTTGGTTAGTTTTGAAAGGAAAGTTGCTGCCCGGGACGTTTCCTACAATAATACCTCAGGTAATTCCGCAGAAAAGAACTGCAGGAAAATCCGCAGGAAATGATATATATATACAAAAAGAAAATTACCATTAATGAAGACCATCATGAATCATATTCTGATTATTAGATTGATACTTAACAATATAACATCATATTGATCTAATAGCCAATGTAAGACAATATGATAACCACATTATAGCAAAATATCATAATTCAATAACTAAAAAAACAAAAGTAAGGTTGAAAATGGTTGTTAGACTAATATTTTACTAAACAAAGTAACAGTTACATTACAACGTAAAATTCATTAATGTCACACTCCAAGTTACAAAATACATTGAAAGTGCGACAATACAAGTTCTTAACATAAAATACATTATTGCATATTGTAGAAAACAAGCTCTTAACAAGATTAATAATCTAAGAAAATTAAACAGACAGTGTTCCATGCCTCTGTGGTAGCGATTGGCATTGGCAGAGATTTGTGATAACAATATACCTGTTTCATGAAAAATCATAATTCTATGAATTTCTTTCTTTCCTTTGTGTGTGTGTGTGTGTATATATAGAGAGAGAGATAGAGAGATAGTTGGACCTTTTGTGATTATTGATGAGACAGTTTGAGCCATATGCTCCATCCTGCCATGAATTCCCCTCTATTGCACCCGATTCCTATCAAGAATCATCGCATCCTTTTGGTATGGTAACTTGTATAATAATATAAAAATAGGAAGACTCGGGAACATTCTATAATTACTTGTATGGTAACTTGTAGGGTTAAATAAACTAAAATGGAACTCTAAACGTGGCGAGACATAAACTTCAACGTATTATATTTTACATCTAAAAGAAAGGGAATACATGGTTCTAAGTTCTCACAAAGTCTTTGAAAAAGGCACTGACATAATAGTATACCATAGTGATTCAAAAGATAGAAGAATAAAAGTTCTTACCAATTCATTAGACATAAAACAAACACATGCATGACAAAAATGCAGCAATATGTCAGTATATGTTTCATAACTAAGAAATTTTAATTGACAATGCAATCATCGATCTATGATTGAAAAAAAGTATTAAAAATAAAAAATTCTGAACATACTGTTTAAAGAATATGTCAACCATATCATTTGATTGGTCTTTTACCCTGAAAGACCTACAGACTATAACTACTACAACCATTTCTTGATGAGAATCATAAATTAATTGTAATTTTCACTGATTCACAAGCCTAAGAAAAATTAAAGTACTAAGAGATGATTGTATTCATCTCAAGCCCTCTAATAATGTTAATTACTCAACAACAAACAACTAATGCAAATACATACTTAGAAAACTCATTAACTATGTAGGTTTCAAGAGCTAGATTGAAATCTAGACCATTCACTGCAAAATAGTTAACAATATACTTGAAGAACTTACAAATCTCATAAACCAACATATAAACAAAATTATCTGCAGATTCTGCAAGACATTCTTTATGCTAAGGTTTCATATAAAAAAAATTGATCAATCATGTAGAACATGTTACAGTTAAAAGAAGTAGGAAAACACGGATTAGCGAAAAATTAAATAATGATATAGCAAGAACAATAGTTATAAGTTGGGGGAAACCATTAGTACAAAAACTAACTTTTAGGGTTGAGATTGACCCGAGCTAAGTTCTTAGAGTTAGCCAAAGGCAAAGTAAAACTACCAAACTGATGATTTTTGTCTTTGGCAAGTTCATACATAGCCCATTCTGCTGTAACTAAGATAGTATCAGCTGTCTCAATCACTGGCTCCCAGAGGAGCATGGTCATTTTTTCAGTCACTTCTTTAGCTTCTGATATCAGGCCGTAAAAACAATTTACTTCTTGTTACATCCCAAACAGCCAAGTTAGGGTAACTCTACCATGGTTTCTGCAGAGATTTGAAGCCGTAAACAAGAAAAAACCTAACTTCCCTGAAGCTAACTGCTTCTTAGCTAACTGCTTCTTCTGCTCATTAATCAATGCCTTCATGACATTTTCTTCCGAGATCCAATTTCTGAATTTTCATTTCCACACTCTTATTTGGAATCCATTTCAGGTATGGAAAGAAATCTCGTCAATCCACCTCAATTGTAGTCGCTTGTAGCAACCATACATTTATTAGAAGTCAGAATCGTCAGTGCAGTTGATAAATTTCTTGTTGAAATCGATGGAAATCTTGTCACCATTGCCTGAAATAATTGCAAAATATTAGAATCCAAATAACTAGAAATAAATATAATTTCATGCCCAGCAGTGATGAACACTCGATGTCATTATCCCCAGCAAAATCCTCAGGTATTCCTGCGGATTATATTCCGCACATAAATCCGCAGGAAAAACGAGAATTTCTAGTAGTGGGTTGACCGCTTGCTAGCCTCCGCTTTCGATTGCATCATTTCCTAACCCGCTTTGGTTGACCTAGTGATGTTGGCATGAGAAATTGAAGTGTTCTTATCTTCTAAGTGTCAAGTTCGATTCTCCTTATCATCAGTTTGGATGAGTTAGTTTAGTTTCTTAAAAAATAAAAGATACTTTCCCATTGTTATTTTAAATTAAACGAATAATTAATTATTACTATCGTTGTTAATTTTTTTTTGGGTACATTGGTCAAAGATTTTTTTAATAAAGCTATGGCATCCCGGATATTTTTTTTAGTAGTTATGCTTAAAACTGGTAAAAAATAAAATAAAAGATATGATTAATATGTCACATAATTGGATTATTGTTGTTATGATTACTTTTTCTCTTCAGGTTGAATGAGAGGTCACTAATTGAACTTTTATATATTGTTAATCTTTTAATATGTATTTTTAGAAGATAATATCTTAATGTGTATTCTTAATAGATAAGTAAGGTTTGCCTCCATTTATTGGTTCCATAAATTGACTTCCAATATTAACTAATAAACATAATTTAATATTCTTCTGATGGCAATTAGTCAATCAAGATAACCCTCTAGAAACCTTGGTTGCTTTGGGAATAGTATGAATGGATCAAGTTAAAAACCCATTTACTTTTTATAATATGAATATATAACTTTTAATGTCCAAACAATAATTAAGTTCTTCATAACACATCTAGTCTAGTGGGAAAAATAATTTAGAGAAGATACAAGATATATAAAAGAATAAAGAAACAAACTTTAGTAGTTGAAATATAAATCTTGGTCCTATTTATATTTTACATCATATACATAAATTTATAATTATTTTTTTTATTTTATGAGTCATTTTAATTAAGGATGTAAGAGCATATTTAATGGATGTAAGCTTTGCATCTCAATAAAAACTCCTCTTATTTCTTCTCCGATGAGAGTTGTTAAGAAGTTCTACATGTTAATATATATACCCATTGCTATAATTTCTCTCTCTTTGGTTTTCTGATTCCTTGTATTTTTTTTCTTTCAAAAATTCAGTTTTCATATGTATTTTCAACAATCTCTCTTTCTCCGCGATATCTCTATTTTTTTTAACAGCAAAATTAATTAATTTTATTAATAACATTACTTATATCAAAAACATTGTTTTCCACAAAAGAATAGTAGTACAAGATTAAATAATTAAATCCATCTAACATTGTTTTTGTCAACCAATCCATAGTTTAAAAACATTATTTTGAAAAAGATTTTTTTTTTGTATATATATTAATATAAAGACTTATAAATTTAGAAAAGTTTTATAAATTTTTATAGAAGACCCGAATGGTTGTTATTTGATCAATTCTAAATATAATTTAATTATAAGGAATATTTTTCGGAATGATAAAGTGTTTGTAGAGGGTGATTGGAACAATATTTGGAGAGCTCGTGGACCTCCTAAGGTGCGACATTTGTTATGGCATGTGTGTGTAGGGTGTATTCCAATGCGTCAGGTTTTTATATTGATATGTTGAATGGCAGCCCTTTGTCCGGATTGGAATGTGAAAGTAGAAGATGATATACACACCTTGATGAATTTTCATTTTGCTGAATCGCTCACGACAGCTCCACAATGTATCAGACATTGTGTTTGACCTCTGCAGAAATGAGAACAGCAACACTATCGGTCGAGTAGCAGTGCTACTAAAGCATATGGCAAAATAGGAATGACATAGTGTGGAATAGCTGCAGGAAGTCTCCTCATCAAGTTGGTTATCAAGCCTTCAACGCATGAAAACCAGGGGCAGATCTAGTCCCATCAAAACAGTGACCGTACTAGTGTGTTAGGAGAAGCCTTTGGGTGTTTCGGTGTAATGTAATGTCCATGCCCATTTTTGAGATTCATGGGATTACCTCTGCAGTGGGAGACTTATAGATCAGGTTCATGCGACATGGCAGCACATGAGATTAACAACAATTGAAGGTGAAGCTATTGTGTTACTGAGGCAATGTGGATGGTTGATGATTAGTAGCAAAATATTTAACCATAAAAAAAAAAATTTAAAGCATTGATAAAAATTCTTTAAAATTTGTTATCATGTAAAAAAACACAAATTCACACAGGAGTTTCTTAATATTAATTTAATTTTCTTTTTTTGAAGGAATTAATTTAAAATTTGTTATCATGTAAAAAAATATATTTGACACTTAAGAATCTCCTACACAAAATTCCTATGTTAGGATATACTACACATTATTATATAAAGACTCAAAAGGTCATACAACTATTTTATGTAGGACTTGTAACTTTTTGTGATACCACTTTCTCTGTCTTTAAATATAAGCATTCATTTAACTAGTAGTGTATCCCTAGATATAACCTCTATATCAAATTACTAGATATATTTAATGTTTCTTCTCTAAATAAACCCCTAATTAATATCACTAAGTGTCTTGGATAAAAGAGAAACATTAACAACACTACAAACTTTTTTTTGTTGATGAGAGTGAAAAAAACAATAGGTAATTATATTAAGGGACAAGGGGAGTAAATTCTTTCTTCACTGTGAGACTCACCACTTGTTTTTTATTATGTTTGAGCTCCGTATTCTCAATGCAAAATTTAATCTTGTTATTATTATCATTCTAGTTGTATTGTAGGTTGAACCGACTCTTGACAACAAAGAACAAAGAGCAAATTTGTGGTTGCTCGTCCTGCCATGGTTATTGAAACACTGATCAAGTATGTTCTCAAAATCAAACTAATAATGCCTTTTCATATAGGCATTCTACAACTATAGTGTGCTTTAGGAATATGGTTTGTTTTAGAGAAGTGCTTGTTAAGCAACACATCTGTGATAGATAATATATTGAACTTGGACGCATCAAATTGAATTTGACATGTTTGATTCTTGAGAATTTTATTTTTTTTCCTTCGGGTGAATACTTGTTTTAATTGACTTATTTACGCTTATCTACTTATATAGCACCAATGGAACTTGTGTTAAAAGCTTTTTTTTTTTGCTTAATTAATGATTTGGTCCCTTAAGTTATTTGTTGGTTATATTTTGGTCTCATAAGTTATTAATGTTACGACTTGGTCTATTAAGTTAGTCTCTGTTAGCCAATTAAATCATTTCTGTTAACTTTTGTCAAAAAACAATAAAATTCATCATCAAACTCATAAATTCATCATCTCTCTTTATATCATTCATCACCGAACTCAGACAAACTCATTTTCATCACTGTTTTATCTACAAATAAATTTTTTCAAAAATAAAATAAAAAATAGAGATACAAAACTTAAATAATAAATTCAAAAGAAAAATACAAAATCCATAGATCTTGCCCAATTGAAAGTCCATATAATACTTGTGAGGAGCTCTAAAAGCAACTTTTTTGGATCTCTGGACATTCCCAAATGAAACATTTTAATTGGTGGTGATGGTGAGATTGAGGAAGTTGCATAAAATATAGAGAATTTGGGGTTAGGGGGTTTGAATTTGGGGGAAAAGTTAATATTAATTTGTAAATTGAATTATTGGGTTTCTTGAGTTTTTAAAAAATTTCTATTTGTTGATGGAGGTGATGGATTTTATGGATTTGATGATAAATTTCTGAGTTTGATGATGAATTTTAACGTTTTTTTGACAAAAGTTAACAACAAGGATTTAATTGACTAACGGAATATAACTGAAGAGACCAAAATGTAACGTTAATAATTTATGAGACCAAAATGAAACCAACAAATAACTTAAGGGACTAAATGATTAATTAAGCTTTTTTTTATCCATGATCTCTTCAGGGTAGTTATGAAAACAATTTGATAGGACACATTCTTAAAGGTTGTTCGTATTCCGGAAACACTTTGTGCTGGGACGTAGTTGTTTTGGGTTGAGAGGTAAGTTGCAAGGAGGAGTTTGTTCCCAATGATGAGGGCTCATACACAGTCATTGTTCGGAAAGGGAAGAAGATAGGTTCACAAGAAGGACCTATTAGGAACACTTTCAAAAACAATGAACCAGAGAAGGTTATTCTCACAATTAACAACCCATCAAGCAACTCTTAATTTGGAACAAAAATCAGGTTTTCTAATTATAATGTAGGCTCAACCATTTGGTTAGACCAACATGTTGGAAACACTCTGTTGGGACTTGGCTGTTTTGTTCCCAATAAGGGCTCATACACAGTTATTGTTCAAAAAGGGAAGAAAATAGGTTTACGAGACCAATTAGGAACACTTACTAGAACAATGAATCAGGGAAAGTTATCCTCGCAATCAACAACACATCAAACAAAAAGAAGAGGGTTTTGTACCGTTACAAGACCAACAAGATCTCACCTTAGAATTCAATTATGAAGTTCTTAGTTTTGTTCCATTGTGTATTTGGTTTCATTTAGATTTTGAAAGTAGGTAAATGTGTGAAGAGTTTTGAAGACTGAACGACATTCTTTCATTTGTTATTACATATATAATAAAACATCAATGATTATAATTAGAAAACCTGATTAAAGATTATAAAGGGTTGATGGATGATTTGGCATGCAACACTTTAGGTTATTTGGAGATCTAGAAATGATTTAATTTTTTAAGAATAGCAATAAGGAGATTGATGAAATGGTTGAGAAAAATAAAGTGTTGTCTTGGAAATAGAGTTTGAGTAGATTAAAGATTCCTTTTGTTTATTCAATTAGTGGTGTTGAAACCATAAGATTGTTTGTTGTGTTAGCTTTGATTTTTTGAGCGGTATTCTAGTGTTAGTGTTCTTTTTAGTATGTGTTCATGTTCAACACTCAGTTTGATTTTCCACACATAACATTGCTACTAAATAACTGTAAGTTTATTTTTTTATTTTTAAGCGATTGTATTTTGGATTTTTAAAGTCTATTTTTGAAAAAGAATTTTTATCCACCGAAGTTATTAGTGGGTTGTGTCACAACCAAGTCATTTTACGTTTTGTGGGACTTTCTAAAAATTGTGCGAGACAAACTATCAACCATGTTGCTTACAAGATAAAATAAGTACATCTACAACTATACAATTAATTACTGCATTGTTGATAATGTTCGAGAATTACATCTTCAATATGGTACTAAGACCGCTTTTTTAATATTGAAACCAACCAATTATGGTACTGTGACCACTCTACTATAGTATTATGATGACTCTACTTTTAAAGGGACATCATATCTTAAAAAAGACTATGATCTTAAAAATACTTTTTATTTTTGTCCCTTCACAACTAATATGTGAGAAACTTTGGGAACAAGTAATTCACATATTAGATCTAGCTTTTTTTTTTGTTGGTCAATTTTACAATTCAAATGTAGTCTATACTCATGTTTTCATATGAATGTTTGATTTGATACATGAAAATTCATATGCAAACGAGTTAAAAGAACACAAATCACGTGAAAAAAAGATAAAAAACATAAAATCGTTATTTAAAATTAAGTTAAAGGATGACGTGTGTAATTTTGTCTTTTATTAGTTTTCTATAGTTCTATACGGTGTAAACTTTATATGTGTGTTCCATGGTTTAATCACCTTATGCATTCGACAATTTTTATTTTAATTCAATAGTTTCCTTTAGAAAAACAGAAGATAAGAAATTTCAAAATTTTGATATATTTTGGAAAAAAAAAAAGTAACTTTTTATTTAATTCAAGCAAATGAGCTAAATTTAACAAGTTGAATAGGTAGTTCTTGAACTTAAAATTAGTTGAACTCAAGCTAAAAAAAATATTAAACATCACAAAAAAAATTCAATATTACAAAAAGACAAAAAGTGATGACTAAATAAAAAATTTATAGTAACCAATGTCAGAAAAGGAAGACGTTAATGGTAGAAATCATTGAGAAATCAAACATAACATACTTAATTTTAATTTTCCGACCATATCTACATAGCCACCCCTTTCTAACATATCCACGTTTTTCTTTTACACTTGTATAAAAGAGTTGAAAGTTAACAAACTATACAACGTGGGACTTGTCACTTTTGAAATATAAAGAAAACACTAAAAACACACACAAAGGCTGATTTTTAGAATGATAAATTCTTTCAATGTAAATATTCCTCTACCGTAAAAAACATAAAAAATTATATTATTAGACATTCATCATTCGAAGCTTATGCTGGAAAAAAATAACATCATTTTGGAGAATAAGATTCAGACCATATTTGATGTAGCAAGAAGAGCTATTACTACATTTGAAGATTGGAGTCAAAAAAATCCAAAGCAAGATGTAACTACCGGGGAATCCCTCAGTTGCCGAAGCTGAAGCTTATGGCCTGCTGTACACTCTGATAGTGATATGGCAGCAAGAACTAAACTTCAATACTTTTGTCCTTGAACTAGACTGCTTGCAAGACGTAGTGGAAGCTGTCAACAACATATGAAGTGTAGGCTAATTTTATCTTGTAATAACAATCTTAGGGTATAGACTTGTATTAGGAGGAAAGTTGAGTTAATAGAGTTGCTCATAATCTAGCAAACGAATTTCGTTTTTGTGCTAATCATATGTCTTATGTTTACATTTCACCCTATTGAGAATCTTTTTTTTTTCTTTCTAAAGAACCCTGTTGTCAAATAAAGACTTATACTCGTGCTAAAAAACAATTAACTTTTTAGCAAAGCTCCATGAAACATATTTAGTTTAGTTTGAATTTTTTTTAGAGAAAATACAACATATATATGTAATAGATTTAAGTAACAGTTATTTATAAGAAAATATTAGTTGTTAGGACATATGTCATCAACGTCGTTTTTAAACTGTACTAAATGTCCGAGTTCAACCATTTTAGCTACGACTTGAAAACAACAAGCATATTTTAATTCATTCATAATCGGCTTAAATATGTAAATCGTCCTTGTAAGTTCGTGTGTTTTTGGTTTTCGTCCCTGTATCTTTTTTTGTTCTAAAACAAACCATGTAAGTTACAAACATTTTGATTTTCGTCACTCTAGTTAGCATCTGTTACAAAAATGCTATTGTGTCTAACGGTGGCTGACGTGGCGTTGTTTGAAGTGGCAAAACAGGCTTATGGGTCTTTCCAGGCAAGATTACAAGGACCAAATTACAGAGGGACGAAAAGTTACAAAAAGTTACAGAGGGACGAAAAGTTACAATTTCACAGTGAAGTGAGTCACCGTTAGACACATCAGCGTTTTTGTAACAGATGCTGACGGGAAGGACGAAAATCAAAACTTTTCTAACTTACAGGGTTTGTTTTATAACAAAAAAAGATACAGGGACAAAAACCAAAAACACGCGAACTTACAAGGACGATTTACATATTTAAGCATTCATAATCAAATCAAACAAACTTACATTAATATTGAACTTACATTGTTGTAAGTAACCCAGTTTTATTTCAACAATCAAACTATGACCGTAGGGGATTGACTTCCAATATAACTAGACATAACATCAATTGAAGCTTATGCTGGAAAAGAAATAAACCCATTTGGGAGAGTAAGATGTGTCATGGAGAGCTATTGTTACATTGGATGATCGGAATCAAGCAAATCTGAAGCAAGATGTAACACATGTTCAGATACATGGAGAAAACCCGTACAGGTATGCTAAGATGAAATTCTGATGCCACACTGTTCGCGGATTATAAGAGGCAAGCTAAGCTAATGGAGTTGCTAGCAACGGCATCTCGTTTTCGTGCAAATCCTATGTCCTATGATTGCATTTTACCCACAAAAAATCCTACTTAACAGCACTTTCTCTCGTATTATAATATTCTTTGAATAGCAATTGATCATATTGAAGCTCTCTTTTGAACAAACTCATATGTACTAACATCGATTGAAGCTAATAGGTAAATCAATTTGAATGTCAATATTAACCAACTTGAGTTGGCCTAGTGGTATTGGTTTGGGATTTGGGAATGTGCTCTTTTTAAATACCTTTGAATGTGTTCTTTCCTCACTATCAATACTAACATATTTCTTGATAAAAATTCAATTATATATATTATAGCACAATTATAATTATTAAAACTCCAGTAAGATACTAGGTGTACCAAATAAGAAATTAGGTCGAAAGAGTAAACTGGTTTACAAAACCAGCAAATTAATTGTGCTAGTTCACACCATATATATATATATATATATATATATATATATATATATATATATATATATATATATATATATATATATTATTACTCTCAACCTTTGTGAAAAGAATGCAGCAAAAAACATTATCTCTTTTATGCCTAGCTTTTCCCAAGCAACATCAATTATACTTCCCCATCAGCAATGGATGTCAAAATTATTTATTTCCGAAGAATAAGTTCCCATTAGGGTTTGCCAGCTCAATATATTTCCAAAAATTGACTTCGAATATTATAATAAACATATTGATAATGTTAATATTCAATGACTAGTTGGTGCTTTTTTTTCTTTTTGATAGAACTAGTTGGTGCTTTTGGTACAGCAAGAGTAGCATATCAAATATTATTCATCTAGTCAATGAAGATAAACATCTAGAATAATCTCCTTCAAGACTCATTGAAGTTTTCGATATAACGAAAGTACCATGCATGGATGAATTTGAAATAACCGATCACTTAATTTTTTTTTTTTGAACCGCATTAATATAAAGCCAAAACAGCACCTCTCAAGCAGAGAAGGCTGTGGCGCAGAGCAACAGAACACAGGCCCTGATCCTGCTACAAGACAGGGAAAAACAGAAAACTTGTTCCAGCAGAAAACTGGCAGCACAATCCGCTACCAGGTGCCGAGCAGAACATGAAACTGCAGAAGAAAAAAACAACAAACCAGCTGCAGCACAAAACAAATTGACTGTCGCCTATCTAAAACACCCGGAAAACCACCCAAACCAAAACAAAACAGCCACCAAAACTAATTAACTACCTATACAAAGACGAGGGTTCCAACACCACTCATAAAACAGACACGTGGGAATTTTCAACCTACACATACTCCATTGCCACGCTAGCATTTTGATCCTATCCACCATTTCTTCCACCTCAATGGTCTTGTTATTAAAAATCCGTTCATTTCTCGTAAGCCAAACCACCCAAATGACCGCATGCCAAATTAACCACGCCCCTCGTCTAAGCTTTTTAGACCACACCTCCCTAGTCCAACAACAAATATGAATATACAGATTTGGAGGAGTAGTTAAATTAAAATTTAACCATCTCATGACCTCCCACCAAACCTTATCAATTATTTCACAGTGAAGAAATAAATGCAAAGTCGATTCATCATGGGTATCACAAAACACACACCGCTTTGAATCCTCATTTCCCAATAACCGTCTCTTATCAAGATTCACCTTGGTCGGAATTCTATCAAGTAACAATGTCCATGAAAAAGCCAACACCTTTGCCGGCGCTTTACTCTTCCAAATTTCTCGGAAAACCAAAGCTTCCTCCAACGACAAAACCTCAACGCCTAGCCACAAATTTTGTAATAATAAATAGCAAAACTTAACGGTAAACTTGCCATATGTATTCGGCTTCCAAATCCAATAGTCCACACCCTCTGAAACCACCACCCCTTCCAACCTCTCCCTCATCGCTAGAACTCTACTCATTATATGATAAATAGCAAGACTTAACCGATCACTTATTATATGATAAATATACAACTTTTAATGTTCAAACAATAAGTTTTTCCAGTATAAAAAAATAAAATAAGTTTTAACTATATAAAGATGAGATCTTTTTTGTTTCCCTAAAAAAAATATGAGATATTATTTTTATAAATATTAGTTTTGTTTTTTTAGAGGATTATGAATATTAGTTATTATATGTTATTATGTTTTTTTTAAGAGGCTAAAATGAATTATATAACCAGGTCCTTCCTAGCACAAGGTATGCCATAAAAAGACACGAGAGTCACAAAAATAATTATTTACAATAGAAACAAAGCACAGTAACTTAAGAAAGCCAATAACTGTTAATCTATACCCAACATGGTGAAGGGACTAAGCCACCAACCATGATAGTTGAAGGGAAGAGATGGAAACTTCGCCTTCAACCACATGAACGACAACGACTTAATTTTATCGACCACCTGCGGAATAGTGCACTATTTGCCATTAAACAACATGTTATTTCTTTCTTTCCATATTTTCCACGTAGTGGCATACCAAAGAACCTGTAAAATTGAACGACGAGCCTTTGAAACACCACCATAAAAAATGAACTGATTGAAATGGTTCCCTACAGAGAATGAGATTACTGTTGACATACCCATCCACCTATAACTATAAAACCAAATCGCTCCAAAAATATTATAATGTAAAAATAAATGATCCAAGTTCTCATCAAACTCACATCTAGTAACACACAATCGGGCTTCATTATGAATAACTCCACACCGAAGAAGATTGCCCTTTGTTGGTAACCTATCACGAAATAGACGCCGAGCAAACAGAACGACCTTCGGAATATCTTTATTCCAAAGGGAAGACACCGCCACATGAGACAAAGTCGAAGGTTGAAAAGTAAGCAAATTATAAGCACTACGGACGGAAAAAATATGAGATGTTTTCAATGTCCATAGCCACCTGTCAATTCAATCAACCTGCAAAGTCATACCATGAAGTAACAATATAAACTCCCTCACCAACTCCTCTTCTCATGCAAACAACCCCCTCCTCCAACTCCACGCCTGACCCTCCTCCCCCCAACCTAACTGACACATCCCAGACATTGACTCCTCCTTAAACATAAACAAGTCAAATAATCGAGGGTACCTGTCTCTAAACGACACTTCTCCAACCCAGACATTCGTCCAAAACAAAGTATTTTCCCTCATTACCAACCACACGTTGGACACTATCCTGAAACCGCTCCTCCCTCCTCGGCACTTCCATGTCACGCCACCACAAAGAAGAATAGCGCCCCCAACCGCCCTTTTGTGATACCATACCTAGATGTCAGCACTTTAAACCATAAACTTTCACGCTCCACTAACATCCGCCAACACCACTTCCCTAGTAATGCAATATTAAACTCTCTAATTCTCCTTACCCACAAACCACCAACCTCCTTACTCATGACATGACAGACTTTAGTAAAACCAGACGACCACCAAAGGATAAGTGTTTGGAGTTCTAGCTGGACAATCTAGACTTGAGTCGAAACAATAAAGGTTCCCAAAAAGCCACACGTCTCGCATTACCACCAATAGGCAGCCTCAGATTCACAAAAGGAATGGCACCAATCTTACAATTTAAAATCATAGCTGCTTCTGATAACCAAGATGCCAGAACATTAACCCCAACCAACTGACTCTTTGAATAATTCACCTTCAAACCAGACAAAGCTTCAAAGAGAAAGAGAACCGCTCGCATATCACGAATATTGGCCCATGATTTCTCACCCAAAATCAAAGTGTCATCCACAAACTGAAGATGAGACACCACCACAGCACGTATAGCACGGATATATGTTATTATGTTAGTAGTGTGCTCGTGATTTTCGGGTATCAAAATCATTGATCGGATTTGAACCTTTAATCATTGAACTCTCAACTTTTATTCGCGGGAAGGGAAAAAGTGAGTAAAAACCCTTATAGACCTTGGATTCGGAGGTTGGTTTCGATTGGGGAAGGTGTTAAGCACCCGAACCGACTATGGTATCCCATAGGAACCTTCTATCTATTCTTAATATTGCGCTAAATTAATTTTACTTATTCAAAAAAGTTTAAGAGTTAAAGTGAAAGAAAGGAGAAAGGTGAAGCATGTTTTTGGTTATTTTTATTGATTTGGAATGGTTGAAACCCTTTGCCTACTTACCCAAATAAATCGGGATCAAAATCAAGTAGTTCGGCTAAAGAACTTATTTGATGAGTTGAATTGATTTTAACATTTTTTTGAAAAGATTTTAAGAAGAGATAAGAGGCCTCAAGGCATGAGAAGAAAATACGATGAAGTTGGTTAATTTTAATTGCACGAAATCCATGTCTAATGTGGATATTAAATTAATTAATATTTGATTAAGGAAAATAAGAGAAAAGACACTTGGATTACATACCAAGGTTTACTTAAAAGAAATTTGAATTTGATTTTTTTTTATTTTTTTGAAGAAAATATTTTTCTAAACTAACGATGAAGTCGCGTAACGGCGGAATAAAATAAAATAGCGTAAAGCGATAAATAAAGTGGAGTGTCGGTGCGCGTGTCAGTGCGTGTGTCGGTTACATATTACATACCCTAAATACATTCTATGGTCTCAAAAAGAAAAAAATGCGCGAAAATAAATTACATCATTTCCCTAATTACACACTAAACCAATGGCAATAATAAAATGGATGACGAAAATTAAATATGCATGCAATAATTCTAAACGAACGTAAACCAAAAGTAAACATGAAAGGAAATGAGCAACAAACCCCAATTAATAATAAACGAACAAGTATCAAGAAAGTAATAATAAAATAAATGACGAAAATTAAATATGCATGCAATAATTCTAAACGAAATTAAACTAAAAGTAAACATGAAAGGAAATGAGCATGAAACAAACCACAATTAATAATAAACAAGCAAGTATCAAGAAAGTAGTGAAAATAAACGAATAAAATTTTAAGAATGAAAAGAGACATTAAAGTAGCAAAAAAAAAAAGTGTAGAATATAATAAAATAGTGAAGAAATAAATAAAAATAAATAAAGTTGGCTCAGCTGGAATAAATCTGGACCACTTGATGCATCAAGGGGTCCAAATTTAAACACTACACAGGCTCATCACAGCCACAAGATTAGAATAAAAAAAAAAAAAGTACAGGGGAGCATGGTAGAACGTGGTAAGGCATTATGAATGTACATGATTAACACAGAGTATATAATATGAATAGCATGAGAAGCAAAACCATTTTAAAACTCTCTTTCTCTTACTAAAATTTTTTTACTCTCTTCTCTCTCTAAGCCTAAAACCAGCGCCCCCTTTAGGTTGTCTTCTCCGGCGAGAAGCAACATTCCGGCGCGGTGGCCGGTGGTGGCACCACCGCGTCGGAATCCAAACCTCCACCGTTTTCAAAAAAAAAAACACAGTTTTAGATATCCTTTTTCATCCTAAACCCAAATCCAGCCCCGGTTTTCGAAGAAAATCAACGAATAAGCGTAGATCTACAAAAACAACTATGAACAAAAACCACACAAAATCTTACCTTTTGATTTCGGTTTGGTATGGCTTATGGCTTTGGTTCTGTTTTTCTTCTTCTCTTCTTGTCTTCTTCTTTTCGTTTTGCCTTGCTCCTTTTCGGTTTGGTTTTGCTCCTTTTTTGTTGATGATGCCTTGGCCGAAAAACTTATGGTTGTTTATGATTCATTCGGTTTTGGCTTACGGCTGTAGTGTTGCGTTTTCGGCCGGATCCAAGTGTGGTTGGTTCGGATTTGATGGTTTTTTCGGATTTGATGTTGGTGATTATGATTTGTGGTTGTGATTTATGGATTTTTGTGTTGGTGATTATGATTTGTGGTTGTGATTTACGGATTTTGGTTATGGTTGTTCATGTTCATGATGAACACTCATGAATGTTCATGAGGTTTTTTAGTTTTTTTGGTGATTTTGATTCTGAAAAATGAGAGAGAGAAAAAGATTGGTGTTTTTGATGATTTACTGACTTGATTCTGACTGATCTGACTTTGGGGGACCAATCTGACGCGTGAACAGTACTTTTATAGTACTGTTCACTGATACCCTGAAAATGACAAAAATACCCCTGCAATTTCTTGGAGAAAAAGTTGGACAGGACCAATGATAAATTGACAAGTGGACAATGACATTAAAATAAAATAAATAAATAAATAAATAAAAACAGATAACTAAATAACAACAAATAAATAAAATAAAAAAGAAATAACTAAATAAAAAAAAATAAATAACAAAAAACGAAAATTGAATAATAAAAATAAAAATGTCCCGTCGGAACCAAAAAAATGAGGTATTTTAAAATACCTCTCTGCCGAAATTTCGTCTGATACGACTGAGATACGCGGCTTTTTTACGCTAAATAAAACAATAAAACGACGACGTGAATAAAATGAACTTTACGAACGCAAACGTTACGCTACACTAAAATACGCACGAAACACGAGTAAAAATTACGAAATTAATACGCGAGCGACATTAAAAAATAAACGACGAACGAAAAATAAACGCGACCACAAATACGAATAAAAACAGATATTACGGGAATTAGCGCGCAAACAAACGACTGAAAAACGATCAACGTACGAATAAAAATAAAATAAAATAAAATATAAAATAAAAAATAAATTGGTCAAAAATTAGGGTACGACAAGGAGTTAGAATTTAAATCTTGATTCTCATTTTGAAATTCCTTCTGGTGTCTCCGCACAAATTATTGAACTACAAATTGAAAAACAAAAAGAAAATTTTAATACATTTATTATCAAACCAAACAAACTTACATTAATATATATTGAGCTTACACTGTGTACCTGTAGTAACTAATTAACCGGCATTCAACACCCAGTTTTATTTCCATAATCAAACTAATACTACTAATTAACAAATAGCAAACAATATTAACTAGAAATTAAAAATTCTTCATCTTTCTAATTCTTCCTATGAGGAAGAGTAGGGATGCTTTGTTCATTCCTAAAGAAATTGCCAGGGTCAACTTTAGTCTTAATTTCCACCAATCTATCAAAGTTATCCTTAAAATACTCAACTCCATAAACTCTTCCTTCAGTGTAACTATTCTTACCATTATGATTAATTCCCAAATCAAGATCCTTATAATTAAAAAAAGCCTCTCTTGGATTATTGGACACAAAAGGAGTCATATATTTGTGAAGTTTTCTAGTCAAACCTATGTAATGATCAGCAACATCTTTCCCTGCCTTGTTCCAATTTGCTTGATATTGAACCTTCCATAAATTTCCAGCTCTATGAGGGAAAGGTGTATCTGTTGATGGAATCTCAGCCATTTTTCCACCATATGGATTGAAATATAATATTGCCTCTTCCAACTTAATCATCTTTTTCCAAATCCCTTCCAAATCCTTCCTCGAAATCGGTTTCTTTACATAATCCGATTTTCTTTTCAAATAGTTCAATGATTGTGGTTGTCTTTCGAGCAAAATCTCGACCGGTTTTAAAATATCAATATTAGTCCAAAACAAAACCGATTGAAGCCAACTTGTTTCAATGCAATCACTTTCCTTCAAACCTAATTGAGGAAATTTTTCATTCATTAGTGAAACAAGAGTTTTTGAATCACCAAGGAATAAAGATATAAAACTAGCCCTTATAGTCTTTGCACCATTGTTTGTACCATTTTGTGTAACATTTACAACATCAATAATAAGCCTAATGAATAGGTCATTATCAATAGTTGGTGCTACATGTTGCCAATTATAAACTATATCACTTGCATTTTGGTCCAAAGTTTTCCTAATTTGAAAAACAGTTACTATCTTAGGAACTTTAACTAACTTGATTTTGTAAGAAAGAACAACACCAAAGCTAGCTCCACCACCACCTTTAATAGCCCAAAAGAGATCTTCTCCCATTGATTTTCTATCAAGCAATCTACCATTAACATCGATTATTTGTGCATCGATAACATTATCAACAGAAAGACCATATTTTCTCATCATGTTACCATATCCACCACCACTTAAATGTCCTCCAACACCAACGGTAGGACAAACACCTGCCGGGAAACCATGAATTTTACTTTTTTCATTAATTCTATAGTAAAGTTCACCGAGTTGCGCACCGGTTTGAACCCAAGCTATTTCATTTTCTACATCAACTTCAATTGATCTTAGATTGAACATATCTAAGATAAAAAATGGAACTTCAGCTACATAGGAAACCCCCTCATAGTCATGTCCACCACTTCTAATTTTCATTTGCAAGTTGTGTTGTTTAGCACAAATTATTGATGCTTGTATGTGGGAAACATGTAAAGCTGTTATTATAAGGTAGGGTTTTCTTGTTGTGGATGTGTTGAAACGAAGGTTTCTTACGTAGTCATTTAAGACTGAAGTGAATGATGAATTGTTTGGTGTGAAGATTGATGAAGTTATTGGGTGTGATGGTTGTGAATGGTTCACTAGGCAATGTATAAATGTGTTTTGATATGAATTTGTAGCTGAAGTTATGCATGAGATAAAAAGTAACCCTAAAATAGGAGATAACATTAACGAATGGAATTTCATATTTTCTATTTTTTTCCTTCTTAATGTTGGTATTATTGTAGGATTTAGCAAAGAAAAGAGGATGTATATTTAACGAGTCTATAGGGAATGATATGTAGTGGAATTTATAAGGGATCTCAAGAATGATTAAATGTTAAAGAATGAAGGAGATAATGGTTTAGGTGACCTGATTAATTTGACCAATTAATATTTAGAAAAATAATAGATTACGTATCTCGGTCATTCTTTGACTTTGCAAAAATATGATTTGTCAATATTTTGTTTTTGAACAAATGATTGTCAATATTATTACAATGTGTGATAATATGCGAACATATTAATGATTTTTGAGAAAAACTCAAGCTCGATGTAGAATAAAAATAATGTTATTAGAGTTTATCAAGTGTGGTATCCTTACTTTACAATTTGATTTTGTAAGGATGAATTATATCTATTATAAAAACTTAATAAATAATTAACTTATCGTCTGCACTTTATTTACTAAAAAAAATTGGCAAAATTTTTCCTTTTGATTTTTAACAAATTTTTTGTACTCTTCTTTTTGTTTTTGGTACTCCCTAATTAACATTGACTTCAAAAAATGACAGAGTGTACCTCCGCCATTTTTAGTAAAAAAACTTTTTTTTCTTCTTGTTTTTATTTGTTGATAAAATCCACTATTTCACGAAAAATCTACCTTTGAGCCCAAAATATAGATCATCTTTATTTTTTAAAAGAGGGAGAAATAATCTTTATGAATTCAATATACTATATATAGACGAGATATGCTTCTCCAACAAAAAAAAACGAGATATCTACTATAATTAGTTACAAGAGATAAATAATATCACGGTTATAATTGCAAGAGTATAAAAGAAATGACAGTTAAATTTGCCATTAGGAATGCAAGGCTATAATATGTCTTCATAATTTTATTACACAAATAGTATTATAGTTCACATCAAAAGGGAAGGCCAAAGGTCACCAAAAATAAATAAATAAATAAGGAAAGACCAAATATATTATCTTCCAACAAATAAAGCGTAAAATGTGAAAGTGGCGTATAAAAGTTGTTTTTAAAGGAAGTGGCGTATACAAGTTGAAAATAGTATAATACATAAAATCTGAAAGTCTTTTCCCTAAAAAGTCTTTGAATATATCATTTAGATTTCTTTTAGCTAACTAGTTTGGAAGAGCAACTAGATCGACAAAATCATGATGAACTAAGACAACCAAATTTTAAGCAAAAGTGAAACTTTGTAGCTTCAAAAAATCACAATGGTTGATCGTAATTTTTTAATCCTACCGTTCATCCAAACATGTAATTAGTGGTTTCTTGAGTTTGAACTTTTGTTCATATAGAGGGTTTTATCTCCAAAATTATACGAGGAGAACTTCACATTAGTATATAAAAAAAAGAAGAATGGATTTAAGTGATTATCTTGTAGATGGAAAAAATGTGCTTAATGAAGATATGAAACTCCATTAAAAATGGTTGATCATATGTGAAAATCAATTATCGATAAAGTCGATGAATACTTCGCACTAAAAACATAATTTTACTCAACTCAAAATTCTATTATGATATTAGAGTTATCTGAGATCTATTTGACCACCTGTTATATATCATTGAACATTATATCATATGCCCCTACATTATATCATTTTACAACTTTATTTTTCTTCTTCACTTTTAAAATTTTCAAATCCAACATGTGTTCACCCTACACAAAAAAGACAGTTGATAACGGAAAACGCATAGAATCATTTCTAGTGTGTAAATTTCTGGAAAACACAATCCAACATTCCCAGAAAAAAAAAAAAAAAAGACATGATAATTAATAATATAAAAAATAGCATTGGAAAATTATACAATAAGTTGACATTTCCCCGAATAAAATGATTTAGGCAACGAATATGTAAGATGTTGATTTGTATCAACGAATATTTTTAAAATATCAAATTTTTATAATTTTTTATTATATATAATTAAAGATATTAACGATCAAAGTTATATATTAGTATGTATACAATGACCAACTGCAACATGTATTTTAAAACGGATGAAGTATATAATAAGTTGACTTCAAATTCGTACATGGGAATTAGGATATATAAGTGTTGGCATATTTGATGGGCGATTGACTTTTATGAAGATCCTAATTTGAAGTGAAAGTGAACTTGGCAATTCCATTGACCTATATAATATTTTAGGGATCCATTGACACTTTATATATTTATAATATTATATATAGTTTGTTCATATGAGTTTAACTTAATTAATAGGTACGTTGCATAATTTATAGGCTTATTCAATCACCTGATCCCTTAACTTAATTTATTGTCTCAATTTGGTCCCTTAACTATAATTTGTATCAATTTGGTCTCCTATGTTTTTTTTGTTACTAGTTTTAGTCCTTTCTGTTAGTTTCTCTCAAAAAAACGTTAACAAAAAGGACTAAAACTAGTAACAGAGCAAAACATAGGGGACCAAATTGGTACATAAGTTAACTTTTTTTTTTTGAGAGAAACTACTAGAAAAGACTAAAACTATTAACGGAGCAAAACATAGGGGTACAAATTATAGTTAGGGGACCAAATTAAAACAATCAATTAAGTTAAGGGATCGGGTGATTGAATAAGACTAATTTATATAACACTTGGTTTTGGATTCTCACACCTACTTATTTGTCTTAAAATGAATTTCTAACTAGATGATTTGAAAAAAAAAGAAAAAAGAAGAAACATTGACTCTAACATGCTTATGCTTAAAAGTCTAACATGCTATCTAAAAAAACACGGTTCATAAAGTTTTGGAGACTAAATGTGAGAGATTCTGCAACGTGCATATATGAAAACATGACAATAAAGTAGTACACCAAACAATTGATGAATGAAACTTTTCCTTTATTTATTCATCCTTTTTATACCCTGACTTCTATTTTGTTTTCCCGAAATTCCATTCTATTTTTGTCTAATTCAAAACATTGCAGTGACCCCATCATGAATTAAAAAGAACCTAGAAAATCAGTTCAATAAAAAAAGATAAATTTTTCCCTGAAAAAAAAAAGACAAATTTTGAAAAAAAAATAAAAAACACTCATTTAAAAACTTTGCCTTGCATTCTTTGTGGTGGCGTGATATCCACACCTTGAATAGAGAGGAGTGGTTTTGCGATAATGTTAGCCGGTGGGTTGGGAATGGGAACCATACCCTTTTATGGACGGATGTGTGGTTTGGTGGGGTGTTGTTTAGTGTCAGTTTTAATAGGTTGTTTAACTTGACGGTGTTCAAGGGGGAGTCTATTTCTAAGATGTATCAGTTAGGTTGGGGGGGGGGGGGGGGGGGGGGGCGAGGAAGAAGCGTGGAGGTGGAGGCGCAGGTTGTTTGCGTAGGAGGAGGAGTTGGTGGGGGAACTCATTTTACTTCTTGCTAATGTGACTTTGCAGGTTGATAACGATGATAGATGACTTTGGTCTTTGAAAACTTCTAAAGTTTTTTCTGTTCGTAGTACTTATAAATTTTTAATTGTGAATCTTACAATTGATGCACCGGTGCCGATCTCTTCGCTTTGGCATAAAGATGTCCCTTTGAAAGTTGTTTTATTTGCTTGACGGCTGTTCCGTGATAGGTTGTCTACAAAGGACAATCTCTTTCGGCGTGGTGTCCTTGATCATAATTCTATGGAGTGTGTGGCAGGGTGCGGCTCAGTTGGATCATCTGCTCACTTATTGCTTCACTGTAATATTTTTGGGGTTGTTTGGCAATTAATTTATCGTTGGTTAGGCATTTATGCGGTTGTTCCTCAGCATGTGTCAGACCACTTTATTCAATTCAGTTTCAGTGGTGGTCCTGCAAGAACTCGTCAGTCAATTTTACAGGCTATATGGTTTGCGTCAGTTTGGGAAATTTAGAAGGAAAAAAATAATAGGCTTTTTACAGATAAATCATGCTCGGTTCTACAGATGGTGGATAAGATAAAGTCGCTCGCTTTTATGTGGTTGAAGGCGAAATATGCTTCTCTTCCCTTCAATTTACATGGTTGGTGGCTTTAATCCGTTCTCCATGTTGGGCATAGACTAATTTTATTTCTTTTCTTGTTTTACTGTTCCTTATCAGATTTTGGGTAAATATTGTTTGAACTTTGATGTCTCTTCCTTAGTACACTTTATACTAAGAAGGACGCTTTGATTTAGTAATATATTCAATTTTAACCTCTTAAAAAAAGTTTGCCTTGCACCTTAGTATTTATTGTGTCTGCTCTGATTACATTATTGTCAACAAATAAATAAATGTTATAATGACCATCCTTATAAGTTATGTTTTGGGGACATAAGTTATGATTTTGAATTAAAATAATTAATAATTATCTATAACTGATTGTTAATTTAATTTAATTATTAGTGTTTGTTGCAAGTATTTAATAGCAGGAGGAGTTGGTGGGGGAACTCATTTTACTTCTTGCTAATGTGACTTTGCAGGTTGATAACGATGATAAATGGCTTTGGTCTTTGGAAACTTCTAAAGTTTTTTCTGTTCGTAGTACTTATAAATTTTTAATTGTGAATCTTACAATTGATGCACCGGTGCCGATCTCTTCGCTTTGGCATAAAGATGTCCCTTTGAAAGCTGTTTTATTTGCTTGACGACTGTTCCGTGATAGGTTGTCTACAAAGGACAATCTCTTTCGGCGTGGTGTCCTTGATCATAATTCTATGGAGTGTGTGGCAGGGTGCGGCTCAGTTGAATCATCTGCTCACTTATTGCTTCACTGTAATATTTTGGGGTTGTTTGGCAATTAATTTATCGTTGGTTAGGCATTTATGCGGTTGTTCCTCAACATGTGCCAGACCACTTTATTCAATTCAGTTTCAATGGTGGTCCTGCAAGAACTCGTCAGTCAATTTTACAGGTTATATGGTTTGCTACAGTTTGGGAAATTTGGAAGGAAAAAAATAATAGGCTTTTTACAGATAAATCATGCTCGGTTCTACAGATGGTGGATAAGATAAAGTCGCTCGCTTTTATGTGGTTGAAGGCGAAATACGCTTCTCTTCCCTTCAATTTACATGGTTGGTGGCTTTAATCCGTTCTCCATGTTGGGCATAGACTAATTTTATTTCTTTTCTTGTTTTACTGTTCCTTATCAGATTTTGTGTTAGGAAGGACACTTCGATTTGGTAATATATTTAATTTTAAGCTCTTAACATAAGTTTGTCTTGCACCTCAATATTTATTGTGTCTGCTCTGATTACATTATTGTCAACAAATAAATAAATGTTATAATGACCATCCTTATAAGTTATGTTTTGGGGACATAAGTTATGATTTTGAATTAAAATAATTAATAATTATCTATAATTGATTGTTAATTTAAGTTAATTATTAGTGTTTGTTGCAAGTATTTAATAGCAAGACTTGTGTCGTCATAAGTCTAAATCTAAAGTATTTATGCACACTCACACAAATAGAAAAAGATAGAAAGAGAAGAAACAACTTGTTCTTTTTCTTTTATGTGTTTGTATCTAAGTAATTTTATTTGCACTTATGACTAACCAAGAATTATCGAGTAATTAAATATTACAATCAAATGTAAAGGTCGGTTAAATTTGTTGGGTCATGAAATATTAAACTTTGAACAATCACTTTAATAAAACAGCCCAGGCACAAGAAGTACCAAAAGACTAAGGCAGAATACAATAGGCCAAAGGCCGCTGCACTAGAAACCAAAAACAGAATCCGTTACCAGTAAAAAAAAACCTTTACAACAGCACCCAAAACAACTGTACAAAAAAACCAGCACTAGAAGCTGTCTAAAATGTCACAGAACCGAAAACCAAAGACAACATGACCAAAAACAAGCATCCACACACTACACACGAACATTTTCTCCTTAATTAGGCACTCTTTCGAATTCCAACACCACTTATAGAAAAAGCATGTCACGATTTTCAACTTACTCCACGACCAATGCCAAGACAAAAGCTTTATTTCCTCGATTAGCTCATCAATACCTTTCGCCTTATCATTAAAAATTCGATTATTTCTATCTCTCCAAATAGCCCAAATCACGGCATGCCAAATCAAAACATACCCTCTCATAAGTTTGTTCGAGCTCGCACCATTCCTCCAACACTCAAAATACTCAAAGAGATTATTAGGCATAATGAAATTAAATTCAAGCCAAAAACAAATCTTACTCCACACCACCTTAACCACCTCACAATGCAAAAAAAGATGATTAGTTGATTCCACATCAATGTCGCACCGCACACACAATAGAGACCCACCCGGGGCAAAGCATTACGTATCGCAAGGTTGCCACGCGTAGGGATTCTATCTAACAACAGAGTCAAAGAGAAAACAACCACTTTGGATAGCGCCGCGCTCGTCCATAAATGTTTGAAAACGCCCTCCTCCAACAAACTCAACTTCTTCTCCAAAACCAACCCCTCCAATAGCAGATGATACGATGAATTTATCATCATATTTATTTTCGAAAAACACTACTATTTTTATTTATCATCAACAGTGAAATCTTAGTAAATCCTATACAAAATTCTTAACATAATTTAATTAAAATTATTAAACTAAATATCCTTAAAAAAATCTTCTAAAGTTATAATTCAATCAAAAACCCAATTTTGTCCCCGTGTACGCTTTCATCACACATCAAACTTCATATATCATTTTTGGTACCTACAACATTATATTAATGTAAGGGTCAATTTTCTTATCCAAATTGGTTCATACTCAAAACTAGATAGTATCAAAACTTCTAAATCAAAAAGAATTTAAGAAAAAAAATACATTCAAGGCATGCTTTAAGTAAAGTCCACAGTACACACATTTCTTTTACAATAAAAGAATTTAATCAATTATCAAATCCCCACAAACAGACTCAATGCATGCTCTTAAATACTACATAATCCGGATATAACCCGCCACACAGGCACCGCACAGAAATAACCTGTCACACAAGCACCACATAGATGCATATGCTACTACATGATCATGAAAATAAAGACTAAATCCTACCACTTAACCACAACAATGCAATATGATATTATCCCGCCGCTAAGGCACCACACAAACACACAAAAATAATTATATGTATCTCACATCACCGTGAACATAATCAAAACAATCTTTTCAATGAAACTCACGTTTATATTAATCAGCCCAAAATATATACCAACACACAAATGGAGAATCTATAGTTCATCAACCTAATTCTTTCTGACTATAGTAGAATACATTAACTATTGTATGTCAGCCACAAGAATTAATTTGCTATACATATACTATAAATTTAGAGTGTTAATGACATTTTTAACCGTACAAGAAACAAAATAAAACTTAACACATGTAATAATAGTATAGTACACACACATATACATATAGAGAGAGTTAGGATCCGTTGACACCAAATCTTAAGCGTTGATTTCATTTGATCCAAATGCTAATATTTAGCCACTTAAAAATATCATATACCATATTTATTGTGATTTTCATTTCCTAATTTGTTGCACCGAATTCTCTCTATTGTAACCTGTATAATCGCATTCTTCCAGAAATTAACAAGAAACAATAGAAAAATGGTGCTTGTAGGATACAGCCTCAATCATTTTGAATTCAAAATATTAATCAAGATTAAATTAACAAGCATTATTATGTAAAAAAAAGTTATGCATTGAACTTGTTGAACAAGTAGAACAACACTTCAATTCATCGGTGGCAATGCATTGTTGTTATGAATTCCATGTCCTCAACACGGTTGACTTGCCATGATTTGTGCCAAATTATTTTTTAAATTGCTTTAGTTCAATTTGTTTCCTTTAAATTTTCAAATAGTAAATGACAGGAAGGTCATTTTAATAACATAAGATTGTAACAAAGAAAAATAGCATAAGATTAAGAAGAAGAAGAAGAAACGTGGCTTAACGAAAAGGTTGACATAAGATTAAGAAGATGAAATAACTGAGCTTAGAAAATGAGTTATCATCTGCAAATAGAAAATGTTGAATTTGGCATTGGAACAAAATGAAGAATAAGAAAAAAAAAATCTGAGAAATTTACCTTTTTTTTACATAGAACAAAGTTATTAATGGAATGTAAATCATAAATATAGAAATAGAAAACCGACGAAACAAATTAGGAAATGAAAATCGCAAAAAGATATTCTACATGATACTTTTAAGTGGTTCACATGATATTCTAAATGAATAAATATAAGCCTTTAGATTAAAAGAAATCAATGGTTAAGATTTGGTGTCAACGAATCCGTTGACACCTGGTGTCAACGAATCCTGACTCATATATATATATATATATATGTAAAGGCCATTCTACTTAACAATATCATACACACATCATATAAAATATAATTAAAACAAATAATTTTTATAAAAGATTAAATTTTACAATATAAATATGAATTTTAATTGTTTTTCTTTTCAGAAGACAAGAATCTCTACATCTAATTCATAACATCATCATAGTACTTAGTATGGACGTATGGGAAAAGAGAAGATAGAGTATACCTTTGAATTCCATGAATTTTAAAAAGAGAAGAAATTAGTGGCTTGATAGACTTATGAAAAGAGGGCTATGTGGCAAGAATATAGTAAGGGGAGCTTGGATGTCTCTAAAACTTTGTTGTTTGCAGATAGTAAAGGAAGGACCACATGCGTTATGTAGGGAGGGTAGGTTACACTTTTCTTGCTCAATTTTGATCAGCAATGGCTCTAGATACAAATAACCGTCCCTCTTGAACAAAATCAGAATAATAAAGAAAAGAAAATTAAGTTTATTTTAATTGAGTCACTCATATCATAACTATAGGAATTAGTTGAGGTGGATTCCTTAGCAAGACATGCTCTTAAGCTAATTAACAAGAGTGAAAAATGAGGGAAACGTGTTTTTGACTAAGCAAATAAAAGAGAAGCTCATGGTCAAATTATTAGTAGTATAAATTGAGTAAAGATAGGCAACAATTTAGCACAACAATAACCCACGTAATTAATAGTATATTGCAAGGACATCCCAAAACATAAAACAAATGGCTGCTAGTGCATATACATATTTTGACAACTAAAAATATCTAATAATGATTGAAGTTATGGCAAGTAGACAATTAAAATAGATACACTACTAATAATTGTTTAAAATAAATTAAACTAAGGTTTCTACTTAATTAATCAAAGGCTCGTAGGTTGTATTGTACAAATAAAATAAATAGGCTTTAGGTTATAAGACTTTTTCTTAAGTTCTTTATACATATAATAAGTTATAGAGTAAATTATAAATCAAGAAAAATATTACGAATGACATAAATATAATGTATAAAAATATCGGGATGTTACAGGAAATCTAAGTGCCTCCACTTTTCACCTCAAACCCTCAAAAAAGATCCTTCTTAACCTCCTTGGCCATGACTCCACTAAATCCTTCTGCCACAAGTAAAAAGAAGAATGGAGCCAACAAACCCCCTTACTTTAGACCCATCCGCATACTAATTTTCTCCGTAGGGCTCCCATTTTCAAGAATAGACATATTACCGCCAAAAATGCACGTCCTCATCCAAGCCATCCATTTATCACACATCTCCACCCTCCTCATCATATACTCCAAAAAACACTCATCCACCGCGTCATATGCTTTTTCGAAATCAACCTTGAAAATCATGCATTCCCGCTTCGACCTCTTCACCAAATACACCACTTAATTCACCACCAACACACCATCCACCAAAACGCCTCCCCTTCAAGAACGATGATTGTGACATAGAGATAATCGAGTTCATGACCTTAGATTATCTTAAAGCCAAGACCTCGTAAAGAAGTTTGTAAAGACTACCCAAAAGAGAGATAGGTCGATAATCCTTCTAAGATAGCGGGGACTTTATCTTTGGGTTCAAGGTTACAAAGTAGGATAGGAAACTTTGTGGTAATCTCTCATTTGCATGAAATTGATCCAACATTATCAGAACTTCATGTTTTACAAGATACCAAAACTCTTTGAAAAAAGCAAAATTAAATTCATTTGACCCTAGACTTTTGTTACCATCACTATTTTTCACCACTCCTTCAATTTCCAACATAGTGAAATTAGCCACCAAGGCCAAATTTTCTACCTAGGAAAGAGTGGAAAATGTGACTCCATCCAAAGTTGGTCGCAACCATGGAGTGTTCGCTACTTGATTTTGAAATATAATCCAGTACCACCTGCCTAACCTCGATTGGAGACTCCATCCAAACACCACCCACCTTAAGCGCCTTTAGAGAATTCCAGTTTTCCCTAAGCTTCACACATCTATGGAAATACCTAAAGTTCATATCTCCCTCTTTCAACCATCTCGATCTTTGGAATATCATTGAATTGTTACACCGCAAGAGTCTCCATAATTCTTCAAACTTTGTCTTCCTACTAACCACTTCCTTATTCAATAACAGCCCCACTTCTCTCCTCACATCCAAATTTGCAATATCTTCCATCAATTTAGAGATTTTGACATTCATATTCCCACACTTCTCACGATGTGAAGCTCTTAAACCCTCTTTCAAGCACTTAAGTTTTGATTTCAACACCCACTCCTCCAACCCTCTTCCACCACCTTTTTAAATTTTCGATTTTTCAACAAAAAATTATTAAAACGTAAAGGTTTTGGACCCCAATCACAACTATTTACCTTTAGCACCAAAGGACAATGATTTGAAATATCTCTCAGGAGAAATCACAATACACAATTCCTCCAATAATTAAACCATTCTTCCGCAACAAGGATCCTATCAATCCTACTCATAGCTAGACTATTTTCATGAAACCAAGTGGACCTTCTACCAACCGAGCTAACAACCTCAAGCTCCAATCGTCTCAAAAAATTATTAAAAAGATTAATTTTTCCGAAATGTGATCCGGGGACATATCATCATTAACCCCCTTCTCTCCTCTACTCCTGTAACCGCATTAAAGTCTCCTACAAAACATCACACTTCCTCCCCAAAAGTAGCCTTAAGCACCAATAAACTCTCCTACAATCTCTTCTTATCCGAAATATTACGTTTCGAATAAATGTTAACAATAAAACATTTTTTACTAAGATACCCCCATTCCAAACAAATACCAACAAAACCATCACCTACTACCGTAAAGATAAGATGAGAAATAGACTTACGCCATAGGGAGAGAATTCCTCCACTATTCCCCACCGAAGGAAGAAAAGCCCAATCAGAGTCATCACTACCCCAAAGACTATAACACAAAGCGTCTGAGATGTCCTCCTTTGCCAAAAAATCAATTTTTCAGTGAGCCACCAACTCCTTAATTCTTTTCCTCTTCGCCCTACTCCCCAATCCTCTCGTATTAAAAGAGGACACTATCATTGATTAACCTTATCTCGTTTATATATGGTGCTCAATATCTATTTTCTCATCCTATGTGAAACTCTTGCTCACATTTAAAATACCAATAATACTCTTAACCAAAAAAAATACCAACAATACAAACTACCATAACTAACCGTTGGAAATTGAAAAACCGCCAGAATTTGATAAAAAAAAGCCTTCGGAAGAGACATGAAATCGTTACTAATGATTTAAATCGTTAGTAATCTTTGCCGGTAAATCCATGATATTTTGTCGTGTTTATTGCAATCACGATTTAGATTTGGGACTGTGTTTATGCGGATTTGGGATTGTGCTCGTTGTTTGATGTTGAGGATCTTTCTTCCCCTTATGGTATGGATTCGAATATGTTGTGATTTTGATTTGAAGATCTTGGGTTTGGTCATTTTCTATATTCAAGACAAGAGGTCGTTAAAGTGTCTTCGCTGCTGATTATGTCGGGGTTTGTTGTGTATGGATTGGGTAGGACTGGGATTTGAGTGGTTGATCAAAAGAGCATCACAAAGGGTGAATATTGTGGAAGTGAAGATGGAGGCAGGGCCGCAAGGCCGTTCCTATCATTTTACGGGCTTTAGGCAGAGTTTGAGAAAATGACCCCTTAAATAATACTTCATAATTTTTTTCCTGATAAACTATGAATGCGACCCACATTAATTAAAGTGGTTGACTTCTCAACGGGAATGTATACTCTCAATTGGAATTCTCACCATTTTTCTCAATTGGATCTCAACCATCAAATTCAATTTCTTTTTTTCTTTATAATTTTATCTCTCCTTTTATCCCTAATGTTTGATTGTTTATATGCAACAATTGAGAAAAATAAGAGAATTCCAATGGAGGGAATCTATTTCCCTTCTCAACTATGTTGGCACCCCAAGTTACCATGATAAAATGTTTTGAAATCACAACTATGCTGACATCGCAAAACACCATGTGCTAAATGCACCTCATTATATGTATTATTTTTTAAAAATAATAACAAAACAAAAAAAAATAGGGGGCCAAACCAAACACAACAAAGCTAAGTAAAACCATATGTGCGCATATTAAACATATCTAAAAAAAACCAGCCAAAATAAAACTAGGATATATAGATCATCATTGAGAATCTATAATTGTTTTGCAAAATATCAACAAAAACATAAACTCCACTTTTATCAGAAAATCATAAGATCGGTTTCTTCGAGCATTTTGAGATGCAAAATCATTTCAAATATCTTCGATTCGTCATTATTTTTCACAAAAACAATTGTCATAGAAACAACAATTAAAAATAGTTGATTACTTTGAATTCTTGTTCAAGTAATGTATTGTAATAAATATTATGTTAATATAAATGTATTATGAATTTTTTACCAAATAATAAAACGTGTTCAATTCTTGATAATCTTTATTGTATCTCTTTAAGTTGTCATTTTCATGTATGTCATTTTAATAGTTTATGTCACAATTTTGAAAAAACTAGATGATCACAGTTCAGATTATAAAATTCAAAATACAACAAATAAACTTCGAATTATAAAATTAAAACGGAAAAAATGATCAATTTGAAGGTGCTTGAGAAGTCAGTAGGATGAGAAAAGAAGCTTTACTATATACACTCCCATTAAATGAAGCTTTACTATATACACCCCACCCTAGAAAAATATTGCGTTCCCTGCAGGGTTGGGCTCTAGGCTGTCGTACCATTGGTCTATGCTTAGGGATGGCCCTGGATGGAGGTTGTTATAGAGGCGGTCTGCTTCAGTCATGGTGGATACAAATGTGGAATTTGTTGTTACGTTTGAGTTGCATGTGGAGGTGGTATGTGTTTCTTGGATTTTGAGGCTAAGCAATAGTAGGCACAACAAGTGTTTTCTTTATTGGTATCAGGCTAAGCAATAGTAGGCTAAGCAATAATAAGCAATAGGAGAAGTGGGGTATCTCTGATAGCTACCAACTGAGCTACACTTGCGAGATTGTTTTTTTATTTTTATTAATAATATATAGGTTGAGGTGTATTTGACACACAGTATTTTGAGGTGCCAACATAGCTTAGATGTTCGTCATAACTAATGTGTGTATCATTCGTAATATAAATGGTCATTTTTCATACTATGCCTAAGGCCCATAAAATCCTAGGAACGACCTTGCTCAATTGTATGATTGTAGGGGATTGGAAGGCTATTACTACAGCAAGAAGGGTTATTACTACATAGGAAGATTGGAAACAAGCAAAGGTTCAGACTCATGGAGGAAATCCGGTACAGGTATGCTAATGTAATTATGATGCGTCACTGTTCGTTGATTTGAACTGCTTCGGGTATGGTCTGTTTCTGAAGACCGATGGCAGTGAATTTCACCAGGCGCGCGGTCTGCTCATTTCGCGGGGAAATCCATGAGATACTGAAACTTAGGCTTGTGGCCTGCTGTGAACTGTGGTATGGCTGCAGGAACAAGACTTCATAATTTTGTCAACAACATAAGAAGTTATTATCATAATGAGCTTGGCGTTAGGGTACAAAGTTGTTTTAAGAGGACAGCTAAGATAATCAAGTTGCTCGTTATGGTTCACCAGAAAAGTCATTCTCATGACTTCACTATAGAATTTTCCTTCTCGTTATGGCTCTAATCATACATCTTATGATTACATTTCATCCTATTGAGGATCTTATATTGAATGAAATGTAATAAGTTTTTCTCTTGTCAAATAAAAACGTACTTATATTCTTGTTAAAAAAACAAAAAGTGTTTAGCAAAGCTTCATAAAACATATTAAGTCTAGTTTGATATTTTTTTCTAGAGAAAAAACAACCATTGTAATAGATTTAAGTAACAGTTATTTAAAAGAAAATATTAGTTGTTAGTGTTTAATGTTAGTAGACATCAGGATTTGAATCATATACCTCAGTATTAAACTCTACCGAATATTTGATTTCAACCATTTGAGCTACGACTTAAAAACAACAAGCAAATTTCAATTCATTCAAATCAAAGACTTTTATGTGTTGGCAAATTTAAAAGTAACATGAATAATAGTCTTTTCTTTAAAAAAAATGAATAATAGTTCTTTTAAAATGCAAAATCAACATAAATTTATTTAACTTATAATTTGTTCATGATGCGTCAATTATTTGGTGATAAGAACTTGACTTGGTAAACTCAGAGAAAGAAGTTCAAATATCATTTATGACAATCGGAAAATAAAGTTTTAAATATATAATAAAGCTATGCATTTTCATTCCGTCAAAAAATAACATACGTAAATAAAAAATAAAGCTATGCATTCCCGTAAACAAATTGTTAGTAGTAGACATGATTAAAATGTCCATAATCGAATTATTTCCGTATAACATCCTATTTTTGTCTTGTAGAAAATAAACTGAACTTGAGGCTGAATGAGAGAACTCTAAAAGATAAACAAGGGTTTGCCTCTATTTATTGGTTCCATATATTAACTTATAAACATAACTTCAATATTCTTCTGATGAGATTTAGTCAATCAAGATAACCTCTAGAAGACTTGCTTGTTTTGTGTATAGGATGCATGGTTGAAACTGAAACCCCAATTATTTCTTATTATAAGATGATTATATGACTTTTAATGTACAACCAATAATTAAGTTTCCAGCCAAGTTTCATAAAATATATCTAGTCTAGAGTGAAAAATAATTTAGAGAAAATACAAGATATATAACAGAATAAAGAAACAAACTTTAGTAGTTTGAATTTAAATCATGGACCTAAACAATAAGCAAATTTTAATTTATTCATTATCGAACCAAACAAACTTTCATTACATTGTAGTAGCAACTATAATTAACTAGTATTCAACACTCGGTTTTATTTTCCACACTCAAACTTATTACTAAATAACAATCAACAAACAATATTAACTTAAATTTACAAGTCACCATCTTTCTAATTCTTCGTATGAGGAAGAGTAGGGATGCTTTGTTCATTCCTAAAGAAATTGTCAGGATCAACCTTGGTCTTAATTTCCACCAATCTATCAAAATTATCCTTAAAATATTCAACTCCATAAACTCTTCCTTCATTGTAGCTCTTCTTACCATTATGATTAATACCCAAATCAAGATCCTTATAATTAAAAAAAGCCTCTCTTGGATTATTGGACACAAAAGGAGTCATATATTTGTGAAGTTTTCTAGTCAAACCTATGTAATGATCAGCAACATCTTTCCCTGCCTTGTTCCAATTTGCTTGATATTGAACCTTCCATAAATTTCCAGCTCTATGAGGGAAAGGTGTATCTGTTGATGGAATCTCCGCCATTTTTCCACCATATGGATTGAAATATAATATTGCATCTTCCAACTCAATCATCTTCTTCCAAATCCCTTCCAAATCATTCCTCGAAATCGGTTTCTTTACATAATCCGATTTTCTCTTCAAATAGTTCAATGATTGTGGTTTTCTATCAAGCAAAATCTCGACCGGTCTTGTAATATCGATATTAGTCCAAAACAAAACCGATTGAAGCCAACTTGTTTCAATGCAATCACTTTCCTTCAAACCCAATTGAGGAAATTTTTCATTCATTAGTGAAACAAGAGTTTTTGAATCACCAAGGAATAAAGATATAAAACTAGCCCTAATAGTCTTTGCACCATTTTCTGTAACATTTACAACATCAATAATAAGCCTAATGAATAGGTCATTATCAATAGTTGGTGCTACATGTTGCCAATTATAAACTATGTCACTTGCATTTTGGTCCAAAGTTTTCCTAATTTGAAAAACAGTTACCATCTTAGGAACTTTAACTAACTTGATTTTGTAAGAAAGAACAACTCCAAAGCTAGCTCCACCACCACCTTTAATAGCCCAAAAGAGATCTTCTCCCATTGATTTTCTATCAAGCAATCTACCATTAACATCGATTATTTGTGCATCGATAACATTATCAACTGAAAGACCGTATTTTCTCATCATGTTACCATATCCACCACCACTTAAATGTCCTCCAACACCAACGGTAGGACAAACGCCGGCCGGAAAACCATGAACTTTACTTTTTTCATTAATCCTATAGTAAAGTTCACCGAGTTGCGCACCGGTTTGAACCCAAGCTGTTTCATTTTCTACATCAACTTCAATTGATCTTAGATTGAACATATCTAAGATAAAAAATGGAACTTCAGCTACATAGGAAACCCCCTCATAGTCATGTCCACCACTTCTAATTTTCATTTGCAAGTTGTGTTGTTTAGCACAAATTATTGATGCTTGTATGTGGGAAACATGTAAAGCTGTTATTATAAGGTAGGGTTTTCTTGTTGTTGATGTGTTGAAACGAAGGTTTCTTACGTAGTCATTTAAGACTGAAGTGAATGATGAATTGTTTGGTGTGAAGATTGATGAAGTTATTGGGTGTGATGGTTGTGAATGGTTCACTAGGCAATGTATAAAAGTGTTTCGATGTGAATTTGTAGCTGATGCTATGCATGACAGAAAAAGTAACCCTAAAATGGGATAGAAAACTAATGAAAGTTTCATATTTGCTTATTTTTGTGAACAATTATTGTGTTATTGTAGGAATAAAGAGAAGATGATACATTTAATGAGTCTTTTGGGTACGATATATGTAGTGGTATTTATAAGGGTCCCTAAGATGATTAAACTGTTATAAAAAAATAAATGAGAATGTGGTTTAGGTTACCTCCCCAATTCGACCTATGCATGTGTATCTTGGAAAATAATATAGATTACGTAAATCAATCATTCTTTGACTTTGCAAAAATATGATTTGTCAATATTGTTGCAATCTGCATGTGACGACTTGCAAACATAATTATGATTTAACATATATTCTCTTTTCATTCCAGTCAAAAAGAAAACATTATTATCTTTTTTCTAAATTATAGGTCACTTTAGTTAAATGTTGCATTTGGCTTAACTTTTTTGGGTCAAAAACTACTTTAAAGTCAATGTTAAAAATAAAATTAAAGTCGTTGGTAATGTTGTTTTTATATTAGAAGCCATTTTTGCTAAATAAATTAATAATATATTAATATTATAAAGATAGTTAGATAGTTAAATAAGTGACAATAATATGAAGTTTTTTACAAGTGACAAATAAAAGTTCATAAATAATTTATAATATATTAAAAACTACCATAAATCAATAATATATTAAATAAATAAATGAATAAGGAATATTAATTTTTTAACAAGTGACAAATAAAAGTTCATAAATAATTAATATTATAAAGATAGTTTGATAGTGTATTTAACTGTAATTATATTTCTTTTAAAAGGAATTGTAGTTATAATATTATAAAGTATAATTTTAGTGTGGTAAGAAAAATAAAGTATACTTTTACTAAAAATTACTATTGTATAATATTTTAGGACTTTCTTGAATAAGATAAAAAAATTATGTATATTTTTTATAATATATTCAATTTTTTATAAGTGTTTAATGGTGGTGGGTCGACAGTCTAAAAATGATTTACACACTTGGTTGTCATATAACAATGTTGCCCCAAAAATGATTGTTTGCTTGTGATTATTTAGTCTAACAAATACTCTCAGCGGCGCGGCAACCCTTATTTGTGTTATATGTGGTGTCAAAAGTGATAACATCACCAAAATATCCATAATCATTTATCATTTGTGCATCCGCCCAAAATATATTTGTTATTTGCTCTTCAACATCCATTTGAAAGTCATAAAAGAATGAGATATTTTCACATTCTTTTTTGAAATACATCATCAATGCACCCACTTTACCATACTTTAACGACTGCTTCCTTTTGGTTTCAAGGTAATTCGTAAGGTCTTTTTTTGTAAAACCAACTGTCTTTATTCCACCAGGTTGCTTTGATATACATTCATGCAAATCTTTTGGTCTTAATCCAGATTCATCTCCCAAGACAATTTGCGATGTTTGTGTCTCAGATATGTGTCGATGAGAGCGAATCATATGAGCATGTTCAGGTTGAAGAGGGTGGTTGTGTTCAGCTATGTAAAGTCAACAACTTTATATTTCTCTATCTTCCGATCGAGTGAAATAACCATACGCACCAAACATCCAATTCTAGTTTCTGCTCTGGGTTCCCCTAATGGTTGACGTCTTTTGTCAACACCTCTTGCACCCTCTTTGAAGCATGTGAATCTTCTTGAAGTCAAAACTCCATCTACTCTGCTTTTATTTGCATATTCTTGACGAAAACCAAATCCAATTCTTTAACTGTACTCGTTATATCCTTAAAAAAAAACTGTACTCATTAAAAATTCATAAGACGCCGCCTCAAAATCAAACTTCACTTTCAAGTGAGGTTCATTGTTGGCAATACTTCCTTGTCCACATTGCACATTCTGTTCATGAATGTTGTTCACCAATTTATCGACACAATCTGAAGAAAAAAAACCAGAATTTACAATTACGGCCACCATAACTGATAATTGCAAGCATAAACTTACATGAAACAATATCTCAGATCAATATACTTGAAGAACTTAAACTGCATAAGAATTTGTTGACCATAAAGCTATCTATTATTATTACCATAAAGTTATCTATTACTATTAAAAAAGCATTTGGGGAAAGGATACTGATTAGATAAAGTTATACAGATGGTGATCTTAAAGCAAAATATATATATATATATATCACGTAAATGAACCAGTAACCTAATTTTTCATCCACACACTAAAACAACATCACATAATAAAGAGACGGCAAATAATAAAATAGATACGTCAAATTATATTACCTTGACCAAAAACAGTGACGACGACGTTGGGATGCTCGGAGACGGCGGCGACGGGTTGGTTAGTGTTGGTAGCAGGACGGTGGGGTTTGCTCATGACGCTGACGGCAACGAAGAGAGAGGTGCGGTGACGAGAGAGAGGGGGAGGTGGCGGTGGCGTCGATGATAATGGCGGAGGAAGATGAAACACTATCTGAGAAAGGAAGAAGAAGAATTTGTATCAGCGCAGTGTGCGCGTAGGATTTTTCCTCATTAATGAATTGCTTTTTTCAAACCTTTTAATCACAGTCATTGATTTTATTTTTTTCACGTGTCACACATCTATGACTTGAAATGAGATAAATTGAGGAAACCTAAATTGAGCAAAGATGTATTCGTTTCAAAAATTCTATAAACAAAAAAAGTAGGAACCTTATGTCACCTTTTTAACCTCCCCACCACTTTAATTCACTCTCCACTAATATTTCTCCCTCTCCTATGTAAATTAGGTCTTATCTCCTATACATGATAACTCACTCACATAAATGAGTTGGGCATGTTTGTTATAAATTAGAAAAAATGGATTTTTCTTTGTATTTCTAAAAATGGATTTTTTAGAAATATACTCAAAATAGTAGAAGTTATTTCAAACTCATTTAGCATGAGTTAAAATTAGTTTTTGACATTCAGTAACTTAAATATTCATTTTTAGAGATTTTACATAGTAAAAATCGCATATTTATTCAAAATGACATCTTTAAAAAATGATTTTCATGAAAAGCTATTTGAAATAAATTTTTTTAGATATTTTTTCAAAATTTTAGTACAAAAAAAAGTTACAACAAAATGATGGAATACTTAGAATTACATTTTACGATAAGTTATTCAAACGAACTTTTCATTCAAAACTTTCCTTAAAATTTTCTTTGTTAAAAAAATTGTAGCAAAAAGATATTACACTATAAAAACCTATTTTTAAAAAAAACTATAACAAATGGGACCTCTATTATAAGGCTATCACCGACTCCTTCCAGTAAAAAATCCCTTTTTCAACTTTGAAAATTATTATTGGTTGTTTCATTTGTTATGACTATCAACAAAAGTCAAGGTTAATCACTAAAACATGTTGGAGTATATCTTCGCCCAATCAAATTTTTTTTTACTATCAACTATATGTTGCAATATCATGAGTTACTTCAAGCAAATGGTTAAAGATATTGATAACTGAGGATGAAAGTAAAGATACAAATGAAACCGAAAAATGTAGTTTACAAATACGTATTCTACAATTTTCAGTAGTTATTATATACTCATTTCTCAAAATAAAATACCTTGATTTTATTTTTTTGATTACAAATACCTTGATTTATGATATTAAAAATGATTCTAATTTGTTTTCTTCAATAATACCATTGTAGCTTTTATTTAAATGTTTTTTATATATGGTTATATATGATGACAAAAAATAATATAGACGATTCGATACTTACATATGAAACTATAAAACTCGTGTATCACATATGTTAGAGTCTTAAGATATTAGAAAGAAGGAAAAATCACACACACTTTACACATGTGTACGCTCAGTCATACTCCAATTCATGTCAAATTAAGCATTCATACACGGATCTTTGTCACATAATGTTGTTATCTTTGTCACATATTGCTGTTAGTTATAGTTTAAGGGAAAAGATGTACCAAAAGTACCCCTGTCATGAAGGAGAAAAATATATACGAAAAATTATTATATGAGTTATCACTTATGAGTGAAACTTATAGTTACTAATTATTTATATTTGCGTCACTTCATGTTGAAACTCATAATCACAGAGAAAAAATGTTTACTTTTTGTTTTAGAGTAAGAATTTAAAATTCATGGATAGTGTAAGCAAAGGAACTAACCAGTCATAACGATAGGGTTTCGATTATTATCTAATTGTTTATTGTTTATTTAGTCGGTTATACAAATCTGAGTTAATCAACAAGTTAGCATTATTTATTCAAATGAGCTGTGGGAATGAAATATTTGAAAATAAATGTTTAATTTTCGTGGTCAAGTCACTCGTCTGAAATATTATCCATTTATTGTCCACGTCAACTTTGAAAATAATTGAGTTTTTGTTATATATATTATATATATGCTGATGGTATATATATTAGGATTATAATTAGAATTGGTCACATTCTCTAAAAAAAATAAAAAATAGAATTGGTCACATATTTTCTACCTAGCTAGGGCCTTTGTGGTTGAGGTTATTAATTGTGATGTGGCCGTTATAAGAAAACTTGACTTCTTGAATTTAATTAGTTTATTATTGTAATCGTTTGGAATTGGCTTTCTATGTGTTTGACATTTGTAATTTTTTAGAGTATTAGTTTACATTATTTATGCACATGCTTGCACGTTGAGATTATCTTTTGAATCCACTTCTAATTCGTAGCTCATCATAATTGAGATATCTAAAGATGCGATTACATCCTCACGACCAACACATGGAAGGAATTAGACTTCTCGTTAGGAATAAGAACAGGTTATATCGAATATGCTATGTTTTTTTTTTTTTTTTGTTAAATTGAGAAGATTTAAACTTTTTTTTAAAGTTTGTTTAGGCTAAAAGGACAGACCTTAAACTATTAAAATTTTAAAAAAAATCATTTAGATATATTAGGCCGATCTACTTAGATAAATATAAATAATATTATTTATTATTAAATTATATATTCTACTTTAAATAAAATTATAAATTCGTTAACATTTACGGTAATTTAAGCTTATTACTATAAAATAAATTAGAATTGAAATATGATATAATATATAGTAAAGTTTTCTAAAATTTCATGTTAAATATCGAAAGCGAGTTTAATATCAATAGTTCGTTAGTCAATTTAATCTTAGATTAGAATACTTATTTAAATATGTTCATATGAAATAGATCTTTAACAGGCTAGCAGTCCTAATCAGGCTTTTAGAAGGTCAGACTCAGGCATAAAAAATAAGTCTATGATAGGCCGCATGCCAGACTTAGACCTTAAATTTTGGACATGCCAGACTTAAGTCTTGCAAAGCTTAACCCGGTCTAACATATTCCCATCCCTACTTCTAATAGAGGTGTTTGCGCTGTGCTTTAAACCGCTTTTGAGGAAAAAATTATCCAAATTAAAAATTTAAGTATCTGCGATTCAGTTTAGATGAAATTTTTTTTAAAAATTGATATAGTTGTTAGCATGTAATTCGACAGGCTCAATTAATGAAATCAACATTTGTTGACTTTTGACTTTTCAGGAATCAAAGTCTTTGTCTTTAGTATGGGGATTTCGACGGAGTCTCCACTTAGCGCTTGGAAGAGTGTAAAGGATTCGAAGTTTGACAAGACGCAAATCAGGATGCAAACTGGTCGAAGTCAAGCAGTTATTGTCGAAGAGGAAATAATTTAAATTCAAAAAACAGCGGTTACCTTAGTGAAGGCATAGGGGACAAGCGGTTTTCCCGATAGAAGAAGTGGTGATCGTGGAGTTAGCCTTTTTTCAGTTATTTTACTATGTATAAATAGTAGTTTTCCATATGGAAAATAGGTGGAAAATCACTTATAGAAATTCTAGCACTCGAAGTACCGGCGTCTAGAGAAAAGAGTCATACAGAATGTATGTAATCTGATTTGTCGAACCACCTTTACATTAATGCAATTTAGCTTTTCTTTAAGTTTATGCGTTTTAAACTTTTAAAGTCTTTTTACTTGCATTTCCTTTACTTTTTAAGTCTTTTTTACTTGCCCTGTCGAGAGACAGTTACTTTTTCTTGCAAAAGACCCCGTCTTGTTCATAAAGCAACTTATGAATTTGATGAGTGTTCGCTTACATTTTGAAAACACTTTGCACAATATGTTCCAGGATTTCTGGTTTGATCCTGCTTGTAATAACCAAAATCAGCCCTTATTGTTTGCCAAAACTCCGGTAAACAAATTGGCACGCCCGGTGGGACCATGTTTGTGCCTTTTTAAATTTTTTGGAAGAAAACTTCCATAACTTTTCAAACTTTTTCTAACTGTTCTTGTGAAAATTGTTTTTTCTGGAAATCTATAACTAGTTTTGGTAAACGTTTTCTAGAAATATTCTTATTTGTGTATGCATTTAAGAAGTGGTAAAGTTTTGAAAACAATGACTAGACCTACCATTAGTGGTACTTCAGCGTCATCATAATCTTCTTCACAAGCACAATCTACACAGACATCTGCCCCTACAGTGGGTGATGGTGTATCAACGGTCGTGGGGGAAATTATGGATATGCCAGTTTCGACGAAAATGAGAGTAATCGCTTCCATAACTGCTCCGACAACTGTCGTTGCAGTGACACAATCACAAATGAGAACCTTTGTGACTCCATTTACTATTGTTGAACTCGTGTCTACTAGTTTTCCTACCTCTCCTAACCTTCAAGTTAGGGCTAGAATTAATGATAGGTTCATGTCCATACATAACCTTTCTAGGGAACAACCTTATGGTATGTCAATTGATGGAAAATTTGCATAACAACACATCTGCGTTTGCAGATCATGCAAATCGTTTCACACCATTTAATTCACACAGTCCCTCAAGTTCTAGCACTTTTGGCAGAAATGCTATACCAGCCTTAAGTACATAATCTATGATGTCTTTAAGGCAGCAAATGGATGAAAGCAATCATGAGATGGTTAATTTGCTAACATAACATATTAGTGCAGTGTTTAATTCAAAACACAAACAAGAGTTACCAAGCCTTAACCACTTAAATGGGGAGAATTGCAGATTTCTTCGCCCCTCCACAAACCGTTCACCAATAGATTCCTCAAATCCAAAACATTCCACATATCCAAAATCCTCAACCCTTACGAGTTGTTGAACCTATGGTTCAAAGACAATAATCGGTGCTTCAACCCCAACCTGTTGAACCAGTAATGCAGACACAACCAAAAGTGATTTTGGCAAACATGAATCATGATGTAGATGAAGTTGTTAGGAATGTCCAACAACAAAATATAGGAGCACATAATAACATAGCCGATTTGGTTGAAACTATTATGGCTCAGAATAACTTAAACATAGGGTTGCATAGGCCAAACTTTGGTGTGCCTGCATTATTGATTCAACATGGGGGCCTTAACAATTTGCATGATAAAACCTCTGAAGGGTAGAATCTTGTCAAAAAAAATGATAAATATGTTCCTAAACCCTACATGTTTGACGTAACCAAATGTGATGGGATTTTTTATCTCTTAGTTGCTGATGGTCAAGTGGTAGTGTTTAATGGTTTAAAAATTCCACCACTAGAGTAACGTAAAAAGAGAGGTTTTTGTAAATATCATAATTTCTTGGGACATAAAACCTCATATTGTGTACTTTTCAGGAATTTGGTTAAAAAAGCTCTGAATGAAGACATGTTGAAATTTGGAGACAAAACAAAACCTCAAATACAAGTGGATGTAGATCCTCTAATAAAGTCGTTCATCCAAAAGGAAAGCAGAAAGTGATTGAAATAGTTAAAAGACCAAGACCAATGAACAACTTTGACACCAGACTAACATAAGATTTACAAACTACCTAGTGCTCCTATTAGATGCCAAAAAGGAGTCAGCATTGGGAAGGAAGAGGATACACGTTCCTATAATGGGCATTGGTAATGGTAGGGCCATCTTTGGCCTGCATTTGCAAACGTTTTTGCCTCCTCTTTTTAGTCTTGTAAAGAACAATTTTAATTTGTCACAACAACTAGTGAAAAAACAAAATCAATGTTTAATATTCTACGTTATAAATTGAGGAGGAATGATATGTACAATCATTTTTGTAACAACTTTTGTGACAACTTTCTTTTTCATGCTCATATGTTTTTACTTTTTTTTTTGGTCAAGACATATGTTTTTACTTTATCTCTCTATTGTTTTGATTTTCGTGTCAAAATCTAATTTTTCTTTATAAATTTATGGTTGTACAATAAGTTGTCAATCAAATGGTTGTTTAAATAACACTGTTAATTAATTAAGTAAGTGAGAAGTTAAAACATTGATGTGGTGGTTATGTTGTTTAGGTGTTATCCTAGGGTAATTGGTTTCAAATGCACCTTCAGTGTTTTGTTTTGATGTTTTATTTTATTTTTATTGCAAAGAGGGTCAAAGACGCACGAGAAAAATTACAACTTAATCAAACTAAAGTGTAAAACTCTCATTGAATCTGCTACTAACAAGTGTCTAATTTGAGTAAAACAAGACTTATAAGTGATCAAAATAAATCACATGCTAGAACCAATATTATCTAGCGCGTCAGCGCTAGAGTCCGCTTTACGGCAAGAGTGTCAGACTTTCACCTCCCAATCCATTTGTAATAACCGCCTTATCTTCTGAACCAAACTTCGATTAGTCAGACTAACATCTTCCATACCTTTCCACAAATTTGGGTTTGAAGGTCTAGCTATCACATTATCTGTTAAATCCGAATCTCAGGTCTAGCTATCACATTATTTGTTAAATCCTAATCTCATTGATAATTTCCTCTCAATACTTCAGTCCATAATGAGTTCTCACCGGCATAAACACCCCATCATAATTTCATGAGACAAGCCTTGTTCATATCGTCAAATTTTTGAAGGCCTAACCCACCATGACACTTAGGTTGGGTAACAAAACAATATCCGAACTTATTGCACGATGTCTTCTAACCGTGACAGTGTCACCCCAGATACAGGATCTATGAATTCTTTGCATCTCATCAATACAACCTTTAGGAATAGGAGTTGTCATCATGGGATAAATCGGGACTGATTCAATCACATTGTTGCCAGCGTCACTCTACCTGCAACGGAGAGGTGATTAGCTTTCCACCCCGGTAATTTACAGTTGAGCTGATCGATGATATACTAAAAATCCTCCTTCCTGGGAGCACTTTCGACAAGAGGCACTCCCAATTTTTTTCCAAGAGAGTTAGTTTCTCGGAAACCAGATAGCTGCACGATTAGCTCACATGTTCCTCTAAGCACATTTTTTGAAAATTAAATGCTAGTCTCTCATGACTAATCTTTTGACCGGATAACATACAGTAATGATTCAAGGTATTAGTAACACACCTCATTTGATTTTCTATAGCTTCACCAAATAGCAGTAAGTCATCTGCAAACATTAGCTGACATACCATCTGACCTCTTCCTACCAGCCTTGATCGATTTCCAATTCCCTTGGTTTACTTCATGCAAGATCATATGGGAAAGCTTATCCATACACAAGAAAAACAAATATGGGGAAATCGGATCTCCTTGACGAATTCCTCGTTGTGGCTTAAAGTAATCGGCTCAAGCACCATTCCAGACAAAACTCTCCAAATAAACTCCCAATTAATCATGTCATAAGCTTTTGCTCAATCCACTTTAATTACAAAATAACCTTTTTTTTACCGGTCATTTTCTTAATACTATGTAACATCTCTTGTGCCACCACTATATTCTCATGAATGCTTCTTCTAGGAACAAACCCCATCTGGAAAGGTGACACCAACCAAGGAATATACTCCCTAAGACACTCCACCACTTCTTTACTCACAGCCTTATAAATAGTATTACAAAGCGATATCGGCCGAAATTGGTTCACAAACTCTGGACTATTTATCTTGGAAATCAAGCAAATATCTGTTTTATTCACCTCGGCAATTTTACTTGGATTTTTCGACACATCTTTCACAAAATCACAAGTGCTTCTACCAAGAATCTCCCAACCTTGTTGAATGAAACCTACCGGAAAACCATCTAGACTTAGAGCTTTCCGAGGGCTCATATTAAAAATGACTCTTTTGACCTCCTCATCTTTAATAAGGGCAATTATTTCTCCTCCTACGAGTAATAACTTTTAATTGATAGTATCTAGTGTTTATGTCACCATCAATTAACCATCTGGCTCTTGATCGCTGAAACCACATCAACTCTTCTTGTAGAATTTTATCTAAATCTGCCTGCAACTTTCTTTCTAACCTAACAAGGCCACCATCTCTCACTCCATTTCTTAACCACCTTTGGATGCCACCAATTTAGATCTAACCAGAAGCTCTTTTTTCTATATTGATTTATTCAAGGGTCTGTAACTTCCAGTCTTTAACTTCTTGTTGCACCTTTAGAAATTGGAATGCTATAAACCCAACAATTTGCTAACATGTTATTATAAGAGTTTTCAAGTAACCAAGCACTTTCAAACTTGAACTGTTTCGACACTCTGCTCTGGTAAGCACCTTCTGGACATATCAGTAACGGATGATGATCTAATCGAGTTAGAACACGAACAAAGGCATCCGGATAATCCATACACCAAATATCTTTACAAAGAGTTCTATCTAGCCTTTCATAAATCCTCCGCCCTCCATGATGTATCAGCCCCCTCCAAGTGAATCTTGAGCCAACAGCACCCAAGTCCAAGTGTTTACATGCATTTATAGGTTCCACAAATCTATTGCATTTTCTCGTACAAACTGCCGCACCACCTTTTTTTCAGATACACCAATAATGTCATTAAAATAACCCACTAACATCCAAGGCTGAGATATTGTCTGCTATTCATTTGAGTTCTTCCGACATAATTCTTCGATTATCTTCATTGGGACTAGCATATACCGGTGTAAAGAACCACTCATTACCATTGGCATTTTGAACTTTAAGATGAATAAATTGGAATTTCATCATACAAAAGTTAATTTTAAAAACCTCTTCCTTCCAAACTACAATAATGCCCCCTGAGTATCCAATGACATATGTAGCATGAAATCCATTAAAATCGAATAATTCAAAGGTTTTCCTCAACTTACCAGGTTCACACCTCATCTAAACAATAACGAGCATTACTGGATGATGAGACTGAACATAGTGTTTGGAGAAACGGTAAAAAGCTCTGCTAGCTGCACCTCGGCAATTCCACACAATTTTTTTGTTGTTTTGTATATTCATCATACAAATTATTAATAATTTTGAACCAAGTCCAAAATAAAACTAACGTTTTATTTAATTGTGAATAATCATCATTTTCATCTTCTTCATGTTCAAGTTTTTTAGCAGTCCCCTAACACAAGATCTAACATTTATTTATGCTATCAATCACTTTCTGATTTTTTTTTTGTATTGATTTTTTTAATCTTCTCAAGGAGCAACAATCAATTTATAGCTTCTTCTAAGTAGAGCTAAGAGACTTACTAAATGATAGTTGTCAAGGAGTTAGTTACAAACAGTTTGGCCGGTATTACTGCTATCGCGAGTCTCATATAAAAAATTACAAGGGAAGCTATTGAGCATGGGAAGGACTATAGAATATCACGAGTTTTAGCAGAGCTATTTCTTTAATACTCCCCTGCAAGCTTGATTAGGTGTGAGATTAGAGATGAGCCATACTTAAATAACTCAGCATAAATCCTCAACTCCTGAAGGAGGCCGAGTCTTGGTCATGATGTCAGCACACTGATAATGACCAAGAACATGAAACACCAAAAGTTGTTTCTACATAATTGTTTCCCTATCAAAAAAAGGGATCCAATTCAATGTGTTTTGTGCGATCATAAAGGACTATATTGTGGGAAAGAGCTATGGTATCATGTTCTCATAGAGGATCTTGGGAGTGGAGTACGAAATACCTAGTTTAGTGAGTTGGGACTGCACCTAGAGGAGCTTGAAAGTAGTGAGGGCTCTGCTGCAATTTAAAGCTTCAGTGTTTAATCTGGAGATAACATGTCTCTTAATTCAGAGCGAAGTTCATGTGAGTTTGAAAGTAGGCATTGATTTTATACTGAATTTGCATCCAATAACGTGACAGATTACGTCGTGAGTAATTGTAGATTGAAGCCATGTAAGGAGCAATTGGTCTTGTTTCTCCCAAATTTCGTATTTAGGCGAGGTGTGGATCTCCAAACGTCCTGAACTTCAATGGAATTAAAGGATTCACTAGAAAGTGACGATTTTCAAAATAACACAACTTTTTATTTATGCACCACGTAGTATAACCTAAGGAAGAGATGATAAAAACTAAATCAAAGCCTAATTTGGTACATTTTTCTTGTCAAGATCAAACAATGCTGAACATTTTGCTTGTAATAACTAATCAATATTCAGAATAAACTTTCTAGAATATTTTATATATTTTTAAAAACTCATTACAAGAAAACTTAATGGTAGAAATAAAATCTAATCTTAAGAAAAAAGGCATTATTATCTTCTAAATTTCTTTGACGATCTTTTATCTTTGATATCGGAGAACATTTTTTTCCTTGACGAAAAGAGACCCAAGTACTTGTCAATATCCTCATCCTCTTCACCTAATTCTTCTTCTCCCCTCCATTTCTTCTTCTCACCGGATTCCTTAATTTCCTACACAAATAAAATAAAAACAGTGAAGTATTTAGAAAAGTATAATTAAGTTAAATCACATAAGAATATACTAATTTCTATTCTTGGCATAAATGGAGACCTACGCTCAAGAAAGATAAACGACATATAAACTAAACGAGGAGTGGCAACTCCCTAATCCCTATGCATCATCAATATAACTCTTCATAATTCGATCAGCACAATTATCATACATAAGTAAATCATTGTTTCCACAAGACCCGTGATTAGCCAACTCGGCACACATGTTTGCTTCCAGATACGCGGGACTTATAGTAAACACCCAATCTCTTTCCAAAAGCTGAAAAATCTTGTGCACTGATCTCCACCCATTAGCAATCACATGTCTTGATGACTGACTAGAATCAATACACACCTCGACATACCTGAATCCTCGATCAAAAAACAGTTGCAACCCAATCAAAACACCCCCACAATTATGCTATATAAGCCCTACGAATTCCAAGACCTTTGGAATAACCACCAAGCCATTCTCCAACTGTACCACAAATTAGTCCTACATAACCCGCTGCAACAGCGCCTCTACTAGCCCCATCAGTAGTTAATTTAACCCGTCCTGCTTTAGGTTGTTTCCGACCAATCCAAACCTGCTGTCCAAGCTCAAATGCATCTAACTCTTCCTTTCATTAGTCATCAACTTCCCATGAAGGACAATCCACACAAACATATAACTCTTTCAGGCCCCACTAGTCTTCAAATTCTTTTTCAAATATCATTTCTCTATATCATATCATGGTTACACAATAGAGCATATGTACTAGCAACTGTAAAATTACCACAATTATCCAAGCCACGAAATACTATCATCACCTAACTCAGCCTGTAGTGGCAGAATCAAATCAATCTTCTTTCTAATATCATTAAGCAGCCAATCCACCTCAATCCAACTATGGTACCAAGCTAAGATAGCCCTACTATTACGAATAGATCTGTAATCAAATTGAGCATTGTTAGGCCACACTCTCACCGAACTCTTCCAAAGTGATGAGTTTGAGGCTTTTGCTTCGACCATATCATTTAGATGTTCAAATAACACCTCTCTTAACGGAAACATTACCTATATCAATGCAAACAACTCGGCAAGGGTATCGCAATTTCAATATCCCACGTAATCCCAGAACTTAACTTTTCTATTTAAAAATAAAAAATGAAAGAAAGACTAAAAGTAGCCTAAAACATAAGTAGGCACAATATGCAAAAATTTACCTTTTCTGCTAATCTTTTGGCCGTATCAACACGCTCTTTCAAAAGCATAACGTCGTCACATAATGCAGGATACAATGGTAGCTTCTTGTCTAAAAATAAATAAATACTTGTATTAGTTATTTACTAAGAAAATTTTGTTCATTAAAATGGCAAAGCAAAAGCAGAGAGCATATACTCCTCACCCATTTGTTCTTCTATCTGTCTGAACCACAACAGTTCATATTGGTTCAAAAGGGATATGGCAACACCAGTGCGCCCAGCACGAGCAGTCCTTCCCACACGATGTATATAAATCTGCAGTTCACAAGGTCAGGAAATTCATTCCATGATTTTTGGATTTGTGTTAATTTAGATGTATTGTCTATAAACAGCCATGAAATTACAATCAAGTTCCTACCATTACATGAACACAACTGTGAACTTTTGATTAATTTTATTACTGTAGTAAAATATGTCCACAAAAGTATAAAAGCGTTATATAGCACATCTTACTTTGGGATCTGTGGGAATGTCATAGTTAATCACCATATCTACTGATTCAATATCCAGTCCCCTACTAAGTACATCAGTACAAAGGACAATATTGCACTTCCCAGACTTGTACTCTTTCAAGGCTTCAAGTCTCTTATGCTGTAAAAAGATATTATGATAAAAATTAAGCATAGTTTTTGTTGGCAGTTTAGAACAAATTACAACTATAATACAGGATTTGTAGTACAGTTACCTGACTCATATGACCATTAATTGAGATGACTTTCAAACCAAAATTCCTAAGAGTTGAAGCCAAAAGGCGCGATGAATCACAAGTCCGAGTGAATACCATTGATGTACTTCCAATCATTTCAGTGAGATGTATACAAGGTAGTAAGTCTATGAAAGAAGCATGCAATGCAATTGATGAACACAATTAGTGCAAACATAAACAATATTAGTTTCTGATTCACGAAACAAAAAATTAATGAAATTTTGCAATTTACTTATTTTCACTCCAAATAGCCAATATATTAGAAGCGTTCGTTACAAACATTTCCTTTATAACCTCAGGATCCACTCTGGTGCATCAAACACCAGATCCCATAATCTTATTTGGTATTAAACTAAATAAAACACTTTTACTTTGCTAAATCTATTTTATCTTTGTACTATGTATCCTTGATTGTATTGTATGTCTTTGGTCTAGTAAAAAGCAAGCAGCAAATATTTTCTAAAGGGAAATTATGCCAACTTATAATATTTCTATATAGGTTACATTTGGCATACAGGAAAAAAGGAACTAGATAACCTTAACCAAAGTTTACCACTTTTTAAGCCATGTTATATTCTACTTTTAAACAAAACTTTATTCACATTTGTCCTCTTCTAACATATGTATCAAATGCTAGCATAATGCTCATATATTCATAAATTTTTCTGTAGTATCACATCTTTGACAACCTCATTAAGACACTTATACCCAAAATAACTGCTTTAGGGGGGAAAAGATAAATAAGAATAATAATGAAACATTTGTTGCAAAAACATGAATATAAGTGACTTGATATATATGAGATACAACATGTTTTGTCTTTTAAAATATAAGTTCAAGCACTTATACATTAAAATATAAGTTCAAGCACCTAAATATTTTAAGACACAAAGTGAGTTGACTGGGAAGATTATGTAGAAATTGATCTAAATATTCTAAAACCATGTTGTGTTTTTTGGAAGAGAGATGAGGGGGGAATAGAGTGATTTGATAAATTAACAACAGCAATTTAAGGTCACCCTGCAGTTTGGTTCTGTTAAAAGAAAAGAAACACATGTTGTTCTTTTAAAGCATTGTACAGGGCAGACAATATCAACATATACGAACATTAAATTTGGTTCACACTACACATGTACTCATCACTACTCAACAATTGGATGTCAAAAATTATACTCGAATCGAGCTTGAATCAAACAACATAGAAATCATACCAAGTATTTTAATCTACCAAGAGAAAATCATTTGGTGTGTTTTAGGTGATCCAAGAGTCGTCCAGGCGTCCCAACCTTCAAGGGTAAGAAATCAACATAAGTAAATAACAAACAAAATATAGGACTGATGAAGTTAGAAGACTAGAAACAATACTAAATCAAATACAATCTCAATCATGTACACGCAGAACCTGCATAAAGTTCAGCTATCTCTTATCAATTGTATCAACCATATTTTGCATCAGTAACACACTTAAAATAAGATGAGGTCGCTTTGCAATGTCGATGGATTGCTGTACCATGCTAGTCCCTCCAACAAGCTATAGAAAAAGAGAATGATACCAATCAAAATTGATTTTTTAGTATGTATGTGAATAACCACTATGTGATAGGACAACATAAAGCAAACTTAAGCTATGTAATGAATAGGAAGACATAAAATTCATGCATAAGAAATTTTTCAGAAAAATGTATTAGAACTCACCACAGCACACTTGACACCAATTTCAGAACCTAGAGCTTCAAACTGTTCGGCAATTTGAATGCCAAGCTCTCTAGTTTAAGAAAAAGGTTAGATCAGAAGGAATATACTATTTAAATATACAAGTGAGTATAAGAATATTATATATTCCATGATTAGTGATACATCATTAGCAAGTGTACTAACTTATATCGAAGTAATAAAATTTATAAGATTCGTATCCACAGGGACTGTTTCAACTTCTACTCGATAGTAACGTTATTATTAAGGATGTTTGTAAAATGGGAGGTGCACTGAGGCAATTGGTTTGAATTGCAAATGTAAATAAAATGGTTAACGTAAAATTGGTTCGAGAAATAATATGAGAGATGACTAGGTTAATCGATTCATCTGTTCATCACTCATTAGCAACCTGTTTCTTAAGTTTACGAATGCTATAAAGTTTAAGACAAATTAACAAAATAGTTTAGGTCAATCCCTTGATCAAAAGCCCTCTTTTGTGATTATAATTCTCTAATCCCTTAGGTGAACCTATAATCATAAAAGGTTTTAAATCCGTTAATTTAAGTATCACAACCTAACAACGCTCCATCCTTAGATTGTCTGTTAGATTGAACAGTATAAATATATCAGAGTTACACGCTAGTGTCAGTAGTCATATATACTCTAAAATCAGTTATATTGGGTTAGATAAAAGCATTAAGAACAATTTATACTGAATAAACTAGAATGACATTCATAAAGATTAAGAGTTATTGGTTACATAAACATGAGCTTGAACAAAATCATCTCTTGACCTAATAACAAAGGATCTAACTACTCATGGCTAAAGTACAAATAACTAATGTAAAAGAATGATTCATTACATGAAATTGGTAACCGGATATAAGTTTTGATGGTCTCTCACCTTCTCTCCAGATCTCTTGCTCCAAAAGTCAGTTTCTTTCTCCAAAATTTTGAACCCTTGGCTCAGAGTGCAGCTGGGTTTTTATAAGAAAAATTCTGATTCGCAGAAATCGTACTCCGATGCTGTAAATCGGAGCACGATGGCTTTATTAAAGTCAGATCCTAGATGGAGCGTCTGCCAAATCGTAGCCCGATGCTCATAAATCGGAGCACGATTTTTTCCGAGACAAAATGTCCCAAAACAACTTCATAAATCAGACTACGATGCTGCAAATCGGAGTACGATTTCCTACTAGCTTCAGCATAAAAAAAAAAAAAAAAATCAATCATTTAGCAGCTTCTAATTCATGCATAATCACCTGAACTCAACCAAAATTACATAAAAACTATAACAAAAGTGTTATATAACCTAGTGTCATCAATCAGGTATCTATGTATCAAACCTTGTGGGAGACATTACAAAAGCAAAGAAATTGTTTAGGTGTGGTTGCGGTGCTAGGGCATGCAATATAGGAAGAACAAAAGCTCCAGTCTTACCAGAACCCGTATTGGAAATTCCAATCACATCTTTCCCTAAGAAACACAAATTATAAAGAACAATTCAATAAGCATTGAAAAATGAAAATATAAAAAAACCATCATACTGATGTATAAAATTTCTGTTTCAAAATCGGATCATTATTTGGGTGGTATAGCAATTAGCAAGGATTATCACTCTGCAATCATTCTTCTTGTTCTATTAGTATTTTATAAAAGAAAAAAAATGATCCAATTTCATTTCAGCTGGCAATTATTGGCAGGCAAACTAATAGGCTCGCTCACTCTTTTGCTCAAGCGGCCGTATTACATAAATGAAATAAGCATTTTGGTTCCTCCTATTTTAAGGAATTTTAATTCTCCTCCCAATTGTATTGATCATTTGATTTATGATGAAATTGAATAAGCATTTTGGTTCTTAAATGAGTGAGGCTTTATCATTGTAGTCGCATACAAGTTACATAAACATTCAGTTTATATTTCTATTTGCAATATTAGGACCAAACTTTAATTAAAATGATCAGAGTTTCCAAGAAAGAAAAAAAAAACCCACAATGATGCATTTGAGTACCAAACTAACTAAAATTAATAGCACTCGAGGACACCGACACATCAAAATAATTTGAGAAAATTACATGATTAGTTATAATCATACTTGTTGGTGTCAGATATCATGACACGCCTAATCCGAAAAGTGTTTGTGCTTCGTAAACTAAAATGACTAACGAAAGACACAAAGTATGTTTTTATAATTCTCATACATTCGGAAATTACGGTGATAGTTCTACACATTTAATGAACAAAATGATTGTTTAATAAAAAAAAATTGAAGCAAACGTTCAGTATGACTTGCCGCAAAACTTGGACCTCACGGCACAATATTGAAATGAAGAGGATTCGGCAGGGTAGGGGTGGACAAACAGTCGGTTGACGGACCGAAAACGCCTATCCGAATGTACCCACGATTGGAGTATACCAGCCCATCTCCGTCCATCATAGACCTCGGTTTGCGGGTGTAGCGGGTGGGCAAATTCGGATTGGAAGAAAAAAAAAAGATGAACAGAAACAAATGAGCGCCATTACTCCATTTCTGTCGAGCATAACCATTTGTCTGTGGGTAGCCGCTGCAATACAGACTCAATTTACCTATGTGTGAGTGAAGTTGAAAGAGTCAAAGAGATATCAATTGTTATATTTCAATTACAAGGATATCAAAAGATGAAAGAACCAGATTGAGTGAGAGGCGAGTGGGTGTGATAATTAATCGGTTAAACAGAGGTGGAGCTGGATAATTTTTGTGTTAGCATGTGGGAGAGAAAAGAGATATGTAAGAATGGGAAAAGTACGGTGGTGTCTCTTGTTACACCTTTACATGAAAGAAAAAAAACGAGACTTGAAACTTAATTCAAAGAATGGGAGTAATAATCATAGTGTATCTTAACAAAAATAATAATAACTAATTACTATAGAGTAGTACTGTATTCTATATGGTAGAATAAAATGTAGTGCCGGTGAAACATTAAGAAAGATGGGACATATGAGTGGACCCGCCAGTGAATTATTAGCTTTGGTAACATAAAAATATATGGAAAAAAAATAAACTGCCAGATGTTTTTCTTTGAACATGTGTTAGTTTATAATATAAACTTTATATATACATTGAATATATGTTGTTAAAGCTTCGGTCGGTATCGGATTTTAGTGGATGACAAATACAAATCCGAAACCGTCTTATACTATCCATCGAAAACTGAAGTTATTAAACCGTAGATCCGTAGATCCGAAATTAAACCGCCCGACATTTGTCACGCGGATAATCAAGTTTGGATCGGACCTCGGGTTTTTGTCCACCCCTACGATAGGGCACGGAACAGGTTTTCTTTTTGGGTTTTTTCTTTTTGTAAAAAACGTTTTAGGGTTAAATATTTTTTTGGGCTAAAATGCACTTTTATCCCAATCTTTTCAAAACTAGCGATTTTGGCCCCTCTATTTTAAAAATCGCACTTTTAGCTCCTCGTCTTTCGGTCCCTTTGTAAAACTTTGGTCCTATCTGTTTTTGACTGGGTAAACGTTAATGACTGTTGCGCGTTTTTAAAAAAATAAAAATTGACACTTATGATATGTTTTATCCATCTAGAATTTAAATGTCTTCTTTTCTTTTTTCCAATTTGTTTCATTTATGTTTTGTAATTATAAAATAATGTTAGTTATTTTAATTTTTTTTGTTCAATAGCCTAGTGGCTAGATCACACACTTTAAAGTGTGGAGAAGTAGGGAATCCGGGGTTTGAACTCCGGGCCCTGCAAATTATCATGTGTCAATTTTTATTCTAGATAGATTAAAATTATCATGTGTCAATTTTTATTTTTTGAAAAGGCACCAAATCAGCTTTGACCAGGACAAAATTAAGGAGGATAACATTTTTGTGAAGGGGCTAAAAGTATGATTTTCAAAATAGGAGATTAGAATCGCTAGTTTTGAAAAGATAGAGGGTCAAAAATGTATTTTAGCCTTTTTTAGTTGTTATAAAATGTATGTTTTGTTAATTCAGATATTTTTAATCCAGCTGGTTTTTCACTTTTATTATAATCCACTAACACAATGAATATTTTCTATTATGCTTAATTATATATATACATATATATATATATATAGACACACACATATATAGTCAAGTGGTCTCGAGGTTAGGAATTATAAGGTGAATAAATGGGACGTATAGGGTTCAAATCTTGGGTCCTGTATATAATATAATATGCAATGTCGTTGTCAATTACCGAAGAGCACTTAAATGATATGAATGGGTCTCTTCTAACTTAACCAAGGTATTAGGTTCAAATCCAATCTTAGGCATGCAACCACATTAAAATTGTTAGGTAGAGTTTGCCGCCCATTGTAGTCCCACAAGGCTCGAGGGATTAGTCCATGCAATTGCACGCGTGGAGGATACCTTTTCTGCGCACAAAAAAAATGTCTTTGCCAATTGAGTTAAAATCACGAGAATCGTTTGATTATATATTTATTTTATTATAATTGGTGTTTACACCTATACCTTCTATTTTAGTCTCACAAGGCTCGTGCGATTAGTATACGCAGTTGCGCGCGCGGAGGATACCTGATTTACACAAAAAAGTCATTGCCAGTTGAGTTAAGATCACGAGGATCACTTGATTTTAGATTTATTTTATTATAATTGGTGTTTATGATGATTATATTAGCTGATAAACTATCTATAATATACATTATATATAAAGATAATACATGGTTTTGAGTTGCCTTTTTTCACTTCTAATTATACTCTTAAATAAATTTGATGATAAATGCTATTTTGTTTTGTTAGGGGAAGAATGCTATTTTAGTGGTCTCATTAAAAAAGATAAAAATTCATATTATATTTGTTATATTGTTGGTATCATTGAAAAGTATAGGTATATAGTTTGTTACAATATGAAAGTGCAAAGCATCTATTATCTATACCTAAAATTTTAATCAAAATTAAAATAATGTTAATCAAAATTTCATAAAAAATATTGGTTGTAATTTATACGCATTAAAGCAATAAGAAGAGAGGACATAAAAGAATAGTGTGCATGTTTGAACACTAGTATATATAAAGAGAATACATGATTCTCCGGTGACTTTTCCACTTTCAATTATATCATTGAATCAATTTGTCAATAAAAATGATATATTGTTGGAGTTATTCGAAAAGATAAGAATTTATATTACATTTGATATATTATTTTTTAGAGATACATTTGCTATATTGTTGATATCATCATTGAAAAGGATAAATATGGTTTTTAACAATTTGAAAGCATGAAATATCAATACAGATAATTTTGATTAAAATCAAAATAATTCTAATCAAAATTCTGTAAAAACTATTGTTTGTAATTTGTACGAAGTATTGCAATAAAAAAAAAGTGGACAATAGTAAGTATGGCACGTCGAAAGTTTCGCTACAATTGGCTCATTTGGCCTTCAATTCATTGGTAATTTGTTGAACCATATTATGAACCATAAGTTCAACAGTGTGCGGAAGTTGTTTAGATACTTGATACATCTTGTCGTGTATCTACATGTTAATTTGTTGTCTAATGAAAAATGTGCTTCATAAAAACTAGGAGGAGCCATAAATATCGGAATCCTGCTCTTCACCCAGCATAAAACACTCCCGCCCAGCTGAACTGACGAAAATGCACATGCGCAAGTTAACTAGCGCATGTGTAAAATTAACTTAACTTAAAATTTCGTAATTTTTACACATGCGTGACTTAAGTCACGCCGCGTGAGTTAACTTACGCAGAAATTAACACATGCGTGAGTTAACTCACGCTAGTTAAAAGAAATTTTTTTTCCTTCTTTCCTTTCGGTCAACAACTTGAGCTTCATGCTTTGAATTATCGACATATATTTAGCATTTGGATGAAATCTCGCATCATGAAATAAGCATAGTTTTTGCACTTGCAACTTCAAACATGACCCACTGTTTGGCCAATGATTTTCACAACAAATCCTTTTTGCATTAGTCAATGTTTCAACTAGAATAACCAAGCCATTCACATCAAAGGAAAGTTGTTAAGAAAAGGAAAGAAGGAAAAAAAAAATCTTTTAACTAGCGTGAGTTAACTCACGTAGGTGTTAATTTCTGCGTAAGTTAACTCACGTGGCGTGACTTAAGTCACGCATGTGTAAGAATTACGAAATTTTAAATTAAGTTAATTTTACACTTGCGTTAGTTAACTTGCGCAGAGGCATTTTCGTCAGTTCAGCTAGACGGGAGTGTTTTGAGACATATTTCAACACCTAATTTCACCTCCGTCTACTCTTTTATCGCGTTCTCTGCAACCACACCACCAATGTGGCAAAACTTGTGTTTCAGGCTCTCATCCCTTACCAACCTCGCTCGCTTCTCGCATTCTCATAGTTTCTTTCACATCTCAGCCATGGAACGTACATAACCATTGTCTTTTGAATTCAAATCACCTTCTCTAATACATGGTGTGAGGTAGCAATCGTGCCTTCATAGCCATTGTTTCTACCACTAAGTGGCAACGATTAATTACTACTTCCACTTCAACAACCCTAACATAATTATCCTTCGATCTGATTTCACAGATTTACTACAAGCTTCCCGTTAAGTTACTCTTTCGGCTTTATGTGTTTGCAAGTCCTTGGACGCTCACAACCCTTATTCCAAATTCGCCAAGACGCGTCTTCGTTTGTAAACATTGCGCCACCACGTCATCCTAAGCTCTAGAAATGACTTAGGTCGATTATTTCTCCTTGATTCCACAACCTTCTCTGTTTTTTAAACTTATAGGGTTAGGGTTACACAGACACAATTACCCTATTATTAGTCTCGACAATGGACAAGGCTTGAAGATTTGCTCTTGCGACGACATCCTTTGTATCACCCCATCGGCTTTCCGCAACTTTGTGGAATCCATCCTTTAGAAAATTCAGAATATTACCTCCATTTGAATTGGAATGTCAAGGCCTAATGTTAAAGGTGGAGAAAAGATGATTTTCTTGAATAGCTCTGCGCGTAGAATTTCACGTTGCCCCATTGACCCCCCTATGACAAGGTGGGAACGTAGACGTACTTGATACCTGGACCTCGTTATTGAATCATTCTGATGCTCTTAGTGTGAGTTTCCTTGCTGGATGATCCATAATGGTGAAGGAACGTTGGGAAGTTAGAAATGAAACTTAACAATTTTTATCTTTTTGAACAATTTTCAACACTAATGAAATTTTTTTATGAACAATTTTCAAAAGTAACCAATTGTGAAACCGTAAATGTTTCATATTAATGCATATATTTTAGATTGTGTTAATTTTCAACACTAATTCACATTATTATTATTTTAAAAAAAAAATTAGCATTATAATTTTATCTCTTTATATGTGCAATCTAGAATTTTACTTTAACTGAAATTATCTTTTTCATATATATTACGTAAATAATATAAAGGTCAATTTTTGCTATGTATTATGAAAATAATTGAGCTTAGTTTATAAATCTCACCAAATATATATAAAAAATATATATGACTTTTTTTCTAACTAAAAATTAATATAAAAAAGTCTAGCTTAGAATAAATTAACTTTTTCTTCATGTAGTTATTTTTTGCATTTGTCTTTTACTCTTTTTTTTCCCTCTAATTGCTAAACATAAAATTAAGTAGGACTAACACTTCTTTTGTTTAATTTTTCCTTTCGGCTTTTTTTCTGGGGTCCAAAGATCTTCATTGATTTAATGTCCTTTTCATGAAATCAAAGATAATGGCAAGGGAAGTAAATGCAGATTGGTAGAAAGTAACTACTCATATAATGCCATTGTCATTCTAGTACACTAGCAACTTGTGTGGTGGAATTTATTTCAAAAACTTTATCATCAATGACTGAACCGTACTTATTCGTTACGTCGCTGTTGTTATTTTTTATTTTTAACAAAGATAAGAGTACCAAATTATTTTATAAGCAAGCTTTATTAGTGGTTCATATTATTATACGAGCATTCTAGATAAGTGGAATTAGTTTTAATCAACCAGAGTTTCAAAAAAAATTCCACGTATATGAATTTGGAACAAGACAAGTTTTAAGGTCCACAACATGTTGAGAAAATCATTATAAAATTGATATTCTCACAACATAATTGGTCACTTTAGTTCACTTTTATTTTTCTTCTGTGCCTAATTTCTCACAATGTGCAACAACAACAAAATGTTGCTTCATATTGTTGCGTTGCTTTCTCTTTTTTCCTTTGGTTTTGCTACAAATTCACCTCAAAATATTTTTATTCAATGTCTTGTAAACAATTCAGAACCATCAAATCCAATAATTGAATCAATTTTCACACAAAATAGTCCTTCATTTCCTTCGATCTTACAAGCCTACATAAGAAACCTTCGTTTCAACACAACAAAAACACCAAAACCATTTCTCATAATCACACCATTACATGTTTCACACATACAAGCATCAATTATTTGTGGTCAAAAACATAATTTTCAAATGAAAATCAGAAGTGGTGGACATGACTATGAAGGTGCGTCTTATGTGTCAAATGTACCATTTTTCGTCTTAGACATGTTCAATCTTAGATCAATTGAAATTGACATAAACACTGAAACAGCTTGGATTCAAAGTGGTGCAACACTTGGTGAAGTTTACTATAGAATTGCTGAGAAAAGTAAAACTCATGCTTTTCCGGCCGGTGTTTGTCCGACCGTTGGTGTTGGAGGACATGTTAGTGGGGCTGGTTATGGTAACTTGATTCGAAAATATGGTACTTCGACCGATAATGTTATTGACGCTGAAATAATCGATGCTAAAGGTAGATTGCTTGATAGAAAATCAATGGGAGAGGATCTTTTTTGGGCTATAAGAGGTGGTGGTGGAGCTAACTTTGGTGTTGTTCTTTCTTACAAAATCAAGTTAGTTAAAGTTCCTAGGATAGTAACTGTTTTTGAAGTTAAAAGAACTTTGGAACAAAATGCAAGTGACATAGTTTATAATTGGCAACATGTAGCACCAACTACAAGCAATGATCTTTTCATTAGGCTTATATTGGAGGTTGTAAAAGATGCAAAAAATGGTGCAAAAACTATTAGGGCTACTTTTATATCTTTATTCCTTGGTGATTCAAAAACTCTTGTTTCACTAATGAATGAAACTTTTCCTCAATTAGGTTTAAGGGAAGAATATTGCATTGAAACAAGTTGGCTTCAATCAGTGTTTCTTTGGGACAACATAAAGATTGATACTCCTTTTGAGATTTTGCTTGAAAGACAACCTCAATTGCTTAGATACTTGAAGAGAAAATCTGATTATGTAAAGGAACCAATTTCCAAAGAGGGTTTGGAAGGAATTTGGAAAAAGATGATTGAGTTGGAAAAAGGTGTAATGTTTTTCAATCCATATGGTGGAAAAATGGATGAGATTTCACCAAGTGAAACTCCTTTACCTCATAGAGCTGGAAATTTATGGAAGATTCAATATCAAGCAAATTGGAATGAGGAAGGGGAAGAGGTAACATCTTATCATATAAATGTTACTAGAGAACTTTATAAGTATATGACTCCTTTTGTGTCCAAAAATCCAAGACAAGCTTATCTTAATTACAAGGACTTAGATTTAGGTATTAATCATCATGGTTTTTTTAGTAGCTACTCACAAGGTAGTGTTTATGGAATTCAATACTTTAAGGATAATTTTCATAGGTTGGTGGAAATTAAGACTAAGGTTGATCCTGGTAATTTCTTTAGGAATGAACAAAGCATTCCTGTGCTTGGTTATGTGGATAGACTTAGAATTATAGTGATAGAGAAATCTTTGATTTCTGTAATTTTTTGTTTGGTAGTTAATTGGATTTGGAAATTGTCACAAGGTCGTGGGACAAAAAAACAGTAAACTTAAGAGACCTTGTTATTGTATTGATTATTATGATGAATTATACTTTAGTGGTTTTTATGTTTGTTTTGGAAGAACAGACTTATATTTAGAGATAATTGTTGTCTTTTAGATTATTATTTTTTTGAAATAATTGTTGTCTTTTAGATTGTATAGCTAAGTATTTGTGTAAACTATGCTACTTGTTAATTGGCCTTGTTATAGAATCTTTTGTATAAATGATCTATATTGATTTTTTTAAATAAAAAATGTTGATATTTTTATTTGACAAAATAAAGTTGATAGTTATGTAATGTCATTTTGTTGGGAAACCCCACAAATGGAAAATAATTAAGAAAGACACATGGATCTTAGATGGAATATACTAGAGAAGAAAAGCAAAAAAAAAAAAAAGTAATGTCATGTACAAAGATTTACGTGGTTCACCATCTCTTATTTCTTATCTCTATCTGCCATTTATTTTCACATCCATAAAAGTATTTCAACATGTCTAACAATTTGCAATATTGCACATGTTAAGATATCTAAAAGTAGTAATTTTTCATTGAAAATAATAATTATTTATTAAAAAACTATATATTTAATATAAAATATACAAGTTCCAAGTTAAAATTACCTCATTAAACTTCTTAACATGTGCAAATTTGCACATGATAGAAAAACTCTTTCAACAATTCGTATTTTTTTAGGGAACTTCAACAATTTTTATTTTAAGGCAAAAAAAGTTGGAATTGCAACAATTTATATATCATTCAACAATGATACATTGATATTCCAATTCTACGTTTAACACTCCATTTTATTTATATTTCTTTTATTTTTATCACATCACCAATTTATCACATCTATAATATTATATAAAAAAATCGATTATATTACTTTATTTTTGTTGGATATTTGTATATTGGCTTCATTATTGGTAAAACAAATATTCATGCATGAAGTTGGATACGACGTTCCAACATCTGGGTACGATTCAGTGTGCCCTGATTGTGTGTCTTGTTTTACGCGCGCTTTATCTTTTTAAGCAATCAATGCCTAGTTACTTGTTGGACAAGACGTGTGCTTTTGTCCAGAATCAGCTGTGAGATTTGTTCCAAAAGTATTGACATTATTTTAGGAAACTTTGGTGGTAGATTTGTTTTTCCTAAAGATGTTCCGACATTCTAGGAGTTGGTTTATTTGTTCCTCATTCGTGTGAAGTGGGGATCAACTCATGGATCCTCATTATTCAGAAGCCCATCATGTTTTTCAAGCCCGTAATGCTGCTTCGGTATATATTCAAGATTGCAAAACCTAATTATCCATTCAAGCTGTCCTATAGAGAATAACGATTTTAGGGTTTTGAGTCATTGTTAATTGTGAGCCTTTCTTATATCACTTTGATGCAAATATAGGACTGCTTTATTAAGTTGTAAGTTGTATACTACTCCTAAGCTTTGAAGCACGGAGAAAGTTTGTGTTTGAAGGTAACTTCATCTTTGCATTGTAATCAGATAATCACAGGGTCTGCGATTGATTGAGTGGAAGTGAGATGAGATCTCAGATCTAGGAGTTCCTAGGTTGCAGTTAGTACGGGTAGGTCTTAGGTCTTAAGTTGTAAACTTGGAGTTTGCTGACAACTTATAATAAAGACTACACTAGTGGATTTCCTTCCTAGCTTGGTAGCCCCAGAGTAGGTGTGTTTGTCACCGAACTGGGTTAACAATTCACCTGTGTCCTTTTCTTTCTTGTCTTTTATTTTTACGTATTTATGTTTGTTATTGTTAGCACGATGTTTAAACATTAAACTCAACATTCGTCTTTGTTTGTCTGGTGTTGGAACATCTCATTAAACATCTGAAAGCTAACGCGTTAGAATTTCAATTTTCTCTATTTTCTTTTAAGGTGTATACACTCATATATAGGTGTACACTAGACATTTTCCGATATCATTTCAAATAAAAATAATTTTTAACTAAACCCCAAATTATGTATCATTCTACAATACTATGCTCAAGAGTTGCAAGGAAGATAACAGTCACATGTACATATCAAATGGGCATCCACACCTCCTTTGTCTAGGATATCGTCTTGGATGCCTCAGTTCTCTAATGTGATACTTTATCTTCATGAGTCTCTCTATTATTAGGAAAGAGAAATGACTCTAATTGACGTATATGACTCATAGCAGTATATTTGGTTACACATTTAATTATTTTATTGTTTCAAAAGGTCTGTTTGAGGGAGAGATTTTAGAGTTTTGGAGGGCTCTGTTTATATTTTAATATATATCTTGAGGTTTTAAAAAAAACATGAAGAAAACAAAACCATAATATAATTATCATTTTTTTTGGTGTCCGGAGTTTAAACTTCAAACTTTACATATATTATGCATTGTTCTTATTAATTAAGTTAAGCTCACAGAGACCATAATATATTATCATATAATAATTCGATCATACTTCATTTATTTTTAAAAATATTTTATAGCTTGCATATATAAATTTTAAAAAAGAAAAACATGTTCTTTCTCCTCTCCCCTTCTCTCCAAAATCATCTTTCCCAATATATACTTAAAAAAACATGTTCTTAAATTTGTAAGTTTATGCTACACCATGTATTTAGGATCTGGTGGAGAAAATTACATAGATGGAGATAAATTACATTAAACATGTGGCTGTAGCAAAGAAAGCAAACAAATCAAAGTTATCCTGCACGTTGTGTGGTACTAAACTAAATTAATGTACTTGCCACCCCGACCCATGTGACTTTTGGCTGCAATTGCAGTACGACAGCAACATCGAATCTTATTAATAATGCAACAATCTTTTATACTACAATAATTAGTTACGTTTGAATCTTAAAAAATGATTGACAAATGACAACAAGTCATTAAAAGAACAAATACTAACACTTTTCAATTTTCATGATAACAACATACTATATAAGTAAAATTAATATCACATTATAAGCATGTGTTAAATATTTCGTATAATTATTCATTTATTGATAGTTACTACAATATGAATAAAGTAATCTAAATTTTACAATAATTACTTAATTATTGTATTCACTATTCACCGTGGGTCTGTTTGGTTCAACAGAACAGAGGAAAGGAAAAGAGGAAGATGTGATAGGATATATTGAAATTAAATACAAGCATAATTATAGTTTTAGGCTCTCTCTATTTTATCTCACTAAAGGAATTAGTCTTGCCATTTCAAAATCACCCAATTTAGATCCCTCTCATATGTTTTGACTCAAATTTGATGATGTGTTGTGTTTTTAATGATGTGGCACATGGTTTCATGACTTCGAACGGTCTACGTGTATTAACGAATAACACATTATTAATAACATAATAACAAGGTGAATTCAACGATGTACATAAAGTTTGGTTGTGTATGTACTATTCACTCCAATCATTCAATATTATATCATATTTTTATATAAATTTACATTAAACTAAATTTATGTGCTAAACAATTCTGCTTACAGGGTACCTGTACCAAACCAAACCCCAAGGTATCTAACCCACGAGATGGGTGGTTATTTTCGAAAGGCCCTAATTACTCCAAGAATGCTCCAAGGCGCATATTGTATCACCCCGTTTTTCGCTATATTATTTATTTATTTATTTATTGTGTTTAATTGTTTCTTTGTGTGTTTGATTTGGGATTAGTGGGTTTTTAGACGAGAATGATATTTTAGTCATTTTAGGATTAAGAGCATTTTGGTCATTTCATGAGTGATGTTATTTTAGTAATCTAAAAATGAAGGATATTTTAGTAATTTTAGTTTGGTCAGTTATTTTAGTAGAGTTAGTAGTAACTTGGGGTAATTAATTAAGATGGTGGGGTATGAGTATTTAACGAGAGGTTTTAATGAAGTAATTTTGTAGTAACATTTTAATGAGATGAAAATTTACTAAGGCTCTGTTTGGTAAGGCCAAAAAAATGAGCTTATAGCTTATAGCGAATAGCTTATAAGCTCGTTTGACCAAAAAAGCTCTGTTTGGTAATGTTTTTCCATCACGAGCTTATAGCTTATTTCACGAGCTTATAAGCTATTTTTCAGACGCTATTCCAAGTAGCGTTTGAGCTTATAGCTTATAGCTTCTTACTTTTTCTTCCACTTTTACCCTTATTATTTTATATAAATTTCATTTTTACCCACTACAATTTATTATAATATAGCTCCATAATAAATACTGTTGTCTTTTCTTTTTTTTAGAAAATATTACTAGCTCTCGTTAATAAATACACCAACCGGTTTTCTTTGTAATTCTCTGTATACAATCAATATACCCTTTTTTTTACAGAACAATATACTAATAGTTTTTTTAGGAACAATATACTAATTATTAGTGTTACTTAATATATATATATATATATATATATATATATATATATTGTTATTTTTTAACTCTATGGCTTTCGTTGTTATTTTTTAATACAATATGCCTTAAAAAATTGACGCAACGCAACAATATACCTTCAGTTTTTATTTTTTATTTTTTATGAAAATATATCTTACTGTTATGTTCTTTATTTTTTTTTAAGCTCACAAACATGTTCTTTATTCTTTAAAAAATATGCCATCAATTGTGTTACATTTTAATGAAGTTATTTTACGTCCATATATCATGTATATAATAACTTCATAAAAAAAAACCATTGTTGTTAATAATATATATAATAATTATAATACTTTATGGTAACTAATTATTGTTACATTTAATTATTTTATAAACTAGAAACACTTAAATGAAAATAAATATGAAATAAAATTTAATTTAATATATCATACAAAGGTTATATGAAATTAATAAATTTAAAGTATTTTTTAAGGAAAATTTAGATTACGAAATTACAAATACTTGAATATTATTTGATATGATTTTACACTTATCAGCTAGTTGAGCCGTTAGTTTTACCAAACACTTCAGTTAACTTATAAGCTATCAGTCATCAATCATCAACTATAAGCTATCAGTCATCATCTATCAGCTACAAGCTATTAGCTATTTTAACCAAACAGAGCCTAAGTCCATTAAGAATCAGGAAAACATAAATCATTTAGTGAGACTGTATAAGGATAACTCTAGTAAGAAATTAGGGTTGTGTATTCATTTCATAAGTTTTACCAAAAGATGGCTAGAGAGAGAAAATAGAGAGATGGGGAAATGAGAAAGAAGAAGAAGATCATTGAAGAGGACATTCAACAGGAGCAAAGTTGAAGATTGAGGTAAGGGGTATGTTTGATTCTCATAATAAGCTGTAATCGTTTTTTTAATGTTTAGGTCATGTTTGTTTTGCTTAATTTATGGAATTGATGATTATGTGAGTTAATTTTCGTGCTTAGAATTAAGTGATGATTATGGGTATGTTGAAAGTTGAGAAATTAAGTTGTTTATGTGTTTAAACTGATGTTTGATGTTTTAGAATAAGTTGTTTTGAGAATTTAGCTTAATTATGTGAAAACTATGAAGTTATTCATGATTATTGTTCAAAACATGTTTTAATCACTTGTTGAATCATTGGATATGTTTGAATGTTGATGAATTATGATATGTTGATGTTGGTTGTGATGTTTGAATGAAATTGTGAAGTTTTAAGGTTTATGTGAAAAATGGGTTTGATCATGATATTGATGAATTGATGATTTTGAATAAATGTTTTGATTGATGAAGTTATTGACATGAACAAGATTATGTTAATGGTTATAAAATGGTTTTAGGTGGGATTGAATAGGAGAAAAATGGGTTTTTAAGCTAAAAATCGTTTTAAGTGATTATGTGAAATAAGCTTTATTTTGGCGAGTGAACTTGAGATGTTTTAAGTTGAAAGTGATGTTTTAAAGTAGAACTCGAGTGGTTTAAGTGATTGGGATGAAATTGATGAAAACGGGATCGAAAACGATTTGGAAATCGGAATTTTTCGCGCGAAAATGAAAAATCAAAAAATCATGTATTGTCAAGTCTGCACGACTGTTCCGCTTGAGAGCACGGACCATGCATCTGGCTCGCACTTGGTTTGCACGACCGTGCGCCTGGTTTGCACGACCGTGCGACCAGTTGGCGCGACCGTGCACCCTGCCATGTGTAAGGAAAACTCATTTTTTTTTTGCCATTTTTCGATGTTTTAAGCATACCTTTGGGTCCCAAACACCTAAAGTTAGTTGATTGAAGTATAATTGAGGATTAGTGGTGGATTAAACTTGGTTTTGAATTGAATTTGATTGAATAATGTGAAATGGTGAAAATAGACGAACTTTAGTGAAATGATGAAATATGACTTGTTGGCTTGCAAATGACTTTACGCTCATGATAATATGTTGGATTTTGATTGAACTGATGATTAATATTCATGAGTTATGATGAATTGAGTGAAAGTTTAAAATTGACGAACTTTGAAGAAAAATAGACGGACTTTGAAAAATGATGATTTATGTTAAGTTAACTTATAAATGATTGTTAGTTATTGTTTATGTGATGTTTATTGATTGATTTAATGATAATTTTGGTGAAGATGATTTATTAATGATAATAAGTTGATGATGATGTGTATGCATATGTATGATTTGGTGATGAAAATCGATGATGAATATTGTTGATGGTTGATGACTAGTGTATAGTGTATGAATATATGCGATGTCGAGTAATATGTTCATGCATTCATGGTCAAGTCCTATTGTCGATGGCTATTGTTGATGGAAAATTGGTGATGATTATTATAGTTGGCGGATCAATCGGTAAAATGAATCTTAGATCCAAATGGTACCACATGCATGTAGAGGCGTGTCTAGGACATTACATGCATATGAATTATGTGGAATGTCTCATACTTGTTTATGTGATTTTGGTAAATTATGTGAATTTATGTGATGTGGTGTATTCGATATAATTGCTTGGTAATATTGGTACACTTGAGATGATGTTATGTAATTGTGAATAATGTGCTGATGATGTGATGATTATGAGAATGCATGGTTGACTTATTGAAGATAACATGAATACGATGCTAGTATTTTAGGAATGATAAATGTGTATATATATGCATGATTTATTTGAATCCTAGAATGCTATATTTTGTGCTTATACTTGTTTGTGTGAATATTATCTAACCCCCCAGTGGTCATTTGGTTGACCGCTTCATCTTTTTTAAAAATGATGTAGACGTGCATGCTTGAGGACCTTTGTGGAGACGTGGGTACCCAAGGCTTGCATGGTGCATCCCTCATTTTTTTCGCATTAAGTCTAGTATAGGCTCTGATTAGGATTGTCGTGATTCTATGTTTATTTATCTTGAGAATTATATTGAGACCATATTGTTTATGTATTATCAATCATGAGACCTGAGATAGTTTGTTGAAATTTTGTGATTCATGTACTTTGAGATTCTGGATGTATCTGAGAAATTTGAGATGTTATTTTTATTCGGCTACGATTTTTATGAAAACTAAATTATACATGTTTTTGAGAAAATCATGATGTAACATCTTGAAATCTTTTGATTAAATGATTTATTTGCATTAAATATTACTTGTGGGGTTCAAGGGTGTTATACATCTTGAATCTCCATCAAGAATTCAAGATTCAATTCTCATGAACCCTGGTCTTTTTTCTTTTACCCAAAACATGTTTGGGAAGGAAAATGACATCAAGTGTCCTTAGAAAGTTCAAAAATTGGTCATTCAACCTCGAGAACTAGGCAAGTATCATGATTGGGAGCATCTAAAAAGCACAAACATTAACCACATTCACAACAATCAAGCACATTATGACAATCAGAATGCAATATTACAACAAGAAGATATGCACAACAATATTGAGAATATAAGCAACAGGACATACCTTTTATTTATGTGTCAAGAAGCATATGCCCAAGAAGGGATAAAAACAGTGTCAAAATAGCATCATTGGCAACTTCCTGGCAGAAAAGCAAATTCCTAAGCAATTTTTGCACAACACACTTTTGGGGATAAGGTGTAGCCATATGGGTTTGAAGATCGCCGAATCAAGGAATAACTAGTATTAGTTCTCTATGGAAAAAGTAGTTGATTTCAATATAATCATTAAGGGAGATCCTTGGATCACTAGGAATGTTTGACTAAAGGTATACACATATAACAAGTTTGTGAACATTGAAGACCTGAATTTTATTGACATTTCTTTATGGATTCAAATCTGGGGACTTCAGTTCAAATACAGTGCATAACCATCACAATGGGGCATCAATTGGTTTCAAATATTGGGGAAGTGATAGATGATGTTTTTTTACTAATACCCTGATAATGCCATAATTGTAAAGGTTAAGGTTAAAATTCCCTTGTCCAAACTTATTAGAGCATGTATGTATATTGGGAATTAAATTGATGGCATTAACTAAGATGATTTTAGATATTCGTCTTTCGAAACCATTACATAAATCTTGTCACGTTTGACACAAGGTTTAGGCAACTGACTCTGTTTTAAGTCTTCATTAAACATTTTAGTTAGACTATGTTTAAAATCTTATCATTATATTTAGTTCTATATCTCACAAACGTTATTCAAGTCTTGACAAAGCGTTTTAGCTTGACTCTTATTCTTGATGATATGATCTTTTTCTCTCGGTTATGATTTAAGACAAGTCCAAGGGATTAACACAAGATTCATGGCATTGGTGATAGTGATAGGAAGCATTGTTTGGTGGTGATTATGTATTGTGGATACTTCGGGTGGAAGAAAGGTCTTTTTTTTTTTCAAAGCATTTTTCAACTTTCTTTTCAATTATCGACTTACAAAATCAATATATATAAATAAAATATTGTGTGCAATTTTTATATTTATATTTTCAAAGTAATTTTTTAAAGGAATTAATTAAAAACATGGTTTTGTAGTAATAAAAACGAACTATAATTAACCTTCACTCAAAATTGGTTCATAGCATGCAATTCGCAGTTTGTGCTGGATTGGGCTTTTGGGCCACAACCCGTTTGTGTTCACCCCTAATTAACCTAACTTTAAACTATCACTAGGTTAACCCCTTATAAAAGCAGTTTCACTCACCACTTTGGCAAAAGTAGTGAGGACAAACGGCGCTTCTATTAGGGTCACTCCATCTATCAATATTGCTTTCATTTGCATAGAGTTGAAAAATCACTCTTTCCATATCTATTCATCATCCATTCATATAAAATTTATATTCAACATATGTTATTAAGTTATTGAATCGATTATGATGATATTCTAGAGATCGAGGGATGCATAAATTGCGAATTTATTTAACTCAGGTTGTTTTCTCCTACATATACGAAAAGTTCCATGTAATTAATATTTTCTTTCACTGATGATTTTTATTTTTGAGTTTATTTTCTCTTATTGATCTTATGTTGTTTTTCTCTACTAGATCTGAGTGTTGAATCAAAAATTGGTTCGTGGAGTATCATCACAATTGCGATTAAATGGAAATCATCAACGATGACTTATATTTCTACTTCTTATTTGTTGTGCTATGTTTTATCATTTTTTATGATAATTTTCAACAAGTGTGATTTCTTTGATTAAATATGAGTAAAAATGTGCGCATAAATGATGAAATGAATTTTTATTTTTTAAAAGGTGATAATCATGACCTTTTATACTTTATCAATATTTCATCAATATATTTTTATTATTTTACTAATACATTTCTAACAAAATATGGATTTAGATTGTAAGTTCGCGTACTACTTCTTCTAGGAAGCTTAGGCGCCCTAAAACACTTCTACTTCAATGGATTTGCAATTGGGATGTCCAAGAACGGCCATGTTGAATGAATTGAAAATTTGGATTTTGAAGAATGGTAGCAAACTGACGATTGGATTGAGGTATGTAGTCAAACTTAAAATGTACACTTTTAATCATATTTTTAATGTACTTGTTGAGATTGTGAAAATTTCTAAAAAAAACATCCGTAATAGAATTTTACATACAAAATAAATGTTTTGAGCAATATATTGTACAATAGTTACAAAATTTCTCTTTCTTTTAAAAAGTTAAACTGATAAGTATTAAATAAAAGGTTTGAATTTGTTTTTAATTCTTATAAATTTACTATTTTTTGCTTTCAGCCCTGTATTTCTTAGCCCTTACAAAAATACCATATTTGTACTTTTGGTCCTTGATTTTTGCTTTAGTCCTAGAAATATAGCTTCATATTAAATTTTGTTCTTGTGATATCTATTTTATTCCTTGATTTTAGGGTGAGAAACTCCACCTTTTAGAAAATGACATATGCAATATAACCTCAGACATTCGCACACTAGACACCAATTTGATCAAAAGTGAAATGGTGTTACATATTGCATCAGAGCTTCATTTACCATCGATTGACATGATAAATTTATATCTTATCTTATCTTATCTTAATTATACAAAAGGAAGAAAGATATACCATGAAACCCTAAGAGAAGTCCTGCAATTTTACACTGTTTTCATTGGAACTAAAACTTTAGCATCTCAAAATGATAAACTAACAGCCCTACCCTTCTTTATCCTTCAGCAAAAAGACCAAGTCATTTGTATCCATGGGAGCCTAAAATACATCCCAAGTGTCAAGAGTAATGCATATAACAAGCTATGTGTTACGAATATAATGAAGCAAATGACATGCTTCATGAGGCAACAATCCAAGTGTCAAGAGGAATACATGCAACAAGCCAAGTGTTACCTATTAAATAAAAGTGTCATGACTCATGAGGAATATATGCAACAAGCTTAATGTCAAGATGAATACATGCATCAAGTCAAGTGTTACCCATGCAATAAACCAAATGTCATGAATGAGGAATACATGCAACAAGCTCCGTGTCAAGAGGAGTACATCCAACAAGTCAATGTTACCCATGCAATAAACGAAGTATCATGACTCATGAGAAACACATGCAACAAGTCAAGTGTCAAAAGAAATACATGTGGCAAGTCAACCGTTACTCATGTAAGAAATGAGGAATACATGCAACAAACTAATTGTCAAGTGTGAATATATGCCTTGACATGAATATTATGTTTTGATGATCGATAAAAGAAATCCTAAAAGAACAACGATGTAAAAACCAGAAAAGAAATTCAAGTTATGAAGTCTCGAGTCTTTGATTTTTATTATTTGTATTACAACTTTTCGTAAGTGGCTAAAAGCTCTTATTAAAATAAATCACACTCACAATGATTTTAATTTAATGTGATTTTACATAAAATATTTTTTCATGAAAAATCATAACTTATTATAAAAACTACCGAAATATCTTTTATTATATTAAATATATAAAGAGGCTTGAGTAAAACAAAAACTTTGTAGCGGTTGATAAAAAACCTACTTTTATGTCCTCGTGAGCTTATCTCAATTGATAAAAACAATGTATAATATATGCAAGGTCCGGAGTTCCAGCCCCGACCATCATCCAAAAAAATACATACTTTTATTAATTCGATTGTACTTGTACTATTATTTTTATTATTGTTGTTGTTTTATGAATTTGAAACTATTATATGTGGTCAAAGGAGGTAAAAGGAGGAAGAAAATTAATGGATTTATTTTGTTCTGATTAATAATTTATTGTTAAATTGAGAGTCAAATACACAGTTTTTTTTTTTTACAAAAGTCAAATATACAGATTTTTTTGTGTTAGTATTTTATTGTGTCTTTGAAAGAGGATGAAGAAATTCCAAGCAGCAGCAGCAACAACAAAAAAAAGATCTTTGTAAACTCCATGTATATCAGTGGATGTCTTAAAATTCACATATTATCCATTTAACAGGTACCGCGTTAACATGTGGATCGGAAAAAAAAGGTACCGCGTGAATATCAAAATTTATTCAACAAACGGACACGGGTATCATCCTAGTTGACATCCCTAAGCCTACCATTTTGTTAGCTATCATGTATATAGTTTTTTTTTCTTTTTCTCTAAAAAAAATATATTTACGCAATAATATACTGGATACGAGTCATCACGTCCGTAAAAAAGGAGTCTTCAAGATTTTTTTTTTTAACAAATCAAAATGGAATATATTAGAAACCACTAATGATTCAACTGGCACAAGGCATGCAGAGAGAGCCATCAAAAAGAGTTACAAAGTCAAGTTACTGATGTATCATAAACGCACTCCAAAAAAAAGAAAGAGACATAAACCTGAAGATTACATTGTAACACTCATACAATACAAAGGATACATCCACCACTCATGGTAGCGAAAAACGAAGGTCGACATGTTAGCCTTAAGCCACTGAAAAGATAGCAATTTGATGGAGTCTGCTAAGTTGTGAGTATCTGCAACACGTTGATGAAAAACATGTTTATTTCGTTCCTTCCAAATAACTCAGACATAAGCCAACTAGATTATTTGAAGGAATGAATGAGCACATCGCGATAACCCAACCAAGTGACCAAACTGAAGTAAGTGATTATGAATCCCAAGGGGAAGGACAAAATATAAGTGAAGCCACTGCAAAACCAAAAACCACACACGACTGAAGATGTCGCAAGTGAAAATGAAGTGGTCTGCTGTCTCCATGGAGCCGCAGTCAGTCATGCATCCACTATTTTCATGGTGTAGAATTTGTCTTCGAACTAAGTTATCCTTGGTTGGAAGCCGATTACGAAGAAGTCTCCAGGCAAAAAGTGATACCTTTAACGGAACTTGCTTATGTCAGACGTCATCAAACAGACCCCGTTCAGAAGGTGCATCTACCGTAGTGAGAAATTGGTATGTTCCCTTAATAGAGTAGCCGTTAATAGGATCTAATTGCCCCCTTCACCGGTCAAAAACATGATCCTGGAAAACAATATGATGCAGCAAAACAGAACCCCGTAATGCTCTCATCCTCCCAAGCTAAAAGGCGCCTCCGCTACACCCATGCGCCCCCCCCCCCCCTCCTCGTCCCACCCTCTCCTTGCCATCTCATCCGTAGTCACCCGCCAATCAGAAGCCAAAACAAAAAGGCGAGAGAATTGAACCTGTAAGGGAGTTCTGCCCACCTAGTTGTCCGTTCCAAAAAAAGTACTCCTTCCGTCACCAACCACCCTACAAACATTATCCTCAAACCAGCCACCTCCCCCATCCCTACACCACCACGAATGCCATTATAATATAGGAAACAACCCAAAATAAAATTAAAACATGCAAGAAAATTACTAAAGACAATAAAGTATGGTTATTTAAAAGTTAATTTTATACTCTAAATTATAAAATTAATAGAAAAATATTTAATTAATTATCAAGACCTTTAAATTATAAAGAAATGAATTTATTTTTCTTAAATGGTGGTTTAAAATTAGTATATATCATAAAATTATTTATTTAATGGTAAAATAGATTAAAGTGTAGTGCATATTTAATTATTAAGGGAGGGAGTTGTAATTCAAACATCTTATAGGGGAGAAGAGTATAAATTTTACTTTTCAAGGGTGGGGAGTGTATATTTTAACATAAGAGGAAAAAAAGTGTAATTCAAACATCTTTGAGAAGAAGGAAGTGTAATCTACTCTAGAAGAAATTAAACCGGAAGGGAGGACAAGACATATTTGAGGAGGAGTCTCCAAGAAAATTCATGTCAAACGAATGTTCATATCATTGTTAGCAAGATTTTTATTTCTTCAAATTTTGTAGTGTTGGATGCCTAGGAGTCTCTGGGTCCATCTCGTGTTTTGATCAATTATTATGTGCTATATAATTTAACAGGATTTTTGTTTTAGGTGATTATTTTACTGGATTTGTTCAAAAGATGAATTGTGAATTTCATTTTTCAAAAACTCGATATATCTCTCTAAGTATCCAATAAAACAAAATTTGAAGTCACAAAAAAAATTACGATCAATGTCAATGAGATCTTTATTTTTTCCATCTTGTCTTTTGAATTTTGCAGTGTTTCATTTCCCTAACTTCATAATTTTGCATTTTGAATATATTAATTATTTACTGGGTTTGCTAGTTTACACTTTCTTATTTTTTGGTGGGTATAACTACGGGTAGGCATGGTTTGGTCATTGAAGAAAATCGAACTAAATTGAATCGAATTTGTTGAAATGGTTCAGGAAAACTGAACCAAATCATTTTAGGTGTGGAACGAACCAAACTTATCTCGGTTAACCATTTTATTACCTACAAACCGAACCAAATTGAATTAAAATCAATATTTTGAACATAAATGTATTTTTTGATCCTTTTGCGAATTTAACTATGTTTTTTTTTCTTCCTTTTTTAATGTAATTGCAAATCTATATTGGTCTTGATTCTATGTGTTAGGTGTCCATAGTTGGCTTGCTTGCCATCTTGATTGTGTGTGAATTTGATTTTGTTTATGTTGTGGGTCGACTATCTGTAAACTTTGATTGCTTCTGTAGGTACACCTTGTGCTGATGATACGATCCCATTATTGGTATATATAATTTCATTTTTTGCCTCTTAAAGAAAAAAGTATTGGCAGTTAGCAGAGTGACTGTTTCATACAAGGGTTCTGCACAAAGTCAAATTGAATTTATTTTCATGTTGTCATATATTATTTGGTAGCATATTGGACTCTAAAACAACCGAATTTTTGTACTTTACGTTGAATTTATTTAAACACCAATAACAACACCTGCTTCTTAATCTTATAAGTCCTAGTCCAAGTCCAAGTTTCAGTATTATTGTTCTTTTTTTCCTATAACATATCATATCAGATGGATAGATGCATGTAGTAGACCTAACACTTGAAACAAAACACGATTATTTTCAGCAAAGAAATGGTTAATTATGCTGGGTTTATATTATGTTCCTTTAAGAAATGATTTTTCAATGTGAAAGTTGTAATGGTTCAGTGACGGATAAAAAAAAATTAATAAACGGGATTAAAGTTATATCATAAAAATTTATAAACACATAAAATGTTGATTTTTTTTTTTAAACATTTGTCCATTTCTAGTCGAGTATTAACCATAATTAATTATTTTTTCACCATAAAAGTAGTGTTAGTCACAACCTTTTTCAACAAATATAATAATAGTTTATATTATAATAGTAGTTTTATGGTCTTGCTATGATATGCTCTAAGATAATTGGTTAAAGGTTTCATAAAAGAAACTTTTATCTTAAAAATAAGCGTTATTTTTATCTTTATAATAATTACAACAATTTTTTATAAAAAAAAAAAAAAAAACCACTTCTTTCGATTCATTAACTAGTGCTCTTAGAACATTCATTAGGATCCTTTTTAGTTTTATAATTTTTTGTAGTATAATAAATGGACTATGTGAAGACAATAATATTATATTAGTGAGGTTAAAGTGGATAAATATCTAATTTTTAGGTTAAAAATACAATAAACAAGTTAAGGCAAATGGGGTCGGCTTACCCATTTCCCCCACCTTGGAAATGTGTCTGATTCGGTTATTAACAATTCCATTGAGTTTAAAAATGGTTTGGTTCGGTTAGTGAATTGTCTTCAAAACAATGGTTTGGTTCAATAATCAGTGTAATGGTTCATTTAATTTGATTCGGTTTGGTTTTTGGTTATTTTTGCGCAGTATAACTATTATAACAAATTGGCTAAATTGCATTTTTGATCCCTTAACTATTTAGGTAGTATCGCTTTGATCTCTTAGTTAAAATTCGATTTATTTTGGTCTCTTAACTTCTCTCCATTACACATTTTAGTCCTTTCTGATAGTTTTAATTCAAAAACGTTAGGTTTTCTTCATCTTCATCTCCTCTTTTTCATCTTCATATCATCTCTATCAATCTTCAACAACAAGAATTCCAGAAAAATTTCAGAAGAAAATGAAGAAAATCTAACGTTTTTGAATTAAAACTAACGGAAAGGACCAAAATGTGTAATGGAGAGAAGTTAAGGATCAAAATAAATCGAGTTTTAATTAAGTGGCCAAAACGATACTACCTAAATAGTTAAAAGAACAAAAATGCAATTTAGCTCTAACAAATTTACATTGGTTAGTTCATGTAAGAGGAAACAAAGAATGAGCCAGCCATGTTGACATGAGAGTGACACACGAGGAACGATGTTTATTGCAACGGAGTATGTTAATTTAGACCATTTATTAGAAAATTAGTAGTTCAAGTTAGCCAATATTACAGGGAATTAGGAACTCCCCAATTTACACACGCTTACTTTTAGTGGGTCTAAATATATATCTACAAGTTTGTAAAATATGCCTTAGGGCTAAGGGTGAATTTATTCTCCCGACTAAAGACAAAGTGACTATATATAAATGGGTTAAATATGTTTTTGATCCTTATAAATATGTCAACTTTTCGTTTTAGTCCTTTTAAAAAATTTCGTCAAATTTTAGTACCTTAAAAATTTTACATTTTCACTTTTGGTCCTTCTTTTAAAGTAAACTCATATGTAGAATTCATATTTTTTAATGCAATTTTGCAGAAAAAATTTATAATATTATAAGAATCTCTCTTAAAAAATTTTAGAATTTTTTAACAAAACATGAATTTAATATGAAGTTTTATATATTTGAAGGTTAAAAATTCATATTTAATTTGTGTTTTGTTAAAAAAATCTAATTTTTTTTAGGAGTTTTTTTACAATATTCTATACATTTCTGCAAAATTGCATTTAAAAATACAAAAATTAACTTAAAAATAAGGACCAAAAGTAGTGATTGAAAATTTTATAGGGACTAAAAGTTGAAGGAAAATTTTAAAGGGACTAAAACGAAAAGTTGATATATTTATAGGGACAAAAAACATAATTAAATAAATTAGCAAACTTCATTTATGTTTTGGTCTGATCCCGTACCCAAAATCTTCTTTATCAGAACTCATATTTTCAGTGGCGAAGTCAGACAAAAAAATTTGGGGTGGCCGTCATCTTGCCGTTAAAATAAATTAAAATATATAAATCATATTAAACACAACACATTTAAGTCGTAATAAACCAAAAATCAATCATTCAAAAATTAAACTACATAATATAATAAAGTCGTCCATTACATATCTAAAGATGCACTTTACGCTTTCCGAGTGACTTGAAATCATCAATAATTGATTCAGAACTAATACATGCGTTAATTTCTCTTTCAATATAAACTGACATACTATCTGCTAGAAACCCAGGTCCCATCTTGTTTCTCAACTTAGACTTGATAATTTTCATTGCCGAAAAAGATCTTTCAGTTGTGGCTGTAGAAACCGGATGAGTCATAATAAGACGCAACAACCTATCAAGCAACAAGTATTTTTTGGGTTGTCCATTGGCAGGAATGGTGGCAGCCAAATGAGCATAATTCTTGAATAGTTGATAAATTTTTCAAAGTTGATGATTGGCGAGCCTCAAAAAGGAAATGTCGAAGATGAAATGTATTTAGTCTTCTCTTGATCACTAAAATCCAAGGGATAATATTTTTCAACAAGAGTACATATAGTGTCAATGTCAAAAGCTTTATATCCATCCTCAGGAAACAAAACACAACTTAGAGTCAACAAATCCATTGCTTGCTCACTAAATATACTATTCAACTCTTATAATTGTTTGTCAATGGTAGTAATAAAAAATCAACGCTAAAATAATGCTATATTGTTACCTGATTCTCGTCAAGGCGAGAACGCCCAAATCTTGTTGTTGAATGACAATCATTGAGGTCGGAAATCTCAATATCATGCTTTTCACAAAAAGACACCACATTGGCAAACAACTTATCGCTACCACTTTTCTCTCAAATCTTGAATAAGAGTTTTTGTTGAACGAACCAAAAGCATAGCATTAACAATATCATGAGATTGTTTTTGCAAGGCTTTACAAAGCAAATCTATTGTCCCCATAACTTCTTTCATCAAATGCAAGATAAATATAAAATCAAAAGACTTTAAGTAATTGTAAGAACTATCAACATCCGCACGTTGGGCAAATTTCTTTGCATCTTTTGCAATGATTTTTAAAATTGTACAAGTTGCTTCATACATACTTATCAAGCTACAAATAGAGTTGAAATGTGAACTCCAATAAGTATCTCCATCTCTTTTCATAATACCAACTTGGTTTTTACCTTTATCAGATACAATCTCCTCAATCTCTAACAAATTTATGATTTCTAAAACAAATTTGTAAAACTACCATCAACAATATCAAACTTTTGTAATACAAAGCACCTTAGCCTTAGCATTTAGGAAATGAAAATTTGTAACATTAAAACTATATTTAGGGGATTAAGATTAACCTTGAACTATGATTTCACAATATATAAACAAATAATGTTAAAACTGATATTCTAAGTTTAAAACTCAGCCTCGCTTCTAAAATTTCTGCAGGTTATATGAGTGAAGTCACATTCCTCTTTTTTTACTTCATGATATTCAAATCTTTCCTAAACCACACAACCATCTTGATCTCATGACCTTTGAAAATATTACTGACTAACTAGTTTTGTTTGATTAAGTGTGTGTTTGGGAAAACATATTGATTTTGTTATGATGGAATTTGAAATAAAGTGTTTTACATTTGGACGGCCTTATTCTCAAAGCAAGTTTGGAATAGCAACTATTATGAATTTCTAATGAAATGCAAAGGTTACTTTGTATGACTCTAGTCAAAGTGATGCTCAAAAGCAAAGACAAAAACCAAATTTGTAAAACTACCATTAACAAAATCAAACTTCAATTTCACATTACCTTACAATTTACAAGAATTAGGGTTTGTGGAGAGAGATGGAGATAGCTCTTTAAACACAACACAGAAGATGGAAGAGGAATAGGTGAGTGGTCGCGGCGGCTGACCGACGGTAGTGTGGTGGTTGTCTGTGGATTGGATCGACGATTTGCTATGTTGGTTGGGAGAAGAAGAGAACACATTCTTGGTTCGCTGTTCTCACTTGATGAAAGAGAAACTTGATGACCAAATGAAATTGAATTGGAAAATATTAATTTTAATGAAGGGCATAATAGTAATTTCCATAAAAGAATGGGGTGGCGGTGTCCCCCTTGCCACCCCCTAGTTCCACCTCTGCCTATTTTCACAACGGCCGGTAATACCTCCCACTCCTACTTGTCCGTAATTCCTCCCCCCCCCCTCCGATCGTCGTATTTGCAGGTAACACACCACCATCGAGTTCGAAGGGATGTTATTTCAATTTGATTAACCTTCTCGATCATTTTTTTTTACTACCCTACTTTATTGCCAAAAACATAAATATGCCCTACTTTTAATTTTTTTTTCAGAACTGCCCTACTTTTTCCGGGCCACCTGACACCCTACAACTTGGAGTTGTGAGGTACCTTGAAAATTGACGAAAATTTTGTTTTTATTATACCTCACAACTCCAAGTTGTGAGGTACTTTATATATATATATATATATTAAAAAAATAACTGAAAAATACCACACAATCTTGACTTGTGGAGTATTTAAAAAATTTAAAAAAAAAAAATATATATATATATATATATATATATATATATATATATATATATATATATAAAGTACCTCACAACTTGGAGTTGTGGGGTACAATAAAGACAAAAAATTTGCCAATTTTTAGGGTACCCCACAACTTCAAGTTGTGGGTGTAAGGTGGCCCAAAAAAAGTAGGGCGGTTTTGAATTTTTTTTTAAAAAAGTAGGATATTTTTGTGTTTTTAGCAATAAAGTAGGGTAGTAAAAAAAAAATATTCTCTCGATCATATTATATCAACTTATAATATAAAAATAAGGTATCTTCTAGTCAATCAATTTACATAGTCTCCATCATATTTACCATTGTGGTCCTCTCACAAAGAAAAAAAAAATGTTAGTGCAATGAGTGGTTATCACCTACTGTCAAGTAGGGATAAAATAGGTTAAAATACTAAAGTTAAAAGTCTTCTTATAAAGGAGAATTTGGTAACATTTGCATTGTTACTAGAAAATGTTGGTAACAATGTCATCTTATCTCCCAAGTCAACATGGCTAGTCTCCATCATTCTTCGTTTTCTCCTAGATGAACCAACTTGTAAACAAAACATAAATTGATGATTATTTTCTATTGTCTCCCACAAACCATAAACACATCAACACAAACAAAATGGTTACAAGTCCAAGAGCTAAAACCAGAAACATTCCACTATCACTACTAGCTTTCTGTTTCAATGTTTTTGTCATCTTATCACAAACTGTTGCAGATTCACCATCAAAAGAAACACAAGTTGCTTATGGCTACACAATCATAAGTGTAAAAAGTGATCCAACAGGAAAATCTTTGTCTGCTAACCTTAAACTCATCAAATCCTCCTCGGTTTTTGGACCCGACATTCCACTTCTCAACCTCAGTGTCAGGTAACTAACTAACTAATTAACTAACAACCAATCATAGTTTATTGTTTTTTGGGTGTCCTTTTTCTTTTACTAGATTGTTTTCTATTTATTATTAAATTATTGAACTTTTTTTGGTTCAAAATAAATCTAAATTTTCAACTCTGGATTGCAGTTTTGAGACCAAGGATCAATTAAGAGTAAGAATCACTGATTCAACTAATCAAAGATGGGAAATTCCAGAAGAATTGATTCCAAGAGACTCATCATCTTCATCTCTATCTCATCATTTTCGCCACCAAAATTCGCAAAACTCAAAATACATAATTACACATCCAAACTCAGACCTTATCTTCACACTCCACAACACAACTCCATTTGGTTTCACTATCACGCGTAAATCCAACAAAGATATACTCTTTAATACTTTACCAGAAGACCCTTTAAACCCTGAAACGTTTCTAGTCTTTAAAGAACAGTACTTGCAGCTTTCTTCCTCTCTACCTTCAAAAAGAGCTTCTCTGTATGGTTTAGGAGAGCATACAAAGAGTTCTTTGAAGTTGCAACCAAACCAAACTTTCACTCTTTGGAATGAAGATATTGGTAGTTCCAATGTTGATGTGAATCTTTATGGCTCTCATCCATTTTATTTGGATGTGAGAAAGGGTTCATCTGATGGAAGAGTGAAAAGTGGGACCGCACATGGTGTTTTACTTCTTAATAGTAATGGAATGGATGTTGTTTATAGCGGTGATCGTCTTACCTATAAGGTGATTGGTGGTGTTTTTGATTTGTATTTTTTTGCTGGTTCATCTCCTGAATTGGTTTTGGATCAGTATACTCAGTTCATTGGTAGGCCTGCTCCTATGCCTTACTGGTCTTTTGGTAAGTCCAACATGGATTTTTGTTTTTTTCATTCCTTTTTAATCCTTGTAGTTCTACTTGTTTAACTTGTTGAAACTCAACTACTCAAGTGTTTATAGAAAGTTATAAGGTGTACAATTTTAATAGGTGGTCAATCGTGGATCGGTACTTGAAAATCGTTTGAAACTTCAGCAATGACTGATATTGGTTTTCGAGAGTAGAATTTCATATTCCTCCTTGTTGTAACGTCTGAGATAGTGACCTTATTGGTAAGGTCACCCACTCAGTCGTGAGGATGATGAGTCCCGTCAGATGTCATCGGTGTTTTGAACAAATTTTCAGGTTCTGGTCCACAGTCGACCTTCTGTCAAGGTGGTCTACTGAATATTTTTTATTCTAGTATTTATATATGACAATAATATGGTTTTGAATTGCGGTTGTAGAAGTTTCAGAATCCCTTAAGTTGTGGCCATAACTGTTGTTGAAAACTCAAATGTGGAGGACAAACACCTAATTAGTTAGGAATGGCCTATACATAGATGATACAAAAAATTAAACCATATAAAGGTCTATAGTCATTGAAGTGTACTTTATGAAATTTCTATGTATTAGTCCAGGCATTAAAATCTAACACCAGTCTATTGCAATTGTCTTTCTATTGTATTAATCTGATTCATTATATCAAATTCCAATGGTAATCCACTAATACTGTATACTCTTTGTGAAGGTTTTCATCAGTGTCGATACGGCTACAAGAATGTAAGTGATGTCGAAGGTGTGGTAACCAACTATGCAAAAGCTGGCATACCCCTTGAAGTTATGTGGACAGATATTGATTACATGGATGCATATAAAGATTTCACACTAGATCCTGTTAATTTTCCGCAAGATAAGATGATAAGTTTTGTTGATACCCTTCACAAAAATGGTCAGAAATATGTGCTTATCTTGGATCCAGGTACCTTACTCTAACACCATAAAATATCTTCCAAACTAAATATACTATACTCAAGTGCTGTCAAATAGAAGCAGTAGCAGAGCTTCAACATAGCGGATTTTGATGATTCCGCAACACTATCCTAGTTTCACTATTAGTGCAATCCTAGTCAGGCTATTTGCCTGCAACACTATCTTCCATTTCACATAACGGATTTTTGGCGTTCTGCTATTTTCCATAATACGTTATTGATAACGCTGCTCTCCTCTTAATGTTTCAAGCATCTATGCATATGTGATATGTCATTGATTTGAGACAAATTTTGTACACAGGTATCAGTATAAATAATACATATGCAACCTATGTTAGAGGTTTGCAAGCTGATGTATATATAAAGAGAAATGGAGTCAACTATCAAGGTGAAGTTTGGCCTGGACAAGTTTACTATCCTGATTTTCTTAACCCTCATAGTCAAGAATTTTGGGCTGAAGAAATCAAAATATTTCAGGACGTTCTCCCTTTTGATGGTCTTTGGCTTGACATGAATGAATTATCTAATTTCATGACTTCTCCTAACACTCCACATTCAAATCTTGACAACCCTCCTTACAAAATTAACAGTTCTGGCGTTCAACGACCAATTAATGAGAAAACTGTTCCGGCAACATCTTTACATTATGGTAATATCACTGAGTATGATTCTCACAATTTGTATGGACTTTTAGAATCCAAAGCAACTAATAAGGCTTTGGTGGATATAACCGGTAAAAGGCCATTCATTTTGAGTAGATCAACTTTTGTTAGCTCTGGCAAGTATACTGCTCATTGGACAGGAGATAATGCTGCTACATGGAATGATTTAGCATACTCAATCCCATCAATATTGAACTTTGGAATCTTTGGAGTTCCTATGGTTGGTGCGGATATATGCGGCTTCTCAGCAGACACTACTGAAGAACTTTGTCAGCGCTGGATTCAGGTAACAAACATTGATCCTCAAAATCTGATAGCATCCACAGCTTTTTCACTAGACTAAATTTATAAAAGTTATATATGGATAGAGCTGTGATTTTTCCTTACGGGTAAAGAAAGGTTTTAAATTTCAGACACGCTGCGATTCTTGTCAGAGAATCGTGGTGATAAAGCCGCAATTGCAGTTGTATAAACAAAAAAAATCTTAATGTTGCTTTCCACATCGTGCTGTTGGCCTTTCTTCAAAGGACTAAACTTAGATACAACACATGTAGCACCGCGATTCTTGTGTTTCAGAGAATCATGGCGATAAAGCCACAATTGCAGTCGTAAAAACATAAAACATCTTAATGTCGCTTTCCACAACGCGTTGTGCGCTTTTCTTTAATGGACTAATCTTAGATACAATGTGTATAGTACTGTTTTTCATATTCGTTCAAAATTGTTGGTGACAGTTACACTATCTGTAAGTTGAGAACAGTAGGAACAGTTTCTATAGAACAGTACCTAAGTTTATCCTTTTTTCTAAAACCCTGATGGAAAATATTTTCATCATTACATGCATATCTAATATTTTTTTTTATTTTGCTGACTTTAGTTAGGGGCCTTTTACCCCTTTGCAAGAGATCATTCAGATAAAAATTCCATCAGACAAGAGCTTTACCTTTGGGATTCAGTTGCAGCATCAGCTCGAAAAGTGCTTGCCCTTCGTTACCGCCTTCTTCCATATTTCTACACACTAATGTATGAATCAAACACAAAAGGGACACCAATTGCGCGACCACTTTTCTTTTCGTTCCCCGAGGATATCACAACATACGAAATAAACTCACAGTTTCTATTAGGCAAAGGTGTTCTAGTGTCACCTGTGCTACAATCTGGCGCAGTTACTGTTGATGCATACTTTCCTACAGGAAATTGGTTTGATCTCTTTAACCCCTCAAATTCAGTGAGTGCAGAATCAGGCAAATATGTCACACTTGATGCACCATCTGATCACATAAATGTGCATGTTGGTGAAGGTAACATTTTGGCCTTACAAGGTGAAGCAATGACAACTGAAGCAGCTCGGAACACTGCATTCGAACTATTGGTTGTTTTTAGTGGAAATGGAAATAGTTATGGACAAGTTTATTTGGATGATGGTGAGGCTCTTGATATAGAAGGAGAGAAAGATCAATGGACACTTGTGAGATTTTATGGTGTACTGTATAATGATAGTGTTTCTGTTACTTCTAATGTTACTAATGGAAAATTTGCTTTGGACCAAAAATGGATCATAGAAAAGGTTACATTCTTGGGGATACCTAATTATGGTAGGTTAAATGGAAATGATTTGGCTGAGAGTGAGTTGAATGTTGTGAGTGGAATGAATTCAATGAGAAAAAGAGTTTTGATCAAAAAATTTGATAGGTCTTCTCAGTTTGTTACTGTGGAAGTTTCAAATTTGAAACAGCTTATTGGAGAGCAGTTTGAACTGAAGACTGAAATAAGGTAGAAAGGAACTTTGAGAATGCAATTTCCACAAAGAATATGTGCTTTCTTGGTAGTTTTACATCTTCGAAGAGTCCCTTGTTTCACCTTAGTTAAGGTTACTACAAGGGATCAGAAATAAATCTTATCTAGTGTAGTATCAAAAGGGCTATGAAGCTCAAGTATAGTTATATTTGTCTATCAAATCTATATATTATCTCAAGATTTAGTTTATATTATCTCAAGCATTTCTTTCCTTTTTCAAAGATTCATCAACATCTGGTTGAATTGTCCCATTTGAGCTTATTTACCGACAAACATCTGAGATTGTTTATGAGAGCTTATGAAAACAGCTTATGACATATTCATAAATTGTTTTTGGCTTATTTGCACAAGCTCTCTATGCTAGCTTGTGAAAACGGTCAGACCTCATTTTATATTTCACTATCAAAATAGTTGTTTATTAAAAGGAACACTTTGAAAAAAAGAAACAATTGGGGAAGGAGAAATATTATTAAAATGATGGTGGCATTAATGACCATTTTACAATTGTCTCATGAATTTGAACTTTACTCTTGCAATTGCAGGTCAAATTATTATCATCGATCTAACGCCTCATAAATCTTTAGAAATAGCTTACATGCATATAAACACTTGTATGTAATTTTTTTTATGCTATAAGCTTTGTTTATGCTATAACTTGAGATGAAAAAACATGTAAACAGAACGTGAGAAATAAACCGTAAATGCGTCTTTAACATTTTTTTTCTTTCTTCCTTGCAGAAAATTAGTAAAATAACCCTAATTACATGCACCGTCTAGCCAGAAAAATGTTCAGATGGACTACCAAATAAACTATAATATAGGAGTGTGTGTGTTTGTGTGTGTACACACACACAAACTTTATGTTTTAATAAGCATTAAGTACAAAGTTGACCATCAAAATATTGAATTACATACCTTAAAAATTTAAATTAATTATCTACGCATTCCAAGTAACTGGAAAGTGTTAGTAAAGTGTAATCTCATGTATAAGATGTACCACAAGTTAATTTTGTTTAAAAGTGAAAGGTATTGTAATTTCTCCTATTAAAAAAAATAGTAGCATGACACGTGAGCCACCAGAGCTTTAAAGGGGTTCCGCCACAGTGCACCACCAATGACAAACCTTCAATTCCCATCCTATGTGATAAGTGCAATATGTTTGAATGCAAGCATAAAAATCTTGTTCGTCACTAATAAGACATTCTAATCCCCAATCGCTCGTCCAAACCTCTTCTATGTTGCACCGTGAATCCAAGACATTTTTGAACTATCTTATCCACCGAGTCATTCAAGAACCGTTGATCCCGTGAGAACAACAAGATCCATGTACATCTCCAATGTGTGCTTCGACCAATTCAAATATTGCGAATACGTTAGGTTCTTCAACCTTGGGAATCCAATCAAACGATCCTTTATGAACTCACGGAGACAAGTCGGTAGGGAATTTTTGCGATTGAGCTGGAAAATGTGGCAGTGATCACCAACGCAGAACTTCAACGTGTTTACCTTGGGATCGATGGAAAAGTTGACGATGAAGGTAGACTTGGGGTATACATCTCTATGAAGGAGGAACGTTGTTTCGATCGACTTTTCACAGAAGGAGGCGGCGAAAGTATTTGTGGTGATATTAGTGTCGTACAGGTTGACAATAAAAACTATATGGTCGAAGTGGAGTTGACGGTCGACGACGGAGGCCACCATTTTACTTTTCTTTTTGAAAAACAACATAGGGAGAAGAATGAGAACGAGGATACTTATGCATCTATTTATTATGCTCCTTTTGGTGATGGAACATAGCACATGATGTTAATATTCATTTATAATTTGTTTCTTTTCCCACTATAATCTCTTCACACGCGCCCTCTCAATTTCAAAAATACCTTTGTTTGGATTATACAATCCGAACACCTTTTTGGAGATTTTAGGATTATATAATTTGATCCTTGTTTAACCATATTTTCAATAAGCTTTTCAAATCTGAGGTGTGGATTATTGTTGCATGTTAGGGTTAAAAACAAAACTCCAAGCAAACAGATTAAGGAAACCAAGGATAATGTTCCCTGGTCCAATCTATTAAATACTTTGAACATCTTCCAGTGAAGAAATGGAAAACTCATGTAAACTCTTGCCAAGAAATGTCACTCCCCACTTGCTCAATGACTTCCAAATGGAAATAACTTGGCTCACAAAGCATCTATCTTCAAAGGTATTCCACCCTTCGGCCAAATGATGTGACCATGAAGATTATGCGTGTACGCATATAATTAGCTCAATATTCATCTTCCGGAATCATTACATAAATCATGTCACCTTTGGCACAAGGTTGAGGTAATTGATTCTGTTTCAAGTCTTGATAAAACGTTTTAGTTAGACTTTGCTTCAAACTTTTCATTATATTTAGCTCGATATCTCACAAATGTTATTCAAGTCTTGATAAAGCGTTTGAGTTTGACAATGTTTCTTAATGATATGACCTTTTTCTTTCGGTTGCGATTTAAGACAAGCCCATGGGATTTACACAAGATTGATGGCATTGGTGATGGTGAAAGGAAGCATTGTTTGGTGGTGATTCGGGGTTGTGGATGCTTCGAGTGGAAGTAAGGTTATTTTTTTTGCAAAGCAATTTCAACTTTCTTTTCAATTCTCGACTTACAAAATCAATATGTGTGCGTGTGAAAAAAATTATGTGCAATTTTTGTATATATACTTTCAAAGTAATTTTTTAAAGGAATTAATTAAAAATGTGGTTTTGCAGTAAAAAACGAACTATAATAACCTTCGGTCAAAATTGATTCATAAAATGCAATCCGCGGTTTGTGCTGGATTGGGCTTTTGGGCCCAAACCCACCCATGTGTCCACCCCTAGTTAACCTAACTTTAACCTATCATTAGGTTAGACCCTTATAAAAGCGGATGCACTCACTACTTTGACAAAAATAGTGAGGACAAATGGCGCTTCAGTCATGGTCACTCTATCTATCAGTATTTCTTGCATTAGCATAGAGTTGAAAAATCACTCTTTCCCTATCTATTTATCGCTCGTTCATATAATAGATGTAATCAATATATGTTGTTGAGTTATCGGGTTGATTATGATGATATTTTAGAGATCAAGGGATACAAAAATTGCGAATTTATTCAACCCAGGTTGTTATCTCCTATATATACGACAAATTTCATGTTATAAATTATTTCTTTCACTAATGTTTTTTATTTTTAAGTTTATTTTCTCTTCTTGATCTTATGTTGTTTTTGTCTACTAGATCTATGAGCATCGAATCAAAACTTGATTAACGGAGTATCATCACAATTGTGATTGAATGGAAATCATCAGAGATGTCTTATATTTCTACTTCTTATTTGTTGTGCTATGTTTTATATTTTTTATGATAATTTTCAACAACTGTGATTTCTTTGATTAGATATGAGTAAAAATGTGCACATACATGATTTTTTTTTAAAAGCTAATAATCATGACCTTTTTATACTTTATCAATATTTTACCAATATATTTTTATTATTTTACTAATACATTTCTAACCAAATATGGATTTGGATTGTTAGTCCACGTACTACTTCTTCAAGAAAGCCTAGGCGCCCTAAAACACTTTCACTTGAATGGATTTGAAATTGGGATGTCCAAGAACATTCGCGATGAATGGACTGACAATTTAGATGTTGAAAATGGTCGCGACCCAACGATAGGATTGATAAGGTATGTAGTCAAACTTAAAATACACACTTTTAATCATATTTTTCATGTATTTGTTGAGATTCTAAAAATGACTAATTAATGAAAATAAAAGCATGCATTTAAATAAACCTATTTATAGGTTCTAGCTAGCTAACTAGTTATTATAGTAAATAAGAATTCTATTTATTTTTTTGTTAAAAAAAAAAGCACTAGTACAAAAAACAGTTATTAACTCAGACATTTTAGATGGGTTACTATCCACTTGATTTAAAAACAAGAAAAGTGGAAAGGTTTTTATTTTGAAAGAATTTAAATAGGGTAACCAGATTAAAAAAGTATTTATAACAAATTAAAATTAGTAATTAAAAGTAACTTTATCATACTTTTTAGTCCTTTTTTGTCAACCAAGAAGAGTTTTCTCGATCTTAGACTCCTCTTTGTGGCTTACCTCCAAGTTCATCTCTCTCTCTCTGAAACCCTAACCTTGCGACCACCGCATGTCTTCGCCACCATATGATGAATCATTAGATCCATCGTTTGAGACCCCTTAGCTCACCGCCCTCCCTCATTTCGAGATCGATCCTTCAGCGTGACGAGTTTTTATCCTCCATTAGATTCATCATACCAGAATCATCAGATTCCCATCGATGCTTCCTTTAACTTCCCGATTGAGGTATTATTCGGTCAAATTAGAATCTCTTTGCTCTGATACCTTTGCATGTTTTATTTTCCAGATTATTTTTAAGAAGATTGTCATTTGATATGGGTTTGTGGTTTGATTGTTATTATTATTGTTGTTTAGATTGATTAGGTTTTTTTTGTGGTTTTCTATTGTTATTTTGGTGTTGCTTCTGTTAGGGTTTGGATTGAGATCTGCTCGTTGGTGGTTTAAATTTTTTAAATTGGCTTTCCGAATGTGTTTTTTGCGGCAATTTGGTGTATGTATGTTTGATAGCTTTTGATATAAAATATTTTAAGGAGTAGAGAAACTGTGTCTAGTGGTGCTGATGATGATGGTCAGCAAGAGAATTTGGGGAATGAATCGAAGGATGTTGATTTTGGGATCGGTCTGATGAGATTTACGCTCCAACCAATATTAGTTTCCTCTGACCAGCCACTAATCCCTCCATGCTACTTCCTCCACCGGTGGAATTTCAGTTGTAGTCTCATTCACATGGTCTTCATTGCAGGTATCTTATTTGATATGGAATTTCCTGCCTATATTCAAAGGGGTTTCCCTCGACTGTGTTGTGTTTATTGTCATTTTGATTTGTGATGGTTTAGTTATTTTGGTTAAGTGGATCCTTGAAGATTGGTTTTGATTGGGGAATTTGTTCATTCATGCTTTTTAGTTAAGGTCAGGAGACTATCTATTGATTTATTTGTAGTACTATTATGTATGCACAACAACATTTTTGTTACTATGCCATCATAGATACATAATAAATCATGTTGATAAGCTGGCTGCAAAATATTTTGCATTCAATAACTTGATTTTTGCCTACCTCAGATTATCTCATACATGGCAGAACGTGTTGTTAGTACATATTCTTTTGGCATTGTTTATCAGGTATTTATATTTGTTTTGGCAGTGTTTCTTTTGGATGAAGCAACAAGCTTAAAACTGAAACACTTTTTAAATCGACCACCTATAAGTCGGATACATATCCGACTTAAAAAGTCATTTTCACCTGATTTAAAAAGTGTTTTTGTATTAGTGAAGAATTCTATTTATTTTCCCTAAAAAAAGAATTCTATTTATCTGCTTGAATTATATTTAAAGGACATCCGCAATAGAGTTTTATGTGCAAACTAAATGTTTTGAGCGATAGGTTGTACAATAGTTACAAAATTTCTCTTCCTTTTTTTTTTTGAAAAATTCATTTTAATCCTTGATCTTAGGTTGAGAAAATACACCTTTAATTTATTTGAATTTGAGAAAATGACATATGCAAACTACCCAGTGACATTCAGACACTGGACACCAATTTTATATGAAGTGAAGTGGTGCTACATATGGCATCAAAGCTTCATTGACCATTGTATGACATAGATTTATATCTTCTCTTTATCTTATCTTATCTTATCCTAGTCTTATCTTATCATTATTGTATAAAAGGAAGAAAGTTATGTCATGAAACCCTAAGAAAGTCCTACAATTTTACATTGTTTTGTTCATTGGCACCAAAACTCTAGCATCTCAAAATGATAAAAATGATAATCTTATCCTTCTTTGTCCTTCAGCAAAACAAAAGACCATGTCATGACACTTGGTTTATTGCATGGGTTACACTTGTCTTGTTGCATGTGTTTATCTTTACACTTGGCTTGTTGCATGTATTTCTCATGAACCAAGTGACATGACTCATGAGGAATACATACAAACAAGTCAGGTGTCAAGAGGAATACATGCAGCAAGTGAAGTGTTACCCATGAAATAAATCAAATGTCATGATTCATGAGGAATACATGCAACAAGCCAAATATCAAGATGAATGCCTGCAACAAGTCAAGTGTCACCCATGCAATAAACCAAGTATCATAACTAATGAAGAATACATGCAAGAAACCAAGTGTCAAGAGGAATACATTAACAATCTAGTGTTATCCATGCAATAAACTAAGTGTATGACTCATGGGAAATACATGCAACAAGTCAAGTGTCAAAAGAAATACATGCAGCAAGTCAAGTGTTACCAATGCAATAAACAAAGTGTCATGACTTATGAGAAATACATGCAACCAGCCAAGTGTCAAGAGTGAATATATGCCTTGACAAAAATATTGTGTTTTGATGATCGACAAAAGAAGTCTTAAAAAAACAACAATACAAAAAGCGGAAAATAATTCAAATTATTAAGTCTCGAGTCTTGGATTTTTATTATTTGTATTAGGACTTTTTGTACCAGGTTAAAACGCTCTCATGAAAAAAAAATCAATACACTCGTAATGATTTTTATTAATTATTTTTACCTAAAAAATGTGTTTAGCATGCATGGTCAATTGACTTTAGTTCAACTCATTCATAATTGATTATGAATATGATTATGAACTAATCCATATGCTAAATAATATTGCTTTCAGTGTATTTGTTTTCTTATGGCTGAATGATTCAACATTTATAGTATAATGGATGATTATGAGGCCATATCCCTTCAATATCACTTTTTTTAAATGCATAATCGTTACTGCATATATGGTGCAACGACTAGTCAATTAAGTTCAGCAGCAACGGATATTGGTGGATACTATACCACAAAGTCTCCGTGATTTCATGAAGGATCCTATGATTGGATTCCTAGGTTTCAATAACCGAATTTATTTGCAAGATCTGAGGTCGTCGAAGCACACGTTGGAGATGTAGATAAGTCCTGCTGATCTCACACACTGGAATGAAAGATACATATATGACATGGTGGATGAGTTTGTTGGATGGGTCCCTCCTCAAATGGGACCACAGACATTTATTTAAGAAAAAAATGTGTGTGTGCTATGTGTGATGTAGCATAACACGATGGATGAGTGACCATCTCTCATTAGACCATTTGGTTCGCCTTGAAACCGGTTATGAGAGATACAACTTTATGGATCACATAATTGTAAGAAGCTAATAAACGGCTGCAACCTTGTGAGACATAGTAGTTATATCAGGATATAACGTTGTGTATCTCAGAGATTAAATATGCTTTGAATCGGCTATAGCTCTAAGTGACACAGGCAGCTATACATAAGCTATAAATCTGTAAATCGCTGTAATATTTTATCATAGTTGAACCTTGTTCTAAACCACACATTCCATCTTGAGATTTTCTGAAGACTTTAATTGCTTTCCCAGACTTAACTTTTTACTTTTATTGTTGTGACATATGTTTTATTTTATTTTTCCCCAAACAAGTTTTATGCTGAAAAACTACGCGAAGTTATAGCTCCACAGTCCATGTGGGATTGATATATTTTTTTTACTATAACTTGAACAGTGTATACTTGCACTTAGTCTTTCCATCTTAAAATGCTCATAGTATTTTGGGAGACACCAACCCCCTATAATTTTATTTTTGTTGAGATTCCCCCTTGTAATTTAAAGATTCTTTGGTTTTGATTATGTGGCACCTTAACAGTATAATTAATTTTGTTTTTTATTTTTTTTATTACATCTCACTTATATGTCATTTTATTTATCTACAATTAAAAAATCTTAAAGAAAATAAGAATTTTTTCCAATGTCTTCATCTCTCATCCCTCTCTCATTCAAAATCTTCATCAACAACACACAAATCCAATATTTTTCCAGAATTCATCTCTCTCTCTCTCTCTCTCTCTCTCATTACTAAAGGATAATGCTTCACAACCTACATGATTCAAACAGATCCAAAAAGATTCATCTCGCGACTTAATCACTAATAATTCAACTACTCATAATATAAATTACAATAATTAGATTCAAACGAAACATTGATACATACATAAAGATTGACTATGAGTTTGGTGGAAGGCCACCTTTTCAATCTTATGCCCTTAAAATGTGCTCCAGTTCTCCAAAATTCAGAACCATTTCTCAGAACATGTGTTTCTCTTTTATAGGTCAGGACATGGGCGCTTAAAATCATGTCACGATGACCAAAATCATAACATGATGCCTTCATTTAATTCAAAATTCAATTTCTGATCTCCTAAAATTGTGTCACGATTAGGTGACCATATCACGATTTCAAGTCAGTATCAACTTCTCTTTTATGGTCTAAAAATTGTGACACGATGAATTGTCAATCCATAAATCGTGACCATTCTTCAACATCCCATTTTTCAATCCATTCAAGTGGAAGTGTTTTAGGGTGTCTAGGCTTCCTTGAAGATGTTTTCTTTGAACTTACAATCTAAACATATATTTGGTTAGAAACGTATTAGTAAAATAATAAAAAATATATTAATAAAATATTGATGAAATATAAAAAGGAAATGATTATTACCTTTTGAAACAAGACAAATCTTGTCATCTTTTATGTGCACATTTTTATCCGTATTTAATCAAAGAAATCACACTTGTTGCAAATTATCATAAAATATGATAAAAACATAGCACAACAAATAAGAAACTAAAATATAAGACATCATCGATGACTTTCATTCAATCGCAATTGTGAAGATACTCCATGAAGCAAGTTTTGGTTCGACGGTCATAGATATAGTAGAGAAAAACAACACAAGATCAATAAGATAAAATAAAATCAAAATAAAAAACATCAGTGACAAAAATATTAATAAGATGGAATTTTTCGTGTATATAGGAGAAAACAACCTGGGTTGAATAAATTCGCAATTTATGTATCCCTCAATCTCTAGAATATAATTATAATCGATTCAAGAACTTGATAATATATATTGAATATATCGTTTATATGAACATGTGGTGAATAGATAGGGAAGGAGTGATTTTTCAACTATATACAAAGGCAACAAATAAAGATAAATAAAATGACCCTGATTGAAGCGCCGTTGGTCTTCACTGCTTATTCCAAAGTGATGAACGCAACCACTTTTATAAGGGGAACATAATGATAGGTTAAAGTTAGGTTAATTAGAGGTGCACACACATGCGGGTTTGGGCCCAAAATTTCAAACCAACCCAAACCACATATTGGATTTTATGGCCTAAGTTTCACTGAAGGCTAACTATGTTTTTTTTACTACAAATCCACGTTTTTAATTAATTCCTTTAAAAAAATTTACTTTACAAATATAAATATAAAAATTCCATACAATTTTGAAAAATGCTTTGAAAAAAATGACCTTTCTTCCACCCGAAGCATCCACAAACCCAAATCACCACTAAACAATGCTTCCCTTCACCATCATCAATGTCATGAATCTTGTGTTAATCCCTTGGGCTTGTCTTAAATCACAACCGAAATAAAAAGATCATTTCGTCAAGAAACAAAGTCAAACTAAAATGTTTTATCAAGACTTGAATAACGTTTGTAAGATACATTTAGTCAATTGCCTCAACCTTGTGTGTCAAAGGTGACAAAATTTATATAATGATTTTGGAAGATGAATATCAAGTTAACTATATGCATACAAGCATGATCTTCTTGGTCACATCATTTGACCGAAGGGTGGAATACATTTGAAGATAGATGCATGCCTTATGAGCCAGGTTATTGTCGTTTAGAAGTCATCGAGCAAGTGGGGAGTGACATCTCTTGGTAAGGATTTATATGAGTTTTCATTTTCTTCCTTAATTAGAAGATGTTCAAAGTGTTATATAGTTTGATCTTGGAAAATTAGCCTTGGTTTCCTTAAAATCTTTGCTCGGAGTTGTGACTTTAACCCTGACATGCAACAACAATCCACCCCTCAAATTTAAAAAGCTTACTGAAAATATGATTAAACACAAATCATATTATATAATCCGAAAGTCTCCAAAAAGGTGTCAGATTATATAATCTGAACGAAGGTATGTTCGAAATTGAGTAGGACCCGTGAGAAGAGAGTAAAGAAAAAAGAAATAGCTTATTATAAATGAATTTTAATATTGTGTACTATGTTTCATCACCAAAAAGAGAATAATAAATAAACGCAAGTATCCTCATTCTCATTCTTCTCCCTTACGCCATTTCCCAAAACGAAAACACTTAACATGAGGGATGTATTACAACGTAGAAAGCATGAGTACTTATAAAAACACTAGAACACATTAATTGTAATAAAATGCATTAAAAAAATAAAAATATTATGATTGGTGTTCGAAATTGGCTGGTGTTCAAACAATAGAAAGCATGAGTACTTATAAAAACACTAGAACACATTAATTGTAATAAAATGCATTAAAAAAATAAAAATATTATGATTGGTGTTCGAAATTGGCTGGTGTTCAAACAATAGAAAGCATGAGTACTTATAAAAACACTAGAACACATTAATTGTAATAAAATGCATTAAAAAAATAAAAATATTATGATTGGTGTTCGAAATTGGCTGGTGTTCAAACAATAGAAAGCATGAGTACTTATAAAAACACTAGAACACATTAATTGTAATAAAATGCATTAAAAAAATAAAAATATTATGATTGGTGTTCGAAATTGGCTGGTGTTCAAACAATAGAAAGCATGAGTACTTATAAAAACACTAGAACACATTAATTGTAATAAAATGTGTTTTTTTCCTTCTGATTACGGTACGTACCCATTTGAGTGGGACTTAAACCGAAAGCCCTAAAATTCTATTTTATTTCAACCCCTCAAATAATATTAGCAAAAAAATTATGACCCAAAAAACAATTAAAACTGACATGGCAAGTTTTCCAGCCACGCTAGCGCCTCTTCTGTGATTGGGCTGCTAGATGACCAAAATATGAAGAATTTGTATTTGTTTTTATCTATAAAGTTATTTTTAGACCTCACTCAAATTACATGGATTATTTGAGGTATTAACCTTAAAAAAATGTTGATCATCTTTATTTAATATTCAATTTGCATCGTCTCTATCATCATTTTGTACCTTCTTCCCATTGACTATCGTCGGTAGAAAGAGTGATCATCACCTCCTTTCAAGTGAGGGTTAAAAGAGTGTTAATTCAATTGTAGTATTGAACTCCGATTGTAAAAAAAAGTAAGGGTTAAAAGAGTTAAAAGGCTAGGTTAAATAAAAGTCTTATAAAGAGTAAGTGTTAGTAACATTTGCAATAAAAAAATAGAAAAAAAACATTGTTCGTGGAAAATGTTGGTAACAATGTTCATCTTGTTTCCAAGTTAACATGTAATATAAGAAACAAATAAACAAACCACAAACACATCAACACAAATAAATGGCAACATGTTATTGTCTCATTATTTGTGTCATCTTATCCCAAACCGTGGTAGATTCACCTTCGTTCAAAAGTAACATCACAAGTAGGTTATGGCTACACTATCACATGTGTTAACAATGATCCAACATGAAAATCTTTGACTGCTAACCTTAAACTCATCAAATCCTTCTGTTTTTGGATCCGACATTCCACTCACTATCAGATAACTAACTGACTAAGAGCATCTCCAATAGAAGAACTAATCTTGGTTGCTTAAGTTATTTTTTTGGGTTCAAATTGCCACATTACATTTAAGCAATCTCAATGAATTGTACTCCAATGGTAACTACAATAAGCAACCAATCATAGTTTTTTTGTTTTATTGTTATCTTTTTTTGTTTTACTAGATTGTGTTTTTTTGTTGTCCCAAGTCTCAACAATAATAAAAAATATAATCACATGATTAATTGATTATATTCATCTTTCTATTTATTATATTAAACTTTTTTGTCAAATAAAAGACTAAATTTTCAATTGCAGTTTTGATACCAAGGAAAGATTAAGAGTGTGTTTTGGTGAGGTAGTTGAGGAATTTTGAAAAATTTAGAACTCTAAACAATTCAAATGATTCAATTAAATTGCATTCGTTTCTAAATATTTTTGTTTGGATGGAGTAATAAAAATTTCATTGTCATCTATTTTTGAGTACCTTTTATAAATTTTAATTTTTTGGGCCGAATATGAAAATTGAAAATAAGGGTCAATTTGCAAATTCCAATAATTTTGAGGGATCAATTCATAAATTTAAAAAAATGAGGGGTAGATTTGTAATTTCAACGAAATTAGGGTCGGTTTATAAATTTTTGAAAATTTATTAGGGTCAATTTGAAAATGTTGGAATATTTGAGGACCAAAAGGAAAACTTTGAAAAATTATAAGAATGAAGAAATTTGAAATTTTTAGCTTTTAGGTATCATTTGAAATTCTCTAAATTTAACTTGAACAAAATACTTTATAAATTTCCGGGGTTAAATATGTTTTTGGTCCCTATAAATATGTCAACTTTTCGTTTTAGTCCCTCTAAAAAATTTCTTCAACTTTTAGTCCCTCTAAAATTTTCAATCTTCATTTTTGGTCCCTATTTTAAAGTAAACTCATATGTAAAATTCATATTTTTTTAATAAAATTTTCCAGAAAAATTCAAAATATTATAAGAATTACTCCAAAAAAATTTTAGAATTTTTTAACAAAACATAAATTTAATATGAATTTTTATGGTTAAAAATCCATATTTAATTTGTGTTTTGCTAAAAAATTCTATTTTTTTTTAGAATATTATACACATTTCTGCAAAATTTCATTAAAAAATACAAAAATTAAATTAAAAATAGGGACCAAAAGTAGTGATTGAAAATTTTATAGGGATTAAAAGTTGAAGGAAAATTTTAGAGGGACTAAAACGAAAAGTTGACATATTTATAGGGACCAAAAATATTTAACCGTTCTTTAAATTATCATTCAAAATTTGGACGATAATTCACCTAAATGTATTTTAATTCCCTTCAAACATTATATTACCTCAACATTATTCCTCCATCCAAAGACACTATAAAAGTAACAATCACTGATTCACATAACCAAAGATGGGGAAATCCACAAGAACAGATTCCAAAAGACTCATCATTATCATCATCATATTACCCTTTTGCCTTCCAAAATTCTCAAAGCTCAAAACACATACTTACACATCCAAATTCAGACCTTATCTTCACACTCCACGACACAACTTCTTTTGGTTTCACTATCACACGCAAAACCTTCAATGATATATTTCCTCCGTCTCAAATTATAAGCAAAAAAACTCAAATCACAGTTATTAAGAAAACTAAAACATAAGAATTTAGAGTATAATTTTTTTTGTATTTTCTTTGAAAGAAGTTTCATGGGAAGATGTAAAAACAATTTTTATTGGCTATTGATTATAGAGAAAATGAGAGAGAGAGAGAGAGAGAGAGAGAGAATTGAATGTAATTTGCATTTAATTTCATGAGAATAAGTAAAAAAAATCTTGAAAAAGATGATTTTTTTTATATAAAAAAAACAAGATTAAATAGATCAAAGTTTTTCTCTTTTGCTTTTAATTTGGGACAAAGAAAATGAATTCCGCTTAGATTTTGGGACGGAGAGAGTACTCTTTAACACTTTACCGGAAGACCTTTTAAACCCTGAAACCTTTCTTGTGTTTAAACAACAGTACTTGCAACTTTCTTCTGCCCAACCTTTAAAAAAAAGTGCTTCTATGTATGGTTTTGGAGGGCATACAAAGAGTTCCTTCAAGTTGCAACCAAAGTATATTTGATGTTTTTTGGATTATAAAGATATTCGAATTTACTTTATTCGAATTTTATAATTCAAAGTATATTTGATGTTTTTTGGATTATAAAATCCAAAATATATTTAGGCTTATTTTACACACCATATGTTGTATATCAACATGTTATTTTTTGGTGATGAGGGGTTTTTTCGTTTTTATAATCTGAACTATGTTAGATTGGTTTCAGATTATATAATCTAGAATGTTGCACCATCAGAACAATGTGCAACTTTGATTTATAGAGATGACATAATTTAAATGTGATAACACAATTTAAAATGACATAATTTAAAATTGACAACAAAATTTATTAATTCAACACAATTTATCAACTCAATAGGATTTCATAATCCATTTACATTGAAATAATCGTCAGATAAAATACAGACATACATCAAATAAATCCTATAATATCATTGCTACAGAGAACTACTACGAACATGTTTGACAATTAACGATATTTGTAGTACAAGAAGAAAAATGAAGAAGATGGGAACACCCGAGATCCAAACTGATTAGGAATGTACGGGACGATGGAGGACAACCTCCTTTGACCAATCATACTACCCCACAACTACTGATACGAAGGTGTTTGTTGATAATCGACTACTCTAGAACTAACACAACACAACTATTTGTATGAATGGCCAATAGTGAAACCATAGAATAATAAACGTGTTAAAAGAAAATTTAGAATGAAATGGAAAGAAGATGAGTTAGAATGAAAAGGAAAGAAGAATGAAAGACTATTTATAGACAAAACACAAAACTTGATGGTAACAATATTCCAAGGAAGCATGAAACACACCACCCACCGAATAAAGTTGATGAACACGCCATCCACCAGCCAAACCTCATTAGTACAGACACCGTCCATAATCTAGACATGTTTCATATTTTATAATATGAAAACATTAATTTATTGTATCCGATTATATAGTTTTAAACATGCCCTTATTGTTTACACACTTGTGGTTATGGAGTTTTGCACGTATTGGATTATGTAATCGGATCAGCCAAATACATAATTTTTTTGTGGTCCACAATGCACCTACATTTTATGTCGTCCACAATGTACAAAATCATTATAAACTGGTGTGTTTGGTTCAGTTACACTACATATCACATAATCATGAACATTTATCTAGTAGATAAGATCACTAAGATAGTTTTAGGGTGTGATGTTATACTGTCTGACTTGAAGGATCGATTGAACCAAATTAATGGTCGACTCAACCACATATACATGAGTATGGTGGCAGTGTAAAATACTGTCGTCCATCGATTGACTCAGACGAACACATTCAATTCACCTAGATGAAGCTCCAGAACGACAACGTGAGAACCATATCCTCTTTATTTGGTCAGTATAGTTCGAGCGAACTAATCGAGTTAGACGCTTCCTCGGTGAGATCTTTTCATGATATTTGGGAAATTTTGATTTGGCCTATGACATACGAAGATATTAGAGCGCGCAATGATAGATGCAAAGAAGAATTTAGTTTGGTTGATCCACGATATTGTTTGTGTTTAATTATGTTGTTTTAATCTCCATTGTTGTCGTTGATGTATTATGTTGTTGAATTATTGTGGTTAAAATTTATTGTTGTTAAGGTAGAATGTGATTTAATGACAAATATTTTTTTTAACACTTTCGGATTATATAATCTTACGTAGGAAAAAAACCATTTTGAAAGCGGGAAAATGGGAAATTTGGAGAGTGCACAAGATATGTGTAGGGTGTAAAACGAATTTGTCAAATAAAAAAGGGAACAGTGAGTTGGACTCAAATGTTGATAGTTTGGTGGGCCTCGATTGAATTAGTTAACCAAATATACCAAAGATCTCCTGATATGATAAACACACTCCTTCTGGTAATTATATCAAGACAAAAATAGTTGGAAATGTTACCATATAAGGGGAGGAATTTGTTGATGATAATGATCAAGGATTTGTTGCGTTTTCAAACTCAGAGATGGAAGTAGTGAAGGAGATACGAAGTCATGACCAATAATTTGGTTAAGGGTTGTTTGTTTCTTACTTTAACTAGTTAGTTATTTGTTTTGACGATTACATAAATAAAAATTCTTCTGTGGAACATCTTTCTATAGCTACCGCAAGCATTATGTTGATTCTTGCAAGCCGACTATGTTAGTTATTATGGAAACTAGATGTGATCCTATGAAGTTGAAAAGAACTTTTATTTTGTTAGGATATGATGGTAATCTTGCAAAAAAAAGTAAATGGAAAAAAGTTATTGTGGTTGCTTGGAAAAAAGATTGCATAACTGTTGATTTGCAAATTAAAATATTTCAGTCTATGCATTTGAGAGTGCATTATCCTAATAGCTGATATTGGTTTTTTTACACCAATATACATCAATATATTCGTTGTTGCATACAAATTCTCTTTGCAATCACAAGAGGTATTTAGATTCCCCTTGCCCTAGATGTAGAAACTAATAGCAAGAAATTTGGATATTATGCTAGAACCCTAATGGATTTTGATTTGTTAGTATTGTTGCATGAATTCCTTCTTGTTGAACCGGACAGCTACAGTTTTAATAAGGAAATATAGTGTTTAAAACTATCATCCATTTGTTCACTTTGTCATGCTATTTGTCACTAAAGGGTTAATTGTTGTGCACAAGAGAATACAAAGCCACCAACGAAAGAAAATATGACAAAAATCTATTTTCGTTCTTAAAAATTTGTACAACAGAAATGAAAAGTATTTGAAGATGCGTCTTTGGGTACTAGTTAAGAAAAAAATTAAATTTTTTCTTTACATTGAAAACATATTTTGTCGGATTTGGCAACTATAAGTAATCTTTGGACACTAAAAGAGATTGAAATAAAAAAAAAATTGTGTCTTTGGACGACGCTAGTTAATAAAAAAATAAATATTTTACAATGAGAACATATTTTTTTTACACTTTAAGAGTTAGATTGCACATGTTTCAAAATATTTATACCATGTTTGGACACTTGCTAATCTCCGATTCCTCAGAGAAATTGTAATCAACATTTCGACTGTTTGCTAATTTTTTTTTTTTTTTTCCGATTGTTTGCTAAATATAATCTATAAATTGTTTTTATCGAATGAACTCAATTCTCTATGTATATAAATTAAATTATGAGAACGGTAACAAGTACCTCAGATGTATTGATTAACCAATTAAAATAAACAATATTTTTTTATTTTTTTTATAAAAAGTGTTTCAACACCCATTAAATTAAACTAAATGGTATAAATTTTGGTTTAATGATTTTCATAGTTAGGAATGAGGGAAAAGAATGAATGTAAAGTTAAAAGAAGAATCTAAACAAAACCCAGTAACAGGGAGAAGCCAGTGAAGTCAGGAGGGTTTAAGAAAGCATAAACACCACTCTTCCCCGCCAACTCCCATTATTCAGCCATGTTGTTCACTCGCTGCACCAATCTCAGAATTCTTCCTCTCATTCCTATCTCCTCTAAAGGTTCTCTCCCTTTCTCTCTTTCCCCTTCTCTTTTTTCTCTTTCATTTTCCGATTTCACTAATCTAACTTCATTATTTTCAGCTTTGTATTCTACTCACATTATCGGCGAAAAACCCGTTCTGGTAACTCTTAACTGAATCCATTCTCTTTATTCATAAATCTTTCGAATCAATTCAGTTATTCAATTTCTTTGTTGAATCTGCTGTTAATTAGGTTCGTGATTTCATTCATTCTGCACTTTACCATCCATTACACGGTTACTTTTCCCAAAAATCTCGCTCAGTTGGTGTTCTTCCAAATACTATCAAATTCAATCAACTTCAAGGTTGGTTAATCACCTTACTCACTTTTATTTTTGTTAATCGATCAATTAATTAAGTAATTAATTTGTAATGTAACTATAATTATGTTGATTAATCTTGTTTATGAAGTTTAATTTCGAATGCTAGTGTCTTGCGTGTTGTTAACTCAACCTTGGAGTAACACAGTGACATTTTAGATTTAGGTTATGTTTGGATAATCAACTTAAATAAGCACTTATGGCTTAAGAACATAAGGCCTGTTTGGATTGGCTTATTTGGTCTTATACTTTTATCTACTGGCATAAGGTCTGTGGGACAGTTTGGGAGAATATTTGAAAACAGCTTATGACATTTCAAAAGCTTTTTTCAGCTTATTTTCATAAGTTCTTCAATATAGGTTATGAAAACAGCTTATAACATATAGTAAAAAATTTAACTTTATTTCATCATTTGTTATAGAAATAGCTTATGTAAGCTTATACTTAAGCGCTTACCATGATAAGTGCTTGTGCTGTAAGCTGAAAATACATTTATCCAAACATGTCCTTATTATTTAAGTGATCATGCATAAGTTAGTTTTACAACAAAAGATAAAATAAAGTTACTGTTTTCATTAGTTATCCTGGAGAGGTTATAAAAATAAGCTGAAAATAACTTATGGATATGGCGTAGGCTTTTTCTATAAGCTTTCACAAAGTAGATGAGGTCAAATAAGGCTATGCAAGTAGGCTCTCAAATTAGCTCATGGAATTATGAAGCATTAGCGATTATGTAGTAGCTTGCCATTGATTTCAAGGTTCAAACCTATGTGAACCAAATTGGCTTGAGGCTCTAATACTTTCCCAAATTTTGGTGGAAGAATGTGAGATTGTTGTATGGTACTACGATCACGGTTTCATTGATTTAGATAGGAAGGGTCTGGTGAGGTTGTTTTGAGAAATAAAGGAGCAACTAGAGAGTAATGGAGGTAACAGTTGAAAAGTAGCAAGACAGTTTGGCTTACATTACATTATATGATTTTTTTGCTTTATGATCTTATTCTGGTGGAGCTGTTGCCATTATAGCCAGAAAGTAATGATATCCTCTTGTTTCATTGTGATTTCTAGAAGTGAATGGATGGAGCCAGTGCTGTTTATTATACCAATACTCTATTAGGAATGAATGACACTTGGTTTAGTTATTTTGGCTGTTGGTTATAAGTCTTTAGTTTGAGAAATTGACTTTTCTGTGTTTTTCCTTGAAAAAGCCTTTTGGATGATTTCTGTTTGGACATATTTTTCATTTTCTGGATGAACATTTTATAAGTTCCAACCAAATTTCAATTGTTGTCTATTGAAGACATTGGAAAACATTACTATTAAATATTAATTACTATAATTTTCCATTGGTCTGTTGGAACCTCTAATGTTGTAGTGGTGAAAAATTTCAGGCCGAAAAGCTTATATGAAATATTTGGATAATATTTACAAGCAGAGTGACATATCATGGTTTACTCCAGTGGAGATTTTTAAGGTAAACATTCAATGTGATCAATTTCTTCTACTCAGCATATCTAATAATATGATTCAAAATGTGGTTATAATAGTTGTCCTTTTGGGAGGGAGAAAATTGGTAAAAATCGTTAATTTAGTCAAGAATTTATAGTTTTTATGAACTTTCAACCTTTAATAGGTCAAATGCATCTTGGGGTCTTATAAGTTTAATGTTTGTATCGGATTAGTCCTTTTAGTTTTTTTAGTTTCAAATTGGTCATTTATGTTAGTTAAGGTATGTACCTAGTCCGTTAAGTCATAGAAAATATGCACGATTACCTTCTTTCCATCAAACACAGTTAAAAAATGTTTATGTGGACATTTATTGCTATGTTGGCAGGTCCAAATTCACTGCTCTTTAAACTAGGGTTCATAGGTGTATTATTCAGTCTTGGTTTGAAACAAAATTGATCGATTACTTGATTTATAATGTTGTTGATGAAATACTTATCTGTAAAATTAGAATAAAAAAAATGTATCTAAGTAATCATTTTTGGACGTTCCTCCTCAATGTTAAATGGTCGTGTAAGCACTTTTTAACAAAGTTGGATGAAAAAAGGAACTAATTTGTTACTGAAGTAAATAAATAAAGGATTACGTTTTTCATCTTTAATGACATAACGAACCAATTTGAAACTAAAAAGTCTAAAAGGACTAATTTGGTACAAACGTTAAACTTAAAGGACCCTAAACTGCATTTGGCCTAGTTATTAATGTGTTAAAGTTCAACCATTCTGTCAAGGGGTTGCAAGCAATATAAAATTATAAATTTGTTTGAGGGATCAATTGGTTCTATTTCAGGGCTGTGAGAAATACCTGGAAATTTGGGGTTATACAGTGTGTAGGTCAAGGGAAAAGTTGAAGCAACAATAACAAACCATTGTTGAAACCAAAATGTTCTAACACCTTAGTGTCCTTATCATACCATCATCTCTATGGACTGATAAAGAATTTTTTTCTTCATTTGGTTTATGCTACAACAGTTGTCTGCAACATAGTCAGTGTTGAGATTTTAAGTAGGATTGGTAGGCTAGTGAAAGACTGTAAACATGAGGGTTGTAACACAATCCGTAAGTAGGATCAGTAGGCTGTTGATGGAGTTGAAGGTTGAAAGTTTAAACGGTGGAACAGAGGAACCATGACAAAAACAGAGGAAACCAGCCCAACTTGTTTTTTTATACTATCCCGAGCAAAATCAGACGAAACAGAAGAAAAACAGAGCAAAAACATCCTATGTGAAATCAAAGCGTGGTTGAGGTGCTGTGGCACGTAAGATCGTAACATCCTACGACCCATTACTCGACCACGACTACATTGGTTGTCAGTATGATGATATTTATATTAACTGCAGACAGAATGGTACCTAATTCCAATCAAATTTCTGTTAATAAATTTAACAGACTTTATCTTGTTGTTTCTCATTGGTATTTTTCGTGAGCTTCTTGGATCACTTATGAATTTGTTGGTTGCCATGTTTTTTAAAAAGAAATTGTTTTGAACATTGAGTTAGCTGTTCTTAAAAGAGTATTAACTACTGGCTAGGAAGGTTAGGTGGCACTGAATGGTATACACATTAGAACAAGAAATACTGGATCCTCATTATTGATATAAAGCATAGCCATGGCTTGTGAAATACATTATATTGCACTTCATTCTGTTTATTGAAACTGTAAAATTTTCATCGATTAAAACAGAAACTCTGTATTTTCATTTTATTTTGATTTAAATAATCTGCGGGCAGGATAGTATACCTTGGGATGCTAAACTTTATCCTCTTTTTGGGGTGGAATTGATCATTGTGTAAGTGCACAATCAAATCAAGCACATATCAGGCGTGAGCTTTGGTATGCAATTTTTCTGGACCCCATATATGTTTTTTTTTTATTTTTTTTTATATGTATTAAAATCTAATGAAATTAATATTTGCTTGAAACTGTTGTGGAATTTTATACTTAATATTTGTATTTCTAATTTCAAACATATAAGTTGATGCATTGCTTTATCTCTTTCATGCTCTGATTTTTTTATTTTAATTTTGCTTTTGGTAGCCTTGGTATGCCCATGCTATTGCTGAAGCCATCATGCGCACTGCAAATTTCTCTGTTCCTCTAAAAGTAAGCTTACTGCAATTTGTGCATGAGATCTTTGTTTCAGTATAGATCTGGCCTTTTTACCCATCTATATTTCTGACAAATGTTAAGATCAGGAGACTGCTGTACTTGTTGATGCACGTTCATATTGTTTTGAGTTTTTAAATGTTTCTATTTTATTTTAAATTTTTTATACAAATATTATTTTATTTTTCGGTTCAATTTTTTTTATACAAACTAACCACTGTAACTACAGAAATGTCATTGCTTAAAACCTGCCTAAACACCATGGACAATATATCATGCATACAAATAGAATCTCACAGATCAACTCGTTGAATAGGAAAAATAGTTCAAAGTTCAGACAAATTTCGAAACTCTTTAAAGATGTATTTTGCCTGGTAGTTGGTCTTTAATATACATGTCTACTCTTAATAGCCTTACCATTAATATAATCCATATCGAATATTGTTCCCTTTGTTTCTTGAAAAATCTGCTGATAATAATAGCCCAATAGAACAATATCTCTCATGGTCAAGCAGCTAGACTGTGAGCCCTGCATTACGTTTTTATTTTGCACTTAACCACTTATTATAATGTTTCAGTTCTATATAAATATGTGAGACTGCTTTCTATTTGTTGTAATTTGTTTATATTTTTTTTAGTAAACTTCATTTTCTTTTTGATAAAAATTGAGCAAGCATTATAGGTCTATGTCACTTAAACAGTGTGTTACTTTTTATTACTTGTATCAGTAGTTGATACTATCCTCTAATTTGCAATCAGATTTATGAAATTGGTGGTGGATCAGGAACATGTGCCAAGGGTATAATGGATTACATTATGTTGAATGCTCCTCCAAAAGTTTATAACAGTATGACTTACACGTACGTACCTAGATGTTCAATATAATATATATTTTTTAGCAAAGCCAAATTATAGTGTTAGGGCCACTCTTTTTTTTTAACTTTTTTGTTAAGACAGTGGTCTGTGCTTAAATTTACTGTACTTTTATTATCTGTGTAATTCATGATGAGTGGCCATTCTTCTAAGCACAGATAATACAATAGAATAATTTCATGATTATCCTATTCGTAACTTAGGGGTCATTCTTTCATTTTGTAGTTTCACTTCCATTGACATTTGACATATGAAATATGAAAGATAAAGTGAAAAACTAGCAGGCTGTGTCTCTTCTGGTTTTATTTGATTGGTTCTATTTTATTCTCAGCTAATGTGAACAAGAGGGTTTGGACCTTCGTTTTTATATGTAGTAATAATTATACAAACGGTCTATTGTTGATTTGTAGGTCTCAATTTCGTACCGATCTTTCTTCTATATGTATTATTGATTAAATTTTTTGATTTATGTCTTCTTATTCATGTTTGTAATAGTCGTCTATCAGTCTTATGAATATCTTATTGGTTGCTGTTAATGAGTTGAATTGGAGTAGATTTACTGTTTGTGTATGATATGATTAAATTCCCAGTTAATATCCTGTTTCTAAATACAGCTCAGTTGAGATTAGCCCTTCACTTGCTGAGGTGCAAAAAGAAACAGTTGGCGAAGTGCGCAGCCATATTCCGAAGTTCAGGGTAGAATGTCGTGATGCTGCTGACCGGAGTGGATGGGGTAGGATGCTATTAAATTTTTCCTTTATTGAGTTACATAAATTTTATTGTGGCTTCTAAAAGTAGTAAAGAATCTGATGATTGAATTACCCTATGTAGTAGGGCCTGGTGCCATAGATTATGAACAAAAAAGTGTTGCAAACAAGGGGTTATGGAAGGAGCTATTTTTTTTAGTATAATATGCAATCCCCCAAGTCCTAACCATAAAAGCTTCCTTCTAGATAAATCTTTGAGGAAGTAATAGCCCCGTCTAAAGTTTAGTTTTTCATTTGGGTAATTGTACTTGAATGAATTAGTAATCTGAATAAGTAATGCTTAAATTGGAATCATTTAGTGCTTGTTATTTTTTTTTCATTTTAAATATTGTTTAATATGTATACAATAGTCTAGACTTCTGATTTTACTTGGGGCAACATTGATCTGAGTGGAGGGACGAACTGAGGAAGAGATAGTGAAAATTAGTATGCTGAATGGTTGATGGTGTGTGTTTGGAAACTAAACAAGCTCAACACTTGGCTGTTCTCGCCAAATGCCTGTTATAGCTTGATAAAATCAGAATGGTCTGTGGGACTTAGTTATATTCTTTATTTTCCTTTAAATGTTCAATTTCTACAGCTGTGAAACTTTTTTTGATGATGTGTGGGGACTTCTATGTGGGATAGAAGTTTATGAAATAATGCTAATATCATTGTTCCCTCCTTTACAGGGGATGTGGAGCAACAACCGTGTTGGGTAATAATGCTCGAGGTATGTTCTATAATGACTTGATGTTATTCCTCCTGCTCGAATATTTTGGTTACTTGTTTTTTTAATGTATTTTCTAAGAAAACGAAACTCTCTTGGTGGTGGATCTAGTTTTGTGATCTCACCCATGAAAACCATAAATGACAGTGGCATAGTAAATCGGCGTGCAGCTTTCTTTATGAAGAAAGCAGCTGCAATCATAAAAGCTTACACCTTGTTTTTCATATCCCTTAATTCTTCAAACTACTCCCTCCGTTTCATAATGAGTGTCACTTTAGCCAAAAAAAATTGTTTCAAAATGAATGTCACTTTACATTTCCAATGCAACTTTAATTTTTTTCTCCCAACTTTACCCTTAATAAATACACCAACTTTTCTCTCGCACAATTTTCAATGCAATTTTAAGTTTGTCTTTTTCTTGGGCATTTTAGTAAAATTGTTATGTTTAATGATTATTTCATTCCATTCCTTAATTTGTGTGAATTGGCTAAAACGACACTCATTTTGAAACGGAGGGAGTATTTCGTTGACATGCTATATCAATGTTATTGCTAGTTGGCTTTTTACTAAAGATCAGGAAGAAGAACTGCTTTGAGTGTGATGATGTCCTAGGGAAAAGGACTGGGTCTTTCTAGGATATAGTAAAATTAAGTAATTGATGATTGATGGAACAAGAAGCATAAGGACATAGATTACATTACAAAACAATAGATAGAAAGAAAAAGAAAATATATCAAGATTAACTTATGTTAGCAGCATATCAGCAGTGTGAGATTTTTTTTTTCTTTCTGAAGAAGCTAAACTAGCCCACCCAAATTGACACCGGAGAGAAACGAACCGGAGACCTCGAGGAGGAGCACACTCCCAGGTCCCAAGCCAATACCTCCAGGCCAACCCAAGCGGGTTCAGCAGTGTGATTGTTATAATGAGACAGGTGGCCACAAGCATTCTGGTGCATCTAGGAGCTGCTAAGCTGACATCACACTTGTATGATTATGACCACTACAGGAAACCCTGCACATCCAGCTTGTTCTCCAAAGGCAAACAGGTGCCATTTGACATCTGTTGGCCATAAACACTAGTGCTGGAAGTTTCCTTTTAGAAACTAACCCTGACATATTTCCCATCTGCCATTGTCACTATAATTTGAATCATTAAAATTTGAAACAATTATGTGGGCTCTGCTAATGACCTAAAAAGTGAGTGTTTGGAGATAGAAACTATCTTTCTCCGTTTTCTGATTTAAATGTTATATTGTACTATAACTACTATTGTTTTGATATTTTGCATCTCGTTATATTATTTTGTGCAGGTACTTGATAATCTTCCGCATGATGTTGTCTATTCAGAGAGTCAAATCTCCCCATGGATGGAAGTCTGGGTTGAGAAACAGCATGACCGGTAGGTTTGTGTGGATGAAGATTATACTGTTGCTACATACACCAAACCACATTGTAGGGATTCGATAGTTAATAGCACTGAAAAAAGATGTTTTAATAAATGTTTTCTGTTGAGTGATTATCAAATTAAAGCAATTTTGTGGCTTCTTTTATTGACATGTCAACCACTTTTCTACTTTTAATAGAGAAACACTCGGTGAGTTATACAAGCCATTGCAAGACTCACTTGTTACACGTTGTGTTGAGATCATGGACTTGGATAAAACCAAAACAACACAAAGCAGTGCAGCATCAATACTTAAAAGTATTTGGTCTAAAGTTTACCCAAAACCACGTAGATGTTGGCTGCCAACTGGTTGCTTGGTAAGAATCTCTTAAATTATCCTTAAGCCTGATAAACATATTGATTTTTACATTGACCATATGTTCATTTTTTTTCTTACAGAAATTACTTGATGTTCTCCATGAGGTGCTACCAAAGATGTCTTTGATTGCTTCTGATTTCAGCTTCCTACCAGATGTGAAGATACCTGGTGAAAGAGCCCCATTGGTTTCAACTAAAGTATATTCTTGTTATATTTTTCCTAAATAGTACAGTTGTCTGCCTTCTCATTTCATACACAATACATATCATGCAATAGTTCTTAGAATGGAGTCTTTATCCATTTGCTTTTTGTATTAACCGATCGTTTCTACACTGCACAAGTGATATGGTTATGAAATAATGTTCAATAGCTCTGAGGAACTGCCATGTCGGTGACCTTGCCATCTTTCTTTTATGCATAGTTCATGCAACATTATTTCTTAAAAGCACTTGTATCAATTTTACCTTTTTTATTGATAAGCTTTTGCTATATTATCCAATTGGATTGTTACTAGAATTAGATCGCAAATGACTCAATTCTCAAAAACTTTTTGTTTCTTGACTGTGGTACTTGGCTTATTGGATTATTGGATAAACAGAATATTTTTGTTGTAAACTGAATATATACGTTCATAATTGAGCTCCTACTTATTCTATCTCATGGATGGTATTGAGTTTGTGAGGATGTATATACCAATATGATAATTTTCTATCAACTTCAGAAGTCACTAGTTAATGTTTCCCTTAACAAATCAAATAAAAGCTTCTGTTGATAGTCTTAATTAATAGAGTTTTTCCTTATGTATTGCAGAAAGATGGGAGAAGCACAGATTACCAAGATTATATGCAGGCTAAGGTTCTGTTTAGCACTGATTTATTTCCTTTTCAATCTACATTCCTCATTATTATTGTCCCTTGTGTCTATCTGGCCGACATTGTACATGACTAGCGGATGTTGCAGCTTGAAACAAGCTTCCTTAAATTTAACATTTTTTTGTTGCATCCACTTGCACCAAGAAACTATTGAGGCTCAATTATTCTAGTTATTTGATAGTATACAACTAATAATGCTTACTGTATTATAAAAGTGATGATCCTATCATATAAAATAATTTATTTCTGAACTTCTAAACATACATGGTTGTACTAAAGCTGATGCCTTTTCTTTTTGCTGCAGGGTGATGCTGATATCTTTTTTCCTACAGACTTCTGGCTTTTGGAACGGATCGATCATTATTGTTCCGGGTGGCTAAAACTTCAAGACGATCAATCATCGAAAAAAGGAAAGAAAAGGAGAACAATTACGGTTAGTGCTATTGTCTTATTCTTTATAACATTATTATCACATCTTTGGACACAGGACCTCAAGCGAATGATAGACAAAAGTTGCAGTGCTTTTGGGTCTCAAAACAGATCCTTTTTTGATGTGTATTCCTTGATTGAGTGCACTACATTCTATTTTCCACCTAATTATTTAATGGTTTTCAATGGCAAATCATCTAAAGAAAAACAGATAACATAATAGTACTAGTCTTTTATTAAAAATGAAATGTTAACAAAACTTTAAATATTTCAATGTGGCTTAATATGCTAGTGTTTTAGTTGGAAATCCCTGACTTTTGTTTTGGAGTATTTTTCTCTTATGAAACATTGCATGATATATTTTTATTGTTTTTTCTTTCATATTTGACGTAGCTGGAAACATCAGCTTTCATGGAAGAGTTTGGTTTGCCCACAAAAACGATAACCAAAGATGGATACAACCCACTCTTGGATGACTTCAAGAATACCAAATTTTATCTCAGTGTCCCCACTCACAATACTAAGTAGATGATCAATAGATTCAACTCCAGTAGCATTGACAAGTTTCACAAGTTTTTTTATATTTAAGAATCGCAGGCTTTTTGTTGAGTACGAGAATATAAGCATTTCATGGTTTGAGCATAAATTAGACTTTCAGGCATAACATGTGATTATTTACTGTTTACAGGCAATTTTCCCTTGGACATTTGACACAGCCCCCCCCCCCCCAAAACCCGATAAATTTTTGAAAATAAACACAAGTGAATATCATTATCTTGATTCCTTGTATAGGGTCCTATTTGTCACTAGAGGAGCGATATATGAACATCATTTTTGTACAATCAACAACTTCTTTGCTATTTTTTAATATATTTTTAGTGATTTTGATTTACGTGCTTCTCACAATATTAAAAGATGTTGCATTAGTTGTCTAATTTTTGTTGTACAAATAACATTGCTTTGTCAGTATCAGTAATGTACGTTGCTAGTTTTAATCTGAATTAGACTAGGCTCCCTGAATGTTTTAAGTTTACCCTCAAAATCGGTTCAAAGTTGTGGAAATGATAAAGGTACCAATGTTAAGCAGATTGTCCATTATGTTGTGTGGACAATGTAAAAGGTTGGAAAGTGAAAGGACCTCTAGGAGAGAAGAGATTAAACAAACATATCAATACAACCCAAATTATTAATGTCAATCTTATTTTGCTGAGAAAAGTCTATTGAAAAGTGGATAATAGAAGAAGAAGAAGAAGAAAAAAAAAAAGCAACAAGTGTTCTCGTGCGTATTAAAGACATCCATTATAATTCACAACCCATCATCGTATTTGATCTTCAATGCCTAAGCAAACTCTTGTTTATAAGACATGATACAATATTCAATATACAAAAGAAACAAATTAAACAAACTCACTTTCTAATTAATTAGAATACTTTGAAGGTGTAAAGTTACTTTACAATGTCAACCAATTAAAATCATTGTTTAAGACACATCAGTCTAAGTTAAAAAAGAAAGAATCAAGAAAAATCTGAAGTAATAACTTCATGTTTAAGTTTTTATCTTCATAATGCAACTTCTTCCCTCCACCTTTCACGGCAAAGGTTTTTTTTTCTTTTCTGTAATTTTGTTGGACCATTGTTAAAATAATAGATAGGGATCATTATATAAGGGTGTGAGAGCATGAAAGAAATGACCTTGATTGAGAAGTTTTTGACTTGATGCTGTTATTTTGTGCTACAACCTTTTGTTTTTTCCCGTTATTTCTTTATGGTGACCAAGCTCGATTTTTCAATGAAGAGATTCAAATTGATCTAAAACATTCTAAGACCGGAAGTGTTACCATGATAAGTGTGAAGAGAAAATAGAAACTGTATCATTAGGGATGACAATTTGATCATCTTTAATTATATTTTTTTTTTTGTAGAAATCTTTAATTATATCTACTTACTACTTTTTAGCGTAATTTACTTGTAGGTAATTCTCTCTTAGGTATACTCACACTTAGAGGAAGTCGTGGATGTAGTGAATGAACTAAATCTTACAATCAGATTATAAACTCAAAGATATGTTATGGTTCGTCCTAATGCCCGAATGTCAAGTGTTAAAATATTCTATAGTACAAAGAAGATTTATTGTGATAAATAAATTTTTACCTAACGATGTTTCAAGAATAAGCTTAAGGTTATCACTCTTTAGGAACTAAATGAGATAGTAAATCCTATCCCATGTCGTTCATAACCGAATCACAAGCTGACTCTAGAGTTAGGGTCCTTATGTTATACCTTGAAAACTTTTAACTATTTTGTAAACATTATTTGAAGTTCGATATGGATGTAAATATATTCTTCAAGTATTTAATCATTTTTTTTCTAATACATTATTGTTTTCAACTCCAAATTATTTCTTTAAATTTTTCTCTCGTTTATGATTTATACCATAAATTATAACTAGTGTTGTATAATTTTTTTTTTCATATTTTCATGGATGATATTTGGAACAATGATATTATTTGGAACCAACTTTTTATAGAAAAAGGGTAATTTTTTTAACTGCGGAAATGACTAGTTATTTATATTAAGCATACATGATGGACATGAACTTCAAACCAATTTCTTACACTAATACACATATCGTTAAATGTTTTACATGTATTAAAGAAGTATACATGAATTCACCTCCATGAAATCTACAAAGTTCGGATGCTTTCTTGGTTTGCAATCAATCTAAATCTTGAAACAATCTCCATGTGTTTGCAAAATTAAGTGCTACTGATCAAGAAGTTTGTTTCATGAGAATGGATGAAAACTCTTCATTATTTGTTCGACATGCCACAGTTGAACCAATAGTAGTTCTTGTTTAGGTTGATGATCTTGTTATAGTTAGGATCGAATAATAATCGCGTTTTATCTCAACATTAGAGAAAGTTGCAGTCTCGTTTTCCATCAAAGATCCCGTTCACTTAAACTACTTTCCAAGAATTGAAATGACAATTTCTAGTATAGGCCTATTTCTTAACCAACATAAGTACATTCTTGAAACATAGAACATTTTAATATAGGTGTAAAAATAAGCACATGTAAAAGATTAACTTGTAAGAAAATCCAGTGTAATTCATTATCAATAACCAACCATTGCCCCCATATGATATTCAAAGCCTAAGCAAACTCTTGTTTATAATACATGTTACAAATATCAATTCAACAAAAAAAATCATACAAACCAACTATTTTAATTCAATAATATGCATAACCTCCGAGTCTATGGAGTATGTTTGACTGTCAACAATTTGCAATGAATTTGATGTAGAAAACCCATCCTAAGGTTGGTACTCTTCTACTCCAAGAAGCTCAATTCCCTCATGGTTTTGTTGTGCACTAAGTTTCCTATTCAATCCCCTGACCCCTTCCAATTCTAATGTAACTTCTTTCATAGTTGGTCGTTTTTTTCCATTCAACTCTAAGCATCTATACGCAAGATTTGCGACTGCAATGACATGTTCTTTCACCCCTTCTTTAGTGATCCTTGTGTCAATAATGTCAAACAACATATTCTCCTCTATACACTCTATAAAATAGGAAGCTAAACTTTGGTATTCCCCAGATCCTATAGAGTATACTGGCTTCTTACCGGTTAAAAGTTCAGCAAGAACTACTCCAAAGCTGTATACATCACTTTTCTCGGTAAATTGACTAGTATGAAAGTACTCGGGGTCTAAGTAACCAAAAGTACCTTGAACTACTGTGGTAAGGTGAGTAGCTTCAATTGAAATTATTCTTGATGTTCCAAAATCTGCTAATTTTGCCCTATACTTTTCATCAAGTAGTATATTTGTAGATTTGATATCTCTATGATAAATAGGTTGAGATGCAATTGAGTGCAAGTAAAATAATGCTCCAGCAATTTCAGTAGCAATTCTCAAACGCATGTCCCATGTCATTGGTATGTCTTCGTTTTGGTCATGCAAATACTGAAAAAGGTTACCGTTAGGAATGAATTCATAAACGAGCAATGGAATTTCTGTCTCTAAACAACATCCTAATATCTTGACCACATTTCTATTGTTGATTTGTGAAAGAATAACAAACTCGTTAATAAACTCTTCGACCTTTCCTTCAACCTTAAACTTTTTCACTGCAACAATTTTACCGTCTACTAGCATGCCTTTGTAAACTGTACCTTGGCCTCCTTTTCCAAGAACTCTATTCTTATTGAAGTTGTCGGTGGCTTTCTTTAGATCCCTTAAGGTGAACATAGTTGTTCTGTCAACATTTACTTCTCCTGAAGACATTCTTTGTTTTAGCAACAAACCACCATTTCTTTTGAAAAAAATTTCTTTTCGTTTCTTTATCATTCTTTTCTTCATATCTTTGTGCAATAACCATATACCAATGAGGAAACCTATGGATCCGAGACTTGATGAAACTCCTACAAATTTGTTTCAATAAAACGAAAATATGAAAAGGTACTAGTGGTGACTCGTGAGTGTAATTGAGAGTTGTTAATGCCTTTTTCTTTTGTTCAGAACTTAACGGCAAAACTCACTAGTTGCGGAGAAGAGAATTGCGGGTTTAAACCAGCACGTCCGCATATCAAATATTCCAATAACATTTTACCATATGAGCGGTACTTATGGGATGCAAGTCATGAGTTGTTAATGTCTTTTATCAAATAGAAAGTTAGACATATTTTTAGTTTTGCACTCAATTTTAGCTAATAAAGTATCAACTAGATGGAAGATGGAAATTCATGACCAAGCTCTACCTAAGTATCAGTCAAGTTCGATTAAAGCAAATAAAATTGTCATTCTTCAATTTATTTTTTTTAATTTGTACATACCTACAATAGCCGACTTCTTCGACCGGTTGTTCTTATCAAAGAACTCTGGAATTTCTGAAACAAAAGAATCGAGTTAGCTTATAGTTTAACACTCATGTATATCCCAGAGTAAAATTTAATTAGAAATCGTGATAAATAATTGAATTAAAATGGAGCATGGGTGGGATTCATGTAGAATTAAATGAAAATAATAAAATATGTTTCGAATTAATAAACTTTATAAATTATGCACAAAAGTATGAACATAATTTTTTTCACATATATTAAATCATAATTTATAACGTATATATTTAGAGAAATTATATCACGTTAACATGTTAAAATATGATTGAATTTATTAAAGTTTATATAAAAAATAAAGTAGATGAATTAAATCAAGTAAATAATCTAAATCTAAATAGGTATATTGAAAAACCTGTACAGCCTCCAACAATGTAGGGATTGCCGGTGTAACCCGATGAGCATTGACATTTCCGACCAGTGGTTCTGTTATTTAAGGATGTAAGTTTGGAATCATAACAATATGAATCTGAAGGAAGTTGAAACGTCGAATTCACCAACATATCATCCAAAATTTCCCACTCAAGCGTTGCTGGCGCATACTCCATATTCTCTAACTCATTAAGATTTTTAAGCTGATCAGAACTCAAATATGACCCATCAAACGATACCCAACGATCACTTAAAATCAAAGCATAGCTACACTCGCTAATATTTTGTCCCCGTAAACCTTGTAACGTCGCATTATATTCTGAAAGATGCATAGGCAATGAAGTTTCACAACAAGATCTTCCATTACAACCATCGTTACTCAAATTGAAGTTGCTGTTAATGTTGCTGTCATCGCAAATTGATACACAACCACCGACGGTTGTTCCATTTGATTGTAGAAAAGCAAGATTGTTACATCCAACGGCTAGAAATTTGTTGCGATTTTGGGAATATATGAAAGGACTGTCTCTAAGGTTTATAGTAACTGTTTTATTGTTATTAATTTTTTGACAGTTTGAACGATAAATTGGATTCATAATCTCAACCATGCCTGAGTACTGGTCAAAATAATTTACCTCAAGATTTAAAGACTTCAAATATGGTTTTGGATTTTGAGAATTGTTGTCTAATTTGCACTCTATTTCGAACCATTTGTCTAAATAACAACGAGGTTCTTTCATTCCGAATGGAAAAGGGATTGACATTGTTCCACATGTTGAATTACAACCTTGTTGTGCTATGATTCCATCTTCTTCTTGTGCTGATGTTAATGGAGGAAATATAGGGAATATTAGAGCTAAGATGATATGAAATATTGTAAATTTCAGAATCATTGTTTAGAGCTAATTAAGTTTAATTGTGGATCTTAGAAGCAGCTTATTTATGATTTGTGTTAACCATGCTAATACAATTGCTTAAGAAATTTCTGAGTATTTTCGTCAATAAGGAAAATAAAATTTGTTGTTGAATTTTCTTTAGTTTAATTTCTGAGTATTTTCGTCAATAAGGAAAAAAAAATTGGTTATACTTATCTAGTCAAGAAAAGTTGCTTATGTTGTGCACCAAAATTCCTAAATTTTTCATTAAATTTCAATTGTTTCCAATTTTAAGTTTAGTTCAACTTTTCATCCTTTATTATATACTCTCTTTCTCCTAAATTAAGTGAGTTATTTGCTCATTCTACACTCATTGAAAAAAAAATGTAGTATAAGTGAAAAGTAGAGAAAAATGGTTTTACATTTTGAATCAAATTTAAAAATGCAATAAAAATGGTAAATGCATCAATATTTAACAATAACACCTAATTGGAGGTTGTACATGTTTAGTTTTACACTTGATAATTCCTTTTTGAATCAAATCTAAAAGGACAATAAAAATGCAATTAAGTTTAGTTTTAAACTTTCTATTTTCCCCAAAAAAATATTATGAGTCTCGTCATGCTTATTAGAGGTGTAAGTTGTTCGGATAAAACCAACAAAATCGAAAGTCTAAATCAAACCAAACCGAAAAATTATCCGATCTTGTCTGGTTTGGTTCAAAACTGAACCAAACCAATCTAAACCGATCTTGCTTGATTCGATTCTCGGTTTTTCATTTTGAGATCCAAAAAACCGTTCAATCGATCCGATGGTAACCCCAATCTCCATTTTACTAATATCATCACTCCTCACACACTTGTGATTAAGTCCAAAATTAAAGCTCAATGTAAAATACTTCTTATTTCATTCAATTTTTCCCATATCATCTCATTATCACTCAAAACTAGAATATAGACTCTTCCAACACTGTGTTATATTAAATATTTTTTCTTTCAGTTTTCTTTTATCGATTTTTTTCCACGACGTGTTTGGACTTACTCAACTATTGCCTTATCAAATTTGCCTTCGTCGTGATACTAGAACAAAATATCGTGATTATCATGGTGGACCAAACAATACATCATATTTTTAAAAGAATAATTTCTGACCCATGACTTGTGCTATAGGACTGAATCACTTCGGTATAAGATTAGGAAATATCTGCCCAAAATTTTTTTTAGAAATTTCTTCCTTATAGGTAAATTTCAATGCGAAGAATCTTATAAATTTAAAGAATTGAATTGTTCTTACATAAATTTTAAATATTCATAAAAAGTTCATATTTTCAATAAATGTAAAATCATATAAACATAAAACATATATATAAAAAAAAAAGATTAACAAAAGCTAACTAGTAAGGGCATTAATTGTCTATCAAAATGTGTGTTTTAGGAGCTATATGAGATGTATGGAACACTGTCCTGACAGCTACAGAGGCAGAATGTTTGGGGCTGAAAAAAACATTTGAATGGCTAGATGCATCAACACACCACAACGTCATGTTGGAAATGAATTGCAAACTGGTCGTTAATGATGTCAATCAGGACAAGCTGAATCTTTCTGAGTTTGGTGTAATATTGCCAGATTGTAAAACTCTTCTCTCCATGTCACAACAACTACCAAGTTGTGTTTACTAGGCGTCAAACAAATTGTAGCGTTCTTGGTCTTGCATGTGCAAATTTATATTACGCTTCTCGCATCATTTCACAAATGATTTTTGTAAAAATGTTGGTATCTAATCTAATATCAATTTCACACCACCCATCAATTATCATACATTAAAGTCAGTATTGTTGGACATGGAAAAAATATATATATGCTAACATAAGCCCTACGAACACATGTTACAAATCTCTCTCTCTCTCTCTCTCATATGAGAATGGTAGGAATAATTTGCAGCCATTAGAATAAAAAAATGGTCGAAATTAAAACACAGCTTAACACACACACATATATATATATATATATATATATATATAAACATTATTTTATTTTTTAAAAACTTGCATAGGGAAATTTATCATGAATTATAGTGGTGTAGTGTGTCTCATGTGAGATTTAAAACATGTTCCTTGACGTTAAAAGTCAACCTCTTACTGTTGACCCGACAATTCTTTGACATGTGTTAAAACATAATTACATAGATATTTTGTGGATGAAAGTTGTGTAAAATAGCGTATTTAAAATGGTTTCTCATCCTCATATCTTATATTTTATGTATTATACTAAAAGAATATTGATATTTTTTAAAGGGTTAAATATGTGATTGTTCATGTATAATTGTTAAATTTCAAGTTTTAGTCTCTCTAAAACTTTTCATCAATTTTTTGTCCTTCAAAAATTTTCCACCACCACTTTTGGTTATATTATAACTAAACTTACGTGTATACTTCACATTTTGAAATGTATTTTCATACAAATTAATTTTATAATATTATAAAATTATAATTTTATAACAATCTCTCCCACAGAAATGAGAAATTTTAACAAGATATGAATTAAATATGAGTTTTTAAGCGCTAAAAACTTAAAAATTCACATTTAATTTATTCCTTGTTAAGGAGGAGAAATGAATAGTGTGTTTGGTTAATCTAAGAGATTAAAGGAGTTAAAGAGTAAAAGTCTAGAATTCAAATTATGGCAAAGGAGAAAATAGCAACATAAAAGCTAACATACCAATTAGTTACCCTTAGGAATTCATAAACCTTGCAAGGTTAGTATGTTAATATTTGTTATCTCTAGTCAAGACTTGAACCTTAAACCTTTAACTCTTCAACTTCTTTAATCCCTGAGTTCAAATTAATTGAGTTACATAACCATTTTACGAAGGTTGAGATTTAGACATGACTTATAAGTCAATACAAACTGTGAATAAATGAGTTCAAACTGTGAATACAAACTGTACATAACCCTTCGTTTGAATCCTTCATCATAATTCATAAGTTATAAGTCGAAGCCAATGAATTAGTAGTGGTACCACATAAATGAGATAATCTCAATAACCAATCTCCATTCCTATCAAACCTCCATGACCTGTAGAATTGAGTTCATAGTTGTAATTAATATTTGACTTTGATAACATTTTATTTAAGGAGAGCATGTGACTTGTATGCTAGGTTTGTGTATGCCATCATTTTTAAGGAGCTGCAACCGAATACATTTTTTTAGGAAATTATTAAATAGATGAAAAATATATTTAATTAAAAAAAAAAAAACCTTCTATACACATAAATGTCGACACTGATTAATCAAATTCCAAAAATGTAGATGTCACACTAACTTTGCTTAATAAAGTTCTTTTTTTTTAGGAAAAAGAAATCAATGGCAGAAAATCAACCAAATTTTGTCAAGGTATATGCTGAGAAGATCCTCTCTCCACTTTCTTTTTCACCTACAAAAGCCACTACTAAAACCAAACATGTTTCCCTCACTTGAGCACCACTATTATTCTCTTCTTTTTGCTCTCATCAGCAACTCTTGTACTTAAATATGCAGTAACACCTTTCTTTGTTTCTTTCTTAATTCCAGCCACAAAACATAACATGAATCTCAAGCTCAGATCTCAACATTTGCATCAAAGATGGAAGCAAAGAAGCAAAATTGAAGGCAAAATGGTGCTTCATGTTAGACCTAGCTACAAGTTAGGTCATGGTTGAAAGAAACCCTCAAGATCTTAACCTATAAGGAAGGGCAACCAACGATCCTTTGGCAATTTATGTATCTTTTATAAAGATCTCATCTCATATATATGCAATAAGCTACCACTTTGTGTAAGCAATTAGTACACTTTGTTATTTTGCAGGTATATGTAATATATCGTATATATGTGCCGTTGATTGCTTTATTTATGTTGAAATTTTCATCGATCAATGAAATATTTTCTACTTTCAATTAACATGTTTTTGGCTAGATCTTTTTTGTTGTGGTAATTTATGATGAAATATTCTTGCAAGTTGAGCTATGAATTGCAGCTCATATTATTGGAAAAAACCCAAGTCTCACGTCGGATAGATAAGACTTTTGATAAGAGTTTATATAGAGGAGACAATCCCCACCTTACAAGTCGGTTTTGTAAGGATGAGTTAGACCCCTAATTTCAACACATGTAATAATTTTCTAAATTTTTAAATAGGGATTTGATCAATAATTTACAACATAACGTTAAACTTAACATATTATATCTTTGATAAATATATGTATTACGGAATCCACCAAACGAGTCAATTTTTATGTATATCATTGACAGTATGAAGTAATTTTGGACTTCTTTAACGACTTAACTCCATATTACCAATGCTCCTTTCCCTGAAAATATTGATGGGTTAACATATATAGAAAACAAATATGACCAAAAATTATTCCACCCAAAAATCAATATTGAGATTTTTCCGAATGATTCGTGATCCAATGGAATTCAATAACCACCTGAGTCAGTCACTTGATTAAAGTTTCATGGTATTAAGTCAACATAAATATATGGACATAGAATCTACATTTAATAGCTTAAGAAAATATTTTCTTTACATAAACGAAAAATGATAGTAATTAATTTAGCAGGGAAAATATTTCCTCTAAAAAAAGAAAATAATAGAGAAATAATTTTCAAACATCAAAACCCACCAGACTTGCATACTGTCGGCATACAATTTGCGAGAAAGTAAGACCCCACGCGTACCTACCAATGTGATCAGCAGGTGCAACTCGACATTTGGAGGGGAATGAGCCCATATCTCCAAGAGAGTAAGACCCCACACGTACCTACCATGTGTGATCAGCAGGTGTAACTTGACAGCTGATAGGTCGTAAAACCCCACAAACTCATCACTTAGATAGATAACACTTAATAACATGAATAAGACTTGACTTTTACGTAATTTAAACAATTAAATAGAGGGGATTCGAAGAATCCTAACTGTCGTTAACATTATGCAATCAAAACAGGTAAACTTTGCTCTGTTGCAAACAGATTAACTTTGCAAAACTCTAAAGCATTAGGTCTTTTATTTTTATTGTTCTCAAATAAGTAACGCGATTGTTTGGTTGAAACGACAATCCCTCTTCTCAGATGACTCTAGTGTAATATTACATCCATTATAGTTATATTCTTTGCAATTGATGAGAATTCGTTGTAATCAAAAGCTAAGTTTTAGGAGGAAGTAAGTAGCCATTATTATTATTGAGTTAGTTTAAGAGATTGGAATGATTAATAATGTGAAAATTAATGGTTATTTTATCTAGTTCTTGCACTCTTTGTGAAGTTGGCTCTACGGTGGTTCAATATAATATGTATTGCTGCAACTTTCACAATTCAAGTTTTATTTTCATTCTAAATTGTGAAATACGGTCGTGGGGAAAGCAACCACAATTGACATTTTTGTTTAAAAAAAGTAAGCGATTGCTACGGTTCAAAAAGTTGTGAATAACCTGCGTGTATTCCTTGGTTTTAAAAACGTAGTCTAAGGTGCACATGGAAAAACATCCCCTATTGTTGTAGTTTAGGCGATGTTTTGAAAAAGTGTGCCCAAAGAGTGATAAAAGTGTCACCTTAGACAATAGATTACACTCGCACATGATACAATTAAAAAACGTTCCCTATACTTTTAGGCAACATATTTTTTCTTCTAGTTTTGGCAACGATTGTCAATCGTTCCCGAAAAAGGATAAGATCAACAAGGCACATTTTGTACAATTTAAGGATTATAGAATTATTAAACAATCCAATAATTTACCCCTAAACCACCTTCATTTTAGGGCTACAAATTCTTTCCTAACTAATCTATCCAGTTTTTTTTCTTTCTCTCATTAACTGAAACCACATAAATCTTTTTGAATACTTACAATTTCAACTAACACCTTCTTTGCCATCTTAAATATTGACATAAAAGTATAATGGAAAAATCGATAAAGAATGGTTGATTAGGGTTAACCTTCCACCAATTAAATATGTTTACATTTTTGCCTTACAGTCAATTTTGTTGCGTTAGTTTGGTTTCTTCAAAAAAAAAAAAAGATATGTTTACTTTTTCATGTTGCCAATTTTCTCTTTCTTTGAGTTCAATTATTGGATTTCATGTTGTTCTCGTACCTGGATTAACAATTACGAGTATTCCCAAAAATTTGAACGGGTGCTTCTAATTGAGCATGCCAGGAAATTTTATGACATTTCCACAAACCTGTCTTGCAATTTAATATTAATACACATAATACGACTCTTAATGTAGTTTACCTTCAAACCTTAAAAAATAAATTTCTAAGTCTAAAGATGCTTTGATAGAAAAATATGATGTCATTAGTAAAAAAAAAAATGGAACAGCTCATCAACAAATTGTTACAAAGAGGAGGGTAAAGAATCTGATTCTTTATAACCTATAAATTCTTCCATAGAAATATATTTCTTAACAATTCTCAAAAATCCCTACAACACGCCTTCTTTCCTCCAACCATAAATTCATCAGACAAAATTTAATTTGTTAACCAAATGGATAATGAACTGCAACACACATATCGTCATCCAATTTCTCCATGTAGAGAAAAAAATCCATCTTTAACAACAAAGTCTAAGTAGTCCTGGCTAACAGAGTCGTACTCGTACGTCTTCTGAAATCAACTTTCATTATTGGACAATTATCCTTACAAGTTTTGCTTGTTTTGGACAATTCCAAAATCTCACTCACAAGTACATCATACAAAACCTGTATATTAGGAATCACTAGTGCAAAAATCACTTTTTAAAACAGGGATATTAAATAGGTTGCTATCCACATGATTTAAAATCTCAAATCGGTGATAACTTACTCGCAAAGCTACAATGTGTTACTCATGTTTGGTGAATTTGAAATTTTTTCCATTCATTTTGATTTTCATGATTTTTCCTCAGGAAAGTTGCTGTTGTAATGCTCAATCTACGAATTATCCTTTCTTATATGCACTGGAGATTTTTAGTAATGGTTCCGTTTTTATTTGTGATTCTTTCATATCTTGTAGGCTTTTCTTGTTATGTTTTTATGGAATAGTTGGCAATTGGCATTGGCTTCATTCTCACAAATAGATAAAAGAAATTAAGATTTGAAGGTAATAGCTATCTTTCTTGATTGTTTTCGAGTCTTCTAATATTGGATGTAGAAAGAAACAAAAGTCACGAGTCCATGACTCATAGTATAAGTGAATCTTCTTACAGACACATTGTTCATTCTCTAAACTCATTATACTTTTTTGTCTTCATCGCCATGCTACTGAATTAGCTTATACCTTAATGTAAGAGAGGGTTGTTGATCATTTAACATGTCATTGTGTGGTCAATTTGGTAGGAGGGGAGTGTTTTTATTTTTAATAATAAAGTGGTGATAGTTGAAGAGGTTGTGGATAATGTAAAGGCCATGTCCTGGTGGTGGTGGTATCTAGGAAGAACTGCTGAAAACCCTTGTATGCTATATGAGTGGATTTGGGAGTTGATAGGTTGCTTTGATATGTAAATTTGGTTGACAGTATTGTGAGGTAAGAATTAGTTTTATGATGTTTGGTTGAGTCTGTTTATATTATGTGGTTTTGTGGTGGCTGTCCTGTTTCAGCCCTGGTGCTTTTCGCATACTTTCGACAAGATTTTTTGCTACTGCTATGGGGATTTGTAGCTTTGATTTTTTCCTTCAGCTGCAGTTTTCTTTGGAGCTTGGTTTGAGCTTCCAGTAGTTGCGTTTCATTTGTTTTGTTTCAGGTTCAGTATGGAGTTTTTGATTGCGTCATTTTTCTTGTTTCGTTACTCCCTGTTGTTGTTTTACTAATTAGCTTTGGTTATTGTTTGGCTTTTAAGTTGTTTGAAGTGTATGTGGGTTTGTTTCAATTATCAGATTTTTCTGTCTTATTTTTCTAGTTCAATTTTCAATTTTTAAAGTGAATGTATGCATAATGATGATGTTGGTGCATGCATCAGCAACCTAACTTCTAGAGCCTTACCATATTCATACGAGTGCTAGTTGTCTTTGTTCAATTCTTCCATATTCATAGGTGTGCTAGTTGTCTTTGTTCAATTCTTTGAATTTCCATATTTTTCTCTCTCTATATTTGTTCCCTCTAAACTACCTTAATTGGTGCAGGCTTTTATTGTTCCTTATTGGTTTAAGAAAATCGAATTGTTTGATTTTATAGCAAGGAGGATACTATAATTGGCCTGCTTGACCGCATCATATAAATATAAGAAGGCATATGCACATGTACGTGAAAGAAGTTTATTTAGGTTGCTAATTTAGTTTGGTTGTTGAATTTTATGCTTGAATAATTTATCATGCTTTCAGATTTTCATCAATGTGCCATGGTGTTTTAGCAAGTTGTATTCAATGTTCAGCCCATTTGTGACTACAAGAACTAAGAAAATTTGTGATCTCTAAGGAACGAAATGTCACAGAAATACTCTACAAGTAAGTCCAACACATCAATGATATTTATGTTCTCCTATGTAAAGATACAATTTTATAAATTTTTTGGATGTGATTATTCATTTTAAATTGTCTATAAAAAGGATTCAAAATGGCTTTGAGCTTATCAAAGTCGACCTTAACCACTTTGTGATTTTGTCTTTAGTTTTGTTATTTTGTTTGCAATTGAAGTTCAAGTTGGCTCTAATTCCTTAATTTTTCTTGTTTGATCTTGTATGTATCCAAAATAATTCTTCACCCACTAAATTTTCCATTTAATTGTGCTTGTGTATTGAATTTAGTTTATCTTTTTTGTTCAGATTTATGAGGCCAGAGAATATTCATGTTGAATTTGGAGGATTGATTCAACCCAAAGATTTTAAGAATGGTTCCCCTCAACCATCTTTTAAGTTATAACTGTTGAAGGAGGAGATAAAACTAACATACAAATAGAAGGAATTGAGGTTACAAGTATAACTTTAGTGTTTAAGTATAATTTTGTAACTTTGTCTTTCTAATTTATGTTTTTAGGTATAACTATATATAGTTTTGTAAATTTATGCTTTTTAGTGTATCATATTAACTCCATTATTGTGTATAATTATAATTTTGTAACTGTATGTTATTAATGGATGATATTGGATTAAAGGACTCTGCAAGTTCATATAGTTTATTTATATTCATGTATAATGTGAGATTTTGGAAGAAAAAAAATAGTAGATTTTAAGTCGGGTGAACCTATGTAAAATGTTGTTGATAAAAATAAATAGAATTTAAGTCGGGTAAACCTATTTAAAATGTGTGATTTTAAATCGGTTTAGCCGACTTATAAAAAGATTTTAAATCGGATTCAGGACAGACTTAAAAGCAAATAACTTTTTAAATCGGCCACCTATAAATCGGATCCAGAACCGATTTAAAAAGTCATTTTCACCTGATTTAAAAAGTGTTTTCAGCACTAGTGAATTAATTCTATTATGGGATTTATATTAAATCTTACCAATAACCCCTTTCAACTTTTGTACTAATAACTTTTAGTTATGCATGCTTCTTGATAGGCCTAGAAATGACCTCTTTTGATGGCCTTATTTTGTTTAATAATTTAGTATTTTTTATTACTTTTATTTGTATTTTACTACTTTTTTGTTTGTTTTTCCTTTTCATAGGTTATGAACGAGAGAATATGAAGAATGTGAATCATTTTGTTTAATACTTTAGTATTCTTTATTACTTTTATTTGTATTTTACTACTTTTTTTGTTTGTTTTTCCTTTTCTTAGGTTATGAACCAGAGAATATGAAGAATGTGAAGTAAATTAATGCAATTGAACAAGTAATGAAGTTAAAGATGAAATCAATGCAAAGTGGGCTGAAATGCCAAGAAAAGTTCCATTATGATCGTAGCCAAAAGCTCATGTACGTAATCAAAAGTGTGAAGACGAAAATATAAGAAACACTGAAGTCTGAAAGCATTATGGGTGCCCATAATGAACCATTATAGTCGTAATAGACTATGTCTCCTGGAAAAACATCGGTTAGACTTTGGAATAAAGATGGTTCTTTTGTGCAATTAGCAGCTTTCATTGCTCGAAATTTCGCCTAAAGACCGTTCTTCATCACTTGTAAGTTTTCCCTTTTATTTTCTTTCTTATACTAATTTCATTTTGTCTACAATAAACTCTTGTGAGTAAACTTCTTTAATCTTGGTATTGGAGACAGAAGTCACAATGATATTCTTTCCATGAGTCTCAAGTTTTCTATGATCTTTAAGATTTTCTATTTTAATTTTATCTTTTATCTTTTTTTCTTTTATAATTGATTTAAGCATAGTGAAAGGATGATGTTAGATCTATAGGATAAAGAAAAGATTTCAAAACATGACAATAGTCTAGATTTATTTGAGGTGATTGATAGAAATTTAGCAAGTATACTAAAAACTATCGAAATAATATAATAAAGTTCGTATCCACGAGGACCGTGTTAATCTCAATGTAACAATTGTGTTATGATATAGAATGTGTAAATTATTTTGTTGCCATAGGCAATAGATTTGATTGCATAAAATTAAATAACATGATATAAATATTTGATTAGAAAATATAGAGAGAGATGAGACTAGGACTTTCGAATCCTCTGAGTTCCCCTAATTAGTACACTGCACCTATTTCTTATGAATATTTCTCTAGTTTCACGATGGTTAACTAAAATAGACATAATCAATCTCTTGGCTTAGGACCCTCTTCTCAGATTACAGTCCCTAATTCCTTAGGTGATCTAATATTCTTTGAAGGTTTTAAGAACGTTAACCTAATACCACAAATAAACGATTATTCATTCCTAGACTAATCCTGTTTATTTGAACAATTCAATTAGGTCTAAGTTGAAAGCTATGGTCAGTAGTCATTCATTCTCACGAATTCATGTTTATATGTGATCATGATATAAAAAACATTAAGAACACTTGAATTGAATAAAATTAGCTACTCATAATTGAGTTTACAAATAGCATAATCAATGGAAGAATTAAGCATACATTAACTGGCAAAAAAATGGAGGAAATCGCTCATTTCTTCAGTCTCCAGGTCTGCAAATCGCACTTTCCCTCTCTAGAATTTGTAACCCTTGTTTCTGAGACATAAATCTAGTTAAATAGGCAAAAACACACGCCCAATCATGACACGTTTTGGTCATCGTGTCCCGATTTGGCTATGTTGAACCAACCACTTTCATAGTCATGCAATCATGTCCCGATTTGCCTCTTTCTTCAAAACTTTACTTTTTCTTGCTTTCCTTGTTGTTTAAGCTTGCTTGTAAACTCAGAATATCATGAAGTTACAATAAAAATTACGTAATGACAAGGTGTCCTCAGTAATATATGGTTATTGTGCTTAATGGATTTTTCAAAGGAACAAGCCATGGAAATAGGAGGATCCATTCGTTCAATATACATTAGTTTACCCCACGCCCCACCATTAGAGTCTTGATTTGAATAGCAACATGGAGAATTTGAATGGAAAAATCTATCCTGTGACCTGTGATGAAAATCACAATCCTAAGATGTTTTAAATCATTGTTAAAATCTCTTACCAAAATCAATCCAAATCTAAAAATCTGATCATTTAGCTAATCGACTTAGAGATGTGAACTGGTACTCGACACCGGTCTTTGTGAAATCGATATTTTTGTATTACATGATAAATCATGCACTTGTAGGCTTATCAAGTTTTGTGAACCATTGTTGGAGATTAGTTGTTGATTTTGATCTTATTTTCTATATCCGTTAGACTAAAGTCTCTTTTTTATTTTGCTTTCAAACATGGCCAAATATCACGCTGTAAAAGAGTATGCTTCTTCCAATAACATGGAACCACACTCTAGAAATGTGTACTCCGAGGTTTTAGAAGTCAAAATGAAGTTAGAAATCACAAGAAAGGTTGAAGAAAGAAATCCAAAACACCACCACCTAAAAATAACCTCCACCACCAATAATGGGGTGTTAGGGATGTCATAACCTTCTCATAAACCTCAATTCCACCTACAAGATTTTTAAATGCAAAAAACATGGTTAAAAATAGTAGCCACATGATTTTGTCTGCACGACCCCACATACAACATGGGGAGAACCATTGTCTGCACATTAACTCCCAAGATAATAACACAGTGCCCTCATGCCTCAATCCTTCTCTATAAAACTGCACAAATCCAACACTATTTTTCATCAAAGTTACACAAACATGACAAAATCAAAATCATTTTCCCTACTCTTTTTCTTTTCTTTAGTTTTTTTCCTTTTAACTCTCTTCTCTGCATCTTTGGCAGCAAGAACAAAATCAGATTCTTTGTACAACACTTTCCTTCACTGTCTCACACAAAACACAAAAGATCCTTCAATCTCCAACATTGTTTTCTCGCAAACAAACCCTTCATTTCCCACTGTCCTTAGAAACTACATACGTAACGCACGTTTCAACACAACTTCAACAGCAAAACCATTACTCATAGTAACTCCAAAACAACCCTCACATGTTCAATCCACTGTTATATGTGGTAAGCAAGTCAACATTCAAATCAAAATCAGAAGTGGTGGACATGATTACGAGGGTATTTCATACATCTCAAACCAACCCTTTATCATACTTGATATGTTCAATATCAGAACAATCAATGTTGATATAAAAAATGAAGTTGCTTATATTCAAGCTGGTGCTACACTTGGTGAAGTTTACTACAGAATTTCTGAAAAGAGTAAGGTTCATGGATTTCCTGCTGGTGTGTGTCCAACTGTCGGTGTTGGGGGTCACGTCAGTGGTGGAGGGTATGGTGCAATGTTGAGAAAATATGGTTTATCTGTTGATAATATTATTGATGCTGAAATTGTTGATGTTAAGGGTAGGCTTTTGAATAGGAAATCAATGGGTGAAGATCTTTTTTGGGCTATACGAGGTGGTGGTGGTGCTAGTTTCGGTGTTGTTTTGTCTTATACTGTTAAATTAGTAGCGATTCCTGAGATCGTTACCGTTTTTCGAATTGAGAAAACTTTGGAACAGAATGCTACTGATCTTGTTGTTCAATGGCAACAAGTTGCTCCAACAACTGATAATAGGATTTTCATGAGGCTTCTCTTGCAACCTAAATCTTCTACGGTTGTCAAAGGAACAAAAACTATTAGAGCTTCTGTTGTTGCATTGTTTCTAGGCCGTGCTGACGAGGTAGTAAAGATTTTAGGGAAAGAATTTCCACGTTTAGGTTTGAAGAAAAAGGACTGTATTGAATTGAGTTGGATTAATTCTGTTCTATGGTATAACGATGAATTGAGTCTTAAAAATGGCAAGAAACCCGCGAATCTTTTGGATAGGAATGTTAATTCAGCGGGTTTAGGTAAGAGAAAATCTGATTATGTTCAGAAACCTATTTCAAAAAATGATTTGGAAGGTATATGGAAAAAGATGATTGAGTTAGGGAAAATTGGATTTGTTTTCAATCCTTATGGTGGAAAAATGAATGAGATTCCGGCCGATGCAACGCCATTTCCTCACCGTGCCGGAAATTTGTTCAAAATTCAATTCTCAGTGAATTGGAATGATCCATCACCTAATGCAACAGTGGGATTTTTGAATCAAGCTAAGGTACTTTATAGTTACATGACACCTTTTGTGTCAAAGAATCCAAGAAGTGCTTATATAAATTATAGAGACCTTGATATTGGGATTAATAGTTTTGGTAAGAATAGTTATCAAGAAGGTAAAGTTTATGGTACTATGTACTTTAATAATAATTTTGATAGGTTAGTTAAGATTAAAACTGCGGTTGATCCTGATAACTTTTTCAGGAATGAGCAAAGTATTCCCATTCTTCCAAGAAAAGCTTAGATTAGAGAATCAATCAATTGAAAAGCATATTTTGCTTACTTTATGGTGTTTAGTATTTTGATTCCTAAATAAATACGATTGGCCTTTATAAGTTTCTTCTTCTTCTTTTTATTTTTTTTATTATTGCTGCATTAAATTAGAGAAAGTAGCAACATTGTTGCTTGCATGTGTCAATGCCAAACAGTGACACTCTTGCTGATGAAGTTTGGTACTAAGTAAGTATTTTAAAAAGGCATTTTAGCCTAATAATGCTTTTGAAATTTAATTTTGATTATGAAAATGCAATAGTATTTAATGGTCTATAAAAAAAACATATGACTTGTGTTAGGGGGCATCTGGAAAATTAGTTTTCCTATTAGTTGCACTAAATTAAAAAAAATAAAAAATAGAATGAACCTTTCAAATTGTAATTTACAATGGTTGAAATATCTAGGATTAATCCATGTAATCTCTTTTGCGTTACGGCTGGCAATCGGATTAATCCAACAACTAAGAGACATAAAGAGAGAAAAAAACAACAGAAACCAAATGAGAACACGAACAAGGAAATCTAGAAAACACTAGGAAGAAATCTCTCTACTCTCACCCATGACCGTTATCCATTTGACGACAATGTATGACGATGACATGGATTTCGAATGGGGGAGTGTCGTGTCACGAAGCCACTATGCAAAACTTTTATTTCTCTTCTCAATTTCATTACCACTATTGCTTGTTTAGCTACACGGATAAATTGCCCCACCTTTGAATCATAAGTTGGTACTTTAGAAGAAAAAAAATGGAGCATATATATAGCATTGAGCAAATCTTGTTATGGTAACTTTTTAATTTTAATTGTAGGTACTTATTATCTGATACGTTTGTTTCAAGGTTATCACAAATATTTCACGAAAAGTGGGTTGAAAATATATGAAAGTCTCATGTTTGGTATAAATTTATAAAAAAATATTCTTATATATTATTTGGTCCTGGGAATAAAATTTGCACATGTAATCTATCTTTTATATTCCAAATTTCCTTTCAAATAAATATTGAAGAAAAAAAAGGATAAAGGCTCAATTATTTGAGAAGAATGAGACATACACTATGTTGTTCGAAGGACAATTAATTGCCTCAGTTAAGTTGAGATGGAGAATTGTTCAGAGATTCTCCTCAAGTGAGAGTACACACCAAGTTAGAAAGAAAAAAAGGAATAAATGTGTGTGTCACTGTCAGAGTATGAGCCTTACTCCTTAGCACATGTGATGTTGGTTTAAAATGGAATGAGATCCCTACTTGTATAATAGTGCAACAGTGGTGTGCATGAGTATTTAGGTCCACTGATTTTTATTCTTTCACATTAAAATGAGTTTTTCGCATTCATGTAAGTAAATTCCTCTTAAATTGAATTATTCTATATCCATTTAACTATATATTGCATCTTTTCAATGCACTCTATTATATTATCTTATTATTAAGTTTTGAGTATTGCAAATACTTGGACTGTCTTCAATCTTCTTACCTAAAGAGTATAGTAAAGAAAAATAAGACTTGATAGTGAAGACGACTACACAGGAGAGGATCCAGGTGCAAATATATGTAGTATGCATGCGTGATAGGTGGGGTCTTTAAATTATTCTCATGATGTAGTGCAATGAACTTTTAAATTCCATTTGTTGTTGTCGTTTGTCCTTGCCTCTCATTGAGTGATACACTACCACCTAGCTTATCCCAACATGAAAAATATTAGCGTGTATTTTAATCCATATTCATGATTAGTAGAGATTAAGTGTGCTTAGTTTGTTTTGGATAAGTTTGTTACAAGAGACTTGCACTCTAAGTCATTGTATATAAATATGCTTGAAACTCATTGTTTTAGTCAATGAAATCATAACAACTTTCCAATATTCTCTTAAACTCTTCTCTCAACCACCTCTAACTAACTCTAATCACCTTCATCTTCTTCCTCCATAAAACCCTAAATTTGAGATTGCTTGCTTTTGAAGAAACCATAGCTGCGCTAATAATTGGTATCAGAGTCTGGTTATCTTTCAAGGAAACATGAGAGTAAGTGTGAGGGGTGAATTTTCTGGAAAAAAACGAGTGAAGTGTGAAGATTCATAGGTTTCTTGCGAAGCAATCATGGCCAACAATGGTGGTTTTGGAACAAATATCCTGATTCTTGATGGGAAGAACTGGGAGAGGTGAAGTGCATTGATGAATTCATTGTTTGGACTACAAGATGTTCTTGAATTGGGGAGAATGAGTTTGAAGATCTTGGTGCAAATGCTACAGATGTGCTGAGAGCAGCCTTCAAAGAACAAAAGAAGAAAGATTGCAAGGCTTTGTTCTACATTCATCAAAATGTAAATTCCAATCACCTGGAAATTTGTTCAAAGATAACAAGATCAAATGAGGCATGGGATATCTTGGCAAAATACTATGAAGGGAGTAAATGTGAAGCAAGTGAAGCTTCAGTCATTAAGGAGGAAATATGAGTTTATGCTGATGGAGGATGATCAAAGGATCAATGATTACATCTCGAAACTGCTATTTGTAGTGAATCAAATGAAGGCATGTAGAGATGTTATGTCAGATCAACAAGTTATGGATAAGATAATGAGATTCCTCACCTCTAAATTTGATTATAGTAGTTGCTATATAAGAATCCAAAGATGTGAAAACATTGAAGATTGAAGAACTTCAATCATCACTTGAAGCATATGAGATGCTGGTGAATGAAAGAGGTTCAGAAAGAAGTGCACAACAAGCCCTACAAGCTCAATTCAGCAAGAAAGATGGACATGAGAAGTATTCAAAGAAGAAATGGAAAGGAAAGTTTAAAAAGGAAATGTGGGGTAAGCTTGATGAGAAAGGTGAAACTTCAAAGACTGGTGCAAGTTCTGGTAATAATCTGAACAAGAAGAAGCAATTTGATAAGAGAAATATTCAGTATTTCAATTGTGAGTGGTTTGGTCACTATGTTGATGGGTGTTGGCACAAGAAAGATGGGAAGAAGAATCAGAAAGGTGAAGAGAAAGCAAACATAGCTCAAGATGGTTCAGATTCTGAAGTAGTCTTATCGATGGCTACTACATGTGAAGGAAATTCATTATGTGAAGATTGATATCTTGATTCAGGGTGTTCTAATCACATGATTGAACATAAAGAATGGCTAATTAATTTTGATTCAACAAGGAAAACAAATGTCGGGCTTGCAGATAGTATGAACCTTCTATCAGAAGGAATTGGTGATATTGCCATAAAAATGAAAGATGGAAGAAATGCACTGATTGAGAAAGTGCTATATGTTCCAGGAATAAAGTGCAATCTATTGAGTATTAGACAATTGATTGAAAAAGGGTTTTCAGTTACTATGCAAGGAAATACCTTGCATCTATATGATAAGCAAGATAAACTGGTATTGAAGTCAAAGCTAACCAAGAGTAGAACTTTCTTATGCAACATTCAAAATACAAGAGATGTGTGCATGTCAACTGTAACTGATGAAGATTCAAACTGGTTATGGCATATGAGGTATGGTCATCTAAATTTCAGAAGCTTGTCGTTGCCAATAATTGCTATTTTTTGTTTATCTTTAAATTAAAAGTAAGGATTTTAAATAATTGAATACATAACAAATAATGGAGTAACTAACTTATAACTACTTTCAATCAACACGTAACTATTTAAACTAATCAACTAATTCTAACCATCTTAGCGATGGCCTACTTATGATCAAGGTGTTGGGTCATAATGGATGCTTGGGGAATCTTCCATAGAATAATCATTCAAGTGAGTAGGCTTACATAAAACATTATTAACAACTTTAGCTTAAAATAAAAAATTTGATACCTTATTCAACGAATGCGAGACTTCTACTAAACGCACACTTGCCACAACAGTTTTTCCCCATCAAGTGGGATTCATGCATTCATCTGGGTATATATTATGACAGGAAATCATATAGGGTAAAAAAAAAAAGTAAAGTAGCAAGTTTGATTGTATTTTAGATGAGTTTTGTAAAGGAAGCGACAAAAAGTCATGAAAGGGTAAAAATAAGGAAATGACCTTGAAACTATGAAAATCCTTTCGAACCAAACAACTTTGTGACCGTACTATGCTTTTTAACAAGTTTACCATGATTGATTCTTGGGGCATAGTTCTTTCGGGCATTTTGGTGAGAAGAAAAGGAGCAAGGAATGAAGAAAATAGCATGACCAAGTCTCGGCCTCACTCACAACAATCACTACGAGATGTGGGTCGTAGTCTCATAAGAGAATTAGCCATTTTCAACTTCCCATTAGCATGCCACTCACTATGAGCTACACATTGTGATATCAGAAGGAAATACAAGATGTCTGCTCTCGTCGCAACTTGCATCGCAACATGAAAACCTCGCATTGTTGGTCAATCTTTCATGAAATGTAGGGAAGCGCTCGCCTATACATAGTGACCCCTTAGTTCTATGGAAAAAAACGTTTTGAAAAGCAATGAAGGCATAAACACGATTTTGGCATATTAGGAGCAACCGGAGCCATTCAGAAGTCAAGGAGTCATTAACCATTGATGTTTTATGTATGTTTTCATTTTCATATGCAATAGTTTATTATTAGGAAGCATGAGTAGCTATTTTTCATACTCAAAGGTTTGAAAAAAGTCTACAATTACATTATGGACTACCTCAAGATTTATGATATTTTCGAAACGTAAACACGACTACAATTGAGGTCGCATAAGTAACATTTTATGGTAATTCTTCACAATATTAAGAATAACAACCAATTGTCACGACAATTTTTAAATTTTAGTTGTCATACAATTCAAAATAACACACAAGTATTAGGCAGTGATAAGTGAATATTCATACATACTCTTCCATACCTCCTTGAAACCAATGAAGACAACATTTTCTGTCAAGTTGCTCTTTTTTAAACAAAAATTTTGTAAGCACCATTATCGATTGTTTGACTTAACAGAGAATAAGTTCTTGACTGTGGCAAACTTGTTCTCTGTTGATGTGGAGCAGTGGGGAGAGGTGTGGAGGTGGAGGCGTAGGTTGTGGCAGTGGAAGGAGGAGATGTTAGCGGAGTGTAGGGCTTTACTTCTTGATGTTCTTTTGTTTCATAATGTTTCAGATATATGGGTTTGGCTTCATGCGCCGTCAGATGGATACACAGTTCGTGGTGCATATAGCTTGTTAACCTCTCTGGATCATACTGGTGAGGCTTCTGCTTCGGAGCTGGTGTGGCATAAACATGTTCCCTTGAAGGTTTCAGTTTTAGCGTGGAGACTCCTCCGTGATCGTCTTCCAACAAAGTCTAATTTGATTGCTCGGCGGGTTCTGCCAACTGATATGTCCTTATGTGTCGCTGGTTGCGGTCATCCTGAAACGGCACAACATCTATTTTTATTGTGCAACACTTTTGGTTCCCTCTGGCATTTGGTGCGTGATTGGATTGGTTGTTATGGGATGGATGCTAATAATATTTCCGACCATTTTCTTCAGTTTACTTATTTGACAGGTGGTGCGAAATCTAGACGTTCTTTTATGCAACTTATATGGCTTCTTTGTGCCTGACTTGTGTGGAACGAGCGAAATAATCGCCTGTTTAATAATGTAGTTACTCCCATTCCACGCTTACTAGATAAGGTTAAAATTTTGTCTTTAGGGTAGTTGAAAGCTAAAAAAGCTACATTTGTGTTTGGTACTCAGCAGTGGTGGTCTTACCCTCTTGATTGTTTGGGTATAGGCTAGTGTTCGGCTGCTGTGTTGTGTTTGTAATTGATGTAACTCTGAGTTCTTTTGTAGTCTCTAAGGCACACCTTGTGCTTTTGGGACTGCTTTGTTATATAATTTAATTTTGGCTTGTTAGAAAAAAAAATCATATATGTATATTAAAATAGAACTACAAGTTAGAGAAGTTGCATAAAATGGGAATAAGGTAAGAGATTGTAACCACTACTCTTAGAGCACGATTTCCACAGAATTCAAGCAGCCACGTGTAAAAGGTCCCATGTTTGACTTTTTTTGAAGAAGTCTTGCAACGGTTCCTAATGGTAATGTTTGACTATTTTGTTTGTATCTTTGTTTACGAGAAGCTTCAAGGACACTTCCAACGTGTAGTGTGTTTTGTCCCTTCAATATTATTAAGTTTCATTTTTTGTTATCCACAAAAAATAGAATTTAGTAGTTCCGTATAAAACTATTATGCAAGTTTAGTTTTTATGAAAGGATGCAAGTAGTTGTAGTTCCTACAATTTTAACCGGCATATATTTTTAGTTAAAAATCATATAACAAACACCTAAAAAAATAATCCTAAGCTTTGTCTATATTTTTTAATGATATTTTAAAATTATTAAAAGAAAAAGCAAAATTTGATTATTTATATAATTTCTCTTAAAAAATATTTTTTTCAAAAATGCATATCACAATGATTAAGGAAATGTTGATCATATAAATGTCACTAGCTGATTAAATAAGTTACAGAAAAATACATATCACACTGATTTTGTTTGATAAAGTAATTTTTTCAACAATGATATTTGAAAAGTTCATCACATCATTTTCTCCTTATCTCTATTTTTCTATCACATTATCAATATACATCTATCACATCACTTTCTCTTATCTCGTTCATGAGGATTAGGATTCTCTCACGTGTGATTTACATATGAGATGGTAATGTGTAATCTCTCACCATTCAACATAAAAGAGAAACATATAAAAAACTTAAATGATATGTTTCTCTCTCTTGAATAGTGTACTCTCTCATGTGTAAATCACATTTGAGACAACTCATTTCCCTCTCAAGGAGTATACACATTTGGGTGGGTGTATTAGAAACATTTTCCTAATTTTTTAGATAAAGTAAATAAATGGCAAAAAAGCAGCAAGGTTTCTCAAGGTATATGCTGAGAAGATCCATTCCTCAACTTCCTTTTTGACCTGCAAAAGCCACTACTATAACCAAACATGTCTCCCTCACTTGAGCACCACTATTATTCTCTTCTTTTTTGCTATCAACCCCAAATCTTGTACTATATATATGCACTAACCTTTCTTTCATCCATCTACATATCTCAAAATGAGTCCCAAGTTCAGATCTCATCGTCGAAAGTGTTTGCATCAACACGATGGAAGTAAAAAAGCAAAACTAAAGGGAAAATGGTGCTTCGTGTAGACCTAGCTACTAGTTAGGTCATAGCTGAAAACCCTCAAAACCTATAAGGAAGGGCAACTAATCATCCTTTGGCAATTTATGTATCGCATATAAAGATCTCAAATATATACAATAGCTACTCGTGTGTATGCATTAAGAAACATGATTAATTAGTGCACTTTGTTATTTTGCTGTTATATTTATGTGTTGTTGAATGCTTTATATATGTTGAAATTTTCATAGCTAGATCAATGAAATATTTCTACTTCTAAGATATCTTTTTTGTTGTTGTGCATTTTGGCATAAGAAATGTTAGTATTGTATTGTTAGTTTTTATATTGAGGGTGGAGATCAAACTATTGATTTCCTTATCATTCACCCTTATATTTCCTTTTTCTGTGGTAATTCATGATGAAAATTCTTGCAGGTTGAACTCTGCTATGTAGCTCGTATAATATTATCGTGCAGCAATTTTCGGTTAATTTTGAACTTTTTGTATTTGGGAGTGTTTATATTGCAAAGTCCAGATTTGAACATGAAATGCTCTCATCAATATTGAAATGAACCTTAAATTAATGAAAGGAATATTTTGCATTTTCTGTATGAGTAGTGCTAAGAACATTTTTTTTTTCTAACATTTTCGTTAATATTTACGTTTTTATTGACTTAAATCAATGTGAATCACACATATGATATACATTGAATTCATCGTATACGATAATGAATATTAGAAAGAGCGTTCAAAAAAGGGTATTTCTAACATTCTCTGATTGATTATATTTGATATTATTGGTCGCTTGTGTCCGTTTTGATTGTCAGAGCAATGTCCTTCCATGTTAACTAGGTTTCAAATGTGATAGTTTGTCGAATCGACTTACATTAAAGATTCTGATTTTCGAAATTTCATTTCATGCTTCGTTCTTATTCTAATAAGGTTATATTCAACGATCCGATTGATTATATTTGATATTGTTAGTCGAACCACTGAGTCACTGGTTGAACCACATGACAGAATCAGATGACACGATTATATAACTCGGTCTCTATAAAAAAAATATATGTGTTAAATTGGATTAAGTCGGGTGGTTCTACATTTTTTTTTTTAAAAATAACACTTATAAAATGTCATAAGTTATTGAATTCCAAATTTCTATATAAATAAAAACACGTTTTTTTAGTGAATATAAAATACCTTACATTTGATGAAAATGACATTATTTACCAATAAACTTTTTTAATATATATTAACAAAATATGTATGTTACTAATTAGTTTTTTACAAGAAATATCTATTACTAATTATGTTAATCTAAATATAGTAACAATATATTCAACAGCAAATATATATAATAATAATAACGTTACGTTCTTTCAAATCGAAATATTTGATTCTACCAAAAAAAAATATTTGATATGTAAATAAAATTTAATTTACAATATACTGTATAATGCTTCAAAATTTAATTTACAATTTACGGTTCGATCCCAGGAATCACTTTTTTCAAATTCTAAATTTTTCTACCATAGTAAACATTTAAAGAAATGAACCGTATATCCTTCCATACTGAATCTTTTCAGGCTGTCATGGGAAAATGTTGAACATTAAAAACGTACTAATAAGTAATAACTACAATTTCCGTAAAAAAAAAAAAGTAATAACTACAATTAAAAACGCCCTTAAAAAAAAATTAGCATTACAAACGTATTAAGAGTGATTCAATTTACACAGCTAGCATTAAAAACTATGCTATTGAATATTGACTTATTGACTGTTAGATTCAATTGAAATTATTAAAAGAAGTTTATTTCATAGCTCCATGATTTATCATAAAAAATAAAATAAAAGCGTGGCTTCATTATTTCAATATCTCACGTAATAACTTATTACTTTTACCCGGTTGAACCCATGCGATCCGGAAAAAACCATACCTTTTAACTTATTTTATCACTGAAAACTCAATTGGAACATAATCATGAACACAATAACATTTCCTTTTAATTTCAAACAATTTTCTGCAACTTTAAACACTAAAAGTGAAATAAATAATTTTAATTTAACAGAAGATACTCAAAAATGGAGAAAACGAATTTGCAAAGGAGAGGTTAACTAATCACTGATATAAGATTTAGCGTGTATTTGGATGAAATTGGATGTGTTTTTATGGAAATGTATTTAAATTACTATCCTTTGATAAGAGGAGAGGTTAAACAGGTTACCTCTATCACCATCGAACCTGGTGTCGAGGTTGAGGTGACCATTGCAGATGCTTGATCTTGATCCAAGTTTTAACGTGTTATATTTTCTAGTTCCTATTTCCTATATTTTTGAAGTTTTGGTTTTGAGACAAAGTTCGCTTTTTTCCTTAGTTTTACTGTTGTAGACATTGATGAATGACTGAAGAAATGTTATGCTCAATATGCTTTAGATTTCTATCAAATTAAATTACTATCCCAAGATAAAAATTTCCAATTTTATGTAAATAAAAATATAATTTCATTTTTTTTTTGGTTTTTTATCTCTCATGAAGATGATGAATAAGTTGATGAAGATATGTATTTGAGTAGCTATTTTGTTTTTTGTTCAATAAAGAAGATGATGAAGGTATGAAGATGGTGATGATGTTCATAATCTTTCTGGGTTTATTTATTTTTAATAATGAAATATTTTTTATATAAAGGATTATCATAAAAGGTTTATTTAAATATTTTTTGAAATAGAAGGAAGAAAAATTCAAAAAGGAGAAAAGAAATAAATATAGTGTGAAAGGCAACACAATAACACTTGTGAGGTGCTTAATCTGATGGTTCAAAAAATCTAAGAGTTAAAATACAATTAAGTTTGACTAAAGGTACACAGTACATATCATGCATCCGTCCGTATGGCATAACTAACACACGTGACACGTTCTTATTAGTTGTAGGGTTACTTTACCGAAGAAGTCATTTTCACAACTTCACCGTAGTATTTTCTTTGAGGATAACTCACATCCCTCTGAAGGAGTGTATACACATTTGGGTGTGTGCATTAGAAACATTTTCCTAATATTTTAGAAAAAGTAAATAAATGGCAAAAAAGCAGCCAAGGTTTCTCAAGGTATATGCTGAAAAGATCCATTCCTCCACTTCCTTTTTCACCTGCAAAAGCCGCTACTATAACCAAACATGTCTCCCTCACTTGAGCACCACTATTATTCTCTTCTTTTTTGCTATCATCCCCAAATCTTGTACTATATATACACTAACCTTTCTTTCTTTCTTCCAGCTACATATCTCAAAATGAGTCCCAAGCTAGTTAAGATCTCAGCGTCGAAAGTGTTTGCATCAACACGATGGAAGTAAAGAAGAAAACCAAAGGCAAAATGGTTCATGTTAGACCTAGCTACTAGTTAGGTCATAGCTGAAAACCCTCAAGATCTTAACCTCTACGGAAGGGCAACTAATGATCCTTTGGCAATTTATGTATCGCATATAAAGATTTCAAATATATATACTCGTGTGTACGCATTAAGAAACATGATTAATTAGTGCACTTTGTTGTTTTGCTGTTATATATATCTGCCGTTTATTGCTTTATATATGTTGAAATTCTCATAGATCAATGAAATATTTCTACCTTTAACATATATTTTTTGCTGTTGTACTTTTTGACATAAGAAATGTTAGTGTTGTATTGTTATTGTTTATATTACTGCTTTCCTTACCATTCACTCCTTAACTCTCACACCTCAGTTCCAACTTCCAAGCCACTCCTATATTCCCATTTGCTGTGGTAATTTATGCTGAAATTTTTTTGCAGGTTGAACTCTGCAGTGTAGCTCATATAATATATGAGTGCAGCGATTTTTCCTTTCAAAAAAAGATGAGTGCAAATTTCCTCACGTTTCATCATATTCATTCCACAGCTTCACCTTTATTAAGATTCGGTGCTTCCAATTCACTATATTCTTTTTAGAGCTACATCATCCAATTGGATTTGCAAATTTGATTTTGTCCTTTTATGCTTGCAATTGTTTGTTGGGATCGCGTGCAAGATTTTCTTCGTGAATCCAACATTCACTAAAACATCACTTTTGATGAATCATTGAAACCTCACTTACGTTTGTTGTAGATAACAATATCGTAGCTTGTTGCTGATCTACAATTCCATTCGGTTGTGCTTTGCCATGGCCTTTGATTCGCAGGCCGAACTGGCCTCACCAGTGAACAAAAATGTTGTGAATCATTCAATTGCAGGGATGGCTCCTCCAAGCTGGCACACATCATTCCTTTAATCCGTGGTGAATCCGTAAGCATCCATATTTCACAAGACATATACGAAAAGGGTATGGCTATTTGCAAACGTAACCTACGTGGTCGTCTGGTTCTGAATAAGGGTGACAAACCCTACACTACAAAAGACATTCATTTGAAGCTTCAAAACCAGTGGAAAATGACGGGAGCATGGTCAATGACACCCTTGGGAGGGGTTTCTATGAATTCTTTTTTGCCTCTAAGGATGATATGTGCATGGTATGGGCGAAGGGGACGGTAAATTTGAAGCCAGGTGTTCTCCGATTGTTTGAATGGACCAAAGATTTCAATATGCACAAACAACGTAACACTCATACTCAGGTGTGGATTCGACTTTTGGAATTGCCACAAGAGTATTGGATGGATAGGACGCTCCAGGAAATTGCTAGTGTTGTGGGCACTCCACTCCTCATTGATAATGCGACTTCCAAGCGCATCTACGGTCACTACGCACGCATACTGGTTGACATGGATTTTTCACACAAACTCTTTCATGAGATCACGGTTGAGAGGGAAGGTTATGCGCTTAATGTGGCGGTTGCTTATGAGTGGCTTCCAAAATTTTGTACACATTGTCAAACCATAGGCCATGATGTTTCCTCATGTAGGTTGCTATATCCTCAGAAGGACAGTGCTGTGAATAAAGAAAAATTTGTCCAACGCAAAAAACCAGTTCCAACAACAAAGCAAAATTGGGTTCCTGTCAAAGACAATATGTCGGGTATAGGTTCCTCTCTTGCTTTTACAGCACCACAAAAGAATGTTGATCAGGTAATTAGTGAAACGGAGACACATAACATTACGATACAACAACAAGAAATGCTAAACGAGCTAGAGTAGCACACAACCATTGTAGTGGATGAGCCTGTGCAACATTCGGCCGTTGAGGATGTTCAAAATATGGGAGCCGATTCCTCTATGGTTGAAGGAAATATTGTGCAGCAATTGGAAGACATTGTCGCGAATATCTCACCTCCACTGGCTGCCACGGTAAATCGTACTCTTGATGTCTCTCAAAATTCATTATGTATTCCTCTTACAAATGTTATAGATGTTGTGGCTCGATCTGCAATTGTGGTGACTCAAGAGCCTATTATTACAACGGTTGAACCTTTAGATGTTAATTCTATCCGAGCTGATCCTGATGCAACGGTGGATCCAATGCTACAAAAGAAAATTAATTTTATGAAGACATGGTTGGACAAGGCTGTGGTGAATGAGGATGTGCTAATTTCCCCAGTTGTTTAAAAGTCTCAGAAAAAGAAATTGGCCAAGCGGAATAAGGAGCAAACTAAGGTTGTTTATCTAACCCGTTCACAGGGTCCTCTCCCATCTTCTCAATGAATATTATATATTGGAACATTCGCGGGGTTGGTAACAATGACCCGAGTTGCTCTTCGAGACATGTATCATTTACATAATCCTTCATTGGTTTTTATGAGCCCATGGTAGTTTATGAGTCCATACCTACTTGGTTTTGGAATATTTCCTACTTCATTGTTAATTGATTTTGCTAGAGACAGACATGGGCTGCCTAACTTTCAGAGGGTTTTGGCATAATCTCCCCTCTTTTGTACATATTTTTTTTCCCTTTTTTTAGTAATATTATTACGTATTGGAAGGCCGTAGAAGATGGTGACTTCTGTTGGTTGCCAACCTAGTTGGGATGCTCCATACTCGCCTTGATGTCTAACCTTTCTTTTGGCCTATCGAAAAAAAAATTCATTTCCAAATCTAATTTTACCTAATTGTGTAACTATATATATATATATATATATAGGGTCGGCCCAAGCTATATGCTAACTAGGCCTTTGCCTAAGGCTGCTTCAATTTTTTTATATTTTTTTACCTATTATATCTAATACCTGGTATTTATTTATGAAGCTAGAAATTTTAAGAGAAATAATAAAAGTGGAAAATGATACACCAAATGATATATTTAATACTTAATTATATAAAAAAAACTAATTATTTTTCAAATGCGTATATTGTTTATAGAATAATGTCAACAATTCATATAAATATTGTTTTGTCTATCGAAAATAAAATTCAAAGTTAAATTTAATAATATCCACAAAGATTAAATGGATTAGTTTTGTTGTCGATTGAAAAAAGTTGTCAAACGAAATCGATTACAATAATTTAATGAATGATTTTGTATCCAAAAAAAAGTTAGAAAACTGAAATTTTGAATAAAAATATTACTTTCGTAAAACAAATACCATTAATAACTTTTTTTTTTGTACAAACTAATGATAACTTAAAAAAATGATAACTTAAAAAGCCTCATTTTGGATTTCGCCTTGAGCCTCAATATGTGTTGGGTCGGCCCTATATATATCTTTTGATAGAAAAATTATAACACATGCCATATTTCGAAAATCCAATGAAGAATGTCAAATAATCATTCAATGATATCAACACGTCGATAGAAACACCAAAACACAATATCACAAGCCATCGAAAAATAATAAAATGAGACGAACTTGGTTAAATTTTGAAATTAGTAGGAATTGACCTATGATGCTTATATGCTTATGCTACTGTGACCATATGTGAGTGTTTTATATGCTTGGTTGAGGTGTTTAATCACGTTTATCTTATTTTGTTGAATTATGTTGAAAATGTAGGAAGTTGTGAAAATAGACGAACTTTGCTAAAAATGTGTGTTTGAGTTTCTAAGCTTGCAAATAGTTTGTATTCATGCTTAGATAGTTGAATGATGAGGAATGAATGAGAAATGAGAGTTTATTATGGTGGGTGTCATGTTGTCGTTGTTTGTCAGTTTCTTACATGAAAGGTGATTTTGGAATTTTGTTGATTCTTGAGTTGATTTATGTTGATGATGATGATGCTTTGATGATGATGATGATTTATTTGATGATGGTTATTAATAATGATGAATTCTTACATGCAAATTGACGATTAAATTGATGATGAATGCATGTTTAAAAGTGACGATGTTAATGAAGATGAATTGTGTTGTAAACATATGCATTATTGAGTCATATGTTCATGCATTCATAAGTTGTAGGATAATTATATCCAATGAAGATGATTAGGATACTCGTATCCAGTGACGATGATTATAATACTTTGTATTCAAGTGACGATGATTATGATACATTTGTATCTTGAGGTGACAACCTTGACGATGGCCAGTACCACATGCATATAGAGTCGTGTCTAGATGCATTACATACATTCAATGATGTTTTAAATGTGTAATGTCTGATATGTGCTCGGTGAACCTTTGAGTTATGTGCATTGGTGAACTTGCTAAAAATTGGTGAATACTTGATGCTGTGAGATTGTACTTGCGAATTATTATGCTCGTTTATCAGATGATCTTTAATGATGTTGAATTGATTAAGTATTGCTTGATTCATTTGAAAATTTATTATGTCATTTATTTTCATTTGATTATGTTTAATTATGAATTGTGAACTAACCCCCGGTGGCCGTTTGGTTGACCGTCTACCTCATTCGTATAAATGGGTAAACGACATGCAAGATTAATTTTGCTTGGCTTGGTGAGTAGTTTTGCTTGAGGATGCTACCTCCGAGTCTTAGCGTGTTGGACTTTGATTAGGGGTGTCTGCTTATTGTCTTTATATTATGTCTGTATGAGATGTTTATCACTCAGTATGTTGAGTTTAGATTTTATACTTGATGATGTCATACGATTATATGACATGGCTACTTGAAGACATCTTATTTAGTTGTTGAGATGTTATGATTTGTTCCACTGCGATGTTTTGGAAAATTAATCTTACGTGTTTTGAACTTATTGAAGAAGCAGCATTTAAATTCTTTATATTGTATTATTGTGTATTTTACCGTTTTAAAGAGTCTGAGGTTCGAACCCCAGCCGCAGCCACGGGAAGAAAAAAAAACAAAAATTATCAAACGGTCTAATGATTAATAAAATTATTTTTTTCTCTATTATTTTTTATGAAAAAACATAAAATCCTAGCAGGTGTGGAATGAAAGGAGGAGTTGCAAAATTAAAAGCAAATACAGCTGCCAAGAAAGGGAAAGTGTGGGTTGATAAATTGCTGCAATGTACGTGACAAATGTAGCTGGCTTTGGACTTATGCAACAAATTAGAAGACTATTTAACTCAAATTAATAGTTTTTCTATGAGATATTATAGAGTTACAAGTACAACTCCTCGTTTGGTTGTTTTTGTAATTTTAACTTTTATCTTTGACCATTATTCTTTTTAAAAAAAGACAATTATTGAATGATGAAGTTTTTTGACTGAAAATAATGATGAATTTTAAAATAATAGCAAGTATTTATTTATTTTGACTAAAAAAAGTTAATTATTTACTGGAAAAAAGTATTAAATTATTACTAAATCAATATTATATTTTAATTTTTAATAAGTAATTTATTTAAATTCTTCAAATTGAACTTTCAACACCAATGACAACAACAAATGGAAAGTATTTAAAAGCCTATGGGAATACATCAAGCAATAATTATTAAGGGGTCAACATCACGAGAAAATTTAAAGACCAAAGATAATGGTTAAAATAATAGCCACAAGATGAAAGACACACAAACTTCCACAACCCCACCTTAACCTATATCACATGCATTGTACAGATATTTCAGCAATTGTCGACTATACAATCTGAAACATTCATACTCTATTTCTTTGTTTAAGACTTTAAGTAATGCATTTTAACCAATTTTCAACTTCCCCCTAACACAAGTCATATGGATTTTTATACACCCAAGTGGTTAGAGACTAATTCCAAGTGCAAAGAGTTAAATGATAACTATTGCATTTTCTTAGTCAAATTTATGTTTAAAACACCTCATTAAGTTCAACTACTTAGTTGCGTAAGACCTAAACGGACATTCTCTAGATTTTTTAACGTTGTTGTATTTTTAGACTCCAGGTTTAAATAAACGACGAGAGAACAAATCATATCATGATCTTATCTACTAACGAGTACATAATGCAAATGATATATGCACAATGTGTATGAATGTTGTAAATTTCAGATCACCAAATTCAATTTCTATCTAGTATTGATCAAAAACAAAAATTAGGACCTAATAAAGGTCAATGATATAGGACACAAGTGTTATTAACAGCATAAATAATGCAGTGTAACGTTTACAACTTATTGATTCTTTTGTATAAAAAAAAAAGACTAATGATTCTCTAATCTAAGCCTTTCCAGGAAGCACAGGAATACTTTGTTCATTCCTGAAAAAGTTATCAGGATCAACAGCAGTCTTAATCTTAACCAACCTATCAAAATTATTATTGAAGTACTTAGTACCATAAACTTCACCTTCTTGATAACTATTCTTACCAAAACTATTAATCCCAATATCAAGGTCTCTATAATTTATATAAGCACTTCTTGGATTCTTTGACACAAAAGGTGTCATGTAACTATAAAGTACCTTAGCTTGATTCAAAAAACCCACTGTTGCATTAGGTGCTGGATCATTCCAATTCACTGAGAATTGAATTTTGAACAAGTTCCCGGCACGGTGAGGAAACGGCGTTGCATCGGCTGGAATCTCATTCATTTTTCCACCATAAGGGTTGAAAACAAATCCAACTTTTCCTAACTCAATCATCTTCTTCCATATTCCTTCCAAATCATCTTTTGAAATAGCTTTCTGAACATAATCAGATTTTCTCTTACCGAAACTCGCGGAATTAAGATTCCTATCCAAAAGACTCTCCGGTTTCGCGCCATTGTTAAAAGCATCAGCATCATTATACCAAAGAACAGAATTAATCCAACTCAATTGAATACAATCTGTTTTCTTCAATCCCAAAAGTGGAAATTCTTTCCCCAAGATCCCTACCAGTTCATCAGCCCCACCTAGGAACATAGCAACAACAGAAGCTCTAACAGTTTTTGTTCCTTTAACAACCTTAGAAGTTATAGGCTGCAAAAGAAGCCTCATAAAAAGCCTATCATCCGTTGTCGGCGCAACTTGTTGCCATTGAACAACAAGATCAGTAGCATTCTGTTCCAAAGTTTTCTCAATTCGAAAAACAGTAACGATTTCAGGAACCGCTACTAATTTAACAGTATAAGACAGAACAACACCGAAACTAGCACCACCACCACCTCGTATAGCCCAAAAAACATCTTCACCCATTGACTTCCTATTCAAAAGACTACCCTTAACATCAACAATTTCAGCATCAATAATATTATCAACAGATAAACCATATTTTCTCAACATTGTACCATACCCTCCACCACTAAAATGACCACCAACACCAACAGTTGGACAAACACCAGCAGGAAAACCATGAACCTTACTCTTCTCATAAATTCTATAATAAACTTCACCAAGTGTAGCACCACCTTGAACATAAGCAACTTCATTCTTTATATCAACATTGATAGTTCTTAGATTAAACATATCAAGTATGATAAAGGGTGATTGATTTACATAAGAAATACCCTCATAATCATGTCCACCACTTCTTATCTTGATTTGAATGTTGACTTGCTTAGCACATATAACAGTGGATTGAACATGTGAGGGTTGTTTTGGAGTAACTATGAGTAATGGTTTTGTTGTTGAACTTGTGTTGAAACGTGCGTTACGTATGTAGTTTTCAAGAACAATGGAAAATGAAGTGTTTGTTTGAGAGAAAACAATGTTGGAGATTGTTGGATCTGTGTTGTTTTGTGTGAGACAGTGAAGAAAAGTGGTGTACAAAGATTCTGTTGGTGCAGCCAACGATGAAGAGAAAAAAACACTAAGAACAAACAAAGGTACACAAAAATAGGATAGAGAAATTGGATTTGATTTTGCCATGTTTTTTTGTAATAACTGTTATGAAAAGTGATAGAGGATTTGTGCGGTTTTATAGAGAAGGATTTGTAACATGTTTGTGTAGAAATTTCAACTAACGCGTCTAATATTGGTCGAGAAGGTGAGAATTGTCGTATTAATTAATAATAATGATTTTTCTATTTTTTAATAGTCTTGTCTTTTATTTTTGGTAGCTTACAATGAGATATTATCCTAGTATAGTTGGTCTTTTGACTGACACGTTAGGAATATATATTTTATATTCAACCAATCATTTATGAACGTTTTTGACAAAAAGTCTTTTATAACTTTTAGAAGTGCTTTTTTATTATAAAAAAATTGTATATCTCTGGGCTATAATAAGCAAAACTTTATATTTTAGATTCATTCAATTAATGATGTATGTAGTCTTTATTATAGATCACATACGTTATTTAATGAATGAATCTAAAATGTAAGGTTTTACTTATAATAGCACTCGGAGACTGTACTATCTTTTTGGTTCAAATAATATTATTCTCTCCGTCCCTATATGTAACCACCTATTTGATTTTATTTTTATCTCTAAATGTAAACTCCTTTTCAAATTACTAGATGTATTTATTATTATTTTCCTAAACATACCCTTAATTAATACTACTAACTTATCTTGAAATTTGAAAAGTCAAATTTAATACACATACAAACAAAGGATAATTTGGTAATATTAACACACAAAACAGACACATTAATTACGGGCAACTTTTCTTAAGAAATGTGAAAAATGTAAAAAGAGTTTACAATAAGGAACGGAGGGAACGGAGGGAGTATTTTATATAGTTGTTTTCATGTATATGGCTGTTTGCGTGTTTGTAAAATAAATGCTAGTCTTCCTTCCCATATTTCTGAAATAAATGCTAGTCTTCCCTGCATATCATTATGCATCAGATTATTCTTGGCCATATCATTCTTAAGTAAACAAATTTTAAAGAGGAAAATAAGAATTTCCAAATGACTGATATGGGACTAAAAGGGAATGGGATATAAATTCATCAGTTTTTAAAACTTTTTTTAATAGAAGAGCAATGTTGAAAACGTTTGTCAATTTAAAGGACTGATATGAGACACAAATAACTTAAATGATCAATTTATTGCAAACGTATAAAACTTAAAGAACATTTAATATAATTTAGCCTATTTTTCTATAAAAGAATATTTAGCATTTGTAAAAAAAAATAGCATTCAATATTATTATTAGTATTAAAGAACTATACTAATTAAACTTTGCCCATAGTTTTGTCAGGGTGGCTCAATGTTTATAGCTAGTTTATTTTTATTAACATTTCAACTTGTATCTATAATATTTTTTTTTTAACTCATTATATCATTTTTCAAAATATTTAGTTGCTAACTTTTTTTTCCTTTGGCCTAAAATAATAGTTAACACAAAGTCTTATAAATCGATTCATCAAAATAAAATGTCCTATAAATGGAATTGAAATATTCAATCTACTGTTGAATTTAAAGGTTCCTCCATCTCAAATATAAGTAAAAAAAATTGATTTTACACATGTATAAGATTGTCTACTACATCAATTATTGAATATAAAAACACATAATTGAAGAAAAAACGCATCAGATACATGTGTTATAGACTTAGAGCATATTAACTAAAGTAATTTAAAATATAAAATATTTAATAACATCTATATTCATTAAACCAACTATAATGGTGGAGAGAGTTAATTTTTTTTTTTTTGGTGTAAACCGAGTATCCTCCGCGCGCAACTTGCAGAGACTAATCTCTCGAGTATTGTGGGACCCAAATGGGCGGCAGGCTCTCCCTAAGAGTTTTTTAACGCTGCTGCTGCGGAGAGAGTTAATTTGAGCATGCAATTAGCCTCTTTTATAACTAGCTAGTATATTCTTTTCTGCCTCATAAGTGGAAACTTCGTCTAACAAGTAACAGTCTGGTGTGTGTGTATATGCATATCTTCATTGACTTTTAACTTTTTTTGACCGGTTCTTCGAGAGGTTTTTTTAGGTTCGAGCTTCGTTACCATCTTTTGGACTTTGAGGAAGACTCGTCTAGTTGATCAAAATCTTGAGCTTATAGAAAGAAGGAAAAAATTAATAGTGACACTAGTTTTGCATAACTGCGTGGTTGCTTCCTAAAAATTCAACTCTGATTTGTCCACATGTGGAAAATCAATTCAATTATAAAATAATAAGTTTCTATTACGATAATGGTTGAAAATTCACCAAACTTAAATCATATTTTCAAAATCAGGATATTCAACATTTAACCACTCAACCATACAATGGACTTTGTCTACTACTTTAATACTCCAATAGACTGTACAGCCAGGTTATGTAAGCATGCAACCCATAGTTTATGACTTGACAAAAACAATTCTACTTCAGCCACATTTGTGTCAATTCAGCAGGTCAATTTGTCCTCATTATGTCCATGTATACTTCATGAGTCATGTTGTCATTCAAAATGACAATTCAACTTGACAAATACTTAGTTAAATTACAAAATTTAATGTTTGGAGTAAATTGTTACTTTAGTCACTGGTTAGAGTTCATAGATACATTGAGCTTATATACTAAAAGACCAATAACATAAAACGACTTGATTGACTCAAATAAAGCAGCAATATAATATAAAATCTCAAGGGTGGAAGACTCTGAATATATTCATATGATCATTTTAAGGGGTGTTTGATATAATGTTGCTTTATGGGGACCTCTACGGTACACTCATAAATTTTAGTGTACCGGTACACTTGTTTCACAAAATTTATAAATTAACGATTCTTTTTATAAAATAAAAAACTATTTGTCAATATTTATATTTTTAGAAAACATCATTTTATAAGAAAAAATATCATTTCATTGTTTATAAGTACAGTTAAAACTCTATAAATTAATAATGTTAGGACCGGAAAAATTTATTAATTTAGAGAGTTATTAATTTATCGATAAATTAATAATTATTAATTTAAAGAATTTTTAAGTAATTATATTGTACATACCAAACAAAAAGACAAATTAGTTTATGCCTCTTAGAATTACGTTGCAGCGAACCTTGGGACTCAACGTAAATTACTAACTATTGTGTTCATATGCATTGGAAAACAGACAACTATTGAATCATAATTCAATAGAGTGTAATATGTTTTTTTTAAGTTTCTATGAATTATTAATTTATGATTTTCTTGGGACCGAAAATTATAAAAGGGATCTTCCGAAAAATTATTATCTTATTATTTTATCGAGTTTTTCAATTTTTTACATTGGCCCAAGTTAGGACCGGACAAATTTATTATTTTAGAGAGTTTATTAATTTACCGAGTATTAATTTAAAGAGTTTCTACTGTATCATAATATAAAATTTACATTTTTTCATAAAAAATAATTAATATTTATTGTTATGAGTAATAAAAATTCGTAAAAAAATAATTATTTTTCTTCAAAAAAACAACTCATTTATTATTAATTTAATGACTTAGTGTACCGATACACCCAAATTTATTGGATGTACCATAGAATTTGCCAAATGTTTATTCAATCTTGAGTAAATAACTCATTTGAAATACATTGTATCCCTTACATGGACGGCTCTTCGGCCCGCCTTGGGGAATGCAAACAGCTCAAGCAAGACGAACCTCCAAAAAGCATGAGTCTCATACTAAAATTTATAGCCTAGATCCACCTCATTTAAATAAAAAATATATATGTTTCTTCTTTTTCTTTATTCAGTATGCGTTTGGGTTTATTCTTCTCACTTAACACCTCTCTTTTGCTTAATTTTTTATATTTCGTTTCATGTTTAGTAGTTCTTCTGATTTTTTAATGAAACTTAACTACATGAATTTTGTTATACGTTGCTTAATCAGTTTTTTGCTATATGTTGAATGTTGACAAATTTTGATATATGTTGCTAATATATGCCTCCTAAGTTTTAGATTCTACATTTCTTTTTCAGTCTTCCTCTACGCCTCTTCAATTTCCTCATAGGTTTAGAAAGTTTTAAGAAAACCGTGCTTTTATTTTACCAGGGACCTATTTTACTATGAGAGTCGAGCCTCCTATTTCATGGGAACGGCCTTGATGGTTGTATGTTGTAGGTTGTGTGGGCATGTGTCTACACAAAGTTTGTGGTTTTTTATTTTATTTTTGGTAGTATTATGTACCAATTGGAATTTTGACCACATGATCCACACTTATAACAAATAGTTTCTCTCTTGGTCCATTTTCATCTCCTACAACTTAATAAAGTAAAATCAATTAAAATTCGCTGCAATTCAATTTCAAGAGGAGTTTTCCATTACCCCATCAACAAGTAAAAATCTAAAATTTCATATAAGGAGTTTGACAGAGAGCGCAAGGGGGGAGAGATGGACTTGAGGGAGATGTAAGGTTTTACATACATTTTTGGATTTAGTTTATATATGTTCTTGGTGTAATTATGACCATTTTTCAAATGATTAATATTTGCAATGGCGAAATGGAAGAATTAGTAACTTCAGGGACAGAAATTCAAATGACCTATATTTGCATGGACGAAAGACCTATTTAAGCCTTTTTTTCAATAACAGAGTGTGAAGTCAGAATACCAACAAAGTCAACTAACAATAACGAACAAATTTGAACAGAAGAACAATGCACATATAACATCAAAGAAATACATCCATCACACATTATATTGCCCACGCATATATTTGTTTACTTCACGAGACGAACGCCAAATCTTGATCTCCTACTCCAACTCCACCAATCTCCTAATATTTTCAATAGGCTCCAACCATCCACTATTCCTGCTTCCCCTAAAACAAGTGTCGAATCTACTACCCAAAAATCAATCTGGAGCTTCATTTTATGAAAACCACGCAATCTAGCTAACTTCAAAAAACCTCACACATGAGTTGAAAACTCACAACCTCTTCAAAAAACCACAAATCCACTCTTCGTTGAAAACTCACACATAAGTTGATGAGTCGGGGTTCGAACCTGAGTTACGACATCCGGTCTAACGATTTTAACATTTTTGCTAGTAGAGCCAAGACTTGCGGATAAAATGTGTCACTTGTTACGATATTATATAAGAAAATATAATATTAAAAGTAATGTATTTAATACCTTAAAATTTTAAAAATTGACCTTTACATATAAAACTTTTCATTTATTTATTTCCTTATCAATGCCCTAAAGGCAACTTATTTAGTTATTAGCATGAACTTTTTAATTACATAAATAAGAAAAGGAACTATGGTGTAAGGAAAGTAGCTCCATACATCAATCAATAAGATAAAGGTGGAATGCTCTGCTCATCCCTAAAGAAATTGCAAGGATCAACTTCATCTTTTACCCGAGCCAATCTTTCAAAATTAGACTTGAAATATTTCATGCCCCAAGATTTTGCTTCTTCATAACTTGTATTTCCTCTATTCACTCCTAAATCAAGGTCCCTATAATTCAAATATGCAGCTCTTGGACCCTTTGAAACATAAGGTGTCATGTATGCATATAACCTTCTTATCCAATCCATATGCTTTGGTGTTTCTTCATTTTTCTCCCAATCTACCAAATATTGGATACCATAAATAACCCCATTTCTATGTGGAAATGGAGTTTCTGTTTCTGAAATCTCACTCATTCTCCCTCCATATGGTGTCATAATCAAAGTTGGTCTGTCTTCTTCAAGTATCAAGTTCCACAACCCTTCCAAACCTGACATAGGAATTGGTTCTGTTACAAAGTCTGATTTAGCTTTGAAACTTGTAAGTGTTGTGTTTCTTTGAAGTAACACATCCAATGAACCATTGATGGAATGGCCTGTAAAATAGAGAACAGATTGAATCCAACTCATCTCAGTGCAATTATCATGTTGCAAACCTAATTCTTGAAAGTTGTTTTGCATCAAAGGTAGCAAGTCGTCGGATTTCCCAAGATATAGTCCTGTGAAAGAAACAGCAACAGTTTTTCCACCATCAGAAGATGAATTTGCAGCAAGTCCTATAACTGAGTGAAGAAAAAGTTCACTAGGAAGCTTGTTTGCTATAATTTGCCATTTCATGAAAAGGGTAGTAGCATTTTGATCTAATCTCTTTGGAATATCGAAAACTGTCACAACTGAAGGAACTTGTACAAGCTTGACTTTCCATGCAGTAATCACTCCAAAGCTTGACCCTCCACCTCCTCTTATAGCCCAAAATAAATCTTCACCCATCATTTCTCTATTTAGAATGTTTCCATTGACATCTACTATTTGAGCATCAATTATATTATCACTTGCAAGACCATATTTTCTAAATATGGTACCAAATCCACCTCCACTGAAGTGACCTCCTACACCAACAGTAGGACAGCTACCAGCTGGAAAACCATGAACATTACTTTTATTTGCAATTTCATAGTAAAGTTCTCCAAGAGTAGCACCTGCTTGAACCCATGCATTTTCTTCTTTGATGTCAATGGTTATTGACCTAAGGTTTCTGAGATCAATGATTAAGAATGGAACATTAGAGACATAAGAAAGACCTTCATAGTCATGTCCACCACTCCTAACTCTTATTTCTAGGCCTTGTTTTTTTGAACAAATGATTGTTGTTTGGATTTGAAATAGGTCATTTGGAATAACAATAAGGTAAGGTTTTGGAACTGAACTTTCTAAGAATCTATTGTTTCTTATTGAAGATTGTAAAAGAGGTGTATAAGATGAACTGTTTTGAGTGAGTATTAAGTTTGTTGTTGAGGTTGAATTTTCTAAACCTGATGAAAAACATTGAAGGAAACTACCTTCAAGGTCATGAGAAATATATGATTGAGGGAAAATTGAGATGAAAACTATGATTGATATGAGAGCTAGTTTTGTGTATGAAAATCCCATGTTTATTTGAAAATTGATTTCATATATTTCAATGATGAGAATACATAAGGAATCGGCCTTATTTATAATAGAAATAATTAATGCATCAATGGAAAAATGATCTTGTAGAAATTGGAATTTTTAAGCATAGTAACTTTCTTACCTTAAAGTCAATAATAGGATGTTGCAACGGAGAAACTAGCATGGTAGGACAGTGACAATGGAGAGACTATCTTATTCTATCGTAATTTGTATCATACTCTCCGGGTTGAATAGACCTCACCCTCGAGTTTATATCAAGTTTATTATCCAAAGAGGATTGCTATTTCTTACGAAAATTTGACATACGAAAGCGAAGAATAATGTCTTCTTTCTTTTTATAAAAGTTCAAAAACAATTAAATTGGTCTTAGATGAAAATCAAGAGGTGCATTGAGTGTAATAAATGGCAATAAAAAGAGTTTTTTGGGTTTCGTGTAGCTTATGTTTGTAAAATTGAGCATTTCCTTAATTCAAATATGGTGAAAGGTTGGATACATCTAAGGTTGTTGAAACACAGTAAGTTTTTAGAAGTTCTACCTTGTAAACATTGTTATTGATTTTTGACACTATCTTAAAGACCATAAGCTCTTGGAGACAACTCGACATTAAGTTGATTTGGAAACTGGTCTTTTGTCACCAAAGACACCAATAACCTTGTTTCTTCTTGGTTTCATTGACTTCATTTGTTGGGGAGTTAACTTGACTCTTACCCAATCTTTGACAAAGTAGTATGTGTTGGCATAACCAACATACAAGGTCTGACGAATATATTGCCAAGGTCTTCAAAGTAGAAGGTGACATGCACCTATACGAACGACATAACACCATTCATTATCTCGATATTTTGGACCAATGAAAAAGTTCACTAGATAATAGCTTATTCACTTTCACTTCACTGCCTTTGTTAAGCTACTATAATTTGTAATTGGACAAAAAAAACTCTGCTGTTATTCTCTTTGGACAAAGCACATGTCTAATAAGGCACCGTGTATATGTTGTTATTCTCTTTGGACAAAAAAAACACTCCTCAGTCCTCTCCCTTAAAAAAAAAACACTCTCCTCTGTTAGTTTTAACGTAAATAAAACCATCACCATAAAAAATATTATACCACAAAACGGTAATAAAATCGTAATAGAATGAACGTGTGCATTTTCTTTTTGAAAAATGGTTGTTCGTGTACGAAAATAGGACTTAGCACCTGTACCAAAAACTATCATAATAGAGAAAAAACAGTGACAAGCACGTTTTGTTTTTTTATGAAAAGAGTTTCTGTTTTTGTTTTAATTAATTATTAATTAAAGGAAAGTTACAAAACTATCTGTTAAGAGTCCTACATCGGATAGGTGATGGCCTGACAATGTGTTTATAAGTGGGGGAAATCCTCACCTTACAAGCCGGTTTTGTGGGGTTGTGTTAGACCCAACACCATTTCTAAGATGGTATCAGAGCCTCTCCAAGATCCATTGGGCCACCTGCTATCAGGTTTCCGTTATGTCCACGAACCAAGCCCAATAGTGCTGGTCGTGAGGGGGTGTGTTAAGAGTCTCACATCGGTGTGTTAAGAGGCACAACCACCATTTCTAAGACTATCCTCATGTTGGCTTAATGGCAGGTTCTGACGACCCGGTGGATCTGGTATTACAGAAGGAAATGAATTTGATGGAATCAGTGAACGGCAGAAGTTCCATTTACCCCCTATTTGACGAAGGCACAAAAGAAAAAGCAGTTAAGGCGGCATACCTAACCCGTTCCACCCCCATCACCTCCTATATAAGTTAGCTTCTCATGGGCATGTTATGGTCTACTCTATTTGGTTTGACACGATGCCGTCTTTTTTGTTTTAGATTTCTTTAGGGATAGGAATAACTTACCTATCTATCGTTTTCCCTAGGATTTCCATTGTTTGTCCGTTTTCTGCCTCTTTTTCTGAGGATTTTGGCCTAGTCTCCCCTCTCGTATATATATATTTTTCCCTTTTTTAATAATATACATGGAGTAGGCGGTAGAGGATGAAACTTCGGTTGGATGTCAAACTAATTGGGATGTTTATGGCGCTCCTTGATGCCTAACCTATTTTTTGCCTTATAAAAAAAATTACAAAACTATCCTTGTATTTAAGAATGGTTTGAATAGGAACAAGTTGGTTTTTTAGTTCCTTCAAAAAAAAAAGAAGTTGATTTTTTGGTAAAATACAAGTGGGAGTAATGAAATATCAATGAGAACAGCTCTTACTATAACTTTTTCACACATCAACCGGTTGTTTATCTACAAACATGTCAGTTAAGAAGTTGTTGTAGAGTACAACTCATTAATTAAATTTAGTATGTTTTTTTAATATCTTGGGCACTTTAAATATTGTGCTACATTTTCAGATATTACAATCAAGTTAATCATACTGTATCATCTCTTCCACTCTTTCTATCCTTTGGAACGGAAACAACATACATGAATGAAACCAGAGATGTCTTGCACGTAAGAATTTCTTCTCAACCTTCGTGATGGTATTCTTCATTCAATACTCCTTACGCAACTTTATTTTCTCATGTATTCGTTCTCCTTCTCATGGTGTTGAATTTACCTCTTCTTCTGATGTGAGATTCCTCCCTTATACGTCAAATCTAATGTTTCCAATATCTTTCTAGCCTCCCAGGTCAAATAAAAGGACTAATCATATATCTCCTTGGTCCACTTTTTTCACTTCCCTTTTCTTCTATTCCAAGTTTCCAATGCATGCACCACACACGCATGTGTTAGCCCATTTCACACATATTAAACAATATAATTAATTTTGTATTAAAAATATATATTATGAGTTGTTTTACAAAATTGTCTTTAATAAAAGGTATTGAAAAGATAAAGTAAAGAATTGAAAGAAGATAGAGTAATAAATAGTTAAGGATATATGATAAAAAAATACCTCACAAAAGTTATCACTAAATCGATGTTCAAATATCATTTCTCTTTTTCAAATTATTATCTGTGTCGGCGTGTCTGTATCGTGTCCAATTTTTGTGTTTGTGTACGTGCTTCATAGTTCATATAATTTGAACTGTGTTCAGAACACAAAGTAGAAAATCTGTCATTGAATCAAATTCTACAACAACATAAATTAAACATCACAAGTTTAACAATAGAGACCTTTGCGTCATCTTATGGGTTTATAAATGGTCAAAAAGGGTTGTCTTATATATAAATGAACTTGTATTTCAAATAGGTTTGGATCTAGAGTTTGGAATTTTGGATCTAGGATTGTTCATATCAATTTCCACCTTCTTCGCTCCATCGTCTTGTGTTTTTAAATTCTTTGGAGGGCGTGAGTGAGGGATGAGAAACATTATCCCTCCTACTACATATTTAGTTTTAGTTTTCAAACATGTGTTCCACAGTGGTATATTTATGTAAATGCATTATGAAATTCTGTTCAATTAATAATGTAATGAATATTAAATTTTGTTGTCAATTTTAAGTGATTTCGTTTTAATAAATTGAGTTAAATCTTAACAAAACTAGGTTAATACAATTCAGGTTTTATAATCTAAAAAAACATCAAATACACTTTGGATTATAAAATCTGAACAAGAATAAAATTAATTATGAAAACATAGAGCGCACGCGAAGCCTGAAGATGGGGAAAATAAATTCTCAAAATTGGGAGGAACTGATAATGAATATGATCAAAACCAGCCCAAGCATGAACACCTATGAAATCTTGTCCTCACTCTTCAAATTTCAATGCTTGTAGCCCTTGTTTATATAACCCTTAAACAACAAATTTGAGGATGAAGTTTTGTTTAAGGGTTGTGCTTGACTGGAATCCCATGCCGACTTTATATGCTGTGGCATATAAAGTCCTAAAGCTTTAACACTAATTCAAGATATCAATATGATCGTTTTTATAAATTTTATGTATTAGGGTCTATATTTGGTTCAATTAAAAGTGGCAAATTGACAACAACTAAGCTAATTTTGTAGCTGTGATTGCTAAAGGACTGATATATCCAAAGCCAAAAATGGCATATGCAATCTCCCAACATTGTAATTTCCAATGGTTATTCTTTTGAAAATAATTAATACCTCCCTAGCTCAGTATTCATATTGTTTCATACACTAGATAGCCGCATCAATTAGCTATATACAAAGTTGAGCAACTACAGACTCAGTATTAGTCAATGATATATGTGCTTAAATTTTTTTAATGGTGAAGACAATATGAATTGATTTTAAATATTGAATAATTATTAACCATAACTTTTGAACTCGATCTAAGTAGATTGGTTTTGAGGGGTATTATTAACCATAACTTTTCTATGTTTTTTATATGATATCCGAGGGCCATTATTAGATAAGTGGATTGGTCCACATACTTCTTGTTGGACTGCATTGTTGATGGTAATAGACAGATTTTCTATACAGAGGATGATAAGGTAGGGAGAAAGAGAGTCTCCATGTATGAGGTTGTGGTAGGGCTTGAAAGGAGGCATCTTGATCCCATTTAAGAGGATAGAGAGAGTGAAAGAGGTGACGCAATGCATAATTAACTTTTCTATCACTTTTAATAATAAGTAAATTAAATTAATAGATACTCCTCCGTTTTTAAATATAAGCAAAATTGACTATTTAGATTCATTAATTTAATAATGTATGTGGTCCATATTATAAAACACATACATCATTGAATGAATGAATCTAAAAAGTCAATTTTGCTTATATTTAGAAACGGAGGGAGGGAGTATGTTTATAGCAATTAATTGTCTTAAGTACATAAGTAGGTAGATGGTCCAAACTCTAAATTATTATGAACTAATCTTTTCTTTTAAGGATAGAAGACTTAAAAAAATTAATAACTACAAAGAAAAGTTTGAACTAATTTTCTGATATGTATAATTAATCAATTATTGTTAAATCCTTCCAAAAAAAAGTCTACTTAGCATGCTTCATAATCCTCATAGGAGCATAGACCACAGGCTAGCACTAGTTGAATAAATGGCACGATAATTAATCCACTAGTATATTGCAATAAAAACAAAATGGTTTAATAGCAGTTTTAACCCTCTAACTTTTCTAAAGTTGCGATTTTGGCTCCTTAAAAAAAAATACAAAACTGTCCCTTAAGTTTTGCACCTGTAGCAGTTTCGGCCCCCAAGGTCAATTTTGACTCGGTCTACGCGGATGTGGCACCCTAAGTGAGGTGACACGTGTTTTTTTTTTTTATTTTTTTTTTATTTTGGGGGTCAAAACGGCTACAGTTGCAAAACTTAAGGGATGGCTTTATAGTTTTTTTTTTAAGGGACCAAAATCACAACTTCCTAAAAGTTAGGGGACAAAAAATACTATTAAACCAAACAAAATTAATCCATTAATAACCGAAAACATCTTGAAATTAGGGGCAAAGCAGCCAATTTTCTGGTATCTATAATTAATCAATTATTGTTTAGATCCTTAAAAAAAAAAGTCTACGTACTTCATAATCCTCGTAGGAACATAGACCACTGCTGGCACTAGTTGACTAAATGCCACGTTAATTAATCCACTAGCACTTCTTCATAAATTAATTAATCCACTAGCATTTTAAGAAGTTAAAATGAAATATATTAACTAGAAATTTAGTCTCTCATGCTCAGTGGAAAAAGAGGTTGTGGGATTGGAAGGAGGAGATGATGGGGGAGTGTAGGTTGTTGTTGGCTAACGTTATTTTGCAGGTAGCGATCCCTGATTGTTGGAGGTGGCGACTTGATAATTCAGGCAGTTATTCAGTGCGTTCTGTCTATGATATGATGACTTCAGATAATAGTTTTACAGTGGACGAAGCAGCAGATATGATATGGCACAAATATGTTTTGTTAAAGGTGTCCATCCTTGATTGGCGTATTCTTCGGAATCGTTTACCAACAAAGGCAAACTTGGTGACTCGTGGTATTCTTACTCCGGATGCGCATTGGTGTGTCTCTGGATGTGGGGAAGTGGAGACTTCACAACATTTATTTGTTTCCTGCCCCATATTCAGAGAGTTATGGTTTCGGGTTCGTGCTTGGATTGGGATTGATGGGGCTGGCCCGTATGATACTACTGATCATTTTGTTCAGTTGTCTTATTTAGCAGGTGGGACAACTTCTAAGCGTTCATTTATGCAGCTTTTGTGGCTCTTGTGTATTTGGGTGTTGTGGTCTGAACGTAATAATAGACATTTTAACAACACTGAAGGTTCTATTGCTCAGTTGGTTGAAAAGGTTCAAGTTCACTCGTACTGGTGGTTGAAAGCAGCTAAGGCAGTAAATGTGTTAGGGGTTAATAACTGGTTAGCTAGCTCCTTAAATTGTTTGGGTATAAACTAATGTTTGATGTTGATTGAACACCTTTGTAATTTTGGTCGTTTCTTTTAGCACATCTTGTGCGAGAGTTACGACGTTTTGGTTGTTAATATATATATTCAATTTTTGCATGTTCAAAAAAAAAAAAGTTAAGAAAAGTATATGTTACATCAAGTTACTAGCAAGAAATAAGTGTTATCGCCACAGAGCAGGCACACTAATAAACACACACACAAAAAATATTGAAACTAATTATGAACTCCCAAACATAAAAGGGAATTAAGCCACCATATGTGGTAATTAAAAGTGAAATTAAGATGATTTGCCTTCAACCACCAAAATGATTGTAGCTTAATTTTGTCCACAAGTTGATTGATAGAAAGTTCCTTTTGTTGGAAAACTCTAGCATTCTATTCGCGTCAAATAGTCCAAACACAAGAAAATCAGATCAAATAAAAAGCAGAACAAATGTTCTTTGAGAAGTCACCTAGTGATCGAAATTGAAGAATGTTATCCTTGACATGAGTTGGCTTTACTGAAACCAATCCAAGCCAATTGTGAATTTAATACCAAATTTGACCAAAAAAGTCGCAAGTCAAAAATAGATGATCAAGATCCTCTTGTGAGCCGCATCCACCTGAACAAACAAACAAATTCAGTTGAAGTACCCTTCTCTTACTAAGATGTCAATTGTTGGAAGCTGATGGTGTAATAAGCGACAAGCGAAGATGTTAACTTTTAAAGGAACCTCCTTATGCCAAATGATTTTAGAGGGGTCATTGTTTGAAGGTTGATCCCGATGTCAAATGATTGTAAGCACTAGTAACACTGTATTTTGAACAGACATAAAGTTGCCAAATCCACTTGTCATTCACATCAGCATGCAAAACAATAGTTAATAAAAGCGCACAACACTCACTCTCCAATCCTTCCTCCCAAGCCAACAACCTCATTCGCCATTTCCATGTCTCACCTCCGTCCCCCCAACCTAATAAAAACATGTCTACCAGAGTCGTCATTTTGCTATCAGAAGGATAAAAAAGGCGACTGAATCTATCCATCAGAGCTCCTCCCATCAACCAAGGATCCCACCAAAATAAAGTTCCTACCCCATTCCCCACCTTACGTTGTAAGTGATTGGTAAACCAACTACCAACCCCTCTCATGCACCACCCTTAATACTAAGCACACTACTCCACGCACTGAAACTATTCTCCCCCCATCGCCAATAGTCTCACTTTCCTCACCATACCTCACAGCTAAGACTTTATACCACAAGCACCCTTTTGCCTCCCTCAACCTCCAACCCCATTTTCCATTTAAAGATAAATTAAACTCCCTAACCCTCCTGACCCCAAATTTATTCAAGATATTTTCCTAGATTCCTCACTTTACCCAAAAAAAACAATTAAAACTATATTCAAGGGAATTAATGATACATGCAGGAACCTTGAAGAAGGAAAACAAATAGACTAGGAGAGAGGACAAAACAGACTTCATAAGAACAAAGTGGACATCCAAAGATAAGTTGCGACTTTTCCACCCTGACAGTTTAGAGTTAACCCGCTCAACAAAACGTTTCCAAAAATTCAGTTTCTGAGAGTCACCACCAATAGGAAGGCCCAGATAAAAGAAGGGGACATGCCTAATTTTACAATTCATAACCATAAAAGCCTCATTCAACCAGGATTCCAACACATTGACGCCAACAATCATGCTTTTATGAAAATTGACTGATGGGTGAAATTGGCAAGTGCACCAAATCGTAACAAGTAGTAAAGTAGTAAGTTGTATCGTTCTCCACACGGATTTTCATTCAAATGAATAATTAGAAAAACTTATTTTAAAAGGGAAAATATTAAAAGATGATTTGAAGGCAGGGTTTTGATAGGTCCGCAAGTGCACGGAAATATCGGTTTTAGTATAAAAGATGTCGAATCCACAGAGACCAATGTCAAGTACCGTTATCTATCGTCACGTTGTTTATCTAAGGCGATGCTAATTAGTTTGGTTGCAAAATTGGGAAAAGTACTTGTTTTTAATCACTTTAATGACAAGAGCCCGGAATATAATTTGTGTCGACCGTTGATGCTTGCTAAATTGTATTTTATTATTGTAACATGAAAATATTTTCGCGCGTTAAAAGGATTAAATTAAAGGGGTCGTCAGCTTTCGCGTGTACGACCCTGAGTTTTGATCTTGTAATCTATTCGACAGCTTTCGCGTGTACGCCATACAACGTCAAAACTCCGTTTGAAAAAATAATCAATTTTTGCTGGAAAAGTTATTTTTAGTAGAAAACAAATTTAAAGGTACCGTCGGCTTTCGCATAACCGGTACCGTGTTTTAAACTCACAGACGCCAGCTTTCGCGTGTACGGCCACAAGTTTAAAATAGCATTTTTGAAAATTATAAATTTCTAAATTAATTAAAGAAAACGCTTTCGCTGAATTTTAAAATCAATTCCTAAAAATTCTACAGACAAATACAAGTTTCACTCTTTCGATGTGAAACCGGTATCGCGTTATTCCAGTTTTCACTGTAAATGTTCATCCTTAAAAATCAGAATTTTCAGGCTTAAAAATAATTTTTGTTACAATTACTAATCATACAACTTAACAGAGTATCATTGGTACGACGTTCATCACATTCCGGACTCAATAAAAATCTACTCAAACATGTTAAATATAACAAGCATACATTTCATCATGCTACTAAACATTTTTTAAACAGTGAACAATATAAGAAAATAAACGTGAATAGCAGAACTGACCTGAACTAGTTGGATACTTTGAATTAAAATAAGAAGACAAGCACGGCTACAGCTAATTGGGATTAGAACAGCATACCAAGTGACCAACACTTAAACGCAGCATTCAACAAAATTGAATAGACTATATGCCCAAAACCGCAACAACATAATGATTGGAATTGAATGATTTCGTATCACCACAACAGTAAGGAATAGAATAACAATTTGAATATGCGCAGCGACAGTGAAATAAAAGGGCAGCAACACACACGACAAAGTACCAATTCAATTGAAATTGAGTAATCACGTGGTGCAGCAATACCATAAAGTAGTAAGTAATAAGGATTGGAATTTGAATAAATAGTAATTGAAAAAAATATGGGTTTATACGGCTAAATTGAAAATTGCAAGAGAACAAAGTATTGAAAGCTAAAAAAACGATAAACACTTGAACTGTTTCTAAATCACTGGATTTCTCTCTAAGAAGCTTGATCCCTACAACTGAGTTCTTCAGGTCTATTTATAGGCAAAAATCTCCTCTGAAGTGCTTCTGATCATGCTCCAAGTAGTAGTGAAGAAAATGGAGGAAGTGGAATAACTGCTCCTGAAACGTGGGGAAAGAATTGGTCTGGCTTTTACTTCCCACTAACTTCAGACTTTTAAACCTTTTATTTTCCCTTTTTACCCTTTCTTTCCTTTTTTCGCCGAATTTCATCATTTTGACGCGCGGAGACCTTTAACAAATAAATACCTGAAATAGACACACAATACCAGCGTAACATGGCAAAAATTTATAAAATCAAAATCAAAAAATGTGTAAGTCGAGTCAAAATAATAGTGCATTTTACGTGTTATCACGTTTAATTGCCCTGCCCGAGCAGGGGTTTCAACATAATAAAAGAAATAAACTGAATAAAAAATTTATTAATAAATTCCAACAAATAAGAAAGGGTCCATCATGGAACCCTAATCAAAAGGTTTAGTTGCTCATGGAAACAGACATCATAACAAAACAAAAGAAAAACATACCCTAGCAAGAATAAAAAGAGGAGAAATTCCGCCTTGAATCTATGATGTTTGACCCTTGCTTTGAATTGTCAATGTTTCGGAATGAATAAAACATTGTGCAAGGGTCTATATTTATAGCATAAGGTCTCTTAGGGTTTAAGTCGAGAAAATTGGGCTTTTTAAGCCGATCAGCTTGGAAAACAAGCAAAAAGTGACTTTTGACCCGGTACCAAGCACATGGTGCACAGGTACAAGCGCAGAGCGCCTAGGGCAGTTGCAAAATGCTTTCCAGTTCTTTCCCAGGCGAATGGCGCACAAGTGCAGGCGCAAGGCGCCTGAGGCAGCCCCTCGGGTGCGATTAATTACGTTTTCATCCTGTTTTCGATCGTTTTTCCGTCTGAAAACTCCTAGGAACTTGAAACGAATTTTCTTCACTTTAATTTGTATTATTTTCAACAACCTTCTAAGAACCCTTGATCTTTAATTCTTCATCCTTGATCCTTCACATGATGTCTTGATTTGATGATTTACATTATTCCTCACTACAAAACACTCAAAACACCTATGAAGTTGCATGATCTAGTATAAAACTGAATTACAACGACTCGAGTGAAAACAATACAATATGTTCCTAATATCATTAACAACTCCTTTATCTCTATCTTATTTATCTTCAAATGCAAAGAAAAGGTACTAAAAACATAGTCAAAATATCATTTGATGTTTGTCATCATTGACCTTAACACCTGAGGTCGCTTCAAAAAGCAGAAGCAAGGCCTTTAAAGATTGAATATTTTCCCAACATTTATTTCCTACTAACAGAGTATCATCAGCGAACTGCAAGTGGGTAATACTTACACTATCCGTTTAACCCACCTTGTAACTTGAGAATAAATTAGCACAGACGAGAGCATTCACCATGGCATTAAGGCCTTACGCCGCGATTAAGATGAGAAACGATGAAAGTGGATCACCTTGACGTAGATGCAGATGTTGTAGTGACACATTCCATGATCCATTTACGCCATATAACAGGAAAATTCATTTTTGTCATAACAACATTAAGATAGTGCCAATCTACAGAATCAAAAGCCTTTTCAAAGTCTAGTTTAAAAAGTAACAACTCTTTTTTCAAACGCCGAGCATCTCATTAGCAATTAAAATACCATCTAAAATTTGTCTACCATGAAGAAAGGCAGATTAAGACTATGAGATGACGCTTACAATAACACAATGCAATCTATTCGATAAAACCTTAGCCAAAAATACATATTGCCGATCAAAGAGTGTTGGAACAAAATGTGTTTAACATTACCCTTTAGGTTTTGATGATAAAAAGGTATTAAAAATTGTAAATTGGATATGTTAATATTTGTTCAAGTGTGCAGGACCATAGACAAAAATATAAGTGTCTCTAACAAAAACATGGGTTCTAAAAGAACAAATGAGAGCAATGGAATCTTCAAAAAGGAAGCTTGTGTTGCAAGGAAGCATCTGAAGAAATGAGGTTCTAAAGAAAAGAGATTCTGAAGATCATCAGAAGCTGACGTCATCAGAAGCACTCTCATCAGAAGCTGTTCACCAGAAGCTGACGTCATCATCAGAAGTTGAAAGTATGGAAGCTTCAGAATTGGTTAAGCTGTCATTTTTCATGTCTATCATTACAGAAGGAATAGAAGCCTGGAGCAACGGCTATTTCAAAGGAATTTGAAGGCATTGAATGCTTATTCTTTAAAGAGCGTTGGAAAAGGACAATAGTACAATTGTACAACCACCTTCTCCACTACTTTGTTTTGTGTCTGCAATAGTACAAGAACAACAACTGTGACTACGCTGGTTATTCTCCAAATAAGAAAATGATTTAAAATTGTTCCCTCATAGGACTATAACCAAATCATGCAACAGATCATTGATGATTATCAAGCTTCAACAATGACTCATTTTCATGTGCTGGCAATCAACAACGTCTCTTTCACACCTCTATATAAAGGAGTGAAGACTTGAAGATTTCTATGAGACTCGCACAATTTTACAAGAGGCAAACCTCTGCTGAAATTGTTCTACGTCAAAGTTCACTTATAATTTCTTAACAACTTTCATATCTTAGAAATTTTAGAGTCTTAAGAGTCTTATCTGATTTGTATTTACCACTAATTGTATATCAAGTGTTCAACCTCAAATATTTTTCTTTGTAATTCTGTTTGAATAGAAGTCTCTTGCAGTTGTGCTTGAGCATAGGAAGTTTCTTGATTTTGCTATAGGAAATCTCTTGCAGTTGTGGTTGAGTAGTTTGAAGTCTCTTACTTTAGTGTTTGAGCAAGTGTAATCAAATACTGATTTTATTGAACTCTCTTTGGAAATGTAAGGGGCACAGGACTACTTCCGGTTTGTGGAAGGAACATGTATAATTGTTTGATGTCTTTCTTCTCTCTCGATGAAATTCATAGAAGCGCATAAAGTCATCTTTAAGCTCTCCACAAAAATCCTTTATGAAGCCTAAATGAATTCCATCAGGTCCCGAATTTTTGTAACTATCGCAGTCCCACACAGCCTGCTTTACTTCCTCAACAAAAAAAAAAGTTTTGTTAAAATTCAACCCTACTTCCAAGTGAAAATTTTGAAAGAGAGGTTCTCCACACTAGGTCTATTGAAAATTAGAATCAGTGAAATGAACAGCAAAGTGATTGAAAACTACATTTGTGAAATCTGACACACCCTTAATTTGGGACCAGTTGATTGAGAGGGAGACAATTGAGTTTTCCCTTCTTCTAGATGACATAATATCGTGGAAGAATTCGGAGTTAGCATTACTATCTATTAGTCAGTTGAATGTTGGTGTGGATTTTGGATAAAAAATGTAGATTTGACGATAAAGAGTGAAGTTCCTCAACCTCATCTACCTCAAGGGTAATATCGTCACCTTTAGAATCAAAGACTGAAAATATCTTAAAATTTATACATTAATTGTTAGTACCAATATTTTATTTTATTTTATTTTAATAAATTTATCTTTTATTTGAATGTATGTTTAAGTTTGGGTTAACCCAAATCACATTATTCAAACTCAGAGTGGTTTTATTTGGGGCAAAATATTTATAATTTCAAATATGCAAACCCGTAAACTTAATTCATTAAAGAATGAATTATTTTTTTAAAAGTTTAAAATATTTATAGGTTGATTTAAAAGATTTTATAATATATTTCAAGTGTTAAAGTTTTAAATTACATAATTTAGTCTAAGTATTGAAATTTTCATGAAAAAAATGATGTCGTTTAATTTACTCTTTTTAAATTGGTGTGTCTATGGAAGACAACACCTAAAATATACGAAAGAAAGAGTGAGATAAAAAGAAAGAGAGAGGAGCAAACCAAACACCCAACAAAACTAACCTAACTAACTTGTCAATATCGTGATTCCCTTCTTTATTGATATGAGTGATCATACAAGTCATAGTGTTCATCAAATGAGTACACTTAAGGCAACTATTTTTTTTTAAGAGGAATGTTAGCAACACTCTCTTTTGGACATTCTTTCTAACACTCACTCCTTTATTGGATAAAATTAATGTATATCCCACCACTTTATGTGTGTTCCATTTCCAAAGTGTATGACCCACATTAATTTAACCAATGAGAGAGTGAGTGTTAGAGAGAGTGTCCAAAAGAGAGTGTTGCTAGCACTATTGTCTAGGAACTATATTGTGGGCCTTTGATGCCAAGGTAGCAAGCTTTGAATCACTTTCAATCCAAAGATGTCTTCTGTTTTTGTCCACAACACATTTCACAATTAAAATGACTCCCATAAGCTCAACAAAGAAAGCATTTGATATCCCTATGTTAGCAGAAAAGCAACCAAGACTCGGCATGTATGTATCTGAAAATGCCTGCACAGACTGATTGACCAGGGTTGCCTAATGTTAAGCCATCAGTGTTGCACTTGATGAAATTTAGAGTTGGTGGATTCCATATAAATTCAATGATTTTAGGAGTATTTGGATGATGAATATTCACTTTGAAATCTTTCAAAATTTTAAAAGCATTAGTGGAAGAACCGATTACTGATTTTGTGAGGTTTTCAGGTAAAGAGACATTAGTTGTAACCATTGCCAAAGTTGAGTTAAGATTTGGTTTGACACAATTGAATCTAAAATTATTCCTGCAAGACCAGAAGCATTAAGAATAATGATAACTGTTTGAGATGATAATCAATTTGTATTGTAGACTCCAACTTTTGTTGCATTGTGGACTCCAGCTTTTGATTGACTATTGAGTGCAACCACTTCCATAGGGGGACGAAAATTAATTTAATTTCATTATATTTTTTAAAAGGGAAATGTTAACTAATGCCAAAAATCAATAACAATGATTACAAGATAGAACTTCTAGGAACTTGTGATGTTTCAACTACTTTCGATGTATCTTTCTTCAAAAAAACAACCTTTGATGTATCCAACCTTTCACCATATTTGGATAAGGGAAATGCTCAATTTTAAAAGCACAAGCTACATGAACCGAAGAACCTCTTTTTATTGCCATTTATTACACCCATTGCACCTCTTGATTACCATCTAAGACAAATTTAATTGTTTTTTAACTTTTATAAAAAGAAAGGAGTTATTCTTCGCTTTCGTTTGTAAAATTTTCGTAATAAATAGAAATCATCTTTGGATAATAAACTTGATATAAACTCGATGGTGATGTCTATTCAACCCGGAGAGTATGATACAAATTAAGATAGTCTCTCCATTGTCACTATCCTACCATGCTAGTTTCTCGGCTGCACCATCCAATTATTGACTTTAAGCTAAGCAAGCCACTATACTTAATGCAATTCCAATATCTGCTAGATCATTTTACCATTGATGTATTAATTATTTCTACTATTTCAACAGTAATTTAGCCTCTAGGATTATTATAAATAATGCTGATTCCTCGTGTATTCTCATCATTGAAATATATGAAATCAATTTCCAAATAAACATGGGATTTACATGCACAAAATCAGCACTCCTATCAATCATAGTTATCATCTCAATTTTCCCTCAAACATATATTTCTCATGACAATGAAAGCAGTTTCCTTCAATGTTTTTCATCAGGTTTAGAAAATTCAAAGTCAACAACAAAATTAATACTCACTCAAAACAGTTCATCTTATACACCACTTTTACAATCTTCCATAGCAAACAACAGATTCTTAGAAAGATCAGTTCCAAAACCTGACCTTATTGTTATTCCAAATCCAAACAACAATAATTTGTTCAAAGAAACAAGGCCTAGAAATAAGAGTTAGGAGTGGTGGACATGACTATGAAGGTCTTTCTTATGTCTCTAATGTTCCATTCTTAATCATTGATCTCAGAAACCTTAGGTCAATAACTATTGACATCAAAGAAGAAAATGCATGGATTCAAGCAGGTGCTACTCTTGGAGAACTCTACTATGCAATTGCAAATAAAAGTAATGTTCATGGCTTTCCAGCTGGTAGTTGTCCTACTGTTGGTGTAGGAGGTCACTTCAGTGGAGGTGGATTTGGTACCATGTTTAGAAAATATGGTCTTGCAAGTGATAATATAATTGATGCTCAAATAGTAGATGTTAATGGAAACATTCTAAATAGAGAAATGATGGGTGAAGATCTATTTTGGGCTATAAGAGGAGGTGGAGGGTCAAGCTTTGGAGTGATTACTGCATGGAAAGTAAAGCTTGTACAAATTCCTTCAATAATGACAATTTTCAAAATTCCAAAGAGTTTAGGTCAAAATGCTACTACCCTTTTCATGAAATGGCAAATTATAGCAAACAAATTTCCTAATGAACTTTTTCTTCACTCGGTTATAGAACTTGCTGCAAATTCATCTTCTGATGGTGGAAAAACCGTACTTGTTTCTTTCACAGGACTATATCTTGGAAAATCTGACAACTAATTGCTTCCTTTGATGCAAAACCACTTTGAAGAATTAGGTTTGCAACATGATAATTGCACTGAGATGAGTTGGATTCAATCTGTTCTTTATTTTGCAGGCTATTCCATCCATGGTTCATTGGAAGTGTTACTTCGAAGAAACACAACCCTCACAAGTTTCAATTTCAAAGCCAAATCAGACTTTGTAACAGAACCAATTCCTATGTCAGGTTTGGAAGTGTTGTGGAACTTGTTACTTGAAGAAGATAGACCAACTTTGATTATGACACCTTATGGAGGGAGAATGAGTGAGATTTCAGAAACAGAAACTCCATTTCCACATAGAAATGGGGTTATTTATGGAATCCAATATTCGATAGATTGGTATTCAAATGAAGAAACACCAAAGCATATGGATTGGATAAGAAGGTTATATGCATACATGACACCTTATGTATCAAAGGGACCAAGAGCTGCATATTTGAATTATAGGGACCTTGATTTAGGAGTAAATAGAGTAAATACAAGTTATGAAGAAGCAAAATCTTGGGGTGTGAAATATTTCAAGTCTAATTTTGAAAGATTGGCTCGGGTAAAAGATGAAGTTGATCCTTGCAATTTCTTTAGGGACGAGCAGAGTATTCCACCTTTGTCATATAACAATGGTCCTTTTCCTAAGTAGATATGTAGCAGAGCTTTAAAGGGTGTTCAAAGGTTTGAAGTTGGCTAGATTGCGTGGTTTTCATAAAGTGAACTCCATATTGATTTTTGGGTAGTAGCTAGCTTCGACACTTGCTTTAGGGGAAGGAGAAACTGTGATGGTTGGAGCTTATTGAACGTATTAGGAGATTGGTGGAGTTGGAGTAGGAGATTAAGATTCGACATTCGTATCGTGAAGCAAACAAATGTGTCGATGCATTGGCGAATATGGCATGTGATGGAGGTTTTTCTTTGATGTTATATGAGCATTGTTCTGCTTAAATTAGTTCATTATATTTAACTGACTTTGTTGTTTTATCGACTTCACGTGTTGTTAAGTGGTAGTTTTTTTTTTTTATCTTTTTTATGGGCTAAGGCCCTCTTGTTATTAAAAAAAATAAACCACCAATATTTGCTAATTTATACTGTATTGAATAAAAAAAAAGTCTAGCAAGGATAAGATTTTCAATCTACTAATTATGTATATGCTTAAACTATCATATATTTCTCAATCAGGTACAAAAAGTCCAGCTTCATATGCTTAAACTATCATATATTTCTCTATCAAGTACAAAAACAATTCTTGTTCAAAAAAAAAAGGTAGAAAAAAAAATCAAAAGAATTTGCCACATTTATATTACTCTATTCAAATTAAAGCAATCTCAAATAGAGAACGTGTAATTGTTAGAATATATTATATCTGCATAGCATAATATTTCCTAACCTCCATACTCGAATACAATTCTTAGAATCTATGAAAATGGAAACACGTGTGCTTCTTAATTCTTAAGGAATTATGTGCTTGGTCCTTAAACAACAAGTCAACAGCTAAGGAAATGTGCATTTTCATATAATCTGAACCGTGTTCAAACCACAATAGAAAAATTTGTCATTAAATCAAATTCTACAACAACATAAATTAAACAAAACAATTTCAACAACATAATTTCAATAACAGACTTATGTGTCATCTTGTAGGGTTAGTATGAATAGTGAAACAAAGTTGTCTCATATGAACTTGTATTTTAGATCGGTTTTGATCTGGATTTAGAATTTTGGATCTAAGATTGTTCGGATCAGTTTCCACCTTTTGTACTCCATCATCTTGTGTTTCCAAATTCTTTGGAGGACGCATGGAAGGCATGTGAAACCTTCTCCCTCTTTTTCCTTCATCTTTTTGTACTACAGAATTAACTTTAGCTGTCAAACATTTTATACTACATAGTGGTATGTTAATGTAAATGCATTATGGAAATCTTTTCCATTAATAATGTGATCAATTATTGAAATTTTGTTGTCAATTTTAAATTATGTCATTTTAATAAATTGACAAAACTGGGTTAATACAATTCGGGTGTTATAATCTAAAAAGGCTTATTTATACTTTTAGTCCCTATTAATAGGACTCATTTGAATTTGGTCCTTGAACTTACTAATCTTTTCAAACAGCCACTGCAATCACTAATCACTTAAAATTTAGCTTATCAACTCAGTTAATCACTGTCACGTCACTAATCTGATTATTAGGTGGCACTGTTGATTGGTAAAGTGACATTCTGAGTCAACAAAACTTGGTGTGAAGGGACAAAATTACCCCCAGCTTCTCAGACAAACGTGAAAGGACGAAAATACCTCTGATTTCATCTCTAAATCTTTCCTCCTCTTCTCTTCTCTACAAAGCCGATTTCATCTCTTCTTTTCTCTTCTCTCCTCTTCCCTTCTCTTCTATGTTGTCATCCTTCTAAAGGAGTTATCTCGATTCTCTCTTAACTAGGTTGTGAGACCAATTTTTAAGTGATTAAATAAGTGCAGTGGATGTTTGAAATAATTAGTAAATTCAGGGACCAAACTTCAAATGAGTCATATTTACATGGACTAAATGTATAAATAAGTCATCAAAAAAGCATCAAATACACTTGTATTGTAAGATCCGAACATGAGTAAAATTGTGAAAACATAGAGCGCACGTGAAGCCTACAGATGGGAAGAAAAAATTCTCAAAATTTGGGAGGAACGGGTGATGAATTTTGATCAAAATTAACCAGCCCAAACATGAACACCTATGGCTATGAAATCTTGTCGTCACTCTTCAAAGCATGTGGCCCTTGTTTATATAACCCTTAAACCACAAATTTGAGGATGAAGTTTTGTTAAAGGGTTGTGCTTGACTGGAATCCCATGCCGACTTTATATGCTGTGGCATATAAAGTCCAATTTTGCCACCATGTAGCAAAAATATTCCTAAAGCTTTAACACTAATTCAAGATATCAATATGATCGTTTTTATAAATTTTATGAATTAGGGTCTATTTGGTTCAATAAAAAGTGGTAAATTGACAACAGCTAAGCTAACTTTGTAGCTGTGATTGCTAAAGAACTGATACATCCAAAGCCTGAAATGGCATATGCAATCTCCCAACATTGTAATTTCCAAAGGTTATTCTTTTGAAAATAATTAATACCTCCCAAGCTCAAAGTATTCATATTGTCTCATGCATTGAGTAGCCGCACCAACTAGCTATATACCATGAACCAAAATCACTATAAATAACTCATCTCCATAGTTGATTATGGATTAGATTATTAGAGTGATTTAGTTCAAGTGTTAATGAACTTCAATTAAGTGTGAATCATTCGGAAGAAAAAAAAATAAAGTTTGAATCCTTACTAAAAAAATCACTTCATATTACTTAACTTTCAGCTGAACTTTAAATTTTTATGGGTCCCAATTTTCTAGAAACCAGAGGAATCCATTTAGATAGACTAAATTTTTAATCAACAATCAAGATCATTGTCTGTGGTTAGGAATCCATTTACAAATAAACATGGCATTTACATACACAAAATTAGCATTCCTATCAATCATAAGTTTCATCTCAGTTTTCCCTCAAACATATATTTCTCATGACATTGAAAGCAGTTTCCTTCAATGTTTTTCATCAGGTTTAGCAAATTCAAACACAACAACAAAATTAATACTCACTCAAAACAGTTCATCTTATACACCTCTTTTACGATCTTCCATAAGAAACAACAGATTCTTAGAAAGTTTAGTTCCAAAACCTCACCTTATTGTTATTCCAAATGATCTATTCCAAATCCAAACAACAATAATTTGTTCAAAAAAGCAAGGCCTAGAAATAAGAGTTAGGAGTGGTGGACATGACTATGAAGGTCTTTCTTATGTCTCTAATGTCCCATTCTTAATCATTGATCTGAGTAACCTTAGGTTAATAACTATTGACATCAAAGAAGAAAGTGCATGGGTTCAATCAGGTGCTACTCTTGGAGAACTCTACTATGCAATTGTAAATAAAAGTAATGTTCATGGTTTTCCAGCTGGTAGCTGTCCTACTGTTGGTGTAGGAGGTCACTTCAGTGGAGGTGGATTTGGTACCATATTTAGAAAATATGGTCTTGCAACTGATAATATAATTGATGCTCAAATAATAGATGTTAATGGAAGGATTCTAAATAGGAAATTGATGGGTGAGGATCTATTTTGGGCTATAAGAGGAGGTGGAGGGTCAAGCTTTGGAGTGATTACTGCATGGAAGGTCAAGCTTATACAAGTTCCTTCAATAGTGACAATTTTCAATATTCCAAAGAGATTAGATCAAAATGCTACTACCCTTTTCATGAAATGGCAAAATATAGCAAACAAGCTTCCTAGTGAACTTTTTCTTCACTCAGTTATGGGACTTGCTGCAAATTCATCTTCTGATGGTGGAAAAACTGTTGCTGTTTCTTTCACAGGACTATATCTTGGGAAATCCGACGACTTGCTTCCTTTGATGCAAAACAACTTTGAAGAATTAGCTTTGCAACATGACAATTGCACTGAGATGAGTTGGATTCAATCTGTTCTTTATTTTGCAGGCTATTCCATCCATGGTTCATTGGAAGTGTTACTTCAAAGAAACACAACACTTTCAAGTTTCAAAGCTAAATCAGACTATGTAACAGAATCAATTCCTACGTCAGGTTTGGAAGGGTTGTGGAACATGTTACTTGAAGAGAACAAACCAACTTTGATTATGACACCATATGGAGGGAGAATGGGTGAGATTTCAGAATCAGAAACTCCATTTCCACATAGAAATGGGATCATTTATGGTATCCAATATTTGACAAATTGGGATTCAAATGAAGAAACACCAAAGCATATGGATTGGATGAGAAGGTTATATGCATACATGACACCTTATGTTTCAAAGTGTCCAAGAGTAGCATATTTGAACTATAGGGACCTTGATATAGGAGTGAACAGTGGCAATACAAGTTATGAAGAAGCAAAATCTTGGGGCATGAAATATTTCAAGTCTAATTTTGAAAGATTAACACTTGTAAAAGAAGAAGTTGATCCTAACAATTTCTTTAGGCACGAGCAGAGCATTCCACCTTTGTCTTATTGATGTATGTTCTACTCCCTTTTCCTATTTCTGTAATTTAAAAATTTGATTTGATTTTTTTACTTAAAGCATCCACTCCAACATTTACTTTCCCAAAACTGAAAAGTTAAGCCACAAACCCCTTGCTAAATTAGCCAAGGTAATAATTGTATAATAATTCTCTGGAGTTGCCATTTTAATGAATTCACACACAAGTAATAAAACAGTGACAAAAATAAATCATAGAAGTGAAAGTAGTACAGTTTATTTGCCCAACCTTACCATAATGCTTTGGAAAAGTTAGCTTTCAGAATTTTCCATCATGAAGTTTTACGGATCTTCGTGGTGATCATTGTTATAATACAGGGTGAATGAAAGAGCGCAATCCATATCTAATAAGGGCTAGCAATGAGAAGGTTTTTAAGCTACTTGTTTTTTTAACATGACCTATTAGTGTGATAGAACGTGAAATCATTCAAGACAAACTCAGACCTAAAACTATGTTTGATTCTGTTGTGATCAGAATTGATTTAAAGTGGATTGATTCTGTAAAATCGATTCTGGATAAAAGTGTGTTGAATGTAAAGTGATTTATGTTTGGATTTATGTATGTAAAACCAATTTAGGCTACAAATTTAAGGCTAAATCAATTACAGAAGCCAAAAGCTCCAAATTCTAGCTTGAAGTACAATCAACTCTACAAGCATATTAGAGTCTAACTTCATATGCTTAAACTATCATATATTTCACAATCACAATCATTCAAACACTATTAATAAAAACTTGTGTTCAAACTAATCGTGATTGTGAAGTGCTTATATAAGGTTTTTTTTTTCCTTTAATACTATAATGAAAGTAAACTTGTCTAGACAAAATAAAAAAAAAATACTTCAGGTATTACACCAACATACAACATTCATTATAGAAACCGGGAGTTTGCTGCCCCCATGTTGCTGCAGGAAAGATGCAGCAGAGGTTCCTTTGTGGATTGTTTATAATCGTCAGATGGATGGTGAGTTAAATCTTTTTAAACTGTAATAATTAGAAGAAATGTGTCCTAAGAACCAAAGTGGATCATACAAATAATGTCAACAATGAATTAAGAATCCAGATTCCAGATGCAATACAACTGGAATTGTGAGACATGAAACATAGATAGGCAAAGCTAAGGAAAATTTGACTTTTTACGGCAACTAAAAACCATGATACAAAGTTTCAACAAAGGACACAACTTTAACTATGCAGTACAGTGATAAACTAACCATATGTGAAACCCCCTCCAAAGAATTATCAATAAATCTGACAAAGGAGGGAAAACAGGGATACCTATGAAAAAATAGTTTCGCATGTATCAAAATTAAACTACATGACAAATTCCAGTCATGAACAGGGAAGATATGTAGACAAAAGAAAAGAGCAAACGAAATTTTCCATCATGAAGTTTTATGGATCATCATGGTGATCATGTGATGGATACCAGGGGATGAAAGAGAACAATTGCATATCCATTATCTAATAAGGGTTAAGGGCTAGAAATGATAATGTTTTCAGCCTACTTGTCTTGTTGACAAGTTGCATGACCACCTTTAACCTATTAGAACTAAATTTGGGGGTCAAACTGCAGATGCTTAAACTATCATATATTTTGAGACTTGGTTCATCAGCCAATCTTTTCAGCTTCATCATTCAAGGGATATTTGATATAATGTAAGTCTAAAGCAAAATTTGACTTCATTACTCAAATCATGCCGCAAAAATGCATTTAGATTCATATATCTGTCACCCAAAATATCAAGAGTAGAAGACGCCCTAAATTGATTCATACAATGAATATCTTCAATCATCTGTGTTTGTACAACAACAGTAAAGTGACCAGCCGTGGCTTATATATAACACAGTAAAAATATAAACTATCTGATAGGAACCCCTATCAGTAATTCTGAAATATCAGTGTATTAGTGGTGTTTGAACTCTGAAGAAGAAACAAAATAAGAACAAAGCTCCCTGCTACAGAGGAACTTTCAAAGCCAAGCAATAAACAGCTCAAGGAAAATACCAAGTGAATGACCCCCCACATAAACAACCCCTCTCCCTTTAAAACAGATTCCCCTTCCCCTCTCTTCAAATTAACTCTCATATGTCTCGCCCCCGTTCACTAATTCTCCTTTTACATGGTTTCAGGCCTTAAGTTCCTAATGATATCACTCTCTTAAGAAATACTATTTGCCAGTAAACCAGTTCGAAATTTCAATCAAGAATGTGTTGATTTAAAGCACGTAAAGCTTTTCTTAAAATGTCAAGCACACAGAAACACTTGATGGTTCTAAAACAGTGATTCATACTTCTAATTTCTAGCTATGTACCGCACTTCAAAATGCACCTAAATCTTTGACAAACTTTGACCTCGGTTGGTCCGATTAATCAATTCAGAATATAAACAGAGAAATATTCAAACAAGTGTTACAATCCAATTGGGCACAACAGCTTCTACTAAAGGCCAATAAATTACAATTCATATTTAGAGCTTCATATGCTTTCTACAGAGAATGTATTTTGATTTACTGATCAAAAGAGGCTTTCAATTATTTCTTGACCTAATCACATATATAGCCCCAAATATAAGTTCTAACATACAATTGAAAGGTAAACATGAACAGCTTAAGTAAAACCAGGAAAAATAAAGGAAAAACTAAATATTACCTGAACCTTATTTCAAAAGACAAAGCTTACACGGTACTTGGTCAGAAGTGCTTCTGCCACATTGAGGGATTTGTTAGCTCCTCGCCTTAGAACCCGCCAGATACCAAGTACACATTACATTGCTTAAATTTTTTAACAGCAAAAAAAAAGTAACTTACATTACTAATGAATATATAAAAAGTTAGCACAAAATCTGCAGCATTAAAATATCGGATAATTCATATGATTGATGTCAGTCAAAAAATATCAATGGACAATTGAAATGCCAGTAAATCTGAAATTCTTAATTCTTCTTATATATAATAATGTCTTTACATCTTAAACTTCTCTTATACAACACCAGAGTTAAACACATATAGGCCTAGTAAGGTATTGTAATGCCCCTTCTCAATTTCCTCATCCTTTACTTGATGAAGAACAAGTGTCTCAATAATCAAGTCTTCCCAATCAATACCATCAACTGCCATTCCTCTTCTGTTCTTCTTTCTCTCAGTTAAAATGCCAAGATTTTCAGTATCACCAAGATCAGCATGTAATGGATGAGTTATTCTTTTTATCCGTTTCTTTGCAGCATTGATCTTCTCTCGCCTCATTTTACATTTCAATTGACCATTAACAAATGATGGTGGCATGGTTTCCACCCCAATATCCTTCTCTAGTAACTCTTTCAGTATAAGCTTTCTGCTCAGTTCTGATTCTTCATTCCACCACTCCTGAAAATCAAGTTCCAATTCCAACCTTCTCCGTTTCTGAACATTTGCACTCCTTGAAGACATAGCATCACGATTATCATTTAAAAATTTATCATACATCAGGGACAAACATTCAGGTGAAATCTGTAACCTTTCATCATCTACAGTGCCTTCTCTATCACCATTATTTTGCAATGAAAAATACTGAGAATCTTTTCGATGAACTAATCCATCAACCCCATACTCGTATTGCCCCTCCTGTGTTAAGCACTCATAAACCACATCAGCCAAATCCAACCCAGTCTGATCAACATCCTTCCTCTTCTCAACAGGCTTCGACGTAGACTTCTTCTCCATATACTGAATCACAAACGGCGCATTCTTAATAATATTTTTCTTTGTAATATCTTTCCCCCAAGGCAACACTTGCGCAACATTCACAAGCGTCTCAAGAAGCTCTCTATACCTAGTTCTACAAGTCGAAACAATAGCATGAACCTCCTTCGCCAAATCCTCCAACCGAATATCAACTCCATTAATCTCCGCAACCAAAACCAAAACCGCAACCACCAAAGGTAACGGCCTACGCCCCGTACTCAAAAACAATTTCACCGCACATTGCAACAAAAACACCCCTTGTTTCTTCATTCTATCAACCAAACTCCTATCAACCTCCCTAAAACAACGACAACTATCAACACTTCTCTTCAACAAATGAACAATATCAAAATCCGGAAAATCACTCCCTCTCAAATCCAAATAATCAACAACCCTAATAACCATCTTCCCAAGCTCATAAACATCACAACCAACAGCATTCGCAACTTCATTCATCGATAAAGCACGTTCATCTCTCCGCATAACAACATAACAACACGCGCCAATTAAAACCTGAAACCAATCCCCTTGACCGAATTCGCCATCAGTGATATCACTAATCATTGTATTAATTTCAATTTTCTTGGAAGATAATCCTAATTTAGTGGTGAATTGTTCAATGGAATTACGAGCGGAGAATAATTTACGGTCTTTGTAAGAGTAGATAGTACCTGAACCGGAGGTTCCAATGTGGATGAAGGTTCCTTGTGGACCGTTGATTCCGCCGGTGTAAGCTTCGAATTGATCGAAGGGCTGTTCTGCGCCGCATGAGGAGCAGAATGAACCGCCGGTGTCCTCGTCACGGGTGAATGAGGTTTTGCTGCAGTTTATGCAGCGACGAGAAGTTGACATTGGATTTGGGGTTTAGGGTTTGTGAATTCAATTCTATATTTAGAGAGGCATTTTGAATCGTTATTGCGCGATGAATGAATGAACTTATGAAAGTGTTGAGAAACTGAAGTTGAAGAAACCTAGTACTATGTTGTACCGTGTACGGTTCGGTTTAGAGAGGTTCAGTTCGGTTAATTGCGGTTCGGTTCTAGTTATCAAACTGTTCGGTTTATTTAACTTTCATTGATTGGGTTCGGTTTGGTGGTATTTTTTTTTTTGACAAAAGTTTGGTGGTATTTTGAACAACCCTACTATTGTATCATACAGGTGCGAGTATGATACGATACGGATGCACGGATACACGAAATTTTTAAAATTTACAATACGATACGATTAAGATATGTTAATAACTAATACTTATATGCATGTAAAATACAAAAACTTACATGCATGTAAAATACTTGAAGTAAACCAACATTGATTATTCTTTGTTAAACAAAAAAAGGTAAGGTTTTCTTATAAATCATATTATATTTTTATTCATATTTTGGGATATCAATAGAAGTTATTAAATGAACTTAACACAAATTTTGTCTAATATTGATTAATTGAATTTTCTCTCCCTCTATATATCTCTTTACCTTTATCCATATCTCTTTAAGTGGTTTTTCGAAAAACAATTATACCGATGCATATTTAAAATTGAATCATTTACCTTTCCACTAAATTTTCACAACATTATTGTCTCACTTTTCTACCCTTCATCTTTTATGGGAAACGTATCTTTGAAGTATCTTATATGTACCCACATATCCGCAAGTATTTGTGGAGTATTGGTATCTGATACGTATCTGATACGGGTATGTCTACATTTTAGAGTGTTTCGGCTTCATAGACCCTAAATAATTAGACTAAACTCAATAATAAATTTTAGAAAATGTTTAGTTGTATAATAATTCATATGATACAATAGTCATTTTAATCTTTGAATGTGTAATGAGTAGTCACAATAATCTTTCAGTGTATCAAAATTTTAAAATAATCATTGATTGTAAACAAATTAGTCAAAATAGTCTTTTACATTAAAATGTCTCGTTAATATTGTCACATTAGTAGGGTAGAGCACCGGTCGGGTTCGGTCGGATTCGGACCGGAAATCCTATCCCGACCAACAACCGACGAGCACAAGCTTCCACCCATTTCTGTCCGTTTCCCATGTCGGCTTTGTCGGGTTTCGGATGTGTCGGTTTGCGGTTTGCACGGGTGGGTTGGGTCGGTTAGAGATCTCAGCAACAAACTATTGAAATAGAGAAGAAAAGGTGAACAAATTGGCAACATGCGCTTGTTTCTTCTCAGTTTTTCTTTTCTTCAAAGTTCTTGTTTTCTTCTCTCTGGTAGTGGTAATCTCAGGCATCAATGTGTCATATTATTATAGTAAAATAATAATTTATGAAAGAGATAAATTGATTTCATTAATTAAATTAAATATGTGAACAGCTAAAAGAGAAAAGAGATGTGATAATAGCAAAAGACTATGTATGTGCAACAGTCATTGGACAACGTGTATACTATGGACTACTAGAATAAAGTCTTAGAGATAGTCTCCCTCACACACTACAGACGTGGATAGGTATGTAGTTGTATTGTGGGCATTTGGTAGTATGCATCCATATGTTCGGCCGGTCATGGGTATGACGGTTTTGGATTTGCAAAACCCGTGTCCGACCGTATGAACTCACATGGAGTCAATAATTCTTCTTTTTTCATCCGACATCCACTTTAACCCGACCCGCATGACCCGCGGTTTACTCGGATACTTCGGTTTTCGGGCGGGTCCGGATTACTGGTTCAGCCCTACACATTAGTCCCTCAATATATTTACTTATTATTATATCAGTCTCCATAAGTATTTACTTACTATCATTTCAATCTCTATATAAAAGGAGTTAATGTATAATATTGAGAGATTATTTTAACATCAAAGACTATTTTAACTAACGAAGTGCACAATCAGAGACTATTTTAAAATTTTGATACATTGATAGACTATTGTTACTACTCATTACACATTCAGAGATCAAAATGACTATTATCTCTAATTCATATATTCACACATATCAATATACTTCAAGTTGTATACTCATAAAAGTTGTAGTGCGTCAATTTTGTCCCACCAACTAAAAAATTTCAAAAATAAGTGATATTAATATTGTTAACTTTATCAAAAAGTGTTTCGATGAGATAGCATGGGACTCTTTTATTATAATCATGGCCCTGAGTTCGAATCTAGCAGTGAGCTTGCAACAACGTTAAAACTCTTGGAGAAAGTTTGTTGCTCATTCGGATCACACAATGTTCGAGGGGTTAATCTTCGTAGTTGCGCGCAGAGGATACCTTATTTATATAATAAAAAAAATTGTTAACTTTATTACCCTAATCATCATTTCATTTCCTTAAAGAATAAAAGAGATGAAATTCTTGGGAAAAAAAAAAGAGATGAAATTCCGCCATTTAGCTGATTAACCGGCTCATCACTTCAATAAAATTAATCAATTTTATTTGTTGGTTTTTATAAGTATTGACCCCACATAAGTTTCCAAATATCTCTGCATTCTCTCATTCACTTTGATTTATGTCCTCCCTACACCTTAAAATGAATGACTTTGTTTAACTATGTGCATTATTCATATAATATGTTTTGATAATACCTTTTTACTATTATATAAAGATAAATTGTATTATATAAAATGTTGTTAGATTTGTTTTAAAGAGTATTTTCAAAATATTAAAACATGTGTTGCTTTTTCCTTATACCAATTTGAGCTCTGACATCAAAACAATGTACGATATTAGTCACAAAAAGCAAAACTAAAAAACCCTTTCTATAAGGTTATTTTGTTTCCAATTTATATATATCATTTTTGCTTGTTTAAGAAAAAAGTTATTTTGTTTTTAGTTTAGATATAGATTTCCTGCAAAAGCCAACAAAAGAGAAAAAGGGAGAAACGCATGTTTTTACATTTTGAACATCCTTCCATTTTTTCTTTCTTGTTGCTTTTTCCTTATACCATTTTGAGCTCTAAACATCACATATGCTCTTCTCTGAATTGCAACTACCTCCACCCTTGCAATTTTGTCATCTTTCTAACAATGAATTTATTTAACCTACTTTTTGAGTATAAATAGGGGTTAAAAGAACTAAAGGAGAGGGATCCGAGTGTAGAGGAGGAAAATAGAGAAAAATAATCATTTCCTTGTATCATACCCACTATTTCACACAACACACAACCATTTCAGTCCCAAAAATGTTTCTACTCCCTCATCACAATACAGAAAGATACATAAATAGAGAAAATGAATATTTTGATAGAGATGAAATAAACCATAGATATTATGCATGTTCTCTCTCACGTCATCCTCTCCCTTTTCTTTTCTCTATGCAGCTTTTTTTTCTTCTCATTTATATAAGAACAAGTTTATTTCTAGGCTTTGTTATGTGTATGCTCACTAAAATGACTTGCTTCATTATTTTGTTTTACTTTTTCTTTACATCATTGTTCCCTTTATTTTCTATGTTTTATTACCCTTTTGTATTATTTTATTTTTTTGAAGGATTTTTTTTTATTTGCATGCCATAAGTAATGTGGTGTGGATTGATCCAGCTTTTATTTTGAGCCATTCAGACCATTCCAGTCTTACTTGGGTTAGGTTTAGTCTAATTTCTCAAACATAATATTAAATATTTCAAAAATATGTATAAAATAAAAACTAATCATCATTTCAAAGGGACCTAAACATCACATTTTTTTAAACTTTCAAACTTTACAACGCAAGTTGTGACAACTTCATTGTTCTAAAATTCATTTTTAAAATAAATTAATCAACAAATATCATTTAAATAGTTTAATTAGATGTGCCATATTTTTAATATTTGAGTTGGAAGGACAAGTTGTACAATTTGATTGTTCTTAAAGTCGTTTTTACTATATTATTAATATGCAAGACGGAAAAATATGTTGCAACAAACACTAGATCCATCTTAATGAGTTTTTTTAGTTGATGGTTCATCTTAATTGTCAAATGCTTGCTTATATAAATGTTAAAATCTAATTCCGAAAATAAATATTTTTATGCAAGTAATAGAAAATATTTAGTTATGGATTTATATTGTGGCATTAAAAAAACAAGAATTAGATACTTAGGAAGAACCCTAAACGCTAGTACTATTTAAGAATGTATTTTGTGTTGTTGTGACATTTTTACTGTTTTAGCATTTTAATAAAATAAATATTAAGCAAATAACTGATATGATAAAATATTTGTATATTTTTCAAATGAATAATTTAATGGTATACGTTTGAATTAGATAAAAAATATTTCAAGGGTTAACTCTTTCTTTCGTTAGTCTGTAACTCGATATATATAGATGTGTGTATGTATGAATTATACAAATCATTATAGTATCTATGCATATAAGTTTAAAAGAAGCAACTTTACATAAATTATGAATAAAACTTGTTCCGATTGCTAAAAGGTTGATATGATATTTTTTTTTCTCAACGGTTGATTTGATACATAATTCAACTAAAAGTGTTTTGCCCAAAAATATCAACTAAACATGGAATTTTCAATGTAGTTGAGAGTGGTTTTGGGTGGCAGAATAATTTGTTGTCTTCCTCACGATCATTAGCATATGTGGCAAATCTTTTAAAGACGCATAGGTGACACAGTATCCTCAACTTATTATCATATAGACGACATATATAGTGAGAACGACTTCGTTATATGAGAATGTGAGAATATATTATCATCTCTTTAGATTAAAATAAATGGCTTAGATTTAAACTCCCAATAAAAAATCACATGGACCCTCACCATCTATGTCCATCTCCAGGATTGAGAAAAAACTATTTATTTCTCTTTTCATCGACTGCAGCAACAAAATCATCTTCATCTAAGACATGTGATTGCAAATTTGCAATAACTAACAGTAGAAACAATAAAGAAGAAAATATAACAAAGGGGCCAAGAAACTTGGACAAATATTCAACGGAAGAAAAAGTATAATGTCCAATTCAACAATCTAAATTCTAGTTCAACACAGAAAGAGGAAGGAATAGCTAATGGGGCACGCTGGTTTCCGTCGGAGAAGGGTTTGACGATGGTGGGGCGCCAGATCCGGTTCTAGCAGAGTTTTTTAACTTTGGTTTGGGAGTTTAAAAAAAAAAACAAGGAAAGATTTTGAACAGTTTTGAAGGGCATATTTGGTCCAATTTCATAGTTCCCCCGTATTGAGGGTTTTGGGGATTAAACATACAAATAGACAATTTTACCCTCAACATAATTCAAAATTCCAATTCTTTTTTCATTCTTTTATTTTTTTTAAATTATTAATGAAATTTATACCCAAAAATAATAATTATGAAATAAAAGGAAATTTAATTTTTGTATATATAGTGAAATTAATTTATCATTATTGTATAACTTTATAAAATAAAATAAAATCAAGATTTTTTATGATATTGGTAAAAAAAAATATATAATAATTATAATGTATAACACAAATTATTCATTTTAAGAAGAAAAAAGGATATAATAGTAAAACTATCAAATATGCTCTCATTTTCCCTTTCTTGTAGGTTTCTTAACTCCTAAACAAGGGAAGGGTTTTCTCTCCTTTCCCCCTCCCCTCCCCTCCATTTCCCTCCTTAACCTCTCGTTTTATTTTCCTCAAAACTCGCAAACAAAGTCTTAGTGTCTATTTGATGCATCCATATTTTTCGATTCAGTGTTCAATTGCCCTCTTCTTGAATTGATGAAGATGACTCTATTCTTTAAAAGAGGAGAAGAGGACTTGGTTCTTAAAGAGGGCGGTGGTGAGGAGCCAATTATATATATATAAAGTTGTAATGAAGTTTATTGTCCAACCATCCTTCATCTAAAAGTTGCTTAAAATTGATTGACAATAATTTGTGCTATAAATAAAGACTTTGTGGGAATTCGATAATGTTGATAATAAGTTTTAGGGGCATTTTTTTATCAGAAGAAAAAAGCAAAAACCTAGAAGACTAAGCAACTGGGTGTCTAAAACTCTAAAGGATTCGACTAACAAGATAAAGTTTTAAGGGTATTCAAATATGCATATACAATAATCACTTTGAGTGTATTAGGAAAAAACAATTTTACAAGAAGAGCGTATTAGAAAACACAATGGTGCAAATAGAAGCACATCTAAGTTAAAGGCTTTTTCCTTAAAGTTTTTTGAAGAACTTCTAGCCCAATATATTTCAAGAAATAATATTGCTAAGCACACCCTAACAATATTTTTAACCAAGCACATCACTAAAATAATATTTTCCCTTTAGGAATATATATAATAATCGTTTTTGTAAAAAAAAATAAAAATAATCTTACTTGGACCTAATCACATGTTATGTTTAAGATGATGAATTATGCTCTTCTCCCACCACGTTTTGCTCATTTCCAACTAAATTTTCAAAATTATCCCTACGCGAGTTAACTCACGCTTATGTTAATTCTGGGTGACTTAACTCACACTGCGTGTTGTTTTAAAGGCAGACAGAACCTCATTTCCCATCTAAAATCTTCAAAATCTCTCTCAAATCACTCAAATCCAAAATTCCTTCAAGTTCAAATCAAACAACACTTCAATAACAAGTAAGTTTTCATAATCAAACATCATTAACCTTTTTATGTTTATATGTTATATTTTTCCTCTTAAAATAAAATAAAATAAAAACTAATAAAAATAAAATGAATAGAAAAGACTAATAAAAATTATAAAAAAAAGGCCGGAAATCGAGCAAAAAATGAGGTATTTTAAAATACCTTTTTGCTGAAAATTTTCTTGAAAAGACAAAAAATATTCCAGGCCAAAAGACATATGACAGTAGGATCTTAGGTCAAAAATTGGGGTATGACAACATCTCAACATGTTGCCAATTCTCCCACAATATTCTTTAAATACTTTTTTCAACTTTCCATGAGTCGATTCAACAATGTTGGTAGTTCTGCAGTCTAGATGCAAAACACCGTCTATCCATGCCCTCACAAATTTTTCCTTAACCATGTTCAATATTGTGCTTTCAACATAGTCAAGGAACTTTGGGAGATTCAACCTTTGTAGGAGATTCAATCACATCATCCCAAGCTCTCATGATGTTGTTAACTATGTCAACTGGCTTCACCTCCTTTACTTTTTTTTCCATCAACTTTTACATCCTTTGGCTTGAGTTTGACTTTGCAGTATGTGATGCATTTAGCTCTTACAATCTTCCCAATATGAAAATAACAAAGTTAAGTGGTAGTTTCAGTTTCAGGGAGAACTTTGGCAACAACATTCATCATAGCATTGTCTCTGTCGGTGACAACCACCTTAGGCATATTGTGTTTTGAGGACAAAATTGCAACCAACATCTCCAGAACACAAGTAAAGTTACCCTCTTTTTCAGAGGCAAGAAAGGCAAAACAACAAAAATATGTTATGTTGGTATTGGTAACATCAACAATCTCAAATAATGGCATTATGTACATATGTGTTTTGTAAGTGAAGTCCTTGATCAAAACGGTCGGAAAAAAGTGTTAAGAATATTAATAGACTCTCGATGAGCAAAACATGTGTTCAATATTGATTTCCTCACAATTTGTTCTTGTGAAATAGATGTATTTATGCTCTTCCAACTTCTCAACCAAATATTGCATCCTCGTCTTGTCACTTCTTATAGACTTTCGCCATCTAACCTTTGCTTGCACATTTGTTTTATATTCATCACACATTCTTTTTTTTTTCCTTCAAATTCATGAGAATATTCCTAGGCAATGCCAAACACTTTGTCATGTCAACAAATTTTTTCTTCTCTTCCTCTTTTAGTCTACCTACAAAAAGATGATCATCTAATTTTGGCTCCAACTCATGGTTGTGAATTCCATTAAGCATGGCCAACCACCAATCATTTGTCTTCTTCTTAAAGTAACCACACATCCTAAACGGACAATCACATTCCCTTGAACCCGTGCCTTCAAGCTTCAGTTTATTCTTTGTCTTTGGTGGTTTGTATACACCACTCCATTCATATTGCAATATCAACATTGATTTTTTCATACTAGATTTATTTATAGATATAGTAAATCCCGTCCTTGCCGCTTCTCGACAAACTCAACCTAGCAAATCATCTCCCTCTTGCCATCTATCATTTATGGAAAAAATTGAGGTGGTGTTTACTTCATTATCAAGTAGCTTGGAAACACTAGTAGGTTTCGCCTCAACGGAAGATTGAGTAAAATTATGACATCAACCGAAGCTTCAATGGTATGTTTGACATCAACAGAAGCTTCAATGATGGCTGGTTTTGGCTCAACACCATCATCCACCACATTTTTAACCGTCACTGTTTTTATTGAATAAAAAATAACAAAGAAAAAAGATATAAATAACTTATCTAACAAGCCTACGTAAAAAAAACAAAATTGGGCCAAAATTCAAAATCTGACTTTCGACGCAACTTAACTCATGTTTGCATCAATGGGAATTAATTCACACTACGTCTAGGTCTCAAGAAATGAGGAACACAACTCAAAAACCAGCAAAATGTAAAGGTGTTAGATGATATGTTATCAGATTTTTTACATTTGATAAGTGTAAAAATTTACTTCCTGACGATTTTCAATGATTTGAGCTCAAGATTTTTCATCAAAAAGTCGCACTTTTTGGTGTTTTAATATGAGAGCAACACTTGAACAACAACATCGCCTAAAATTCCAATGATGTCTCACAAGTCCGATTGAAAAATGGAAACTCACGAGTTTTCTTATCCTAATAAGCGTGATGGTCATTCAATTTATACTAGAAAAATAAATATAAGTGTTTCAAAGCTCAACTTATATTTGTTTTTCTGTGTTTTGGTTGAATCAACTACCGTCTAATCATGTCTCAATTATGAAAATAAGGATGACTGCAAACTTCTACTTCTAAGATTTAACTAATTTTCTATTGTCAATCTATGTTATGCCAGTTATAATATCCGATATCTTTATTATTGACAAAAATTCACAAAAACTTGTGGTTTGTAAAATTATTGTTTAAATCATAAAATGCATGTACACCAACTCAACCTCACATTCTTCCAATTAATGGAAGGTCCAATCATACTTTTACATATTTTAATACGAGATGATGATAGTCTACTTGGTAGGTTTCCAAATCCTCATAGTAAAATAGACCACTACTTGGTTAAATGGCACGTTAATTAATCCACTACTAATTCAAAATTCCTTGAAATCTTGTCCTGGATTTCCAAGCATGTGGCCCTTGTTTATAGAATCCTTAAACCCCCAACTAATTTGAGGTTTAAGTGTTTTTTATTATGGTAGTGGTTGACTGGAGAATCATGTGCCGACTCTATATGCACATAAACTAAACAAGGAGACTTGTCCAGTTGTGCCATCATGTAGCAAAGATTCCTCAAACGATTAAGATGGTGGATTTCATAGTGGCGCACGTAACTCTAAAGGTAACACTGATTTAGGATATGATCGTTTTTGAATATTATGTCTATTTGGTTCAATGGATAGGAGAAAATAGATTTTAATGGAGGAGAGAAGAAGCATGAGAGAATTTAAATATCTTGTATTTTTTGTAAGACGATGAGAGTTGAGAAATTTTAATAGTTGAGAAATTTGGTTCCAGTGTTTCTAAATAATTGAATAAAAGTATAAAACAACTCAAATTTAAACTAGGGAAAAGTTAACTTGTGTCTTAAGACACAATTTAATGAATCAAATATTATAACTTTTTATTGAAATCTGTGTATTATATTTAATTTTAAAATTTGTAATAAATTGAATGTACAAAACTTGAATGAATATTTTTACTTTTGAATTCCGTAACATGTGTCATGAGGGCACAAGTTAACATGATCCTTTAAAATAATATCTCTTTCATCTCCCTCCAACCAAATTTAATCTTACTAGCTTATTTCTAATTAAGAATGAGATTTTAGGCTCACAACATGATAAATTAATGTTCAAGTCTCAGCTGAAAGATGTAACCATATTTAATATTGAACATTGTCTAGAATAGGTTTAACTACAATTGTGGGAAACACATGTTAACAAAAAAAATGCCTAATTTGCTCAATATATCTTGTGACATTGTTACCCTCAAATATGAATAAAGATACTTAACTTTTGCCTTTTTGAAAAGTTCCAACACAAGATAGTTCCAGGTAATTTATTGCCAAATAACTGAGATTAGGTTATGTCCTTTAAAAAAACTGAGATTACTTCATATTTGTGTACATGGTATGTATATACTTTTATGTACATTGTGTGTGTATATATATGTTATGTTCAAGGATGTTTGAAAATGAAATCTCAGTTATCTAGCTAAGTAACTTTTACGGTTCAATGTACATGTACACATATACTTTTCAAGTTGTTTAAATTTAGAACAAAGTAACCGACATGCAGTTGCAGAATTAGAGACAATGTTCATGTCATATGTTGCACACTTTTGTTAAAATGTTGCTCACACTACAAGAAATCCTCTATCATCTCCAAACGTAAAGAAATATATTTAGTACCTTTGTCTTTCAATTATATATGTCACCTCTCCTCTTTTATTTATTTATTTTAAAGCACTTTTACTCTCTTTAGGCGTTTTTTATTCAAATATATAAAATACAGCTAGGGAAAAAACACAGAAAACAAGTTATTTTTCAACAAAATATATCCCGTTTAAAAGATTTTCCACATTTTTCTTTTAGATAGACAAAATGAAAACATTAATTAAAAACTTACACATACAAATTAAAGAGTCAAGGTTCGATTGTTGACATAACAATATTTACATTTTTGTCAATTAAACTGGGACAAACTAAGACAATCCTACTAAACTCAAAAATTAGAAATTGAATTTTTATAATAAAAGTATATATATTTCCCAACAAATTAAGCTTGTTAGAAAATATATTAAGTTTGGTTAGGTATATCTCTAATTGGTTTGGTTTCAGTACGGTGCATCCTAGGAGACCACTTTCTTCAATTTGAAAAGGTTTCCCAAAAGCATCCGTGTAACTTTTCAACTCATTTGGTTATTATGTTTGTGGGTGATTTGGTGTAAAAAAATGATCGATTTATTCGTTAAAAAGAGGAATTGTTACAACAACTTTTGACAAAATTAAGCTACGGTCTTATTGGTGGCTGAAAGTGAAACACATTAATTTTGCTTTTAACTATCATCTATGGTAGCTTGACCATTTAACTTGTTTGAGAATCACCTTGTAATAGAGCTACTTTGACCTATCTTTTTTCCTTCTTTTTATTTGTCTTTATTGTACTTTGTTGTAATTTGACTTTTTCATCCTTTTTTTTTTTTACACTCCTTATGCTTAATCTACCATACATCAATTAATATAATTCATTTTAACATCTTATTGCTTAGCATAAGGTTGTTCTGCTTTCCCTTTTAGTTTTCCGTACATTTTATGTTTAGCACATAGTAGACCATAGAATTTGTGCCTACAACTTAATTAAGGAAAATTCTACGGTGAAGTCATGAGAATGACTTTTTTGGTGAAGTTAACCCTATGGCCAATCATTGAGCATATTGTCTTGCTTAATCAAAATTCATCTTTTCCAAAATTTACACTCTCGAACCCTAAAACCGTTTCTCTCCAAAATTCATCTGCTTAATCAAATCTCTTTCTCTCCAAAATTCATCTTCTCCGAAATTCATTATGTTGTAATTCTGTATGTCATATGTTCCAAGTTAGTGTTATGTTGTAATGAACAGAAACTAAGTTGAGGCTTTTAGCTATTGATGCTAACCAAACAGTACCATAATTGTAAAAAATCCAATCAGGTTTTGATGTTTTGAGAATCTCAATAATATCATCTTTAAGATCTTGATAAGCTAGTTCAAGGAATTTGTTCATGTTTAGTGGAATGTCCATGGTGTTTTCTGCATCTAGTGAGAATTGCTCTACGTGTGGTAAATGCAACATAAATGGTTCAATGGTTTTGGGTGTTTGGACAAAGGAGAAAGATGAAGAACAAACTGACTTTATCAAAAAAGTCAGTTTTCCGACTTCGCCATAGAAGCGCCCCCTTAATTAAACCACACTTCTACACAATCTACAAGTTGGGGGCGATGGATATTTCTGCTTAGCAAACAAGTATTACAAAAGTTAAATGCTTGCCATTAAACTTGCGTAACAAATGTACCTATGAGTGAGTGACGTTGAGATGAGGACCTACCATTTGTCCCCACTAGAAAGCCACGAAATGAATGGAGTATTATCTTTGACTGTGTATCTTTATAGAATTATTTAGAAAGAAAGAAAAAAAGAATATATCCTATGGATCGGTTAATGAAAAATTCAAAAAAAACATCTTGGTGCACTATTGATAGATGTTTAAATTATTTTAACCATTTGATCAAGAAAATAATACTAAATTCAAATTTGTCAGGTATGCTGTTTTTTCTGTTAGAAACGCCTAACGGAGAAATTTATACACATCAATAGGGTGTTTGGATCTGCGTTTAAAGTTTGATTCTCGCGTTTTTTGACAATTTTGCCATGGAAATAAAAAAGCTGCAAAATGTAGCATCGATGCTAACATGCGTTTTTTTTGTTCCCACCGCTTCAACAAACACATGCTAAGTTCTTCAAAGTTGAGAGAATCTTAATAGTCATTTATTAAACAGTACATTTAAGACACTCGTTAGCCTTTCTCATATAAAAAATATCCAATGGCAAGAAAAAATATTAAAATAAATCAACTTGAATATGATTATTCTATCATAAATGAGGTCGATGTTCTTCTAATCAAAGATAGATCACGAAATCCATGTTCCACACTTTCATAATTAAAATCTGAATATTTGCTCCAAGATAATGCCAACACTCTTCAACTTTATGACGTTTACCTTAGCTCAACTTATACGTAAAAAATTTCCATCACATTAGCACCATGGCTTATATATAAATACATAACATATGTGATAGCCTCCTTAAACACAAACCCAAACACAACTCAAATTAAAATCATGATATCTTTTCCAAGTTCACACTTGGCAATTTTAGTCCTCTTGATATCAATTTCATTAGCAAAATCAGCTTCAATTGAAGAAAACTTTGTCCAATGTCTAAGCTTCTATTCAGACAAAGCAGCACCATTTTATGCATCAATTTACACTCAAAACAATGCTTCTTTTAACAACATCCTTAATTCTTCAGCACAAAATCTAAGGTATTTGGTACCTTCAGCTCCAAAACCCGAATTTATATTCACACCCTTAACCGATTCACATGTCCAAGTAGCTGTTACTTGTTCAAAGAAACTTGGTATTCATTTAAGAGTAAGAAGTGGTGGCCATGATTATGAAGGACTCTCGTATGTTTCTGAAATTGAAACACCTTTCATAATCGTTGACCTAGCCAAACTTCGCGATGTAAATGTTGATATCGAAGATAATAGCGCTTGGATTCAAGCCGGTGCCACTATCGGTGAAGTGTATTATAGAATACACGAGAAAAGTGATGTTCATGGTTTCCCTGCTGGTCTTTGCACAAGTTTAGGTGTTGGTGGACACATAACAGGAGGTGCATATGGATCCATGATGAGAAAGTATGGTCTTGGAGCTGATAATGTTCTCGATGCGAAAATAGTCGACGCAAACGGCAATGTTCTTGATAGAAAATCTATGGGGGAGGAATTCTTTTGGGCTATTAGAGGTGGTGGAGGTGGAAGTTTTGGTATTCTTCTTTGGTGGAAAATTAAGCTTGTTCCTGTTCCGAAAACCGTGACGGTTTTTACCGTTAGCAAAAGCTTAGAACAAGATGCAAGCAAGATTGTTCATAAATGGCAAGAAGTAGCACCAACTATTGATGAAAATCTCTTTATGAGAGTTATCATTCAACCAGCTGCTAGTGCTGCAAACAAAACTCAAAGAACTATTACTACTTCTTACAATGCTCAATTCCTAGGTGATTCAGAGAAACTCCTTCAAGTTATGAAGGAAAGTTTTCCTGAATTAGGTTTGACTAAACAAGATTGCATGGAAACTAGCTGGATCAAATCTGTTATGTATATTGCAGGCTATCCAAATGATACACCACCTGAAGTTTTGCTTGAAGGAAAATCAACATTCAAGAATTACTTCAAAGCAAAGTCAGATTTCGTAAGAGAACCGATACCAGAAACCGGTTTACAAGGATTATGGCAAAGGTTGTTGGAAGAAGATAGTCCTTTGATGATTTGGAATCCATATGGTGGCATGATGAACAATTTTTCGGAATCTGATATTCCTTTTCCTCACAGAAATGGAACACTTTACAAAATTCAGTATTTAACTCTTTGGCAAGATGGAGACAAGAATGCTTCAAAGCATGTTGATTGGATCAGGAAGCTTTATAACTACATGACCCCTTATGTGTCTAAGTTTCCAAGGGAAGCATATGTGAACTATAGAGACCTTGATTTGGGAATGAATAAGAAGAATAGTACAAGTTTTATACAAGCAACTTCTTGGGGTAACATGTATTTCAAAGATAATTTCAATAGGTTGGTGAAAATTAAGACTAAAGTGGATCCTGAAAATGTGTTCAGGCATGAGCAGAGTATTCCACCACTACCAGTTTCAACTATGCAACTAAAAGACAAGAAATGCAAGAGCTGGGAATAAGGCACTGATTTGCCAAAGTTTCTTGGGTGAAATAGACAATAAAAGATATATTTTGATATTTTCTGTTTTTGGTGTTGTTAATGTTGTAAGATACTGATGGAGTGTTTTTCTGGTTTAAACATTTCTAGCTTTAAAAGATTCTTGATGACAAGTGTTGTTCTGTGAAACAGGTAATTCTTGCATAAATATATTTCTTACAAATATATATGATAGAGAGCAACACTATTTGAAGTTCTTAACTCCCCTTTGATAATAATACCATTTACATTAGTTTAAGAATTCAGCAATATTTGCTTCTTACAACTGTTCAAAAAATAATGTTTCAACATCATATCTCTCTGTAAAAAAAAACATCATATCTCTTTAAAAAAGAGTCGGCAAATTACATCAAATTACTTTTTAATGGTTAAGAACTGACTTTCACTTAAGAAATTTACAGTGACATTCACGTTATTCTCCTCCACAAAGTAGGTAATATCGTGAATCTTGACAAAATAAACTGATATAAAACTTGAAATTGCTGAACTGAACAATTAAGATAATAAACGCCATTTTGGATAGTAAATTGATATTTATAGATGTATGTGCTCTCGATTTTCGGGTACCAAACCATTAATCGGATTTAAACCTTTAATCTTTGAACTCTCAACTTTTATCCGTGGGAAGGGAAAAAGTGAGTAAAAACCCTTATAAGACCTTGGATCCGGGGTTGGTTTCGATTATCTCATAGGAACCTTCTACCTATTCTTAAACTTGCGCTAAATTATTTTTACTTATTTGAAAATTATTGTTTAAGAGTTTAAATGAAAGAATGGGGGAAGATGAAACATGGTTTTTGTTATTTTTAATTGATTTGGAAATGCCAAAGTCTTTTGCCTACTTACCCAAATAAATCGGGATCAAAATCAAGTAGTTCGTCTAAAGAACTTTTTCGGTGGGTTGAATTGATTTTAACATTTTGGCAAAAAGATTTTAAGAAGAGATAAGAGGCATCAAGGCATGAGAGAAAAAATACGGTGAAGTTGATTAATTTTAATTGCAAGAAATCCATGTCTAATGTGGATATTAAATTGATTAAACATTTGATTAAGAAAAAAAATATGGAAAACACTTGGGTTACAAGGCAAGGTTTATTTTAAAGAAATTTGAAATTTGACCTTTTTGATTTTTCGAGATAAAAATATTTTTCTACACTAACGGTGAACTAGCTTAATGACGAAAAAATAAATGAACGTAAAGCGGTAAATAAAATGGTGAAGTGTCGGTGCGTGTGTCAGTGCTTGTGTCGGTTACATATTACATACCCTAAATACATTCTAAGGTCTCAAGAGAAATATGATGACGAGAAATAAAAATGCGCAAAAATAAATTACATCATTTCCTTAATTATACACACTAAAGGGGATAAAAATGAATTACATGACAAAAATTAAAAGATGCATGAGATTATACTAGAGATGATGCAAAACGAAATGTACCGAAATATTAAATCATGAATCAAGAAAGCATAAAAAGAATATCACATACGAGAATAATTACCAAATAAAATGCATGACATTAAGTATGTTAAAAAAAAATGTATGAAACGCAAGTTTTTCGAAAACAAACATTAAAGCAAATTTAACTAGAAGACTAGAAAATGCATGTTATGAGGTGTAAAAAAAAATATTGAGAGTGGTGTGAAAATTGGTTGAAAGTAGTAGATAAAACCATTAAAGTTAAAAAACTAAATTAAACAAAACTAAAAAAATGCATTATATTAACATATTAAAAGATGTATGAAGAAGAAAAAAAAATATAAAGTACTAAACAAACTAAAAGAAACATGATATAAATTTTTTGAATCATAATGCATGAAAATACAAATATAAAAATATGCAAAGAAACATGGGGTACAACAAGCAATGATAGGGTGCAATTAGCAGGCAGAAAAAAAAAAAAAGACACAAGAAAGAAAACTGGGCCTAAGGAAGATAAGATGCCAAGATGGTGGGCTGAAGAGGAGGACCGGTTCGGTTCAAGCCTGGATCGGTTTACAGGCGAACCGAACCGGTTGAGAGAGTATATAAGTGATTCTATGGGTTTTTCTTTCATTTTTAACATACACTTCTCTCTCTAAAATTCTGAAAAAATAAAAGAAGAACAAGAAGATGAACCTTCATCTTCTCCAGCGAGCCTTGCCGGCTCCGGCGTGGTGTGCGGCCACCCTAGGGTGGCGGCGCCGCCGCCGGAAAAAAAAAATTCCTCCGTTTTCAAATTTTTTTTTACTTTCTAAAATCCTTTTTTCTCCTCTTTTGTTTTCCACAAAAATTTTCAAAAAGGGGTGGAGGAAACGGTCTAGATCTAGACTTTTAGTTTGAAAGAAAAAGAAAAAAAACAAGAAGAAAAGCTACCTCTTGTTGTTGTTATGAACTTGTAAGCTTTGTTCCCTCCTTCTTCTTTCTTCCTTTGTTTCGGTTGAGATTTTTCTTTATGGATGAGCCTTGGCCGAAAACACTATGTGTATGAGCTTGAAAGGTTCGAATTCGTGGTGTTGTTATGGTGATGGAATTCGAATTTGAGTGTTGTTATGGTGATGGAATTCGAATTTGAATGTTGTATTTGGTGATGGAATTCGAATTTGTGTGTTGTATTTTGAGGTTTATGGGATTTTGAGTCTAAGAGTTCATGAAGTTCATGTTGTTCTTCATGTTCATCTATTTTTGTGATTTTTTTTTGTGGTTTGATTTTGGAAAGAGAAGGAAAAGAGAAAATTAGGGTTTGTCATTATGATTGGTGACTGACCTTTTCTGACGCGTGAACAGTGCTTAAATAGTAAAGTTTCTCTGATACATTAGAATGACCAAAATGCCCCTGACTGAAACTTGGAGAAAAAGTTGGACCAGGACCAATAACAAAGTGACACATGGACAGGACAAAACTTTGACTAAAAGACTAAATAATAAAAAAAAACCAAATAAATAAATAAATAAAAACGAAAATTAAAACAAATAATAAAAAGAAATAACAATCATGCAATCATGACTAAATAATAAAAAAATGTCCCTTCTGAACCAAAAAAAAAAAAAAAAGAGATATTTTAAAATACCTCTCTGCCGAAATTTCGTCTGAGACTACAGAATTACGCGGCTTTTAAAACGCTAATAAAATGGTAACTCAAAGACGTGAACAAAATAGGTTTTAACAATGCAAATTATACGATAAATAAAATACAAGTAAAACACGGATAAAATTAAGAAATTAACATGCGACTGACATTAAAATGTAAACGAAGTGAAAAATCAAAGTATGAATAAAAGGCGATCAAAATGTGAATAAAAACAGATATCATGGGAATTAGAGCGCGAACGAAGAGCTATTAAAATACGAACGATATACGAAGTAAATAGTTTTAATTGGTCAAAATTTGGGGTATGACAATGTACATGTACCAAACTAAAAACTAACTTTTTTTGGAAGATAACTAGGGAAACAATAAATTATCCCCAACATTAGTATCCAAAATTTGAGAGCAACATCATCCCATGTCCCAAAAGCTCTCAACCGCCTAATTTCCCATAATCTGTACACTTAGTTTTTCAATGAGTAACCTCAATGAAGAGTGATAACAAAAATCTTCATCAGTTCATCCGAAGGTATTGATTAAAAAGATCATTCAGTGGGTCTTAAAATGCTGTGAAGTAAATTTTGTTGATGTTCCCCTAGCCCGGAAAACCACTTCCTTAAATTTCCAGCGTCATCAGAAATAAATTTACTAGGATATGCCGGAAGACTGAATTCAGTCTGGGAAAGTGATTCTAAATCAAGAGGAAGAAGGCCAAACAGTGCAGTGGCAGTAGCAATTTGAAGAGAGGTGCCTGCTTTCAAGGAAGAATTGCATAGATAAGACAACAGTTTAGATCTCAAATTCTCAACTCCATGGTCTTCATATCCACCAACATCAACTCCAAGTCTGGTAAGTACAATATTCAACACACAATTAACAATAACAAAGATAAAAAGAAAAAAGAAAAAGATGGAAAAGCATGTGTCTTGTTCACATATATGTGGATCACAAAATTAACAGTTATGAGAGGTTAATGTAAAAGGAAAATTCACCATACAAAGCTTCCAAGAAAAGATGTCATACAATAAGCAAAATTTATTTCTATTCAACCCAGTAGAGATTCAAACATAATTAAATAAAGTCCCAAAATGGGGGTCTAGGGAAGGATTGGACCCATTGGCAGTCATACCTTGCATTTACAAGAGACCAATTCCAAGACTTTACAAGTGAAGACGCATAAATGCAACTTCAACCGTTGTACTACAGCTATCCTTATTTTAGAAAAGAACGACTAGAAAACAAATCAACAAGTATTTCAGCAATTGCATAACTCTTTTATCCTATTTCATCGGAGTCCTATTATATTTATAGGTCCTCGTATCACTCTATTTCAGGCCCCATATTACCATTAACATAACTAGAATTCCACAAACCCATACACAATCTTGTTGGATGAAATTTTCAACCATACAAACTGTTCCAGAGTAGAGGGAGAGGGACGAGCACAATCTTTTCAATTATTCCAAAAATGTTGTTCCAAAGGGAAGTGACCACCTTACAGTACATGAACCCAAAAATGTTGTTCCAAAGGGAAATGACAACCTTACAGTACATGAAAAAGTAGCTTATAAACAATATGTAGGAAGATACTAATCATGCACACTTAAAAAAACTATTACTATCAAACAAAGGTCGTTTTACCTTCCAAGCTGACCAAGAAGAACAATGATAGCAACCGCAGCGTTCTCCACAGCACAAAAGTCCAGTACATGAAGCAGCTGAGGAACAAGTTTTGTGTTGGTCCACTGCCAGCTCTGAAAAATAAGAGAAAACTATATGATTAGACTTAGGAATAATTTAACTGAATCAAGATGAACAAAGAAATATGAGAACAGAAAAAATTAGCAACTGTGTGACGCAGAACGGAAGCGCTAGGTTAGCAAAACGCTAAACCTAATTGATAAAGACAAGCCGCAAGCACAAACTTGTCAAAAATAGGGTTTCGGAGTCCACCGAAAATTGAGATAAAACTCGAATATTTTATTGAATGGAAAAAACTGCCTCTCAAGGCTACAATGGTTTGGTTTAAATAGTAAGGGAAATAAAAAAAATAGCAAATCTAGAATAAAAATAGTAAATCTAGAATAATAAAAAATATAGCAAATCTAGAATAATAAAAATAACAAATCTAAATAAACCCTCCTACGTCACTGTGTAAGATAAGTTGAATGTCAACGAAAACAAAAAAGAAATTTTTTACAAAGTTTTTATTATTAAGGAGACAGTCAGAATTTACAAGGTTTTAATAAACATCACCTTCTCACAATAGAAGAATAAAAGAAAAGGGGTTTGAGGTGAGACTATCAAAAAAGAAGGCCAAGTATCAAAAGACTTCCAGGTTAATTCGCAGGACCCCCTCAAAACAAAAAAATTGAAAGCACAACCATGGACACAATTTTAAATGAACTCATACAACAAACAAAATTTGTCAAAATATCCTTTAAATTAGCTAGTTTTAATGATGATGTAGAGAGCAACAAATTTCAATAAAAGGTACCAAGAAAGTAATTTTGTTACAAAGTGACTAATTTCCATGCATTTTCTGATCATACCAAAGGTCCAATAAATCAATAGATTTCTGTCATCGTTCATGATATGGCTGGGAAGACAACATTGAAACGCGTTATTTCATATTTCAGAATGATAGGTACAAATATCTTAGACTTAGAACCAGGTTTCGAAATTAACTTATCTCAGAAAACTAAACAGCAAATCAACTGACTTCTGTTTCTTGAACAGTGGCCATGTTAATTTTATAATGTAGGACTTCTACTTATCATATTATTGTATTTATTTTCTGGTTATAAAAGTTGACATCCAAAAAGAATAACCTTTGCTGCTGGGAATGAAAGTAGACTAATGTCATTTAAAATTAGAGCAATAAACAGATAACTTTAGAAGCAAGGAAAAAAATACCATTTTGTTTGCAACAAGCTCCAACAACGAGAGAATGTCACTTAGTTGGCATGGAACCACATCCTGATTAGAGCACTGTCCATTATTATAATTGTCTGAAAGGGATCTGAAATTGGACGAATCAAACTGTTCTTGCTGAAATGGATGCTTCTTGATATTTTCTAAGAGCAACGATGTAACAACATCAATGGACTCGGCACCTTCTGAGAAAGGACATTTAACATTAGAACATAAATCAGTATGCAGCTGATTTATTGCGGGAAGACAAGAAGTAGTGACAGATACACTCCCTCCCTCAAGAAACATAACTAGAGATTTCAAGACAGTCACCATCAAGCCATAACTGCACGAGTTAAAATACGTTCTTCCACCCAGATTAGCAAAAATGTGAAGAACAGTTAGCACCACAAAAGAATCACATCTGCAGAGCCTAAGAATATTATACGATGCCTCAGAAATAAACCCAATATAATCGGTTGCAGCACATAATGATGCTAGTATAATACTCGCCGCTACCAACTGCCCGTTCGAAGCTTCTTTAGCACATAGTGTGTCTATGCCATCCAGAAAACTATCGTTTCTCAAATTACTATCAGATGAGGTCTCAGTAGGTACAACATCTTTTAACATAACTTTTCCTTCTATAAGAAAGTCTTCAATAAGGCGGAGCAGCCCCAGCAATGAAAATTTTTCTAAAAGCAAAACTCTTGTGTCTGCATCAGTCATAACTGCCCAAAAAAATAGAGAAGTTATAAGTTCAAGAGAATAGTGCCCAAAAGTTACCTACAGTTAATATAATTTCAATCCACCATCGATGTCCCATGTTCTTTCATGCAAATTAAGAAAAACAATAAACGAATAAAAGAATATTGCAATTTTATAATATTATATTCAATATCAATTGGCTATTAGCCATTGTCATAAATGTGTAGTGGAGTGTAATGTCTTGAAAGTGGTGCACAAAGTATTAATTGGTGTAGTTACATTTTTTTATACGAAAACGAAACTTAATTTCGAACGGAGGGAGTGCAATCTAGCATAACATTGGTTCAAATATACAAAACACAAAACACAAATCAAACATGAAAGAGATGAACGAACCTCTACAGATGTGTTCAGCATAAGAACTCAAGCAAAGGAGTAAGTTGCCACCACCAAACTTCATTGCAGTCATGGTGAAGTTGAACAGCAAAAGCGTCAACAACACAGAATGCTTCTCACTGAAAGAAATCAAAAGAAACAATAACCATCATTTGCCTTCATAAAAGACTATATAATAAAATGATTTAGTAAATAATTGTGAAGCACTGACACAGACAAGGATATCGGACCACCACTGACACGTTGACACCGGTAATAATTAGAGAAAATGAAATATTTGAATGTAAGTATAACAACATGCTTTGGTGTCAGATACCGACACCTGTTGCACCAGACACACCTTTGATGTAAAGTAGTAAAGAAAAATAGTCTTGATATGAATATCAAAACTAGTAAAGATGTTTCAAAGCATGGATATTATAAACTTATCATCTCAAACAACATCTTACTTTTGTATGGATATTTCTTCCATGTCAACTGCAGACAGAATGCTACCAACTGCCCATCCAGTTTGAATATCCAAACTGCACCGTGCTATACAATTTCTTGCAGCAAGAAGTGTCCTAGATATGCAACTATTATCCTCCCTATCCGATACTATGAGACCAAAATTAGGAAGTTGATGGTGTAAAGATTCAGTTCCAGTCTCCACCAGAAATGTATCCCTTAAATTTTCCAAAGAATGAGTGTCCTGCAACTTCACATTAGTTTGTACAGCCTGCTTTGCCCTGTGTTCATTGCAAGGAATTGTAAATGCATCAAACTTCTGCACGTTGGAATTCATGTCAACATCAATGACATCACATCTAGTTGAAGAAGATAAATCTCTTTGGTCCAACAAGTCTGTGTGAAGAACTTCATTCTGAAAAGGCTCCATATTATCCAAAGCAAATGTTTCAGTCTCGGGAAAAGATAGTGGTGACAAGGGTGCATTCATCGCTATGCTATAGCGTTCCTCATCAACAGCATTTTCTAAGACTAACAACTTCATAACATTTCCATTGTATATTTCATCAAAGTTGTTTGAGGCATCAAATATCTTCTCCCTGCATGCCTGAGTAGTTTGAGTATATAATGCAGGACAGGTAGTTTGTCTGAAGCCATCTGCATCCTCATAGACTACAGCTTTTGGATCTTCTGTTTTCTTTTTCTCATCCACAGAAGCACCTGCTTTTTCCCTATGAGGTTTCTTTCTCCTCTTATGGGGCCTGTCATTCTCGGCATGTAGATTGTCCCTATGATGAGTAACCATCTCTCTCCCTCCTTCAACGGATTCGTTCATTTTGTCGTACAATAAACCACGTAAGTCAGAGAGCTTATCTTCTAGCTGCAGGTTTAACTTTTTACCCTCAGAAGACAAATTTGCAACACATTCGATTGTATCAGAAATCCTATTCCTTATTCCATCATGACCAATAACTGATCTGTCAGATGGTTTCAACATGCTTGATCTTGCATTGAAGTTCTCCTCAGCTGATTTTGGTGATGTGGTAACTTGCAAAGCACCCCTTTCCTGTGAGCCCATCAAGTGTGCATCAGAAAAAGATGCTGCACTAGAATTTACTGCATAACTCTGTATCGATGTTCTGTTTGAGCCTCCTATGAGAGGCTCCAATTTAGAACCAATACCTGTAATGGGTTCAGTATAATTCCCTTCAGATATAGCAAGAAGTGGAGGACTCTGCATGCTTTTCCTTAAAGAATCGCATGCGCCAATCCTTATGCTGCAAGGCTTTGAAAGTTCATTTTCAACAGAGCTGTGCATTTGAGGCATACCTAGACTGCAGAGTTGAGTCATGACATCAGGTTTCTGCATGCTTGGCTTATTCTGAGACTGCAATCCAATCACCCAGCAGACAAAAATTGATCAGACATATGTACAGGTAAGATATACATACTAAAAGAAATTTTCAAAGTATAAAATTTAAACTTAAGACCTAACCTTTTACAATTTCTATCTTCAGACCATCCACATATTCAATGAAAAAGAGACCATTAAAAAATTATCACAGTTAGGAACCACTAACATATTGAAATAAGTCAAACAATACAGGGAGCTACAAAATTATTTTTCACAACCATAAGATTTATATAAAAAATTCATAGTATACATCTAGCTTACCCCTTTTATCTACATACCTTTACTTATAGAGAAAGCTGGTTAGCAACTTAAGTTTTGCTTCTAAAAAAACTAAACCACAAAAAACTACAAAGCCAAAAATTAACGTGTGCAAAAGATTTTGTGAACAAATACCAAACTCAGTCAGCAGTTTCAGCTTTTTGCAAATAATCATCCAACAAATACAGTTTTACCAGGATTTGTCTTCCTCTTCTGCCAATCAAATGCTGTCATCCTAAAATTACTATTCATGTGTTAATAATTGAAGTCACTTTAGATTCAATTACAGATTTAACAGAAAATTTCTGATGTGTGAAATAAAGGCTGTTTTCTACTACCATTGCAGCTGTGAGTTTGTATAATAACATTAAGTTCACCATTAACATTGAAAGACGATATTATTACCATTCATATCAATATTAAACTTGCTTTTTATTCATTTGAAAACCTATATGTGCCATGGTATGCTGAAAGGATACGAAATAACAAACTTTACTCTGAACTTATGTTACTGAAAATAGTTCGGCAAGGAAACAAACCTTAGCTAGTCCATGTATACTTCCAGCAACAGGTGAAAAGGATGCATCCAGCATATTAAGGTGATTGTAGTTTTGAATAAAATCAAGCTTTAAACGGTGCAATTCATGCTGTAAAATGCTACGACAATTTTCTTCGTATTTAAACTTCATCCTTTCATGCTCAAACTTCTTCCTTTCATGTTTTAACTTTTCCCTTGCATGCTTTGCACGTAATTTTTCAAGCTCTAAACTGCTTTTCAGAAAGTGTATTTTATCACTTTCACCATTCACATTAGGAGATACTCCAGATATTTCATTGTGTTTTCTTGGTGATGAAAGTTCGTGTATCGTCTGCTTCAAATCCTCAATTACATTCTTATCCTTCAATAACTCCTGAGACCTCTGATCAGCAAGATGTTTTGCTTTCTTGGCGCTATTCCAGTTATCTTGAGCAAGCCTCTTCTGCTCCTCTACTTTAACATGCTCCTCATCTGCACGCCGCTTTTCCCTAGCCGCCTTCTGTTTTTCAACCTCTGCCTGCTCTTGAGCTTTTTTCATCTTTGACTCTGCATTCCTTTTCTCCACTAAGAGCTTCTGTTTTTCAGTTTCAACTCTTTTGATTGCCTCTTTCAACTTTGACAACTCAGAAGCCAACTTCATTTTTGTTTCACTAAATTCTTTCTCCAAGCAAACTTGCTGAAGCCTATACTCCTCAGCCTTCTCTGCCTCAATTTTGGAAAGCTGCATCCCCTTATCCAAAGATACTTTCTTCTCGGCTTCCAATAACTTACTAGCTTCAGCAGCCTTCTTTTTCTCATTCACGGCAACCTTCTTCTCAGAATCAGCCCTTTTCTTTTCTTTCTCCACAAGTTTCCTCAATCTTTCAATTTCCTTATCCCTGTCATATATATCGGCTTTCAAAGCCTTCACATCCCCATTTTCTTCCTGAGCACCTGTGCTACATTTCTGCTGCAATGCAGTGATCTCAGATTTTAAGGCAGAAACTTCATTCTCTAAACAAACTTTAGCATTGAGTTCTTTAAGATTTTCCTCTTTTTCAATTTTCGCTCTCGCTAATACTTCCTGGTATGCTGCAGAAAATACAAGTTACAGAGTTTGGTTAAATTATACCTCACGAATCACACACTCTGAGAGGAAAAATAAAAATAAAAAGGGAGCATCAAGGGAAAAACACCACAACATTCAAATATATCGATTTCTTATTCAAAAGCAAAACTACTGAAGCAAGCAATAAGCCATATTTAATTTTCTATCATGTACAAATAAGCCACAGCTGCAACAATATTTGTGTGATACTGCTGCCATCATATTATCAGTGTATCCTCTCCCAGTGGATAACGACCAACTCAGTATTACAACTCAAGAAAAAATCTAAAATACCGATAAAAATCTTGTTCTCTCCTATCACCTAAGTCAAATAAAGCATTATTTCAATCTCACAATTTTTCCTAACTCAAAATCATCACACAAAAAGGCACAGGTTTATCCTCAACAAACATAGTTAGACATCGCTAGAGCCTAGAGACTTGAATTGAGGTATACAGTACACATGTGCGCAGTGTTTTAACAAACATTTCTTTCACTTTATCGGTCATTTTACTCTGAGTATCATCCAATGTAGCACCGAGTCACCACAACATTCCAAATTTAAAGTGTTTAAGGTGTCCAACACATGTCGGCATTGAACACCAACACAACAACATCATGTGTAAATTTGTTCAATCACTTTCATATTCTCAAATTATCACCAGTGCGGAGGTATGAGTAGCTCAACCTATGATGAAGCACTAATACAGACACAACTGACACTGGTAAACAAATTTAAAAAATGAATTAGTTGAACTTAATCACATGTGTTGGAGACACGCCTTCCATCAGAAAAAAATAATCTTAACAACTAATTACTAAACAAAAAAAAAAAAAACTTATCATCGTGTAAGTGTTGTGTCTGTATCCATGATTAATAGGAATCATCAAAATCATACACGCTGCTACGCCTAACTCCAATCAATAATTTTATTTTGAATATAACCAATATCAGAAATCTAATAAAACATAACAGAAATGCACAAAACAAACAATATTCAACATTTTGAGATTTGAAATTCTATCTGACCTTTTTTGAGATTAGCATTTTGAGCTTCGAACTTCTTAACCGTTCCTTCAAGTAACTTAACAGCTTCACGTAGAGCATTTCGTGATTCTTGAAGCTTGGAATACTTTTTCTTCAACTAAAATCACAAAAACACAAAACACAGATTTCAAATTTCAATCGGTAAAAACAAAAGCATTGAAAAATCAATAAGAAAGAAATGAAAAGATAGCATACCTCAGCGCAACAGTGATTTTCCGATTCAGAAGGATTGAATGCTTGTTCTGCCGCCATGGTTTATTGTTGATTTTTTTGCATCGGAGATTTAGGGTTTAAGATGAACCACCATTAGAAGCGCGAACAAGCGAGGAAGGAAGAGTCAAGAAGGTACATACATGTGCATCTGAGAGAGAAGCCGCATTTGATTTTAAAAACCCTAAACCCTCTAATACTTTTTCAATGGATGAGTGCGAATAGCGTTGTTGTGTAGTACAAATAAAAACTGAGTGTGGTGTTGGTGTGTTTCGAACCGAATCGCTCAGGGTTTGTTTTTTACTGTTTTTTTGACTGTAGGGTTATTTGATAGAGAAAGTTTAGTTCAGTTGGCCTCAAACTAGACAAAAATCAATCAAATTTTTTTAAGCCTTATTCAATCAGATGATTCATTAACTTAATTGATTGTCTTAATTTAGTCTCTTAACTATAATTTGTACGAATTTTGTTCCTATGTTTTGTTTCGTTACTAGTTTTAGTCATTTCTGCTAGTTTTTCTAAAAAAAAAAAAAACGTTAACAGAAAGGACTAAAACTAGTAACGAAGCAAAACATAGAGAACCAAATCGGTACATAAGTTAACGTTTTTTTAAGAGAAACTAACATAAAAGACTAAAACTAGTAACGCAGCAAAACATAAGGGATCAAATTAGTATAAATTATAGTTAGTGGATCAAATTGAGACAATCAATTAAGTTAAGGGACCGGCCGATTGAATAAATCTTTTTTAAAAAGAGAGTTATATTTTAACAACCAATTGTTGTAATTTTGGTGACAATTTTTTTCCCCTCTTGTTTGTTAAAAACAATAGAAAGAAAGAAAAAGAAAAGATGGAGAAAAGAGCATAATGTGAGTAGAGAGAGTTGTTAAAAAGTTGTTACAAAATTGATCTATAAATATAAGTTCTCTTTAAAAAAAAAATAGTGGTTTAAAGATCGATTAATCTAATTGGTTTCAACCATTCGTTCACTTGTAGGACACTATTTAAAGGCAAAATATAGTTTGATGTAAACTTAGATAATCCAAATTTACGTATTTTTATGAATTTTTAAAAAGCTGAGGAACCAAACAACAATTAAGAATCAAACTTCGATTTTTTGAAAAGTTTGTGAGATCAATTTGTAAAATTTTAAAGAATTATAATAACCAATTCGACATTCACATTGCATAGTGTAAAAAAAAAATTCTTAGTTTTTGGTGAATTTTGGAATTCACTAAATTTAGTTTTGACAAAATAATTCATAAAATTCATTCATTTTAAAAATTCTTCAAATTTATCATCCAAACAATAGAATTTACGTGAAATAATTTGAATTAACCTGTAAAAACTAGTAGGTTATTTAATTTAACAATTTACAAAAATGTTTCGGTGAAGAATATGGAGAATAGTAGTCGTGTAGATGGAGAGGGATGGAGTTGGAGAATGGGTTTGTTTGTTTGGGAGCTAGAAAAGTTAGTGGAGGAGTGTATGACTTTGTTATCCAACGTTTTCTTTACAGGATAACTTAGAGGATGTATGGAAATTAAATCTTAATTCTGATGGAATGTATTCAATCAAAAAATATTTTGTGTTGATCTCTAACTTTGAATAACATATTCTTCTTTATATAATGCTATTTGAAACAATTTGATTCCATCATAGGTATCATTGTTTTCTTGGATATTAATTCTTAAATGTTTATTTTCCCACTAAAGATAATTTGATTCGTAGATAACTACACACATAGCATTGTTTTTGTGTGTGGAAAAATGTAACATGCACGAAACATCCAAAAATTTGTCTTTTGAATGTCTTGTCTTGGTTAGGAACCAGTTGAGAGCGTTGACAAACATTAGCTTTTGTCATGTGGTTCAATTAATAGATTTGGTGTCTCATGGGGAAAGAGTGAAGGAATGCCTTCATCAGATTTGATTGACTTGCATGTGGTCAATTTTAAAGTATCTTAACCATATGATATTCGGTCACCAAGATCGTGTAAAAGGTCCTCTTATCGATATGGTAGAGTTCTTGGTACGGTCGTGAATTAAATTCAAAGTTAAAGATTTCTCTTATAATTGCTATCAATGAAGCACTCAACCGTCCAGATGTGTATGTGTGGTTTTACCTGAAAATTAGTAGAGTTTTTTTTTTTTGTTTTTGGCAGGGCCCTTGTTTTGGTGTTTCATTTGTAATATGTTGACTTATGTATCTTTTTTATCTTAGCACTCATGCTTATTGTATTATTATTCTTATAACGAGAAATTTGAAACTCAGTTGGTACGATTTAAACAACAATTAGACTAGGGAAAAGGATTAGGAACTATGAATCCCAAGTGGCCAATTTGAGAGAAGAAGATAAATTAGGATTTCACTGCAGCTTGTAGATAGACGACCTATGTTAGTAACCATATAATAAAAATCAACCTTATGTGGAGTTAATGGCCAGATCAGCTTGTTACTAATAATGTTTGAAGAATGCAAAAATGTCATACAAGAACACATCAAAATTTATGCGATTCACCCTAAAAATGTCGACACAGGCAAAGGCACAAACAAATTTCACCATGACCCGATAAATTGCAAATGAAATTCATTGAAGAACTCTCGCTCACACAAATTTTAGCTTGAAATCTGTCTTTACAAACTTATCATGTTAATTTGTTCATTCTAGACACCTTATATAGGTGTCCCAATACACAGAATAGTGTACAATGCACATTTTATTTTATTAATATCTACGAAAATCAATTCCTTTTTATGTAGAAATGTAAAAGCTTTTAAAAAACAATTCTGATTTTGGAGAGGTAAAATCACAGCAAAAAGAAATATACATTTCCACCACAAACCTGATAACATATTCTATTTTACAGAGTGTTCACAATTGGAGAACTTTGACACCAAAAAAAAGACGAAAAATGGCAAGCTAACCCCCGCAAACATCAATTGTGGAGCAAAATAAATAAATAATTAGACAAATAAAACACGACTTCCTGAATTTTCTATTATTTTAATTTTTAACCAACCAACATATGCTATCCCTAACAGTAAATTTACATGCTTTTAGCATCCGCTTTTGAGGAAGGAAGTGTTCCAAAAACTTTATCCCAAAGTGATGAAGTGATCCCAAATCCTTTATCTTGGATCCTAAAGTGATGGTTCAAGTGGTACTTCTGCAGAAAACCAGGGAAAGATGATTAGGCTTGTATAGTTTACAAGACGGAAATAATTGGTTGGTATATGTATTCTCCGAAAGGTAGCAAATAAATAAAGTGATAGAAGAACAGAAAATTAACAATCCTTGATAGCCCATTACGTATCTTATTTTTATTGAAGACAGTTAAAAGAAGTCAGGAAAAATAACAATTGTGCCAACTGGTTACAGTATCTAGGTTTAATGTCCTTCAATTTCTACTGAAATTGAATACTTAAATGCTAGAAGAACCGACTTTGATCAGCTAATAACTGGTAAATTATACAACTTCTTTTATCCTTTTCATTGATTTTAATTGGAACAAAATGATTTTGCTTAGCAAAATATTGGAGTAACGAATGGTAATTAAATTGCCATCCACAGTTAAAGGAGGAAGGGAAGTGCTTTTACCTTCAGGTTTCGGGGATGTTCAGTCTTTGGCTGACCATGGTGCAAGTAATAATGGGTGCAATCATAAATTACATAACCCAATAAGCCACCGCCAAATAAAGCAGGAGCAGTTGAAGGGGTGGAAAAGAGCTTCACCACGTTCCAGAACTGGAGTCCGCGAAATAAAAAACACCAACATCACTTCATGGAATTTTAAACTATGTGTGCAAAAATTATCTGAATCTTACCAATATTGACAAATCTATATTGAGGATTAGTCGAATAATTTTATAAAATGTAAAAAAGTCTTCTCGCATTTTGAAAAGAAAGCTACAAATTGTGTTATAGTAGTACACGACTGGAGCCAGGAGAGTCTGTCGTGACTTCACTCAAGAAATCGAGAAACAACAATTTATTTGTTTTTCTTAAGCTCCTATCACAGAGAAGGTTATAAAATATCCTTAAATTATTATTTGAAGAATCATTGTCTTCCCACATGAAATTAAATACAAATTCAACTTTAGTGAGATCTTATCCACCATTCTTATACTTCACTCTGTTTTAAAAACAAATATCCGGTTCCGGCTTCAAACAGCCAATGTTGTACCTATGGTGATTTTCCTTCCAAATTATGTTTTTAAACAGTGGCATGCAGTGCCACGTTACTAAGAATCCATCTAATCTTACTATTTAAGTAACCATTTGACATAACAAGAAAACTTCAATGTGAAACTCCTTAAAGGAGTAATTTGATGAAAAATTGTTGTAGGAAAAACATTGAACCTGATTGGTGAGGTGAGAAACCAAATTGAACAAATTAAAAAAAGAATGACTGACATCCACAGGTTTTAACAATATAATAATAACATATACAAGGACCAAAACCTTAAGTCAGGTTTCTAATTAGATAGGAGACAATCTTTGCTTTCGATCTAACTCAGCCTTACAAAACTGACTAATAAGGCGAGGATTGCCTAGGTTTTAAAAGCTGTACTTAGACTTTTTCTCAAGTCAATGTGAGACTTGAATTTCCCTGTTGGGGGGAAGAAAAAAACCAATTACTATTCTGGTCTCCAAATTCCTATTACAAGGAAGAATTCAGGATAAAAACATAGACGAAGTCTCAATATTTCTTCATAGCCAATAAAGTATTTGAAAATTCAGCATATAATATGGCAAAAAATAGATACCGGGAACAATAATATAGCTGTTGCAGTAGGAGGGAAAACAAGTCTCAAACCATCCATGGGGTGTTTGTGGTGGCAGCCATGTAGAAGATAATGTATGGTGTTTCCCCTAAAGCAACATTTAACCAAAAAGCATTACGTAAATAAACTTTCAGTGTTATTCAAAACCAATTAGCCGTTACTCAAAGCAGATATGGTTCAAGACAACTGCATGCAAAAACTAATAAGTAATGCCAACAACACATTCTTTTACTAACATTATTTATTATTGGGTAAAATCTCTATCAAGTCCACTTAATCATGTCAGTCCCACTTTTTACATAGTGGGACACACCCTGTTTTTAGGGAAACCAGCCTGTATTTTATTACGATAATAAAGTGTGTTAAAGAATGTGTTGCCAACATTTCTTAAATCAACTTATGATTTTAAGTTATGGAAACAAAAGGGAACACAGAGAGAGATCTAACCAGTAGGTCTTTGTTTTAATGTGGAAAAGAAAACGGTGCAATGTGTACTCAAGCAATGTCCACACAAAAATGCCAAGAACCACCATCAGAGCTATATGAGGACAGCTGAGACCCATTTGTATAGAGTTATATACAAACCAACATACAACTGGAAGCCAAATAACTGGTATTGCCCACCAGACAGTGAGGGTCAAGGACTGTTCCAAACAGTAACATGTCAAGTACACATGATATTAAATGTATAACAGAACATACAAATTAAAATCTTCATTTGCTTGTAAAGTGGTTGATTATTAAAAGGATTGAAGATAGCAACGTGGTCGCTTTAGTTGCAACATGCCAATCAAAATCAAAGGAAACCTTTATCCAAAAGCTATATAACCAGAAAACTTTATCATTACTATAAAAAACTATAAATTAACGGAAACAATATAAAATTAGGAGTGATTATTCAGGGAGAAACTTAGATTAGAGACTATTCATGACAAGATAACTGAAACTCGGGCAGTGAAGTTTCATCATGTGAGAAAAAGGCAAATAAAGGTCCTTGATAAAAAGTAGACATGTGGAAGATAGCGAAATAATTTTGTTGGACGAAGTACGGTCATAGTAAAATTGTGAAGAAATCTTTGAAAAAGACCTTGCTCTATACATTTTTACCAAAAACTTGTTTTTTTTATAAATCCAATACCATTAACTGATCTGCCTAGCCTAGCAATCACCACCCCCACCCCTACACCTAGTGATACAAGGCTTAGTTGCTATGAAGCCCGGATACTCCAAAATGGAGACGTACCTGTATCGGATATTGATACCCCACGGATACTCACGGATACGTACCCACGAAGTATCGGAATTAATTATTTTAATTTTTAAAATATATTTTATACGATACTTATTGGATACTTCAAAGATACACAAGGATACTTATAGGATACTTCACAAATACGTACCCTAGAAAATATGAAAGGAAAAAAGTGAGACAATGTTTTAGAAATTCAGTAGAGATGTATATAATTCAATTTTAGATATGCATCAGTAGAATTGTTTCTCAATGAACCACTTAAAATTATACTTCTTATGGATGAAGGTAACGAGAGAAGTGATTCAATTAATCAACATTTGATCAAATTTGTGTTGAATGCTTCTCTCCGTATCCCAACAAATAAAAATATAATATAGTTTATAAGCAAACTTTACATGCATATAATAAGGGTAATCAATGCTTATTTTCTTCAAGTATATTTACATATATATAAATTTTAATATAAAAAATTTGTTGACGTATCTTAGCCGTATCGTATCCTAAATTTTTAAAAATTCGTGTACACACGTATCCGTATCGTACCCGTACCCGTATCTAGGCTTCATAGCTTAGTTGTTATGGACATGTTCAATGATATACCTCCAGAATCTCATTTTGAAAGAAACGAGGGGCTTCCTTGCTGACAATGGGCTGATGAACCCACTCTTCATAAGCCTCACCAAGATGTCCAACCTATAGAACATTAAAAATTTGTTCAGGTTCTTTCAAAATTACTAAGTAAACATTATACAAAGTACAAGCTACCCACTTGTTATCACAACCTAACTTTACACATAAAATTAAATGAATACCTAACATTTGAAATCTAATGCATGACATGGAGAAATTTTTTAAAGAGGATATTTAAGTGTTAAGCCTATACCTGGAAAACAAGGGGATTATTCAAATCAACTACAAAGTCCTGGGCAACCATCTTGGTACTGAACACCAAAATAAAAAAGTGTTAATCACTTAGCAGAAAACCAATTCAATGATAAAAATATAATATGTTAGGAAACTATAACCAATTTTTTTTTTTTTTTGAGGAACTATAACCAACATTGTTTTCACATGCCTTTCCAATGACATCAATGTCAACCTTTCTTGTAGGAAAAAGTCAGAAACATGACATGTCAATATACAACAAAACAACTATGTACTAATAATCTAACTAAGTAATGAATTATGTTAAATACCAAAAAGTACATAATTCTCATTTCTTAATGCCAAAGCTTACGTACCAAATTAAAATTTCGTTTGTCACGTTCTAGAAACACCCTTACAGCCACTAAAAAAGACCATAGTCGTTTTCATCTTACTATAAATAAATACCAAACTTTTTCACTCGTCATCATCAACATCACAAAAAAATAATTTCACATGCATAAAACTGCAAAAATTACATCAAAAAAATAAAATTCACTTGGCATCAATTTTTTTCTTTCACGATCCTAAAAAACAATTAATAATTCAAATTCTATTTTTCTAAACTCTCCTCATAACTATTCAAATTCTCAATTTTCACAGCAAATACAGAATTGAAATCTAAGAACAAATTAACAACGACACTGTCAACTATCACATATCAATGAATAATCAAATTGAGCGGAGAAACGTTGGAAATTGTTAAAACGAAACAAAAATCGAAATTAGGTTTTAAGCAAACAAATTGAGAAGACGAAAGTGCTGAAACAAAAGCAAAATCGGATCTAGAAATTTAAAGTGAAGTAGAGAAAACTAACCGAATAGTAGAAGTAAACAATGCAGGTGAAAACGAAATCGGAGAGTGATCGGAGAAGCACCGTGGACGGCAGCGAGAACCACCGTGAGAGATGAGAACAGCGCCGTTCCCTTCTCCGCGTAGAGAAAGGGATTGGGGGATAGTGTTTGCGTGTTGCGTTGAGTGATGAAGCAATGTTTTAGTGGGGTATAAGAGATGATCTGGACCGTTCGATTTAAGATGGAATCTAGCCGTTGATAGACTGGCTGCATGGGGGATCATGTTTTCGTTTTCATTTGTTTTTCTTTTTTGTTATAATATTTTTGTCCACTATTGATGTATTTATCATTATGATAATAAATTAAGATGTATATTGAATTTTGTTAATAATATAGGATTTTAAAGAAATTAACGTTTGAAACGACCCAATTGCAAGAGGGAAGCTCCACCAATGGAGAACCACAATTGGAGCAATTTGATGGTTAAGTTGGAGGAAGCATGGAGGAGTCAAATCAATCTTTCATTATTTTCCATGGTGCGGCTAGGCCATCATAAAATTGAACTAGAGTTCTTGCCTGTGAAGTAAATCAATGTGTCTATCATCCATCCAATTTGGGGAGAGAATAAATAGATTCCTAGGCTAGGGTTTCATAAAATTATAATGGCATAACATATCAAAATAACTAGACCTTTACTCGTGCGATGCACGAGCTTTTTTTCGATTTTTATATATAAGCATCAGGTTGATTATATTGTTAATTGTGGACATATTTAAATGTATTATGTATAACATTTCAATAAAGACTACAATGAGCAAAATGCATCGAAGTTGGAAAGGGAGTTTAATATTGGATATCATGTAGTGGAAGCCAAATAATATCACAAAAACATCAAGTGGTTTGGTGGTTAATGGTTAAAATGTTGTGAAATAACCAACATGACATGGGTTTGAATCTTTGCAGAAAGAAACCCCGCATCTGAAGGGATGAAACCAAATGAAAATCAAAGAAAAGAGATAATAAAGGGAACCATAAGAAACACCATAATAAGAGGCTTCATAAACATATTGACTTACCAAATTAACCAAAAGAAACACCATAACATAAAGAAACACCAATGTGAACAATAAGAGGCTTCATAAACATATTGACTTACCAAATTAACCAAAAGAAACACCATAACATAAAGAAACACCAATGTGAACAATAAGAGGCTTCATAAACATATTGACTTACCAAATTAACCAAAAGAAACACCATAACATAAAGAAACACCAATGTGAACAAAAACGAATCTATACAGTAAGAGAAGATACGAACAACTAAAAAAGAAAAAAAACAACAATCAAATAAAGAGAAGTCAACTTCAACAATCGATAAGCCTCACAGACACACCCACACACAAAGTAAATATCACCGTACTAAAAAATTTCCAAATTGTGCTTCTAGTTGAAGAATAAATTTCTGATATCATCTTCAAATGCATACTATTAAATTAAATAGCAGGAAACACTACCAATATCGATACAGTGCACACATACACATGACACTCAACTTGCAATCCATTATATGTCGTCGTCTTGTTTGTTTTTCAATGTCAATGGAGTGATCAACAAACATATGCAACCTTCACTTTTGAAAAGCAATACTAGATTGTGGCTTTAACTATTAAAACCTGCACTTTCATGATTTTAGTCCTCCTAACATTTAAACTTTTTATACTTTAAGCTTTTATTGAGTTTGGAGTTTTTGGTTTTTTGGTGGCCGGGGTTCGAACCCCGAACCTTGCATATTTTATACATTATCCATACCAACTAAACTAGGCTTACGAGAACGAGTTTGAAGTTTTTGTATGAACAAGCAAAATGTTAATTATGGAAAAATAATATTAGTCTCGAATGACTAAATAGTTTTAGTAAAAGGATTGATTTTTGAATAAAATAAAGGAATTCCGTTAGAAGTAGACACAAGGGAATCAACACTTACAAGTTAAACCACGATCCTAGACTTATCTCTATTGATTTACATCTTCACCTGCTTATTCCTCTTTCATCATTACTTTCTACTTTGTTACCAAAGTCATTCAACTATTTATTAATCTAAACAATAAACAATACTCCCTCTGTTTCTAAGTATAAGCAAAATTGACTTTTTAGGTTCATTCATTTAATAATATATATGGTTCATAATGAATGAACATAAAAAGTCAATTTTATTTATATTTTAAAACAGATAAAGTATTAATTCATTTGATACTTGTTAATTAATCTTTGTGGACACGATAATCTTTTATACTACTTTTTGATAGAATACACTTGACATAAGTGTGTTTTTAGTGTAACAATAGAAAACAAGATCATGAGATCATAAACCAAAACCAAATGATTATAAATAAACAACTCTTTAAGAATGATATTTTGAAACATGGCTTGCATTTAAGTGACATTAACTCTTTGTGACATTGTTTATATATTTCTCTTAATCAATCATTTTCTTTCGTCAAAATAATTTATTTTAATCATTCTTTCATATTTTCTTTTATCTAAAATATACTAACGTCATTAGTGTCACCAAAAACTATGTCACACAAGTACAATTCATAAAACGGGTGTTGTAACCACTCTTAAATCTTTTGGCTTGTTGAATCTTCAATTTTTTCCTATGAGTCTTGAATAATAGAGTTAAGTCGGTATCTTCTTATGTAGCAGGTGTTACAACAATATCCACAATGCTTTTATCCTTTTTGCTTCTCCGCATATAGTTGTTGAAGCATAAGAATGTCTTTCTGAAACTTGGAGATTAAGTTTGTGAAAATTAACAAGATGGACTAGAGGATCCATTTCATTAGCACGACCTTAGTTTCCCAACGTGAATCAAGAATGATTTCAGATTCTCCAAAACTTTCATCGCCTACTTCATGAAATTATGCTTCATGATTTCTCATTGTTATTATGGGTAATCTCATATACTAGTTTTTAGATTGCATTTGACACAAGAGGATCATTTTCCACGACAAGTGCATCCTTTTTAGTATCTCATCTTCCTTTCTTGTATTCTTTTCTACCTGTGGATCATGCCTTTTGGGAACATAAATTGTCTTCTTTGTCATCCTTTCTTTACTCGGTGGGTTTATTTTAAATTGTGCACGACAATTATCCAATGAATGACCAATAACGTAACAGAATGACAAAAAAATGGGAGTTTTTCATACTCAACGTCGACATTAAAAATACAGCATCTCTTTCTTTCCTCCAATGCTTGGTGAATGAATGTGCTCGTGTATTTTACCTGCTCCTCTCATAATTCCAAACTTGCTTGCTGGTAAGCATGCACTGCGTCTACGAGGTTGTTTGCAGAAATCATAACTTAGATCATGGGATGCTACTTGTGCTAACTCCTTCACCTTTATAAAGACCACACACACTAAAATGATCCTCACAGTGACATTGAGAGGTGAACTCACGCTATAACAGAATATGAATCAACTAGTAATATTTGTATCAAATAGAGACATTCACTAGTAATATTTGTATAAAATAGAGATATTCATAGCTCTAAAAGTGAAATTTTTGGCATATTTATAAATTATATTATAATTTTTAATTTAATATATATTGCAATTAGCACCAAATATATGCAAAAGAGGAAATAGTTTTTAAGCAAGTAAAAAAAATTAAGGAGGGGGAAAGAGGAAATAGTTTTTTTTTAATAAAAAAAGGAAATAGGTCTTTTCATAAGTTGCACTACCATTTTATTAATTCTATTTTTTATATTTATTTACTTCCATTTTTACCTTTGCTTTTTTTTTTTGTTGCAATTTCTTTTTTGAAATTACCTTCATTGAATTGTTGAAGGGCCCAAAATATTAATAGCTAATTTGACTAAAAGCTGATCTACAATAACGGACTAACAATGTCATCTCTCAGATCAAAACTCTGAAGCATAGAGGAATAATTTTTTTACTTAATCAAGGTTTCTTTCATTGCGAATTCGGATAGCAACGGTTGTGAAGGATTAGTAAGAGATTCCAATGGTCACCTCATACAAGGTTTCTCTAATAAGTTGGGAACTTGTATTGGACGTTATAGTTGTTTTTTTACCTCACCCGTTTATTTTAGTAGCTTTATCCATTTTCCTTTAAAAAAAGCTTGTCTCCATATCCCAAAAACAACTTAAATTCAAAAATAATTTGTTTAAATTCGGACTCAAAACTCACACCAATAAATAAACTTAGATGTGTGGGACAAGTATCAATGACAGCCAATAATTAAAATAATCATAAATGTAACAACCCGATTTTCACTAGTTTTATTTTAATTAATTTTTATATGTATTTATATGTGAGTAATTGCCTCTGTGTGTATTTTGATTGAGATTAGCGGAATTTGGTGTTGAAAGGATATTTTAGTCATTTTGGACTCAGTGGTATTTTGGTCATTTGGTGAGCGAGGGTAAAATAGTCTTTTGATTTCAAGAGTTATTTTAGTAATTTTAGTGACAATAATTATTTTTACCTAGTTACTAGTAAGTTGGAATCATTAATTAAGAGCCGGTAACTATTCGTTATTTTATCTGTTAAGTGAGTAGAAACTTTGTGAATTAATTAGAGAAAATCTTAAGCCCATTAAGACAATTGAGGCTTGAGCTCATGTATGTAGAGCCTATATAAACTCTAGTAATTAAGAGAAATTAGGTCTTACACACTCATTTTCACAAATATTGAGAGAGGTAAAGAGAAAGAGCTAAAGAAAGGAGAAAAGGGTTTTGAGAGAAAAAGAGCTTGGAGAGAAAGAAGAAAGTTGAGATTTGAGGAGAAAAGGTGAAGCTCAAATTAGGATTGTGCTCAATTAAGGTAAGGGGGTAGTGTACATTCACAACTTAAGTTTTAATCACTTTTTCAACTTAATCCAATAAGTGCTTATTTTGTCAATTGTGTTTTTGTCAATTTTAAAAGATGAATTTCGTGTACCCACTTTGATACTAAGTTTATGTATGTGAAATAGATGCTAAACATGTTGTTGTTGTTGAATTTGCATGTTTGAATTGGAGTTATATGAGACTTTGTTGATTTTTACTCAAATTGGTTTTGTTGTGTTGATTGTTGATGAATTTGTGTTTAAAGGATGTTGTTGTTGTTGTTGAATAATACCATGAGTGTTTCAATTTGTGAGGTTGTAGTTTGAATGGTGAAGTTATGTTAAGTTTTGTGTGTGAGGGACTAAAATGAAATTTTGATAAACGAAGTTGTTGAAACAAATTTTGATGTTGTTGAATGAGTTAAACATTGTAGAATTTCTGTTTTGATATTAAGGTTATGTTAGTCGAGTCGTTTGGGAGAAAACGGGATATTTGTGTGACTAAATCGATGTTAAGCGTTTTTGAAAATAAGTGAGTATGTGAGGTTTTGGAAAGCTATTTTGGGGATAGTGAAACTTGAATTTTTCTATAGATCATGATAGAGCTAAGTGTCAGGAGCGTGTGGGCGAAAACAATATCGAAAATGGATTAACGGTTTGAATTTTATGCACGAAATGGTGAAAGAGGAAAAATAAGAAACATGCGTTGTTAGTCGAGCACGACCGGGCGCCCTTGGCACTAGCCGTGCGTGACTTTCTGTATGTGAGGCACGACCATGCCACTTCTAGGCTTGATCGTGTCAACCTTGCAGGTGCTAGAAACCCCAATTTTTGTGTTTCTGAATCTTTTTAACCCGTTTCTGTTTTGATTTAGCTCTCGGTGTAAACATGAAAGTTGTAGATATGGATGTTGGGTTTCCAATGGCTTTGGTTTGAATTTAAAGTGATTTTTAGATTTTGAGTTATGATGAAAATACTCCAAGTAGGTATTGGCGAAAATTACGAAAATTCAGCATAACTATTTTGAAGTCAACCCAAAACTTATGGTTTGTTTCCAAACTTCAAAACTTGAGTATTAGAAGTTCAATTAAGATATTTGAGAGTATTTAACTTATAGTATGATGGGTCTAACTTAGTTTCATTTTGAAAATGGGTTGGTTTTGCAAAAAGTTAAAATGAGACGAACTTGACGTGATTTTGTGAATTTTTGGAATTGGCCTAAGATACTCGTATGTCTAAACTAATATGAACATAAGTGAGTAGTACATATGATTTGTTTAGGCAATTGAACTTGTTTTCTTAATTTTGGTCGAATTGCTCAATTGTTTTAAAGTTGTGAACAATAGACGAACTTTGTCAAATTGGTGTTTTATGGCCGGATAACTTGTTGTAGACTTTAATTAATGTTATTAAGTTAAAATGTGAATGAATTTATGATGTTTGGGTGTTTTATATGATGAATATATTAATGTTGATAATTGTCCGTCTTTTATGTCAAATGTGACTTTGGAACTTGTTGCTCTTTAAGGTGTTGTTGTTGATAATTATAATGGTGATTATGTTGTTGTTGTTGATAATTATGGTGATTATCGCGTTGATGATAATATGGTGATGACTCTTGTTTGAAATATGACTTGTTGATTGTGTAGACGTAAATACTTGATAATGCAATTGGTGGTGAACTGATCAATGTAAATGGAGATGCACTTTTACATTGTTGTTGGTGAATACATATGTTAGGTATTTTGCATTGTTGAGACTTTGTTTGTATGTCCATGCATCATAGTCATATTGAGTCATATGAGAAATGTAAAAGAATGTGTACTTTTACATAGGTGAAATACGTAAAAGAAAGTGTACTATTACGTGGTTGTGGATTCAAACAGTAAAATTATCTCCGGAATTCTTTGGTACCACATGCATTTAGAAGAGTTTAGAACATTGCATGCAATTATTATTGGGTGTGTCGTGTCATAGTTGAATATGTGACTTGATGAATTTGTGCATTGGTGAAATTTGATGAATGTTATGATTATATGTATTGATGAATACGTGCTTGGTGATTAATTGTTTTTGTGACTATAATACTTGGTGAATAATATAATTGTCGATTATTGGCAAAGTTGTGATGATGTGATTGTATAAGTGTTGAAGAATATTTATTTGTGTTGAAAATGCTTAATCATTTTGAAATTAGTTTTGATGTTTTAACTTCATATGATTATGCTTATGTATGTTAATATGAACTAACCCCCCAGTGGTTGTTCGGTTGACTGCCTCACTATATTTAAATATGGTGTAGACGGCGTGCATGATTAGCTTATTATTGCTTGGAGAGTTGCTGGAGGCTAGCTTTGAAACTACCTCGTCTACCGCTTTTGGAGTCTTAGTTTAGGGCTCTGATTTAGGATGTAGGTCTATCTTTATTTTGATGTTGACTATTATGTATGTTGTTGGGATTTTGTTCTCTCATATGTTGAGACTGGAAGTTTATTTTGTGGATGCATTATGATGCTTATGACATGGCAATTTGGTGATGTATGTTATTTATCCGCTGCGATATTTTTGAAATCAATTTTATGCATGTTAATTTGAGTATAGCTCAAGACGTGACGACTATTTCTTGAATATTTGTAATATTCGCGTGTGTCATCGCTTTAATAAAAGTAGGACGTTATAATAAGCAACTACATCAATCTATATCTAATCTAAAAACCAAGAGCATATCAAAACCACAATCAACCAAAGAATAAACAAGATAAAGAGAGTAGAGAAATTATAACAACACTAATAAATGTTTACCCAGCTCGGTCCAACAATGACCTGCTCTGGAGGAGAGATTGATCTCTTTAATCCACGACAAAGAGATACAGAAAAGTTACAAGAAATTAGCTTCAACAAGCTCTCCAAGAACAAACCTAATTTCTACCCATTTTCCAATCTCTTCCAATGAACAAGACACTCAATGATTTTCACTCACTCAAGGTGTTTACAATTGTTTTTCAACTCTAGAATTTAACCCCCTAAAGAGAACCAACCCTTAGCCTTTGATTACATAAGGATCTTCTCTTTTGGTTTCCTAGGACTCGCACATGTTGTTCACAAACGACTCTCCATTCATGTGTTTCCCTTATGAATCTCTCCCCAAAAGACATCAACCATTTCTAAAGAGCCCCCTCTTTTGGTTCTCCAAGATTCAGATCTTGAAGCTTTGAACCTCACCCAAAGACCCCAACCTTTAGTATATAAATACCCGAAAAGTTATCTCATTTGGTTTCTATGAGATTTACCAAGCTTTATCAACAAATGAGCCAAACAATGCTTATATAGTGTTCAAATCCAAGCAAAATCGTGTCACAATTTACCATAATTGTGCCACGATACAACTCGTACAAAGTACAATTCATAACTGATCTAGATCACACCACAAACACCCCTAACTTTAATAATTGATGCTCAAATTCCTTTAAAAAAATTTGTAAAATGATTATGAATAATATCATTTCAATTGATAATTATATTAAAATTGGTAAAAGACGCACAAAACTTACATAACATGAATTAGATGGTTTCTTTCAAGGTGCCGTTTGACTTGAACCCTTGATGTTTTGGTCGAATATGGACCACTTTTTTTTGTTTTTTTGTAACATTTAGATTAAATCAGCTACTAATTCTTACCATGGTCCATCCACACTAAATACAATCCATAAACTTCATCTCCCTTATTCCAAGCTTTCTCTTTCAGACTTTAGTTCCTTTCTCTTTCAAAGTGTTTGAAAGCTTAGTACTACCAATAATGAAAGAGCATGGAACTAAGAACCATAAAGAGCCTACATTCACAATCTCAATTCCCTAAAAACCCAAAACAAAAATCATATCATATTCTAATTTTCTATTGTAGTTGGCTGGCTCAACTTCAAATCCAAGTTCTCAATCCCTGCTACTACTTCTCTATATCATAGAAACACCATTTGCAATATATTTAATGTTTATAGACTATTATAAGATTTGGTGGATTTATATGCTCTAAGAGTACAAAAAATTGGTCCATCATGGACCAATACTTTCATAGGTTGATTTTATACGGAACCTTCTTTCAAAGAGTGGGAGAGATTATTCGAAGTTTTTTTTTTTTTGGTGCACAAATACCGTCCCTTAAACAACCTACTTAGCTTTTTGAAGCCTTTATCTACCCTTAATTAATATACCCAACGCAAGAGGGAATTGGCTTTTCACGAGAATCACATACGAATGAACGTGACCAAATGTGCATGATTCGTGTGTCCTTGTTTGCCTTTATATTAGTCCCTCTCACATAAAGTTGACTACCCCCTTTTGTTTCGTTTCTATACCATCTACCTTTACCTTTGATCATTAAAAATGGCCAATAATGCAATATTTATACATGTTTTTAAAGAAAGTAAGTTACCCTTTTATTCATCTACTCAAAGTTTAGATTTTCCTTTTGCCCTTATACAATGGTTTCTACTTTTGACTACATAACATCAGTGGCAATTACTTGTTCCTCTGGCAACAAGAGAATTAGAGAAACACGAAATGTATTCACGAAATAGGTCATTATTATTTATTTGCCTACTCCAATAATAATGGCGTTTTATCATATTATTTGCCTACTCCAATAAGTTTCAAACAAATCAAAAATACGTCTTAACCTATCACACAAAGGAGCACCCTAAAACCATAGATCGATCTAAAAAAGCTTACTAACCCTATTACCCACCATCACTATCAAATTATCATCAGACCAACTATCATTTACCTAATAAAGCCAAGCTAAATTTCCAAATTCTATGAACCCTCAAACCTCTATTCTCCCAATCCAGGTAAATCTTATCTCATTTAATCTAATGAATTCCCTTAACATCCTCACATAGTCACATTCCCCTCAAAAAACATTTAAAAATAGATTCGATATAAGAGATAATACTTGTAGGAGTCTTGAAGATGGAGAGAAAAATGGACTCATGACAAGGACTAGACATATTTTAAAAGTGTGATGCGACCATCTACAAAAATATTCTTACCTTTTCACTCATATAACATTTTCTTAATACACTCAATTAACAGAGTCCAAAAACTTAACCGATGAGAATTACCTCTAATAAAAATGCCAAGATATAAAAAGGGAATTCAACCAATTTTACTGTTAAGAACATTGTGGACCTCTATCTACCAAGAATCAACCATGTTAACACTCACCAACTAATTCGTATCAAAGTTCACCTTAAAAACTAAAAAACACTTAAATGAAATAACACAAATCTCTTCTATCTTAACATGATTCCAGATTATGACTCAAACTTGGACATGTAATGACGTTAAATGTATATTTGGTTCGACTTTTAGAGGGATCAAAAATGATTTTGGAAGTGTAGAATTGATTCTGATATGTTTGATTATTTTCAGGTATAATCGATTTTGTCCCCAAAATTATTCTACTTGAAGTTAGAATTTGTAGTTTTTGGTTTTGGAATTGATTTTTGCTTACAAATTTATAGTTCAAATCACGTTTACATAGATGTATCCAACCACAAACGAACTTACCTTCAACTTACATTTAATCAAAATCAATTTTACATAATCAATTCATTCAAACTCAATTTTTGTCACAACATAGCCAAACATACACTAAATATCTTATGGAGAATTTATCACACATTCGAGTTCTACAAAGTTTGAGAGATTATTCTCCATAATTTTTCGACGAGAATACCCGATTTACACCAAGAAAAATTATAACAAATACCCTTGAGACACTAGTTGAAGAAACAAATATAGTAAAAATATAGGGGAATTAGTCACTTTAATCTCTGAATGGGAAATGGGTAGTCACTTTAGTCACTAAATGCGGAGAAATTACAAATCAGTCCCTGAATGTAGACTTTGTTAGTCAATTTCAGGGACTAAAGTGACTAACGGAGTCTACATCCAGGGACTAAATTGACTAACAGAGTCTATATTTAAGGACTATTTGCAATTTATCAGTATTCAGAGACTAAAATGATGAATCGTTTCCTATTCAAGGATTAAAGTGACTAATCTTCTAAAAATATATTAGAACCTATGTAGGCAAACTTCTAAAAATATAAAAATAAAAAAATGATTTTTCAATGGGAATTTTTTTTCTTTAATTGATGCTCCATGAATACTAGTTAGTAAGTATAATCCTTACACGAAAATGACTTGAAAAAGAAGATAGGTTTGCCTCTTGTTATTGTCGGCAAACTACAGCTTCCCTCATCATGAGGTGTAGTAGGCATGCCAAATGTTCGAGAGAAAGTATTTGGAATTTCAAAATCGAGCAACACATGAAAAGAACAATGAATTAACAACAAAAATAAAGTTCAGCATGAGACAAGGGACTGCGTTTCCATTCATTGATGTTTTTTTTAAATTGTAACCAAAAAAAGATTCCCAGCTTTGCCTTTGGATGCTTTTTTGGTACTTGGAACGGAACAGTACGGCAAAATGGATATGAACAAAAAAGTGTCTTTATTTAAGAACGTGATTTTAACTTATTAGACGATTTAAAAATAAATGTATTCTATTTTAGCATAAAGTAAATATATTCGTACATACTGATTTCAGGTATGATTTTATTTTCTTTCAAAAGAAGCATAATTTTATTTTGTGAAAAAAAATGGAAAGTAGAAATGGAAGGAAAATTTTAGACATACAGTAATAGAATGGAATATTAAGTAAGTTTTCATTTTTATGTCAAGAATTACTAGAGTAAAAAAGTGTTTCTTTTTAAATTTGAAAATTTAGTACAAATAAAAAACGGAAATTATAAATTTATTGTTTTTGGATTTGTCCTTATCGCTTGCATTATTTCATAATTAGACTCATTTTTCTAAAGTGAACAACTCACTTTTAAGAAACGAGTGATTTATTTTTCCTCCGACAAAGAGAGTAATATCATTTGTTGATATAAAAATTGTTGTTTCCACTTAAGATTTTTCTTAAAAACATATAAAATCACACGTTTAACTTTAACAGTAACTAACTACCGATCGGAAAAAAAAGAAGGAAGCGATTAAAGCATCCATCTGATATGCATGTATTAAACTTTTAAAAAAAACTTACTTTAATAATCATAGTGTTATTTTTGCTAGACCATCAATAAAGGTGGTGCTTATTATCTAGCTAGCTAGATTGTCTATCACTTATGCTCCTTACAATATTTTTGAGTATTCTAAATTATTTTCAATTGATTAATTTTAATTAAATGTCATGAGATTGTTTGAGTAAAATAATATCTTAGATGAGGCAAATCCCTTGTAATATACACAAAAGTGTCCTATGTTTTTCCATTCTTAGTTCCTAATTTGAAAGACAAGGAAATAGGTAATTGAGGAATATGAAGTGGAATAAAGTCTCCTAATCTAATTCGTGCTTTATATCCATTTAGTAACACTCAAACAACATCATTCTTTCCTATCTTATTTTCTTTCTAACTAGACCATTAACTCGTGCTAACGTACGGGTCATATCGAATGTAATATTTGACGGTAATAGGTAACAAAATAGTTTAGATGAATGTCATATAGTATTTCATAAAAATTAGGTTAAAATTAAGTTAAGTATAACGAGACGGGTTAACATTTATAAGTAAAAGATAGCGAGACAGGTTAACATTTATAAGTAAGAGATTTCCAAAAAAATAGCATTAATTAAGAACATAATTTTACTTTACTTTAGATAAACATTAAATGCATAAGTAAGAGATAGCGAGACATGTTAACATTTATAAGTAAGAGATTTCCAAAAAAATAGCATATAATTAAGAACATAATTTTATTTTACTTTAAATAAACATTAAATGCAAAAGTGTGGAGGGAAAAATTAGGTCAAGTATAGCGAGACGGGTTAACATTTATAAGTAACATATTAACATTTTGATTAAATTAAATCTAAGGTTAATATAGTAAAATCAGGCGATAGAATTATGTTATATCTATGGTTAATATTGCGTTCGGGTTAACATTTAGAAATAAGAGATAAGTAAGAGATTAACATTTTGATTAAATTAAATCTAGGAGTAATATAGTAAAATCAGGCGATAGAATTAGGTTAAATCTAGGGTTAATATTGCGTTCGGGTTAACATTTAGAAATAAGAGATAAGTAAGAGATTGACATTTTGATTAAATTAAATCTAGAGTTAATATCGTAAAATCAGATAATATAATTAAGTTAAATCTAAAATAATGTTGCGTTAACTTTCCTGTTTTTCACCCTTTAATTTGGATTAAGACCAAGCCTTAAACACAAACCACTAGCCAACTACATAGTAGTAGTTTGTACACAAAAAGCAACAAGGATTGCTAGCTCCATTTTGTCAAAACTGAGCTTAATTCCAAACATACATTTAAGTCATGAAGAAAAAATCTAATACTTCATTCATTCCTTCTTGGACAAAACTAGGTTTGTGTGAAAGGATAAATATTGGAAATTAATAGAAATACTAAGATATATGTACTATTAGAATAGAAGTTTTTTTCGAACATCGATCAATCATAATCACAAAATAATCAAAGATAATCACTAAAGTCGCAACAAAGAAAACATATGAAAAGTATTTTCTTATTCAAAATAGAATAGAAGTTCTTTTACACTATCGATCAATCATAACCATGAAATAATCAAAGTTAATCTCTAAAGTCGCAACAAAGAAAGCATATGAAAAGTAATTTCTTATTCGAAACTAAGAAAGAAGTGAGTATTCACTATTCAATGTAATTTCTAGTATCTATCTATAGTAAACAAATTTACATATCTAAAAATACAACGCATCAAGTTGGATTTCCAACAAATGGTTGGAGTTCCTATCATCACACAAACATGATTTCAATGATCCAAACCACCCAATTTGACTCCATCAAGAGAAGACACATTCTTTGATCTCCATATACTTCTAATCATCTTAACCAAAAAACACCATCCAATCGTAAGAAACAATGCTTGCAAACGTCCCACAATAAGACCAATAAGTACAATCATCACCAAAATTGCATAGCTTGAATTCCCAACAACAACCATTGATTCTTCTCTAGAGCAATTGATTCCACCATCAATTTCATTTTTATCCTCTTGTTTATCTTCTTCACACACAACACTTGAAACATCGCTACACGATTCGATTTCATTTTCTTTATTATTACTAGCGTTCAGACGAACATTATTATCTTGATTGCCCTTTTCTTCTTCTTTCTTCTCTCTCTTAAAACTACGAAATTTCTGAAGTTTCTTCACCATTGTTGCCTTAAACCTACCACTACGAGTACGAAATTGAATCCTCTCCTTCATATACTTCTCTTCAACTATCTCCTTCGCCGATGAATCCTCCAATTCGCGACAAATCCCTAACTGGCTCTTTTCTTCTTCCACAACTTCAATTTCATCATTCACACAACAATTCAAATCCAAATTTGAATTCAAATTCAACAATTCAATTTCAACATCATCCAAAACGGGTTTGTGAACCGACTTTGCTTTAAGATGTAACGGAATCTTCTGGAACAATGATTCAATTGAAACGAAAACGTTTGAACAAGGCTTTAAACACGAAACGACACGTTTCAATGCGTTTTCTAGAAACAGTAACGCAAACGCCGACACGGTGATCGCAACCGTTAACTCCTTCGCACTCGCCGCTAGAATAATAACCGTCAAAATCTTCACGATAATTGACTTTGAACGAAACGCTGAACGGCGTTTGTTCACCGGAATAACATCACCGGCGCCGTCGTCGGTGTTTTCTCCGATTAACGGATTTAAAATCTCTTCAGAAAAAACCTCATGAACCGGTGACTCTGAAACTGAAGGTGGAGTTGTAACCGGAGAAGGCGGTGGCGGTGGAGGAGGTGGCGGTGATGACGACGGATCAATGATTTCAGAGCGAGCCGGTTTTTTGAAAGTGGAGTTATTGAACCGGTTACGGTTTTTAGCGAAGAGATCGATAAGAGAAGTGGGAAAACCGGTTTGAACGACAAGGGAACTTGTGTGTTTAGGGGATTGAAAATCAGCGACGAATTGCGAAATTCGTGTGACTCGGTTTTTTTTCTTCTTCCAAGGAAACGGCATCGTTGTATTGAAGAGTGGATAAGGGTTTAGGAATAGGAATAGGAACAAGACATTGGTTTATAGGAAGAAGGAAATAGAGAAGTTGAAGTTGAAGTGAGAGAGACAATGAAACGGTTTGTAAGGGGAAAGAGAGAAGTGGAGAGACATATAGAATAGAAATGTGAAAGGCGCGTGTGAGTGTGAGAAAATGAAGGTTGTTGTGAGTTGAAATTTTTTGAGACTTTGGATTTGGATGTGACTTTTTGTTGGGGGGGACAAAGTAGCTTAGTGGTTATGTGGGTGTTCAAGATTCGAACATCGAACTATGCATATAACAATGTATGTTTTTGTCGAGTTATGTTCATGAGACTTTGAATGTGACTTTATTTGGTGTATTTTGGTTTCAGTATTTGTGTTGAGTTCTTCCCCATTTATAAAAATAAATAGAGATTATCGTTATGACAGAGATATACAAAAAAAAAAAAGGTGGTGGTCTTATCATTAGATGAGTTTCATCAAGATTAATTATTTTTGAGATTTTTGTGTATTTATCTCACTAAAAGAAATGGAGAAGATCTTAATTCGTTGTATTTAGGGTGGATTAGTGGATCATGTTGTGAAATACGATACACCCTTCGATCAGTATTATAAGCAAAAATATATATTTTAGATTTATTCAATTAATGATGTATATGATCTTTATTATAGACAACATCGTTTAATTAATGAATCTAAAATATATACATTATTAATTGAATGAATCTAAAATATTGATTTTTTCTTATAATAGTGACCAGAGGGAGTATGTGTATGTTTATTGTACCATGTATTTGGACATAGTGTATGTGTGTTAGATAAAGAGAGGTCGTTATTTGTGTAAGTATAACTCATTTTGTAGAGATATTGTAACGTAGAATACTTGGGATACAAATCCGATATTTCTCATTTGTTGATCATAAAAGGTGAGAGAGGTAGACAAGAAAAAGTGGAGAGAGGTAGTTAGGTTTGTTCATGGATCACATTGAGTCGATTTTGGTCAAACTCTATCTGATTCAATCAAATTTTATTATTGTTTTGAGTTTGACTAAAAACCATAATTTTCTTTTTCATCAACTCAAATCAATACAATTTTGATGATGAATCTGGAATCAACACAATTTTAATGATGAATCTGGGTTTGATCATTGAGTATATGAGGAATAATTTTATTAGAAAATTAAAAAAAAAATTATTTTGTGAAAGCTCAATATACTAAAAGTTTCATCAACTTAGAGTTTTAAAGTGATTTTTTTTATTAAATGAAAAGTAATAAACAAGACAAAGAAACTAAGACAAACGATTCTTAAAAACCTCAGAGACGTCCGCCAACAAGATAAGGTTCAATTGAGGAGGTGAAGAAGTTCACATCTCTAAAGTATCCAACCAAATCACTTTGGATAAAAAAAACTTTGGTATATTTAATAAAAAACTATTTTAACAAAAATTTAAATATCACTTTTTTTTTTGTAATGAATGAGTTAGGTTCGAGATTTCACAAAGTTGACATAATAAATTGATTACCCAACCAAATCACTTTGGATTTAAATGAGTTGATTTGGGCTGGACTCGAACTTGAATGAGTTTGTATAAAACGAGAATGGAGTTGGTTTGGGCTGTCACGTTGATAAAGATTTGATTCGTATTCTACGAAGGCATAAATTTCAACCCTATCAACTCCACTCTCATTTTATACAAACTCATTCAAGTTCAAACTCATATCCACTTATCAATATTCATAGATGGGTTGCTTTTGGATATGTAATATGTATGTTTTTGTTTTTGCGATGGTTTCCTTAAGTTTAGATCTACCATTATGACTTTGTTTTGGGTATGTAAAGACTTGTAGTACAATGACTAAATTCAGAAACAAGTTAAATAATATGCACTCCAATTGTGTCTCTTTTCTTTTTACTTTGTCCAGAACATATGCACCAATGATCAATTAGAAAACTAAACATATAATTCAAGGACTAATTTGATAGTGTTGCATATAATGTAGGACCGATTTGATAGTTTTCACAATAATTTATGGACTAATTTGCTAAGTTACATTCTTCTTCAACTTCTTTATTAAACAACACATAATCATCGTTAAACAAACCTTTGACAAAGGGCAAGCCTAAAAAGGCCTTTCTGGGTTTTTGAGAGTATTGGCTTTCTTACGGCATAAATTATGGGACACTAACACTCAAGCATTTAGACATAACCATTAAACAGGAAGCTTGAAGATGAAACTTGAGTTTGAGAGCTGTTTTTTCCATACGACCACCACCCATCATTTTGGATTCAATATGAACAAGTATTAGGGTTGTAAATGAGAGAAACATAAATTAGGGTTTGAAGTTTTTAGAATTGGGGAAGAAAGTGTTGTTAATTAATTGAAGAAATTGAGGATTTTGGACTGTAAATGAGAGATTGAAAAATTAGGGTTTCAAGTTTATAGAATTGGAAAAGAAATAGTTGTTGTACAACGACATTGAAAAAGACAATGTTTTTGTGGATTTCAATCTAATTCCTCCTTTGCAATTTTTTCACTTTCGTTCATATTAGTCTCTAGCTGTGTGGCATATGACATGGCATGCCACATGAGTGGTTAATATCTCACGTCAGCACCGTTAACTACCCAACTTGATCGAGAGACGAAATTGATTGACGTTTATTAAATTCATGAGCTAATTGACTATATCGACAAATTGAAGGACGAAATTGATCGATGTTTGAAAATTTGAGGACAAATTTGCCTATTTACTCTTTCTTCTATATTCACTAATGTTTGGTCTCTTAAATCATACACACTTAAGCCTTCAAAGAAAAATCATACACACTTATGCCTTCAAAGAATAGAGAGTTCTGTATGCACTAATGGTTGGCCTCTAAATTTTTATATGAATTTAATTTTATCTTTTGATATTCATGCTAATCAAACTTGATAATTTTTTGTCCCCTTAAAAGAACTTTATATTTTTACTAAATTAAACTTGATCACCTGTTAAAAAAAAACTTGTTCTTAGATGTTTTGGTGAGTTTTATAAAAACGAAACCTATGATGTGTTATAAGCTTATTTCTGTTTTTTTTTGTTTTGGTCTTATATTTGTGTTTATTTTAAATAACGTTCATATAAGTTTATGAAAATAGTTTACAAGTACTTAGTGCATTGTAACAAAAAAAAGAGTACTTGGTGCATCTAAAATGGAGCACTTGTTATGGGTGTTTAAGTTGGTCTTATGTGTACCATTTTCAACTCCTATCTTTTACGGTGCAGAGACTTTGAAACGTGCGAATGACCTCTTAAACGTAAAAGTAATCACACACTAAATTATCCCCACCAATAACTCAATCATAAATTTCAACAAAAAAACATTTTTTAATACAATTTATTTAGAAGAATCACTAGAAAAAGTGTGTGTGGTGGTGGTGAGGTGCCTATTTAACTTGATGTTAAATATGCGAAGCATCCACAATTGTGGATGGTCTTATAATGTATATAAGTTCTTATAAGATAATAAAATATTGTATTAATTAAACTAACGATCTTATGCGCCCTTACTTTATGATAGCCCAAACTATAAGAACTTAAACGTGGTTGACTTAGATCAATTTTGAAATGAATGACCTTTTAGGAAGTTTTCATGAAAGCGTGCGTGATGACAAAACTTGCTGAAAATATCCGTATTGGTTTATAGGATGAGTCGGCAATTTTGAAAGGCGCATGGATGTTAAAATGTCCTCTTTGACGAGTGGTTTGTAAATGCATTTGTTAGATATCACCGAGTCTCAAGATTTGTTTCACCTGATGAATCACCGGAATCCAACCTACCTAAACTTTATTCTCTTAAAAAGACAATGAAAAAAGATACTCAAATTCATAAAAAATGGAAATTAGATAAAGATATGATATAAAGACGAATAAGAATAAGATATGATTGTTTGTTTTCACTGCACGGCAATGGAATCATTTTCAATTTTTTTTATGTATATCAACAATTTATTAGATTTCAATTTTTATATTTTCAATATATTTTATAGAGATAAATCGGTATTGTATTTTCTCATTCTTTCATGCTGGTTCTAAACAGCTCATATAAAGAATAAGAATTTTAATTAGAGAAACATAATATGATAAATTTCAGAATTAACTTGTCATATTTTGTTGTCTCATCAAACTCTCAATTGAAAAATAATATGATAAAATTATTCTATCACGTCTCTCCTCCATATACAAGTTTGAACGAAAATTGAAATTACAAAGGGTTTAATTTTTCTCTTCCAAAGAGTTGAGTGTCACACTAATACAACATTCACATTTCTCTTTGAAAGTTTAAATTTGCGATTTCAAAATTTTGAATTTCTTCTCTATTATGCTCTCAAATATCTTCCACCTTGGGCTTTTTTGTTTTGTTTGAAAGGATCGGATCTTTCCACCTTGGTTAAAAGTTCATTTTGTGACACTGAAAAATATTAAATAGACGAAACAAGAAAAAATAATTTAATACACTTAATAAAAAACTAAGACGTGTAATTCATAATCGCAAAAGGACATGCAAAATGTCAAGGATAAACTAATCAAGTAATTAACTCCATCAAATGACAGTAATCATCATTTAAGAGAATTTGAGTTTATGGGTGAAAAAACTCTTTTTTACACTATACTTTTTTTTAATAACCAAATATTATTAAACGCCGTCCCTACAAGACGTAAGGTATGGACAAGACAAGGTATAAATGGTGCCGCATACCCACCAAACAAGCCCCTGAAAATAACCCACCAAAACACATCACCACCTAAGAAGGACACCTTAACAGAAGCAAACACTGTAAACACAGTATCCACAACCATCCATCTTCACTACTCACTCCTAAAGAACACCCCTCCAAATAAAATTCCCAGACTTCAACACCTAAGTTGAGCCACATACGAAAGGCTCCTAGCCGAATGAAACATGCAGCTTCCACACCTCTTGACCTCCGAAAGAGCACAAAAACAAAAGCCCAAAAACCAACTTGAGCTAAAGAGCTGACTCCCGATCTCGAATCAAAAGTGATCGGCCCACCAGATTTTAGACCCAAACCAACAGGACACCCATCGTCCTCAGTACATCAGAGAACACTATATCTAGTCAAACATGACTGCAGCTAGTCAGCGACACTTAATCACGGTGGAACTATGAATTACCAAACCTCATTTTCATAGAATAGGAATTAATTATTTTACGAAGATTTTGAAAACACATGGTGGGTAATCGTACAAACTCTTAGTAGCAAAAAAATATAATGCAGAAGAAAACAATTAGTATTTTTTTTGTAACATGATTAGATAAACCCCATTAACATGTAATACGAAATTGAAAACAACAACAAAGCCTTATCCATGTAAGTGGAGTTGGTTAGATAGATCAAATTATACCATAATGTTTGATATAAATCATATTTGGATCTAACACATTAACCTCTAAATATTTTCAAATAGTTTTTCTTAAAGTTTTTTTTAGGTCTTCCTCTATCTCTTTTGGTCCGACTCTTCTCCTATTGATCTACTCTTTGTACTACAACATCTATCGATCTTCTCTATACATGCTCAAATCATCCAAACCTATTTTATACTTTCTTTTTTGTTATAGTACTATCGCAATTCTCCATCTAATAATGTCATTCATATACATATGTCGTCTAGTCTTATAATTCATTCAACACAATATCCTCGTAAAGTCTAAATTGAAAAGTTCACGTAAGAAAATGAAATTGAGAAGTTAATCCATATTTTATTTTTGGTCTAAGTAAATTTTTGTTGTTGAAGAAATTAATGTAACTTTATTTGTTAATGCAATTATTTAGCAACCTGATATTGACTTGATTGTAAGCTTTGTTGGCCGCCTAATTTCTCTCAATAACGACGCGCATTCATTTTCCATAGTCAAAGATAACACTATCCTTCATTCTAATTGGTTCCCAGGAAACAAATTGAGATTGTGATGAATTTATTTTTTTATCATTTACAAGATTGTGTTTAATAATTTAGCAATATGAAAAAGAGAAAAAACAAAAGATGCTGAATAAACTTTACAAATGTTGCGGAAAGAAGCTGCCACAGTGCACCTTCAACAACTATTTTTTGCACCTTTTTTTATTTTCTTAAAGCCTCTTGTTATAGATTGTAGATAGATAATACACATTTACACTTGATTGTGATTGACTAGTATATAATTATTTCCACTACACAATGAACACTAGGCGTTGTCTTAATAATTGGAGGAAACTATATAATTGTTTAGTGGGACCAATTTTCCTGTTGTTAAAATTACACATAGGCATGCTTATACTAAGCAAAAGAACTAAAAAAGGATTGACTTTAGGGTTCATAAAGTGGGATAAGACCCAAAGAGAAAAAGTTAAGCCATGAGATTGAAATATCTAATGTGATTATGGCTTGGTGTGGGAGTGAATGACAGTGGGGTTGGTGGGCATCCCAGCTAGGGTTTCTTATATTTTTTAAGGGAAAAAATAAAATCAAATAAATTTGTACTATGCTTTATTGGACCTCATAATATAAGCCTTATGAGGTAATGTAAATGCCAAGTTAGAATGATTGGGAAACATTTGAATGAAAAGCACGTGGAATCATATGGAGTTTGAATGAACTCTGGTCTCGTGCTTAGGGAAAGTGGTCCATTGTCTAATTCATTCATACCCTAGCTTCTTTGTTTTGACTGATAATTCGTCTTAATTCATTTGGAATTTTTTCATCGGTTAAACTTAGCTTTTATTGCATTAGTTTTTGTTTCCTTCTCTATTATTATAGGTACAAATATCAGTATTTCAGATTGGGCCAAGGCCTACAGGACTCAATTTCACAAAAGTCCAATTTCCGGGTCTTTGTCAAAGCTAAGGAATATTCTTTAGAATGCTGCTCCCCCTCTGCACAAAACACTCGTACCCTACATGCTTTTCAATTTTACCCCTGCGCATGTTAAATAGCGTTGCGCAACTTAACTAACGCTGCGTGAGTTAAGTTGCGCAGAGTTACTGTTTTCGAACAAAACCCATCAGTCCATAATCCAACCACCATTTTCTTTCCCTCCACCTTCAAAAACCCAAAAAGTGCGATTTTTTAGGTCAAAATCCTCATATCAAATCATTGCAAATCGTCAGGAAGCAAGTTTCTACGCTCATCAAGCACCAAATATCAGATATTGTATCATCAATACTCATCTTATTTTGCTGATTCATGTGCTTGGTTCGTCTGGTTTTCGTAGGTAGTAGGGTAAGGTGCGCAAGTTAACTTGCACAAGTTTTAGAGGTTGCGTGACTTAAGTCACACAGGTGTTAATGTGTTGCGTGACTTAAGTCACGCCACTGTATAATCCTTATTTTTAAATTTTTTGCGCCACTTTTATTCTTGGTTAGCTTGTTCCACAAGTAATTTATTTATTCTAACTTTGTATTTTTTTTATTCAATAGATATATAGGGAGATGGTTGACAATGTCGCGGGTGATGACGTCGAACCGAAACCGGCCAAAAATGAAGCTTCTAGCGATGCTTCCGACAAAGGTTCCGGCGATGTCAAACCGACCATTAATGTGAAACCATTTAAAGTCAAAATTCCATTTCAAGCTTACATTGGTAAAATTGAAGAACCTAAACTGGTACCTATCCGTGTTCTTTGCGAAGGTCGCGACACCGCTTCTTTTTTTACAACAAATGCAAGATGGAGAGAGCGAGAAGAGTTACTTGCTTGGGTTCGTCGCAAGGGGTTAGGGCCAGATTTAGTGTTTGTATAGATAAATCCGTTTTAAAAAGGTCGTACTTGACGATGGAATGTGAAAGGAGTGGGATATACAAGCGACCTAAGACGAGGAAGAAACCAAACCTTGAAGGCATCGGTTCAAGGAAATGTAATTGTCCGTTTATGTTGAAAGGTTTCTTTGATAAAGATACAAATGATTGGTGGCTTGCAATGCTTTGTGGAATGCACAACCATGACTTGGATGAAAAGTTAAAAGGGCACCTTATTATGGGTATGCTTAGTACGGAGGAGAAGAAAAAAGTTATCGACATGACAAAGAGATTGACGGTGCCTCGAAATATCCTCACTAATCTGAAACAAAATAACAAAGAAAGTGACACAACGATCAAGCAAGTGTACAATGTATGAACAAGATGGCAAAAGGGGGAAAGAGGTAACATGACGGAGTTTCAATTCTTGATTTCGAAGTTGGTGGAGCATAAATATGTCTATTACACAAGATGCAATAGTGAGGAAAACGCTCTTGAAGACATATTTTTTGCTCATCCGAAGTCAATTAAATTGCTCAACACTTTTCCGACCGTTTTTATCATGGACTCCACTTACAAAACCAACAACTACCGAATGCCGTTGTTTGAGATAGTTGGTTGCACCTCTACAAAAACGACATATTCCGTTGGTTTTGCCTTCCTTCACTTTGAATTAGAGGATAACTTTGCTTGGGCACTTACGATGTTGAAAGGTCTTTTGTCCTCAAAAGACAACATGTCTAAGGTGATTGTCACTGACAGAGATGGTGCTTTGATGAATGCCGTTGGCACAGTTTTCCCTAAAACATACACCATGCTTTGTTATTTTCATATTGGAAAAATGTAAGGGCTAAGTGCATCACAGATTGTAGAGTTAACCCAAAACCTCCTAAGGGTGCAAAAGTTGACAAGAAAGAATTGAAGAAGAGCAAGGTGAAGAATAGAGAGGTTGTTGAGAAAGTCGTGATCGCTTGGAGAGACTTGGTCGAATCTCCTACGAAATTCATAAAATATGATGAAGAAACGGTTTTGAACCTTAAGGAAAAATTTGTGAGGGCATGGACGGATAAAATCTTGCATCTAGGATGTAGAACCACCAACATTGTTGAATCGGCTTATGGAGTGTTGAAACAATATTTGAGGAGTAGCGTGAGTGATTTGACATCATGTTGGGATGAAATAGAAAAGATGTTGGCCGTGCAATTTGGTGAGATACAAGGAAGTTTTGGGAGGAACAAAACAGTCTTTGAACACAAATAAAAAAAATCAAGATGATGAGAGAGTTGGAGGGTTATGTATCTAGACGCGCATTGAAATTTATCTATGATGAATTGCAATGCTCCAAGACATTCAGCTTTGAGAAGGAAGATTGTGGTTGTTTGCAAGCGACATCGTACGAGTTACCTTGTGCGTGTATTATTGCCATGAGGTGCAAGCAAAAATTGCCTCTTGTCTTTGATGATATATACTCTCATTGGAGAAGGTTAAGTGTACAAGGAGAAGAGATTGATGAATATTTTTCCGTGGTGGAAGAGTGGAATGACATTCAAAAACGTCTCAAGACAAGCCCTTACAATATGAAACTCCACATCAAAGAGATGATGCGTATGATAGCCTTTTCGGAAACCACAAATATGTGTCCACCTTCAAAAAAGGCGGTAACCAAGGGAGCACCTAAAAGGAAGAGGACTACACTTAAAGTGTCATCAACGGGTCGAATCCCCTCTAGGTGGGAGACTATTGATTCTCAAAATCCAGACAGTCAACCTTCACAACCCAAGAGGTCACTTCAAAAGAGAAAAGATGCACGCCTTGACACTTACTCCCGCTCACAAGCTTCATCCTTTACTTCAAAACCGCTTCGGAGCATCCTTACATTTCACAAATTCCAAATTTCATGAGACCTTTTGTTGAAGACATTGTGAATGTTAAAGGGGATGATCATTGTGGATTTCGGGCCATAGCTAGGCACATGGGGATAGATGAGGAAGATCATGTATTGGTTCGACAATCACTTATTCATGAATTGAGAAATCATAAGAGTGACTACATGCCGATATATGACACAGAGGAGCGTTATAACAAAATCTTGAATGGTTTACACCCTCCAAAATGTACAATTGGTATTGCGCCGGTAGATAAGTGGTTGACCACTCCGTATATGGGTCACATTATTGCGACTTGCTACAATAGAGTTGTTGTTCTATTGACTTTGCCCGAAATGTGTGGTGTATGTGAGACATATTTTCCAATCCGAAGTGCTCCACCACTCAATCCACATGCCAACATCATGTGTCTTTGCTTAATTCCTAGCCACTATCTTCATGTTATTTTGAAGGAAGGGTGTCCGTTACCACCGAGTTGTACGGAGTGGTTGTCCAACAAGATTGGTGAGGCGGAGAAATGACATTTTGAGTTTTTGGATAGACAAGATGCCTTCAATTAGCTCATGTCCAAGGAGCCAAAGCCGCCAAAGAAACCAACAAATGAGCACAATTCAATATTTTGTGATAATACTTCCACTCTGCAAAAAAAGGAACGAGAATTTGAAGCGATGGAAGGCATTGAAGTAGAGGAAAATTTAGGAATGTCACTATAATTCTTAGATAGGTTATAGATTATGACACTTTTAGGTCGGTCGGTATTCGTCCTATTTTTTGGTGGTATTACATCCCGACGTATTTTTGGGTGGCCGGTTATGTAATTTGGATATTCGTGGCCAATATGTAACTAATATTATATATTATATATTAAATAAAATGAATTATTTTTTGGTGGCCGATTATGTCACATCAATTATTGCTCGCATTACATTGTCACTAATTTTTCAACTATTCATTTAATCTCATTTGTCTCATATTTAATTTTCATTATATTTTTTGAAGTGAAACATGTATGAAGATGCACAAGATCCAGTTAAACTTCATGTCCGTTATGTAGATGTGCAAATAAAGGCTAGGTTCTTTGTAAAGCCCACCGACAAGTTGGACGAGTTGAAGACAAAACTTGACAACTTCTTTATCCATATTGGTTCAAATCATAGAACATACGATGTAATTTTAAATGCGTCAGGCGTGGACTTGGGGGAGGATAAGGAAGAAGACTTTTCGAAAACGGTGTATTTTCCACAACATTTCGAAGATGATAGCGACGTCGCTAACATGTTTAACATAATGGTTGAAGATAACGCTTTGCATCTTTATGTCCGATCCGTAGAAGTCTAATAATTATTAACGTTTAATATCGTGATATGTTCAAATTTGTGTCTGTATTATTGAATTTTAATGAATTTGTGTTTATGTAATTTAACGATGAATTTCGGTAATTTTAACCGTTTATGTGAAATTATGTGATTTTCAAGATTTTTGGACAAATTGGTGCAATTTAGATCGTTTACGTGTCATTAAGTGTGTTTAAGTGATTACGAGTCATTACCGGCGAATTTGTGAAATTTGGACCGTTTAGATCGTTATGTGTGATAATGTGGTTGTGAGAAAAACATTGTTTTTGTGTAATTTTTATCGATTATGTCGTATTATCCGATAATCATGTTAAATTGACATAATTTGGTTCAATTATAAAGGTGTAAAGATTACGGGTCATTAATGACATTGATTGCATTGAATGTATATCAATACAACGTTAAATGCATTGATTGCATATACAAATACATGACTCTTATCAAAGACTTCCCGCTATAGTCTTCGGTCATGCTCCTGTACTTTTGACCGCCTCTTGAAATATCCCTCGAATCAATTTGAAATCGGAAGGATTTTGAAAAAGGGAAGAAATTACAGAAGGGGAGCTTGAAAATTGAGAGGAACTCTCATGAAAAATCAATTTAATTAAAAGATACAGAAATTAAGATGCAAATAATTTATTGAAAGGTTAGCAAATTATCTAACCACTTAACTAAATTACAAATCAAATTTACTCTTTTAATGGTCTGGAATAAGCTTGGGATAAGGGATTCCTTAATCCAAGTTTGGTTTACGGTATGAGACAAAATACTTTATGCAATGTATATGCAACAACAAGTCAATTGAACTAGCTTCCATGCATGTCAAACCTTTTTGAACATTCCAAAAGAAATCAAGTATTGTGTTCTTGTGAGAAACTAACTTAGTTTATATTATAGTAGATATACTTATAACGAATAAAAATATCTGTAGTTTTGTTTTTAGTCCCTATAAAAATAAATCACACATTTTAGTTCCTACAAAACTTTCTGTTAGTGTTTTTAGTCCTTGTTAAATTAAAATTTGTATAATTATGCTTAAAATTTTAAATTTTTAATGAATTTTTACATACTTGTTTAAAACATAAAACGTTCCGCCGCAATAAGTTAGCTCAAAATTTTATTTTTAGGTCCAATTTTTCGTTAGTTTTATCTTGAATTTTGGCGTTTAAAAATAATTATATTTAATTCATTACATGTTAAAAAATTCTAATTTTTTTATAAAAGAGATTATTATAATGTTCTTAACATGTCTATTAAAAATCATTTAAAATATAAAGTTTAAGTATGATTAAACAAATTTTAATTTAACAGGGACCAACATATTTTTTAGTTTAAGTATGATTAAAAATATTTGCTTAATTAAGATTAAACTTTTAAATTTTCAACATATTTTTTACATACTTATTTGAAACATTATACAAAGTTCCTCTGCAAAAATGCAACTCAAAATTTTATTATTAGGTCCAAATTTTCATTAACATAATCTTGAAAATTTGGCTTTTAGAAAAATTCATATTAATTCATTACATGTTAAAAAAAACTAAAAGATTTTATAAAAGAGTGTCTTACGATGTTATGAACATATCTGTAAAAAATCTTTCAAAAATTTAGAAGTTTAAGCATAATTAAACAAATTTTAATTTAACAGGGACTAAAAACACTAACGGAAAATTTTGTAGGGACTAAAAAATGTGATTTATTTTTATACGGACTAAAAACAAAACTGCAGATATTTATATGGACCAAAAACTTAATTAACCCTATATTTTATAATAGATAAACTAGCTTATGAAAAAAAAATTCCTCAAAAAAAAAAAGAGTAACCTTTAGACTTATGAGAAAAAAATGTTAAAAATCCAACATTATCAAACGTAGTCTAAACCTTTCTAGTTTTTCCTTTGTTGTTGGTTTATTTTTTATTTTCATCTTGTTTGAGTGTGTTTCTTTTTAGAAATTTTTTATTTTGTTGTTCTAGTTAACCAAAGGCATGCAAATGCATCAATATAACATCACAAAAGAAATTGTGTGACATGCTGTTCCTCCTGACTTTCATAATCTTGTGAGCCTTTGAGCACAAACAAATAATTTTTTTGGGTGTGTATTCATTGCATGTTTTTATTCTGTAAAATTATACAAAGTTTTAAGTTGTTATTCCTTGTACATTTACATACAACGAGACAATTTTAGTTGTGCACAACCATAGTCCAAATTTGCCTACTCAATACTCATAAATAACACTGTTTGTTTAAACCATTTGAACCTTAATTCTAATTAGTTATAATTACTAGTCAGATTATAATCATGATATTGGGGTTTCTTCAACTTATTTGGGTGTGGTTCTTCATCAATTCAAGATTATATTCATCTCTTCAACTCTCATTCATAATTTCTTAACCTATAATTTAAAATATTCTTAAAAAAAAAAAAATCTGTTTAAAACATTATCTCTTCTCCCCATCACTATCCAAAAATAACATCTCAACAGGAAAAAAAACAAATTTAAGAACTTTAATTAGTTACTACTAATAAAATATCTTTCCATATACTTTAGCATTCGCATTATAAAGTGACAAACCACTCCAACAAAAAAAAGTGAAAAACCAACCCACCTTCATACTAAAGAAACTGATTAGATTAATGGTGACTTCTAAGGTAGTGCAACGAAATGGTCCATGCACAAGGGAGAAAATATGCTTTTGGTTGTAATAAAAATATAATATCTAAATTAAGTAACAAGTTGATAATCTCTTTACAGAAAAGTTTGATTACTTATTTTCTTATCACTGACTTAATTTATGGTGTGGGTCAAGACTCAAGACTTAAGCCAAGAAACACAACTATAATTCTAAAGGCATCCTTAAAAACGATCAATATGAAACTCTCCCCCTTTCTCTCTCTCATTTTGTTGGATGATAATCGAATATGTCCATGTCCATTAATTCTAAGGGTTGAAAATCCTTTCAATTTTACAATAAAAAAAAAGTTCATTTGGAGTTAACAACACGGGGAAGTTTTTCAAAATCTTAAAGGTTAATCCCTCTTATTCTATTTTATAAAGGACATTATGTTACGTTGTTGTATTTAATATTAAAAATATGGTAGTGTATTAATTATTATATAATGTTATTTTATCCCTCTATTTTTTGAGGATAAACAAAGTAAAGGCCGGAAAGAAAACAAAAATGAAATCAACTTAGGCCTAGAATATTAGAAACTTCCATCACATTAGCAAGAATTAAATGCTCTAAATGTAACTATGGGTGATCTAGAAATAAATTACCATCCATCTCACAATCTGAGTTAGCCAATTCACATGCAATTCTATTAGGTTTTCTGTACAAGAAACTTTCTAATGATTACAAGACTTTGGACACTCACAAAAATAAAAAAAGATAGAAATATGTAGAAAAAATAACGTGAATTATTAAATAGTTAAATGATAATTATTTTTATGTGCATCCAAATCTTGTGCTCAAAATCTTATGTCGATTCAACTTTCAAGTATTTTCCTTCTTCCGGCACGCATGTTGAATACGCATCCTCCATTAAGTCCAAGAACTCACCACCCCTGTTAAGTCAAGATGCAACTCAATATTTGTGAAAATCTTTATCTTTTGCCAATTTCAAAGTTCTATAAGCATTCACCGAACCTAAATACGGTCACAAAACCACATAGCCACTTGCCTCCACGGTCCCTAATTACTCCGCCACACTCAGCCTATACCTACTATTCCTCTAATGCACCATCAACTTTGACTCTCTCTCACCCAACAACCCCCCTTAGGCGACATCTCCATTTAACTTTTACTAGTTTTTCTTTTTAGTTTATTTTGATAGACTATCATGTAAAAATTTTATCATAAAAAAATACAATCAATCATATGTTTAACTTCAGAACTAATTATAATTTTTTTTGGTAACAAAAGGAAAATAAAAAGAAGAAAACAAAACATAGAAGAGACCCTAAGTCTAACAAACTCAACAACCAAAACATTTGCTATGAGAATATATGTCATCCCATGAGGGGCTTTATGGAAGACGACAACATCATCGTAACTGAGAGCATCATTCTTAGTTAGAAAGTCATGATCCGCTTTAAGCAAAAGCTGCTTCATAGCACATATCAAATTTTCATATTTATGAAACACATTCAAACTGTTTTGAACAAGAGCAACTACAATACTTGAATCTAAGAGGCACAACACTTGCTTATAACCAGAATCCCAATACAACTTCAAACCATGACACAAATCCAAGATCTTAGCATATAAAATGCAAGGTCTACTAATGTTGTCCATAAACCCATGCAGAAAAGGTCATGTATGATCACACATATGATTGTCAAACCCATCCAAATTAGATTCGAGCAAAAACTACCATCTGCGTTACGAGCTAATGAACATAACTTGAGACTTTAGAATGCGTTCATTTCAAAAGATTTCATATTTTATTCTCAAAGTTTCGGTAGACTAATTTAACTTGTTTTATTAACTTAAAATAAACACATTTTTGTTTGAACGGATAAAGAATGAAACATTTCGAGAATAATCCAATGACATATTCCAGCTCAGCACCAAGAACAATTACACAAAAACCCCTCCTTTAAATTCTCCCCACCATTAACCTCCTTCCATTTATTCCTTCAAAATTCAATCAAAACATCATTTCCACCCGTTCCTTCCCTCCTTTTACCTCACAACACAAACTCAACAAAATCAAAACCCTTACTCAATTTTTTTCATAATTTTCCCGAGAAAATGAGAGAAATCCTCCACATCCAAGGCGGACAATGCGGGAACCAAATCGGCGCCAAATTCTGGGAAGTAATCTGCGACGAACACGGAATCGATCACACCGGAAAATACAACGGCGATTCTGAACTTCAACTTGAACGCATCAATGTTTATTACAATGAAGCAAGTGGTGGAAGGTATGTTCCACGCGCTGTTCTTATGGATCTTGAACCTGGTACTATGGATTCCGTTAGATCCGGTCCGTTTGGTCAGATCTTTCGTCCGGATAATTTTGTTTTCGGGCAGTCTGGTGCTGGGAATAATTGGGCTAAAGGTCATTATACCGAAGGTGCTGAGCTTATTGATTCTGTTCTTGATGTTGTTCGTAAAGAAGCTGAGAATTGTGATTGCTTGCAAGGTAAGTTTGTTTATAGATTCATCGTTTTTGTTTTTAGCTATTTTGAATTTGCGTTGTTTTGAGAGAATTGCAATTGTGTCGTTAGAGAATTGCGACGTTCTACGTTGTGAGTTTGTTCGCAAATTGAACTTGTGTTGTGTTTCATGTATTCTATTGATTTGAATGAGTGAATATCATTTTTTAGTAGCAAGTGTTAAATGATTAAATGATCGTATTTAGCCATGTTGAACATCATTTTTTTGGCAATGTTGAACTCGTGTTGTTTCGAGAAAATTATGATTGCTTGCAAGGTAATTTTTCCATTTTATGTTGAGTTTTTTTTGCTTATTCATCCTTTTTTCGTTTTTAGCAATGTTGAACTTGTGTTGTTTTCAATGAATTCTACTGATTGGAATGAATTAATATTGTTATTTAGTAGATAAATTTAAATGATTATGAATTGTTATGGATTTGTTAAGATTTTTTGTGTGTGGCAGGATTTCAAGTGTGTCATTCATTGGGAGGTGGCACGGGTTCTGGAATGGGAACACTTTTGATTTCTAAGATTCGAGAAGAATATCCGGATCGTATGATGTTGACGTTTTCGGTGTTTCCTTCACCAAAGGTGTCTGATACAGTTGTGGAACCGTATAATGCGACACTTTCTGTTCATCAACTTGTTGAGAATGCGGATGAATGCATGGTGTTGGATAATGAGGCTCTTTATGATATTTGCTTCAGGACTTTGAAGCTTGCTACGCCAACGTGTAAGTTTATAATTTTTGTTTTAATTTTGATGTGATTAAGCAGATTATTTGAAGTTATATGATGTTGTATATGAGCTGGAATGTAAATTCAATGTTTTATAGATCAGAATAATTAAGAAGAATAACTCAAATGTTATACAGATTAGATTGTTATGACTCATGATAGTTGATAGATACAAAACTGGGTTGGATTAAGAATGGATACACTAGAGAAAAAGTTGAGATATCATCTGTTACATGTTATGTAAATATGGTACAACCTTGCTCTAGATGGAGGTTAGATTTTTAGATTTAGAGAGAAACATTAAGAAAAACTGCAGGTAAAGCTTGTCAATGAACATGGTTCACAATGGAACATTATAGGATTGTTTCATGTAGTTAACCTCACTCGTGTTAGAAGAATTCGGTTTGTTGATGCTTTAATGCAGCTTATTCTGCATTGATGTGTATTAACATTTTTTATAGAGGTAGTGGAAGATTAGGAAATATTAAAAAACAATTTATTGAGAAGAATTTAGAGTTAAATAATTTGTCATTAGAGATGATTCATATAGCTAATGTTAACAAGGAAATGCTTTTTGTTGTTGATACAATGAATCTTGTTGTTTATGTTATTTCCATTCTTGTTTTGTTGCATGTTGTTGTTATTACCATGAATCATGATTATCTGTGGTTGTTATGTTGTAGTTGTGTGCTACAGATAAATGGTTAACATTAGTAATTGATATGTTAACATGGTTTTCATTCAATTCACAAATAAAATTTGGACTAAACACGATTATATTGATGGGACCGTGGGAGGGTTCAAGTGGGTTTAGGGTCTTTGTTCTTACTGATTGCTGGTGGTTATTGTTGTTGAATTTCTGCCATCAATTTAGTAATCCTGTCACTTTCTCTAAATGAAGTGTATTTTACTTTATTTGCACTTTTAGTTGGAGGTTCAATTTTCAATTTCTTTTTCTTAATTTTATTATTTCAGTTGGTGACCTTAACCACCTCATTTCTGCCACCATGAGTGGTGTTACTTGTTGTCTACGTTTCCCTGGACAACTGAACTCTGATCTTCGTAAGCTTGCTGTCAATCTTATCCCATTCCCTCGGCTCCATTTCTTCATGGTTGGGTTTGCACCCTTGACATCAAGAGGTTCTCAGCAATATCGTGCTTTGACTGTACCAGAACTGACTCAGCAGATGTGGGATTCAAAGAACATGATGTGTGCTGCTGATCCACGCCATGGGCGTTATTTGACCGCATCAGCAATGTTCCGTGGTAAGATGAGCACAAAGGAAGTAGACGAGCAGATGATCAATGTGCAAAACAAGAACTCTTCATACTTTGTTGAGTGGATACCAAATAATGTCAAGTCTAGCGTGTGTGATATCCCACCAAAGGGCCTTAAGATGGCTTCAACTTTCATCGGTAATTCAACTTCAATCCAGGAGATGTTCAGGAGAGTTAGTGAGCAGTTCACAGCTATGTTTAGGCGCAAGGCTTTCTTGCATTGGTACACTGGCGAGGGAATGGATGAAATGGAGTTCACTGAGGCCGAGAGTAACATGAATGATCTTGTTGCTGAGTACCAGCAATACCAGGATGCAACTGCTGATGAAGAAGATTATGAGGAGGAGGAAGAAGAGGAGGGTGCTGCTTAAAGCATATCTGGATTTGTCAATTGTTTCGAATATATAAATATAGTTGGCTTTGGCTTTGCGCGAGTGGTATATGTTAAGATTGTGAAGCAGTCAAATTAGATTGACTCGATAGTGTGTATGTTTGTATTATTTGCATCGTCTAAACTGGGTTTTGTTGTCAATGCTTTTGTTCTTGACATTAAAGTCTTGGATGTTTGTAATAATGGGTTACATGTTAATATGCATCAAAGTAAAATGATCTTGTTTGCTTTTTTAACCTTGGCCTTTTCCTTTTCCATGTGTATATATATATATTTTTGGGGGTGAACTTTCCATGTATTGAATATATATACTTTATTTCGCTTGAACGACAAATGGTTGAATCTTTCACTCACTCACATAAACTGTAACTTGAGTTCTTAATCGAAATTCTCTTGCTGATAGACTCATATAAATTCAGTTATAAATCCTTGTTAAGATTGTTAGTTTTTATAATTTTATAGGAGGATGTGCACTCTTAATCTAAATGTATTATTATTAAGAAAAAGATAACGATCTACTCATACTGTCCATTCAGTAGATACTTAAGAAGGGTTGGTATTAGAAAACAATAATTGTGAAGTTATTAAAATCTGAGTTCTGTCAAAATTACGGGCTGTAGGTTGAAGAAGGTTCAAAGTCCCAAATAAAGTTCCAAACATTCTATTATAAGTAACTACCTTATCCAAAAAAAAACTCTTTTCATTTATGTAAGAAAAAAGCTTCTTCATTTTTGTTCATTGGTGAAAACAGTAGTGAAATGTTACTGACAAAAAAACTCATTAAAGTGCAAATAAGTCCAAAGAGTTCTTCAAAAGTGGAGGATTACAATGAGTTACTGTATTTATAAATGATTGAAGCATAAAAGAAAGAATAATTGTGTTTTATTGATTATCATTTTACTTACAAGTTGTTATGTGTGTAAAACAAACGACAAGAGACTAAGACTTCTTAAGCAATTGGTTAAAAGTTTCAATATCGACTCGCGTGAAGAAAATAATTTATAAACTAATAAACTATCATAAATTTTAGGAAAATGCTAAGGACACTTGTTAAAGATACTTATAAAAAGTTTAAAGTGAAAATTTTATATTGAGATTTGTGTATTCAACATATTGAAACATAAAAATGTACTTTTTTTTTGAATAAAAGTTATCAATTATTTCTATTTTGACTCTTAACAAATGTTTATACTACATATTAGTAATCCTATAGAAAACCACAATTGGTATATTTTAAGAAGAAAAATCAACGCGCATCGGAAAGCAATTTATTTTCATAAAAAAAGAAAGTATGAAAGTTTTCTACTGTCCTCTTGGATGCGAACGTTAGCTCGAATACAAAACAGAAACCATGGTCATGCATTACGAGTCGAAACTACTCATATTTTATTGTTCACTCAATTATTTTTTCGAATGTTCTTGACAAATGGAAGTGTTGAATGTTGATCAGCATAAATATAAATAATCAATTAAGATTATATAGTGAAGGACTAGCCGAATGGCAGCACATAAAACTAGCTTATTGATTGTTATTACCATTTCATTTTTATGTTATTTGGACGGCATATTTGTGCTTGTGGGCTTGCAACCAACATTTTCTATAGATTCATAAGTGGTACGTAATTCCATATAAATAGGCTTTTAATACGATGCCAATATTCCTCCATAAATACCACAATTCATTGTACAAATTTCGATCTTAAATTTTTTCTAAAGCTTTCAAATTTCGAGTTTCAAAGTTCTTCACAAATGGCTAATCTCTCATTCTTGCTGCCTGTTTTAGCTCTTTCACTATTAGCTGTCTTTGCAGCTAATGCTACTACTCTCCAAGATTTTTGCGTAACAAACCCAATAGGCCAAGGTATATAATTTTCAAGTACACATATATGAGTATCTTTTTACTAGTTAACAACAATCAACTAATTCACATTTTGTTCTTCTAAAATTTATATAATCTTGAAACTCCTCTTAAATATTTTCATGCATCATACTTAGTTTTTCATATTAGGTGAACATTTAAAAAAAAACACTTTTCATGCATTACACTCAGAAAATTCTTTGAGATTCTAACACTTTTGTTCCTCTATCAATTGTGACAATGTTAGGGAATTCAATATGCAAGGATCCAAAACTTGTTGATGCAAATGACTTCTTCTTTAGTGGCCTTCACATAGCAGGCAACACTACTAATACTGTTGGGTCTAAAGTAACTTCAGTCTTTGCAGCTCAGCTACCAGGATTGAACACATTAGGGATCTCAATGGCTCGTATCGATATAGCACCATGGGGCGTTAACCCTCCTCACTCTCATCCTCGTGCTACTGAAATATTAACTGTTCTTGAAGGCACATTGGAAGTTGGATTCATCACTTCTAACCCGGAAAACCGTCACTTTAGAAAAGTTCTACAAAAGGGAGATGTGTTTGTGTTTCCTATAGGGCTCATTCACTACCAAAGAAATATTGGATATGGCAATGTTGTTGCCATTGCAGCTCTTAGTAGCCAGAATCCAGGAGCTATAACTATTGGCAATGCAGTGTTTGGGGCTACACCTGAGATAGCTAGTGAAGTGCTCGCTAAGGCTTTTCAATTGGACAAGAATGCCATCAATTACTTGCAATCCAAGTTTTAGAATATTGAGAGGGAATTAAGCTGTTTTTGTTTGTTTGTATGTTTCATTTTTTATTATCATTCATTTGATTCTTTTCTAAAAGTGTGAGCATCTACCATTTCTTTTTGTTTTTTCATGTGATATTGATAATTTATTTTTGATGTATTTCCCTTATTTTTGTACCTGTTCCATCTCCCAGCAGCAATTGTTCATTTTAGATTTTGGTGTTGTTCTCTTTCCAAGTATCGATTATTTTTGTGTACTTTTTCAATGTCTAAATTCATACCATATAATAAAGGACTTTACATGTTGAAAGGTATGCATACTATTAGAGTAAATAAGTTAGGAAAACCTAATTTACATTCATAAATATGATTCTGTTATTTTGTACATTATAGTTCAGAATCAATAGGCATATTATTTGCTAGTAATGCTATTTGGATATTATGCGTCTTATCTAATTCTATTTGTATTATATCTCACATTGAATTATGTTAGTAATGCTATTTGAATATTATTTGTTTGTGACAGGTTGTGATAAATAATTTTAAATGGCTACAAATGATGGTGACATAAGAAAAGATTATGCAAGCAAAGATTTTGAAGGGAATACAATTGCTCGTCGATTAGTATGTAATAGAGAGGGTAAGAGTAAAAATGAGAAAGGATCTAGATATTCGAGGTCGACCACTCGAACTAAGTGTCTTGCAAGACTTCAAGTAGTTTTAAATTTTGATAGTGATAAGTGGAGAGTTTTTGTATCTGACCAATTATGTTCATTAAATTCTTAAGTATCGTCGATTGAGTGAATCTGATAAAGCCTTTGTTGATAGCCTTCACACGCACGATGTTAGAACATGTCAAATTTTGGGTGTTATGCTGGCTATGAAAGGTGGTCATGGGGGTCTGATATTTTGAAAGAAGGACCTATATAACTACTTAAATAATGAAGGAAGGACAACAATAAAAGGTGGGAATGCTTTTGATGCGTTGAGTTAATTGCAAGCTAAAGCTGATAATGATCTAATGTTCTTTTCGAAGATCACCACAACAGACGAATGACGTTTAGAAAATCTATTTTGCTCAGATTCAATTAGTCAGATCAATTACGAGTGTTTTGGGGATGTGGTTGCATTTGATGCAACTTATAGAAAGAACAAATATAACAAACCTCTTGTTATTTTTTTTTGGGTGTAACCATAATGGAGAAACTACAATTTTTTGGTTGTGCTTTAGTTTATGATGAAACAACTGAGACATACAAGTGAGTTTTAAATACAAGTGGATTTATAACAAAGAGTAGTACTTATAAAATGTATGAATTGACATTATAAATTGATTACTGATTATCATCAATTTTTGTGTAGAAAATATTATGATTCCAAATGTCGGAGTTTTCTTCATCTGGATCCCATCATCAATTTTTTTTTCCTTGTTCAATTCATTTTTGTGTCTTGTTGGCTACAAGCTCATTCAATAAATTTAATGTGGGTTTTATTGAAAAAACGTATAGCCAACAAGACACAAAAATGAATTTGAACAAGAATTTTTTTTTTTTTTTTTATGATTGTAATCCAGATGAAGAAAACTTTGATGGTTGGAATCATGATCTATTCTACACAAAATGTCTGATTCATACAATTTATAAGTACTACTCTTTTTTATAAATCCCACTTGTATTTAAAACCTACTCAGTATTTAAAACTCACTTGTATGTCTCACTTGTTTCATCAGAAACTAAAGCACAACCAAAAATTGTAGTTTCTCAATGATGGTTACACTTAGCAAAAATAACAAGAGACTTGTTATATCTGTTCTTCCTATTAGTTGCGTCAAATGCAACCACATCTCCAAAATACTAGTAGTTGACTCGACTGATTGAACCTAATCAAAATATATTTTCAAAACGTCTTTTGTCTGTTGTGGTGAACTTCGAAAAAAAACATTGAATCATTATCGGCTTTAGCCTGCAAAAAACTCAATGCAACATAAGCAGCCCCACCTTTTATTCTTTCCTTTCCTTTATTGTTCAAGTAGTTATATAGGTCATTCTTGCGAAATTCCAGACCCTCATGGCCACCATTCTAAGCTAGCATAAAACCCATCAACAAGGGTTTATCAGATTCACTAAATCGACAATACTTTGGAATCAAATGAACACAATGTGTCGGAGCTAACTCATGGTTGTGCGAGGGATCAAATACAAAAACTCTCCACTTATCAGTATCAATATTTAAATGTAAATGCAAAGGCCAACCTACCTTGTGCATAATTTCAACTGCTTTATTAGAATAACAGGGAAACAAGGGTCGAATTCTAGATAAGTTGATCGTACATGCTACCTTAAGCTGATAATGAAGACAAATTAGTGATTTAGGAGATTAAATCAAATCTATTTTTTTGGTGTGGCCGAGGACTGAACCCTGAGCATTGTATATATTATGCATTGTCTCTAACAACTGAGTAAATATAATCTCATGAGGACAATTCAAATCTATTTCATTTGCAATATAGTTCTACAAAATAATAGAAAAAAGATTAATCACCATTAATTAACGGTTGCAACTTCATCTTATAATATGATTACAAAAGTGTAAACTAGCTTACTTTGTATGTTTTTCCAACTACAATTTAATAATATACTTTCAATCTTTCATGTACGCAGAAAATTCAAAGCGCATTGGATATCATTTTAATTTCATAAAAAAAGAAGGCTTAAATGTAATTTTGATCCCCTATTTTTAAAATTGTAAACTTTAGATATCCTTATTTTCAAAACCAACTTTCTCATCCTCCTAGTTAGAAAGTCAACAAAAAATTATTGCCCCCTTCTCTTTGGATGATGTGACAAACTCATTAATGACGTGGATCCTATGTGACATTGTCTTTGTGACACATCTTTTGACACATAATTTTCACTTCATTAAAGTTTAAATATAAGCATAAAATGTCCACAAGTCCTAGCTCAACTGGCAAAATGCCAAAATTGTTAGTCCGGACGTCATGATCGGGGTTCGAACCTCGGTACTTTCACTTATGTTCGTGAGTTTATAATAACTTTGTCATTTCATTTATCTATTAAAAAAATACAATCATAAAATTAAATAACAAATTAATATTAAATTTTAAAAGAAATGAGAAATAAAATTAGAAATCCTAAATTGTTCTTTTGCTCCCAAGTTGATGAGAAAAATAGATACTTTTAATAGTGATTGATAAAACTTACTCAAGAAAAAAACAAGGACCGATAAAACTTACTCAAGAAAATGTGTGATGTTGATGTTAATTATTGATGTTGATGTTAATTATTACTAGGGTTACTGGTGCTTTACCCATATGTATGTCGATTTAGAGAAAAAATTTGTCCCAAATTATTTGTCGCTTTACAATAGCAATGAAACATTAATGTTATTTTTTCTATTATATCTTTGACTATTTATCGTTCTCTCTTCTTTCAATTTTTTAATTTATCTTTCCCATACCATTTATTAAGGATAATTTTGTCAAACAACTCATAATATCTCTTTCCCACACAAAATTAATTATGTTTCTTAATACGTGTGAAATGCGCAAAATGTCATGCAATTTGGGACAGAGGGAGTAAATTTGACTTCTCATATTTCAAGATAAATTTAGTAGTAATAATTAAGGGTATATTAAAAAATAAAATAATAAATGCATCTAGTAATTTGAAAAGTGGTTTACATTTAGGGACAATTTTCTAGTTAAATACTCCCTCCGTCCCTATATCTAAACACCCTTTTATTAGAGGAAAAAAATGCTTACATATAGGGACGGAGGGAGTAGGTGCTTTGATATAGGAACATAAAGAGTAATAAGAAAATACATTATCCGGTCACTATTATATGCAAAACTTTGGATTTTAGATTCATTCAATTAACGATGTAAATTACTCCATCCATTTCAAAATACATGTCTAATTTTTGCAATGTGCACTATTCACTTGACTTACTTTGACCATACTTTTAAACTAATGTATAAATACAGATATTAGCATGTAAGATGTTGTTCGATTTGTCTCGACAAATATTTTCAAAGTATTAAATTTTTATAATTTTTACTTTAGATAATTAAAGATATTAACGGTCAAAATTGTGCATTGACATATGTGAAGTGGTTGACTTGAACATGTATTTTGAAATGGAGGGAGTAATTTTGTTTGCCTAACTTAAAGCTCATAAATGTGATTTATTACTTTTGTTGGTTAGGTCAATGCATCAATTGTTTGACGTACAAGACAATTGTTTGGTTAATTTAAAAGCACTTTAAATGCATTAGGGTTGAAAATGAATCGAATCGAGTCGAATTTGTATGAACTCGGTTCGACATAATAAGAATTGGTTCAGCTCGAAACTCTAATCGAGTTGGATACAAATTTACTTTTAAACTCGAGTTTAGCTTGTTTAAAGTTCACACTATCAACTCGATTCAATTCATTAGGTTCGACTCATTCGCTCGAATCACATATTTCAATTTTTATCTTTTTTAAATGAGCGAAGATATTATTACAATAAAACTATGGAGTATATAAAACTACCGTAGGCACTTTACATTACCTACTATAGCACACCCCGTATACACGTATACTACAAATGCTTGTATACCATCAATGCATGTTTTATATGGGAATGCACTTCTCTTTTATACAGGCTCTTCCTCGCTCTCTGATGTGGGACTTATTTAGTGCACACATTAATTTGAAAGCCTGCACAATTATAAGCTTTTTTTTCCCTCTCTCTTTTTTTATGGAGTAATTCTCATTAATTGTTAATCATATTTGTTATAATTTATATATAGAAGCTTTTATATATATATATATATATATATATATATATATGTATATGCAGGGGTTGCTAACTTACTCCCACCCAAAAATTAGCAAACCTACTCCCATTTAGTTTTTGACCAAAATATCAACTTGCTACTATTCAAATCAATGTTAAATGCAAGGGTAGTTTTGTAAGTCTCCCTTAATCAATTAAAAAAAAAAAACGATTTGTGAAGCTTTGGCAACAACGGTGAAAACTAACGAAACTTTTTTCATACCATCGTTACTGAAGCTTTTTTATACTATCTTCACTTAATTTCCAACTACCAATTGCTAATCTTAAAAGCATTAAGAACAAACATAAATCATCAACATAATGAAAAAGAGATTATATATAATGAACTAGACCATGAGTTTACATTGAAGTCCTATCTAACTAAACCAATTGTGTGAATGAGACTTGGGGTTGACAACTGTTTTTGGGTTTGGGTGGTGAACTAGTACGGGTTATGTCATGGTCCTAACGAAAATAATATATTTATGCCTTCAACAAATTAGCCGACGAAGGTTAATCACCCCTAATTGATCGTTGCAACTTCATCTTATAATATGATTACAAACAAGTAAACTAGCTTAGTTTTACATTTTTCCAACTACAAATATACAAACTAGCTTAGCTTAGTTTTCATGTATGTAGAAAAATTCAACGCGCATTGGATAGCATTTTAATTCCATAAAAAAAGAAAGACTATCTATTTTGCTATTTGTCCTCTTGGATGCGAACAATAGCTCCAATACAAAATAGAAACCATTGTCATCCATTCGGAGACCCGAGTCCAAACTACTCTTATTTTATTATCTACTCACATTTATTTTTTCAAATGTTCTTGATGAATGGAAGTGTTGAATGTTGATAAGCTAATTTAATCAATCAAGATTATATAGTGAATGACTAGCCAAATGGAAGCACATAAAATCAGCTTATTGATTCTTATTACCATTTCATAAGATGACCATTTCTTTCTTTTTTGAAGTTCAAAGATGACCATTTCATTTTTATGTTAGGACGGCATATTTGTGCTTGTGGGCTTGCAACCAACATTTTCTATTAGATTTATACGTGGTACGTATACCTTAATGCAACCCCACATACATATTCAATATAAATAGGCCGTAATACCATGCCAATATTCATCTACAAATACCACAACTCATAGTACAAATTTCTATCTTAAAATTATTAGGGCTTGAAAGTTTCGAGTTTCAAAGTTCTTATCAAATGGCTAATCTCTCATTCTTGCTGCCTGTTTTAACTCTTTCATTTTTAGTTCTCTTTGCAGCTGATGCTACTACTCTCCATGATTTTTGCGTGACAAACCCAATAGGGCAAGGTATAATTAACAACAATTCATTTAATTCACGTTTTGTTCTTCTAAAATTTATATATTCTTGAAACTCCTCTTAAATATTTTCATGCATCATACTCAGTTTTTCATACTAAGGTGAGCATTTTCAAAAATTACTTTTCATGCATCATACTCAAAAAATTCTTTGAGATTCTAACACTTTCGTTCCTCTATCATTTGCGACAATGTTAGGGAATTCAATATGCAAGGATCCAAAACTTGTTGATGCAAATGACTTCTTTTCAAGTGACCTTCACATAGCAGGCAACACTACTAATACTATTGGGTCTAAAGTAACTCCAGTCTTTGCAGCTCAGCTACCAGGATTGAACACATTAGGGATCTCAATGGCTCGTATCGATATAGCACCATGGGGCGTTAACCCTCCCCACTCTCATCCTCGTGCTACTGAAATATTAACTGTTCTTGAAGGCACATTGGAAGTTGGATTCATCACTTCTAACCCGGAAAACCGTCACTTTAGGAAAGTTCTACAAAAGGGAGATGTGTTTGTGTTTCCTATAGGTCTCATTCACTACCAAAGAAATATTGGATATGGCAATGTTGTTGCCATTGCAGCTCTTAGTAGCCAGAATCCAGGAGCTATAACTATTGGCAATGCAGTGTTTGGGGCTACACCTGAAATAGCTAGTGAAGTGCTTGTTAAGGCTTTTCAATTGGACAAGAATGCCATCAATTACTTGCAATCAAAGTTTTAGAATATTGGGAGGGATCGAATTCAGCTGTTTAATGATCTTGAGTGTGGCTTTGACATTTTTGTTTGTTTGTATGTTTCATTTGTTGGTCTTCCTTATTTTGTATGGTACTTTATTATCATTCATTTGATTCTTTCCTAAAAGTGTGGGTATCTATAATTTCTTTTCGTATTTTCATGTGATATTGAATAAAAGATTTTAAGCATTTCCCTTATTTTGTATTTGTTACATCTCCTAATACCAGTTCTTCATTTTCCAGATTTTGTCGTTGTTCCGTTTCAAATTAAAGTTATCGATATTACTTTATTTCATTGTTCCATCCTCTAAATAGCAGAATAATTCCAAAATTGGAACTGATTTTTTATTTTTGAGCAAAATGCTCGTAATTCTTAAGGGAAATACTTATATTTGGATCTTATGATTATTTTCCCTTGCTTTGTTCAAATTTCCCAATACTTATATTCAGACAATTGAACCTTTCTTTTGTGCTTAGCAAAAAACTTGTTTTAAAAACTCTTTCTATAAAATTGTTAGTGGACAAGCAATGGTTCAAGCATTGATAACACTATTTTTATAGTATTTTCCATTGTTAATTTGTTTCATAAAGTTATATTTTTATTTAAGTTTTATTTGTATTTTACTTTGTTAGTGAATAAATAGGTAAAGTAGGAGGTGTATGAAGCAACGATGCAAATGTGCTAAAATCTCCCAAAAAAACCCAAGACTTGTGAACCAAGCCACAAACCACTCATATGGCATTCAAGACTTTCAATGATCAAAGTGTGGGAAATTATTAAGATCCACTTCAGAAAACTTGCATTCAAGATTCATAAACGTCACCTAATGATAGAGAAGACAAGTGATTAAGCTTCTTAAAAACAGAAGTTGTTACGATCATCCCTAATGAAGGGGGTACAATTATAATGTTCTTAACATCACAACTATTTAATATGTGGACAAGCAATGATTCAAGCATTGTGTAGTTAGGGAGAAAAAGGCTAATCTTGATGATTACAAGTCATTGTGGCATCATTATTTTATTACGATGACAAAACCATATAGTTTCAGTAGTATTAAGTTTTTGACGTCGTTGCTTGAGGCTTGTTGAAAACAGAGGTAATTTTCCCCCTCTAATTCATTTAGTTTAAAATTTTATTTCCCTTCTTTATTTCATATTTATCTTATCTTCTAATTTTATTTTCGTGAGCTATTTTCTTGTTTGGATGCGAAGAACTCGAAGTCTTTGAGAAATTGTTAAACTATTTCTACTTCCATCAACAAACAAGAAAACAAATTAAAGTGTTGAACTTGGATAAAACTGATGCTTTAAAATGTTAGGTTATTCCCAATGTTACAAAACCACATTCTAGTATTATGGTCAAGAGCTGGAAGCTAACGATTTCGAAATGAATCCTGGATTTTTATCTTTTATACAAAAACATCAATTTTCCGATTTGCCAACGGATGATCCGTACCTCCACCTATATGACTTTCTTAATGCATGTGACCTTTTTAGAGTAAAGGAGTTTCTAATGATGCCATAAGACTAAATTCTCTGTGTGCAGTATCCTTAAAGACTAGGAGGAATTTGAGACTGTCCTTTGCCGCAAAATATTTTCATGTCTAAAATTATGCGTTTTGAAACGAGAAATAATTAGTTTTTCATAAAAAGAGGGTGAGTAGTTATATGAAGTTAGGAAGCATTTTAACAACATGCTTAGGTCATGCCCATCATATGAGTTTAAAATAGGCTTAAATATGTTATTCGTTCCTACACTTTCACCAAATTTTGGCATTGGCCCTTGCATTTTTTTTGTTTGGCATTGGTCCTGCACTTTGTAAATTTTTTTGCTTTGGTCCTTCTGTTTAAGTCCAAGTGAAAAAAAATAAATCCGCACTAACGGTTTGCCACGTGAACCAATCATGAGAAAGTTTGACGAAATTAAAAAGATTAGAACAAAATGTTCCTGCCATTCCTAGTTCACAAGAGCACCAAGATGTAGACTCCATGAGAAGTGAAAAACAATTAGAAGAACCAGGGGCGGACCTGGACTCAGAATATCACTAGGGCACAATTGTTTTTATCAAATAATTAAATAATAGTAAATATAACAAGAAGTTATATTAAAAATAGTTGTAGCAACTAAAATTACAAAGAAAATGTTCTATTTTTCATTTGTTGAAAATGAGCTAAAATTAGATCATTACTAATTGTTTTAAGAACATCTCTTTCTATATACGTTACAAGACGGTCATTTAACCATTGATCACCCATCTTGTTACTTAGTTGACTCTTCACATATTTCATAACTGAGAAAACACGGTCAACACCTGCAGTTGCCACCGGCAAAATCAGAGCTAACTTCACAAGCTTGTATACTAAATCAAAGGTAGTACTCTTGTTTGTTTTCACAAGCTCTGCATAAAGGTCTGAAAGTCCTTTCAACTTTGCAAAATTGGAATTACCTAAAATAGATATGACCTAGAAATAGCTTAAAACCACTGCTGCTTGCTTGCTGGTGTAGTGAGGGGCGATGGATGGAATGGAAGTTATAACCATGATGGAATGAAAAGAAAAGAAGGACGAGCCTGGGCGATGGAATTGGAATGAAAAGAAGAACGGGGGAATGGAATGAAAAGAGGCAGAGGCAACATGTTTTTACCAAGCCAATTTCTGCATAATTTTAAAAAAACTTTTGGGTCTAGGCTGATGTGGCAATTTCCACACTAGGCCCATGCCAGGTCCATCCCTAAGAAAAATCAAAGAATAAAGAAATGAAAAAAAGGGACGATGAAGAGAATGTAAAAATCCAACCATGCAAAAACCAAATAATAGAGATTAATAATTGTGAATATTTTTTGGATCAATTAATACATATAAATGACATTGACAGTCGTCAGTGGCGGACCTTGAAATAATTTTCAGGGTGAGCCAAATTTTATAATGTGTATGAATTTATATTTTTTTATTAGTTAATTCGAACTGCCATTAATTTTTATTGTCTAGGGAACATAATTTATACCGATGTTTTAAAGATATTTTAACATAAATATTATATATTTTTTAATATATTACACATGTACTTTTAATTGTAAAAAGAATTGTGCTTTATTCACACTTATTGTTGATGAAAGCTATAAGATTAGATATAGGTTGTTCCCTTGGTGGTAAAGAATGTTTTAAATGTAACACCACTTGATAGTATTTTTGATTTTTTTTTTAAAAAAGCATAAAAAATTAAGAAAAGAAAAGGGGCTAGCAGGAGTTGAACGAGGACATGAACCATGCAAGATGCTAACCTAACCACTAAGAACCCTATCCAATTAATATATCTAGCACAAAATAAAATATGTATAATATAATATCATATTATAATTTTTGTATATATACCTATTAAAAATGATTTTTTTAGGGTTGGGGTGGACCATGACCCACCTTAACTCATGAGTGGCTCCGCCACTGACAGTCATTTCCTTTGTACTTATTATACGATAAAACTAAGATAAAAAAAAAGAACCATCTTTATATTTTTTAACCTTATTTTCCAACCACTATTGTTTGATACATACTTCCTTGATATATTTTGGGAAGAAATTCGCACACATATTTTTATTAATTTTTGGTTAAATAGTCCGTGTATATATTCCACACACTTTAAATATTGAGAAATGGAGCATACAATTTTGGATTCCGACCCATCAACACTTACAATCCTATTTATTATTTTTTAGCTAATATACCATTTCTTTTTGAAATTTTTTATTTTTATTTTTATATATGATAAAAAAATAGGATACCTATTTTCCTAATGTACACCTTGGATGGGAACATTAGCTCCAATACAAAATAGATACCGTTGTCATTCATTTTTTTTTTGAGGGAAGATACCGTTGTCATTCATAATGAGTCCAAACTATTTTCTCAAAAGTAAAAATGAGTACAAACTATTCTATTTTTTTGAAGGGATGTTCTAATTTAATTGTTTCCTCACATTATTTTTCGAATGTTATTGACAAATGGAAGTGTTGCATGTTCAGCTAAATTAAACAAATAAGATTCTTCTCCCATAAAAAAAAAAGCAAATAAGATTCTTTAGCTAAGGACTGTATCCGAAAGCGGCACATCACATTAAGTTATTAATTTGTTTACCACTTCAAAAAATGACCATTTTCCAACTCTGTACAAATTCAACATAAATAGGTCTTAATATGATTTGTATATATGACCATCACAATAGTCATCCACAAATACCACAATTACTAGTACAAATTCCTGTCTCCAAACTCTACTGCAGCTTTTAAGTTCAAAGTTTTTTCTTCTTTTCAAATGGCTAATTTCTCATTTTTGCTGCCTGTTTTAGCTCTTTCACTTTCAGCTGTCTTTGCAGCTTATGCTAGTGGTACTCTCCAAGATTTTTGCGTGACAAACCCAACTGGCCAAGGTATAATTAGCAAATACATAATCCCTCGGTTTAATTTATAAGTAAATTTTAACTTTTTAGATTCATCGAATAAATGATGTATATGGTCTATATCATTTATTCAGTGAATTTAAAAAGTAAAAATTTGCTTATAAATGAGACTGAAAGGAGTGTGTATATACGTCCCACAAATCAACAACAATAATTAAATTCTCATTTTGTTCTTTAAATCTTAAATTTTATAGTTTTGCAACTCCATATAAATATTTTCATTGAATACTCAGTGTTTCATATTGAGGTTGACATATAAATTGTGGTTACCAAGTTGAAATTCATAAACTATGATTTATATGTACCGTCGGTTTAAAATTTGAACGTCCTTTTATTATAAAGTGAGAAATGCTAGAGCACACTTTTTGCTATAAGCTGAAATTTAAACAAGTCCCATTATTTTATATGGCTCACATCACATTAATTTTCTTATATGGTAGAACACATTTTCATAGTGGTGAGATCCAACATAAATTTCAATCAATAATAAAAAAATGTTGAAAAGAGATTTTGTGACTAAGTTGGTTATTAGAACTCACAAATTTTATGTTCAAGATTCTAACACTTTTGCACGTTTGATCAATTATGGCATTGTTAGGGAATTCAATATGCAAGGATCCAAAACTTGTTGATGCAAATGACTTCTTCTTCAGTGGCCTTCACATAGCAGGCAACACTACTAATACTATTGGGTCTAAAGTAACTCCAGTCTTTGCAGCTCAGCTACCAGGATTGAACACATTAGGGATCTCAATGGCTCGTATCGATATAGCACCATGGGGCGTTAACCCTCCCCACTCTCATCCTCGTGCTACTGAAATATTAACTGTTCTTGAAGGCACATTGGAAGTTGGATTCATCACTTCTAACCCGGAAAACCGTCACTTTAGGAAAGTTCTACAAAAGGGAGATGTGTTTGTGTTTCCTATAGGTCTCATTCACTATCAAAGAAATATTGGATATGATAATGTTGTTGCCATTGCAGCTCTTAGCAGCCAGAATCCAGGAGCTATAACTATTGGCAATGCAGTGTTTGGGGCTACACCTGAGATAGCTAGTGAAGTGCTCGCTAAGGCTTTTCAATTGGACAAGAATGCCATCAATTACTTGCAATCCAAGTTTTAGAATATTGAGAGGGAATTAAGCTGTTTTTGTTTGTTTGTATGTTTCATTTTTTATTATCATTCATTTGATTTTCTTAAAAGTGTGGGCATCTATTTGTATTTTCCTGTGATATTGATTAAAAGATTTGAAGCATTTCCTCATTTTGTATTTGTTGCATCTCTTAATATCAATTGTTCATTTTCCAGATTTTATCGTTGTTCAGTTTCAAAGTTATCGATATTACTTCATTTTTATTGTTCCATTCTCTAAATAGCGGAAAAAAAAAATTCTAAAATTGGAACAGATTTTTTATTTTTGAGCAAAATGTCCGTAATTCTTAAGGGAGGTAACCATTTTTTTTTGAAGGAAGGGGGCAGGTAACCATATAAAGCCTAAGTTTCTAATTTGGAACTTATGATTATTTTCCATTGCTTTGTTGAAATTTTCCAAGACTTATCCACACAATTGAACCTTTCTTTTGTCCTTATAGTAAAAAACTTATCTTCAAAACTCCTTTTATAAAACTGCTTGTGGACAAGCAATGGTTCAAACATGAGGGAGTTTCTTAACACTATATTTTATAGTATTTTCCATTGTTAATTTGTTTCATAAAATTATATATTTTTTTAAGTTTTATAGGTATTTTATTGCATTTTACTTTGTTATTGAATAAATAGTTAAAGTGGGAGGTGTATGAAGCAATGATGCAAGATGAGTTAAAATCTCCCAAAAAACCAAGACTTGTGGCTATGAACTATAACACTTATTTGAATCCTGCTCTCCCCCCAGCAAAATCCACTCCCGCCCTGCAGGCAGGACGAAAATACCCCTACGCATGTTAACTAACGCAAGTGTAAAATTGTGCGCAAGTTAACATGCGCTGCGTGACTTAAGTCACGCATGTGTTAAACATTGCGTGACTTAAGCTAGACACTGCACACGTTAACTTACACACAGATTTAACACATGCGCAAGTTAACTTGCGCAGTGTCTGTGCAGCAAATTTAACTTGCGCACAGATTTAACACATGCGCAAGTTATGTGCAACAATTTTAACGGTTCTATTTACCTGCTCTTTAAATTATAATCCTTATATTTCTAAAACCTGTTTTTTGATCCCTATGTTAATAGTAAAGTTTTTTATTTTTCGTTATATTTCATTTTTCGTTATTCATTCAAGCACATGTTAATTCATAAACAAATTACGAAAAAATAAAGGACCAAGATAAGGGAAAATGTCATAAAAATGCTAAAAAAGCGCAAATGTTATATACATCCAAATCCGAAAAAATATCATAAACAAAAACTATACAAGTCATAACCCCTAAACACTACTGATGTGGACTCCTGCTCCGTCATCGTGGAACCTGCATCTGCTCCAGCATGCTCCACTCAGACTGTATACCCTGCATCATGCGGAGTACCTCTGGGTTACCAAACACATCAGGATGCCCCATAACACTATCCACTCTGGCTCTGATGTTGGCGATGATCTGGTATGGGTCGGGAGGATGTCTGGCCCACTGCTGGTCAACAATAACCTCCTCGTAAGAAGAGATAGGACGAGGAGGTGCCTGAGCTGCGTAGTCAGGAATGACCGCAGGGGGGTTCACAATAGGATGTGACACTCTATAGAACCATCTCATGTACCCTCTGCTATGAGCCTACGGTTCGTCCTCTGGCACCGGATCACCTTAACTAAAAAATGTCTCATATTGATCCCTTTTATATTTTGTCATTATCTATTTTGGTCCTCGCAGTTAGTTTTTTGATGTATGATATTTTTAATTTGATTATAATCATTTGATTGCAGGTCCATAATATATTATGACGAACCGCCTATGGAGTTTGCTCTACATGTCCTCAGCTAGCAGCAGATGGGTGATCCGGTGCCAGAGGACGAACCGTGGGCTCATAGCAGGGGGTACATGAGATGGTTCTATAGAGTGTCACATCCTATTGTGAACCCCCCTGCGACCATTCCTGACTACGCAGCTCAGACACCTCCTCGTCATGTCCCTCCTTACGAGGAGGTTATTGTTGACCAGCAGTGGGCCAGACATCCTCCCGACCTATACCAGATCATCGCCAACATCAGAGCCAGAGTGGATAGTGCTATGGGGCATCCTGATGTGTTTGGTAACCCAGAGGAACTCCGCATGATGCAGGGTATACAGTCTGAGTGGAGCATGCTGGAGCAGATGCAGGTTCCACGACGACGGAGCAGGAGTCCACAACAGTAGTGTTTAGGGGTTATGACTTGTATAGTTTTTATTTATGAAATTTTTTCGGATTTGGATGTATATAACATTTGCATTTTTTTAGCATTTTTATGACATTTTCCCTTATCTTGGTCCTTTATTTTTTCGTATTTTGTTTATGAGTTAACACGTGCTTGAATGAATAACGAAAAATAAACAGGTAAATAGAACTGTTAAAATTGTTGCACATAACTTGCGCATGTGTTAAATCTGTGCGCAAGTTAAATTTGCTGCACAGACACTACGCAAGTTAACTTGCGCATGTGTTAAATCTGTGCGCAGTGTCTGGCTTAAGTCACGCAATGTTTAACACATTCGTGACTTAAGTCACGCAACGCGTGTTAACTTGTGCACAGTTTTACACTTGCGCAAGTTAACATGTGCAGGGGTATTTTCGTCCTGCCTGCAGGGCGGGAGTGGATTTTGCTGGGGGGAGAGCATGATTCCACTTATTTGGCATTCAAGACCATGTTCAATGATCAAGGCGTGGGAAATTATTAGAATCCTGCTTTTCACCCAGCACAAAACACTCCCGTCCAGCTGAACTGACGAAAATGCCCCCGCGCAAGTTAACCAGCGCAAGTGTAAAATTAACTTAACTTAAAATTTCGTAATTTTTACACATTCGTGACTTAAGTCACGCCGTGTGAGTTAACTTACGCAGAAATTAACACTTGCGTGAGTTAACTCACGCTAGTTAAAAGATTTTTTTTTCCTTCTTTCCTTTTCTTAACAACTTTCCTTTGATGTGAATGGCTTGGTTACTCTAGTTGAAACTTAGACTAATACAAAAAGGATTTGTTGTGAAAATCATTGGCCGAACAGTGGGTCATGTTTGAAGTTGCAAGTGCAAAAACTATGCTTATTTCATGATGCGAGATTTCATCCAAATGCTAAATATATGTCGATAATTCAAAGCATGAAGCTCAAGTTGTTGACTGAAAAGAAGGAAAGAAGGAAAAAAATTTTCTTTTAACTAGCGTGAGTTAACTCACGCTGGTGTTAATTTCTGCGTAAGTTAACTTATGCGGCGTGACTTAAGTCACGCATGTGTAAAAATTACGAAATTTTAAGTTAAGTTAATTTTACACTGTGCTAGTTAATTTGCGTAGGGGCATTTTCGTCAGTTCCGCTGATCGGGAGTGTTTTGTGCTGGGTGAAGAGCAGGATTCAAATTATTAAACTTCACTTCCGAAAACGTGCATTCAAGATCCATAATCGTCACCTAATGATAGAGAAGATAAGTGATCAAGCTCTTAAAAACAGAAGCTGTTACGATCGTACGAAATGAAGGGGGTACAATATTGTGTTCTTAACATCGCAACTATTTAACATGCGGAAAAGCAATAGTTCAAGCATTGTGTAGTTACAGATGATTGTGTTGTTTCCACAAAAAAAAAAAAAAAACATTGTGTTCTTTGTGGAAATTGAATGATTATTGTGTAGTTGCACTATTTACTTTGTAACCACCGAGTTTAGCATGAATGTAATCGCTCTTAGCCTATAAATAGGTCTGTACTTGGTTTGGCACCATTTAGCACGAGGAACATTAGTACTTTTGCATTTTGTTTCTATATAGTTTTTCTGTTTTATTTTCTTGTTTTCTTTGTTTTATTATGTTTATGCTCTTCACTATGAAAAGTGACTGGTTTCCCTAGGTCCTGTAATCATGGAAAGGAGTTTTATGATAAACTTTCCAAGATAATATTTTCCTCCTTAATTCATTTAGTTTAAAATTTTATTTCCCTTCTTTATTTCATATTTATCTTATTTTCTATTTTTCTTTTCGTGAGCTATTTTTTTTTGTTTGGATGCGAAGAGCCGAAGTCTTTGAGGAATTGGTTAAACTATCTCTACTTCTATCAACAAACAAAAAAAGAAATTAAAGTGTTGAACTTGGATAAAACTGATGCTTTAAAATGTTAGGTTATTCCCAATGCTACAAAACCACATTCTAGTATTATGGTCCAGAGGTGGAAGCTAACGATTTTGAAATGAACCATGGATTTTTATCTTTTATACAAAAACATCAATTTTTCGATTTGCCTACGGATGATCCATACCTCAAACCTATATGATTTTCTTAATGTATGTGAGATTTTTAGAATATAGGAGTTTCTAATGATGCCAAAAGACTTAGACACTTCCCTTTCCCAGTGAAGGTGTGTTTGGATGGAGGGTTTGGGAGGGAAAGGGAGGGGAGAGTTTACTTTTCATTTTTAAATTACGGACACTATGAAATATTTTATAAAAAGTTAACATATTAACATGATAAATAATCATATAATACTTCAATCACACTTAATTTATTTTAGAAAAACATGTTATATAGTCCGTAATTTAAAAACGAAAAGTAAACCCTCCCCTCCGAAACCCTCAATCCAAACACACCCTAAGGAGAGCTAGAGATTGACTAAATTCTAGGGGTGTTCGTGGGTGAGTTTGGGTTGGGTTTGACTAAACCCAAACCCAAATCAAATAGGGTACTCCGGTTTGGTTAAGGTAAAATAACCACCCGTTATACCATTGGATGAGTTTAGACAAACCCATTAATTTTTAGGTTGGGTTGAATTGGGTAATGGGTTACCCAACTTATTTTTCTATTTTTTAATATTAAATAACTAAATGACAAGTCCTCATAATTTTGTTTTAAAATTGTACTCTACTTTTTAATTTTCTTAAAATAAATGTTTAACTTATTTTACTATAATTTTATGCATCATAAACTATCAAATAATAAACTCCATCATAAAATACTTGCAAGAAACTAAAGTTGCATGACATAAAATTAAATTGCATTAGTATCAAAATAACCGAAAAGTGCAACAAATTAATTTGTAACTCTAGTATGTTTTAATTTTCAATATATACGGTACAATATGTATGTTTTGGAAATATAATTTTCTTCTACCTTATGAAATATAACTTTCTTCTACCTTATTGACATTATTGAATAAGTGAGTTTCTTGGGTTTGAGTCTGGTTTTACCCGAAACCCATTTATTTTTATGGGTTTTCCATTTTTAAAAACCATACCCACCCAATTACCCAACCCAACCCATTTTTTTAGGTTTTTTGAGTGAGTTAGACCGGGTTTTTTGGGTTGACCCAACCCATATGTGCATGATCCATAAAGACTTGGGAGAAATTGAGATCGTCTTTCCCCTGCAAAATACTTTCCCATGTCTAAAATTACGTGTTTTGAAACGAAAAATAATTAGTTTTTCATAAAAAGAGGGTGAATAGTTATATGAAGCTAGGAAGCATTTTAAAAACATGCTTAGGTCATCTCCATCACATGAGTTTAAAATAGGCTTAAATTGGTCTTTACTCTTTCACCAAATTTTGACATTGGTCCCTGCCTTTTTTTTTATTTGGCATTGGTCCCTGCATTTTGTAAAATATTTGGCTTTGATCCTTCTGTTAAGTCTACATTAAAAAAAAAAAAATCAAAACTAATGGTTTGCCACGTGGACCAATCATTTCATACCACGTGACACACTAAAAGATAAATTTTCATAATTAAAATATTTCAAATATTTAATTCATTATTAGTCCTTGCACTTTGAGCACTTTTTGGTATTGGTCCCGACACTTTGGTATTAGTCCCTACATCTTATTTTTCTTTTCCTTATTTATATATTCCAATGATATTATTATGTTTTATTATTATTTTGTTCATTATTTTTATTGAGAATAATTCTAAAAAATTTAAATAAAAAATTCTTTTCAATGAAAGATTAAGCTTTAATCTTATTGCATCGTATTTTTCCTTTAACTGTGCTGTCCCTGCTGCCAACTGAGCTATGTTTACGGGGAATATTGAACAAATTATTGAAATTGATAAAATAAGCTAATTCAAATTATATGTTATATTCTAAAATCTTCAAATTAATAACAAATTATTTAAATTTAATTATCGTTAAGGAGTATATTTTTTCAAATATATTTATTTTGAAAGTGTAATTAAGGTTCTCTTAGAGAAGGAAATGGTAATTTACTCTGAAATACAATATGACCATCATTTTAAATTTACATGTTTAACGGCTAACTACTCTCACAACATATTTTTAATTTTTTTCCCTTTTCATACTATTGGCCATACAACCATTGTCATATTGCACAAATATTGATGATTTAAACTTTAAAGGCGATTCACCATTATTGAAGAATTCATATTGATGATTTAATTTTTTTTTTTTTTATAATTTTGTTAGGGGATTTTTTTTAGAATTATTCTCAATAAAAATAATGGAAAAAAATAAATAAACATATATTGGAAGATATTGAAAAATAAAAATAAATAAATAAATAAAGGGTCTAGGGACCGGTACCAAAGTGCATGAATCAATATAAAAGAGGTGCTGAAGTGCAAGGACTAATATATACTAAAACTTTGCAATATTTTAATTCTGAAAATTGTCTTTTAGTGTGCCACGTGGCGTGGAATGATTGATTCACTTGGCGAATTGTTAGTTTTTTTTTTCTTTTTTAAACTTGGATTTAACAGAAGGATCAAAGATAAAGTTTTTGCAAAGTGCAGAGACCAATGTCAGAAATAAATGCCGAAATTCGGTGAAAGTGCGAAGACTAATCACATATTTAAGCCATTTAAAATACAGTAGATCTTTGCAACTTTATACGTTGGACTTCTTGACACAACTAAGGTGATGGAAGACGCATTTTCCTGGGGAGTCTTGATGAATAAAAGCATTGAAGATGCCTTCTCACTTCCACATGCATCAAATAGTATTTTATTGTCATCAAAACAAAATAATAGATCCCGTCAAAAAAATAAAGCTAAATAATACCTATTTTATTATGTTCATTTCGGATGCAAACATTAGCTCCAATGCAAAATAGATACCATTGCCATGCAATACAAGTCCAAATTACTCTTATTTTAATGTTCACTGATTTATTTTTTAAGAATATTCTTGACAAATGGAAGTGTTGGATGTTGATTATGATCAGCTAGATTAATCAATTAAGATTATTGAAGGACTGACCGAATGACCTTTTCAGAAGATGACCATTTCAGTTAGTGTTTGGACGGCTTATTTGTGCTTTTGGACTCACATCCAACATGTAAAAATTGCATATAAATATGCCTTAATACAAACCAATATCCATCCACCAATACCACACTTCATAGTACAAATTCCAGTCTTAAAACTCTGCTGGAGCTTTCAAATTTCAAGTTTCAAAGTTCTTATCAAAATGACTAATCTCTCATTCTTGCTGACTGTTTTAGCTCTTTCACTTTTAGCAGTCTTTGCAGCTGATGCTACTACTCTCCAAGATTTTTGCGTGACAAATCCAATAGGCCAAGGTATATAATTTACAAGTACACATATATATGAGTATCTAAAATTCACATTTTGTTCTTCTATCTAAAATTCTTTCAACACCAAAATTTTATGATTAAGTTGGTTTGTAGAACTCATAAATTTTATGTTCAAGATTCTAACATTTCTGCGCGTTTGATCAATTATGGCATTGTTAGGGACTTCGGCGTGCAAGGATCCAAAACTTGTTGAGGCAAATGACTTCTTCTTTAGCGGCCTTCACATAGCCGGCAACACTACTAATGCTGTTGGGTCTAAAGTAACTCCAGTCTTTGCATCTCAGCTTCCAGGATTGAACACACTAGGAATCTCCATGGCTTGAATCGATATAGCACCATGGGGAGTTAACCCTCCTCACTCACATCCTCGTGCTACTGAAATATTAACTGTTCTTGAAGGTACATTAGAAGTTGGATTCATCACTTCAAATCCAGAAAACCGCCACTTTAGTAAAGTTCTACATAAGGGAGATGTGTTTGTGTTTCCTATAGGGCTTATTCACTATCAAAGAAATATCGGATATGATAATGTTATTGCGATCGCTGCTCTTAGTAGTCAGAATCCAGGAGCTATTACTATTGGCAATGCAGTGTTTGGGGCTACACCTGAAATAGCCAGTGAAGTGCTTATTAAGGCTTTTCAGCTTGACAAGAATGCCATCAACTATTTGCAGTCAAAGTTTTAGAATCATGGCAGAAAATTAATTACACTGCTTACTCTTGTTTTACACTTTGCTCAGTTTGTTTAATGATTTGGGGTGTGTATTTGATATCTTTTTTGTTTGTATGTTTCATCATTTGTTGGTCTTCCATATTTTGGATATGGTATTTTACTATCTCTCGTTTTGAACTTAGTGTTAAGTGGTTTGGCATGTAAATTAATGTATTTGGTTATTGAATTTTGCAGTTTGAATTTTTGTTTAAGGATTTGAATATGAGAGTAAAAATTTGTGATTATACATACTAGTCACAGCATATGTGATATGTAGTTTTAAAGAAAGTGCAAGCAACAATGAATATGATAGTAGTGTAATATGATTGATAATATTTGATATTAACTTGATACCAGATGTTCTTCATAAGATTTTATTCTTTATAACAAATAGTCAAATAGAAGGGCTTCCATTTGGAAGTATATGCGTATTAATTTGTATATCAATTTATCATCAATTTTACATTTTACCAAATGAACTAATTGCTGGAAATCAATTATGAAAATGAACGTCTAAATTTAAAGAGAAAGAGGCATCAAGTCCAAATATTAAGGTAAGATTGACATTATAAGAAAAATATGTTAATATGTTTTATTTCCAGTATACAATTGTGAGTAAATAACCTTAATTAGGCTGTTAAACAACCATATCATCCAACTTATTTGATGATTGGAAATACTTTATTGCAATAAATAAAAGTAGAAAAATTCTCATCATTTGTTAAACTTTGAAATTATCTCCTGCAAACAACTCCTTCTCCATCAACACCACTTGTGCAACTCATGCTAGGGAGCATAAGATCTTCCACCATGGCAATGTCACTGTTGGATCCAACGTTACTAACAAATCGAGTTACGGAACAGTCTGGGGAGAACAAGCTTGTAGTTTCATACTCTTTTCCACCTCCCATTATTGGCATTTTCGCTCCAATACTCACACGACTCACATAGTTAGGTTTATATGTCTGACCTAATACGCCACTCACTTCATTGCTTAGAGAAGAGAATTTGAAGCCTAAATCAAGGTGAGCAAAACAATCATCATTGGTGATGCCATAATTGTGAATCCTCGAGTCTTCTTCGGTTATAGGGACAACCTTAGCAGTTATCCTAAATCTTCCTTCAACTTCAACAACGATATTGTTCGTGGAAGTTTCCCTAACAAAAGACACGACAGATGATTCCCATTTTGCACCTTCAGATTCGTCGAGGGTGATAGGTTCTCCGTCAAAGGAGAGGGAAAGACGGTCTACAGAATCATCCCATGTGGCTGTTTTCTGGGCACCAAGGAAGAGTTGGTGATTGTCAAAGAGAATAACAATGGATTGGACCCATGTGAAGTCTCTTTTCATGTTCTCGTTTCTTCTACCAATGAAATGAGCGTTGATGTGGAGGTTGGAATCAGAAACAAGGCAGAAGTTGTTGTCTTTCTTGCCATGGAAGTAAAAAGTGATTCCATCACCACCAATGAAACGAGGGTCTTGGCAAACAGCTCCTGGTTTGTCACACTCTGCAATTCATTGTGCTCAACATAAAATTAGTTAAGACTTTATCTAATTATAAATGTTAATGAATCATCATTGTCAAATAAATCATTGTATTCATATCGTTAAAATTGTTGTAATTGATTCCATGTTTTTTGTAAGATCCTTTAATGCAAATTTTGAGATGTAGAAAAATATTAAATTAAAGACTTACTGCAAATTGGTTTGCAAGTGTTGCAGTCAACCTCACATCCACCTCGGCATGCATTAGGGCAGGCATGTTCCATATTGTAACATTTTGGGTAGTTCTTGTTCCCACATCTAGCAGTTTTGTGTGAGGATGAAGAAGAAGAAGATGAGGAGGAGGAAGAAGAAGAAGAGGAGGAGGAAGAGGAAGATGAAGGTGTAGATGATGAAGAAGGCGGTGGGTTATGTGGTGTAGAAGGGCTGTTAGGTGATGAAGAGGAAGAGGAAGTAGCGGAAGAGGAAGAGGAAGAAGAAGCAGAAGAAGATGAAGATGATGATGAATTAGATGAAGAAGAAGATGGTGTAGAGGATGAAGGTGGTGAGCTTTGTGGTGTTGAATGGCTTTCAGGTGATGATGATGATGATGATGATGAAGAAGAAGAGGAAGAAGAAGAAGAGGAAGATGAAGATGAAGATGAAGAAGAGGATGAAGAAGATGACGAATTAGGTGTAGATGGTGAAGGTGGTGGGTTTTTTGGTGTAGAAGGGCTTGATGAAGAGGAAGAAGAAGAAGATGACGACGATGATGATGAAGAGGACGAAGATGGTGTAGAAGATGAATTGTGGTGGTACTGTGGTGGAGAAGAGCTATTAGGTGATGAAGAAGAAGAGGATGAAGAAGAAGATGAGGATGAAGAAGATGACGATGAAGGTGAGTTATCGGGGGAAGGATTTGTGCCCCCGACACAAATAGGTTTACAAGAGGCACACTCCACAGTACAATCATTAGGGCAAAACTTAGGGCATACATGCACCAAATTATAGCAATGTTTGTACTTTTTTATTTTGCAGGTTGCATAACCATGCTCACTACCTTTAGCAATTCCAGGAGGAGTAGCCGCTTCCACTGCCACTAGCACAAGCAAGATTGACACCAAAACTTGAACCATTATTTGAGCCATTGAAGGTATTTTCTAGCTCTTAGATTCAAATAGCTATTAGTTATTTGTTTGATGAGTTTGAATAACTTGCCAAGAGCATTGCCTTTTATAGGCATGAAGAGAATCTATCATGATATGAAGAAGCTATACACGTGGCTAAAATTTCGAAAATTGTGGACTATATCTTCTTTTGTTTCCAAAAACAGCATATTTTCACATGGTTGTTCCTTCAGATATTAATTTAGTTGATGTCACTTTCTTTTGACTATACACTACTCATGCACATATACCATAAAGCTTTAGGTTTGCTTCTATCACTACTCATGTCACTTTAATTAAAACGAGGTAAAGGGATAGGCTTTGTTTGACCTGGAAATAAGGAATGAAATTTTTATGAAATATTTCCACTGAATTTTAGTTTTGACCCTCACAAAAAACAAATAATTCAGATTAATTTGTGAGGAAAAAAAAATGTATATTTTAGTCATTTAAGAAAAAGACACATTAGTCCTTGAAGCGAAATATTCTTTTAAGTGATTATTACGTGAACGGTTAAATTAGTCTAATAAGAAATGTCTATTTTAGTCTCTTACAAGTCAATAAGCTAATGAAATCATCACTTACTTCCAAATTGAGTATACTCCAATATATAATACGATACATTACTTCAACATATATTATGATACAACAAAAGCCAAAATTACATAAAAAACAACCAATACATATTGTTTTTAATTATTTCTTCCAACTTTACTTGGACTTTATTTTTCTGAGTTTTTATTGTAGGCGTATTCCTCTTCAACTGGTTAAGTTTAGCTTATATGAGTTCCTACCATATTTACTCAATAAACTCACTCCCTTAAGAAATAGTTACATAAGGTATATATATAATTCATCACCAACAAACAACAAAGTTGAATTATAGTAACATATTAGGATATACTATTTGGCCCCTAACAACATAAGTAAGGAGGGGCCATAGCATTTCTCATACTACCAACATTTAAAGAAAATTCACCAGTGTCATGTTTGGAAAATGATTGATAAGTCTTCATCGTGTTTAGGACTAAAGAATGAACAAACGGTGTGATTTTGATCATTCAATAAGGAAGAAGAAATGAAGAATGGTGAAGATAAAAAATTTCTAATTTGGATATTTTAAAATTTACTGAAGGACCAAATTGTCTCAAAATATATTACTGTCATAGGGACTTAAATGTCTCTCGTGTTCTTCTAAATTACACGTGGTTAACCAAATGACATGTGGAGCATTGCATCAGCATTGTCACAATTTAGAAACGCACAAAATAAATTCAATTTATTCTCCTAGAACTCAACTAGATTTTGTATTTTGTTTGCGGACCAAAACGAGACTAAACTTTTTTAAATGTTTTTTTTAAGAATCTTTTATGTTTTGTGGTGTTACCTTTGACATATATTTGGAGAGTGCAATTTTTATTTTATTTTTACCTGAGTGCAAATTGATGTTGTTCCTCTATTTTATAAGAGAAATCATATTTTTGACATCAAATTAGATGGATAAAGCATTTAAATTGATGGTAATAAATATAACAAGGTTTTACAGGTCATTATAACCATATTGAACACAATTAACAACAATGCTAAACATCATTAACCATGATTTACAAATGTATATTTGAACACAAATTATAGTTAATGAAAATCATCTACATTTGAACATATGAAAATAATGTATATTTGAACATAAATAAAAATACTAATAGATATATATGTGTACATTAATTAGAAAACTTGAAATTCATAGTTAATAACGTTCAAAATCGTAATTAATTTTGTTGCAAAAAACAACTTTCTTTTTGTGACAAGCCTCCAACTTCATATCCAATATTCATTTGGCCTTCTGAAAGACTCTAGGCATGAGTAGATGGAGCCTAGTCTCGACATGGGCATATTGGCAAGTACCATCACATTTAAGTGATGGAAAGCTTGTCCCCTTCGTCAGGACCCAACTCCTCCAAAAAAAAAAAAAGCAACATTCGTTGGAGAAATGAAATCACCAATCTATTAAGCAAACAACAGTGGATCTGTCCATATGCTCTGAAGGCAAGTCGTGGCAGGTGAGCCTATCACAAGCCATCAAATCCGGCCTAGGGAAAGAGAAACCTCGTCTACCTTCCTCTTTTTGACGGAGGAGAAAGGGGTTGTGGCAACCTATCCCCGAGTTAGTCGAAGAGTTTCTCGAACTATGAACCCCAAAGTCCACACCTAGAACCAGAGCATTATCTGTAGGAGGGGGCAATGAGAAGTAGCCTTGGGACCTTCCCCACCTTCTGAAGTTCCTAGAAAAAGAAGATCGCACAAGACTTCACAACCTTGAAATAGGCAATTCTTATTACCTTTTATACAAATAGAAAACATAGAAATAATGTATACCCAACAAGGTATCTTCGAACTTAACACCGTGAATGTGTAAAAGGTACTTTAGCTTAATCAGTTGAGAAACTTTAATCTCTCCTCTATTCTGCTCGGGGTAGACAACATGCTAATACAAATGTATATAGTACTCATTCTTCGCAAGTGATTGTAAGCAACTTGGACCAAACTGGTCCTTCTCAAATTTGTAGTCTCCTCAAGCATAAGTCCATCAAATAACTCAAAGCAAACATTTACAATGATTTTCCATTAATCTTGATCACCTTTCCTCCATCCTTCCCCACTTAATCTCAATCGTCGCACAAGTACCGTTTGGCTGAGGAACTAACAACTTGACTAAGAAATATTTGTTTCTTAAGTTGTTGAAATATCTCATATACATCTTAAACAATTTTAGGCGAGGATCATAAAAAGAATCTTATTTCTCGTGAAGATTCCTTTCCGCCAAATGTTGAAAAATATGACAAAAAAGTAGGTGAAATAGAGGCACGACTAAAATACAACATAACTTCAGAAAACCCAAAATAAACTACCCACAAAGTAGGGTAGATTTTTTAAGGCTTAAGAAAAATGTAGCCCATTAGCACCACCTGATGCTCACTAAAAAGAATAACCTAACCAAGATTCTTAAAGATATCTTCATATATCATGAGCCCCACTTATGAGGATTGGTCATAAATCTAAGTGTCATGGTTCGAGGAGGCAACCTACCAGTCATCGAGGGGTCTGACCTTTATATAGTCTACAATCTTTCATAAACACTCAAATTTAGAGTATAGAGATCGATGAAACATGACATTCTTGGGTAGCCAAGGATATTTTTTAGCATAAGAGGGGAGATCTTGGTTGCTCCCTATAAAGTACCCCGTTTACTTCACCCTCATATTATGGCACAAATAAGAGGAAGAGAACTTAACTAAATTTCCACTTTCAAGAATTACATGCCACTCTACCTCTTCTCAAAATATAAAACAAGAAATGATACGGAAAGTAGACCACCATCCTAACCTCTTCCCCTTTTCTTAAATTAATTGTTATCCTTAGAAGTATAAATAAATATGATAAAAAAGAGCAATGCACCTAAAGTCAAGGAGCAATCTCTCCATAAGATATAACATTGGCGCTCAAATTAAGGCTCAAGAAACATAAACCTTAGAAGCGTGATGGACATACACAACCATTACGCACAGTCCAAGACTCCCTGAATCAAAAAGACCAATCCCTTGGAAACTCGAAGACCCTGTCACATTCGAACAACCTATCATTCGTCGACTTTATAGAACTCAAAACCTTACGGTCCTCACCTAGAACAACGAGATGACGACTTGGGAGGATGATGTTCAGAACTAGGACAATGTTTAATCCTTAGATTGATCTGAAGTCCGTTTATGAACATAATAAGACCCGATAATGTTCCCAAGTGCATATGCAAATCACCTATACCTTCGAAGAATTGTGAAACGATAAAATGGTTCCCCTTCCCTTGTACAAGAAAGGTATATTCATCAAAATTGTCATACTCGCGTGGCTAGGTAGAAATATATAAATAAATAGAGGAATTTGCTGCAAAATCATGTACACATTCTCATTACAAGAAAATCTCTAAACATCTCGAGACTTAAATTACTTGAGAGTTGAATTATCTTTGCATGCACATCACCCCACACCGGTGAAGATAACCCATCAACCACCACATCGGCACTTGCTCTAGCCATCTCTCTTAATGTGTTCAAATCATTAATAAATTTGCAAAATTAGAATAATAATAATGATGATAAAATATTTAACTCTTTTATTTACTATTTTAACTATTTAATGAAAGTTTTATTCTATATATTGATTATTTTTTTGTGGCATAATAAAATTTAATGCATAATTTCCATTTTTTTAAACGTCAAATATTAACATTGCAAGTTTTATTCATTTGTCAAATTTGACTTACCTTTATCTTTAACTATAAATTACTCGGACCCATGTTGAATGCGACTTAAAATCTCACTATATATAAAGAGAAGGAGGAAAAAATTACGAGAGGGTTTTGAATCATGATTATAGTACATAACTATGGTACCAATATGAAAATTTTGAATTAAAAGAGCCCGAATATTTCTCATATTTGGCATGGCAAGTATTTTAAAGATCACTGTAGTTATAACCTTTGGCTCCTTAGAATTAAGGATAAATCCCACCCTCATAAGATAATGCATATTATCATAATCATTTCAGCTTCGATTTATCCGTGTTGTGAAAGTTACTCAAAATTGGAGTTTCTGAAAACTGCCAAAATTGGGGTCTTTTTACTATAAATATAGATCTTGTATCAGAGCTAAACTTTGAGGTAGAGAGTCAAAAAACAAGAGTTTAAACGTCAACAAGAAAACTAGGGTTTGTATAGAGTTTCCTCTTGACAACAAACACTAGGGTTGAGATTGGTTCACCTTGGGGAACACTATTAAGATTGAGTCTCTAGGTCACGGGAAGAGATTGAGACTTTTGGTAGAATTAGATTTTGAAGACTTATTCTTGTAACCCTTTGATATCTCTTTTGTAAAGTTACTCATCATTATAGTGGAACAAATGTCTGCTCTCTCCCCCATACTAGGTCAATGTTCTTTCATTCTTTCTCTCGTTATTTTCTATTTTTGCTTGTGTTTATAATTGTTCCACTTTAATATTGGTTGCTTGATTAATTTGCTTCACACATCAAGTATTTTATTGATGTGATTTTTAACGAATTCACAACGATCTGAACATATGTTGGATCATAATCATTTCAACACACTCTCTCTCTCTCTTTGATATTTATTTATTACTTAATGACAAAAAATTACATTATGTACTTGATGTTAGGTCATATTACGTTATTTTTGAGTTAGTTAAGTAGACATTTAAAGTAATTAAAGAGGAATTTTAGAGAAGTTGTTTATAGTTTAAGAAACATTTTAAATTGTTTTCATTTGAATAATGTAATTCCGTTTCTACCCTTAGCCTAGACAATTTCATAGGTGTATTTTGAATATTTTATTGATAAATCATGTAATTTGGCCGACGATACACCTCATGAAAGTTTTGTAACATGAAATGAATATTATAAAGGTTTTAGAAGGCTTTGAAAACATTACAAGTTAGAGAAATTCAATTCCAAGTCCAAAAACAAGTTAGAAGTTATAGGTTCTATTTATTTTTTTCAATCTACTTCTAAAATAACTACGTTTTTAATTTACTATGAGCTTATTTTCACCGAGTGTGAGATCTCCAATTTCATAGGGACGACCTGCCAAGTCCCTGTAATGCTTTATTTTTATTTGTTCTATTTCCTTTTGCGTCTAAAAAAATTGGTCATGAAGAAAAAATTATGCAAAAAAAGAAAATGCATTTTTAAACTTAAGAGTGGTATGCAATCGACAAGATAATTAAGATAAACATTTAAAACAAAATATATAAATATCTTTCATTACACGTAAGAGACATGAATACATAACAAGAAAACATAAACAGACATGATCCACAATTTTTTAAGGTTAAACCAAAATCATTCAATTTATTTGATGATTTGATACTTTATTATTATTAATAAAATTATAAATTTTTTCTTATTGAAGTATCATCTGCGTGATCTTTTGGACAATGAAATTATCTTTTGCAGACAACTTCTCCATCAATTCCACTTGTGCAGCTCATGCTTGGGAGGGCCAAATTCTCCACAGTTCCAATATCTTTGTTTAATCCATTGTTTCCAATGAAACGTGCTACAGAACAATCTGGAGAGAACAAGCTTGAGGTTTCATACTCTTTTCCACCTCCCATTATTGGCATTTTTGCTCCAATATTCACACGACTCACATAGTTAGGTTTATATGTTTGGCCCAACACACCACTCACTTCATTGCTCAAAGAAAAGAATTTGAACCCTAAATCAAGGTGAGCAAAACAATCATCTTTGGTGATACCATAATTGTGAATCCTCGAGTCTTCTTCGGTTATAGGGACAACCTTAGCAGTTATCCTAAAGTTTCCTTCAACTTCAACAATGATGTTGTTTGTAGAAGTTTCCCTAACAATGGACACGCTAGCCGATTCCCATTTCGCACCTTCTGATTCATTGAGGGTGATGGGCTCGCCGTCAAAGGATAGGGCAAGACGGTCTACAGAATCATCCCATGTTGATGTTTTTTTGGCACCAAGGAAAAGCTGGTGATTGTCAAAGAGAATAACAATTGATTGGACCCATGTGAAGTCTCTTTTCATGTTCTCATTTCTTCTACCTATGAAATGAGCATTGATGTGGAGGTTGGAATCAGATACAAGGCAGAAGTTGTTGTCTTTCTTGCCATGGAAGTAAAAAGTGATTCCATCACCACCAATGAAACGAGGGTCTTGACAAACAGCTCCTGGTTTGTCACATGCTGTAATTCATGTGCGTTCATCATAAAATAAGTTAAGTAGTTAATTCATGTGTGTTTTTCAAGAAATCAACCGTATCTCATTGTAAATATTATTATCTAACAAACCATTGTATTCATGCAAAAATTGATGCAATTGATTCCAAGTTTAATGTAAGACTTTAAATACAAATTTTGAGATGTAACAAAATATATATGAACACTTACAGCAAATAGGTTTGCATGAGGCACACTCGACAGTACAATCATAAGGACAAGACTTAGGACATGCATGCACCGAATTATAGCAATGTTTGTACTTCTTTATCTTGCAGGTTGCATAACCATGCTCACGACCTTTACCAATTCCAGGAGGAGTAGCTGCTTCCACCGCCACTAGCACAAGCAAGATTGACACCAAAATTTGAACCAATATTTTTGCCATTGAAAATATTTCTAGTTTTTTTAATTCAAACAGATATTGGAAACTGTTGAATGCGTGAGAATAACAACGCAAGAGAATTGCCTTTTATAGGCATAGAAGATAATCTATCATGACATAAAGAAGCTATACAGACGGCTAGAATTGCAAAACTTTCGGACTACGTCTTCTATTGTTTCCAAAATCAGCATAATTTCACATGATTATTCCTTAAGATATAAATTTAGTTGATGTTTCATATAACAAAAAAATTAGTTGACGGCATTTTATTTTGGATATACACTACCATATACATACATATATACATACATGCACGGTATTATTGTATTCCACTTCAATGAAAACTAGGTAAAGGGATATGAATTGGTGCAGCAATAATAAAGGGTGAATTATTTTTTTAGTTTAAAAATATATTGTAGCGTCAAGTTTGGTGTTTATTTGCAGAGCGCAAACTGAGGCTGTTCCACTTTATTTTTTTAAAGATAGGCTGTGCCACTATTATTATCCAATAATAATGTGAATGAAGTTCCAAGTAATAAACCACTTTCTTGTATAAAAAAGTATTAAACCAGTTTGTTATACCCAAAAAAAGGTATTAAACCAACTTTGTTTTACCAAAAAAAAAATGCATTCAACCACTTTTTTTGTTTTGCAATTCTTTCATTTTTAATAAGATTTATGCATAAAGGCAAAACAAATAGTAAAAAGAAGGAATAAACACCGAGAAATGGGAAGAAAAAACTAGAGGAGAAAGGCCGGGTTAAAATTACATAATACAACAATGGAATTTGATCTGTGGAATGAGTTAGTGTGCCACAACATAGTTAATCAACGAATTATGTCTGAGAAATATCCACAAATAATGTCTGACGCGATGCAACTCGAATGTATGAATGTTTTATAATGAAGGAACCTATGAAAAATTGGGAAAAACCTTCAAATTTTTAGGGTAGGCACAAGGTATATACATGTTATCTTAAGAAGCTGAATAAGAATATAATAAGATGGTGACAAATTATTTACTTTGAGGATACTAAATAAACAAGTTGACTCTTTTTTGTTTTTAAAAAAATAACGAGTAAAGTAAATAAGTCGATTATATATTTAAGATAAGGACAAAACTACCTTGTGACAAAATCATACACATTTTTAAAATTTAACTATTAAAATTACCCTTGTGAAAAAATATACACATTTTTAAAATTTAATTATTATTATTATTAACATTTTTAATTTAATATAAACTTTTTCAATTACATTAGATTTTAAATTTTATATTTTACATTAAATTTTATAGAGATAAATCACAGAAAATGATTTTTAAATTTTATCCTGCTGGTTCAAAACCTAACTCATCTTCAAGATAAGAATTTTAACTCTAGAGATTCAATATGATAAGTTTCATGATTAACTTACCAGATCCTGAAACTTATCAGATCCTGATAAAAAAATGATTAACTTATCAGATGATATTGTGTCATCAAACATTGAATTAAGACATGATATAATACAATTATTCTATCCTCACCCTATAACGGTCCATCAAACTGTTTATATATTCTTATCTAAAATGTTTCTTACATAAATGTTTACAGAATTTTTTTTAAACTATAATATGACCCGCTTCTTATGTCTATTTCTTTCACTTTTAGTAATTTTTTTACGTATACAGTTTTAGTACTGTCGAATCAATCAATGGAGGTGGTGCTCTGATTTCCAAGATAAACTTTTCTTTATCCATTGGTGATTTCCTGTCAAATTTATCCTTGGTTCTATATTACACTACTAGAAAAATTAGGAAAAGAGACGGCATAACCCATCTCTAAAATGAGAAAAATCTGTCTCTATAGATGTTTGAGATGGAACAAGGTATATCGTTGTAAGACAGATTTTCATTTTCCGTCTTTGATCAGAGACAGAATAAATCGGTGTCTAACAAATACAATTTGTCGTTCACACTTTTAAGTAAATTAAGAAAAATCCGTTTCCGTGAAGACGGAAACTACCGTCTCTAATATAAAAAATCCGTATCTAAAATTGTGTCACAAAGGTTAAAATTTCCGTCTCTATTGACTAATATTCCATCTCAACAGAGACAAATTGAAATTCCTTCTCTAAAATGTTTTTTTTTATTATAAATATTTGCCTCAATATTGCCACTGTTTTGTGCTAAAAAAATGTTTAAAATATTCATTGTATTTGCTACATTTAACTCTAACTCTCAAGAATGTCGATAATATTTTGATACACATCAAGTTAGAAGACGGAACAAAGTTCACTAATAAAAGCAAAACATCACCACATAATATCAAAATATAAAGGTAATCAAACTAAAGTTTTTCATCAATCCACGGAGTTACCAAGATATAAGTGGTGTTGGGCTAGTTGTGGATGAGTAGATATGGTTGGTGTAGGTTTTTTTTTAATTGTGGAGAAATGATTGGTGTTGGATTATTTTGGGGATGCGAAGTTGGGGTTTGTGTAGAGGTTTTTCTAAATTGTGGAGAAATGAGTGTGGTGTTTGGTTAGTTTGGGGATGAGCAGATAGGGTTAGTGTATGTGTTGGGCTAATTCCAGAAGATGAGATATGTTAATGAAAATAGTTTGATGTTAATATTTTATAAGACTAGATATCAATTTATCTAATTATGACTAGAGTTACTTATCCATCAAGGATCATATGTGTCAACCGTCCATGTTAGTATTTGTTGGTAGAGATAACCTATGTGTACAGAAACATAATTAATAAAAAATAAATTATAAGATACATTTTATTTAAATTTTTAAGTTTTTATGAATTTTCAAATATAAAAATAAATAAATAAAGTGATCGTTGGCGATGGATTTAGAAACGGATATATCCAGAGACAACATTATCGACGAACTTTAGAGACGGATGTTGTCCGAGAAAATTTTTGAGACGGACAACTGCATTTCTGTCTCTAGATCGCGTCTCAAAACAACTTTTGTATGCGCTTATCTTGCAAAGTATCTCATTAGAGACGGACTTAGAGACAGATTGTGATCAGCGACATAATGTTTTGTCTCTAAAATCTATCTCCATACGCATCATCATAATCCATCTCCAAATGACAAAGTTACGTTTCTCAACTTCCGTCTCTGCTAGAGACGAAGCAAAATTCCGTCGGCATATCAACTTTTTCTAGTAGTGTTATATGGTATAAAAGCTACTAGTAGTTACGGTTGCGAAAGTTATTTCTTTAGTGATTTCATCAACTTAGTCGAATTTCATCAAATAGAGTTAGATGGTGGATGGGATGATGGTGATAAAAGAGGTGATTGATTATGAAAAGTATGGTATGGAATACTCGATTTTCAAAGTAGATTTGAAAAGGCATATGATTCGTATGATTTGGATTACATGTTGAGTAGGTATAGTTTTAGTGAGAGGTGGAAAACGAGGATGCGAGCATGTGTGTTTTATGGGAACGTATACATTTTAGTTAATCGAAAGTGGTTAGAAACAAAATGATCGTTTAGTTCTGTTTCTCGTCTTATTGGTATATGGTGACTTGTACGTGCTCCCAAGAAAAAGGTGATGGTTCTGAATTTGTTGACATATTTCTAAGTGGGGTAGGATAGGTCATATTATAATGCTTAGATTACGAGGATGACACTAATTTATGTATTAGAAAAGTTACTCTAATACAATCTCCTCTTATAAAATGATCTTTGAGATTATTCCACATATCTACAACATTTTTTTATGAATCCTACACTTTGCGCAATTGAAGGATAAAATGAATTAATAATCCAAGTATCTACAAAGTTATTAATATTGCATCATTCCCATGCAGCGTGATTCAAATCATATTCTTCATGAATTGGAATTGAACCATCAATAAACTTGAATTTATTCTTCATTGCTAAAGCTCTTCGCATCTTCATAGACCAAGCATGATGATAATTGTTACCTGATAATTGTGGCGTTACACTCACTGTGGATGAATTTTCTGACGGATGAACAAAATATGGATCAAAACCTTGATCTTGATTATGAACATTGTTGTTTCTCACCTGATTACTCAATTCTTAAGCAAGTATAAACAATAAGCAGAAAAATTTGCGATTTCAACAAAAACAGATGAAAAACACATAACACAAAAGAAATTGACAAATCGAAAATGATACTGAATCGAATTTCGATCAAGAAAGATGGAAATGATATGAATCTGAAGCAATGTTTATGCGTAGCGGAAGCAAAGCAGGTTCAAACCTGCTATGATACCATCAAAGCAAAGCTTAACCATGAAGAAGATGCAAAGTTAGTTAGAATTACACAATGAAAGAGCCTATATATAGCAGCTATATTTGTCAGCTCATCAAAAAAACCTAGCTAATTAAATGTAAATCAAATTAAGATGAAATTACAAATGAAATTAACACTACTAATGATAACTTGTGAAACAAGCTACTAGTATGTTTTATATCCTCTTCTGAATTTATTGCTAATAACATATATTCTTGGGATTTAATTACCCTCACTCTCATAGTGACATCAAAGGATTTATTAATGTTTTGTCTAATACTTTATCATCAGTTTATGCTTGGACATGTCTAAATATTTTGGGACAATTTCACGTGTTTGAGGCTGCCGATCCTTTTGGATTTAAATTATCTATGACTTTATTAACTGTAATTATGTGTGAGGTGACTCATGCATGTGATTAGTGATTTGTAAGTCAAACTGAGAATGTATGTTAAAGGTTTTTAAAAGTCTCTATTTTCCGCAATGGCAAATTACATGTCATTTACTTAAAAAAAAAAAAAAAAAACTAAGTTTTGAGATTTAGGATGTTACAAGATGACCGTTTTTCACCATTAATCATCATCTATTTATGATGAAGATGGTCGAACAACTTCAACACTTTACCCTAATCAGTATTTGCAGCTTCAATGCCAAGTTTTGATTTAAGGCTTCAACCTTTACAAGGGTATGATTATGAGCAGATTCAAACTCTTTTTTATGCTTCAATAGTGCAAAATTTTCTAATATGTGTCTTGTTTTAATAATTTTCTCACTCTAGAGCATATTACTGCTAGTAAGACATTACTTGTAAAATGTTGTATCTTTAATGGGTTGACCATGTTACATGTATATCTTGTTCAATTAAGACATTCAGATTTATAATTAGTGCATCTCTTTTATGCGTTTGTGTATTTAGCTTGAAAGTTCTAGTATATTATTTAAATACAATGACTGTTTTTTTAACATTTATCATTAAAATCATCTTGTTCCCCCCGGCTTATATGCTTCTGGATTCTCCCCAGACTTTAATGTTTCTAAGTTGGTCTAAGTTAACAACCGTCGTATATAAATTTCATGTAAACAATATGATCAATAATATAAACATTATAAATATCTTTTATTTCATGCAAGACATGCAATAGACATTGTATTAGAATGTTAAGCACAAAATCATCCAAGTTATTTGATGATTTGATACATTATTGTATTTAAAAAACAATAGAAAATCCTCTTATTGAAGTATCACTTCACATGCGTGATAAACTTAAGACCTCTTTTAGAGAACAAAATTATCTCCTGCAAACAACTCCTTCTCCATCAATTCCACTTGTGCAACTCATGCTAGGGAGCATAAGATCTTCCACCATGGCAATGTCATTGTTGGATCCAGCGTTACCAACAAACCGAGTCACAGAACAGTCAGGGGAGAACAAGCTTGTTGTTTCATACTCTTTTCCACCTCCCATTATTGGCATTTTTGCTCCAATGTTCACACGACTCACATAGTTAGGTTTATATGTCTGACCTAATACGCCACTCACTTCATTGCTTAGAGAAGAGAATTTGAAGCCTAAATCAAGATGAGCAAAACAATCATCTTTGGTGATGCCATAATTGTGAATCCTCGAGTCTTCTTCGGTGATAGGGACAACCTTAGCAGTTATCTTAAATCTTCCTTCAACTTCAACAATTATATTGTTTGTGGAAGTTTCCCTAACAAAGGATACACCAGATGATTCCCATTTTGCACCTTCTGACTGGTGGAGGGTGATGGGTTCGCCGTCAAAGGAGAGGGCAAGACGGTCCACAGAATCATCCCATGTTGCTGTTTTTTGGGCTCCAAGGAAGAGTTGGTGATTGTCAAAGAGAATAACAATAGATTCGACCCATGTGAAGTCTCTTTTCATGTTCTCATTTCTTCTACCAATGAAGTGAGCGTTTATGTGGAGGTTGTTATCAGAAACAAGGCAGAAGTTGTTGTCTTTCTTGCCATGGAAGTAAAAAGTGATTCCATCACCACCAATGAAACGAGGATCTTGGCAAACAGCTCCTGGTTTGTCACACTCTGCAATTCATTGTGTTCAACATAAAATTAGTTAAAGTTGTTTATTTACTTTATTATTATGCTATTTGACATAAGAAATAATCAATAAAAAAACATATGAAATTTGTCTCTAGTTTTTGTCTAGAAAGACTTACTACAAATTGGTTTGCAAGTGTTGCAGTCAACTTCACATCCACCTCGGCATGCATTAGGACAGGCATGTTCCATATTGTAACATTTTGGGTAGTTCTTGTTCCCACATCTAGCAGTTTTGTGTGAGGATGAAGAAGAAGATGAGGAGGAGGAAGAAGAAGAAGAAGATGAAGAGGAAGATGAAGGTGTAGATGATGATGACGGGGGTGGGTTATGTGGTGTAGAAGGGCTGTTAGGCGATGAAGAGGAAGAGGAAGTAGCGGAAGAGGAAGAGGAAGAAGAAGCGGAAGAAGATGAAGAGGATGATGAATTAGATGAAGAAGAAGAAGATGGTGTAGAGGATGAAGGTGGTGAGCTTTGTGGTGTTGAATGGCTTTCAGGTGATGATGATGATGATGAAGAAGAGGAAGAAGAAGAAGAGGAAGAGGAAGATGAAGAAGAGGATGAAGAAGACGAATTAGATGAAGATGGTGTAGATGGTGAAGGTGGTGGATTTTTTGGTGTAGAAGGGCTTGATGAAGAGGAAGAAGAAGAAGATGACGACGATGATGATGAAGAGGACGAAGATGGTGTAGAAGATGAATTGTGGTGGTACTGTGGTGGAGAAGAGCTATTAGGTGATGAAGAAGAAGAGGATGAAGAAGAAGATGAGGATGAAGAAGATGACGATGAAGGTGAGTTATCGGGGGAAGGATTTGTGCCCCCGACACAAATAGGTTTACAAGAGGCACACTCCACAGTACAATCATTAGGGCAAAACTTAGGACATACATGAACCAAATTATAGCAATGTTTGTACTTCTTTATCTTGCAGCTTGCATAGCCATGCTCACTACCTTTAGCAATTCCAGGAGGAGTAGCTGCTTCCACTGCCACTAGCACAAGCAAGATTGACACCAAAATTTGAACCATCATTTTTGCCATTGTAGGTAAGCAAACCTATTTGCTATATTCTTAGTCTCAAGTATAGAATATAGATATTAGTTATTTGTGTGATGAGTGTGATTTACTTGCCAAGAGCATTGCCTTTTATAGGCATGGAAAGAGAATCTATCATAACAAAGAATTGTCCAGAATTATCAAAATGTGCTCTTTTCTTCTTTGTGACAACATCTTTTCACACATGGTACGTTCCTTAAAGAAGAGATTAAATTATTTTGTGGTCACTTTAATTCGGCATTATTCATACAAATACAAGCATGATAAAGCTTTAGCTTTGCTTCTTTCACTTTAAAAGTGGTCATGTAATGTGTATATATCACTTCAAAATGAAGTAAAGATATCCATTGTTGCACCCACAAAATAGGGATGCATTTTTTAATTTGAAATTTCGTAGCATCAGGTTAATTCACGGTTTTATTGAAGAGGCCTCCAAATTAGGACCTAGAGGCTGTGCCAGCGACTGTATCCAAATTAGTTTTACATAAATTTTGAAGTAGACATTTTTACATAAATTGTCATATATCTACATGTAGTTTTTAGATTTTACTGTTTATTTTTTATTTTTTTTATTTTTAAATTAGGGTGAGAGGATGTTGCTTGAGTCCAAAGCAGAGAAGTTTCTAGAACTCGGAGAATATTTAAAAGATATTTTCATTTGACTTCCTACTAGTAATTTTTTCGATTTTACTTGTTTGAAAAGGCAATAGCTAAAGTAGAAAAAAAGAAGAAGAATATATGAAGGGTAATCATAATAAAAATTGATTGACAGTTAAAATGTTTAGTCTCTTTCTCTGTTTTTACGTTTTCTTGTATTGGACATCAGCACGACATCCATAAGTAAATACTGGTTTTTTTTTGTTTTTTGTTTATTGTTAAATCTTAGATTTTAAGGGGAAGAAAACACTAGTTGTGTCAAATAGTTGATGTAAGGAGTGCTCATTGTGTTTGAAAATGTGACCGTTTCTTTCATTCCCTATTACCCATATGCAAGAAAACCATAAAAGATGCATCGTCGACCGATGATGCTTTGATGATCCACTTAAATAACAGAATTGAAGGTGGTCGGAAATGAGAGCGGGAATCACTGTCACATAACCTAGCCAATGTGAAACAAATGTACAAATAGATCCAAACAAGTTACAATGCAAGAACAAATGATTAATATCCTCATTAGATCCGCAACCAACGACACATAGTCGATGGTGATTCTTAAGTAAGCCCCACCACAAAAGATTATCAGTAGTAGGAATGCGGCTTTGAAGATGATGCGAAGAAAAAAGACTAGTTTTGAAAGGAACTATCTTATGATGTCCGAAGATTTTTGAATTGTATCATTTTCCAAAGATGTCAAGTAGTGATGAATCCTTGTAATATCTCATAAAAAATATTTTTGTGGGTCGAATACCTACTGTATTCACGCCACAAATATCTTACAATGTTAACCTTTGTTTTTATATATATTAGCTAAAATATATAACCAAAACAAATTATGTGAATTAGTGTATATTGTTAAATTCCAAATATGTATTTTAAAATGAGCGATGCTATATAGTGGGTTTTTTTCTAGATTACCCTCTCTTGATTAGAGGGTAATTACCCCCCTCATGATATCAACCAATCAATATGTAATATATATAGACAACATTAAATATCAAATAAATGAGTCAATTATTTCTATATAAAAAAAAAGTCAATTTTAATCATAAGGTAACTTTTAATATTTTTAATTTTTATTTAATTATATTTAGGTGTTTAATTTTAATTAATTTACGACTAAATTAAACATTTGGTCCTTTAATTAATTTATGAGTTTCACTTTGGTCCCTCAATTAATAAAAGTTCCATTTTGGTCCTTTAATATCTTCGTTTATCAAATTGGTCCTTTTTGTTATATTTTTAATGTCTAATATTCGTAATATAAGTTTAGTCATTTAATTGTAGGTCTATTATATGAATTGTGAGCCACCAACACCTAACTTATTTCTACTTTTCTTCATCCTCTTCCTTCGTCTTCCTCTTCATGTTCACCAACTTCATAAATATATACTTCCATCAAACCCAAAATAAACCCAAAAAATTTTCTTTAAAAGAAAATCAAATGTTTATGTCGGATTTGTGAACTTCCTCTCTCCCTTTCATCCTCAAATTCCTTTGAACCCCTAACCCTTATTTTACTCCCAAATTCTATAACTTTTATTTTAACTAGCGAAAAAACAGGCAATCACGTGTCCGTCTTTCCGCTCTTTTTATTGCACTAATGTTTAAAAATTATGAACGGTGTTTTTTTTTATAAAATTTTGATTTTGATTAAAATTAAAAAAATACAAATGTTTGTTGTTTTCAAGTTATAACAAATCAAATTAACCATGATTATTTCAATGACATCAACAATATAACAAAAAATATAATCTAAATTCTTTTTTTAATGCCAACATCAACAAAGTTGTTTAAAGATATAATTATAAAAATGAAAAATTATTTAAATATACTTATCTAGTTTGTTATACTTTTTAAATGATAAAGGAAAAAAACCAGATATATATATATATATATATATATATATATATATATATATATATTCATATCGTGATTGTAACATTTTTTTAATATTTAAATTTATTCTTATCTATTTGTTGCATGTGTTATTTGTATTAAAAATTGATAACATTTTTGGAAAGAAAAAAAAGTCGGTCCAAAAGAGCTGAAAGAGGTTATTTTCTTTATATACAGTATAGATTATTGTGATGTTGCTTTGCTTCTTGATTGCACCTTTGTTTATGGAGCCTTCTCTCGTCTCCTTCATCTCGTATGGATTCTCTCTTCATTTCATATGAAGGGATTCTCGTGGAACTCGAAAATAAATTAAATATCTAGGAATGAAAAGAAGAAGGGGATTGATGTATATAATTATGGTTCCGAAAAATTTGATGGTGATGATGATAGACAGACAATTGTAATGAATTGATGTGAAAAAATCAGTAGTATCAATTGCATATAATCATAGTTTCAAATGAAAGAATAATGCTTATAATCATAGCTTCTGGAAACAACGACAATTCTCACGATACCTGGAATCAAATGAACGACGACGATTCTCACGATAATTGAAAACATCGGCAGTTTGGAACGACATAATTGAACAATCAAAATGAGGAGAAGAATGAAGAAGAAACAGGAAGTGATCAACAAGGAAGAATAATGAAGAAGAAACATGAAGTGATCGATATGGGAAGAATAATGAAAAAGAAATTGGAATGAAGAGATGTTTTTGTTCTGACGTTCTAGGTGTTCTGAAATGGAATTTTTTATCATGAATGTAGCCGATGGATTTAAGGACATCAAGATGAAAGAAATTTCATGTGAAATTTTAATTATTATATGTTCTATAGTGTAAATTAACTAAGATCGAACACTTAAATATAAATAATAAGGGTAAAATTGGAATACAAAATATAAGCTATAAACTCAATCGCTATTTGAAATAGTGTTTAGAAAATAAGCTATAAAAGTATTAAAAGTTACTTTAGGATCAAAATTGACTTCTGTTTTTTTTTTAGAAAAAAAATTGACTCATTTATTTAACATTTAATGTTGTGTGTGTGTGTGTGTGTGTTACATTTTGATTAGTTGATATCATGAGGGGGTAAATACCTTCTAATCAAAAGAGGGTAATGTAGGCCTCACCTATATAATGGGAAAGAAAACATAACGAAAGCTTCCCGAACCAAAACTACCAATCACAATTTGATGTTTGACGGAATACAAGGAGATGCTTGCTGAAAAAACGGAAATTAAGAAATACACCTCCAATCAAAGCTAACCAGCTATTGTCGTGGTCTATTCGCTGGATATTCTCTCGCAAGAAAAAACATTTCCCTTTTAAAATGAGCAGAGGGAGTAGTTATTATGATGAATGAATAGGATGCCTCGATTAATCTCTCTTTTAATGAATGAATTGGATATATAGGTCATGGACAGGTGTATTCATTTACCACCTCTTTTTGATTCCAAGTAAGAAAAAGAAGATTGCGCAAGTCACTAATATAGCAATGCAACTAATAAAGATTACTAATACGCATAGAATTTTAAGTTAGGCATAATGATAGAGTTTAAAGATACAGGATGCATTAAATGTACCAAAATTAAAATTGCATAGGATTTAAGAAATCAACAACAATAATGAGTTCTGCTCAAAAAAAAAAAACGTAATGAGTTGAAATTTAAAGGACTTAGATACTACAAAGGATAAATGATACTTTAACATAAAAATTTGAGGACAAATATGATGTTTTTAACACGCACACAAAACTAAAATCACGTCCATTCAGAAACATTAGAGCATAGTTTATGATTTTCACTACCGTTGTCATGAATGAATGTGTTTAAAAGCATCAGATTCAAAATTTACAATAGTAAAGGGGAGTCGAGGGAAGTCCAGGGAATTTGGGAGCAATAACAGGCCCTTGCTTGCTCCAGGATCACAAGAGAAGGATGCTTCACATTCAACCTAAAACCTAAAGGCATTGGGTATATGTGTCATCTTTTTTATATATCCAACATTTTATTCGTTCTTAAATGATGTGAGACTTAACCCCTCAAGTTTAAAACCCAACAATCTTACCCCACATGTATAAGTCTCACCTCCTATACCAGGATCCAACGCAAAATTCACTCCCGCTCCCCTGCAGAGCCGAACAAGGCCTCTGATAACCCTTGGTGGGGAGTTCATGGGCGGGTGTAACAACAAACCAATGCTTCAAGATTACAAGAGAGAGTGACACCACAACTCCACCTAAAGCCTATAGGTATATCGGGTGTATGAGTCACTTTTCATATATCCAATATTTTATCCATTCATAAGCCATGCAAGACTTAACTACTCACACATTAAACACAACAAATATATGGATCATGTATGTGAGATTGTGTCAATTCAATAAATGAATTGGAATAAAATTTAGTTTTATATTTTTTTCTTTATCTTTCTAATAAAATGATATAAACAACATTAATAATAATTAGGAGAAGGAATGTAAATTTTAAAGAGAGAAGTTTACATTGAGGTGTTTATATTTAACCAGCACAGATAGTTCTTTGATATATAAGAAAAAAAGTGCATGGGTTACTCCAATTCAAACAGTTAACTTTAAGAAAAAAAATTGTGACCTATTGTTTGCTAATTGGTGTAGTAGCATGTATGCTTAGTGTTTAAGTATTGTTTGCATATGGGTTAGAGTGCCCTTGTTGTTATAATGCATTTGGCTTATCAAAAACAAAAACACAGAGAGAATTGAAATCAAACAATTTTTTGTAGTGAAACCAAAACCTACCCCCAATAAATACACTTAAAAAAATTATTTACATATCATTTAACTATATTAGCGAACACACTAAAATACATATCATTTAACTATTTTAAAATACGCATATATTTTCTTTTTGTACTTTTTTTAACATGTGAGTGTGTTCAAATGATTATGATCACTCAAGACTTTCTTTTACATTTAAACGATATAGAATATGTGAGATAATTCGTGAAACATATAGAGGCATTTCTTCAAGAATCCACTTCATGACAATAAAACACCAGAAGTAAGTCATTTGTTAGAGGGATCACCACCCCCTAAAAACATTAAATTAGAATAGCGTAAAAAACAAACAAATGTTGTTTGGTCTCAAAGCATATGGGAAACAAATCAAACACCCCAGCAATTCTCCTTTATTCTCCCTCCCCCTTCGAAGCCCATATATAACTATGCTTGTTAACAAAGGTCATCGTCCACAAACAAAAGATGTGAGGAGCATCTTATATATATATGTGTGTATGAGCATGTGTGTATGTATATAAGAATCATATCAAATGAGAACATTAATTATTATGAAAGATGTGAGGAGTAAATAATAGCCCAAGAAAGAAAAAAAACCTAGACCTTGAAGGGGGTCCAGCAACTGGGAATTCCCCCACAAATAATAACAAAGACCTTTAGACACTCTCTCTAAGGGTTTGATGAAATCAAGATGGTTTGATGCTAAAAAAAGTCTCGCATCGTCCTCTTTTTAATCATAACCCCTAAACCTCTAATAATCTAAGATCCCACTACAATCTCCAAACGCCTCTTCTCGACTGAAGCTAACATCTCTAAACCCTCAAACCTAGTAACCTCCAACTCATCGTCTCTACCAAAACAAAATACTAGTCCCTTTCTCTTACCCAAAATAGTTGTGGCAACAAAACGATTGTGTGACCCACACTTAGATCTCTCTCGGAACAACATAATCAACAGCGGACAAAAAAATGAGATTTTTGGCAAATTTAAGCAAAATGAAAAGGAAAAAAAACAAGCAAAGTTTAAGACAGTTTAAGCAAAATATAAAAACAACAACCTTCCAATGGTAGTAATCAACTAGAATATAGTTCATAACAAGGACAAAAAACGAAACAAACGCAAAAGCCTCCAACATAGTAAAACAAAAGAAATGCACTCTTAGTCCACCCCACAATAACAACTGGTAAAAAGCAACAGGAGGTAGCAATGAGAGCAAACCTTAACTCCCCATATAGCACTAAACAACAGTTTAAGAAAAACCAAAAAATACCACAGAACAAACTCCATACCAGCAATAAACATCCTGACCAACACATTTGATCCAAAACTACATATAGGTTCCATCTGATGATCTTGTGGGAAGACCTAACTTCAATTCCAATGACAGTTCTGCTTTTCCCATGTAGTTTGGATTCAATTTTGACACCTTCTCATGCAAAAAAATAAATATTAAATTAGTCGATATTGTAGCCCTTAATAAAAAAACATGATTATCTTAGAATTAAGGCTTAATTACTCTTTTGGTCCCTTAACTTATTTTTTGGTTTCGTTTTGATCCCTTAACTATTAAAAGTTTCGTTTTGGTCCCTTAACTATTAAAAGTTTCGTTTTGGTCCCTTAACTTATTTTTTGGTTTCGTTTTGGTCCCATAACTCTTCCTCTGTCAACCACATTGGTCCTTTATGTTAGGATGAATGTATTAGAGTTAAGGAACCAAAATGAAACCAAAAAATAAGTTAAGGGACCAAAACGAAACCAAAAAATAAGTTAAGGGACCAAAACGAAACTTTTAATAGTTAAGGGACCAAAACAAAACCAAAAAGTAAGTTAAGGGACCAAAACGAAACTTTTAATAGTTAAGGGACCAAAACGAAACCAAAAAATAAGTTAAGGGACCAAAAGTGTAATTAAGCCTAGAATTAAATAGTGAAACATTGTTTGTAGTTATACTTAATACTAACTCACTTTTTCTTTCAGAAGTTCATTTTCAAGCCTAAGTTGTTTCAAACAATGTGAATCCCTGCATGCTTGGCAAACTACATTCTCATGTCTCTCCATTTCCGTTTTCTCTTCCAAAAGCATTTCCATTTCAGCTCGAAGAGCAGCGTTAACTTCCTTTTGACTAGCATTCTTGAGATCATAACATATACAAGAAGTGATTAGTATGTTATATCAATTAGTGGCTTGTAAAAAGAATTGAATGGAGATTTTGTTCAAACGAAAAAGAAAATATGTTACCTTAGCCTGCGCTCTTTTGTAAGTAAACCACCAGTTCACTTGTTTTGGCTCAAGATCAAGCTCTTTGGCTATCTCATTTTTTTGCTCATAATTTGGATATTTGAGCGTTTGGAATATTCTTTATTTTACAAACAAACAACATAATTAGGAGAGAGATTGTATTGCAAGACCAGTTTGAATGGCAAATGTAAAAACAAAAATGACACAAACAAGTCATGAAGCACAAATCTAGACAATAGATTTATCTTTCCTAATCAATCCGGTACTTATATTATCATTAATTGTAAAAAAAGTTAACATTTATCGTTTTTGGTCGGTGCTAGGTAGCTCAACTTAATTACGCTAAAGGGTGATAAGTTTGAGTTGAGATCTTGCGTTCAAACTCGAGCGTAGAAGAGAAAAAAAAACTTATTATTAATAAACCATCTAACTTTTATGAATTTAAATTTATAGATTGATTTTATTAAAGGTTCTGATATCAATGAGTTTCACCAATAAGATGAGATTGTGATCGAATCAATTGATTTGATAAGAATAAAATGGATTGTAAGTTGTAACGGAGTTTTTTTCCCCAAAATTTTTCTAAAGTCAAAGGTTAATTAATACTGCAAGCATGAATAATTCGGTCTACCTCTAAAGTCAAAGGTTAACTTTTTTTTTTTTTTTGAGAAAGTCAAGGGTTAACTAAATACTGCAAGCATATGATTAATTCGGAATACCTCTAAAAAAAATGATTAATTATTCGGTCTAGTATAAGGAGCTTTTTTTTTACATCAAAATTTGAATAATTTTTTTTTAGCAAAATAGATATTTTTGATAAAACTATAGTTTAAATAAATATCCACACGCATTTATAATATATGACAATCTCTAAAAATATAAAATTGTCTCCAAAAAAAGATCTAGGTTTTCATAAAGAGACCGTGAAAACCTAGATCTCTAAAGAGAACCAATTGCAAATGGTTATTCGAACAAAAAATTAATTGTAAATCTCGTTATCTAATCTTTTATTGACTAAGACAAAAAAAAAACAGATCTATAACATTCATTAATCCATAATATGTGCAGTCATTGACATAATACATTCATACAATCAGTGAATCCATGCCAGTCGATCTCGATTGGACGGTTTAACTTTAAATAATAAATAGATTTTTTCTATGTAAACGAGATGTTCTATGTGCACAACTATAGAGTAATTCCTCAATCATGGACAATCCAATTGGCAACAAACAATCCACAAGAATTTTACATCGAAATCAAACGGTCATAGAATCACTAACTATGTGGGTGCATGCAGTTAATGACTTTAGGAAATTCAAACTATATCCTTCACTAAAAAAGGAGGATTAAATCCTCCAAAATATATCAAACGAAAAAACCAAGAGAGACAATAATCTAAAAAAAAATCATAAGCAAGGCTTAATGATCTTACTCTTCGAGCCTAAATCTTTGAGCAGGAGAGTGACGAGGGAAAGCTCCTTTTGGTGGCGCTAATCTCAAGGTTAAATCCATTTTTCAATTAACCTACAAATTGATGAAATTTGTTAGTACATAAATTAAATCTTTGTTATACAAATTACACAATAGGGGAAAATAAACGAAAATATGAAATAACATGCATGACATACCTCCTCTACTAAATATCACTTAAGATCACTCTTTTGTCAAAAAAAAAATCACTTAAGATCAGTCTTGTGTGATGATATATAAGAGGTTGAGTGCTGTATATGCTAATCAAAGATTAACTTTTTTAATTAAAAAAAATGGGGAATAAATGTGATTTTTAATTAAAATTTACAATCAATAGTAAATTTGATCTTTGAACCGGGTCACTATTAGACGTCCAGAAAAATGATTTCTTTGACAAAATAAATTCAGTAAAGTAGTGCTACAGTTAATATATACAATTTTGACCAAAACAAAATATTTAATATATACGCTAAATTTAATATATATAACTTTGACCAAAAAATATATATTTAATATGTATACAATAAGTGGTAACCGAAAAGATATATAGACATACACAATAAGTATTTATATGGAAGGGTCCCCGTGAACATAGCTCAGATGGCAGAGACAATGCATTATTATATATTAGGGTCGGAGTTTGAATCCGGGACACCCCATTTATTCACCTTAAAAAGTGAATTCTAGCCGCTATGACAAAAAAAAAAGTATTCATATTTATTCGTAATATTTTATTTATTTTTCAATATCGATTAGACATACCTAATTTTTTTTTCTTTCACATAAACATCTCTATTACAGGTAGAAATAATTAGTGAAACAGTCAGATGATTAACAGATAAACCTCTATATGAAGGGTTATCATCTGTTGGGTCTTTATCAAGCATGAGCCTCTAGACAAGCAATGATTTGGAAGGTGGAATGTCTTTAATTTGGATCAAATAATTTTGGTCTATTAAGCTTTCAGATAGTGGTGTTTCGTGTATTTGTATGCATCTTTTAGAGTAAGATTACCAGTAGCATTATGTTTCCAAACTAGCTTATATGTCTGACTCTGAAGAGGGATGATAACTTATATTACAAGATTTCTGAGATTTGGGAAAATTGAGTTCAAATCTTCTCAGATGTTCCACTGATGATTCATAATGTATTAGCTAAGATTTAGAGGCAAAGATTGAATCATGTCAGCTGTTAGATTGTAAGGATCTCCGCACACCAAGAATCCTGTCAGAAATTGATCTTTTCTCCATCACCAACAATTTATAAGCATGAATTGTTAATGATGTTTTGATATTTCTATTCTGCGCTACTCCCAACAGAGGAAAATATATGATGGTCGATACAGATTGACCCTCTTAAAACTCTTGTTCTCAGCAAGATAGCCCATTGCTCGTCATAATGCAAAAGCTCCCATCATAGTTTTAAATTTGTTGCTTCATTCCAAGAGAAATGATTTTTATTAGTGTTTTAATAATAACTACTAATAGGATTAAGTTTGTTTAAGTTTGTTTCAATTTTCCTATTAGTTAGAGAGTTTACTTGCATAACAAGTAAGTAACCATTTTGCCTATAAAAGGCTTTATATTTGTGAACCTCACTACTAATGAATCATATTCACATTGTACAATAACTAACTCCATCATTCTCTCTTCTCTCAACAACTTTCTGTTATTTTCATCTTGTTAGAGAGTTTACTTGCATAACAAGTAAGTAACCATTTTGCCTATAAAAGGCTTTATATTTGTGAACCTCACTACTAATGAATCATATTCACATTGTACAATAACTAACTCCATCATTCTCTCTTCTCTCAACAACTTTCTGTTATTTTCATCTTGTTTACAAAACAGCTTATTTTCATAAGCACTTTTGCTGCATAGAACAAAGTGATTGTTCTAACAATTGGTATAAAGAGCCTGGGTTGAATCTTAGGGAAACACGAGTGAAAAGAAAGGGGAATCATCATTCGGAACCACAAAGTGCGGTGAGTGCATTGATTTCTCTGAATTCCTGAGATTTTACAAGATGAACACTAACAGTTTTGGATCAAACATCTTGGTTTTTATGGCAAGAACTGGGAAAGATGGAGTGCTTTGATGAGATCTTTGTTTGGCGCGCAAAATGTGAGTGATCTTGTGCATAATGGGTTTGAAGAACCTCCTGCAAATTCTACTGAAGTGCAGAGAACTGCGTACAAAGAAAACAAGAAGAATGATTGCAAGGCACTATTCTACATTCAACAAAATGTTGATAATCAGCACTTTGAGAAGATAGCAAAAGTAACAAGATCTAAGGAAGCATGGGACATTCTTGAGAATTATCACAATGGGGGAGAAAAGGTGAAACAAGTCAAGCTGCAATCATATAGAAGGAAGTATGAAATGATGAAGATGGAAGAAATTTAGAAGGTGGGTGATTATTTCTCAAAGATGATTGAAATTGTGAATTTAATGAAGAATTGTGGTGAAAACATCTCTGATCAGATGGTAGTTGAAAAGGTCTTGAGATCTTTAAGTCAAAAGTTTGATTTCATAGTAGTAGCAATCCAAGAAGCAAAGGATGTAAAGACTATGAAGATTGAAGAATTGCAAAGTTCACTTGAAGCACATGAACTGCTGGTAATTGATAGAAGTTCTGAAAGATCAATTCAGCAAGCTCTTCAAGTTCAAACAATCAAAAAAGAAGGAAACCACAAGAATTTCAAGAAAGGGAAGGGTAAAGCAAACTGGTCCAATAATTCAAGATCCAGAGCTGAGAACAAAACTGAATCTTCTAAAAGAGGAAGTTTTGGAAAGCATCAGAACAAGAAGAATGACTTTGATAAGAGTAAGGTTCAGTGTTATAATTGTGACATATTTGGACATTTTGCTGATGAGTGTTGGTTTAAGAAAGATCAAAATGCAGAATAAGTCAATATTGCTCATGAAGGTGACCCTGATGCAGTGTTGTTGAAGATAGGATGAAAGGTGAAGAATGGTATCTTGATTCTGGGTGTTCTAATCATATGACAGCTCATAGAGAATGGTTAACAAATTTTGATGCTAGCAAGAAAACTAGTATCGAACTGGCTGACAATAGGAAGCTTGCATCAGAAGGTAGTGGCAATATAATGATGAGGTGCAATTTTGGTGGTAAAGTCATAATTGAATATGTGTTCTATGTTCCAGATATGAAGTGTAATCTGATGAGCATTGGTCAATTGGTGGAGAAAGGATTCTCAGTATCAATGGAAGGTGAATCATTGAAACTATTTGATCCAAAGAAGAACTTGGTTTTAAAATCTGCTTTGTCCAAGAATAGAACATACAGATGCAACATATCAAGTGATAAAATGATGTGTATGTCTGCAACTATCAGTGAAGATGTTGAAGCATTGTGGCATTTAAGGTATGGCCACCTAAACTCTAGAAGTCTCAGTGAATAGAATTCTAAGGATTTAGTGTATGGTTTACCAAAGTTGAATGTCAAGAAAGCCATATGTGAAATATGTGTGAAGAGTAAACAAAGTAGATTACCATTTGCATCTGATGCACCTAAAAGAGCAAGTGAAGCACTGCAGGTTGTCCATTCAAACATTTGTGGCCCTTTTGAGGTACATTCTCTTGGCGGCAGTAAATATTTCATTTCCTTTATTGATGAATTCACAAGAATGATTTGGATGTATACTATTAAGCTGAAGAGTGATGCTTTAGAGATATCCAAAAAATTCAAAATTTTAGTAGAGAAAGAAAATGATAAATCTATTAAGATTTTGAGGACAGATGGGGGAGATGAGTATACATCAAGGGAATTTGAAACTTTCTGCACAAGTCAAGGAATTGTTCATGAAGTAAATGCTCCATATACACCACAACATAATGGACTTGCAGAAATAAGAAACATGACCCTGCTAAATATGACAAGGAGCATGCTTAAGCAGAAGAATTTTCCATATAATTTTTGGGGTGAAGCAGTCACCACTGTTGCTTACATTCTAAACAAATGTCCTACAAAGAAGCTAAATTTGAAGATTCCAGAAGAAGCTTGGTGTGGAAGGAAGCCCAGTGTGAAGAACTTCAAGGTATTTGGTTCTCTATGCTATAAGCATGTACCAGATGCTAGAAGTAGCAAGCTAAAAGAGAAAAGTGAGATTATGATACTCATAGGGTATCATCCTACTGGTGCATACAAATTGTACAATCCTGTGACTCAGAAATTTCACATCACTAGAGATGTGATAGTGAATGAAACTGAAATGTGGAAATGGGAAAGTGAATCTGAGTATAGCAGTGAGACTAGAGCTGTCAAAACGGGCGGCCCGACCCGTTTAGGCCCGGCCCTATCGGGCTTTGGGCTTTATCGGGCCGGGCCGAAAAGCCCGGTTGAAAAACGGGCTTGAAAATATACTACCCGAGCCCGGCCCTCCACGGGCCGCGGGCTAACAGGTCGGCCCGTATTAAAAATTACATTTTTTTTATAAAAAAAATACTATAAAACACTCCTATAATTTTTTTATAAATAATATTTTTAATATGTTTAAATAATATCTAGCACAAAAATAAATTTGAAACATTTTCGTACACATCTCGTAAACTAAAACGGCAAGGAAAACAATTTTAAATAGATTATATACGTTATGATTATAGATATTTATATATATTCGATCTTTAAAATTATAAATAACGAAACGAGTAAATATAATTTTATATTACATTTATATTTGTGTTAATTCATTGAATTTTCACTTTTATTTTTTACTTTGATAATTAACTAAGTAAATAATTATTTGAAAAATATATATAATTTATAGGATTTTTTTTTGTTATGCGGGCTAACGGGCTACCCGCGGCCCGTTCGGGCTAGCCCTAACGGGTACCGGGCTTCTTAGGGCCGGGCTAAAAAGCCCTATTAAAATTCAGGCTCAATAATTAAGGCCCAAGCCCTATAATTAATCGGGCTAAACGGGCTGGCCCGTACGGCCCGGCCCATTTTGATAGCTCTAAGTGAGACCAAGCAAAGCTATATATACCCTGATTCAAGTGATGAATCAGAAGGTGAAGAGGAACATGAAGTGACCGAAGATGTTCAAGAAGAAGCCATAGAACCAAGACCTCAAAGGAATAGACAAGCATCTGTCAGGTTGAATGATTGTGAAATAACCTCTGATAATGCAGTGAATGATGAAGGTGATCTCATTCACTTTGCATTATTGACAGATGCAGAACCAATTGATTACAAAGAAGCATTGAAGACTGAAGTGTGGAAAAGAGCTATGATTGAAGAACTACAGTCAATTGAGAGAAATCAAACCTGGGAGCTAGTTAACTTGCCAGACAAGAAAAAGAAGATTGATGTCAAATGGGTATTCAAAGTAAAATTAAACCCTGATAGGCAAGTTTCTAAGCACAAAGCATGATTAGTGGCTAGAGGATTTCTTCAGAAACAAGGCATAGACTATAATGAAGTGTTTGCTCCAGTTGCTAGAATTGAAACTGTGAGATTAGTAACTGCTATTGCTTGCAAGTATGAGTGGTCACTCTACCATTTAGATGTAAAGTCAACATTTCTAAATGGTCCACTAGAAGAGGTAGTGTTTGTGTCACAACCGCCAGGTTTTGAAATTGCTGGGAAAGAAAATATGGAGTATAAACTGCATAAAGCACTATATGGATTGAGACAAGCTCCCAGAGCATGGAACAAGAAAATTGATCAAGTTTTAATTCAAATTGGCTTTAAGAAGTGTTCAGTTGAGTTTGGAGTGTATGCTCAGAAGCTTAATGATGAAGAAACTATTATAATATGTCTGTATGTTGATGATTTACTCATCACTGGTAGCCTAACATCAGAAATTGAGAAGGTTAAAGAAAAACTGAAGCTGGAATTTGAGATGACTGATCTTGGTGAGCTTTCATTCTTCTTACGGATGGAATTTGTGAAATTGAAAGCTGGAATAGGGATGTATAAACAAAAATACATTGGTGAATTGCTTGATAAATTTGAAATGAAGAGCTGCAATACAGTTACAAATCCTTCAGAAACAAACTCAAAGTTGGATGAGTGTATTGAAGAAGAAAAGGTGGATTCCACAATGTTCAGACAAATTGTTGGATCTCTGAGGTATCTATGTAACAGTAGGCCAGATATATGCTATTCAGTAAGTGTAATAAGCAAATTCATGCATGATCCAAGGAAATCTCATTTGATAGCTGCAAAGAGGATACTTAGATACATAAAGGGCACCATAGATTTTGGTATGTTATTTCCTTATGGAGCTCAAAGTAAAGTGAATGAGCTCATAGGATATTCTGATAGTGATTGGTGTGGAGACTTGACTGATAGGAGAAGCACATCAGGCTATGTGTTCAAATTCAATGATGCTGCAATTTCATGGTGCACCAAGAAGCAACCAGTCACTGCACTCTCATGATGTGAAGCAGAATACATAGCTAGTACTTTTGCTACTTGTCTAGCACTATGACTGGATTCAGTGATGAAGGAACTTAAGTGTGAAGTGATGAAGCCCCTAACACTGAGAATTGACAACAAATCAGCCATAAGTCTTGCTAAGAATCCAATCTCACATGGCAGGAGTAAACACATTGAGACCAGATTCCATTTCATTAGAGAGCAGGTGACAAAGGAAATGATTTAGCTGCACTATTGCCCCACAGAACTGCAACTTGCTGATGATTTCACAAAAGCAGTAAAACTTGACAGATTTGAATTTTTGAGGAAGGAACTTGGTGTTTTTGATGTCAAGCAGTTATGATTAAGGGAGGGTATTGATGTTTTAATAATAACTACCATGTAAAACTTATAGGATTAAGTTTGTTTCAATTTTCCTATTAGTTAGAGAGTTTACTTGCATAACAAGTAAGTAACCATTTTGCCTATAAAAGGCTTTGTACTTGTGAACCTCACTACTAATGAATCATATTCACATTGTACAATAACTAACTCTATCATTCTCTCTTCTCTCAACAACTTTCTCATATTTTCATCTTGTTTACAAAACAGCTTATTTTCATAAGCACTTTTGCTGCATAGAACAAAGTGATTGTTCTAACAATTTTATACCAAGACATCCCTCATCATATTCTTATCACATTTTCTTCCAAGCAACATTAACCATCTTCCTTTTTGTTAATGTCCCCACTCCAAATTAAGTTTATGATCCATTTCCCCAATTCTTACACTTGTGGGCCAATAATATATGGCCACGATGTCGAGAAGCATGCATTGAACCACATATATTACTAGTTGGACCCTGCTAGTTATAAAAAGCAAGAATTCCTAGCAGCTAATCTCAACTTAACTCTATCAACAATTGATTGTAAGTATATTTTCTTTGGTCGTCCTTTAAAAATAGGGACACCAAGGTATGTAAAAGGTAAAGAGCCTATTGAAAAACCTACTCAGTTAAATATATGATTCATTCTACTACTTGAAATACCTCCAGCATGAATAGATGATTTCCTGAGATTCATAATTTAGACAGAACATGTCGAGTATCATGTGAATAAGTCTTTCAGGGCCTCTAAACTGGATAATTTTCCTTTACAATACACCATAAGATCATTAACATAAAAGCAGTGTGAGGGTATCTGAGAATTTGTTGAGGCTCATATGATCCAATTTGCTCATACTCAAAATAAAAATTAAACTAAAATCAATCCGAATATAAAGTACTTAACATTCATTGATATAACTTATTCTACATAATAGAAATGCACTAAATTAAAATCACTTCAATTCAGAACCACCAAGTAGAGCATGTTTTATGCTTTTAACTACTGTTGTCATGAGTGCATTTGAAGCTTCAGCTGCAGATTCAAAATTTGCAATAAGAGGAGTAGGCATGTGCATTTCAAAAGCCACTGTCAGCAATGAACCTCTGGATTTACTATCTTTTGAAAGAGATTTACTATCTTCAGAGATCAAAAAGCCTGATGGAATTATAAGTGTCAGATTTGATAAATCATGGCCATTCATTGCCATATTCAACTCTTGTGTGTTTACAGGAGAATAAACAACATAGGATCCCAAAGGGTCTATGAAACATTCTTGAATAATCTTCACACCATCTTTGGGAGGAGAAACTAGAGGCTGCTCCACATTGAAGAAAAAAAATGTTAATACCAATTTTAATTTTGGTTAAAATTAGTCCACAAAACAATTTACACATCAAAAGATGATAAAATATTATTAGTCATATTATGTAAACCTATTGTATAATTATGAAATTTTATAATATATAAGTATGTGACCAAGAAACCCCTAACTTGTGTTTTTATATGTCGTGACATTTTCAGATGGTGTAGACAATTTTTCTTTTTAAAAATTTGTGTCAATTCGATAAATGAATCGGAATAAAATTTTCTTCCAAGAAAAGGCCGACATACCTATTACACCAAAACCTAAGCCTATTGTGTAGAACGTCTAACATAGGTTTCATGTGGAAACAATTCCTTAGATTTTCACTAATCGAAAGCCCGATATACAAGAAAGGCATCGACCCTAATAAGTTGTAAATCAAGAAGCTAACTACAAAAATATAAAAGAACAAAAGGGGGGCAATATCTGCCCTAATAAGCCTAAATTTTGAGAAATTGGTATCAAATTTGAAAATGATTGAAACAATTTTAGATTTATTTTGATTACACATCTGTTCTCCACACAAAGGTGCATCATATGTTCATTTAAAATGACATGGAAGGAAGTCAACAGATGGAAAACTAAGTTCATTTGTAAATGATCCTAAGTGTAGGGAAATGGCTATAAATAATTAAGATATAGTTTATAACATTAAAAAAACAATCAAAATATTCTCTTATAAACAAAATATGGTAAATACCTGAATAATTGATACATAGTGGTTGGGATGAGTTCCAGTAGATATGTGTGCAATTTCTTGCCATGGATTTCCGTCACAAAACCTATCCCACTGCATGAAAATAATTAACAAAGGAAATGTATTAATGATAACCAATTAAAAGTTAAAACTTACAAAAAAATTCAAATAAACTAAATTTCTTTGAACCTCAAAACGTCTTGCAGGATCTCTTAAGAAGTCGAAAACAATATGAGATGGGAGAGGTATCGAAACGGAGCTAGCAACGATAACAATGAATGGGTCCTTTGACAGAAATAAGTTTCTATTTTTTCGAATCGAGAACCTAACCCCGCCATCATCAACATCAGCAAAGTATTGTGGTAAATCTGATTTGCTGGACATTGTTAAATTTTTACCAAACTCCTTAACCACCTGATGTGCAAGTTTCATTACACATCTCCTTCCGTCTGGTAAAGCAACCACTGAAAAGTATATAAATGAATAAATCACCACATATTTCAACTAATAATAGAGACCATTAAGAAGAGAATACTAAATAAAAATATAAGGAGTTTTCTTAGTTAAAAATTGGTTAAATAGTGGCAAATCAAGAGTTACCTCCATTGTCATAAAAATGCTTGTATTCAAGTGCAGCACTACGAAATCTTTCACCAATTCTTTGAAGTTCCATAACCCATCTTTGGGCTCCAAATGCAATAGCATTATTGACAATATCTTTATACATACTATGCGTTTGAATCTTCAAATCCACTTCCAAATGCTCAATCCAAGAAACCTAAAAATTATAGATACGTTTCTATTATAATCACTATATTTTTAATTGGGAAAATTCATCCTTCAGTGCGCCGAACATTCGGTATATTTTTTCTAATAACAAAAGAGATGTATACAATGTATTTATATAACTTAATTTCATAAAAAGTGATTAACTATATTATATACGTACTAACCTTGGAAGTCTCAGTAGATATTTGCTGAATCAAACATCCAGAAGGAAACCTCCAAAAAGAAGAATGAGGTCCATCCTCTTTCAAGTAATCATAAGAGACATCAGCAATCACCCAGACACCAGCTTCAACTTGTACACAATAGCGAAGGAAGTAAAATTCTCGCGGTTTCACTAAAGGAGAAAGAACATGCATCTCTTCATGCATCTGTACGTAGCATAAACCCTAACATGTTAGCAAAAATCAAAATATCATAAACAAAGAAACTTATTACCTACAGAAAAATATTTGAAGGAAAATATACCAACAATAAAGCTCCACTTTGATTTTCTGAGGAGTTCCTTTCAAGCACTTTGATGATCTCCGCTTTGCTAACAATAGTTGGAAAAAGATTTGCCCATTTTTCCTAGACAGAAAATTAAGTACTAATAAATATTTAAGATAAATTTAAAATAGTTAATGTGTTTTTAATTGACATATTTTCAATAGTTATTGTATCAATAATGATCTCAATAGTTGATAAAGATTGTGGGGAAATATTTATGTTATAAATGCTTACCGAATCCAGAAACATGTCGATCAAATGTTTTGCTCCAATTTTCACTATTTGTGAATCTTTTGATGATTCAACATGTGTTTCGGCGCCATTAAAATGGTCAACTCTCAGGAAGACATCTTCATAGTTTTTTTGTTGAAGAACAAGTCTTCGATTAAGTTGAGACTTGACCCATAAGGACTCGTCACGGAAAAGCTTAAGCAACTCTTCCGTGGCGGCCAGTCCAGCCACCAACATCATTGGGTTTTGTATTTCTAAAGAACTTTTTGAACTTGAACCTATATCCAGATTCAAGGAGGTGCTTCCACGTGTCGAGCTTTTAGGAAGACCTAACTTTAGTTCTAATGATGCTTCCTCTTTTTCCTTGGACCTTGGAAGTGAATTTACCATCATCTCAAGCTAAAAAGAGATTCATTGTAGTATCAAAATAAATTATTTACATAAAAAATTAGATATTGAAACATTGTAGTATCTAGTTATACTAACTCACCCTTTCTTTGAGACGTGCATTTTCAACTTGAAGTTGTTTCAAACTATTAGAATCCTTACATGGTGGGCACAATAAATTCTTCAGTCTCTCCTTCATTTCCATGTTCTCTTTCAAAATCCTTTCATTTTCAGCTCGGAGATCAACGTTAGCTGGTTTAACACTTTTGTTCTTGAAATGACATCATGTAAAAAAAAAAATATTAGTATGCTATATCAATTAGTGGCATGTAAAAAAATAAAAATTGAAACTAAGATTTTGATCAAACTAAGAGAAAATATGTTACCTTAACCTGTGCTCTTTTGTTTTGAAACCACCACTTCACTTGTTGTGGCTCAAGCTCAAGCTCTTGGGCTATGTTATATTTTTGGTTATCATCTGGATGTGTAAGCTTTTTGAATATTCTTCATTTAAGAAACAAAAAACACAATTAGGCATTAGATTGTATTGCAAAGCCAATTGAATGACAACTTTAAAAGCAGAAATGACACATATATACACAAAACATGAAGCACAAATCTTAGGACACTAGATTCATCTTTCCTAATTAATTAAATTACTCCATTCTTATCATTATAGAATCTTAATATATGGTTTTTTTTAATGGAAAATCTTTATTAGATATGTACAAGCACTGTACTCATAATATGGGACTATAAACACAAGAGGTATTAAACTCATAATATTGAAAGAAAAATATGTACACTGAAAAACCTCGCCAAATTAGGAGACAACAATCCAACGGATTTACAAACCATTCGTAGAAAAGACAAGAACCTCGACTTTTTAGCTAAAAATCATTGTCAAGAGATCCGTTGAATCAAATCCACAACATCTTCAACTTTGGGGATGGATATCGAAAAATAGCTTCACTATGCACCCTCCAAAAACTATAATATTTTTTCTTTAAATTTTAAAATTGATTTTGACGGAATATAACCATTTTTCTTCAGTGTTATATAAATTGCAGATCAAAGATTTTATGTAGTCATAAGATCCATGACTATTTGATCTTAGTGACTAAACACATTCATGCAGTCAGATCCGTGACAATTTGATTGAGAACAGATTTTTCAAAATGTAGTCAAATCTTGATATTCTTTTAAAATTAAACTTATCGACCTTGAGATTTTGATCATCCGATCTCAATCTAACAATCACGGATCCTCTAAGTGAATGTGTGCATACAGTGACCGCAGGATATCTGTATTCGGTATCCTTCGCCAATAAGCAAAATTGAATCCTAAAAAACCTATCAAATGAAAATAAATATAATTTTCATAAGAAGAGATTGATCGTCTTACTCTTCTAGCTTAAGTATTTGATCAGCAGAATGTCGACAGACTCTTTTTGATTCATTTGAGTTGTCACTATCTTGTTCATCACCTGATAGGTCCATTTTTTTAATTCACCTGTAAATATTATTACTTTTTTTTTCTTGTCTCCTCTCCTTTGTCTGTAGATGAGATATTGTTAGTACATAAATTAAATCTTTGCAATAGAAATTACATAAGAGGGGAGAAGTATTTGAAAAGTATGTAGTAATCATGCATGAAATTACCTCTTAATCAGCAAATTCCCCAATTAGATCACTCTTGTAAAATGATATTGAATGTGATATTTTATCATAACAAGAACATATATATGCTCCAACCAAAACTAGTCTTTGAAGGAGTATGCTAATGATTTTAGTTATATGTAAGAGATTGAAAGTTCATACACTCCTTCTAATATTTCTCTCATCCCCTATAGCAAATAAACTTATAATACTCTCTTATACAAAAATACCAACCAAAAGTATTTGTTTATTGGAAAATTATGAAAAATAGAACATTAAATGCATTCACTTAAAATTAATGATATATTTGACCAACAACAACTAGATTCAACGGTAAGAAATTTGAACCCTTTAAATAAATGGTCATGAGTTTGTTCTTTGTCCTTTGCGCATGAATTTGAACCCCTTAGATTCACGGTTCACTTTTCCAACTGAAGCTTCGTACCCATAACATGGTAAACCAAACATAATAAAATTAAGTTATATTTTTTTGACTATATTCAATTATACTAGTCAAAAAAGATGTAAAACAATTATTCGTACACATAACATGATAACCCAAAAAAAAAAGTTATGATATATTTTTTTGACTATATTCAATTTTGGTATTAAAAAACATTATATTAGTCAAAAGAAATTAAAACAAATATGGTAGTAACAACAACATACAAATAGTTTCTCTTTCTCTATCTTTTGCCTTTCCTAAACCCTAGATGCCACAATTTTTATTCTTTTTATCTACTAAATAAGGATTATTAAGGGTTAATTTTGATCCGAAATAACCTCTTCAAATTATTTTTCTTTCTCTTTTTGTTAAATAAGTGATTTTCACATATTTTCAGTTTTCTTTGGTTTGTTTTTGTGATTTCGTCGTCTAACACGACTTTTTTTATTTTGATTTTCCGTATTTGTGTGGTGTTTATTTGATTCAAGTTGAAAGATTAGGTTTGGCCAATTGCAAATTCAATCAATGATTTTTGTAGACATCTGCACTCTGTTGTTTTATGTTATTAACATGGATGTTATGAGTTTGTTCTTAAATTATCGTTTTTATTCTTAGCGACTGTAAATTTGTATTGTATCGGTGTACTCAATCAATTTAAATTAATATTGTTTATTTATTTTTTCAAAAACAACATACAAATGAAACTAAATGCAAGAAGAAAAGATGACATGCATAATAAATTCAGTTAATTAAATAATGTTGAACTTAATAATAACTATTTATATTATTTTATAGAAATAAATATTCATATTGAATCAAATAAATAACCTATTTTTTTCTTAAATAAAGGACTTGCCAAAATAAATCACAAGTATTAAAAAAATAGGTTTTGTTAACGAGTACCCTAAAGGTATTCTTTACGGATTCTCAAATAAGAAATTATTCATTAAATAATTCTAATACTTTAATTTCTGATGCATTGAATACACATGTTTCCAGAAAACCTTACTATCTAAAGTCTTTAAAGAGTTCTCTTAAGACATTCATGAGCATTTCCCTTAAAAAAATTGATAATAGTATTAAATAGAGTACTCTTAGGACGCTCATAAGCATTTCCTTTAAAAAAATTGATAATAATATTAAATTAGTAGATAAATGTTTATATGCATTGATAATGTAAAACGTGTTTTTACATGTTTGCATTCAACCAAATCAAATCAAATAAATATTTGTATAGATAATTTTAAAATCTATTATTACTATTTAAGAAAATTAATGTCATATGAATTTATATTTTTGCCCCTAGGAGGGGCAATTTGGTAATTCAATAATTCATGTATTTAGTTGAGTGTCACCTCACCAATGCCTTATGAATTTTCATTTACTCCCTCTCGCAATTTTTTTTTTTAACTATTTTTTAATTTTTATATTGTTAATAACTTTTAACTATTTTCCAATTTTTTTCTCCTAAATTCAGTTGCTTCTACACTTCCGTTGTGGGAGATTCAGTTGGGAACACTGTTTCACTTTCCTCTTCATAAGAGGTCATTTTCTTCCTTTTTTCATGGTTATGAGGCCATGAGTGGCTTGCTTTGACTGATTTTTATAGCTTGAGTTGATTTGAGGGGTTCATTTTTCGACACTATTTTAGTTTTTCTTCCTTTTTCTTCCTTTTTTTTCCTTTTTTTTCATGATTCTGCATTTTAAAGGTTTTATTTTTTGCTTTTTCCCCCGATTGTTAGTGGATTATGTACCAGAGATTGTTATGTTGCATGGTTGTAGAAAAATCTTCCTTTGTTATGTGGAGTATAGTAGAGGTAATGATATTGAATTTTAGCTCATGGTAAGGTTTTGACACAATTGTTTTTTTGAACAACTTTTGACACAATTGTTATTTTAGCTTCTGGTACTATAGTTGGAAAAAAAAAATTAATGCATGTGGGTCATTTTAGCTTCTGTGGGTATTCCTAAAGCTGTAACAGTTTTTATATTTGGTTTATTCTTATATCATTGAGACGTACGAAAGTTGATTGGTGTAAATTTATTTTGGCCATATCATTGAGGTTCAGAAAGTTGATGATACAAAAATTTGTGCATTTAAAATCAGGTTAATTTGATGATACAAAAATTGATCACACATAAATATGTTAGCTTCTTTCGATATCAGAATGATCAAAGGAAATAAAATTAAAATATGTGGTTGTTGTATTTCTATAAAGGACTTTCAATGTCAAGGGATTATAACTACATTAAGGATCTCAAAAAAGATTTGGACATTTGGAAAATAGGATTTGGAGTGCTTGATTCTTGAATTGTGACTGGTATAATGAGAATCAACATATGTAGCTCATTATTTGTGATGCAAAGGTTAGAGGAGTTAGTTAAGATTTGTTTCAATTTCCTTTATGATTAATCAATGTTGCTTATTACTTTACATTTTGATTTATTTCTATCTTTTGGTTTCTTTCTCGGATTTAGGGTGATCGAGTTCATGTAACAACTCGATATAAAGAATTGGAGCATTGAAAGACTTTGATCGAGGAACAAGACTATTACTTTGTATAATTGTCACATGTTTAATAATGACATTGCATTTAATCACTTTAAGGTTGTTTTTGGTTTTGGTACAAAGGTGTAGAAGGATGACAAGTTAACTAACATTCATACTCATGATTTTCGCTTTAAGTCATTTAAGGAAATTCAAGATGAAAAATTCAAAACTGATGTTTTGTACAGTATAGTTATGTGCTTTAATTTATTTTTGTGTTTTCTCCGATTATAAGGTTCTTATAGATGTAAAAAAAAAAAATTATCGGGCTTCTTCATGAGATTGACAAGACAACGCCAATTGGGATTGGAAAGAAACCATGTACGAACATCGTGTTGAAAGATGAAAGGTATTATTTTCTAATTTGTCAGCATCAGATGATAGGATTTTGCATAGGTTTGATAATGATCTGAAAGATGTCTTTCCTTGTGCAGTGGGAATATGGTTGATGTAACACTATGGGAAAAATATTCCGTAGCTTTATCATGTATCATCTATTTACCTTGAGTTCTTTGCTTCTATTTTGTAGACAATGGCAAGCCAAATATATGTAACAATTGGTCATGTTCAAGGCTACTCATCAACCTACATCATCCGGTTGTTGAGAAGTTTAAGACTTAGTAGTAAGTTTGCATTATGATTTCACAATATAGTGTTAGAATAACTTATTATTACACAATCTGATTTGATTGTTTTTTGACCATGTTTTTTGACCATGTTTCTTGAATAGTTGTTGTGACCTTAACAATTCTCAAGCTCAGAGTCAAAGCTTCAGTCAGAACTTAAGTTAGGGTTCGGCTTCTTCTCAACGTACCTCGTACAACAATTTTTCCAATCTGTCTCAAGTTAGGCCAATTGATGAATTTAGAAACTTAGTCAAGGTTTGCTTTTTTTTATGCACAAACATGCTTTGAATTTTTTTACGCATAAATTAAAAATACATACTGCATTATTATTTATTTCATTTGCATAATTTGTGTTAGGATACATACTGCATCACTATTGTGAAAACAACTAAATTCAATCCTAACCAGTTTGGATGGTATTATGAGAGTTGCACCAAATGTCCGAAGGCATCAAAGTCAAATGGTGCTAGCTATAGATGTACATGCAGGAGTGATGCTTTTGTTTTAAACAGTAAATTTTATTAACCACCAAGTCATTGCTCAAGACGAATAGAGACGGGTGAGACTAAGAATACAAACTAAAGGAGCCGTATATAGATGGGAGTGATGCTTAATTTCCATTTATTTCAACAATGTTAATTGGTCAACGGGGGTACATATAATCCACAAGCATGAATTTATCTAGACTTTATAGGAAGATAATAGGAAGATAAATTACAAGTCATGGTACATTTTCTTTAGCTTAAAATCAATTATGCTACCTTCATATTATAAATTATATGTAACTATATTCGCATACATCTTATCCATGTTAATATGCATTAGACAAATATTGCAGTTATTTCCCTGTTTAGCATTTTCCAAACGAGGTGTCAAGAACAATTATGAAAGGAAAGCGCAAAACAATCACCCTAATTAATGACCAGACAAGGAGAAAGTATAAGTGTCGCCTCATTACCGCCGAAAGAGCAAGCTATGAAAAATACTTGGGTGACCAGTGGTTCAATTTCTACAGAGAACGTGTGATGGAAGAAGGTGGTAAGCTCATCTTTGATCTCAAAAAGTCACCGAAGAACTTGCACGTTCGAGTTGTTCCAAAGTAGATCTTTCTTGTTGAACTATTTGACCTTATACTATTTTGGTGTATCGCTTGGACTGTAATCGTAAACTATCTTGACCTTGGGATGCCATTAGTTTTTTTCATTTTGTCTGATGTAAATATTGGCAAAAATCTCTTTTTGGTTAGTCTATGACATTAGCCGTATCTTTTATAAACATAACTATTATGTAACGTTAATATGTACACTGTTGGTTCCTTCATTGGTTCCAATTAGTATCATGTTAACTATAATGTTGTTTTCCTAATCTCTTGAACAAAATAGAACATGATCTTTTCCTACAGCAAAGCTTTGTAATGCTTTGGTAAATGTTTTAGAAATGTACATATAGCTGAGATTTGTGCAATATGCTTGTTTGATCACATTTATGAAGCGCATCAATTTCATAGAAAGATGCAGCTATTTCCTTTAATTTGTTCATTTCTCCTTTATAACAAAGATTTTCAAGAATACAGTATTCAATCTGTGTGAAGCACGGTTTTTTAATTAGTTAATTTTAAAAAGGGACATCTTGGAGTAATTTCATTAGAAAAAATATTCTATGATGTGATATTATATGCAAAAGTATGACATCTTTCCAATGGGAAAATAATCGAAATGGGAAATGCATCTTGTGTGTTTCATCGATTATCATATGAAGATAGTCATTACACTGAAAAATTTGTATCTATAATGTAATAACTAAAACAAAAAATATGGTATCTCAAACAAAATTTGAAATTTGAAAAAAAAATTACTATATTACATTTTGATATTAAAAAGGCTATGAAGTTCGGATACTCCAAACTTGGAGACATACTTGTGTCCAATACGTATTGGATATACCGATATTTTGCAGATACGTATCAACGAAATAGCAGAATTAGTTATTTTAATTTAAAAAATATATTTTATCCGAGACTTACATGATACTTCAAATATACGTACCCTCTGAAGAAAAAAGAAACGAAGTGTAAAAAAGTGAGACTATGTTGTGTTCAATGGAGATTTATATGATTCAATTTAAGATATGAATCACTATAATTGTTTTTTGATAAACCAATTAAAAATTATGTTTTTGGTGGATGAAGAGAAAGAGAGAGAGAGAGAGAGAGAGAGAGAGAGAGAGAGAGAGAGGGGGATTCAATCAATCAATCAAAGTTAAACGAACATTGTTTTGATTTCTTTTATTGATGCATTTATTGATATCCTAATATATGTCAAAATAGAATATGACTTTTGATTAACCAATTAAAAATTATGTTTTCGTTGATATCCTAATATATGAATGAAAACCATTAGAAATAGATTCTAATCTTCTCTTATTCGGCTATTAGTCTCAGAGGAAATATTATTCTTTCATTATTGGGAGAAATTTCAATGTACCACAATGGATTTTCATAATAGATGTTCTTTCTTGATTTTTGCTAAATGATTTTTCTTTATCTCTTCATTTTAGTCTATGTTCATTAACTTTAACTATTAGGTCGAAGTTCCTTTTATTAAGTTTGAGCAATAGAGTTGTTGAGAGATGTTGAAAGAGTCCTTGATACTATAGACATAGTAGAAAAAAAATCATTAAGTTTGGGTTTAGATGGTGTTAATTTCAGGTTTCTGAAAGACTTCAGAAATGATGTTACACTACGCAAATTTTGAGTTTTAATATCGTCCATTTTATATCACTTCTTAGACCAAGTGCATGCACATGAATGTTTATAGATACTTTTTTTTGTCGGCGCTATTATAGGGTATTAAGTGAAGGCAAATTCTATGGTACATCCAAAAATTTGAGTGTATTGGTACACCAAATCAATAAATTAATAGTTAAATGTGTTATTTTTTGAAGAGAAAAATTGTTTTCTATCACCTATAATTAAATCTTATTTATCAAAAAGGTCAACGAAATAAAATTTAATTTTTCTGAATTTTTAGTACTCATAATAGAGAATTTTAATTATTTTTTATAATAAAATGTAAAAAAAAATTAGTATGACTTTTATAAACAATGAAATGATGTTTTTTCTTATGAAATGACATTTCCTAAAATATAAATATCAACAAATAGCTCTTTATTCCAACAAAATAATAGTTAATTTAAAGATTATTGAAGTTGGAGTACCGGTACACCTGAATTTGCGGGTGTACCGTAGAAGTTCCCTTAAGTGAAACGTAAATGCTTAATATCGCGACTGCTTTGATAGCGAATTTCTCACTACTAGTTCCTATTGGCTACTCAAACCCATGACCACCTATGTTTTCCATGAAATCCGGAACTGTATGCTTCTCTATTTTAGAAATCAAACACATAAGAGGTTGGGAAATTAATTTCAAGAAAGGAGTCTCACGATATATAGCCGGGCTCTAAGTGAAAACACCTATGATAACTTTTTTTTCTTTTTCTTTAAACTCTATTATAGGGTATTCAATCTATAGTTTTTTTTTAATATTGTTTACATCTAAAATAATTATATTGTTAACCGAACTCGACAAACAAGAGATTGAGCAATATCAGGCAAGGAGACCCTCAACCGAATAAAGAATAGTCGATGCTAGTCCAGCCAAGCCACGTAGATAATTCTTTATCATGGCCACTGATTTAGAATGTGCGTCGTTAAAGGCTCAAAACTAAATCACAAGCACAGTGAGACAAGATAATGATGCATTACCCACAATCATTGATCTCCACGCCAATAACTGTTCCAAAGAATGAGGAAAGAAGCACGATATATAGTGGATCTACGCACAAAGGGTGTAACATCCCCAATTTTCATGACCAAATAATTGTGTTGTTATTATTATTATTATTATTAATTTTAACATTATTATCATAATATCTATTAATATTATTATTACTTATTATCCTTCAATGTATGAATATTCACACTATTTACAAAATCTTATATGTTTTTGATTTTGGGTTAATGTTGGAGAATTAGACCTAAATACAAGGTTAGAGTGACCCAAACCCATTTGGTAAGAAACCCAAAACTACGATTAAAAATTAGGTAGAATTACCATTTTTAACTAAGGACTTTTCAGTAAAAGACCCACCCTCATTTATCCCATATAAATAGCCACAATACTAGCCTCATTTTAATAAGAAAAGAAGAAAAAGAATTAGAGGGGGGGAGAAAGAAAGTCTGAAACGCAAGAGAAAGAGAAGAAAAGAAACAAAGAGAACAGGAAAAGAAGGAGAAAGGGCGTGAGATCAGGAGCAAAGGGAGAGGAGGAGAAGCTTGGAATCATGACCTAGAAGTGAGAAGAGGACATGCAGAAAGGTATAAATCAATGAGGAAAAGTAAACCCCAAATTTTCCTAGTTTTCCATTTATTAGAGCAAATAACTAGCAAGACCTAAATCATCCCTTTGTATTGCATGCTTTGGTATGAGAACTCATGGGTATTGAGAGGAAGAATTGAAGGATGAAGGAGAAGTGATTTTGTTGGAACAGATGCTAGGGCTCAAATTGGGAGAAAGAGGAAAAATCAAGCTTTGGGTTTAAACCCCTTGAGGTAACATAGTCTTAACCCAAACTTTAAACCTCTCTAGGGTGTATTTAGGTTTTTCCTTATTAATTAGAGATTCCATGTGTTGATTTAGGGTTAATAATAGTAGGAATATGGAATTGCATGAGTTGAATTAAGAATTTAAGCAATTTAATATAAACATGTAGAGCAATGCTTTGATTTTGTTATTGTAATGTTGCAGCAAGAGTATGTAAATCAGTATGGAATGTGGAAAATGTCCGTATGATTTTGAAATTATAGCAACAATGCCATGTTCTTATGTTTGTACAATAATGTGAATGCTAAAGTCTAAAATATAACAAGCTGCAAGATGATAAGTATAATATGATATGTTTGATTCATATTATAGTTTCTACTTATGCATTAGATTATATTGTATTTACTACAGCGGCAATTGCAATGCGTAGTATGTTAGCAGTGATCTATAGAGTTGTCATATTTGTATGAAAATAATAATAGTGTAGAAGGTCTCTGTATGATATTGGTTGCCAATAAGTAGTATGCTACATTTATACACTTTGTTTGATAGTGTAACCTTATGTGTGTATGTTATTTTGTCCTTGGTATTGTTATTAAAACTAGAAGTCTCGAATTAATTAATAGTTGAGTATTAACAGAAGTAGAATTATATGGTATTAATGGTTTAAACTACTTAATACTTTGAAATTACCCTTCGATTCTTGATGCATATGTTGTTTTGGACATTGTTGCAAATTAAGCAGGCTTCTAACAATAAGATTCGATGTAGTGAGTTAATTGACTGATTGTATAGTCTATGTAATGAAAATATTAATAATAATAATTGTGAGGTAGATATCGGTAGTGGATTAAGCTAACCGTTAAATAGAGTACTCTGAGATTATATTAAAGATGACACTTTAGGGAAAACTTGGAAAACGATGGAAATCCAGTTGAAAGGTAAATCTTAAGTGTTTAGTTAAAGATGACACTGCAGGGCAAATCTGTGAAACGATGGAAATCCAGTTGAAAGGCAAATTCTGAGTGTCCAGATAAAATGATTAAAAATTACAATTAATTTATGAATATGGATACGTGTGTATATCACTGATTGTATTTTTAGTAATATGGTCAATAGGTATAAGAGTTTATTGTTTAATAATAAAAATGAGAGAATTTTCTCCATGCCTATAGTACACCAGGCATGGCTGGAAACATCAAAGTGTACTTTATATTCTATGTTATTGAGTTTTGTGCTCACTATGTTTAGGTGATGTCCGGACTACTCGTCGACGGTTCAATGCATAGTTCTTGGTTACCGAATCACAATCATGGTCATAAACTAGAAGTTGTTTTGTTGTGTCATCTAATTACATGTATTTATTGTTTCATAGACTTGTAAATGATATATAATTTATCAAAGTTATTGTCTTATCGAATTTAATTTCATTTCTAGTATCATACATGTTACAAAGGGACCTTGTCAGCGGATTATGTCGAGGATAGGTAGTTAGATCCAAATGTGGGATGTCACGATTCCACTACCAAGGGAGTTATCACGCAACACCCGTAAAAATTAGATAAATAAGGGTTACACACTTTAGCCCACGTTATTTGGCTAATAGGAAATATTCACACTATAAATACATGTTAATACTTTGTAATAAACACATCCAATCAGCTTATTTTCATAAATTTATCCCTTTATCTTTTGTTTATACATTTTTTAATGTAGCTTAAACCCAAAAATAACTGTACCTAATACTCTACTGAAGTAGTTAGAGAACCCATATCTGAAGGACAAATTTTCTCCTTCAGTATTAATCGCTTGTAGCAAAGGAAATCGTTGTTGAGAAAACACAGTCGACCTCATCTATTTTCAGTTTCCATCAACAATTTTTGCATGCATTGTGGAATCATCCATTTTCTTAATTTCAACTTTCGAGAAAAATGAGGATGACAAGTTCAGAGCTTAATGATGAAACTTTTTATCAAGCTCCTAACATGAGCAATCAACGATTGATATTATATACATAATAAATTAGGGTGATTAAAATATCAATCATTATTTTTCTTCTTTTATTAAATATTCATTTTAGAAGAGCAAAATCCAAAACTTTTTGTATCATAAATATTGGTTGAAATTAACATTCAATGCTTTTAAGTTGTGTGCATGGTGAGAGTAAAATAGCTCTCCTCATATACATCCAACGATGTGTTGGCATTTAGAAATTATATGATGTGTTTAAAAAGATACGACTTGCATAGTATAAAAAAAATATGTTCCTTGTACACGCAAATGTTATTTGACATCTTAAGAGATATATAAATAAAACAAATAAAAGAAAAGGAGTGATGGATGTGATAGGTATGTAATGAAGAGAGAAAGGTGCTAAATGGTTGTTGATTTATATGAGTGTTTGAAAATCAACACTCTGATATATGATTTTTTTTTTTTTTTACAAAGGTAAAACGATATTTATTCAGTCAAATTGATAGAATACATTAAATACAATAACATGATCAACATCGTTAAATACGTAAATGGCGAATCTGCGAATAAACTCACAACGCTCAAGTTAATAGTATACAATGGCAAAATGTCTACAAAGGTTATGATAAAATCTAAATCACGAGAATACTCATGCTTCCGAATGTGCAACGTTGACGCCCAAATCATTGATTAAATTTGTGATTAATTGAAGTTGGTCTTTCAATATGAATCAAACGAATACCGCAACAGGACACGATATCAATCGATGTTGCACAAGACGACAAACAACATAACGCCACATTAAGACGACGAAATCACACAAAAAAAACACAAGAGAAAAATCTTGATATACGTGGAAATCACTTATGTAGAATGAAAGAAAGAGAAAAAAAAAAGATGGAGAGGGGTGATTCTAAGTTAAAAAATGACCTAAAACCACTCATCCTCGATGAGTGAGAGAGAAAAGATGGCCCCATGTTTACCCCCTACAAAACCTCAATTCTGACCTAATATATCAACCATACGTGTCATGCCACCTGTGTATTTTTTAATAATTTTTTTAATTAGTTCCACGCGTATATATCTTAAATTAAAAAAAAAAATCAAAAAAGGAAGGCAAAATTGGAAGGGACGCGTGAATAAAGGAAGATCTGAAAACACTTCATCTTCAATAATTGTTTGAATCAAAATCACCAACTTTACCCATCCAATGAACCAAAACATTAACAGTGAACATCATCCTTCATCTTAACCAAGATCATAATCACCATCATCACAGAACATTATTGCAAACTATTTTTTCTCTCTTCATTTAGATATAACTAGCTTATTGTTTGTAATATATGCCAAAACTAAAGCTTGCAAATTTCCTGAATGTGTTATTAGTCTAGATAATTACGCCGGTTACTAAGTACCATCCAAGCTTCATTCCCAGAAATAATGTATCACCCATAAAATCAAAACTCTACCAAATATAATCAAGCTTGCTATGTTGGATGACCAAATAGTTCTGTTTGCACACCGTTGAGAATCGCAGGGAACGCAAGAAAACACAAAACAACATCTTGCATTTTTCAGCTCGGTGGTGATGTTTTCCGGAGAAAGGTCATCCAAACATCATTTTTTTTATGTGGGTTTTGTAAGGAATATGAAGGAGAGTACATTTATGATGATAATTTAACAAAAAAAAAAACGTTTTACGGTGGTCAAGATCTAACAATGAAGGTGGGTAGTCGAAAACACCACGGTGGTTTTCCGGAAAGGAGAACGTTAATTCAACATAGGAACCTAGAGATAGGAAATTGAGAGTTATGACTTATGAATTAACATTCTCACCATGATTCCGCAGTTATTCAATCGGTTTAAGAGATTAAAAGGTCATAACTTAGGAAAGGATTTTGAGTCAAGAGATTGAGCAAAACCATTTAGTTAATTTGTCGTGAAGCTAGGTTAATTTCTTTGAGAGTGAAGAGTGTCAAATTACTCACAGTAAACAATAGAGGATTCGAAAGGCTTGATCAACTGTTTTAATCCAATTATCAAACCATTTTATTTACTTTGTTTAAGTTTTATGCAACCAATACAACTGCCTAGGGCAACCCATAAATTTAATACATCCTTTATTTTAACACTTTTGCCGGGTAGAAATTGAAACAGTCCATGTGGATACAAACTTATAAATTTTATTACTTCGATGCATTTTTAGTACACTTGCTAAAAGTTTATCAAGTTTTTGTCCCCTTTTTCTTTTCATTCTATTTTTCTCTTCTTCTTTTTTTTCAATCTATTTATTTTTTTTTATACACCATTTTTGTGTGTATTTTTAATGTTTTGTTCTTTGTTCTCTAGTACCTCCACCCCAAACTTAGTTGGTTGCAAATTCCAATACCCAAAACTTATTGTTTAGCAACACCCTACATAGCCTAACTCAAATATAACATTTTTGGGTCAAATCCTAAAAGTCTCTAGGCTCAATATGTAGCTTGTCACCAAACAAAAAGATCTAAACCTACCAGCTCAAATTGGCTTTCAAAAAGGATAAATTCAATCAAATATCATGGTAGGCTTGAAAAGGCTCACATGACCAAGCATTTTTGTCTCAGTGTGTATATGAAAAAAATCAATCAACAGTAAATATACAATGCAAGTTCTAGAAATGTAGATGCATGGAACACTCTATATATAAGTAAATTGAAAATGAAAATTTGGCCATGAACCTTACAGTTTTAGATTTCTGGGAGTTGTGACTACCTATCTTTAACTGTCGTACACTTCGCCTTTGAATCACAAGTCACTCCTCCTTATGAACTTTTGGAAAACCACTTGAACAAGCATTTGTTACTAAACTGTAAAAGATCAACTAACAAACAAATTCATCAATAATAAACAAGTGCAAATTCAATACATAACAGGGGGTACAACTAAGTTATTCAAACACACTGACAATTGTCTGACTCTACAATAGAAATAAAATACTAAAAATAAAAACATAATAAAAAGGACGGGTTGCCTCCCACCAAGCGCTTTCTTTACGTCATTGAGCTAGATGCTTCAACCACTGTTAGGGTGGCAAAAATGATAGAAAGGATATGTCATACTTCTTATTCCTCTTGTTTGGTAGGAATTTCATGAATTTGGCACAAAGCAGCAGATGCTCACATGCTCCAGACGCCAAATCTTTGTCATTTGAGTTCTCCCACCTTAAAGAAGGACATCTATCCATTTGCACATGAGTGATTTCTTTAACCCCTGTTGGTTTAGACTTCGGGAAAATATCAACACTCCTCACTTTTGGATTTTCTTCCAACACAACCTCGTGACACTCAGTCTCCATCTTAACCAACTTCCTTTGAGACTCTTGTGCTTTCTCAACAAGATCACCACACTGAACATCAAACTTCTCAAATGAAACTTGATTTGACACCAAGAAATCCTCGAAAATATTTTGAAGTTGAGTATTGTAATCGATGTTGATTACCCCTTTCTTCCCTTCACAATCACTACATGGTTGATTCGCCTCACAACGACCACAACTCTCATTTAATATCGAGATTTTACTGTCCAAACATTTTATCTTCAAAGATAGCATATATTTTTCATTACTGCAACGTAACAATCTCTTCTGTGTCATAGAGGCGTAACTTGTCTGCTAACCTGTCTATCATAGCTGCAAAACTTGGATAAATTTTTTAGTAGCATAGTACAATGAGAAGAAAACGAAGAGCTTAAATCATTTCTTTTTTTTAATATAAATATACAAAAAAAGTATAAACGACAGAAATCCTAATTAAAAACAAAATTGTCAAGTTGAAATGATTCAACAGTCCCCAGCAGCGGCACCAAAAACTTGATAGATTTTTAGCAAGTGTACTAAAAATGCATCGAAGTAATAAAATTTATAAGTTCGTATCCACAGGGACTGTTTCAATTTCTACCCGACAAAAGCATTAAAATAAAGGATGTATTAAATTTATGGGTTGTCCTAGGCAGTTGGATTCGGTTGCATAAAACTTAAACAAAGTAAATAAAATGGTTTGATAATTGGATTAAAACATATGATCAAGCCTTTCGAATCCTCTATTGCTCACAATGAGTAATTTGGCTATCTTCAATCTCAAAGAAATTAACCTAGCTTTACGACGGATTAACTAAGTGATTTTGATCAATCTCTTGACTCAAAACCCTTTCCTAAGTTATAACCTTTTAATCTCTTAAACCGATTGAATAATTGCGGAAGCATGGTGAGAACGTTAATCCATAAGTCATAACTCTCAATTTCCTATCTCTATGTTCTTATGTTGAATTAAACAGAATTACTATTTCAGGATTAGAAGCTAGGGTTAGTAGTCATTCAATTCCTAAGATCAATTTATATGGTTGAGAAAAGCTAGGGTTAGTAGTCATACAAACAATCATAAGAAAAGCATTAAACACAAATAATTCTAAATAAAGACTAGGTTTTCATTGATGTTAAAGAGAGTTCTTAACAAATTACACCATCACAGATCACAAAGATTCATCTCATGGCTTAATAAATCTAAGAGTTTAGCTACTCATAACTAAACAATCAAATACATAGAAAATAGTGAACATACATAAATCAGAACCAACTATGAGTTGGGTGGATCCACTGTGTGTTCTGTGGTTTCTTGGTGCCGTCTATGCTCTATTTAGGTCACCAAAATCGCACCCCAAGCTTCTGATCGCTTTTGGCTTTTATAGAAAGAATTTTAGGGTTTCAGAAAGTCCACCATCGTGCCACGTTTCGAGACCATCGTGGCACGATTTGCTCATTAATCCTATGTGGCAGCAAATTTACTCAACCATCGTGGCACGTTACACATCCATCGTGCCACGATTTTTCCAGCATCTTCAGGTAAATTCCACGCTTCAAACGTGCCACGATTCAGGTCCATCGTGGCACGATTTCTTCTCCAATTTCTTGCAGTCTTCTCCAATTTGTATACAAGCATTTGACTCTCAAAACATTACAAAAAGGACACAAATATGACTAAAAAACTTGTGTTGACGTACTGTCATCAATGGCCGAAAGAAAGAACATGGAGGAAAAGAAAGAAAAGAGAATAACAAGAGAGGAGAGATTCGAGAGAAGAGGAAATGGGTGGTGGTATGCTTGAAAGTTGAATTTACAGGAAGAAATGAAGAAGATGAAAGAGAGGGGTGATGGATTGCAGCATTATTGAATTCGCACGTGCCAGTCCTTTTTTTTTGCCAATTTTTGTTTTTTAATTAGTTAATTATACGCGTGGAATAAAAAATTCAGGAAATACACAGGTGGCATGACACGTATAGCTGACTAGGTCAAAATTGAGGTTTTGCAAAAAGGGTGACATGGGGGGTCGCTTTTACCATTTTTTTTTAAAAAGGGACCAAAATTACTACATTTGCAAACTTAGGCGGTGAAAAGTGCGTTTAAACCTTCTATTTTCCACTTCTACATCTAAACTAATATTTTGTATCCTATTTAAGTCATTATGTTTCACTATGACTAACAATCAAAAAAAAAATTAACAAAAACAATCACGTATTTAAAATAATTTCAACTTCTAAATATCTTTTTTTTAACAAAATCGTTAATTTTATAATAATAATTCATGAAACTAAAAAGTGTGCACCTATATAGGATCAACACATGTTCCTCTTTGATGCCGATGCATCACAAACACATGATTACATTAATTTTTTTCTTATACGCCAAGAGATAAGGAAGGTATCTAGGAGAATCAGAAACATCACAACGAGGTTGGTTTCTAACTGAGACCCCATCATCTACCGCCTACTTAATATATATATATATATATATATATATATATATATATATATATATAATTTTTAAGAAGCTAAATTAACCCACCAAAATTGACTCCAGAGAAAATCGAATCTGAGATCTTGAGGAGGAGCACACTACCAGGTCTCAAGACAATATCATTGGACCAACCCAAATGGGCTCCTATTTAATATATATTATTAAAAAAAGAAAAAATTAATAAATTCAAGAGGGGATCAGACCAAAACTCGATGAGTAAAAAAAAAACAAATCGAGAAAAACATTAAGAAAAAGTAAGCAATCCAAAGCAATATCTCGAAAGTCCGTCCACAAAAGCCGAGAAAGAGTGATCAATCAAACTGAAGTGTGACAACACTCTTCCAAAACCATGTCAGATCAAAGGCTTCGCATAAATAGTCAAGAAAGACCTGGGAGTAATGCAAAAATCTGGAAGAGCAATAAAATTGCATATACCCCTTATTTTGATTTCTTTTTTAAAGAAATCAATTTCAACGTTTTCATTAATTATTATCAATGTTGACGTATTAGTATCAATATCGTGTTTAATGTACGTGTCATTTTAGTGCTTTGTAGCTTTGCACCATCTGTTTTTAAGGTCATGAAAAGGAATGTACCAACATTATGCTCACAAACAAACCAATGCAAAGCCACATCACATAAATTAACATCCATACAACATATCAACCACCTAAATATTCATGCAAAAGTATGAAGTATTTTTCACAAACTCACATACGATAATAAACAAATAATATGTTAATTGATGAGAAAAAATCGTCGGTGGCCCCACTTTGTATCTCCTTATTTCTTTAAAAAAATTCGTAATCTCTCTAGACACTCTTACGGACAGTATGTTTTAGCTTTTTTAAATAGATTTTTATAGTGTAATATCTTTTTGCTACAATTCTTTTAACAAAGAAATTTTTAAGAAAAGTTTCGAATGAAAAATCCGTTTGAATAGCTTATCTTAAAATGTAATTCTAAATAGTTCAACATTTTGTTATAATCTTTTTTTATACTAAAATTTAGAAGAAAAAAAAATCTCTAAAAAAAACTATTTTGAATAGGTTTTCATAAAAAATAATTTTTGACAGATGCCGCTTTGAAAAAATGTGATTTTTATTGTGTAAAATCTCTAACAATGAATAATTAAGTTAGTGAGTGTCAAAATCTCATTTGTAACTTATGCTAAATGAGTTTAAAATAACTTCTACTATTTTTTTGAGTAAATTTCTAAAAAAAATATTTTTAAAAATACATTTTTTTTTAAATCTAAAACAAACGGACCCCATACATCTTCTCCAACTCAATGAAAAGTAATTAGACATCCTTTTATCCATCTAATATCGCTCCATTACACGATAGACTAAGCAGATATAGTTTATGGTGGATGCTACACCGCTACCATAACATGTAGTAGAGGAATGATACAATTCAAGACGGTCCTAACAATCTTGTTTCCGACAAATTCACTTGAAAATACGAACCCTTCGCGGCAGAAAAATTTAATATTTTCAATGTGGCAGCACAACGCACATTCATTCTGAAAACAAGTCTTCTTAACCTTACATATTTGTTTTAGTTCAAAACTGTAAATATTATTTGAGATCTTATTTGTATCCATCGCCATCTATTCATGTTACATCTCAGTCTTACCAACCAATACCAACAAGTAAAGGATCTCATCAAGCCAACAAAGATTCAAACTACAGTACATCAAAACATCAAAAACTAACATCACAATATACAACAGACAACAACCACTCTGTAGTGCAGACACACGGAACAAGCATACAACCCAACACACAGAAGAATCCAACATTGAAATTTAGAGAAGCATCCAACATTGGAATTTAAAACTAGGAAAAATGACACCATAAAACAAGCAGCAGATGACATATTCAAACACAAAGATGATGTATATGCCAAAAAATAGAGCTTCTTATCTGCATGTATAAATTTTTATTTGATACATCAACGCTATGCTAGGTTTATCCATATCATCCCAAAGTTTGTACGGGATCCAAGGCATGCGTAAAGCATGTACCAGTATAAGCTATTGTTGAAAGTGAGGCAAAAGTACCTTCTTAAAGCTTCTTTGTCAGATAAATGATCAAATTTGATGATACCTCATAACATGCCATCTTTCAAATATTGCATACATTGCATGACATGTCATGAATTTACTCAACTAATAATTCAATATGATAATCAAAAGGAAGTCTGTTAAGATTGTGGAATTGCAATTGATCCACCCAACACACATCATATCAAATAAATTATATAATTCCAACCTATATTTTCAACAAACTGTATTTGAGTGTAATAACTAAGACTGCTAACTTAATAACAGAAGGGAGGGGAAAAATCAACACTGCAGCTGTGCAATCCGGATTTTATTGAAAAATGAAATTCATCCATTACTGTGAAAGACAAAATATTAGGGGTCCTGTAATCATTCATATAGGCAATGAAATTAAAACTAAACTTATCCTTGCTTCAGCGAGTGACATAACAGTAATCAAATCCAAAGGCAGATGTAACAACTACTCTGTGAGCAAATCAAATGAGTTATCTACAATAATTTGGCGATTGAATAGCTACGGCATCTAAATCTTTAGCAAATTCAAGAACATAAAGCAAACAGCAGGCTTCACAAATTATTTTTGAATTCCAAATTATCGGTATGTTTAAAACCAAAAAGCACCAACAAACATTGTGACGACTTCTCATGAGTATGATACAGATTTCAACAACCAGCCTAGAGCCCTTATTCATTTCCAAAACAGTTGTTATACCTTCTGTACTTTATGCAATGCCATCTTCACTGTCAGCTCCAGCAAGTGCCATGCTTATCTGGAAAGTTCATAACATAGATATCAAATTCAAACTGTGAAATCAAACCCCTGACAATTAGCTGAAAATATCTTATCACACAATAAATTTTTCTTATAACTTATATAAAATTGGCTTATGGTTCTGTGGTACCAAAGATTCAATCAGCACAATACTGAAATCCAAACTCCCTAAAAAAAAAAAACAGAAAAACAAGCTTCTCAAAACCATGGTTCCTCAGCTGAAGAACCTTTACCTAATAATGCAGATTATAATGTTAGACTCGGTGATGAACTAGAGACAATGAATTAAAATAAATTACCAAGTTCGCAACACCATAAATTACACAAATTACTTAAACAGGGCAAACAAACCATAAAAAGGAAATCAACAGCAAATTACCAAGTTCGCAAGTACAGCAAATTATCAACAGAAAACAAAAAAGCATTCATTGTAATAAAAAGGAAATCAAATAATTCATTGTGAACAATTTTTCTCTTCTATCTCTCACGTTTCCTTATTACACTATCTTGATTTTTCCTTACTTTACTGTTTTAGAATCTTTAAACCGTGATTCCATCAAACTGTCAATCGAAATATGCACTAAGTTGGGAGCTCCAGGTAACATATGTTAACTTCGTAGCTGTTAGATGAAAATTTAATCATTGGCTTAAATTGGTAGAAGACCAACTCTTTGATTATACAAACTCATATATGTACATCACTCAAACTTAACGAGTGAAGGGGCCACAAAAGAAAATGTAGGTTTATCGAAAGAAGTAAAGTTGCCTGTATCTGAGCCAGAGGCTGATAAATCCGGAAGATGGAAATAAACATTTGAACTTTGTAAAATGTAAACAGTAGGAAAGAAACCACAAATGATTTTTTTTCATTCTCAAATCAATTTTCTAAATCTACTGAAAGAATCTGAAGAAAAAAAAATGGAGCATGCAAGACAATCATATATATATATATATATATATATATATATATATATATATATATAGGGGTTGAATCAAGTGAGAGGAGGTTTTATTGTGAGAGATGAGAGGGTTAAATCTCAACCCTTAGATTAATCTTTATTGTGATATGCAATTTTTATAACCGTAGAGGAATTTCAACATCCTTGTCTTCTTGCACGTGTTCTCTCCTTTCTCACAGACTTTTCCAATTCCTCAAACTCCAAACCCAGTAACTCACAATCTCTCAACGCCTCGAATCCTTCCTCTACTCCATAACGACAAATCGTTCTTGGTTCGTTTTGTTGAAGTCCTCCAAAACTTCCACTCACACGCCGCCGTGACGACACCGTATCTTCAAAACCGGCTCAATTCGCGTGGATTCACCATAAGAAATTTGAATCAATATTTTCATAATCAATTTTCGGCCACAGATAATCACGAAATTGGATTTAAATGATCAGATCTAACAATTTCATGAATCTGGGTCTATTTCATGAATCTGTTTTTAGAGTTTTCTTGGTCTAATTTCATGAAATTTTCTTTTGATTAAAATATAATAATTGAATCTCCAACTATCAAAATATAATTTTCTTTTGATTAAAAATTTTATGTGATGTTGAATTGAATCTCCATCTATCAAGTTGTTGTGAGATGTGGGAAAGGTCAGAACTGGAATGGGGAGAAGAAAGAGAAAGAATAATCACACGTATAGAGTAAGGAATGACCACATAAAAATTTGAACCGTTAAGATTGATTCAACGGTTATGGTTTAACCCTCTCATCTCTCATAATAAAACTCCTCTCATATATATATATATATATATATATATAGCTAATCGGTTAAGCAGCATCTAAAATATATATATATATATATAGCTAATCGGTTAAGCAGCATCTAAAATCCATGACAAGTAGATCAATTGATAAAACCAAAAGAATCATATTTGATGTCAAAATCAAAAGGCCGGAAGTTTCTAAAAGTTCGAAAGGGTTGTAAGAAAATAAAGAATATGGAGAGAAAAATGATTCTGATGCATTTGTTGATTTGACAATACTATATCTGCCATTCCTGAGAAAAATAATAAGTATGAGAATGTATGATTAAATCTATTCTAAATTTTAATATCATATCATAGCACCATGCTACAACAAAATATAGTTCTGAAAAATGACAAAAAAATGGCAATTAAATTATAGTTCAAAAGCAACTTTAACTTGATGAACTGCATAGAAACAATTCATATCATGAATCATTGCATTACTCCTGTTCATATATAAAGACTAAAAAGCTTGATAGAGGTATGTTGCCTGAATAAAAGATGATACCTAAATAGGATGTCCTTCTAAAAATTTAAAATCCAAAGTTTACTTGTTCTGGGCATGTGGAATCAACTGCTCAGTGAAAACTGTTCCTAAAATTTACAAGGAAAGAAAACAATGAATCAATTTCATCTAAAAATAGAACAAAATTGAAGAAAGAACACGTTGAAGGGAGAAAATCAGAAGAGAAATCTGGAAAAACAAACAAACCATAAACTGTATTGTGTGGAGAACCAAAAACTAGACCCTAAAGGTACAAAAACATTCTGATCACAAGAGGACAAATTAACATGAAAGAGAGTGCTTCTGATAATATGCAGAGCAAGAGTTGACACTGACAATGCAAAAGTCTGTATGTATATATATGAGGAAAATATAAGTCAAAAAGATGCATTACTTGGAGTCTTGCAGCATAATGTAAACAGATACCAAAAAATAGTATCTAACAAGAGAGACTACAATACCTATAATGAAATAATAGGAAATTTTTGGGATAGAAAACATGAAAAAGGTGTCATCTTAAATTAATTACCTGCTACTGTGATGCAGCTCACATAATCTAACATCATCAATAATCTTGTCCAAACGGCAATTGTTGAGAATAATCAATAACCTTCTTAAGTAGAGGGATTAGACCAATCAAAGCAATTTGAAGCTGTTCTGAACTATTCAATCGAATGCTAATTTGTCCAGCCCCACGATTGTTCAAATTGGCTCGTGCAACAAGGTTCGTATACCGTCCAATGGGAATTTGTGATTGTAAATTGCACCCAACAGCAAGATCTCCATGCCAATCCATAACAGAAAGCCCAAGCGTTGATAATGAGCGTCCTAGAGGGTAATTTTTATCTCTCAACTGGGCCTCCAAACTGCCACCATAAGCAACATCATCACGCCCTGTCATTGCACCACCAGCAATAACTAACTTGAATCGCTTATTAGCTATCAACTTATCTTCGACTTTAACTCCAGCTGACAAGGCATCACCCAAGAGAGTAAATGAGAGACCAGCAGTTGCCGTATTTCTCCGAAAGTTACAAAATTTTGTCTCGCTACGTAATGTGTAAGCCAAGTCTTTCCCAACAGTCTGCATGTCAAGACCTAACGATGTTGCTTTCCCTTTTCCATACTTAACCGAACTTGTCATTTCCATCTGAACATTAGCATCCTTTTTATCCTTGGTAACTTGACCACTAAAAGACACTGGTATCTTGTCTTTAAGAACAAACAATCTTTCGACATTTAAGCCTTCATAACCCACATCATGATCCCAGCCGTGAGTTTCTAGGACAGGTCGTACAAGCCACTGGTTGGATGAATCAAGATGACGATACCGGTGTGTGGGAGTATCAGAATCGAAGGAAGCAGGCAAGGACATATCAGGCATGGGAACAGGAACAGAGGCTGCACCACCACTTTCTTCCTCCACATTTTCTCCATAGTCACTTGGCAGATCTTTCACCGATTCTGCCATTTCCTTCATCATCTTCCGCTGCTTTTTTTCATTCTTTAACTGTTTCTTCATGAAAAGTTTTTCTCGGTACTCAACCTCGTCTAGATATGCTTTCTTCTGAGCTCTAGAAAGATTCCTGATCTGGGCCTTTGTCAAAGGTTTAAATGGGGGTAAGTCATCAAGCTCTGTTTCATCACCAGAATCTGATGGTTCATCAAGATCGTCATTGAGACCATCCTCGTCACTGAATTGCTCCTCTGGCAATTTTAATTGCGGCCTTGACTGCAGAAGGGATGACAAGAGAAACGGTAATGGTGGCGCTCTTGCGCGCGCTGTGTAAGGCTTTTCATGTGGATTATCTTGTAACTTAAGAAGAGCATTTGCTTCAGCCAGAATTTTTGACGCAAAAGATAAGAGTAACAGCTGAGGTTTCCAAACCTGCCCATTAGGCAACACTCTTTGTCCAGCCGTGTTAGTTCTACATGCAGAGTGGTTCTCCACCAACGATACAGGATTCATGAGACGCATATCACCAGCTGCTTGACGAATGGCTTGCTGCACAACATGAGAGCGCTGTGTAACAAACATGTCGTAACTGGAAGGAGTACCATTAGGGCCATCAGGTGGAGCCGATGCTGCATGAGTCAAAACCACAATAGCATTGAACCATATGGGTGGTCCAAAAATGTCAGTTATTGTGCGTAAGAGAGGCATATCACTACTATCCCGGCTCTGCATATCTAATCTATCCAGATAAAGCACAATATCTGGAGGGGTTTTCTTAATAAAACGTTTCACAGAGTGCAGGATCTTCTCATTGTGTGGCTGGTCTGACCAAGAAGGTAGAAGTCCTGGTGTATCAATGACCCTGACTTTAATGCCCTGTACCATGCCCACAACATCCTGAACCTTTTTCGTTCCCATATGAAAAGCATCCGTATTAAATTTAACCTCGTCAAAGATAGAATTGATAGTTGAACTTTTTCCAACTCCTGACTTTCCAAGAACCATTATTGTACAAGAGAAATCAAGTGGTTCTTGACCTGCTGATTCGAGTTGCTCGGCCATCGCACTTGCACGATCAAAGCTAAAAGCCCCAACACGGCCCCCATTCCTCCCTCTAAGTTGCTCAGCCAGTCCCAATCTATAAAGAACTTGTGCTACAACAACATTGTGGGGTGTCTGCCCAAACCTATTAGCCAGCCGCAAAAATTTCACCCTGATCATTTGAAGTTTCTCTCGAGTCTCATCATTCTCCTCGGGCTCCCCAGTTGAGGAGTCTTCCATTTTCTGGGACTGTGTATTAGATACAGTATAATTGACCCGTGGCTGCTGCGCAACCCTAGGAGCAGGTTCCAGTAATGGAGCAGCAGGTCCAAGGCCAACAGGACGAACAAGCGGGGTGCTAGTAGCAACAGATTTTCCAGATGAGGAATCAAGCTCACTATTCTGTTCTTTAATGATCTGAGTGGTTTGCTTCTCTTTCACATTATTCTCTGGTATCTTTTCAGGTTCCACAACAACAGACAATTTTTCATTATCTCCTTGATTTTCTTCATTAGAAATCTGAGACAGGTAAACCTTTGTACTCCCGTCTTCTGAATCAGCTGCAGTAGCCTGAACAGATGGCATCTCATTAGCAAAAGAGTTTTCTGATGGGAATGAGCTTCCAACAGTTTCAGTCACTTTCCTTTCATCCAAAGCCGGAGAAGATTTTCCTGTTTCAATCACTTCGCTTCTTTCGACAACAGATAAGTTTTCATGATTTTCTTCATTAGAAATCTGAGATTGGTAAACCTTTGTACTCCCTTCTTCTGAATCAGCTGCAGTAGCCTGAACAGTCGGAGTCTCATTAGCAAAAGAATTTTCTGATAGGGACGAGATACCAGAAGTTTCAATCACTTTTCTTTCATCCACGGCCGGAGAAGATCCTACTATTTCACCAATTGTTTCCAGATGCTCTGAATTTGATCCGGCATCATCATCCTGAGTTTCATCATTACTATAAACTTTGCATTCAGTATTCTGACTATCAGACATTCCCGTTTCTTGGCCATTTGTATCCTTGTGGATTAAATCAGTGTCAACGGTCTCGTCCTCCACTTCTGTAAATATTTCATGATGAGGTTCTAGATCCTCATGAGCTGAATGTCTGTGTGCTTTTTCACCTGTATCATCTTGAATTTCACTAGAAGGATCACCTGAAGCATTGAACTGTTCCTCTATCTTGTCATCTCCAACATCAGGATCCAAGCCACTCTCTTTCAAATACCCAGCCTCAGCACCCTGGTTTCTCATTTCCTCATCGGATCCAAATTCTGTATGCAACTCATCAACAGCATAACCCACCTTGTCCGTGCTTCCATTTTCCAAAACCATACCACCGTTTTGTCTAGGCGTCATAAATTCAACATCCTCATTTTCAACCTCCTCACTTGATAAACCCGAGTTTCCGTTCACCAAGTCTCTACCCTCCTGAAACACCGTGCTTCCATCAGTATAAAAATCGGCTAACTCCTTTCCCCCACTACAATCATCCTTGATACCATACGATTCCTCACAAGTTACTCTGTCCTCAGTCGCTTCAGTACCATCCAGAAAAGTGCTATAAAGCTTCACCTGCTGATCCACAGACTCCTCCTGATTATCAATCACTTCAACTTCCTCCTCGTTCAAACGTTCCACAAACTCATCAACAACCCCCATCGACTCTTGAAAATTATCAGATTCTTCTCCGTTATCACCGATTTCATCAACCAAATCAGAAGGCAATGAACTAACAGTAGCAGCAACATCAACCAAATCCGAAGGCAATGAATTAACAGCACCAGCAACATCATCACCCTGATTATCAAAATGCTTTAACGGGTCTATCGCCTCCTCGAACACCTCCTCTCCTTCCAAATTCTTCAACTCATTAGATCCCACAACACTCTCCTCAACCACCCCAACATCCCCCCTCTCCTTTTCTCCTTCATTATCCATCACCACCCTGTTACGAAACCCTAGATTTGCCAAAAATAATAATAATAAATTATTACAAAATCCAAAAAAAATAACATTTTTTACTCAAAAAAAGAAACCCTTTTTAAAATAATAAGTAGAAATGGAGTATGAAACATGATACACATCATAAAGGAGTTTGAATTCAATTAAAGTTATCAATTAGGGTTTATCATACATATCTAATTAACTTAAATTAAATGAAATTAACAACAAAAAAAACATAGAATTAACAAAAGCATGAAATGAATTGAAACCTGTTGAAGAAGAACGATTGAAAGATGAAATGGAAAAAAGATGAATTGTGATTCTTGAGTTGTACAGCGAGTGAATTTGATTGAAGATAAGGGGTGAGTGAAATGAACGAAAAGAGATTAGATCGACGGTGGGGAATGGTGCATAGACATGAACGACGGAAATGGCGCAGATTGTGGGGAGTTATGGGGAACAGAAGATTAACTGTGTTGTGGTGTGGTAGTTCGGGTTCGTCGTCAAACAAGTTGTGTTTCACGTGAATGGATAGATAGATAGATAGATAACTGATTGAGTAAAGAACAAACAAGTGTTAAGTTCCAACAATTTGTAGTGCACTTGCATTTCATTCGAGATGTTTTTATTTATTTTTTTAATAGTCAATATGGTATCCTTTTATTTAAATAAGTCATTTTTCTTGAAAAAAATAAATAAATAAAATAAGTGATTTCTACATTGAATTAGGTTTTCTTTCTTTATTTCGTCGTCTTAGTGTGACGCTATTTATCGTCTTTGTGCGGCGTTCTTTGTCTTTTCCCTCTTGTCCAGGTGTTTGTTCAGTTCAGATTGTCAGATCAGCTTCGATCCAGTGCAGATCCAATCAATGATTTTGACGTCATCATCGTTGCAGGTCCGGAGGCATGCTATTATGGAGATTTTAATATAATCATATTTGTAGGCTTTATGTATTTTGTCGTTTTATGCTATTAACATGGATGTTGTGAGTTTGTTCATATATTCATCCTTTTTGTTTTTAACGATTTTGTATTGCATCGATGTACTCTATATCAATTTGAATGAATGAATGTCGTTTGTTTTGTGTAAAAAAAAAAAACTCAATGTGGTACTTGAATGTATGATGAGTGGTTACAATAGTCCCTCAATACACAACAAAATTTTATAAGAGATTTTGATTGTGTGCTTTGTTAGTTAAAATAGTCATTGATGTTAAAATATTTCATTAATATTGTCATATTAGTCCTTCAAAATACTTACTTATTGTCATATTAGTCATTATAAGTACTTATTTATTGTCAATTTAGTCCCTATATGAAAGAGTTATTGTGACCAATGGAAAATTATTTTAACGTCATGGATTATTTTAACTAACATAATGCACAATCAAAGATTATATTTAAAAAAATAATAATGAATTTATGTAAAAATTTGAAGAGAATCTTATTTATGAACAATTTCGCAAAGAGTATGATAAATAAGGATGGACGAAGTATTAATAAGGGTCGTGTAACATGTTGTGTTAAGAAGGGTCTTATTGTGTTAAGTCTTGCCTAAGGACATACATTAAAGGGATTGTTTTAACGTCAGAAACTATTTTGATTAACGAAGTGTATAATGAAAGACTATTTTAGAATTTCGATATATTGAGGGACTATTGTAGTTATTTATTACATATTTAAGGATCAAAGTGACTATTACCCCTTAAGTTTATGAACAAGTTAGCATTTCCTCATAAAGAAGAGAAATGCTATCAACACATATTTTAACACACTTTTCAACACACTTTCTTTAATCGGTTAAAATTCACATGAGACCCACCAAATATATATATATATATATTATATGGAACTCATATGATTTGGTGGGACCCATGTGATTTTTAACCGATCAAAGAGAGTGTGTTGAAATATGTGTTTGTTTGACGTCTGTTTCGTGACAGGCTCCCTACTAAAGACAATCTTTATCGTCGTCATGTTATTGACATTGACACTTAATCGTGTATTGGAGGGTGTGGGGAGGTGGAAACATCTTCTCACTTATTATTACATTTTAATATTTTTGGCTATGTTTGGAATCATATTCTTAGGTGGCTTGGATTATCCGCGGTTTTGCCTTGCGATGATTCAAGTCATTATTATCAGTTTGGTTTTATTGGTGGTGTAGCCAAGTCAAGGCGATCCATCTTACATGTCATTTGATATGCAACAGTGTGGGAAATATGGAAAGAAAGAAATAATCGGATTTTCAATGACAAAATTTGCTATATTCCGCAGGTGGTGGACAAAATAAAATCTCTAACCTTCACGTGGTTGAAGGGGAAACTTGTCAGTCTTCCCCTCAATTATCATGGTTGGTGGCTAAGTCCGTTTTCCATCCTCGACATCGGCTAATTGTTTTTCTTTCTTGTTGTTTTTTGGTGGTTTGGCTTTAGCCTTGTAAATATTGTTGACTTTTGTTTGTATTCTGGTGTTTCTTCCTTAGCACACCTTATGCTAGGAAGACTTTTTTTGTTGTGGTAATATAATTCATTTTAGTCTCTTAAAAAAAAGAATTAATAATAAAAGAAAATGTTTGATGGACTCATATATGTGTTTAATCTCTTTTTTTTAATGATAAATGTTAGTATATTAATTAATATATTATTATTGTCTCTCTTGTCAGTGATCCGCACTATTAACCTTCAATTCATTAACTCATTTAATCTTTTAGATCAACCAAATGAACTACTCATCCATCCGGATTTATACATGATGAGAAAGAAAGAGATGGATAAAGTAATGTGATGTAGAATGATAAATATAAAATGAGTTACCGAATCAATGTTTGAGAATATGAGACATACAAATAGAACTTTTTTAAAGGGATGACGTGTACAAATATCATTATTGATTTAAAAATAGGAAAAACATCTAAATTTGTGTAGTCAAATATAGTTAATTAAGGAAACAAATATAATAAAAACATATAAATTTGTGTAGTCAAATTCTTAAGTGTAAAAAATCACAGCCGTCACAATTTTTCTTCTTCTAAATCTATTAGAGAGAGATGATTATGGGTTGACCACATATCACCCTTCAAGATTGTTTTTCTTTCTCTTTTAGTTTAATGAGTGATTTTCATACGTTTGTTTCTGCGATTTCGTCGTCTAGCACGACTTTGTTTATTTTGATTTTTCATTTTTGCACGGTATGTTTTTTATTTTCCGTCTTAGTGCGCTGTTTATTTGATTCAGGTCAAAGATTAACTTTGATTAAGTGCTCATTCAAGCATGATTTTTACGTCTTCAACGTTGTAGATATGGAAATATGAGTATTTCGGTGGCTTGAATATAGTCATATCATATTTGTAGGCATACATATTCTTCTGTTTTATGTTATTAACATGAATGTTGTGAGTTTGCTCGCAAATTCATCCTTTTTATTTAAACAATTTTGAATTTGTATTATATCGATATACTTTATCAATTTGAACGAATTATAGTTTATCTTTGTTAAAAAAAAAAACTTTAAGCGTAATAAAATGCTTTTATCAATGCAATAGTATTTGTTTTCCTTATCATTGTGCATCGGTTAGCACGACACTTAGAAATATTACAAATTTTGTCTTGAAATATCTCAGGGTACATGTTTACCATTTGCCAAAAGTAATAATCATCACTGTAACATGATGAAAATAGTTGCCCCACAGAAAGATGAATAATTCACAGTCAAGCTTTCAAGTTCTTGGAACTTAATAGGTGGAGCTTTCCCCATGACAATTTATAATAATTGCAACGGCGCCCCTAATAATTCTGTGTAAATCCAAGTGCATAGAAACATTAGTAATGGGATAATTGCCAATTGTGGTTGGTACCTATCACAATAGGAGTGCTTGTGTTTTTCTTTTAAAAGAATATTGTAAAAAGAAAATTATAATTAATTAAAGTTAGGAAATTTTAATTTAATCTATTGTTTTTGCTAAAATTTAACTTCGTCCATTAATATTATAAAGTCAAACTCATATAATTTTGTTTCTATTTTACAATTGTCTCCTTAAAGAGGGTTTTGGTGATTAAGTTTTTTATAAGTTTGTGAATTAAGAAATTATTCATTCAAATAACGAGCTAAAGTAGTCCCAAAACTAATATTGTTGCAGCTCACATAGCCATCATTATCCAAAGAGTAAATATTGATAGACACCTCTTTTTTGCACTACCACCCTATGTGGCAGGGACATTTTTGTAAATTTACCCATTTTTTATTTTGTTTTTCTGATTCATTCAGAGACCATCCTCTCTCTCTCAAACATCCCTTACAGCCTTTCATATCAAATCATCCGCCGCAACTCCATCTCTGGCGATCCTGTTCGTTTTCCAGAGGTATCTATGTTTCGGCCAACCGTTAGTCACTCGTGTTTGTTCTCCTTTGTTGTCTTTGTTTTTGTCTTCGTCGACTTTCAAAACACTCTCCTTTGTCATCTTTGTTTTTGACATCAGTGACAGTTATGGAGCTCCGGTTGAGATTTAAGGAGGTCATTTTTCGGTAGGGTGGCCGAATCCGCGGCGAAGCTCAAGACACGGTCCTTGAAACCTTGGTCGATCAGTCATTCAATCCTTCCCTCTTGATTGAAAGGGAGGACTGGATATTTGATGGCGTCGTCGCAGGAAATGGAAGACTTATAGGACGTTGTCGTCACTAAAGACGGAAGAGGCAGAAGACGACGTCGGAAACGGAATAGGAAGAGGCGGGGAACGACGTCATCACCGGAAACATCGTCGAAAACAAAAGCATGATGGGGCGGCGTCGCTGGTTGTTTGGATCTGTACAAATCATAAAGCCAAGAGAAAAATAAACCTGCAGAATTTTTAGATTAATCTGAGTGACATGTAAGGGTGTAGAGTGGATGGTATGCCACATTGGGTGGTACACATATCATCACTCTTGTCCAAACTATAATCGTTGAGAATTACCGGCAACCTCATAAGTATACGGAGGGATGAGACCAAACAAAGCAATTTGAAGCTGGAATTGACTTTTTACGTGTTATTTGGTATTGTATTAAGGAAATTTGCAACAAAAAACCGCGTTGACATGAAAGCTTCATTATATAGCTTATTTGTTTTCATGTCAAAAATACCTCAGGACGGGAAAATGAAGCTCAAGACTTGGTTCCAAAGACATGCTTAATCGAATGTTAGTTAATTTGATCAGTCCCACGATCGTTTAAATTGGCTTGTGCCTCAAGATTTGTATATTGTCCAATGGAAATTTGTGATTGTAGATTGCACCCAATATGCCAAATCCGTAATAGAAAGCCAAAGCTTCGACAATGAGCCTCTGGATCCCATCGGAAGATATCGTTTGATACACATTTTTTTCCTAACAAAACCATTCCGGTAGTGTTTTTTACTTGTTTTGAGCAACACGGGGCAGAGAGCAATCATCTGATTTTCATCTCTCAAGTTGGCCTCCAAACTGCCACCAAAAGCAACCTCATGTCTAGAAGAGGCATGCATACCTTGTGTTGATTTATGAGACATATACATTAAATAAAATTTTATAAGGTCCATTATATCTACTACATGATCTCTTATTTACTTTTTATTTTTGACAAAATCCACTATCATTTTTGTAAATTTTCATTGTTTATACATTATATAAACGTAACTTCAAAGTTAACTAATTTAACTACTTTTATTCTGACAGTTTTTTGGACAAATTTATCTTTAACATCTCAATAATCTTTCAAATTTAGATTTAAATTCAAATATATATCATAATTATAGAATATTTGAAGTTCAACTATCTATAACTACATATTTTAGTTGCACTTTTATTTTTACGTGTTTTTCCTAAAAAAATGGTTACAACATTTTTTTTTCAAATTTAAATAATATTGATACCATAAAACAGAAATAAAATAATTAAATTAAAAAATGATTATATATACAATGAAATACAATAAAGAATGTTCTATCTCAAACCAAGATGGTATTCATTAACCATTTCTGTTTTACACTCACTTTTTCTCTTAGTTTTAATCTTTCCTCTACCTACTTTTTTTCAACCCAAAATCTGGGTATCATCTTTGCTCTAAAGTTACTTAAATTTATACACAAAATTTAGGTTAAAGTAGGAGAAAGAGGCCAAAAGATGCAAGACCGGAGATGGTGAACGTTGGTGGTTTGAGAGGTGCATGTGATGTTAGAGCTTAAAGGGGAGAGGGAAAAAAGAATTTGAAAAAGATATATTTGGAGTAGGGGTGGTAAAACGGGCTCAATCTATTGGACTCGTCTGTTTAATTCGCTATTTTTTTTTGTGGATCGAGTCAAAATTTTGAACTCATTTTTTCTAGTTGGCTCATCCTGCTTATCTCGTTAAAAAACGGGGCGTAGAAGGAACGGGGCAAGTCGACACATCAACTCGTCAACTAGTTATTTTTATTTTATTTTTTGTTCGATGGATAAAACAAAATTTAAAATGGAGTAGCCCAATAGACCGTCATAACCAAATGCAATAAAAAATAACTGTTACTTAAATAAATTTAGGATTTTTTTTAACGATGATCTATCTATCGTGAGAGTTGAGAACTGAGAATGAAACTCTATTAATGAGACAATGAAGAGTGCACCATTGCCATTGTGCTTCATAGGGTTCGTCACCGCTCCACCTCCTTGGTTGTTGTATTTGTTTTATATTGGCAAAATAATTTTAGTTTGAGACTTATTTAATGTCGTTGGATTTATAACAGTGACATTGCTGCTTTTAATTAATAATAATGTTATATATTTTCTTTAATTATGTTGATGGTGTTGGATTTGTCTCATACACTTGTTTTTACCACAAATTTATTTATGGCCATTTAAAAAAAAATAACAACAACATAGTTTTTAAAAATGTGTGAGCTATAGACATCAGGCTACTTGACAAAAATAAAATGGTGGACAAAATTTTCTCTTAAAAATAAATAAATGTCAATTAAATTAATTTATTTTTTCAATTCTATACTCCCTCAACCGTTATAAACATTCTGGTATGCTAACTAGGAACCAAATTAGATTCAACAATACTAGTATTCATAAGAAATCTTCCATTTCCACAATTACATCAAATGTAGCCTTTATCTGGAAATCGAACTCTCAAATGCTCAAAAAACTCTATATTTGATTGCACAGTTCTTAAGACTTTCAAAGTTAATCTTTTGTCTCCAAAAGTTTCCACAATCAAGGAAATTCTCTTGAACCTACCTAACTCAGGAAAATGTATCTTGAACCAAATTAACAGCTCTAACTTTTTGAACAATAAATTAACAGCTTTAACCGATAACAATATCATAGTATAGATCAATTCATCATTCATAGAAAAAGACCTAAGTCATGTATTATTATAAAATTTAAAATGTCAAGCAAACTTATAACATCATACAGAGAAAAATCAACATACAATAATAACTTGTGTCCATAAGAAATTTTGATTTATTTTGTTTGCTTAAGCAACAAAATGAACAACTACGATCCAAATTGTTAAATAGACCTCATAAGAGCATCCTTCACTTTGAGAATAGTACTTGCCAATTGAGTGCTGATATCACTAACATGTTCCACATTAAGCACTTGGCTAATTGCATATGGACTAGCGCTCAAAATTTGGGCTGCCAAAGTTAACAACGAGCCATCTTCAATACTGTTCGATGCTTCAAATGGTGCATTAAGATTTGCTTGGCTCTTTGAACAGACAACAAACCCATATGGAAGGATTGGTAACTCTTTAGAGTCTTCACCCCTTAGAGCCACATCCATAGTTTTTCTGTCAGTTGGAGCATATATAATATATGATCCCACAGATGATGTGAAACTTTCTTGTAGTATCACCATTTGCCTCTGAGTAGGGATGAATGACTGGTCCACATGAAAAAAAATTGGAATCAATATAATTAATTATATAAGTGATTGAAGCATAAATTTCAAAGAAATGGTAAATACCTTAATAATTGAAATGCAGTTGCCATGATAGGGTCCATTTGAAATGTGTGCAATTTCATGCATTGGATTTCCACCAGAAAGACCATCCCACTATATGAAAATTATTACAAGTAAATTAGCAATTATGTGAACTCAAAATCAAACTAATAATTAAATTAGAGTCATTCAAAAAAATTATAGAGTAAACAATCATCTGGTCTCTAAATGTATCAAAACTATAGAAGCATGCATCTTTTAACTGAAAAATGGACATACTGGAATATGAAACACACTCTTAAAGAACAAACTAGCTAACCAAAAACATATTTGAGGACCAAAGTCACCACCGGAGACGCATTCGAGAATATATTTACGTAATTTTGATTAATTCAAAAACTATATATAGACAACGTTTACTAAAACCACGGTTTGCTCTAAATAAAACAAACAATGTTACCTGTGATCGCTTTGTAGGATCTTTGAGGAATTCAAAAACTTTCTGAGCAGGCAGAGGGAGCCAGAGGGTGGTAGCAGCAGTAACAATAGTGCCATTTGGATGGCTTGTATCATCGTCCGTGGTGTTGCGAAAAGAGACTCTAACACCACCAATGCTAGCAAGAGTTAAATGGTTCAATTCCAATTGACCAGGCATTGTTAAACTTTCACAAAACATTTTGACCATTCTATGAGCAAGCTTTATCACACTATTCCTCCCTTCAAGTGTTTGGATCACTGAACAATAATTAGCAATATAACATTAATTAGCTTTGCTAAATATAAAATTTGCAAGAAAAATAGATAAATAGGGATATATGGAAGGGTAGATTTAGAAGACAAAGTGTGATTAACCTCCTATAGTTTCTTCAACAGGCATTGCTTCAACATAAGAGCCTAAAGATCTCTCACACATTCTTTGAAGCTCCTTAATCCAGCTTTCAGCTCCATATAAATTATAATTGCCAACAAGATCTCTATACATGTAATGTGTATGGATCTTATCTTCCACTTCCACATGTTCAACCCAAGTGACCTAACATAAAACATGTAATAATATCTTTTGTTGAGTATTACGTACTTATAAAATTTATAGCATATATTAGCAACAAAAAGAAATACTACTATGAAGTTATATTTTTTTAAAACTCTGATCGTATAACTACTAACCAGACAACCCCCATGAGGCATTTCGCGAATGATGCATCCAGAGGGATGTTTCCAACCCATAGGTGTAGGGTTTGGTCGAGAGGAGTCAAATGAGACATCAGTTATCACCCATACCCCAGCATCAACTTTTTTGCAGTAGCGAATGATGTTAAATTCGCGAGGCCTTACTAGAGGTGATAAAATATGCATTTCTTCATTCATCTGCAACCGAAAAAAAGCATTGAAAATTTGGGAAAAAATTCATAATCTAGAAGCTTAGCATAAATCTAAGTTTGCAAAAAAATAAAAATATATTATACCAGCAATAAAGCTCCATGGCGACTTTTTGGCGAACCGATTTCAAACACTTTGATAGTTTCAGCTTTGGTAACAATTGCAGGGAATGAGTTTGTCCATTTGACCTATAAAGATGAGTTATATATCATTATCTTATTAGTATATGTATTTCTTCACAAAATATTAATGAAAGAGTTCGTGCTTAGTACTAAAAAAGATTTAATTAGAGCCGAAAAATTATTGATAAAAACATTGAATCGCTCTCTAATTATTTCAATTAATAAAGCGACAAGAAAATCAATTTTTGTCATCAATTTAAAATTTTCTAGTAGTAAATTATAATTGATGCTTACCGGGTCGAGAAATATTCCAACCAACTCTATGCCACTAATCTTCACTAATCCAGAATATTTGGAAGATTCTTCGCACACATTCGCACCTTTAAAGTGATTGTTCTTGGGAAAAACTTGCTCATAACTTTCGAGATGAAGAGTGTACCCTTCTTGAGTATTTGGAGATTTGACCCAAAAAGGCTCATTAACTCTCACAAGCCTAACCAATTCATCCATTGCAGCAGCTACAACTTGTGTTAAATTACCATGAACATGACTTGAGCATTCATAAACCGTTTGGTTTGGTGGAATTTCAAGTTCTCTGTCTCTTGAAAATGATTTTATAGACTTAAGAGCTTGCTCAAACTGAGGTAGTGTTATCTCTTTCTCCATGTAACGTGCAAGAAGGCTAGACACTTTTTCATACTGAAAGTAATTAATAACCAAATTCACAAATATAATTAACGTAATTAAAGAACTATGTTATTGATATATAGATTTAAAAGAGATTGATCAAATAAATGAATTCACTAGCCTCTTGTTTCAGATGAGCATTTTCTCGTTGCATCTCATGCATGGAATTTTGATGGTCTTTCATTGGAAACGGTGGACCCCCACAAGGTAAGCAAATTGTGGCTTTCAGTACTTCTTTTATTTTGAGGTTTTCCTCACGAATCTTGTCATTCTCCCGACGAAGAGTACAGTTATTTTCTCGCTCATGTTGATGCTTTAGGTAAAAAAAAAAAAAAAGTTATTAGCACCAAGTAAATTCGATTCTTTAGGTAACAAATACCTAAAACTATTAGCACTAAGCCTATGTTTGATATCATAGTAGTAGGTATGCCAAAATTACGGTGATCAACCATGACTTTGCATAAGCTACAAAAGTCATCGTGATTCTAGCATACCTGATAGCAAACATACACACAATGTACGAAAACATGTATAATGATTCTTTTTGATAAACAAGCATATATTTGAGTCAATATCGTTATAGAGTCCGAATATCTTGAAAAAATCAAACACAATCTTGAATGTTTTGTTCGTTAGTAATTTTATGGATCAAATTGACAAGTAAAGAGAAATATTAAATTTTCAGACTAACTAATATGAAACTAAACTAACAAACACAAAATCAAGAATGTTTTTTTAATTTAATTGAATATAAAAATGGATGTTTACTCAAATTTTGACTATAAAGTGAAAAGGAATTAATCACCTTCAACAAAGTTCTCTTATTCTGAAACCAAAACTTGATTTGTTTGGGCTCAAGTCCAACTTCCACAGCCAATTGACGTCGCTGTGCCTCGTCTGGATGGTGACATTCCTTCATGACACTTCATCAGAAAACATAAATTTCTAATTAGTTGATAGATGAGTTTAATGACTTGTTTATGTAATTGAATAAATAAATTAGACAACAAATAAATTAGATATAGTTTTTTTTTACTAAAAATAAATTAGATATAGTTATTAGTAAGTTAAAAAGCAGCGTCATCAAAGGAATTACGCCAAACAAAGGAAAATTAAAACAAATTATTCATAACAATGAAAAATTCTTTAAAAATCAATTATAAAAGATGCATCAAACTTATTTAAAACCTATATAAAAAGGTTTTGTGAAATAGTATATTAAAAAAAGAGGCTTTATGAAATTGCTAGTTGTTACTATTAGCAAAAAATAAAAATAAAAAATTGCTAGTTGCTTCCATAATTATCAAAAGCTTGTATATGTCGAGTTAAGCATCACTGTGTAGGTAAAAAAAGTATCACTTAGGGTCCGTTTGGTTCGAGAATTAGGAGGGGAGGGAAGGGGAGGGGAGGGGAGGGATTTTAACGGAGGGGAGGGGAGAGGAGATATTTTTAATTAAAAACGTGTTTGGTTCGCAAGGGGAGGGGAGATATTTTAATATTATTTTACCATTTTACCCTTAAATTTAATTAAATAAAAGAAACTGCTAGTTTTTACGATTTCAGAAACCGACGAAAGAGTAGCGCATACCTAAGCTGTTTATTTTTTTTATAAGAGCAATTCTTTGAAATCCTTGCATTTTTTTGCCAATTGCTTCCGTAAAAAAGTAGCACATCTCTTAATATATAATCAAATTTGTTATAAGAAAAATATAACAAAATAATAAAATTTGTTACAAGAATAAGATAACCTAATAATAATATGATTGTTACAAAATAATATAATCTAATAATAATAAAAGTTGTTACAAGGTTAATATTGAGATTTGAAATTAATTTAAGGATAATTATGACAATGCAATAAAATTTTAAAGAGATTTGCTCCCCTCCCCTCCCCTCCCCTTCTACAAATTGAACCAAACACATCAAATTAAAAATCTCCCCTCCCCTCCAAAATTCTCGAACCAAACGGACCCTTAGAGTTATGAACTTGATTGTACCAAAAATAAAAAAACAAAATGACTGACTTCTCTGTGTATCGTTCAAATTTTATCGAATGTTGCCGAAGCGACAAAAGTGATGGACTTGGTTAATATATAATTAATAGTTTCAAGTATTCAACTCAAAGGTGAAATCATTTCTCCTTCAAAATAAAAAATTGAATAACTCATGAAAATAATTATCAAAACAAATTTCCGTTAACAAGATGAGTTATCTTACTTTTCAAGTATGGATGTTTGAGCGGAGGTAAGACGTTTGTAGGAAGATTTTTTTCCATCATCTCGAAAGTTATCAATGTTTTCATCACCGGATTCACTACCACCTCCTACTGAGTAATCCATTTCTCAACCTTGATAAACACAAACACACAAAATATTATATATATATATATATATATATATATATATATATATATATACACCACTATTTATGAATAAAATTTATTAATTTCGGACTTTTATATACACTAATAAATCGTTTGTCATATCTTCGTAACGGTTTCCAGAAACGATAAAAATAAGAAAAAAAAATTGGTACGCTTAAAAAGGAAAAGAAATGATTTGATTTCTCGCAAACATAAAATTTCCTTTAGATTATTGAAAAGCGATAAATCGAAAATTTCTTAATATTTTTATAATTGTTTCTAGAAAGAGAAAGGATGAACTTACTCTAGTAGTGACTCTGCATAATATAAAATAAAATAAAAATAACCTTTAAAATTTTATACAAATGTGTAAGTTTGAATTAGTCGATAAAAACTTTTAATTTAACTGTTGGAATAAGGAAATCTATTTTTTATAATAAGTTATTAAGTGAAGTTATTTTGAAGTAAATTGACCCCTTTGGTCAATGTACTCTAAGAACAACTTTTGCAGAGTTACTCTAAACTTAATATTTCATTATAAGTAATATTTCAATGTCCACTTTTAAGTTTTGATTAACATGCACATACTTTATGAACCGTAGATGTTTACTTTAGATTTTAAAAGCGAAAATGCAATTAGCACATTGGTAGAGATTATAATAAAATATGTATTGAAGTTAAAAAAAATTATAAAATATTCCAAATCATAGACTCTTTATTTTTTTTCTTAAGTCTCTGATTTGAAGAGGAAAAAACTCATAATTAAATAATTTAAAGCTCGATAGTAAGATAAATATGTTTTGGTAAAATATTGTTTTACCCAATAATTAAACTGGAATTCTCACCCCAACTTTTTGGTTAAAATATTCTATTTAAAAGTCTCATCATTTGCCAGCATATATCAGATTTAACTAACAACTTTAACTCAAAATAATTGATTTGTAAAACATAGTAATTTTATAAATGACTCGCCTTATTTGAATTAATATTTAAGCTGATATATTAAATGGTGTTCTCCTTCTCTCCCCAATTATATGACTTTTTTGGAAAATTTACTTGTTCCTAAATATATAAATATAATTCATTGCTCGTTTTCAAAATATATCTCATATTAGTTAATATTAATATATATTTTTAAGGAATTAGTTAATATTAATATTTTCGATTGAATATATTTATATACAAAGGGTAATTTAGTCATAAACAAATTATAAGCACTAATTATGTTTCTTACTAAACCAGGAGAAAGAATATGCATCAAGGGGAGGCAACGACATCCAACTAGGTTGACACTGCGAAGACCCCATCCTATGCCGCCAAACTCAAATATTATTAAAAAAGGGAGAAAATATTTACAAGAGGGGGACTAGACCAAAACACTCAAAGAAAAAGAAATAATAAAAAAGAAAACAAAAAGCAAACAGCCGCCTAAAGAAACATGTAGCAGGGCATACTACAAGGGTCCAAATAAAACTCCGCCTGTAGGTCAGGAGGTAAAACCGATAACCAAACCGCACCATGGATAAAGTGACCCATATTAACTAACTTATTAGCAAAGCACTTACCTTTGCGGGCAAAATTAATCATAGATTCAACCAAAACAATAATCACAGGCTTATGAGACAAACAAAAAAAAATTAAAGAAATTTTCGTGTCCGAGTTACCAAAATCGCGAACATTCCAATACAAAACAATCATTGATCAGTCGGAGAGAGCGCACCACTAAAGTGGGTTCTGTACAACGGCTTACCAATATTCATTTTCTTTAGGTGTTGCTTCTGTTTCTTAGATAAAACCGGTGTGAATGACATTTCGGCTAAATCTTTATCATATTCACAAATACGGCGCCATAATTCCATATCTTGTTGAATTCTCAGATTGTTGTGAATGTCTTCATGCGCTGCCAAAACCAAACTATCTAAATCCGCAGCTTGTGTCACAGTAGCCGTAGCCACCTCCTTAGACCACCCCTCAATATCTGTTACCGTAACCGACTCAACAGGAATGGGCCGAACTATGAGAGCGTCAGCAAGGGATCTTGAATGCACGTCATCGTGCGCTACAACATGTTGATCTATTTGAACCGGTGATACCTCCCTAAAAGAAGCAGAGCAAACTAAATCAACAGAAATCTCGTGCACGCCATTGTGCTCTAGAGGTGATGAAAGTGTAGCAGTCACATCTGAAACTGTGGGAATCTCCTCCATCTCCCGTGGTTTTGAATGCTCCTGGTCCATAACATCAGAATGTACGTCAACGTACGCTACTTGGGAAACCAACACCTTGGGAATCTTCAGCATCTCCCGCAATTCCGGATGCTCCTGCTCCAAGACATCTAAATTCACGTCATCGTGCGTTACTTGGGAAACCAAATCCAACACAGGGATAGTCGGGTGAGGCAACACCCTCTGAGGAATGTGATCATATACATTTTGCAAAGCAAAACTGAAGGAATTTGAGGACAGGGTATTACTGGGCACGACAACAACAATTTGAGTTTGAGTAGCCAATGCAGGAGAGGCAACAACAACTGGTACCCAAGCCATAGTACCTCCATTAGCCGAGGTGTAAGCACCAACATCACCATGGTGCACTCGTGTTGGCCGAGGTAGATCAGACATGGCCACCACTGGTTGTTTCCCACGATCTTGCTTCTCCTTTGCTGCTTGTGGGTGCATCCACTTACAAGTAGTAACATTATGTCCATTAACATAACAATGATGGCAGAAAAAAGATTGCCTCTCATATTGAACTTCCACCTTAAATGCAAAACCTTCCCGTTCCACTAGAATTTCATCAAAGGCCCTCTTAGATAAGTCAACATCCACCAATATTCTTGCATAATGGCCAAAATATATGTTGCGTGTCAGGTCGTCTAAATCAATAGAAGTGCCAATCGCACTTGCAATTTCCTTTAAAGTTCTTTCCCGCCAATATTCTTGTGGCAATTCAACCAAACAAATCCAAATCGATGTGTGCGTCTGCCTCTACAAATAGAAATTAAAGTCCTTGGTCCACTGAGATAAATGTTGCGAACCCGGCTTAAGATTTGTGGTGCCTGCTATCTAAATTTGATGCAAATCTTCAGCCATCTCAAAATGGAAGTCATAGAAACCCTAGCCAAGCGGTACCATTTTCCATGTAGTCGTAGTTTTCCTTATCTTGAATAGTTTAGTGCTCAAGTCCCACACTGCATACGGCTTGTCCCATTTGTTCAAGATCAAATGTGCCCTGAGAGCGTTTTGACACTCAACCAAACCTCGTTGATATTCATTCTGACCAATTTAAATACACAAAGCATCGTCTTTCGTACAGGGAGTCTTAAACGGAGTGTCATTGGTCGAATGCTTGCCTCTTAAAGGTGCTGCAAAGGACTTTGGAGGTGTTGTCACATCTGTAGAAGCTACAATGTTAGACACACACGACCAAGGCCACATGTATGCCATGCCAGAACCGCCGTTTGCAACCAGAGTTGTTTCTAGGTTTGATTAATGCATGAATCAGTCTTTGTAATACCTAAGGGCCTTAACGTGACTGCGCTTGCTCAAGAGGTATAAATATCCCTAGATGCCTGCGATGGGAAGATCATTGTCGAACAAACAGCCAAAGCACACAACTGCTCGTTGAAACCCTCCTGAAAACAAACACAATTGTTTGTTAAAGTGATCGGTAGAAAAGGAACCAAACAACAAAACAATGTGTGTAGATCAATAAGTCCTTTGTTAAATCGGCACCGAAATTCAATTGAAGAGTTAGATCGCAACACCCTTCAATTCCAATGGAAAACACAAAGTGGTTAGCGAAGCAAATTTGCCACGTGAGCACACCTGAAATGAAAGTGAATTTGGTTCTAAATCTAATTGGGATAACTAACAAGCACTCAATTGAATTCAAGGTTGAAGAATGAGACTCAATTTCATCAACAAATACTAATTACATTATCAACTTTTCTTAATATGCGGAAAAGGTGGCGAGAAGTGTTATATGTAACACCCCGAAATCCCAGCTTTAAAATTTCGTTCAAATAATCAGAGTTTAACACATAAATCAGGATGTCACATTTCATAAAATCTTTAAAATCAAATTGAATAATAATTTATTCCCAAACAATATTCAAACATAGCAGCGGAATTCATAAACTTCTCAAAATCTTAAATAAATAAGTCTCGGCACAAAAGCCTCATAAAACATCTCAAATCAAGTTACGTCGCAAACATCATAATTAATCAACATGATACATAAAAGGAATAGAAATAATAATAATCCCCATCCCGTTACGTATCAGAGCTCCTAAGACTCCACAAGAACCTCTCACATCGACGAACCTAAGCTTGGTCACCTGCACTTGCCCACAAGGCGGCAATTCCAACAGAAGGGGTGAGATTCACAACAATTATATTAACATATAATTCAAATAATTATGCTTAACAATAACAACATTATTCATCACATAGAACAGAAATGTCTCAAACATCCACATATACAAATCATCTTAGAACATCTTCATAAACAACCGTCTCAAAACATCTCAGACACATGACTCGACAAATGCAACTCTAACATCTTAACATCATGCATGTGGTACCAATATTTTAGCTTTAATAAGCTTCACCGTCGCTTTGAGCAAATGCTCCACCGTCGCTTTGAGCATAAGCTCCACCGTCTCAAAATATGCAAATGCATGGACTCGACTCTTTATTCTTAAACAAGTTATCCCAACGTCTTAACATCAAATACGACTCTTTATCGACACATGCAATTATACAATACATGGCAGCAGCTCAGCACACTTATATATATATATATTTACAACACATAGTTATAATCACAATCATCATTTATACTTCACTCGTAAACTTTGCTTATTAAGTATTTAATCATAGATTAACGTCAACACTTAAGTATCATCTTACACCGTCATTTCAGGTTCTAATTAGGTCTTAAACATCTCTAATACTATCCAAAGGTCTACCCTCAAAACCTCGCTCAAAATAGAGTTCTAAAACTCAAGTTATAGTGGTCTGAGACCACATTGCTCGCTGTGGCGAGTGGAACTGCTCGCCACGGCGAGCTACTTAAATTGCATTCTGCCACTTGCTCGCTACGGCGAGTGAAGTTGCTCGCCTCGCGCGCGCTAAAGGGGTTGCTCGCCACGGCGAGCTCAGCTGCTCGCCTCGCGAGTGAATACCTAACTGCTCGCCACGGCGAGTAATGTTACTCGCCTCGCGAGTAAAACTGTTCTGCTCACCACGGCGAGTAGGTCTGCTCGCCACGGCGAGCGGTCGCAGAACAGGCTGCGGGTTCGCTCCTAACCTCGCCAAAACTCGTCCAATTCATCATGTTATGCTTCTAATCTCTCAGAATTATAGTCCTAGTGATTAATCTAGGTTCTGTAACAAGGTTCTACATCAATTCACGTCATTCTCTCATCAATTCATCATAAACCCTACAAAACCCTAACTTATGAAATCTCTCAAACTCTCTTTCAATTCCTATGTTAATCACAACTAGATGAATTACAGTAAATACAATTGAAGTTAGGCTCACCCTTACCTGGTAATATTGCAGAGTTGGGGTTCCCTCTTCTCTAGCCACTTTTCTCCCTTCTTGCCAAAAGTCTGTAACGTACTGACTGTTTCTCTCTAAACCTAATTTCCTTTTATAATTCTTTCTATTCTCACTTATCCCCACAACTCTATCTTATTTATAAAAACAACCCCATCTCTCAAAATATTTGTTATTATATCCCATCTTAATTTCCATCACATATTTTATTTTATTAAACAATAAAATAAACGTCACACCACAACATCATCTCATACGTCACAAACATCATTAAAATCATATAATATATAATAATATACTATATACTCTAATAAAATAATTAAATAAATAAAGTGGGCGTTACATTATAAATCTGGAAGGAGGTAGTATCATTTTTGTATCCATGTTTCCCTCGTTAATTGTTATATTATTAAATTTCTTCCCCTACCTTCAAAAAGTTTAGTTGTGTTTACAGATGGTCGAATTAGGAAAGTGTACCAAATCGTATACAAAGTAATAAAGTGAAAAGTAGAGTATCGTATCCACAGGGATTGTCGTTTCGTCCAAACAATTCACGTTAATTATTATAAGTTGACGATATAAATTAAAAGAGATGAGGGTTAGAGATTGCAATTTTCATCTGTTTGCAACATAGCAAGTTTCTTGTTTTTGGTTGCAGAAAAGTAAGCAGCGGTTAGGACTCGTTGAACCCCCCCCCCCTATTTACTTTGTTGGATATTAAATAACATTTATGTCGCGTTTAGTTATCTTAAGTATACTATACAAGTGATGAGGCCGTTGGGACATTCTAACCTAGTCGGCTGTTAAGCTGCACCTGCTGATTGCATAGTGATCCTTACGTGCGGGGGTCTATACTATCTCGATTGATCTAGGTCTATCCCTTCGATGGCTAACCGCACTTGTTGATCACACAGTTATCCTTATGTGCGGGGTCTTGCTAATTCAAAGGTAATTAAAACATCGACTTAAATTAGCGTTCCATGATTTCCAAAGGCAATGAAGGTCAATGTTCCTTTAGGTCAGCCCATCTATGAATATTCTTAGGACACTCAAAACACACTCTCCTTCCCCCCTAAGTAGTTCTACAAACTGGCAGCCCTATCAACGTCTACCTTACCTAGAGGTCGAGGACAATGGTCTTTGATGACATCTTGTCATTATGCAATTTTTAATGTAAATTCATGATATTTGGAGTTCACAAGCAAGCTTAAACAACAAGAAAATCTAGAACAACTGAAGAATTGTCAAGACTTTGGGAAAACAAGAATGAAGATTCAAGAGGCCTCAGGAGACTTTAGGAAGGAATTCTGTTTCCAAGTTCCGGAGAAAGTTGTTTGAAGACAAAAACCTAAAAACAACGAAGATCGAAGAAATATGGCCTAGAAGTACAAAAGCATGTGCCTAGGGCATGTAATTTTGCTATCATGCGCCTAAAGCATATGCATCACTGCATATGCGCCTATGGCATATTAGAGGAGCATATGCGCCCCAAGCATATGAAAATGCGGGGGCGCAATCGTCATTTTATTTGTTTTTCTGGGTTTCGTCCGCGTTTTTAGCTCAAACCCAGTTTTAAATCTCCACTTTAAATACTAGCTTTCCTCATTCAGAATTTCTCGTTCAGAACTGAAGCAGTTCAAGAGGAAAGCTACTTTGGAGCATTGGGAGAGAATCTATCTTCTCCTTAATTTTCTAGGGTATGTTTTATCTTTTATATCTTGTTTTTTGTTACCATGTGTAGCTAAATCTCTTAGAGATTATGTATGGATTGTGATCATCACTTGAACTTCCACCAACCGCAATGTTCAGCAAGCTCTCTTATGAAGTCAAGTTGTTCTTGTGATTGCTGGAGATGGCGTGGATCAGAATGCAATTCAGGAGGAGGTCAGCAAGCAGTGCAAGAGTCTTCCAAGAGGTGAATTTTCCGCAAAAGTACTAAGCCACAGTTTTATCGTGTATGCACATGATATGCTTGAGGTCAGTCCTTTGTTCAAATTTTTGTATTTGACCCCTAAAAGCAGATTGATGAGTTAGGCCTTGTTTGGATAAGCAAGTCAATTAAGCCCTTATAACATAAACGCTTATCATTTATGCAGCACACTAATACAAATAAAAGCACATTTTATAATAAGTTTTCTTGAAATATTTATGCAGCACTAATGTGAAATTATCTATGTATATGTCAAAATTCCTTGCTACCTATGGAAGACTTTAAAATTTGACCTTAAATTATCGTTCTATTTTTGTGTTTGTTTTTAATCAGATAAACAGTATATACTTAATTACCACTCCTTTAGCTTGTTAAGTCTCAATCTACCAACATCTATATTGGAGTTTCAGAAGTAAAGATTAGTTTTGCATCTTCTAGGCTATCACTTTCTCAAGCATGTATGCACCTGAGCATTTAGTTATCAATGTGATAGATGCAGAGAAATGGGAGAGTTTTATTGAGAATGCAGGTAAAATAGTCTGGATTTAGGGCCGTGGACACCAGAGAGTGTCGGTGATTATGCAAGTGGGACAAACCATGTCCTTCCGACATATGGATATGCAAGAAGGTATAGTGGTGTATCATTGGACTCTTTCCTCAAGTACATAACTGTGCAGTCTTTCACAGAAGAAGGTCTAAGAAAACTTGAACTTCCACCAACCGCATTGTTCAGCAAGCGAAAAAATCAAATATATCATGATGTATAATAAAATTTTTTACCCTCTATGCAATCAAATACTCTTGATCTTGAGTTCAAATCATGTACTCTACAAAATATATTTTGGCGTTTCGTCCCTCTATACAATAATTTTTTTTTTGCTATCTTGTGTTGATTTATGGGGCATATACATTAAATAAAATTTTATAAGGTCCATTATATCTACTACATGATCTCTTATTTAATTTTTATTTTTGACAAAATCCACTATCATTTTTGTAAAATTTCATTGTTTATACATTATATAAAAGTAATTTCAAAGTTAACTAATTTAACTACTTTTATTCTGACAGTTTTTTGGACAAATTTACCTTTAACATCTCAATAATCTTTCAAATTTAGATTTAAATTCAAATATATATCATAATTATAGAATATTTGAAGTTCAACTATCTATAACTACATATTTTAGTTGCACTTTTTTTTTACATTTTTTTCCTCAAAAAATGGTTACAACAATTTTTTTTTCAAATTTAAATAATATTGATACCATAAAACAGAAATAAAATAATTTAGTTTAAAAAATGATTATATATACAATGATATACAATAAAGAATGTTCTATCTCAACCAAGATGGTATTCACTAACCATTTCTGATTTACACTCACTTTTTCTCTTAGTTTTAATCTTTCCTCTACCTACTTTTTCTCAACCCAAAAATTGGGTGTCATCTTTGCTCTAAAGTTACTTAAATTCATACACAAAATTTAGGTTAGAGTAGGAGAAAGAGGCCAAAAGATGCAAGACTGGAGATGGTGAACGTTGGTGGTTTGAGAATTGCATGTGATGTTAGAGGTTAACGGTGAGAGGGAAAAAGAATTTGAAAAAGATATATTTGGAGCTATTGAAGAGGATAAGGACAACCTACGGAATAATAAGAATAAGCTACTTGACATTTTTTTAACCGTCAAAGTTACTGAAATGCTTAACAATAAAAGCTAGATGTTAGAAGGTGCAAAATCCATAGATTCCGAAGCTGCTACAACTAATTTTAGTTAATTATGCTGCGAGAGGAAGTCGTAGATTGCTACTAAGAATCTAGCAGAACTTTTAAAAAGTTTTTAACACAAGAGTTTTTGGTTGGGTCAAGATCCACTTCTGGAACCCCACTCGCATTAGTAGAGGTGCTTATTTACTAAAACACTATGTTGGCCTTAGCTTGTGCCTATTCCATGTCCATGGGCTTTCCCGCGACCAGAGCAACGACAGGGGAGCTTACCTAGTCGTAGTTGTGCAACATTCGTTATAAGGCTGTTGTTGAAACGTAAACAAACCAATAGGAGTGGTAAAATGGGCACAATCGGTTGAAAAAGATATATTTGAAAAAGATATTTATTTGCGGATCGAGTCAAAGTTTTGAACTCATTTTCTCTAGTTGGCTCATCCCGCTTATCTCGTTAAAAATGGGGCGGAGAAGGAACGGGGCAGGCCGACTCATCAACTAGTTATTTATTTTTTATTTTTTGTTCGATAGATAAAACAAAATTTAAAGTGGAGTAGCCCAATAGCCCGTCATAACCAAATGCAATAAAAAATGGACAAAACTTATATACAGTACCCAGGGTACTGTTCATACTGGTTTCCAATGAAAACTTGACACGTATTAATTTTTTCAACTCAAATTAACAGTGTTACGTATGTATTCTCTCCTCCAACAAAATTAATCTGTATACTTTCGGTCAATAAACGTGTTGAGGTAGATGTTCATAAATCATAACCATCACAACACAATCATTCCCATTCATATTTTAGATGTTCATAACCTCAAGACCGACGTTAACGCTACCAACAACGACAATGGTACTAATTTCCTCAACCTTGAAACCACCAGCAGGCACTGCCAGTTCCCGATCCTCCGGTCATTGGCTCAATTGTCCAATCCTCCACAGCGAGATCAACGATGACATCACCGGGATATCCACCATCATTGGCACCGGCTTGAAGGCGGGGGAATGTAGAGGGACGTTATGGTGCACTCGTTGTACAAACAGCTTCTATCAATACATGATTTGGTGCACCAGTCCCCATCCATTCTGCTGTCGTCGTGGAATTCTTTGACCATAACATATATGTCGTTCAGTTCTTGGAAACACTCACAGTGTCCTTCAAAAACCTCTCTGAAAATTCGCGACTCGATATGTTGCGTTTGTTTTAGTAACAGAGTAGTCACAGGCGTTATTTCATTGGAAACCAGTATGAGCAGTACCTAAGGTACCAGATATAAGTTTTGTCCATAAAAAATAACTATTACTTAAATAAATTTAGGATTTTTTTAACAATGATATATCTATCGTGAGAGTTGAGAACTAAGAATGAAACTCTATTAATGAGACAATGAAGAGAGCATCATTGTCGTTGTGCTTCATAGGGTTTGTCATTGCCTCCGCTCCACCTCTTTAGTTGTTGTATTTGTTTTATATTGGCAAAATAATTTTAGTTTGAGACTTATTTAATGTCGTTGGATTTATAATGGTGACATTGCTGCGATTAATAATAATGTTGTATTTTTTTTTAATTATGTTGATGGTGTTGGATTTGTCTCATACACTTGTTTTTACCACAAATTTATTTACGACCATTTTTTTTAAATATCAACAACATAGTTTTTTATAACAAGAAAATTGTCAAAAAATGCATTAAAATTGTTTTTTTTATGGATTGGCCCGTCAACTCGTCAGCTGCCACCAAATGAGACAGGGTGAGATTTTTAACTCGACCATCTAAATTGACTCGATCCGTCTTATCCCGTTTTAGACAGGCTTAAGCGGAGCAGGTCTAATCGAGGAGGGCCGCCGCTCTTTGCCATTCCTACTTTGGAGGGACTTGAGGAGGAATAATATGTTAAAATTGTTTTACCCTTGTAAGGAGACAACTTTGTTGCAACTCGTTTTCCATTTTGTATATTTTCTACTTTGCAATTTGAGCATAGGATCCCAAATCTTGTGCTTTTATTGGACTTTGGTTGAAAACAAATAAAAACTTCATAAAATAAAATAAAATAAGTCAAAGACAAATTGTTTTTATATCAATTCACGTATATAAAAAAATAAAATAAATATAATATAAAATGGTGAACAAATCCCCATAAGTTTAGCTCAGTTGACGTGGATATTGTTTATAACCCCAGACACTCCATTTCTCCATATTTAAAATGTGTGAATTTATAGGCTACTTGACAAAAATAAAATGGTGGACAAAATTTTCTTTTAAAAGTAAATAAATGTCAATTTTAATTTTCAATTAAATTAATTTATTTTTTCAATTCTACTCCCTCAACCGTTATAAACAATCTGGTATGCTAGCTAGGAACCAAATTAGATTCAACAATACTAGTATTCATAAGAAATCTTCCATTTCCACAATTACAACAAATGTAGCCTTTATCTGGAAATCGAACTCTCAAATGCTCAAACAACTCTTATCTTTGATTGCACAATTCTTAAGACTTTCAACGTTAATCTTTTGTCTCCAAAAGTTCCCACAATCAAGGAAATTCTTTTGAACCTACCTAACTCGGGAAAATTTATCTTGAACCAAATTAACAACTCTAACTTTTGAACAATAAATTAACAGCTTTAACTTGTAACAATAACATAGAATAGATCAATTCATCATTCATAGAAAAAGACCAAAGTCATGTATTATTATAAAATTTAAAATGTCAAGCAAACTTATAACATGATACAAAGAAAAACCAATCATAAGAAATTTTGATTTATTTTGTTTGCTTAAACAACAAAATGAACAACTACGATCCAAATTGTTAAATAGATCTCATAAGAGCATCATTCACTTTGAGAATAGTAGTTGTCAATTGAGTGCTAATATCCGTACATGTTCCACATTAAGCACTTGGCCAAATGCATATCAGAATTTGGGCTGCCAAAGTTAACAACGAGTCATCTTCAACATTGTTAGATGCTTCAAATGGTGCATTAAGATTTGCTTGGTTCTTTGAACAGACAACAAAATCATATGGAAGGATTGGTAACTCTTTAGAGTCTTCACCCCTTAGAGCCACATTCATATTTTTTCTGTCGGTTGGAGCATATATAATATATGATCCAACAGGAGACGTGAAACATTCTTGTAGAATCACCATTTGCCTCTGAGTAGGGATGAATGAGTGGTCCACATGAAAAAAAAGTTGGAATCAATATAATTAATTATATAAGTGATTGGATGTTGTATCTATACCGAATAAATTCTAGGGCATAAGAGTTTCATCATTTGTTTTTTTGGTGATAAGTTGTCATCATTTTATATACACAATTGAAGCATAAATTTTAAAAGAAATGGTAAATATATACCTTGATAATTGAAATGCAGTTGCCATGATAAGGTCCATTTGAAATGTGTGCAATTTCATGCATTGGATTTCCACAAGAAAGACCATCCCACTGTGCGAAAATTATTAACAAGTAACCATTAACAATTATGTGAACTCAAAATCAAACTATCAAATACATAAGATTCATTCAAATAAATTATAGAGTAAACAATCATTTGGTCTCTAAATGTATCAAAACTATAGAAGCATGTATCTTTTAACTGAAAAATGGACATAACTGGAAAATGAAACACACTTTCAAAGAACAAACTAGCTAACCAAATACATATTTGAGGACCAAAGTCACCACTGGAGACACATTTGAGAATATTTTACGTAATTTTGATTAATTCAGAGACTGTATATATAGACAATGTTTACTAAAAACACAGTTTGCTCTAAAGGAACAAATAATGTTACCTGTGATCGCTTTGTAGGATCTTTGAGGAATTCAAAAACTTTCTGAGCAGGCAGAGGGAGCCAGAGGGTGGTAGCAGCAGTAACAATATAATAGTGCCATTTGGCTGGCTTGTATCATCGTCCGTGGTGTTGCGAAAAGAGACTCTAACACCACCAATGCTAGCAAGAGTTAAATGGTTCAATTCCAATTGACCAGGCATTGTTAAACTTTCACAAAACATTTTGACCATTCTATGAGCAAGCTTTATCACACTATTCCTCCCTTCAAGTGTTTGGATCACTGAACAATAATTAGCAATATAACATTAATTAGCTTTGCTAAATATAAAATTTGCAAGGAAAATATATAAGAAGGAATATATGGAAGAGTAGACTTAGAAGACAAAGTGTGATTAACCTCCTATAGTTTCTTCAACAGGTATTGCTTCAACATAAGAGCCTAAAGATCTCTCACACATTCTTTGAAGCTCCTTAATCCAGCTTTCAGCTCCATATAAATTATAATTGCCAACAAGATCTCTATACATGTAATGCGTATGGATCTTATCTTCCACTTCCACATGTTCAACCCAAGTGACCTAACATAAAACATGTAATAATATCTTTTGTTGAGTATTACGTACTTATAAAATTTATACTATATATTAGCAACAAAAAATACTACTATGAAGTTATATTTTTTTAAAACTCTGATTGTATAACTACTAACCAGACAACCCCCACGAGGCATTTCGCGAATGATGCGTCCAGAGGGATGTTTCCAACCCATAGATAGAGATGTAGGGTTTGGTCGAGAGGAGTCAAATGAGACATCAGTTATCACCCATACTCCAGGATCAACTTTTTTGCAGTAGCGAATGATGTTAAATTCGCGAGGCCTCACTAGAGGTGATAAAATATGCATTTCTTCATTCATTTGCAACCGAAAAAAGCATTGAAAATTTGGGTCAAAATTCATAATCAAGAAGCTTAACATAAAATTAAGTTTGCAAAAAAAAATAAAAAATATTATACCAGTAATAAAGCTCCATGGCGACTTTCTGGCAGCAAACCGATTTCAAACACTTTGATAGTTTCAGCTTTGGTAACAATTGTAGGGAACAAGTTTGTCCATTTGACCTATAAAGATGAGTTATATATCATTATCTTATTAGTATATGTATTTCTTCACAAAATATTAATGAAAGAGTTCGTGCTTAGAACTAAAAAAGATTTAATTAGAGCCCAAAATTATAGATAAAAACATTGAATCGCTCTCTAATTATTTCAATTAATAAAGCGACAAGAAAATCAATTTTTGTCATCAATTTAAAATTTTCTAGTAGTAAATTATAATTTAAAACATTGAATCTTTATCATATTCACGAATACGGCGCCATAATTCCATATCTTGTTGAATTCTCAGATTGCTGTGAATGTCTTCATGTGCTGCCAAAACCAAACTATCTAAATTCGCAGCTTGTGCCACAGTAGCCGTAGCCACCTCCTTAGACCGACCATCAATATCTGTTACCGTAATCGACTCAACAGGAATGGACCGAACTATGAGAGCGTCAGCAAGGGATCTAGAATGCACGTCACCGTGCGCTACAACATGTTGATCTATTTGAACCGGTGATACCTCCCTAAAAGAAGCAAAGCAAACTAAATCAACAGAAATCTCGTGCACGTCATCGTGCTCTAGAGGTGATGAAAGTGTAGCAGTCGCATCTGAAACCGTGGGAATCTCCTCCATCTCCCGTGATTTTGAATGCTCCTGGTCCATAACATCATAATGTACGTTAACGTACGCTACTTGGGAAACCAACACCAATTAGGATGAAAGTGCAGTCGTAGCATCGGAAACCTTGGGAATCTTCAGCATCTCCCGCAATTTCGGTTGCTCCTGCTCCACAACATCTAAATTCACGTCATGGTGCGCTACTTGGGAAACCAAATCCAACACAGGGATATTCGGGTGAGGCAACACCCTCTGAGGAATGTGATCATATACATTTTGCAAAGCAAAACTGAAGGAATTTGAGGACATGGTATTATTGGGCACGACAACAACAATTTTAGTTTGAGTAGCCATTGCAGTATAGGCAACAACAATTGGTACCCAAACCATAGTACCTGCATTAGCCGAGGTGTAAGCACCAACATCACCATGGTGCACCCGTGTTGGCCGAGGTGGATCAGACATGGCCACCACCGGTTGTTTCCTACGATCTTGCTTCTCCATTGCTGCATGTGGGTGCAGCCACTTACAAGTAGTAACATTATGTCCAATAACATAACAATGATGGCAGAAAAAAAGATTGCCTCTCATATTGAACTTCCACCTTAAATGCAAAACCTTCTCGTTCCACTAGAATTTCATCAAAGGCCCACTTAGATAAGTCAACATCCATCAATATTCTTGCATAATGGCCAAAAGATCTTTTGCGTGTCGGGTCGTCTAAATCAATAGAAATGCCAATCGCACTTGCAATTTCCTTCAAAGTTCTTTCCCGCCAATATTCTTGTGGCAATTCAACCAAACAAATCCAAATCGATGTGTTCGTCTGCCTCTACAAATAGAAATTAAAGTCCTTGGTCCACTGAGATAAGTGTAGTGAACCCGGCTTAAGATTTGTGGTGCTTGCTATCTAAATTTGACGAAAATCTTCAACCATCTCAAAATGGAAGTCATAGAAACCCTAGCCAAGCGGTACCATTTTCCATGTAGTCGTAATTTTCCATATCTTGAATAGTTTGGTGCTTAAGTCCCACGTTGTATACGCTTTGTCCCATTTGTTCAAGGTCAAATGTGCCTTGAGAGCTTTCTGACACTCAATCAAACCTCGTTGATATTCATCCTGACCAATTCGAATACACAAAGCATCGTCTTTCGTACAGGGAGTCTTAAACGGAGTGTCATTGGTCGAATGCTTGCCTTCTAGAGGTGCTGCAAAGGACTTTGGAGGTGTTGTCACATATGTAGAAGCTACAATGTTATACACACACGACCAAGGCCACATGTATGCCATGTCGGAACCGCCGTCTGCAACCAGAGCTGTTTCTAGGTTTGATTAATGCATGAATCGGTCTTTGTAATACCTAATGTCATTAACGCAACTGCGCTTGCTCAAGAGGTAGTAACATCCCTAGAAGCCTGCGATGGGAAGATCATTGTCGAACAAACAGTCAAAGCACACAACTGCTCGTTGAAACCCTCCTGAAAACAAACACAATTGTTTGTTAAAGTGATCGGTAGAAAAGGAACCAAACAACAAAACAATGTGTGTAGATCAATAAGTCCTTTGTTAAATCAGCACCGAAATTCAATTGAAGAGTTAGATCACAACACCCTTCAATTCCAATGGAAAACACAAAGTGGTCAGCGAAGGGTCATATTGTTTAAGAATGGTATTATTGTATTAACTCTTACCCAAGGACAAACGTTAAAGACATAAAACATGAAATTAAAAGACTAGATAACTTGTACCTTAAGTATACTAAAATACAAATGTTTGATGGACTATATGTTTCTAAACTTTTTTTTAATGATAGATGTTAGTGTATTAATTATTATTTTAGTATTTTTCTCTTATGTCATGATATGAACTATCGATCTTCAACTTATTAACTCTTTTAATCTTTTAGATCAACCAAGTGAACTACTCATCCATCTAGATGTATATAATATGAGACGTGATAAGAAGAACGATAAATATAAAATGAGTTATTGAATCAATGTTTGAGAATATCAACCATACAAATATAACTTTTTTTACGAGATGATGTGTACAAATATCATTATTGATTTAAAAATATGAAAATATCAACAAATGTCGTAGGACATTAGTTATGAAAACAAATATAATCAAAACATCTTAGAATTTGTATAGTCAAATTCTTAAAAGTGTAAAAAAAAAAAAAAAAACTTTTATCAATGTAATATTTTTTTTTTGGAGAATGCTAACTAGTGTCACAAGGGCATTGATTAAGCAACTAAAACAAATAAGTTTTTAATGTAAAGTAGTATAATCATTACTTGATTAAATGTAATATTTTACATTTCTAAGATAAAAAATTCTACTTTTAGATTTCTTACCCATTGCCCTTAGGAGACCGGTTAGCGAGACCCATATTTTTTGTTTCCTTATCATCGGTTAGCACGACACTTGGAAATATTTCAAATTTTGTCTCGAAATATCTCAGGGTTCATGTTTACCATTTGCCAAAAGTAATAATCATCACTGTAACATCATGAAAATAGTTGCCCCACAGAAAGATGAATAATTCACAGTCAAACTTCCAAGTTCTTGGAACTTAATAGGTGGAGCTTTCCCCATGACAATTTCTAATAATTCCAACGGCACCCCTAATAATTCTGTGTAAATCCAAGGGCATAGAAACAGGGCCGGCCCTCGCCAAGTGCAAGCAGCCCTTCGGCACAGGGCCTCACATTTAGAGGGGCCTCAAATTTTTTAAAGGAGGAAAATAAAAATTATACTCACAGACAAAATCCGTCACTAAATGTTATTTTTCCGTAGGTAAGAGTTTGGAAGACAACAATTTTGCTATCATAAATGAATTGTCCATAAGTAAAGGTCTATTTATCCGCAGGTAAAAGTCATGTTTAAACTATTGCTTATATATTTAAACTATTGCTTATATGTTTAAACTTAATTGTCTATCACTATAAATGGTCCTGAAATTTTTTATTTTTCTTTTTCAATTCTTTTTAAATGAAATTTGTCAAGTCTGTAACCGGGCCTCCAAATTGTCATGAACGACCCTGCATAGAAACATTAGTAATGGAATGATTGTCAATTGTGGTTGGCACCTATCACAGTAGGAGTGCTTGTGTTTTTTTTAAAAGAGAATTGGGAAAAGAAAATTATAATTAAGAAACGGGAACGCGTAGGAAGACAATTGTAAGCCATACGCCATAACATAGACCCGATTCTAGGTGAGATTTGTTGTTTCCATAATGCATTCCAACTACGAGAAATGGTGACAGAAGATGAGGAAATTTTAGTTTTGAAAGACATGCATAACCTATAGGCTGATTTGACGGTATACTTACCGTTCACAGAGTGATTCCATACGCAAGTATCATGAAAGTTACGCGCATGGAGGGGCAGATTTTTAATGGCAGAAGCATATGTGATGGAGAATAAGTTGTTGACAACATTACTATTCCAAGAACACAAATCTGAATTCAACAAGTCACGTACCGTTGATGATAAAACTTAGGAAATTTTAACTTCATCTATTGTTTTTGCTATAATTTAACTTCAACTGTTGATACTATAAGGTCAAACTCTTATAACTTTGGTTCTATTTTACAAGTGTCTCCTTAAAGAGGGTTTTGGTGATTGAGTTTTTATAAGTTGTGAGTTAAAAATTCATTTATTCAAATAATGAGCGAAAGTAGTCCTAAAACTAACATTGTTGCAGGAAATTTCTTGTTGCAGCTCACATAGTCATTATTGTCCAAACTACAATTGTTGAGAATAACTAACAACCTCAAGTGGATGGAGGGATGAGGCCAAACAAAGCAATTTGAAGCTGGACTTAACTGTTTATAGGGTTATTTGGTATTACATTAAGGAAAATTGCAACAAAAAACCACGTTGACGTGGAATCTTCATTATATAGCTTTTTTGTTTTTATGTCAAAAATACGTTGGGACGCGAAAATGAAGCTCTAGACTTGCTTCCAAAGACATGCTTAATTGAATGTTAGTTAATTTGACCAATCCCACGATTGTTTAAATTGGCTTGTTCCTTAAGGTTTGTATATTGATATATCAACTAGTTTAATGGGAGTATGAGACTAAGCTTTATTACTGCTGAATACTTTGAATTATTTTTTACAAACATTGGCTATGAAATGAAGGGTGAATGAGATCTCTCATCTTGAGTCATTGAACAACTTGTTCATAGAGGCTCTTTTTTGCACATAAGTAACCTAACCAATTCTTCCATTGCAACAGCTGCAATACAAGATATCATTCTCTTTCCTTCATTACAATTTTCCATTGGATTGTGATCATCCTTGAACTTCCACTAACCGCAATGTTCAGCAAGCTCTCTTTTGAAGTCAAGTTGTTCTTGTGATTGCTGGAGACGGTGTTGATCAGAATGCAATTCAGGAGGAGGTCAGCAAGCAGTGTTAGAGTCTTCCCAGAGGTGAATTTGCCGCAAAAGCACCGGGACACAGTTTTATCGTGTATGCACGTGATATGCTTGAGGTCAGTCCTTTGTTCAAATTTTTGTATTTGACCCCTAAAAGCAGATTGATGAGTTAGGCCTTGCTTTGGATAAGCAGGTCAATTAAGCCCTTATAACATAAACGCTTATCATTTATGCAGCACACTAATACAAATAAAAGCACATTTTACAATAAGTTTTCTTCTTGAAACATTTCTGCAGCATTAATGTGAAATTATCTATGTATATGTCAAAATTACTTAATTACTACCTATGGAAGACTTTAAAATTTGACCGGGAGGAAATTATCAATGTGAAAGATACAATTATAATTACTTACTACATTTATACATTGATAATTACATACTTCTCTTCCAAATATCTTTGTAACAATAGCTGCATTTATGTACTATAGTAGTTATATAATTCTTAATAAAGTGAGGAAACCCTTAATAACGCGATCAGTCTCAGTTGTGTTCAAAGATGTGCAGTGGGTGATATTCTATTCTATTATATCATCACCCCCCTTATATGCTCAAATCTTCGGATAAAATACACTATCAGAAGTTTGATTCCAATAAAATGCCGCATTTTAAGGGGATCGGATGAGCAATCACCATTCTAATGTATCGCTTTAAAATTGAATGGAAAAAGTAGTTATAATGTGGTTCGGGTGAACTTGGAGAATTCGACAACCCAGTCTAAACAAATTAAATTGGTGTAAACTGATTTAGTTTTGCTTACAATTTTTCCCTGTTTTAGATATGAATCGAAACAACCAGTCAAGTCCGAGTTAGGTTTGATATCTCTTAACTATACAAGTAAACAATCAATTTAGTCTTCTAAGACTCACTATCTCTTATACTTAGTCCTAAAGTATATGAAAGTAATAATAATTCATTCTTAAACTATATAGAATCCATCAAGTTGGTCTCATAAACTACATGAAATCCATTAAATTATACTATGCTATTACAATAGGTACTGAGAATTAAAGAGCCATATTTCATACAGTTCAAGTGTTATTTACTATTTTTTTGGTAAAAAAAGTACTTATTTAATATTTTCGCAAGTGTTATTTACTATTTTTTTTGGTAAAAAAAGTATTATTTAATATTTTCATATAGTTTTAGTATTAGGAACTAAATATGAGATAGTGATGACGTTTTATTCTGACGTATATTGATTGTATTATGTTCAAAGTACACTTTCTCCGAACCTTCAGAACTTGAACTAATTGCATCCACTCAACACATTCACACACATGTAAGAATAAGGTGCAAACACTAAGGACAAGAGAAGAAGTAAAATTATAATATTTCTTCTATTCTATGGCAAGTAATGTACAGCTAGCATGTACATCAGAGATGAACAGCAGAATCAGTACATGATCATGTCAACAACAAAATGGAGGATATAATAAGAAGAAGACGGGCGGCTTCCACGACAGCAGTCGATGAAAAGCATCTCGCTAAAATCGCAGATGCATTCAAAGAGCTAGCAAATGGCATCGGCTCCGAAAATGTGATTGACGTTGCTGCTTTTGCCCGTGCATGTTCTTTTGTAGCTCCCATTTTGGTAGTGTTGGCTTTCATTTCCAGTTCATTCAGATGGATTACGTTAGCAAGGTAGGCTACCAATAAACTAGTTGTTGTTATTATTATTTTTAGTAACATATATGTGAATATGTGATCTTTATTTGTTGACACATACACTTACTCATACATGTACACCGGACACATTGTAATAATTTAAGAAGATGAAAGAGATTAACTATAACCATATGTATATGTGTCATGTTAATGTTAAACACAAACACACATATAAAATACCTCTTTAATCTGAAGTGTTGGCAACACATACATACTTGGATTTAATGGAAGAAGAGGATGTTTATACCAGGGTATATATGAATATCAGGATAGAAAATATTTGAAATTGTTCAAATAGATAATTGACTTATATGTTTGTTCTAATAAACTATAGTTATTATTGATAACATATGTGTGATTTTATTTGTTGAGAAATTTGTGTTGGCCAAAAGAAAATGGTTGTCTCCACTCCTTGATGTGAATTTAAGGGAGGCTTTAGGATTGTTATCGTTATCGTTATCGGCTCTCTGGTGGGTTTGTGACTTTTAGTTGGGTGTTGAAAACATTGAGGTTGATTTCAAAACTGTTGTGGATAGTCTCCATGGTAGTAAAGTGGTGTTTCTAATTATAGTGCAGTGATCAACGAATGTAGACGCCTACTAGCTTAACTTCTGATTTAGTAACCTCTGATGTTAGGTTCATTAGTAGACAGGTCAAAGGAGTCGCTCATAGCTTAGATTCATTAGGTTCATATTAGGATTCCATCTTGTATCTCTACTACTATTCTAGATGAAATGCACTAAGTTTCTCTTTGTAAAAAAAAACACAAAATTAAAAATTAATATGACAGGTTCCAAAATCATTTGGTCTTTTTAGTTGAAACTATAGGCAAAGTATTCCTATAGTTTTTGTGCCAATGAGGTACATATATAGCTTACAATGAGGTGAGCAAAGTCTTTGCTCACATACTTACTGAAAAATGTTACTTGATGTTAATATTTCCATGAGCAATCCCTCCATTAGCATGCCCATTGATCTCATTTCCCACGTTAATGACTCCATGATTGTCACCATTAACAATAACGATATGTGGAATGATCATGAACAAATTTTTTTTTCCTCTCCATAAACGCCTTCAAAACAAAAAAACTGAGTCAATCAAAATTAATAAAGTCAACAAGAACATGAAACCCTAATTTTAACAAAAATCAAAATCAAAACCCTAAATCATGTATCATTTACCTGCGTGTATGTAGTATTGGTGAGGGTCGTGCTTGACTGTCGGATGGATAACAATAGAAGGTGATCGAGACAGAAAGATGATGATTATCGCTGCCAGAAGAGGTAGTGGTGGTAGGGGGCACGGAGAATTCATAGATATCAGGTGAATCGCTGCAACCAATATCAGGGAAAGAAGAATTTACTGACACGATGATGAAAAATTTACTAATCAACATGATGCAAATCGCAAATCGCAGAATCACAGGCAAGTCTAACACGGTTCTTTAAAAGAGGTAGGGCTTGTTTGAATGAGTCTTGTTTTTAATATTTAAAAACAGTTTTATAAATCAATTTTAAAAATAGTTTCGATAAAAAAAATTAAAAAAAAAAACATGTTTGGTGCAACTTTTTAAAAACATATAATTTTTTTTCTCTTTTTTTTTTTTTGACGAGAATAATTATTCTTTTCCACTGACAAATACTCACCCTGCTTTAAATGTCGTTTGAATGCGGATTTAACGTTCTCATTTAATTGTCGTTTTTGGTATTTTAAAGGTATTATTCATCAATTATATTATTTGTTAATTACTCTTATCTTTTTTTAATATAAGTAATTAATGTTAAAAATTAAAGTTTTTTTTTGAAGGAAACAAAGTTTGTTTCTTGTTATCTTTACATTTACAATTGTGTATTACGAGAAAAATGTGATATATTAAATGGCTAAATTTCATTTTGGTTCCCTTAACTATTTAATTAATATCGTTTTGATCCCTTAATTAAAATTTGATTTATTTTGCTATCTTAACTTTCTCTCTGTTATACATTTTGCTCCTTTACGTTAGTTTTTATTCAAAAACGTTAGGGGTTTTTCATCTTCTTCTCCTCTTCATATTCGTATCATCTCCATTAACCTTCAGCAACAAAAATCCTAGAAGAAAATGAAGAAACCCTAACGTTTTTGAATTAAAACTAATGGAAAGGACCAAAATGTCTAACGGAGAGAAAGTTAAGATACCAAAATAAATCAAATTTTAATTAAGGGACCAAAGTGATACTAATTAAATAGTAAAGGGACCAAAAATATAATTTAGCATATATTAAATTTATTAGAAACAGAATGTGTGTGCAAAGAAAAAGGAATATATTGATGGATTAAAATAAGAGTATAATAGAAAGTAACGGTGCAAAAATACACTTCACTAATTTGGTGTTAACATTCTAAAGTGACACTTATAAAGGAACAGAGATAGTATAAATATACGCGAAAGACGGACGCTTATGTGACCATCTTTTCACTATTTTTATTACGCTAACGTTTGAAATTTATTAACGATGTTTTTTTATGAATTTTTTATTTTGATTAAAATTAAAAATATAAATGTTTTTTTAGGGATAAAAATATAAATGTTTGCTGCTTTAAAGTCATAATAAACCAACGACAAGGGCACGTGCCAAGAAAGCTAGGGAGGCTCTAAATAAAATGGGGACAACAATCATTGAAGCAAAGAAACAATAGAGGACTTAGAGGGCAAAATTGTCAATTTGCATCAAACCTTTGGAAGATGGGTTGGACGCATACCATGCTGCCCATTTTATTTAGTTTTATAGATTAATTTGTGATGTAATAAAAGTGTAATAGATCAATTTTGACCCAGAAACACTAAGTATGAATAATTTATGTGTTTAATCTCTATATCTTCTCTATCTCTATCTCTATCTCTGTATACATGTATTCTAAGCTACACCTTGCTTACTTGGCACCTCACCAATGTCCCTATTTCTAACTAATTTTCTAAACATTCACCATGTGGCTCTCTCTTTTCTTTTACTCTATTTCTATCTATTTATTACTACATATTTACATTTACATAAGCTCATTCTTATAATTGTTAAATATGTAACTGATAATTGAGTGAGCTTTGTAATTCCTTCCACTATCCATTAATTAAGATAATGGTGTATGTTTTATAACTTCTTCTTCCACTATCCATCTTCTCCTCTTTTCCAACTTACTATATATTCATATTTTCTCACTATCCATCTTCTTTCATATATATGTATTTGTATTCATCCTGTGTCTTTTTTTTTCTTCTTCACATACTTACTACATAGTACATGATCTATATATTTATTGAATTCTTTATCATGTAACTTTCAATTCACTCTCACCCTTTATAACCACCACTTATCTCACATTCATTTTCTACTCATTTGAACAATTATACTAAATCACAAAATGTTCACACAAGTTTACTACAATGCTCCTAATTTTGTTTTCTTAGCTTATATATCCTTTCTATTTTAGTTTCGACGGTTTTCATTTTTTTCTTCAAGCTTCATATAGATTTAATTCTAATATTTTATATTCTCTAATGTGTATCCTTTGTTTGAATTCACATATGCAGGTTTTGGAAAAGGGAGGGTTATGTTGAAATTGAAGTTTTATTCATTATTATTTTTAATTTAACATTGTGATCAGAACAAGAGTTCACAAAACATGGGAGAAAACATATAAAAAATGAATATATTTTTTTATTCATTTTAATTTCAAGCGAGCATGTTATATTATTAACTGAACAATTTTTTTTAAGAGTCATTAACATCGAGGCCCAGATAACTAATGGTAAAAGCACACATCTATTTGGAATTCTGATGAAATGCTCTTGATCTTCTTGAAATTGGAGTGGCAAAAACACATTTTGATAATTTGAAATCAACAACATGGTAATTTGAGTGAAACTCATGGAATTGTTTGCCTGCTCACATTCCTTTAGGCAAATTTCATCATTGTTACTTTATTTTGAGGAATAATTGTAAGACTTATTTGTCATTTAGTTGTCTTCTTTTAATTAAGGTGTAAATTTCATTAGGAATATTTTGAGATTTGATTTAATAAAATTTACATGGATTTTATGTATTTCATAAATATGAGGTTAAGGTTGAATGTAGAAGAGTTTCTATACATATCTATATCATATGTATGTATTGAGTAATCTAAGTTTTAATATGGTTTATGTGTCCCATCTAAAAATCTTCTTTCACTCTTTCTTAAAAAAAATTGTCATGCTTATCGCTCCTCACTCCCTTAATTCCTTTTCTCACTTATTCATTTTTTTTTCAAGTCATACATTTAATTCTTTCATGATATATATTATTTTTCTGATTCAAACATATTACATATATCGTTTAAGAAAAGTTACGTTATCATTAAAAAAACACTTGGATTCAATTTTATTACATAAATGTGAAAGATACGGAGATTTGAGAGATATAGAATAGTGCCTCTAAAAATATATATAGATAAAGGTGAAAGATATTATTCAAGTTACACTAGCTAAATTTATAAAATAAATTTAAATTTATTGCAAATAAAGGTTAAGACAATTCATTAAGAAAATATATTCAACCAAAATAAATTGAAATCATTGTCTACAATATAAATTAGTTTAATGTGTTAGTTATAAGTTTAAATATTAAATGTGCATTCTTCTTCTAGGCTTGAATGTGTCCAACTTTTAATGTAAAGAAAGCTGAAAGGATGCACCCTCTTTAATGTTTTATTGTGGGTTTATTTTGAATTCAACATTTTAAGTTTATTCTTAGCCTTTCAAGTTCACACTGACTAATAACTACTGCATAAATTTGTTATAAATATGTCTTATGAACAACTCTTTAGTACACATGAATATATGAAATTTCAATTTGAGAGGGTATGTAAGAGTATTGTAGAAGAAGAATTTTTAAAAACTTATGTGATCTTATTGTGTTTTTTTTCTTCTTCTTTAGAGTCAAAGGAGGAGGATATTGTGGTACATAGTTTATCCTTTTGACTCTAGCACGCCATGTTCATAAGAAAGTTTTAAAGTCAAAGGAGTCAAAGGAGTCGTAAACAGAGTGTCATTGGTCGAACTCTTGCCTCATAGAGTTGTTGCAAAGGACTTTGGAGGTGTTGTCACAACTGTAGAAGCTACAATGTCAAACACACACGACCATGGCCACGTGTATGCCATGTCGAAATTGTCGTCTTCCATCAGAGTTGTTTCTAGGTATGAGTAATGTGTGAATTAGTCTTTGTAATACCTAAGGGAATTAACGCAACTGCGCTTGCTCAAGAGGTAGAAACATCCCTAGAAGCCTGTGATGGGAAGATCATTGTCGAACAAACAACCAAAGCACACAGCTGCTCGTTGAAACCCTCCTGCAAACAAAAACAATTTTTTGTTAAAGTGATCGGTAGAAAAGGAACCAAACAACAAAACAATGTGTGTAGATTAATAAACGCTTTGTTAAATCAGCACTGAAATTCAATTGAAGAGTTAGATCGCGACACTCTTCAATTCCAATGGAAAACACAAAGTGCTCAGCGAAGCAATTTTGCCACGTGAACACACCTGCAATGAAAGTGAATTTGGTTCTAAATCCATTTGGGATAACTAGGAAACTCTCAATTGAATTCAAGGTTGATGAACGACACTCAATTTCTTCAACAAATACTAATTACATTATCAACTTTTCTTAATATGCGGAAAAGGTGGCGAGAAGTGTTATTAATATGGAAGGAGATAGTATCATTTTTCGTATCCCTGTTGCCCTTGTCAATCATTATTTTATTAAATTTCTTTCCCTGCCTTCAAAAAGTTTAGTTGTCTTTACTAATGGTCGAATTAGGAAAGTGTACCAAATCGTATACAAAGTAATAAAGTGAAAAGTAGAGTATCGTATCCACAGGGATTATCATTTCGTCCAAACAATTTGCGTTAATTATTGTAAGTTGACGATATAAAATGAATGAGATAAGGGTTAGATATTGCGATTTTATTTGTTTGCAATATAGCAAGTTACTTGTTTTTAATTGCAGAAAAGTAAGCAACGCTTAGGACTCTTTAAATCCCCTTATTTACTTTGTTGGGTATAAATTAACATTCATGTCGCGTTAATTGAAGGCAAGCGCACGCGCAAGAGATATGCTAGAGCATCATAAAGACATATGTAGACAACCACAATTCACTAAGCATATGTGGCAAAGTGAAAGCAAGCCTAAACAAATGATTCTAGAAGATCTAAGTCAAAGTTGATTCGCTAAGCAAAGGAGTTGTGCTTAGCGAGTAAAGGTGGTTACCTCATCTAGAACGAAGAACAAAGGTAGTTCCCTCCTTTGAAGAACTACTGGTTTTTCCCTCCTTTGAAGAAACCTCATGATGCAGGAGGGTTTTATTAGTAATTTAGTAGTATTTATTATTTCAACCTAATTTTCTATAGAACTTTCTATTTTGTTTTCAGTTTGTTATTTTTAGCCCATTAGGGTTTGTTATTTCCCTATTTAACCTTAACAGTTGTAGCCTAAGGGAACAACTTTTATTCAATCAATAATTCTTTAGAGAGTTTTTCTCAATTTCTGGTGGCTTCTGGAATTCTATTTTCACAAATTCGTCGCTTGCGCACTTGTCTCTTTCAATCTAGGTTTAGAGCTTGCTAGCCTACGCTTCCGTACTGCGTCAGTTGGTATCAGAGCAGGTTTCTCCTGTTCTTTTCCTAACATGATCAGTCATGGGAGATCAACTTATGACGAGGGCAGAGTTTGCCAGCAAAACCGCGACTCTTACCACGACATCAAAGCTTTGTCATATTAGATGGCGGCGTTGACAACTAAAGTTGACGACAACGACAACAACAACAACAGAAAAAATCCGAACAGAAGAAGAGAACCAATTCTAGTTATTCGGGTTCGTAATAACAAGCCTACTATTATTATGCACCGAAAATCAAAACATATTTGTGAATCTGATTTGGAATACTATGAATGTAGATATTACAACAAGTTGAAGGATGACTACTACAGGTTTAAAATCTCTGATTCGATATATCGTTGTCCGTTTTGTTACAACAAAGATTACTCCTTGACCGATCTTTTGATACATGCTTCCAGAATAGCAGGTAACTCGTGTAAGACGGTTAAAGATATTGCTAAACATTTTGTTTTGATAACGTATATTCTAAGGTATCATAATGTTAATGATGTTAATATTGCTAGTGATAAGCAATATGATGTCAGTTTTCTCAAACCAATGATTAGTTCAACTGAAAATTCAACAAGCCCTAACAACTTTACGAGTGAGAAGATATGAACTGAGCAACGTGACATGTCTGAAGAAATAGCTCAGATTGGCTCTGAATGTTTAGACACAGAACAAAATGAAAAATCAAATCATGTTTCGGTGAATATGAATGAGAATTTTGTTATTCAATTGCCTGGAGAAGTGAGAGATGCAGTAACTACCTTGTTAAAGAACAACCACAACCCGCTCATGTTCAAGTGAACTCAAATTTTGTGAATGAGCTATTGGATCCACCTTTTGGAGATGTTGCGAAAAATATTAGTTCTCAAAACAAACCTGTTGAAACGAGTGATGCAGTTACTGGCCTTGTTGAAGACCAAACGCAATTTGTTCCTGCTCAAGTGATAACAGAATCCGTTGTTCAGAATTGGCTAGGTGTCTTGCAAACTCATGTGCTACCAACATTGCTTGTCTCCAAACTTGCAGCAATAGACCAGATGAGACTGAATGCCAAATTAAATGTGAGAACGTGTTTGAAAACAAAGTGGTTGATGAATTCAATGAGTGGTTGTTAAGCTTGCTGAACCATTTTTGGAGAAAGCTACTCAATGGTTTAAAGTTGTTCACACCATCAATTGCATTGATACACTAAGATATTTTACTGTTACTTCTAGCTTTTCATGTGACACAATCCATATGCTTGCACAATCAAGATATCTAAGCTTCAGAACTCTCAGATGTTACGATCTCGGCGGGTTTCTAGTTGGGTTCAGCTCATGTTTGCCAAATAAGACCTCTCCCTCCAATCTGCAATGCTTAAGTGAGGTAAAATTTAAACCATTCTCATCTAATCACCTGATCACACTACCGTCGAAGCCACCGGATCAGCGTTGCTTCGTGACACAAGAATATTGGTTACCAAACTGGACTTTCTTGCATGCGTGATATCAAGACGACCACAACCCTTCAGTTTCGTCTAGTTTGCCATCGCCAATTTCCTTCCTGGCTCTTGCACACATATTATCGAAAGAAACACTTCTGTGGAAACTAAATATGCTTAAGTCTGCTTTGGCATATGCTGGTTCACGCCTGTATTCTATAAAATCTCAGACTTTCATACTTTGCAGTGGAAAAGATCAATTACTACCTAGCAAACAAGAAGGTGAAATACTACACCATTTACTGCCTAACTGTGAGCTCCGTAAATTTGACGACAGTGGAAAAAACTTTGGAAGAACAGCTGGTGGTCCATACATTACCGCCTCATATGATTAAGGTGCGCCTCTTGATGAATATGGAAACATTGCACAACCAAAATGGGGTCACCTAAAAGAAATTCACGTGGTTTTGAAGCCAATGGAAAATAGTCTTACCAATGGAAATGTATCTAAAATTGATTTAGGAAACAATGTGAAGACTAATGTTTATGCAACAAATAATTCATCAAGTTTCTTCTTGACCAATACCAACACCACCACCGATGCCACGGTAACATTTAAAGAAAATAAACTTGTTCAAAGTATGGTCAATACTTGTTCACAGGAAGTGAAACTACTTCTGTATGGCTTGATGTATCTGAAGTCAAAGGGAATGATCTTGTGTATATCATAAAGAATTCAGTTGCATTGGCCGGGTCATTGTTCACTTTGCATGCCTCTCAAATTTACATTGATTTACCTACCCTTACGGAGAAAGGCAAGGAGGTTATAAGCACCTGGGGAGTTAAAAACAAAATTGATTTTCTATCATTGTCATATACTAGGCATGCTAAAGATGTTTGTGAGGCTCAGGACTTCCTTTCAAAGTTAGGCGAATCATAGTTGGTATTCATAACTTCTTTGCATTTTATTCAATGGGATTCAGGAGGGTGGTTTCTTGATCATTAGAGGAGTCAATATGTATGGGAAGTTCTTTATCATAATGAGAACTTGGAGTCGAGTTCTTTAGAGGTGGAGGAGACTGATACATAAGGGTTTTATTAGTAATGTAGTAGTATTTATTATTTCAGCCTAATTTTCTAGAACTTTCTATTTTGTTTTCAGCTTGTTATTTTTGGTCCATTAGGGTTTGTCATTTCCCTATTTAAGCTTAAAAGTTGTAGTCTAAGGGAACAACTTTTATTCAATCAATAATTCTTTAGAGAGTTTTTCTCAATTTCTGGTGGATTCCGGAACCCTGTTTTCACAAGTTCGTCGTTTGCGAACATGTCTCTTTCAATCTAGGTTTAGCGCTTGCTAGCCTACGCTTCCGTATTGTGTCACCTCAATTTGCTAAACACGCTTTCTACACTTAGTGAATCTGCAACTTCAGAAACTCTATAAATAGAAGTGCAAGTCATTTGTAAACTTAATTAGTTGACTAACTTGATTAGACTAGAGAGATAACGAGGGAAAAGAGTGGCTGGAGCCATCGGAGGACCAATGAGGCTTGGAACTCCAAGATTCAACAACTATTCGATGTTAGTCATGCGACACATGGGTAACTAAACTGTCTCGTGTGTTAGGATTGGATGCAAAATAGCTAGGAATCTATATAATACTCTTAGTGGCTGGTTGTATATGATATATGTTCTCGATAGAACTTTAGTCTAAATCCTTTCTTAATGCTTTGTCGTCGATGTACTGATGTAGTGTGCCATAATTGATCTTTTGACTTAGTCAGACCCTAGTAATGTTGGCTATTTAAGGGACATGATTTAGATTATGAATAGTTTCTATCACCCTAGAGATCGCGGGTATGTCTATATTCATGTATAAATTTTTTAGTATAGATCATTGAAACAATCGGCTATTTTGTCATCGAGCATCGAATATTGGTTGTCTCTATGTTATTTCTGCATCGTTAGCCTTAAGGTGAAGTTATATCTAAGGCATAAAAAGTATACAATTAATTAAGAACTTTTTGGAAAGGGTTAACCTAGTTGTGTTTGTAATATCCAATCTTTAAAAAAAATGCAGATTGATATGAGGAAAATGATGATGTTAGGAACAAATTAGCAGCTAAGTTTCATCAAATAAAGTTTGACAAGTTTGAGATGCTCTTGGTTACGATCCCAATTCATACAATGTCAAGAAGAAAAAGTAATGAGAAAAATATACTATTTATAATTCAATAATGATTTTAATGAGATTATAACAAAGCAAAGATACAAGATATTAGATGTTCCCAAAAAAACAAGAACTACAAAGGTTCAAAGAAATGTGCCAAAACTAAAATTGCTGAAAAGTATATGAATTACCTAAAACAGAGCAGCATAATATGATAAATATCATGCTTAACTTATTAATGTCAAGGTATTCAAAGAAGTTCTTAGACATTGATTAAAGAATCCCTGATGTTATCGATAGTTGTGGTCACGAATGATTTAACAACAACATCCAAATTCACTCCTTCTGGACTGGACATCGAAAGTTGAAAAGCCACGGTCAACAAAGAACTTCTTGCATTTTTCCTTGAATGAGATTGACTATCATCGGAGATGACAAAGCCAGAGGAAAGAAGTGACATTGTTGATGAAGGTGTACCATGGAGAAAACACGACATAGGATTCCAGAGGATCTATGAAGCATTCTTGAATGATCACCACACCGTTTGAGGGAGGAGGTTCTATAGGCTGCTCACATGAATTATTGGCAATCAAGTTAATAATGGGGAAAGCCATTGCTAAAATAATTTTAAGGAAGAAAAATGGTGAGTACCTGAATAATTGAAATATAATTGTTTGAGTCACCCCTAGTTGAAATGTGTGCAATCTCATGCATTGGATTTCCTTGATAATTGTCATCCCACTACAAGAAAAATAATGAGTAAATTGATTAATGATAGTCTACAAAAAAAAATTAAAATTTACGAACAAGCAAACTATAAGCTTGTTTCTTACAACTTTTTCCATGTGGAAAACTTTTTTTTAAACAAAATAATAATCACTTTTAAAACTTTTATCGGTTGGTTGCGGGTTTTCATAAAAAAATGTGATCTAAAAAAGAATAAAATTTTCCCTCAAAAATAAAAATTGGAAGAATAAAACTAATCTATAAGCTAAATCAAATCATAAATTGTTTTTGGTAGTTTAGCTAAAAATTCATTTTAATAAATGATTTAAAAAATGATTTAATTCTAATAAAGAAGGCAAAAAAATATTTATTATTTTAAAATCATTTTTTTAAATATTTATAAAATTATTAAATATCAAAATCATTATTTTTCTAATTAATAACAAACGACCTCTAAATTTAAATAAACTAAAAACTGTGTAGCTTTATGAACCTGAAAACGTCTTGCAGGATCTCTTAAGAAGTCAAAAAGCATCTGAGATGGGAAAGGAAACAACACTGAGGTAGCAACAATAAAAGTGCCATTGTTGTTTGGTTGAAACAGAACCCCATTTTTCGATTAGCAAGCATAATCTTGCTATCATTAACATCAGCTAAGCATTGTGGGATGTTTGACTTGCTTAACAAGGACAAAATTTTACAAAAGTCCTTGACCATTCGATGAGAGAGATGCACCACACTCTTCTTTCCTTTAAGTAAAGTGACCACTGAAAAATGAATAGAATAACAAACTAACTCACACTCAATAATAAAGATAAGATACTTGTTAACAACAAACTTTCTAACACTTTCAAATTATATTTTTTCTATTATTGATCCAAATTTATGTGGACCACACTAATCTATTTGGATCAATTTTCTATGTGGTGTGGGACTCATTTACGCACATAAAATTATCAATTGACAAAGAGAATAGACTCATTCTCGTGAGACTTTTAGGTCAACAAAAATTAAGGTATTTGATTTAAAACTTGGATTAGATACATCACTTTATGTTGACTCAATTGTCTCTTGTAAATATGACCGAAGGAAGTAGTTATCAACATATGTCGAAATTTATTTGGCATTATGAATGTCTCAGTTAAATACTCTAGACGAATGTACTATTTTACTATTGAATTTAACATTGTGCATTATCTTAAAAATTGTGCATTATCTTAAAAATACACATGACATGAGATGGAAGGAGTCGTAAAATGTTAATTTGATTTTATCCAAAAAATATGTTAATTTAGTGTAATGTTGATAGATAGTGAGCTACCTCCGCTATCATAAATAGATATGTTTTTCAGTCTAGAAAACTTTTCAGACATTCTTTGAAGATCTAAAAGTCGTCTTTCTACTCCAAATGCAATTGTGAGATTGACAACATCTCTATAGAGACAATGTGTTTGGATCTTGTCAACGACTTCCACATGTTCAACCCATGAAACCTACAAGAAAAGTATTTGATGTGAATTCGTTAACTCCAAATCATACATCAATGAAATTTAGATTTGTGGGACAAGTATCAATGGCAATCAATAACCAAAATAACCACAGGCAACAATAACAATCTAGATCTAATCTAGAAACTAAGTATAAAGCAAAATCACAATTGAACCAAAGAATAAACAAGATAAAGAGAGTAGAGAAAAAGAACAAAGCCAAAGAATTGTTTACCCAGTTCGATCCAACAATGGCCTACTCTGGAGGAGAGATTAATCTCTACAATCCACTATCAATAAGTTCTTTACGAAGAGATACAAAAGGGTTAGAAGAAATTAGCTTCAACAAGCTCTCCTAAAACAAACCTAATTTCTATCATTCTCTCAATCTCCTCCCCTGAACAAGAGACTCAATTATTTCACTCATCCAAGGTGTTTCCCAATTGTTTCCCAACTCTAGAATCTAACCCCCAAAAAGAGAACCACCATTAGCCTTTGATTTCCTAACGATCTTCTCTTTTGGTAACCTAAGACTCCTCCAAGTTGCTCACAAATGACTCTCATTTGATGTGTTTCCCAACCCCATGAATCTCTCCCAAAAGGCACCAACCTTCTCCCAAGAGCCCCCTCTTTTGGTTCTCCAAGATTTACATCTTGAGGCTTTGAACCTCACCCAAAGACTCTCAATCTTTAGTATCTAAATACCTAAAAGTTTCATCCTTTGGTTTTCATAAGATTCACCAAACTTACCGAACAAATGGATCCAAGGATGCTTATATAATGTTTAGATCCGGACAAAATCGTATCATGATTTGTCTAAATCGCACCACAATTAAGCCCGTACACAACAATGTACTGCAACCTTATCCAAAAATGGTGTCACGGTTTGACTTTCAGAAGCACATTATTCTGTTAAAAAATCTTGCCACGATTTTCAAATCATATCATGGTTTCACTTTCCAAAACTCACCAATTTTGAGTCATTATCAACAATATTTAAATTAACTACGTTAAAATAATGCATTTAGTTAGCATATCATACTATTATCAAATTTTAGCAAAGCATGGATGCATCAACATAGAGATTAGAAAACAAGTGTATACAAAAATTACTTATATATCTTATATATTCACTACTAAACAAATCAAATTAGTGACATAAATTTCATTTTTTTGTCTTTAATTTTGATCACTAATTTTATTTTATTCTAGTAATTTATTTTTGGACCATATTGACTCTAATCATAAATTGTATTTCACAAAAAACCAGAACCGAGCTACGGGGCCTGTCCCTAAAGCAAGGACTTTAGGCCCTCAAAGGTAATTTTAGGCCTCATATTAGGCCCCAAATTTATTTTTGCGTTTAGCTCGGATTGTAGTTAATTGGAGAGTTGTGTGTTTGTAATTTATGTTGCAAGTTTGATTTCAAAGATAGCTATTTTATTGATTATACGTATCTAAAATTCTTTTTTTCTTTTTAGATTCCTATTGGTATGTATGATGTTAGTTGTTTCAAATATATTAAGACATGTTGTATGCAACCAAAATATGAAAAAGTAATTTATATTTGTGTTAGAATTCAATTTTACCTTTCTATTTCAAGGTTTAACATTTGATAAATAATGTTTATATTAATGAAACCAAATTGTTCTTGAACTAATGGAGGTTGAGTTTAACGGGCGGTAGGGATGGGAATAGGTCAGGCCAGGTCAGACTTTGATAGGCCTGAGCCTGGCCTACGAAATTTTTCGCAAGCCTGAGTCTGGCTTATGGCCTTTCGTAGGCCTATTTTTTTGGTCTGGTCTGGTCTGCAAGCCTATTTACAGACCTACTTCATATTAAAGTCATTATATGTTGCGAATTCGATGAAAAATCACACCAATGAATACTTGATGTGTGGAGCAAGGAATAATCAAGCAACCAGTACAAGTGGGTAACAGTTATAATCACAAGCAAAAGTAGAAAAACAGCGAGAGAAAAGAAGAGAGAACACAAAAGAATTTGTTTACCCAGTTCAGTCCAAATTAACCTAATCTGGGGGAGAGAGCAGCCCTCTGTTTCACTTGCTTGACTTGAGGGCACTGCACTTACTTGCTAGTAAAAGTCTTCAAAGAGATGTCAATGAGTTACAAGAATAAGTCTCCCGCCTAATTCTACAAAAGTCTCAATCTCTTCCCGTAACCAAGAGACTCAATCCTAATAGTGTTTCCCAAGGTGAATCAATCCTCAAACCCTAGTGTTTGTTACAAAGAGACTAACTCTATACAAACCCTAGTTTTGTTGTTGCCTTTCTAAACCCTTGTTTCAGCCCCCTCTATCTCAAGGTTTGCTCTGATACAAAGCCTATATTTATAGTAAAAGAATCCCTCATAAATTGGAACAAACTCAGGCCCAAAAATACGATTTGTTTTTTCTGTTACAACGCAAAATCGTGCTTCGATTTTGCCAAATCGCGCTCTGATTTTTTGCGAATGGAAGTGCCAATTCTTGTCCCAAAAATCGTGCTCCGATTTGACAGCTTCAGCAAACTTCAATTTCTCCAATTTTGAGTCACTTTCACAACATTATATATTCAATTTTGTATACTTCTAAATAGGCCAAATTGGCCTTAAAGCCTATTTCATCGTAATCGTAAGGCTTGTCTATTGCTATAAGGCCTTAAAAGTCTATGTCACTATAAGGCCTCAAAGCCTATTTAAAAAGTCTATTATTTGAGTTTTTTTCTTGATATTTATTCTAATATAAATAAAAAATAAATTTTAATAATATGTATAAATAGGTCGTCATGTGAGGCTTCTTAAGCTTTTTTTTCATAGTCTAAACCTGACCTATTTACTTAAATAGGCTTTTTGAAAAGCCTAAACCTAACCTTTTTATAAACAGGTCAGGCTTAAACAGGTCAGACCGTAGGCTCTGTAGGCCGGCCTAGCCCATTCCCAACCATAACGGACAGGGTTAAACTCTTATTGCCTTAGGAATTAATGGTTGAACTTTGACAGCAAGTGATGTCAATATTTAGTATCATGTCTCAACTAAAATTACAAATTTAATGTTTTAATTTTTACGTTTCTGTGTCAAAACGATTAAAAAAGCCTCAGTTTAAAATTTGATTTAGGCCTAGAAATGCATTGGGTTGGCCTAAAAAGACAAAGATATATATACTAGTTGTACCAACCTGAGAATACTCATTGTAAATTTGATGAATCAAGCATCCAGAAGGAAACATCCAAGTAGGAGAATGGAGTCCATCCTCTTTTGAGCAATCATATGATACATTAGCTATCACCCAAGTACCAGCTTCAACTTGTTCACAATAGCGAAGAAGGTAAAATTCTCGAGATGGCACAAAAGGTGAAAGAACATGCATCTCTTCATACATCTGCAAAATATATAAGTTGTACCATATTAGCAAAAATCAAAATATTATAAATAAATAAATAAGTTATTATAAAATCAAAATATCATATATACCAATTGTAAAACTCCACTTCGATTTTCTGAGGAACCTTCTTCAAGCACTTCAATTGTTTCCGCTTTTGTAACAATAGTTGGGAAAAGAGTTTTCCAATCTTCCTATAGATGGATAGATGAAAATTACAATGTTTTTCAATGTAAAACCCTATAAAAGTTACTCAAGTGTCACTTTATTTACACTACTTAATCTCCAAAGTCTAGACTTTTGAAATCCCAGTGTGAATCATCTCAATCCAATAGCCTGGGTCGTTTGACCACAATGGCTATTTAAATTATTGACCATACAAGGGTAAACACTAGTCAAGGTAAAGAAAATGTTATACGTAGGAAATACTCAACATAAAAATCTTTCAATATACCATAAAATTCATTGTAGGAACTAGGAATACTTAAGTTATAAATTCTTACCGAATCTAAAAGCAATTTAACCAAATGCCTTGCTCCAAATCTGATTGTTTTTGAATCTTTAGAAGATTCAACTCTTGTTTTAGCACCGTTGAAATGATCAATAATAGGAAATACATCCTCGTAAATTTTCTGACAAAGAACAAGTCTTTGATCAATGTGAGACTTAACCCATAAGGGATCATTGGTGCTTAAGAGCTTAAGTAACTCTTCTTTTGCCGCAATTGCCACTTCCAACATCATGGTTTTTTCCATTTCTCTTCTTCTGCATGTTGGTTTGACCAAAACATTTTCATCCGAAACAACAGGGATTTTCTCCATATTTGTAGCAATAAATTTTGACATCCTCTCATTCTGAAAATAAGTTCATACATAAACACAAATTAGTCATTTTATATATAATCTAATAACAGATAAATATTATTTCAATTAGGAGAGTATAAAAGACACTCCTATTAATAATCAAGGACCATTAAGAGATTAAGACGTCACGTATTCAATCGAAATCTTAGAGTAATGGATATATTTTTCACTCTAATGTATCCACAATTTATAGTCCATGTGAACTAACCACACACGTTTTAACCTAACCAACAATTTCTTCCTCGAGTGTGAGTGTCCCATTTGCTATAATTGCGTTGTTTGTTACAACAAATAGACATTATAGTATTTTTTAGACCATTAAAAGATCAATAATGCTACTTAACGCGACAAAATATCCACGAATAGTTCACGACCGCACAAAATTACTGCAGCACACCTCCATGTTTACTTCCACCAACCCTTTGTTGTCCACTAATCCCAAGATCCAACGGTTGCCATTTATTCGGGACAGATTCTGGATGATTTTTTTCCGCTGTTAATAGCAGCTCTCTTAAAAGATTAGGACAACGCATCTTTGTACAAAATCTTAAAACATTGAATATATGGATCACACTTATTATATATCCCGTATTTATACATTCATGGTCGATGTGGTCACACTTGAACACAACAAATTCTATCCAATATTTACAACCAACGAAACACACCAACTCCTGAGTACTGATATATAGAATGACATTTATACAAGGATCTAATACATCACGATTCACTTTCACTCACCCACCAAGCTGAACTAAGACTCTGAAACCATTAAGGTGTGTTTGGATTGAGGGTTTAGGAGGGAAATGGAGAGGAGGGTTTACTTTTCATCTTTAAATTACAGACACTATAAAATATTTTTTACAAAGTTAACATATAACATGATAAACGATCATATAATACTTCAATCACACTTAATTTATTTTAGAAAAACATGTTATATAGTTCGTAGTTTAAAAAAGAAAAGTGAACTCTCCCCTCCCTTCCCCTCCTAAACCCTCAATCCAAACACGCCCTAATATATCTTAACACCATATCTCCTCTTAAAACCTTGAGACATTAGATATATATATTAGTCTCTCTTGTATTCATTCATAATTGTTACGTACAAAGCGGAAGCGAGAATGTCATTTGAGTAACAGGTGAGAATCTAATGCCCTGAAAACCCGGACGAGGTCTTACCCAACAAATGTTCTAAGTGGCTCTTTGTACAAGGCCCATAAGGACCATGGTATAGACCTCATGGGAATAGTGACCCTTGGAGCAGTCTGGAAACTTCAGCCTGGATCAAGGCCCTCATCTCATGATATACTCACAATTATTCCTTTAGAACTACAATCGTCCCTTAAGGACAATTGTCTAGGTAAAGGTTCAAGGACCAAAAACCTAAACCTACTCTATAAATACTAACTCATGAGCATTGGGCTGGGTATGTTCACATTTACCCTAAAATACCTATCATTCCGCATCAGGTCCTTACTTACTTGATCGTCAGAATGCATGTAGGTACACCACCCCCCATTGTTCCAAAGAAAAAAGTTGCTGCTCACAGAAGTATTTAACTCAAATGCCATTAAACATCGTAACTCAAAGATCTCAGACCCGACAGGATCAATAGTTGATATTAAAAGTCTCATACTTGATTAGATATGACATGAACATGTGTCTATTAGAATAAACATTTGTCTATGAGACTAATTTTTACATTAAAAGTTATTTTATAGGGTCGAAATAGATTCAATGTGAGGTTTATCGCTCACGCCTAACCTAACATATTAGACATCTTATTAGTCATATGGACTCACCTCTTCTTTGAGACGGGCATTTTCAAGTTGAAGTTGTTGCATGGAGTTTTCATAATCTTCATGATACTTATAATATGGACCATTGCATGATATCTTATTCTTCAATTCCTCTTTCATTTGGTTGTTCACGTTAAGAAGCCTTTCATTCTCCGCGCGAAGTGCGGAGCTTGTTGCTTTCTCAGTTTGAGTCTGGAAGACATAATATACAAGTAAAATTATTATTCTTCTTCAAAAAAAAAATACAAGTAAAATTATTATTAATTTATATTACTTGCTAAGTCATGTAAAAGACTTTTATCTTTAAAACGAAGTATCAAATTAAATATAAGAATCGATTCAAAAATTAAATATAAGAAAAAATTTGACCTTTTGTTGACTCCTTTTGTTTTGAAACCAAAACTTCACTTGATTTGGATCCAGCCCAAGCTCCGTGGCTATATCACATCTTTGCTTGTCGTTTGGATGTGAGTGTCGTGAATATTCTTTGTTTAAGAAGGGAAAAAAATCCAATCAGGTGAGAAAGTAGAAAAACATCAATGACATGCAATTCCTTAAAAAATAAAATCAATGACACGTAGAAAAACATTTTACTATTGACACGAACAAGTTATTTTTGAATAGAATTGCCACACACAATAAGTTCCTTTTCACAAGAATTGAAACATACAGGTCATGAAGCATTTAATTTTTTTTTTTTGAAAGAATGAAGCATTTAATTTTTTTTTGAAAGAATGAAGCATTTAATTTAAAAAAATATAAAAAGTGACATTGAATATTTGACTACATTCTACCAATTTTTTTTTTGACTAAATACACGGTCATGTGTAGTTTTTTTTTATTTTTAGGGAACGGTCATGTGTGGTTGAAAAACTAAGATCCACCGATAAGATTTATTCGTACCTTTCTTGCAACCAATTTTCGTAAATATAACCATTTTCCACACACATATGTATATATTTGCCACTAAAAAAGTTAGATATATGTTGAATATGATTGACTTCATGAATAAAATTAGGTCATGATGGGAGATTGATCAAATTTTGATACATCAATGTTACACCGTTCAATATCATTTTACATCATACCACATAATTTTAAAATTTGACCAATAAGTTGTAAGTTTATATCATACATACCATTCATGTAAAATTTTACACAAATTTAAAATCATATGACATCTTATTGATACTCACCAAGATGAACGGTGTTCAATAAAATTACATAAATTGTTAATCTTAATGAGTATCAATAACATATCTAATGATTTTAAATTTGTACAAAACTTTACATGGACGATCTATACGATATAAGCTTAAAATTCAATGGACAAATTTGTAAAATATGTATCAATGCTCTTTGTCACAACAAATAAAGGAAAATTAAGAAAAATAATAATCTAAGAAAAATTTCACAAACAAGCATTAGTCTTCTTACTCTTCAAGTTTTCTTGTTTGATGGGTAGAACGACGATTGCTATCTCTCTTTATTGTATTTGAGTTTAGGTTCTCTTGATGATCAACCGATGCGCCTCTTGAAGATGAGTCCTCCATTTTCACCCAAAAAAAGCTAGACCTTTTTTCTTTGTTTATGTGGATGAGATGGATGAACTTATAGAGAATATATATACCACTTTTAGTGTTGAATATAAGCAAAGGTATTATTACTTAATGGTCTCGAATATAATTAAATTGAAATAATTTTACACTATTAAATAAAATATTTCCTAAAAATTTTGAAGAAAAAAAAAACATAAAATATCATTTAATTAATTGGTCTTAAATACTATTAGTAAAAAAAGTCAAATGAGCATAATCCAAATTTAAAATAAAATACAATTGACTTTTTCTTTTGATTTAAGGACATGTGTTTAAAAGTTTCTACACACATTAAAAAAAATACACTACAGAGAATAGTTTTTTTTAGTCATACTAAAGAGAATAGTTACTTTATCAATTTATGTATTTTTGTAATACAAAGGATGTCACTAACATAAGTGTGTAAGATATGATTACGACCAACAATAATCAGGTCAACTGTTTCCAAACAATCACTCTCACAAATAATGTTGACATAACTTTTTTTACTACAAAAATTAAGACATATTTGAATAGCACGTAACTCAGCTAATAACGCATCACCTCCAGCTTCATAGTGAGAAAAACCAACTATCCAATCTCCATCGTGGTTGCGGACAACACCACCAGCACCTAAACAACCAAAATTTTCTAGAAAGCTATCATCAATATTGAGTTTGAATGTACCTTTCGGAGGGAGGATCCAATGAGCTAAGAAGCGCGATGGGTGTGGGTCCAAACCAAGATTGGGATAGTAAGAAATGCATTCATCATGTAACAAAAATGTCTTTCACACCACATCTTGAATACGCAAATGTTGATCCTCAAAAACAATATTGTTTCTGCAACACCAAGCATACCCTACTCATGTAGCAAACAAAATAGAGGAAGTACCCTTTGTCAACTCATGAAGCCAAACCTTGACATCAAATTCAGAGAAAAAATTAATATAACGCCTCATATTCAAACGGAGGCAAAGCTCTCTAGAGTGTGGACAATCAGGTAAACAGTGAAGAATATCCTCTATGGATGAAGAGCAACGAGTGCAGCTTGGAGAAGCTACCATGTTGCAATGATGCCGACAAACATTAATAGGGAAAGCATGATGAAAACAGTCATAGAAAATGTTGGAGTTTTGCGGGTACTTTAAGGCGCCAGAGCCAATTCATGTTACAATTCACATTCCAATATCTATTTTGTTGCAGAAGCCAATAATATCCACTCGAGCATGTATATTCACCTTTTTTTGCATGCCTCCCAGTCCACGCATATCTTGAAGTCGTACATCCAAGTTATTAGGAGCTGGAAGCTGATGAATATAGTGAACAATATCGATTGATATCATAGTGGCAAGACCTTGCAAGTTCCACCTACCATCCTCCCACACATCCTTCAAACACATAACTGAATCACTGATGTTAACAAATGAGACCAATTGATATAGAGGACCGAGTTGTGTCCATTCAATATTCCAAATCGATGAGCCTCCGGAGCCTACACGAAAATTATACCCTACAACAAACTTTGTAATGGGATGTTGAATACCGCACCAATTGACTGAAGGTTTATTATGTTTCTCATTCATCCATAAAGACGTGTTGCCCATGTATTTATGGGAAAGAACTTTCACCCATAATTTATCTTTATTATGAAGCATGTTCCACACTAACTTACCAAGCAGAGCTAAATTAGTAAGTCTAGTTTCACAAATACATAGGTCACCAAAGCGTTTAGGGGTTATAACCATATTCCAATTAACATGATTCCAAGTTTGAGAGAGCTCATCGCCCCCAGTGAAGTTGCATGGTATAAACGCGAATTGTTGGCGTGGGTATTTGCAAAATTTATAATTTCTGGTTTTTTTTTTCTTTCTACTTATCAATAAAATTCACTCCCTCCGTCTCACAATAATAGTCTTTTTAGCATTTTTTCTTTTTCTCAAAATAATTGTCACTTTAGAATAATTATGTAGCATTTATTTTTTTTTTCATTATTATACTCTTATCGATTGAATTTCATTCAACTTAACTACTCCACTAACTACAATTAATAAAGGTATTTTAGTAAATCATGTTAATTTTACTGAAATTAACACAATCAATCATTTCCTTAACAATCGTGCACAAAACTTAAACGACCGGACATCTAGCAATTTTGCAAATAACGAATCCCGAAGGAGTTATATGATATTTGCAGAGAAAACAAACAACAAAGCACGTAGCTGGAGTGGAACCACCAGATCTCTCTCTCTCTCTCTCTGAGAAGATGAAGTTTCCCGTTTCCGTCATCTGTATCTTCCTCCTATTCCTCTCTCTCTTCTCTCCTCAAGCTAGGGTTCGTTCTCTCTTCAATCCATTTCGCTTTTGATTGCGATTGTGAATTCGATCTAACGATTTCGTTTATTTGATTTTCACAGGGCGATGCTTCTGGTTCCGTTTTCTTCATCGATAGTTCATCTCATCAATTCCTTCGCGCTAGATCATCCAACGATCAGGTTTAACTTCTAATTCTCCTTTGGATTATCACTGCATCTTTCGTTGATCGATTCGAATTTTATGTACTCTAATTGAATTATATGCTGTTAATTTGTGACAAGATATAGCTGTGCGAAAATTTTAAGGAATGAAAATGAAATCAAATTCGATTTTGAAATCTATCAATAATCGTTGGAAGTACTGAATGGAGAAATTTGTTTACTAGTCGAGATAATTGAATTGCAACATTTAAGTATTCGGAAGATTGTTCATTAGGTTGTTATGATTCTATAATTCTATAATAATCAAGAAATGAATTTGTAATAATAAGATAACTAACTAGTAATAACACTTGAGAATGAAAACAATGAAGTAGAAGATTTTTCTTCTTCCATTGTTATTTCTATTGATATGATTCATTATCAGTTCTGTCAACTGTGAATTGCGGAAAATAGGGATTTGTTCAAATTTCGCAATGCTATGGTGGTGCTATAGTGCCACTATAGCCACTATTTCACAATATTATGTACTAAAGAAAATAGTGATTTGTTCATCAAATTCTACTATGCAACAACACTATAGCGCGACTATAGCTGCTAGTTAACAACTATTTTGATAATAACACAAACAAATTTGTAAAATGGCGTATTCGAGCATAACTAAATTTATAATTGATATTTGAGAAGGGTAGTTTTTTAATTTAACATGTTGAAAATATTTTATTTTTCTTATTACTTTGTTCATTTGGAAGATATTAATTATTAGGAACTCCAAAATAAATAAAGGAATTCCTAGAAAGGATCAAGGGAACCGAACTGTTGTGTTCAATTTGCACAGAAAATGGACAATGGAATTATTCTCCTACAACTCCCCCAATTCATTTGTATAACTAACTCCTCTAACGAACTAACTAAATAAACTAACTAGCTACTTTGACTTCCCTAACCATTTTCCCATCCTCTTAATAACTTTCATTTAAATTCCATCAAAATAAAATAAAATTAACTTCCATTTTATTGGTTTGACTTTGATGGTTAACTGTATTGATCACTCTCATCCTTTTGATCATCCCTCTGTTGCTGCTAATGAGGTTGCTTCACTCTGTTGTCATGGTTAAAATCAATATAATGATCTCACTAGATGGTGTCATTTCACTTTGCAGCATCCTTCAATTTCGCTTCAAGAAGTTGGCGCCGCTGTGCCAGTCTTGCTCGGCTTTGCTCCTCCTTCTACCCTTTCAGCCTCCAGCTCATCCAAGGTTCTTGAATAATTAGCGATGTTCAATTTTTACTATCTTATTTATGTTACATCACACTTCTGTTATAGAGATCTGATTTGTCGTTATGTTTTGCTTTCTGCAGTTGAATGAAGTTTTGATTCCTAATCCATTCAATAGGCCCCGTGCTGTGTTTTTGCTGGAAGTGAATGGAATCAATGGTTTCTGGCCTTCGCTTTGAGTATAATAATCAGTTTCTGTAATACGTTCTTTTTATTTAAATAATAATTTTTTAATATGAATGCAGGTCTTGAAAAAATTGTCCAGGGTAATGCAATGTTCAGCAAGTCATTGTGGGATACAAATTATATTGGTTCAGATAAAGTTGACATTCAACTTCCAGGTGAATAAAACCAAAATGGTTTTTGGCACTACTGATATGGTTTATCATGATTTGTGTGTCAAAGACTCACATTTGCTTTTTTAAATTTTGCAGATGAAAATGACGTTTCTGTGTCTTCTTTGGATGAGCAATTGGAAGACTTCAGTGATAAAGAAATTAGTGATTTTGTGAGTTTTGATTCATATTATACATGTCTATGAGTTATCTCTTTGTTATTTGACTATCAAGTATATGTGAAAATGACCCTGTCTTTGTTTTTTAGTCATCTTTGATCGGTGGATCATATGCCCCTGACGCCCTAGAGCCATTAAATGGAGTGCTTTCCGTTCCTTTGCCAAATGGTGCCTTAGTGAATATACATATGTCAAAGGTGTGATCAGGATTTTTTTTAAGCAATCTTTTTCTACTTATAAGTTCTATATGTATTTTTTGGGACTGATTGAGAGGTTTATGTGCTTGTGTTTGCAGGAAGCAGAAAGAAAGTTTGTGATAGGTCTTTTGTCTCTCACTCAAAATGTCAAAAGGGCAATCCAGAGGCATCATGATTTATCACAGAGTACACTAAGTCCAGCTGAGTTGTTAACAGGTTGCTTCAATGGCATTAAGGTGTGCAACTTTCTTCCTCCCTCATTTTCTTGTTTATTTTTACCTTCTTTTATTATAAAACTCGATATAGTGTGTTTACCGAATCTAGTGTTATTATTTGACCTAAACGTAGCTTAAATATCTTCATAACCTTGCGAGTATATTTAATATGACATGTTTCTAGTCAAATGATCCGTTTATGTATGTTTTAAAGGAGTCTCAATTTACGGTTTAAGAGAGATTTGACAACATTGCTGGATTCTTCATTGTCTGAAATATTTTGTTGTTTCATTTTCCTTTCAATGTCTGTAAGGAGAAAATCGTGTTTTTTTGCTTGTAGATAAAAGAGTCTTATTAAAACAAAGTAAGTGCAACAGAGACGAAGATAAGCTATCCTCAGGAACAAGTAAAATAACTCATAACTAAAATAAAACAGACACAAAAAAGCGAATTACAATGTAAGCAAGACTGCACAATCTCTTCACTTCTCAAAGATGGTTACTTTCTTGATGAAAAAAAAACAATTACACAATCATTGACAGAATCGGAGTAGGGATTAATAAGGTTACGCTATTCCAGAGCAAATCGAAGGACTAGGATCCCTTTTGATGCTTGTGTTTTATTTCAGTCATGGACGATGTTTTATCCCCCTATATATTTGTTATTTTCGTTTTAATTATATTTCTTTTTTATAGAAAAGAAATTAGGCAGGATGCCAACATTCGTAGAAGCCATTCCTAATTTTTTTTGTTCCTAATGTTGGACATTTTGAAATCCTATAAAATTGAAATATCTTTTAAATATAGAAGGAAGTATGGAAAGAACGCAATTTTTCTTTTGTGAGGGTGAAACTATACTGACCTGCTGAACACAAGACCATCCAAAGTGATAGGCTGAGTCTGTTTGTCTTCTGTTCTTTCTCAATGTAAATTTGCACCTCATAGATTTTGTATAGCAAGTCACTGCAAGCATTTTTTTAAATACTTGATTGATGCTTTATTTTATACATGTATAACATAGGAACGTAATATATGGACGTCTGTCTGCAAATTTGAAAGAGAAAAAGTTATTTCAGGTTTCAATATACAGTGCGTTATGATAACGTTGGCGGTGATAACAATTTTCTTTGCCATGATTTTTCTCAATTTATGTCTATTACTGATATGTCTTGTGATACTTCATATTTCTCCACTTCTATCCAAATGTGAATGAAATTCTAATATATAGACGTAGAGGAATAGCTATTGACTTAAACCATTAAGAAGGATTTGGGTTTGCCATTTTAACTGGTTTATCATCAATATTGATATATGTATGACAGGTCATAATGGCATTGCTTAATCTCTAACTAACCTCATTTAGCAATGAAAAATTAGTTGACTACATATTTCTGTTCATGTTTACCTGTAGTGTGTAGATGTTTTTTACATGGATTTTAGTTGTCTAATCCCATCAACCAATATGATACAGGTTTTGCAAGAGCAAGATGAAGCTGAAATTATTGCTCAACACGGAGTTGAATTGTTACTTGTAACTTTGACGAAGATATTTGGCTCATTGCAAGAAGCATACAAAGGTTACTTTTTGTCAGCACGTACTGTTTTAAATTAGATCATTACAAAATTGGAAGTTATTTGCTTTAGTATAAGAATCCTAGTCAAATGACTGTAGCAACCTTTCAGCTGATTATTTGTTCTTTAGATGACAATTATTGGTCTGAAAAGTTCATTTGCTTTTATTGAACCTGTTAATGATCAATTACTGAGCAGGTCAAATAGTTGGAATTATCTATTGTCAAACGGCCACTCCACAAGAGTCCAGAAAGAAGTTTAATGTTATCCTTACTCCTCCTCACTACCAGAGGGCACGATGGTTGGAAGAAGTAAATGCACTGAATACAACTTTTGCAGAAGTGGCACTGGTTAGAATAACCCTTGCCTGGATAACCGGAATAATTTTGCTTGTTTCAACTCTTATGGGGGTAAGTGGTTTTTGAAATACTCATACTGTTAATATTATCATCGTAAACAAAAAGTACAAAGAAACTGTTCTGTGTAGTCAGACATACTTGTCATTATAATCTGGCTAAATGTTTGGAAATTGCAACTTGAAAGACAATCTCGGGAAGATATTTTTCATCTATTTCAATTGCTCAGTTTAATTTTCCACCTCCCTCCTTCTCCAAATTTTGTTAGCTTTGTTTGGAGAAGGGCGGTACCCTTTCTTGGCAACAATTTTAAAATTTATCAGGATAAAATTCTAATGTTAATTTGGTTAATGTATGAATGATTCTATGTTTGTGTAATGGATGCTAGTATCAGAATTAGTAATTAGACTTTTAGTATTATCCCCTTTTCACTCTTTTTTGGTTAAATATGGTGGATGAGTTGAGATGTCACTCGGTCAGGGTGCCAGAACCTGTGACTGGGAAGCCCACCCGTAGAAATCAAAGATTAGCCCCCCAATGATTTACTTTCTTTTTTTTTAAAGGGCCTCAAAGAGGGTACTCTATCCTCCCCGTGTTCATGGATCTATTTCAAGGAAACGACGAAGTGGGAACATCAATTAGCTAATATATTACATATGTTGGTCATGTATGATGCATGATATGTCATTTCTGATTCAAGGGTGATAGTTAGTGTTGAGAATTTATGTATAATCATAAGTATTTACTAATTCCTTTTTTTTCTCCTGACAGACATGTTACCTCTTGTATATGCCAATCACAAGGGACACACTTCTCTATTCTAATGTCAAACTTGATTAGGCATGGAAACAAACACACCGATACAAATCTTTTTGCCAAACTGGGGACGACCTGGCGCTGCCGTTCAACCTTTTGATTGGGGGGATTTTTTCTAGATGCCTCTAATCTGTGTGCATTATTATATTTATTGTTGTTACTGGATCGATGTAGCCAATTTCTTATATTCATAATATCATGTATCAGGAACTTGTTCAATTAGGATTTAGGTCACCAAAATGAGGGGCTATTATAGATGTGAAGCATGGATGTTGTACCCCTTATTCAGGAATTGGATAGTTGTATTTGTTCCGATCATTTCCAATAATGTGTACCTCATGATTGACATTTTCGGCATATCCAATAATATTGTAAAATACCAAAATTTCAGAAACGTTTATTCATGTGTCTTCCTATTTCTAAATGGTTTGCAGCGTTTACTTTAAGAAATACAAGAGCTCGCAGTTTATAGATATGTTGCAATACGACAATAGATTTAACTTCAATCTCGACTCTAAATGGTTTTTCACAACAGCTAATTGGAAAAATAAATTAAAAAAAAAAAAAACTTCAGTGAAAATAAAAGAACGAAAAATACAGGTAATGAAATATCTAAATGATTAATCATTAGTCTTGCAGGGGTTTTTGTTTTTTAATTAAAGTCTTTTAAAGTTTTTTATATTTGGTTATTTACAAGGGAAATGCTAACAAGTGTTATTTTAGAAGTTCATAAAGAAAATTATATTTTAGGAATGTTGCATTCAACACTTAGAAATTTTTTACCCCCCTATAAAAAAACACTTAGAAATTTTTTAAATTGATTTTTCTTTACATAAAACTTTTTTTGTTACTTCTTAACATATGCGCCATTAAGATATTTGTTAGTATTATCACATTTATAAAATTTTTATTGGAGTATATTAAGGGCACTTGCTAAGAAATTCAAAGGGAAATAGAGTTTGACGGAACAAAAGAAATATAACTCTTCTTGATAATAAATGAAAGATAATTCATTTTGATAAAAAAATAAAATGAAACATAACTCTTATTTTAAAGTTTAATTTCTTCGAGTTCTGGTCATGATAATTCATTTATAATGAGGTAGATGTAAATTTATTTATGAGTACTCTTTAAATCCAAAAGTCTAATTCCCGTGAATTTAACTTAGTTGTTAGGGATATTGCATTTTATATACGTGTTGAAGTTCAAACCTCAGACACTTCACTCCTTCACAATTAAAAATTGTGTGAGCTCTAGTCACTAGAAAACAAAAATCAAAAGTCTTTGGAGAATAATCCATTCACTCTAAATTTTTGTTATAAAATAAAATGTTTAGATATTTTCCATTTAAAAAAAAGAAATTAATTTCAGTCTACTCCTTCACTACCAAAGCACTGTAATTTGTGACTAAATGAAACATTTTTGAATGAACAACTAAAATCCAACTTCCACCAATGAAACCACACCACCACTATCTCCGCCGCCACTTCGCCACTAAATACACCGCAAAAATCACCTCCACCTCCCCCACCGGCCGTTCCCTCGCCGCCGAAGTAACCCCACCACCACCTCTCCCCTCCGACCCTCTCGGCTACAATCTCCCCCGCCGTGACCTCATCTGCAAAGCCACCCAAATCCTCCTCTCCACCACTCCCACCACCACTCTCCCCGACCCCTTCTCCGACCTCTCCTACTATCTCCAATCCCTCTCCATCCCCCTCACCCCTCTCGAAGCTTCCCTCATTCTCAAATCCCTCAAAAACCCTACACTCGCTTTTAAATTCTTCCACTTTTGCCCCTCCCTCAAAAACGACCCTTTCATCTATAACCGTCTTTTCCTCACCCTCTCACGTTCCTCTTCCCCGCTTAGATTCGAACAGACAGAGTCTCTGCTTGATGATATGGAGAAACGAGGTGTGAAGGGATCGATTTCGACGGTTAATATTTTGATTGGTTTTTTTGGTGATTTAGATAGGTGTGTTGGGTTGGTTAAGAAATGGGGACTTAGGTTTAATGCTTATAGTTATAAGTGTTTGCTTCAAGGCTATTTGAGATTGAGGGATTGTGATAAAGCTTTTGGGGTTTATTTGGATATGTTGAGATGTGGTTATTCTTTGGATATTTTTGCTTTTAATATGCTTTTGGATGCTTTGGCTAAGGATCAAAAGGTTTGTGTTTTTCGTTTCTTTGTTTAGTTGCTTTGGTTTCATGATTTTTATTTTTGTTTTGAATTGGTTTGATTTTATTACAATGCATGTTTTTAAGAGAGATGAATATAGATTCTTATACCATTTTGGATAAAGTTTGGTTATTTAGGGGACTTTTTAGAAAAGCTCCTTCGGATTATTTTGTGAAATGTTTGGAAAAGTTTATGATAAGTAGCTTATGTTATTTCTTTTGTTTTCATAAGCTTGTGATGATGGTTTGGATGAATTGTTTATGCTGTGTGCTTATGTGGAGTTTCCTCGAAATTCCTCTTTTATTGTGGAAATATATTATACATAAGTATTTATACGATAATTCCTATTTAACTAGCTGTGGAACTAAGTTTGTTTTTTTATCCAAATTCTCCGTCTTAGATATAAGCTTTAGCTTATTCTCAAGCACTTGTATAATAAGCAGTTATTGAATTAGCATTTCATTAATTTATTTTCCCTAATGTTTCCTTAGTGTCAGTTGGGTGCTAGCAGTTAACTCGGTTGGATTGATGTAGGGACTGATGTAGCTTTTGAATAAACATTTCATTAATTTACCCAAATACTCTCTGAAGTCTTTGGAAGGATTTTTGAAAATAGTTTACATGATATATGCTCATAGAAATAACTTATGCGGATTTTCTCCCCATTCCTTCATTAATTAGTTTTCTCAAATGGTTCCTTAGTGTTAGTTGGGTGCTAGCGGTTAACTAGGCAGTGTTGTCAAATAGCAGCTATAGCGTATCGGAATTTAAAGTGGAAAAAATTGATATTGTTCCATAGCAGCGCTTTTTGGTACAAAAGTCAAATAGCGGCTATATCTGCGCTACAACACTATAGCATAGCGGAATTTGAACAAACTACTATTTTCTGTGATCCGCGATTGACAGCTTTGTAATTAGATTATGTTGCAATAGAAAACCGCAATATGATGAATCTAGAGAGCTTTTAGCTTTTCTGTTGGAACTGTTTTCTGAATTCTGTTGGATAATTTCTCAATCAGTCACATGAGGTTGATGAGTCTATTTATGGACATATGCTAGCTGCCTCTAGCTGACTTACATGTGTCAGTCAGCTTACATGTGTCAGTCAGCATCCCTTGGTGACTGGCAGTTGCTAGTTAATACAGTTGGACAGTTACACAGGGAGAGTAATCTAGTGTGACATTCCTGCTGTGATCATTCTGATCGCAAGCTATCTATCTATACTAAACCATTCCTTCAATATGTTGGAATTTGGGGAGAGAGTTAGGACTGATGTAGCTTTTGGCTCGCAAAGACTGTCTTTTTGTTCCAACCCTTTTACAGAAGCAAAATATGTTACTTTTTAACTTTTCTTATTTTATTTTTTACAATTACCTGTCTTGCTTTTAATTTGCATCAAATACAGTTTATTTGTATGTTTTGTTTTGTTAACCCTACATGAGTTTTGGGCAGTACAAGTTATGATAATGGTAACAAAACATCAATTTACTTTGGGCTTGTCTGAATTTTATATGGGTATGTTTCCCTGTGAGTGCTGGATCAGATTTATGTGAATAGATTGATGAACATCTAATTGAATTCTACGGGTTCTGTAAATTGTTTGAGAAGCACATTTTACTTCTGTTGATTCTGTTTACCAATATAGTGCATTTCAATATTTTGGCAGGTAGATAAAGCATATAAAGTTTTTGAGGACATGAAGCGGAGGCATTGTGAGCCTGATACATTCACATACACCATTATGATCAGAATGACTGGGAAAGCCGGCAAAACTGATGAGTCGCTAGCACTCTTTCAGGCAATGTTAGAAAAGGGCTTCACTCTAAATTTGATTGCTTATAATACTATGATTGAGGCACTTGCCAAGGGGCGGATGGCGGACAAAGCCGTTCTGCTCTTCTCAAAAATGGTTGAGAATGGTTGTCAGCCTAATGAGTTTACGTACAGTGTGCTTTTGAATGTTTTGGTTGCTGAAGGACAGCTTAATAAGCTTGACAATATTGTGGAGATGTCAAAAAAATATATGAATAAGCAGATATATGCATATTTTGTAAGGACTTTAAGCAAATTGGGCCATTCCTCTGAAGCACATAGGCTATTTTGCAACATGTGGAACGTTCATGACAAGGGCGATAAAGATGCCTACATGTCCATGTTGGAGAGTCTATGCAGCAACGGTAAAATCGCAGAAGCAATAGATCTTCTGAATAGATTTCACGAAAAGTGTATAACTACTGATACTATCATGTATAATACAGTATTCACAGCTCTTGGTAGGTTGAAACAAGTATCGCATATCCATGATCTTTACGAAAAGATGAAACAAGATGGCCCTCCACCAGACATATTCACATACAATATTCTGATCTCCAGCTATGGACGGGCTGGAAGAGTTGACAGTGCTGTTAAAATTTTCGAAGAGCTAGAGAATAGTAATTGTCAGCCCGATGTTATTTCCTATAACAGTTTGATCAACTGCCTCGGAAAGAATGGAGATGTTGATGAAGCTCACATGAGATTTAAAGAGATGCAAGAGAAAGGGTTAAATCCTGATGTTGTAACTTATAGTACACTTATTGAGTGTTTCGGCAAGACAGATAAAGTTGAGATGGCGTGTAGCTTATTCGATGAAATGATTGCCGAGGGATGCTCTCCTAACTTAGTAACATATAATATTTTACTCGATTGTCTTGAAAGATCTGGAAGAACTGCCGAGGCAGTGGACCTTTATGCAAAACTTAAGCAACAAGGACTGACACCAGATTCAATAACATATGCAGTGCTTGAGCGATTGCAAAGTGGTAGGCACGGGAAGTTAAGAGTTCGCAGACAGAACCCAATTACAGGATGGGTTGTTAGCCCTTTACAATGATATAGTCATAGAAAACAAAATCATTGATATACATTCATTGCGCAGATACTCTTTGTAATTCTCAGGTTTTTTTTGTCTAAGCCATATAGCTATGCGGCTGGGTTGAAGAACATAAATGGTTATGGCCATGTGATGAATTCACACTCGTGTTGGTTGGACAACATACTCAAGTTTTTCTGCAATGGGATTCTGTGTCTTGAAACATGTGAGATTGTGAGTTCAATGAAAAGAGTACGGTTTCTTTCTCTTATGAATCTCATATAGATTCTTATAATTTAATTCGTAGGATCTGTTAGCAAGCTCATACTAGATAAAGTCATCATAGTAAAGTTGTATATATAATTCTTCATTCTTACATGAATAATAACAGGAAAAATCTAGTTTTAGAGGAAAGGGGAGGGCTATTTTTTCTTGGTTTTTTATTTGAGATTTCCAAGTTTGTACCCCAATATCCCATGTTGGATCCTCGATTAGCATGAAGTATTGAATAACATTGGATGAATTTGGCCATGTAATACTCTTTTTTTTTTTTGCATACTAGGCCTATTTAGGCCAAACCTAAAATTCATATTTTCTTCTTTCTCCCTCATTGTACATAAGAAATTAATTTACCCTTTGCATAAAAATGATGCTCTTTAAATTACAGCAAAAATGGTTGTCACAAACCAAAGAAATTAAACATTCTCTGTCAAAAAGATTCCAAACAAAAACACTTCTTTATTACATACTCAACTCAATGAAAAAACACATCCATTTAGAAGGTTCACCAATCTATTCCCAATTCTCTTTCAAGAAAGATCTTCTCGATGTATTGGAGTAGAGGCGGGGATGCTGATATATAAGTTTCCATGAGGACCTTTCCTGAAGATTCTACAGCATAATACAATGAAAGAAAAAAAAGGTAAATATCATAACTAGAATAATGAACAACATAACATGCCCTAAACACATTTAAAATGATGGTAACAAATGTTATATTATACTTACCATCTTCCCTGAGTGTCCTATATAGCTGCTGCTTTGTAGGGAGGTAATGTAACCTTACAGCAACAGCCTTTCTGAGAGCCCAACCATGATATGAATTAAATATCTGTGTGTAAGCCTTAGAAACTGCATCCTTCATAGAATTTCCCCTGCCAAAACACACATTGGAACATAATTCACTATCACTGTCAAGTACTACCAAACCTAATCAAAACTTGTCTTCAACAAAAAAAAAGACTACATTATTCAGGTTAACACAAAAGTCAATATTAGTCCAAGGACACCTTTTCCACGCAGCCTAATTTGCACTAAAGGTTAAAGAATTGCAAGTGGGATCTTTTTCTGTCATCCAATTTTCCACTTTCAATTTACTTTATTTTTAGTCCTTGGCTTTTGGAACTCACCAAGGTTAGAACCTCAATAGCATTTTTTATCGAAGGTGTGTCTCGTTCTCCGACACTTGTCAGTGTCTGACACCGACACGATACTGATACGTGCGATTACATTGAATTATGTCATTGTCTTAAGAATGTGTCGGTGTCCGTGTTGTTTCTGATTTACATGTCTCATACAATCACAGAGATATGCTTAAAGATTTAATATTCATCAAGATTTTGAGCGTATCTAAACTCACATACTTATCGGTTATCTGTTATCAGATGAGTTTCGTTGGTTTAATCATTGTTGTCTAGCATTAATGTTAAAAACATTAATTAAGGATGTTAAAAGTAAGGGTGATAGTGACATGCTTTGGATCTCTTCAACCAAAATATGAAAAGCATATATCAAATTAAACACTGACACACATCAAATGGTAAAGTAGCAAATGAATAAGATGTACATACTCTGTGAGTAGAACTTGTTCAAACAGCACCTTGAGAAATTCTAGTCCACGTTTTATTTTCAAAAGATTTCTGGAATGGCTCCCTTGTTTTCTTACAGAATTAGTTTGTACATCTTGATCAACCATAGATTGTAATGTTTTGAAAGACTTTGACGCCTCTGCTATGTCATTAACCTGTTATTACCATCAAAATCATATGATAATCAAATTAAATATGGCATATATGATGAGCTCACAACAAGGTGAGTAAGTTTCATGAAGTATTCTAAATTCCAAGTCTGCGTGTGTGTGTCAACAAATAAAATCACACATGTTATTAATAATAACTAGTTTATTAGAACAAACATTGAGTAAGATAAGTCATTCATCTATTTGAATAATTTCAAATATTTTTCTATTCTGGAATCCATATATACTCTTGCATAAACATCATCTCCTTACATAGAATCCAAGTATGTCTGTGTCACCAACACTTCATATTAAAGACGTATTTGGTATATGTGTTTGTGTTTAACATTGACACGACCCTGACACATATACATATGGTTGTACTTAATCTCTTTCATCTTAAATTATTACTATGTGTCCGGCGTACATGTATGAGTAAGTGTATATATCCACAAATAAGATCACATATTCACATATGTTACTAATAATAATAATAATAACTAGTTCATTGGTAGCTTACCTTGGTAACGTAATCCATCTCAATGAACTGGAAATGAAAGCCAACACTACCAAAAAGGGGAGCTACAAAAGAACATGCACGGGCAAAAGCAGCAACGTCAATTGTATTTCCGGAGCCGATGACATTTGCTAGGTCTTTGAATGCATCTGCGATTTTAGCGAGATGCTTTTCATCGACTGCTGTCGTGGAAGCCGTCCTTCTTCTTGTTATGATATCCTCCGTGTTGTTGTCGACATGATCATGTACCGATTGCTGCTGTTCTTTTCTGGCATTGGCAGAAAAGCATGTCAGAAAAGCACCACATGCTTTAAGCCCTTTTCTCTGATGTACATGTTGATCATTACCTGCCATGATATAAGAAATATTATATGATTATACTTCTTCTCTTGTCCTTAGAGTTTGCACCTTATCTTCATATATATATACACATTATACATGTGTGTGAATGTGTTGAGTGGATGTAATGAGTTCAAGTTCTGAAGGTTCGGAGAAAGAGGATTTTGAACATAGTACAATCAATATACGTCAGAATAAAGCGTCGTCACTATCTCATATTTAGTTCCTAATACTAAAACTATATGAAAATATTAAATAATACCTTTTTTACCAAAAAAAATAGTAAATAACACTTAAACTGTATGAAATATGTCTCTTTAATTCTCAGTATCTATTGTAATAGCATAGTATAATTTGATGGATTTCATGTAGTTTTTGAGACCAACTTGATGGATTCTATATAGTTTAAGAATGAATTATTACTTTCATATAATTTAGGACTAAGTCAAGTACAAGAGATACTGATTCTTAGAAGACTAAATTGATTGTTTACTTGTATAGTTATGGCTTCATATGAACAAGCCAAGTCATCTTATGAATGTTTTTTTTTCTACTTCAACTTTCTTATTAATTTATTTAAACCCAAGTTATACTCTCTTTTTTAAAACAAAAATGTGAACAGACTACCAAAGTAGTCTTAATGATTGAATTCTTGAAAGTTGAATTTACATGACACAAGAAATTTTTCTAAATTGGTGGGCTATGGCTCTGCTTTCCCGTGTTGGAAACAACAGTCATAGTGGGGTCAGTTAGTTAACGATTCTATTCAAATAAAAAATGACAATTCTTCAACAAAAAAAATGGAAATTGACAGGAATGATTAAAAAAATAATCAAAATTGACAAGAATGGTTTGAATATGTAAATTTAATTTGTTAAGAGATATCAAACAAAACTCGGACTTGACTAGTTGAATCGATTCATATCTAAAACGGGAAAAAGTAAGCGAAACTAACAAGTTTACACCAATTTAATTTGTTTAGATCAGGTTGTCGAGCTCTTCAAGTTCACCGGAACCACACTATAACTACTTTTTCTATTTAATTTCAAAGCGATACATTAGAATGGTGGTTGATCATCCAATCCCCTTAAAATGCGGCATTTTATTGGAAGCGAACTTCTAATAGTGTATTTTATCTGAAGATTTGAGCATATAAGGGGGTGATAAGCAATCACCCATTAGAATGATGTAATAGAATATCACCCACTGCACATCTTTGAATGCAACTGAGACTGATAGCGTTATTAAGGGTTCCCTCTTCTTTATTAAGAATTATACAACTACTATAGTACATAAATGCAGCTATTGTTACAAAGATGTAGAGTGGCAACTGTGTGGCTACAAATGCTACACAAATCCAGCCATCCAATTAATATCATCAAGCAAATGGCTCAAAAGTTTGCATAAATTTAGAGCTAACAGCTTGCAAAGGATTGATGGATCATCTTGAAACCTGTTTGGCTTCTATGTCCTGAAGTCTCAAGGTAACGGCTCGCTTGTGCGCTTCAAGTCCTTCAACTTCAGCCATGGTTTCTACATATGGTCCAAGTTTTCTTAGACCTTCCTCTGTGAGAGACTGTACAGTTATGTACTTGAGGAAAGAGTCCAATGACACACCACTGTACATTCTTGCATATCCATATGTAGGAAGGACATGGTTTGTTCCACTTGCGTAATCACCAACACTCTCCGGTGTCCACGGCCCTAAAAACACAGAACCTGCATAGGCAATTGGATTGTCATCAAGGACACATTCAAAATTGAATCCTCTAAGGGGTTGCAGAAAGCAGACATAAAAAATACACCAGCAAGAAAAATCCAGACTATTTTACCTGCATTCTCAATAAAACTCTCCCACTTCTCTGCATCTTTCACATTGATAATTAAATGCTCAGGTGCATACATGTTTGAGAAAGTGATAGCCTGGAAGATGCAAAACTAATCTTTACTTCTGAAACTCCAATTAGATGTTGGTAGATTGAGACTTAACAAGCTAAAGGAGTAGTGATTAAGTATATACTATTTAACTGATTAAAAACAAACACAAAAATAGAATGATAATTTAAGGTCAAATTTTAAAGTCTTCCATAGGTAGTAAGGAAATTTGACATATACATAGATAATTTCACATTAATGCTGCATAAATGTTTCAAGAAAAAACTTATTGTAAAATGTGCTTTTATTATTTGTAATACTGGACTGAGCCTATATTTCTCAATTTTTTTTTTTAAGAAGCTAAACTAACCCACCCAAATTGGCACCGGGGAGAATCGAACTTGAGACCTTGAGGAGGAGCACACTTCAAGGTCCCAAGCCAACACCACCAGCCTATATTTCTCAAATTGATATACTTTTCAGGATAAAATATAGAGATAGCATATTAGCTTATAACTTTACTAGCTAATACAGGGCGACGATGAATAATGATTTAAGTAATTCGTAATTGCATTCTTGGGTTGATTTTCCCTAATAACAAGTTTTTAAACACCCGGGCACACAAGTACAACATATGCTTTTTGTAACACCATTTGTTGTACAAAGTATAGATGCACATACTTCTTGTTAAAGGATTGCTTGGATTGGTTTACTTGAGATTATCTACTTGCGTAAGCACTTGTGACACTGTTTTAGAGAGCTTATGAAAACAGCATGGCATGCCTGTAAACTATTTTCAGCTCATTTCCAAAAGCTCTCCATGATAGCTTATGAAAACAACTTATAGCTTATATGAAAACAATTTGACTTTATTTTACCTTTTGTTGTAGAAATAGCTTATACATAAACCCTTATATGATAAGCGTTTATGTTATAACTTATAAGGGCTTAACTGGCCTGCTTATCCAAACAAGGCCTAACTCATCAATCTGCTTTTAGGGGTCAAATACAAAAATTTGGACAAAGGACTGACCTCAAGCATATCACGTGCATGCACGATGAAACTGTGGCTCAGTGCTTTTGCGGCAAATTCCCCTCTTGGAAGACTCTGACACTGCTTGCTGACCTCCTCCTGAATTGCATTCTGATCCACACCGTCCCCAGCAATCACAAGAACAACTTGACTATCAGGGCCATGCTCAGCCTGAAATTGTAAATTAGTTTTGAAGATATTAGCAATATACATGAAATCTGAAAAGGTAAGGAGTCAATTTAGCGTTTACAAATTTAGTTGATTTCTAGATATTAGTGATTAATTATCAATTAATTATTATGACGTATCTGCGACAAATATTATGAATCATATATTGAACTTTGGGATTATAATGTAGAAAATGGATATACAAGCTTTTAGAATAATGCATAAATTACACTAGAATACGAGTATAGTTTTTGAGGATGAAAAAGATAACAGTTTTCATTGTGAAAATGAATTAGTGAATAATGTTTGTATACCAAATAGGAGAGTTTAAAACTCATTAAACCTGGGAAAGCAAATCAGCAGCTACGTGAGATGGAATTGCATACTTGTCCGCAATGACTAAAACTTCAGATGGACCAGCTGGCATGTCAATTGAAACCATGGCTTCACTATTCTGTACATGATTTTGAAAAAGAAAAGAGAAAGAAGCTTTTAGATTCAAATTATGAAATGCATTAGTGGATACTGGGATATGGATACAAATCAAGGGATACAAATGTACAATATAAACTCACTTACTTGAAGTATCATTTTTGCAGCTGTGACATATTGATTTCCAGGGCCGAAAATCTTCTCAACCTGCAAAAGTTCATCCCAAATTTACAATTAGAAATGATAGAAAAATATATGCACTGTGAATACTGTTAGAATGAAGTTAGCCTAAAAAGCACAGACTCTGACACAGACACCGGATACAAGACAAACATGGACACGACACAGACTTGATGTATCTTAGTCACCATGTATTCATTAGACAGCGAGATTTATGTTATCATTAACAATAAATTAAGAACACATCAAGACATTTAACTTATCAATATAGGGGGTGAGAAGTTCAAGTACAGAGTTACCTATCACGGGATGAATCTCATTATATATAATCATGAATTTGCAATTCTATTGGAATATGATATAAAGCTGAATACAATAACTACTAAAAGAAATGTCAACAAGATGAATTAAACGAGAAGCCGAACCTTAGGACAAGTTTCTGTTCCCCAAGCCATAGCAGATATGGCCTACAATTGAGAAATATGTCATATTAATAGTTGTTTACTCAATAATACAATGATGATACAGATATACAAAATCAATATGAAAAAAGGATGATATATTCAAATCACAAAACCAGATAAGGTATTTAGTATGTTATCATGCATCAAACCTGTGCTCCTCCAGCTTTGAGTAGGTGAGTCACCCCAGCCTTCTTCGCACAGTACAGTACTTCCTGCAGAAAAACATTAGTCAGACTCAGAAGAACAGATAGATCATTACATCCTAATTATAACTTTTACACAATATAGACAAATACCTTGCATGTTGTGCCATCCCGAGTGGGAGGATTTGCTAGAACAACAGTTTTACATCCAGCAATTTGTGCAGGCTAGTATAGAAAACGATTAACATTCAATTAAATTTGGAAATGTAAAAGTATAGAATGTTGAACAACAAAAGAGCTATTGAAATATCCATTCAACTTACAACTGCAAGCATCAAAGCCGTTGAAGGCAATACAGCAGTTCCCCCTGGAACATAAAGACCCACGGAATTAATACTTCTTGCAACTCTCTTGCATTGGACTCCCTGAATTAACGGAAAACTCAAGACTCGTATAAATAATATATTATAGGGGAACACTAAGAACCAAGAATGAACGAGCATGGAAGCGTGGTAATGAAATGACATGAAATTATTGACAAATACATGCAAAAAGATGAGAATTCGAAAAATATAGACTAATCAAAGATGACCTACAACTGATTTGATCTTTTTAGTGTCAGTTTGGTTCTTTTGGGACATAAATTGATTTTGTAAAATTGATGCTGGCTAAAAGTGAGTTAAATGTTATTAGTGGTGTGATTTTATGTTTAGATACATTCATATAAAAGTGGGTTAAACAATAAATTTGAAGTTAAAATAAATTGGAGAGGCAAAAACTCCAAATTCTACCTTCAAGATAGAATCAAATATGGAGGCAAAATCAGTTGTACTCGAAAACATCCAAACATGTCAAAATAAATTCTATTTTATACCTTTGAAATCAATTTTTCCTCATCCAAAAGTGGAACCAAACACATCCTTAGTATTATTTAATTATTCCTCATCCAAATACTTCTCAACATGTAGATTCAGAAAAGAACATCATAACACACATCTAATAGAATAGCAATATAATGATACCTAGCCAACGAATATTTCAAACTTATACTTAATAATGCATAACAGATGCTTAAATTAAATAACTGATTATCAATTCAGTCTTAAACCATTAAACCTCTGATTTAACGACCAAACCACAGACTAGAAAAGCAAGAATTAGCATTAACATACTTTCATGTTCTCAACACTTTTCTCAGGTGACTTCTGAGCAGCATGAAATGCATAAATATTGCTGTAAGCGACATCAAAAGCTTCCTTAATAGTTGGATCAAGCTGCAAAAGGCCAGAATAATAAGAAAACAGTAGCATCCACACCATTATTATTCAAGAGTTAAAATCGAAAATTGTTGCCAATAATGCTACAAGCAACTACATCAATGTTCTAATTTGCGTTTAATTAAGTTGAACTGAACGTTAATGAGTTAAACAAACTTGATATTCACATTAATCACTCGTCGAACTGCGTTAACCATTAAAAAATTGTCAAGTTTTGTGGCTCCAAATTGATGTTCAAATAACATTTCGCAATAAAAAATGATCATAATAAGGCAACATGACAAGTTCAATAATTATTCAACAAAACATACCACTGGATCAGGTAGGTCAGAAACAAGTTCAACAATGTTATCAAGATCAACTTTATCAAATTTTGAAGTATATCTACAAAAAAAAAAAAAAAAACTTTAAATATTAATCCAATTAAAATATAAGAGAAAGACAAAATCAATAAAGTGAAAAAATGAAGAGAAGTAACTAACTGTTTAACAGCAGCATCTCCATGAGTATGAACATCATCAACAATAGGGTTGACCTGAAAAAGCAAAAAGGTAAGATTTTGAAAGTGAAAAAGAAAAACCCATTTGAGGAAGAGTATAAAAAAGGTTACAATGTCGAAAACGGAGGAGAAATCGATGCGTGGACGAGATTTGAGGGAGAGAAGCTCGGTTTGAGTGAGGTTGGATAAATGGTAGGTTTTGATTGAATTTGCCATGGAAATGGAACAACGTGTTCGGTAATTGATGGTATTCGTAACAGAGAAAGAGGTTCTGTGATGGTTTTGGTAACACTTCCAGTTAGTGTTACAAGTCGAGAGCAAAGACTTCATCCTCTTCTTTCTCTTTCTCTTTCTCTTTCTCTTTCTCTCTCTTCTTCCTCTCTTTTTCACCACTATTCAATTTTTTATTTTTAATTACTATTTTACCCTTTGTCTGAATAATTTTTTCAATTTTTGGTGAGTTATTAAAAAAAGGTCTCACTTTATTTAGTGCGTTTTGTGGCCTGATTTTACGATTACAAAAATTGATTTGATAAGAATGAGTTGAACATAAATTAGTTTATGTTTAAGAGATTGTTTGGTAAGACACATTTTTAATGTTGTAAGTTTATATGGTAAAAAGAAAAATTGTTTGGTATTTATGAGGTAAAAGTAATTTAATGACGGAACAAAAGTGAAGGTATTTTGTTATATTTATTTTATTTTATTTATGAATCTCACAATCACAATATTATACAATCACAATATTATACATTATAGTGAAATGATGTAATTAACTACTACATATTTTTAAATATTTTTTTTGGAAAGATATTTTTTAAACATTTACCTAATGTGAAATTTCACTTAATCAAATCGGTTGACAAAATTTCATACTTTTTTCCACACTTTGAAAGGTTTTCAAAAGTTAGGAAAATATATTTTTTACAAACCCAACTTAATTAAGAATTCCTTTTGTAATTTTAATTATAGACTTTTACATTTGAAAAGCCATCCATGAAGTTAAAAAAAAGTTATTGTGGTATATTAATTGGAATGGATATTGATCCAGCATAGTAATATTTTTTAGAAAAGTTAATTATGAATGTTATTATCCCCTAGTACACTTACTTGTTACTTGCTGGTTTAAATAACTTACACTAGTACTCAGCAGCATTTTTTTTCTTTGATGGTAAATGGAGCAATGGATCATAATGGTAATAATACTAATGAAACTATTCAGATTGAAATTCCATTCACAAAAAAAAAACACTATTGTATAGTTGTATTAGCATATTGATTATAGCACAAGGAATCATAAATGTAGATTTACAAAGGTTGTTTACAAACATATACAAGTAATGAAGCTATTCAGATCTGTGTGTAGCAAAAATCTCCACTCTCAGTTTCAATACAATTGATGAAAAACTATTTTACAATATACAAGGAATCATGAATACAATATGAATTAAAGAATAAGCTAAGCTACAAATCAAACAAAATGCCTTCATTGAATGCTAACCTAACCATGATGTTCCTGTAATCTAAAAAAGCAAATAAAACCTTAACATAGTAATTAAGGACATTTGGTCATTTCCAGAGGCAAATAAATCTTATGCAAAGGTTGGTTTAAGGTTTCAGGATGAGGAGGTAATATCCTGAAAAACCTGCAACCTGGTTCTCCTTGTTAGCTTCTCCACTCCAGAGAATACATCCCTTTCATTTGTCATTCCCGCATTGGTAAACAACGAACGCCTTACAGTTGGATTCCTCAACCAAGTATCATTCACAGGTGCAGCATTATAGCCATCTTTCAAGTTCAATAATTCAAGATTCTGATTTAAACTTTCAGTTTCATAATGTGACCGATGAGAAGGAGGTTGATAGACTATGTTTGAGTTTTCATTTTCATTTTGAAACACTTGAGCATCAAAATTTGTATAAGCTTTGTAGAATAATTCATACTCTTCAGATTGTTGTTCTTCTTCTACCATATCCGCCCAACTCTTCTTCTTCGCCAGTTTTTTGTCTGCAAATTCATGAAGATTGTTAATCAAGTTACTGTCAAAAGAAATTGTAACGCTAACAGTAGTATTTAATATGGATATTTTACACTACCTTGATTATGGTCTATTGTATCAACAGTAGCTGCAAATTCATTGGTTACAACCAACTTTGTATGAGATTTGTTGTTGTCATTCTTTGTGAATTTCATAGCTGCTTCTGTGTTCAAAGGATGTACCGAACCAGAATCGAAAACTGTTGTTGTGTTTCCTTGCTTTACTGTTGTTGTAGGTCCATATTTTACTATTGCAGCATCACCTTCCGGTGTCCTTGTTCTCCAGTTTGTGTCAGTGCGAGGAGAAAACCCATTCTGTGTTGAGTTTGGCTTAATAATGTAAGGAGCCTTCTCATTAGGATAACTCACAAATGAAGGTTTAGAATCTGAATGACTGTTGAAACCCCATGAAGGTCTTTTTGGTTTTGTGTAAGGAGGAACCTTAGGATCAGATTTTGCAGGATCAAGAGACTCGTATAATCTTCTCCTAGCATTAGAATGATGAGATTCTTTGGCATCAGATGTCAAAGACCAATTATTTTCTGTCCTACTTTTAACCGTATCAGTGTTCTTTCCACTTGAGCTCTCCAAATTCGGTGTGGAGTATGGTGATGACATATTCCTCCCTGAAAATCTCTGAGTTTCATTAAATTTATTATCGCCTTTATCTTTAACTGAATCCACTGGTGGTGCTGTTGACTCCATCTCTTGCAGCATTTGTGTAGCGCGTTCATAAGACTTGACGAAAGAATCGTCCATCTTTCTGTTTTTTGTCGCCGTGGTTACTGCCTGAAGTAGAATTCTTGCTTCTGTAATCTTGTTCATTTGCATCAAACATATTGCCAAATTGCACTGTTTGTTCCTATCAACCTCAAAGGACAGTGCTTTTCTGCATAAACAAAACAAGTAAGAAATTATTATTTTTCTCTTCAAATGAACTAAAACAAAAATCAGAAATGCATTTGGATTCCATCTAAAGAGGAGTTTACCTATAATGTTCTTCGGCAGTTTTATAGTCGCCTTTCTGCAAGTAAGCCCAAGCCAAGTTCCCTAGTATCCTTGATATCTCTTGTTCAGCACTGATTTGAATTTTCTTCCCTTGAGATCTTGCATGTTTTGTTGACCTTCCAACATGTGTCATACCATCTTCAATTTGCTTCAACTTGTGATGAAGCATGCCTATCTCTTCATCAACCCTTCCTGACCTCTATAACAATAACAATATACATGTATAAGCCGTTAATGTTAAACACCTGGTTTTGTAACCTTCAACAATCAAATACTAAAAACATTTACAAGATTGAGAGTTACAAACATCATAGCCATATATGTTCATCTTGATTTCTAACATACTTGTCTGAATTCTAACATTGATTTTCTAGGTGTTGCAAAGTGTTTTCCAAACTCATCCTACATGATGATACACCTAAATGTAACAAATTAAAAAGGTCTTGATTCTCCAAATTTCCACCTTTTAGTAAGTTTATTAAAATGCTAAGCAAAATACAAACAGCTAAGATTCTTGCAAGAGATGTTAATTTCCACCTTTTATCATTCAAATGCAAGAAACAAACAAAAGAGAATCTTTATACCTTATAGAGTTCAACCAAGATGTTGTCAAGAGATTCCTGAGAATCAGAAGGGCAGAGATGGCGGAAAGACTTGATCGCTTCGATTGCTTCATCAGACCGGTTCAATTGCTTCATAACTAAAGCCATATCCTTCAAGGCACTCTCGACACGATCTCCAGCATTAATGGCAGCCCAGAAAAGGGAAATTGCTTTACCTGGATCTTTATCCACTAACTGTAAAGAATTCAGATTCACAATCATTGAACAGAAAACCAAGAAAGAAAATCAGCAATTCAAATTCTCCTTCTCTTACAATCTCATGAATTCAATTCTACACAAATTATCACACTACAAGAATTTCATATTTCAAACTTCAACCAACTGATATTGAATTATTCAGATTAACATTCATAGCACACAACGACAAAAAACTATGAAAGAAAATAATCTGATAAAAATCACTTCAAAAATGAGAATTCTATTCTAAAGGCATAGAAATAACCACATATTCTACCCCTCAAACTCCACCAAAACGATAACAAAAACCCATCAAAGAAAGAAAAATAAGAACTTTCTTGCATCAAAAGAAACATCAATTCAAGACCAAGAATTCAAAGAAACCAACCAAAAACATCACAACCCAGAAGACAAAAACAATCAAAATAGAAACTTTAGGCAACGAAAAAAACTGTATTTACCTGAACCTGTTTGGCTTTAACATAAGGAGAATCCCCAGAAGGAACCTTATGAATAACATGAAAAAGATCATCTTTATTCACAGAAGCTGCTGGTGATTTCTTTCTCTCAGAAAATGGCACAGTAGGAGAACGTACAGGTCTTGATTTCCACGACGATGGCGGAGTCATGTAGGACCTTGCCGGAGAGTTTCTTTCAAACGTCATTCTGATTAGAAAGTTTCAACAAAGACGTTGAGACTATAAAAAGATTGAATTCTTCAAAGGGTTTGAGAAATGGTTGAAGGGTTTGAAAGGAAAAGAGAGAAACAGTAGCAATGAGTGGAAAAAACGTTTGAGAAAAATTGTAAAAGAAACTAGCCGTTTTATAATTACTAGCCGTTGGGAATATTGGGTTTTGCATTTGGGCTTCAACTATAGGCCCGTTATTAATTCATGATGCCTCATTTTCGCACCCTCCAATATGGATCGCATGTAAGAAATGCATTATTGAATAACATCAAAATGAAGCAACCAAGGAAGAACACATTATTTTCAATAAGAAATCAGTATCATTTGTTTGCATTAGAATTTGGATTAAATATTCTAGTCAGTTTGGGAGATAACTCTCAAACCCTACGTGATGTATCTATCAAAGATATATGTTACGGGAAAAACCGAATTTTGAAGGACCCAAGAGATATTGAAAGGGTTTAAAAAAAATCCTTGTTCCCTTAAGCTATATACTTTGAATTATGCTCTTATCCCATCACATTTTGCTCGCGCTCAACTAAAATGACAAGTATACCCCTGCATTAGTTAACTCAAGCAGCGTTGGTTAACTAATGCATCTTATAGGCTCTGCGCGACTTAAATCACGTCGTGTTAGTTAAGTCACGCTGCGGGACTTAAGTGTATAATACAGCAAAACAGAACACAACCCCTTCATTTTTCAAAACATCCAAAATACGATTTTTCTCTCCATTTTTTCGAATTTCACCAAACTCAAGCAAATCATCATCAAATCACGCAATTGAACAAGTGTTGCTTATTCTACTTCATTGCTTTATTGTTGCGGCAGATGACATGGCTATGGCCTTCATGGAGTTTGCTCTACATGTCCTCAGCCAGCAGGAGAGGGGTGATCTGGTTCCGAATAACGAGTTGTGGAGCGCTTCTATGGGGTACATGAGATGGTTCGTTATAGTATTATATCCTATTGTGAACCCCCCCTGCTGTCATTCCTGACTACACAGTTGATGCCCATCCTCGTCCTGTCCCTCCATACGAGGAGGTTCGTGTTGAGCAGCAGTGGCCCAGACATCCTCCCAACCCATACAAGATCATCAGCAACATCAGAGCCAGAGTGAACGGTGCAATGGAGCATCCTGATGTGTTTCATAATCCAGAGGAGGTTCTTCGCTTGATGCAGGGCATATAGTCTGATTGGAGCATGCTATAGCATATGTTGGCACCGCGGAGGAGGAGTAGGAGTCCACGGGATGGAGCATTGTGACTTTTGTAGTTTTTTTTATGACATCTTGTTGGATTTGGTTATAAACTTATTACATTTGCGCTTTTTGGCGTTTTTATGACATTTTTCAGTATCTTATTATGTTGTTTTATTCCGTTATTTTCCATAATTTAATTATGAGTTAATGCTTGATTGAATGATGAAAAATGTATGCAATTGACTGAATGAATCAAGGAATGAAAAATTAAGGAAAATAGAGGTTCTGTCAGTTCTGACTTGCTACACATACTGGGCGTGAGTTAACTCACGCAGTGTTTTTCACTTGCGTCACTTAAGTAACACCGCGTTAGTTAACTAACACATAATTTTACACATGTGTTTGTTAACTGACGTAATAGTATTTTGGTCAGTTTGCTTGGGTGGGAGTAAAACTTCCTGAGAGAAGAGCAGAATTCATATACTATTTGGGTTTGATTGCATATTGTACCAACAAATGAACAACCCAAATATTGTGTCTTCCTATGTGCCTAATCTCAGCTACATCAAACTAATTATGTTTTTTTTTGTTACAAGATTGTGGTTATTTAAACAAGTACTTAAATCCTCTAAAAAAAATATAAGTAATTAAATTATGAATACCCGTTATACCCCACGTAGAGTTTTGGTTATGGATGTAAGAATTAAGAGGTGTGTGAAGAGAAAAAGGTACATTGAGGCTCCACGATTCAAGTGGTTGTATTTAAAGCGTGAAAACAAATGATTTTTAACACGAGATCTTAGAGGGGTTTTAGACAACTACAAGAAAGCGTAAATAATATGTGGGACAAAATGACACATGGGATTAAGAAAGTAGCAAAAGAGGCGTTGGGAGAATCAAGAGGTTTAATGGTCGTGTTCAGATTAAAGTTTGAATCAAAAGGACATGTTTTGAAGATTAGTCTAGGTTACTGCTCTCCTCCCTGCACAAAATACTTTCACCCTGCAGCCATGCCTATTTTACCCTTGCGCTAGTTAACTAACGCTAGTGTAAAACTATGCGTTAGTTAACTCACGCTGCGTCCTGTCTTAAATAAGGCAGAACACCTCATTTCCTCATTTCTCATCTAAAATCTCAAAAAATCTCAAAAATCTCTCTCAAATCACCAAATCCAAAATTCCTTCAAGTTCAAATCAAACAACACTCCAATAACAAGTAAGTTTTCATAATCAAACACCATTAACCTTTTATGTTTATATGTTAGATTTTTTCTCTTAAATTAGAAAAATTTTAGATTTAGGGTTTATTTAAATTTTGGTTTTTTTCGCAAGAAATCATACAATGTTTACATGAAAATGATCTGTGTTGCTTAAATGTTTAGATGTTTGCATGTTTATGTTGTAGGTTTTGAGTTTTAGAGAATTTTTTTAGATTTAGGGTTTGTTTAAATTTTGATTTTGCTTGCAAGAAATGATACAATGTTACATGTAAATGATTTATGTTGCTTAATTATGGTTAGATGTTTGCATGTTAATGTTATAGTTATGAGTTTTAGGGTTTATGTATAATTTACACTCCAAGTGTTTGATGAAATGTTTGAATGAGTTTTTCATTGATTGTTTTTAATTTCTTATTGTGTAGATTTGAAACAATGGTCGGGTGGATCGACGTTCGTGCACAACTCAACGGCGAAGAACCTCATAGGTTGAAGGTTCGGTGCCTTGGTATAACACTAAGAGGTCTCAAGGATCAGCTGGATGAATTCAACCAAGGAGTCAACCCCGAAAAGACAAGGAAGGTGGAATACGTTCGGTATAAACGTCCAACGCTCGACGATGGGAGAGTATCATTCATTTGGATGGAATTGACGAACAACGAAAACGTGACGACCATGTTTTGGAAGCACAACATGTTCCTGTGGATCGATATGCGAGCAACGTTGGTGAGATCAACTGAAGATATCATCAAAAGTCTGATCCCGCTAGAAGATCGTGATTAGATGGGAGTCGTGATTAGGTAGGGAATGCACCTCCCAACTACAATAATTATCTTACCTTGAAATGGAAATTCAACCAAGCTAACATGAATTTAAACCAAGCTAACATGAATTTAATCTATTGAATGACACAATAGAACTTTCGGGTGAATGCTTGAGAGTTGTTGTTTGGCAAGTTTGAATTTCCCCATTCAAAGGTAAGATAATTGTTGTAGTTGGAAGATGCATTTCCGAACGTAGTGTAATGTAATGATATGACATATTTAGGAACTTTATGTATCGTAATGTAAATGTAACTTTTATTCGAATTTATTCAATACATAACTTTATTTGATTCCACGCTGAGTTTAATTAGACTTTTTATTCGAATTTATTCAACACGCAACTTTATTGGATTCCACGCTGAGTTTAATTAGACTTTTTATTCGAATTTATTCAACACGCAACTTTATTCGATTCCACGCTGAGTTTAATTAGACTTTTTATCTAAATTTATTCAATACGCAACTTTATTCGATTCCACGTTGAGTTTAATTAGACTTTTTATTCGAATTTATTCAATATGCGAGGTTATTCGAATTTATTCACACCATTATTTGTTTACTTTATTCTAATTTATTTGTTCACTTTATTCATTAAATAAATACAAATATAAATAAAAAGAAATGAACTAAATTAATATTTATTCGGATTTATTCATTAAATACAAAATTAAAAAATAAAAGCAAATATAAATAAAAAGAAATGAACAAAATAAATACATATAATAACTTCTCATTTTATTAATAGAATTTGTACAATAATTGATACATTTATTTGAATTCACTAAATAATCTACTTATTTTCTTTTTACCTTCTTGGGGTAAATTTTTTTACCCACTTGAGGTAAATAATGATCAATCTTGGGGGAAGATAGTGAGCTGCCTTCTTGGGGGAAATATATCATCAACCTTTGAGCTAAATCTAAATCTGATTCTTTTTATACCCCAAGAAGATTCTTTTTACTCACGGTAAGAAGATTTTGGGGTAAAAAGAAGCAAATTTAATTTTATCTCAAGGGTTGATCACTTCCCCAAGTCGGCTACTCACCATTTTCCTCAAAACTGATCACCATTTACCCCAAGTGACTAGAGACTATTGAAAGAAACAAAAAAGAAGGGAAATAGAGGAAGAGAGTGAGGAGGGAGAGAAAGTGAGATGGTGTGAGGAAATAGGAAAGTATGGATGGGGTATTTATAGGTGGGAATGATAGTATAAGTTATAAAAAAACATAAATGTGGTCAAAAAAACGTGTAAATGGTGTAAAAAACGTGTAGATTGAAGGTTGAAAACTGACCACCGTCCACAAAAACGTGTGTTCTTGAGTTCTGACCACAGGCCAACGTGCGTGAGTTAACTCGCGCACATGTCAGTGGTGCGTGACTTAAGGCACGCATAGGTTATAAGGTGCGTGAGTTAAATCACGCAGCGTGACTTAACTCACGCAGGGACATTTTTGGAAATCATGCAGGACGGGAGTGCTTTGTGCAGGGGAAGAGCAGTGTATATATATATATATATATATATATATATATATATATAAGATAGCTAAGAAAGAGACCAAGAAGGCGGTGAGCGAAGCAAGAGCTCAAGTTTTGATGGATTATATCAATCCTTATGTACTAAAGAGGAGAAAAATCTATATATACGCTTGCTAAGGGGACGAGAAAGAAAGATAACTTATAAAGGATATATGGATGAAGTATTTCCACAACTTATTTAGTGAAGGATAGGAGATCTTACCAAAATGTAACATGCTAGACATTTGAAAGGAGGGTCGAAACTATAACTACTATCGTCAGATTCAAGGAACACGTGGTAAAAGAAACATTGAAAGGATGAGTAATGAAAAGACAGTTTGGCAGACAACAAATCTATTGAAGTGTGGAAAAGTCTTGGAGATAAAGGAATAGTGTGACTGACCAATCTTTTCTAAGTAGATTATGAGGACAAATAAAATGTTGGATGAGTGGAGAATAAGCACTTTAATTCCAATCTATAAAAATAAGGGGGATGTACAAAATTCTGCGAGTTATAGGAGAATTAAACTAAAGAGTCATACCATGAAGTTACGGGAAATAGTGATTGAACAAAGACTAAAAAAAGAGACTCGAGTTACTGATAACCAATTTAGTTTCATGTCTAGGAGATGGACTATAGAAGCGATCTTTACATCACAATATACAAACTTAAATATAAAATTTATGAGATAAAAAATTATTTAACATGTTTGTCCCGACGACGACGATTCTATATTAAAAGTAAGTTATTATCTTTCCAAAAAAAATGTTAAGTATGTCTTTTTTTTAATTTAAAATATAAAATTTGACATATGAAAGTATTTCATGAGTCATGAAGTCAGAAAAAACAAAGTTTGTATTTTGTCTTAGTCAGGAAAAAAAAAAAGATGTTATTTCATTATAACAAGTTAATCAGAATTAATATTGATCGAGCATAGTAATTATCTTTTAGAAAAGTTTTTTTTTAGGGAAGGTTTAGAAAAGTTAATTATGAATGTTTTTATCTAAATTAAAAATAACCTAGTACACAGGTCATTTGCTGGTTTAAATAACAATACTAGTATTCAGCAACATTTTTTTCTTTAATTGTAAAAGGAGCAATGAATAATGATGTAAGTATTATATTACAAATGAAACTATTCTATGAGTTAGTATAGTAATGAAGGAATCATAAATGTGGATTTACAAATACAAAGGTTGTTTACAAACTTATATATATAAGTAATGAAGCTATTCATAATCTGTGTGTATCAGAAATATCCACTCTTTTACAGTATATAGGGAATCATGAATATGAATTAAAAGAATGCCTTCATTGGATGCTAACCATGATGATCATGTATCAAAAAAGCCAATAAGACCTTAACATAGTAATTATGGACATTTGGTCACTTCCAGAGGCAAACAAACCTATCCTGAAAAACCTGCAACCTGACTCTCCTTGTTAACTTCTCCTCTCCCAAAGAATAAATCCCTTTCATTTGTCAATTCCACGTTGGTATGGAGGAACCTTCGGATCGGACTTCGCAGGATCAAGAGACTCATATAATATTCTCCTTGCATATGTCAAAGACCAATTATTTTTTGTCCTACTTTTAACTGTATCAGTGTTCTTTCCAGCCGAGTTCTCCAAATTCTTTGTGGAGTATTGTGATGATATATTATCGCCTTTTGTTGTTGACTCCATCTCTTGCAGCATTTGTGTAGCGCGTTCATAAAACTTGACGAAAGAATCATCCATCTTTCTGTTTTTTGTCGCCACGGTTATTGCCTGAAGTAGAATTCTTGCTTCTGTAATCTTGTTCATTTGCATCAAACATATAGCCAAATTGCACTGGTTGTTCCTATCAACCTTAAAGGACAGTGCTTTTCTGTATAAACAAAACAAATAAGGAATTATTAATACTTTTCTCTTTAAATGAACTAAAACAAAAATCAGAAATGCATTTTGATTCCATCTAAAGAGCTCACCTATAATGCTCTTCAGCGGTTTTGTAGTCGCCTTTCTACAAGTAAGCCCAAGCCAAGTTCCCTAGTATCCTTGATATCTCTTGTTCAGCTCTGATTTGAATTTTCTTCCCATGAGATCTTGCTTGTTTTGTTGTCCTTCCAACATATGTCATACCATCTTTAATTTGCTTCAACTTTTGATGAAGCATGCCAATCTCTTCATCAACCCTTCCAGACCTCTATAACAACAATAACAATATACATGTATAAGCCATTAATGTTTAACACCTTCAACAATCAAATACATGCGACGTGTTTTCCAAACTCATCCTAGTAATGTTACACCTAAATGCAACAAAGTAACAAGGTCCTGATTCTCCAAATTTCCACCTTTTCAAACTAATCCTACTCAAATGCTAAACAAAACACAAACAGTTATGTTTCTTGCAAGAGATGTTAATTTGACCAGCTTATCATTCAAATGCATGTAGAGAAACAAACAAAAGAGAATCCTTGTACCTTATAGAGTTCAACCAAGATGTTGTCAAGAGATTCCTGAGAATCAGAAGGGCAGAGATGGCGGAAAGACTTGATCGCTTCGATTGCTTCATCAGACCGGTTCAGTTGCTTCATAACTAAAGCCATATCCTTCAAGGCACTCTCGATGCGATCGCCAGCATTGATGGCAGCCCAGAAAAGGGAAATTGCATTACCTAGATCTTTATCTACCAGTTGTACAAATATTTAAAGAATTCAGATTCACATTCATTGAACAAAAAACCAAGAAACAAAATTAAATCTCCTTCTCTTACCATCTCATGAATTCAATTCTATACAAATTATGACACACATTCCAACTACAAAAAGACTACAAGAATTTCATAATTCAAAGTTCCACCAACTGATACTGAATTATTCAGATTCACAATCATTGCATACAACAAAAAAACTGAAACTGAAAGAAAATAATCTGATAAAATCACTTTCTTGCTTCACAAGAATTCAAGGAAACCAGCCAAGAACAAACATAACCCAAAAGAAAAAGAAAAACAATTAAAGTAGAAACTTTACGAAATGAAAAAAACTCCATTTACCTGAACCTGTTTGGCTTTAACATATGGAGAATCCCCAGAAGGAACCTTATGAATAACATAAAAAAGATCATCTTTATTCATAGAAGCTGCTGGTGATTTCTCTCTCTCTGAAAAAGGCATAGTAGGAGAACGTATAGGTCTTGATTTCCACGACGACGGCGGCATCATGTAGCACAATGCCGGAGAGTTTCTTTCAAACGTCATTCTGATTAGAAAGTTTCAACAAAAATGTTGAGACCATAAAAAGGTTGAATTCTTCAAAGGGTACTCTCACTTTGAGAAATGGTTGAAGGGTTTGAAAGGAAAAGAGAGAAAGAGAGGAAATTTATGAAGAGGAAAAGCAGAAGATTTAATAACAGTAGCAATGAGTGTTGCAATTGCAGTGATAGAAAACACTTAAAAGAGAAAAAATGTAAAAGAAACTAGCCGTTTTATAAGACTATTATTTCTCCGAACCTATGTCTTTCTTAGAGTACTATTAGTTTTTTCTTCAAAATACCTTTGTTCGGATTTTATAATCAAAAAAGTATTTTGGTTTCCAAAATCCGAATTCCGCCTATATATAACTCAAAATCGTAAATCTTACTTATTTTAACGGTTTGATAAAGTTTCCTTAAAACTTCTCTCCCACAGCCCCAAAATGTGAAACTCCCTCGTTGGATGATTCTCGAAGGTTTTTTGCTCAAAACTATCACATATCAAGCCTCTTCAAACATCAAACACAAGTAAAATCTCATTCCCTCAATGTATCACGGTTGGTTTTTTTTTCTTTTCTTTCTTTCATTTATTGAACCTGTTCGGATTTTACGATTCAAATTAGGTTTTTCACGGTTCAGAATTTAAAATATGAAGTGTAGTTTGTGTTGTTTTTGGCAATTTTGTGGATTTTTGTTAATTATATGTATCTATGATTTTGCATGTTTAAGATATGAAGCACATTTGAAACGAAAGACATATCATGCAGTGGTGGATCTTGAGTTTTTTTTTTTGGGTGCCAAAATTTATGGAATATATAAGACATATCATGCAGTGGTGGATCTTGAGTTTTTTTTTTTTTGGGTGCCAAAATTTATGGAATATATATTTAGCTGTTTCAAAGGAGAAAATGAATGATAGGACTTGAACACAAGACATCCATAAGAAAATCATACTGCTTATCCACTATGACAGAGGGAAACTTATGTAACTATTATGCCAAATATCGTATATATAGAAAAATGGGGGGATGCCACGGCTCCCATGGGTCTTAGAGAAGATCCGCCACTGCTATCATGCATGCTTCTGTAAGGCAAGAGCGGATGGCAAGGAATGAAGTGGAAGGGCTTGCGCGGTGGAAGGGGCAGAGGTTGTCGTGCGGATTGCTCCGGACCATCTCTGGTGAATGAGCTTGAGCCCGAGCAGCACCAAATAGAGTAGGAGGACGTGAAGGTTGAGAATACGGATGATGATGAGTTGCCTCAGGAAGAGAGGTTGCTCATCATTGTGTGATTCTTGAAGTTTTTTGGGTCTAAATCATCACATTTCAAACATTTTCAACAATCAAACATAAGGTAAGGTCGCATTTCTTGGATCTTTTGTTGCTTGATTTGTTTATTTTTTCTTTTTGTGCGCTAAACTAGTTCCAATTGTATAACTTGAACCAGATTGTTCATCAGTTTAGTTTATATTATCCGAACTCTTTCAAGATGTCCTAAAAACTGATTTTTGTTGATTTGTATATATGATTTTGATTGTTTCATATATGGGTCAACGCCTGGACCATGTTAGAGGCGACATACCTATAATTACAATATCTGCAAGGCGAGAGCAGTTAAATCATGCCAAGTGAAGAGTTGGGTAAGATTCTCACGTCGTGCATCTCTCAAGGTACTTTGGATAGTTTTGCATATGTCGCAAAATGGAGATGCACATATGCACTTGTAAACTAAAGAGATAATATTTAGATGACTTTGAATTTAGATGATTTTGGTAATTTTATTGTATTTAAATGATAGATAAATTGATTAAAATAAACTATTCTAATGAGAAAGAATAGTTGATTAGTAAAGAGATATAGACTCACTAAAAAAAGATAAAACAAAGTCATCACACCTAAAGTCGTCCAAATAAGAACCAAAACAAAATACACTCAAACAAGTACTCTCTAATGGTGTTAGACACATGATATACAAAATATGAAAATACAATAATTTGTCATACATCTATCAAAGAAGATGCACATGGCCAGATACGCACACATAGAAATGTCCAATACTCGTGTATTGTGCAACATTCTATTTGCACATTTATAAATTAAACTATATAATAAAGGCTTAAATACATGTCTAGTCCTTGCAAATAGGGCTGATTTGAATTTTCGTCCATTTACTTACTAATCCTTTTAAAATTGAGTTTTGGTCCTAATCCCATTTGATTACTTATGTGACACATGATTAGTGACGTGGTGATGATGTGGCATAATCTAACTAGGAAATGACATGGATGACTCCATTTATTTGACTTTCATTTATGCGTAAATTTTGAATTTATTTTGAATTTGCTTTCAAAGTTTGAAAATATTAACTCTGAATACCTTTTTACGATAAAAAAACAAATTAGGCTAAAATCGACTTCGTTATCTTACTCTCAACCCTCTTATTTATTTGTCATTTTATATCGCTCATTTACTCAATTCATTAGTTGCATAACACATAAACCCTACCTTTGCGCCGCTTGTCCATTATGTCTCCACCGTGTGCTTCTAAACCATCATCGTCCTCAGGTACCAACTATGTCTGTCGCTTAATGTTTTTTTCACAAGCTTCCTCTTTTCCATTTGTTATACTTTTTTTAGGATTATTGTTGTTATTATTGTTTAAATTTTAAGATCTAGAAACTTTATATTGCTTCTCAGGTGGAATATATATATTTTAACTCACTGTGAATGATATATTGTTACAAAATTTGGTACCAGCAAAGGATTTGCAGGGTTTAATGTGCAAAAATTATTCTTCAAATTTAAGATTCTTCTCGCGTTTTTGTTTAATCAATTCTCATTTCAAAAATATAAATATAAATTTAACAACTTATTCAAAAAAAGTTTCATGAATTAACTAGAGGAGAATTTGGGGGAGGATGGGCAAAACCCTCAATCATCCAAATCCCTTTCTTTGTAATGTAGCCACACGATTGGTGGTGTGATTGTCGTGTCTTCACCACACAAAACCCCTTTTGAGGCTTAAAACACAACCGCTGACATCACCTTTGCGAGTTGATTCGGCTTTGGCGCAGGTTAGCTATATCTGAGCTCGTTCCCAGATCCATACTATGAGGTGAGTTCATTCGGTTTTGTAAGCAAGTAATAAAAGCTCAGATCTACATGTCCTTCTCCGTCGTTGTTGCGTTACTTCGTCATTTCTCCCCCTTCGGATTTGTTGTCTGATTTGAGTTTGGATCTCTCTCTCTATCTCTCTCTCTCTCGGTTTTTCAAACAATTGTTATTGTCTATTTTGTCATTGGTGGCTCCACTACGCATATTAGTTATGCACCACTATTTTATCTGAGTCACTCTTTACGATTAACACTAAGGATTGTTGACTAGAAATTGTCGTAAAGGCTTGTTTTTTTCGATGATGTGAGTTCTATGTGCGTGGATCTGTATTTGCGTTGGCGGTCAGATCCAATTTCTCCTTTAACAATTTGGATTCGGGGTTTGAAACGTTCACACATCAACACACTTGGGCTAGCCTTGTTGTGTTGGCTTGACACCTTGGAGTATGCTCATATCAAGGTCTTGTTTGTAATTCTCTCTAATGTCAATTTTGGTGGGCTAATTTGATTTTATTTTAAATGTTGACCCATCTCTTTCTTGCAATTTGGTTTCAAGCTTATGTGTGGATATTGACTCAATATTAAGATTTGTGGCTACTGGCTACCATGTGTTATATATTACCCCATCCAAAATTAAATATAAGCAACTAAAGTAGTTGAAAATTTGGAACTAAATTTTTAACCACATATATTAACTTTTTAACTATCACTTTTGCTTATATGGACTACATTTTTTTTATCTTTTTTGAGCCGTTTATTTTTTGTTTCCACTAAGTCAAACCCCCCAATTTATTTTACTCTTTTCCTTTATTTTAATCTACTAAAGTCATTTGCTATTAAAAAAATCTTAACTAAATTGCTATAAAAAAAAATCTTAACTAAAAAATTAGTAAAGGCTACTCCTTAACCATGCCTTAATCACTAGTGATTCTCTCCACTCTAGTTGTGACATAAAGTGAGAGAAAAATCTAAAGAGAAATTGGTGAAGAAACATCCACATCAATATGACAAAGCATATGACTCCACAAAACCACAAACAAATAAAAATTTCACAAAAACAAATATAGATATATGCCATTTGAATGTTTTTTTTTACAATATCCATTTAAATTTGTTGTTAATTTAAAATCTGTCCATCTTAAATTTGTATTAACAACATAAGAAGTATCACCGATAGACTCTTTTATCACACAAAATTTTCACTATAGTTTAATAATGTCTACTGAAAAAAATCTATGAAATACATATATAAATTCTCCTAATTTAACATAATTTTTTCTCATATGCAAAACCAATCTCCTATAATTTTATTTTTTATTTTAAGGATTTCATCAAATCCTTAACCATTTGATTTGAACCGTTAGTGAAAAATTATTATCCATCAATCATTCAATGTATGTATGTAATTTGAACAGCTATACTCTGACAAAATTATTAAAACCTTTTTCCAATTCGACATATGTGAAAAATAAAGTAGTGACTTACACATTGTGATGAATTAATCCTAAATTAGCAGCGTGTGACTGTCTATGAGAACATCACATCACATCACAAAGGAATCCAATTCAAAAAATTCAATTCAAGATTCTTCAAAACACAACACATTAAACAACGTGTGTGGTCCCAATAACACTCGATAAATTGTACTACACAGTGTGTGTAAAGTGTATGCATTTTGTTTCTCTGTTCTTTTGAAAATAGCTTCAAACGGTTCTATCTTTTGCTTTTCCTCTTCCTCTAAGGAACCCTTTCTTTTAGTTTTCACTATTCTATTTTCAGAACATTTTTGTCTATAAAGATACACTCTTTAGTTCATTAGGGTTTTTCTTATTCATCCGTATCTGGGTGGTGGTGTTTACCACCCATTTTATTGCTTTCAAAAGGTAAAGGTAGAATCTTTTTCACTTTTTCTCATGACCCTTTTCTTTAATTTGTCTTTGGAATTCTGGGTTTCTCTTATTTCTTCCTTTAGAACAAGAGAGTGAGATTTGTAATTTTTTGCTTATATTTAATATCAGAGGGACTATTGCACTGACCTTTCAAATTGAAGTTGTGTCTAACTTGTGTTGGTGTTTGTGTCTGACTCGTGTTGGTGTCTGAGTTACATTTGATCACTTCTATTTTCTTAAATTATTAACGGTGTTTACAAGTTAGTGTTGTGTTTGATGTACATGTTACTGTCTTTTATTCATCTTTAGAGTAGTGTATTTTGATTTTTGATGATTTTTTACTTGATTTATGCAGTAGGTTCATCTAAGACTATGGAGGAAGCTCTGATGGAAATGGATGACTATGATGAGCAGCAGATCATGCCTAATGCACTTCCTTTTGCTAGAAGGTTATTTTTTTTAAAAAAAAAACCCTTTTCATTGTAATGTTGATCGCTTGGATTGATGTTGGGTTATTGAGTTTTTGCTTTTTTGTGTGTATAGCTATCAGCTTGAAGCATTGGAAAAAGCGATCCGTGAAAATACCATAGTGTACTTGGAAACTGGTTCTGGAAAGACTTTGATAGCCACCATGCTTCTTCGAAGCTATGCTTATCACCTCCGAAAGCCTTCTCCTTACATTGCTGTGTTTTTGGTTCCTAAAGTTGTTTTGGTTTCTCAAGTATGCTGCTGCTACTTTGATCTCTTTTATAATAACTTTGCATATTTGAGATATATTGTCTGATGAATGAATGATTTCTATGTAATGATCAAGGATTCACCGCGCTTGTTTGTTTTGTTCACTTTTGTATTCTAGCAAGCTGAAGCTTTGAGAAATCACACTGATTTGAAAATTGGAATGTATTGGGGAGATATGGGTGTTGATTACTGGGATGGAGATATATGGAAAGGAGAAATGGAGAAACATGAGGTGAGGGGTCTCTGCATTTCTATTGCGACTAATGGATGTCCTTCTTATTTTATATAATATTAATCTTGTTTGTAGAACCATAATCTATTTGTTTGTCCGAACTCATGTTTATCTCATATAAAATAAAATATGAAATATTCTTCTAAACTCTATTTGTTTGTACTATATGCAAATTCCAATAGAGCAATAAATAGACAATTTTCTTTATTAACTTTGTTTATGTCCACATCGTCACGCATACCTAATGAACCAACTAATATTGCTCCTTTTGGAATTCATTCCTTTCATGCTGTCTTGTATTCTGTTTTTCTAAGATTTGATTTGATTGACTTGAATATACATGTCATCATTGTTAATTATAGTTTTAGTAAGATGCGTCTGAATTTTTTCTTTCGATGCTCTTTAGATAAGTGTAATTACTGTTGGTAATGCTTTTGAATGTTACAGGTGCTTGTGATGACTCCTGCTATACTGCTTTCTTGCTTGAGGCACAGCTTTATCAAACTGTCAATGATAAAGGTTTTAATTATGGATGAATGCCACCATGCTGGGGGTAGACACCCGTATGCTTGTATAATGACTGTAAGTCTTTTACTCTTTAGACACCTATAATAACATAGCGGAATTCGAACAAATTGATATTGTTTGACGAAATACTATTTAGTACAAATTGTTGCCAAATACTAGGCTATATAGGTATAGCATTGTTGCGTAGCAGAATTTGAACGAACTGCTATTTTTCACGATCTGCACAGACTGGTCGCAGTATGTTATTGTATAAATGGATGTTAAACAAATGGTGACAATAATTTTATGGATTCTTAATTATACTATTGTTGTCAAGTTCTTGTAAATATAATTGTTATCAACTCTAAATTATTGCGTTTTCTAAAGCTAATATGATAAAGGACTTCATTTGACCATGGATTTCATGTTCTAGCGGCTGTTTGATCAACACACTACCTCGGAAAAATTTCTATGCCCTTGACCACCTTGCTTCAATAAATGGGGCTTTCATTTTAATTGGTGATAGTGTTCATTTGTATATCATGATTGTCTAATTAATTTTTTTATGTGAGTGTTGTAATTTCTCTTGTGTGAGGACAATTACAATAACCATGTATCGTAAGCTACAATGTCCAGGCATCATCTGCATCACGAGGTTGTAGTTTGTGCCGGTGAAGTGGTAGTTACTTTTGTCTGATTATGTGCAGGAGTTTTATCATCATCAATTGAGATCTGGTATCACTGAGCTTCCTCGGATTTTTGGGATGACTGCATCCCCAATTAAGTCGAAAGGTATACAAGCCTAGAGAAAATTTCTATTAATTTCTTGTTTTTCCCTGCTTATTTATCATTGTCAGTTATTCTCTCATGTTCAATTTCCTTTTTCTTCACTTTTATTTTTTAACACAGCTGCGAATTCTGAATCGACCTTGTCCAAGTCTATTCAGGAACTAATGACTGTCATGAATTCAAAGGTTGTTTTTATTTTCTTCCTCTGTACAATTTTTTCTTACTCTTTATATGCATTTATTGTGTTCAGTGGCAATACTTTATCCCCTTATCTTCTTTGTGAATATCACCGTAAGAAAATACATTTCAGAGCCTATGATAGGGCCTACTGTTATGCATGGATGCTCAAGTGAAGGTTTTCTTATGTAAAGATGTAACCAAAAGATAATGAATGATATATTTTCTTAGTTGTTATTTTATTTGCCTTTTTTTAGTTGTTATGCAGGGATGCTCAAGTGAAAGGTTTTCTTTTGTGAAGATGCAACCGAAAAATAATTAATGATATAGTATTATCTTAGTTGTTATTTTATTTCCTTTTTTTTAGTTATTTCTAGTAGTTATTTCCTTAGTTTATTCCTGTAAAAATATGTAAAACTCTGCAAATCTGTGTCTATAATGAGACCACACACCTTGTATTTATAATGGTTTTACAATAAAGTGCATTGAATGCTTAATGAGTAAGCACTAGCCTAGGAAGTTGTATATTCTAGGGGTAATAACAATCAATCTAGGAAGTTGTACAATTAAAGGAAGTTCTTAAGATTCTTAATTTTAACAATTCCTTTGTGAGTATTACTCTTTTGTTTCGAAGTACAACTCAATATTACTGTTTGGTCTTGCTTTGTTTTATTTCTCATATCTTTTATTTTTGTTTTTGAATTGAAGGTTTATACCTGTGTATGTGATGCTGTCATCTCACAGTTCATACCGACATCTACCCCAAAATTCCGGTTTTACAGGGACAATGGGATTTCATATACGCTATTCGAAGAATTAGCCAAAAGTCTTAACATGTTAAAACAACAGGTGTGTACATTTAAGCAAATCGTTAATGTTCAGATATATAGTTCAAATTAAACAAAAATTTCTCTTCATGTTATGTCACTGACTCCAAATTCTAGTTGTGCATATTTTTGTCCAATCTTAATTGATTTTTTCCTTGAAATGGGTGTATTCTGTTTTTCAGCACGAATGTCACATTACAAGTTCAGATTTCACTAAATCAGCTGTCCAATCTGCTCACAAAAAAATAGCAAGGATTTTTGATGCCTCAATTTTTTGCTTAGAAGAGCTTGGTATTTGGTTGGCTTTGAAGGTTCTTGCCCTTCTGCTACAGTGACTTTATGTGTGACTCTATTTATGTTCATGTCTGCTTAATTGACATCAACTGTTTTTTGTGATAGGCTGCGGAGTCCTTATCTTCCATTGAAATTGAAACATTCTTATGGGGTATCTCTGGGGATCAGATTGTTCAAAAATTTAGTTCAGCTACTATGATGACACTGCAAAGCTGCATACCATCTGGTAATAATTCTACAAGCATTGAGAAAATACATGAAATTTTGCTTAAATCTTTTGTTTGCATTCTTTTATTAATTTTTAAAAATGTTCTTACTCAGATCCTCGGTGGACTATTGGTGACAATATGAATTCCAATTTGGAAATGGGGCTATTAACCTCCAAAGTATGCTGTCTTATTGAATGTCTACTTGAGTACAGGGGTTTAACTGAAATGAGATGCATAGTTTTTGTGGAAAGGGTCGTTGCAGCTATTGTCCTTGAGGTTCTATTGAACGATTTGCTTCCAAAATACAATAGCTGGAGGGCTAAATTCATTGCAGGAACCGGTAGTAAACTGCAAAACCAAACTAGAAAAATTCAAAATGAGATTGTGGAAGAATTTCGTAAGGGATTGGTATGCTGCTTTCTTAGACAATCCCACTGTATTGTAATAAAGAAAAGACAATTATTACTTATTACGGAAATATTTTAATCTGTAGGTCAACATCATTGTTGCAACCTCAATTCTTGAAGAGGGTTTAGATGTCCAAAGTTGCAATTTGGTTATTAGATTTGACCCATCTCCCACGGTGTGCAGTTTTGTACAGTCCCGAGGCCGTGCCAGAATGCAAAATTCAGATTACATATTGATGGTTAAAAGGTAATTATTGTGTTATTCTCCTTAGCATTGTGATTTGTAATTGCTTTGAAGTAAATTCGCCCCAAAACATCTTTATTTTGTTCCAAAATTACAGTGGCGATGCAGTTACACGTTCTCGATTAGAGAAATACCTTGATGGTGGGAAAATGATGAGGAAGGAGTCCTTGCGTCATTCTTCCCTTCCATGTCAGAGTCTTGAAATTGATCGATTTAATGAGCAAGTTTACCGAGTTGCAAGCACTGAAGCTGTTGTTAATCTTAGTTCCAGCATTACTTTGATATACTTATACTGCTCACGTCTCCCATCGGATGGGTTAGTTTGTCTATTGCTGCCCTTATTCCATATTCTTTTTTCTATGTTTCATAATGAACCTTAAGATATGCTTCTTTTGCATTAATCCAGTCCTCTTAAAAAATTTTATCCCGTTTTTCATCATTCACCTCAATTGGTTTAAACTCTCAGGTACTTTAAACCGACTCCGGTGTGGGACAAAGATAAAGGAATATTGTATCTTCCTAAGAATTGTCCTATACAGGCTATTCATGTACAAGGTGACACAAAGTTCTTGAAGAATATTGCATGCCTTGAAGCATGCAAACAACTTCATAAGATTGGAGCGTTGACAGATAATCTCGTTCCTTCTATTGTCGTTGAAGAAGCAGAGGTGGAGGAATTTGGTAACTTTTCGTGCCTTCTATTCATTTTGCTTTTATTATTGCCTTTCATTTTTCACACTACTTGAATGTAGAATTCTATTTAACCATATAATAATTCTCTGAATGGCATTGACATCAAACAAAATCTTACAGGGAATGAACCATATTCCGAAGAACAACCAAGTTATGTACCATTTGAATTGGTGAATCGCATGTCGAACAATAGTAACACAGTCTACTATTGTTATTTAATAGAGCTAAAACAAAATTTTAGCTATGATATCACTGTGCAAGACATTTTTCTCGCAACTAGAGTCAAGCTTGATCCAGAAATTGGATGCATGCAATTCGACATGTGTTTCGACAGAGGTAGTCTGGCTGTAAACTTGAAATACATAGGAAACATTAATCTCTCACTGGATCAGGTATCTCTCAAGTATTCCTTTAATTGTATCAGACATATTTGCAAGTGTTGGGAAAAATCAATACAATTATGATTTGTTTTCTTTTCCAGGTTCTTTTGTGTAAAAGATTTCAAGTTAGTATCCTTGGAATTCTTATGAATCGTAAAACGGATAAAGAAAGTTTTTCCGAAAAATTATCTCCGGATGATAATCTTGAGAAAGATTATCTTCTGCTGCCGTCTATTGCTATAGAGGAAACACCTTCTGTTGATTGGTTAACAATCAGTTCCGTACATCCATCTAAAATCCAGTGTCGGTATCATGGGGCCAATATATTGACTGAGAAGGGTTTCGTTTGTGGTTGCATATTGCGAAATGCTTTGATTTGTACTCCTCATAATGGTCGCACTTACATCACCACTGATATGATGGAATTGAACGGAAACTCACCTCTGGTAGTAGGGGATGGCGAAGTTACTACATATAAGAAGTACTTTGGACAGAAGTAAGTTAATTTTTGTGGTAGATGTTTACTCTCAAGTTAATTTATCAACTCTGGTGCCTTATATATTATCCGGTCAATTCATCTATTTTGGTGCATTATTTTAATTTATCCTTTTCTGAGTTTCAGGCATGGCATTCAATTGCGTTTTGAACATCAATGCCTACTTAAGGCAAGACACGTTTTTCCTGCAAAAAATTATTGTCATGGATATAAACAAGCGAAGGACAGAGGTTTGAGCTTTGAATTTTTTAAATGTTTTTTCCGGTACATTAATCTTTTCTTAGTGGTGTCCATAAAAGCACGGAGGATTTAGTTTCTTCTGTTGTCGCTGTCCAAATACTAATACTATTAATGTGTAATCTGATCTTAAGTGTTTTTCTTTTTCAGATGTGAGCAAGACCTTTGTTGAATTACCTCCTGAACTCTGCTCTATAATCATGTCACCCGTACCACTTAGCACGCTCTATACATTTTCATTTATTCCATCGATCATGCATAGACTTGAGTCGTTGCTTGGTGCTTATAACTTTAAAAAGATGCATTTGGATTGTTGCCCACAAAACAAGATTCAAACATTCAAGGTAAGCTAGTTTTTTTTTCTTTTTTTTTCAAATAAAGAATTCTGTATCTATCTATTGATTGTCCTTAATAGCTAAAAATTTGTAGAGAAAACAGATTTTTTTTTCCTGCATTTTTCTCTTACAATAATTTGTTAATAATGGAAGTGGTTCTGAAACAAAAGTTTTAGTAGAAAACACTGAACTCTGGACGTTGAAGGTAAAGAGTTCATTCTGCTCTACTTTTATACTCCGCTGCCTTGGCTAATACACATTGCATATATTGAGAAGACACTTGGTTTGGAACCTCCTCCGCTTGCATTTTTTGGTTAATTTGTCTTGGTGGTATCTGAACGTGTGGTTTTCTTGTAAGTTGTCAAACATTTTAAAGATATTTGCACCGATGATGGTATCTGCATTTTGCATTTTAGGTTTTGGAAGCAATGACCACAAAGTCATGCAAGGAGACCTTTCATTACGAGTCACTAGAGACACTTGGAGATTCTTTTTTAAAATATGCTGTTAGCCAACAGCTCTTTAATATGTATCAAAATCAGCACGAGGGTCTTCTTAGTGTGAAGAGGGAGAAGATAATTTGTAATGCTGCCCTCTCCAAGTTAGGTTGCGATTTTAGACTTCCGGTATTCTTTCTCTCCCTCTCTTTCATATGTTATTCTTCAATCTTCTATGCTTTACATCTCTTATGATGCTATCTTTTCAGCATTTCTCATATTTTATTTGATGTTATTTCATAGAACGTCCATCTGTATATAAATACTTAACTGTACACCAAAAAAAAAAAATACTTCACTTGTAAGACTGATTTCCCATTTAGTTGTGTTAAGATATGATGTAATAAATAGAATATTTTATTGGGATATTATCTCCCTTATTTTCTTCTATGTCAATATATTCTTAATTTATAGGTATATATCTCTGATGTGATTAGTTAGGTATAAGGCCACATTTAATCTCTATAATCATGGGATTCTCTCTGTACAATTTTTTGTAAATGCCAAATGTTGAGAGCTATTCTTTCAAGCTGTTTAACACCAAAAACATCATTCTCAACTAGTTGGTGGCAGTTTGTAAAAGATTATAATTATAATTGGAATTTGGAACCTGCACAATACTTACCATAACATGTAACGTGTTCTCAAACTGTAATGCTTATAAAATGAGTATTATGTTGTATCATTTGGCTATTCATTCTGCCTTATTATCTTGAAACTGAACTTGTGGATAATAATAATATTAAATATGTTATTGATTATCTATTCTTCTGAGTTGCAGGGCTTCATACGGAATGAGCCTTTTGATCCGAAGACCTGGATCATTCCTGGAGCTAAATCAGGAAGTTTTAAATTAGAAGAGACAGTTTTCAATGGGAGAAAAATATATACCCGCGGAAATAGAAAATTGAAACGGAAAGTTGTTGCTGATGTTGTCGAAGCACTAATTGGTGCATTCCTTAGCGCTGGTGGTGAGATGGCTGCATTGTTGTTTATGGATTGGATTGGGATCAAAGTCAATTTTAATATTAAACCCTATGAGAGGCAGTTCATCGCTTGTCCTGACAATCTAGTTAATGTCAGATTTCTAGAATTCCTATTGAAGTATTCGTTCAAGGATCGTTCTCTATTAGTAGAAGCTTTGACACATGGCTCTTACATGCTTCCTGACGTGCCTAGATGCTATCAGGTACTTACTATTGTTATTATTCTTAAAATGGAAACAAGACATTAGCTGATATGTATCAATGTAAGACAAAATTTTCTTCAACTTAATACTGATTAGCTTACATTTTTTTAAGTCTTGATGGTCAATTTTAAATATTAATCATTTACAATCTTCTTCATGATTAATTATGTTTTCCTCTTAGGGTCAGTTCGGATTGGTTTATATGAGCATATCTACTGGCAAAAACACTTTTAAGATTGTTTAGGAGAGCTGATGGAAACAGCTTATGACATGTCCATAAGTTGTTTTCAGCTTATTTGCATGAGCTCTCCATGATAGCTTATGAAAGCAGCTTATAGCATATACATAAATAGTTTAACTTTATTATATCTTTTGTTATTGAATTAATTGCATAAGCTCTCCAGGATAGCTTATGAAAGCAGCTTATAGCATATACATAAATAGTGTAACTTTATTATATCTTTTGTAATAGAAATAGTTTGTACATAAGCACTTATATGATAAAAGCTTATGATGTAAGCGCTTAATTAAGTTGTTTATCTAAATGTGGCCTTTTTTCGTGTTACTTATGTTTTTCTTTTGTCTCACTTTTTGTATGATATATTCCTTTTCCTGCAGCGACTTGAATACTTGGGAGACTCGGTGCTGGACTATCTCATTACCATGCATTTATATCGAGTATATCCTGGCATGTCACCTGGTCAGTTAACAGACATGAGGTCTGCCTCGGTGAATAATGACTGTTATGCAATGTCTGCCATTAAGGTTCAATTGCATAAGCATGTCCTTCATGCCTCTCAAGAGCTACATAAACATATTGTAGTTACGCTTGATAAATTTGACGGTCAGTCTTCATCAAGTTTTGGATGGGAATCCGAGGCTACATTCCCCAAGGTTAGTTTGTCAAAATCTCTGAATAATGCTATTACTGTCAAATTAGTATTTTAGCACTACTTCAAAGTGAGGTTTTCTATAAATTGTACAAATTCATGTTTATCCTTAAATTTTGTGCATCCATAGAGAAGATACCACTGCTAAGACATGAACGTATGGAATACAAACTGCATTTATGCTTTTGTTTTTAGTTTGATCTGTGCTATTTGGTATGGAAGTTTTTCTATTGTAGCTGTTATGAGTACCTAAACTTTACTGGTCCGGTGATTGTGATCAAAATATGATATGTATACATGTGACTATATTCAATTACTTCATTTTCTCAAATTATTATTGATGTCGTTGTGTACTGTCTGGTGTTCATATCTGTGTTAGTGTTTCATAGCTTGTAATAGCTTTGCCTACTTCTTTAGGGTCGTTAGTTCTTCTTGATACATGATCTAAAGATGTAAATGTTGGTCTATTTTTCGACATTGTGACTGATGACCAACTAGAATGTGGAAACTGTTACAACACCAATTAAGAACGATCCTATTGTTTGCAGGTACTTGGAGACATCATAGAGTCTCTAGCTGGTGCTATATTTGTTGATTCAGAATACGATAAGGAGGCTGTGTGGAAAAGCATAAGGCCTCTTTTGGAGCCCCTTGTGACACCTGATACATTAACGATCCATCCGATTAGAGAATTAACTGAATTGTGCCAGAAAATGAATTATACTATGGAGAAGACCTTGTCCAGGAACGACGGCGTTACTAGCTGTAAAATCGAGGTAATTGCAGATGGGGTAATTCATCAGTGCGAGTACAACAGTTCTACCGACAAGAAAACTGCCACAAGACTAGCCTGCAAGGGAGTTTTGCATTCCTTGCAATTGAAGTAAAACACAAGAAAAGTCATATACATGACTTGTGTATATCTAAGGAATTGTATAAGCACAAGGATGTAGTTTTTTAATTGTGGTATTAGGATTTTATGAAAAATGATATCAAAGATTGCAATTTATTTATCACATATTTTGGACTCATATTAATGATATAAAAAAATGTGTTCACAATCGGTAGCTTAGCCGAAAATTTAAATTAAGTTTGATACTATCAAAGTAATCCGTTGTATAAATCACCATACAAAGAATGATAGGAATGTTACACATGGTGATGTGGTAGCTTTTCTGCCACCAAGAAATAGAAAAGTCCCATTACTCCAGAGTGTCTTATGTTGCTACTGTAGTTAGTCTCTAATGTTAAAGTTTCACCATCAAATATCTTGATAGAACCTGGTTTAGGGTAACATGTTGACATTCCTACAACATACCCTTTCTCATTTCCTGCTCTCCTTCCTTTTCCATATTTTGGGATTGAAGTACATATAACTCTTCCATCCTGATATTAATGTAACAACCAAAATTTCAAAACTTTAATCCAATATTTAATTAAATTGATAAGAGTACAAAGGGTATAAGTAATCAAATGAAGTAACAGTAGCATATATAGTCTAATTATAAAGTTGATCAAATTAATAAAAAAGATCACTATGCCCAATATATAAATGGATAAGGCAAAACTGCAAACTTATAACTCATTTTCATTTTGGGAAATTATTCTTGTACAACTATTTTCAGACAACTTTCATGTCAACTTTTGAAGGGATTAACAAAGTTTAAATAGATTGTTAATTACATTTGATGTTAAAACTCATCAAAAGTCGACACAACTTCATCATTCATGTTTGGATGTGGTTTAACCATAATTTACATGTGTTTAACTACATGTAAATGTGAAAATCTAAAGCATCATGGTTAATCACGTTTAAAGTTGTGGTCAAAGTTGAAAAATTATAATTTTTCAGATAACAGATCTTTTTTATTTTCAAGTTATGTATGTACCATGTCACTAGAGAGTAGTAGTAGTAGTATTCAAATGTTAACAATGATTGCAATTATTTAATGTCACCTTTCCATATAGAGTTGATCCAATTGCACCTGAATGCTGATGGCCAACACCATAGATGACATAACCACCATTTTGCATTGGGAAGCTTGCTCTCTTGACATCAACACAACCGCTACGATTCAAATAACTTGTGCTGCAAGGTTCTACTTCATATTCAAACTGTATACATAGCAAAGAATCTCGGTTACTCACATGAAATAGAATTATATACATTGGAATCCTTTCTTTGGCATCATATCGAAAGAAAGCAACATATAAGTGTACATATGATTTGTACAAAAGTCATAACATAACATGTATCAACTAAACTCAGATACTAATATATTGATGATAAATACAATATCAGTGATGCTATTTGTAGCGAGGTTTTTTATCCCAAACTCGTCACGAACAGTCATCTAACCAATGAAATCTCTTACCGGCCGGCAAATACGGGATAGTGGTTTGTCGCTATCTTAAGCATTTTCCATACAATATATAACATATGATCATGTTATCTCCTACATATATGATCATAGTGTAGGAAAATGAAATATTTATAAAAATTATATTTTGATTTGGCTTACCTTGCAATCATGGTTTAGTCTCTTTCCTTTGGACATATCTGAAATCTTCAAAGTATCAGTCACATCAAAGATATAAATCTTGACAGGCACCATAAACTTTTCCCAATTAACCCACTTAACAGTGTATTTCAAATAAAGACTTTGTTTTGGTCCTAAAAACCCTTTACTCAGCTTACACCTACTATTATCAGGACAACATTGCAAACCCCCTTTATAATTTGGACTCAAAGCTTCTCCATTTTCATCCTTTGTAGCATTATACAAATCACACTTACACTCAGTACATCCCATTCTATCTTCCACACCCCTAGTATCAATAGCATGGATATTAATAAACCATTTTTCCACATACCCTTTCGGAATTTCTTTAGGATCACCAACTTTTATGCCATAAGGGTCAGGAATATATGTATTTGTGCCTCTTGTTTCAGAACCAAGACCATAGTACTGTCCAAAAACATTCTCTTGGCAAAATCCATTGTTTCTTTTGAAAATAATACCTTCTTCACTATTGTTTGTCACATTTTTAGGTTGGTGGTATCTTACAACAATCCAATGGTGTAGATAAGTTTGATGGAGAGGTACTGAATTCCCTGATTCATCAACTACTTCAGCAAAGAAACTCTTGAGTGAAATATGGCCTCTTGGAAAACTAACATCCATAAATACTTTATTTGAAACAGATCCTGGACTTAGTTCAATCTTGGGAGAGAAGAAAACTTGTGTTTGAATATTTTTTTTGGTCTTCTTAAAAGCAGCTGATAAGAATGGTGTGCTTGACAACAACACTAGTGCTAGGATTGCCCATGAAAGGTTCCTAGTTTGTGATACAAACCTCATGTTGATCTGTTTAAAGAAAACAATTAATTAAAAGCAATTGCATATATAGAAGGCATTAAACCATGCCTATAAGTATATAATTAACCATGCCCATTGCCAAATATGATATTCACTTACTTAGTAAAATGAAAACATATATAGATTTGGTTCGTGTATAGTAAATACTTGAAGTGATCAATTGACTTTATAAATGAGGATTTTTTATCTGCAAATAAAAGAAGTAAAAGAAGTAAAATTTGTAATTATTTATTTTTTATCATAAAAAATTGGTATGTTATTTTTCACTCAAAATCAAACTTCATTTTGAGGGATGATGGACTTGGATTATATAGTGAAACAAACTACACACCCTTAGATTTAAAGAGAAAAATGATCTCCTAATCTATCAGTGCCAAGTTGGCTACACTATAAATGGGACATGGATTTAGTGTGGTAGCGAATTCACACAATTTGCCGCATTCTAACGGCTCAGAATACACTATCCGGATCTTGATAGTTTCAAACAGTGTGAGATCTAGGCCGTCCATTTTGAATAGGACGGACCAAATCAATAAGTGCGTCCGATTCCCGGTAAATGACTTGCAATATAAAGTTATAGTTATTCAATTTCATCAACTTTTCAGCACAAATTTTGACTGTACACTTGAGAATTCGATATGTACCGATACATCCGGTCTTTAAATTAATAGCTAAATAGAATATTATTCTTTAAATATATATTTTTTTTATCATTTACAATTATAAACTAAATCTTATTTACCAAAAGGGTCAAAGAAATAAAATTGAATTTTTCTTAGTCATAATAGTGAATACTGATTATTTTTTTACGATAAAATGTAAAAAAAAAAAAAAGTAGTATGATTTTTTCAAACAATAAATGATGTTTTTTCTTATGAAAAGATATTTCCTAAGACATAAAAGTCAACAAATAACTATTTATTTCATAAAACTAAAAATGGTCGTTGATTTATTAATTTAGAAAACAAGCATATTATACACTTCTTTTTTTTGAACAGCAAACATATTATACACTTCAATTTGCTACTATACCAGAAGCTCTCACATTTCTATGCATATCAAGAAATTGATGGTAAAAGAAACTACACTCAAAGCTAAGACAAAAAAAAAAGCTAAGACAAAAGAAAATGATTGTAAACCACATCAAATTGCATTTCTTTTGTTTGAAAAGAGCTAGCTAGAATATTACTAGCTACTGATATTATACTACTAATAATAAGAGAAAATTGATGAACAAACATAAGCAAATCATGTTAGCTTTGATAAGCAATGATGATGATGAAGTGTGAAGGAACGTACCTCAAAAACTTGGGAGGAAATTATTCTTGAAAATAATAGTGAAGCATTTAGCAATTATTAAAAGATGGTTCAAAATTGTTAAAGCTTGGAACAAATATTTATTCACCAAAAGATGGAGCAATGTGCCTTTTCAGATGTTCCAAATCAAAGCTATGCGTTTACTAAATATGAACAGTAAGATTCAATGCTTCTAACTGAATAGGGGGTCGTATGAATCACTTGGAAACTAACTATAAAATAATATTTTTTGACTAACAATGTTAATGTTCCTCTTATTATAGGACCCACAACATGTGGTTGTCCAGCAAAGTTACAACATGTGGTTGCATTTTCCTTCCAATTGTAAAGCTAAGCTTGTCAGGTTTCACACTTTAGGTGTATGACTTTGGTGTAAGAGGAGTGCAAAAGTTAAATATTGATTGATGTTCATTTTATTGCTGGTGTTGTGCTGCAAGTTTCAATTTCTTTTGGATTTTAAAACTTTAATTTACGCACAAATTAAGCTTGTCGAGTCCAACAAGTGGTATCAAAGTTCGGTTGAAGTTCGAGATGAAATTGTAAATTACACGGAGGGGAACACCAATATTATTATTAAACTTCAACAAACTACTCCATTTGGAAGCCAAAAATAGATGATATTCTATTATGCAAGGATTTGTATGATCACGTAGAAAAGGAGACACAAAGCCGAACAATGTGATGGCTGAAGACTGAAATAAGTTTCATCGAAAAGTTGTCAGTCTTATCAGGAAAAGGGTGGATCTTAGTGTATGCTACCATGTGGCTACAAAGATGAATGCCTATACTCAAGAACCTTAAAAATATGTATATAAAAAAAAGATTGCACAAAACTAAACTTTTGTGATTAGAAAGTTGGTGAACCTAAAGTACAAGACTATGTAAATCAATTGGTTGCCATGAAAATGGTGATGTAAGACGAACTACAAACACGATTAATTTTGAGTTCTTTGCCATAAAGCTGAGAGATTTTGGTGGTAACATTAAGCAATGCTAATGCAGATGGACAACTAACTTCATATAAAGTGAAGGATATCATATTCAATGAAGAAATTACTAGAAGAAAAGATTTCAAGTTGTTCAGAAGCCCTTGTCACAAAGAAGAAAGGGAGAAATGTAAGTGGAGAAATTATTTTCATATTGAGATAGATAGAACCAAATGACTGAAAATATAAATGTATTACACTGATTGTTACATTAACAATGAGGCCAAACACAAGATTTAAACTAAGGTTGCAGTTGGTAGTACAAGATATAGTACTAATTACCATTGCAGCATCTCATTCAGACCACTTATTCAGACAAACGAAATAGTCCTTAATCCACTTTTAACATGATCTTAAGCAGCATTAAATGTCACATATGATGGTGTGGTAGATTTTCTGCCACCAAGAAATAGAAATGTCCCATTACTCCAGTGTGCATTATGCTGTTGTTGTAGAAAATTGCTAGTGTTAAAATTTCACCATCAAATAACTTGATAGAACCCGGTTTAGAGTAACAAGATGACATTCCTACAAGATACCCTTTCTCGTTTCCTGCTTCCAATCCAGTTCCATATTTTGGGATTGAGTTGCATATAACCCTCCCATCCTAACATTAATGCCACAACCAAAGATTTAGAGAAAATGCTCAACTTTAATATTTGATCAACATCTTACAATTATACGAGTTCAAAGTATTGTTTTAATTTTTAAAAATCGGACCAGAGATCAAACCGGTAAAACTTGTAGGTTGAGAATCATTGTAATTAGTTAATGTCATACCTGTCTATATAGAGTTGATCTAATAGCACCTACATGTTGATGGCCAGCACTGTAGATTATATAACCACCAGTTTTTATTGGGACACTTGTCCTCTTGACATTAACACAACCACTACCATTTACATGGCTTTTGGTGCAAGGTTTAACTTGATATTCAACCTATATATGCAGCACAATGAGTCTTATTTGAAACAAACAAATGTGCCAAATAATATTTTTCACATATAATTCAATTTGAGATTTCACTTACCTTGCAATTATGTTTGATGCTCATTCCATTAGGGTTATATGATGTTTTTAAAGTATCAGTCACATCAAGTAAATAAATCTTCACTGGCACCACAAAATCATCCCAATCAACCCACATGATTGTGTACTTTAGGTAGAGGACATGTTTAGTGCCCAAAAACCCTTTCTTCAATCTACACTGACCATTATCAGGACAACATCCTAAACCTCCTATGTAATCTGGACTTAAAGGTTTTCCACTTAATGCATTTATTGTAACATTATATAGGTCACATCTACACTCAATACACCCCATTCTATCTTCAACACCCCTTGTATCAATTGCATGAACATTGATCATCCATTTTTCATCATACCCTTTAGGAATTTGTGAAGGATTACCAATTTCTACTCCATAAGGGTCAGGAATATATGTATCTGTGCCTCTTGTTTCAGCTCCTAGGCCATAGTATTGTCCAAGAATATCATCTTGGCATAATCCATTATTTCTCACCATGATAATATCTGTTTGGTTATTGTTTGTCACATTTTTTGGTTGTTGGTATTTTAGAACAATCCAATGGTGAAGATAAGTTTCTTGGAGAGGTACAGAATTACCTGATTCATCTACTAGCTCAGCATTAAAACTTTTGAGTGCAATATGACCCTTTGGAAATTCAACATCATAGTAGAATTTGTTTGAAATTGATCCTGGACTTAATTCAATCTTAGGTGACATAAAAACAGCTGATTTAACATTGTTTTTGGTATTTCCGTTAGTAGCTGATAAGCATGGTGTGCATGACACCAACATTAGTACTAAGATTGCCCATGAAAGCATCCAATCTTGAAATAAAAACCTCATGTTGATCTGTAATTAGTAGCAATAATAATCAATTAGAAGCAATTAAGTTCTTGATATAGAATTTAATTTAAAGAAAGCATCGTGATCGGTGCACAGAGTCACATACATCTCGATTGTCTGATCAAGATAAGACGATCTATGTTTTGTACCGGATTTTTAATTTTTTTAATCTAAAACACCAACGTTAAAATCTAAGTCGTCCAATCATAATCGGGACAATTGAGATATAGATATATGTGACCACATGTAGTCATAGGGTTGCAATTGCATGTAATACATGTTATAGAATCGACTCATCTTCACAATAAATATTTGAAGTGATCAATTCACTTTATTAGGGAAAAAAAGAGATATCATAGTAATATGAAACATTAATTTAAATTTAACGATTGTAAGTACATTTTTCTATTAATCACAATAACAAAGTTTTTTTCCCCACTAAAGTGACTATATTTATATATATTGGACCAAAAGAAACGTACCTCAAATACTTGGAAGAGAAATGTGCAAGTGTAATTAGTAGGAAGAGTATCAACTACTAAACTATAGAAGTGTTAAGCTTTTTTTCTTCTGAAGGATATAGAATTGTTAAGCTTGAAACACATATTTATATACCAAAATATACAAGTGCATTTGCATATGCTCTAAGGCATACGTTTACCAAATATATACTAATAATTTTTTTCGTATGTGTTTGAAATTTCAATGCTTTTAGTCGAATGCAAAGGCATGAATCACTCGAGAGACTACCTAGAAAAATATTCCTTTTTGGTTAATTATATTACAGATATTCTTATCAACAACATTCTCTTTTGACTATTTCAAAAAGTAAAATAAAATAAAAACATTCTCTATTAACTACCACTCGTGCATGGATCATGGCCTTCTTCCATTTCTTAACGACCATCTTGAAATCCAAATCCAACCTATCAATAATTTAAAATATTATTCAATTTCATTTCAATTTCTTGAGTCTTCACAATATAATTTATGGAAACTATTTGGTACACATCTAATCTAATACACCTCTTACACATTTTTAGAGAGATATAGAGGTTCAATTTCCAATGCAATAAATACACAAACTTTCATATAATCTTACCACTTTTGATGTTTAAAGAGTGTTTCCGAGTGTCTCGGAGACACTTGTTAACATTTCCCAAACTTTTTTATGAAAAAAATTCATATATATTATATTTTTATATATAAAAAGAAAAACTAACTTCATTTCAAATTCAATTTTGGGGAAGAGAAATGGTCATCCTTGTCATCCATGCCTCCAGAGCCTTTTCTTTTTCTATGAGGTTTTCTAATTTAATATTTTTTTAACAATAAATATTAGTATTATATGTGTTGAAATTTTCGAAGTCTTACGAAGTTGAATGAGTAATCATATTAGACTTTTGAGCAACCAAGGGAAACAACATTTTTACCTAAAAAATTAAAATATTAGATGTACGAGTCTTCCGCATTATACATTGTTCAACTTCACATCTTCTATCAATGTTATTTTGTAATTCAAGTTAGACAAAGCGTAACTTTTTTAGAGGACCTAAAATCATAAACATAATATATAATTTTCTTGCAGTTAATTTCATGTGTAGAGTATAAAAAATGACTTTAATTTTAAACTGAATTTTGGGATTATTTGAAATCTTAGAAAAACTCAAGTTCTGAGTTAGAGACCAAGAGTTATTTAAGAATAGTGAAAATATAAGTGAGAGTTTTATGCTCCGTAAAACTTTTCGCATGTGAACCAAGTAGTTTGGACTCTAGTGGTAAAGAGCTTCTTCCAAGGACGTATTTAGGGAATATCGAGTTCGATTTTTAAGGGGAACAATGTTTGGCCAGTGTGTATGCCTCTACGCATGAGTCGAATTAGTTACTCACCATTGTTCGGTCGGAAACCGGTGCAAAAGCCAAAACAAAAAAAACTTCTCACATGTGCTTCTAATCAAATCATGTCAAATAGATGAATATAAAAAGTATCCTTGAACATAGCTCAATTGACAATAGCATGAGTTGATGTTTGAATTAGAGATTTTAACTTATTCCCTTTAAAAGGTGAATTCTAATCTTTAACCTATTTGACAAAAAAATATAAAGATATTTTAGAAACCAATCTTAAAAAGTGGCATCATGAAGTGATATTGATTAAATCGATTTGTATATAACAAAATTACATTGTAAATATATGCAAATTAAATTAAAGATCATTAAATCAAGCTTAAATAGTAAATGAACTCCACCTAAAATGAATTGTTTGAAAAAATTCAAGTTGATTTTTAGATGAAATAGTATTTTATCTGATTTTATTTACTTCTTAAGAAAACACTCTATATTAATAAAGTTTTTCCCTACATACCAAATGGTAAAAAAAAAAAATTAAGATAATTTAAAAATTTAGATACCAACTTTAGCGGTTAAAAATGTGATTTAACCTATGAAATTCGGATACGTGGTACGAGTGCGGGTATGATACGATACAGGTAAGTAAATATGCAAAAATTTAAAATTGAGGATACGATACGACTAAAATACAGTAACAAATTGTTTATACGAAAACTTATATGAATGTAAAACATTCGAAGAAAATAAACATCATTACTCTTCATTGTTATATTATATTATTTTAAAAGTCACGATTTTTAAAAATAATACATGTGATCAAAATAAAATAAAAAAGTTTTCGTATAAATCATTTTTTTTAAGAAGCGTATAAATCATATTCAATTTTATTCGTATATTACGATATCAACAGAAGCATCATTAAAAGAACGCAACACAAATTTTGTCTAATGTTGATTAATTGAATCTTCTCTCTCATTACATTCATCCACAAAAAAAAATATATAATTTTAAGTGGTTTATCCAAAAATAATTCTACTATTTGAGATTTAAAGTTGAATCATATACACTTCCATTAAATTTTTATAATATACATATTTGTGAAGTATTTTATAAACATTCTTATGTATTTGTGAAGTATATGCAAGTATCTGATAATTTTTTTTTAAATTCAAATAATTAATTCCAATATTTCATGGGCATATCCGTGGAGTATCCATATTTGATACGTATTCGATATGGATGCATTTAAAGGAGTATTCAGGCTTCATAGGATTTAATTTATGATTATTATTTTTCTCACTCTATCTACTTCTCACACGCCCTATAATTTTTATAAAATGCCCATGAGATTTTGGATTATAAAATTTGAAAACAGTTTGGATGTGTTCGGATCATATAATCTGAAATATGTTTATATGTAATCAACAATTACAATCTCTTCCATTTCAGCAGTTTCTGAAATATGAAAAATGGGTCTAAACGATGAAGTTTTGAATTTTGAGGGGCAGAGTCTCGTAATAAGTCCCTTCTACGGGAATCTTGATCCTTGATTATTTTTTTTTGCTTTTGATTTTCTGGGGAAGTATCGCAGCAATCTGATCAAGTAGCGCGAAAACCAAATTTTTGATTGAGAACAACTAACAATATCTAAAATAGAAGGATGGGGAAGATCAATATGGTCCTTAAACTGATTATCCATTTTACAAACAGACTCAGAATTTATGTTGATAGAGTTAATATTATATAATCGGAATTATTTTTCTTCTGAAAAAGGATGTTTAGAGTTGTCTGGGTTCTATAATCCGAAAAAAACAATGAACGCGCCCATTCTGTTAGGTCTTCGGATTAAAGAATCCGAATTGGTGAAAAACTCATTTTTTTCACTCCATAACAAAGGAAAAACTCAATTCAAATTCTAAAATCCGAAATAACATAGACATTTTCTTACAAAAATAGAACGCACGAGAAATAGATTGAGTGAGAAGGTAAGTTTTAATTTTATATATAACATAAGATTAGTGTAAAGAGTTTATGGTTCATGAGCTGGTTTTATTATTGAACCCGGGTTAATCGTTATCTTGTGTTTTTTTTTTTCTAGACCGACATTGGTTTATCTATATAAAAATCAGAAATTAAAAAATAACAAAAATCTCTGAACCCGAATGAAACACACTGAAGATTGAAAAGTCTCGAACAAAAACCAAAATCGCAAATAAAACCTAAATTGCGCCACCGTCTTCTTCATCCACGCGCAACTGAGCCTCACCCCACCGTCCTCTGCCGTTCACAAGTAATCTTTCTTCAACCGATTTGTTTCTATTAATTCTTATTTTAATCGAAGTTAATTATCGATTCCATAAATTAGGGTTTCGTTTTTTTGATTTTTGAAATTGATTTTTGTTGCAGAACCATGGCGGCTCTGAAGGAACTCCTTCCAGAACCAAAATCATCGACCACAACTTACTACGACCATAGCAATGATCCGTGGTTTAAGCAACGATTCACTGCAACGGAAGAGGAGAAATCCGCTGCAATTGCACCCAAAATTGTACCACCGTATCTGAAACGATCTGGTTTTGTTCCACGAAAGGTTGAGGATTTTGGAGAAGGCGGAGCTTTCCCGGAGATCCATGTGGCACAGTATCCGCTTGATATGGGAAGGAATAAGAATTCAAAGCCGGGTTCGAAGATTCTTCCGGTTACTGTTGATGCTCATGGTAATGTTGCTTATGATGCTATTGTGAAGCAGAATGAGAATGCTAAGAAGATTGTTTATACTCAGCATAAGGATTTGATACCGAAGATTTTGAAGAATGATGGAGATGATGAAATGGAGGATAGCGAGGATGAGGATGCTCAGCGTGAGATTGATGAAACGATGGAGGAAACAAAAGCGGCGCTTGAGAAGATTGTGAATGTGAGGCTTAGTGCGGCGCAGCCGAAGAATGTTCCGAAGCATAATTCAGATTCTAAGTATATAAAGTATAAGCCTTCACAGCAGAATGCGGCTTTTAATTCTGGTGCGAGGGAGAGGGTTATTAGGATGGTTGAGATGCCCGTGGATCCACTTGAGCCGCCGAAATTTAAGCATAAGAGGGTTCCTAAGGCTTCGGGTTCACCTCCTGTGCCTGTGATGCATTCGCCTCCGAGACCTGTTACTGTGAAAGATCAGCAGGATTGGAAGATACCACCTTGTATTTCGAATTGGAAAAATCCTAAGGGTTATACTATTCCTCTTGATAAGCGGTTGGCTGCTGATGGGCGAGGGCTTCAAGAGGTTCAGATTAATGATAATTTTGCTAAGCTTTCTGAGGCTTTGTATGTCGCGGAGCAGAAGGCTAGAGAAGCTGTAGCTATGAGGTCTAAGGTGCAGAAGGAGATGCTTTTGAAGGAGAAGGAAAGGAAGGAACAGGAGTTGAGGGCTTTGGCTCAGAAAGCACGCTCGGAGAGAATTGGTGTGGCTCCTCCGGCTGCTGCTGTTCCCGTTGTTTCGGAAAAGAGTGGGGTGGATGATGGTGATATGAGAGTTGATTATGACCACAGGGGGGATAGGGATAGGGACAGGGGAAGGGAAAGGGAAAGGGAAAGGGAAAATAACTATCCCAAGGAGAGTCGGGAAGAAAAGGAGGAGCGGCTGGGACGTGAGAAGATTCGTATGGAAAGGAGAAAGGAGAGGGAGAAGGAGAGAAGGATAGAGGCTAAGGATGCTTCCATGGGAAAGAAGAGCAAGATTACTAGAGATAGGGATCGTGACATAAGTGAGAAAGTTGCTCTTGGTTTGGCTTCTACCAAGCAAGGGACAGAGGTCATGTATGATGAGAGGCTATTCAACCAGGATAAAGGAATGTCTTCTGGATTTGCCACTGATGATCAGTATAATGTGTATGATAGAGGCTTGTTCAATGCACAGCCAACACTTTCCACCCTGTACAGGCCGAAGAAGGATGTTGATAATGAAGCTTATGGAGGTGCAGATGAGCAGCTGGAGAAGATTATGAAGACCGATCGCTTTAAGCCTGACAAATCGTTTACAGGGACTTCTGAAAGGGCACCTCCTAGGGATAGGCCGGTTGAGTTTGAGAGCGAAGAAGCTGATCCATTTGGTCTTGATCAGTTCTTGACAGAGGTCAAGAAGGGTAAGAAGGCCATGGAAAATGTAGGTGGGGGAGGAACTATGAGAGCTAGTGCCGGATCTTCAATGCGAGATAGTTCTGATGGAGGTTCTGGCAGGACTCGCATTGGATTTGAAAGAGGGCGTTAAGTAGATCAGTGTTGAAGGCTAATTTTCATGCTTAGGTTGGCATGCCTTTAAGTGGATTGTAAGGATAATGTGGTTGAGTTATGTATCTTACTTTTTCTTGCCCTCGCCCATGGACCACCTTATAAGTGGTGAAATGTACTTGTATTTTGTTTTGAAACCTTTTTATGTTATTTATCTTTCCATGGAGTTATATTCAGTGAAATGCAATATGCAATGTTCAAACTTTAAAGTAGATCTCAACTATTTGAATGAAATGTATTTGGCTGTTAAAATGTACTGCATGATATATCTAGTTTTTTCATGCCTGATTACCGGATAATACATTTGCTTTCTGCTATTGCTGTTTGATTTATGCCATTAATGGGCTGTTATGGCTGGTAATGAGGATATTGATTACTGGTAATTGATGGTACTACTATTACAGCTGTTGAGACTAGAGTGGAACGGTTGTCTAGTCTCTGTTTTCATGTTATACTAATTGATGGTTCTCTATTAGAATGAAATGTAATTGATAGCTTTAAATTTATTTAATGAGTTATCAATTTTTTCAATACTTTGTAATCCATTTGCTTGCTTGTTATTGCTGTTCGAGTTATGCTATTGAAGGAGAAATTGTCAATTGAGATGTAAAACAGTGTTTAATCATTACCTGATCCAAGGATTCAAGTGGATGTGTATTTTGATTTGATAGAACTGTGTATTAGTAACTCCTCCATAGGACAACATTTGGTGCCCACAAAAGAGGCTGGTGAACAATATTATTTTTAGTAGTTTTCTTCTCAACTAGGTTGAGCTAACTTCTCTAGATTCGTGCACATGACGGCTCAACCCCATCTGCTGTATATCGTGGTTTTACTACTTTATAGTCTTGGGAAAATTATATCAGACCATCATGATTGTGTGGAGTGTAGCCTGCACTAGAGTTGAAAATTACATTAGATCATCTTTGCATGCCATTTTCATCCAAGCTTCCTGTCAGATGGTACAGGCATATGATTATTTATGACATATTTGTATATTGTATAAAATTGGTTGTTTTGCTCTATCAGGGTGTGCTAAATTGTAAAAAATGCTTATGCTCGAGTTTTCCTTCATGTTTAGGAAGTTGCTATTAATACTAGTCATGTGTTTCAAAAGGTGGTGGATAATCCTGTCAATTACTTCTGTAGTGTGCAACAATATTTTCTGAGTTAGGCCATATCTATCTCTTCCTTCTGTGCGTCTTTCTCGTGGCGAGAACAGAACAACAGGGAAAGACCCGGCCGACCTGCCCAAGGCTCGAGGGCGAGTGAATCGAAAGGCTTCCGAATTTTTTCCAGTCCTGCTATTTTTTTAGGGAGTTTTGGTCAAGTCTAACAAATTAGTAAATTGTTCTAGTGCGAGGTTTAACTAATAGCCTGATGTATAACTTATTGTGAACTCTGTGTTTTACTAAATTACAGAATGAGTCATTGCATCTTCTCTGTGATTGCTCTTTCTCAAGCTTTTGATGTTTTCACTGGATCAATTAAGCTTCAGCTACCCAGTCTGTCAGTTGATTCTCATGCTGATGTAATAATTTGTTCTTTAATTGTCATCAGATTTGTATTGTTTTCTTCTAGTCACTCCATGAGTTTTCCGTGTTCAAATGGTTCTTTTGATTATCGATGCTGGAGATGCCAGTTCCAAAAGTGTTATGCCGAATGATCGGGTATGAACACAAATAAGGAATGGACCTCAAAGAAGAGCAAGAAGAACTGAAGAAGGAAAAGGAGCCAGAGGAAAAGCCTCCTAGCAAGTCACAAGTTAAGAAAATGATTTCGGTTTTACTTCTGAAAACATCCATCATTGCTATCCTCTTGTTTTGCTGGGTGCTTTCTATGTGGTAATTTCCAAAACATCCCCATCATTCATTTCAAGTTAATACTTAATACGCTTTCGAACTTCAGTTTAATACTTATTTCGTTTTCGAACCATTTGATTTTCAGATTATCTATTATTTTTTAATACATCATATTTTTATCTATTTAACTCGTGTATTTCATAATTGTTATTTTGCAATTTACTTTTGCTTTTAGAACAAGTCTTGGTTTCTTGTTAAAACTGAGCTGGTCATACTCAATTAGGCATATAATGACGTCTTTTATTGATCTTTTGTTAAGTCTTTCTGAACCGAACAACCTTCAACAAGGCATCTTTTTGCTCCAATGTGCATGTCAATAAAAAAGTCTTTCTTGATGTTCACTGTGACCTAATTATCTTGATCTTACCTGTAAGGTTAGTGTATGGGTAGCAGCAGAAGCTTAATCAGCTCCTTCTATTGTTTTAACATCACATTCACATGATGGACTTAGTGTTTTTAATGATTTTAGAAAGGCTTATCCTTGGTTGAGTCATAACACAGAAGTAGATGATGAAGTAGGTTTCATGGTATTTCCCTATGTTTCTACCGAAACATTTGAATTTGCTTCTATATACAAACTTTTTAATCTGCGTTATAACACTTTTACAAGGAACTTTAGTGATATGAGATTGTTCACTGTACAACATCTCAAATTTCACGGAACCTCGATTCCAGCAACTCAAATATGGTGGTGATGGCACAACAAAAGAAATGCAAGTTTTGGTGGATTTGTATCTGAGTTCAGTATATAAAATTTGTTGAAAGTTCATCGAGTCAGTTTGTCACCGAACTATGTTTAACATTGCCATCGATCCGGTATAAGTCAAGTCGACTTGGGTACTTGAGTTTAAAGTTTGGCTTGAACAACTTTTATATCATGGTAGAGGTGGACTATGGAATTGAGTTCCATGTAGTTAGGATGATCATGCATTCACACTTTTGATCTATCCAATTATGATTAAAAGACTTGTGTTATTATGGCTTTTGTTAAACAATCTAAAACACAGTCTGAATGTAATATCAGACAACTCAAAAATACAACTCCTTGATTGCATAACTACATACAATCCATTTTCATAGGACTATACTTAGCATCAATATAGTGTGTATTTTCTAACTTTCTAGTTGCTTTGGCTTAAGAATCATTCAATCCAATGAAAATCTTGCTTGGAAGATGCTTCATATTATCTTTGCATCCTCCTCTGATTTCACCTTAGCTTCTTCTTTAGCCAATTCAAGTGCTTGAATCAAATTTTTCAAATAAACTTGTGCATCAGTAGAAGAGTTCTTCGGCATCAAATGCTCAGCAACATCAGCTGGAGTGATTTGAATTTCCTTCAACAATTCACATATTGTGTCAAACAAATAATGTGACTCAATATTAAGATAATTCTTAGCCAACAACTTGAATGCCTCAAATCCACAATATGACAACTCTATGTGCTTATCCATTCTACCTTTTCTAACCAATGCAGGATCCAATTTCTCCACATAATTTGTTGTGAAAACTATAAGTCTTTCACCACCACAAGCAGACCATAGTCCATCAATGAAATTCAATAGCCCAGAAAGTGTTACTCGACTATTTTTCCCATCTTTTTCTTCCATAACTTCACCTTGTGTTTGTCTTGGATCTTTCTCTTCATCTTCCTCTTCCTTTTTCTTCTTCCTTTGACCAGTCAAATCAAGTGAACAATCTATATCTTCAATCACAATTATAGATTTACTTGATATCTCAATCAAAAGCTTTCTCAGTGCAGTGTTATCCTTCACAGCAGTCAATTCAAGATCATAAAGATCATAGCTTAACAAATTAGCCATAGCAGCAATCATTGTTGACTTTCCAGTCCCTGGAGGACCATAAAGTAAATAACCTCTTTTCCATGCCCTTCCAATTCTTGCATAGAATTCACCAGCTTTACTAAATGTAATGAGATCATCAATTATCATTTCCTTCTTCTCTAAATCCATAGCCAATGTTTCAAATGTGGATGGATGCTCAAATACAACATGGCTCCAATGAGAACCACTATTAGTATAAAGTTTCCTTTGTCTATTTTTCACTTGAATTGCTTTACCTTCTTTTAGTACATGACTAAGATATGTCCCTAAAAGCACATCTCTATTGTGTTTATGGAAAGTGAGTTTGTAGTACCTTTTTTCATCTATGTTTTGATGAAGTGAAAATGAATTTGAGTTGGATGTTTTTTTGCCACTGGCCCACCAAAGTTTCATTCCATTGAATTCATCACCTATTTCTTCTTTATCATCCATGCTAAGAATAAGGGATTGATTATTCTTGGCTATGTCACCTTTGAGTCTCTTTGCTTGTGTAGATGCTTTGGAGCTAAGGTAATTCTCTATGGAAGAATAAGCTTCACTTCTCATGAGTCTCTCACCAGTGAACTCATGAAATGTGATTTGAATATAAGGGTAGATAAAGGTGACTAATCTTTGAGAGTATTTATCAAATAAGTTCCTAAGTTGATAAGGAAAATATTGTTGAAAAATAGCCCAAGTAAACATCAAGGAAGCAATTATGGATCCTATTTGAGCAAACATTTCAGTATTCTTTTTAGCATACATGGTGTGGATTTAGAAATGGGTTTCTAGCTTTCTCTTAGACAAGATGAAATATATGTGATAATGTCTAAGAAAACCTTTTAATTTATCCTTTGTGAATTATGTGGCTATTGTACAATAACGTTAATTGGTATTTTTGTCTATATCCTTAAAAGTCAGCAAAAAAAAAGTAGAAGCCAAATTCTATTTGGTTGATGTGTACTAAGGTTATTTCGGAGCAGGTATCATGAGTCATGACTTTATATTATTATACCATTTTCATTTTGTGTTGGTCATTGTAGAAGTTGAAAAGTCACGGACAAGATGAAATCAAACACGGTTTTTTAACCTGTTATAAAGAAAATGGTCCTTTTTTATGTGTCACTCGTTTATTTCATCGTCATGTTACGTTAAGCCTGATATACAAATGATATTTTTTTTCATTTAAAAGAAGAAAGGTAATTTTACGTAGAAAAGAACCTAAGATTACTTTACTTTACAATAGAACTTGAGGTTCAACTCTATTGATAATGTTGATATTGTTAGACTTGAACGTCGACATTGTCAGCAATAGCAGCAACTTAGAATGAATTTTCTGGAGGACCATAAAGTAAAGGTAAATGCTAACTTGTGCCCTCAAAGACACATGTTAAGTAACTCATTATAAAAATATACGCATCAAAAGTTATGCAGCCAACTTCTTAAAAATTAAAACGTTATGTTTTCCAATGCAAAGTTGTTTTCTTAGGTTCATTGACATGTGCCCTTGGGGTACAAGTTAGCATGACCTAAAGTAAATAGCCTATCTTTTCCAAGGTTTTCCAATTCTTACATAATTCTCTTTTTGCCTTACTAAATCTCTTTCTTCTTGTTTGGATCCATTGCAATTGTCGTAAGAAGCTGGATGTTCAAAAATCACATGATCCCATTTACCACTCCTAACATCATACTCACTATAACACGTGCAATTTATTTACCTCCTACTGAGACCAATGTTCTTACATTGTTTCCAAAACATGGTTAAGGTAGGATTTTGTAACGAAATTGCAGTGTTCTATATGGAACATGAGAAGGTAACATCTTTTGTCATCAACAGAATAGAATGAAACAGATTTTGTGTACGGTTACCGATCTAGGAACACTTTCATGGTATTGCTTCTTTTTGAATCCACATATATATTAATTACACTTGTATAAGAATTACAAGAGAGCGAAACAAAGGCACCGTATATATGCGGCTAGCATCCCTAAACAAAGAGAAAAACAAAAACCCCAGCTAACATAACACCAATCAAATATTGAATCACAAAAAAATTCCCACCTCCCAAGCCAAAACTCTATCTCATTAAACAATATTTTGGGTTCTAATACCATTCATAGAATAGATAAGGTGGGATCTTTAGTTTCCTCAAACTTCATTGTCAAGATGACACCTTAACCTCATCCACCATCTCATCAATCTCCTTAGTAATATTGTTAAATTTTTTATTATTTATAGAGTTCCAAATCACCCAGAGAGTTCCATGTCAAATCAATCTCCAACCCTTTCTAAGCTTCTTGAGCCTCACCTCCCCTTCCCAACATTCAAAAGGGGAGATAGGTTTTGAGAAGTAATGAAATTAATTTCAAGCCAACCAAAAACCTTGGACCACAACTCAAACACCACTTGATAGTGTAAGAAAAGATGAGAAGAAGTTTTGGTACCGTTACCACAAAACTCACAGTATATTTGCATCCAAAGGAAAACAATTTCTCATAGAGAAGTTGACTTTCGTTGGGATACGATCATGAAGTAGCTTCCAAGAGAAAGCCACTACCTTTGACGGCGCGTGACTCGTCCAAATTAACTTAAACACCTTTTCCTTCGTTTGGCTTGAAGTGGCATCCACCTCTAATGATTGTTCAAGCAACATATAAGCCGACTTAACCGAGAAAACTCCGGTATTGTCTGTTTTCCACTACCACTTATCCTCCCAAACTGAAGCCCTCCACTCCCGGATCACCTCCTTCTATTCGTTAAGAAGATTCGATTCCCACACGAAAAGTGATCTTTGCCACAAAAAAGACCGAGCACCAAACCCTTCATTTACTCCCCACAAATCACCCACTTTCGCTTCCTTTTGAAGAGAAATAGAAAAGTGCTCATGGAAGGAAGTGCATAAGGGTGCATTTCCCACCCTACGTGTCCCTCCAAAAACTCGTATTTTCTCCGTCCCCACCTTTTGCACAACACAATTATTAAACCAACTAGTTCCCCCCGCCATCATCTATTGCCACAATGTCGTTCCACCACTTGATACAAACCACAACCACTCATCAACTCTTAGTATTGCTTCACTTTTGTTTTATTCCAACCCACTGCAAATACACATAATAACAAGGATTTAATTCATATGCACAGTTAATGTAAATATTATTTACACTACAGTCCATAGTAACCATAATATTATTAAAAACATTTAACTGTTACCACAATTACTTCTAAGTCTCACATATAATTGATTGTGATATGTTTAGGATGGATGGGTACAAGTAGAGTGGAATGAGGGTTGTTGCCTCACAAAGAAAAATAAATGGCTTATATAATATTTAATAATTTTTAGGGCAAATTATAGTCACCTCCCCTAAGATCTACTAAAATGACATTATCGCTTCTATTTTTAAAACTTACACTAGCATCCCTTCAGTTTTCATGAAATAGATTAACACTTCTCTTTTCTCTTATTTAATACATCACCCTTATTTCTGTTGAGCAATTGATACATCACCTATATATATAAAAGACCCTTTTAAAATTATTGTGTGTGTATTATGCGAATATGTAACATAATAAGTACTGCATAAAAGTTTCCTAAAAAAAAGAAAAGAGTACTACCTAAAAGTGGCTTAGGTGTGTGCAAAGCACCTTTATGGTTCAATTCCTTGCAACCCACTTTTTATAATCTATTCTCTATATATATGAAATTTAATATCTATCAAAAAAACAATCTTACTCCTTCTTAATTTTTTGACACGTCATCGAAATTATATCCTTTTTTTGTCTTTTGCATCAATTTCCCCCTATTTTTTCTCTTCAAAAAACAAATTAAAACAAACCTACTTGATAAAACACACCAACTTAAATTTTTTTGAAAGAACAAACAAACTTAATCTCAATCAAAACAAAACAAATTTTCCTATAATTCAACTTCTAAATATCAGGAGTTAAAAAAATTACAATCTTCCATTCTTTATTAATTATGAAATTAATGTCTATCAAAAATATAATCTTACCCCTCTTAATTTTTTGACACGTCATCAAAATTATATCTTTTGTGTTTTTTCTTCAACTTTCCCATATTTTTTTCTCTTAAAAAGAAATTAAAACAAAGTCACTCTATAAAACACACCAACTTAATATTTTTTTAAAGAACAAACAAATTTAATCTTAATCTCAATCAAAACAAATTTTCCTATAATTCAACTTTTAAACATCTAAAGAGTTAAAAAAAATTGCAAAATATTTATTACAATGAATATACCCACTTTTCAAAAAATTACATATTTACAAGTTTGCTTATTTTCAAATAATAATTTGCCTTTGTTTCTTTTTTAATCTTTTTTTTAGTCAAAAAAAATAAATAAAAAGAAATAGATAAAGAGACTGAGAGCATTAAACTTGACTCAGGTACAACAAAAAACGAGGATACCACATAATAAATCAGAACAAGTGGATCGACTTAAATCCATCATAACAAAAATTCATTAATTAATCAATAAGTGAACTTATACACGGGCGCAAAACCAGCTTAAAAAAATGTGGACCTCTGCGAGACCATGACCACAATAACAAAATTCAAGTGTCAAGAACTCCTTAAACAAATCAACAAGCACAAAAACTCTTTCGAGTTTTAGGAACCAGAGCGTAGACAAACAAGACACTTTGAAACCTGCATATCTCAACATATTTGAAAACAACAGAGAATCAAAGAAGTATGGCCACCATGTCATATTATAAAATATTATTGTAGATTATTAATTATTATATCTTTTAGAAAGATGACTATAAAAAACAATGAAAACATGATAAATGAGTCGCTAAATAATATTATTGTACAATTCATACACGGAACTCATAACGACATCTTTATCAATAATGATATATTTCCTATTTTAAATATTTCTACATAATATTACACTAATCTCCTTTAAGATCTTCTTAAACAACACAAAAAACCCGCTCTATTGTTTAACTAAACACTATCTTCCTTATTTATTTATTTTATCAATTTGACAAACACTTCTCTTACAATATAACACGGTTTAAACTTTATTAATTTCATTTATTTTGAGCAATTAACTTTTTCATTTAATTTTCAACCATTTTTTCTTTCTATTTTTCACTTTGTGATTTTTCTCAACTTATTGTTCTTCAATCAAGGTGGCAAAATTCTTCTCATTTCTATATTCTGCTTTGATCTCTTATGTAATTGCCGATGTTTGATTCTATTTGGTGGTAAAAACAAATGTTGTTACTGTTTCTCCATTGCGAGGAAAAAAAACCCTTATTTAACTTAATTGTGAAAAGAGAAAACAGATACAAACAAATCAAAATGTCTGAAATTAAATTGTATATTTACAAAGTTATCGAAATGGATAAAATGATGAGAGATTGATGCGTTTGAACATTAGAAAGGGTGCTTGTGTTATTTAAGAAAATCTCAAAGGAAGTCAAAGTAATTTTCCATTTTATCATTAACGTCGATTTTATCATTCGTTTTTTTTATTTTATTTTGTCAATTCATATAGTATTGCAATACGCTTTGATGCGTCCCACTTCGAATTAACCCGTGCGGAGCACGAGCCCGTGCTTAGCACGGGTTTGTTGCTTGTTAACTTTTATATATTAATACTTGTAAAAAAAACGGAGGTGTTGGGTTTTGAACTAAGGACACGGCTATTACTATTACATGAAGAAAAAAAATTGGGTCATATTCACCTGATGCACAACAAAAGGAGTGCATTGAATTTGCATCTACATTTTCGATAACAAATGTCAACAGCAAATTAAGACCGTCGAGTTTTTGAGACAACACCACATTGAACTATTAAAATCTCAAATTCGATCCCTGGGCACTTACGGACATGAGTACCTTTAACATTAATTTTTCCAAGTTATTATTGTATATCATGTCTATAACAAGAGTGTAGAGTACATGCGACAATTCTACGGTTTTAAAAACATCTACATGAAAAGGAAGAGGAAGATCTTCGAAGAGGTTGCCTTGGATTTTGAGGGTGACGAAATCCAAAAATGAAGTTAATGACTGATGACCATTAGAATATAAAATATTCATTATATAAATTATTAATATATTGTATATTAGTTAGAGATAATTGAGACACAAATATACTTGATGTCTAAGATACAATGATGTTGTCTTAGGCCTCAAGTATATTAATAATTTATATAATAAATATTTTATATTCTAATAATAACGTATGATTTGAACACGGTTTGTGATCCCTTGATCGTTCCTTTCACTAACGCTTCATTTTAACAAAATACCAAAATATGCTTTCACTTGGATTTTATTTTAAAATGTGTTACTAGCATGAATTAGCAAATCTAAAATGAATGACTATAACACAATGGACAGATCAAAGATGGAATGACCTAATATGAAGGAATAAGACAATCAACTGTAAAAGCCTAATAACAAGATTGAAACATATTGCTAGCCGGTGAATATAGTATATGGTATAAATTTTGGGTTTTATAAGAAGGAATGTATCAAATCCTTGAAAGACTTTGATCCATATCATCGAAATAAATAAGAACAATTGACCGTTGAAAAAAAACTGAAAGTTGAATTAAACCTTAGTTATTTAGATGTAAATCCCTTGAAGAGGGAACTCCTTCCATTAGTCCAGGAACTTGGTTGTAAGCAGCATTACTATAATAATGAAACTATTACCTAATTATTTTACCATCAAAGTGCTAAATAATGAAATCTAAAAAGTTCCTTACCATAAAAAAAAGTTAACTTATGTAACAATTTGGTCCCATATGTTTTGCTCTGTTATTAGTTTTAGTCTTTTATGTTGACTTTTTTTTTTAGAGAAACTAACATAAAGGACTAAAACTAGTAACAAAACAAAACATAGAAGACCAAATTAATACAAATTATAGTTAAATGACCAAATTGAGATAATCAATTAAGTTAAAAGACCAAATTGAATAAGCCTAATATTATTATGGTGGTTTTCAATTGAACAAAGTTTCGTATCAATTAAATTCTAAATAAATAAGATAAACAGACTGATATTTGAAGTTTGATCGAATATATGTCCATCTTTCAATCACTTCTCTATATTTAATCATATTAAAATAAATTTAACTTTTAGAACTGATTTTATTCAAGTTACCAAATAATTTACCAATAAAAAAGTAGTTGATCAACTCTATTTGTTCCACTCAAACAACAACAACACAGTTTTTATTAGGAAAGAACTCAACAAAGGACCTCTCATCTCTACCATTAGGGTAGAAGAAAAACAAAACTGGCCCATGATCAACTTAACTTAAGCTCACTCATGCAACTAAACAACAAATAAATAAAGATAAAATAAATGCATGAAGCTGGCTTATATAGGAACGAGAGAGACCATCTAGGTAATGGTGGTCCAATTTAGATGTACAAAAACGCCAAATTCTGTTTAGTTTAGTGAGAAACAAAACCATTGCTGCAGGGAGGAGTGGTTGGTGATCTTGTACTATTTATTGTGTTGGCAAAAACAAAAAAATTAAACAGCAAAACAGATATTTTTTAATGGAAAATACCCAACAAAAAAAAAATGTCCCTATTGAATAAAAAAGAAGGGAAAAAATGACTACGTTGTTTGATGAAAAAGAAGCTAAGTCAGTTTGGGAAAATTCTTTTATATGCTATTTACATTTCAAATTCATAATAAATAAAGAACAAAAAGCATATAACTTATTTCATGTTTGTTATTTTACGTTAGTATTTTCATTGTTGTATAAACCGGTATCTCTTCTAGATAATTGTAAATGTTAATCCTTTAAGCCGATAAGATCACAATAAACAACATTTCCCTCACCATGCATCTCTTCTTGTAAAAAAGTATATCCCAAGAATAAGCAATTCATTTGATTGACACACAAGATATTGTGTTATTTAAAAGCAATCCAAAATCTGTTATATTTTAAGAGTAGTGATATGTGGTGCGAAAGTTACCATCATGATACTCACACAAATGCTTACATGTTATTTTTATAAAAGATTAGTCAAACTTTCAACTCCAATTTAACCAAAAACACGGAGGTAAAAGCACAACTTAGGAAATAATGTTGCTTTTTAAAAGAGCCGCCGTTCCGAACAGACAATATTTTTCATATTTTAAATCGCGCGCATTTGTTTCATTCAGGTTATCTGTGTTTAAAAATAATGTGTCACTATGAATTTGAGAGGTTTTGGATACGATGAACCAAAATAGGGGTATTTTCATTAAGTTTACAACTCCTTGCTACCATATCAATAACAAAATTAGAGTCACTTTCCACTACGAGATGTGTCTACCCTTGTCTTTTTGAAGGAGTGTCTACTGTTATCTTCTCGCCATTTACATTTATGTATACATTCCTAATATTTCAATATAAAAGGCATCACAAACTCGAGTCCTTTTATGTATACCCTTCTCGTCGTCAACCATCTGTGCCCAAAACCGCCACACCCCACAATGTTCATTGAACCTTTATAAGCTCCACCGCAATTTATTTTGATCTAATCCCATTATTATTATTATTATTATTATTATTATTATTATTTACTTCCCCATTCCTTCGATTATTTTTTTCATCTAAGACAAGTAGACAACTTGAAGCTTTCATTTTTAAGTTATTATTAAAAAAAAAACTTTCATTCATATTCCAACCCCTCAAAATTCATAACACTAAAGATGTTAAAAATATGTCTTGACTTTTGATTCAAAAGCGAACACATATTTTTAACACTTTAGTTTTATGAAATCTTTGTTGTATATGCGTGAGGTAGAAAAATCCAGAAAAGAGAAGTAGAGAAAAATTTCAAAAGTTGATATAATCTTGTAAGTGGCAACAAGAATTCCATAAATAAATTAGGTTCTTTTCCCTTCAAATTGACCATTTTGACTTGCCACATCAACATTTGGTCCATTTACGACAAGGACAAAATCAAATAAGGAAGATGTTCACTAACCTCATTGAACAAATCTTGAAAAACAATCAAATGTTTGTGGGAGAACATAATTAAACAGTGTTTATATTCATCTTATTTTTCCATCAATACCAGCACCAACAATGTTAGCATTATGTTTTCAAGATTGAGCACCAGAATGTTGTCCAAAAGAATAAAGATATGTGATTTCTAGTTTGTTTCTTCTCTTTCTGTCTCATTTCATTATGGACATGTTTGTTATTACTAAGTGTGGACTGCAGGTAAAGAAAATAGAAGGGAATAACAGGAGAATCAATAAAGACAGCAAAAAAACCGCTCCAACCAGCAAGGATGTGAGTAATTAAAGGCATTGTTTATGAACCCTGGAATTTTCTAAATCGTTTGCAAAAGTATAAACAATCAACAAAAAAAATGGTTTGTCGATCCAGGAATTTCAAAAAGTGGAGGCACCATGTATATAAATTTGAAGCATTAAATATATATTTGGAAATAAGGTTATGTTATTGTATCATGTGTGATATAGGTGTGGGCCAGGAGATAACTGTTGTGTTATAAATATGGTCATTTAGTCAAAATATCAACTATTACTATATTTTACTACTTATAAAAAAAATTAAAAATATTTTATTTTGTACTAGCACAAGCCCAGGCAGGTATACACATAGTTTGTCTTTTGCCAATTCAAAAATCCCCTTCAAGTTAGCAGAAAATTTTCTAAAAAAAATCCCTGAAAATTAACGATGTTAATAGTGAAGAGCGGTGTTTGTCTATTTAATAAAAACTTAAAAAGGTTAGTATAAATTTTAAAAAACTACAAGAGTTGTCGGTGTCATTTTAACAGACCTCAATAGATGAGTGTAGTTTTCCCTAAATTAAACTCAAACCTTTTATATTTTTTACGTCAAGATTTGAAGTTTTCTCTATATTTACCTTACCTCCAACAAAATTTGCTAAAAAGAGAAAATTAAGATGGGCAACTAGGGTGTTTTTACTTTCGATAGTCACGTAGAAAAAACCAAAAAGTAAGTTTAGTAATATCACTTTGTTATATTTCAACTTTTTAGCATATGGATAATATGGTTGAGTCATGAAGTTGATCTTGTGATACATTTTTAAAGAAAGAAAGAAATCATTGTCAAAATGGAATGAGCTTCCTAGTTTTGTGACATTGCATTTCATACTAAGAGATGATTTGGATTTGACTTTACTCCCTCAAATTTGTAATCTTTTTCTTTTTATAAACTTTTTTCTTACTTGATAAAAAAACACTTTATCATTTTGTATATTAATAAAAAAAAAACATTTAATACTAAAAAATTGAGGTAATAGTCACCTTGCTTCCTGGTATAGCAAATAGTCATAATAGTCCTTCAATATATCAAAATTTGAAAATAATCTATAATTGTCCATTTGTTAGTTAAAATAGTCTCTAACGTTTAAATAATCTCTTAATACTCTCAATAACTTTTTTGACATAGGAACTAAAATGATAATGAGTAAGTACGTACAAAGACTAATATGATACTCCCTCCGTTTCAAAATAAGTGTCGTTTTAGCCAATTGTACACAAATTAAGGAATGGAATGAAATAATCATTAGATATAACATTTTTACTAGACTGCTCAAGAATAAGACAAACTTAAAGTTGAATTAAAAATTTAAAAATTGTGCGAGAGAAAAGTTGGAGTATTTATTGAGGGTAAAGTTGGGAGGAAAAAAATCAAAGTTGTATTGAAAATGTAAAGTGACATTCATTTTGAAATAAGTATGTTGAAGGACTAATATGACAATATTTACTAAATATTTTAATATCAAGGACTATTTTGACTAACAAAATACACGATTAGAGACTATTTTAAAATTTTGATACATTTTAATTATTCTGAAATCAAGGTGATTATTTTCCAATATAAAAAATTAGTAAAGCAAACCAACTTATCATCATCATTTTACAGTGAAAAACTCAAGAATTGTGCAGAAAGAAGATAGCTATGAAGATTTGCAGGTTGAGATCTCTGTTTTGTTCTATAGCCAAATGCAATTCTCAAGCCATCTCACCATCACCAGCACACAGTTTCTCTTCAATCAATCATCACTTGCAGGTTTCTCTCTAGTGTGATCATTTGCCTTAACATGCATTTTTTTTAATTTCCTTCTTTTCTCTTAAAACATGCAAAGTTAGAACCTTTCATGCATATTCTTAACTGTGTACTTAACAATATTTAGAGAATTTATCATGTTAATTAGATCATATTAATCGGTGTTCTGTGTTTTTCTCAACGTGATTGGTTTTTTCTTCTTCTTGTGTTTGTGTTGAAACATCATTAACTGTTTCTTTATAGGTACAGCTACAATTTTTGTATACTATAGACATGTGAATTTGTTGTTTGTTCTGTAAATTTATTATGGTTTTGTTGTCTTAGCTGATGATACTGTCTGTCTATGATGCACTAAATACAGAATGTTGGATTCATTGGCCTTGGAAACATGGGATCCCGAATGGCAAATAATCTAATCAAAGCTGGATTTAAACTTACAGTTCATGACAAGTAATAATGTTTTAAGCCTTTTATTCAACTTAATAATCATGCATGCCTTTTATTTCTTGCCTATTATTGAGTCTGAAAATGTGCTTCTTATGAGGAGTCTGAGTTGGTGGTTCTGATAATATGATTAGGTTGTTTCATTTTTGTTAATTTAGGAAGAATGCATGTGTTAATGTAGCACCGACACTTTAGATTGATCATGTGTACAGTGTTTGACAGTGACACATGTGCTTACATTCAATTACTTTCATTTTCTTAAATTATTACCGATGCGTGTCAGTGTCGCGTCTGATGTCCGTGTCCGTGTTTCATAATGTTAATTGAGTTTGTAAAATATTGGCAGAAACTCTGATGTTCTCGAGATGTTCTCTCGGATGGGGGTTCCCACAAAGAAAACACCATATGAAGTTTCAGAAGCAAGTGATGTTGTAATTACAATGTTACCTTCTTCTGCTCATGTGAGTATATTCATTTCAGTGTCATTTCCTTTCCATTCAATACATCACTTTCATTTGTTTGTAGATTGAGTTTCTTCTGTAGTTCTGCAGCTACTTACTCTTTGAACTATGATTTCAATTGTCAGTTAACTATAGCTATGATATGATTTATTTATTTTTTATTTCCCCTATTGAGATCTTTGACTAAGAAACAAAACCTTGGATTGCAAGTTTGAATAAAATCACTGCTTCCAATAATATTATATGACTAAATTCTGATGCCAAAACAACATCCTTTTTAATTTAAGTAGGTAATTGATGTTTACACTGGACCAAATGGTTTGCTTCATGATGGGAAGCTCATAAGGCCATGGTTATTGATAGATTCATCCACTATTGATCCACAAACATCAAGAAATCTTTCTGCTACAATATCTGATTATATTCTAAGAGAAAAGAAAGGTAACATAGAATGAAATGCCGTCCAAGTAAACTGCATTTAACTTGAATAGCATGTGTGAATTCGTTATTCTTTCTAGTACCATAAAATGTATATCATATTCATCAGCAAGTAATTTGTTGTTCATGAAAATTCCTTGACAATTTTATGAGAATGTCTTTTCACTTGTATATACTATGCTGAATTAATTACTCCTTTTAATGTTATGGTGCTGAATGATTATACATTGTGTAGGTGATTGGGAAAAGCCTGTCAAGTTGGATGCTCCGGTATCTGGTAGTATAATTGCGGCAGAAGCTGGGACACTTACTTTCATGGTATTGCTTCTGTTATGTTCCAACACACATAATAACAATACGATTTTAGTACTAATTGTAGGTTCAAAGACCATGCATTTGATTCTGGAAACTAGAAGAATACTAATCTTTCTGCTTCTTATCGGATTTTCTGACTTGAAATATTTTTGGAAAATCAATGGTCAGTGACATCAAAATGGCCATCAAATTATCTTTTGTGGTCTATGAATGATATCGATATAATCCTGGTTTACAGAAACTTTTGGAATATTTTGATATAAAAATTATCATTGAAGTAGCAAATTGGTGTAATAGTCTTTCAAGGACCAAATTGATACTCCCAAGACCAAAATGGGGGGCATACTGTAACATTTGGTATACTTTTCTCAATTGGGTGTTCTATTACAATACTAATCTTTGCACAATATTATTAGTAATGAAATAAAAATTATGATCAAGTAATTTACATAAGCGGTGATGTTGGTATGTTAAGGCCTTGCATGAGAATTAGGTAACATTGCTAAAACAGTTGCAACAAAGTTCTGGATTTTTGGCAAAATACTTTGTATTAAACAAGATATGGATTTTCCCCAGGTTGGTGGCTCTGAGGAAGCATTTCTCGCCGCAAAATCCTTATTCCTTTCAATGGGTAAAAGTACAATATATTGTGGTGGAGCAGGGAGTGGTTCTGTAAGTAACAAAGTTAAAATTGGGATAGAATTACTAGTACTCTTAGTTGCTTATATACAGTGAGTCATTTTATTTTGTCTTTGTTTTTGGTTATTAGGCAGCAAAAATCTGTAATAATCTGGCTTTGGCTGTGAGCATGCTGGGAATATCAGAAGCCCTTGCTCTAGGCCAATCCCTAGGTGTTGCTGCAAGTACTTTGACAGAGATATTTAACTGTTCCAGCGCTCGCTGTTGGAGTAGGTATGCAGCTTTTTTCTCTCTCTCAATTCAGCATGACAATTAGCTGCAGGAATATTGCGTATTTGTCTGCATCTTTTTTTTTATACAAGCAAATGTTAGTAAGTAGTTTAGTAGGAGTATAGTTTTCCCTAATTCAGTAGTAAGTACCCTGTCAAGTTTGAAATGCCAGAAGGTTGTAGTACTTTATTTGGAACTCAAAGCTTGTTGCATAGAGAGCTTCCAGTTCCACTGCAAGTGACCTTTCCTAAAGAGTCTTTTAATCATTTTTTATTTATTAGTGTTCTCAAAATGGTCTTGTAATATTTTCTGAGACCACTTTGTTTTTCCTTGTTAACAAAAATACTACTCCCTTTTCAGCATTTTGTATGGTGTAACATTCATAATATTTTGCATACATAGATTAACTAAGAATCTTAAGGAACTTTTTAGATTTAATGTTTTAGTACTTTGATGGTCAAATTAATAGATTATAGTTGCATTATTACAGTGACGCTTACAACCCAGTTCCTGGACTGATGGAAGGGGTGCCTTCTTCAAAGGATTATAGTGGAGGATTTGCATCTAAGCTTATGGTAAGTAACTTAGAGTTAACTCGGATTAATAGATTATAGTTGCATTATTGCAATGATGTTTTAGTGCTTTGATTTGTCCACTGTGTTGTAGTAATTTATTTCAGATTTTCTGATTCATGCTAGAGCCATGATGAATTTCAAAATCAAATTTAAGTTGGTACTGCTAGTTTTCTTCGATGAAATTCATTTAATCTTTATTGAAGAGATGATAAATCTCAATATGAAATAATGTCACTGTCTTCCATTAAGCTGAAGGGGGCGTGCTTTCTGCTCTATCTTATTGAGCTAAAATCTTTGTACTGCAAGAAATTCTTTACTTAATGCACTGTTTCATTTTTTTTTACAGCATTTTGCAATCTCCAATATTAATGATGTAGTCTTTTGCTGCTTATCTCTTTTACTATTACTATTTCCACTTTGGTCCTTGTGATCTGTTGTACATTTCTTGTGAGCCTTTATATTTAGTTCTTTGAAACTGTTAGGTATCATTAATGCAAAACTTATAATGTAGTACAAACACTTCAAATTGAAGGCATGCCTTCACTTATGACATTGACACGTGGTTACATATAATCACTTCTAGTTTCTCAAGCTATTCATGATTTCAACATGTCAGTGTTGATTTTTATATAACTTACAAAATACAGGGTGAGGGTTTATTTTTTTCAAATAAAGAGACATGTCTGTACATCAAAATATGAAGACTATTGTGATTACTTTTTTCTTCTAGTTATTGACTTTATTGTTTGTTAGCCTGAAGTTTGATAAACTGTATTAGTTTGCTTTAAATTGAATTTTAGGTTGTTAACAAGCCAAAGTGATTGAATGTTTGCCTCAGGCCAAAGATTTGAACCTAGCAGTAGAATCAGCTAAGCTGGCTGGATGTAAATACCCACTAACATCTCAAGCTCAGAAAATGTAAGTCTTTTCTTGCATAATAACCAAAGTATGTCATGACAAGTCTCTTGATTTTAATACATTGTGAGAACTATGCTGCTAAGTTGTAAGGACTTTTCTATAGCAACTTATCATAAAACTTGGATGTCCTAAATTTGTTTACCAATGGATTTTGTTTTGTATAGATATACTGAGCTCTGCAATGGTGGCCATGATGCGAAAGACTTTTCATGTGCTTTTCGTCATTTTTACTCAGGAATGGACGAGCCTCTCGACAACTAAACTATTTATGTATACATACCGTGCCTACTGTAATTATTTTCCTTGCATGTCAAAACAATCGATTGAGTTCAATGAAATTGAAAAACACTTCGTTCCTATTTTTGTTTTGTAATTAAAAGTAACTTCTGAATAGCTTTTTTCTCTTTTTTCGAATTAGCAAATTTTATTCTCGACAAGTTTGTGTAAGACACAACCCGCGGATGAAAACCAAAAACAGAATTAAAAACACGGCACCGTATATATGCGGATTATATTATGAACACCAAAGACCACCAAAAAACCTAAACACCAAACAGGAGCCACCCAAAAAAAGTAGCAGCACCAATCCCACACAAAAATGATGCTGGGATATAGATAGAAATTCAAACAAAATAAACAGCTGCTCCCTAAAACCATTAATCGCATACCCCTGCCTCAAATTCACGTGAGGTAAAAATCCAGCAAGAAGCAAGGCTGGTACTCCCCAATACCACACCAGCACCTACACCTTCTGTTGAAAGAAAAACCAAAACCAACTGCCAAAACCAACCAGCAGCTACACGAAGCAAGTCCTGGAGCCAGAACAGAAAGAAGAGAAGGAAAAAAAAACACCCCTCAATAAGAGCAAAAACAGCAGCTGCGCCACCAACCAAAATAACAATCTCCACTAAAACAGCAACTATTATCTCAAGAGGCATTCATTCGGGTTCCAACACCATTCATAGTACAAACAAGTAGGAATTTTTAGTCTATGTAAGACCCACCTCCACGATAGCACCTATATATCCTCCTGAATAGCCTATATATCGGTAAATTCTGAATGTAATTATGGAAACAGGAATACAATAAACAGGTTTTGGTCAAAAATGAATTGCTGATCCCAAAGGCAGTTTGACTGTAAATGAAAAATCCATAGATCAATGTAATCCAAAAACATATAAAAAAATCCGTACATAATGTATTAAATGGAGAAAACTAGAAAAATAAAAAAGGAAAACAAAAACTTCTCCACGCACAAAACTTGGGCCAGCACATTATCCTTTGCAATGTCAAAATTTCCAATCATCTAAGGGCATTCTGCAAAACAGTGAAAACACATATTTTTAGCAGAATGAATTTTACTAAAAAAAAAAAGCAGAATGAAAAAAGATACAAAGGGAGACAATTCTTTTTACAAGAAAACAAAATTATACCACTAATTCAAATTAACATTATATAACAACCATTATATAATAGCTGCAAACATTTTTATACCAGTAATTCAATTAACATTACACTAAAGGATTTACCTGGTTTAAACATTTTTATAGCTTGCCTCCATACTTCAGGTAGTCTTTCCATATGCTTTAAGTCTCGACTCTGACAACTTTAATTTAGACTTGTTTTCCCTTCTCTTGGCTTTCCTTGATTTTGATTCTTCTGTGTTGGATTTTTCATCCTCCACAACACCACTGTTTGATGAAGTGGACTTGCTAGAATCAGCCTTGGGCTTCTTATTTTGCTTCTTATTCAAACCTGCTGTGTTTGCTTTTTCTTCCTCCACAACATTGTTTGAAGTTAACTTGCTAGAATCAGCCTTGGGCTTCTTATTATTCTTCTTATCCAAACTTGTTGTGTTTGATTTTTCTTCCTCCACAACATTGTTTGAAGTTAACTTGCTAGAATCAACCTTAGTTGATTTGCTAGAATCAACCTTTGACCTCTTATTTTTCTTCTTACCCAAACTTGCTGCACGAAGGATCTCCTTAGCCCTCATCTTCAGCATGTATCTTTTTTGTTTGCTAAGCTTAAATTCCTCCTCTTGGTAAGGAGCAAGTTTTTTCAAGGAAATATGTTGATTCAGTTCCTTATCATCGATCAATAGTATCTCTGGAGTATCCATGCCAAATCTGTTAGGTTTTGTTTTGGTATACTTGAATCTTGTCTTCAGATCCCCAACTGTGTCCTCATAATCTAAATTATAATACTCATCCATCATTATTTGTCTTGCTTTCTCCAAAAGTGCAGTTTTACGCTTCCTCTTCCGACTACTACCTTCCTCGGGAATGTCCTCTTTTTCAGTTTCTCCTTCCATGAGATCATCATCACTAGTATTTTCAATCTTTGCTTTCAATGCTTTTTCTCTTGCAGCCAAAAACCCACCATCAGATCCACATTCGTCCCAATCTTTAGGAAGCCCAAGTAAATCATCCTCTTTTTCAAAATCCGGCTTCTCCATGTCTTCTTCACCCTCACTACAAAAATCAGGGTCAACATCCTCTTCGTTATAATACTTGGCATCAAATGCTTTCTTCATCATTCTGTCATACTCCTCTGGGTCAAACTCCTTTTCTAATTCTGCAGTAGACAAAGGGATAATATCATCATCGTTGATCCCTGCAATCTTCTTTATCTTTTTAACCTTCTCTTGTATCTCTTGCATCTTCACATTCTTTAAATGTTTCAACTCCTCGTTCATTTCCTTTTGCCGTATTGCCTCTCTCTCCTCTTTGCTCTTTCTCTGCTCCTTCCTTGAATTTGTCTTTTTCCTCACGGAACCCTCCACCTTACGAGCATGACCCAGCACTCTGTCCCCTGGATTTTCCTGAAAACTAACTTCATACTCTTCCTGCCTCTCAATTTCCATCTCATCGTCTGAAATCTCTTGCAAATCCTCCTCTCCAACATTCAAATTCTCCGCATTCTTGTCTACCCACATTTTGTTCTTGAAATAGTTTTTTAGAAATAAAGAATTTTCGTTAGAATCATCAAAATATGCATCCAGTTTCTCCTCAAATTCTTTATCTTCACTCTCTACTTTGTCTTCACCTGTCTTCTCCTTTAAGGTGAGAAAATCCTCATCTCCCAAGCCATCCTTTTCTGCTGCTTTCAGAAAAGCCTGTTTCAACTCCTCTTGCTCATCAGCATAAGTCTTCTTACCACCATTTGATATACCTTTCTCATTTGTTTCATCCTCTTTGTCACCAAAATCTGGTCCCTCCTCAATCAAATGCTTTGCCACCACATCCTTCAAAAACATCGATTTTTTCTCCTTATCTTTGCTCTTCTCATCATCACTTTCATCTTCACTACTATGATCTGATTCAAAAAGCTTAACATCCTTTTGCTTAAGAACAGGATCTTTCTTCTTCACCTTAATCAAAGCATCAAAGAACTCCTTTTCACTCTTAGAGTTGAAATTGTTCACATCATCATCAGAAGAAGATTCAGACTCAGATTCATCATCTTCCGAGTGTGAAGGTGAACCAATAACCCCCTTCTTTTTCAATTCTTCATAACGCTGGAGATCCTCTCGCCTCTTGTTGTGCTCAAACCTACGAGCATATTCCTCGTCTATCTTGATATTTGAGATATCTTCATTTTCTGAATCACTGCCATCAAAAATGTTCTGAGTCATTTCTTACACCACTGTGACAACTCGAGCAACTTAATCCTCTTAAACGCAAAATCTCCGAAGATACGAGCTGCATGCAATTGAAAACAAATATTCAACAAAGCTAAGGAACAGAGCAAATCAAGAAACAATAAAACTCCAATTATTTTAATTTTTTAAAATAAAATCCAAACTCCAGTCAGCCAATGCAGTATACAATATTTCAACAGTTTAATGGTCATGCACAGACAGTGTAATTGTCCAATAAGAAACCATCAATATTGCCCTGTCATACAACTAATTTCAAAATATCTTTGAAATTTAGCAGAATACATATGCCTCATTGGATGTCAGTATAAAATTATTTCACACTGTCAGTGCATTTTCTACTTTCTCATATGCAAGCATAGTAGTCAATTGCGGATTGCGGCCGACAATAAACAATATTTCGAAAGTTTAATGGTATTGCACTGACAGTGGAATCGTCGAATAAAAAATCATCAAGATGGTCATTGGAATCTTACACTCTCAAATTTCAAGTGTTTGATTAGAAATACAATTAATCTAAGCAACAGGATAAAAATATTGAATTGAATGGAAAATTAGCTAAGAATATCTGAATTACAGAGTAGTAACATTAAGCAAAAGAACAAGGAGAAAAGGAAGAAGGTACCTTTTCGGAGAAGGTGGTGGCAGAAGTAACGGCGATGCGGCGTTTTCCGGCTACCCTTTGGTTTCAGTTGATTTAGGGTTTTGTTGAGCTGCTTACGGTTTCGATTGCCTTTCAGATTTGTATCCTTCCTTTGTCTAAAAACCAGTAATAAGTAGATTTATCATTTTTATTTTTATTTTTACAATATTTAATAACAATAAATAAGAAATGGATTTTATTCTCAAATATATTTTTTGTGTTTGTTTAGGATTTTTAGAAAAATCATTTGATCATAAGAAATTTATTTTAACTCTAAAATAAAAAGTTATTAGTATTAGTTTTTTTTCAAAATATATTTTTTTCAAACATAAGAAGGTAAGACATGAACTAGTTAAAAATCATTTTGTTAGAAAAAGTGATTTTTTTGGAAAATAAACAAACATATTTAGCTTCAAAAAATTTCAAAATCTTTACAAAAATCTCTTTTTCTAAATAAAATCTATTTTATTTAAAGCTAAAACAAACGCACCTCAAATATTAATTCTACATCGTTTGAAGTGCATCATTTGAAATTTTTATACTGTGTCTCAGTAATTTCAACTATAAAATTTTTTGTTGCAATTTCCACTATAAAATACATAAAGACAAACCGGCATCCTTGACAAAAAAGAAAAAGAAAAAAAAGACATCTAAATGACTTATTTTTGAAAAATAATCAAACTGACATCTAAACGGCTTAAACATGAGAGAGATGAGATTTAAATGAGTTGAAAAACTCAGGATTAAACATAATATGTCACATTAAACACATTTGTTGAATATATATATATATATATATATATATATATATAAACATTACTCTTATACTAATACATTACTCTTATACTAATACAATATATATAACATTACTCTTACGCTAATACTCCCTCCGTCCCTATATATAACCCCCTTTTGCATTTTTCACATTTCTTAAGAAAAGTTGTCAGTGTAATTAATGTGTTTGTTTTGTGTGTTAATATTACCAAATTGTCTTTTGTTTGTATGTGTATTAAAGTTGACTTTTCATATTTCAAGACAAGTTAGTAGTATTAATTAGGGGTATGTATAGGAAAAAATAATAAATAAATCTAGTAATTTGAAAAGGGGTTTAGATTTAAGGACAAAAATAAAATTAAATAGGTGTTTAGATATAAAGACGGAGAGCCTGCTGAGATCTTTCATAAAATATAAGTACCTTAATCCATGTCAATTATTAAGCATACGAACCAACATAAGCACACTTCATCTGTGTCTGCCAAACTGTGGATTACACAACCTGATTTGCAAGTAGCCTTCATTGTCCTCCTATATTGTAACTGACACCTAAGATTTTTCTCGTACTCATGGATTCATGTAACATTGCCCAGTCGCACAAAGCAATAACTTTTTTTTGCCTAGATTCATATTTCACATTCTAGTAAAAATCATGAACTTTCTCAACTTCTACCTAATTGTATAATACCCAGTCGTACTTCATCAATATTCATGAATCTTATTCTACCTAGATTAACATTATACATTTAGTAACTCAATCATATAACACTTTTAATTACCTCCTTTATTAATCCCTAAATCTTAATCATATATTCTTATTTAGCTTGATGATGGATCAACCATCTTGATAAATGAACTAATGCTCACAAAACCCTAATTCTAATTATTTTTAAATCTTAATGAACTATGTTAGGTACTAATGGATATCTAGGTTTTGAAATATTACATAATCATAATAATTTGTGTTAAATAATTTACATGAATACTTAAGAATATTCTTTTTCTCTAGTGTGCTTCACTTTTACAAAAATTTCATCAACGTTCAAGATGAAACATTTGGACTCTTTATCTGGAATTGAAGTATAATATGAAGAATTGATTTACATTGTCTAATAATAATTTCTTATCTGTTACTGTTGTATATTGGCTTCAAATTGTATATGCAGAAGCAGCCCAGAAATCGCGACACGATTTGGGCATCGTGGCACGATTTGCTTGACAGGGAGCATGTCTTGTGAGATGGAAAATCGTGACACGATTTGGGAAATTGTGACACGATTAAACAACTTCCTCAATAAGTTTACCTGAAAGGGACTGGTTACAACGGTTGGAAAAGCAGAATCGTGACACGATTTTGGACGCGTGTGACTAGTATTTAAGTGGTTTTCTGCATTCTTTGAAGTAGAGCTGAAGCAAGAGGTCTAGGGTTCACAAAGGGGGGAACTTGAGGGTTGAGTACCTTTGTAGGGATAGTCTCTTGGGTTGGGATAAACATTGTAAACACCTTGGGTAGTGAGATTACATCATTGGAAGGACCATAAGCTTCCTCTAGTATAATCTCTTGTAGGTTCATATGAGTGAGGTGGGTCAACACAAAGGGTAGAGATTAGGATTGCTGATTTCTTGTAACCTTTGTAACATCTTATCATAGTGGATTGGAGAGCTGCTCTTTCCCCCAAATTAGGTCATATTGACTGAACTGGATTACCATCTTGTGTGTGTTTGTTTTTTCTTAAGCTTTCTTATCTTCATGTTTGTTAGTGTCATTGTTTTAAGCTCTACACTTAGGCTTTGGGTCTGGTTTGTTGTTGTTGCTTGAAGGCACTTAGACTTAGGATTACCACTACCTTTTGCTCCACACATCTATACAAGTATTGGTGTGATTTCGAACCGATAATGATCCATTTTCACATCAGTTACCAACATAGAGCAGTTTCGTTTTACAAATGACTCCAACAATGATATATGTATCACTCTAAACAAATACAGGATCAAGTGCAATGAAACCAAAATCTAGAAATGAAGTGAAGAACAAAATAACTGCTCTTCTATGTAATTATTTGAATATTTGTTTTATTCAGCTGGAGAGGTTTCTACTTTGATGCATAACATTTTGCTATGCTTTGAGAGTAGCATAACATTGCTTAAAAGAGGGCACTAAGTTTTGCCCGATTCTGACAATGTTAAACTTTCTCTTATACTTAATTCATCTCTTTCTGGTCATGTAAATTGCTTTGTTCTTAATAATTCGCTCCAATCAACTTAACATGTATCGTATTGTTTTAAATCTTGCATTTGGTATTTTTCATTTTTTGCTAGTACTCCACGCTCTCAATTAATCTTATCTTATCTTACACAAATAATGGTTGAAAAAGTGAATGAAATATTCAGTGTTGTTAAATAGCGGCAATGCGGCATTGTTAAGGAATAGAACCAATCAGAAACAATAAAACCCTATTTATTTTTTAAAAAAAAGAAAAAACTAAACTTCAATCAGCCAATGCAGTATACGAAATTTCAAAATTTTAATGGCATTGCACCGACAGTGTAATCGTCTAATAAGAAACCGTCAAGCTGACATGCAATAGAACTAATTACGTACAAAATATCTATGTGAGAAGGCAGCATACAAGATGTTCACTACACTATCAGTGCATGGTCTATTATCTCATATTTTAAGTGTTTGATTAGGGTAAATTACTTAAGAATAAGTGAATTACAGAGCATAAACATTAAGCAAAACAACAATGCGAAGGCGAAGATGAAAAAGTTACCTTTTGATGAAATTGATGTCGGAAGTAACGGTGATCTTTATTTTCTCCAACGAGTGGAGTTTCAGTGGTGAAGCTGCGTTTTTTGCTGAAATGTGTTTGTTTACTTTTTGTCTTTCTGAAATGAATGTTGTTAAATGAATGTGCCAACTAATATAAGTTTACAAAGATTTATGTTGATCTCATTATAAGTGTCTTATTAGAATATTTATATGTCACAAAGATAATTGTTCCTTTAAAATATCAATAAAATCGATCATAATACCGTCATTTAGTTAAATAGTTCATCCAACTATTGCAACAATTCAACATAACATCATTTTTTGAAGGAAAAAAATGTACATAACATAAAAGGATAGTTTTAATGAGGCAAAGGTTTTGTAAAAAAAAAAATAGGCAAAGGTTATGATTCATTCCGTGCTAGTTTCTGAGATATGATTCTCGACATTCACATTTTCCTGCAATTCCTACATTCACATTGTTGATCAAATTAAATACAAAGCAAATTTTTTGGAAGGAAAGTGGTTGAGTTTATGTAAAGAAAATAATGGAACTTGGTTTGCAGCAAAAAGGGAAGGGGAATCAATGAAGGGCGTTAAAGAAAATAATGGGCTGTAATAATCAAAATATAAAATTGAATGTAAAATTAATTCTAGTTAACTTAAAAGCTACTAATTGTAGCTTTAACCAAACACACTAATATTGGTTTGAGGCATTAAAATATGCAGTGTTCATCATATATATGTCGTCAAGAGAGTATTGTTTCCTTTATCACATGCCTCCAACAATCATCATACTCAGGGCCGGCCCTGGCCAAGCGCAAGCAGTCCTTCGGCACTGGGCCTCACATTTAGAGGGGCCTCAAATTTTTTAAAGGAGGAAAAAAAAACTTATGCTTAGAGACAAAATCCGTCACTAAATGTTATTTTTCCGTAGGTAAAAGTTTGGAAGACAACAATTTTGCTGTCAAAAATAAATTGTCCACAAGTAAACGTCTATTTATCCGCAGGTAAAAGTCATGTTTAAACTATTGCTTATATATTTAAGTACAACTTAATTATCTATCACTATAAATAGTCCTGGATTTTTATTTTTTTTTTCAATTCTTTTTAAATGAAATTTGTCAAGTCTGTAACCGGGCCTCCAAATTATCAGGAACGGGCCCTTATCATACTCATTAGTATAAGTTGTTAATTTAATTCTTAATCCATGTGTTCATTATATTATTATTTTTTATTGATTGAGAAACTTTCGCCTGCTCATTTGAAATAAATTTTGTAAAACAGTAAAAAAGTTCATGAAATAATACTAAACAGAATTATTTTTTATCTTTAAAATCAATTTGGAATTGAACAAATAATTTAGATAATTCTACACAATAGTTAATCAATCAATACAAGCAAAATCCGAATTAACAAATCACAATGATTACATGACTAATGTAACACTGCAGTAAACCATACCTTTCATAGTATCATTCTAGTTGTACTCATTGGCAGCACTCATCTTCATAAAACCAATAGTTTGCTCAGGAACAAGTTGTAGTGCATGTTTAAAATACAGACAAATTTGACAGAAACACGGGCTTCAAAGTGTAATTTTTGTTAAAATCATGTGATTCTGACAAACGTGTTGTCAATCCATCCAAAACATGCACCTAATGTTCTCATAATAGCAGGTTTGTAGCACAAATTAAATTAACCAAAAATAGAACTGCTAAACCATTCCACTGCCAACTTGTAAAACATTCATTTCTTGTGCTTGCAAACAAATTATCATTTTATGACACGTTCCCATTTTAAGACAAAATCAAATGGTCATATCCATTCATGTACTAGCCATGTATGTGCTTTACATTAACAAAAATTGGTTAATACAAACATGTTAAAAAGCCATGCTCTAAACAAATACGAGATGGAGATGATACCAATGAGACATTGATTTCCTTGATATCTCTAACTAAATGGAGGAGACAACATCCCATCTCTTTTTGCATTGTGAGGTGGCGTTGTTAATTTGGCGTAAGGTGCTTAATTGGTTAGGTATCAATTTTATCACTCCTCAAAATTTGTTTGTCCATTTTGCTTGTTGGAGTGGTGAGGTGAACTCTCGGTACCTTCGGAAAGCCTTTTGGTTGATTTGGCATGCATCTATTTGGATGATTTGGAAGGAAAGGAATGCGAGGATTTTTAAGAATCAATTCAAGCATTTCGACGAGGTTGTGGAAGACATCAAGGCGGTGTCTTGGTGTTGGTCTTTGAGTAGATTGAGGATAGCTTCTTGTCTCTTCTACGAGTGGTGTTGGAATCCAAGAGAGTGCATTAGACGGAAGTAAAGGCGTCGGTCCATTCATTATCAATTCAACCTTTCCCATAAACCAAGGTGACAAATTCCATCACAAGAAATAACTCAGCAACCTATTTCAGCTGCACATCACAGGTACTTCCATCCATCCCTTACAATCTCAATTTAAATCCTCGGGACAAGAAGTCGTCCCTGTGTAAAAAAATAATAATGAATCTCATCAAAGTAACTTCAACAAAATCACAAAAGAATAGTTAATAAAAAAACAATGCTTTTGAAAGGAACTATGCATAAATTTGGAGTAATTTCATGGCAGGCCAATTTCTAAACAAACTTCTTCTCTTTGCATACCATGGCAGGGTGGAATAGTCTCAACATTCAGAAATAAGCTGGTCAAAATAACTATTTAAGAGTGAAGATCTCAACCAATGAATGAAAAAAGGAAGCAGCAATCCATAACAAATTATAATTTGAATGAAAAGGAATCCTGCAAATTCTTTAGCTAGTCACAAGGTCAACTCTTACACTAAGAGATAGCATCCATTGTTGTCTTTTTTTGTTTCTTTTGAAATCACACACATAGTCAAATACATATGCATAAACAAAGGTAGAGAGACTTCAACAGAGAACACACATTATCAAATACATAGTTACTTCTCAAGTAACTATGTTGCTTCAAAGTAATTAGAGACTTCAAAGGCATACACACATTATCACATTGGTTTCTGAAACCACTTTATCATGGTAGCGTGTAAAAAAATGGGGTCTAATATTGTTCCATTCTCTACTAAAAGATAACAACCTTCCCCAATCAGTTGGGGTAGGTTTATAAACCATGAAAACACCGATGAGTTTATCACACACTCCAATCATTTTGCTTTCGTGTAATACATCGCACAAATTGTCTTGTGTGAAGCAACATAGTTACAGGGTCGCAAACCTCCCCTTCATAAACGATAAAAAAGCAATTCATACCAAAATTCTTTATTTAAGAAAATTATTTAGCTAGTCGCAAGGTCAACTCTAAAACTAATAAATAGCATACATTGTTTTCTTTCTTTGTTTCTTTTGAAATCAAGCATACACACATTGTCAAATACATATACATAACCAAAGATAGAGACTTCAAAAGTAACAAGAGAATCCTTGTCCTACAATAAGAATTCAATTTGAACTTTAACCTAGAGTTTAACTACATATATCATATAATGGGTCCATTGAACTAATATTAACTTATACCTAGCGAAAAATTCAGATAATCAATAAAAAGTACCTTCTCTTGCTTGTAAGCTTCTCCTTCGTACAATTATCAACAGGTAAGGAAGGTGGTACAAGACTTCCAACACAAAACATAGCTTCATACAAGATAGGAATTCCTTCGACATAACTAAGCTGTTCACTCTTCAAATCATACGAAAACAGTCCCTCATAAAGTACATCCAAGTCCGAGAAAACCTGAAATCCTTCGAACAGAACCTTACTTCCATCACTAGAATAACCTAAAGGCCTCAAAGATTCCAAAGGGAAATCGAAACATGATTTAACCAAAGTAAAAAGTTTACACCAATTATCTCTACATCCATGTTCTTTCATCACCCAAACATCAATTTTAGTAGTTTGATAATTCACAAGCATACAAAGACACCCACCCAAAACAGCAACATCAATTTCAAAACTCTCGCTACTAACTTCACTTATTTCATCAGGAAGTGGAACCTCGTTGAAAATCTCAAGTGTTAGGTTAAACGCGACAATTAAACGCGGATGTAACCCATCAAGTTTCTTCACCATTATCCAGTGAAGAGAATTCTCAACAAAAACCCCCATGGCTCGAGCATAGTAAGGAGCATACGGCATAGTAGGAATTACTTTCCATGAATTTGTTTTCAAACTGAAGAGTCTGACATGTGAATCGTAAAAAGAGTTTTGAAGATCGACTAACCAAGAAATTCTAAGGAGTTTGTAATCGTCAGTTAAAGGATCAAAACCAAAGCCATGAACGCATAAAGAGCAGTTAAAATCAGATAGAAAACCAGGAGTAATAGGAAGAGGGATAAAAGGGATAATATGATTTCATTGGCGGCGTTAGGGTGTTTGAAAGCCTTTTCTCCATTGGAGATGGCAAGAAGGCCGTTACATGAACCAATGAGAGCAATGTTTTTGCTGTTAGAGGTGAAAGGATGGTTGAGTGGGATGGTTAGGGAAATGGAGTTGGTAGATATAGGTGTTGTCAACTGAGCTATACAAAAACACTCATATTTAATTAAATAGTTCATCCAACAATTGATCATTTTTGGAAAAAATGTGAATAATTTATGGTTCATTTTTTGAGATAGATTCTCCACATTCACATTGACTGACATTTTCCATTCACTTTGCAATATGCAATCTTGATTGTCATCATCTGCTCCCCTAAAAATATGTAATCAAGAGAGTACGATTTCCTTTATCAAATTGCTCCAACAATCATCATATTAATTTAGTATCCATGCGAGTGTGTGTGTGTGTGTGTTTTTTTTTTTTATCAAAAGAAAAAAAACTAAAATCAAATTTTTGGATTAACTTGCGGCTGGTTCACCGCACACTGATATATAAAAATTGTTCAAAACACTAGGAGCAAATCCTCTCCACATCACGACTGAAACAATGATATGATATGTGTTAGTTTGAGTAAAAACAATGAAGAGACAAACACATTTGTATTTTATGACATCAATCACCATCTCAAATGCTATAACAAGAAAAACCGTGAATTTCTACTTCCAGTAGTAACTACCTATAACAGTAGATATCGATAGTGGCCAAGTCAAAGGATGCTTCAACTGGGCATAGAAATTGAATCAGTCAATGAAATCTAACTTGTTTTTGTAGACTAAGACTTGGGGAGAAAAAGTGCATTAGTAGCGGGGGACTTGGAACATGAGTTAAAAGTTCATTTTGATTGATTGAGAAGCTTTCATATGCTTGTTTACTACTGCATGGACCTACAACTCATTTGAAATAAATAATTTCGTAAATGAGTTAAAAGTTCATGAAATAATATTAAACCCAATTATTTTTATCTTTAAAAACACTTTGGAATAGTTAATCAATCAACACAAGCAAAATCTGAATTTAACAAACCACGGTGATTACATGACTAATGTAACACAGCAGTAAACCATAGCTTTCATAGTACCATTCTAGTTGTATCATTGGTAGCACTCAACTTCATAAAACCACCACTGGTTTGCTCAGGAATAAGTTATAGTCCATGTTTAAAATAAAGACGAATTTGACAAAAACACGGCAGAACCATGATTTTGTTGAAGCTTCAAAGTGTAATTTTTGTTGAAATCATGTGATTGACAAACTTGTTGTCAATCCATCCAAAGCATGCAACTAATGTTCTCAGAATAGCAGGTTTGTAGCAAACAATTAAATTAACCAAAATTACAGCTGCTAAACCATTCCACTGCCAAATTGTACAACATTCATCTCTTGTACTTGCAAACAAATGACCATTTCATGACACATTCCCATTTTAAGATAAAATCAAATGGTCATATCCAATCATGTACTACCCATGTATCTGCTTTACATTAACAAAAATTGGTTAATACAAACATGTTAAAAAGCCATGCTCTAAACAAATATGAGAGGATACCAATGAGACATTGATTCCCATGCATGTCAAAGTTCCAAGTAGTTAGCATGAGCCACCAAACTATATAGAAGAAAGATCTTCATATATAGTCTTGATTCCAGGCCTTTCAGAAACCGATCGAATACATCGAATTGCTATTCCTAGGACCTCCTTCATTCCCTTTTCTACAACTGGATTTCCCATTTCTGACATCAAAGTTGCATCGAAACATTCCGAGCCTCGACCTTCTGCTACTCGCAGTCTTAACCAATCTGTAAGATCAACGCCACCCTCTTCACCCGTTATCACATCACCAGCACACCTTCCGGTTAAAAGTTCCAAAAGTATCACGCCGAAAGCATAGACATCTGACTTGAAAGAAGGCATTGGCTTCTTGGAAGCAGCTAACTCTGGCGCGCGATAACCTAAGACACCAGCATCAAGAATCTGCTCAATAGTACCAGCTTGAGTCATAAGTCGGTGAAGACAATAATCAGCGACACGTGCATTCATATCAGCTGTATCTAACAACACATTTGTAGCTTTAAGGTTCCCATGAGGAACAGCTCTGTCAAAATGGAGATAGTTCAGGCCACGTGCTACGTCAACTGCTATTTTGAGCCTCTGTGCCCATGTTAATGGTGGACCGTTTCTTCCCGGTCGATCTGAGAATTTCAATTTATAGGAAAGTTCAAACTTCAAATATTTAAGAATAATAACGAAAAGAAATAAATTGATGAAACATCTATTAACAACACAAGCAAATATGGTATGCATTGCAATTATTAAATGCACAAAATCACACAGAGACACAAACATAATGCTCTATTGCTTGAGTGACAATCTTGTGATAAAAAAAGCGACCGGAAAGTGGAAACCAAAATCTTTTCTAACGCTCTATTTGGTCTTATTTTTTACTTCTCTTTTAATTGAAGTCAGGTCAAACAATATTTTTAAAATTATTTGAATTAAAAAAGAAGCTTATCTTTTATGTATAAAAGCTAGATACAATGAACTTTTCAAAAAGTATACGAGAAGAGTTTTTCAAATTAAGCAGGAGACTTTAGAAAATGTAATTTTTTTAATTTAATAACTCAAATTCTATCCAAAAAAAAATTAAGCTAAAAAATAACAATAATTATCAAACAACTTTAGCTTTATTTCTAAAGCTTTTATTTTTAGCTTTAATTTTGAATTAATTTTTTATAACAAAATAAGTCAGACCAAATGTAGCCTAAGACCCCTTTATTTAACTTTCAAATTCAATAAATGCAGCCAGTCATAATAGAAGGAAGGACAGTAAAGATATTACCATAAAGAAAACTTGCAAGACTTCCCGGTGAAATGTAATCTGAAAGAATAAGCTTCTCGTGCTGCGTAGGACCCCAATAATAACCTTTCAAACCAACAACATTTGGATGCCTGATGTTTGCAAACTTCCTTATCTCTTTAACAAACTCTTTCCTTTGTTTCGCCACTCCCTCTCTCAACCACTTCACTCTCAACAGCAAACCATTATCCAAAGTTGCCTTGTAAGAAGTACCGTGACTACTTCTTCCCAAAACTTCGGCTGGTGCCCTTGATAGCTCCTCCGGTGTCAGTGATATTGTATCATCAAGAAAATGAAGCTCTCCAATCAACCTATCCGGCGACCTCGTATCTAGTCTTGTAAGATTTTCAGCAGTCAATGAATCACCAGACTCAGGGGACCATGAAAAGTGGCTGTGTTTTGATGGAGAGAATCCAGCTACCGCTGCAGTTTTTTCATCAGGGCTAATTATTTCTGATGGTGATCCTTTACGTGAAGCCACGAGATCCTCAGCTGATACAACCAAAGGAGCCCCCCTCTCTGTCGGACGAATCGGTCCAGAGATAACTGGTTGAGGGCGACCACGGGTATCCTTACCTGTAGCTGTATCATATTCTGATGTAGAAGATCGCGACATACGTATGTAATGTATGAAGACAGCCAGTAAGATCAATATGAAAAGAGCAACCACACATGAGACTATGATTATTACTTTAACAGCTGTGGACATAGACTTCCCTTTGGAACTTTTGGCAGGTGAAACCGTTGATCCAGGAGGACTATTTGGAAAATGTAACTTAGCATTCCCAGGAAAGAAAGAAGAACTAGGGAAATTCCTAAGAATTTCCGGGACAACTCCAGATAGATCATTTTCAGAAGCATTGAAGTCTTTTAGTCCCTTTGGCATGTTATTTGGAAGTGGACCGGTAAAACTATTATTTGATATATCAAGGGAGTCTAAAGAACTCATGTCAGCAATAGTGGTTGGAAGAGAACCAACGAAGTTATTTCCAGCAATGTTGAGCAATCTCAGGCTAGTCAATGATCCAAACTCATCAGGAAAAAAGCTACTAAGTTGGTTGTGAGACAGATCAAGAACTTGAAGATGAGATTGGTCAAGTGAAGACGATAAATTGATGCCACCATTGATCAAATTATTTTCAAGATGGAGCTCTTGTAATGTTGGCATTGTGAAAAATTCGGTTAGAAGAAAACCTTTTAATTGGTTGGAACTGATATCAAGCACTCTAAGCTTTGGATACTGTGTTAACACTTTTGGAAGGTCGTCACTGAGACGATTATTGGATAGATTCAAATAATTCAATCGCAAAAACTGAGCCGTTACCTCAGGGACATTTCCTGCCAAACGATTCCGCCCGAGATCAAGATATTCTATGTTCCCCCATTTCAGCATCCTGGTTAAATTTCCTTCAAATTTGTTATTTGACAGATCAAGTACGGCACAACTTCCAGTCAGCAGTGGCAGCTCACCAGTGAAACCGTTCGACGAGAGATTCAGAAAGTGAAGCGTTGTTGATGTAATCATACTCAGTGGCCCTGAAAGAAAAATTTCAACACTAAATTAATAGAAATTGAAGCTGAAGACTCGTATAAGCCAAGTTATTTATTTCAAAGAAAAGAAAAACTGGAATTAATGAATCTACCTGAGAGATTGTTGGCACTCAAATCAAGTTCAGTTAAAACCAAAGAATCGCCTTTAAGCAAGCCATTAGGAATAAATCCTGAAAATCTGTTGTTGCTAAGCTTAAGGATTTGGAGATCATAAACAAAATCAAATCCAGGTAATTCTCCATTCAATTGGTTATAGCTGAGATCCAACACCTTCAAGTCTTGGAAAACAGGTTGTTCAGCTCCACCAACCAATATACCAGTAAGCTGGTTGTGGCTTAGATTCAGATACTTAATACTTTCAGATATTCCTGGTAGAAATTTCCCAGAACTAGAACTCAGTAGCATGTTATCACTTAAATCAACATAGCTAGCACTAGATAAAAGCATAAACTCAACGTCTAAAGGACCATCAAACATATTCCCATGCAAGTCGAGTTTGTCAAGGCTGGAAATAAGCTCAAAACCTTTAGGAATTTTTCCGGTGAAGCGGTTATGAGACAAGTTAAGCGATACAAGACTATTCAGCTTAGTCAGCGATGAAGGCAGTGCTCCAGAAAGGGCATTGCGGCTCAAGTCCAAAGATTTAATGGAAGCCATTTCTGAAATAGAGTTTGGAATTGGACCGGAAAAGTTATTCCCGGCCAACGACAGATTCTGCAAGCTACCAAACTTACCGATTCCAGCAGGTATGGATGAGGAAAAGAGGTTATTGGAAATATCAAGAAATTCAAGGCTTTTAAAATCGGCAATGTTATTAGGTAGTTTTCCTGATATGGAATTGTTGGACATGGAAAGTTTCACAAGCTTTGAGAGATTTGAAAAAACACTCAAATCAGAATCAGCAGAGAGACCTAAGTTATCAAGGACAACACCGGCAACATTACCGCCGTTACAAAGAACACCATTCCATGAAGATGGACATCCATCAAAGTCAATGGATTCCTCATTCCATGAATTCAGAACATAACCAGTAGGGTCATGCTTAATGCATTTCTTAAATTCCAACAATGCTAAAATGTCCTGTGAAGGAAGCTGCCCCATAATGGTAAAGAAAGATAAAGATAACACTAAAAGACTAAACAGCTTCATAGCTTTCACTGTTCTACTTCAAAAGGATAGCAACTACTAGTATCTTTCACAACTACCAACAAACATGTACAAATTAAATTTCCAAAATACCCTTCTTGTTATAGCTTAGTTAGAACCAAGCTCAATCTGCAAATAGGTCCTTAAGCTCAATCCACAAAAAAGGAAGGACTTTCTTACAGTCAAAATCCAAAGAATCCAAGAAAGATTCTTCAAATCCACAAGCGACCTAATCTACTGCAAGAAAAGAAAAAAAAAACAGCATTATACAAAAAATCGTAAACCAAAAAACTAGAGCAATACGGTAAAATTAAAAAATGCTTCACAAAATCATTAAAATGCTAAACAACCACCAAATTATGAAAAACCAGAATCTTCAAGAGAACTTATCCTTGAAAACTAAAAAAAAAAGCATATATTGTACAAATGCAATACAGTTTCAGCAGAGACAACATTAATAACTAAACATAGTAAACAAAAACATAAATGCACTAAACCAAACCAAACAAAAAGAAAGACTAAATTTTTAGAGATCTGAAAACATAAAAACCATAAAACACAATATTTATAACAAAAATCATTTCTTCTAAGTACAATGTACACTGCAACAAAAAAAAACCTACCTTGAAGTATCAAACTTTAGAACTGAGTACAAAAATTAAAACTTTCAAAATCAGAAAACCTCATAACTAAAGTACAAATAAGTAGCATTATGGTGGCTACAACCAACTAACGAAAAAAAGGGAAATGAATACCCAATTTGACATCCATGCTGCAATAAAGAGGAAGGGACCCATAAACTTTTTTTGGGCCTAAAAAGCTTTGATGGAAGGAGTGAAATCTTTTTCATAACCAAAAAAAATAGCATTAAAATTTCTGAAAACAGTAAATAACCCCATCATTTACTTTAATGCTTAGTGCCAACAGAACCTTAAAAAGACTATACCTTTGTCCTTTACAAGTAGTGTCTTTTTGCATTTGCATACATGTGACATTTGAAGACCTTAAAACAAAAACCTTAGTTTTAAATTTGTGAGTGTGTTTTTTAAGGTAAAGTTGTCTTTGAATTTCATTCTTTTGAGGTTTTTTAATGGCTATGTTTTTGCAATGGATGTAATGAGGAAAGGGTAAAGCGGGAAAATAAAAAAGATTAGATTTTTACAACATTTTTTTGGGTTTTTCATTTTTATTTTGTTAGGGCAAAAAAAAAATTAGGGATTTACCCGCCAAAAAAGGAGTGAGGGAATCTAATGTCTCACACAGTTTCCTAGTGGACGTGAAAAGATTTTATCAAATGGGGTTTAAGATTTTCGGGTTGGAAAGTGTGTAAATAGTGCCACGTAGGACTGTAGGACCTACACTGCCCCCTTTGACTAGGTTTTATTGGTTTCATCAATTAAGACACAATCACATTAGAGGTGAAGTTGGTGAGAGAATAATTGAGATGGGTTAGGGGATGGGGCCAATGGGCCAAGTTCCTTCCCTATAAACATGGCCTATTAGCTAACCGCAAAATACACAAATTGATTGGAATATTTTGCCTTGCACAAAACACTCGTACCCACTGGTATGTGTGTGGGTTAACTCACGCACGTTGGTCGGTGATCAGAACTTAAGAACACACGTTTTTGTGGACGGTGATCAGTTTTCAACCTTCAATCTACACGTTTTTTAACAAGTTTTACATATTTTTTGACCACATTAATGGTATTTATAACCTATACTACCATTACCACCTATAAATACCCCTCCATATTTTCATAATTCCTCACACCATATCACTTTCTCTCCCTCCTCACTCTCTCCCTCTCTTTCTCTTCTTCTTTTTTGCTTCTATAGTATTTAGGCTCTTTACACCCCTTTAGGTATATACCATTAATTTTTGGGGGGAAGTAGTGGTCTGTCGGGTTGGGGAAAAAGGCATCATCCATTGAGGTAAAATTAGGTTTGCTTCCTTTTACTCCCAAAATCTTTTTACCGTGGGTAAAAAGAATCATCACGGGGGTATAAAAGGAACCAAATTTAAATTTACCTCAAGGGATCTTGATGTCTTTTTCCCCAACAGAACAAATCACTATTTTCCCCAAGAGCTATTAGTATATATCGAAGAGAATGAAAATAACTTTTTACCCCATACCGAAGAGGGTGAAAATAACTTTTTACCCTAAGAGGGTAAAATATATGTATTAATTATTGTAATGTTTGAATGATATTAATAAAATCAGACTTATATTTATTAATTTTGTTTTTAATTTGTATTTATTTTTGCATTTATTTTATGTTTATGATTATGTATTGAATAAAAAAATATTGTATTTAATGATATCGAATTTATTTTCTAATTTTGTATTTATTTGCATATTGAATAAATAAATTCGAATAAAGACTAATTAAACTTAGCGTGAATTCGAATAAATAATTGTAATAAATAAATTCGAATAAAGTTGCGTATTAAATAAATTCGAATAAAAGTTACATTACATTGCATAAAGTTCCTAAATATGGCCTATCATTACATGACATTACATTCGGAATTGCACCTTTCAACTACAACAATTGTGTTACCTCTGAATGGTGCAAATTCAAAGTTGTTAAGCAGCAGGACTCCAACATTCGTCCAGAAGTGCTTTTGCTTCAATCAAAATGTTAAATTCTCGTTGGTCTTGGTTTTAAATGATAGTATCCAAGTGTCAACAGAATGAGGTTCAGACCTTGACACTTCCATACCATCATTTAAATGAAGCCAACAAGAATTTAACATTTCGAATAGAACAAAAGCACTTCTGGGCGAATGTTGGAGTCCTGTCGTTTAACAAGTTTGAATTGCTCCATCCAGAGTAACACAATTATTGTAGTTGGAAGGTGCAATTCCCTACCTAATAACGATATTCTGGCGGAATCAGACTTATATAATAAATTCGGGTTGCACCTTCAAACTACAAAAATTGTGTTACCTCTGAATGAGGCAAATTCAAACTTGCTAAGCAACATGACTCCAACATTCGTCCAGAAGTGCTTTTGTTCAATTTAAAATGTTAAATTCTTGTTGGTCTTGGTTTTAAATGATAGTATCCAAGTGCCAACGGAATGAGGTCCAGACCTTGACACTTCAATACCATCATTTAAACGAAGCCAACAAGAATTTAACCTTTTGAATGGAACAAAAGCACTTCCGGGTGAATGTTGGAGTCCTGTCGTTTAACAAGTTTGAATTGCCCCATCCAGAGTAAGACAATTGTTGTAGTTGGAAGGTGCATTCCGTACCTAATCACGACCGACACCTAATCACGATCTTCTGGCGGAATCAGACTTTTGATGATATCTTCAGTTGATCTCACCAACGTTGCTCGCATATCGATCCACTAGAACATGTTGTGCTCCCAAAACATGGTCGTCACGTTTTCGTCGTTCGTCAATTCCACCCAAATAAATGATACTCTTCCATCGTCGAGCGTTGGACGTTTATACCGAACGTATTCCACCCTCCTTGTGTAACACCCCGAAATCCCAGCTTTAAAAATTCTTTTATATAATCAGAGTATAACACATAATCAGGATGTCACATTTCAAAACAACTTTAAACAAAATGAATAATAATTTATCCCTCATCTTTATTCAAAATGTAGCAGCGGAATCATAATACAAACTCTTTAAAAAGATTAGTTCTTCGCACCAAAGTCATAACTAATTCAAAAACGATACATAAAGGAATAGAAACAAATGATAATCCCCATTCCGTTACGTATCAGAGCTCCTAAGACTCCACAAGGACCTCTCACATCGTCAATCCAACGCTTGGTTACCTGCACTTGCCCACGAGGCGGCAATTCCAACAGAAGGGGTGAGATTCACAAAACAAAACATTAAGCATATAATTCAACAATTATATTTAACAACATAACTGCATTATCATAATATCGCAACAACAGTCAAGTAACATCTTAATCATAAATCAACGTCATAAATCCACGTCATAATCATAATCAACATCATGTTCAACATCTTAGTCAACAATCTTAGTACGACTCGGTAATGCGACCTCGACTCGACAATGCAACTTAGACATCTTAATCATGCATGTGGTACCATATTGAGTATAAATATACTCCTAGGGCATAAGCCCTCGTCGCTATTGAGCATAAAAATACTCCTAGAGCATAAGCTCTCGTCGCTATTGAGTATAACAATACTCCTAGAGCATAAGCTCTCGTCGCTATTGAGCAAAAGCTCCTAGGGCATGAGCCCTCGTCTCTGGATGAATATGCATGGACTCAACTTCTAAAATCTTAGACATCTCAAAATAAATTCCAATAATTTGGATTACAACATCATAAATCATTGACGACACATGCAGCTTTTATTTATTAACAACATGGCAACATGGCAGCAACGAATCATCACAAGCATTCACATACATCATCTCTTATAATTCAAAGAAAACATATACTAATGCATAGGTCACAATAACAAATCAAGTATCCGTTAACAGCTCTACATTTATTCTTAATATCTCAGTTTTAATCTAAACCAGGGTTGATCTCATAATCAAATGTGCGACAAGGGTCGCATTATTCGAAAGGTAGTCTGATACAGGACTACTCGCTATGGCAAGTGGGAAACCTCGCCTCGCGAACCTTCAGGGGTAACTCGCTATGGCGAGTTGGGTTGCTCGCCTTGCGAGCTTCAAGGGTACTTCTCGCTATGGCGAGTAAAGTTGCTCGCCTGGCGAGCCATCACGGGTTGCTCGCCTCGCGAGCCTTCTAGGGTTCACTCGCTATGGCGAGTGGGTTGCTCGCCTCGCGAGCTGGTGAAGAGCACTCGCCGTGGCGAGTTGATTGCTCGCTGTGGCGAGCTGCGACAGAACAGCTGCGGGGTTACGAGGGTTTTCACCCAAAACCCCAAATTTCATCCTAAACCTTCCAAATTTCGACTATAATGATGTACAAGGGTTATTCTAAGGTCTGTAAACAGTTTTCTACGTCATCGGTACAGTTTCTCACCATCTAGTCACCAATTCATCACTTTTTAACCTAATTTCTAGTTCTTAAATTCTCATGAACAATTCCTAAACATGTTAACTATAATCATGATTCATAAGCTTAATGAATTTGCAAATGCTAGGCTCACCCTTACCTGATATGTTCGCAGAATTGAGGTTCTCTCTTCTCCGGCCGCTTTCCTCTCCTTTTTCTCCCAAAAACTGAATTGTACGTACTGTACAATTCTAACCTAGTTTTCCTAATTATATCTTAACCTAATTTCTCTTCTCACCCAAAACTTACTCTTTCCCCTTAACTTATTTATTTCTCTTAATTCCACAAAACTCTTTAAATTCACAAAACAACCCTTCAACATATTATTTATTTTATTTCCAACCCCTATTTTATTAAATAATAAAATAGACCACCTAATGCAATCACAACATAACACATAAATCATATAAATCAAGTAAATATATATTCTAACTTGGCAAATTAATTAAATAATCGAGACGGGCGTTACACCTTGTGTCTTCGGGGTTGACTCCTTGGTTGAATTCATTCAGATGATCCTTGAGACCTTTTAAACTTACAACAAGGCACCGAACCTTCAACCTCTGAGGTTCTCTGCCGTTGAATTGTGCATGAACGTCGATTCACCTGGCCATTGTTTCAAATCTACAAAATAAGAAATTAAAAACAATCAATGAAAACTCATTCAAACATTTCATTAAACACTTGGAGTGCAAATTATACATAAACCCTAAAACTCATAACTACAACATTAACATGCAAACATTTTACCATAATTAAGTAACATAAGTCATTTGCATGTAACATTGTATCGTTTCTTGCAAGCAAAATCAAAATTTAAACAAACCCTAAATCTAAAAAAAATCTCTAAAACTCAAAACCTACAACATAAACATGCAAACATCTAAACATTTAAGCAACACATGTCATTTTCATGTAAACATTGTACGATTTCTTGACAAAAAAACCAAAATTTAAACAAACCCTAAATCTAAAAAAATTCTAATTTAAGAGAATAATCTAACATATAAACATAAAAGGTTAATGGTGTTTGATTATGAAAAATTACTTGTTATTGGAGTGTTGTTTGATTTGAAGTTAAAAGAATTTTGGATTGGTGATTTGAGAGAGATTTTGGAGAATTTTTGAGATTTTAGATGAGGAAATGAGGTGTTCTGCCTTGTTTAAGACCAGACGTGGCGTGAGTTAACTGACGCCGCGCTAGTTAACTAACGCAGAGTTTTACACGTGCGCTAGTTAACTAGCGCAGGGGTAAAATCGGCATGGTTGCAGGGTGGGAGTATTTGGTGCAGGGGGAAGAGCAGTATTCAATTGATTGATATATGACAAAGAAAGCTTTTCCTCGGACATTTCGAGTTCGCTTTCGACGGATTGTAACTCTCAATGAATTGTTTTTATGAGTAAAATTTGATCCGTTATAACTTTTGATTGACCTTTTCAATCAAGTGAGTATTTTTGATGTATCTACAGATTGATATATAAAAAAGAATGTTACCCAATAAGCATCTTAAATTTGCTTTCAATCGGGTTGTAACTTGTAACTCCAAATCAACTGTTTTGTGAGTAAAATTCTATCATATTATAATTTTTGATTGGCTTTTCAATTAAGTGGGTAATTTTTAGGTGTTTATAAACCAACCACCTGTAAAAAAATAAAAATAAAAATAAAAAATAAAAAATTGATGGTCACATAAAAGTAGTTTCCCATTTTCATTCACGATCTCATCATATGTTGTTTTTATATTGTTTTTTTCTTAGTAATGATGTTAAATATTGTGGGAAATTATATACTTCTTCTTTGTAAAACATCTCACAGAGATTTAACAAAGTTTTATGTTGCCTACTAAAGATTTAAAAATTAACGTGTTAGATACAATTTTAGTTTTTGATGTAACACATGTACTCCCTCCGTCCTTATATCTAAGCACTCTTTTATTATAGAAGATGAGTGCTTGCATATAGAAACGAAGGGAGTAGTTTAATTCATGTAGCCAATATTATTTATTAGTATCTTGTTAATCAGTACTCTAAGGGCAATGGTTAAAGATTTTATTAATAGAAACTTTATTTTCGAAATACAAATCTTTACTTTTTTCTTAACAATAATTACATCAATTTTTAATGCAAACTTACTTATTTTAATACTTTAATCAATATCATAAAGGCATTGGTTAGGATTATCCTATTTATTAAGAAGCTCTTGTGGTTGTTCTTGTTCTTTGTAAAACATATTACTTCCATTGTAATAATCACACGTGGTCTTATATAATTAGAGTTTTACAAATAATTAATACTAATTGTGTAAAGAAATTATAAGAGCCTTCGATCATAGATTCATAGTTTATCACATTAGCACAGTAGAATAACAATATAATATAACCACATGACATGACATAGGAATCAGATTTTTAAAATATGTGCCAAGAGATTTGTTCCCAAAAGGTTCAGTGGAGAAATTACCAAAGAAAGGGTTTGGTCTAGTGATAAAGTGGTTAGACTCCATAACATATCGAACCAATTTTCCAATTTTGATATTTTTTTTCCTTCAAAAAAACATGTTCCAATCTTGATTGGTAGATTTGTCCACATGTAGTGTCTAACAATACCTTGAATAGAATTATTTTCGATGGAAGAAATTTATGAAAAAATTGCAGTCTCTAACAGTACCTCCAATAGAATTATCTTCGGTGGAAGAAATTTGTGAAAAAAGTAACAAAAATTACATGAGATAATAATGAATCAATATGAAAATTCAAAAATTGAACCTAAAAGAAGTAATAAAAAACCCCATCCATATACACACACAAGAGCATGATATGTATGAGCTGGGTTAAGTCAAATATTCGACTCTAAGGTGGTCAAATTTAACTGACAAAATTTATTAAGTGTGTGTTTGGATACACGTTTTGCACTTATTTCTTGCATTCCAACACAACTCTGCCATGAATTTTTAATGCTAAAATTTCAAGCTTCAATATTGTATGTTTGCGGTTGTTTTGATGGGAAACAAAAGCACTAAAGAAAATCACTTTAGTCATTTTTTACTTGGGAGAAACTTTTTCCATCTCTAAAATTACCTCAAACATACCCATTGAGGAAAAGCATAATTTTAGTGTCACTTGAATTTCACTTGTGAGCAACTTATGTCGTTTGAAAGTACAATTTTAGGAGAATTGCTTTTCTAATATCCATTATTTTCTAAAAACACATGAAAATGACCAAAAACATCAAACAATAGTTAACTACCACTGGTTTATAACTAAAATAAATACCGTTAATTTTTTTTTTATCATTTCCAAATGTTTCAAGAAACTCTTATTGTGAGAACATCAACACTTCAATTTTAGAGTCATGTGTGATTCTTTAGAAATTTGGGGTTAAGAAAGTTGCACCTTTTTTTTTTAATAATTCAATTCATTTATTTTAAGCAACTAATGATACACTTAAAAGAAAGACCAGAGATTCTTGTGATAAAAAAAAAAAGAGCAATTTAGTAATTAGTACAATGATGTTAAATGAGTTAAACAAAAATGAAGGGTGACTAGTATGACCCATTAGACCACCCCCTTTCTCCGCAACAAGATGATTTGCTTAAGTATAATGTGACATGAGAACATTTTGTCCAAAATAATTGAAAACCGACCAAATAATTGAAAACCGACCAATCCAATTTGCATTTAATATTTTTAACTCTCCTTTGTGGACAAATTTTGGATTCTTTCATTTGAAACCAAAGTACCAAACTTAACTGCCAATATATACATTTCAATCTAACCTATACTATGAGATATATTAATCTTTTATTTATGTTTTTGTTTTCAATGATATTTATTAGTGTAATTTATTCTTTTGTCTGATAATGCAATCTATTCTTTATTCTTTTGTTTAATCTAATATATTATATTTTCCATTTCATATGTTCTAAATATAATTGATATTTAATTAACTAAATGATGATTGGGGTTCACGTGGTTGTTGAGCTCCTTTTACGGTGAATTATTTAAGAGAATTATATTTGTTTGTGAATTTTTTTTTCTAGACTTTACTTACATTACATCCGAACTTCAAGTTACTTTCCATGAGAACCATAAGGTTAACACACAAAAATAATTGATATTTAGTTTGTAATATTAATTTTTTTGTACAAGTAAAGTTATTTTTGATAGTTTATTATGTTATAATCAATTTTTTCTGAAAAAGTTAAACCAACCCAATCAAATTGGTATCAGAGAAAATTGAAGCTGAGACTTTAAGAAGAAATTCACTTCAAGGTCTCAAACCAACACTACCGTGTCAATTCAAGTGAGATGTTTTTTTTTTTCTTTTTTTGAGAGAACTCTTATGGGATGTTATATTCAATAGTATTATTTAGTTTGTAATATGTTATTTAAAAGAATATAAATATCTAAACACCATGTCAACCCAAATGGAATGTTCTATTCAATGTTATTTAGTTTGCGATATGTTATTTGAAATAATATAAATAGAATCTTAACAACTTCATCAAACGATAAAATCCAATTTAAAAACAAATGTAATTAAAGTAGTACAACTTATGTTAAATGCATGAAGACACCAAATTTTACTAATAAACCATACACAATTCATTATCTATGATTTGACTACAAAAATTGCTTTTAGAGAATTTTACCTACTCGTACTAATATCCATGCATTTAAATTCAATAACTTAAAGAAAACCACTCTTCACCCAGCAACATTCGCTCTCGTCCAGTCAAAATATCGAAAATACTTCTGCGCAAGTTAAGTCACGCTGCGCAACTTAACTTGCGTAAGTTATGTTCTGTGCGCAACTTAAGTTGCTCTGCGCATGTTAAGTTGCGCAGCGCAACTTAAGTCATATAACAGCAACACATCAACCCATCTTCTTCATTTCCCAAACTTCCAAAATTCGAAATTTTTCACCCCAAATCCGAATTTCATCATTCTTGCGCCATTCAAAGTCAATTTCGCCCACAATATCAAGTAAGTGATGATTATCCTACTTCATTGCATTTTTTGGTTGAAATTTTCGAATTTTTGAAGAAATTTATCATTTTTAGGTTTTTATAAATTTTGCTTGCATGTTAGTTTTTATGATTGTTAGTAATGATTTAACTTAGGAATTGTTGTTTAGATGTTGTTTATAGTGCATTGTGGTAGTTTAGGGTTTAGAAATTGTTAGATTTTATGTTGATTGAAAATTGCACTCTAGGTGTTTGATAAAATGTGTCAATGAAAAATTTGTGTGTTTTTTGGATCGTTAATGATGAAATTAGTTAAAATATAGTATGTTTGACAACAATTTGGTAAATTACGGATTGAAATGACATTGTCGAAACTTTCGTGTTGTTCTTGAATTGTTAGAAATGACACGATGTCTGTGTAAAAATGTGTCATTGATTTTGTGCTTTTTAAATTGTTGTGTTGTGCAGATATGTCTCAGAGGGAGAGGAGTGACAGACTTAGGTTAGGGAGGCCTACATCTACTAGTAGTGCACGGAGGGAGAAGCAAGTGGTAGTCCCTCATTTACATGGTCGAGGCCGAGGGAGAGTGGGGGGCACGAGACTTGCCGGTGATGATGATGTTGTGCCTGGGCCCTCTTCATCACAGACCGATCCATCCCAGGCGATGGACCCGACGCAGTATCAGTTTTTGGAGCCTCAGCCTCACCAGTATCATTTTGAGGAGCCTCAACCTCACCAGTATCAGTTTGAGGCGCCTCAGCATCAGCAACATCATCATATTCACCATGTTGTTGAGCAGGAGGAGCAGCCTCATATTGAGGAGCCTGACCAGCAGGAAGATATTGCGCAGCCTCAGGCTCAGGCTCAGCCTCAGCAGGATGATGATGTTGGGGCTCATTTTCAAGGGGTGCCGAGGGTGGTGTACGATGCCGGTGTGGACGGCTATGCAGGGGGGCCTTCTAACCTCTCGCTTTTACCTCGCTTTAGAGGTCATGTGGCATGCAGGATATGGGTCGATACCGATGTAAGTAAATTTTAATGTTTATTTTACTTCTTTTTTTTAATGGTAATTTTACAACTTATTTATTTAACGGTGTTGTTTGTTGTTTTTTGTTTTTGTATTTCAGTTTCGGAGAAAGCGTAGGTTGAGAGGTATCTCCCAGGGGAAGAAGCTGAGCCTGAAAAAATTGACGGTGCCTCAGCCGGGAGCACAGAATAATTGGTTTTGGGATGTACTGAATGCGTCCGGCCTAACTCCCCTCCTGAGAGAGAGCTCACCTGTACCGAGGCGATGGATATTATGACGACCGACCTGCTTATTTCCGCGAAGGATGCCGCTAGGGAGATGACCAGGCAGGGTGGTCTGTATATTAGTTTTGGTGTGCTGAAGAGGCGTTATGAGGAGCTCCTGAATAGGTGTAATCAGCTGGTGGAGGTTGACACACAAGAGGAGGAAGACGAGCGCTTTGATGTTAGGTTGGCCTGCGTGAAGGCGTTTATGTTGCTCTTGCTTGGATGGACTATTTTCTCCCGCAAGAACAGCAAAAACATTAATCTGCTGTGGATGCTTGCGCTGCAAGATATGGACGACTTGGACGAATGGTCATGGGGTGGGATGGGCCTAGCATTCCTATACGAGCAGCTCTCTCTGACCTCCGATTCATCATTGGCCACCTGTGGTGGTTACATGACCCTGCTTGTGGTAAGATTTATTTTTCTTCTTTTTTACATGGTTTATATAATACTTGTGTTGATATATATTTGGTTCTTTGTGTTTGCATGGATGGACTTTGGCGCACTTCACGAACCTCATTCTGAGGGTTCGTAGTGATGTGTACGACCCGGCAGTAGCCCCACTCGTGAGCCAGTGGAGACCTCCTAGGGGCTTTACGGACCCTGGACACTATAGAGATGCCATTGATGCGATGGATCACTCTCACGTCATCTGGAGGCCGTACGAGAGACGGCGACACATCACATCATTCCACGACATATGCTGGTACTCCGGATGGATCATGGCCGGCAGAGACAGGATGTTCCGTCACTTGCCTGAGCGGGTTCTTAGGCAGTACGGGTATGTCCAGACACGGCCCAGGTCTTCTACGGATGTTGAGCTTACTGCGGCAGATGTCGCGGCCCATGCTTTCGTGGATTTTGCTCTACATGTCCTCAGCCAGCAGCAGAGGGGTGATCCGATGCCAGAGGACGAACCGTGGGCTCATAGCAGGGGGTACATGAGATGGTTCTATAGAGTGTCACATCCTATTGTGAACCCCCCTGCGGCCATTCCTGACTACGCAACTCTGGCACCTCCTCGTTCTGTCCCTCCTTACGAGGAGGTTATTGTTGACCAGCCGTGGGCCAGACATCCTCCCGACCCATACCAGATCATCGCCAACATCAGAGCCAGAGTTGATAGTGCTATGGGACGTCCTGATGTGTTTGGTAACCCAAAGGTACTCCGCATGATGCAGGGTATACAGTCTGAGTGGAGCATGCTGAAGCAGATGCAGGTTCCACGACGACGGAGCAAGAGTACACAACAGTAGTGTTTAGGGGTTATGACTTGTATAGTTTTTGTTTATGATATTTTTTCGGATTTGGATGTATATAACATTTGCGCTTTTTTATCATTTTTATGACATTTTCCCTTATCTTGGTCCTTTATTTTTTCGTAATTTGTTTATGAGTTAATACGTGCTTGAATAAATAACGAAAAATGAAATATAACGAAAAATAAACAGGTAAATAGAACCGTTAAAATTGTTGCACATAACTTGTGCATGTGTTAAATCTGTGCGCAAGTTAACTTGCGCAGTGTCTGGCTTAAGTCACACAATGTTTAACACATGCGTGACTTAAGTCATGCAGCGCGTGTTAACTTGCGCACAATTTTACACTTGCGTAAGTTAACATACGCAGGGATATTTTCGTCCTGCCTGCAGGGCGGAAGTGAATTTTGCTGGGGGGAGAGTAGGATTCTAACTTAAAGTCTATCTAGGTGTGTGAACTTCATCATCCGCAACACCTAATCCTTTAGGGCTATTTGTTATGGTGTCTTCAAAGAATGTATTTAATGCAAAAATGCATTTGGAAGCATAGTATTAAGTGAAGTGAAATGTTAGTAATATTGTTTGACCAATAAATTAGGTTTCATCAGATGAATTTGTCATTGCCATTAAAAATGAATCCAGAATGCATACATGTCTCCAGAAAATATATTTCATCAACATAACCAAGGAAATATTTATGATCAAATAAAAGAACATGAAAAAAGCTTTGTAAACCGTATAACATATAATGTATGTTTGAATATTGACGGTGAGTTCGACAAAGTTATGGGGGCATCGTGATTTTATGAAGCTTCAAAGTTAGATTTTATCATAGCCACAAGAACTCTTTCTAATGTTATCATATCGACCGCCAATCCTAGCACGCAAATAGTTTGGTCGAAAGTACAACAATGGAAAGATATATGAAGATGATATGAGGGAAATGTTTATTTAGAAAAGAAAAGAAAAGTTTATTACAGTACCAAATCAAAGGTAAGCATCCCCAAAAACTTTCCAAATGAAATGCTTCTTTTGCCTTATACCTGAACCTTGGTTGAATATTCATGTCTTTCCTAGTAGGTTTTTACTTAGACCCAATCTAAAGGTTTTTTTTGTGTGTGTGTTAATGATAGAGGTCACTTATTACTTAATTCATGCCGTCTTTGCACAACTACTACTGATCCTAATGTTATTCGTGTGAAGGATCAACATGTTTCTTTTTTTAAATTAATTATGGGCAAGATTTTTGGTATTTATGCTTCTACTACTTATCCCCAAAGAAGGGAACTTTGGTTTGCTTTAGAGACATTTCAGCAGCAACACCAAATTCCATGGTGCAACACAAACACAGGTGTCATCAAAATCCATCAAGAATTCCTATAATAGGCTTTCAATCTTGGCCTCACAGGAACTATTTGATCCATCTTCCAACTAGAGGAGGTGTTTTCCATTGGTCTAACAGAATAAGGGGTTAGCATCACACAGAAAGAAGACTTGAAAGAACAATCTGCAACCAACTTCGGATCAACTCTTGCATCTCAACAATCCGCTATACTCTTACAAGAGTTCATTATCCAATGGTTTTATATTTTCAGATTAGTGAGGTTAGGGTTACATCTAAGTTCAGCCAACTAAACTGGGAAAGTGCATCAATGTTTCATATTAACTCAAAATGAAGAAGGTCAAGGAGAAACTAAACACATGGAATAAAACTGTCTTTAATAACGTGCACACACAATTCAAAAATGTTGAATCCAATCTTTATAGCATATTTAGCCAAACAAACTGCAAAAGTTTAATTGAGTCGAATAACATATTTAACTGAACCAGATTTGTATATTTGTATTTTGCCATAATAATATCTTATTACTTCCTCAATTCCATTCTTTTGACAATATTCTGTAATACTTTCTTTGAAGAGTCATTTCTTGCCATAAATGTTTATCTCCAAATCCGAAAACTATGTGAATAGTTCTGCTACAATAAGCATAGATTTTCGTCGTGTTCTGCATACCTTCATAGCTCCTTGCCTCCTTCTTCCTAACATTGAGCCCTAACCACAACTCATAAGTTCCTTTTGTTGATATTATGGAGTAATTTTGTAAGCATAATGTAAGACCTTATGGTCAAGTAAATCTTGCAAACCTTTTAAAAGAGATGACAATTATTTTCTCTCAACAGTGATACCCTAAACTCACCACGCATCATCATCTCTCCCCAATCCACAACCCAAATACGTACTTAGTTTAACTTTAAGGATACCTGGTCTAGGTTCTTTGCATTAAAAACATTGCCAAGATATAAAGGTTGCGTAAGGATCATCTTTATTTCTCAAGAAATTGAAGGTTCCATTAATATACTGATGGATGTACATAAACCTGATTAATGTCGCTAATTTTAAAAACGTTTTATACACAAAAAATAGTCATAGGATAGGGCCTATAATTTCTTTCGAAAAATTCATTTGGAAGTAGTAACCAACAAATTCCCAGTTCACATCAAATTTACTCTGTTTAACAAATAATATTCTGATTGATCTAACATGCAATAACTCAATAGGCATCAACTCATTTACTCACCGACATTTATGCATTCAAAACTGCTATAAGACGTAACTTAAACACGTTTTAATTTCAGAAATGGCTAAAGTTAAAATTCACTAGAAATAATTAACCTAAGTACATAATCATGAAAATTCCCAAAAATTACACTTTCAACTTCTTGCATAATGCTCAAAAACATGGTAGGCGTGTTCATCATGAAACACAATTCATGGAAAGCAAACAATTGCTACTAAAGGTGAATTTCTGGTTTCACTTCTTCCCTCCACCAGAAACATTGAACTTGAAAAATATAATGTCACCATCTTGGACCACATAAGTTTTCCCTTCTTGTTTATATTTTCCAGCAGCCTAATAAACAATACAACAAAGAGTGAGATACCGTTAGGTCCCGAAAAGAATCTATATACCAAGAAGTAACAACATAAACAAATTTATACAAATGTTTCAAATATTTGCCACAATTAACCTAAGATGACAGACCTGAAGTGTTGTCTCAACTTTTTGTTCCATTTCAGTTAATATCAAAACATTTTAGGAATCAATACAAGTACAAAAAAAAAAAGAGTTATATCTAAAGAAGAGAAGTGCATACCTTTACAGCTGACTCGGTACCAAGTTCCTTTAGATCATCAAATTTCATCACCTGAAACGACATTTGCAAAGCACCCAGATCAATGGTGTATATATAACAGCGAAAACATAAAAATAAAAAAATAAAAAAATAAAAAATTGACAGATCAAATTCAATCATGATAATTTAAACTACATAACCAGTGAACACATATTTTCATAAGGGGAATGGCTATGCCACAAAGGCCGGTAAGAAACTAGAATTAGAACTGTTGGATGATTGTAGACCAAACCACAATGAGTAACAGTGACTGTGCCGTAGAATAAGAAACAGTCTTAAAAAAAAGCATACTTCAATTAGATTCTTATCCGACAGTAATTCATATTGCAAAGGTGAAACAGCTTGATTAGAATCATAAAGAAGAATTCATTTCTAAATTTGTCGTGAAGGAAAGGATACCATTTAGTATTCAATCTTAGAATCTGAGGATTCCTGTGCTTGTTGATAAAAAAAATAAAAATAATTGTTGGTGCAATAAAGCATTTGCAGATAATTTAATTGCAGAATCGATATGTATAGATGTCATAATGCTAACTAAATAAGTTAAATAGGAGGGATAATATGGTTGATCGAGAAGTGTCCAAAATTAATGAACTTACCTCAGCACAAATAAATCCCTTCTCAAAATCAGTATGGATAGCCCCTGCAGCTTGAGGGGCCTTTGTTAGGCGTCTAATTTGCCAACACTTAACCTGAAAGAAGCAAATAATAGCCACAAAAGTTACTAAATGAAAGGCACCAAAAGCTGTACCTTAGACGTGGAAAAACCAAACAAAAGAATTCAAGCAAATAACAGTTCTCAAATCAGAATGAGAAAGAACCACCATGAAGCCTCAACAAAGGAACACATCAGAAGGGGGGGAGGGGGGGGTGCACATGCATTTCATACCAGCCCTTCAGTTTCTTTTCATTCAATAATATAATTGCATTTGACTTTACCATATGTGACGAGAAGCACATGAAAAAGTAAACTTAAAAATAAGCATTTGAATCGAACTATTCCTATCAATGATACAAATCACACTGATGATTCATTCGTCGATTGCATGATTCAAATTCAACTCATTGATTGTATGATTTAAATTTATTTGTTATTCATCATATGACTACAATAGTTGTCCCATTACCAAGTATAGAACCGTGCAATTCAAATTGTAAATCGTAAGATTTTGCCAACTATGGGAGAAACTAATAATTATAGTTTGGCAAGGTTATGAAACCAAGACCGTGAACATTCACAAATATTTAGAAGAAAGCAACAGTGTGAAAGGAGATATGTGGATATTTACCTCATCAGGTCCTGCTGTGAAAAAGTAAATGAGATTGATAGCTGAGAATCCAGTCTTTATTATTTTGGGAAGAGCACTGTTAAAATGAAAGATATAGCAATTTCAGTAGCATATAAATTCTGCACCAAATCATTGAAATTAATACGGATCCAGCTAGAACTTCTTATGAAAAAGGAGATTGAAAAATAAAAAACAAAGGCAAACAGGATAAGCTTCTAATGTCTGATGTAGTAATCTTAATCGTGATAAAAAGGGATTTTTTTTCTCAATTTGTTGAAGAGAACACAGCTAATTCTCACTTCAAAAGCATAGAAATATAGTGCATATGCACAGAAAACAATGAATATTAGGTTTTACTGATATTTTACACGTCTGCAACTTTCAAATTTGGAAGGCAATGGCAACTAAGGGAAAATGAATTTGGGATGATATATGACCTGTGAAAGCGGTAAGTTAGCTCAGACACCCACGTCAACCAAGCCTTATACAACTAAGTGGGGTCGGCTACTTAGCCCAAACACCCAGTGTATTTTAAACTGAACCAATCATTCAGCGATGAAAATATTGCTTCACAGTTCAATGGTCTGACTATAATCACACCATGGTCGAACCAGAAATAAATAAATATTTGTTCAATATATATATATAAAATATGTGTGCGCGCGCGCGCAGTATAGTATGATACATTTTGGAAAGAATAAAGAATAGTAGTTGCATATTAATGGTAACTGGTAAGACATGTATAAGTTAATGTGTCTGATTCATACGATTAAAAAATACTATTTTTTAAGCAAAGAAACTGATTCATTGTGAGAATAACAGATTTTCACTGGTTCGCAGTTTTTCGACCGGTACCTGACAGGACTAACCCAATTTAGGTTCCTTGTTAGATCCGTCTGACTGACTGGTCCAGGCCGGATATCTATAAAATATGAATCTATGTGGTGTCTATTTTTAGGTTGAAATTTTTTTAAGGCATAAAAGAATGAAAATGAATATTTCAACATATACTCAAGACCTTAATGTTTGATGTATAAGTAAATTCAGTCTTCTCAAATCTACATGATATTTGCATAATAACTTCACATTCATACATTTAATAGAAGTAAGGCAAATACATTGTACAGACCTTTGAACGTTGTTCGCCTCACAGTATTTAGCCGCCTCATCAGGAGGCATATCTGAAAGATTCTTCTCTAAGACACAGCTGAAAGGAATCATCTGTCCACCACCATGTTCCTGGACCCTGAAGAACGAATGTGACTAATGGTAATTAAATTTCTTTTTGACATTAATACATCATAAACCAACAAACATTTAGAGAATATTGTAACCAAAAAAAAAACATTTAGAGAATAATACGGAAAAACAGAAAAACTAGGCACAGTAAGAAATATAAGTTAAAAGTAAACAGTAATACACAAGAAGCAACAAAATGTGACAAACTAGTAAATATTTTCTTCTTCTAGTGGCTCGTAGAAAGAAATAACTAAAATACTTTGCAACTATTTATTGTATCCTTCATATTCGCACAGACGTAGCCAGGAATGAGACAAAGTCTAAATGGCTCCCAGAAGAAAAAAATGAAACGTAAAGGAAAAAAAAAAAACTACGTACCATGTATGAATTTTGGGAAGAAACTTATTCTTCTTTCTTTGGTAATCTCTTTCAGTCATATTAATCTGTGAATAAAATGCAAGTATTAAAGATGGGAAATTCACATAAACAGATCTGAGATAAAGAACATGAAACAATATGGATTTAGATTAAACTTATCAGTCACTAATTATATATACTTCAGGAATTATCGACAGAAACATATGTGACGGACACAAATACGGAGTGATAAGGCGAGGTCTGAAAATTCTAGAACATGAAATGGCAAGGATAACAAAATTAAATAATTATAAAATGAACTTATATATGCCTACGTGTTTGGATGGAAGTATGTATGAAATGTGGCCTTCACAAGAAAAAGGTATGTGAATGAATGGTTCATAGCCCAGGCTGGGAAAGAGGAAATGAATACTAGAGGATACATAGTTTTGTCAACTTGTACAGTTGCAAATGCCTTTGGATATAAAATAATCAAACTTATGTCATATTTGAATTTCAACCACAACAACAACCAAGCCTTATCCCACTAAGTGAGTTTGGCTACATGGATCAAATTACGCCATAATGTTCTATTATCATAAACCATATTTGGATCCAACCCATTAATCTCTAATTTCTCCTAATAGTTTCTCTTATAGTTTTTCTAGGTTTTCCTCTGGCTCTAGTGATCTGACTACCCCTCCATCTGATCTACTCTCTACTACAGAATCCACAGGTTTTCTCTCTACATGCCTAAACCACCTAAGCCTATTTTCCACCATATTTTCTACTATAGGTGTTACCCCAACTCTCTCTCTAATGTTGTCATTTCAACCAAACGATTATTTATAATTAGGAGTTCCCTATAAAAGAAAATAGAATGTGGAGTCAATCGCAACTAATAATCACATCATCAATATACCCGAGCCATATCCGGCCAACTTTGAGAAATATCGAATTAGCATCTATTTTTTTTCAAACATATAGAAAACAGACACTTCTGACACATATCTATCAAGACATATCCCAAATTATGTAGCACTGTTGAGTATCGTTGATAACCCGAAATAATTGGTAGAAGAATAAAGTACGAAATGACATAGATTAGAGGTTGTACGGTAAACCAAAGACATACAAAAAGTCAAAAGTAAGAAAGAGAAGTGAAATATGTTACCAAGTATACAACAGGCTTGGCAGTAAGCAACTGGAAGGAATTCAAAATCTCGACCTCGGCAGCTTTCCAATCCCCTAGGCGTACATCCTTTCCCTCCTCAATGAATGCCTTGACCTGAAGATGTGAAAAATTGCCACCAAAATGTCATCTTATATTTACCCACAAATTTTTTTCAGAAGAGAAAAGGAATGTGACATTACATTTAAGTGATAGAATCAACCTTATGAGAGAATGCAATGCATAACATAAAAACGAACACATACTTAATTCCCATGCTTCTTTAAGAGCTAATATAAGTCATCCCAGTGATGGCAATTGATTTGACTATTTACATTATATTTCAACCTTAAATATTTCATCCTTCCGAATTTGAGAATATTGTTGCAAGCAACTACTCCCATTTTTTTAAAGTAATGTATTGTGGAATCCAGAAGAGAATCATACGAAGTAAACACCAATAAAACACCCAAAAAAAAAGTAAGACAACACATAACAGATACAATAGTAGTAAACTGTATATTATATAAATAACAAGACAAAAGGTGGCCAATGGCCATAGTATCATGCAAAAGCTAAATGAGTACAAATAATGCTCAGAAGCTAAATCAAACCTTTTGACAACATTCAAGCTCGATTTTTAACTGCTTGTCATTGCTCCTCTTCATGCTCTTTTCAAGATCTTCTAACTTGTTTTGCATGAATTCAATATCCTATGATGTTATGCAAAGGGAAAGGATTAGCAGTTACATTACAGTATACAAGAAGTTTGATCGAAAAGGAACAACCTTTAAATTTTGATAAAATAATAAATTCATCAAAACTAAAAAAAGAAAGTACAATGAATTTGGAGTAAAGGGATCCTCCTTAGCGTTAAAACACACATAGATAAACAGACACATATTAAAGAAAAACAAAATCAATGGTGCAGAGATATTCATCCCTCCACATGTTTGTTAAGAAAGCCCCCTTAAAAGACCATGTATTTTACAACCAATCAAAAGAAATTGATGTTTGATCAAACAACAATAACGGTTGGCAAGGAGGAAAAATATGCTAACATAGCAATTAACATACTAATATTGGCCTATTCAAAAAATAAATAATGGTGGCCCAAAAGCCACTTTTATGATGAAGAAAAGGTTTCAATTAAGCATACCTTCAGCCGTAACTCTTCAGTAATAACCTCTAAATCCCTCACAGGGTCAACAGTGTCGTCTACGTGGATAATATCTGGATCCTCAAATGCACCTACCAAACAACAATGACTATAGGTTAATAACGCCGAAATCAATGACAATATCATAACATCATGATGCAACAGTGGTGTGGAAATAAGAGCAGGAATCATCTTACGTAGAACGTGAAAAATGCCATCAACAGCTCGAATGTGAGATAAAAAACTATTTCCCAACCCTTGCCCCTGATGAGCGCCTCGAACCAATCCAGCTATGTCATGGATTTCTAAAAAAGCAGAGACCTGTGTTTACAGATCCAACAAACACGTCAGGATATATTATACACTTATCCATCAAATAATAGATAACTAAAAGTTAGTAACAGCATGCGTGTATATTAGTAGATTAACAAAAGAGATACACCAGGAATGGTATAAGCCAGATTACAAACCTCGCTTTTTGGCTTGAACAATTGACAAAGCCACTCAAAACGCTCATCAGGGACATTGACCCTTGCCTCATTAGGCTCAATAGTGCAAAAGGGGAAGTTCTCAGCAGGAATAGCCATTTTTGTGAGTGTATTGAAAAGTGTAGACTTTCCAACATTTGGCAAACCAACCTGAACAACAGAGTAACAGTAACTAACATGAAATGAAAAAACACAATTTTGAATAAACAACTAAATTAAGCACTTATAGCATAAACATTTAAGTGCTTGTATATGCTATTTTTATACCAAAAGATACAATAAAGTTAAATCGTATTCATATAAGCTATCCTTGAGAGATTATGAAAATAAGTTGAAAACAACTTTTTTCATAAGCTCTTCCAAATAGTCTATCAAAAGTTGCTTTCACAAGCTCTCTCAAACAATATTAGAGTGAATATGTAAGTAGATAAACTCAAATAAACCATATCCAAACAGGGCTATAACCCAAAGGCCTTGTTTGGATAAACAGCTTAATTAAGCACAAGCGTTAATCATACAAGTGCTCATCTATAAGCTATTTCTATATTAAAAGATAAAATGAAGTCAAATTTGTTTTCATATAAGCTATCATTGAGATCTTATGAATATGCCATAAGTTGTTTCCATAAGCTCTCACAAACCTTCTCTTTGCTTATGCCCTTTGATAAACTTAAATAACCGAAAAACAAACAGGCCTGTAATCGTTTTCAGAGAGTTGTTATTACCATTTCACAAATTGAAAGACACAAACAGTTTGTCATAAGTTATTTTCATAAGCTCCTAAGTGATTACGTCGGTAAATAAGCTCAATTAAACCAAATCATTCTCAAACAAACAAAAACAATCATTTCACAAACTGAATCAAGCATTGAAATAAATAAACAGCAACTCAATGGTTCTGGTTACTATCTAGACTGTTATAAAGAATCAATTAAGCAAGTAGTGAAGTTGATTAATGGAGAACCCATTATTGTAATTGAAAAAGGGTTACTGAAAATAGTATAAAAATTGAAAATTGATGCGATTAGAAAGAGATGGAAATATACGATTCCAATCTTGAGGTGAGAAGAGAAACGACCAAGGATGGGTCGTTCAACTGGAGCTTCCTTCGATTTGGCGGATTTAGGAGGCATTGTTGCGGCGGAGAGAGAAAGAGAAAGAGAGAGGTAGAGATTGAAATCGGATGAATGAAGAAGAATCTGAAACTCACTCGTGTAGGGTTTTGTTTGTAGGAAGGGAAAGGAAGGACTCTGTTACTTCTTCACTGTTCATTCATTGGTAAAAAAAGAAGTTACTCAAGTAAAAATATTTTTTTAACTTCTACTATTACTTTTTGGGTTTATTATTATTCTTTTGTTCATATTTTTTAAATTTTAAGTTATATTTGGTTCACATACAAAAAGATATGTGTATATGCATGGATGACGTCTAGGGTGAACCACCAACCACGTGGTTCATGGTGAACCATGAATAAAAACCATCAGATCATCATGTTGTCCTACCAAATCTTATGATACACTCGACACATGGAATAATTTTTCATTCTTTCTTCTACCTTCTTCTTGCTCACTCAACTACCGCCATCAACTTTCAATTTACCATATTCTAAGAAAAGAGTTTTGAATAGCAAAACACATCTCAAATGCAAGGATCACAATTTTAGTTTTATCTTGATTTATTTTCTATGACAACCGTAAAAGAATTTCAGATCCAGAAAATCTTTGATAATGTTGAGTGGGATATTCTGTTAGCAACACCTATTAATTTCATCCAATCTAGCAATAACCGTTAACATGGTAGAAATTAACCTAACATATAATGAATAATCAATAAAATTTTGTGTGGAATTTTAAGAAATGAAAGAAATTTTAAATGAAAAAAATGTTAGAAATAAAATGGGGATTTTGGCAATAAACTACAGGAAGCCACTGTCCATGTAGTTGTGTAGCATAGTAACTGGATGAATAGAGGAAACATGAGATTAGATTGGGTGTGGCAATCACTAATGATATCATATAGACTGATTTAATCCAATGGTCAAAATGAATGGTACATTGGTGAGAGACTTAATTGAACCTTCGCCCTAGAATCCACCATATGCATGTGGTGTGAATTACTTTTTAATTTTGTTTTAATATTAATTTTTGTTCGAGGTCAATCTCGAGTGGTTGTCGTCGAAATGGTGGAAGCATAAAATTCTTGTGTATAAAGGTTTCTCAGAATGGTAACTTTTCATTAAATCTAATTCTTACATGCAAGAATGTGGATTCTCAAAGTGGTAACTTTTCATTAACTCTAACTTTTCATTAATCAAATATTCATCTAATATAAACACATATCTTCTTTTATATGATAACATTTTTTTACATGTATTTTAAAACAACATCCTTTAACTCTAACTTACATGCAAGAATGTGGATTCTCGGAGTGGTAACTTTTCATTAACTCTAACTTTTCATTAATCAAATATTCATCTAATATAAACACATATCTTCTTTTATATGATAACATTTTTTTACATGTATTTTAAAACAACATCCTTTACACGACCACATAACTTTTTCATAGGTGGTCGCAACTGACCGAGATAATATAAACCCTGCACGTAAGGATCACTGTGTGATTAGCAGGTGCAACTTGACAACTGATTATGTTAGAACGTCTCAATGACCTCATCACTTGTATAGTCTACTTAAGATAAATAAACGCAAAATGAATGTTATTTAATATCCAACAAATAAACAGGAGGATTCGAAGAATTCTAACCGCTGCTTACTTTTCAGTCATTCCAAGCCAATTTCAATCACAAAATCAAGTAAGTGTTTTGAATCCTATTGCATTGATTTTTTTTGTGATTGAATTGTTAGTTTTTTTTGTTAAATTCCGATTATAGAGGTTTTATTGATTTTATGATTTTATGATAGTTTAGGTTTAGGTTTTGATGAATTGTTAGAATTGTTATGTTCAGGTATTGATTTTATGATTTTATGATAGTTTTGGTTTAGATTAGAATTGTTAGAATTGCTGTTAGAATCGTTTAGGATTAGGTTTAAGTTGTTATGAATTGTTAGAATTGAATTTATGATTATGATAGTTTAGTTTAAGGTTTTGACGATAGTTTAGGTTTATGGAATTGTTGTTTAGTTTAGGTTTTGATTGTCATTTTGTTTATGTAGACATGTCTCATAATCAAAACCAGGGTAACGTTCAGTCGAACAAAAAAGAGGGTGATGAGAAGAAGAAAGAAAAATCGCATGTGACATGGCACGGAATCGCATGTGATGGTTCCGTAAAAAGGAAGGATTCAGTGTCGGTGTACAATCATTCCAGGTTGAGGAAGAGAGGAAGGACATGCTATCTTGGTCCTCAACCAAAAGCAGGTTCCGCAGGGACAGCCGATGACAATCTGATTGACTTGTGCGACAAGGAAGATGACTGAATGTAATAGCTTGATATTATGATACTTTGTTTTGGATCTTTTTAATATGTTTCGCGCACATTTTGCTACGTTTTGCTTGACACTATGATACTTTGAATAAAATTGCGTTTTGAATAATTTCGATTTAAGTCGCATTTTGAATAATTTTGATTTAAGTCACATATTGAATAATTTCGATTTAAGACTAGATACGTTTTGAATAATTTCGAATAAAAATTGTGTAAATTCGAATAAAGACTAGTTAAACTCAGCGTGAATTCGAATAATAAAAGTTCCTAAATTAGATTACATTACATAAAGTTCATAAATATGGCCTATCATTATATTACATTACATTCGGAACTGCACATACCAACTACAATAATTATCTTACCTTTAAATGGGGTAAATTCAAACTTGTCAAACAACAGCTCTCTAGCATTCACCCGGAAGTTCTATTGTTTCATTCAAAAGATTAAATTCGTGTTAGCTTGGTTTAAATGAGGGTATTTAAGTGTCAACAAAATGAGGTCCATTCCTTGACACTTCAATACCTTCATTTAAACCAAGCTAGCAAAAATTTAATCTTTTGAATGAAATAATAGAACTCCTGGTGAATGCTTGGGAACTACCGTTTGACAAGTTTGAACTACCCCATTTAAAGGAAGACAATTGTTGTAGTTGGAAGGTGCAGTTCTCTAACTAATTACCCCATTCAAAATTGCTAAACTCCATAACTCCAACATTCGACTGACACTCCCAATGTTCCATTCAAAAGATTAAATTCTTCTTAAGCTAGGTTTAAATGACGGTATCCAAGTGTAAAAAAAATGAGGTCCGTTCCTTGACACTTCAATACCTTCATCTAAACAAGCCTAACAATAATTCAATCTTTTGAAAGAAACAATGAGAATGTCAGGCGAATGTCGGAGTCTTAGCATTTGGCAAGTTTGAATTTCCATTTTAGGGTAAGATAATTATTGTAGTTGGAAGGTGCATTTCCTACCTAATCACGGTCTTTTGACGGAATCAGACTTTTGATGATATCTTCAGTTGATCTCACCAATGTTGCTCGCATATCGATCCACTTGAACATGATGTGCTCCCAAAACATGGTCGTCACGTTTTCATCGTTCATCAACTCCACCCAAATGAATGATACTCTCCCATCGTCGAGCGTTGGACGTTTATACCGAACGTATTCCACCTTCCTTGTGTCTCCAGGGTTGACTCCTTGGTTGAATTCATCCAGCTGATCCTTGAGACCTCTTAGCATTATACCAAGGCACCGAACCTTCAATATATGAGGTTCTCCGCCGTTGAATTGTGCATGAACGTCGATCCATCCGGCTATTGTTTCAAATCTACACAATAAGAAATTAAAAACAATCAATGAAAAACTCATTCAACAAACACTTTATTTTACATAAACCCTAAAAATCATAAAAATAACCCTAAACTCTAAAAAAAACATAAAAATGAAAAAAGTATAACAAAGTTATTCAACTTATATCTACTCTTAAAATAAATCATATACTCTTACATGTAAATCTACTTAAAAACTAAAATAAAATAAATAAATACAAAACACCAAAATAAAAAATAACCCTAAAATTTTAAACTATAACATAAACATCATGCAAACATTTTAACTAAATTAATCAACTAACATCCACTCTAAAAATGAATTATAACATGTAAATCTACTCAAAAACAATAATAAAATAAATCTACTCAAAAACTAATTTATAAAAACTAAAATGTAAGTTAATAGCATTATAATTACTTACTTGTGATTTTGTTGAACAAATATGGTTGGATTTGGTTGGGTTTTTTAGAGAGGTTTTTGAGAGAGATTTGATTGATTTTTTTTTTGGTAAAATAAGAGTAATAATGGATGAGAGAGTTTCTGCCATATCTGTAGCAGAATCGCATCGGCAGTTAACTCTCGAAAAAACCTCGGCAGTTAATTGCAGCTGATTTTGAAATTCCTCAGCAGCTAACTGCCGCCGGGGCTTTTCATCTTTTACATGTGTTTATCAGCTTTCTCAAGTGTGTGTACAACATTTTTTTTTAGGATATTTAGAACTCAAATCCATGTTAAATTTGGTCCAAATTGAGGCCCAATCATACTAAAATAAACAAGGTTATTACTTTTCTCACCTTATCCATTTATTGCTCCCTGGTTTTCTCCAAAAATGTCCTCGAGTTTTCGGATTTTAAAATCTGAATTGGTGTTTTTCTTTGTTATAGGGTGAACAATGAATTTTTCACCAATTCGGATTTTATAATCCGAAAAAAACCAAAAATCTCAACAAAAAAAAAGGGGCGCTATTTGATTTTTTCGGTTTATAGAATTCGAACACCCCCTAAACACCCTTTTTTCATGGTGCTGATGCAGTTCGGATTACGTAATTCAAACTGCACCAACACCAATTCGGAACATGTTTGTAACATGGATAGTCATTTTAAGGACAATATTAATCTTCCTAACTCTCATCCTTTTGTTTTTATGATCAAGACTCCCTTAGAATGGACTTCTTACGGGACCCCGCCCCTCAAAATCCAAAATTCCATCGTTTAAACCCTTTTTTTCATGGTGCTAATGCATTTCAAATTACATAATCCAAACTGCATCAACATCAATTCTGAACATGTTTGTAACATAGATAGTCATTTTAAAGACAATATTAATCTTCCTAACTCTCATCCTTGTGTTTTTATGATTTTATTCGACATGGAAAGACCTTTTTTTGGTTGTTTTTAAAAGCAAAATTTAAAATTGCTGAAATGGGAGATATTATGATTGCTGATTATACATAAGCATAGTTTGGATTATGAAATCCGAACTCGTTTGAATTATGAAATCCGAACTGCAAAGGGTATTTTTGGAAATTTTACAGGGTGTGTGAGAGTTTCATAGGGTAGGAAAAGTAATAGTCAAAAAATAATTATAGTAAAAATAATCAAGATCTAGTTCGGCTAGTTGTTGAACCCATGACATCTACAATGCACATGAGTGTCTTTACCACTAGGCCATCTTCATGATTTTGATATTTATTCGTGCGTTTAGTGTATATATATTTTTTCACGCATTGTACAAATAAAAAATATATTTCGGGTCTCCAAATTTGGAAGACCCAGCTCAGTAGAGCTGTTTGCACCCCTATAGGGATGGCCCTGATAGGTATGGTTTCCCACTCATCCTAGAAAGAGAATACTTTTCTCATTCTGGTCTTATCCTAGATGCAGAACAAGGGTGAGCCATAATTAGAACCCCAGAAGACTACCAAGTGTTCGTTGTGGCTTACATTGAGTATAAAATAGACATAAGTTAAACACTAAAGTGGCTTTTCCTTAAGAGAATTTTAGATGAATACTCCAAAGGAGAAGTTCAAGAAGAACTAGCAATGGGATACATGACTGAAGAAGAATTTGATTTTGAAGATGAAGAGGAAGACAAGGAGCCTGAAGGCCAGGGCTCCCAGAAACAAGTATGCATGTCTGTCAGGCTCTGGACGTAAAACATGAGCAGAATATGAGGCAACATATTTAGTCAAGCTAGTGACCTAAAAGAAGCACTGAATAAGAGGCAACCTATTGAGCGTCGTGACAGATTCGTTAAACACACGCCGGATGGGAGGCAACCCATCATTTTATTTTTTACATTTTATTTTTTGCTAAGCTGAGATAATTTAACTAATCAATTTCATTTCTTTTTCTGTTGCTAATCCCTAGTATTATCTAATAAAATTTTATTTATTTTGCATTACATTTACGACCTTTCCATTTATGCTTAATCTTGTTTTAGTCTTAGTTAATTATTTCAGAACATTTACAGAGAGGCTAGGTTACCCTGACATTCAATAGCACGATAACCATTGTGACTTGGTACTGAAGGTATTCATATAGATCACCATCTCTTTTATGAATAGCATAACCGGCGAAATTTATAGTCAAATATTTTCAAATTCAATCTAGGTTGTTATTTACTTAAATTCTTTCTATCATGAGTGTTCCATATGAATGTTATTTTTGCTTGAATTTGCGGTCGTTCTTTTTCGTACGATCGATTATTTTATATTACACACGAGACAATTTTTCTTTGGTACCTTGAGCCTTTCAAGCCACCCTTTTATATTCTTATTATCCTTTGTAAAACCACTTTGAGCCTCTAGATGTAAAATTCTTTTGTGGTTAATAAGTGACGAATCATGAACCTTATATGCTACCTTCTTTATTTCTCCTGAAGTTAGAATAGGTAATTATTGTCTGACTATGGTTTGAAACTAAGTTTGGAGTTGCTCTTTTGAATTAACATCATTTTAAGTTTGGGATGTGGGTACAAGTATAACTTATTTATCAAAAAGAAAAAAAATATAGATTGTCATTGGTCTACAAAAAAAAAAATCAAGAGGCAAAAACATCAAAAATTCTGGTTTCTTAAAAATAAAATATGTTTATGATATTGAATAAGAAAAATAGTTCTACTTAGTAAGAATCCCTAGGTTAGTAATCTAACTCCAAGTTTCTTTATTAACTTACTTTTCTAAAATATAACCATCATTAACCTAAGACAAGTTATAACTATTAAAGTCCTCAAAGTGTGTAAATAATCTGATTTTGACTGTCTGTTTAGAAATGTCCCAATTTATAGCAAGGTACATTCTTGTGACGACTCGAGTGGGCAATTGTCGTGACCAGCACTAATGACTTTTGGAGATACATATGCGTATCATGGAAAAGAGTGTGATTGATGATATGTGCTATCTTCTCCAAGTCTTCCCTGCTAGAATGTAATGAGATAAGTAAGTCAATGTTGTAAATGAGACGAATAAGGATATGAGGACAACTTCAAAAAAGTATGTTTTTCCTGAAAACAATGCAAAGAATAAAATATGTTTTTCTTTCGTTACTTGAGAACAAAGTTGTGTATTGATATATGTGCAGTGGTTAACTGCGACATGTATTTTAAAACGAAAGGAGAAGTCTTTTACAAAATTCAAGTTCATTTTCCTATGACCAATGACATGAATGGCTAGTCGCCCTTGTATCTGGCTTGTTTTTGTTTTTGACTTTTGCCTAATAATAAATGCTCATTGACTAGTTTCTTCTCTTTCAATAGTCAAAAAGAAATATATCCTGGATGACAATAATAAATGTCCATTGACTAGTTTCTTCTCTTTAGCTCAAAATTGCTTTGAGGTGTATAAATAAATGACAAGAATTGTTTTCCCTACTCTTTTTCGGATAGCACTTTGGTGTCATTGTGGTTGATGATATTGGTGATATTGGTCAACCATAATGTCACAAATGGTTTTTTTCCTCTCTTTTACAAGATTTTTTTTTGTTTTTTGTATACTTGTAACATTATGATTGGTCAATGTCACCAATGTCATTCAAGTGTTATCTTTTTTTCATGTCTAATTGATAACCTTTTTAATTTAGTTTTTTTTTGTTAAAGTTGATGGTTAATTCTAGTTCTTGTTAAACGTAGAATGCAATATTTTGTAAAGTCAAAGTGAATAACTAACACATGCACAACAAGTAAACACATAATTTCTTTTTGATTAATGTACAAACACATATTCAAAGAGTCATGACGCAATACACATACATAGATGCATATATTTATTATATTATAAAGTCTTTATTCATAGATTTCGTCCCTGCATGCATGTGTCTTTTGGATCAATTTAACATCCTTTAAGGCAGTAACAACTGAAGGCCACGCACCTGCCCTTGATCGCATGCTCTTTGTTCTTACAGTCATAGTCACAAAAAGCAAAGGTTAGCGGGACGCATACACCCGTGAATGTACGAGACGGAACCTGACAAATCTTTGCTCCAATCACGACAGTTTCCTCTGCATCCAAATGCCAAATAGAATATTAATTGGATTGCATAATTAACTTTTCAATAAATATACAAGAACAACTATATTTTTTTTAAGTCAAATCTAATGAGTATATCTCAGAGTATGGCCACCGTCTGCCACGGGGCCATCGGAGTTTAGCCACCTCCTGTCGTGCGATGACGGATTCCATCGTCTGCCGACCACTACCAACCACCATAGAGGGATCCACACAAGGACTTCTATCTTAAAGTTGGTGAATTTACGTATAACATTGTGTATTTGATTTTATTTTTTTATTTTTTTTTATAAACATAACCATTAAAAAAGAGTGTCTAAAGAATGAAGTCTTACGTGTAACAAAGAGAACGAGGAAGAGAAAACACAAGCCTGCTAGTGATTTCTTCTCCATAGTTTAGTGATGAATTATAAATTTAAGGACTCCCTTCACTTTGATAAATGTGTGTATGTGTGATGATCTTAAGACACACACACACACACATATATATATATATATATATATATATCCCCAAGGGACTTAGCTAGTAAGAGCTATCATGGTTATTTTAATGTTGGTCAAAATTGATTATGATATGTGGCAAAGTAGTCAAGCAATACTTTTCTTGGTAATCAACTAGTTATATAGGTTATTGTCCTTTGTATTTTTATCGTATTTTAGCACTGTTCTTTGCGCTTTTTTTATATGACATTGATCTCTGTATTTTGTAAAAGTTTTGTTATTAGTCCTTCTGTTAAGTCCAAGTTAAAAAAAAAAAACTAATGGTGTACCACGTGGACCAATCATTCCACACCACGTGACACACTAAAAGACAAAAAAAATTCAACTTTTTTATTACTATTTTATTAATGATTTTTTAAAATATCATTGGTCCCTACACTTTCACTACTGTTTGATATTGGTCCCTGAACTTTCAACGATATTAATATTATTTTGATCATTATTTTTCTTGAGAATAATTAGAAAGAAATAAAATAAAATAAATCTTTTTTGAAGATTTTTTATTTTACTTTTTTAAAGAATAAAATAAAATTAAAGCTTTTAAAGAATATTTTTATAAGGATAATTAAAGCTTTTTAATGATTTTTTTCTTCAAAAAAAAATCATTTTTTTTCATTAAAGAAAACTAATCACGTGAACCAATTATTTTTTAAAAGAATAATTATAAAATCATTTTAATTAATTAAAAAGATCAAAGATTTTTACCAAGAAAAGTTATAAATAAAATAAAATAAAAAACCTTTTTTAAAGAATTTTTTATTTTATTGTTTAAAAGAATAAAATAAAATTAATGCTTTTAAAGAATGATTTTTTAAAGAATAATAAAAAATCATTTTTGTTCATTAAAGAAAACTAATCATGTGAACAAATTATTTTTTAAAAGAATAATGATAAAATCGTTTTTGTTCATTTAAAAAGGATTATTTTATTTTATTTCTTTATAATTATTATTAAGAAAAATAATGATCAAAATAATAGTAATATCATTGAAAGTTTTTCTTTAAAAGGGTTCAAGACCAATCTAAAGTGCAGAGATCAATATCAAACAGTAGTGAAAATGCAGAGATTAATGATATTTTTAAGTCAAAAAATAATTAATAAAATAGTAGTAAATTTTATTTTTTTGTCTTTTACTGTGTCGCGTGACGTGGAATGATTGGTCAACTTGACACACCATTAGTTTTGGTATTTTTTTTTTAACTTGGACAAGAGAAGGACCGATAACAAAACTTTTACAAAGTACGGAGATCAATGCCAAACAAAAAAAGTGCTGGGATCAATGCCAAAATATGATAAAAATAGAAGGAACAATAACATATTTAACCCTTTAATTTTTGCACAAAGAGACATAACTAGTACACTTTTAGTAGCCTCAAGATGCTCAAATAGTTTTTCTGAAATCTACTTTCACTTCAAAGATGTCAATTTTCTTAAAAAGTAATCCATTTGAATCAAAAGGGCTCACGTTTGAAGTTCAAAGTAATTGGAAATTGCTCAAGTTCAATAAATAAATTATTTGATGTAAAAAATGTTTGTCCAGTGTTTAAACTTATTCAAAACTTTTTAATTTTGAGACACTGGACCTATTTGATTTATAAACATTATACCTTGCACACAAATGATTCATGAACATTAAACCTGCACACAAATGCTAATCTACTATCTACTACTTCTACTTAAATTATAGGAAAGTTAATACCACTAAATTCTCTTAATTATCCTTTGTTAGAATGGTCATCTCGCTATTTTATGGGCTTTATAGTAAATTTTAAATTTAACTCATCATTAATACATTTTTTACTAGTAGTTTTAAAATTTTACTGGCACGCCACCTGTGCGATACTACTTCTACAAACTGAAGCACATTCCTTTGTCACTCGGCTTTTTAAAGCACGGTAATTTCCTTCTAGCAGCTACTTTTCACAACCCGAGCTACGTGTGGCGTAGTATTCTTCGAGCGCGGTTCATTGTCCGCGGAGGGGCGCGTTGGTGTATTGGTCCAGGTAATTCCATTCCAATACTTAATGAACCTTGGCTTAAAAATGGTAACTGCATAGCAAGTAATTTCCCTGAGACAAATTTTCTTCACAATTTCACTGTTGCTAGTTTGGTTGCTACTGATGCCAAACAATGGAACTCCAATTTAATCCACCAACTCTTTAGTAACGTTCAGGCTGCTGATATTTTGAATACCCCGCTGGTTCGGCATATACCGGCTGACAGATTAATTTGGAAAGTGGAGAAAAATGGTATTTATTCTGTGAAAAGTGCGTATAGGTTGTGTGTGCAGGAGCTGATTGCGGCGTCCGGGCAATTGGACTGTCATATGGAAGTTAAAGGCACCGCCAAAATTTAAAAACTTAATTTGGCGCATATGTAGGGGGTGCTTACCAACAAGAGCTCGGCTACAGGCTAAAGGGGTTCAATATCCAGTTAATTGCGTGAGTTGTAATGTAGCAGTAGAGGACCTGGTTCATGTTTTTTCCACTGTTCCTTTGCAGTTCAGGCTTGGCAATTAGCAGGTTTATGGTATACTGTCATGACAGCAGTTCAGAGTAACATCTGAGCTGAAGCTGCCATTTTTTCCCTTCTTCAGACGCTGCACACTGAGTTACAACAAAGGTTTGCGGCCGTTTTATGGAGTTTGTGGAAGCACCGTAATAACAAGCTATGGCATAATGAAAATGAGGCGGCTGCCCAAGTGATTTGTAGAGTTCGAAACCTTATGGAGGGCTTGGTGTCGGTGAATGCAACTGCGACCCATTCCTCGGTTTCCCACGGTTCGCGAGCAGGTCAGCAGGGACAATTTGCACAGGCAAATACGTGCGTATGGCAGAAGCCGCAGCGGGGTCGCTTCAAATGTAATATTGATGCCGCTTTTTCCTCGGTGTGGAAACGTACGGGTATTGGTGCATGCTTGCGGGATGAGGACAGCACATATGTACTCGCGCAAACAAGGAGCTTTCCCACACAGTTTACTGTTGCTGTGGGCGAAGCAATGTGGCTGTTTCACGCCATCCAATGGTTGACAGGCGTGAAATTTGATAATGTGGACTTTGTGACTGACTCCAAAGTAACAGCAGATGCATTCAATTCACCACGAAACGACTTAACGGAGTTTGGTTGCATAATTACGGCATGTCGGAACATGTTTTCCTCGCATTTTGCAAACTCAAGGGTAGAGTTTAGTCAGCGACAAGCAAACATGACAGCTCATATTCTCTCAGCTAGTCCCATAATTCATTTCAATGTACCCGATGATTGTATCGACCCCTTTTTTTTGCGGTGTTACAAAGAAACAAAGCAAAACAAAAACAGAAAAAAAGGAAAAAGAAACACTACATAGCTAGATTGTATTGACTCTGCTATTACTAATGAAATGCTATAAGCATATTTCCTTCGCAAAAATATCATAAAATGTTATTTTTTTCATAAGGAAAATACCATAAAATGTTATGTTAATGAAATTGGCATCAATCATTTTGAGTGACATATTATAGTTTTAGGGACGTATTTGTCAATTCATAGAATTTACTATTTTGGTCGATCATCATAGTTTCAAATACTAATTTGCATAATCACTTGATGATATAAAAGGCAAAGGGAAATGAAAATACATACTTTACAGAAGTGGCTGATGATGCTATTGATATGAAGTTTTGAGAAGAAAAATCACAGTAAGTAATAATACAATTGGTTGCAACTCAACGCAAAAGCAGTGCATATCACAAATATTAACATTTTTTTTTTTGTGACATGTTTGAAAAATCAATTACCATGTATACAAGAATCAGATACTAAAAACAGTAGTAATAGTAATAATAAACAACTTGAATTTAATAAAACGAATAGAAAGAATCTGTAGAGAATAATTTAAGGTCACGATTCTTCAAATTGCAGCATTCACTTCTTAGACTCTTACACACTGCTGTGGACTAAATCAGTTGTATTTTTAGAATCCAAATCAACCTCTTCATCTTGATTTGAATGCTCCTGCGCAACCTCAACTCTTCCATCATTTAGACCACTCAAAGCTTGACTATCAGAGAAGGAATTTTCTGTGCTATTGTTGTCCCTATTGAGCCAAGCTTCATGCAGCTGCAAGACATACTCCAAGTGCCATAACACCTCTCCCATGGTCGGGCGGCTCTTACCATCATCGGCGAGACATTTTTCAGCTATCTCCCCAAACTTAGACAACGATTCCGGACAATAGTTTCCATTAAGACGTGGATCAATGATTTTTTCAAGTGATCTTTCTTTTTGCCATCTCATTGCCCATTCTGCAAGATTGATTTGATCTTTAGGCAAGGTAGGGTTTATCACAGCTCTAGCACAAACAGCTTCAAAAAGAACAACTCCGAAAGAGTAAACATCTGATTTCTCGGTTAATTGTTGTCTTCTGAAGTACTCCGGATCGAGATAGCCAAAACTTCCTTTCACAGCAGTGCTGACATGAGTATGTTCAAAAGCAGGACCGTCTTTTGACAAACCGAAATCAGCCATTTTTGCTACAAAATTCTCGTCTAACAATATATTGGTTGTCTTGACATCCCGGTGAATTATTCCACGGTCGGCTCCAGTGTGAAGGTAGTGAAGTCCCCTTGCAGCACCTATGCAGGCTTCAAGACGCTGCTTCCAAGTTAATGGAGGGAGATCACTCCCAAATAGATGACTTCTTAGAGTTCCATTTGCCATGTACTCATAAACCAAAATCATTTCACTCTTCTCTTCACAGAAACCAATCAAAGACACAAGATGTCTGTGTCTTAGTTTTGAGAGCATCTCAATTTCTGTCTCAAATTCAGCCAGACCTTGTTCAGACTGTGGATTGGCGCGCTTAATTGCAGCGGGGACACCATCATCAACCTCTCCCTTATACACCTTACCAAAGCCTCCAACTCCGATGACCAAACTGTCGTCGAAATTATTTGTTGCAGAGTTGATTTCAGCCAATGTAAACCGCTTACCAGCTCCTGTTGAGGTGACAGTACCATATAACTTTTGATTTCCTGTTGATCCCTTGGCACCTACGGTGCTGTTTACAGTAGCCCCTCCATAAAGGAATATCGGTCGCCAACCAGGAGAGTTGTTTTTGGTATCACTTGATTCTTTTCTTCTTCTTTTGCAGAAACAGAAAACAAAGACACCAACACATGCAACTATAGCTACAGAAGCAATACCTGCTCCTACTCCAATCCAAAGAACTTTTGCTTTTGAACTGCTTCCTGATTTCCCGGCCAAGTCAAATTTCTCCACATAGGCGAGATTCCCGTTTCTGCTAAGCTTAAAAATCTCTAGACCATTCAAGAGAGCATCGGTTCCCGCAGCACCAGCAGCTGTATCAGGACCTAGTTGAACCCAAAGTGTGTCCATCCTCAATGATGCGGAATCGTAATGATCCTGATGATAGGCTTTATTCTTCCCTCCTGCTCGAACAAAAACATCAACATTATCCGCAGCTGTTCTGTTGTTTATGTAGATCCTGAATATTCTCTCGTTCGACTTATCATACATCAGCTCGCAGAAATGTAACCGGACAACATAATCAAAATCAGGATCTACTTCAAACTTCCATGACATGTTAAATCTTTTGTCCAAGACTTCTGTGTTTGACATTGCCCTTGCAGTTTCATACACAAGGAGAGGAGCCACTGAAGTATCATTCGCAGAAGCATATGTAATATTAGAGCTGCTCTTAATCGCTGCACCGGCGTTTTCCGTGACCATATAGCTAGAATCGACTTCCCAAATTCTCCGAAGATCCGGATCCTGATTGGATTGAATCTCAGGGCCACCAACATTTAACCTATACATAGTCTCCATCCCGTGTCCAGTCAAATTCAAGTTTCCACCGCCAACTTTACCAACCGAACCATCAAAAAGCTCGCCAACAACGGGAACAATCTCAATGGCATTGATGAAGCCAAACAAATTTCCACTTGGAAGAAACTCAATCAAAAGCATACCATCATTGACATCCAGAATATACTCTTTGATCAAAAAGAACGAACTCAAATTCTTTCCAGAATTCTCCAGGTTCGCGTTCTTTTCAGATATCTTACCCGGAACATTAAACTCCGATAATAGTTTCATACCATTGACAACAACCCCAAAAGACGACTCATTCACATTGTGGTCCACAATCTTAAAGGGACATAAATGAAACCTAACAAAATAGTTTCCATGAACATCTTTGATAGTGTAATTCAAAGAAGCAGTGAAAATTCTAGCTGTTTTATAAAGTGGCTCATAGATTGAATCTCCACTTAATCCATCAGCGGAAGCAACAACACCACCAGAAGAACTAAGAGTAACATTGTTATTTGAAGCCATATCACCAATCCATCTCCTACCATCAACATTCACAGAAGAATTCGAACCACAATTTATAAGAATTGATTTTTGTTGAGCCTCTACATTTTTGCTCACAATAATCAAAATCAACACAATCAATAGCCCCTCCTCAATAACCTTCCCCATCATGATTCTTCTTCCCCCAACAATCAACTTTTCAACAAAAAGAAGCAAAATTTGCAAAAGGGCAAAAAACAAGAACTATCCAATCACTTAAACAACATGGTTTCTAAGATTCTTGTACAGAGAAACCAAATTCAACAACCCCAAAGAAAAGGGTTTATGAAAGTTGAAACCTTTATAACAAACTAAGCAAAAAAAAACAACTGGGTCATGTGAATTTTCATTTTCAACATCATAGGACACAGAAAAAAGTTGAAAAAAAGAAAACCCACCTCAAATATTTGCTGAAGTCAATGAACCTTCAACAGAAACACAGAAAGAGAATATTTTTAACAGATCTGAACTTTGAAGAATCAGTGGCAATGCACTGTGATAGACAAAAAAAGACAACAACTTAGATAAACTATGATAAGGAGAATCAATAGAAAAAACGAAGAAAATCAGAGATGTCACAAAATATGGGGAGTTTGTGAATAAAGAAATGACAACATGGGGTGTGGTTGGAAACAGATTGGAAAAGGTTTTGTTTCATCTTTGTTTGGTTTTGTATCTTTTACAACAAGCTAAGAATCTGACACTATTAAATTGTTGGTTTTTTCTTCTTCTTTTGGTTTAACTGTTCTACTTTATAATTGGTAACAGTTGCAGAATTATTTTGATTTTATATCTGTATATAGGTTTCAATTTTTAACATAACATCTAATTAACCCTCTTTTTGTAAAAAAAATAAAATAAAAATCTAATAAACACTCCTCTAAATTTTTTTGAGGTTAATATGTAAAAGTATATCGGCGTGGTATTAAGTGGTATTAAGATGGTGGTGGAGGTTAAAAATCATTCGAACGGTAAGATAAAAAAGTATGTCGTTTGGTTCAGGTTAATTGACTTTTAAAATAAAATCTGAATCAAACCAACGTGGTTTGAATTCGATCGGTTGATGTGGTTTTTTCAAGACAATATAACTTTTTGTTTCTAATATTAAAATCAAGTTAAAAAATAATTTTAAATTTCATCCGACAATGTTTCAAACTACATAGACTAAATTAAAATCGTGGTCAAAAAGTAATTCTATCGTTTGGTTCTTGGTCTTGCAGTAGCTTGGTCTCACTTTCGTAACTCCAGTTGCGGGGCGTGATCATTTTCTTTTGTTTGAGCATTTAGCGAGGTTACCTCGTTTTTCACACTCCTTCCTAAAGATAATCTGGCTAGCTTGTGTCTGAGTTATTTAGAAGGAGAGGAACAACCAAGTTTGTCATCACAAGGCTTTGGATTCACATAACATAGCATACAAGGTTAAAATGCTATCTTTCAGGTGGCTAAAGTCAAATATGCTCACTTTTGTCTTCAGTTATAATAATCGGTGACACCACTTTTTATCATGTATATGCTCACTTTTGCCTTCAGTTATAATGACGGGTGGTAGCACATTTTATCATGTATGGGTGTTATGGTGTAATCTTCTTATTATTTCGTTTTTATATCGTGGTGATCTTTGTTGTGACACCGGTGACTTGTCATGTAAATTATTTTGGGTGATTCTCTTCTGCACGTCTTGTGCGAGATGAATCATGTATTAATCTATATATATTCCAATTTGTCGTCTTCAATATATATTAAGCGCCTTAATATTAATATTAATATTTCTTTCAAAATATTAATAATAATACCATCTCTTCATAATATTAGACATTTTTTTGAGGGACTAATATTAGACATAATTTACTAAAGAAAAAATATGTATTACGTATTACATACCCCTTAAGCATGAGTTATAGGCACACATTAAATGAAAGTTTATAACTTATTTTCTATGACAGTTGTCATTATCTGCTATGTCTATAAATTTTGATGATTAGTAGTTGAAGTTGTTTTTTCAATAAATAATAATATGTTTTTTCCTAAACTAAATAAATAATGTTTTGTCAAATGATCATAATAATTTGAAAGCAAGAGCAGGAGGCAGAGATGGATGGGTTGTTCCATTATTGGTGAGGTGGGTCACATGGCTTTGTCCCTTTCTCAAAGGATAAAATAAAATTCACATGTATCCTATCATATTTCTATGGGGGGAAGAACACTTTTAACTATATAAAATCTTTCTTGAATTTCCTCTCGAAAAAAAACTTCTTTAAATTTGTCAAAATTAACATGGATTGTGCAAATTATTATGGAACTCCAGTTGATTTATATGATAATTTATTTATTTTTTAAATTTTTAATCATTATTCTTTTCTATATCCTCTAAACTATTTCTCACACGTATAGTATATTCACTCTCTCACCATTGCTTTCACTCACATAAATTTTCTTTTATCTTTCTCTGGCTAGTTATAGTTGTTCCGAAGGTCACAAAAATGTGGAGAATTTAATTCCCTTGTCATAGGAAGTTAAACATTCACTTTCATTGGCTTTGATTTGAGATTAAATCTAGGATAATTTTTAGATGGTCACAACCACAAATATAAATTACATAGACACTAATAGATAAATATATACATCATTTAAATATTTTAATAAAACAAAAAATTGATCTACATTTTTTTTATTTGTGCAAGTGTGCTTAAATAATTTAAATTTGGATTTGTGACCAAACAAAGCTCTTAAATCTAAAATGCATTTGTTGAAAGATTATACATAAGTTACACCATAGATCCTTGCCCTAAAAAAAGTTAAATCATAATCCTAGTTGAAGTTTTCTTTTGACAATGAAATCCTAGTTGAAGTTAATGATTATGACTTTGATGGTTTTATGTAACAACACAAGTGAGCTTTGCAGCTGAGAGCAATAAGTATTATATGATTTCAACTAATAAAAAATGATTTATTTCTCATATGAAATCAAACAAAGAGACAATTCCAATCTCTAATTTATACACAATCTTCTCACTTGTGGACCAACTCTTTCATTCACACATGGCATTGTCCAACCTCCAACACAAGAAAAGCATCGTAATTATTTTATTGTTTTCCCAAACTAACCCTACATATCCAATTTTCAATCTTTATAATAAATGAAATAAAACAAAAAACATGTACCACGTACCTTGTCTTATGCTATTCCGTACTTAAATGTACCCCTTCAAGGGTCCTTGTATTTTTGCTTCAAAGTGGGACAATGCCATCACTCAAAAGCTGAAGGATTTATTTATTTTATTTTAACCTTGACCAGAATCAGTGTTTCTACATATTAGTATTATTTTTATGTTATCATAGGTACTTAAATCATGAAAGAAATCAAATTAGTAACCAGGTTGGAATCTGTCGTTAGTATCTAGGTGGATTGGTTCAATGTACTAATCCTCATATTTAGGTTTTTTCTCTTCTTTTCATTCCTATAATGCATGTATTTCTTGATCTTATTATAAAATTTATGTAAATGGGTTTTTCTTTAAATTATTATTTTTAAAATTATAAAGTAAATTGTTTTTATTCTTTTTCATAATAGACAAAGTTGAAACCTAAGGTCAAAGGCAACAATTTGAGAATTGACAGGTTTGGTTGACAATAAGCAAGTTAGGTAGTGCCGGTGGTAATGGAAGTGTATTATTTAAGGACAAAATAGGAATTAGGGAACTAGGTATGCCGGTGGCAATGTTTCTATCTTCCAAAAGTATTTACTAAGAAAGGAAAACAAAGGCCTATATCATTTAAAGTTTGAGAATTACTCTATCTTACTATTGTTAACCATTAGAAGTAAAAAATATAGGATTCTCTTTAAACTTGATCAATGGTATTTGACAAAAATAATAGATAACAACTATGTTTACCTAAAAACTTGACTCATGTATTTTTCCTTGTTTTGAGTAAACTAACATCGATCAAGTCATTGTTTCGGTTGCTAAGAGAAAGATTGTGGTTTTCTTCTATCTCTAAAGAGCGACATGAGTCATGATTGATATTTTAAACAATTTTAAGGCAGTCCACGGTGAACAACGTATCAAGTTTGTTCACAATAGAACTTCCCATCAAATTTATCTCCAAAAAAAAAAAAAAACTAGGCCAACTTCTTGCCAATAAATTAAGCATAATTCTAATTTGAACCAAGTCTGGCTCAACTCATTTATCACCCTGATTTGAACTAGACTAGATTATCAGAGTAGTTTCAAAATCATCTTTCATTCAAGAAGCACATGTAATATACACAAACTGGTACTATAGAAACATTCATGATAACATTTTAAACACAACTCAATGAAAGCAAAAGTATATCAGACACTTAAGACAACAGCATAAAACTATAGGTATAAGCCATTTAAAAAACTCATTTCACATTATAAAAAATAAAATAAAAAATACTCATTGCACAAAATTAACATATACAGATGCTATTGCTGGTACTAAAAAAAGAAAAGAAACTGTGCATTACAAAGAGTGAAAGCAAATTCATGGTATACTAGAGCCAAACAAACAAGGCATGTCTCCTAGTAAGTAACTGTGTAAGGCATTTGTATATGGCAAAAAGGGAGGTGCATAAGCTCTTGATTCTTTTCGGTAGTTGTTTTCTTCATAATGTGTTTTAGGGGGAACAAGAATACCAGCAACAACACATCCCTAGCTGCATGTAATTCATGTGAATAGCTGTACAACTCATCGCCTGTATCCATTACAAGATTTAAACATAAAATGGATTAATATACAAATTACACACTCTTAGTAGAATAAGGTAATTTAACAGAGAACTACATTGGACTAAATAACTTGTGCAATAGCATTGCCAGTTGCCACTGTTTTGTTAAAACAAACTTGAAAAGATAGCCTAGTAATGTAGGCTACTGCGATGTCATGGTTCATAAAAGGGTTCAATTCATAATGAGAAACCAAAAGAATGATGAAAATTAAACTACATGAACTATTAGGGTCTGTTTGGAAGTTTGGGAGGGGGAGGAGGGCTTTGCAGAAAAGGATGAAGGAAGTTTGGGAGGGGGAGGAGGGCTTTGCAGAAAAGGATGAAGGAAGTGGAAGGAATAGAGGACTTAGGTGGTTCATTTTTCTTCATAATACAAAATCCCCCTGATTTGGGGGAACTAAAAAAGTGCATAGGAGGAGGATTTTGGAGAGGTTTTAGATGACTAAGATAAATTCTTCAAGTCTTTTACATGATGTTATAATACTAAAAAAAAACTACAGATATTAAGCTTAAGCATTTTCTTATCATTCTTTAGAAAATTACTCTCTCAAATAAGGTGAAAGGTTTCTATCTTTTTCCCTCTCTTCCCCACCTCCCCTTCCTTCCCCCCTCCAAACTCCTAAACGAAACCTTAGGGTCCGTTTACTTTCTATCTTTCTTGTTTTCCCTTCAACAACAAAAACCAAGCCTTACCCAACTAAACGGGGTCGACTACATGGATCAAACAACACCATAATGCTCTATCATATACCTTAAGAGAATTACAGATTCAATGTTTCTCTCACCATTTTCTTTTAAAAAAATTTAAAACAGATCTAGCATTTCAAGAAATTTTGAAATTATCAAGACATTGTTTTTGTTGTTTATGAAAATCCTTTTTCCCTGACTTGTCTTCCATTTTTCTCTATCAAAATTGTTCAGACACGTGTTTTCTATCTGCTTGTTAACAATTTAAAATGAAAAAAAAAAATAGAAAAGAGAAAAAACCAAAAAAATGTTTTAGAAAGTAAAAAGCTCTTTAACATCTCTGTATAGATAAGATGAAAATAATGAACTAATTAATACAATGACAGTGCTCCCTAAGTTACTTCCGATTCTCCACATCCAAAAGTTAATCAGGTGTGAGATCGCAGAAATTATTTCCTTATCAATATTTATCAGGTCTATGAATCCAGAACATGGAAAGTTTCAGATTGCACGCAAAGAGTGTCTGTCAATTTACCTGGTCATGGGTTAAACAAGTTTTCTAGACTCTCCAGTCAATTCTCTTCTAACAAGCTCCAGAATCTCGATAATCTGCAAAATCAATGATTAATTATTGAAACAGTTCCCAACATTTGATTCATGAAAATAAAATCATCTCTCAACCTTCTTCATGAAGACAATGAATTATCTATTCCAAATTACAAATAAGAAAACTATGTTTTGCACCGCCACATGTCACCATCTCCTAATTTAATTAAACACGTGACCCTCTCCAAACCTATGTTGCAACACCGGTTACTGTTGTTAGTTTTGGATACACACAAGCTGTAACGAAAAATATGCCATTATGGTGTCATTCATCTTTGAAGTTATAACAAATCTAATTGGACACTAAAAATGGTAAGAACTTCCGCATGGAGCTACGTCCGTAGCTATTTAATGAGAGACAATTCTTAGCCGAATGGCAGGGTTGAGCTTGTAGGCTGCCTATACACAGTTTTACTAATAAACCAAAACAAATATGGCCAGTACAACTATCATAATGTCACCCTACCTAGTTGTACAAAGCCACACGTCTTATATCATAATTGGATTCACATAATAGTGATTCATTTCCATGGGTGACGAATTACCATTCATGTTTGCAACAACAAAACTTTCATTTTCGGTCCAATTCTACATTACTTAGTAATGTAGCAAAAACTAATGATGTACCGCTCAACAGAAGATACTGATATCAGTGACCCTAAGCTGTTGGATTTACAATAAAAAATGCAGAAATAACATTAAAACAAAGTATCAGGGCAATTGAGAGGCGGCACTGCCCTCTCCCACAAACTTTTGTTTTAGCCTTTTTTTTTTCATGACTGTCTTGCTTTCAAATTCAATATCCCTGATTGCCACACCGCAGTTGGTTATATTAATCATGCCCATTCTGCTATGCAATGTAGAGCTCCTGATGAATAGTTTTCTAATAGAAAGATGCTTGGAAGTTCATTTACTTCACGGAGTCCAGAGGGGGGTCAAGATTCCCAACATCCAACTATATTTAAAAACAACTAAAGCTCGTATTAAATATGTGTACACTTTGGGTCTTTTTGGTTAGTGAAGATATTTTCTACTTCTACTAATAACTATTAATCATCACGAAAATGTCCAATTATTGTATAATAAACAGCGAAAATGATAAAAATAGACTCTTTATGGTAATATCACAGCTATTTCCACTATACATACCTCAATTATGTTCAATCATTAAAAAGATATGCAGAAACAAAATATTCTCACCCCAGGGTAATGTTGCAATATTGGTGAATAATGGTCGAGTGCAACGTATATCCTTTCAAGGAGTCTAAGAAGAGCATCTACCTCGTCCCCTAAAAGATCAACCTGAAAGATCATAAGGTCAATTACTAGACTTGGGCATTATTGTAGATAATAAAAAAAGTAAAATGAAAATAATTTTCTCCCAGTGAAGATTAGATATCTTTTCAAGTTGGGTATTAAACCCTTGGTTCACCAAAATTTTACAGCATAGACCTGATATACTGATACAGTGATCATTGATTCCAAATCTATTTTTTTTTCGGTCCAATAACACTACTTGCTTTGAAACCTTGATGTATCCTCACAATTCGACCCATTTGAACCAACCATATGATTAATTTGCTGGCCACAACATGCGGCAAAAATTATATTTAGTAGTGGGGGCAACTATAAAATGCTTGCATAAGAAAATATTGAAGTTTTTATGATATGCATAATCTCGTAAAAAATCCAAAATACGTAAGTTTTTACAAATTACAATTGTCCTCAACGTATTTTCATATTTTCAAAATGTTGTATGATTTCTTCATTGTCAATACTATCAAAACTATTTTCTGTGTATGTTAACATTTAGGGTGTCTGCAGTATTAGAACAGCCAAACAAATTATAAGGGTGAAGGAATAATTAGCACTGGCTTATCCTCCTTTTTGGCACTTAAAACATTTGCATTCATTTAAAAAAATATCTTATAGGGACAGATTTTAATTTATTCCTAAGATTTGATGATTAACTGTTATTCCACCCGATTTAATCATAGTCCGATTCTGTGTAGACTCTTAATCGCTGAGGGCAAGCTAATCACAGAATCGTGCGTGTTTACGATTAAAAATGTGATTTTGGGGGAGGGGGGGAAATCACTTTTGAGGGGGGAATTGCCCCCCACACCTATTCATGTGCATCCGCCTCTGGTCACGTGGGCACAAGGGTTGCGCAGCCTCTCCACAAGATTGAGAAATAGATAAGTAATGTATATTTCCCATAGCATAGCAAATGCAAAAAATTAATAAAAAAAATTTATGTGATGTTTCTGGTAACGTACCTCTGCTTCAGCCTTTGCAAGATCAGAACTTTTTGTTTCAAACTTTTGCTTGTACACCAATCCCATGGTTTTAAGTGCACTGGCTTTGTTCTTGAGGAAAGAGAACTCAGAACTCATGCTTTCAAGCCTGAAAAGATGGTTCCATATATGACTTGGTTCTGACCATAATCATTACAATAATATGAAATCAAGTTTAAGATAATAAAATATGATTTAAGACCGTTTTCTTGATATAAGGATGAAGGAAATTGGTTTCTATCCACAAAATTTCATGCTGTTAGTTAACAAGACAAAGTTGAACACAAATAGGAACTCGTGGATAATTTTTTATGCTCACATTACAATTATTAGAGAGGAAAAAAACAAAAACAAAAAACTAACTTTATTCCCCAAATTATCCTTCAAAAAATTAATAGCCCGTCACATTCCAAATAATTCAAAAGTAATGTACTTGCTGGTTAAAATAAATTTTAACACTTCATTATTGATGGATGACGACATAAAAAAGCTTAAAAAACAGAAAATAAGTCAGAGAAACAGTAGTTTATCAAAAAATCATGAGACGTTAAAATTAGAAAAGGATCTTAACAATTATTGCATACCTCATACGATTTCTTGAAATATCTTCATTTACACTAGCTTCTACATCGTTAACCATTGTCAACAATTTACGGATGAGATTAATGGTTGACTCCGTTTGTTTCCTGGTTTCCCTTTCCTTTGCCTCAATACACTTCAATGCATCTTGTTGCTTTTTTGTAACAGCACAAAGCTCTATTCTTTCTTTATCAACTTCTGTAAGCTCATGCACTTTTTGTTCAAGATTTTGATGTAACTTCAGCACTTGCTCCTTGTATTGTTCGATTTCCTTTGCTGCTGCATCTAGGTTACCCTTAGTAACAACCAACTCTTTATTGTTCTCCAGAATCCAGTTATGTTGTTGATCTGTCTTAGTTCTTAAACTGTCGAGCTGTTCAGAGGCAGATTCCATCTTCCGCTTTTCTTGTTCCAAAGCATCCGTTGCCCCGTGTATTAAATTATCCTTTTCTGCCACCATTGATTTCAACGTAAGTATTTCACATTTTAGTTTATAGTTCTCGGCAGCTTCGGATTTTAATGCTTCGTCCGCATTTACCAAAGCTCCTTTGAATATAATTTGATTAATATCCAATAGCCCTTCAATCACAATTGACTCGATATTTGCTTCTTCTATTTCCAGCCCATTAGAAACTTGAGCACTGTCCACAGTATCTTTCAACATTACTTCATATATTTCTTGCATAAAACCATACTTGAGATGCAAGTCTTCAGTAATGAATCTACATTCACTTTCCATATCTTTAAATAGACATTTATACACGTCTTGAATAACTGAAGCTTCAACATGTGCATCCCCAACATCATCCTCAAGCTTCTGAACAGATTGTAACAAATTTTCCTCAGTCAGTTGTTGCTGTGACAATTTTTCCATAGCAGCAGAAAGCTGAGAAGATAGACTCTTAATTTCCTTATTCTTATCAGTTAGCATGTCCTTCAGTTGATGATTCTCAGATTGTAAGAAATCCAATCTATCTTTGAAACTGCAAAGAGATTCAATGTTCTCACTGAATTGACGCAATTTCTCATTTCCATCAAGGACTTCATTCAATTTTGAGATGGCGTCAGGGATTTTTTTCTTCAACAAATCAAAGTCCTTGTCTTTCTTCAATGAAAAGGAAGAACCTCTTTCTTTCAGATTCAATAGTTCCCGCCTAAGACAAAAGTTTTCTTCAGTCTTCTCTTGCACTTGAGATTCATGGTTTCTTCTCATCTTAGTTATATAAGTAATCAAATCATCTTTAGACATGTCCTTTAGTGAGCCAGAATCCAAACTATCAGGCTTGCTGATCTTTGAATCCTCGTGTTTCCCATTTTCTTCCAAAGTTGAAACCATCGAAAGGTCTGTCGAAAGTTTCAAGTGGATATGGTCGGCTCTCTTATTATGACACCAATCATCGGTATGCTCCAAGGATCCATGAGAAATAAGCGTCCCAGTTTCAAAAACAGACAGTGTTCTAAAAATTGAATCCAAATCCTGACGCAAACTTGAGATCTCTTTATATTGGTTAAAACTATTTCTACTTTCAGATTCACAAACGTCGCATAATTTTCGTTCAATCTCCTGCTGCAAACTCCGGATACAATTGCGAATCACCATCCGCTCAATTTCCAAACGAAACTCCTGCTCCTCCTGCCACTCAGAAAGTGTTGTTGCCTTCGATAACTGATCCGTAATTTCTATCCTTCTGGAGAAAGAATCCATAGTATCTTTCAAACTTTCAAAAGCTTTATCGACATAAATCCATCTTTCCGGCACATTCTCCTGCAGAATACCACCTAAACCAACCAAATCTGAACCCGAACTAAATCTTCTCGTCGAACTAAGTCCTCTAATTTTATTTATTTCCTTTTTGAGTTGACTCAACTGCTCATGTATCTCAAATTTAAGACTACCCACAGGCTTCATAAATCTATCTTTCTCCATAACACCATCTAAAAAACAACGTGTACCGCCTTCATGGGTTTCATTACAACGCACGGAAGACCACATCATCTTAGCTTCATCCGAACCAACACATAAACTACTTAGCTTTTTCTTCAACGCAACGACCTCCGATTCTTTTTGCGCAATTCTCTCAGCCGCCTGTTCCTCAACGGCATTAACCATACCCTTTATAACAGAATCACCCACCATCCTAGAAATAATCAACTGTTCATCGATATCATCAAAAAATGACTCCATTTCCTCAAGTATGTGCTCACCAAGACTCTCATCATCATCCTTAACACCATTCTCAAAAACCTTTTCACCACCATTCATAACAACAAACCCCTCCTTCATCATTTCCACTTCCCTAAACAAGATTCACCAATTTTTAACCATTCAAAACAATCCAAACACAGAACACTGTCATAACAAAACAAGACAAAAAAACGCATGAAAATTTATAAATAGTTAAACTTAACAAACAGAAACCCAGAAGAAAAAAAAAGTTGCATAATAAAAATAAATAAAAGGGGTTTGACCCAAATAGCTAAAAATCCAAACTTTAATCATGTTATGGCTTTTTAAAAAAAAAAAAATCTATGAAACAAAAAGCCTTTTACCTGTTTTTTGGAGTGAAAATGAACACTGGAGCTGAAAATTGTGGGAGATAATAGAAAATCAAGGTTCTGTGTGAGTTACGTTGAAGCTTCAATGCAGGGTGAAGGTTCAAAAATGGAAAGAGAGAATCTGGAACGGTGAGAAGAATTGGGAGGTGTGAATAGTTGGGAAAAGGGGTATGAAATTATTTATTGTGATGCGGTGGTGGCGATTTAGGGTTTAGCAAAAATAATAAATGAGAGTGAGAAAAGGATTGTAAACATTGCATCGACAGAGATTTTGGTTAGAGCGGGAGTGAGAGAGAGAGAGAGAGAAAGGTAAACTAAAAATATGCAACCATGTACTTTACTATAAAAAAATACTACAAAATACAAAAATCTCAAAGCATTGACTTGAGATTTTTTATTTTTTTTTGACTTGAGAAATTCGATGATGGTTTTTTGTTGTATGCATAATGCATAGATCTACAAAGTATCCGATGTTGTTTAACACTAATAAAACCTTCTATTTGTACTTTAAACAATCATATTCTCTAAAAACGCCATTAATAGAGAGTACATGTCTCTAGCCACTAGGAACAACTACACGTAGTAGTGTTAATTTCTTTTAAGGGGCGTGTTAGTGAGTTTGAGTGGTGGTGGTTTAAAATGAAAAGAAAAGGGCTTTGAATTAATTTAGGCATAATGGTAGTTTTCGCCCCCTTAACTTTCACGAAGTTGCGATTTTGGTTCCTTAAAAAAAAGAACTATAAAATTGCCCCCTACGTTATGCAACTGTAGTAGTTTTGGCCCCCCAAGATAAATAAAAAATATAAAAAATAACAAGTAGCAAGGCATGGCAATGGGGCGGAGTGGGGACAGGTTTTACCTTCCCCGTCCCCATATTTGGTTCTCATATACTTATCTGTTACCCTACCAATACCTAACGAGGATGAGAAATTGAATCTCATCCTCATCCCCGACGGGTTCGGGTATCCCCATCTCATCCCCGTCTCCGCGTTGAATAATTCTTTTTAATTAAAAATAGATGTTTTTTTTTGCATCCCCAAGAGCAATGTTGTAATACATTATCCAACAATATGTTCACTTCAACATTTGTTAATCAGAATGATTTATTTGCTCATTTAAATTTCAATGATAGTTTTATTACCATGACAATTATCAAACAAAATAACATGACATATCATCATAAAGTGATTTTTTACATTTGGGACGGGTTTGGGTATGGGTTCGGGGTGGATACATATATACTCGTTACCCGTCCCATACCCGTGTTTTGAAATCGCGGAAAACCCAAACCCATACCAAAACTCAGTCAAAATGGGGAAAACCCGTCAAATTGGGTTTGGTACAGGTGGGTAACCGCGGGTGTGGCTTTTGTTGCCATGCATAAGTGGCACCTCACTTAGGGTGCCACGCCAGCGTAGACCAAATCAAAATTGGCATTGGGGCCAAAACTGCCACAGATGCAAAACTCATAGGGCAGTTTTGTAGTTTTTTTTTTCTTAGGGGGTCAAAATTGCAACTTTGAGAAAGTTAAGGGGATAAAACTGCTATTAAGCTATTAATTTAAGTTGTTTTGGTTGAGAATGATCTTTTTATTTGTTCTTATGATGGTTTGTTTGTTTACCACAAGGATGGTTGTAGACATGTCAGCAAAATAAACTCATACTTACATGTATCCATCCTCCTAACTAACTTTGAATTGATAAGTTTTCTCTGATCCACCTTGATTTGATGAGTTTATTATTTTTATTTTTTTTGCTTTGATTGAGTTTGAGTATGATTTTGCATTTTTTTCTATTTCAAAATACGAGCACTGGACGGGTAACATGGATAAAAGTATCCACCCCCGAACTCGTCTCAAATGTAGAAAACTATTAATTGTTGATATGCAACATATAAGCCTCTAAACGTCACCCTTACTTTTGATATATTTTTTAACTTTTAATCAATGTGAACATTCTCCTATATTGCAACTAGCAAATATGCGTGGTGTTTTTCTATCCCAAATAGATTAGATTATTAGGATAATGGTGGAAATTAATTTCCGGTAGCAAGTTCAATTTTGCGGAAAATTCTGGGTTTGGGTTTGGAGCAGAAAAAAATTGTTATCTTTATTTAAAAAAACAAATTTCATTGCATGAATGGAGACGGGTGGGGATATTCAAACACGTCGGGACGAATACGAGGTTCAAATTCTCATATCCATCAGAGATCAAGTAGGTCAATGGATAAATATATTGATTCAGAGACGGAGATGGCAAAGGTAAAATTTGTCCCACCTCATTATCATGCCTAGTTGATTTTATGTTGTAATCTAAAATTTTGTTTATGATTCTTGTATTTTGTGTTTGCTTTTGTCACAATTTGTGCTTTGAGTGATTTTATTAATATAATTTGGGTTTTTTCTATATAAAAAAAGTGTGTTAAAGAGTAAAAACATGTTTAACATATAATACAAGGATTGAGGATAAGATGAGATAAGAGGTGATAGTTTGCCTCATTTCATTTCATAACTTGATTTCTTTTTTACATGAAAAAATGATTGAAAATATATTTCAGTTTCAAAAATAAATATAAATTATATAAAAAATAAATAAATATCAAACTATTAAAAAATCTATAACTTTTATGAAGTTCTATGTTAACTATTAACTATGAATTGCAAAAATTTGATTGAACTAATGATATATATTTGATCGATTAGTAACTATTTTTTTAATAATCAGAATGACAATATAAACTGAAAACTTATACACATAAGTGAAAGAATTGAAGTTTAAACTTTGATCAGGGCGTCCGATCAAAGACTTGTGGACAATTAGTAACTAGTTATTATTAGAGAAAGACTAATAAAAGTATATGAAAAAATCTTCAAGGCCTTTTAAATGATAACTTTTTATGAAAATTTGTATAATCAATACATTAAAAATTGAAATATTTTTTGGTGCTAAAATTGAAATATTTAACCTCTTTATAAAATAATTTTTATGTTGGAATCCTTTTTTTAGAAGTATGTTGGAATACTTAATCCCCTTATTGTTATATTATTATATAATAATATTATAATAAAAGTGAAAGTGGTATGTACTCTCTACTTTAATTTGTTTGTATATATGGCTGTTGACTAACGTTGTGATCATATTTGTTCATAGTGATATGTTGGGATCAGATTCTATGAAAAATATATAGTTTTTAAAAAAAGCGAAAGTGATAGTTGGCCCAACGGCCATCTAACTCTCCATTATATATTATCATCATTTTCCCTTGATTAACAAGCAAGTACTAGTATAATCCTTTAAAAAAGCAAGTACTGTTATATATTTCCTCTAAAAAAAGTTCTAGCATATATTTAATTAAAAAACAGTTGGCTTAAAACATTTGTCTTTACTTTATTTTGAAAATGACCTACTGACTTTAATAAAATGGATAAACTAAAAGAACTTTTTTTATCCTTAAAAAGAAAATAACTTTTTTTAGTAAAGGTTTTAGAGCATTTAATTTTCTAAGCAATTCAAATGAAATGTCTTCGTTTCTTGATATTTTTGTTTGGATAAAGTAATACAAAATTTATTATTATAATTTCTAAGTCGAATTAAGAAAAAAAGTTTCAGTTTGATCATTTACAATTTTGTCGCGATCAAATTTAGTCGTCGGCAAAAACAATACTATAAAATAGCGTATGACATTTTCATATATCGGATAAAATATAGTCCCTCTATTATAGAAAAATATAGACTAATTTATCATCCATATCAAATGTAAATGGCTAAATTGAAGTTTACTTTTATCATAGATTAAATTAAGCTGCTAAAAAAAAAAGTGAGAGATCAAATTGAATCATTATTCTTATTCTAATTAGGTTCAACCCTTAATGTATTTTTATTTGTTGAGTCTTTTTAACTAACTATGGAGCATTATTGAATAAAAACTAACTATGGAGCATAGACCGTTTATCATCTATGCTTTCCCAGTCCAAATTTACATAGTTTGATGTTTTTGTAAGAAAGTGTTAAATTTTGTAGGTGAGGAACTGTTTTGTAGGTGTTTTTGTAGAAGTAGCCATATTCATATTTTTCAACAAACCAAGAGTAGAAATAGCACAGTGGCAAGCACACCAATGAAGAATTTGATATTCTCAAGGGATTTAAGCTTCCATGTCAAAGTCTGGAGTTATGAATATCAAGGGTTCGTGTAAAAGGGTGAATTTGATTCTTCATGTGTGAGAGAATTAGCATAAAAAGCTACTATGAACCAATATTAACTGAATTTGAAGAGAAGGTCTATTCACAAAATCTTAGTTTACAAGGTGTTGTTTACTATGTTATATAAAGCAACTCAACTCTCTAACTAAACCATGGTTGACTACTTACAGGGCCGGCCCTGGCCAAGTGCAAGGAGGCCCTTGGCACAAGGCCTCACATTTAAGGGGCCTCTAATTTTGAAAAAAACAAAAAAAAACTTGTACCTACGGACAAAATTCGTCACTAAATGTCAATTTTTCGCAGGTAAAGGTCTGAAAGGCATCAATTTTACTATCAATTATGCATTATCCATAAGTAAATGTCTATTTATTCGTAGGTAAAACTCATGTTTGAATCATTTCTCATATATTTAACTACAACTTTAATTGTATGTCACCATAAATAGTGTTGGATTTTTTTTTTCAATCCTTTTTAAATGAAAATTGTCAAGTTTGTAACCGGGCCTCCGAATTGTCGGGAACGACCCTGGCTACTTAATTATGGTTAATAGCTATAACAAACTAATAGTTAAAACAGCTACAATAGTTATTATGATAGGACCAATTACTTGGTATGCAAGTAATTGTTTGTTCCTCTAGTTATTTACACTTTAACGTCCCCTCAAGCTGGAGTGTATGCTAAGCATTCCAAGCTTGTTCTGCATGTGTTGAATGGTCCTGGATGAAGAGGCTTGGTGAGAATATCGGCTACTTGTACTTTGGCTGTAGTTAGTAACAAATGAAGTATGTCGGCTTGAACCTTGTCCCTAGCAACATGACAATTTATTTCAACGTGTTTGCTTCTTTCATGGAATACTGAATTTGCAGTCATATGCATTGCTGACTTGTTGTCATAGTAGATAATGATGGATGAAGAATGAGATATCTGAAAATCATGTAACAAGTGAAGTAGCCATTGACCTTCACAGGTTGCTTGAGCAAGTGCTCTATACTCAATTTCGAAAGATTATCTAAATATTACTGTTTGCTTCTTACTTTTGCAACGGATAAATGAATTTCCCAAAAATAAACAAAAGCTAGTAGTGGATATCTTTGTATCAGGACAAATACCCCAATCTGAGTCGGAAAATCCTTTAAGGCTTAAGAAAGTTGATGCACTAAAAAACAATCATTGTCTAGGATTGTTTTTGATATACTTTAGAACATGTATGCCTACCAGGATATGTTCATTGGCGGGAGCAACCAAAAATTGACTCAATTTGCTGACAACATATGCTATTTTTTATTCAAGATGAGTGAGATAATGAAGGCTGCCAATGAGCCTTCTGTAAGTTGTGGGTTCGCATAACAACTCACATATGATTTGTGTAACTGTAATTAATGTTGCATAGGAGTGGTGCAGGGTTTTGCAGCAAGCAAACATGTATCTTGTATTAGGTCCAGGGTGTATTTCCTTTGACAGAGTGATATACCACAAGCATGTGTGGTTTTCCTTCGGTTGACATACATATACTATAGATATAGTTGCAATCATCATTAAATGCATATTGGTAGTGGAGAACAAATGCATTGACTAGGTGCAGCCTTAGCCTTTTCTTGGAAATGGATGAGTGGATTATAATATGTGTTATTGATGCAACATATTTTTCACGTGTGAGAGAAGATGAGGCAGTATAAGATTTTCAAGGAGGAAGCACTTTCAGTAGGTTAGGATTTTCAGATTTGCATACAAATTAACTACTTAACATTTATATTAAGCGAAGTGATGAGAACTACAAATTATTGCATTATCTGTTTAATAAGAGTATACTATATTTTTTTCGATATACGATATTTAAAGTTAAAATTGAATCAAAAGAAAGTTTTATTAGCATTCTATATACAATATGTGAGGAGTGTTATGAACACTTTTTTTAACATTTCTTAACACTCACTCTTTAATTGGGTTCCAAATAAAATGATGGGACGTACTTGAGTTTTAACAATAAAAGAAGAGTGAGTTTAAAGATAGTGTGAGAAAGATAGTGTTGGTAGCATTTATCTTTTACACCTTTATAGAACTATAATGAAGATCACAAACCCAATTTCATTCTCCTTGTTCCGCGACCAAATTTCCAAACCTATCGTAACCGCCACTCGTGTTTTCCATTGCCCATTCCTTCTAACACCTCTCCGCCGTTTTCTATTATTGTCAACCACAAAGTCCCTTAACTACCGTCACTTTTTCATAAGTTTTCTTCTCTCAAAAGTTTTCCTCTTTCGAAACTTTTCATTTGCAACTACATCAGATAACAATAGGATTAGTTAAAGAACGGATCTCTTCCATTTCATATGTGGGTTTATTTCAATTTTGGAGCCGTTTTGTCAGAGGAAATGACACAGAGAAGTTCAAGAGAATGCATAATGTTTTGACTGTTGAACCTGATCAGTTCGTGACTCTAAGATACGAGACGTATACCTGTATTCCAATGAAGAATGAAAAACATAATTTGATGACGCGACAGTTTATAGAGTAGGAAACGCGACAAGGCTAAGGTAACATGATTTTATTTTATCTCTTTATTTCAATTTGATTTCTTGATTGTGGAGTAATATAAATTGTGAATTGTGACATGTTTTGATTTTCTTTTTTCGGTTACCTGTTTAAATTTGTGTGATGTGACATGTGTGATTTTATTTATTTTTATAATAATATAATGATATGATTTAATTATGTGTTCATTAATTATTGGAACAACTTTTAATTAGAGAATATTCTTCTATTAGATTATCGTAATGAGTTGATTGAGTTATGATACATATATACTACTGTATATTTCTAGCTTGAATAACTCAACCTTTTTTTTGGTTTTTAGTGCTTATTTTGCCATTAATCACTATTTGTTTACATTTCATTTAGTCAAAAGATTATATGCTTGTAAAAGTGTTAGTTTACGAACTAATAATTTTTTTACAAGTGTTAACCCTATTGTGCGAAAGGTTCTTCCTTTTCTATTATCAACTTAAATAACAAAACTTATTTATTTGTGTACTATCACATATGAGTGTTTATCTAATTGTGTTAGTGTTATTGTTTGAACTGTATATTTATTCGTGATTAGGTATGACAATCAACACTGATTGCAAGTTAAGCTTTATGGAGTTGAATGAAAAAAAGTACATGTTCATAGTTTACAAAATTGGTGAGAACATAAAGTAAGTCATCGTGATGAAAAAGTTTGGTGACATATCCTAGAGACATGACATTTTTATTGCATGTTTACCTGCTGAAAAATGTTGTGTGTTGTCTTTGATTTTGAGTATTTTATAAAACAGAATTTTCCAATGAACGTATAATGTTTGTTGACTATATATTTTATTGGTTTAGTTCCTATCAGCATTAATTGTGTTGGTTTTGTAAGCATGTTGCATTAATTATATGGTAGAACTGTGTATCTTTTGTTCGATGAAAGAGACATATAATTAGTTTTCTAATTTACATTTGTTTGTCTCGCTTTTGAATTTAGACACTCCATTCACATTCTATGCTTTATTTGCATCTTCTCTTCTAGTGTAGTGGTTTATACGTTGCGTTTAGGAGTTATATATGTGACAAATATTTATTATCTATTATGTTAAAGCATATTTTTGTCAAAAAAAATTATGTTAAAGCATATTGTAATTGTGAACGTTTATAAAATCTTAATACTTAATATTGACAACGTCATGTTATGATATAATGGTAAGTTTGGATATACAAAAGAAATGTTGTGTTAAGATACTTAGACAATTTGGCAGGTTAGGGTTTTCAGATTTGCATACATACAACTTAACATTTATGTTAAGTGAAGTGATGACAACTTAAAATTATTAAATTATATGTTTGACTAGAATATGTGATATTTCTTTCTATATACAATATTTTAGGAGTGTTATGAACATTCTTTTTTTAACACCCTAAACACCAACTCTTTAATTCAGTTCCGAGTAAAATAGGGAGACCTAGGTGAGTTTTAACAAAAAAAATTATAAAAATAGTGAGTGCTTAATTTTGGATTACCACTGTGTTAAGATTATTGATTGATGATTGAAATGTTTTATTTTTTTTTCTTTTTTGACAAAATGAAATATATCTTGTATTATTTATTACAAGGAATATAATACTAATAGAGAAGAAAATATATATATATATATAGACACACACACATACATAGAGAGAGAATAGAAAGAAGTGAGAAAATCAGAGAACACGAGAGAAAATCAGAGATAAAAATGCGATCTTTAGTGTTAACAAAGAAGTTGATGACATGTTTACTAACGAAAAAGATTTAGTTATCATCCACTTCCAACACTTGATTGACAATGTCATAAGACGAATGCGTGAAAATGTTAACAGATTTCAACCGTTTGTCTCGAAAAGTTGAATCTACTCATAAAAAGGAGTTCAACAAGGTTTTCTTTTAATTATGTTCCAAACAATGGAAAATGTTTCTTTCCCTCAATGGAAAATGTTTATTTCCTTGTTGCTCGCGCGCTTCTACCATAACCTTAAACATGTCGTTCTTTTAATCAAACCTCCCTCTTTGCTGCCAGTCCTCAAGCTCGTCTGTCTCGTTCTCGATCAACCCTTTTTCATCTGCAACAACTGGTAACAATGGGATTGATTGGAAACATTGGTTGATACTGTTCGAACCATCGATTGATGTGATATCACCAAACGTTGTTGTTTCGGAATTTGTGAATTATTGCGCAACGATGATTGTTGACGCAATCAGAGGGTAAGTGTATCATATTTCTGCAACATTTCATTTTTCTCTTTTGGTTTGGATACGATGTTGATTTTAATTTCATTTTTGTGTTTACAGTGATGTTTTGGAAGCAATAAAGCGTATCTATTTGATTTCCTACATCCGTTACTACGGTTTTGGAGCGGTTTTATTTGAAGAAATGGTGGAGAGGATGAAGAAAGTGTCTATGTCTTGGCGATTGAAGCTGGCCGGTTTGTGAGTTTGAGATACAAGGTTTACACAGATCTCTTGATAAAGAACGGCGTATAGGATTTGATGACGCGATAGTTGGCTGTGATTATGAAGTAATATATATTGTGAATTGTGACATGTTTTGATTTTTGTTGTTCTTTGTTTTGATTTCTACATTTGTGATTTTATTTATTTTTATTAATATAATATAATGATTTGATTTATTTTTGTAACTATAAACGTTTGTAAAATCTTATAGTTAATATTCACAACATCATGTTATGATATAATGATAAGTTTGATTCTGCATAAGAAATGTTGTGTTAAGATACTAAAAAAAATTGACGAGTTAGGGTTTTCAGATTTGCATGCATGCAACTTAACATTTATATTAAGTGAAGTGATGAGAACTTCAAATTATTGTATTATTCGTTTAATAAGAATATGTGATATTTCTGTCTATATACGATATTTAAAGTTAATATTAAATCGAAATAAAGTTTTATTAGCATTCTATATACGATATTTGAAGAGTGTTACGAACACTCTTTTTTTTCACACCCTTAACGCTAACTCTTTAATTGGGTTCCAAATAAAATGGTGAGACCAACGTGAGTTTTAACAAAAGAATAGTGAGTGTTAAAGATAATGTGAGAAAGAGAATGTGTGTAACGTTTCTCTTTTACACCTTCAAACAACTAAAATAAAAATTACAAACTAAATCTAACTCTCTTTGTTTCACAACCAAATTACCAAACCTATGGCAACTGCCACCCGTGTTGATGCCACACATTCATCGTAACATCTCTTCTACATACTTCTAGCTTGAAGAACTCCGTCTTTTGTTTTTTCTTTTTAGTGCTTCTTTTGCTATTAATAGTTGTTTGTTTACATTTCATTTTAGGGTTAATTAAGTTTTTGTCTCTATAAATATCTGCAGTTTCGTTTTTAGTCCATATAAAATAAAATCACACTTTTTAGTCCCTCTGACATTTTCTTTTAGCATTTTAGGGACCAAAAATACTGACATAATTTTTTTACAGAGACTATAAATGTTGATGGAAAATTTTATAGGGACTAAAAATGCTGACGGAAAATGAGGGATTAAAAAGTGTGATTTTATTTTATATGGATTAAAAACAAAATTCTGAATATTTACAGAGACTAAAAACATATTTAACCCTTCATTTTATTTAATAGATCTCATCCTTGTAAAAGTGTTAGTTTACGAACTAATAAATTTCTTACAAGTGCCAACCCTATTGTCTGAACGGTTCTTTCCTTTTCTATTATCAACTTAAATGACAAAACTTACTTATTTGAGTATTGCACACATGAGTGTTGATCTAATTGTGTTAGTGTTATTGTCTGAACTGTATATGTATTCATGATTAGGTATGACAATCGACGCTAATTGCAAGTTAAACTTTATGGAGTTGAAGGAAAAAAGAACATACATGTTCATGATTTACAAAATTGATGAAAACAGAAAGCAAGTCATCGAGGAGAAGTTTGGTGACATATCCCAAGGACATGACAATTTTATTGCATGTTTTCCTGTTGAAAAATGTCGTTTTGTTGTTTTTTATTTTGAGTATTTGATAGAACAGAATGTCCCAATGAGCATAATTTTGTTTATTAGGTGGTAATGTTTGTTTTTATAGACATGACTATAAATTTTATTGGTTTAGTTCATATCTCTATTAATTATGTTGATTTTGTATGCAGATTACATTAATTATATGGTATTATTGTGAATCGTTTGTTTGATGAAAGAGACATATAATTAGTTTTCTAATTTAGATTTGTTTGTCTCAGCTTTGGAATTTAGACATTTCATTCACATTTTATGTTTTATTTGCGTCTTCTCTTCTAGTGTACATGTGATTGCATTTAAGAGTTATATAGGTAATAAATACTTATTATATTTTATGCTAAAGCATATTGTAATTATGAACGTTTGTAAAATCTTTATAGTTAATACTGTCAACGTCGTGTTATAAATATAATGATAAGTTTGATTATGCATAAGAAATGTTGTGTTAAGATACTCATATAATTTGGCGGGTTAGGGTTTTCCGATTTGCATACATACAAATTAACATGTATATTAAGTGAATTGATGCAAGCTTCAAATTATTGTATTATTTGTTTCATAAGAATATGTGATATTTTTTTCAATATATTATATTTAAAGTTAATATTAAATTGAAATAAAATTTTATTAACATTACATATATAATATTTGAGGAGTGTTAAAGATAGTGTGAGAAAGAAAGTGTGTGTAACATTTCCCTTTTACACCTACGTATAACTAAAATAAAAATTATAAACTCAATTTAACTCTCTTTGTTCCACAACCAAATTACCAAACCTATCGCAACGCCACTTGTGTTTTATGCCGCTCATTCAACGTAACACCTCTTCGCCATTTTCGACAACTGTCAACCGCAAAGTCCCTAAACTACCCTTACTTTTTCAAAAGTTTTCATCTCCAAAACTTTTCATATGCAAGTACATCAGATAACAATGGTATTAGTCATGAGTTTGACCGAAAACATTAGATTATCATGTTCAATCCGCCAATGAAAGTGAAAATAGAAAGAGTTAAGTCTGACAAATTTGTGAATCTTTGTGCACACATGATTGTTGATGTCCTCAAATGGTGGATTTTTGTTTTTCATATTTACACAATATTTCATTCTTTTTATGGTTGGGGATACAATATTTAATGATTTTAGTTTCTTTCGTGATTACAACAATTTCTCGTAAGCCAAAGAATGAATCTATTTCATTTCGTTTTGCGGTTTATTTCAGTTTCGGAGCCGTTTTGTCAGAGCAAATGGCAGAGAAGTTCAAGAGAATGCATAATGTCTTGGCTGTTGAACCTGGTCAGTTCGTGACTCTAAGATACGAGACCTATACTGGTATTTCAAGATTCACCTGGTGGTCAATTATTATTATATTTCCTTCGGTGTTAATCTATCTATTTATCTACATATATATATATATATATATATATATATATATATATATATATATGGGTAATGCTAATACACACACCTTAATTTTAGAAAATGTGCATTAGCATCATGCACCTATTTGTTTTGGACAAAATTTATCCCTTTCTCTTTCTTCAATTATCATTAAATGCATGTCCCTTAAAGTAATATTCTAACCCACACCAATCAATTTCTATCTCTTTCTCTCAAAACAATCCTTCCTGCTCTTGCTTTGTCCATCTTCTTCAATTACAAAATTTAGCAGTATCCATATATTACAAAATTTACTCCTTTCCCTTTCTTCAATTATCACTAAATGCATGTCCCTTAAAGTAATTTTCTAACCCACACCCATCAATTTCTTTCTATTTCTCTGCAACAATCACCATCTCAGGCTCCAAGGTACAAGGAAAGAAGAAAATGTTCACCAATTTTTTTACTGCTCTCGTTAATCAACACCTAAATCTGCCATTCAACAATCTTTAGACATTCATTAGACTCTTTAATTGAAACAATCCATTTTTGGGTTTTTAATTGAAGAGACTTTCCAAAAATTTGACAAAGGATTTTGATAGGAGCCGATTTTTAGAATTTTGTTGATCCAATCTCATTTCATTTTTAACTTGGAAGATTATTTTTTTTAACAATCGGAAGAAATTATTAATAATATGAATACATGTTCTATTCTTTTTCTTAAAATTGGAATGTTGTTGACCCAATCTCATTCTACCTATTTCTCATCTAAAAAAATTATTGACCCATGTCTGTTGGTGTTCCTTTCAATTTTATTATATCCATTCATGTACAAAATTAAGAGGCAAGTTGGAGAAGAAGATGGACAAAGCAAGAGCGGGAAGGATTGTTTTGAGAGAAAGAGAAAGAAATTGATTGGTGTGGGTTAGAAAATTACTTTAAGGGACATGCATTTAATGATAATTGAAAAAAGAGAAAGGGGTAAATTTTGTCCAAAACAGAACTAAAGGGAAATTAAGTTCCAAGCTTGTCTCTCAAGAGGAGTGACTTTATGCCTAGTGGGGGATGGTACCAGGTAACAGTAGAAGTCGAATAGGAACCTTCTTTAGCCATAAAATCTACACACACATTTTGCTCATGCAAAATATGAATCAAAGTATATAGTTCTCTTCTTATTGTAAAGCCTCAGAGATTTGGAGAATGGTTGAAGCATGACCATGTAAGTTATGGCTACTGGAATCAATGAAGATTTTCACAGCTTCCAAGCAATCACTATCACAAATCACATTCCTGTAATTTGATTATGACAAATGTCAATCCCTATCTGTAAAGCACGCAACTCAGCCAAGATAGCATCCACACCAACCTCATAATGGGAAAATCCAGCGATCCATTCACCCCGTGGTTCCGGATGACACCACCAGCGCCAAGGCACAAAAAGTCTTTCAGGAAACTACCATTTACATTAAGCTTAAACGTTCCCTCAGGAGGTGAAATCCAATTAGTCAATAGATGTGAAAATGATATATCATTGACATTATGCAGATAGTAAGTAATGCAATCGTCATGTAAAAGAAATGTTTTTGTTACCATCTCATCTCATGTATTTGGATCATACAGTGTTAGGAACGCCAATTGTTTGTAAAATCTAAAGAAGGGGAAACAAACAAAACTCACGTAAAAAATGGAACATCATTTTGTTGGAATTTGAAGTACCATGAATAGCAGCTCTCATCAATCACTAACATCACTGGCCTCACTGCTTTCATTGCTAACCTTGCCTCTTCAAAACTCTTCAGGAAAAGAAAAATGTTTCAAATCACAACATAATGAAATAGATTATGTGAAAGGACATAGCCTTATAGATTATGTTGAGTCTAAGGCTCTTTTATACAAAGTAAGCGGTCGAGTTTATAGTGGATATTAGTAATTTATATGATTAAAACAGAACTATTTTGGTAATAATTTTTCTACCCGAACTTATAACATTTTTTTTTTTACTAACATAGCATTTGAACTTTATAACTTAACTTTTTATTAGTATAACTTTTATATGCATTATCAACTCACGTTTCACTACAACAAGCCGCGTTATCGCAAAAGTTTGCTTTCCTAACTTCTTGAAATCACGGTCACTTTGCCTCGGTTATCCCGCAAACTCACGTTTGGTGATGCAGATACAAACATACACTTATTATGTTATGTTAGTTTTTGTCTTTGTCAGAACCTTGAACCTTGAATCATGAACTCCTTAACCTATAGCTCAGACTATTTGAACTACTCAACTCACCCTTTATACTTATTACTTGATTGAAAAAATATCATATCATTTTATAGTTATCATCTATTTCAATCTTTAATTTTACTATACACTCTAAATTTAATTCACTAGTTTAGCTAATACCAACTAACTTATATGCTATATCCTTTAAGTTCATACACTATCAACTAACTTATCAAATATCTATTATTTTTTACATAACAGTTCATAAATTTATCGTAAAAATTGTAAGCAAAGAAATATCTCACATAAATAATTTTGACATAATATTGTATCCAATATGAGACTCTATCAATGACCAATGGTCGAAAAAAACTGCCATAGATGATAATAATCATATATAATATAAGTAGCTGTTGTAAGCAGAGATGGAGAAGACCAGGTGCTAGCTTCCTTCTCCAATCTTAATTCATGTTATGTTATGGGTTCAATTCAAGAAATGTTGATTGCGTATTTATTTAGTTTAAAAAATTCAAAGGCTATTTTGGTAGTACTATAAAAAATCCTACAAAACCCTACAAAGGTTATTGACACACCTGCTCATGTTTACGATTTCACAGTCGAGGTTGAGAATGCTTTGCAGGCTTCATGTTCTTTGTAGTGTTGACGGGATGCAAAGCCAGTCCATTACCGTTGATAACAAAATGATACGAAATAAACTTCCAAGACTTATATTTATCAACAACCTTGACCAAAAGGGAGCAAAACTTTGGCATGTTATAGATCAGGCAAGATCTAAGCTTGATGGTAGCAGCGCTGTAATTCAACTTCCAATAAAAGGCCTACTATTTGATCTTGTGCAATTAAAGGCCTACTATTTTCATGGAGAAAAGGTCGTCGTTGAAGAAGTTCCTGCACATATGGAAGCTTGGGTATCAGAAAAAAGGTATCAACTCATAGTAACTGTGGCACATCAGGATACGGAGTTGGCTAGTGCTTTTTGCCGGGATAGACCCATATCAGCAGATGAACTTCAGGTGTGTAGGTAATCATAGACTTAATTGAATGAAAGTATCATTTGTCATAAACAACAATCACTTACCAAATCCAAGACTTCAAAATAACAAACAATGCAATCTCAAAGTAAATATCTCTTATCCTCTTCTACAACACTGACCATAGTATGATGTTGAAGAACAAATTCTTGACCACCCTTCCAAATCTTATTCTGCAAGTAATTTTCTTTGTTATTATTTTGCGTATGTAGGAAGCAATTCGTAGGGCCACCATATCGCTGCTCTTTATGCCAATATTCATCGGTAGTGCTTCCAAATATAAGGTAACCATTGAATTCATATGCGCATTCTCTTGTATGGTCTTGACCTTTATTGCTTCCATTTCTCAGGTAGATGCATTATGTTTTTTCTCTCTCTTTGATCTTAACTTATTACACATAGTACAATGATCAAGATTACAATAGTACTATGATCCAGATTGCAACAACACCCCATTGTAGCCCCCCATAGCAAACAATTGCGCGTAACGCACACTTGGGCTAAATGCAAGGGCACGAGCGAATGAAACTTCGTGAGAGGGAGAGGGAGAAAGTTCATTATATTGAATAATGCTGAATTTGTTACAAGGAGGAAAAGTTAGTTAGAAATGTAAGAGAAGGGGAACTATTTATAGGAGGTTAGCACAGAGTTAGTTACAGAGTTAAGGCAGTGTTTGCCTGAACACAGTATATACTATTCTAGATATTATTCCATTAGAACCTAATTAAAAATTATTTGGACAATATATATTATGATTAGAAGAGAATAACTATATAAAAAATGTATATTAAACAATTTTTCTTGTATAATTACTAAACACATTTTTTCATTTTCTCTTTTCCAAAACTGTTTTAAAGAATGAGATTAGAAAACAGTTTCTTTTCTTTCTATTTTCTTTGCAAAAACAGTTTGTTAAAATTGATTTGAAAATAGACCTTAAAAACCAAAACTGATTCAAACAGGCCCTTAATTGTTAGGTTGAGTTAGTAGATTAGTTAACTTATGACTAGTTATGGCTCTATAGTTAGAGGAGTGGGGGAGAGTGAGAGCAATAATTGTGGCATTAGTTTGTGGACAGAGAATCAAAGGAGCTTTTCGGCTCTTACGAGGGTCCTTTCTTTGCAAACACTTCTGCTATTTTGGCTGGTGTTGACGAATGAGGATGGTGAACCATAGCAGTCAATCCCGGACAGCAGCGCATAGCGGCCAACCCCAAAAGTGGGATAGTGGTATGACCATGGGATAACGTATAACATTATGACCGCTATTTTATCTAAATAATTCATATTTTATTTAGCTACTATTTCCGCCAAAGAACACCATGGTGCTGCCATCCTTCACAAATTTGTTATAGTCGTCTGTGAAAAATCCTTGACGACAAGGCAACTCTTAATACTGTGTTTTATCAGTCTTATATTTTTCATTTCTTGTTTCTGGTACAGGGACTGCAACTACTTTTGGATGGCGTACTTAATTATTTGCCGCGTCCAGTTGTAACTAATAATTATGTTCTCAACCAATATAATAGAGGGGAAAAGTTACCAGATTCTGAAATTTAATCCTTTGTTATCTTGATTGCATAGAATGTGCTATACGTAATAAAACATAATTCATTCAAAAACAGGAAACATCAATATTAGACTTATTAACATGTGTGCAATAACATTATAAGTTTCTAGCCAATATATGTAAATCATGATGATGATAATATTTGTGCTTTTTTGCTTCGAGTCATAATTTGATTTGGTATTCTAGAACCAACATATGGACCTTGATTTGTTCTTTGTTCGAGAAAAGGTTCTTGCCAAATCTCTAGTCAACATTTGTGACTTATGTTCCTGCTTAGGCTTAGATCCACTGACCAATGTTCAGTTTTGTAATCTTAGAGGCAAACTCATGGTTCTTAGTATAAAAAAAAACTGCACAGTTCTAGGCTCAAACTTCTTCACTCTCTAATATAACAAAGACTGCATTTTTCCACAAAATCTTGATAAACATGGTTGTTATGCTATTTTTAAATCATAAGAAGAATATTATTGGGCTATTTTAACAGCCTACACTTGTGGCATTGACTTTCACATTGAAGAGGAAGTATGGTCAAATAACATATCTCAGGTACAGTAAACTTAAAATGTGGTTAAATCCCATTTTAAATTGCCTATTTTGTCGTGTGTATAATGAGTCAGGATCTGTTAACATTGGGTGTTAAATTTAACATACTTACACTTTCAACGACTCTTTGTAGAAGGCGAATTAGATTAATCTAATCGTTGAATAATTTTATATTATGTTGATTGACGATCATGCATACAAAACTTCAAACAATTTAGATATTGGTATTATTGTTAAAATAACATGAGATTTTTCCAAAAAAAAACAAAAAAAAATGATGTGGTGGAATATCATATGGTTTTAAAATTCTATGAATTTTTATAAGGTTGATCTACGAATAGTTATTGAAGGTGTAAGTATGTTAAGTTTGACACATAACAGATCCTGACTCATAGTATATAGAAAGATATTTGTGTGTGCACGTATTGATTTTTTTTATTTTTTTTATTGAGTGAAGAATCTACGAGGGTGTCATTCGGAAGGTCGATCTTATTACAAACTGTTGCGAATTCGATGGAAAAATCACACCAATAAATACTTGATGTGTGGAGCAAGGAATAATCAAGCAACCAATAAAAGTGGGTAACAATTATAATCACAAACAAAAGTAGAAAACAGCGAGAGAAAAGAAGAGAAAACACAAAAGAATTTGTTTGCCCAGTTCAGTCCAAATTGACCTAATCTGGGGGAGAGAGCAGCCCTCCATTTCACTATAATGATGAGTAACTTTACAAAAGAGATATCAATGAGTTACAAGAATAAGTCTCCCACCTAATTCTACCTAAAGTCCCAATCTCTTCCCGTAACCAAGAGATTCAATCCTAATAGTGTTTCTCAAGGTGAATCAACCCTCAAAGCCTAGTGTTTGTTCCAAAGAGACAAACTCTATACAAACCATAGTTTTGTTGTTGTCTTTCTAAACCCTTGTTGGAGCCCCCTCTATCTCAAGGTTTGCTCTGATGCAAAGCCTATATTTATAGTAAAAGTAACTCTCATAAAATTGTAACAAATCTGACCCAAAAATACATTTCTGAAATATCCACTGCGTGCAAATTCGGGCTCCGAATTGGGCAATTCGAGCGCCGATTTTTGCCGAATGGAACTGCTCCAACAGGCAGCCAATTCGGGCCCCGAACTCCACAGTTCGGGCGCCGATTTGGCCTTTTCCAGCAAACATCATTTTTTCCTCCAAACTCCAATTTTGAGTCACTTTCACAACACAAACGTTAACACTGGCAAGACGTTTGAGGTGAGTTTAACTCCTCACCGTTCTAGTTATATTGCATCGGTTCCTCATTTGTATTAGAGGCGTAACGATGAGTTGGAGGTTATTTTAAATATTTTCCCCATGATTTGTGAATCTTCCCGTTAAATCTAATGTCTTTGGAGAACTTTTATATATTCTTCTTTTATATATGAACGCTGCATAGACGATGTCGATGATGTATCAGGTTCTTCTTTTCTCTTCTCTTTAGCATATTCCGCATTTCCTGCATTCTACATTTCTCTTTTGTAAGATCAAGTTAGGTGAAACAAATGTTAATGAAAAAATCTTATTGTGTGTATTATTTGATCAGGATCTACTTTTACTGATGGGTTTGTAAGATATACAATTACTTCTGAGTCGGTCTTAAGAGAATTTGAAAAAGTAAGTAGTTTTAATGACAAATTAACTTCTCCACCTTGGCTTTAATGGAAACTAATATCACGCTGTTGTCTTGTTTTGTGTATTGCTTGTAGATTGCAAGAGAATTAAAATTCAATCTCTGCGAAAACATCAACGATGTAATATTTTTTATTCACAATGCTTTTATATGACTTAATTTTCTGATAGTATTTATGGATTTTTGAAACTTTTTTTTTATACAGATATATTATTCTTGCCAAGGTAGCATTGAGGATTATATAAACTATGCAAGAAGTTTTGAGAAGCATTTCAAAAGAGAGGAAGTTATAGATCCAACCGTTGAAGCAAGAGTTTGAAGATTCAACAACTCCTATAACGCGTAACTTCGTTGTCGTGTCTAAGATCATGAGTAGATAAATCCCTTATGTTAGGACAAAGAACTTTTATTTTATGTTATTTTATTTTGCTATTAGCTTAGTGATCACACATCCTAAGTTAAGCGCGCGCATACACATAGGGAAGTTTGAAGATTCAAACTTCTATAATGTGTAATTTTGTTTTTATGTCTAAGAAAATGAGTAGCTAAATCCTTTAACTTTTATTTTCCTTAGGCGAAAATCATCTAGAACTTGAATTATTATATAATATACTTTCCAAAAAATACTAGTTCACAATATATTTCTGGACAGAAAAACATTTTTTCCTCTTAGTATAATTCCAAACATTTGTGTAGTTTTCTAGAAAACAGGATGATTAGAGATTACTATGCAAAGATTGTAGCTCCGACAGAACCTCCTTTCGGACTTGGTCTCTTCTTATTTTTCCTGTAGTAGTGAGTGGAAAAGGCTTTCTCCATTCAATGAATATCTTTGGTATCTTAAACCTGAAGGGAGAAAAAAAAATATAGGCATCATCCTTAACTTATTTTAATTGAAAAGCTCTAGTAAACTATAAGTTATTTCAATATGGATTTAGCTTAACAAACACGAGTTTTTGTTTGGATACAAACCTGCTTAAATTATTTTCCAGACAGTATTGTTGAAGATTTTTTATGGATAAATGACACTCTTCATTTGAAGTAGAATGCTCTAACCATTGCCAATTTTCTCTTGGTTGGATACATGCTGTTACCATTTCTGTGAAACGTGCATCTGGTATTCCTACAATAACAACTCTTGCAATCCCTGGATGTTCTAGTAGAATTGCTTCAACCTACAAACAAATAACATGTTCATGTTTACCTGAAAATTTTAACCAAGACTAGACAACAAGCCCTTAACTATGTTAAAACATTGTAATAAAACATCACATTCTTTCACCAGCAAAAAAATCTTTAAGTGTTTGACTGCGTATATAGTCTTATTCAACTTTAGCTATTAGTCTATGCAGCTGCACATGTTTATTACCTCTTCAGGGTAAATATTCTCCCCACCACTCTTGATGCGACCATTTGTACGCCCAAGGAGCCACAAGTTACCATGACAATCCATTGATCCAATGTCACCTGTATCAAACCAGACTTCATTCTTCTGATTTGATGTGTTTGCGAGGGTTTGATCCCAATACCTGAGCATTAAATGTGGCCCTCTAGTTAAAATTCTCCCAGTGTCACCATCTTTGCATATCTTGAGTTCTACATGAGGTGCAGCCTTGCCAACACAGACACCTTGTGGCTGGTGAATGAGATGTTTGGATTCTTCTTCACCATATGTTTGAAAAGGATGGCTAATGGTTTTTTGCATCGGATCATACAGTGTTAGGAATGTCAATGAAGAGCATGCTTCTGTCATCCCTTTGATAAATGAAAATTGTTACAGATTATGAGACCAAAAGAACTTGCTACATGTAAAAATATGACAACTTAAATGTGTTATTGTAAATTGTAAGTATGCTTTTTCCATTTAAACTTAGACCCTACTTGAATAAACAGCTTAATCAAGCGCTTATGTATAGGCTATTTCATACCAAAAGACAAGATAATGTCCAACTATTTTCATATAAGCTGTTTTTCACAAGTTATCCTGGAGATCTAATGATATAAGTTGAAAACAGTTTATGGATATGTCATAAGTTGTTTCTATAAGGTCTCTCAAACAGTTTCACAAGTACTTATACTAGTATATATGCTTAATCATACTGCAGACCCTTAGTCAATAAATTTCCTCTAGGCAACATTGGGTCAAAGAAGACCTACCATAAGCTGAAATAAGCTTAGCTTTATGGAAGAATATGCTAGCGTCTTTGATAAGCTCAAGAGAGAGGCTTCCGCCTCCATTGAGTATTTTCTTGACAGTTTCTCCCTCTTTCCAGGTTTCATTGTGCCTAAAAATATCAAAACATCAAATTAGAACTTGATAAAGGCCCTTTTTGTATAAACAGCTAGTGTTTATAGCATAGACACTTGTCATATAAGTGTTAATGCATGAGATATTTCTATAAGAAAAGTTAATATAAAGTCAAATTGTTTTCATACAAGTTATAAATAGTTTTCAGAAAGGGACAGAGTTTTGTTCGTATTTGAAACTAGAACATACCTAACAATAGAAATAAGACTGGTCATTATTGCAGGAACTGTTATAAGAGATGTCACATTATATTGCTCTATGTCCCCAACAGCTAATTTTGCATCAAACTTCGGCATGAATACATGGCAACCTCCAACCATAAGCATGGCCATGGCTGATGACAAACCACCAATGTGACATAATGGAGCAGTATGAAGATAAACCTGTTATAGAACAAATGAAAATAGAAATGGAGAACTCAATCAATATTTGACGTGTGGATGTTTGGCTTCAGTTTGATTTATTATGCAATTATGTAAAATCTTAATAGCTGATAATATTAACAACCTCATGTTACGATATAATGGTAAGTTGTCATAACCAATAAGTAACATAAACCGGATGTAACAGGGAATGGCATACATCATCCTCACTATATCCAACTATGGCAATCTTGGCTAGGGACTGTATGATCAAAGCTTCATGTCTTATTGCGACTCCCTTGGGTTTTCCAGTAGTTCCTAGTAGTCAAGCACAACTTCAGAAACTTGTGAGTATATTTCCTAGAGTAATATTTGAACATTAGCAAGTAAATTATTATACAAAAGTCATAGCGACATCACCGACACTTCATATTGAAGGCGTGTCTAGAGCTTGACACATGTGGTTTCATTCAAATATTTCACTTTCACAAATTATTATTCAACTTTAACTTCCTAAAACTGGTTTCAGTATTCCATTTCATTCATCACTACCCTCCTTGCTACTAGTACTCCACAGACCAAAAGTAACCAAGTGAGATTTTTTTGAGGTAATCAAGAGAGAATGCTGAACCTGAAGTGAAGCATATTACGACAGCTCCTTCAGGTGCCCATGAGTAGTTAAATTCTAGAGGCTTTACATGATGCCTCTTAAGTATTCCTGGAGTCAGCACTGAAGAACAATAAGAGCAATAAGGTATAGATTTTTTTCAAGCTTATAAAAGGATTTTATGGATATTGAAGTACCATTCCACTTGTTTGTAAAATCTGAAGAAGGGGAATCCAACAAAACATGCCACTTCAAAAATGGAACATCATTTTGTTGGAATTTGAAGTACCATGAATAGCAGCTCTCATCAATCACTAACATCACTGGCCTCACTGCTCTCATTGCTAACTTTGCCTCTTCAAAACTCTTTAGGAGAAGAAAAATGTTTCAAATCACAGCGTAATGAAATAGATTATGTGAAGGACAGAGCCTATAGATTATGTTTGAAAACATTCTGTTCTTTTTGAGGTAAAAGTACAAAGTGGTGTACCCTTTCCTCTTACTTGACAAAAATACAAAGTTAGGGAATCATATGCACATCAAATTTACTTACCCAACGATAGTTCAATGGAGCAGCAATTCCTCCAACAAATGCAATGGCCAATAACCATTCTAGATACAAATCACTGGAATGAAAAATAAAATGCATCTATCATTCATTTAGTTCATCTAGCAATAACTAGACATTTTGCTTATATATAATTAAAGAAACTAGACATTCCATATGATAGATTATGATTTAAGTCATGTTCATAAACTACCATCTAACTTATTAGTTTTCTACCAAACGGTGCATTTAAAAGATTGTAAGCCAAGAAATATCGCTAATTTAATGGTCAATAGTCGATAAAAACAGCCATAGATGAATATATATAATTTAATATAAGTACCTGTTGTAAGCAGAGATGGCTACAACATCACCTGGTGTGACACCTAGGTGGAGAAGACCACGTGCTAGTGACACCACTTCCTCCACCAACTGTTGCCCTGTCTTACGGTTGTTTCCGGCAATGGTCACCGGAAAATCTCGCCGGAAAGTTAACAATCGACTCAAACATTGACAAATATGAGCCATAATAATTAAGCAAAGTGATAGCACAGCTTTCTTATAACGAACTTTTCTCCATGTTGTTATCATACGTGTCACTGTTTTATTGGTTCTTCCAAAATCTCTCTATCTTTTTTGTCTTGCAACTGCATCATGTCTTTGGGGGAACGGATTGTCTCCTGTGATAGATCTATGCCGTTCATTTATTTTAATGACAAATCTATGCCGTTGAGAAATTGAAATTGGATTTGATGTTGCTAACGGCACTGGTGTGGAGATCAGAATTCCTGGGATGGGTCTTTTGAACAAGTAGGATTGAGGTGGGTTTGTAAGGAAAAAAGGGAAAACTGGAGATAGCCAAAACCACAAGTCATTAAGGTCTTTTAATTCCTATCCATTGATATGTCATTAAAATAAATGAACGACCTAGATCTATCACAGGAGACAATCCGTTCCCCATGTCTTTCAATTTCACGTGCTCAAGGATGAAATTATTCAAGTATATTTTCAATTTAATCAACGTTTCATTATACCGAAAATAACCCATTTTGCCTCTTTGACGTTGACTTTATATTTTGTCAAATTATCCTAAATTTTAAATACAAATAGCATATACTCCATCCGTTTCAAAATACATATCCAAGTCAACCAATTCACATATGTCAATGCACAATTTTGACCGTTAATATATTTAAGGCTAAATTGCATTTTTGGTCCCTTAACTATTTAGGAAGTATCGCTTTGGTCCCTTAACTAAAATTCGATTTATTTTGATCCCTTAACTTCTCTCTGTTACACATTTTGGTCATTTCTGTTAGTTTTAATTCAAAAACGTTAGGTTTTCTTCATCTTCTTCTCCTCTTTTTCATCTTCATATCATCTCCATCAACCTTCAACAACAAGAATCCCAGAAAAATTTCTGATGAAAATGAAGAAAACCTAATGTTTTTGAATTAAAACTAACGGAAAGAACCAAAATATGTAACGGAGAGAAGTTAAGGGACCAAAATAAATCGAATTTTAGTTAAGGGACCAAAGCGATACTACCTAAATAGTTAAGGGACCAAAAATGCAATTTAGCCTATATTTAATTATCAAAATAAAAAATTATAAAAATTTAATATTTTGAAAATATTTGTTGAGACGAATCAAACAACATCTTGCATGCTAATATTTGTATTTATACATTAGTTAAAAAGTATGGTCAAAGCAAGTCAAGTGAATAATGCACATTGCAAAAATTGGACATATATTTTGAAACGGAGGGAGTATAATAAATAGATAGGAGTAAATTTAAATATTAAAAAAATTTATAAGTTCAATTTTTTTTTTCTCTTAGAAAGTTTAACAAACTAAATCGAATATATACGTAAGATTTTGAGCAGACTTTTTCATTATCCCAACTATACAATAAAACAATTTTTTTATATAATAATGATGATTCTCTCAAAAAATAAAATAATAATGATGATTGTTGGTGTCATTAAAAAAAAGAATTTAAATTATATTTTTTGTTATATTATTGATGTCATTGAAATAGATAAATAAGATTAGTTCAGTTTTTTATAATTTAAAAGCAACAATTATTTATATTTTTATACCTTTAATCAAAATTAAAATTTCATAGAAAAATGCGGTAAATAATCTTTAAACTTTAACATAATAAAAAAAACGTAAAGACAGACACTTTTCGTTCGTTGGTATAAATAAAGACCAATTTTTTTTAACATTTTGTTACTTGTAAAAAAAAAACAAATGGAATAATATTTTGAGAAGAATAAAATATTAAATACTAAATGAAAGTTATTTTTTTATATAAAGTATAAAATATTAAATGAAAGTTTGATTTTGACTCATTAAATGAAAGTTTGGTTAAAAAAAAATGAAAGTGTGTAGTTGAACACATTTATTGATAATGTCAAAAAAAAAATAGATTTATTGAATAGTATGTTTGAAAAATGAATGCAATAAATCAAAGTCATCAAAATCATCACCACCATCCGGGTTCGTCGCAATCGTGTCTCTCTCTCTCTGCCATTCCGATTTCTTCCTTCTCACTGGTAACTCTTTCTCATCTCAATTTTCCATTTTCTAACCAATTATTCATCTTTTATTTTCGATCCAAGTCCTATAAACCTTATGCACTAATCGCGCGTTATTGTATGTAATTATTCTATTCATTCCATCATCATTATTATTTAAATCATGCATTTTCCATGCTTTGTAAGAAATTAATAATGTAGTACATATATTCTACAATTACAGGATTCTTTCTAGTTTTTGTTTTGTTGGAATAATTCTGTACTGAAAATAACTCTGCTTACAAAACTATTTATATGTTTTTTATTTCTTAGGTTATTATTGTTGCTTGAATATTAGTTAAAGAGGTTGCATACCGGATGATTGTGGACTTTTACCATGTCATCAGTCAATAATCTTCGAATGGATCTTGGAAGGCCCGCGTCAGGTATTTTTATCATACTTAAAGAGAACATCTGACATGCATTGTCAGTGTAAATCAGTTTAAAGTTTTTTTTAATCGCTAGGCGAATGTCAGTAATTAGCTTGTTAGGTCGAGAATGCCGAAATTTTTAGGCCAGTTGCCGTGACTAGGGTTCGAATCCCAGCTCCGCCACTTATGTGTGAGTTTCCAATGGCTATTGTCATTTAAACTATTCACTAAAAAAAATATACGATTAGCTCTACACTTCATGCTTCTTGATGAGTTTTGTTTTGAGTAATGCTAGGTAGCCAAACTAATAAATAGAATGAACCTTAATTTTGAAGAATTCTGCGAGTTTTAAGGGTGATTGTTATATTAAGATTAAAAGGCTGGGATCAATCATCTCTTCAATAGGGGGATGTGGGTAGCTCAATAGGAGAAAATACCAACTTAACAATTAACATACATACTAACATTTGCCATTAAAAAAATCATCTCTTCATGAAGCATGCCAACTCATTTTGGTGACAAAAATTCTCGATATCTAGTATTTTCTTTGTTTCTCTATGTCTCCTATCCTTAATGGGGAAGACTTGAGGTAACATGGTTTTGCTGACAATCATATTACGTCATATCATTTCCTCTAGTTTTCTGTTATTGGTTTATCATATATGGCTTTAGACGTGTGTAAATTTTTTAGGTGTTGCAGCCAATAACTTGAGTCCTGACACTTTAAGATTATTTAGTATAGTTGTCTCCCTATTTCAAAGCTATTTTCATTTGTTTTTTTGACAAGTTGAATTATTGGAACGTCTTTTACAGGTAGAAGAAGATTGAAAGACTTATTGCATCAGAAGGATAATCGTATTTGTTCGGATTGTAATGCTCCAGATCCTAAATGGGCGTAGGTTTTTCGTTCCTGCACTCATGATTTTTGTGGTTTATATTAATGTGTGGCCATTTTCATCCTTCCTTTGGATGAACATCAATGAAAATGCCTTTAAGCTATATGAAAATAACTAAATGTAAAAATAAAATAAAGAAATATGACGTGAACATTGCTACTGTGAATTCAAATTTTAAGTTAATTTTCAGGTCTGCCAATATTGGGGTGTTTATATGCTTAAAATGTTGTGGTGTGCACAGAAGCCTTGGTACTCATATATCAAAGGTAAACCATTAATATGTACCATAATAAAAATGAAAACTATTTACTGGTTTTCTCATTGTTGTGGAAGCATTGTTTCCTTAGTTCACTTTAATAAGGAATTTTTATTCTTTTTAATGTTCAATATTTGAAGTTTCAACCAAGTATCTTTTCCATTTTTGTCTTCAACAAATTTAAAAAGTTGATTGATAACTCATGTTTCGGTTGTTCATTTTCCAAAACTTGTGTAAGAAATGCATTACGTGATATGGAGGAAAAGAAAAAGAGTCTCTTCCTTTCATGATTTACAAAACACGTTTGTCTTTCAATCTGACATTCACGAGACATGTTTAAGTACATTAAATTGCAATTACATGTATTAGATGCATGATAGTTCATTAGTTTGTGTTGGAAATCCCGCCTTCATTGCGTCCGTCTCTAGCCACCTAATTGCGGTATTGGGTTGCCTTTATTGCAGCCTCCAACACCTTCATTGTGTTGGGTGCGAAAGGGTGGATTTAGTCCCACACTGCCTAGAGATAGGCCTATGTAGTGTACTAGTATTTATAAAGCCTGGGAAGCTCTCACCTTACAAGTCGGTTTTGTAAGTTTTGTTAGGCCCAATCCAAATTCTAAGAGTTCGGCATTAGTTATGAAAAATATGTTTAAGTTAAACTCTCAGTTCTTAGTAGGTATTATTCCTCATTTTAGTTCTGTTTATAATTTTAGTTGTATTCATTGAGGTTTTAACACCCTAGGTCTAAAGAAGGAAGCAAACTAACTATCTTGACCAAAGTCATTGAGTTCAAACTCGATATTAAAAGCATGATGATCATTTTGAGAAAATAAATAAATTAGTAAGCCATGTCATTTGTCACTCAGCTTCAGTTCAGTTCTCATTTTGTGTACTTAAGGTTGTTTTTCTGAAGCATAACTAGCCTAGACTGTTAATTTTTTCATTTAGAATGCATTTCTATCCTTAAAGTTTAGCATACAATTAAGCCAAGCTAATATTTGCTTGTTACCCGAATGAACTAGGATTAGGGTCGTTCTTCGTGTTTCATTCATTCACTCTTCCTTTTATTTTTATTACTATTTGGTTTGTGTGTGTGTGTATGAGTGTGCGCGCGCGCGCGTTAAATAGGATCTTATGACCTTGTTTTTCCTATTACACAAACATGATGTTGGACAATAAAATGTGACCTATTTTTGTTTGTAATAGGATGTGTCTATCAAGTTGATGGTGCAAATGCTGAATTTAATGTATTTGTTTGACAGCATTATTTTTTACTTACAGGTTTTGTCTGTGACATTGGATGATTGGTCAGATGATGAAGTAGATGCAATGATAGAAGTCGGGGGAAATGCTTCTGCTAATTCAATTTATGAGGCTTATATTCCTGAAGGATATACAAAACCCAGACCAGATGCCAGTCATGAGCAGCGTGCAAAGTTTATACGGTTAGACGTGCTTTCATATACACAGTGAATTGTTTGTAGTCTGCATTATTTAGTTCCTCTTGAAAATCTTATATCTTTTATCACCATGAAGTAGACAATGATGAAGATTTTTTTCCTCCCCCTCTCTTGCTCTCTGGCACTGATTCATTTATTTTCTTGACATTCTGCTGTTCTTTCAACCGGTTATGTGAATCCTTTAGTTAACTACCATTTTAATCGTGGTTATTTCGACTGCAGGTCAAAGTATGAGTTGCAAGAATTTTTGAAGCCTAGTTTGCGCATTGTGTCCGGAAAAAGCAATCTATCAAGTTCTTCCAATAGTTTTATGGATAGTTTTAAAAGCACTAATTCAGAGAGAATGGTAACTTTGATTATGTGTTAGTCTTTTGTTTTTCTAACTGCTTTTATGAGTGACAGACCAAATTTTTGTATGCATCTTTTTGGGCTGAATCATTGTTGTACCAGATGAAAGCCTACAAGTTTATTGTGAGAAATAATTGAATATAGATGACATGAAGCATGTTTTATTGTTCAACACTATTATATCTGTAGTAATAGCACTGCAGCTGCTTTCGTTAGTGATTTCGTTGGGCAGTGACTGATATTAGTTGTGACAACAGGAAGGTATGGTAGAATTCATTGGAATGTTGAAGGTGAAAGTGATTAAAGGCACAGATTTAGCCGTCCGGGATATAAAGTCAAGCGACCCATATGTTGTTTTGAACCTTGGCACACAGGTTGGTTGTTTTTCTTGCCATATATTTACTTGGGAAACTGCTGCTTTTTATTTTTATTTACAGTTGAAAAATCATAAATTTGATTCGGTCCTATGGTGTACAGACTGTCCAGACAAGTGTAATGAGGAGTAATTTGAACCCAGTATGGAATGAGGAACATATGCTGTCTGTTCCCGAGCATTATGGACAGCTGAAATTGGTATGATTGAATTTTATGTTTTGAATGATAGACACTAAATTCTGTTTTGTATCCTATAATAATGGACACCATGATTGCAGAAAAATGAGTTGCTCCATCCTCATTTCTCAACATCTGACACCTTAAAGCCAGTTACATTTAATGCAATATACCTAATCCAATTAAAAGTTACCTTCTCAGCTTCTCTTACACAGTTACACCCATTCTCGCCATTGCAAATCAAATAAATATGTCTTCCAAATACAGTTCCTAATTGGTTATAACTTGCAATAACTTGAAAGAAAAACAAAAGTATGAATCTGTGACAAGAATGAACCAAGTATACAAACAGTATTTGATATATAGGCGTTCCTCACTTACCCTCCTTATCTTGGTATCAAGCAATTAGATTAGCTTTTTCTGTAAGGGATAGAACTAGAGGATCAGCCTCTTCCTCTTTTTATTCTTTGTTCGCTTCCCAATTTTATCTTTAGTCAGTGACCTGTTTATCTCAAATCAAATCAGAATTGAATGACATTCACTGTTCAGTGTAATATGAAAACAAAAATTGAAATTGGTTGCATACTGCTGCCGTCTTGAAATTGGTTGCATTCTGATGCTTAATATATTCTTTGCACGTGGATGTTTGGATGTATATTTATATTGCACCTTGCTGTATAGTTGTTCTTTTTCTTCCCTCCTTTGTTTGCTTGTGTGTGTGTGTGGGAGTGTACATGATAACATAGAAAAGAAAATATCTGATTTCTGGTTTAAGAACATGACACTTAATCTTATAAAATGGCTATGACTGCAGAAAGTATTTGATCATGACACTTTTTCTGCTGATGATATAATGGGAGAAGCGGACATTGATCTTCAGTCATTGATAACATCTGCCATGGCATTTGGAGATGCTGGAATGTTTGGCGATATGCAGATCGGAAAATGGTTGAAATCTGACGACAATGCACTTATTGAGGATAGTGCAGTCAAAATTATTGATGGAAAGGTTAAACAAATGATGACACTCAAGCTCCAGAACGTTGAATCTGGAGAAATAGAGTTAGAACTTGAATGGATTTCTCTTGATCACTAGCTACTTGAATGTTGTTAGCCTATGAAGAAACCTATGTAATTTTTTCTCTTCTGCTTTTGGCTCATCATCCTAGTGGAACAAATAAATTTGCATATTTGTGTTTTTTATATCTATTAATTTATTGGACCAAATATTGAGTGCATTTTCTACACAGAAAAGAGCGAGAGAATAGCATAGTTTTGCCTACATGTTCATAATCACATATTTACTGTCATGTGCAAATGTGAATTTGCCAGTGTGCATGTCAATTGGTTTATGTCAAACTGTATGCATTAGGCGGAAAAATGTGTTGCCACCAATTTTAATCTTTGTCCCGAAGCTGTTGGTGCTTTTCTAATATTTTATATATTTGAATTTTTTTTCACCGATTTATATTTGATTTTCTGAACATTTCAATATAAATTTTACGACAAAAAAAAATGAAGATTTAAATATCATTTTTATTGACTTCAAATTTTCTTCAAAATTCTCATTTTACCTTTTATTGTATAATAAATAATTAGATGAAGGTTTGAAACTACAATAGGAAAGGGAGTATTCAACAGGAAATATTTCTTCAACAAAATAGTCTTTGTTGGCTAGGAGATACCTTGGGCAATCCAAAAAATCCATTTAATAAATAAATTATAGCATTAACTTTACATCCTTATTACTTTATCATAAATTTGATATTGGAATCCCACAAAAACAAGAGTGAGGTATTTGGCCTCAATTCTTAACGAGCAAGCATGATTTTTAACCAAAAAGAATCTTAGTTCAATGAAAACGATATGCTATCTTTGTGAAAGGTCACAATTGAGGGTATTTCTAAGGGTGAGACCATCACTTTATTGCATGCCCCACATTGAGACATACATAGAACCCTCTCATTTGCAACTTCAAAGTATCAAATAAAGCACCAAGGATGAAGCTTCATTTGTAACCTTTTCTCAACCCAAACTTTTACGGCTTTGTGTGTTTCCTTACTTCCACAATTATCATGCATTTCAATAATAAAAGCTTTGTTTTAATATTACTTGTCATATACTTTCGATGTCCTAAATTATAAAAGTAAAAAAAAAATTAATTTGAGACATTATTTCCTCCTAAAACAACTTATAATTTAAAATAGAAGAAGTATAAATTTATTCATTGATCAATTTATACAAAAAAGATATTTTACACAATCGATCTATCATCTCGGATATCAAAACTACATTTGTTATTCATTTACTACTTTTTTAATATAAACTGCTGGTTAGTCATACTCATGCCCATTTTCAATTGACCCATCTTATACGTAACCTTAAATTAATGATATAAAAGTACCCTTAAGTATGCCTGACATCTTATCAGCAAAGGAAAGAAAGAAAAAACATCACTACCCTACAACCGCAACTTTTGCAACACGTAATCTCAATAATGAAATAATTTAATCCCATAATAATAATAATATACAAAGAAGTATTAGTAGTAATATCAATATTCAGTATCAATGAATTTACATAATGACCCTCGACCTTTCACCTTTACATAAAAACACAACAACAACCTTAAAATGGAACATAAACTCACGAATTTGTCACTAACTCAAGTTTATTAGCATTAACATTATTATTATTAAAATTATAATTATCTTCATCATCGTTTCGTTGTGAATTTTTTCTTCTATGCTTATTAAACAAACAAAGCAAAATAGAAACCACTAATAAAATGCCACCTGTAATTCCACAAACCAAGCTCGCCATTACTAAAGCTTTTCTCAACTTTCCTCCGCCGTTGCCGGTGGTGGTCCAAGACGCCGGGGGGAGGGAATCAGGGACATTCCGATACGCGTCGAAGGAGGTTGAGCTTGAGTTGGTGTTGAAGAAGGATTTCATGTCCGGTGGAGAATTAGCTGGCGGTGGGGATTGGAAGCTGAGGCCGTGATCGGAGGGACGGAGGTCTCTGGCGGTGGAGACTCCGGCGAGTATGGCGGTTATCATAATTGTGGTGGTGGTGATAAAATGTATGAGGGATGACATTGATGAGTAAAGTGGAAAAGAATTAGAAGGATTAGTGTTGTTGTGTATGAACAACATATATATAATGTGACAAAAAACTTTATTGTGATGTGATGATTTCAAATTTAACTAACCACTTTTATGTGACTTCATTAAATTCAAATATATTAGGGCCAGGGGTTTGATAAAGTGTTGTTTTTCAAGGGTAGCGTAGTGGAGAGTATATGATGTGGTTATTTTTGTTCCTTAGCTTTTAAGTATTTGTTTTTTGTGATAATGTATAAAATTTAGATTAATCATGTAATTTCAACTTAATTGCTAGTTTGAAATGTGGAGAAAAGAGTTCAAACATTCAATTTTTCATATAAGGTTTGCGAATTCAATCACCAAATTAAACACAGTAACTTTTTTTTTTTTACAATACAAAAGGTTTGATCATATGTGTCTATTAAACTTTGTAATTGTATTATGAGCAGTGTTGTATCTCTAAAAAGAGAGCATCGCAGTTTCTTCAAAAATAAAAAGCAACCAATTACAATTTAGTATTTGTCACTACACGTAGGTGTGGCGGAAAAATAGGAAGACAACAAATAAATCATACAATTAAAACTTATCGGCTACGTTGAAAAAAATCCGCTAGACTAGAAATAGCATTTTCCTTGTATTATTTTTATTTTTTAAGAAAGGCTAAAATTATGAAGTTGAGTAGGGTTAAAATAATTAATCTTACGAATATTCTTTCATCAACAATTGAGAGAGCAATAGGCAAAATCGATCCAAGAGTATGCTACTAAATCACTAACTTTAAACCCACAAACGAAAATTCATTTGTCATTAGTTTTTATTAACAGAGAAGGCCTTGACAATGGATTAGTTGGAACAAGTTATATACCTGACCATAACTTTTGACAGTGTTTCCAGTATGCAGCCAAACTCAAAATAGTCTTTTACTACAAGGTTACTATCTAAACTAACATAAATTCTACCTTGAATATTTGTTTGTAAAAACCTCATCACCAATCTAACTTGTTCCTAAAGTTTAATGAGGCCCGTGTTTACATCATTATAACTGAATTAAATTCAATGATTTGCCCACCAAAAGTGGCGCATCTATATCGTTAGACAAAGTAGTGTCTCAAACAGGAGAGAAGCTCCTATGACAACTACTGTCATGTTCAACAAACATATAACTCTACCATCCCAAAAGATGATTCAGACAAGAAATACTGTCAACGTCCTCTTTACAGCCTCTGGCTAATCATAGCCTGCAACATTTTATGTTATATTATCACAAGGTAAACTATGATATGTCAATGATGATTAAGATTATGAATGCCAACAGTAAATTAGCTCCAAAATGTCAGTTTCTAACCATTTTTTACTTTTCAGAATATTGACCAAATTTAAAATCGGCTGAGAATAAGATAGAAAGTTGATCGACTTCAAGAGAAGAGACAACAACAAAGCATAAAGGGGAAAAACATTGAACATCTAAGACGAACCTGAGAAACGTGTTCTGCATGGCTGAAATATTTTTGATGATGCGCCCGAAGTAGTTAAAGAAAACTGTCAAGTCATATAACATAGAAAAGAAAGATTCATTACAATGAACAAATAGCTCAAGTAAAATAATCAAGTCTATTAGAAATTCATTTTTAACTAAATTTAAAACATTTTTTTAGTATCAGAACTGAGTTTCCAATCTAAAGTCTAAAACTAAACTACCTACCACATGACATCACGAAAAAACCTACCAGATAAAACTTAGTTATCAGTCCTTTAAAAAGAGGTACATTTGTCTGTTGTTACTACAGCTGAAGAATAGAAAGTTCCGCAAGAATCACTATTGAAAATAGACAGATAACTTTCATGCCTTTCAAGGACGTACCAGTCCAAATATAGGGAGAAATGTAACAAAACTAAATCGGAATAACGTTATGCAACAAATATATGCATTTGTGTGTGTGGGAAAGAAGCAAATGCTGCATCATCAATAGACATAACATATGGTGTTGATTACCGGTTTAATTGACCTTATCATGAAAATACACAAACATGCATGTTAGGATAAGCATTTCCTTGTATCAATTTCTATTGAGTATTGACTACACAATTTAAACCAATCAAATATAAAGTGAAGAATCTGAATGAGATTTATGTACATTCATTATCGAGAAGCTACCTATCATCTAACTAGTTGGTTGGAACACAAATAACTAACTAGCAAGCAAAATAATATTTTTTTATGATGCCCGAAAACAAGCCGAAGAGTTAGCAATATTTACTTACTATCGATTGTCTCCATCAAAGTCGACTGTTTCCAATTAACCCTACGAGATACAATTCCCAAAGCAATGTTCCGGACCTGCAACAAAATAATTCGGATATTAAATGAGTACAGTAGTGGAAAATAAAAAACTTAAGGCTAATAGATTCAGTTAAATTGGGTTATAGTCCCGCGTAGGTAGCTCGGTCGGTGAGTTAAGGGACGTTGAAGGATATTTAAGAAGGAGGTCCCGGGTTCGATCTCCGGAAACTAACAACATTTCCCCCTCCCCTCTAACAATTTACTAACTTGTTAGTAACAACTAACATTTGCCTATAGGAAAAAGTTATACTTATTGATTGAAGGTGCTGCATGAATGTCCAATTTCACTTCCCTTAAGTGTTTAACAAATTTTACTACTATAATCTAAGTAGGCACTCTGCTTAGGGTAAACACAACTGTCATATATAATCATTCAATAATTTTTTACCTTGTGTGTCAGCTCAGCGGTAAGAGTTTTACTTAGTAATTTCAATGGGCATAGTTCAAATACCACAATATCTCCCTCTTAATTGTTAGTGTCTCTTCAATTAATAATAATTTCTTTCTTCCCCAATAGCCCCCTCTTCAACAAAATCTAACTTACATTTAGAGGGAGAGCTCTTTCCAATCAAGAGACTGCATACAAGATTACAAGTGCACCTATATGTCCGGACAAACGCTATAACAAGTGCAACCAGCCTAAACAAACTCTATATAAGTTTAACCTCAACAAACTCAAGTTGCATAGAGATTAAAAGTGAATTGTGCTCTTGTGGTTTTCAATATAATTTGCTGTAAAAAAAAAAAAAATTGTCCAGAATAGCAATTTGTTGCTTTTGGGAGAAACATATCACTCTCACTATCAAAGAAGCTTCACATTAATGCGGCTTTGCAGCACAGTAATTAAATTTTTGTGGCAGACGGCATACATTTTAACAAACATACAAGTGACGAGGCATAAATTTTTATGCCAATCTTGGAAAACCAAACTACTATATATATTGAATTGAAATTGAAATGTACTATCTATATTGAAATGCATGATGAAAGAACAAACAAAAAACTCTAACCATCGAATAAGTCAAATCTAACAACCAATTTCTCATGTTGGGAATTTCCTCAAGCAATAGTTAACAACAATCCATGAAGTAACGAGTAAGCATAAAATACATAGCAGAAAATTGAAATTGAAATTGAAATTGAAATTAACATATAAGAAATGAAGAACGCAGTGGATCAGTTCTTCCTATACCTCATAACATCTATGAGTACATTATTTTAAACATAAGCCGCATTACATAAATGGAAATTAACAGAAAAGTTGCAATTAAGATGGGTTTGCACATGTTGCATAGCATAACATCTACGTTACTACATAAAGTCTACTGATAAGAACAAGGCGATATCAAACTCTCTTGGTAGACGTTGGAAACATCCAACCATGGCGTTTTTGAACTTTAAGAGCCTTAAAAGTACCATCTCTAGAATTGTAAACAACCAACTTATGAAGATACTCCAGCAGCACTTGGTGATTCTCGTAAACATAAAGTGCCCTATTATAAATACCACAACCACCTCCATTTATGTGAGGAACATGGAAGAATCTAGTCCAAGATCCTCTATTTCCATACTCCTTCATAAGCCAAACCTCAGAATGACCATCAGTATGAGAAGAAAGTGTGCACAAATACTCCCTCAAAACCCATAAGGATTTAGTGATCACAATCTCTCCATAATCCGGTAGCGATATCCCTCGATAAGACCCCTTCTCGAAATCATGTGAAACAATAGTTGAATTATTACATGCCAACCAATTAAGAGTTCCATTAGTGAATTTTCCTGATTCATGCTCAGGAACGCAATGAGGAAAATCCTGAATCCTTCTCCAAAAATTGGTACCCATAGTATGAACATAAGTTTGGACTTGGTCAACCACTTTATCCCCGTTGCAAGAAAAGGCAACCACCTTGTAAGTATCGGTGGAATGATCATAGCCAAAGCCGCTATATATTGTGTTACTCCCTCGAATTTGTAAAGAGGGCAATTTTGCGAATTTCCTAATGGAAGGGTTCCAAAGAACAACGAAACTGTGATAGAGTTCAATACAGAGAATGCCGTGGCAAGAACCATGGATTTGATCAAAGTTTACACCGATTCTATGGCTGAGAGGATAATCTAGCTGCTGTGTGGCAGTGGCGGTGGGGGTGATTTTTCTTGTGAAAAGGATAGAGATAGGGCAAGTCTTGAAGGTGTAATCGTGTTTGGATAAATGTGGGAAGAAGAGATGGTGGCGCGTGGTTGAGACGCGAAGGTGGTTTTTGGCGAATTTGGGATGGGAGATTAGAGATTTCCATAACTTGCAGACAGATTTGAATTGCACGAGGGATTTGACCGGAAGCCTATAGAGAATTTCTAACACGAGATCGAATGGAAGAGTTGGTATTGGAGGCACATGAAGAAAAGTGGAGTTCAAAGGCCGCCTCTTTGTTGCTGTTATTCTCGGTGCCATTGGTGAGCCTAACGACTACTCTCGATGGATGGATGAATGAGATTGGGAAGATTGGAGCGGAGTTTTATATTATAGTGTAAAAGAAATAGGGGTTGGGCTCAAATGTCAAAATGGTTCATCTTGGAGTTATCCCCAACTTTTGACCAACGTGCAAGGTTGATCCTATTGAGCCAAAGAATCGGAGGGAGAGAATATGTGACATTCCAAGATGACGTGTTGGAGAAGGAAGAGGAAGAGGAGCTGGAGTTGGTGTTGAAGAAGGGTCTCATGTCCGGTGGAGTGGAGAATTGGCTGGTAGTGAGGACTGTAAACCGAGGCCGTAATCGGAGGGAACGGAGGTCTCTGCCGATGGAGGTTCAGGCGAGTATGAGAGTTATTGTGAGCGACGACATTGATCAGTGAAATGGTCTTTTTGTGTAAGCAGAACAAATACAAAGTTTAATGATTTGCATATCAAATACAAGTGAGTAATATGTCTCAGAGTTAAAGTCATGCTCACTCCTAATTGGTGAGGGCTTTGTTTTCAGAAAATAGAGTTGCCATAAATGGGTTGTCAATGTCGGAGATACATCAAGTTCTTGTACCATGTGATACCACCTGTCTTCTTTGTCCCTTTCTATATTAAGTATGAATTTATATATTTTTGGTAGTTAAAAATTCATATTTAATTTTTTTTTTTAGAGTAACTTTTACAATATTCTATACATTTCTGCACAATTTCATTAGAAAATACAAAAATTTACTTAGAAATAAGAACTAAAAATAGTGATCAAAAATTGTATAGGAACTAAAAGTTGAAAGAATTTTTTTGAAAGACTAAAACGAAAATTTGATATACTTATAAGGATCAAAAACATATTTAACCCTTATTTTAATGAGCTTTAAGCACTTGGAAATTCTTTTTAAATTGAAGTCCAACATCACCAAGAAGCTCAAACATGCTTTCATCATTCAAGTTCTCAAGCCTCACAATTTCACACTTTTTGATATCATTCTAGGTCATGCTCAAATTCTACTGGACAACAAGCCTTATTGGCAACCGAAAACATGCTGCTTCCCTTAATAAAAATATGACCCCAAACATGTCTCTAGCACTGCTAATGACTTAAATTTTCAAATGTTGCATCCATCAAGAAAACAATACTACATCATTATAATCTACTGGTACAGCTACTCAAGCTGCTTAATGAAAGTTTATTAATCAAAATAATTTCTAATGAAAATGCTAACAATTTTGTCTTTTTCTTCTGCAAGACAAAACAAACACATATCAGTAGACTTCAACGTGCCACTGTTTGTTCTTCTTAAGTTGTGAAAGCTTCTCTTCCCAACTTTCTCCTCTGTTCTCAGCAACCCTTTTCAGTGTTTCTTGGATCCCAGGCATCATTCCTTTCAGACCACAGAAATAGATGTGAGCTCCATTATCCAAGAGCTTAAAGATTTCATCGCTATATTCCTCGATCTTATCCTGAACATACATTTTGCCGCCATTCCTGTTCTTCTCCTCTCTGCTGAGGGCTCGGTCGTACCGGAAGTTCTCTGGATAATCCTTAAGGTATTTGGTGAACTCGTCGTCATAGAGAAGACTATCAGAATTTGCAACACCGAGGAAGAGCCATGCTAGTCCTCCGAACTTGAATGTAGGGACTGATTCCATGAACATTCGACGAAGATAGCCTCTATATGGAGCAACACCAGTACCGGTGGCAATCATTATATGGGTAGCATTTGGGTCGTCCTCTGGCAAAAGCATTATCTTCCCTGAGGGGCCTGCCAAAAATTTGTAGGATATAGATATAACTTAATTCCTACCCAACAAGTAACTTTTCAAATTTAGGAAACTTCATCAAATACCCTCAATTGTTCTCATTCATCATTTAAGCAAGTGAATATTTTTCACAAACAGAGCATTATCGTGGATTGTGGAAAATAACAGTTTGTTCAATGCCTGCTATGCAACAATGCCATAGCGCCACTGTTTGACAACATGTTGTACTAAATAGCATATTGTGAGACAATAGCGGTATGTTCAAGTTCGGCTACGCGATAGCCGCTATTTAACAACATTGATACAGAGGCCATCATGCATAGTAAGAATTCCAATGGATAAACCAGTCAACAAATAACAATTGACACAGTAAAATAAATCTAAAGCAAGACACGTTCATGCAGTACTTTTAGGAGACAAAACTTTGCAAACCGGTCACATCAAACTTTCTAATAACGTGTAGGGCATACTTATGACATCAAGAATAACAAGAAACACCTGAGTATGAAAGCATGTGCAGAAAAGATATAAGAAATTCTCTCAACTGAGCAAAATCCTCCAATGCATTAATTTGTTGGAAAATGGGAAGTTGGAATTGGAATATAATTTCAAGAAGTTGAAAAAGAAATTAGAAAACATTTCTACCTTTTCCTAAGTAAAAAGTGTCTTGTCTTACCTGTGATCTTAATTTTGTCTCCAGGCTTTGAGTCACACAAAAAATTGCTGCAGACACCATTCTTGGAAGGATCTTCCTTTCCTGTTTCGGGATCATAATAAACAGCACGACGCACACACAAGCTGGCTGTTTTTCCATCAAAAAAGTCTCCATACCTTGTGGAAGCAATTGAATATAGTCGAACATTATGTGGAGCTCCCGGTTTTTTTGGATTCTCACCCTGCCACCCATGTACAATAGTATTAATGAGTACTGAAATTATTTAAGAATTTTACTACATGAACTCATAACTCACATATAAGATCTCATCTCAGAAAAAGAAAGCAAAAAATGCTTTCTACATTAATTAAAGAGCTAAAAAGGTACCGTTATGAATTTACATTCAGTATTTGGATAGAAAAAATAGTAAAAGCATAAACTGAGTATCATTAACAAGTCACTTACAGGTGGAATAACACCATAACTTTGTCCCTCCCAGTAGGGAACATTTCCATCATGATTGATCACAACATGACAAGTTTCCCCAGGAGCCTTTGGTCCCACTATTCTTTCAACAGAAACAATTGTTGCCGTATAGGGTTCTTTAGGCTTGTGTAGGTTCAATGGAGGCTCAGCAGGATTTTCCAATTCTAAAGGGGAGACAGCAACTTTGGGCACACTTGCTTGTTGTACTGACATGCAAATCACATTCTGATTTCTCCTCCAACCACAGTTCTTTGCTTTCATGTCCAAAGCAAACACCGGTGCCCATGATTTATCCCGAAAGTTTATGTTAGATGCCTGCAACATCAAGTTCAATTTTCTTTTAAAAAATCACATTATAAACCTTAACAGGACTAAAAATTACAAAACATATCAATATTAATACAATCTCTTATTTTAGTGACTGCAACATCGTTATAAGACACTACACACTCATAGATCAATCAACATATATAACAAAACTAGAGACAAATGTATCAAAGCTACACATGTTTGACAACTATACACGGTCTTTGATAACCACATCTCTTGCAAAACCAAAATAACATGTAACAAAGTACTACATGCCTAACATAATAATATTCATTTGCATCAAATCAAAGTGGAAGATCATCCACAACAACAAGCAATTACTTCTCTTGGCAAAACAATATAAATCATATTTGCTCCATACTAATATTTAAACCTGTTGCAGTATTGAAGATACAGAAATGAACTGAATAAGGTGTATAACCATCCACCAATTACAATAATAGTTCCTTCAACGTTTCTCAAAAGCCATAAAATTTACCAAATCAAATTGGTCATAAAAATCTAAAAAAGCACAGATCCTTTATACAATCGAGGCCTATCTATGAAGCACCAGCACTGGCATATATACAGACACCGAAGATGCACTGACACGTAGACGTCAATAATAATTTAAAAAAAAAATATAATGAAAGTTATTGAATGTAACTACAAGTATCAGAGTCATCCAAGTGGAGTCATGAATTTAACATGACATAACATAACATGCAAAATCATTGATATAACAGACCATGTTTAGAAGTGAAGTAAAAATATGAAACCTTAAACACAGATCTTCTGGCGGAGAAATCATTACTAACAGGAACAGTAACAGCCATCTGCAAAAACAAAAAAAACCCACAAAAGTTTGAGTATTGATTGATCAAATTAAGTTGAGTAACTAAGAATCTTAAAACAAATAAATAAATAAATTTCTCCGCTTTGAAATTCCGCAAATAAATATTCATTCATTCATCAACCAAAAACCCATATTAAAAGGTGAAATTTTGATGGCAGATTGAGTGACCCATTTGTACATAGAACGCAAAAAGTATGAAAAGGAAGTGAGATTGATTGATTGATTACCTGAGAAGCTGACAAGTGAGACATGATTGAAGAGAGGAAGAGGAAGAGAAGTTGATTGATGAATATATATAATAGCAACGAGGTAACACAAGAGAATTCAAATCACAGTTTGTTTTGTTGATTGATGAATGAACGATCTTTCGAGAGAGGGAAAGGTCGGGTTCTTGTTCTTCCCCTTGGCTTCTCGGAGTGTCAGTCTTCGCCAACTCACTCTTTCAACTACCAATTCTTAACTCCAATAATCTCATTATGCACTTAAGTATTAGTTTTTTAATATTAAAAAGTGTGGGAACCACTTAAGATTGATGTTATAAGTGAGACTTTGGGTCTTATAAAACCTCAAAAACTTTTATCTCTCGTCCATTCAAGATGGTTTTACTCAGTAGGGTTATAGTCGTTTTGGTTTACAAATAACCATGATAATCTCTCGTGTATCGAAATTTTAAAATAATTTGATTTTTTTTAAGGATAAAATAATTTGATTATGTACTATGTTATGTTAGTTAAAATAATATTTTATTTTATATTAAAATGTTTCGTTAATATTATCATATTAGTCCTTCAATCTACTTATCGTATCAATCCTTATAAATATTTATTTATTGTCATATCGATCCTTATATCAAAAGAGATAATATCAGCATTAAGAAACTATATCGATCCTTATATCAAAAGAGATAATATCAACATTAAGAAACTATTTTATTTAACTAAGTGCACAATCACAAACTATTTTGAAATTTTGATACATTGAGTGACTGATGTGGCTAGTTATGCAGTCAAGGACCAATGGAATTGAATCATGTAGCACGTGACATCATTTCACAACTTTTACCACTAGGTCAGTCACTTTGTACCGAAATAGTGCTGCTTTTGATTTTTTTTTTATAAGCAAAGAAAGAGGACAGACATCAAGAGGCAACATCGACATCCCAACTAGGTTGGCACCCCGAGAAACCGTCATCCTATGTCGTCAAACTCTAAAAAAAAATATTAAAAAAGGGGGAAAATAATTACAAAGGACAGGGGACTAGGCCAAAACCCTCAAAAGAAAAGAAAAACAGAAAGCAGGAAAAGAGAAAGAAAAAACAGATAACAAAAAAAACACCCAAAAACATACTATGGAAATCTATAGTTTGGTAATCCACATCTATCCCGAAAGAAATCAACGGTCAACTCAAAATCTGTTGCGAAACATAACCGGTACCAACGAGGCATTTGAAGAATCTCTCTAACATTCCTCATTGGGCTTTTGTAGAAGGATCACCCCGAGCACGGGTTTTAGTAGGCTGCTTTTGCAAGACTTGTTGTAATTTAATTTTCTGTTTCTGTTTCCTTGTTAGAACCGGTGTGAAGTCTTCAAGAGCTGATCTTTCATCATATTGACGCACCCGTTCCCACAATTCTAAGCCATGCTGAATATTTTTGCTGGGATGAACTTATTGTTTTTGAATTTCGGCAGCCACTTGCTCATCTTGATTTTGCGATAAATAGATTTTGCCATCTACTTGCGCAACCTCTTCAGTCCCCTCAAGGGATCTCTCTACAGCCTCATGGGACACTAAAGACTTATCAATGGAACGAGCAGCCATGGGGGATCGGTTTGGAACATAATGCACGTCAACGTGCTCAACCAAATTATTTGTCTGAACCTGTAACGGTTCCACATATACCTCATGCACGTCATCATGCTCAACAATGGGTGAATGTGGTATATGTTACAGGGAACCCTTGGGACTCACCAGCAGCTCCTAGGGGCTCGAATAACTATGTTAACTCTCTCGGAATGCACGTCATCGTGCGCAACTGGGGAAACAATCTCAAACACTGACATAACTTGTGGCAGATCCTCACTAGAAATACTATCAAACACGTTTTGTAGTGGAAAACCGAAAGATGTCGACGACAAAGACATCCAGGGCATAGGGACCGTCATCTGAGAAGTAGCAACTACTGAGGCAAAAGTATCAACTAGTCCCATGTGTGAGCTAGAAGTGATAGTATGGGAAGGAATAGATATTTATAAGGAATAGAAGCTTTCGAAATAGATATACAACACTAAAATCCTTTTTTTAAGCGGTTCCTTTTTTGATATACAACACTAGAGGTTCCTTTTTTGATAGCAGTTCATTTTCATTATTAACGACTCTTTTTTTTATAGTAGTTCTTTTACATTATTATTTTTTCTTTCAATTACTACATAGCAGTTCCTTTTTTTGTCTTCCGGTTACCACAAAGAAATTCCTTTTCATTGTTCTTTTTTTCTTTTGCTTACCGCATGACAATAATTCCTTTTCCTTTTTATAGATTTAGGAGTCTTTGCACTAAGAACCAGTTTCTCAAAAAACATATAAATATAATATTTGTGATTATGGAATACTAATAATAAATGTTTGAATTAAAAAAAAAATACATGTATGCTTACTTTTACATATTTATGTCGTAGTTATGATTTGGTGTAAACTTTTCAATATTGATATTGATGTGCTCTTTAACAGGTATTTCAAATAAAGTTATATTAAAACTACTTATAACTAGTTTCTTGAACATGTTTTATACGAAATGCTATATAAATTACATAATCAAGACACACATAAGCACGCACGCACGCGCACCCATTCATAAAAAATAGAGCACCAAAATCATAATTCTCACATAACATTGAAAATCTCAGAAATGGCTCTGAAAGTGCGACTATGTGTACCTTGCAAACATACCCAATCTTTATACTAGCAATTGAGAGTTTTTAGAAATAGTCTATTCCAAGAATCCTCTCCTCTAAAGATGTCCACATCATCATAATCTTACTTGACATTTGTTTCAAAAATTTCTCCTAATTTTTAATACAAGCTTAATAATAGTTATTATTATTTAAAACCGTTTTTTATTTAACATTAAATTGTACATAAAATAAAATTATGTTACATTCATATAATTATTAATATAATAGACGTTTTGATTAAGATTTATAATAATTTGGTAAGTTACAAATTATAATAAATAACTTGAATAAATTATATTTTGAATTTTGGTCCGTTACACTATTACAGTAACCTGCTAATTAAAAATTTAATTGTAGTAATTAGTTTTTAAGGTTATATAATTAATTTTTATTCGTTACAAAAATATATTACTTTATAATTTATAAGATATTATTAAATTTCAAATGTTATGAAGTTAATTTTATGTAGGTTGCATGAAATATAATCTAATCATTTAATGCACATTTTATAAAATTAAAGACGATGATAATATTAATTTTAAAACGGTCAAATTAATAATTGATAGATATTAACTGCTATGGTATCATTTTTCTATATAAATAGTAGCGCTTTGGCTACGATTACACAACAATCACAAAATTAGTTCTTCTTTTTCTGTCCTCTGATTCTCAGATATCCATATTCTAAGTTGTTTTTGTAATTTTTTCTATTACAAAGAAAAATGTCTATGAAACACGACTTCGACTCTGATGTTTCGCCAAGAAAACAATCGCGGACATTGGTTGTGAGGGCTTGCTTTGTTCAAGACTACAAAAATAAAAAACTACCATTTTCCATGGAGTTGGTTATAATGGATCGAAAGGTATTTTTTTCATATCGTTTTTTTTTTTGGTATTTTTTTGTTAAAAGTATAGGGTTTTAATCTTTGTTATCTAGGGTGACTGAATTGGTGCGTATATACGAAGAACATTGATCTACAAGTTCAAGTAGCAGCTCCCAGAGGGAATGGTGTTCACGATTTCCTCATTTGATGTTGCTTGCAACAGTGGTTCGTATACACCATCACGCAACGAATACAAACTGAATTTCACAGTCAATACAAAAGTCAAACTAACTAAAACTGTTTTGGTCCCAACAAACGTGTATCGTTTACACCTGCACCTGATGTTTTCAATGATTCTTACGACAACAACTATTTGGTTGGTTAGTGACTATAAAACTATTTAGGTCCCTACAAACATCTATTCATTTACACCAACATCTGATAATTTCAATGTTTCTTACAACAACAACTAATTGGTTGGTAAGTGATACCACTTTTTTCTTACCATTATAATATCTATTTTTTCACTCTAACTTTGTATATTCTATATGACTACATATGTTTTGGTAATTAGACTTAGTGTTAAAGTTCTAAAAAACAAGTACTACAACCCCGCAAGATGTGAGCTCCAAAGAGGCTAAGAATTTGGAGTGTAAATCAATTGTTTCTGTTGAAAAGATACCTAGCTACTTTCAATAGACGAGATATGTGGAACATCTAATGTAACTGTTCAATCGGCCAAAATATTAATCAAGATAGAGAAATAGTGTTTTTGAACGAATTTTTTTCATATCAATTCTTTTTCTTTGTTAATTTTGCTCAATGTTACGATTTATTTTGAACCGTTATATAATTATCTTAAAGATTGAATTAATAAGTTTAATAATTAAATAATCGTTTAGATCTTTTTTTAATGCTAATAAAATGTTTTGTTTAATATGATTCAAGTATACGTCATATTCTTATAGTATTAAATTATAATTTAATCTAATTTAATTTAGGGTTAATATGTCTTTACCCCCTGTAATTTGGGAGAGTTCCGGTTTACCCCCTATAAAAAAATAAGTTAAGATTCCAACCCTGTAAAATGAAGATTCTCCACAAAAAATCACTGTAATATGAAGATTCTCCACAAAACACCCATGACCCCATTCAGACGTTGACGTGGCACGCCACTGTGTAATTATTTTATTTTTTTAAAACCTGACACGTGTGTAATGGACACTAAAGTGGCACGCCACTGTGTAATTATTTTAATTTTTTTAAAACCTGATATGTGTGTAATGGTTTTAAAAAGATAAAAAACAAAAAAAAACTGAAAATTAATTTTCAAAAAATTCAAAAACAAGAAAAAAAAATTAAAAAATTTTAAAAACGAAAAAAATTGGATTTTTTTCAAAAAATAAACATTCAAAATTAGCTTTTGTTATTTTTTCGAATATTTTTAAAATTTTAATTTAATTTGGATTTTTAAAAAAAAATTCAAAATATAGTAAGTTTAGAAATTTTTGTATTTTTCATATAATTTTTTGGAAAATATATATGTGTGTGTGTATATATATATATATAAAGAAAACAACCCCTTTCAGTTATTTTGGACCGACTGTTTCTTTTCGAAAATGTCATCAATTTTCAATACAAATACCACATGTAACAAAGAGATAAGAATAAATTTAAATATTAAAAAAATTCCAGATTTTTTAACTCTTAGTTTTTAAATATTAAAAAAATTTCTCAAATCTGCAACACATTGTAAAAAAAAAATTCGAAAAAAATCTGAATTTTCCTAAATAAAAATATTTTCCAGTTTTCTTTTCTTGAGAAAATTTAAAAAACTTCTTTTTCGAAAAAAAATATCTGTTTTAAATTTCGAAAAATATATATTTCCAAATTTTCGAAAATATTTTGATTTATTTTTTTTGAAATATATATTTCAAAATTTTCGAATTTTTTTTAAAACATTATGTTAAATTAAAAAAAATTTGAAATATATAATTTTTCGTAAATTATATATTTTGGAATTTTCGAAAAATATTTTTCGTAATAAAAAAAAATTCCTGAATTTTTTTATTTTTTTTAAAAATAGGCACAAATGCCATGTGTACCATTAAAAAAAATGAAAAACAAAATTAATTATACAGTCAGCATGCCACTCAACTCGCCACGTCAGCAATTCTGCACAGTCACATGGGTCAGGGGCTAAAATCAAAGAATCTTATTTTACAGGGTTGGAATCTTAACTTATTTTTTTACGAGGGGGTAAATCGGAACTCGCCCAAATTACAGGGGGTAAAGACATATTAACCCTTTAATTTATGTCATATATGCAAATGTAATTGGAGTCATGAGTCGAGTTTGTGTTGAAAGATAATATGAAAGAGTATGTTGAAGAGTTGAACTCTTTTCTATCTTATGGTGAATCTCAAAATGTTCTTGTTGTCATTATGTTCGCAAAAGTTAAATAGTTTAAAGGTAATGATTTATAACTATAAATATGATATATATATATATATATATATATATATATATATATATATATTTGAATCATATTTTTGTCATCAAACTGATTTCGAAACCCCATCCCTACCCCTTTTCTAGCAGCATGAAAATTTGAATGTTAAGTTACTTAGCATTTAATATAATATATATTGATGCAGTTGGTGTCTTTACTGAGGTTGACTTTGTTTGTACAAAGACGTCAAATCAATTATATTAAAAACCTTAAGTGCAAGATGTGCCCAACAAAGTAAAATACAAAGTTCAAGATGCATAGATACAAAAGAACCAAATCATGAGATAGAGTAACCATGACAACTAGAAGGATTATTCCACCAACATTTCAACTCAAAATACGAATGTGATTTCTTAGCATTTTTCCACCACTAAACGAGAATTGTAAATTTATCTAACAACGCCATAAATGGGTTCTTGTGACAAAAATGTAAGAATTTATGTCTTTCCAAATGCAAGTCAACAAAATCAACTGAAAACTAAAACAGACTTATTTTTTGGAACAATTAAGAACCATTGAAATGAAGAGTACCCTGGCAGGAATTAATGGGAAGAACAAAATAATTATCCAACCACTTTAGAAAATCATGTCATATGCTACCAAAGAACTAAAACTAAAAATAAAAATGATTAACGTTTTCCTATTTTTCATACCTGCCAGAACATAAAAATGAGTCCATATTTAAAATACTTCATCAAGCTAAGTTATCCTTTGTTAGAATTTAGTTATTCAAGAGCTTCCATGGAAAGAGCGAGACATCTAGAGAAGCTACTTTGTTCCTAATGAGATTTTTTTGAGTCATAGGTTCATCATGCTACACCTTTGTGAGGGTACTTTTCACCATGATCAACTTTCCAAGTCTACTTTATCAAAGACGATAGCCTTAAAAAAATATTGTCCAATGAAGAACAACAATATATCCCCTGCATCACCTTCCAATTTCTAATCCACATCTCCACCCCTATTTTAACACCATGTAAGTATTTCTACAACATATACACCTAATTGTGCCCACTCTTCACATTTCTAAGAAGCTAAAACTTTAAAGTACAAACTCACTTATTCATATTAGCATCCAAAACCATTCACTTAACAAAGATAAGTTAAAATTATGCACTATATGAACCCCCAAGCAACAACTATATCGACCAAGACACACTTTATCCCACTTAACCCAATTGACTTTCCTAACTTCCATACTCCCTCCACACTAAAAACGATAATGACTCAATAAAATAAATTATACTCATGCGAGCCTTGAAGATTGAAAGAAATTAAACCAAATGTGGTGGATATTGAAAGAGAATACAAAGATACATTACAAGAACAATGATACATTGCAAGAACATTGAATTGAATTTGAATGGTGTACTTGATTTTTTTTAATATATAATACATTACGGTAGTTAATTATTATTTTAATTATTTGTCAATTAATTTTGACGAGATATCAGTTTGAATGTACTCATTTTCTATCTTTCGGTAATTTAAAAAGACGACTCTCACAATTTTGTTGGAAAAAGTTAAGTTGTTCCTAGGTAAGTATTTAAAACTATCAACTTGATTATTTAATATCATTGAAAAGTTCATATCTATTCATTTACTTGAACCATTTTATTTGTTTCTTTAGTGATTGAAAAACGACGAAACAAAATTCTTTTCAATCAACTAGGATCAAATTCAACCGTTAAATTATGGAGACAAAAAGAATTAAAGAAAATGTATGCTTATTTTGATAGAGGGTATTTTTTTTTTCCACAAAAAGAATTAAAGAAAATGTATTCTTACCTTTATTTTTAGTTGCCTGATCTATCCCGCGTTAGCATACTAGAAGAGTTTTTTTAACATAACTCTTAACATCACCATTAATAAGTTGAAGAACTTGCATGTAACTGAGTGGGTGGACATAGATCTCCTTTTTTTTTTCTTCCCCACGTTTGGTGGAGGTTTTTGTTTGTGGGTTTCGGCTAGGAACTTTTTTTTTTGGTTACATAGCTAAAAGAAAAGGAAAAAACAAAGCAAAACAGGAAAAGAAAAAGGAAAAACTATAGACTACTCTCTAGAATAAAAAGTTCCAGCTGCATCAATCTGAAGGAGAGGCAGAAGAGCTTCCGGAGGGGAGTCATGGAGAAGCAACTCATTATCCGAAGAGGCTCTAAGCTTAGCCAAAAAATCTGCACATTGATTTCCCTCTCTAAGGGTGTGGCAGATAGTGACAGTGAATTCCTCAATCAAATCCTTCACATCCTGAATCAAGACCACATAAACATGGAACCTCATATTGGAACCTTTTAGAAGGTTGATACAAAGTAGAGAATCAAAATAGCAAACTAGCTCAGTTATGGTCAAGCTTTTGACCAAAATAAGACTCTGATAGATAGCGTAAAGCTCAACATACAAGATATCAGATGAGTCATTGATATAACCAGAAAATCCTGACAAATAAAAACCTGCATAATTTCGAATAACTCCACCATAGTCAGCTCTCACTGGGCTGCCCAGACAACTTCCATCAACATTAAGGATGGCACAAAAATGGTTACCATTGTTCCACTTAATGAATCTATCATTATGTATAACATTAGTGATAGGTGCATAACAAGATTTAAAAGAATCAACCATACTATGAATGTTGTAGGCGAGGCGGTTTATATGCCAATTCTCATTATTTAAGCACATAAGATTACGGTGTCACCAAGCCCACCAAACACTAGAGGCAAAAAGGAAGGATTGAGTTCCCATAGAACCATCTTTCAACCAAACAGACGCCTCCATATTTGCAAAGAAACTCGTGTCAAGGAAGCCAACATGATGCCAAATAGCTTGAGAGAAAGTATAAACATGAACACAAGGAAGGAAAGTCTCATCTTCCAAACTACAACGAGAGCAAACAGCCGAAGGAGCAATATTTATATGGTTGAGTAAAAGGAGAGTAGGAGCAGAGTTGTGGCAAGCAAACCAAAAAAGGAACTTAAGCTTTTTCCGGAAGCTTTAATTTCCAAATCCAAGACCAAGAGAGAGAAGTGTTAAAATGAGTTACCGTGTTTGTGTGGGACATCAGCTAGGAATAACCACTTTTAGTAGTGTAGGCACCATTTCTGTTGGAATTTCAAATAAAAGCATCTTTAATGGAGGGATTGAACTTAATATGTATGTTGTTGATAAATTCAGAAGCCTGAAGAGGTCGAATTTGAAAATTGTTTTTTTGACATCAAAAGTTTCCTAAAAACACATAAAAATGACAAAATTACCTCCAACGGTAGTTAACTATCGCTGGAAAAAACCGACCATAGTTAACTACCGTTGAATTCCTTTCTTTAATTTACAAACTTACAACTGTGTAGCAAATGTTGTTTTGAATAAAAAACAATCTTTGAACCTCTCTTTCTATTGAATTGGAGACAGATGAAAACCGTAAATTGAGGTTGTGAAGTGAAAGAATCTAAGATTCTTCGTTAGGGTTTCAAGGATTGATTTGTGAAGCTCTCGAAAAATAAAAAGTGTCACTAAATTTCAATTTTTTCCTTCTTTCTTATGCTATTGAAGCTCGGATGATACATGCATTTACAACACAATTTTTTTCCATCCTTTCTTAGAGTCCCTCCGCTGCATACATGTTGTTTTGTTACAAATCTATTTTGTTTTTATCAAATTAAAAAATTTAAAGTTTCTTGAATTTCTCTACTAATCAATTTTTTCATCAGTTTCTGTAATTTATTTTCTTTGATACAGATCGAAAGAGAGGGAAGAGATGCATCTTTTCACTAAATTACAAATCAAAAGAACGAGAAGGGGGAAAAGATGCATCCGGACTTGTTATTTTCATCTTGGTTGAGTAAAAGAAAATTCATCTTTTTATTTTCATCTTGGAAGAGATGCATGTCATGCATGATTTGTCCTGTAAAAGAAAAATAAAAAAAATCTTATATATAGGTAAGAGGAGAGTTTACACGTCTGGAAACAATCAATAATGTGGAGAAAGGAGAAGGATCTAGAGTGAGAAAAGAATTGGGTGTGAGGCTACAAGTATATGTCGCCAAACTAACAAAATTACAAAGGATTGATTTAGATATTCGATTGTTGGGTTTGGATCAAAGTCATCAAGGAAAACAAAGTAATGTTAGATAAGGAAAACATGACTATGTTAGAGAAACATGTGTAGAAATTGAATCAAATGTATGATATGTGTTTGGTTCAAAGACTTCATGATAAAACATATAATTTTGGAACTCAATTTCCAAACAAGGCCTAATTTAAAGACTTGTTTCTTCTCAATTATTAGCAATTCGAGCATTTAATCGAGGGTGTGCTAAACTCAAACATGATTGTTCTTGGTTAAAACCATGCACAACAATTTACTTGTGTGCACATATGCACGACCAAGGTTAGCATTGAAAATTTTGGTGTCCTAAGCCAACTTAAATAATGATGCCCCTGATCATATTATTAGAATTATTTTGTTTGTCTACATTTGCAAGGCTTGATCAGATCGTTTAGTTTTTTGAACATGCATAATATTGCATAAAAACTTTTATAAAATTCGATTTATGTACATTTATTTCTATTTGGACGTTTATGTCTTGTACAAATTATTTATAGTATTGTATCATATGTTTGGTTTTATACGCTATTGATGAGATTAATAGAAGATTGATAGTTACAACCAACATTTTAGGTACCGCGTGGTAAAACTCTAGTTACAACCAACATTTTTTTTTTAACCTTAGGAGATACACGATGTTGCTGTAAGGAGTTAATTGTTTGATGAAAGCATGACTATGTCCTAAAACGAGCATCGCTTAAAGCATCAACTTACAAAACATAACTAAGGTGGATAAATATGTCAAATCTTCTTGAAGACAACAGAGGTAGCATCTGTACAACAAAACAATGGATTTTGGTAAAGCATTGAAATGAAATTAGGACAATCTCTAGATAAATGAAAAAATTCTCATTAGAAAAGTCATACCTTGTACAACAAGAGTGTGAAGTCAAATGTCACATACATTTGAAAGTGCAAGTGTTTATGAAGATATCCGTAAAGAACTAGCCAGCAAAAACGTTCAATATTTTTTTAAAAGTTTAGACTTCTAGAAGTTAAATGATATAAGATAAGATAAGATAAGAAGTTAATATTTATTTTAAAAGATGCAAAAATCATTTTGCATATCTTTCTTCTCTTGATACCAAAGTTTTAGTAGTTCATGAACTTATTGAGATTCATGTCATATAAATTGTTAAACTTAGACCTATCATTTACTAAATGCACCATCAAGACATTAGACCAATTAATAAGACAAAAATATGTTTGGTAAAAAAATAAATAGTGAATATCTGATGAGCTAGTTTGTAACCGAGGAACTTACAACAAGTAATTGATAAGCTAACTTTATATTTGATAAGGGAAAAACTAATCAATTAAATTTGTAGTGTTTGATAAAATTAACGGTTAAACTAGTTTATAAATATGAAAAAACAAAAATATAATATTAATTTAAGGGTTAATTAAGTTTTTGGTCCCTATAAATATCTGCAGTTTCGTTTTTAGTCCTTATAAAATAAAATCACACAGTCCCTGTAAAATTTTCCGTCAGCATTTTTAGTTCTTATAAAATTTTCCATCAACATTTTTAGTGTAAAAATTTTACGTCAGCATTTTTGGTCCCTAAAATGCAAAAGGAAAATGTCACAAGGACTAAAAAGTGTGATTTTATTTTATAGGGACCAAAAACGAAACTGCAGATATTTATAGGGACCAAAAACTTAATTAACCCTTAATTTAATATTTACTTTTTCAATTAAGATACTCAAATTAACTCGCGTGAATAAATCTTTATCAATTAAGATACTCAAATAAACTATCTTATAAACTTTAAGGTACTCAAATTAACGGGTGAAGATCCTCTCCATTTTTTTAAATAAAATAGAAATGTCAATTACTATAGTTTTGAAGTAAATATAAGATATAAACGCACACATTTCAAGAATTGAAGACATTAATTACATATTTATACACCAAAATTTTAGCAATAGAACAAATGAAGAGAACTTAAAATAGATAGGATCTTCACCCTAAATTAACTTATCAAAAAACATTACATGTTAATAAAAATAAAGTTATAAACTCGTGAGAATATAACAATTATCAAACAATCTTGTTAATCAAATGAATTTATAAGACATAATCTATAAGATAAAAGCTTAAAAAAAATGTGTCTTATCAAACAACCTAAACTCAAATCATCAACCAATGAAATCTATTATTTTGAATTTCCGTTTTATTTTATTGTCTTTATTAATTGTCTTATGTTGAAAATATAGTAACAAAAAGAAATTATGAAAATATAAATTAATAAATTAAATTAAATTTTTCCTTCCTATTATTTGTGTGATTTGGGTGGGTGTCGTGTGGATTGGTGGCAGCAGCTCCAACTACAACACAAAACACAAACACACAGACAGAACTCAACACAACACAACACAGTAACACTTCTCCTCTTCACTGTCCCAACACACAACAACTCTTCAATTCACTTCAACCTTCTTCTATCATTTTCAATTCACAACACTAAGGTTATTTTTTTTCTTTTCTAAATTTTAACTGCTATGAACTGTAACTGGTCTCAACGAAGACTTTTCATTCCAAATTTTGAATCTTTTTGGATTTTCCTTTCTGGGTTTTGTTCAATTTTTCTAGGTTTTGTTTTTCAATTACTTAATTATGATTTATCTTGTGCTTGAAAATTGGGTTGGAAAGGGGATTTTTTTTTTTTTTATTGATTTATGTTGCATGTCCTTCTTTAACATCCCCTTCTCAATTTTCTATTTTGGGTTTTTGATTTTCATGATTTTTGAGTGAAAGAGAAAAATTGCAATTTTTGGGCTTATTTTTAGTCTTTGATTATGCTTATTGATTTTGGATATGATGGTATGAGATTGAGATTTGACACGTTGGAATAAGACACCAAGTGTGAATTTTATCCATAGCCTTGCTTGAAAATTTAGAATTGTCATTTTGGTAACAAGGTTAATCAATATATTTGAAATAGTAGCCATAGGCTATTTGACACTTGTTTTTAGATTAGTTAAAGCTTATTATGAGGAATGAATGAGTGTCAGTTTTTATGAACATGATGGGATATTATGACATTTTTCCTTTACTTGTTTTGTTGGATTGAGAATTTTGACAGAACTTAAATGGATTGATGGTTTATTTTGAGTCATTCATCATAATCCAATCCAAAATCCATATGATCCATGGCATAATTAATAGCGGGCCCTTATACAATTTGAGTTTGAATGCCAATGATTGAGAATTGAGAATGGCTTATGTTGTCTCTTTTAGTGGACTTTACTTGTGCTCCCTTAGCTGCAATAACAGTTACTTTGCTGCATTTAATGATTGATTAACTAGGTATACTAAACTAGCATACAAATATGTGTGCTGCATGGGCCCTTTGGCTTTTGTTCCCTTCTTTGATTTTGGAAATCTGAAGTTGAGCTGGCTTTTCTGATCATCCCGTGCACTTGTGCTCGGAAAACTAGTGAACACTTAATAACAACCTGGTGACTTTGTCAATTAATTACAAACTTTATTGTATCATTATTATCCTGCATAGCTCCATCCACCATTTGTGGGATCTATTTTGTCCTAGATATTAGTTTTGTCTCTCGTTTTTATGTTTCTAGCTGTAGGAACTTATTATAACCAAATTTTTAAAGCACAGTCGTGTCGCAGTTATTGATATTGCTGTGAATTATGGTCACTTTGCACAGAGTACTAGCTTCTGTATAGACTATAATAGAAGAATCTATAATTGAATGGACTACTGGCTTCTTAAATTTGCTTCATTTCCTTTTCCCGGATTCTGTTTTTTTCCTGCACATGCCATATGATGTAGCTGCTGTAATCTTGAATTCTGTTAACAGTGTTTGTTATGCTTCCAGATTTGGACAGAGTGCATGTGAATCAGGAAACCATGACTTCTTCCACACATGATCCCACAGGTATTTACAGGAAAATCTCTTGGGCATTTTTATTTTCTGATATGGTTATTGATAAAACAAAATCATTCAGGAGAAGTACATAACATGAACTTTAGAAGAATTACTTCTTCAAATCATGGTTGTCGGATTATAAATACAACCGTAAACTCCTAATATATATAAGTACTGATAGAATGATTGTAAACAGGATAATTATTTTATTACAGATTCAAGAAAATTATAAAACCTTTATTTATGACTTTGTATATATTTGATGGCACATATTTCACAAACTTACAGTTTAGAATTCTTACTGGATGATTTGTTGGGATTCTTCCGCTATCAAAAACGTTTTATGTCTCAGTTTTACAGTTTGTCTGTTTCTTTTAGTGAAATTTATAAATACCTTATTCATCTTTTAGTTTGGTATCTTGGTGTTTGAACTTTAAAGCAACACAAGTTGTGCAGCCAACATTGTTATCTTTTGACCGAAGTATGATGCATTAAAAAAAAACCTTCACGTTTGTAGACTACCAACTCATACCCCTTCTCCAAAAAAAGCCCACTTCAGACCAAACTAAAAATAGATTTTAGAAAGAATTAGAACGAAATTAAATCATAAAAGTTCACCTTATTAAAAGTTGAGAGATTTGGGCAGAGAAGTCCCATTCAAAGAATATCTCTTTTACTATTTCAGTTTCTTTCAAACTGAATATAAACAGCAGCCTCTATTTATTTAAAACTAAACAAAAATGTGGGACTTTTGTGTTACGAGTGTAATAGATGTTTCTGCATTCTGGTTGCTGTGCATGCTCTTTGCTTAGCTTCTTCACCCATTTAGGGCCTGTTTGGATTCAGTTATTTGAGATTATGCACTTGCAACAATGGTTTTGAGAGCTTATGAAAACCGGTTATGACTTGTATAAGCTGTTTTCTGCTTATTTTCATTAGCTCTCCAATATAGCTTATGAAGACAACTTATAGCTTATATATGAAAATAGTTTGACTTTATTTTATCTTTGTTAAAAAAATAGCTCATACATAAACACTTTTATGATTAGCACTTAATTTAGTTGTTTATCTATAAACAAGATTCTCTAGGTTGACTTTTCCATTATTATGTTATTAGTTTTTGTATTGAGCTTCTTTCCCATGCTATCTGAAGTTTTATGTGTTTCTTAAACCGATGCCTTTGACTAGTCTTATTCCCTGGCCCCAAAAACGTACAAAATGTAATATCTGAAGCCTGAAGTTAGTTATCAAACAAATTGTTGTCCAGATAACGAGGCTGATGGACAGCAGCAGTCAGAATCACAGATGCAGCCTATTTCTGCAAACGGAATTTCTCACGCCGGTATTGATAACGCTCAGATTGTTCAGTATGCAGCACCTCCACAGCTTGGCACGGGGCATGCTATGGTACGAACTTCACATTTTGTTTGCGTTCTTTTGTTGTCTCTAAAAACAAAACATGTTTCTTCACTTGTTTGCTATCTTTGGCTCTCTTATTGGGCATGGCGCCTTAATGTTTAATTACTTCACAAAATCTTTAGGATGTTTTTGGTCTAGGCCACAGCCATTCGATGCCCTCCGTCTCGTTGTAGCTATCACAGATACACATTGTGGCTATTTTGTTTTGCCATTGAAGAAAATTGGTTCTGAAGTCATGATGAAATTTGTTTCCAAGTTCTTCCTCTAATTTTTAAATGAGTTAGCTATTGGCACTCCTCTGAACTGTGTGATAAGAATCTAAGAAATTGGGGAATCCTCCATTAAGGATTTGTTTGGGAGTTAGAAGGGAAAAAAGGGAAAGGACTTGGAGAATGGAGAGGAGACGGAAAAAAGGTGAATGATTATGGTTATTTTTATTTTAACTTTTTGGTTTTGGGAGTACTATATAAAGAGAAAAATGATTTGAAGAATTTGATAAAGCCCTCCAAAACCTTCAAAAAATTTCCCCCGATACATTTTTGAGTTCTTTCATATGAAGGAAAAAAACTCACAAGTTGGGGGCTATCATCCCTTCCACTTTCCTTCCCTTCATCCTTTCTCCCGAAGTCTTCCCTTTCCCTCATTACTCCCAAGTCCCAAGCAAAGCCTAAAAGTTAACTATTGAGGGGGAAGAACAAAACCACTTAATTGCTTCACCGAGCATCTCATGCTTCTCGATGTGGGACATAGGTATCCCATGATACCCAAATCTCTACCACTGTGAAGGTGTGAATTTCCCATGTGCCTTAACAAATTTAATACATTTATCTTAATCAATTACTACCTCCGGTTCTTTTTATAAGAAACAATAGACCAAATTATCAAAATCAAGGAAGTGCACTTAAAGGAGTTAATATAAATTTTCCCCAAAAAATATCCACAGTATTCATTACTTGCATCTACTTACATGGAAAATTGATGGGTTTCTAGATAACATAAATATTGGTATAAAAGAAAGACAAAACTTATATGCAATTACGTATGTGTTATTGGCGTTGTTATGAAATCAAAATGGAGGAAGCAGACTTTTATTTAGATCTACTTAAATTAGTTAATGTCCGTGCAACACTGCTGTCTTCCCAACCTCCTCCCCACTCTGGCCCCCTTCTATGTTCACCATCCATTGATCTCCCAACTGCAACACCGTGTAAGCTTTCTTCCTGCAGCCAAATTCCTGCTTTTGCTTCGACTTTGAAGGCAATCATAGGGGAGAGCTTCCTAATACCATAAAAAAGGAGAGAAGAGTAAGTGATCCTTTCCTCATCCTCCCATCTTGGTTCCCTCCAATCTCTGCAGCTTCACAACATGTTTGCGTCGCTTACCTACTCAATTCCTTTTTTATTTTCAGTTTGCATTTGTTGGGCCTTTCAGAAAATGAAATTCATTGTTCATAGCAATTGAAAAATGAAATTCATTGTTTGAGGAATGGTTCTATACTGCAACGTTTTCGTTCTGCATTGCCAAACAGTAGGCAGAGAATCGCGACGACCAGGTGAACAGAACCATGCGGTTGCAAGATGGTAAGGTAACGTGTTCATGTGGGATCATGGTCGTTCTGGTGAGACCTGCTGTGGTTTTGCATTGAGAACATGCCATTTCGCTATCGAGGACTGAAGTGCACCACCTTGTGCATGGTCCTGTATCGATGCTGCATGCAACGGTAGTCTTGTGGCAACTCTATGGATCAAGTTGCACGTGTGTTCTGTTTTAGTCTTTTCTTTACCGTGACAGAATGATCACAAATTCACAATTCTGAATTTCTTAGAAGATGACTTGGAATTAGCAATGAGCGTTTCGTGTTTTGGTTGTAAAACAGTGCAAATGTATATATGAAAATGCATATAAGTTTTGTTCTAAAAGAAATTCCAAAAATTAATGTCAGAAATTGGTCTATGTTTCTTATAATTAGAACAAAAAGAAAAACATTACTGTTTCTTATAAAAAGAACTATGTTACTTGATGCTAGGATTTTCTCAGTGGTTTTGGAAACTGTTTTTCTTTTCAGCTCTGTAGGATGACTTAAAGAATTTTGATCTGACATAATGCTGAAAGACATTGCAAACTGTCTGAAGTTCGGATGTAAATTAACATTACTTAGAGGTAGCGATTGGTGAATTGAGATTGATTTCTTGAAGTAACTAGAGTTTTTTAATCTTAAAATTGAAGGTTACTAAGTGGTTTGTTCAGCAAGTACTTGTGCAGTGTTGCCAGTTGTTATCTTGATGTAATGTCATAGAACTAAGAATTGGCTTCTCAGACTTGGTCGAGCGATTAAATTACCCTAGTTCCTGGAAATTTGTTGTTTTTGCCACATTTCTGTTCTTTTTAATGTTCTATCCTATTTTAAAATGTAAACTTTGTTTATGCTTTAACGGCTTCTGTTGCTTTTTGCATTTTATTAAAGGCACCACCACCTGGTTATCCATATCCGGATCCCTACTACAGAAGCATCTTTGCTCCTTATGATGCACAACCTTATCCGCCGCAACCCTACGGTGGACATCCAATGGTCCGTTATAATTTCTTGCTGTTGATTTTCTGTAATACTGTGGTTTCTTGTCAAAGCTATTTTCTTATCTTTATATGATTGAACCATATTCTGTGCCAGGCCAATCTTCAGTTAATGGGAATTCAGCATGCAGGAGTTCCTTTGCCAACTGATGCAGTTGAGGAGCCTGTGTTTGTTAATGCAAAACAGTATCATGGTATTTTAAGACGCAGGCAGTCTCGTGCTAAAGCTGAATCAGAAAAGAAAGTTACACGGAATCGGAAGGTATGCCATTATCCCTTTTTCTCTTGTGGCTTCTTTCTATGGCAAAGTTGATTGAGATTTATTTATTTTTTAATAAAAAATGTATAATGGAGAGAACAAGTTTTCTGGAGGTGGCGTTTTAGAAAAAGATCTGTGACCGCGATCTGGATCTTGATATCTAGTTTTTTTTATGTTTACACGATCGCAATGTGACTGCAGTGGTTGCATTTGACTGTGCTTTTTCTCCATATAAAGGATGGGGAGCATTATTGCGCTATTATTCAAAGCAATGTTTTAAAAACCAGACCAAGCCGGGATCGGCCAGTTTGGTGGTTGGTCTGATCCCGGTTATATCACAGTCTGGTTGAACTGGGTTAGACCACGGCCCAATTTTCAATTTTTAAATGTTATTTAGTACTTTTAACATTTCATTTATTTATTTATTTGTCGCCTGGTTCAACTGTGGTTGAACCAATTAAACCATGACCCGAAGGTCTCACCAGTTTGATCTCTGGTCCGATTTTCAAAACACCGTTTTAAAGCCTTCTTAAGTTATATTATGAGCTTGCTTCTTGATGTTTTTGTGTTTCCCCGTGAATTTATTTGACTCACATGATTCCATGCATCATCTACGAATGTACTTGATCTTTAAACAAATATTTCAGCCATACTTGCACGAATCGCGGCATTTGCATGCACTGAAAAGAGCAAGAGGATGTGGAGGCCGGTTTCTGAATTCAAAGAAAGATGAGAATAACCAGGATGAGGTTGGATCAGCTGACAATTCACATTCCAATATCAATCTCAATTCTGATAGAAATGATCTTGCACAATCTGATAAACAACCTTGAAAAAAGTCAAAGAAATGGTGATGCTGTAGACTGCATGGATCTGTTTGTCTATACATATCATGAGACAAATCACCAACCAACAGCAACCTCAGATATATCTTGCCGATGTTTCATTGTGTCAGTGTACAATCCCATATCTTCCCATATGTATAGGTATAGATTTTGTGTGGTAGGGATATGTTAGGGAGGTTGCAAGACAAAGCAAGTAAAATGTAAAATGAAGTGATTTATATCAAATGTTATCGCCAATGTGATCCTTTCTAGCCTTGTAGGTGAAGTGAGAGATAGGTGAGATTATTATTGTATGACCATTTCTTTGTACTATTTGGTACTATGGAGGGATTAGAATTATCAGAAGACATGATGGTTTGTCTGGATCATGTTTGTTTAGCTTGTGAGAAACAGATTAAATATTGTAGCAAGTCCAGAAGGCCATGATAGAGCTTTTGCTTTAGGGGCATTGATTGAACGATCAAGATATATTAATGTTTATGATTTTTCACTTATCAAGTGTTTGGAGCAAGTGGTTGCATATGTACTAAATAAAGAAAGTGTAGTAGGATCAATAAAATAAGTCAGGTCAAACGTAGCTTAAAATAGGAGTAACCACCAATTTTCCCATGTTTATATTCCCAATGAAAGAGGTGGAAAAAAGGTCTCATGAAAGTGGGAATGAAATTAATGTAACTACTTTTCGTTTGAAAAATATCAAAAACTGCAGTCATTAAAACTATATAACCATGCCATCCTCTTTCAAAAATTCTTAGAAATATAATAAATTCTAGGCAAGCATTTTTTTTCTTCTAGAAATGATTTGAGAATAAGATTCTCACCATTATTTTCTGAAAATTATTCCTGAGAATAGCTTTCTCAACTGAGAAACAATCTCCCCCTAACTATTGGTCTATTTTATCACTATCAATGTGATCCACCATACATGTGTTGTGCAGGAAGATTTTTTTAAATTAATCTCATTTAATATCAAAATCTAATTCGCATGTATACCGTTATTTTCACTGGTCTGAATGTCTTCGACATGCAAAGGCTTCTTGTTTTGCAACTCTAATTTGGAGCATTTGGCAACAACGTAGTAACAAGGTGTGGACTAATGTTACAAAACCGGACATCATTTGACCTCTGGTTGGCTGCAAATGAAGCGCGGACATCCTGCTGCACAAAACGGGACAGCAGCTGCTACCATTGTGCAGCAGAAAAAACTTGTTGCAAGACGCTATAAATGTAACATCGATGCATCATTCTCAATTTACACCAATAGAGTTGGGATTGGAATTTGTATTCGAAACGAATTTGGTCACTTTGTCAATGCAAAAACTTTTTGAATTGCTTACTTTACCATCTTAGAGCACCCTCATCGGTGCATTGTGTTAGTGCCTCTTCACACTAACCAACAACACTATATTTGAACTTTAAGACATGCACCACCAATATGTCCTTCGTTTCCTCTGCACAGCCACACCTTTTTTCTAACATTGTTTATTAAAATATTTTTAAAAACAAAATATGATCATTCAACACTTGGAACATTTTGATGGATGATATGAATATTTAGAAAATGTACTTGAATTGTTTAAGTAATTAGAAATTGTGAAGTAATATAAAATACTAGGTGAAGTCTATACATACCATCAAATAAAATGTCTTGACGTGGATTCTCTTATTGATGCATTGTGGTAGTGTCTTAACACTAACCAACGAGATCATGTCAGGGTGTCATGGATAATTGAAGTATAAGACATGTCATGGATAATTGAAGTATAAGACATGTAGTAACATGTCTTTAGGTTCCGCTTCACAACCACTCTTTTTTTCCTAACATTTTTTATTAAAATATTTTAAAAATCAAAATATGACCTTTCCCTTTCTAAAAATATATGACATTTTCACTCCTTATAAATTTGGAGTATAGTAGTGAGATCCGTTTTAGAGTTTCGACAAGTAATATTAATATTTATAAAATGTAGTTAAGTTATTTAAATAATTAGAAAGAAAAATAAAACTGGATAGTTCAAATGTTTAAGAATAAAATGTTGTGATCATCTTTTCTTAAAAAAAGTGTAAGAAAACTGAATAGTTCAAATGTTTTTTATTGTGCAAAGGACTTGTTTATTTCTTTCCACATTCATCAATGATAACAACCATATAGTCGAGTATAATTTTTTTCTTTCTAGTCTAAATGGAGAAATATAAAAGTCTGTCCAATTTTTATTCTTCATAATTATTTTTTTGATTATAAAAACATTCGTAGCAACATCCTTATAAAAAAATTTATACCAAATAAATTATTGGGTATAAAATTCCAAAAATAAAATAAATATCTAATCTGTTAACTATAATATTAGCATTTATTGTTATTAATACTGTGACTAATTATAGTAGCTTTACAGATAATGATACATCGAAATTATATAAGTTAAAATATTCACGTGTCATTATTTATTTGCATTTCTAAATAAAATTCGTAATCCCCCTCAAGAAAAAAAAAATCGTAAACAGAAATGAGATTTTTAAAAGGTTGTTACTATAAAAGACTACATTTATTATCGTTGGAAAAAAGTCTAAAGTTATGTAAATTCTAAAGAGCGCTGCTATACAGTACGACAAACTCTACACACGAAAAAACCACACGACATGTTGAATTGCATCCAAGTTACTTAAATAATGAATTTCTTTTTGGTTATTGATGCTTTTGTATATTGTAGTAATAACCGAGATACATAACCCACTTTCAATATTAAATTATATACAAAAGTAGTAGTATATATTAAAATATAATGTTACCAAAGCAATGGTGAGGTAAGACACATATATAGACCACCGAATGGGATGTTTGTATGATTTTTCATAGGAAATATACAGCACAGGCAAGATTTGTCATTTTCTGTTTAATCCAAATTAAAAAAAAATAGTAAATGATAGTTATAAACTTGTTCGTGCAAATTACACGACAAAAATTGTCGTGTATTTCAGCATTTTCCAATTCTAAATAAGCATCAGCCAATAGCCATAGTGAGATTTTAATTTTGCATTTAAAAACTTTAGGAGACAAAATTAATTAATGAATGAATGAAACACTTTGAACCGTTGTCTCACATTGTATTATTGTTAAGAAACAAAAACTAATTTGAATGAGTGGGTGCTTCCAATAAACACCTTTCATGGATTGAACCACTTCCCTTCAATTGTTATATGTTTTATTCTTCTTCTTTGGATTTCAACTCCACACAACAACAACAGCACAACAATGACATAGGTATGGAGAAACCAAAAGTATTCCAAGACGTTGATGACGATGTTGTACTTGACAAGGTAACTACGTAACATATCATTTTCGTTCACAAAATCATGCATGCATAGACATAAAAATGAGAAATGTTATTATGTTGCACCAACTAGAATGATACGAAAACTTACATGAAAACATGCATGATTTTCTAACATAACATGCCCATGTTTCAAACCTTTTTGGCACGAAACTGTTTTGAAAAAACATGGGGTTTTTCTGGCTTTGATATCTGCCAAAAACACTTTTTAAAAATAATTAATGATATTCAGTATGTGTCACATACCATGGGGTACGTCACATCAAGACAGATAAAAATTTGAGTAAATAATCTAATTTAGTGTAATAACATATGTCGGTGACAAACACGTATCGAACACCAGACACATCTTTAATCAGAAGCATCGGAGATACATCCTATTCAAACTAACATTCTTTCCTACACCGCGTCACATTCAAATGTGGTTAATTAAGTTGAATAGATGTTTAATTAAATTCACGATCAAAGTTGTGATTAATTCAACTACATATTAACCACAATTTCCAATGTGATCTAGATTAACTATCTATTCAACTAAATTAATCATAATTTTGTATGTGCTTAAACAACCTGTGTAGGTGTAGGAAAAATTGGATGTAAAAGAAACATTTTTGTATTATCTTATATGTGAAAATATTATTGGCATGAATAAGATAAAAATAACCAATCAAATAGTCCTACATGTGTCGTGTAACAGTGTGCAATATACTCGTAGGTATTTTCGAATGGATCATGTATGTGTGATAATTTTTGCACACTTGCAATATACATATGTAAAATGTTACAAAAATAAGGTAAAAAAATTGTAAAATATATTGAAAAGTATTGAGTTAGAACGTTGGTCTTAGGGTTTGTCTTTCTTCGAATGAGTAGTTTAGTTGTGTAGTGTGGTAATGATTTTTTGTGATGTTATATTTTTTATCAGGTTTTGGAGACTCTGTGTCTTTTGTTGAATTTGATAACAACGATTTTAGACAAAGGAGTGTCATTGAACATGATCATCATGAAATGGATGGTTTTGTATCAGATGAAGAAGAAGATGAAGGTGAAGAAATGATGTTTGGAAACTCTGAAGCTACAGCAATTGTTTGAGAAGCTGACACAAGAACAACTACAATCAGAAATCGGCCATATCGATGATGATGATGATGATGTGAATAAATTGGATAGTGACACAGACAACAATAGAGGGAAGCAAGTGTTTGATTCTTCAGCCTTGGCCACCCTTTTGAAAGGAGTAAGATCAACAATTATTGATGTGGAACAAAACAATGTTTTTGTTGTTGATAACCAATTGAATGAAGAAGAAAAAATGAAATTGGAGAAATTGCAGCAAATCAGAATCAAATTCTTGAGACTAATTCTAAGGCTTGGTTTGACTACTCAGGAATCAATTGCAGCCCAAGTGCTTCACAGGTTAACCCTTATTGCTGGAAGGGATCAAAGTCAAACTAGTCAAATATTCAATCTTAATGCTGCAGAGGAAAGTGCTTTCAATCTTGAAGCTAGGGGAGAAATTTTGAACCATTCTTTGAATGTACTAGTTCTTGGAAAATCAGGTGTGGGAAAAAGTGCTACTATAAATTCAATCTTTGGTAAAGTGAAGACCAAAATTAGTGCATATGGTTCTACAACCAATTCTATTAAAGAGATTGTTGGGATGGTTGATGGAGTTAGCATTAGGATTTTTGACACTCCTGGTTTGAAATCTTCTGCATTGGAACAGTGTTACAACAAGAAAGTTTTATCTACGATTCAAAAGTTAACAAAGAAAAAACCAATTGATATTGTTCTTTGTGTGGACCGTCTTGACATACAAATTAAGAATCTCAATGATTTACCATTGTTGAGAACAATTTGTGACGTATTTGGTCCATTGATATGGAGGAATACTGTTATCACATTGACTCATGCTGCTACTGCACCTCCGGATGGTCCATTAGGTTCACTATTGAGTTATGATGTGTTTGTGACTCAGAGAACTCGCGCGGTTCAACAAGCCATTGGACAGGATATTGGCGACGAGCGGATTATGAATTCGGTTGCTCTTGTTGAGAATCATCCTTCTTGTAGAAAGAATAAAAATGGACACAAAGTGCTTCCTAATGGTCAAACTTGGAGACCTCTTTTGCTGCTCTTGTGTTATTACTCAATGAAGATTCTATCAGAAGCAACTAGCCTTTCCAAAACTCAAGAAACGTTTGATTACAATAAGTTGTTTGGTTTTCGTGTTCAAACTCCATCACTTCCGTACTTGTTATCTTGGTTGATGCAACCGCGTAACCATCCAAAACTTGCATCCAATCAAGGTGGTAATGACATCGGTGGTTCTGAAGTGGAGATCAAGAAGATGACGAAGATGAATATGACAGGCTTTTGCCATTTAGGCCACTTAAGAAATCACAGGTTGCTAAGCTAAGTAGAGAACAACGGAAAGCATACTTTGAAGAGTATGAATACCGCGTCAAACTTCTTCAAAAGAAGCAATGGAAAGAGGAATTGAGAAGGATGAGGGAGATAGAGAAGAATAAAGGTGAATCCAATGTAAATGATGATGGCTACACAGAAGAAGGTGCTCAGGATATGGAAAGTCCAGATGCAGTGCCGACTCCATTGTCTGATATGATCATGCCACTATCCTTTGATGGTGACAACCCGGTCTTTAGATATCGTTTCTTAGAATCAACTTCACAGTTTCTTACGAGGCCGGTGTTGGATGTGAATGGTTGGGATCATGATTGTGGTTATGATGGAGTAACCATTGAAAATAGTCTAGTAATTGTCAATAAATTTCCAGCATCTTTTGGTGTTCAGGTCGCAAAGGATAAGAAAGGCTTTAATATGCAATTGGAATCTTCAGTTGCCGCAAAGCATGGAGAGAATGGTTCTAGCATGGCTGGCTTTGACATACAAAACATCGGAAAGTAACTAGCCTACGTCGTTAGGGGAGAGACAAAATTCCAGAATTTCAAAAGAAATAAAACTTGTGCCGGTGTGTCTGCGACGTTTTTGGGCGAAAATCTGGATTGAAATTTAAGGATCAGATAGCTCTTGGAAAATGCTTGTTGTTAATGGGAAGTGCTGGGCTTATGAGGTCTCAAGGTGATTCTGCTTATGGCACAAACGTAGAAGTGCGGTTTAAAGAGGCGGATTTTCCAATAGGTCAGGATCAATCTTCACTGAGTCTTTCTTTGGTGAATTGGAGAGGAGAATTGGCTTTAGGAGCGAATTTGCAGTCTCAATTTTCTATCGGACGAAGTTATAAGATGGTTGTTCGTGCTGGATTGAACAACAAACGTAGCGGACAAATTTCTGTGAGAACAAGTAAGCTCGGAACAACTTCAGATTGCTCTTGTTGCCGTTCTTCCAATTGTCAGGGCTATCTATGCAAATTTCTGGTCCAAGGCTTGTGAAAGTGAAAGTGATTCCATCTTTTAAGTTTTATTGCTTTATATATGCCATTACCAAGTAGTTTTTGAGTTGAACACATCCAATTGTTTGTTTTCATCATTTTCTTCAATAATATGTTGTTCATTTTGTCTACAGTATAAGATCTCATGTGCTATGGTGCAGTTTGTGTGCCAAAATTCTATAGTGAATTCATGGAACCAACAGAAAATGTATTCAATTGTTTAATTAGTCTCAATTGGTTGAATAATGTTAAATACTCAGGTTATACTACTATTATGCTTATTGATGTTTCAGTTTGTTGTTGGAACTTTTATTGTCGGAAAATACTTACCAATAGTGCCGCCTTCGGCATTGCGCATCCAGTTCTACACTGATTTTCAAAGGAACTGCCAAAACTAGTTGCCAACTGATGCATCTTGAATTCGCTTAAACGACGTGGTTTCAGATTATTTACGTTAGCAACAGAAAGAACAGTTCCTTAGACATATTATTCCATGAAATTTGTTAGAAAGTAATACAATGGATAGGTTTATATAGGTGTAGTAGTATTTTTTTTTTATTATCCTATTGGCAAAAATTTCTAAATTCAAAAAAATCCACATTTTCATCCACATTTTCGCGGGCGAATATTTACTCTTTCATTATAAATTTTGACCATCAGATAAACCTGAATATAAAAGGAGAATAACCAAGTCTCCTCATAGAAACAGAATTTGACAAAATGATTTGAGTTGCAGGGCTGAATGAGAAGAAAAGAACACTCCTCTACACTTGTGCTGGTGAATTTTTGAGGAATTTGAGAACATATGTATGGCTGCATCATAATGAGTTTTGGTTGGTGAATTCATGTGTTGACTAAGTTGTTGGACCGAAAACGATATGCAAGGTCTCGTGTTGGTCAAATAGATGAGTTTGTCGACGAGTCTTCTGTAGATATCAGGATCAGTAAGAATGCTGCCAGAGTCTTCGAGAACTTAGGTTCCTTTACGCATGGGATTGGAGGCGGGCTTGGCTGCAACTAGTCCAGTTTCTGTCGTGATGTCAAGAGTATATTTTTTCCAGCTGATGAGAATTCCAATGCTTGTGCAAGCTACTTCAATCCCCAAAAAATATATACTTCAATGTTCCAAGATCCTTGATTTTGAAATTGTTGTTAAGGAAGGCCTTGATATATGTACTTTCTTGAAGATTGTTACCCGCAAAAATAACATCATCAACATAAACTATAATGGCTACGAAAAAATTGCCGAGTTTCTTAGTAAACAATGAATGATCAAAAGAAGATTGTACATATCCTTTTGAAATTACGGCATTGGATAATTTTGCAGACCATTGTCCACTATATTAGCGCAGCTATGGTTTCTTACAAAGCAAGCAATCACAGTTATAGGGTTTGATGGAGGAAGAAGAAGATGAAGTTGGTTAAAGGTTGTTAGAGGTTACAAGAGAATTTATATACATGACTTAGAGTGTAAGTCACTTGTAACTAACTAACAAACTTATCCAATGATAAAGCTAAACAAAAATTAACTCTTCTAATCATGATTATGGATTTATAACAAACTAATATACTAGACTGTTTTAATCTATATATGGATTTGAGTAATTTGCAAACAAGTTTAGGATTATCAGTTTTAATTCCATGTCGTAATTGCATATAACATCTTCTAAACCACGATGTAAAAATGCGTTCTGAACATCCAATTGATGCAAAAACCAGTTTGTAGAAGATACTAAGGTAATGACTAGCTGGTTTATCTCTGATCAGATTTTAAAACATTTCTTTAATCAATGTAACATGATAGAATACATTCCATTCAATATTCCACTTCTTCTTTTCCTTCAATTTTGGGAGTATGGGACAGAACCGACCTTTTCTTCTTCCATCATAAATAAATCGAAACAATAGAATCATAAGATTATTTCATTACATTCTTTATTGGATCATCAGATATGAAACATGGCTCTTTATATTGTAGGGTTTGACCGTTCAAGTTCATATCTATTGTCCTGTTAAAAACAAAGTTCTTATATGTAGTTGTTCCTTTTTCTACTTCATATATATACCTCTCTAGTTTCCTAGCAACAAATCAACCTGGATAATATATTCATTTTCTCAGAACTTTGGCTTTGCAAAATTAACTAGCAAAATAAACATTAAACTTCTACTAATAGGCTGTTGCAGAATTTGCAAAATTGAACACCAAAACTGTGGCTTTCAAATGGGAAGACCAAGTACTTGTAGACTATACCATTGTTAAGATTGAATAATTTTGGTATATGTCATGAGGATTGGTTTTTAATAAGTATGTTCAAAGACTAAAAACAAAAATTTGAGAATTTAATTATTTTTATGGACCTTTTAAAATTCTCTTATGTCACTGAAGGGTACAAGTCCTAGTAATGCTTACTACATTGTAGCATGCTTGCATGGCTCACAACAACCTTATGTCAGTGTTTTAATTGTAATTGTTTGTTAGCTAAGAGAAGGGTTTATATTTATTGTTCCTTAATTTGAACAACTGACAAATATACTGCATATGGTTGGTGATCATCAGTTGAATAATGCAGTTGAAAGGTAGTGTTTGCCTATTCAAAAATAGTATAATAACTTATTGCTATTTAATCACTCTTCTGCCTAAATTGAATTTTACTGAAACTAAATCAGTAAGGTAGTTATTAAATTCAGAAAATGACATGTTATGTTCTGCATTTTTATAGCATAGTGATGTAACATTAACTAAAAATGGGTCATTTGCATGAGCTAACACAATCACAAGAGGATGTGGACACCGTTTTATTAATTGAAAAACACAATAGATATGGAGGTATAATTTGATGAATCAATGTTCATCCAAATATAAGAGACTTGGAAGTATAGTATTAAGTGTTTTGCTAGCCTTATTGATTATGAAGATTGATGGATCACACTTAGCCCCCATCATGAACAATTTTTTTTGGAAGGTTTTTGTTTATCAAGTTGTAGAACCTCTTTTTGAGTGTGGGTTAATGACCAAGTTCATGTTTTCTTTTTGAGAGAACATTAAGTTCATGTTGGACTGGGGTGGGGTGACAAAGTACTACCAAATTTGAAGTGTGAGTTTGGTCACTAAGCTTTTAGAACAAGAGAAAATTCAACCATGTTGTAAATCTACTATCTAGTATTAAATCTCTAATTCCATAGATACATTTGTCGTAGAGAGTTTATTTGGTCACAAACATTTGGACACATAATTCGAACACATAAAAAACTACATACCAATTAATTATTTTAAAAATACACACTATTTAATTTTTTTTTTCCCTCTTTTATTCATTTCTCAAATGCGTGAATGTTTAAATAAAATGCTCAAATACTTATGTCCAACCAAATATATTTCACGAAGAGGTTATTGAATGTCTTACTTCATAATCCCACTAGAATGTATTCAACTTCTTAGATAATTCTAGATGGTTTTTTTTTTTGTTTTGTATTGGCATGGATGGATAAAGTACATCTTATACTTCATTTCTAAATTTGGGGATGGTACCACTTTTACTTTGAGTTAGTTTATAGAAGTGCATTCATGATATGATCTAATACACTTCTTCATACAAATTAAATCTCTTGAATTAAATAGGATCATATGGATGATAAAACTCTGTTTTCAATAATTTTAATGCTGCTTTTTATCCATAAATAAGTAAATTTTAGTTATACTGCATTCTTAGAGCTCAAATTTGTACTCTATACTATGTGTCTAGTTGGAATAGACTCGTATAACATCTCATATCAAAATTCCTACTCTAGCTTTTATTACTACATTAACTAATTTATAATTTTTTGAAAGAAATGAAGAGAGGAAGATTAAGTACACAATGACATTATCCAATATATATATATATATATATATATATATATATATATATATATATTCTTTTTTCTAACCTAGCATGAAATTAAAAGAAGCAGAATGCATGGTGAATTGGTGTATACATGATAATCAAGCTAACAATGCATGATCACATAAATGGATCCATCCATGGGATTCTTTGTCATCAAAGGAATATGTCCTTTCCTTTTGTAAAGTACAAATTAGCAATTTAAAATCATAGTATATACTTAAATACCACTACTAATGATAACGATTACAAATGATATATATTGCCATAATTAGTTACAAAGACATAAGATTTTCACTCACATGAGCATCCTATCATGCCGGCCGGCTACCTTTTCTTCATCCATACCTTTACACCTCTAATATCATGCATGGACCCTCAACAAAAATACAATTTGCTAAGAGAGAGAGAGATGTAAAATGGAAGCAAAGGCATGCACACAATTCTAGAGTGAGAAATGTGGTGGTGGACATGTCTATGACACTCTTTTGGTGCATGTAAGGAAAAGGGTTCATCACACCTCCACCAAGTTTTTTTTTTAAACAAAACCTTTTGGGTCCCCCGCATGGGATTTCAAGAAATATTGAAAGGTACCTCCACCTTTGTATGTTTTTTTAATCAAAGAAAATCAAGCAATGTTATATGAAAAACAAAACAAAGTGGACCTGACCCTATGGTAGGGTCGAATGTTCCAAACTCTTCCTCTTCCAGAAGGAAAGTTTATGCATAAAGAGGACTTCATTATCATAACACATAGGAAAGGGAGACAAAAAAAACACAAGTGAGTTTGTGTATAGCCAGCCAGCCATTGACTCCTCTCGAGTCTCCATCATAGATTAATCCAGTTTTCTAGAGTCTAAAGACGAAGCGAACACATACTAATAATCGAATCGGTCCAATATTTGTTGAGGCTTAAAACGAACTTTAACAAAAGTTATCGACAAAACAAAAAATCGAGGTCTTTTTAATATTAATAATTAATGGTGTTAATAAGTGTATTTTTTTTTACACTTGTTATGTATTTTATTTCTTATACTTGTATGCTATTTTTTATATTTTTTTAGGCCTTTCAACATATGAAAACATTTTCATAAGCATAAAACCCGAGCTTTAGCAACTTGAGACTTAGGTCGGCTCTGTTAGTAAGGAGGATAATAAGAGTTTGCGTTCCAACATATCAAATATTTTCATATTTTATCTACTTAGATCATAAATTATACATAAAGTAAAAACAAAATTTGAATGTTGAATCATTGGATACTTTAAAAACATGTAATGAAAGTACCTTAATGTAAATGTCAACCTTGTAAATATTTAAAAAGTCAATTGCTTTTCTAAGGCATTATCTTTCCATTCACTTTATATATCTCTCCTCTTGGATCCTTATGAGTAAAGGGAAAGAGGTGGGAAACACTCTCAATTGTCAACAAAAGAGAAGAGAGGTTGGTGCTTGGTGGATCTCTACCACAAAAGTTTGATATTGGATTAATTTCATGGTTCAGATATATATCCTAGCTAGCTTGAAGCAGGCCTAAAACTTATTGAACACTTAATCTTAATTAAAGCATTTAGATTCTATATGGGATACACTAGTGTTCTTTAAGCCATTACTAATGATTGAATATTTCTTCTTATACGTACTATACTAGCTCGTGAAAATGCTAAACTAATATTTGTTGTCGTGCATGCTTAGACGAGACGATTATAAGCTAGCATGGATATATAATTAGTGACTTCACGATGACGAAAATCTAGACATGAGGTTCATTATAGCACTGAATATATTGTCCATATAAAAATAGAGATGTGTCTATAATATTGTATGTTATTGAAAATGTTGGTATACAATAATTAATTGGTCATACTATATCGATTCTAAAAATTCTCTCTTGTCAAAAAGTTCCATCAATGTTATTGGTTTTTGCTAGAATTAGTTGTTATATTCTCTTAAATTATGGGTAAATAATTTAAGGATAATTGCTAAACTAATAACACAATAATGATTTTCAAAGAGTAGAGTAATAGGGATTAATCTTATGTTGTGTATGCCTTAAAATCACAAAAATCAGAAAACTAGGTTTTATCTGTTCAAAGTGTGAGGCACTTCAGAGTGGGCGCAAGTCACCTGATGCAGAGCCAAACCATGTCCTAAACACTTGTTTCATGCGCAAGACGGCTGGTCGGTGCACGTGAGGCGCGCAACACGGGCTTGAGACATGTGAAAGACAACTTTTGGACTCTTTTTGAGACTAATCTTGAGAGAACAAACAAGAGAATTACTTATATGAAATTTAAAGGCTAAGGGTTTAGTTTTTTGGGTGAGATTTTAAGGTTAGAAAACACATTCTAAACTTCTTGGATAATAAGACTTCATTAGAGGAAGAATCTAAGTTTTCTCTAAACAAAAAACAGCTGTAGCAAAATATTTGAGGTTTATAAAGATTAAGCCCCCACCATGAATGAAATTTCACCCTGTCAACAATTTCAATGATAGTCGATTATTTGTCTTGAAAGATCCTAATGTCGTGTTCCTTCCAAATAATATAAGTACTTGCCGACCAAATAATTTCAAGAAAGATGTTGATGTCCTTCCGAAAAAGATGGATGCCACCAAACTGTGTAGCATGCATGTCAATTTCAGATGGAAGCGCAGTAGAAATCCCTAGCCACTTTAAAAGGAATGACCAAGCATCCATTAAAAAAATTACATTTCAAGGATAAATGATTCATTGATTTCTGCATACCACAACCACCCGAACATAACCTAGATCCTGAAAGAAGAACTCCATGTCTAGCTAAGTTATCTTTTGTCGGGAGCCTATTTTTAGTAATCTCAGTGCGAAAGTGACACTTTGAGAAGAGCCTTTGTTTCTAATGATATCTGTAAAAGGTGCTTAAAGTTGTTGCTCATCATCCGTCAACAACTTGTAAACTCCTTTAACATAATAACTTTGAGTTGGATAAAGTTTCTGAGACCAAGCATCTGCAATTGATTCATGCAAAACAATATTCTCTAACAAAGAGCAACACTCCACAACCAACTCCCTTTTCCAAGCGAAAAGTCTCTTTCTCCATCTCCAACATCTGCCCTCAACCCCACCCTAATCTCCTCATCTTAACCCCGACTATATTGGAATCAACAAGTAAATCAAACAAACGACTAAATCTAACACATAACGAACCCCCGTCCAATCAAGGATCATTCCAAAAAGATGAACTTTCACCATTACCTACGTGACACCCCAAATTAGCATCAAACCAACCTACCTCATGCGTGCCTACTCTCTTTCTAACATCACAAATATTTTTCCACCACCAAGATGGAATTGGATAACCTATTCTAATACGACCATCTCTATCCCATATTTTGCTGCCAAGACTTTGTATCATAACCTACCGTGATCAACATATAATCTCCAACACCTTTTATATTATTTAAAAAACATGTAATCTCCAAAAACTATGCATATTATTAGTTAATGATTCACACCGTTAATAGATTTTAAATTATTAATGTATTAATGACCTATGGATGTATCCTCTCAAGAAAACCTCATGAATATTTTAAAATACGAACGTCTATAATAATTTATACAAGGTTTTCTTATCTATGACGAAGGACATAAAAGTTACTGAAATTTGATTCTTTTTCCTTCTAGCAAAATAGATTTTTTATTTTTTTTCAAGAAGTTCCAGCAAAATAGAACCAAAACTAACAACCAAAATTTGGAGTCAAAATGGGACAAGGAAATAAGTACGATGATGCAAAAATACTGAAAGTACTATTTAGTAAATTATGGGTCATCATCAAATGTGTAAATAGATATATAAGTACGATATCCATGAAGCCTATTTTAAGTTAAGATGTGAATTTTGTGCGAGAAAAGGTTAATCATGGATATTAGATTAGTTTTTTTAAACAAAATGTAGTATCAATGAATGGATGAATAATAATCGTGTGTATATATATATATATATATATATATATATATATATATATATATATCATGCAATATTTCAACTTGATTTCAAAACAATATTTTTTTGGGTATCTAGGAAAAAATCGAAGCCACAATGATTATCAACTAACACATAAAAAACAAACAGTTTGAAAGTTATTATATTAAAAAGGTGAAACCAAATGTACCAAAAAAAAAGTGAAACCAAGCAACCAAATGGGGTTACGTTTGTACTAAGTACTAACACTAAACAAAGTCACGTTTTTCTCTTTTATCCTTGGTATATTAAATCATGATATTATATTAGTATCATGTATGATTTCATGCATGTATCTTCACATGGCATCCATGCATCACACATATCCTAAGAATCAAAGTTGAATTTTCAAAAAGCATGATTTCATGAAGAGAGAGAGAGAGAGAGAGGGTGTTAACAGTACTGTTGCCTGTTGGTATGCCTTGCTGACCACTGTACAACTGTATCTTTTTGCTGCATACAAGAGAGAGAAAGAGAAAGATAGTTAAGGAAATACTAACACCAAAAAAACCATTTGCCAAAAACTGTTTCTCTTATTCCCTTGTCTTGTCATATCATATATTTTTTGTTTTTTTGACTCATTCATATTTTGTTTTGGAATTTGGTATAAATGTATAATACATTTTCTTATCTAACTATATAATAATATTTATATTTATTTATCCATTTTTGCCACAAAATATTCCAAATGCATGTTTAGTCTAGTGATCATAAAAATTGACTTCAAATGAATTCATTTTGTAAAATTAGTTTTATTTAATTCATATTTTGTTTTGGTATTTGGTATTAATAATACAGTATATGAGTGAAAGCATAAATTTGAATATTTTTAGTTATATATTAAAATAATATTAAAAATTTGGATCTTGAAAATTCATAGGTAAATTGATAAAAAAGTGAATAAATAAATAATAAAATCTTTATCAATAATTAAGTGTGTGTTTGATCTATTAAAAAATAAAAGACACGATGACAACTTCAGTTATACAGTATTCATTCGTAAAATTGTTCAAGAAACATGACAACCTAGAGGTAAGAAACATGGTAAAATCTGAAAAAAATTTCCTTCACTAAACAACAATAATTTTTCTTCTTCTTACGCTCAACTTGTTTAAAATACCAAAATAACATTTTGCCTATTAAATATCGTATAAGATCAATATTTATTCAATAACATAAAATTTTGTTTTTCTTTCTTATTATTATTTAGCAAATCAAACACGCATTGAATTAAGAAAATAATTTTGTCAATATTTTTTGTTATTAAGTTTTTATTTAAAAGATATATAGAAAAGTTACTCCTACGTTAAATAGTAGAGTCTAGTATAGTACTCATAAATATTGCATTGTTTTTCTTGATATACATAGGCAAATACATAGATAAAACCACACCCTACTTTCCTTCCTTCACTGTTCTTGTTCCATTCCATTCCATCTCTTTCTGCTAAAACCTTCTCTCTTTGTTTTCTCTCTACCTCACATCTTCCACCTTCAACTTCTATGAAAGTGAGTGGAGGCTCTCTTGGTCAAGAGAGCCTGCACAGTGAAGAAGAAGAACCAAACTAGCTAGCTTCATCATTTTCACTAACTTTCTTTCTTACCTTTTTTCATACTACAAACAATGGCACTTTCTATGCATAAAGAAATGGATGCTGGTAAATATGTGAGGTACACTCCTGAACAAGTTGAAGCTTTGGAGAGAGTTTATTCAGAATGTCCTAAGCCTAGTTCTTTGAGAAGACAACAACTCATTAGAGAATGTCCTATCCTTTCTAACATTGAACCTAAACAGATCAAAGTTTGGTTTCAAAACCGAAGGTAAACTTTTCAACTTTTTTGTTTTGTTTTGTTTTGTTTTGATGAAGCTTTTTTGTTAGAAAAAATGTTTTCACTTTTTGGTTGGTTGGTTACCATTTTTATTTTGTCATTATGAAAGAAAGGAACTTTGAATGAAAATAACTTGTGGGGTTTGTGTTTTTTTGTTTGTTTTAGTCTTTTTTTGTTCAAGCCCTTAGAATATTTTGTAACATTTATAGATAAAAGAAAGAACTTTGATGGAAATAACTTGTGGGGTGTTTTGTTTTTGTTTGGTTTAGTCCTTTTTTTGTTCATTCTTTCAATAATTTGTAACAATTCTAGATTGATTAAAAATTAACTTTTTCTTGTGTGTTTTTGTTGTTTTAGTCTTTTTTTGTTCAACCCTTTTTAAATTTAGTAACATTTATTTATAGATAAATGTATATATGTAATAAACATCAGTTCATGTTTATGGGGAACACTACATTAATGCTTTGTTTTTGGTTAAACGTTTTTAGACTAAAAATGTGTTTTTGAAATCATTGTGTTGTTTCTCTAGTGAAGCTGTAAACCTCTTTTGCATTTTAATTTCTCGTATATCATGATCTATATTTTCAAATGTAGTTTTCTGCATTTAATGGAGAAAGTGGTTTTTGCATAAAAGGCTTCAAAGTTATTTTTCTTGAGTTATTTTTTGCTTACAATATTTTTGCTGAATTGCTTGTGTAGATGCCGTGAGAAGCAAAGAAAGGAAGCTTCACGTTTACAGACAGTGAATAGGAAGTTGTCTGCAATGAACAAGCTCTTGATGGAAGAGAATGACCGTCTGCAGAAGCAAGTTTCTCATCTGGTTTACGAGAATGGATACATGAAGCAACAGATTCACACTGTGAGTGTGAGATACTATTCCTTTTTTATTTATTTTTATTCTTTTGGTTGCTTTTATTGTTTTAATGTTCATTGAATGCATTAAAAATGTTTGTTGTTAAAAGTTCAGAAGTAATCATTGATTATTCACATGCTGTCTTTTTCTTTTTGAATAGGCTTCTGCTGCAACTACCACAGACAATAGCTGTGATTCTGTGGTAATGAGTGGTCAAAACCAACAGCAAAACCCAACTCAGCGTCCTCAAAGGGATGCAAACAACCCAGCTGGGTTAGTAATACCTTTTTTTATCTTGTTGCATTGTGTAATAATTTATGTTATGCTGTTCATTTTAATTTAATTTTGACATAATTTATTGTTTTCATGTTCTATTAGTCTTCTCGCCGTGGCTGAGGAGACCCTGGCAGAGTTCCTATCTAAGGCTACCGGAACTGCTGTCGACTGGGTCCAGATGATTGGGATGAAGGTATCATATAATGATGACCTATTCAACAATTTTATGGTTGTTTGTTGATGGAAATGTGTTAACATTCAATTTTAATGTCTTTGTGCAGCCTGGTCCGGAATCTATTGGCATCGTTGCTGTTTCCCGCAACTCTAGTGGGATAGCGGCGCGAGCCTGCGGCCTTGTGAGTCTAGAGCCCACTAAGGTATTATTTTGTTGTTGATTTGTCTCTTCCTTGCTGTTGAACAATGAAATTGTGATTACTTTTTAATAACTTGTCTGTGTTACCTTTTGTCTTAGGTTGCCGAGATTCTTAAAGATAGACTGTCATGGTATCGTGACTGCCGATGCGTTGATGTATTGAGTATTGTTCCCACCGGTGGTGGTGGTACAATAGAGCTTATGTACATGCAGGTCCTAATTTATTCTACAAAAGAAATCATATTGCAGTTTCTATTTCTGCTGACTTGTATTTAATTTGTTTGTTTTGTTGATGTATCTTTTTTTATGTTGTTAGACGTATGCGCCTACAACTTTGGCTGCAGCACGAGACTTTTGGACACTGAGATATACTACAAGTTTGGAAGATGGAAGTCTTGTGGTACTAAGATGAGCCGATCCTTTTACAATTACAATTGAGAGTTTTAGATTAATTTTAATTTATTGAAATGATTATGCTGGCAGATATGTGAGAGATCGTTGAATGCTTCTACTGGTGGCCCTACAGGACCTTCTCCGTCAAATTTTGTGAGAGCTGAAATGCTCCCCAGTGGTTTTCTTATTAGACCATGTGAAGGGGGTGGAGCAATTATTCATATTGTTGATCATGTTGATTTAGATGTAAGGGACATATTAAAATTCAATTTTTCTTTGTAATTTATTATTGTTGAATTTTTCTGACTTTGGTATTTAACATTGCTTTTGTTTTCAGGTTTGGAGTGTCCCTGAAGTTCTGAGGCCCCTCTATGAATCGTCAAAAATCTTGGCTCAGAAATTGACTATTGCTGTAAGATTGATTATATGTATAGATGTTACACAACTAATCATGTGAGAGTTAATTACTAATCCATTTTAAATTCCACTCTGCAGGCATTGCAACACATAAAACAGATAGCACAAGAATCCAGTGGAGAAATTCAGTATGGTGGCGGGCGCCAACCAGCTGTTTTGAGAACTTTTAGTCAGAGACTTTGCAGGTAGAGCCCTAACATACTGCCAAGATCCGATGCAGCATTTGGCATTTGAATTATTCACTTGATGTGATTTAGTTGAAGTTGGTTTACTATTCATACTGTTACTTAATTCAAACTCACTGTATCTTCCTTTATGCTTTTCATTTTCAGGGGGTTCAATGATGCTGTGAATGGATTTGTCGATGACGGTTGGTCGTTGCTGGGAAATGATGGCATTGAAGACGTGACAATCGCTGTGAACTCGTCTCCGAACAAGTTTTTGGGGTCCAATTATTCATCAATGTTCCCAACATTTGGAGGTGGTGTCTTGTGTGCCAAGGCATCAATGCTGCTGCAGGTATTGTCACTTGGCAAATATTTTCACCAGCTATATGTCACTTATCAGTTCCTCCTTGTAACCAATTTGTTGAGAACTTTCTGAATTTTTGTTTATTTATCACAGAATGTTCCTCCTGCTTTGCTTGTTCGATTTTTGAGGGAGCATCGATCAGAATGGGCTGATTATGGCGTTGATGCATACTCTGCTACTTGTCTCAAGTCTAGCCCCTATGCGGTTCCGTGTCCAAGACCTGGTGGCTTTCCCAGCAGCCAGGTCATTTTACCTCTTGCTCCTACGATCGAGCACGAAGAGGTATCGTTCATAACTATTTGCTGACCTCAAGTATTTTGTATTTTCATAATGTTATTATGTGCTTATTTGTGGTATGTTGCATTGGTGCAGTTCCTGGAGGTAGTTCGTATAGAGGGACATGCATTCTCCCCAGAAGATGTTGCGCTGGCACGTGATATGTATCTTTTGCAGGTAAAATTGTGCGAATGTCTAAGTTCATTTTTGTTTATTTTATAGAAGTAAGGTATAGTTCTTGAAATGATTTTAAATTACCTTCTGTATATGAACCTTGTTGCAGCTCTGCAGTGGAATTGATGAAAGTTCAATTGGAGCGTGTGCTCAACTTGTGTTTGCGCCTATAGATGAATCCTTTGCAGATGATGCCCTCTTATTGCCTTCTGGTTTTCGAGTTATTCCCTTGGATCCTAAATCAGTTAAGGATCATTTATCAACTACTACTGCATTAATTTAATGAAACTTACTCATAAAAATATTACTTTTCCTGAAGCATATGTTGATGTATTGAATTGTGCATCTCAGGACGGTCCAACCACGTCAAGAACACTGGATTTACTTGAAGGATCTAGTAATGCTCGTCCGTCTGGTGAAGGTGCTGGTTCAAATGGATACAACCTTAGGTCTGTCCTGACAATTGCATTTCAATTTACCTTTGAGAATCATTTGCGGGACAATGTGGCTTCTATGGCTCGCCAGTATGTGCGTAGTGTTGTGGCATCAGTTCAGAGAGTTGCCATGGCAATTGCGCCCTCTCGGCCAGGTACTCAGCTTGGGCCAAAATCTCTTCCTGGTTCGCCAGAAGCTCATGCTTTAGCACGCTGGATAAGTAGAAGCTACAGGTTTGTTTACAAATCTCTTATTTTACTAATTACCTTTCTCAATTCTCAAACGTGCTTAGTTTTATTTTATATGTTGTCTTTTTCAGGATGCACACTGGTGCTGAGCTTTTTAGAGTTGAGTCCGCAGCGACTGATGCAATATTGAAACAACTTTGGCACCATTGCGATGCAATTATGTGCTGTTCAGTGAAAACAAATGTAATAACTGGATTTGCTCTTTATCTTTTGTTCTTTAAAATCTCCTTTTAGGATTCTTCTGACTTGAGAATATTATTGCAGGCATCTCCAATATTCACCTTTTCAAACCAGGCTGGACTAGACATGCTTGAAACTACTCTAGTTGCTCTTCAAGATATTATGCTTGATAAAGTTCTTGATGAAGCTGGCAGGAAGATTCTCTGCTCCGAGTTCTCTAAGATTATGCAACAGGTAACTGAAGAATTGTATCAGACTTCTTTTTTATGCGCTAATTGTTTTGGATTTATACATGATTATTATTTATATATATAAATTTATGCAATTTAATTTGAACATGGAATTTTGTGAATAACTTTAGGATTTTAATGTGGTCTGTTATTTTTTTCTTCCTCCAGGGTTATGCATCTCTGCCAGGAGGGATTTGTGTATCAAGTATGAATAGGCCAGTGTCTTATGATCAAGCCATTGCATGGAAAGTTCTTAATGATGATGATGCCAATCACTGCTTAGCTTTCATGTTCATCAACTGGTCCTTTGTCTGATGGAGAAACCATAATCAAGATACTTAACTTTATATCTATATTATATCATATGAAGATATATATTAAGTTATTTTCAGTACTTCAACTACCTGATACTATCTAAAGACAGTTGTACTAATTTTCAGCTTTGTTTTATGTGCCTTTTGAACTATTATAATGCCCCTCTATGACTATATATGAATATCCTTTAAATATTTAAAATGCATGGTTTATTTTGGTTTTATATATTTTTTGCAATGTGATAATGTGACCATATGTATGTAGACACCTAGCAGGGTGTCTTTTTTTAATCTCCATAAAACCAAGTATATCATCATTGTGTTTTGCTTGCTTCTAAAGCAAAAATCAAAAAATTTATTTTTGGTTTTGTTTCAGCCAATAAGGGCATGAGAATTGCATATTTTAACTTTGCCTAGTGTTATGAAATTACATCTATACGATATGATGTTGTCTTTTATTTTCAACTTTCAAGACATTATTCTAACTTTTGTGCTGTACTTTATATAGTAACATAATTCTACTTGTTTTCAAATTTTAATTTTAATTTGACATTGTTTTTATGGCGGTATGGGTTGGTTATTAAAATTTTGGAAATAGGGTGTAGAGTTGGTAAGGAATTGCTAGCTGTAAAACCAAAGTTGAAGTGTAAAAGTATGGTCAAGCAGCTAGCTATCTACACCTAAATACCCATAGATATAATTAAGAGATCTTGGATTAAATATGAAGCTAATTTTCCTTTGATTATGATATGTTTCCTATAAAAGTAATTTGTTGAATGGACTAAAAATGATTGAAAGTTTTTTATTTGAGAGATGAAATTGCACTTTTCAAATTGAAGGTGCACCACAACGCTTGCAATTTTGAGTATAAAATGCTAATTTAGTCAAAATAATAATAATTGTTGGGAACAAGATCTCTAAACCTATTGATGGAAGAAAAAGTACAAAGGTTGATGAAGAGCAACATATGCTCAAATTCTGCAAGAGAATTAAATATTGTGATTTTCTCTTGGTGAATGAAATTTAATATTTATAATGATGACGTGCAAGAAGGGGGTTTAATTTTTGGACTGTGGAAAGATTATGTTGTCTCATAGGAAACCAACAACCACCTTCAAGATTTTATATAGGGGTAATAGTCGCTTTGGTTCCTGGTGGTTCTGAACATATAAAAATCAGCACAACAATTCATCAATGTATCAAAATTTAAAATAGTCTTTGATTGTATATTTTGTTAGTCAAAATAGTCTTTGACACTAAAATAATACTTCAACATTGACATTAATTTTATTCATTCAGGGATTGATAGGACAATAATTAAGTATTTATAAGAACTAATACGACAATAGGTAAGTATATTATGAGACTAATATGATAATATTAACGAATTTTTTTAACTTAAATGACTAATTTAACTAACATCATACACAATCAAAGACTGCTTCAAATTTTATAGTAATATACTACCGTGGCTGGTTTGAGTTTTGAGGGGGTCTCTTCTTCCTTTGTGGACTGTAGTTATGGGAATTGAAGAGATCTGTGTGGGACCCACAGAATCTCCCTTACAAATTACTAGAGAGTAAATATATATGGTCAAGTGGTGACGACATAGTTTCTGTTTGATTCATCACAAGACTGTATATCTGTCAAATTCTGACCTTATCTAAGGGATCCTGTCCCTCTCACCTCACCTCTCTGCATGCTATGCTAATGCTGCCACTTTTTTTCATCTATATTTACCATTAACGCTGAATAGCCAATGTCTTTTATATCACTTATATATAGTAGTAGTAGTATTAGTATTACTATACTAATACATTAAATTTTATATCTTTAAATATTTGGCACAGTATAAAGATTAAACAAAATACATTTATATGGCTTCATTTTGATTTATATAAAAAAAGGGAAAAAGAAACAATTATGTGAGGACCAGGCCCCACACGTGTGTTATTACAGCCCTCCTTCTGTTTGGCCTTATAACTTTGAATTTGATGATATGGCTTCTTTTGCACAGTTGCCATTTTCCAATTCAAGCTGCTCATGTCGCTGCTAGGGCTGTCTATCAATTGTCTATCATGTTCTTCTATACTTGGATTGCATTCCAGAGTTACTCATTCATTTATTACCTTAATATTTTGTTCTTCTATAGCTGTATATAATTAAACTTGCATAGTATAAAATATTGTATAAATTGAAATTGTGAAAATAATTCATTGCAAATTAAATTACATTGTTAGAGCTTATAATTTCAGATGTACATTGTTGTGTGTGCTTTAAGATCGTACCCGGCAATGGAGATACATTTGGTTGGACACAACCTCAGATGAAAATATTTGAGTATACACAAAATTAAGAAAAAATTAAAGGAAAATAAATTTACAATATATTAATTAATGTGATTAAATATTTTTTATTTAATTTTGTTAGTTTTATGTGAGTGTATCCAAACAATATTTATTTAGGGTTGTGTTCATGAAAGACTTTTTTCAGGCAAAGATTGAAATTTTAAAAAATTGTACAAGATAGCTCAATTCGCAAGGCTAAGTAAGGAGGGGCCATTTCTTGCTGCCTGAGCCGTAAGGTTATGGTCATTGGGTGCTAGCGACCGTTGGTGGTTGGGCGCAAGGAGGGGTGGAAATAGGTCAGGCCGCTCGTTAAGGTTTATGGTCCGGCCTACTTAAAACTCGGTTCGGTCTAGCTCGTTTTTAAATAGGTCAGGCTTAAACTTTTTTAAAAAAACTCATCAAGCAAGACAAACATGATGTTAGGGTTGTGATATGTGTCTTCATTGGTACCCGAAAGGGTTGAAGGGTTATAAACTATGGATGATGGAACCGAGTGGGAGTCAAGAATCATGATAAGCAAGGTGATACATTTTATGAGATCTATATACGGATGAAATGCAAATGCCTGGATACACTAAACTCAAAAATAAAGGTGGAGAAAACTTAGTTTGACGTGCAACTTTTCAGTGATTAAATAAGAGAAAAAGAGGAGGAAGAGGCTCCGACATCAAGTTCAAGTGGAAGACAGTCAACAATGAATTTCGATGGCCACTACTTCACCAAATAGATACATTTGTTGTAGTTTGATTTGTTATGCTTTAAATGTGGTTGAGAGGTTGAACGATTTAAAACCAAAGATGTAACACCTCATTTTAATTCTATTATTTTTAAATGATGTTTGAATATTGTTTATATGATTTTGCATGACTTATTTGATATATATATATGATTCTATGTGAAATATATGATATGTGTTATTTTAATTATTTAGTTGTTTTATTATTTAAATAAAATATGAGAAATAGAAATAAGTAGTAATAATATTTATTTAGAATTAAGGGGGATTAATTGTAATTATGTGGAATAAGTGGGAGTTAAGGGAAAGAAAAGGGGGGTTATGTTTTGAGAGTTAGTAAGGAAAGAGTCAGACAAAACATTTTCACGTACAGTAGAGAAAAAAGAGAGTTTTTGAGAGAAAGAGGAGAAAGACCAAGAGGCTAGGAGAAGAGCTAGGAAGGAATCAAAAATTGTTGTAGGTTTTCAATTGTTGCTGAATTAAGGTAAGGGTGGGATTCCTTTCACTAATAATGTATATAATTCTGAAAATTTGTGAATTGTGGTGTTCTTGGTTTTCTAGGTTTTAGAAGTTATGTAATTTCTAAAATGGATGAATTGTGTTGTTGATTGTCTGTTTCAGTGTTGTTTTGTTGTCTATGTTGTATACTGAACCCATAAACATCTGTGCTTACACGTTTTGGGTAATCAGGGATCAAAATTGGGTTTTTGGATGATTTAGGGTTAGAGAATTCGAGGATTTACCCTGCCCAGACAACCGTTCGCTTAAGCGAACTTCCCGTCGCTTAAGCGACCATTCATCGTAGTTTCCCAGAACCTAGCTGAGACCGTTCGCTTGAGCGAGCCTTGAGCGAACTCGTAAGCGAAGCCACCCTCCCTCTCGGCGTTTTGCTCGCTTAAGCGAAGGGGCCTTCACTTAAGCGAAGAAGGCTTTTCTCAGCCGCATTCTGGCCTTGATTCATACCTAAGGAGGCCCGTCCGGGTACTCCAAAATGCTTATGTTAAGCTGTATAACCTCTGATTAGGTACTAAACCTTATAGAAACTTCTTATTGCTTGAAAATGAATGATTTAAGTGAAATTGTGCAACTATTGGTGAACCTTGTTGTAAGAATTTGGTCGAGTCCTTTTCGGTTGTAGTCGTAAGGTATGTCATAGTTTATTATGCATGTTAGATGTTGATGTTGCTGTTGTCCTAGTTGTATGTTGAAATACACAAGTCGAGTCCATTTGCATACTCATAACTGTTGGGGGCTTATGCCCTGGAATGTCTATCATTCACACCCGTTTGGGGCTTATGCCCTGGAATGTTCATCATTCACCTGTTGGGGGCTTATGCCCTGGGATGCTTTAACCATCCAACTGTTGGGGGCTTATACCCTAGAATGCTTAACATTCAACGCGCGTAAAATGGTACCACATGCATAATGCATTGTCGTCGTCGATGTGGCATTGTCGTAGTCGTTGTTGTCGGTCATGTCGTTGGTGTTCATTGTTGATAATGACATTGTTGTTGCTGTTGTTTAATGTTGTTGAAGATAATTATGTTGCTATTATATATGTGTATATTTATTCACATTATATATGAATTGAATAATGCATGTTGTAAGATGTTGTTGTACCATTGATTTGATGAATTATATATATTTATTATTGATTGTGTATCTCACCCCTTCTACTTGAAAACGTTGCCTTCCCTATGAGTAACTTGCAGGTAGCGAAGATTAGTAGGATGATTGGCTCTGTGTCTAGGGCTCTGATACATATTAGGATGGGGGTTGTCGCGAATGTTTCCTTATTCTTTTATGTATCTTATCTATGAAAAGACTATGTCGTGGGAGTTTATTATTGTTGAAAATAATATTTTATAACTGTTGAGGTCTTTGTGCCAGAATTATGTTGACGTTGAATTATAATTTTTGAAGATTTATTCCGCTGCAGTTTATGAGAATTTATGTTGTTTTGAAATAAATAGTTTATTCTTATTTATGAAATTTTGAAAAGTAGTGTAATACTCCGTTGTTGAGATACTCTGATATAATTATCTTTATTATTACGTTGTTGGGTGAACGGGGTGTTACAAAAGACCTTCAAGAGTCATTTCAAAAACAAAAGTTGGTGGACTGTGAACTAGTACATACCTATCTGCTATGAAAAACAAAAATGCAACACTTTAGCAAACTTGGAGCTTGATGGACCATAGATTGAGACATGATGACCTGCTTGAAAAATTAATATCCACGACCTATTAAACTTGACGTGTAGTGCGTTGATATGAATGACCACACTAGGAGATCTCTCTATTATATAAAGGACGAACCGACCCACACTTAGCCTTAGAGGAACCATTTAGGTCAACTCAACTTTAGAAGAATCATCGGGTAACAATATGCCTCAGAAGAATCATTCAAGTTAATCTCTGCCTTAATAAGACCAATAATGTAAACTCGACCTCAAAAGGGTCAATTTAGTCAATTGGTCAACCATCCTAGTCGAGGTCAAGCTCATAGGGCCAATCAAGTCGTAATTAATCAGTCACTCGATTAACCATACAAGTTAGGGTCAAACTCGAACGACCAACCATATCACATTTAACACTGCTACTAAGCGAACCATGCAGTTAGACTACACTAGGTTAGCTCATCAAATCAGATGAGGAAACCTCAGAAACTCGACGAGCTAACCTTAGAACCTCAACATATCAAGCTCACGACCTTACTCTTCATCTTGCATGAAAGGACCTCGATTATTCGATAAGCCAACCTCAAAATCTCAAAGAATCAAATTTTCCACATAGCTCTTCAACAAAAATGAGAGGACCTCGACAACTCAATAGACTGACCTTCTTATGTAAAAACTAGGAACGTGCAAGGGAAATGGTATTCTCCATGCCAAAATGTGGACTCCATGCATTTGCACCAACAACCTATATATTAGAGTAATTTAAAAGTATACTTTAATGGGAATGAGTGCCAAAAGAGAGACCCATTGGATTAAAAAAAAAACATGACTATAAGAGGAACTTGGAAGGAAGAATGATTTGATTCATTCTAATAAAAACCAACGTATTTTACTTTAGATTGTTTCTAAGAAGGAAAATGTTAACCATTGTCTTAGGTGCACTTGATAAGAAATTTAAAGTAACAATTTTATCTTAAAAATTGTGCATTTAATTTATTGAAATAGTAAAAAGCAATTTCTTTTATATAAAATTTCAGAATTATTTTCTTTTTTGATTTCTTAACCATTACCTTTAGAGTAATAGTTAACAAGACCCTTCAGAGAATCTTTGAAGCTGACCCTAAAAGCTCTCTATTGGATATCTCACCTTGTATCTGGAATTTGTATACGTGAATAATAGTGAAGAGTACAAACAAAAAACCAATTAAATTATTATTTACTACTTATTTTGTCTCATTAAAAGTGTTGCATTTATATTTTATATTTCTTTCATTCTTAAACTAATTGTCACTTTAAAACAAACATTAATAGAATATTATATTTTTATTTATTAAATTTCATTTCATCACACCGACTATAAATAATTATATGTTTTAATAAACGATAAGTTTAATTTTATTATTGAAATTAACTCAAATGATATCACCATCAAACTCAAACTGTGACATTCCTCTCAAAAGTAAAAAAAAAAAATCTAAGTGTGACATTTAATCTTATAAGATAATACTAATTATTTTAACAAAAAAAAAAAACACAATTACGCAACAGCATAAAAATTAATCACTGCCGGTTAATCCGCTGCATGGATACGGAGCAAGCATAAGTCATAACTCATGTGTATGGATATGGGCATGTATATGTATATGTATATGCATGCATAGTCTAATACTACTATGATGATGTATTCATGTTGATGAACATCATTCATGTTGATGATATACTTTAGTTATAAGGGTAGTGTTAATTTGTGCCCTTAGGGCACATGTTAAGAAACTTAAAAGAAGAAACGCTCCATAAAATTTTGTGCATTTAATTCATTAAAAAATTAAAATTAAATATAATAAACACATTTCAATAAAATATTTTTATATTTGATTAATAACATTTCCCTAGTTATAATATTGGTACTCCCTTCGTTTGTCTCTTTAGCATTTTTTCTTTTTCTCAAAATAATTGTCACTTTAGAATACCTATGCAACATTTATTATTATACCCTTATTTATTGAGTTCCATCCAACTTAACTATTCCATTAACTACAATTAATAAAGATGTTTTAGTAAATGATATTAATTTTATCATTGAAATCAACACAATTAATCATTTTTTTTAATAATCGTGCATAAATATTAAACGAATATTATTTAGAGATGGAAGGATCATCAAAATTATTGAATCTTTTTTGTTCTTTTATCAAAAAAATACAAATGAAGGTTTTATTCGTTTTGGCTTGTTCAAGATATCCTTTTCATCGTTTGAAAATTCGAGGTGTTTTAAAGTTTGAGTGCGAAAGGCACTGTGTTCTCTTTTTGAGCCTCGTGCCCTAGTTATTTCCCACCCTTTATTTCTTTCCTATTAGTAGTGTCTCTAATTTTACACCATCAACATTTTTAACTGTTTATATGTAAAAGTATCTATATTCATTTTACATATGGTAAATATAAGTTTTTCTCTCTTATGAAAATTGGTTAAATGGGTTCAAAAAGTAAAATTATGAGGCCAATAATTATAAGAAATTATTGTTTAGAAAATATCAAAAGCTATTTCTATCAACCAAATTAACTACTTTTATAAATAGTTGTGCTTATAAAATATCAAAAGCTAAATAACCACAAAACATGATGTTTCTTTCTAGTTGAAGGTCAATTCAATGTTGTTGTGTTATGGTGAGTGCAGTGGTAGAGCAGAAAGACGAAAAAAGTATGTGTTTATCTGTGTTCCCTATAGAGACCCTTCAATTTTTTTCCACTTTTGTTTATACATCAGTTATCATGTGCGTGTGGTCTTAGCTTCACATGTGCACATCACAAATTCACTTTTTCTATCTCTAAGTTAAATTAAGGTTTTGGTACTCCAAAGTTCAGCCGAAAAATAAATAAAGTTTGATAAAAAATTGTTCTACTTTAAAATTGAACTTAGGTTTTTTAAATTATTCGTTATTTCATAAAGTTTATTAACCATTTATTTAGAAAAAAATTCAATTGTTTTAAGTAAATTTTAATTGTTTACTTTATTACTGATATTGTTGTGTTTGAATTAAAGAAGATTCTGAATAAGCGTGGTTTCAAGGTGGTGTTTGGTTTTCTCTATATAACATGTTAAAGTGCTAAAGATCTTCAGCTTTTCAAAATCCAAGGAAAGTGGTAAAGTCCTACACCTAACTACTGTAGCTAGGTTTTTGTTGTGCTATGTTATGTCACATAGGGTACCCTAGGCTTTATGATGCTTTGGTGGGGGTAGTGCTAGCATTTAGGAGGGTGGGGGGTTCAAAAAATAAAACATATCTTTCTGTTGCAGCCTTGCAGGGATTAAATTTAAGTTAAGCAGAAAAAATTAAAGAGGGGTGGCATGCATAGGAAAAATTAAATTTGTGTAATAGTAGGGCACTACACTAGGCTATCATGATCTGTTAAATTTAGTGTGTTAATTAGAGAAAGTTGTTGACTGAGACTGTGATTTGTTTTTTTCTCTGTTTTGTCAAATGGATCTTTAGGGGTTCAGAGTTTAGGCTATCACCGATTTGGTTCAACATTTAAAATAATATCAAAAAATAATTACTTCTTTTTGTTTTACTAGTACTTATACTATACTATTACTAAAAATAATAATATTTACTTCATTTGAAAATTATATGATTTTATAAAAATAATACAAATGAAAGTAAAAGTAGAAGTAGGATTAATTGTCTTGAATCAAAAGCCTTTTTTATTTTGTTCAAAATTATTTAATTCAGATAAAACTTTTTATTTTTACTTATACTACCAAAAATAACATTTTATTTTTCCCTTTATCACATAATCATTTCATTCATTCAGTTAATAAAAGGTGCTATAAATCCAAGAAATAATTAGAAATCATTGCTGGTAATCTTTTGGGTTAGATCCTCATTCAGTTGCCGTGACTTACAGGTTTTGTATTTTATTTTTGGTAATAGTCATGGCAATGAGTACTATGAGACTAAAAAAATATACTAACATTAATATTCACTTTTTTTTCAAAATACTTTTCAAATTTGATTCTCATAAAACAAATTCCATTTGAATATATATTTTTTTAAATTTTTTTAAGGAGTATAAAGTATGAGTTGAAGCATTAGTTGCTGCATTGTGTTGTGTTGCACTAACTAGCTGGAAAATTAATTACTACTCCAACTAGCATTAGTTCAATTCAAAGCATGGCTTGTACAGTGAGCAGTGCTATTATAATTTGCAAATTTCAGGATATAGCAAACACTTTATCTGCAGATTGCCAGAAACTACTAAATGGTGCTCAACAAATTTATGACACATTTGTTAGAGATTGAAGATACTAGTAATAGAAGCAAACTAATTCATAAGTTCTTTTCCCTGTTTTGATTGACAGCTTAGTTTTCAATACTAATATTTTTCTGCACCTGAAAAGGGTATTCCTTTCAGAATACTTAATCTATGTTTGGGAGTTTTAATCTTAGTTTTATGTGATCGCAAGCATTTGAGCGTTCTATTTGGACATACACACATTTAATAAAATATAAAAAACAGAAAAATAAATGTATTTTTAATATATATATATATATATATATATATATATATATATATGTGTGTGTGTGTGTGAGAGAGAGAGAGAGTTTGTTAACTTAGACAAAAAAAATAAATAAGGTCTAAGTTAACAAAAACACGCCTTTTTATTTGGACAAAATTTCACCTAACATATCATATTGTTTTGGCTATCCATGTAACTTATTTGTTTTTTAAGAGGTTAAAATATATTAAATTAACTGAGGTCCTGATAGTTTAAACATAAGGAGCGTTGAAAAAACCACGATGAAATAGTCCCATCATATTAATACAACCACAACGAAGACAAATAAAAAGAAGGGAAAAAAAAGGTCAAAGCAACCTCATTATAAGTTGATTGTCAAACAAGTTAAAGGATCAAATCATCCTAGATGATGCTTAAAAATTAAAAGCAAAATTATTGTGTTTCGCTTTCATTCACTAGTAAGATTGTAACTTAATTTTGTCGAGAAGTTGGTGCAACGATTCATCTTTTTGACGAAAAATCCAAGCATTTTATTCACATGAAATCACCCAACCACATGATAACCAAATGAATTGAAAAGTTACACAGATGTTTTTTGAAAACCCGTCCAAATTTTTAAATTGAAGAAAGATGCCACATGTTCAGTTTGCACCGTACTGAAACCAAGCCCATTAGAGATACCCGGCCAAACTTTCCCAAAGAAATTACAAGAAAGAAAGAATGGATCAATATCCTCTATTCTGCTACATCCGTCCGTACAAAGTTGGGCATTAGGATGAAGAACATGTCTCCTAATTAAATTATTCCTTGTAGATAGGTGATTGTGAAGCAGACGCCAAACTAACCTTCAAAAGAACTTCCTTTTTTCAAATTGCATTTGTGCGATCAACTGCCGTAATGTTAACCGACGATAATAAATAATTATAAACACTTGTAATATTGTATTTGTTGGAAGCATGTAAATGTCAAAAACACCTGTCAGAAATATAGCGCTGCAATTTTAGAAAAATATATTAGATAATAACTCACAACACTCTTTAACATGCTCCTCCTCCCAAGCTAATAACAATATTAGAAAGGCTTAAACATGTCTTTCGTCCATGCAAATATAGGTCATTTGAATTTTCGTCCATGAAGTTACTAATCTTTCCAATCTGCCACTGCAAAATTTAATCATTTGATTTTTGGTCCTAATTAGGTTTTTTCGCTAAGGTGGGTTGTCATTAGCAACTTATTGCCCATGTGGCAAGTGATGATTGAGCGAGGTGGTTGACTTAAATAGATTTTTCGTCCCTGCAAACATAGACCATTTGAATTTACGTCCATGAAGTTACTAATCATATGTAATTATGACAATTTTTCAAATGATTAATATTTCCAATGGCAAAATGGAAGGGTTAGTAATTTCAGGGACGAAAATTCAAATGACCTATATTTGCAGGGACGAAAGACTATTAGAAAATAATATTTACTTATCAAGTGTTGGTAAAGCATTATAAGATACAGTTAAATAAAAGGCTTAATAATAGTTTTGGCCCCTTATGTTTCAAGAAGTTGCGATTTTGGCCCTCCAACAAAATAAAATACAAAACTGCCCCTTATGTATTGCCCCTTCTGCAGTTTTGGTCTCTCATACCAATTTTGACCAAGTCAAAGCTGACGTGGACGCCACGTGTGTAATTTTTTTTATAAAAATAAAATAAAAAATAATTTATTTATTTTATAATTAAAAAATAATAATTACACACGTGTATATTGACTTGGTCAAAACTGTAAAATGGACCATACTTAGGGAGCGGTTTTGTATTTTATTTTGTTAGGGGGCCAAAGTCACAACTTCTTAAAACATAGAGGGAAAAAACTGTTGTTAAGCCTAAATAAAAAATTTGCATCATAAGATACAAAATCAAGTGCCTTTTCTGTTGGTAAAATCAAGTGCATTGTTGCAGAAACTCTAGTTATTTTGTTCATGACCAGCTACGACACTTAAGTGTCGTTGTACAATTAATAGCATGTTTAGTATAGAGTTTAGCAACATAAAAGCACGGATGACGTGATTTTATTAAGCTAGCAATTGAAGCTTTTGTGCCAACGTGATAAATTGCCGTAATTTTTTTTAAAACATAAATGACAAATGCAAAAACAAACAGGCTATAAGTAAAAGGTACCACGGAATTAATTTTTGTTGGCAAACGAACGATAATTAACGGTTGCTAATTGTATAAATGTTATTTTTAGGTGTTTAAGAGCAATTTTGAAAGTTTAAAGAGCAAATTTTCCAATATATTACCTTCTCTTTAGGTGTTATCGCAAAATTAGGTTTTAAAAGCCCACATGCTGGCCCAATAATTTTTATGATAGAACCCTCTTGCATAGTTTCTTTTTTCACCCCTCAAAGTTGCTTCAAAAGTAACTTTTGAAGAAAGATAAAAGAATAAACGCAATTTTTTAGCTCTCCGTATATACTAAAAGATTACTGGGAGCCACTAACAAACTAATTTGTCAAGTTGACATTTGGAATTGGCACTGTTAGTTGTTTTAGTATTTTCTACTCCTTTAATCTTTTTTTTCTCTCCCATTAAATTACCCTTAAGTAAGATAGCAAAACAATCATAGATTCATCTTCTTATACGGTAATGGTTGTATTCTTTTGTGATATTTATCCTCTCTTTATTAGGGATGGCAATGGATACCCGATAGATAGGGTACTACAGTGTTTTTCTCCATATCCACATTTGTAAAAAATACCTGTACCCGTGCACATACCCTCGTGGGCAATAACTTTAGTCCACTTCCCCATACCTTATGGGTACCTAAGTGCCAATACCCGCACCCATTACCCGCATTCTAACTATGAAAAAACAATAAAAACATCACAAATGAAATAAAACAACGGTCCAATTTTTTTAAAATTAACTCATAAAATAGTACGAATCGTAGTATTTAGTCAAATAGAAAACATCCAAAATATCCCTAAAAAATTGTACACCGGCATGATGGAGATGTTATTGTTTAAGCAGTTTTTCGGTTTAAGTTTACGCTTAAATAGTTAAATAAATTAATTAATTATACACCAAAAATAAATAAATTATTTATGATATTATATAAATATGTATATGCGGGGTTGCGGGTCTGGGCAATATAGTACCCTTACCCGTGCCCATACCCATCTAAATTTGTGGGTATTATCTGGACTCGTACCCAGACCCATAAAAGCGGGGTTTTACCCTACCCATTGTGGGTATTTTTTACGGGTATCCATTGGACCTGGGTCCAATTGCCATCCCTACTCTTTATGGATGTTTTTTCATATGGGACTTTTTTTCCACAATAAAATACTGGTAAAATATGTAAGATCCCTATAAATATATCAATTTTTTATTTTAGTCCCTTTAAAATTTTCCTTCAACTTTTAGTTCCTGTAAAATTTTTAATCACTACATTTGGTTTCTATTTTTAAGTCAAGAAATATTATACCAAAAGTGGAGATGAAAAACTTTTGAAGGACTAAAAGTTGAAGATTTTTTTTAGAGGGATTAAAATGAAAAGTTGACATATTTATATGGATCAAAAACATATTAAACCCATAACATAATCCATATTTGTGTCTAATATTACTTCTGTTTTGATCTTAATGAAACATTATTCGATTTATACATGTCGATTATAACTTTTTATTTAATAATATAAATTATCTAAGTTTAAATGGAAATTCATCAAACATATTAATCAAAAGCATATGAATTTTCTTCACAAGAGCTTGTTGGTTGGAGTTAATATGGAGTTGGTTGTTAAAGGTTGTTGTGATTTTAAATTAGAAAGTTGGTCGGATTCTATTTGTTTACTTTGATCATTTTATTGGTGGTATCCTTCATTGTTTGTCTTTCAACGACCGTTGATTGTTATCATTTGAAAATGATTTTCTAGTTGGAAGAGTAAAAATTTGTCTATGAATGGTTCAAAAGCTATAATCGTCACCAACACCTTACTCGATAAATAGACCAGCATTCACTAAAGCAGTTAAACCACATTCAAACCTTTAACTGATATGATACAATAAAGACAAAAGAGAATCACGCTCTTGTAACCTCTTCCCCAGATTAAATTCATTAGTAGGGCTTCCATTAACTAAAACAAAGGTTGTTGCTTAACTCACACATTCCATAATCCACTTACACCATTATATGGTCTCTCCATTTTAGTCTCACATAAATTTATGAAGCCGTATGAGTTTTAACTAGTATACAAAGAATTGAAAATATAGATTGGTGAATAGAGTGTTGATAACACTACACATAGATCAATTTATTGTTTGATTTGAGAGAAAGAAATAAGAAGTAGTTGTTTTTTTTTTCACTCTATTTTATTGTTAAGCACATTAAAAGAGAAACATATATGTATTAAAAAAAACATATATATTATTTTAAATGGGACAAAAATATTCTAAAATAAAGGGAAGAGAATAGAAAGACATGTTGTACTTATTAAGCATGAGAATATAAATGCATTATAACTTTATCTCATCTTTATTTCCAATTTGAGGAAAAAAATTAATATGTAAACCCCACCAATACTTCTTCTTTTGTCTGTTTCTCTTCCGTACAAATGAGAGATAGTCTTCGTTTTTCTTCTCCTTTACTTTCCACTCTTTTTCTCCACGTATTTTTTGTACCTAACAAGTCCTAAGTGGTGGAACCTGGCTACATGACTTAGATACTAGAAAATGTGTTAAAATAATGCATTCACAATCAAGTACGATATAATTATTTATCTCTTAAATTAATACATAAAAATTATGTATCTTATAAAATACTACCAAATTGTTATATTTATATAGAATATAGATTTTCATCAACAAAAGAAGAAAAAGTATAGAATCTTGAAAGCAATATCTTAGCAGATAAACAGATATACAGTCCCATGGATATGCTTTAAAATAAGATATCTACACCACAAACATAAAGCCGCGACAAAGGTATCAACATGTGATTGGTTCGAGTGATAAAAAACTAATGCATTTCAATTAAGTGGTTAGATGTTCGATCTCCGACTCTTATTTGTGCAAAAATTTAATTGTGAATTCAATATATTTTTTAAAGCAGATTAGTCAATATTAAATGACAATTGATACTTTATATAAGCAACATGTTCATAAGAAAAAGACAATAGAGACAAAGATAATACAAAATGATAAGATTGAGATAACGTATCAATAAAAGAAAAGATGAAAAGGATTTGTCCAAGCACTAAACTCGGCGCAACAATGCAACCATTATCATAGTACTATTAAATTAAACAGCAATGATAAGTCAAGTTGAGCTATGTATAAAATAATTAATGTATGAAATATTGGTAGCCATATATAGAAAGCCTTAGAGGCAGGACAGAAACATATCATATCATATCATAACAACATCACTAAAAAAAAACAATGAAATTTGTGGTGAGTGTTTACCTTATACTATGTTTTGCTTCTTCCATTTTCATTGTCATGGCCTTGGTACAAAGAACACAACATATTTTTGGCAGTGATGAATATTATGTTCGTGTAATTAATGGCTTCACAGATAATTCCTCAGTTCCTTTGGTCATTTGGTGTTCATCTGAGGAAATGGATCTTGGTGGTCGTGCTTTGCAAGAACATGATGAATTTAGCTGGACCATGAGGCCTAATTTTTGGAGCAGCAACTATATGAAGTGTACAATGAAATGGGATAGTATAAGGAAGATTTTTGATGCATTTGAGGCTTCTAGGGACATAGAACGTTGTGGCTTACATAGGTTGTGTTCTTGGAGGGTTACACAAGATGGGTTTTATTTTAGTAATGATGAAGTGAATTGGAGGAAGGATTTCAAATGGTGAGAGAGTGTGTGATGCCAAGGTTTTCTCCTAGCTTGGATTCACCAAACCATGTTTGCTAGTTTTAGTAATATGTTTACAAGAGATGTGAGGAATTAATTTTGCATAATTATAAGAGAGTATATGCTTTGTAAGATCACAATATGCACCTTTCATGTCTAGAATCATATAACATCTTTTAAGGTGTGTTTAGCGAAAACAACTTAATCAAGTGTTTGTTGGATAAATGGTACTTCAACTCTTCGTAGAAGAAAATGCCTATTCCACATACTTCCACTCTGATGTTGAAAATGTTGTTAATAAAATACACGACCTTGAATCGAATCATGTGAAGTGTGAATCGATGCAATTCGTGTAAAACTATATATTTGAAAGCTATGAAGATTGAAACAAAGATCAAGAACTTTATATCAAATTAGAACAATTTTAGAAGAAGAATGAATCGAATCAAAGCTACATAGGCATACTTTTAAATCAAATCATTGTCTACAAATAAAGATTGATACGATTCAAGGAACTTTCATACGATTTTACATCTAGAGATCAAACACCTGACACACTAAACGAATCGAATCAAACTCATATTGAATCGATTCAAAGCCCTTAAATCAAACTTCTGAGGAAGGCAATGATTCGATTAATAAGTTATAAAGGTCAAGTTTTGAATCAAATCAAATAACTTAAAAGTGAAAAGAACTTCCCGCATTGCTCTAACATCAGCCCAACTTTTCTCCCCCAAAATCAGAGTATCATCAGCAAACTGAATTTAGGAAATAATAATTGGGTCATTCCTACCAACCTGATAGCCTTAAAAAATATTGTTCATAACCAAGGCCTCCATCATAACAAGCAAACCTTTAGCCAGCCAACAAGAACAAACAAGGTGAGAAAGGGCCACCCTGCCTCAACCCTCTCTCCAATGGAAATTCTTATGTAGGACTACCATTCACTAAAACGGAAGTTGTTGTCGTACCGATACACTTCTTCATCCATTTTCGCACATTAACTGAATGATTATGTTCCGAAATGTGATGACGAATTGAAGCTTATGAAGTAGCAGTAAAGGTCGCAAGAAAGGGGGGTTGAATTGTGACCCCTTTTTAAATTATTCCTGAAACTTAAATTAAGATTGTATACTCAAGAAAACTCTTGGTTAATGTTAGTTTAATAAATAAATAAAATTTAGTATGTATGAATGACCAGGATGTTCTGGAGAATATTTATATGAGCATAATGATATTATGTATGTGAGACCAGAATGTTCTGGAGAATGATAATAAGCAGAATGAGAAAAATGGTATGTAACTGAAATATAAAGTTATTTAAATCTGGAGTCAGTTTTAATAAAGTAAATGTTTAAGTTAGGACCATAGCACTCTGGATTAATATAGTTGTGATTAATATGGACAAAAATAAAATGCTTGTGATCGTGTGTGTATGTTGTGTATAAGAGAGAGAAAGAGAGAGAGAGAGAATAACACAGGAGAGTTATCCTGGTTCACCAAACCTAGCTACTTCCAGTCCCCACACTCCGTGTGAGATTATCCATTATAGTATACAATTGGTAGAAACTTCTAACCACCATTATAAGGTCTTGATCACACCAGATCAGTCTGTAACCTCTGTATTATCAACCTCAGCAGGCTTCTACAATTCTTTGCTTTCGCACAAAGAGGGTTGGAATTATCCTATCTCAAACTATTAAGTCCAATAGACTTGAGATCTAGCTTTTGCATTTTGTAGGATGATTGGATTTGGTAACAAATTATATCTCAAAACAAAAGAGATATTTTACAAACACAAGCTCAAGAGATTATATAACAAAAAATATAGTGAGAGATTAAGAAACTTGCTTCGATGAAGAGAATGATTGAGATAATGATTTCTTTAGCTTTAGAGAGAGAGATATAAAGCTTTTGTATTTCAAACTCTTGCATTTCTCCTTCATAGTCGTCCTCTATTTATAGGAGAAGTATCCTTGGAGAGCAAGCTAAAAAAAAGTTGTTGAAGCTCCATTCAAATTCAAATTTGCGCTCCACTTTGATGCTTGGAGGACAAGTATAAAAGGTGTCATTATGAGAACGTTCTCAGGAACATTATTTTTGTTCCAGCACAATCTTGGGCAACAAGCAACACGTTTTCATAAGGTGTAATGAGCTGTATGCCTGATTGTAGAAGCCTTGGAGGCCACTTAACATGATGCAAGCTTGATGTCATAAGATGATGTCTTTGATGATGTCATGTTGTAGTAGCTTTAGAAGAGATATTCTTTAATGGATCCTTTTCCATTATATTCCTTAGTGAGTCGAAAATCTCATGGGCCCTTGCAGATTTTATTCCTTTTGTAGTCTTGTGGCCCTTGTGCACATATTTGTCTTTAATTTTCATTGATTGTTCTTTCCTTAAAAGCTTTAAAAAACTCTTTATCCTTAAGATTTTTTATTCCCTTTTTAGTGAGACAAGAAGAATCAAGTTTTGATCTTTATGATGCAAATCTTGTTGTTGTACAAAAGTTCTCATTTGTCTATTTGCTTTGCTTTATTTTGATGGAAACACTTAAAAAATTATTTTGTGAACCAAGAACGTTCTCTGGATCATTCTCATGAAACATGCTCACAAAATTCATTAGTAAATAACAATATAATATATATTCGAAATTGTTTGTTATATTTAAAACATCAAAAAAAGGATTTTGCTTTCAACAACTTAAGGTTGGACAAATATTTGATATATTAGAAGAAGGCAAACAATTTTACCTAAATTATGCGCATAATGTCGGTTTTAGTTTGCGTTCATTAGTGGAAACTATAGATAAAAAAAAGGTGTGAAATGTTGGAAATACTTTGTTTGCTAGAAAGAAGGTTATTTACCAGATAAGAAGCGAAACACTAACGACCAAGTGTATGGTTTTGTTTGCTATAGAAACATCACAAATATTGGAAAAATTAACAAAAGCCTTGAACAATGTTTGTTTTGGCCAATTTTGTGTGTCAACTGAGGTGGCTCAGTTCGATCGGCTTTCTAGTCATAAGAATGGGGAGAGGGAGAGTGAGCCTCGGGGTGAGGGAGTTTGTGTTGTGATAGAAAGGAGAACGAGCGAGGAAAAATTATGAGCGTGGGGATTACCATCGAGAAGGAGAAGAAGGGGTAACAACGACAGGCGTTAGGAAGGAGGGGAACCGTGAAGGATTGATGGAGGGGGAAAGGTGGGTAAGATGTCAGAGGTAGTTGTGGGAAGGTCGTCGGTTAGGGACGATGGAGTGACGGAGAAGAGACCTCAAGTCGATATGGTGGTTATTGGTTAATAATACGAGGAGCTGATTGTCAAGTGAGAATCAACTTTTCAGAGGGAGCAACCTTGTATGCTTGTTCATAAACATTGGTTCGAGGAAAATTATATGGCTTGGGCAAGAAATGGTTTAGTAGTAACGATGATTAATGGCGAGTCCATACCATTACTACAACAGCGGATCGCTGATATCGGGTTTGAGGAGCTAGATATTATTGCTAGGGGAGAAGATGATGTGTTCTTGCGATGTTTAGTGAAATCGGATGTGACGACAGTTCTTAATGGTGCTAAGGATATTTTTTTGTAATCTTTTCACTTCACCTACATAATGGAATCACAAGGTTACAATTTATGAAAGAAGAGCTTGGGTTCAACTTTATGGTGTTCCTTTGCATACATGGAATGAGAAGTTTTTTAAAATATGTGTTTTTGCATGTGGACGGTTTCTTAGGGAGGATAGTCGTACGGTGGAAAAAGAAAGGTTAGAATACGTGCATATTTTACTGGCTATTTCTTCATTAGAGGTCATTAATGTGATTGAAAAGATTTTGGTTGATGGGGTTTTATTGGAAGTTAAACTTGTGGAGGAATGGCGTTTTCTATAGGTGAAGACGCGTGTTTGTTCGACGATGAATCTGGTTTAGTTTCTTCTCACTCGGAATCGGATGAGGTCTATGTCGAGAATGAAGATAGTCATGATATTGATGCATTGGTTGAAAAGATTAATGAGGAATGGGTCGAGGCAGAAAGGGGTAGGCAGCAACATGATGTCTCTTGTCAGCAGAGGGAGAGTGTAGTGTACCCTCCTTCAAAGAAGGGTGTTAATAGTTCATCATCCTTTATGCCGAGAGTGGATGAAGTGGATTTAAATGTAACCCATGCAATTAATGAAATATTAAGGTGGAGCAACTTGATGTACACCAAGAAATTATGGCTTCCTCCATGCCGAGTTTGGCCAAGAAGGATAATGTTGATCTAGAATCACATTCATATAGTAGAGTGGGAAGTGAGGAGTTAGATACATAACATGTTTCTCAAGAAGTGTCTTCGTCGAGTAGTTTTCCTTAAAAGGCTACTCCCAAAAAGGTTCAACGAACAAATTCAATTGTTACGCTTTATGTGGTGTCTGGCCCTTGGAGTCTAGAATGGTTGAATGATCATAATTATGGTAATGTAGGTCTCATTTTCTCAACTAATAAAAAGTCTAAACATATAGAAACTAGTCGTGGTAGTCGTAGAAAGAAAAAGAAGAAAATTGATGGGTTACTTAGACACTTTGTGCATAGTTTGAAAAGAGTGGCTCGACTTCCGAGTAAAGATAGAAAAGCGATGCTTAAGGTCTAAAAGAAAAATGTGAGAAAGCGCCCATTGGGTTTTGATTCTCAAGATTCGAAGATCTTGGATCAACTTTCTCAAATTTATTGATTCTTCTTCTGCATGTCCAAGGCTAGATTCAAACTCAAAACCTTGGTTAAGCTGGAAGAGACATTTGTCATCTCATATAAGCGCTCTTGTGATCCGTAGGCATTTAAACAATAAAATTCTATAGCATCAAGAATTTTTCAAGACACAACTAGCAAGTTTTAATTGCATGATTTATTTGTTCACTCCCTATTTTTCAGCCACACCTCCTTGAATTGTGGCAAATAGCATTGTGATTGACTGCTCTTTATTATTGAAGAATTATTGATGTTATTTTTATAGAGATATAACATTGCTCTTAATTGATATCTTTTATTTCTATCTTTCTTTCACTCCTTCATTAATTTACATAAAAAAATCTTGAGGATTTTAAAAGAGTATGTAATATTTTATGTCATTTAAGATTTTAAAAGGCTATCAAATTTTGCAATTCAAACGAAAATGTACATCCTAATAATATCACTGTTTGTCAACTAAACTAGGTCTTACGTATAACCAACGTAAAAAAAATTTCCTTAAAAAACCGATATAAAACTTTGACCACGTTAATTTAGTTCTTTAGGGGCATAGTAAAAAAATCAACTGCAAGACCACATTGAAAAATATGCATAATTTAGCATCACACAAAAGGTAAGGATCTCCTTTTTGTTTTTAAAACAAGGTAAGGATCTCCTTATTAGGTGTAAAAATTATAGCCCAAGATATCTAACTCTAACATATAAGTGACACATTCAAACACATGTAACATATACAAATCACAAATTCACTTGAATTGTTGTCATAAGAAAAGACCATGAAATTCACAGCGTGTGTTTTCCCTCTACTATGCTTTTCTGCCTCCATTATCATTGTAATGGTCGTAATGCAACGATCACAATATTTATTTGGCAGTGGTGAATATTTTGTTCGTGTGATTAATGGCTTCACAGACAATTCATCTGTGCCATTGGTCATTTGGTGTTCATCAGATGAAATGGATCTTGGTAGTCGAGCCATGCAAGAACATGATGATTTCAGCTGGATCATGAGGCCCAATTTGTGGAGTAGTAACCACATGAAGTGTACCATGAAATGGGACAACATAAGAAAGAAATTTGATGCTTTTAAGGCTTCTAGGGACGCAGAACGTTGTGGCACAAATAAAATATGTTCTTGGAGGGTTACACAAGATGGGTTTTATTTCAGTAATGATGAAGTCAATTGGAGGATGGACTTTACTTGGTGAGTGTGTCACTTTTAGTATTATATTAGACCGTTTAAAGAAAATGTTCTGATTTTTTAGTAGAAGATGCATATACAGATATATGAAATGTTATCAAAAACAAAAATCATAATATGAAATGTTTTGGTTACTGGCAATTTTAATGAGATTATATTTATCGAATGTATGCATACAGATTCATTTTTTTATTACTTAAAGGATAAAAGAATACTACGATATTTGGATAAAATGATAGAAGCGACGAGTTGAAAGAATGACAACAATTTTCGAGTCTAAAGAGAAGATATAACATGTTTGAAATTCAGCTCTTGCATCCAATACTAAAATGCGTAATTGGCTGAAACCACAACGCATTTGCTCCCATAAACATTCCAAACTCATCTCTTAAGCAAAACCCAAAACCAACCTTGTTGAATTGCTTTGATAACGACGAGTCAACAATAACATTTGACATAATCAGCGGACACGGCCATTCTAAATTTCATTAACTGTCTTGCATTGTATTCGAACGCACAAATCTCGACTCCTCGAACAAGCTCTTACATATACGAACAATATTAGCTTATCTTTCCCTCACGTTATTCCAAAATGTTTCATTATGACTATGCCATAAACCCCAACAGGTGACAGCAAAAACAATTTGTTGTTCCTGTGACAACATCAATAGAATGCTAAAGATTTATTGACCAGTTTTAGCTACTACGATTGGAAAGTGTGAATATTATGCCGCGTGTTTATGTTTTGCCATGATTGCGCGCTTTTTCTGAAGAACAACAACAAGTGATCCGCAACTTCTTCGCATCTTTCACACTGCGGACAACTGTTTTAAATTTTAATCATGATTCATTTGTTAAGTAGTCTAGCACGTGTTGGCAAGAAATTGCAGACCGTTGTCCACATATAACGTTCCGAACCTCATGTAGAACTATCATTTTCCATAAGACCTTCCAATTAGCTTCTACTCTCAATGCTGCATTTTCTACGAGCTCATTCAAGCAGATATTATAAGTTGAACGAACACTATACTCACCATGCATATCAGGCCTCCAGATAATTTCATCATGCATTGCAGAAATATTAAAGATAGGTGTTCAAATAACATCAATGATAGATTGTGGGTTAGTACAATTGCAACATCTCTATGTTCCATTCTTTGCAATCATTTCTCAATAAAGCATGAAGATTAAAATATGTATTATACATATCTGTCATTGAAGGTTGCAGTACCAAAGCTCCATTTGCTAGCCATCTATCATGAAAAACTCGAATGTTCACCCTCAATACTAATCTTCCACATTGTTCCTTACCTTAGGTATAGCCTCATAAATACTCTTCCACACAAAACACGAGTTGTTCCTTTTTTTCGCCATCGTACTTTGGAAAATAACCAGCCTTGTACAAACGAGCTACCGAACAATTTGGATTAGTTACCAATCTCCAGACTTGGTTTCCCAATAATGCTAAGTTTGATAAGCAAAGATCCTTAAAACCCATACCACCATCCTTCTCTTTCAAATCAAGCTTGCAGCTTGCTCAAAGATAACCTTATGATTTCCTTATTTAGGCCTCCTCCATTTCCCTCACCAAACAAAATTCATCATATATTTTTTCTTTTTATTCCATCGCCTAATGAAGAAGCGACTAAAAAGATACTTATGAAATAAATAGGAATAGCTTGAAGCATGGACTTAATCATTATCTTTTTTACTCGCTTCAGACAATGAGCGACCACCATACAAATTAATCTTCCTCTACATGTGATCCTTGATCCTTGATGAATTTGAACTTTACATTCATCCCTTTTTTTTATTTTTAAAACAGCATATATATTAACCACACTTGTATAAGATTGAACACAAATACAACGGCACCGTAAATATGCGGCTACTGTATATTAGCTTTATATTTATGGTGCCGTTGTATTTGTGTTTTTTCGCCATTTAAGATAGGCCCAATCAATTCTATTATAGGTCTTACTCATCCATTTTGAGGGCAACATATCATACCCTTCCACTAGTCTTATCTTACTCTTCAAATAATGGATAATTTCAAAAGCCATAAAGATATTTGTGTAAGCAACCCCTAAGTATATTAGCAAGAACTTAAGAGATTACCTTATAAAACACATTACACAAAGAGATAGGTCGTCAGTCTCAGATATTGGTGCATCAAATTAAATTTGGAAATTAAAGAAATATTGGTATCATTCAACTCAGGTAGAAATAAACTATGACATGATCTAACCAACAACAACCCGCCTCAAAAAATTCATCACCACATTCCCTCTAGATATGTTTGAAAAAGACTTGGGTTGAAACCATCAAGTCTCAACGCTTTATCCAAAACAATTTCCTTCAAAACATTGATAATTTCTCCCCGGTATCAATTATGGTAGGTTAGTTTGTCTTCTTAAAAAGAAATTCTCAAATCGAAAAATTTGATATTCTGTCTAAATATCTATGAGTGGTGATGATGAAGAATAATAGGTAAGTGATCTGACCTTGATACGTCCACAGTAACTAGACGTACCTCTGGAAAAAATGTAAATGCAAATAAGACGATGTTTTTTTTAATGGTAAAAATATATATAAAAATAGAGAAACAACTGTACAAGATACACCAAAAGAGTCATCAAAAGACGATGATATGAAATGCGTAATGCTTGAAAATTGTTTCTTTACATTGGTGTGTTAAGAGGTGTGGTAAGAGAATGCTTAAGATTCATAAGTGAGTGGTTGGATGAGGAATTTTTTTTTTTTAATGAAGAACACTATAGAGAAGAATATGAAATGAAGTAGCCTTTGGATGAGGGAATTCAAATACTAGCAAATTTTAAAATCGAGGCACTTCCAATGTTTTTTGTTTGTCATCTAAGCCTTTTAAAATTTCTTATTACATAGAGATCTATCAAAACAATCTGACCAACCCAAAGACTAAAAGGGAATGAACTTATTAAACAAAATGATAAAATGTAAAGTTAATTAAACTCATAATTAAAATGAGGTTATTGGAGAATCCGATTCTCTAATTTAAAGTCAACATGAGATGAAAGCTGGTGGTTTTTCATTAATCAAGTTATTCTTTGCATGTTCCAACTTTTGGACATGGTACCACACTACAGGAACCATTTAAAACTTTTACCACAAGATCCATGATCCATATCTTTTTTCTTTTTTTATGAAAAACTTTTTACATAATATGACTTGTCTTTTATGTCAAGGAATCTGCTTTTTTTTAGAATTTTTCCCGTTTATCAATTCAAAAGATGAAGCTTTTGGTTGCACAATCATTCAACTTTTACCAAGCCAAAACATGAATTAAGTTATAGTACATTTCTAAGGCCCATGCTAGGATGGGAGAGCATGATAGATCTCCCACCGCGAGTGAGTGAAAAAAATTAATTTTGAATGATTAGATATTGAAGTCGTACGGTTCTTAGCATACATCCACATCACTAATTACCTTTCATTTTCCATTTCTCTGCTCTCTCCTCTGAAACTACATAAACTTTCTTCCTCATCAAATAAATCTCAATTTGCAGCAACATGAGTTTTAATTATTCTACACATAGAATATGAACTTATAACTAAACCCATTTTTTATTCATCCCTTTGAAGAAAAAAAAGAAACCCATGACATGAACTCACAACATAGAAGAACACAGAAGGATAAAATTAATAACAACCTATGTCCATTTTTAATTTTCGCGTCATATTATATATATGTAGACCATATTTTCAATTTCTGAATTATTCCAACCCATTTGTTCTTCTCATAAACGCAAAAGTTTGGAACATTTGATGACTCTAGCACATTTTCTCAAACATTATCAATTAATTAAACCTTCAATTTCTACTCCCAATATATTGAGGATTGAACTTCTCTATGTTGCTCTCCTTTTCATTATTTAAAGGTTTTTTAGTGGTGTTCTTGGTTGGAGACGTTGATGTTCTTGTTGAAAATATTTTTAAGGATTTGATAATTATGTTATTGCTATTGAAAATAACAAGAATAGATATTGAAGGTGCCAGTAGCCCAGAACTTTGTTGAACATGATCTTGTCATGGAGAAGCGAAATTTTACAGAGTGTGGTGAAAAAGAGATCAGATAAATAAAAAGTTATTTAATGTAGACAATTCATAATAATACTATACAACCCCTTTCATCAAACGGTGTACAAAACTTGCTCACGGTGAGAGATATGACCATAGACAGCACCCATTTATAAAACCACCAGTCACATGCCATATAAGTTATAACCATAAGTTTTTTTGTGCTAATTTTTTTTTTGATGTTGGTAAACCACCAAACTTATAACGCTTTCATTCCATGTTGTAAATTATTCTAGCTTTTGGTACCCAAAAAAATTAAACTAGCTGTACCTAAACAAAAAAAACTAGCTTAATGACGAAATAGTGAAATTGAAGTCCGACGAAATTGAAATTGAAAACCGAAATAGTGGCATTCCTACTTGTATAAGATTTAGTTACAAAGTGTCATGCAAGTACAAATTAGATGGTAGCATGCTGGATCATTTGATATGTTGAGGTACAAGTTTAAACGTGTAGTTTCTCACATCATAGTACTTAGCTTGTGTGTGTTTTTGCCTTTAAACTCATTCGAAGAAAAAAGGAAGTAGCTACAAAGTTGAAGAAAAGTTTCAAGTGATAAAGTATTGACTACATAGTTGTTATTGAGCAATCCTAAAGTCTCTTAATAGATGGTTTAGGTTTCTTCGACTTAACTAGATGTTATGAATTCAAATACAACCGTATCCTTAAAACTCATGGGAGATAACTTTTCTGCTATGATCGTTCTACCAGCTTGTGGGACAAGCGAGAGAGTGAGATCATGGTATTTGATCATAAAATCAAAATTCAAGTGCATGATGTGGGAGACTCACACTTGAGAAAAAATGATTATCGTTCAAGTGTGAGTGATTAGCTCCCATATCAATTATGAATTGACTAAATGTTGGATATATAAGAGAGATGAGTCATGATTTTAGAAAATTTATGTGTATTTATTAAAAATACTTATGCTACATAAAATATTAGAAATTAATTAAAAAATAAAACAAAATATTAAGATGGTAGTGTCAAATTAACATATGTATTTTGAGAGATTTGTCACTCATTATGAATTTATCTTGTTCAAAGGTACCAATTGAGCTAACCTCACAAGGACAGATGAAGACTATATTTAACCCAAAAAAATATTGAAATTTGAAAGATGGTTTTTTTAAAGGAAAATAATGTATATTTGGTTGATTATAATAAATATTTATCCATAGTTTGTTGAGATATTTACGCTACATAAATATTAAAGTTTAATTTAAAATTTAAACAAAATATTTAGTGGATAAGATCAAAGTGATCTTTATATGTGTAGTTTGGTGAGATATTTATGCTACATAAAATATTAAAATTTAAATGAAATATTTATAAGATAAGATAAATTAATATTTATATGTGTAGTTTGTTGAATTTCCCCTAAAAAATGTGTAGTTTGTTGAGATATAAATGCTACATAAAATATTAAAATTTAATTATTAAATATTTAGGGGATAAGTTAAATATTTATACGTGTAGTTTGTTAAGATATTTATGATATTCGAGATAAAATTACATTGATTAAAAGTTAAACCAATGTTACACTGTTCAATATCGTTTTACTCGATACATATTTTTCAAATTTGATCGTTGGATTGTAAGTTTATATCACATAGATCATTCACGTAAAATTTTACGAAAATCTAAAATCATTTCACATGTTATTGTTATACATTAAGATTAACAGGTTATGCACTTCTATATAACACCGTTAAACGTGTTGTATCTCAATAAAGAGAATGTACGAGTTTGGACCGACTTTCCTCTTAAAAGAAAAGAATTCTTAATATTTGTCCTGATCAAGTAAATTATTGTTTTCGTTGTATAAGATAAACATAGTTGGTTAAATTTGTTATAAATTTTTTTTAAGAAGAAAGTTTGTTACCGTTTGAAAGTCACACAAAGATTGTTCATATTTGAAATAAATGATAAAAATATAAAAATAAAAAAAAATTCAGATTGTACGTGGAGCATTCTCTTTATACCGTTGATTTTGGTTTTGACTGATATTGATGAACTCAAGACTCAAGTTGTAACAAACATAAGATAACATTATTGTTTTGTCGTTATTCATCTATCAGTTTAATGTAACAAACAGAAATTATCGGAAACAAGTGCTTTATGTTTCCCACTACTATCTCTTCACACTCATTCTATAAATACTTCACTCTTTTCCACGTTCAATCTCACAGTTTTTTCACATTGGATCGCATAAAGTCGTCATTGCTGCATTCATAGTGAGTCATCTATGCACTTTGCTGCAAAACATTGATATAAACGTGTGTTTGATTTTCTTGTCGTTGTTGTTTTTGTTCTTTATACTATATTCTTTATTAATATTCGTGTACCCTTTTGCTTGCTTAATCAAAAAATTGCTTTTTTAAGTAATGGGGTTTCAGATTTCTGATTACCCTTTTCATTGGATATGCTTTTCTTTTGCTTCTTTTTTGATTTGCCTTTCATACCAAGTGGGGTATAACTCCAAAATTAAATCTTTATTTTTTAATCTTTATTGGGTCTGTTCTGTTTTGTTTTGTTATGTTATAATGTTATATATGTTGTGTTCTTACCTATGATGTTTTATTATTCTGAAGGTAGTGATACAAGAGTTGGAAAATTTTCAACATGTCTAGGATTCGGTTGTTAGGTGTTGTTTTATGGCTATGCTGTTGGTTGGTGGTAACTGCTGATGCTCAAGTTGTTGATGAGATGAAATACAAAGATCCAAAGCAACCGATTGCGGTTCGAGTTAAGGATTTGCTGAGTAGGATGACTTTGGAGGAGAAGATTGGTCAGATGACTCAGATTGATAGGAGTGTTGCCAATGCCAGTGTTATGAAAAATAGGTTTATTGGTGAGAATTAACAACTTTATTATACCTTTATAATTAATGTTTTTTTAATCGAAAATATGTATGCTTTCGTTTTCAGGCATAAAAAAGATTAATTTTTTAATCGGTCTTAAATTTTATGTGATCTTTTTATTTTGACACAATATGTATTTGGTTGTTGCAACTTGCAATTTTGATAAATCCGGTTTTGTCAAATAGATATGCTTTAGTATAACAGAATATGAACAGGGCACTATTATCAAATAGTGCTATAGTTTCATGTAACATAGCAAAATTTGAACAAAACCGTTATTTTCTGCGATCCGCGATTGTCAGCACTATATAAATCTTTTCAACTATGTGTTTTATTGGATATGGATTTTGTGTCTTTCAGTAAAAAAAAAATGTCACGCTTATTGTGGGCTATTTTGGGAAGCATTAACTTGCATCTGTGTCACGCTTACTCGACAACTCAAACCTTTTAAACTATAGATGTGTTGGTGGTGATGATGAATATCCTGTCTCTAATATTTGCTTGATATCCCTTGTAATGTTAATTAAAACTTGTGTAATTTATTTTTTTCATTATTGTGGTGTGTGACCCCTTCCCGGACCCTGCGTATGCCGGAGCTTTAGTGCACCAGGACTGCCCTTTTTTTTTATTGGATCCCAACTTAGGATAGTATTTGAATGTTACCTTAATTGTACTAACTGATTCCTTTAAATGTGTGCAGGGAGTGTATTGAGTGGTGGTGGCAGCGAACCACTTCCAAAAGCTTCTGCTCAAGATTGGGTGAATATGATTAATGAATTTCAGAAAGGATCTCTGGCAAGTAGATTGGGCATTCCCATGATGTATGGTATTGATGCCGTTCATGGACACAATAATGTCTATAATGCTACCATATTTCCCCATAATGTTGGGCTTGGATGTACCAGGCAAGTTGATTTTTTTATTTTTATATCTAGTTGTTCCGCATAGGAATTACAGACAACATTAGTGCCAAAATTTTCACGTAACTTGATATTTGTTTATCATTTTGTTTAAATTACATGTATATTTTATCAGATGCATCCAATATTTTCTTTGTTCTAATAATATTCGATAATCAGGGATCCTGATTTGGTACGAAGAATTGGTGCTGCAACTGCTCTTGAAATCAGAGCAACAGGGATTCCTTATGCTTTTGCTCCATGCATTGCGGTAAGTTATACACTAACGATAAACTTGTTAAAAACTAGTATTTGTTAGACAGGTTTGAGGTTGATAGATATGTACTATTTTTCTTTAAATTTTACTGATACTCCTAACTTGTTAATTATAGGTCTGTAGAGATCCTAGATGGGGTCGGTGTTATGAAAGCTATAGCGAGGATCCTAAAATTGTTCGAGAAATGACAGAGATCATACCTGGTCTACAAGGAGATATCCCGCCGGGTGCCAGGAAGGGAGTTCCATATGTTGGCGGCAAGTATGACATTATTAATATTACAAACATTAACCACAGTTGTTATGTTACACATAAATGAACAAAAAGATCATGATTGAATAATTCTCTTGTATTTTTATGTAGTTACTTATGTCATTTATTAAAAATGGTTCGTGTTGTTCCTCTATCATTCACTAGGCTAATAAAGTTATTCTTTTCTTGTAGGACAAAGGTAGCGGCTTGTGCTAAGCACTTCGTTGGAGATGGTGGTACAACCAAGGGAGTAAATGAGAACAACGCGGTGGTTGATTGGCATACATTGCTGAGCCTTCACATGCCTGCATATACTGATTCTATTATTAAGGGGGTCTCTACGGTTATGGCTTCATACTCCAGTTGGAATGGTGTAAAGATGCATGCGAATCGTGATCTAATCACTGGCTACCTCAAGAATACTCTTAAGTTTAAGGTGATTGGTCTCTCTATATTCTTCCTTTTTCTTATACATAATTACATAATAAATGCGGGGATTTAGTTCTTTGTTAGGAAAGAAAATATTATTTGGCATCATCAACTAGTAGAACTATTGAATTCAGTATTAAGTCTAACTTCAATTTTATTCACTTATTTGTCAGGGATTTGTCATCTCAGATTGGCAAGGTATTGACAAAATAACAACACCTCCCGGTTCAAACTACACATACTCCGTCCAGGCTTCCATTGAAGCCGGTGTTGATATGGTTAGTACGTTCTTTATACTCAAATTGCCTGCATGCTTGTAGTGAATGAAGTTCCTACTCGAGTGTAGCTTATGAAACAATGTAATTCTTATCGAACAAGAGATTGAAGAACTCAACTGTTTTTTTTTTTTTGTTAATTAACTTATAGGTGATGGTACCATACGAATTTGAAGATTTCATTCAGGACCTTACACTCTTGGTCAAGAACAATATCATTCCGATGGATCGTATTGATGATGCTGTTGAGAGAATTTTGGTTGTAAAGTTCACCATGGGTCTTTTTGAGAATCCTCTAGCCGATTTCAGCTTGGTCAATGAGCTTGGTAGCCAGGTGATTCATTCAAACCATCCCAACCTTGAAATGGATGGATATTCAGTAACATATTTGACTTGTTTTTTAGTTCAATCTGAACAATAAAAAATGACAATTTCATTCTCGATGAAAACGGTAGAATCAAATTCAATGAAAATGTCTTGACAATTCCTCGAAAGATAATAAGCTTCTGCATATAGTTTTAGCTGACACCAGTTTTAGCTGAAACCTACTTTTTATTAAGAAACTAAACATTATAACTTGTCATTATTTGTTAACTACCTTCCTGTATAAAGTTTATCTAATTCCTACAAGTAGATTAAGGACATAAGTAGCATGCAACTTTATCAATATTTCTTGTTACTTGTACAATTTAGAATATATCCTATCACAATTAAGACATCAAGAGTTTTAAGATATTCAAATATACTGTTTAATCAGGCACACAGAGACCTTGCAAGGGAAGCTGTGAGAAAATCACTTGTGCTGCTTAAAAATGGGAAAACCCAAAGTGCTCCACTCCTTCCTCTTCCAAAGAAAGCCCGAAAAATCTTAGTTGCTGGCACTCATGCCAATAATTTGGGATACCAATGTGGTGGGTGGACAATCAAATGGCAAGGATTCATCGGAAATGGTGACACGAGCGGTAAGTGACTCTTAGACACTCGTAGCAAGTTGAGGTCTTTGCCTATGGAAGCATATGAGATTCTAGGCTTTACATAATTATTTTTCAATTTTACCCTTGAGTACATTATAATATAGAAAATTTTGACAAACAGACATGACATTTCCTGTCTTTCCGCTAGAAAGTTATGATAGTAAGCTCTTTTTTCTCATGGGCAGGTACTACAATTCTCAGTGCCATAAATTCAACGGTTGATCCAAGCACACAAGTTGTATTTCGCGAGAACCCTGACGCTGATTTTGTTAAATCAAACAACTTTGAATATGCCATTGTTGTTGTTGGTGAGCTTCCTTATGCTGAGACTGCCGGGGACAGCACAGCCCTTACAATCTTGGATCCTGGTCCAAATATCATCAACAATGTCTGTGGAGCTGTCAAGTGTGTGGTTGTCACCGTTACTGGCAGACCTGTTGTGATTGAACCATATCTTTCCTCCATAGATGCATTGGTTGCAGCATGGTTACCAGGATCTGAGGGACAAGGTGTGGCAGATGTTCTTTTTGGTGACTATGGTTTCAGTGGTAAACTTGCAAGGACATGGTTCAAATCAGTAGATCAACTCCCAATGAATGTTGGAGATCCTCACTATGATCCACTTTTTCCTTATGGTTTTGGACTAACATCCGAATCTGTCAGAGACCTAGTAACAAGGTAATTTTCAATGACATTTCTTATACAACATTTCCAAAGAAAAATAAATACAACTCAATGGAACATGAGAATAGGATTAGAGTTTAATGAAGATCCACTATTAGTGTAAATTAGTTTTACACCGACATCTAATGAGAACTCGTCATATTGCCACATAAGCCCACTTTGTAACTTAAAAATGATGGCAAAATACTGGTTTCTCATTGGACATCGGTGTAAAATTAGTGTACACCGACAATGCATGTCTCACATTCTCGTATAACAAAATTTCACTGAAAAACATAATCGAAATTCATACCATCACTTTCATTTACAATTCAATGTTCTTGTTCAATACCCTTGGTCATTAACTACTTTTTATTTGATAAGAGTTGCTTCTGTTATTTACTGATGGAGCTATCGAATTATCAATTGTGCAGGTCAACCTCGACTGCTGAATTCGTCAGGGCTTGTATAGTTACCATTATGGCGACACTACTCACCAGCTTATATTTGATTGGTATGTTTCTGATTGTTACTTCAGTCGTAATTAAGTTATTATTATTTTTCTTCAAGTGAAAGCAACATAATAATACTCTTATGCTTAACACTAACGAATGATTGTTTGTTCACTTTGATAGGTTAAGCAATGCGTTTATCAGAGGGACCTTATTGGAGCTGCTGGAGAACTAACTTAGGATACTTTCTAGATTATGCTTTTTTAGTCCAATTCATTATATTATGACATTTTATTCATGAACTAGGACCTTTTTTTTTATACATACACAGATAATTTATTTATTACCTGGTATTTATTGATTTATTTTTCTTGAGTTTATGCTTCAAGCATTGGTTTCCTTTTGATGAAAATTTAATTTGCATGACTTAAGAGAACATATCACCAAAATAAATAAATTGTGATACAGGAATGGATTCATGTTGGAACTAACAGAGAATTTACAATGTGAGCAGTTTAATTTGTATCCAATTACTTGGAGTATTCAAGTTTACAACTGCATGAAATACTGGTCCTATTGGATTGTGTGTTAAAAATTTCATGACAAAGTTATGTGAAATTTCAATATGGGAGGATTCACAACTAATATTACACAAACCAGTTTTTTATATCAAGAGATTTTATTACTAGTCTGGGGTACTAGTTGAATGCAACTCATGCATTACAATTTACAATTTTTCAATCTTTAATTTCTTTTCTGTAAGTTAAAAATAAAAGAAATACAGTACTAACAATATACTATTTAACACTTCATATTTGTTTGATAAAATTAATCTACACACTAGTTCATAGCTAAAAAGCCAGTCACTTATATAAATTATAAGTATATAACAATTTAATAAAGGAAAACAAGATTCTGTAAAAGAAATCAACCATGTACTCCCCTGCAAATCTTAATTTTCTTTTCACTATTTTTTTCTTTTTAACTATTTCAACTTGCTGTTAGTGAATTCATTGGTCCTGGACCCTGGTGTATTTGTTTTTTGCATAGAAATAATTAAGTGCACTCATTCTGTCAGGAAAAAATAGTACTATTTTTTTAGAGGGAAAAAAGTAGTACTTTATATTTAACTTTTTTCCATGTGCCAACTGCCAAGCTTAGAAAGAATTCAAAGTGGGGTGGAATCAGTTGGTCGGCACAAAAATCTTGTTAAGTTTATTGGATGTTTTGTTGAAAGGGCCTACTGGTACTTATCTTTTCCTTAAAAATGGAAACAAATAAATTGAGACTACCGATTTTATTTGGCTAGAACAGCAGTGCCAGTAGCTAGCTGCATGGAGATGTTGGATCTGTTAGACATCATGACATGGAAAGTACAAATGAAAGCTATTATTACTATATTGGGAGAGCAAGAGGGTATCATATTTGTGATTTGATTATCTACACACACTTAATGTTGATTCATGATTGTTTTGTTGGTCACGGTGTTTAATTTGTATCCAATTATTTGGATTGGCTTACTGCAATGATTATTGAAATTTATAATCGTTACCAATTTATGTCATATTATGTCATGCTTAAATGTCATGATTTTGCCCCTCATCTAAGAAAATGTCATGATTCTTTCGTGTTTAAAATTTCATGACAGATATACGAAGTTTCCACATGCGAAGATTCACACTTAATTTTGAGAATGAATCATCTTTCATGAAGTTTACAAATAAAAAAGTAAAGTGTAATATTTCACCATTCATCAAAAGAGAAACATAAGATAAATTTAGATAAAGTGAGTTTGAATGGCAATAGTGTAAATTACACATGAGAGAAACAATTCCCATTACTTACATAAACCAAATTTTTGTAGTCCAGATTTTACTTTCAGGATCATACTAGCAAATGTGCTAAGAGCGGTGGCAGATCTTCAGTGGTTTTGTTGGGGGTGCCAAAATCTTTAGAATATATATTAAACTATTTCAAAATCTTTAGAATATATAAATTGTTAGTGGTGTGTTGGTTAATTTTGCTTGGATATTTTTCCATGGACGAGTGTTCAAATCTTTCCAAGACCTTTTTATTTGAATAAACCCGTGAAACAATATGGTATAACTCACTTGGGTTGGCCTGGTGGTATTGGCCCGTGAAACAATATGGTATAACCCACTTGAGTTAGCCTGGTGGTATTGGCTTGAGACCAGGGAGTATGCTTCTGGTATTGGCTTGGGACCTGGGAGTATGCTTTTCCTCGAGGTCTCAGGTTTGATTCTCTCTGATGCCAATTTAGGTGGGTTAGTTTAACTTCTTAAAAAAAAAAAAAAACAATATGGTATATATTGAATATTTGAAGGAGCCACCACTAGCTAAGAGTGTGTATTTAGCAGCGTGCAGCTTCTCATGATATAAGAACAGAAGTTGACAATCTTCTTGCTATTGTCATCAAACCTATACCACTCAACCATTGTTGACAAAAACTTATTCATATGAGCATTGGTATGAGCTTGAGTGGCATGAACATCCTAAAACAAGGTTGGTGATCAGGATACCTATCACCCTTGAGAAAGCTCAGCTTTCTAAATTGCCTAATACATTGTTTTAAGCTCGTAGTGACTGACAAAAGTGTTCATATACCCTTTTCACTAATGATCTTACAGTTGCGATGTACCTAAGAGTTGGATACATAACTCTTCCACAAAGCACATGATCAAGAAACATCATAAATTTACTTTCATGTTCTATAGGAAGGGCATTCATTATCAGGCTTGATCATCAGCTTCTGATCACAAAACTCAATCAACTTCTAAGTCAAAATAGAGAAAACCACTTACACGAGTTGGAGAACTTAAAAGTACCACTTATGGGTTCACCTTAAATAGACCCTCATCCACAAAAATCTCTAGATAGTAAAGCAAAAAGATCTCATAAAATATTAGTAAAAAAACACCATCCTTAACTACTACGCCCAAAAAGTCATCATCGTCGTCATGGTAAATATAAAACTGAAAGCTGCTTTAACCATAAATGCACAAGACATTGACCACCCCAGAAGCATTAAAAGGGTTGGTTTTGTATACTTCAACAACTTAATTTGAAGCCTTTGTTAACTGAATACAACCTGTATAAATTAATTTGTTTCTGCCTGCCCAAACTTTATTCAACTATAATAACAGTTCTCAACACATTACTTGCAGATTTAGACCATTTTGAGGGGTTTCAAAGCCTGCGGGAACACAGTGCAACTAAAAAATCACCAAGAACATACCAAACCCAATCAAGCATAGGAGGGAAGTGACGGAAAATGAACTACCAAGAACTCCAGGGTATTGAGTTTGATTCCTAATGATAAAAAATATAGAATTTACAGTTCATCACATACTTAAAATGTCGTATACTTGAATATTCAAAACTATTTAAAATCCTAGCAGAAAGTCAACCTCCGAAAAGTAGTATTTTATCCACCATAAAACTCAACGGCGCTGCCATCCTTCACAAATTGGCCATAGCGGTTGTCAAAAAATCTGCCACCGCAATCCAACATGGAGCAGCCATGGCCGATATTTGACAACACTGATGCCATGTCTCCACGTGGATATTGTCTAGAGGGAGCAGCAGGTGTTGTTCTCACAACAATAAAGAACTATTTCAATTCCCTAGGACTGAAGATGAAGCAGGGGAAGGTATTGAAATCAATTGGAATGTACTGGTGTGGACACAACTAGGCTTCTCTGAGACCCTCACTTTAGATGCCAAATCCATATTGCATTTTTTTTAACATCAGCATGATATCTAGTGGCTGGCTGCAGAAAATAAGACTTTCTCAGCAAGCCTATTTGATATGTAGAACCTGAGATATTGTTTGCAGCTACCGCATCATCAGCAACTCAACATAAAATTATATTCTACCATATTGGTGAAATTGGACACAAGTTTCAATGCTCAGCTTAAATACTACCGCATTGTTTGCTGCTAACATTTTATACTACTCGAAGCGGGACTTAGGCATCCCATGACAATACCCAAGTCCCTACCAGACAAACACAAGAATGAAGGAATTGACTCACCATTTACTCCCCCAAGAAGATAGTAAGATAATTTAGTTTACAAACGAGTCTTTGGTATCTTCTTGGGGCAGTAAATGGGTCCTCCTGTCCAAGGAGATGTTCAACATTAGGATCCATTGAGGAGTCAACACTTTTACAGTCTAACATGCCAGTTCCCTTGAGAATGTTCAACACATACTTTCTTTGAGAAACAGCTACACCGTAGCTTTATTGCATTTGTAACAAGCTTGACGGGAGTGTTAGACTTCTAAGTATTGGACCCATAACCCCATTAGTGTATATACTCTTGTAATCTCTCATTTGTAAGCAACTAATGAATAATTTATACAATTTCTACATTAAATATCCAAGTGTTTGAGAAAAAAATGTACGGGGAACTAGTAAATATGGAGACCAAGGACTACTGAAAATACAAAGAAAAAAGAGAGGGCAAGGACCAAAGAAACACGTCTGTCTTTGAACAACCGTATGCTGATAGAATGAGCAACAACCTACGGATTGTTTACACTTTGACAATTTAGTAAAATCATTGTAAAAACATTTACGGGGACAGGAGCACTTTCCAATCAAGAGACTGCATACAAGTGCGCTTACATGTTGAGTTTTGAGGCAAAAGCTATAACAAGTGCAACCAGCCTAAACAAACTCTATATCTGTTTAACTTCAACAAACTCAAGTTGCACAGAGATTCAAGGAATTGAGTTAACAGAACTGAAAAAAGAATAATCTTCTCAAGCAAATAACCTACCACTAATTCAAGCGGTCGACACAATTTGCAGAAGCCATACCCCTAATTCCTATTTTCTCTGATTTCATAAGAAAAATGTGATAATATTCAATTGAATAAAATTACAGTGTTGGGCAATCAAGCACTTCCTCGGATATGGTTCAAATTCAGTAACAAAGCTCCATTAGACAATGAAATCCAACATGAGCATAGAAAACCATTATAAAATAATCACAAATAAAAGAAATTCAGTGAGAAAGACAGGAAGCATATTACCATTGCAATGGTGGAGGAATAATGAATAGTCTAGAATCACAATTCATTGCTTTTGGCAGAAACATGTCACGCCAACTACAGATAAAGAAATTCCGCACTGCTTCAAACATCTCAGCAACAAGCGGTTTTGCAGCATACATCATAAAATTTGTGTAGCAGTCGTCAAACATTTAACATACACACAAGTGACAGCCAAAGGGCATATAACCTAATTCCAATCTTAGAAAACCAAATCACTAACCACATAATGAAGTGCACAATTAAAGAATTGATAAAAAAAACTCTAATCATCGAATAAAATAAATCCAACACTGCAATTTCTCAGGCAACATATTCATCGTTTAATAATGAACAGTAATCCATGAAGTAATCAGCAAACAAAAGGTACATAACACAAATAGAAATTAACATACAGGTTGCAGTTAGGGAGTTGAAGAATCCCAGTTCTTCATAAACCTCATGCACAAGTGACATAACATAACATAACATATAACATCCTCATTACTACATGCATTCTACTATTATTAAGAACATGGTGATACCAAACTGTCTTGGTAGACTTCAAGGACCATCAAACTTTTGATATTTGGAAATTCAAGAGTTTTAAAAGTATCATCTCTAGAATTGTAAACGACCATCTCTAACTGATACTCCAACAACACCTGATCATCCTCAGTAACATAAAGTGCCCTGGTATAAGGACAACACCCAACATTCCCCATGTAAGGAACACGGAACAATTTAGTCCAAGTTTCTCTATTTCCATACTCCTGCATAAGCCAAACATCGGAAAAAGTATTACTATGAGCAAGAATGCACAAGCGATCCCTCAACACCGCTAAGGTCGTAGTAACGACATTTACCGCTCCATAATCAGGCTGCAACAGCTCTTGATAAGTTTCCTTCTCCAAATCAAGAGAAACGATAACCAATGAATTATACGACGAATCTGTAAATGCCAACCAATTAACAGTTCCACTAATAAATTTTCCGGATTCATCAAAAGGGACACCAAAAGGGAAATCTTGAATCCTTCTCCAAAAATTGGTACCTAAAGTATGGACCTTTACTTGAGTTTTGTAACCCCCGTTATCAGATTCAAAGCAATTAACAGCAACAACCTTGTAAATGTCATTGACATGATCATGGCCAAAACCATAAATTGTGTAACTCCCATCTCGTTTTGGATTATCCAAAGATGGTGATTTGGTAAATTTCTTAATGGAAGGGTTCCACAAAAGAGCGAAACGTTGACCGAGTGCGAAACAGAAGATACCATGGCAAGAGCCAACGATAAGATCGAAACGGTTTCGGTTTCGAATTCGATTGTTCAGAGGGTATTCTAGGTCAGTGGCAGTGGCGGTGGCGGTGGCGGTGGCGGTGGAGAAGAAGGAGGAGAGCGGGTAAGCCGTGAGGGCGAATTTTCGAGAGGAATTGGTGAAGGCTAAGACGAGATGGGGGCGCGTGGTGGACACGCGAAGGTGTTTTTTGATGAATTTGGGATCGGAGATGAGAGATTTCCAGGACTTACAGACGGATTGGAGTTGCATGAGGAGTTTGACTGGAAGCCTAGAGAGAATCTCCGCCACAGTCTCGAATGGAAGAGTCGGAATGGTTGATGAGGAAGATGAAGATGGTGACGTTGGGGTTTCGGTGGAGGAGTTCAAACGCTGCCGCTTGGTGGCGGTTGTTTCCTCCGTAAGTGGATCAGACAAAGCGGCGTCGGCGTCGGCGTCGGCGTCTTCACTTGGCGCCATTTCTGAGTCTGGTTATGCACAATCCTTGATCATACCAAAATATATTGATCTCTAAACCACTAAGGTATGTTTGGTAAAAATAACATCATTTTATCCCATTTAATCTTAATTAAAAAAATTACATAATTAAATATTATTATTTTTTTACGTTATTTCATATTTACAAATTAGTTTGATCCAATAACCAACTAATTCGGGAACTTATCTCACCCCCCCTATTTGCAAGATTGGATTTAAATCCAGAGCAAGATTGTAGATGAGTTTGCTTACTGAAATTGACATAAAGGGAGAATCGAACGACCTTGAAAGGAGCAAAGCAGACTCAAAAATCTGAAACCAGCTATTAAACCAACCTCAAACAGGTTCATTCGTTGATTTTACCACACACTAACTAACTCAATAGTAATTTGATATTTTTCTTATTTTAGCTATTAATTGAACTAACAGGTTTGATTAAACTGTCAAATAAAACAACAATATAGTCCCTCAACATTCAAAATATTTTTGTTAAATACCTTAATTCAGTCCTTCAATCCCTTCTCTAACTTTATTAATATCTTTATTTTAAATTGTTGAACAAATCAAGTTGATTTTAGTTGTGGCTGGTGGGTCATTCAATGAAACTAGTTTGAGCTAAATAAGAGAAAAATAATCATAGAAGTTGTAAGTTGTACGAGGATGAAGAAGTTAAGAGAGATGATAATATCAAATTTGTGGCGAAAATGTTGTTTGTAGAGCAGCAAAGTGAATTCAGGAAGAAGGTTCTACATATATATCCTATGAGAATGAACCTTCAACGTGACTTCTTCTTTTTAAATGGATGAATATGATAAAAAAAAAATTGTGTTAATAAATATGAGAATTTACTTCTTTTTTTGACCGTTAAAGGACTGAATCGTTGAATTTTGTGATATTTTAGCTATTTATCTATATTTATATTATATATAAAGAAAACTATTCATTTCAGCATATTTTTATGTTGGACTTTTCCTTTCAAAAATACCCTTAATTTTTAATTTTAATTTTAAATACAAATAACACATGTAACAAATAGATTTATACTTTTATACTATATATAAAGAAAACTACCCTTTCAGCATATTTTTGGGTTGAAATTTTCCTTCCAAAAATACCCTTAATTTTTAATTTTAATTTTAAATATAAATAACACATGTAACAAATAGATAAGAATAAATTTAAGTTATGGAGAAAACTTACCCACAATTCCTTATAAACTATTTTTACTGTTAGCCAATTATAAAATAACACGTGGATTACTAATCCATGTCACTAATCGTCACCGTTAACTCTTTTTTACCTCCGTTAGCCACATATGAAACTCACATAAAACTAGCACAAAACAAAAACCCATGTTACTTTTTTATCAGCCGATTTTATGTTGTACATATGTGTTGTTCCCCTCAATACAACCGACAAAGATTGTCAAGTATTTTCGTATCCCTTCCAAAAAAACAATATTTTCATATTATTTTATTACTTCCACAAAAAATAGTATTTTCATATTATCTATATTATATATATAAAGAAAACTACCTCTTTCAACACCCTTTTGAGTTGAACTTTTCTTTTCAAAAATAGCCTTAGTTTTTAATTTTAATTTTAATTTAAATACAAATAACACATGTAATAAATAGATAATAATAAATTTAATTTAAGAAGAAAATTTACACATAATTTGTTATAATTGTTCTTATTGTTAGCCAGTTATAAAATAACACGTGGATTATTAATCCATGTCACTAATTGTCCCTGTTAACATTCTTTTACCTCCATTAACCATAAATCAAACTCACAAAAAACTAGCACTAAACAAAAACTCATGTTATTTTTTTATCAACCGATTTTATGTTGTACATCTGTGTTGTTTCCCTCAATACAACCGACAAAAATTGCCAAGTATTTTCATATCCCTTCAACAAAAAAACAGTATTTTCATATTATTTTATTACTTCCACAAAAACCAGTATTTCCATATTATTTTATTAATATAAGTTACTCTTCCTAAGCCTTTGATCAATTATAACAAACGTGGGCAAAAAATAAAGGTAAAGATTGGACTTTAAATAATCTAAAAAAAGATTAGTAACAAACGTGAGCAAAAAAGAATCTTAAAGATTGAACTTAAAATCCTCTAAAAAATAGATTACTAACAACCGTGAGAAAAAATATTGCTAAAGATTGGACTTTAAATACTTTAAAAAAAATCAGTAACAAACGTGAGCAAAAAATAATGTTAAAGATTGAACTTCAAATCCTCTAAAAAAAGATTAGTAACAAACGTGAGCAAAAGATAATAATGTTAAAGATTGAATTTTAAATAATCTAAAAAAAATATTAGTAACAAACGTGAGCAAAAAATAATGTTAAAGATTAAACTTTAAATCTTCTAAAAAAAAAATATTAGTAATAAACGTGAGTAAAATATAATGTTAAAGATTGAATTTTAAATGCTCTAAAAAAATATTAGTAACAAACGTTAGCATAAAATAATGTTAAATATTGCACTTTGAATCCTCTAAAAAAAGATTAGGACTCAAAATATTTTAGAAAAAGATTTGTTAGCACTATATTAAATATTAATTATCAATCAGTTTCCAGAAAAAGAACATAATTGTTGTCATTTGACGAGGTTGAAGGGGATACTCATAACTTATTTCAACCGGAATTCCTAAACGCAATTGCTCAAAGAAGTACCTCACCGCATATTTTAAAGATAAAACAAGGTGAACCTTTGATGTTATTGTGAAACATAGACCCTATATATGGCGTGTGTAATGGGACATGGCTGTTATTTCGTGGTTTATTTAAGAATGTGTTGGATGTGGAAACTAACATGAAACAATGCTGGAAAAAGAACATTCGTGCCCAAAATTAAATTAAAAACAAATATGAGTCCAAGACTTCCCTCTGTGTTTAGTAGAAAATAGTTTCACATTGGACTAAGTTTTGCTATTACCATAAATAAGTCACGAGGACATATCATTCTCAATGTCGGAATCTATTTTCCACATCATGTTTTCAACCATGGTCAATTATATGTAACTTCATCAAAAGGAGTTTTTCAAAATTCAACAAAGGTTCTCAATAAAGAAGGAAATTTACGGAAAAAATGTAATTTTTAAAGATATTCTTTTATAGTAGTCATAACAATGTTTCTTTTACATAACATGTCATTTATACATTTATGTTATGATGTTACTAATTACTATTAGAATAAACAATAAATGATCATTATTTTATCTTAATTTTATATGCAGACAAACTGAAATATGTTGAGTTCAAAAATAATTTTATTATATGCCTTGACAATATTTTGTTTATAAATCAATATATCAATAATTTTTATTAATTTTTCAAAATTTTAAAATTTTGTCAAAATTATACAAACACACATAATAAAATAATCACATGCGTTAACACAGTAAAAAGCTAAGACCGTAGTGTTTATAGTTTTAATACTATTAATGGATAATCTAACAAAAATGACTTATTTTTAACTTATATTTGAGATCGTAGTAATAAGCTAAGACCAGATATTATTTCAAATAGCATATAAAAAAAAACTAATGAAAAAAGCTTGTTAACTAAACACGTTCATTTGATCAAACAAGCTTATAAGTTATTTCAATAAAGTATAAACTAATTTATTGACATCATCAAACATAGCCATCGTAACAAAATCCGTGATAAAAATGGCATTTCTATTTCTAATATATTAGCTCTGTTTGGTAAAAATAAGCTATAAGCTAGCTGATAGCTTAAAAGCTAGCTTATAATTGATGACTGATAGCTGATAGTTTATAGCTGAAAAGCTCGCTTATTAAAAATAATGTGTTTGGTAAAATTAGTTGTTGAATTGGCTCATAAGTATAAAATGACATAAAATGACATTATTATTTTTTATAAAATATATACATAAAAAAATTACTTAATTTATTTCTTTTAAAATATTTAAATTTATTTCAAATTACTTTCATCCCGAAAATGATAAATGTGTTTTATGAATTCAATTAACATTATTTTTACTAAACATTTGCTTCACTATTTATTGTATATTTTATTTTAAATTATAATTATATTGCATGAATTAAGGTCAGAGTAATAAGAAAAATATAAAAAACTACAACATGAGGTAATAAGGAAAATAGAGCAATGTAATAATAACGTGGAACATGCTGATTGCACCTAAATATAAAAAGTGGGTAGTTATGTTTTTTTCTCTCACTATAAGTGGGTAGTTATATATAATTGTTGGTTGTTTTTTTATTAATAATAAAATTAAATTAATGAGGTTAAAAATGGAAGAAAATATAAAAAGCTACCATCTATAAGCTAAAAAGCTACTTGAAACAGCTTTTCACAAAAAGCTATAAGCTCATGAGAAAATTTTGTTACCAAACACGTCACGTTTTCATCCAACGAGCTTATAAGCTGATCCAACAAGCTATAAGTTAGCTTATTTGTGTTACTAAACACAGCCATAGTGAAATGCATCATGTTTTATTTAAACTCTTCAGAAATGAACAAATTATAAAATTGTGGATGTACTATCATGTTTTTTTCTTCATTTTCCCCTTTGGGTGGATCAATAACGAGATCTTATGTAAGCTTCTTCCTCACAATACACTATTCATGCACTCTCTTTGCCATGATCCTTTGGAGCATGTGGAATCGTCGCAATTTAAAACTTTGGCAACAAATTGATGAGACTGCGACCCAAGTAGTAGCACGTGCCAAGCAAATGTTTGAGGACTGGAAGCTAGCGCAAAGATCTCTGCATCAACGACAACACGCATGGCACCACAGTTGGATTAATGTCGACTATTTCCACTTGCATCTAATGGCAACGTCCAACTCCATGTAAATTTGAATGTAGTAATGATGTCTCCTTTTCTCACTCTTCTAATAAGGTAGACATATGAATGTGCATTCGGGATTCTGATGGAGGTTTTGTGCTAGCAAAAACTATGTGGTTTACTCCCGTATGTTCAATGGATGTGGGGGAAGCTTTAAGTCTCAACCACGTGCTTCAATGGGTGGCAGATTTGAGTCAAGATTATATGGATTATTCTATCAACTCAAAGGTTCTTGTTGATGCTAACAACGACGCAAGTAATGATAATACTGCTTTTAGTAGCATTATTATTCATTGTAGACAACTATTCAATAATTATTTTCATAACTCGAAATGCAGAGTTTAGTCAGAGGCAAACAAATGTACATAGTGAGGGACAATATTGACCATTTACCAATTATAATTTAGAGGTGAGAAAATGGTGGCGAGGATCATAGTTTGTGGAGTAGGTTTAGAGTTTGTGGAGTATATAAGCATGGTATTACATCCTAGCAATAAACAAACTAGAAACAAAAGTTTTAACTTGATCCTTTAAAAAAAAATAACTTGATGGAACATGTAGAAAATAGAAATGTAGAAAATAGAAGTGGTACAACTCAGTTGTCAAACCATAACTTTTAACGGTGTCTTTTATTATCTATGCTTATCTTTTTATCTCTTCTTGATCCTTTAATGTGAACTTTCACATCCAACTATGAGATATTAAACGGCAAAGTGAATAAAAAAATCCAACTTGACATGCTATTCCTAAAAGGCTTAACGAATTATTATTATCGGTTGGAATTCTAGGATTTTTTTACCCCATTGTGATAGTTAGCATTGTTGAATGGTCTTATTTGAAAACAATTGCATGATGACAAAATTATTCAATCGACATTCTTTATTTCTATTCAACAACATACAAATAATTTAGTGATATTGGCTAAGTGATTGTTGAATTTTTGCCTTGGAATGAATAGAAAAAAATGGATTGATGTTGATCTGATCCGATTCATTATCCGCGATTCATCCTAAACCAAACACTAGTATTAATCATTAAAGGTTGTTTCAACACCAATACTAGCAGGTAAATTAGTTGCTGCGACATTCGCTTCAAAGTAAAATACATTAGAAACAAGATTAAAAGCATGTCATAATCATAAGGGAAGAAAATAAAGTTGAACCTTAGTATTATTTGTAGGTTTAGTTATAACTTTAGGTTGGAACTATGCAAATTTGCCACTCCATCTTCTCCTCCCTCTACCATTCCATCATCCCTTCCCGATTCCGATGGCGCATACCTCAACAATATATGGTACAATATCAAATCAAACAAGTACTTAACCAATAAGTGATATGACATAAGATGCAGTAGTAGGCACTAGAGTTGTTAAATGGGCCGGCCCGGCCCAAGCCCGATGGGCCAATGCGTATAACTGGGCTGGGCGGGCCCGACCCGGTTGATGTATGGGCTGTAAAAATTGAGCCCGGCCCGACCCTTACTTGGCCAACGCGGCCCGTATTCTATTTTTTTTCAAGTGATGAAATGTACAACAAAAAACTACTCTTTTTCACATACATACAAGGATGAATAAGACAACAACACAAACAAACAACTCACAAAATAACTACCACATCATCAAATATTATCCACACAAAAGAGCTAGGGCAATTTAACATTCACCCAACCTTAAATAATAAAATATTACAAGTCTAACAATTTAAAATAGATTAACAAAAGAAATTATAATACATGACAAGTGAGAACTTGGTTCAAAAAGACAATTCAAATGAGTCAGACAATTTAAAATGTTAGGAGTCCCTTTGACTTTGAGCACTTCAAAATGACTAAAAAGTGTATCTCTTGCTCTAAGTCCCTTGAACACTTGGTTCTTCATACAAATGTATCTCTTCTACTTCTACCACATTTGTGAGTCATAATATAAAAAAGTGAGAAATCAATGACTAAAATGTAAATGTAAAGCAAATTGCAAAAATGAGGCAAAAATTGCAAAAAAAATTTAAAATTTGATTTTTATTTATTTTAAATGGGCCGGCCCAAAGCCCGGTGGGCCTGCCCCGCCCCGCCCATTTTTAACATTGGGCTGAATGGGCTGGGCCAAAAAAGCCGGGGGGTGCTTTTGGGCCTTCTTTTTAGGCTTGGCCCGGCCCAAAAAATTGGGTCAATGGGCCGGCCCGTAAGCCCGGCCCGTTTTTGACAGCTCTAGTAGGCACCTCACTAGTAGATTCAACACTCTCTAGGATCAGTTGCACCATTACTTGCAAATTCAATTGCAATTTGAGGTTGATTGTGAGTCACTTTATATTGACCACCTTCTTTACACCTTGAACACCTCATTTATATCCCAGCTTCTGAAGATCTTAATGGGTTTAAAATTAGATTTTGACGTGTTTATGGTGTTTCAATATGTTACCAAACACTTGCTTAATAATTTTGCATTATTTGGTTTCGAAGATAGTATACTTACAAATGATATTTAGGAGGAAAATCATATTGTTAAATTTTTCCACCTTTGATTTATTTTAAGATATATTGTTATCCATCAATGGATATGTTGTTATGGAAACAAAAGTTCAAGTCCTTGTGAGTTCAATTTCAACTTCATTAAGGAGATTGTTGAGATTTGTTAGAAGATGATATTTGTAGGTTCATGCACTAGTTTCATGGAAACAAGAAGTTACCCAAGGTGGTAACCTCTTCTTTTATAGCTCTAATTCTTAAAAATCGAGCATTCGTGTTCCTTAAAGAATTTTAGGCCAATTTTTTTTTAAATATTTGGCATCCAAAATTTATTGCTCGTTTTGAAAAAGATGTTTGAAAAGTTGATTTCGAAATGTTAATTTTTTTTCTCCCTCAAGGAAAAATTCTTTGAAGGTGTGTTGATTTGGCCAAAGGGATGAAGGATAGATGTGTGTTATTTATGTGTCAGTGTGAATTTGCAATGAAACACGACTAATTATCGTCGAGTAAGAGTTTAATGTGATTGGTGCACAAGTTGTAATGTGAACTCATCTTGGAGGAAAAGTTCACATAATTTTTTTTTGTCATTAGAGGTCAATGTGTCACTTAAAATTTCATTAACGTTGATTTGCTTTGTGTTCCGTAATGACTATCAAAAACACCAAGATGAGTTTTTACACTTGAAAATTGTATATCATTGTCTCTTGTTTCAAGTCCATACCTGGATCAATTTTTTTAATTATCAACGGGTATTGTGAGTGGTTCCATCCACCAAACATATTGTGCACGAATAAATAATTAACCTAATGGGAAACTTCTTTTCTATTTTAAAAACAAATGTGACGGTTCTTAGTAAGATGAACAAAGTATATAATAAATGATTATTCATCAAGTACTCAATTAATCTATTTACTAAAACACGCTCATATTATAGTATATATATTTTTTTCCTAAATAAACTCACAACATGCTGCATGGATAATATATTTTCCTAAAACACGCTAAAGTTGAAAAGAAAACGGAAGAAAAAAAACTAAGGTCGAGAATGTAGTATCCTCGAGGAGTCAGACTACGAAGTCTTTGAACTCTTAATGTCATTATTAAAACTATGTCCAGAAATCTTAACTCAACTGACAAATGTCGAAATTGTAAAGTTGGACGTCGTGACCCGGGTTCGAACCCTAAACTCACGGTTATGTGTGAGTTTAATTTTAGTGGATTACTACTTCATCTAAGAAAAAAAAACAAAGTTTTTTTCATCTACACCAACACATTCCTTTTTTTCTTTACGGGACAAAGATTCAATTCTCAATATAAATTCATCGACTTTTCGATGTTGGCAATCACTAAAGCATACCAATGAAAAATATTGACATGTTTAGTAATGAGATCAACAACAAGCATTTGGTGAAATTGGAGTGCAAGAAATATTGTTTGTGTGGATAAGGATTTCACTTGTTTCAAGTATTGGTTGAAGCGGAAGACTTGATTTGCTTCCCTACCTTAATTGCTTATCATAATGCTCCAAGGTTAGTTTATTGGCATTCATCTAAAGAAAATTGTTGTCTTTCATGTGGAACATGAGATGCGGACAATCGGTCGTGCTAATGTTGAAGGCATAATTAGAAGAGGTGCATGAATAATATAAAATGTGGTTATATTTTTTAAGGGCCTTTTAAATTATAGTTATAAAGCGAATTTACATGAATAATATCACGAATTCACATGAGATTTCAATATAAATTAAGGGTGACAGTATGTCTCCATTAAACTCTAATAAAAAAAATATAAAACATCATTTTAAAAAATAAATAAATGTATGCTTAACAAGAATATATTAATTTTCAGTCAAATATTTAGATTAATATCATTAATACATTTTTCAGACAAATATCTATAGGAGGGTCGATAAAGCGACGGTCATTCATGCAAATGTTTTGACTATTGTGTGTGTGAATAATTTGGAACGAAAGAAATAATAGAATATTCAAGAATACCCAAATTAATACGATAGATCTTATAGAAAAGGTTAAGTATAATTCATTGTGGTTGCTGAAAGCTAAAAACGCCAAGTTTGTTTATGGCACAAGTAGATGGTGGTCAGACCCGTTACTTTGTTTGGGCATCGAGTGACTTGTTTTTTGTAATTATACAGTGACTGCTTGTTATTTGGGGTGACTTCTTTAGTACACCTTATGCTAAAGAAAATCCATCGCCGTTATTAATATATTCCATTTTTGATTCTTAAAAAAATAAAATTACAAACACTGATCTCTTCTACATCGTACCAACATAATTTTGTAAAAACTAAAATCATACCAACATAATTGACCAAATGATGACTATATTCACACTTAATTTATATTGTTTTATTTTTTTCCTTCTAATATCGATGCGCCGATTTTTACCTTTGAATTAATAAATTCTAGTAAAAAAGTCTACCAAAAAACAATAAATTATCCAAAAAAAATTAATATATTAGATATCTATTTTGACTGAATTAAATTTTAATATATTATATTAATATTACATTCAAATTTGAGAAAATATAAATACGATATTACGATACTGGTTGTAATTTTCTTGTACACTTGTAAACAATCTTTCTCCCGCGATTGAAGCTTCTCTTGTTCTCTCTCTCGATTGGATCTTAGGGTTTCACATCCAAATCCTTCAATTCTTCAATTAGCTTCGTTTCTAGGGTTTCTCCGCTACCAGATCCATCTTCAATTTCTTCTTTCTTCACCATTATTCATCATGTTTTGGCGAATGGCTGGTTTATCCACCGCTTCTCCGGTCAGTTCCGCAATCTCAATTTTCGATTTCGATCTCTCTTTGTTACATTTAAGCTTCGTCAACACTGAATTTCTTCATGTTTTTGCTTGGATTTGATTTTCGAGATTTTTTGTTTGAAATGAAGTGTTGTTGTATTTGATTTGCATCCAAAGTTACTATAGCGTCTTTTTTTGGATTAGGATTTTTTTTTAATTGGTGCTTTTACCTCTCTGATTGATTATTCAGTTTGATTATACAGTGAAAATTTTCGTCTATGATTGATTGATACTTGCGTTTGAGATTTTTGAAAATCTAGGTGTAGTATTCGAAGTACGAGATTGTTGTTAGTTGATAGTTGTGCAAGGTATTCAAGAAAATGATTAATTGTATTAATTTGAATAATTAAAAGACTATTACTTACTAAAACACTCTTATTAAGTTGTTTATTTGATCGTAGTTTTTTAGATAAGCATTTAGTGGAGTAGTTAAGTGGGTTCATTTTTTAAATTTATTCAATAAATGATGTATCTGGTCTATATTAGAAATTAGATACATCATTTATTGAATAAACCTAAAAAGTGAACATTCTCTTATAACGGAGACCGGAGGGAGCAATTGTATATTAGCGGAAAAAAAATAAATGATGCTTCATTGGTATTTTAAAGTGACAATTAATTTGAGATTAAGAAATATTGTAAATGAGGCACATATAATGAGACGGGGGGGGGGGGTGTGGGGGGTGGGGTATTTTATTTTTAATGATTTGAACAGTTCTAGTTGAGATAAATAATGGTGGATAAGAAGTGGTGGACATATATGAGGAATGGTGCAGTGTGGAGGGTTTAGGATGCGTTTGGTTTTTGGGGAGATGAATGACAATAACGAGTTTTGGAGGGTTTAGGATACATGACTGAAGTTTTGGTGGGTAGATGAATGACTGAAGTTCTACCATGATCCGTGTTAGCAACAGTTTTTGCTGGTATGAGGTCTGGATATAAATGAGGAGATTTGATTTGCTGTTGTCTATGACTTTGATTTTATCAATAATCTGTATAAGTTGTCCAGTTTTAAAATTTAATAACAATATTTACTTCACCATTTGTATTTCAAGTTTTGGGAAGATGTTCAGGACTTTGGGTGGTGAATATTTTGTTCTTAGAAGCTTTTCCTTTCCTTAATCAGGACAGGTGTCCTGAGTCTGACCTGTCCCCTATTTCAAGTTTTGGAAAGTTTTTGAGGTTTTTGCCAGCACAAGTATGGCTGAGGTTTTATGACCTTACGTGCATTTTTGTAGACTCGTTTTTCCTTCCTTTTTGGCAGATAGGATTGTTTTTGGCCTCAATTAGTTGTTATGCTTTTTGTTACTTTAGAGTTTTTTTCAGACAGGCATGGGAGTGCCATATGGGAAATATAACTACTACTCAAAATATAAAGAATTGTCCTATATTATTTTATTTGCAGGTTCATGAAAAATATATAAATAAACGCATTTGCATAGTAAAATACATGCGAAAGAGATTTGGATGGTTTATTTTAAGTCATGTTGACTCAATTATCTTTTATTTCTATTTGGGAGGATTTCTTATCCCCTGCCAGGTTTGCAGTAATACCTAACCTCAAAATTTCTAAGGAGGCATTTATGTCCCACACTTGAATTAAAATGTACCACTATCTTACACATTTCTAACCTTTCATTTTGATATTCCAAATATCCTTTACCTTGTTTTCTTTGTAATAGATGTGTTAGTTTTGATTGCTTTGTACTGTCTTTATTTTCCCCTCCCCTTAAATTTACGTGCAAGCAAAATGTTCTTAAGTAAAAAGGAATTTGGGAAAAAACTCTACTTAGAAGGAAATATGTTTTATGAACAAATAGAAATAGACAACCATATTTGAGAACCAGAAAAACGGGTAAAGAATTCTATTTGTGCGCAACACTCGATGCTATTTCACATAGTGTATTTTTGGTGTTCTGCTATTTTCCGCAACTCTGATTTTATTTATTGACATTTCTTGGGGGATGGAATGACATTATATTGACTTGATTTAACTTTTAATATGAAATTTGAATGCCTCTTGGTTGGTTGATTTTACTCTTATTCGGTATATTATTATCTTGCAGGTGGAGACCATTTTGGATAGGGAGAATTTCACCATGGAGGAACTACTTGATGAGGACGAAATAATTCAAGAATGCAAAGCTCTTAATAGTCGTCTTATAAATTTGTAATGGTCTTCTTTTTCACCATCAAATTTATTTTTTATTAAAGATTACTGTTTTGTTTTTGTGTTGAAGACATTATCCTTATGAAGCGAATTATAATTTTATTCATCATAGCAGTTTATTTACTGACTTGAGGATAAATACTTTTGACTTCATAGTATTGTTCAGGAATCAGGAGTGAGACCTAAGAATGATATAAATAAGATACTTGCTTAAATCACCCAAGTGATCCCTTGTATTCTAACTAATCGTACTTTTCCATTGTTGGTCACGAAAGTTGATCGGATTGTTAGGAAAAGTCTGATTTAGAAAAATTAAGATACTATAGTAATTCAAGGACCTAAGTTTTGCTTATCTGACTCAAGGACTTAAAAAATTGTCATCTGGATTGTCGCCAAATTCTTCAGTGAAAACATCTATAAAAAAACTTAATTTATCTTACATTTTACAACATCCCTATTTCCCACTGTTAATCAAGTAAGTGCATTTTAGTCTTCATTAATTGTTGCAAAGGGTGAGGGTTGATCTTTTGTTGCAGCTCTGATTAATAATGTATTTCCTGAAGATTTAAATATAACTCTTTCATTTCTGTACTAAAATATCTATTGTTATGCTTAGCCGGACAGTTTATTCCTCCCTGTAAGAGATTGTTGGTGGAAAGTTGTTGTTTTCATGTAATAAACTATGGAATGTTTTTTGTTTCTGTTGCAAGATTTTTAGCTGTATAGCTCTTTGACTTGGACACTGACAGCACACCTGTGTGTTGGGATAACATTATTCCCTAATTTCCTTTATCGGCTGACTACACTAGTATTGTTTTTTTATATTGAACTTATTGCAGTTTTATATGATCTATTGTAGTTTATCTGGGAAGGCACAGGTTGAACAATTGGTACGATACATTATTGAAGAGGCTCCTGAGGATGCTGAAAAGAAGCGGACTTTTAAGTAGGTTGCTCAAATTGGTGATTGATTTAAAATTCTTGTTTTGCTGTAAATTTGTTGTGATGCATCTTAATTGCTATCATTTTGTAACAGGTTTCCTTTTATTGCTTGTGAGATATTTACCTGTGAAGTTGATAACATACTCAAAACACTGGTGGAGGATGAGGAAGTAAGACACAAACTTATTTTCGTAACTCTTTTTACATGGCATTAATCCTTGAAAGAACTAATTGCATTACTCCTTGGCAGTTGATGAGTTTGCTGTTCTCCTTTTTGGAGCCAAATAACTCCCATTGTAACCTACTAGCTGGATATTTTAGCAAGGTACCGATTTTAAATTTTTTGAAGTACATCGCATATTTGGTTATGGTTTAGAATTTGTTTTGGTGTGGAGAGAGTTGGCAAATACTCGTGCTTTCTGACTCTTCAAATTATTTGAAATGAAAACAAATCCTGCTTGAGTTGACCAATACTTACCCTTTGAAATCAGAACTCAGATTCTTTTGTAATTTTCTACCCTTGTCTTAAATATTTAAAAATAATTTCCTCTATTGTTTTTATTTAGTTCTATTGTAAATGATCCTCGGCCTTGTTTTTATTATGTTTTTATGCTGCTAGGTAGTTGTATGCCTGTTGCTACGCAAGACAGGTCCCTTCATGCAATATGTTCAAGTAAGTTCAGAACATCTTAACTTTTTTCATTCCTACACATTTTTTTCTTCCCGCAATGACATGCAGTTTCCACATTGAATTGTGCTGTGCAAATTATAACTGGAGAATAAAATGTATATTCTTTTACATAAAGCTAAATAAATGTCTTGTAAAATTGTACTCGTAAGATTTGTGTTTGCTCTGCGCTCAAGGATAGGGAAATTTGATGTGGGTCCCACCTTGTTCTCACCCTTACCTTCATATTTTTTCTGCACAAGGAAACAAGTAAAAATGATGCATTCCTCTTTGTTGAGATTTCACATTGGATGTGATATGGTCTGAAAAAGTGTTATTTATGGTAGGCATCCCTCACATTACAGTTCAATTTTGTGGGGATTGAGTTAGCTTCAATCCAAATCTAAGATGGTATTATAATCTATTCTAGATCCGTTGGACCACCCTTTATTTGGCCGCACGCCACATGTCCAGTGCTCTGTGTGTGTGTGCGTGTATGTTCAGAGTCCCACATTGGATATGATACGGCTTAAGGTTTTGTATCACTCACCTTATCTGCTGGTTTGTTGAGTTAGACTCGATCCAAATTAAGTTTTTTCCCCCTTATTTTCTCTCAAAACAAACATAGCTTGTAGGTTGAACCAAGCCAAATATTGCTTGTCTATTTCTCCCATTCTCTATTGGACTGCATGCATAACAATATGACTAGATGTTAAGCCTGTGAACTACTAAAGCCGAAAGTGTAATATGTGTGTTGTGTGAATTTGAAAAATACCCTACAGATTTCCCCACTTCTGTGGCATCTATAATAATACGTCTGAAGAAAAGGATGATAAGTGTAGATATTGAAAGAAGTTGCTAGATTGAAACAACTTCCATACTTTTTCATAGTAATCTATATTCTGATAATGGACTGATGATTGATTTTTTATTTATTGTTAATCTTTCATTGAGTTGCAATTATCAATTTTCTAAATGTTTATCCAGGCTCACCAGGAAATTGTGAAGAAACTAGTTGAGTTGATTGGGATTACATCTATCATGGAGGTTGGTTTTTGTCAACATTTATTCCTTGCTTTGCTGTATATTATCTTTTTACTTATATTCATTGTCTTGGAATCAAGATCCTCTCTGTTTAATGGCCACTTCCATTTGGAGAGATTTAAACTCGTAGAATAAAATGATATTATTTTTAAAATATTATTATTTTATTCCATGAGGCTATCTCTCTCCAACTGCAAGTTTCCATCCAATGAAGAACCCCATTGCCAGTACATGTCTATTAGAATTGTTGTCCTTATTATTATAAAATATTAGATGATTGTTTACTTTCATTGGTGACTGAATTTCGGTTACTCTTTGTATTATCTTTTCATGTGTGTGTATGGGTGAGTGTGGTGCAAGACAACCAATATTACTCCTTCGCAGGGTACTCCTCAAATATGGCCGATTGATTCTCTAGGGTAGTGTTTTAACTTTTAATGACTCTGACTTTAGATACTGTTTGAGGGAGGAGAACTCTATAGCACAATCAAATAAAAAAAATGTCTAAATGTTTACATGAATTATTTATAGATCCAACATAGAATAAAATTCCTAAATATCAAACAACAATAAACAATCTCAAATCAAACACTCTGGATGAACGTGTGCCATAACATAATCAGCGAGTCACCCATATTTAACGATTGAGCAGCACAATGCACATTAAAGCTAGCTTATAGTCTTACATTCGAGGTCAGTAGGTAAATAATATGGGAGCAAAAACTTGAGTCTAAGGCGGTAAAGGCACTAGAGTAATAGGCTGGTGAGGAGCAATAACTTACTTCTTATATCTTTAGAATGTCACATTTATTTCTAGCAGGAGTAAATTCAACCCTCTCCAATTTTAAATCTATTAGAATTCAAAAAACATTCACGTCCTTCATTAAAAAGTTTATGATAAAAGTTCTTCCTTCATCATTCTTAACACATCTATTGGTTCAAATGTCTAGTTTCCCTTTCCCTACTTTCAGCAAGTCTGTTTTTCCCTAATTTGGTGCCTAAGGATTGATATAAATACTAACGTAATTATACAGGATTCCCAGTATTATATAATTTAATTATAATAGTAACAATGATTTTTCGAATAAATAATAATGTCAATGTTATCATCCCTTGATTTAGGTAATTTACTAACTATAAGAGGAGTATGCACAGTTCCAGCTCCTAACATATGTATTCCAGAAATAGTCCGACTTAACGCCACTCCCCTTCAAGCTGTTTAATAGATATATACTCTCCATTTCATACTTGAATACAATTGTTTCAGAAATCGGTCTGCTCAACCTTTGGCGAGAATATCCACAAATTTTCCTTGTGTGGGCACATATTACGATGTAGAAATCAAGCATTCACATATGGAGAACAAATCATTCGATAAAAAATGATTTATCCCAAGTCGAAACCATAATTATTTTGAAATTAAAACCGTTATTAAATTAAATAAGAAAACTAGTCGTCTTTATTTACATCTATGTGCCAATTCTAATGGTTATTTCTTTCTTTCTTCCACAAACCAGGTTTTGATTCGCTTGATTGGTGCGGATGAGCATATGTATGCAAATCATGTGGATGCGATGCAGTGGATTGAAGAGACTGATGTGCTTGAGATGATTGTGGACAAGTTTAGTTCTTCTGTAAGTATTATTAATTGAAAAATGGCTTCATGATTTGGTTTGTTAATATTTGTATATTAAGTTCTCATGTAATGCAAATTAGTAGTATGTGAATATGCATTGTTGCTGTATAATTTTTATCTGCTGCCGCATATTTTATACTTTATACGTTATAATGAACAACAACAATTGTTCTACTACTTCCTTAAAAAAAAACAATTGTTCTACTACTGAATGGTTGAGTTATACACTTGTCTGTTTTTAGTTTCATAGATATATATTCTACTCACGTGGTTAAATTTCTATTTATAAAAATTCTGCATGACAGAACAAGTTGACTCAAGTCTGAATGAAGTATTAGAGATCAAGCAATGGATGCTTTAAATAGTGTAAACGCCAAACGGGTTTATGAAAGCTTATACCTTAGTTGAGAGAAAATGATCATGTAGATTAAATTTAAAAGCATATTTGTGATACACATCTCATAGAACAGTGGGATTTTCACGAATCTTTGTCATTTGAGTTTGTGACTGTTCTTTGTAGTAGTTTTAGTGGTTTTAACAGCAGTGGTTGTGGGAAATCTCGTTGTATTGTATGTTCCATGTGATGTATTTGGTCGTATTGGAATGCTCGTGTACCAAGTATATTTTTTTTCCCCCTTACTGCTGTTACGAGGTTGTTAGGATTCTCCTTGGCGTTTCTGGGTTATAGGATTGAATAACTGTATTGCCTGTCAAGAGGAGCATATTCACCTGCGCTGAAGTTTTTTTTCCCCTACGTGTTACTTGTTTTTGTACTATCACTTTCCTATGATAAAACTTTTCCTGTAAACCCACTCCGATCTATAAAGACGAATGCAGATTGTAGTTGGTTATGATAGTTTCCTAGGATACATGAACAGATAAGTGGTGTAAGGAATACTGTGTATAACTAGATTCTCTATATTGAAAAGGCCAGTCGCAGAACATACTTTCACATTAACTGTACATTCCTTTGGTGTGGCTTGCATAGGATTCTCCAGAAGTGCATACTAATACAGCAGAAACACTCTGTGCCATTACACGATTTGCTCCAGCAGGACTTTCTGCCAAAATTTGCAGCCCGAGGTAAATTGTTTTTTCCTTGCTGCCAATAAAAACCTACATCAGTTTCTCAATACTTGAAGTTGATGCATTTATTTCTCCGAGTGATAACTGATATCATATTCTATTTGCAGCTTTATAGGAAGATTATTCTGTCATGCTCTAGAAGATTCTCGGCCAAAATCTGTTCTTGTTAACTCGTTATCTATATGCATATCTTTGCTAGACCCCAGTAGAATTTCTTTTGGAGCTTATCATTCCTATAACCGTCAAATGACTAACGGATCCGCTGTAACTGCAAATCCTGAGACTGTTGAAGGCATGCTAGAAAGTCTAGGTAAGACTCCTTATCAACCATTACCTTCAAATAACCTTTTATTTTTAGGTCTCAATTTACAAACTTTTATCATCTGGTTAGTATTATCATGTATGAGCTTTATTTTCTAAGTATCCCATAATAAAATGTGTACCACACATTATTGATACAATAGTATGATAAATTTCTATAAAATCAAGATACTACACAACCTAGATATATCAAGACACATCCACACACATATGAGCACACTCATGTAGGTTATTAACATAAATGCATTGCACAATTATGTTGGATTCAAATTTTTGTCAATTTACCACCTAGTCTGGATATGTTAAGCAATGGTTTCTTCCTCATCATCTAGAACCTTTTTTTCTTCCTACCCACTAACAGGAGAACCAACAAAGTTGTGATAACGAGTGAGAGAGGTGATAATTTTATCCTTAGTTGGGAAGTTGACCTTCGGATGTATTTGAGAAGTATCCAAAACTGGTGATAGTGCTATCCGTAGCTAGGATTCCATATTTATGGAAGAATTTTTTAGGCCAGGTGGTCCAATCTCTCCATAAATTTATTGAAAATAAAGAAGAAAAATAAAAAAAGGAGAATCATTGGTAGACATAAACCAAACATATGCAAAGTAAACAAGAATCATTTAAATCAAATTAACTTAAGTCTTCTATAAGAGAATAAAATCATGAGACATAAACCAAAACCAATGCAAAATAAATAAACGATAAAATTAATTCTTCTATTCTTCTCAAGTTATGCTTTCGAGACTTTAGATAATCACTGAAATTAGCAATCTCAGTAGAATTATCATTAGTCAACTGCTCTGCAGAGAGAGATGCTATCTTCCTGATCATCATTTCCCCAAATCTTAGCAAGCACTTTCATATCATGAATGGCATTTGAACAGGGTTCCCAACAGTGTCATCCGATTTATTACTAGAGTCGTGCTGCAGCCCAAATTGGCTAGCAGCAGCCATACCTGTTCCACATATGTCCTGATTCACATGATTGATCTCTGGACTTGAGTGCTCATTTTTAGGATTAGGTATATGCTCCAATGAACCTTGGTTGGCATCACCCTCAGGCGTTGACCGGCAAGAATCACTCACAAGAAACTAAATTCTTGTTAGAATCCTCAACAGCCAACTCCTGAATTTGGTTATCACAGTTTTTGGGAGGGACATTGATGTTAATATGTCCTGTATTTGGCCAAGGAAACTTACCATGAATTTCATGACAACTTTGAATTGTAGCTTCGACACATGCCTTAGGAGCAGGTTCATTTATAGCTGGCGACTGTTTCAAGGACCACCTCTGTAACTATTTTGTGTGAGGATGTTCTAGTGTTTAAACTCAAGTTTATGGTGAATTTGGTTATCACAGTTTTTGGGAGGGACATTGATGTTAATACGATCACTAGGGAATATGGAGTATAATATACCCTCTTAGGCAAATGTTGTAGATAAAAAGTGGCTGTTCCTAGGCCATTGTAGTAAGTTTTCATTTGTTACATGGATGCTTAGACGACCTGTGCAAATACAGAGTACAATATACCCTCTTGGGTTGAAGCTGACTCTAACATGTGCGCAATTGCTGATAATAGAACCATATCTGAGCAGCTTGACATTATGTAATAGGGGGAGGATAGTTTGTAAATGAACAAAATGCTATTTAACTTGCATCTTCATATGCATCTTTATATTAGTTGAATGTCTTTAGTAACTATAAAGATGTTTCTTCTGCAGGTGATCTACTAAAGCTTTTAGATGTTTCTTCCTCCGAAAATCCCTTGCCGACTACTTATGGCAAGCTACAACCTCCTCTTGGAAAACATCGTTTGAAGGTTAACAAATTAATTGGACTTTTTGTGTTTGACCATTTAATTATGTTGGTAATCGGTTGTTGAGTTTTGAATATGTTACGTCGTAACACTTGTAATTTATATATTTATTATTGATGATTTTTATAGATGTTGGAAAGTTATATTGCAGCACTTCCGTTGTATTAACTTAATATTTGTTATTTCAGATTGTAGAGTTCATATCAGTCTTATTAACTGTTGGTAGTGAAGCTGCTGAGAAGAAATTGATTGATTTTGGAGCTGTACAAAGAATTATAAACTTGTTCTTCGAGTACGTTCAACAATTCTGTTATCTTGTTCTGAAGTCATTTGATGATCTCATGCCCTGATACACTTTTTAAATGTCGTAGATATCCATACAATAACTTTCTGCATCACCATGTGGAAACCATTATAATATCATGCTTGGAGAGCAAGAGTTCTTCTCTTCGGGAACATATTCTTCGTGATTGTGATTTTGTTGGGAAAATTATTCAAGCAGAAAAAATTTTTACGCTGGAAGCTGGTACAAACAAGGTTGAGATCTCTTCCACGCTCTCCCAAAATAGGAACGAATGACTCAACCTCAATATATTTTGTTGATGATGTTTTTTTTGCAAAATATTTTCATGCAGCCAACATCTCCAGCTGAGGGTAAATCACCACCCAGAATAGGAAGCATAGGCCACTTGACCCGAATATCTAACAAACTTATCCAGTTAGGGAATAACAACAGTGTGATTCAGGAGCATCTGCAGGTCTGTAACTATTTTGTGTGAGGATGTTCTAGTGTTAACTCAAATTTCTATACTATTTGCTACTTGGTATCAGTTGATCAATTCTGTTCTCTTCCCAAATCCCAACACGTAGTTGCCATCTGTTTTGATATTTTACAGAAAATGTATGTCAGAAGTTAACTGTGTAGTCATGAAGCTCATTTTCAAACTTTTCAAATCTACAGGGAATTAGTGAATGGACAGATTGGTACATGAGTGTTCTATCGAATCGGAATGCTGTGGAAAATGTCTCTCAATGGGCGTGTGGGTATGTCATATTTCTTGACCTGCATCTTTTTCTATCCCATGGTTGATCGCTTGATCTCTATTTGCACTATCTGAATGGGCTTACATATTAATAATAGCAATTCCTTTTGAATTGCATATGCATTTAAAAACATTGGTGAGCATATTTGGAAATATCGCTCTATAGTGAAAATATATTGTCATTGTTCAGCTAAATTTTGAAAATTAACATGATAGCAATTTGATAGAACCTTATACCTTGATGTTCTCCACGATAAATTGGGCTCCAAAATTTATAATAGTGGTTTTGTAGAGGGATGCATACATTTTCAAGAAAAAATTGTATGTGCCTGTTTTATTAAAACTGTCTGAATTTTTATATTTTGGGGCAGCTTCATTGTGATTCTTTAATGAGCATCTTCTGTATCCGTCATAACTCGGAACATTATTTTTTGTTTCCTTTAGAAGATTCTTATGATGATATTATTGATCTTGTAGGAGACCGACAGCATTGCATGACAGAAATAGGGATAGTGATGAGGATGATTTCCAGGATCGGGACTATGACGTTGCAGCCTTGGCAAATAACTTAAGTCAAGCCTTCCGTTATGGCATCTACAATAATGATGATGACATGGAAGAGGTACAATCATTTTTGTGAGCAGCTGTATGGCATGTTACAATGTCATTTTTTTATGGATCTTAATGGAAAAACTGAAACATTTGAAATTATCTTTGAAATTTATTGGATGATTAGTTGTCCCATTCCCATCACAGTTGGAACTGATTTTTGATGTGTCCTAGCAGTCACTTCTTGCAAAGGCTCTCAATAGTTTTCTTCATAATAACTAAAGATACCTATTTGTGAGTATTGTATCGGGATATTTTTTTGAAAAGGGAACGACTCGGTCTGTGTTGAAGACGACTTAAAAAACTAATATCTTTGTTAGGGAACAAGGATAAACAAATCAGAGTAATATCTGTTAGTTTTTTCAGTGTTCTAGAGTTTGCTTGGTTTTAAGGTGCTTTTATAGGAATGGTGTTATTTGTCTACGGTAGACACAATCAGCTCTCAAACTCTATTACATTAGCTGCTACTTTTTATGCTAATTTCTAGTGCAAATGTTGTTGTCCAACAACAAACGGACAATATAATCTCTTACGTGTAGCTTAGGAGTTTGGTTACTACTTCCTTGGCGGTTGAATGTCACTTCACTCATTTTTCATAACTATTAATTTATTATAGAAAGATAAATTCCTGCTGGCGGTCAAAGTGTTGGCTGTGTTGATTCTTCAATTATGTTATTTTTTTTGGTTGGTTTGTGTTAGGTATCGGGTGGTATTGATAGGGTAACTGCTGATGCAGTCAGTTATTTTAATATATATTTATTTAGGAGCAGTTAGTATTTTGTATAATATGCAGTATTTGTGTAGATTAGGAGCAGTTAGGCAGTTTATACAGTTATTTGAATTGATTAGGAGCAGTTACAGGCAGTTTATGCCCGTAGTTTGTATAAATAAGGCGATTTGACCACAACAGTAGGGGGAATTCTGAATTATTCAATTAGGAACCTATTGGTTTTGGGCAGAGAGAGAAATGTCTCTTCTCCGAGGAGCTTTTGCTCTGGGTTTACATAGGCATAATCTTCTGTAATATTTTCTTTTCAATCTATAATACTATTTCTTTTTGTTCTCTTTAATTCGGGTTCCTATCAATTGGTCCGACCTACCGGATACGAGAAGGAAACCGGTGTTATCGGAGATGGATGTAATATGGACTTTGAAGTATAAACTATCACCATTTACTGGGACAGATCCTGCTGGATGGATCACAAGGGCTGAAATGTTCTTTGCAGATAATGAAATTCACTCATGTGATAAGTTGCAGTGGGCTTTCATGAGTATGGAGGATGAAGAAGCGTTGTTGTGGTTTTATTCTTGGTGCCAAGAGAACCCAGATGCTGACTGGAAGTCATTTTCTATGGCTATGATTAAAGAATTTGGAGCACAGATGAAGCACTCAACAGATAAACAAATGGTGCAAAATAATGATCAAGAATCAGAACCAAAACTGTGGAAGATGACAGAAAAACATGATGAACCAGTATTAGAAGACCGTCAACGACGAAGAAGGAAGGTACGTCAATGAAATTTCACCTTCGTCGGAAAAGGTTGTTGATGCAGAAATGGAGAACTTTGAAACAAAGAAGAGTCGCAAGGATAATAGAATTGGGGAACGAGTATTGAACGAGAAAGGGACAGATGAAGAAACAAAAGCAGGAAGAAAATCTTACATGACAGTTAGAAAAAGAGAGCAAGAGGGTGGGGTCTACCCACAACCTCCGCCGGAGCCATTCCCTCTGAATTTGAAAGAAAGGAGTTGCAAATATAAAACTTTGTATGTGGCTTGATTGTTTGAAGGGGGCTTGTCAAGGTTCCAACAATGGGATCCTGGGGGCAAAAGAATTCTAGGGATGATAAATGTCCTCAAGTTAGTTTCTTTAACTCAGCCTTGATGACAAGGCTGTTTTTCTAGCGGTCGGTAATGTTAGGTATCAGGTGTATTGATAGGGTAACTGCTGATGCAGTCAGTGATTTTAATATATAATTATTTAGGAGCAGTTAGTATTTTGTATAATATGCAGTATTTGTGTTGATTAGGAGCAGTTAGGCAGTTTATACAGTTATTTGAATTGATTAGGAGCAGTTACAGGCAGTTTATGCCTTAGTTTGTATAAATAAGGCCATTTGATCACAGCAGTAGGGGGAATTCAGAATTATTCAATTAGGAACCTATTGGTTTTGGGCAGAGAGAGAAATGTCTCTTCTCTGAGGAGCTTTTGCTCTGGGATTACAGAGACATAATCTTCTGTAATATTTTCTTTTCAATCTATAATACTATTTCTTTTTGTTCTCTTTAATTCGGGTTCCTATCAGTTTGCTACTATTGATTATCTTGATTGTGTCATTAGCTCTGGATTTCTGATTTGTATGCCTGTGTTTCAGGTTCACGGGTCTCTTGAACGAGATGATGAGGTATGCTTTTATTTTCCCATCAAATTGTAATTTGGAATATTGGAATTGATGTAAGTGATCACATGATTGAATCTGTAGTGGTTACTACTTCGATAAATTTTCTCATTTAAAGCAATTTTTCAAAGATTGCAAGAGCAGCCGTTGTTATGATCATTCAGTTTCTAAATCTTTTGCCACCCCAATACTTTCCCTTCTTTCGCAAGCTTATAAAATTCTAGTAGCTTCTTGAATTATTATGAAGCTTTTGATAGAGCAATGTTTTTCTCAAGTATATTAGGGGGATTTAAGTTATTTCCTCCATGTTGAACCCATGGTTGAATACATTTTCTTTCTAGAAATAATTTCATTTTAGTTTGCAGTCATAGATTAATGATTGCAAACTTAAAGTAGGAGTCCCAATTGAACCAATGATTATAGAAGTGGGAAAACCAGGAAAGTAATGATACACAATAATGAAGATGGGTATTTATCTGCTGTCCATGAGCATTGGTGATATAGAGCGATGGAGTACAAGTGGAATGATTGAACTAAGGATTTCTTTGGGTTTATTCTCTTTCAGTCTTTTAAGTTAATTTAGTAATATAAAATAATTTTTTTTAATTTTTTAAGATTATAAAATTTGAAGTGAATTGCAAACACACTTGGCATGTTTTTTGTTGTTGTTTGAGGTGATTTCGAATGTTACATAGGATATTTGGCTGAGATTTTCATTGGTGATTGTAAAACATCTGATATAGTATATATCTTGCAGGATGTCTATTTTGATGATGAATCGGCAGAAGTTGTTATATCTTCTTTGCGGTTGGGAGATGACCATGAAAGGTAAATGTTTTGTGCCTTTTTTCGTTCATTCACATGTCTGTTTATTTCAAATTGAGCTGTTATGCCTGGTATTGTTTATTTACATCTTTCATCATAAATGCAGCGGGTCTTCTCTCTTCACAAATTCCAATTGGTTTGCTTTTGGGGAGGACAAAGATCGAGAAGCCAATGAACGGTCTACTGGCTCTCTTGCTTCTCCATCGCCTAATGCTGAAGAGGATGTCCAAACCGCCGATGAAGATTATAACATGACTGCTAATGAAGACGAGGACTTGGCTGATACTGCGACGTCTTCTCCAGAAGCAGAGGCAGAACCAAAATTAGAACCTGTTGGAACCGAAAAACCTGTTGAGTGGGTTGAATGGAGGGAGTCTTTAGATGCCAGCGACCCTTCTGAAGTTCTTCCCAATGGAGAACTTGAGTCAGAATCAGGAAACAATGGTCTTGATGCGGCCGAATCATCATCTCCGGCAACCAATGTTACACTAACAAAGGATGAACAGATGGATGCTGCACTGTTAGCATCACTGGATGAGAATCTCAGTGTTGGATCCTCTGACCCAACTCAAACAGAAAGTGAAAATCCAAGTTCGACTGCATCCAGTTCTGTGGATGAGAAACTGGCTGAAGTTGGAGGAGACAGTAACAAGGACACAGCAGATGACAATAAAGGAATTGAACAAATGAGTAGCTAATGTAAATTCCTCTGAATTGGCATGGGTGACTATGCAACAACATTAACCAGGTGGGAAGATGAAATTTGAAGTCTGGCTGGGCAGGAGTATTTAGTACCCCTATGCACGCTGTTATATTTTTTTCTTATAGGAATATCAATTTTTTTCCCACCTACTTCTAAAGCTAGAAATTCAATGTCTGATGATGTTTTAGCTCATGCTATTTAGGTGCTACTGAATTCTTCACCTGTTCATATCAATATTTAGCTCGCCCAATTAGGTGATACTGAATTTTCCCCTTTATAATGTCTAGTTGTTCATATAAATACATCTCTTTTTAGTTTCATTCAAATGATTCCTTGGCACAATCTGTAATTAAGCTTTCAGATATTATGACTAGAGATCGAAATGAGTATTGGTTGGACTGGTTGTCTATCTGTAGAAATTTTCAAGACGGATACTGACACAACTATGTGTATCTGTCTGCAGAAGTGAGCTGGTATGAATATGGATACGGGTACTAATGCACCCGCTCTGTATCAGCATACTAATTATTTATTTAGGTCCTTTAAAAAGTTCATTTAGGTGTGTTTTGAGAGTTGTTTTCGTATTTCATTTTATACCTTGTCTTGTTTTGTATGTTGATTTACTAATTGCGAAATATTCACTATATTTCTTATAAAAATATTTTCTAACAAGAACCTTCACTTTAGATCACTCATGATCTTGCAACATGAATTCTACTTACCTCGACAACTTTACCAATTTTATTTCTGAACCTTATCAAGCTTACACAAAAATCATTCAATATAACTTTAAAATAGAAAGGCTTGAGCATTGTACCAATAAATAGATATTTGGTTGGGTTCTAATTATACCACGAAACTCGTGTTTGAGAATTTGATGATATGAACACATCCATTCATAAATCTGTTGTTAGCCGGATGGATCAAAGACGAAGAGATTGTTGTATTTTATCTAAAAAAACTGGATTGTGTTGAAACAAAATCCCTTTGGACCTTGTTATAAATTTCTACACCTAGTTTAAGAAGAAAAATTAACACGCAAAAAATAATAATTCACGAAACTAACAAAAAAAACAATAATTCACGAAACTAAACGAGAGTCGGAATGTGTATGATTTGATGAGGGCGCTTAATGACTTTAATTAAGCAACAAGTGAATGGGTATTCTTAGTTTATAACATGGGTGCGTTTGTTTTAACTTTAAAAAAAATGAAATTTGTGTTAAAAAAATCTAGAGATTAATTTTTAGATTTTAAAAAAAAAAAACTGAAGTTTTTTTTTGTTTGCCTACTACCCATAAAAATCTATTTTAAGGAAAAAAGAAATTTAACATGTGCATGTGTTACCTCATTGTTGTTGAAAAAAAATAGATTTTGAGAAAATCTAATTTTAATAACTTTTTATTTTAAGATCAAAATAGATTTTTTTTGATAAAATAATTTTTCTAAAAATCCTAAATAAACACTTAAACATGAAAAAAGTGATTTTTTTTTAAGAAAAAAATAGATCTTTTTAGGAAAAAAAATCCAAAACAAACGGAGCCTACGTTGGTTCAAGCAATGAAACCACTTTTTTTATATAGATGATGAAATACTTCTGATTGTGGTCTAGAACAAAGTTGTTCACACCAAACAAGACGTCATGCTACCTTGATTCACGATCTTTCCTTTTATGTATTGCAGCTTATAACGACACTATCTATTGAATATGAACATTCCCATACCAGAGTGGGTGTCACAACCTGATTTCTTTATATTGCCATTTAGAAATACTTCTAAAAGTTGACGAGTTATTATTATAAAAAATGTAAGAACTATTTTATGCTTTACCAAGTTACTAGTATACTTTTGTCCTCTAGTGCTTTCAAAAAATGAGAAAGATGTGAAAGTTCTCCAAAAATAGGGAACCCTTTCTCAACGTCAAAGTTGATATGCATAGTATTATTCATATTTAGGAGGATTGATATACAAGATTCAACCTATAAAGTTTAAGACTAGTCTCTTTTAATACATCAAGATGTATTAATTTAGTAAAAAACTTCTAAGGCAATAAAGTATAACATAGTATTACATCCATGTATTAGCATATACACTTTTGACTACAAAATAATACAAAGATTATGACTGGGTTAGCGTATATAAAAATAAAGGATTTTTCCATGTTTAATACATTAATATTGACTACGTAAAAAAAGCACATTGAATATTGATGAGAAATATAAATGAGCTTTTTAATATATTATATATTACCGGATTCACAACTCTATATTTTCGTCGTGATATTTCATGATAAAAGTTAACGTTGAAAAGTTAAAGAGTATATCTGATTTGTTCATTAACCGTCAAATATAAAAGGTTATTTTACTATCTATTTAATGTCAGAGCCTAAGATTTTTCTATATTGTCAATTGGGCTATGCATTCATTAATACTTTTTAAAATAGTGACAGCGTGAGTTAACTAACGCTGAAAAATGTTAAGCGTAAGTTAACTTCTGCTGGGTTAAGGGAATGAACAATTTTGAAAGGGAGAAGAACACTTTTCTCATTGCTAAAGTAGGTTCACCAAGGTTGACATATTGGGCCTAGCCCATCTTTACAACACTAGTTTTTTATTTTTTCGGGCCAATCTAGTTTCAATCAATTATCTTTCCTTGTTTTTTTTTTAATTTCTTCGTTTGATAAAAAAAACCTCTATTTTTTTTTTTTATCATTGTGAGCGCTAAGACAATTCCATGAATGTAGAAATTAATATAGTTTGGGATTTGTTTGGTTATAAAACAAAAAAAAAATAAAGTTTTAACTTTCAAGTATCAAATCTATAATGAAAATGATAGTCTTAACTTTGAGTTGCAACCCTTTTAAAACTTAAACCAACACCTAGAATAAACTTGAAATATTAGCAAGTTGTTAAAGAACCTTTTATTGTATAGAATGTTGTGAAATACACATGGTGAAATAAACTTTCTTAAACAAAATTACTAAATCATGGTTGTCGTGTAAATGAAGGGAATGGGTCCTCTGTAGTGATTACATGATCCAGTTAAATGTCAACTTTTGAAAAAAATATTAATGCTTAAAAATATACATGTTGAAAGCTTAAAATTAGAAGAGATAATACATTTAATAGTGTAGATTACACACTGTAGAAAACCGTAGAATAACACATAGGAGAAAATTCATCCCGTAAATGAGAGAGCCAAAGTGTGTATATGATATCATGAGGGTATTTGATGATTTTAAGTTAACAATGAGTGAATGATTATTCTTAGTTTGGATATGTAGGTTCAAACGATGAATCCACTTCTATATATAGATAATGAAATACATTATCGTCTAGAATAAAGTTGTTTATACAAAATAAAGCATCACACCATCTTTGATTTACGGTCTTTTCGTTTATGTATTGAAACTTATCATAACGTTATCTACTAGACGGAAGCGTTTCCACCTCTATTGAATATGAACATTCCCACCTCTACAAAAGTGGGTGTCATTACATGGTGTCTTTATATTGTCACCTAGAAATAAGAGTGTATGGGTGATTGCAAAAAATGTAAGAATCAGTTTTATACTTTACCAAGTTACTAGTACACTTTTGTCCTCGGTGCCTTCAAAAAATGAGAAGGATGTGAAAGTTCACCAAAAATAGGGAACACTTTCTCGATGTCAAAGTTGATATGCAGAGTATTATTCATATTTAGGAGGATTGATATAAATAATTCAACCTATAAAGTTTAAGACCAGTCTATTTTAATACATCAAGATGTATTAATTTAGTAAAAAACTTCTAAGGCAATAAAGTATAACATAGGATAACTCGTATTACATCCATGTATTAGTATATATAGTTTTGACTACAAAATAATACGAAGATTATGATTGGGTTAACGTATAAGAAAAATCAAGATTTTTTCCATGTTTAATACATTAATATTGACTACGAAAAAAAAGCACATTGAATATTGATGAGAAACATCAATGAACTTTTTATTATATTATATATTAACATATTCATAACTCTATATTTTCGTGCTGATATTTCACGATAAAAGTTAACGTTGAAAAGTTAAAAAGTATATATGATTTATTCATTAACCGTATAACGTAAAAGATTATTTTACTATCTATTCAATGTCAGAGCCTAAGATTTTTCTATATTGTCAATTGGTCTATGCATTCTTTAATACTTTTTGGAATAATTTCTTGGATAATTTGAAGTTTTAATTAATTTCATATTTTCAAACTATCATTTTGTCATCTTAAATTTGACCCAAATTTATATGTTACATTATTAAACAAGTATGACCCAAAATTAATTATATATAAATCCTTACCTTTATTGGATAAAATGTTAATCCATTTTCTTAATTAATTTTATTATTTTTACAAACTAAAAACATTTACAAATCTTTGTCGCGTTCACACTAGATTAATAATTTTTCTTTTATTTTTGTAATTTGTTGTTCGTAAAAAAAAAAATCTCTAGGACTAAAAGTCAACAAGTCTTACCGAAATGATATGTGATTTATTTAAGCATTAAAAATATACATAAATGTGCATTGATTAATATGCTTATAAATTAGGTTTTTTATACAAATTTTACTGTGAAATCAAGTTTAATACAATTTGATTATCAAAATTTATACACAAAGTTATGGCAAAGTATGAAATTAAAAAGATAATTTCAATTTTGATGATGATGATCGTTGTCGTCCAAGCTGACGATTCTCCACCATCTTTAGGACCACCTTACAATCCAATAAGGGTAATCATTTATCTTGGAAAGTGTGGTTTGCTATGTAGTCAAATGTCTAGAGAAATATCATCATATGCAACTTGTGTTACTTCGTGCGAATTGTTATGTATTGATGCAACATCAAAAGTTGCTTATGATTGTCCGACTAGTTGTGCCATTTCCAAATCTATTAATGTCAATACTGGTATTCACACTCTTTCATTTTACATTATTATATATTTATTTATTTATTTATTTTATAAATCATGATTGTAATAATTCATTGCGCTAATTAAAACAACAGACTCCTTTACAGATACTCATGGTGTTAATATCATCATGAATTCATACTTGGAAGCTTGCAAGAAGAAATAATTTGTTGAGTGTGACATTAAATGTCTCAAGCAAATGTTGGCCAGAGAAACTAAATTTAAAATTTGATAGTCATGTATCGATGCTTTAAAATTGTTACACATACAATAAGTCATATCTCACATTGTAGTTTGGTTTCCCTAGTAAACTTCTACTTGGTGAATTTTCAAGTTTTATTTTATTTTAGAAGATTTTAGTCCTACAAATATGATATCCGGACCATGAAATATTGTTAACTCTATATTTTTATTGCATTTTTTGTTTTGTTTTAAATATCTGGTTTCTATGGGAAGTGTTTCAAAGTAATATAGAGTTCGTCTCAGATGTAAGTAAATCATGATCAAGATTTGTATCATCTGAAGTTGCTTTTCTTAAAAATAATACAACATGACTATACTTACATATTTTTAACTTTTAACTAGAAAAATATAGTCATTGTGCATAAGCACACCGGTAACCATGAACGTAAAGAAATAACCTCACCCTTACATAAATTTTAGATGTCACTCCTTTGGTCCCATAGTTACTGTCACATTTTTCTTCAAAAGATTTCTATCACGTTTACAACAAAAAAATGATGCCAAAAAGAGTTTTATTGCAAATTTTTATAATTTTTTCGATTGTACCATCTGATTAATTACATATGTATAACTCTGAAGTTATTATTTTTTTAAACTTTACATTTGTAATAAAAAGTTTACAACAATTACTAATAAAAAGATTATAACAAAATCATTTTTGTCTTTATCGCCTATATAATTTTTTTTCTTTTCAAATTCGTGTTAAATGGTTAAAGAAGACAAATAAGGTTGATGGAGAAAGAAGTATATATGGATATAAACTTAGAATAAAAGTGTAAAGGAATTGCAAATTGTTGATTTTAATATCAAATTTCAATAAAATAATACCAACTAGTTCGACAACTATAAGAACTAGTTAAAAAATTATAATTCCTTTAAGAACCGTTGACCTGACTTACAAAGTGATTGAACTGGTCTAAAAAAATGTCAATGTGAGTTAACTAACGCTGAAAAATATATGTTAACTTTTGTTGGATCAAGGGAATGAACAATTTTGAAAGGGAGAAGAGCAATTTTCTAGTTGCTAAAGCAGGTTCACTAAGGTCGACATATTGGGCCTAGCCCATCTTTACAACACTAGTTTTCTTTTGGTGCCAATCTAGTTTCAATCAAATATCTTTCCTTGTTTTTTTTAATTGCTTCGTTTGATAAATAAAAAGCTTTTTTTTTTTTTTATCAATGTGAGCGCTAAGACAATTCCATGAATGCAAAAATTAATATAGTTTGAGATTTGTTTGGGTATAAAACAAAAAAAATAAAATAAAGTTTTAACTTTTAAGTATAAAATCTATAGTGGAAATGATAGTCTTAACAATATGAAGTTTGAGTTGCGACCCTTTTAAAACTTAAACCACCACCTAGAATAAACTTGAAATATTAACAAGTTGTTAAAGAACCTTTTATTGTATAGAATGTTGTGAAATACACTTGCTAAAATAAACTTTCTTAAACAAAAAAACTAAATTATGGTTGTCTTGTAAATGAGAGGAATGGATCATCTGTAGTGACTACATGATCCAGTTAAATCTCAACCTTTGAAAAAATATTAATGCTTAAAAATATAAATGTTGAAAATTTAAAATGAGGAGAGATAATACATTTAACGGTGTAGATTACACAGTGTAGAAAACCGGAGAAAAACACATAGGAGGAAATTCATCCCTGCAAATGAGAGAGCCGAAGTGTGTATGATATAATGAGGGTATTTGATGATTTTAAGTTAACAATAAGGGCATGATTATTCTTAGTTTGGACTATGTTGGTTCAAACGATGAATCCACTTCTATATATAGCTAATGAAATAACTCTTATTGTCGTCTAGAATAAAGTTGTTCACACAAAATAAAGCATCACACCACCTTTGATTCACGATTTTTCGTTTATGTATTAAAACTTATTAGAATGCTATCTACTAGATGTGAGCGTTCCCACCTCTACAAAAGTGGATGTCACAACATGATTTCTTTATATTGCCGTATTAAAACTTATCAGAACGTTATCTACTAGATGTGAGCGTTTCCACCTCTATTGGATATGAACATTCCCAACTCTACAAAAGTTGGTGTCCCAACATGATTTCTTTATATTGCCACCTAGAAATACTTCTAAAAGTGCATGGGTGATTGCAAAAAATGTAATGTATTAGCATATATAGTTTTGACTACAAAATAATACAAAGATTATGATTGTGTTAGCGTATAATAAAAATAAAGGATTTTTCCATGTTTAATACATTAATATTGACTACGTAAAAAAAAAGCACATTGAATATTGATGAGAAATGTCAATGAACATTTTAATATATTATATATTATCGGATTCATAACTCCATATTTTCTTGGTGATATTTCATGAAAAAAGTTAACGTTGAAAAGTTAAAGAGTATATATGATTTGTTCATTAACCGTATAACTTAAAAGTTATTTTACTATCTATTCAATGTCAGAGCCTAAGATTTTTCTATATTGTCAATTGGTCTATGCAATCTTTAATACTTTTTGGAAAAATTTCTTGGATAATTTGAAGTTTTAATTAATTTCATATTTTCAAACTATCTTTTTGTCATCTTAAATTTGACCGAAATTTAGATGTTACATTATTAAACAAGTATGACCCAAAATTAATCATATTTAAATCCTTACCTTTATTGGATAGAATGTTAATCCATTTTCTTAATTCATTTTATTATTTTTACAAACTAAAAACATTTACAAATCTTTGTCGCGTTCGCACTAGATTAATAATTTTTATTTTTATTTTTGTAATTTGTTGTTCGTACAAAAAAAAAATTCTAGGACTAAAAGTCAACAGGTCTTACGGAACTGATATGTGATTTATTTAAGCATTAAAAATATACATAAATGTGCATTGATTAATATGCTTATAAATTTAGGTTTTTTTATACAAAATTTACTGTGAAAATAAGTTTAATACAACTTGATTATCAAAATTTATACATAGAGTTATGGCAAAGTATGAAATTAAAAAGATAATTTCAATTTTGATGATGATGATCGTTGTCGTCCAAGCTGACGATTCGCCACCATCTTTAGGACCACCTTACAATTCATTAAGGGTAATCATTTGTCTTGGAGAGTGTGGTTCACTATGTAGTAAAATGTCTAGAGAAATATCATCATATGTAACTTGTGTACTTCGTGTGGATTGTTATGTCTTGATGTAGCATCAAAAGCTGCTTATGATTGTGCGACTAGTTGTGCCATTTTCAAGTCTATTAATGTCAATACCGGTATTCACACTTTTACTTTTATCTTTCCTGGTTTTTTTTTATAAAATTTCTTCGTTTGATAAAAAAAAAAACTCTATTTTTTTTTATATCAATGTGAGCGCTAAGACAGTTCCATGAATGCAAAAATTAATATAGTTTGTGATTTGTTTGGTTATAAAACCCAAAAAAAATAAAGTTTTAACTTCAAGTATCAAATCTATAGTGGAAATGATAGTCTTAACAATGTGGAGTTTGAGTTGCGACCATTTTAAAACTTAAACCAACACATAGAATAAACTTGAAATATTAACAAGTTGTTAAAGAACCTTTTATCTAATAGAATGTTGTGAAATACACTTGGTAAGATAAACATTCTTAAACAAAAGTACTAAATTATGGTTGTCGTGTAAATGAGGGGAATGGATCCTCCGTAGTGACTACATGATCCACTTAAATCTAAACCTTTGAAAAAATATTAATGCTTAAATATATAGATGTTAAAAAACAAAATTAGTTTTTGCATTGAAAAAAAAGAAAAAAAAAACAACGAGAAACAGTAAGTGCACGCTTTCGTCCTCCTCTCCCCTGCACTCCTCTCCGCCGCTCTCCTTCGTCGGTACTCCGTCGTTCTAGTCTCTCCCTTCAACTTCAACAGTGCTCCGCCGCGATTTCCAGTTTCCCTCTCTGACTCGCTGTCATCTTCGCTATTTCCCCCCTTTTTACAGTGTTAGGACCGAATTGAAGATTCACGGAAATGATTGAAATCGATGAGAACGTGTTTGGTGGTGATTAAATTAAAGATTGTTTGTTTGATGGTGTTTGAAGATTGTTAGTATTGAATTTCACTCAAAAAGAACCCTTTCAGGCTTCATATATGCTTGTCCCTCATGTATGCCTCTGAAGATTTTAGTAATTAAGCATTTGCAAGTCCTGAAATTGGTGTATATGTGTTAGTGATGGTTGGAGGGATACTGTGTTATTCATAGTTGTAAAAATTCTGTTGGCACAATGTGATGTCAAATTCTATAAAAATTCTGCAACTGATATGCCTTAAGAAATCTGTTGTAAAAATTATGTTGATGTTTTGTTGCAGTAAAAAATTCATACAAGAATATCACTCTAAAACTTCTGCTGCTGGCAGAAAAATTCTGTTGCTGAAGATAGTTCCATGTGGTATCAATTAAAATTATGCTCTTGATATTTAAAAGATTTGTTGTAAAAATTCCGCAGTGTTTCATTGCAGTAAAAAAGTTTGGCAAAAAATATCACTCTGAAACTTTGGCTACTGACATATAAAAATTATGTTGCTGATACAAGTTCCATGTGGTATCAACCTTTTGTTTTATGTAATATATTGTAATCAATGATTGTATTACCAAAGTTGTTTGAATCAACTTCAAGTGACTTGTATAAAAGAGTATGTTGCAATTTATTTGCAATCTGTTTTAGAGTTGAGAACTAACATAAACCATGACAAACAAGTAAACTAACATAAACATGTAATTCAAAAAAACTGACATAAACAACTTCAAGTGACTCATTGTTATAATTCAAAAAACTAGTAAAACCATAAACAAGTAAACCAGTTAAAGGAGTTGTGAAACCAAAACACAGACAAGAGATTGTCATATTACAAAATATGTTTCCCATCAAATACATCAAAATACTTAAACATTATATGTCTAAGAGAAGTAATGAATTCTCAACGTGTCTTTTGTCTTTATTGTCCCCCTTGGATTGTAAGCTTTCACATCTAGTTCAACATGCATTCCATTCCAATCTTGATTACTTCGCTTTAGTATACATTGTTCAGGAATTAACTTAATATTCATGACATCCAACACTTTCAAAGCATGACTACATAAGATGCCGTGTGTCTCAAATTTACAACAATCACAAGAAACTTTTTGTTCTGTAGGATTTCCCATAATTGTCCTCTCTTTTACATTATCATAATTTGTGACAGCATGCAAACCTTCTTTCAACACCTTTATGCAAGTGTCTTGATATTCCTCTTATTCCTCTTGGAATTCCTCAAATATTTTTGTGGTGTAAACATTTCCGGCTTGGATGAGCATTCGAGCCTTCTTTCATTTTCAATCTAGGTAGATGGTTCACATGCCTTAGAGCGTTTTGTCTTATATGCCAAGTACACAATCATGAAATGTCTCCGGCATAACTAAAGAAGGTGGTTGTGTTCTAATACAAAGTCAACAACCTTGCATTTCCCTATCTTTCGATCAAGTGAAATACGCATACGTGCATTACACCCCGTTCTAGTTTCTGCCCTAGACTCCCCAGTCGGTTGCATCTTTTGTCAACACTCTGTGTACCTTCTTGGTAGCATGTGAATCTTCTTGAAGTTAAAACCCCGTCTTTTTTGCTTTTATTCGCAAATTCTCGACGAATACCAAATCCAATTCTTTTACTATACTCATTATAAAATTCATAAGCAGCTACCTCAGATTCAAATATCATGTCCAAGCGCGGTTCGATGTCGGCAATACTTCCTTGTCCATGCTCCTCATTTTGTTCAAGAATAGTGTTTACCAATTTATCAACAGAATTGTCTACCAATATAGACGACGGATTCATGCTTTCTGAAAAACAACAGACTCATCATATTAGTGATTGTGCAAAGATAAGATTATATAAGAATAAAAAATATACCCTTTAAAACAAACAAATAAAAAGAACCTGTAAAAAAAAACCTTTAACGTGAAACAAAAAGAAAAGAAATAGATGATAACATTAAACAAAACAAAAAACCTTTAATTAGAAACAAAGAGAAATAGATGATTACAGTCCTATCATGGTTGGCATCAAACACAAAGGTGGAACGGTTGCATAAGTGTAACGAGAAACAAAATTTCAAATGAGAAAGTCATATGATGAAAGCTTGTAACAGCTTGACGGCGGCAGCAGTGCGCAGTTGCGGCAGCGGCGGGAAGTTACAGCAGCGTGGTAGCGGAGTTGAGTAGAGTATAGTGAATGTGTGCTGCTAAGTTTGAGCGTGTTTTGTTTCGACAGAGAAGAGAAGAGAAATCGTTTTCTATTTTCGACGGAGAGGAAAAGAGAAATTGTTTTCTATTTTTTTAATTAAAAATAATTTAATTTGCAAATTTAAAATATGAGCCATTGAAATTGTTTTTGCCACGTGTCTTCAATCAGTTCAAAGTACAGGACAGTAAATGGATTTAAAAAACTGGAGCAGATCTGCACTCGTAGATTACACACCGTAGAAAGCCAAAGCAAAACACTGAGGAGGAAATCCATCCCCGTAAATGAGAGAGCCAAAGTGTGTATGATATAATGAGGGTATTTGATGATTTTTAGTTTACAATAAGTGAATGATTATTCTTAGTTTGGATTATGTTGGTTCAAGCGATGAATCCACTTCTATATATAGATAATGAAATACTTCTTATTACCATCTATAATAAAGTTGTTCACACAAAACAAACCATCACACCACCTTTGATTAACGATCTTTTCGTTTATGTATTGAAACTTATCATAAACATTATCTACTAGATGTGAGTGTTCCTACCTCTATCAGAGAGGGGGTTACAACACGATTCCTTTATATTGTCACCTATAAATACTTCTCAAAAGGGTATGAGTTCTTGTGAAAAGATATCAACCAGTTCTTTACTTTGCTAGCACATTTTTGTGTTAAACAGAGAGAAGAATGTGAAAGTTCTCTTAAAATAGAGAACCCTTTATCAATGGTAAAGTAAATATGTACCGTAGAGTAATTACCCACGTCTAGGAGAATTTGTATACTAGATTCAACCTATAATATTTAAGACTAATCTATTTTATAAAACCAAGATGTATTAATTTATTTAACTACTTCTTAAGGTATGAAAGTATAATATAAGATAATTTTGAATTATTACATCCATGTATTAGGATATATAATTTTCATTACACAATAATACAAAAATTATGATTGTGAGTCGGTGTATCATGAAAATTTAGCACATCAAATATGGATGCGATGCATCATTGAATTTTTTTTATTGTATTATATATTACAAGGTTCGTAACTCTATGTTTGAGTGATGTTTTCAGGCAAAAGTTAACATTGTGTAGTTAAAGAGTATGTTTGGTTTGTTGGTCAAACCGTCTGATGAAGAAGGTTGTTGTACTATCAATTCACTATCATAGCCTAAGATTAGTAAACTTTCGTCATATTGTCAATATGTATATATAGTTTTTACTACACAATAATACAAAGATTATGATTGTGAGTCGGTGTATCATGAAAATTTAGCACATCAAATATGGATGAGATAAATCATTGATTTTTTTTTTATTGTATTCTATATTACAAGGTTCGTAACTATGTTTGAGTGATGTTTTCAGGAAAAAGTTAACATTGTATAGTTAAAAAATATGTTTGGTTTGTTGCTCAAAATGAAGAAGGTTGTTGTACCATCAATTCATTGTCATAGCCTAAGATTAGTAAAATTTCACCATATTGTCAATATGTCTATGCATGCTTGTTGGAGATTGTGAATCATAAGGCTAACTTTTTCTCTTATGTGTACAAATAAAAAGTGCTTTTGGATTTTTATAAGATGCATGATTAAAAGATGATTGGAACTTTCCATATTCTATTCCTTTCTTTTACCTTAGAAATACAAGTTCTATAACGAACTTTCAATATTCTATTCTTTTCTTTTATCTTGGGAATGTAAACTTAAGGATGAGATATTTTATTTTGCATCAATTAATCTATCTCTAATAATAAAAGAAGTGTCTCGCCAATACGGCTCTCGATTCTCATGTTATATATTTTTTTCTTTCATTCATTTCTTGGCCTTTGACTTTAGACATTTTTAGTATGAAATGACTTTAACCAATCTTGAGTGAAGCATTAGGACATAAGGATGTTGTTGGGTGCTACTTCTAAAGGGACTTAAAGCATAACATGAAATGATCATGACGTTTATTTAAAATAAATTGCACCTATTGAATTGAGGTTCTGGCTACGCCACTGAATGTTGTCTTTGTTTATCATTGTCTATATATTCATGTAATATGCATTGGATTTTGAATTGTTTGATTGAATTGATAAGTTGTTATTACATTATTAAAAACAATCAAATTTCACACTATATGAAATTTGCTATGAATTTATGCATTCATTTTGCTCAATCAAAGTTGCATTTGAGAGTTTGCTATGACAATAGGAAGGGTGAGATTGTTTTCAAATGGTTAATATATCTAAATGGTCTATTGAAATGCTTGGTAGTGTAATTTCCCATGACAGCTTCCTAATTAATTCACTTAACATGTTTTTGTTAAGTTGCTAAATTATGATCATTACACGTACCAACAAAGGATTCATACACACTTAAACATATTTTCAACCCTTTATTTACTTCTCATTTTTTTTTTCATTTACACATCTCTCTGTTCTATTTCTGCAGTGCATTAAAATTGCAGAATGGCAGCCATGTTGATTTATTTTGAGCTTATTAAAGGTTGAGTAAGTACAAACTTTTTTTATTCTGGTGTGTAGTTTAATGATTGAACTTTGGAATCTCTGTTTAGTACTTAGAGAGTGAAACTTTTTACTCCAGTTATTAATTAAGATGGAACCTATTTTAGTCTACCAAAACTATCTACTGTCATATCTACTCTAACTGTAACAAAGTACTTACCTTACCTCATGGTCGAACTCCGATAGTTGTACATAACATTTGCGTTCTATAATTCGTATCGATTGTTCATAAATCTTGTAGTGCATACAACGGAAAAAAGTATATCCCGAATCAATTTACACTATAATAGTGGATAAAGTTTTGATCATTCCAATCTTGTTAACTAAATAGTCTGCATAACAAATTTCTATAAAGCTGAAAATAAAATTGATTCAGAAAGTGAAGTCAACTACAGTAAATTTGTTTTTGATCACTGAAAAACTAATTTATTGTGTGTTTCATTCTGCTTTTAGGGATGTCAAAATTGATTTTGGAAGTGTAAAATTGAGTCTAATATGTTTCATTGCTTTTGACTAGAATTGATTGGGGTACCATAATTGATTCTACTTAAAACTGGACTTTGTAACACATGGTTCTATAATTGATTCTTACGTACAAATTTATAATTCAATTTCCTTTAAGATGAATGTATCCAAACACAAATCATTTTACCTTTCAATTCACTCAATCAATTTATCACTTTACCCATGTATGAATCTACCTTATTTCACAAAAAATTATTATGTTTTTCTTCCAACTTCATAATTGATTGCAGCCTCAGTCAATTATACCTAAAAGCTAATATTTTTAGCTTTTGCAGTGACCAACTTAGTTCTCAAACAATTCTGATCCAAACTATCAAAATCATAAATCACCGTTTTTCATGGAAATCAATTTTCTAAGATTAATTCAATCCAAATCAATTTTGGTTATCATAGAACCAAAGCCACGCTTACTCATATATGCCTAAGTGAACAAATGTCTATGCAAGAAAAAACAGTTGACTTCTTGAAACTAAATAAGTTCAACTCGAGTCCTCAAGTCTTTATCATCGTAGGAACCTCGTATCATATTCAAAATTCTCAAACAATCGGGCACCAATAATAACAAATGTAATTGATACATATAATTAAGATCACGGACAGAGATATCTTTCAACTCAATGTTGCATTTGCAATTAGTCAAAATTGAAGAGGTACAATACTCATTGCCTCACATCTCATGATGACAATTTAAGTGGAAGAATTGAAACTCCATTTCGAGCTTCACGTATTCTTCCCCACCTTCCTAGACGAGGTTCCTGTAAAAAGACATTTTGTTAAAGTTAAAAGTATTAAAAGTAAAAAACATAAAGTTAGTTCCACTTATGCAAAGCTGTTAGTTGCATATGAAGTTGTAAGAATCAAGTGAGAGGATTGATTCAGGACAAATACTAGACAACAATAGACAACAAACTAATGACCGTGATACCCCATCAAACAAACAATATACTAATGAACGAACTTGTAATAAATCTTCAATCTAAACAGAAATTGTATGTTGAGAGTCCTAAACATCCTTTCTGTAATTCCCTCCCAACATTTGACTTCAGCTGAGCATAAGGTTAAAAGTAAGAGTTAGGTTTGATCGTCATGTTTTTTTTGTTTGTTTTGTTTTGTTTGTAAATTCAAACAATTTGATCATCAATGGTTATCACTAAACCAACAACAGTTTCAATTATTCAATAGAATGCAATCTATCTACAAGTGTAAACAATATCCAATGGTAAAAATGGTGTTTCCATAGAATTGAAGTAATCAATCAATCCATATTTACTTGTTACTCGATAAAACAAGTCTACTTCATATAATTGGCATATAAAAGAAGTCAAGAAAATGAAATTAGCCTTCTAATGGAGTTTACTAAAGGTTAGTCAGCCGCTGTAGCGATATCCATTTTGGGATACAATTGTGGTGGTCAACCTGAAACCTAACTGAGTGTGAATGCAGCCAAATCTAGACCTGAGACCCTTAATGTAATTAATTCCTTCACTTTAATCACTTAACATGGGAAGCTTCACAGTCACAATACACAGAATTGTCTGTAAGATAATCACTCTATCAAATGCACACTAAGCAATAGAGTTTTTTAGGGGGTTGGAGTATTAGGAAAACAAAGCAAGAGAACACCAAAAATTCCATAATCACTGAAAACTTAGTTCCATATTAATATGCTTATGCTAATCCCATAACAATTAACTAACTTCTAAAGTAGTTCGGTAAAAAAAAAAAGAAAAAATCCAAAGTAGAAATTTTTAAGGCACTAGCTTTTCTGTCAATGGAGTTTAAGGCTCTGTTTGCAAGTTTAGACGGGAAGGGAGGGGGAGGGCTTTGGGTAAAAGAAATAAAGAAGTGCGAGGGATGAAGAGTTTCGGGAGGGGATGGCTTTGAGGGGTTTATTTTTCTTCATGATACAAAATCCCCTCAAAATGGGGAAACTCAAATTGTATTGTAGAAGGGTTTTGGAGGGTTTAGATAATTTCTTCATATCCATTCTATGTTATCATTACTCTCAAGATTAAAAATATATTGAATCCTAAACATTCATTTACCAATCTCTACAAAATCACTATTTCAAAAAAGATGGAAGATTTCTCTATTTTTCCCTCTACTCACATCCCCCCAAAGCCTTCCCCTCCCCTTCCCTCCAAACCCGCAAGCAGAGCCAAAGAGAAAAATAAGTAAAATGTATACCAAAGAAGAAAAAACAGAGCAATACATGCAGAATTTAACAGTTTAAGTACCTGCCCAACTCCAGCAACTAGGAATTTTGCTGATTTTGCAAAAGCCAAAGAATTCACAAACCCAACCTGTGATACAAAAGATTTATTAAATGCCAGTGAAATTTTCAACTGCAATTACAGCTAAGCATGAATATGAATCTGATAAATGAGTTTAGTTGCTATTTTTCTACTTACCAGCGGTACATTATGAAGAGGCTTAATGTCTTTGGTCTCATTTTCAATTGTCCATAATCTAACAAAACCATTACCTGCACCAGATGCGGCAAGGTCACTGTTCCTACAGACAGTCACTGCACTGACCCAAGAGTGTACTGACGAACAATGGTGATTCTCGGGATGGCGATGACCATTTTCTGCACAGTGAAGATAATGGTATCACTTTATGATCCTAACATAATGCTAACGATAACTAAACTCACCCTACAAATACACAAATGACAGGTATATTTATGGAGTAAATGAAAATAGAATCATAGAGGAGATAGAACACATATTCAGAAAAGTAAAGGATAAGAAAATACGATACACATAAGAAGTAATTTTCTGAAGGAACTATTAATATAGTATTTAAAGGTTTACCTAGGTTACCGTTGGGTAGTATTTCACTATCTTTTTGGTCAGATTTCTTACTATCTGTCAGTAAAGCATGAGCATTTCTCAAAATATGAATAGGCTTCTTTCGTACTGCACCCCAAAGCTCAATGCTACCATCATCCGAACCAGACAAGAATTCCTCATTATTAACAAAACAACAGCATTCTAATGAAGTTGCAGGAGCACGAAATACAAGACGTGACTCTTCGTGAACCTAAATTATTCAGAGAAAGTCTCATGAGGAAATAGAAATAAGTATAACCCAAGAAACAGCCTTTGATGATAGGAAAAATATTTCCTATTAATTAATTACTTAATATTTTCCAAATACAGAGCAGTGGTGGGAGAAAGTAAAGAACATCCGACATATACAATATGGTTTTGCAGCCATATACTTAAGACTTCATCTTGGTGAGATTACCTTAAACAACTGCATACTACGATCACGGCCAGCAGATAATACCCTTTCTTTGCGTAAACAATCAATACTTAGTACTTCACTTTGGTGGCCAAACAGAGTGTTCATGTAAGTTCTGTCCTCAACATTCCATATCTTAACCGTTCGATCAAACGATCCAGAAAATAGCTCAGTACTTCCTTCCCTAAAAGCCAGAGAAGAAACAGGACCTCTATGACCAGGAAAAGCCTGTAAAAGACAACAGACAAGATCAAACACCAACAATAACAAGTCCCAACTAAGCAGTCCAATATCCTACAGAGTTGGCCACGAATAGGCTTGTAATTTTGCAAATGCCAAGGATTACTAAAGACAAATTAAAGTAAGTTAACTGCTTATGTTAACATATAACACCTTCCTCAGTTTGAATCAACTAACACATAATTCACAACAAATATATCAAACACATCAATAGAGCAAGACATGTATCAATAGCTATGTGACAAATTTATCGAAGAACGAATGTTACCAAACAAGGGAAAGGAGTATAAATTTCCCTTAATCTGTAAATACAAACAATAAACAATCTCACAGTGCACCTAGAGCTGTACTAATCTGTTCCACCCCCAAAAAAATATCCAACAATTTTATTTTTGAATATGCTCACTATATAACCTTGTTGTTCATTTCAAAGTTTCAAGGAATGAAAAGGAAAAAGTACCTGAAGATGCTCCCTAGTGCGCGTATCCCATATATGAATATGACGATCAAGTCCCCCGGTTGCCAAATAGCGACCATCTGAACTCGCAGCCAAAGTCAATATCTGTCTACTTTGCTTTGTAGCAGAACCTTGAGGATCCTTCAAGCCATGAGACTTCAGAACCGAATCGATGGGCCACTTATACCTCTCACATTTCCCACTCTCAACATCCCATTGCACAATGCTTCCATCTTTGGAAGCCGAAAACCCCTTAGAATCATCCTCAGATAAAGCCACCGCAGTAACACATTGTTTATGCTTCACTAAATTTTCAAATCCACCATCACCATCCAATTTAACCCTAAATAACACACCCAAATCAATCAATTTAGCCAAAAAAGTCACATTGAAATCAAAATAAAAACAACCCATTGCTTTAATTATTCAATTAAACAAAAGGGTAACATTGAAATCAAAATAAAAACAACCCATTGCTTCAATTATTCAATTAAACCAAAAGGGTCACATTGAAATCAAATCAAACTTAAAAATCAAAACACAACATAACACAAGCAATTAATGAATGGTGTATCAAATGTATTAAATTTATCAAATTCAAACCTTGAAGCAATAGCTTTTCTGATGCGACCACTCTCCTCTTGCTGCTCCTTTACCATCTTCGTCGATAGCGAATCTCTCGCCCCATCCTCGTCATCTTCATCATCATCATCACTTCCATCATCATCTTCACCTCTTTGTTCCTTCTCTCTCCTAGCACTTTCTTTAAACTTCCTCAAATAATCCTCAGCTACTCTCTTCCTAGCTTCAGCTGTTGTTTCCTCTTCAGACTCCTGTTCCCCTTCACCTCTCGATGGAACAAAACCATCTTCGTCAAAATCACTCTCACTATCAATCTCGGCATCTTGATCCTCATCGGCGGCTACTCTGCGGCGTTTGGTGGGACCATCGTCGAAAAATGGGTCGCGTGAATTCTTCTTGCGGTTGTTCCTTGCGGGCATGATTGAATAGTTAGGGTTAGGGTTTCAGAGATTTGGGAAATTTGAGATTTTTGGTTTTTAGGGTTTTTGATGAGACAAAGAGAAAGGTTGCTGCTAGGGTTTAAGTTTGAAAGAAGAAACAGTGTAGAGAAGAGTGGGTTTTTGTCTCTCGGTTGAACGGTGTAAATTTACAAATATTTTTATTTTTTTACTGTATAGACTTGGATAAACAAATTTTACAGTAAAAGATAAAACAATGTAAAATTGTTTTTGTTATAGTAAAAACTTTGCTTTGGTAATTGTTAAAAAGTGGTATGTTTTACTTTTTAAAAGTTAAAAGTTTGTTGTTTTCAAATAAAAGTTTCTACTTTTTACTTTCTTAACTAGTGTCTGGGGAGACTAATTAACAAGATAATTTCTTGAAAAAAAAAAGACAAAATAATGTAATATTGTTTTTGTTTAATACAATAAGTTGTTTTTATAAGTTAGATTGGAGAACTAGTGAAAAATAAGTTGAAAAAAAGCTTATGAAAACTGCCGTAAACTCGTCCAAACAATTATGTTAGTTAGTCAATTCAAACAACCTCGTTAAAAATGCTTATGTGGCTTTTTTAATGATGAAGTGGCATTATCCAAATCAACAAATTGATAATTTTTATAAATACTTATTTTAAAAAATCACAAATATCTTGATTCATCATATTATTCAACATCTTCATTCATATCATCTTCAAAAAAGAAACTTAGAATTCCCAAGTTGATGTTTTTAACAAAAATAACAAAAAAAATTTAGACTTAACGGCAAATCACAACCGAAAAACTATCAAAACTGAAAACTCAATTCAATTGAAAAACTCATTCAATTTCAACCACCACAATGCATTCAAAATGCCAAACATTCATTTAATTTCAACCCAACAACACCAACAATTTAACATGAAAAGTATAAAATTCATTCACATAGAGAAAATCAGACACAAAGAAACCAATTAAGATTTGTAAATTAACGATTAAATCACCACTCTTTAACCAAGTTGGATGGATATTAATTAACCAATAAATAAATGATTTGGTGAGTTGGACATGTCATCTCATCATTTAACGATTAAATCACCACTCTTTAACAGAGTTGGATGGAAAATGGTAACGATGCAAATGTTGTATGACTTAAATGACAAGTTTGAAACAAAAAAGTGTAAATAACCGATGTGCTATAACAAAAAAGTGTCAAACTGAAATGACATATAACTTGACATTTCTTTTTACCAATTAAGATCATTTTAATTTAGGTTAATATGTTTCCCCCATGTAATTTTGGCGAGTTCCAGTTTTTTCCCTTGTAAAAAAAAGTTTAGATTTTGTCCCTAAAATATGAAGATTCTTTCAAAATCCCCTGACCAATGTTGTAATTCTTTGGTGTAGATGAAGATCATTCTAAGTTGTTCATATTTAGAAGACGAAAAGAGGAAAACAAAATCAAAAAACATCAAAAATTATTACCTCCCAAAAATTACAGCACCTCCAAAATTTCCTCTTTAGGTTTTCATCTGTGTTTTATACCCACAATCACATAAACTTATTGCACCCACATTTGGGTGTTGTTCTTCCATTTGAGTTCCCAATTGATGATGCTTTACTTCCAGCCATGTCAAACCCTAAAAAACAAAAATCACAAATAAGAAATCCTAAGGAAATTGGAGAGGTTGATAACCGAATTCGAAATTCGAAATTGAAGAGAATTACGAGATTGGGAACTGCAATCGAGAAGGAAAAGGAAATGGCGAAGAAGAAGAAAATGAAGGACAGGAAAAGGAAATGAAGGAGAACAAGAAGATAAAGGAGATTGGGTTTTTAAATTTGTTTTTAAAAGATTTTAAGTTTTTAATGTTTTTTTATAATTATTAAAATGATTTTCAGTTTTAATGATGTGGGATGTAATTACACACATGTCAGGCAAAAAAAAAACTAAAATAAATACCCAGTGGCGCACCACGTCAGCAAGTTGAGTGTGTAAAATGGGATCAGGGGGTTTTCAAAAGAATCTTCATATTTCAAGGACAAAATCTAAACTTTTTTTTTTAGAGGAAGAAAAACTGAAACTCACCCAAATTACAGGATAAAGACATATTAACCCTTTTAATTTTTTATGGCAAAGTTGAGCTAAATGGTACAATAAAACAAGGAACACAAATCTGTACTCAAGTCGGCTTCATAAAAAATAACAACTCTTTACAAAACAAAACAGAAGAAGAAGCTGAACTCCCATCACCCATCAAGTATCAAAACAAAGAAAAGCCCCCCCACATCCCGCCATGACAAAACTAATTTAGTGATTTGGCGAGATTTATATCAGTAAGTAATTTACTGAGATTTTCCTTAACAAATTTTCAGATTACGCTAGTCTACTAATCTTGCCAATCATAGACTACTCTCTCCTAAAGCACGGGAGAAAATATCTAATGCTAATGTACAACTAGTCTACTTTTTTTCTTTCTTTCTATCTTTTATTTTATTTTTCAATTTCTTTTTAGTTTATTTAATTTCGAAAATGATTACGTAGATTTGTTTTATTTTTTTACTTTAGTAATTACACACGTAGCATGCCACTTAGGCGTTGACTTGGTCAAAAAGTCAATATTGCAAAGAGACTAAATATTATGCGGTCAACATTTTCATTTTATTATTAGGGAGTCAAAATCGCAACATTGGCAAACTTAGAAGGCCAAAACTATAGTTTAACTTTTTTTATCATTAAACCGACTAAATTACTATTAAATCAAAATTAATAGTTTTTTCCACTAAGATAATATAATTTCACTCCACACCATCCACAAATAAAGTTCACACATAAAAATCTAGGGTGAAGTTCACCCGATTGTTCAAACATGACAAAACTTTATTCAAAGTTTTTGACAAAAAGCTATCTACTACTCAATACACCAATAAAGTCAAGAAAATATTTGCAAAATAATTTTATTTAGTTCAGGAATAAATAGGAACTAAATAAAATAATTTATGCTATTTCCTTCTTCAAAGCTCCCTCAGGTATCATCGCTTTTACTGAATCTCTTTTAATTCGTTTTTTTTGGGTGGGTGTGAGGATAATAGAAAAATTACATGGATCGATTGGGAGTATGTCTGTTTGAACAGGCAAGGTCTATGGTTTAGAGTTTTGGCCACTAGATACGGCCTTGTGGGAGGGGGGCAATTGCATCTTGGTGGTAGGGATGAGTAGGTGCAGTGGAAGGATATTGCTAGTATTCAGGATGGTGGCGTCTTTGCGTTGGGTAGCTGGTTCCCGGATAATTTACGCCTTAATGTTGGTAACGGTGCTAGCACTTTATTTTGGGTGGATAGGTGTGTTAGATATGTTCCTTTTTGTGACAGGTTTAGTCCTTATATGCTTTATCTAAAAATAAAATGGCTAATGTTGCTCAAATGTTTAGTTTGGGGTGGGAGGTAGGAGGGGAGGGGTGGAAGTGGAGGAGGAGACTTTGAGGGTGGGAGGAGGACCTGGTAGAGGAGTGTAGGAATTTATTGCTAACGGTTATGTTGCAGGTAGATACTGCCGATGTTTGGGCTTGGGCTCCTGATCCTGTTGTCGGGTATATGGTCACTGGGGCCTATTGTGCGATCACTGATAGGATGCCTCCCAATGATCATGTGCCAGCAGCTCTCATATTGAGAAAGGATGTCCCGTTGAAGGTGTCAGTGTTTGTTTAGCGTCTTTTTAGGCACAAATTGCCTTCTAAGACTAATCTGTTTCGTCGTGGCATTATTCCTATTGAGGAGCAGCTGTGTGTTAGTGGTTGTGGTCATCAGGAGTCGAAGACTCATTTGTTTTTATCTTGTAATTTTTTTGGACAGATATGACAGCTTATTCAGAATTAGTTGTGTGTTTATGCAGCGGATCCTTGTAATATTGTCGATCATCTTTATCAGTTTGACACTTCTTCAAGTTATGGCAAATCTAGATGCTATCTTATGCATTTGATTTGGTCTGCAAATGTGTAGGTGTTATGGAAGGAAATAAACAATAGGTTATTCTGAGTGAAGATCCTCTCTATTTCGTAAATAAAATGGAAATGTCAGTTACTATAGTTTTGAAGTAAATATATGATATAAATGCACATATTTCAAGAATTGAAAACATTAATTGCACATTTATACACTAAAACTTTGGTAATGAAACAAATGGAGAGAACTTAAAATGGGGAGGATCTTCACCTGGTTATTCCGTGGTCAAGAACGCTCTCCCTCTCAGATTTTAGAGGTTGTCAAACTTCTATCATTTTGGTGGTTTAAAGTTAAATTTGTTGTTTTTCCTTATAGTTTTCATAATTGGTGCCAAAACCCTTTCCTTTGTGCAGGCATTGGCTGATTTTTTGTTTTGCTCCATCTGAATAGTTAATGTACTTTTCGGTTGTATTTTATGATACACCTTATGCCGTAAAGACAAACCGTTGTTAGTTATATATTTCTTTTTGATTTCTTAAAAAAAAAAATTAGTTCAGGAATAAAGGAAAACTATGATATAATAATTTTCACACAGACAAAAACAACAACATAAAAAGAAATATAACCAATATAAAATTTACTATATTACACAGGTCTTACACAAGTCTACCTAATTTAATTAGATTGAGCTAACTATACCCTCCTTTGGTGATTCTTTGGAGGCCACAATTTCATTATCTAGCTCATTAGATTTTTTGTTAATGAAATTGCATTGTTTTTAAATTTCTCCTTCATTTCATGTAAGAATGCCAATGTTACCCATTTTAATCATAGAGACCTTAAAGCTATCAAAGAAAACATTTTTGTTATTACTGAATTTGTTGACGATGTTAATAGTGTCTGCATTGGGTGTTGAATGTTGATAACAACTCTTGGTCACTTTGAAACAAGCCTTGCCACCCTTGAGATTGGAGTAATAGTTGTTGTCGAATTTATTAGGGGTGGTTGGGTCCAAATTTGCTAAGTTGGTGCCAGCTCCATTTTGAGGGCATATTTTGAGTAGTTTTTATTTTTTTTTATTTCTGCTCTTTCTCTGCACTTTTCGCTCGCGCTCAGCATAACTGACCAAAATACCCATGCACTAACGCACGTGTAAAATTTACCTAATTTAAAATTTAGTTTTTTTACACATGCGTGACTTAAGTCACGCCGCATAAGTTAACTCACGCAGGAATTAACACCTGCGTGAGTTAACTCACGCGGGTTTACACATAAAAAATACATGCAATTTCATCAAACAATTCTTCCATCACGTGCCTCATTCAACTCTCAAGCTAGTTTATTAGGATCACAATTCCAACATCATGATGATCATGATCATGGTAAGCAATTCAATTTCACATTCAATCATTGCAAATCAGAGCATGAATCTTTTAACGAGTTTCGTAGCAATAGTAGTACAAGTCAAAACTCAACCACATCAAGTAGCACTAGTTCTACAACCACACCAAAAAGCAATAGTTTCAGTGCATGTATTTTCTATATGTAAACCAGCGTGAGTTAACTCACGCATGTGTTAATTTCTGCGTGAGTTAACTCATGTGGCGTGATTTGGCGTGACTTAAGTCACGTATCTGTGAAAAAAACGAAGTTTTAAGTCATGTTAATTTTACACATGCGTTAGTTAACTAGCGTAGAGGTATTTTGGTCAGTTATGCTGGGTACGAGCGAAAAGTGCAGGAGGAAGAGTAGAAATCTTTTTTTTTTAAGCAACTTGTGTCAAGAGTTGGATCGGGCTTTTCAGCGTTGTTGTAGTTATACAATCGATCAACAAAAAGAAGGCATCGACTTGACAAAATGTATGAGCACCTGAAATTGAAACATACATATAAACACGTACACATCCAGAGAGTACAACTAGATCAATAGTGTTGAGGACTTGAACAATAAATGAGGCTTTCAGTTAATCAAGTGTGAAGAAAGGAGCTGGAAGGTTTTGGTTAGCCAAAGTTTGGTTTGGAAGTGGAACTTTCCACCAAGGACCATGTGCCTATTAATATGTTTTATATAAGTTTTTTTCTTCATGTTATTTTAGTACACATTTTTCATTTGCAAAGAATGAGACATAACATACCAAAAATGAAGACACTTCAGCTGCTAAGGTAAGAATATCAGCACAAGAAACAACATCCAAACCCTTTTATGGCCTTGATCTTGTGAACTTCGATAAACGCAAAGTAAACATAAGAAAATTTGGTTATGCGCAGATCTTAAGACAAATTTATGGTATAGCCGGATACGTGACTTTGGTATAAACTCGATTGATATCTAACTTTGAACTAAATAGGATTATAAGCACGATGAAACTATCTATTTTTTTTTTATTAATACTGCTGTATGTTATAAGGATCATTTGATTAATCAGCTAATTTTACGGCAAACGTTTTCTTAGAGTAATCGTGAAGTGATCGAAGTGTAAATTCTTCTTAAAAACGCAACATTTTAATATTTGAGATATTTTGAATCTAATATAACAATATTTTTGAAGTGTTATATGTAACACTCCGTTTCCCCAACATATAAATAATACATAAAATATATCAGAGTGCATCGTAAAACAAGATGTCACATCTATGTTCTTTAAAAATCATTCCATCATAAATAGAGTTAAAATCACTATTTATTAAAACAACTGCTTTCAATAATTTAAACAATGTCGCAGCGGAAAATATTCAACGTTTAAATTCAAAATTTGGCATTAGGCCTCAACATCATCAACATAATAAAAACTCCAATTAAAAAAAATGGTTCAACAACATCTTATAAAGATATACGTAACAAAAGGAAAACAAAACACATAAATATCCTCATCCCGTTACGTATCAGAGCAAGACTCCTAAGACAACACGAGAGCTAAACTCACATCAACGGTTACTTCTAGATATCCGCACGTTACCCACGTAGAGGCAACATTCAAACAGAAGGGGGGTGAAATTTCACATTCATTAATAATAAACAACAATTCATAAAGAAGAATTAATCACCATAAAACAACAACAATTAATCATCAATAATTAATTCACATAAAAGAATCAATTAACATAGAACAGAAACAACTAATCATCAACAATTAATTCACATAAAGGAATCAATCAACATAGAACAACAACAACTAATCATCAACAATTAATTCACATAAAGGAATCAATCAACTTCGTTCAACAATGCAACGACAACGGCTCAACAAATGCAACAACAACGACTCAACAAATGCATGTGGTACCAACGGAGCGTCAAACTCCCAACGTTAATGTCGTAATTCGACTTGACAGGCATCAAGCCCCCTTCGCCAACAGAGCGTCAAGCTCCCTCCGTTAAAGTCGTAATTCGACTTGACAGGTATCAAGCCCCCTACGTTTGACAAATGCTTATGCAATGATACGACTCAAAATGCAACAACAATAACATCGACATGCATCAAGCCCCCTACGTTTAACAAATGTTTATGCAATGATACGACTCAGAATGCAATAACAATAACATCATTTAATCATAGATTCAACCATAAATCGACAACAACATATCAATATGATTCACCAATTCATTATCAAAAGAAAACTAAGTTTGATTCATTAAGTCATATATTAGATACTATTAACCATTCTAATTAAACTCATAATACTTATGATTCGAAGTTTGGAAGAAAATCAAAAGTTTCCGGTTGATTTAGGAGCGGTTATGCTAAATTTTCTTAAAAGTCTTCCAAGACCTACTTGGAGTGTTTCTATCATAATTCAAAATCCACAAAACATTTTCAAGTAAAACCAGAGCCATTGGAAAGCTAACTTAATTATATAAAACTTTTATGTTTACATCAAAACCTAATTATGAATAGAAAAGTCTCAGTTTTTATTTTTGTTATTCCGTTACAGAAATCGACAAGAGCACGACCCTGTTGACCCTTGTGTAGTATTTTAATCATATCTAGAGTTCTCGACGTTTAAATTGAGTCACTCCAAAGGCTAGTGAGGACTAACATCCTTATCTAAAATTTTCATGAAGACATCAAAACCCAGTTCAGAACTTAAACTTGTCAAACCGAGACAGCAAGAAACGCACGGTGACAGCAAAATCACAGTTTTGCTGTGATTTCACTTTGGGGAACCCTTTTCGACTCCGTTCTTGATCATATACTCTCCAAACTCGACCCTAATATTCACCCCATGATTAAACTATCATTCAAACACTAATTCTTTGTTAGCCTACTGGATTATCCACTATTTAAGGCTACAAAACTCAATTCATAGGATTATCTATACTTTCATCAATCTAATTCAATCAAAAACCTAACTTCTACAGCATAAAAAATTCAACAACAAGAGATTAAACCCCTTTTCAGAATTATATACATATGATTAAAGAAGGTTAGTCACACCCTTACCTTAGATTGATTGATTTACAGAACTCTACAAACTTCTCCTCTTTATCTCTCAAAAACTGCTTCTACGTGCTATCTGTTTTCTCCCAAAACTGTTTTCTTGTTCTAACCCTAATTCTATAATCTCCTCCTCTATATATAATCAGCCAGAGTTTGTTTCTCACTTAATCTTTTTTAACCTAACAAATCCCCCTTATTCCTAACATCTCTTATTCTTGACCTAACAAACTTCCTTTATTCCTAAACTGCCCTTATGCCTCATTAATCTAATTTAATTATATCCCTTCACTATTAAAGTCATAACAAACTACTAATAATTACCAACCAATAATTACCAAAAATCACACACCGCAATTATTCAAATAAAATATACAAAAAGACTCTAAATTCGATAGAATAAATAAATAATAAAAATGGGACGTTACATTATGTTGACATCTATTATCTGTGTTGGTGATTTTCTGTTAGTAGGCTCCCCTCCTTGTATTTTGGTACTTCTAGTTTGTTTTAAGGAGTAATTTGTCACTTTAATCCCCGACTTTGTACCTTGCTGTCATAAAGGTCTCTAACGTAAGATTAAATACAAAGAAGTCTCTGACTTTACACTTCTGTTATCAGTTTATCCCCTGACATTAATAATTCTGTTAAGTGATGATGTGACACAAGTTTTACGATGATATGACATATGAGGTGTCACACATACTAAAGTGAAAGTAGAAAATTGTATCTTTGATCCTCGAACCAAAAATCAATATCCCCAAATTGAATATCAAATACCTAAATCTCAAATCCCTAAATGTTATCTAATTCTCTCTTATGTTCAAAATCAACCTTTCATTAAGCACCAACTTACTGCTAGGTCATTGACTGTGCATACTTACTATCAGTTAGGTCTCTGACAGTAAACATGTACTCTAAGTAAGGTCCTTGCACTTGAAATGCACATCCAATTACAAAGAGATAACATATAGAATAAATATTTTTTATAAACTTTTGAGCAGACATATAGTAATCATGTGAACAAATGATATTAGTATAACTTGTGGCCATGCAAGTCACAATCACACTTCGTGAATAATGAAGAGAATATACACATGAAGTGTAATATTTTTTACAAATATGGGTGTAGGGATGAGCACTATAATAAACATTATAACTATAACTTTCTTTTGCATCTCCTTAAAGACACTAATAACTTTCTTTTGTCAAAGAATACATGATAGACACACATGTATTTAGTTTTATTAAAAATAAAGATTTGAAACTAAAAGCATTATGTGTTATAGGATGCAGATAGAGATGAAAAAGCTCAAGACCCTCATATTGCTCCACAACTTACCATAGACCTTAGTGAGAGTACACATTTACTGTCAGGGACATAACTGATAGTAAGTATGTACAGTTAGGGACCTAACAGTAAGTTGGTGTTTAATGGAAGATTGATTTTGAATAAAAGAGAGAATTAGATGAAATTTATGGATTTGAGATTTAGAGATTTGAAATTCAATTTGGGGATGTTGATTTTTGTTTCAGGGACCAAAGTGACAATTTTTTACTTTCACTTTAGTCCATGTGACACCGCATATGCCATGTCGTCGTAAAACCTGTACCACATCATCACTTAACATAATTATTTAACGCCATGGACTATAGTTATAACGGAAGTGCAGAGTCAGAGACTTCTTTGTATTTAATTCTGAGTCAGGAACCTTTGTGACAACGAGGTGCAAAGTCAGAGACTAAAGTGACCATTTGCTCTTATTTTAAGTTTGTACTAACATGTGTTTGTTGAAGTACTTAAGAAAGACTCGCTCTTTTATTGTATTTTGAATAAGGGACTTGTGACAACTAGCAATAGAGAGAGAAAAAAGAAGAGTGGTGATGTAAAATTTTTGAGAGACCAAAAGTCAAAGAAATTTTTTAAAAGATGAAAATATAAAGTTAAAATATTTAGAGGGACTAAAAGTATATTTAACTCAAAATTTAAATAAGGTTGGTATGTAATTTGTTAGTGATCTGTTTTTTCTATTCAAAAGTTTAAGTTTGTATTTTTTGCTAAAGTTTAAACTTTAAAGTAGACAAGTGATCTTGGCATTGAGTGATTTCCGTTGAGAGTCTTCACTGTTTTTTCTGAGCTAAAAAAACAAAGGTAAGAGTTCCATTTGACGATGGCCATGTGCACAAGAGGAGAAATGACAAAATTACAGAAAATTTCTATAATATTATTTGAGACATTTGATTAAAATATACTCCTTAATTTCACACTTCAGTCTTCTCTAAAACTATAATGTCTCTTTCATTTTACTTGGATGTCTCTTTCATTTTCATAGTTTGTAACCACTTGGATATGTTTATTTAATTGTAAATATTAAATCAAATGGACCTCAATCATAAATTAGTAATACAAAGTTAGAAAAGGAATCAAGCAGAGGCCACAATCCTTCTAAGTTTTTTCTTCTTTTATATTAGCGTGTGTCTATATATTTGTTATAAACTTTTATATGAGGATATACGATGACCTTTTTTTACTCAATATATTGAGTTTTAAACACTTAAGTTTGTAGTTTAACTGCACTAATTTTTAACTCAAATTCATACAAGAGAAAAAGAAAGGAAGGTTTTGTCTGCAATTTACAAAAGAACTAATCCTTAACTATAATCTTATATAGAGTCTCAATTTATTAGATTCATCAATGCAATTTCGTTTAGAAATTTTGACTCTTTATTTGTGATTATGTTTACACTTTCTCGACCACTACCACTATTTTACTACTCACAATTTCATCATGAATTCATACGTATGCATTTTCTTTATTTCAAATTTTGTTATATGTTATTCAAAAGTCATTGGATATATTTAAACTTTAAATATATCTTATGATTGTCAAATTTCATGTTTGAAGGTGAGTATTTTAACATGTATAATGTATATGGATCAGTCAAACTTTCTACTTTTCCCGAACTCCCCTGTGGTGAGTAGTTTCCAGGAAAGTGTTTTTCCTTAGGTATTTCTGATGTGTTCCTAAATATAAGATATTTTGCCTATTTTTTTAACTGCAAAATTTATCTATAATCATGTCCCTAAACAAAACAAACATGGATCAACATACATAATCTATGAAGCAAAGATATCATATATAAGACGGATTACAAAAATAAACCCATAAAAACACCAATACATACACCTCCTAATTGAGGGCCAACACTAATAACAATAAGAAAATTAACCTCCAAAACCAAACTCAGCACCTAAATCAATGTCAAAATTGCTACACTCCATCAGAAATGGCCACAAACAAAAATTCAAACACCTATCATTTAATAGGGCTGTTCAAAATCGAACCAACACAATATAAAACTGCACAACCGAACCAACCCAAACCAAAAGTGTAAAAAACTATATTTAGTTCGGACGAATTCAAACCATTTTACTTAATACACGGTTTGGTTCGATTTGCGGTTTTTATTTTAACAACCAAACCGAAATATAATAGCCTCAATCCCAATACAACCCAATACTTTTTTTTTTTTTTTTTGAAAGAAAGAATACAACCCAATACTTAGTATACTATGTTTCTTATTTTGATATAATTCAACATGTTATTAGTAATGAAAATTGATACTTTTATAGAGACGGCAAGCATATTTAAAAAAAAAAAAATACATATGGTGATGTTAGAGACTTTTAAAAACTTATAACTCGCATGAGTAAACTTCGAAGTCCTTATTTTTTTTATGTGTAATATTTGATTCTTAAGAGAATGACATTTGGTAATCCAAAAATTAATTGGAAAGTTAGTAAAAGTGCTCAAAAATTGTTTAACTCATATGTTAAGTTAAGGTTTTACCGAACAATTCATCATTTAATGAAACTCATTAATCTTATCATTTTAAATACTTGGTTCAAAAGTCTTTATTTGTAAAGAGTCTTAAAAAAGGGTGTAGAACTTGCCGACAAAAGCATCTATGCACATAGGGACAGCTTTTATTTTAAAATGTGACCGTAGTTTGTACCAAAATAATTATAATAATAATTAATAAATGTATTTTTAGAAGGAATAATTAATAAATGTTGTTTTGTCCTTCAAAAAAAATAAATAAATGTTATTTTGTCAAAAATGTTGTTTGGTACATCTAGCAGGCGGGTCCTAAATACAGTTCATTTTTTTGTCATTAAAAAATAAATATAAGTCTTATTTTATTAAGCTCCCCTAAAAAAAGTCTTATTTTATTAAGCTAAAACATAGAAGTCTTTATTAATTTACTCAATGTATTAATTATTTTTTATAAAAATCTCTCTTCTTAGTTTCCTATTTTCTTGGTGTTATAGTGTTATTTAGAAAAAAGACTTATATTTAAAAAATATTTTAGTCTTGAATTATTTTAATGAATATTATCGAACTTTTTAATTTATGTGAAATAGTTAAATAAAACTTATATTTAAAAACAAGTGAAAATTGGACTTATGTTGTCCGATAAACTAGTTTTACGACCTCGTGAGCTTAACTCAGTTGATTGATAGGGAAAATGAACAATATATATAAGATCCGGAGTTCAAACCCCGAACACCACAAAAAAAATTAACCAGTTTTACGTTAATGGATGGAGGTGTAAAATTATTTTGTAACCATGATATATCTTGTTAAACTCTAGAAAACTAAGTACCATTTTAAGAGTCTAATTTATATAGCTGTAAGTAAAAAAGTATTTTAAATTCTTAATGGATATTTTTTTTTCCTGATGTGTGGGGGCGTTAGCATGGATTAGTTCGTAACAATAGCGGAGGTGTATGCTTTAGACCGATGGATTGGGGGATGGCGGCGATTGTTTGTTTCGGAGGAGGAGATGTTGGAGGGAGTGTAGTGAGCTTCCATCTAACATTATTTCACAGGTTGGGATGGTAGACATGTTGAAATGGCAACTCACACCTGACAAAGGCTATATCGTTAGACATTTATCATCTAGTAAGTGAGGAGGAACCATCCCATCATAATGGATAAAAGGGTTATATTAACCATTGCTCCCGAGACACCAGTCAAAGGGTAGCACTTAGGTGCCATTGGTACCTTTGTATCTATTTCTCTCTCTTAACAACTCATTCTTTCTCATCTAAATAATTTATTTTAATCATTCATTCACTATTCTCTCTCATCTAAAATGAACCTATGTCATCAATGACATCAAAAAACTATGACACCCAAGTATTTCCCCTAGTTAAACAGCTAAAAATGGAAAGGAAAAACAAAGTCAATATTAAAAGCTAACACTTTTTCAAGTTTCAAAAAGTAAAATATACAATTTTCAAAAAAACATTTCCTTTTATAATTCCTTAATCAATGTCTCGGGGACAGTAGTTAACATTTCTCTTTAGAATATTATTTAGAAGAAAGATTTACCATTAAAAGTTTCTACTTTTTGCTTGACATAATAATAGGTTAGCTAAAAAAGATAATTTAGTTCGATGACGAATTGTTCAACAACCATTGAATGTGTGTTACTGGATTCAAGAAAGCATGTATATCATTTATTTTTGGGATGTGTAGTGTTTTGGAGCATTTGAATATTGGTTAAGCAATGACTTGATATTCAATTAATAAACCCTTCCCATTTATCTGCGCCTATGTTGTATTTTGGCACACCAGAAGGGTTTTTTTTCAAGAAAATCTGTTATTATTTATATGCTAGGCTAGTGTAATATTCAATGTAGAGCGGGACTAATTTTATAGATGATATCTTTTAGAGGAAACAAAAGTCTCAAAAATATTTTAGGAGGACTAAAATCAAATATTGGTATATTTAAGGGGACCATTTAATTATTTAACCCTTTTTTTATTACATTATAGGTCATCTAATTGAAATATACTAATTAAAAAACAATTATTTTATTTGAATTCTTTTAAGGGTTTTTCTATCATGTGCAAATTTGCACATGTTAAGAAGTTTAAAGTAATAACTTTGACTTGAAACTTGTGTTTTTATACTCCCTCCGTCCCTATGTAACCACCTATTTGATTTTATTTTTGTCCCTAAATGTAAACTCCTTTTCAAATTACTAGATATATTTATTATTATTTTCCTAAACATACCTTTAATTAATACTACTAACTTATCTTGAAATTTGAAAAGTCAAATTTAATACACATACAAACAAAAGATAATTTGGTAATATTAACACACAAAACAGACACATTAATTACACTGACAACTTTTCTTAAGAAATGTGAAAAATGTAAAAGGAGTTTACATTAAGGGACGGAGGGAGTATTAAATATGTAACTTTTAATCCATAACCCTTCTTTTAATTTCAAAATATTGCCTCGTAATACATCACATGATGTGTTTTTGTTTCTAACGGTGGAAAGGGACCAATAACAATATCTTTACAAAATACATGGACCTAAAGCAAACACAAAAAAGAGAAAGATTAATACCAAAAAATTATGAAAGTGCATAGACTAATAACATATTTAAACCTTAAAATTGTTTGTACTAGTTATATCTGATTTATCATTAAAAAACCATCTTACCAAAATCAGATGTGACACTTTTTATACATTATTTTCAAGACTTATCTAGTTTTATCGTGCAATTTAGATTATTTTCCCCCCATTAGCTAGTAGCTACTACCTATCTCTATAAATATAAATTCTCTGAAATATAAATCTTTATCCCTAAATGAGAAAATGTCGTCATATTTAAAATTTTCAATGACGTAAATAGTTCTTGTCAATATGTACCTGCTTACGATGGACAGCGATTAGAACTATTTTTTTTTTCTCTATAGACTATAGTTAGAGCAACATGATTGAAGATTTGAATATTAATAATTTGAACGACCGAAGCACAAGATGAAATGCAGGAACATTGCATCCACAAGCCATTTCTCTTGTATATAAATAGATATGAACCCCATATGTGGTAGACACAATTAAATTTCAAGAGTTCAAAAAACAATAGAAATAATAATGAACTCTTCTTTTCATCTCACATTGGCAGCTTTGTGCTGTGTAGTGGTTGTGCTTGGAGGGTTTCCCTTCTCTTCAAATGCACAACTTGATGCTAACTTCTACAAGGACACTTGTCCTAATGTCACTTCCATTGTCCAAAGTGTCTTGGCAAACGTTTCTCAATCAGATCCTCGTATGCTTGCCAGTTTCATTAGACTTCACTTTCATGATTGTTTTGTTCAAGTATGTATTATATCATATACAACAGTTTCTTCTTCATCACTCTTAATTTAATGGATTTCATAATTAAGTGTATTTTAAAGCCGCAACGAGTTTGATAAAATCACGATGCACATATGATTTTATTGAAAGTTTAAAGTGTCAAACTATATGTTATGACGTGATTTTTTCAAACTCACCATAAATTTAAATATGCACCAAGTTAATTAGATGTTTTATAGTCAACTTAATATTCTCACCAACATCTAAATAATTTTTGGATATTTGTAACTCATATATTTGATATCTATGTTTATGAAAGGGTTGTGATGCATCACTCTTGTTGAATGACACTGATACTATCGTGAGTGAGCAAGGAGCTTTGCCAAATAACAACTCAATAAGAGGGTTGGATATTGTGAATCAAATCAAAGCCGCAGTGGAACTTGCTTGTCCTAGTGTAGTTTCTTGTGCTGATATTCTTGCACTTGGTGCTAATGTTTCCTCAGTTCTGGTATATTACACATCCTCTATACATTCACATTTCCTATAATTTTTACTTATAAAATTTAATAAAAATAACTATTTGTTAATAAATATCTAAAGCGAGAACATTAGTAGTCTTACCTTTAGGTCAACCATGTTCATTCCATCATATACTACGGACATAAATATGCTTTCAATTTTTATTTAATGATGAAATGAGAGAAACTTATCCATGTTTCTGTTAATTTTAAAATGCAAATTGTTCTCTTTTTTTAGACAAAAAAAATGCAAATTGTTCTTTCTTTATAACTTTATTTTGATTTTGTTTTTCATTATCTTTAAAACTTATCTTATTCAAATTCTAAGAGACATGTTTAGTTAAAAAAATTATGATTTTCTTCGAACTTGCCCACTATTCTAGGAGAGAAAAAAAAATATAAAATGAGTTGATGACTTTGTTAAAACAATTCATTAGCAATGGTAGTCTCTTAGCCGGCCATCTTTGATAAAATAATCAAGGATTCCATCCTATAATAAGTAGCTAGAAAGTTTCAGCCTAAATAGAAAAAGAACAATCAATTAAAATATATTATTGTAAGGTTTAGATATCCAAATGGTACCTGCAAATGTCAATGGTTTTGATTTAAGTTCCTTAAGTTTTTTTGATTTAAAAAACTATTAATATCATCATCATCATCATCATTACTTGTAAGATTTTTTTCTTTCCTTTTTATGTTTTTACTATTATATACTATAGTGTGAGACTGTTAATTTTTACTTGTGGATTTTCAATTTCCCTGGTGACATAATTTGAAGGCTCTTGGTCCGGATTGGGAAGTTCCATTAGGAAGAAGAGATAGTTTTAATGCAAATCAAACTCTTGCTAATTCAAACCTTCCTGGTCCCTCTTTGAATGTTACTCAACTAAAATCCAACTTTCTTGCTCAAGGTCTCGACACTACTGATCTTGTTGCACTTTCAGGTATAGAAGTTTCTCTCCTAAAAAACTGAAGCTGTACACAATATTAGGGTACATATATTTCTACATATATGTGTATCTTTTTTAAGCAAAATAATTGAAGAAGATAAAAAATATTATTTATTAAAATAACGTTGATATCAATTATTTTACAACCGTCTCACAAGAGATTTAAACTCGAGGTTATAAAAAAGTTAAAATCACTGAGCTGACACCTCTTTATGTATGTATTACATATATGTGATGTCTAATCGTATATATTTTGATACCTTTTTAGGTGCTCATACAATCGGTAGAGGTGTATGCCTTCTATTTGTTGATCGATTATACAATTTCAGCAACACTGGACTTCCCGATCCAACTCTTAACACAACCTTATTGCAATCATTGCAAGCTATATGCCCTAATATTGGCTTTGCAGCTACAAACCTCACCAATTTGGACGTAAGCACTCCTGATACATTCGACTCAAACTACTACTCCAATCTCCAAGTTGGAAATGGTTTGTTTCAGAGCGATCAAGAGCTTTTTTCCTCAACTGGTGCCGATACCATTGATATTGTCAATAGTTTTAGCAGCAACCAAACTCTTTTCTTTGAAGCTTTTAAGGCCTCAATGATTAAAATGGGTAATATTGGAGTGTTAACTGGAACTCAAGGTGAAGTTAGAACACACTGTAACTTTGTTAATACTGTTAGCCTTGCTACCAAAGTCACAAAAGATTCATCAGAAGATGGTATTGTTAGCTCATTCTAAGTAATTTAAGACAAGTTTGCTTAAGAAAGGTATCTACCCAATAAAGAGTGTTTTCTAGGGCACATACATGTGCTCTTGTGCTGGATTGTGATATATTTTGTGCTTTATTTTGTAATTTATGGCTACTGAATGCAGTGTGTTTGTCTGATCTATTTTGCTCTATTATGATAATTATATGTCATATTAATAAAATTGTGAATACTAAAAAGTGTCTTATCTTAGAAGTAACTTGTAATTGTAATAAGATAAGTGTCTTATTTAAGAGTTATGGGGTTCTGATTATAAATGTATAAAAGAAGAGTCACGGGTTTCAATTAAGATAGAATAGAAGATCTAAATATCTTATATTTTCTTCATTGAGGTGTGATTACACATCTTCAATTTTTTTTCCTTCTATGTTTCAATCTAAATAACAATTTTTACATAAATCTAGGTTTTTTCGTCGTGGTTTCATTGTCGGTAAGCGACGCTATGTTGTACGCCGTCTTATGCGATGTTGTTTGATTTTTTATCTTGTTGTGGTGTTTATTTGATTGCTATTGAAATATCAACTATTCGATGACTTGGACGTCAACGTTGTAGATTTGAGGTATGAGTGTTTCTTTCATTTAAATTTTATCATATTATTTGTAGGCATTTTGCCGTTGTATACTATTAACTTGGATGATATGAGTTTACTCACATATTTATCTTTTTAACGATGTTAGATGATGTACTCTATCAATTAAAATAAAGGAAATGTTAACAAGTGCATTCCAGGCACTTTTTAAGGACCATAAGTAATAAATATTTATGAAAAATCATGTAATCAATGCATTAGAAATCGAAATATTTAACTTTTTTAAAAAATAATTATTTATTTTAGAATGCTTAAAGAGTGTCCCGAATGCACTCTTTAACAAGTCCTTTAAAATAAATGAATATCATTTTATTTTTGTAATTTTTTTTTATTCTTTTTTTAAAAAAGAAGTTTTAACTTGTCTTGGAATTAGGATAAAGGCATATACCCATAGTAGTTAGAGAGAAATGTTAAGATGTTAAAAAAAAAAAACTTTATCTTTAAAATTATATATTGAATAAATTAAAAAAATTATTTAAAATTTATAAATTTTTTTTTTTTAAATCCTTAACAAAGTGTCTTAAGACACTTTATGACACCGGTTAGCATGAGATTTAGTTAATTGGTTACCAGCATCATTTCTAGAAACTAGTTTTGTTTTGTAGACTATTATGTCAGACAAATTTTAAAACTTCAATATAGCACACTTGGTTGTTTAATTTATAGTTCCACCTCCATCCTACCACGTACAACGGTTTGATATATTTATACAACGAAGTTAGTTTTAAAATAAAAGATTCTTTTAATTTTTAATGCAACATTATTTGTCTTATATTATTAGTTTTTATATATTATTGATATAATTTTAGCAAGTGTATTAAAACTATCGAAGTAATAATTCTAAGTTTATATTCGCGAGGAATGTGTTAATTTCAATTTAGCAATAAGTTATTATTTCGGATGTGTAAAATTTGGGGGTTGCTCTAGGCAGTTGGTAGATTTGCATAAAATAATAAGAAAACTTGTAAAAGTGTTGTGAAAATAATAGGAGAAATGAGATCAGGTCTATCGAATCATTTAACTACGATCAATTGGTAGACTACACCTAAATTATATAGATGTTTCTCTTGTTTTACAAGGATTAACAAAATTAACTCTACCAATCCATTGAGTTAGAGTTCTCTTCTTAGACTACATCCCCTAATTCCTTAGGTGGACTCATATTGTTAGAAGGTTTTCAGAATGTTAATCTATTCTCACAATTAAACAATTATCCATTCATAGACTAACCATGTTTAATTAAACAATTCAATTAGATCTAAGTTGAAAGCTATGATCAGTAGTCATTCATACATTGGTTTCATTTTACATGTGATCAATACATAAAAAGCATTAGACACAAGTTGAATTGAATAAAAACTAAATTGACATTCATATAAAATAGCATTTCACAACTTACATAGTTCAAACAAATCTACATCAAAATCATCTCCATACATGATCTCTAAAGATTTAACTACTCATATTGAAGATTACAAATAACAAAATCTATTAAACCATAGAGACATACAATGGATTGACTATGAGTTTGGTGGAATAGCCACCTCTTCAGTCTTGTGCTCTCAAAAACATGCTTCAGGTCTCCGAAATTCAAAACTCACTCTCTTAAAACAAGCTTATAGCTTATATAGGCAAGGTCTTGGACGCTCAAAATCGTGTCTCGATGACCAAAATCGTGACACGATGGCTTCCTTAAATTCAAATTTGTACTCTGGCACTCCTCCAAACCGTGTCACGATTATTCTAGCAGTGGCAACTTCAATCTCTGGTTGAAATATTGTATCACGGTTGCAAAATCATGACACGATGCTTTAATTTCAACTTCTTGATATTTTACGCTTTTTGCATCTTCAGACTATCTAAAATTGCTACAGACTTAATAAAAACATCAAAATAAATAGGAAAAAACATGCAATGACAACATGTCATCACATCCCCGAACTTGAATCATTCCTTGTACTCAAGGAATTTAATTGTAAAATTGACAAACTATAGTAAAATAACAATTATCTAACCAAGTGATAGTACCAAAAGTTCATTTTCTTGCTAGCCAGATGGACCAACTGGCTTGACTACAACCACAATTTACAACTTCACACAACATTTTGACAAATATTTCCCACAGTCGACATGCAGGTCTACATATTACCATAAGCTTAAAATTTTTTTAAACAACAATCAAAGTCAATATCAACACACACTTCAAAATTTGTACGCATCCATACCACGTTGAAATTTTTTTACATTTACCTCTTTCACCCCATAAAATAAACACAAGTACTAGAGAACTATTGTTACCATGAGAAAATATTATTATTGTTCTTTTCATCCCACTGTCTTCTTACTCCCACCACCACTTCCTCTAGACAACACTTGAAAATTGTTCTCACAATAAACCCCTAACTTTTACCAACATCTCTAACATCTTCCTCCACAACTTGTTCATTTCCATGTAACACCAACCGCCTTCCCTTGGGAGCCCTTCGAAGATTTGCACTTACCCTTCAAATTTTTGAAATCTTAAGAGAATGGATCAGTGTATTATGTGAAGAAGATAATAAACTCATCCAAAGAAACTCATCTAATTCTTAGACTTGGATGAGTTTTGATGATAACAAACTCATATCACAAAAGAAGAAAAACTATGGAGGCTCAAGTTGAAGAATGAAGATATTGAAACTTAGGCGTTGTAGTTATATTTTTGTAAGTATGGCCCTTATTTTTGATTTATCATTCTTAACTTATGGAATAACTTAGAATGCTCAGAAAATAATTAAGTCATTTTTTTCGAGTCACCCTACGAAGCAATGTTAAAGATCTCATGAAGATAAATCATACACTCACAATCATTTTTATTTAAATGTGATTTTGCCTTAAAAGATTTTTGCATGAAAATGTTTTTATTAGAAAAATCATTTTTGTTTTTGGAAAAATCATATAACCAATTATGCCACACATAATTTTGTTTTAGCAGATTTATCTTCGTAGGCATAATTATCATTTATAATTATAATTTTATAAGTTGTTCCTTCAATTTCTTCCAAAAATTCCCTCCAAAACATTATTAGTTTAGTTAATTAAATTAAAAAACAACGATTTTGTCTTACCGCTACATTAATTAAATAGAAAATAAATCAAATATCCCACTCTCTCAACTCCACTTTAATAAAAAAAATACTAATACAAAAAAGTCTTCATTTGAATTCCATAATTTAATTAAAAAATGAAAATAACCTCACTCTTTAAATGAAGAAAATAACCCCATTCTCTCCAAAACCTCTTATTAGTTCTATTAATTAATTAATTAAATTAAAAAATGAAAATGAAAATAACCCTACTCTTTTTGTAATCTATATGGCTACTGAATGCAGTTTGTTTGTATCTAAAAAAAGGTTTGATCACTTTTAATTTATGCAATTTGGGTAATTAAATTAAGGATATTTTAGATATATATACTATCATTAAATAATTTCTTTTAAAAAAAACTATCATTAAATAAAAGAGAAATAGTTATCATTTGGAGTGAACCTAGTGTACATGTTTTCTAGCAGTGAAAATAAATTTCTAAAAAGATCCATAAAATTGACAATACTCGTCAGGCATGACAATGAGACAGGGTGGGGACGAGTTTTACCTTCCCCGTTCTCACACCCTATTCCTATATACTTATCCATTACACTATCCATACCTAATGGGGATGAGAAATCGAATCTCATCCTCGTCCCCAACAGGTTCGGGTATCCCCGCCCCATCGTCATCCCCGTAATGGATAGTTTTTTATAAATAAAAATAAAAGTATTTTTCAGCCCCAAGTGCAATGTTGTAATGACTATGTTGATGGGGAAGAGAGATGCCGAAAGTGTCACATATGAAAGGAGAAAAGAGAGAACTATGATAAGTAAGTGTCATATGAAAGACCGAGACTCTGACTGTGTGAGTGAAATAATTTAGAGTTTGAGCTTATATTTTATATAAAAGGGTAATAAATTAATTTTCGACATTCGGGACGGGCTTGGGTATGAGTTCAGGATGAGTACCTATATCCCCGTTACCCGTCCCTTACCCGTATTTTGAAATCGGGGAAAACCCAAACACATACCCAAATCGAGTCAAAGCAGGGACAAGCCGTCAAATAGGGTTTGGTTTGGGCATGTACCTGCAGATAAACTACACCATTAAAAAGTGATCTCAGTCCAAGAGTAGAAGGAGAGTGTGAGAGATCAGTTTTATAACGGTGTGAGTGTGTAAGTATCTTTAATTTTTTGTAACTCTAAAATGGTATGCGTTAGAACGAGTTATTCAGCACGTGGAGGAAACCATGATTTCATTACGTGAAAAAAATCAAATTTACTCGTATTGGTGGTTGAAAACGAAATATACAACTTACGCTTATGATTAATTACCATAATTGATGGCTTGATCATTTTCAGTGATTGTTGTTTGTTTCCTTATTGTTATTTTCTTTTGTGCTTCTTGTTTTTCGGATTGTTTGGCATTGCTGGTACTTTTAGTCTTATGGCACTGCTTGTGCTAGAAAAGTCTAGTTTGATTTGATTAATGTATACTATTTTACTTAAAAAAGAAGAACGAGTTACTATTCAGTTATTTGATACATGTAAATATATTGTGTTGGACATTATGTGAATTTAATAAAGATATGGGCATAAAACATTGTATTATCTCGCCTTTTTTTTAAGGGTAAATGGTCACTTTGATCATTGACTCTGCACTTTGCTGTCACAAAGGTATTTGATTCAGCATTAAATATAAACTAGTTTATGAATGTTCATTTTTGTTATCAGTTTTGTCCCTGAAGTCAAAAACTTCTGTCAACTGATGAGGTGACAAATGTTATGTTGACAACGTACATGATGTGTCACAGTGACTAAAATGAAAGTAGATAAGGACAAAAACAAGGAGTTAGAAATTCCCAGATCCCTAAATCTCTAATCCATAATTCTCTCTTTTGTTCAATATAATTTCAATATAATTCCTCATGTTATAAGGAAGAGGTAACTATTTGACTAAGTCTTACAATGGGATCAAAGCTTTAGATGCATGCAAATTGGGATGAAAGTCATAGGAAGAGTGTGAAATTAATGAGGAAGAAGGTTATGAAAATAGTGAAACAAGTTATGTGATTCATGATAGCAGTGTGTTAATCACTGCAGAGGTAAGAGTTGTATCTCATGAGCATCCATACTTAAGTGTTGTTCGCCTCTATTGGCATATTTGAATTCAATATGCTATCTATAACTCTCGAGGTTGATGAGAGTGTGGAGTGATTGTCGGTGCACAAGACATGACAATGTTTCTAGGCAAAGTCGAATCACATCGGAATGAGAGGGATCCTTAAGCCGTGATGGTATGGGACTCCGTGGTTGGAGGAAAGCTTATAAGATTTGTTTGACACTACCTATATCAAAAAGATGTATCTTCTTTTCGGTATCCCAAATCATAAGAACTCCACAGTTAAGCGTGCTTGACTTGGACCAATTTTCGAATGGATGACCTTTTGGGAAGTTTCATAGAAATCACGCGAGTGAGGAAAAAACATATTGAAAAGACTCATGTTGGTTTATGAGGTCAGTCGGCAATCCTGAAAATCAGTTCGGCAATCCTGAAAATCAGTATAAATCAGTATGAGATGTGATAGATTTTTAGCAAGTGTACTATAACTATCGAAGTAATAAAATTTATAAGTTCGTATCCACAGAGACTGCTTCAATTTCTACTCAACAAAAACGTTAAAATAAAAGATGTATTAAATTTATAGGGTTGCCCTAGGAAGTTGAGTTGATTGCATAAAAATAAGAAATTGCAAGTAAATAAACTGGTTGGAAGATTATATGGAAAAAAGATGATTAAGCTTTTGATTCCTCTATTGGTATTGGTACCTGTGGTAGCTAGATTCTCTATGTTCTCAATATAATTTTAACATTTACAACGAATTAACTTATTAGCTTTGATCAATCTCTTGACTCAAAGCCCTTTCCTAGGTTATAACCTTTTAATCTCTTAAACTGATTGAATAACTTTGGAAGCGATGTTATAGTTCGTTAACCCTAAGTCTTAACTCTCAACTTCTTATCTTTAGTTTCATATGTTGAGTTAATCACAATTACTATGTCCGGTTCAATAGCTAGAGTTAGTAGTCAATTGAAACCTAAATTCAATTCAAGCAATCGATAGAAGCTAGTGTTAATAGTCATACACACGATATTAAGAAAAACATTAAGCAAGAATAATTATGAATAAAGACTAAATTATATTGATAACAATAGAGCCAAAAACTACATGGATTCACATATACAATAGACTCATCTTGGCTTAATCAACAAGGAAATTTAGCTAGACATGATCAAATAAATAAACAACGTAGCAAAGAAAATAAACCGATAGAATTCCGTCGTCGTCGTTGCTCCTGAGTTTATATCCAACGGTGCTGTTGTTTCCCTCCATTTTCCATGTGCTTCCTGGCGTGATGCGTGATTCCTACTGTGCGGCTCTATCTTCCAAAACCTTGAATGCCAAAGCGTGATTCAATTCTGCCGAAACATGAATGAGTTCTTGTGCTCTGAGTGCAACTTCCTTTTTATATGCTCCTTTTCAAGTGACCTAGTTCCTTCTTTCTTCTTCTGGGTCACGTCATCCTTGGGTGAAAGCCCAATTGTTTTCTTAATTCAAATACTTGAATTCTTTCCATTCACCACTCCTTTAATTGCTTATTTCCTTTCTTCAAGTGGCACATTAATTGACCAAGAGAACACTAGTAGATTAAATAAATTAATAACAACAATTTATTTAAAATGACTCTAAATTAAATACTAAAATAATAATAATAGACTAAAAATTTAACTAAAAAACTCTAAAAATAGTGTATGACTGGCTGTCATCAGGATGTTACATTATCATTCTTAATATGGTAGGGGCAGGTTTACAATTATAATCACAAAACATAGTAATTGCAGAAACTGAAAAGCTATGTTACTGTTTACCTCTATCAAGAATTATATTGTGAGGAAGAGGTAACTATTTGACTAAGTTTTACAATGGTATCAAAGCTTTAGATACATGCAAATTGAGATGAAAGCCATAAGGAATAGCTGGAAATTAATGAGGAAGAAGGTGATGTGATGCAAATAGTGAAATAAGTTGTGCGATTCATCATATCAGTGTGTTGATCATTGCAGAGGTAGGAGTTGTGTCTCGCGAGCATCCATACTTAATTGTTGTTTACCTATATTACCATATTTGAATCCAATCTGCTATCATTCTTAATATGGTAAGGGCATATTTACAATGTTAATCACATAACATAGTAATTGCATAAACTGAAAAGCTAACCTCCATCATGAATTATACTGTGAACTTATATGCTAATGACAACATCAGGAATTATATTAGAATTATATTGAACAAAAGAAAGAATTAGAGATTAGAGATTTAGGTATTTGGAGATTTCTAACTCCAGTTTTTGTCCTTCTTTACTTTCCATGTGACACATCCTGTACCTTGTTAACACAAAACATTTGACATATCATCAATTAACATAAGTTTTTAACGTTAGAGACTAAACTGATAATGGAAGTGCACATTCAAGAATTACTTTGTATTTAATCCTAAGTCATATACCTTTGTAACAACGAAGTGTAATATTATAGACCAAAGTAACTATTTACCTATTATTTTAAAAGAACGTTGTATTATCTCAATTTTTTGTTGTTGTAAAAAACGTTGTACTATCTTGTTGTTTTTCATTACTCTCTCCATGTAACTTTTTATTTTGAAAGATACTCTCTGCATATGATTTGGAGTATGCGTTTCATCTGCTAAACAATATGTAAATGACAGAACAACACAAGACATGACATCACAATATAAGAGAGAACGTTACAAGATAAACTTTTATGATATTGAATAATTATTGTTCGTATATAATTTTTTGTGGACAAAAAGTTATTTTGATATTTTAGATAACTTGTATGTGGGACAACAACTTGTATGGTGGACAAAAAATTCAGTTATTGTGATGTCGTCTCCTATTTATCATGTCTTTAAAACAATGGAAATGTTAACATGTGCCCTTAATGCACATGTTAATGAGTCAAATATGAAAATAATTTATTGAAATGTGTGCATCACATTTAATCTTTAACTTTTTCATGAATTGAATGCACAAAATTTTAGAGAATATTTCTTCTTTTCAGTTTCTTAACATGTGCCTAAGAGCACAAGTTAACACTACCCTTAAAATAATTTTACAAATCAAATATTATACAATTAAAATTGTCTTGTCATATACTTCATTTATTAGCCGATCAAACGCACGTGTAATTGTAAGTGTTTTACTTATCTTTTGAACCGTTTTTTTAGAGGTGTGCAGAAAATGATTAATTTTTTATTTTTTAAAATTGGGAACAACGCATCATGAGATTCCCATTAATTTGTCAAAAAAAAGAGAAAAAGAAGAGAGAATCCCATTAGACTAATAATAATAGTACAACTTTAATAAAATACAATGAGATACAAGTTTCAATTCAGACAAAATAATGATTTCGTCTCAGACAGAATAATTTTACAAGGAGATTCAAAAGATCTATCAATCACAAAAAAGTAAAATTAAATGATTTCTTATTTTTACAAAAATGATTAGTTGCATTGGTTTATTTTAAATGATAAAATTAATTTTATTTGATAAAATATAATTATTAATGTTCACCAAAAAAATAAAAAATATCCTAATTAACAACTACAATAAAAATTAATTTTGCGAGGTCTTCAACTGACTTCGAACCTTGGTTATCGATCTATTACTTTGGAATTAAATTCTTAAGCAGCTTTGGATTTGATTCATGATGTCCATCAGAATGAATTCCATCCTCATGTGACTATTTTCTCGCTTATTAGAAAGCTCTATGCTCTTCCTTGATTGGTTTTCTTCTCCCACACTTTGAGGGAAGACAATAAATGTGCCGATTGACTGGCTAAATATAGGGTTGATAACATTGACACTCTGAAGATACGTACATCTTCTTCTTCACATCTAGATTCTATCTTGTTCGCCGACTTTTCTAGAGTTTTAGACACTGAATTGCTTAGTCTTTTATTTTTTCCTCCCGATAACATATGTACAATAAAATGAATGGAACATTAGTGTGAGTAAAAACTTTGATATATACGACATTTCTTGTGAACGAAAATATATAATATGACATGCTAGCTATATATTCTATAATCTAGATTCAATTGAACTCATCAAAACTTTGATTTTTATTGAAGTCTTTTGTCATTTTTTGGTATTTTAATTGTTTTACTATACAATTTGCTTTAAATTTCCTTTAGAGAGAGAAACTACGCCTTATTAAGTTCTCTTCTTCATTAATGGGAGAAGTTAGATTTGGGTAATTTTTTTGTCTGAGATAATCCATCACTTTTTTTTTATATGTATGTATATTTTTGTGCTTTTTATGATTTTGTTGTTTGAACACGCAACATTATGTTGTCAGTCGTCTTGGTGCGAGTGTGACATTTGATTTCTCATCTTAGTGCAGTGTTCATATTATTCACATTAAAAGATCAACTTCAATCAATTATAATTTCAATCAATGACTTTAAACGTCAACATTGCAGACCAGGAGACTTGCGTATTCAATCACTTTTATTTTATCATATTATTTATAAGTATTTTGTCGTTTATGTTGTTAAATGAATGTTGTGAATTTGTTCGCATATTTATTCTTTTCATTTTTTTGTGATGTTGCATTTGTTGTTTTATTTGATGTATTCTATAAATTTAGATAAATGCTAACAAGTGCTTGTTAGCGTACATTTTCAAAAGGTTATCTTAAATGCAGTCAAACAAGGGTTGACTTTAAAATCGAAAGAATCAATATCATGTCCATATTTCAGATGATTTATCGAAGAAATGGATTTTGTGGAAATATCCAAGGCGTGGCTTCAGTTCGATAAACAAGAAGTTATAGAAGAGAAGTTTCTTTCTACTTAAGGTCGAATAATAGATACATTCCAAAGGGTCTATATTTGAAATTCAAATCAAATATATATCTTTTCAGTTTCTAGCAGTTATAATTTCAAATCTTAATGAAGGTAGTTATTCTTATAGTATAAATATGAGTTTTTCATAGGAAAACGGGTCACAAACCAATCATACACAAAACTTACACTCAAACTATCCACATTCATGAGAGAAACGAGTCACAAGTTACAATGTATGAACATGTGTACCAATTTACATTCAATCAATGCAATTTAAGTTTGTTTTCTTAAATGTCTTTGCAATTTACTTGTTTCTTTCAAGCAATTTACTTTTTTTTTATTTGAAAGTAACTTCGATTGAATTTGACTGGGTCGAATTCGACGGTTATTATCATATTGTTACCAAGTTCTTTAAGAACAATGATAAATTTCTGGAAAATAACAAACACAATGTGTCCTTAAGATTTACCGGTCGATCTTGCAAGTAATTAATTTTAAACCAGCGGTTGTTTACCAAAAATCAGTGTAAACAGTGCTCATAGGGCATTGTGTAAGCATCTAAAAGTAGTATTTTTGATATGAAAAATTGCATAGTAATGACTTTTACCATGTTAGGGCGCAAAACGCTTTATCTATTACTCATTTACAATTTGTTGATGATACCCTTTTAATTGGTTGGAAAAGTTGGGTGAACGTTCGTGCTTTGAAGTATGTTTGACTTCTGTTTGAGAAAACTTCTAGGTTAAAAGTAAATTTTCGTTTGGTATTAATGGGGCGGGTTCTTGGCTTCATGTGGCGGCGGTTTCTATGAGTTGTAAGCATGTTTGTTTCCCTTTTGTGTTCTTTGGACTGCCTATTAGTGGTGATCCGAGAAAGCTTCAGTTCTGGTACCTTGTGGTTGATCGTATTAGAAGTAGACTGTGTGGTTGGAAAAGCAAAAACTTTTTGTTGGGGGCCGACTGCTTAAATTTGTATTGTCCTCCATTTCAACTGATTTTCTTTCTTTCTTCAAAGCTCCCTTTTGTAATTTTTTTGGATTGGGGGGGGGGGGGGGGGGGGGGGGGGGTGAGGATGTTAGAAAATTGTCTTGGGTAAAATGGGATACTTTATGTATACATAGGGATAATGGAGGTTGAAGAATTAATTTATCTTTACTTGGTAAATGAGTTTAGAGGATGTTGGAGGAAAGGGGAAACTTGTGGTATAATGTATTGTGTGCGAAATAAGGTGACAAGGGGGCAGTTATGTGTTTGTGGTGGGGGTGTGGGGGTCTGTGTGGTGGCAAACCTTGAATCATATTAGAATGAGAATTGGTTTCTTAAATGATCAATGGCTGGTGGATAATATTTCTAGACAAGTGGGGGATTTGACTTATTCGTTGTTCAAGAAGGATCCTTGGTTGGATGTTGTATCTTCGCATGTTAGATATGTTATGTTGTTTGATCTTGTTGTTAATTAATTTGTCACTGTTGCGGTGATGTTCTCTTTGGGTTGGGAGGTTAATGATGAGGCATGGAAGTAGAGAAGTAGACTGTTTGCGTGGAAGGAGGAGTTAGTAAGGGAGTGTGCGAAACAACTTTCACATGTTGTTTTGCAGGTTGGTGTGACTGATAGATGAATTTGGAAGCTTCATTCTTCCCACATTTATACGGTCAAAAGCGCTTATAATCACTTGACTAGTTTAGATGTGGCAATTAATGATCGTTGCAATCATGTTTTATGGCTTAAGAAAATTTCGCTTAAGGTCAATATTTTTTTATTTGGCGTTTGTTTCTGAATAGATTAGCAACAAAGTTGAATCTGTTTAGGAGAAATATATTGGATTATGATGATTATTTTTGTTCGGCTGCTTGCAGATTAGTAGAGGATCAAAATCATTTATTATATTCTTGTGCTTTTTATGTTCAACTTTGGCTATTGGTTTCAAGTTGGTTAGGCCTCTCAACGACTCTCCATAATTCCTTATTTGAGCATTTTCTTCAGTTTTGAGGTCTTGTGGGTTTTTCCAACAAGTCTAGTTTGCCTTTTAATAAAATTTGGATCACAACTCTTTTTACTATTTGGAAGGATCACAATTTGAGGCATTGTCACAATAAATCAGAATAACTTCTATCTTTATTGGAAAAGGTTAAACTCCAAACATATTGGTGGCTTAAATCTTATTATGTTGTTTTTTATTTTGAGTATTCAGTTTGGAGGTTAAATAATTAATTATGTTTTCAGGTTGCAACGTAATTTTATTTTACTTGGCTACATTGTGGTAGCTTATGGATTTTCTTTTTGTACTTTTTGGATACTTTAACGTCCTTTGGTACACCCTGTACTAGAGGAGCTTGAGTTGGTTTTTAATATATTTGTTTAGCTTCTTAAAAAAAAACTTATGACTTTTATATGTGCTTGACTTGTATTTTTTAGATAAATTTTTTTATAGGTTCTTTAAACAATGGTAGTATGACTCTTGTTAACATGACCCTTAAATTTAAATGAATGAAAATCTTTTTCTTTATGAAAAAGAAACTACAAAATTTTGTAGACATGAAAACATGTTGGATCGGGATTGGAGGAAATAATTAATAAGTGTGAGGTTACATATTTGACATGTGTTCTTTAAACAATTCATTTAAGACACTTATTAGCAAGATCTATAAATTTAAATGAATGAAAATCTTTATTTTTTTAATAGAAAAAACTATAAAATTTAGTAGACATGAAAACATGTTCGATCGAGATTGGAGAGAATAATTAATAAGTGCAAGGTTACAAATTTTTCATGTGTTTAAAGTTTTTCAATTAAACGAACCAAACCCTTTTTGACAAATATACACAACATTCAAGCAAAGTAGCAAACAACATTTTTTTTTTGAAAGAGGCAAACATGTTAGATATGTGGCATGTGTTTAATGTTTTTCAATTCAACGAACAAAACCCTTTTTGACAAATACACAATATTCAAGCAAACAACAATTATTTCTTTGAAAAGAAAGAGCCAAACGACAGTTTTAACTTGTATTGGAATCAGGATAATGGCATGGAAACTAGTTTTATTTTGTAGAGCATTTTGTCAGTCAAATGTTTAAAACAATTTGATTACTTTATAGTTCTAACTCCATCCTACAACGGCTTGATCTATTTATAAAAAGAAGTTTGTTTTAAAATAAAATATTCTTTTAATTTTTAATGCAACATTATTTGTCTTATGTTTTTAATTTTGTATTAACAATAAATAAATAATTATTTTTTGACTTTTTTTGGGTAGATAGACGAGATGGCAAAACCATAATAAACTTATACACATAAAGTAGAGGTATCAGGGTTCGAACCTCGATCATGACCTTCAGCCTAACAATTTCGGCATTTTTGTCGGTTGAGCTAGAAGTTATGACAATTATTTTTTGACTTTAATAGATAAAACTCAGGTCAACAATGAAATGAACACAACCACTCGTTTTCTTAAGAATTTTATGTACAATTCAAATACGACATTTATTATAAGGTTGATGAAATATTAATGGGAAAGATATCATTCAGGAATCTTGTCGGAAATACCCAATGCCAAAATAATTTCTTGGTGCCATAGCAAAGTCAGAAAGAAAACAGAAAAATTGTTGTTCGTACGCTATATTACTAATTAACGATCCAGTCTCACTTAATTTAGGGTTTCATTTTAATAAAAGAAATCCAAATAGTTACAAACTATATAGATGAAAGAGACATCCCTAAAGAAAATAAAATGAAAGAGACATTATAGTTTTAGAGAAGACCAAATATAAAATTACATTTTAATCAAAAGCCTCGAAGAAAATTGCAGGAGTTTTTAATTCTGTCATGTCTCCTCTTGAACCACACGGCTATCATCAAATTAAATGTGGTGTGGTGGGATGTGGCGAGGTCGAGACAGTTGAACATTTGTTTATATCATGTCCGACCTGTGCAACAGTTTTGGGATATATTCGATCCTGGTTGGGTATAGCTTCAGTCAAGTCCTTTCGAATGTCAGAGCATTTTTATCAATTTATTTACTCAGCTGGGTGGTATGCGTACCCGACGTGCCATTTTGCAACTTATTTAGTTACGTTGTGTGTGGATTGTGTGGAATGAAAGAAATGGTCGGGTCTTCAGAAATACAGAGAACACCATTCATCAATTGGTAGAGAAAGTTAAATCATGTTCCTTTTGGTGGATGAAATCGTTTAATATTTCTATCATATCAAATTTTCATATGTGGTGGTCGAACCCTTTTGTTTGTTTGGGCATTGGCTAACTTAAGCATCATGTGTTTTTTTACCAGATAAGACAATATGTCGCTTTTTTAAATATCTTCAAAATTTAAAATTACTTTTTGCAATCACAAATAGTTACAAGATAAGACAATATGTTGCTTTTTTAAATATCTTCAAAATTTAAAATTACTTTTTGCAATCACAATTAGTACATTATAGAATTACATTTGTAGTCCATGTGAGTCTAACTTAGTTAGTAGGGACATTGCATATTTTATGCAAGGGTCGGAGTTCGAACCTCATACACCTTATTTCTCCACATTTAATTGTGTGAGCTCTAACCACTAGGCTACTAAAAAAAAAGAATTATCACTTGTAAAATTTTAACATGTTTTTTTCCCACGTAAGAAAATATGTCGTTTTTCATGGTGCCAATTAGTCGAGTTGATGTCCCACCTTTGGTTAACCTTTATATTGGAGGGTCACTGGACACCACTTGTGTACCATTGGGATACCAATGTTATATAACATTAGCCAATGAAGGTGTGCCACATCGGAAGGTCTAAGGATGAAAGAGAAAATATATGTATGTGAAGTGCTATATGACACACCTTAATTGACCAATATTATATAATATTGATATCCCAATGATACACATGTGGTGTCTGAGGGTTGATGTAGTATTTTTCCATCAAACAAAAGTAAGTATTTTATATCGTCTCCTCAGGGACTGGTGCAATATTAACAGTCGTTCAACAATCGATACCATTATGAGCTAGGGTTTAGTTGATTGATTGTTTGAAACTATAAAAACTAAATTGCAAAAGTAAAAGTTGAGATTGATAAGGCGTGAAACTTGTTAGGATTAGAGTTCCTTGACCAAGCGCCATATATAACCTAATGATCGTATAGAGATTCTAGCTTTTCTTTGATATTATCACGTATCCCTCAACAATATCATTGGTGTCCAAATGATATTGTGTAATCAATTGTATCGTTCAATAGTCGATGTCTCAAACTATCGCACGATCCAAGAGTCGATCGTAACGTTTAATTGACGATTTCTCAATCTATTAAACGATCAGATAACATTAAGTTTGGATATAAAAGAGTGATTATCAAATCATCAATTCCATCTCTAGAATTTATGTTTTGATAGATGATTATTTTAAACCTAGATTCAAGAGTATTTTTCAATAGCAATTAAATCAAACATAAACAATAAAGTGCAAGAATAATATCAATATCAAATCAAATGCTAGAACCATATATCGAAAGATCAAAAGAGTACATGTTTAGCAAGATCAAGTACCTCTAATCCCAACAATGGAGATTTAGCTACTCATTGTCATGGAAGCTTTTCAAGAATGAATTGAAAGAAAAGGATTCATTATAACTTGCGATTTCTCAACAAAGGATGAAGAATCCACCTTCCTATCACTCCCACTCTATGAAGAACAAGCCTTATTTCTCTCTCTAAGATATTGCAGTAATGAAAATTAGAAGTAAAAAGAGATCTTTTTAAATGAATGGATCAAGTGGCTTTTATAGACTTTCTGATCTACATCAACTCGCCTTGTGAGTACCATCACTCGCCATGGCGAGTTGAGGTTTCTTCACCAGTGGGTTTGTGTCACGTCACTTCTGGAGGTTTGGCCGCCCTAACTCGCCTCGCGAGTATAATCACTCGCCATTGCGAGCTTCTTTTCGCCTTATGTTCGCCATGGCGAGTTGGAGGCGACGAAAGATGAACTTTCTGCCAAGTGCTCGCCTTGTGCTCACCCTTGCGAGTTGGTGGCGAGTTTGTTGGCTGCTCACCTTTCACGGCTCGCCGTTGCGAGTTCATGGCGAGTGGCTTGATCTTTGCCTCTTGTATTTCTTTTTTCTTGGTTTTCCTTCCTTGCTTGGTGTCTTGAGTTTAATTCCTGCACAAAAGGGGTAGATTAAGAGAAATAAAGCGTAATAGGGCAGAAATCACTTATCTCTCGGCTTTTCCCTGAATAACTTGAAAAACAAGTAACAAAAGTGCCTAAATTATATCATTGAATTATTACTTTTTAGCACTTATCAAGGGTCACTATGGGCATGAGTATGAGCTATTTTCATCCATGTCTACACTAAAACCAAAGATATTGTGTCAGATTTTCACTCATCTTAAGATTCTACAAATATTCAAATTGCATAAAAAAAAAACATGCCTATAGAATATATGTATGCACGAAATGATAGAACCTAACATTTCCCAAACAATTTCTTTTAGGGAATTCTTTTTCCATCCTACCACCTTCTGATGCGCTCTCTAAAATTATCATTTTGCCCTGTTTGAATTATATAATTCAAACAAAAAATATGGTTTGGATTATATAATCCAAAACATACCTATATGCATTAGCAACGACTATAACTTCTCATTTCAGTAGTTGTGAATTTCTTCCTAAAAACAAAAAAATAAAGAGTAAAAAATTACCAAGCCTATCAAATAATATAAAATACCACTAAAAAAGTTCTAAACATCACACAAAACTAATGCATTTTTTTTGTTGGGATTTTTCTAAGAATATAAAAAAAAAGGTCTAAACGGTATAATTTTGGATTTTGAGGGCGCAGTCTATAGCAGTCTTGTTCCATATTTTTTTTTTCCTTATTCCATGATTTTTTTTCCTTATTTTCTGGACATGTTTTCAAGGAAACCAAACCAATCCCCTGAAAACCGATATTTTTTTTATTACTTCAACTAGACATATGCACTATCAAGACATGAACACAAAAGAAATACACTTGAGCAGTTATAATATGTTTTTTAAACTGGTTATCCTTGTCACAAAATAAATTCAATATTTATACTGATATAGTTTAGATTATATATTTCAAATATGTTTTTCTCATAAATTTTTGGCACATGAGGGTGTATAGGGGAGGGGGTGTTCATATTTTTAATCTGAAAAAACAAGTACTTTTAGATTTTATAATCCGAACCTCTATATGCTTTGAAGTTGAGTGTATATGTTCAAATAAATTTATGAAAGTTTAGTTACACATGATTACGGTAACAAACAACATAGTCAAAAGTTAAAAGAAAAATACATAAACAACGATGTAGATCTTCAAACTTGTTTCCAAGCATGCTCTCCTGATATGTCTTGTGACTCGGGACAAAATTCTCCCAAATAAAGTATGGTCTACAACTCTTCAATGTAATAGTCTCGTATCTCTATAACCTCTACGAAACATCGTCTAAACAGATCAACCTGTCGAAAAACACCTATAGCACAATGACACATATAGAGTTGTCTGGTTATGGAAATGAAATGACTTACAAAAACTATTTTCAATATAAGACCAAACAGATCAACCTGTCGAAAAACACCTATAACACACTGACAAATATAGAGTTGTCTGGTTATGGAAATGAAATGACTTACAAAAACTGTTTTCAATATAAGACCAAATCTTTCAAAAAGCATGAGTAAATCACTCTAAAATTCTCTAAAAACTTTAAATAATGTATAAAAAAGACTCGATAAAATACCGAAATACATGATATGATGAGAATTCATTAGATACCTTCATGGTACAAGTGATTATGGTGTTCAACAGCCAAAACATGATGGACGAAGAGGAAAACTAATCGGTTTTTGTGACCCATTGGAGAAACAAGCACATAGAAGCCAAGTTCCACTTTTTTTGTAATCAAGTAAACAAAGGCAAGATCACTCTTACCTAATTCAAGACATGATCAAAGATATAAGGAAGATGTTCAATGTGTTTAGTCTAGAGAATTTGATTTTTTTGAAGAAAAAGTTAAACTAACCCATCTAAATTGGCACCGGAGGGAATCGAACCTGAGACTTCGAGGAGGAGCACACTCCCAAGTCTCAAGCTAATACCATCGGGCCAACCCAAGTGGGTTTATCTAAAGAATTTGAATTAAGAGGGAGTGTTGAGATATAACTCATATTAATAGGTTAAGAATGTTGTATAAGTGTTGAATTAGTTGTATTTCAGAATGTTAGTTAAGTTTGTTGAGTTACTTGAAGATCATGTAAGTTACTTAAGTTGCTTAGAATTCAAGCAACTAACTAACTAAGGTAATTAAGCTTTATTGGGCCTAGTTAGTGACTTGTAATCCAAACTACTAAGATGTATAAGTACACATTGAGATCATGAATAAAATGAAAGTTGCATAACCAAAAATTAAAAACTTTTCCTTTGTCTGTTTACTCTCTTTTCTCACTTTGTCTCAAAGTGTGTGTGTGTAAGTTCCAACATCAGAGCAATGACATCCAACATGAATTCTTTATTTCATCCCCATTATAAGATGATCATCTTCATACATTTTTTTCCACCTCTTCTTCCTTATGTTTTTTTTTGTCATTCTCCCTTTTTTAGTTTTCCCTCTTATTGCAACCGTATCGATTTATACGTCGAAATTCCATTCAATTTTTGTGCTCACCACAATTAGCTACAAGTTCAAGCCAGAGCCATATTGAAATATCTAACAACTTGCAAAATATTTCGACGCCTTATTTCAAATATCAATTTAAAAATCAAAAGCTCTATGCTGTAACTGTTCTATATGAATTGACAATATAAAAGAATTTCATGCAGACATTCAATCATATTTAACATATAAATACTTGTACAAGTATTTTAGAAAATAACATTTATAACATAACACTCTATATAACTTTGACATAAATATTATTAGGGAAATTCTACGGTCCCTAATCAACTTGAAGAACAAAACAAAAACATAATATAGAACTAGAAAGAGCATACAAACAGAGAATAATTATCATGATCGACCACATACACATAAAATTATAGAACCTCTTCAATATTTTCCAAACTTATATTTTAGAAGGAGCTAGCCATTCCATCTTCTGATGATTCTTTGGTGACTACAGTGGCCAATCCAGAAGAATTTCCATTCACAGCATTACACTGTGTTCTAATTTCACCTTGTGATCCTGTTAAAACTCCAATATTTCCCATTTTTATCATTGAAGCAACAAAATTTTCGAAGAAGAGAGTTTGATTATTGGCGAAACTATTGACAATATCAATAGTGTCAGCACCACTTGTGGAAAAAAGCTCTTGGTCACTTTGAAACAAGCCATTTCCAACTTGGAGATTGGAGTAGTAGTTGGAGTCAAATGTATCAGGTGTGGTTGGGTCCAAATCGGTTAGGTTGGTACCAGGTCCACCATTGGGACATATTGCTTGCAATGTTTGTAAATATGTTGTGTTAAGAGATGAATCAGGATTGCCTGTGTTGCTGAAATTGTATAATCGATCAACGAAAAATCTGCACTGACCTCTTCCGATTGTATGACCACCTAAAAAATGATAGAAAAAAGTTAGCAAAAAAATTAAATGGGGGATTCTTAATATGAGTAATTTTCCCACTAAATGAATACATTCATGTTGCATATTTAGAAGAAACAAAAAATTTATACCTGAGAGTGCAACTAGATCCGTAGTACTGAGGTTTTGATTATCGAAGTTAGATTTTAGTCGAGTAAGGTTGAAAGTGGGAGCAGGAAGATTTTGAGTTGCAAGGGTTAGATTTGCTGTTAAACTATCCCTTCTTCCTAATTGAACTTGCCAAGTAGGACCATTTGCCTGCAATTTTCGTTGCATTGTAGGATAAAATTGAAAAACGTACACTGTCACATATCCTGGATAATGATTTGTTTGAACTATTTAAACTAGTCAAAATTTTAGGCAAATAACTAATTCATTTTTATAAAACTATTTTAACTATTTAACTATTTACAATGTTCAAGATATCATCATGTAAAATTAAAACCATCATATCAGTCCAAACTAAAACATACATAACCAGACACATTATAAAAGTCTACGATACTGCTGGACCACACCACTTGATAGCCTTCCTTACCCGAATTGGGGCATACATTTGTAAAAAAAAATAGACAATTTTCTCTTTCATATATTTTATTGTGTTGTTCTTATTCTCTCTATTGCTTTGATTTTGTGTCAATACCTATATTTATTTGTTTATCTTTGGTTGTATCATAAATTATCCAAAATAGGGTTTGTGACAGCTCTCTCTTTCATACTCTCAATCTGTTCTTACTTTCTTTTCTTTGATTTTCGTACCATTATCTACGTTTGTTTTCTTTTATTTTCTATGAACAAGGAAGTTTTGGAATTTAAAAACATATACTACTACCTAGCTAGAAGTTCATTTAAATGTATGACTAGGAAACTAGGAAATACATACCAGATCAGATGATATTTCTGCAGAAAGAGCAAGAATATCAGCACAAGAAACTGTGTTAGGACAAGCATTTTCCACCGCTGTTTTGATCTGGTTTATCACATCCAAACCTCTTATGGAGTTGTTATTTCCTGGTGCACTTTGCTCGCTCACTATTGTAGCCGTATCGTTCAGCAAAATTGAGGCATCACAACCCTGCAACAAAGTTCACAACTATTAGCAATATATACATCTGATTCTGAACTCATTATGTGCGCATTTTTGAAATCACAACAAATTTGACGAAATCACATACTGTACATTGGTAATGAGATTTTAAAGCCTCCGGGTCTAACTTGCTTAAATATTTCTTTATAAAAAGACCGCAGTATTGCCAAAATTACTATGAGACACTTATAATTTCACCAAATTCACCGTCCAAATAAATTTAAATTTGATAAAGAAAAATAAATAGTAGGAAACAGTCATGAAAATGTCTAAGTTAAGAGATGGAGAATACACATACTTGAACAAAACAGTCATGAAAATGTAGCCTAATGAGACTACCAAGCATTCTGGGATCAGATTGTGAAACATTTGTGAGCACACCACGTACGACTGAATCAAGATTAGAACATGTACTGTTGTAAAATGAAGGATCTAGTTGTGCATTTGAAAAGGGTACTCCTCCAATTAGCACAAACACCACACAGCAAAAAGCTGTTGCACTTAGACCAAGTGGATTCATTTTTATCTTTTTTACCTCTTTGAGACAATGTTTGATATTATGAGCAACAACGTGATGCTTTTATTTTATCTAGTTTGGGTCAGACGACCAATGCAATGTCCTTTCTATTTTTAATATGGTTCGTACATGTTGGTGGTTGGAATCATATTTAAAGAACGTGGAATTTTCTTCCCATGCTTTAATAATATTTACTCCCTTTATTAAAGCAATATGGAAGAGTAGCTACTAGAGTCTAGAACCAAAAAGGAAAAGAAGTAGTTGCTAAAAAAGGATTAGTTTGTAATTAAAGAAAGACTATAATGTTTGTGCTTTAACAATTTTTTTTATATAAAATTAACATATATTTAATTGTATTTGATCATACTTAGGATGTAAATCTCCACCATGTGCTTTTGCACTTTAATTTTGTTTTTGAGTTGACGAAAAGTATTAAATATAATGGGAATTTAATTTAGGTGGATACTTCGCTGAATACTAAAGAATTTTCCTTTAATCTAACTATTACCTCGTTTATTCAAAAATAAAGAACACGATAAAAAGTTAGGGCTGCTGCTGCAGTGTTTACTTTTCAATTAAAAATTTAGTCATACACCTGCTGCACTTGATAACCTCATTAGTCATTACCAACTTCATATGTACATTGTACAACTTCACATATTGCTATAATTCAAAATGTCTGTGGTTATATTCAACGATTTAAAATCTTGGATCTCTTAGAAGATTTCGTGATAAGGTACGTGTATGGTTTAAGGCCGGTGCCTAGGCCATATTAAGTTTACTATTTCATGGACATGATATGTAAATTCGTTAAACTCGTTTTGTTTACGTTTGTGTCCTTGAGTTATTCTATGTGTATTATTTTCAATTTCATGACAAGAAAAAGTATGCCAAGATCTTTCAGTTAGAGTAACAAGTAAAAGAATTGTGATTATTGATTGTATAATTGATATCATATTATTGTAGTACGACCGTGGGTAATAATAATGCACAATGAGTGTCACTTTTTCAGGTTTATATTAGATGCAACTTAAGAGAAATTATATTTATACGATAATTTTGAAATAACTTTTTAGACAACTTTCTTTCATGTTATCATCGTATTTTCACCTTTTCTTTTATTGTTTTAATAGGAAATAAAAATAACTGTTCCAAAAGTTGTTCAAAAATGATTGTAGAAATATCAAGTTTGATAGCAAAGATAAATAATAATTATTCTTTATACCAAAGAAATGGACCATAATGAATTAGTCGATATGGTAAGAGATTTAAACCTCTTAACAAATGAGAGGATTCAATATTTCACTTCACTATAGAGAATTATAAATTTTGGATTTTTTTCCACAAATTAATCTAATTATTGACATAGATCTCCCCTTATACTCTATTTCAATGATTTTTTCTTAAGAAGAAACGTGTTAGCCTTAGTTTTTTTGGTCTTACTTATCTGCAGGTTCTTTCTCCTTTTCCTTTTTCTTTGCATACCTTTATAAGAGACGTTAGTATCTAATTATGCGGTGAAATGTTCCATTCATATAGTTCATGTCAACTTTTGAATAACTTTTTTTGAAATATAATAACTTTTTTATGTTCATTTGGAATATAATAAAGAGTGTCTAGAACTTGGTTTTAATGTTTTTACTTACCTAAACCTATATACTTCTCATGTCTAGCAAATTGTCATCTCTCTCCATTCGTATCACTGGCTCGTCATATTCATGATGTATTTTAAGGGATTGACTATGGTTAAGTCACGGTACAGTTCCATTTTTGTTGAATATTACTTTCTAATTCTTTTTTAAGGAAACAAAGAATAAATTAAAATATATTTTTTTGACGAATAAATTAAAATACATCCAACTACCTTTGTGACTGTTGAAATTTCGTTTAAATATTTGTTTTGGATTTTCTTCAAAAATAAAAAATAGCATTGAAAAGATAACCTTAAAATTGAAAAGAGATATTAAGATGCAATTTCTAAACAAATTTTAAAAAATTACCTTTTAAGTGTTTTTTTTAACAAATACGGGACCATAAAATGACAATAGACTTTTCTTATTTTTAAGAGTTAAATAAGTTTTTTACTTATATAAATATATCATATTTCGTTTTTAGTTCCTCTAAAGTCATTCTTTCAAACAATGACTATTCAAATATTTTATATCAACATGTTTTGTCACTGTTTTTAAATAAACTCACAATTACCTTTTAAAATTTTTAACCTGTTTTTGCATGCATGGTAAGAATATTATAGCAATATTTTCCAAAAAAATAATATATTTATTGCATAATGCTTAATATCGTGAATGTTTGCATAATATCTCGAACAATGTGGCGATGATTTGTATATTTTGTGGTAAACAACTTGCTTAATCTAATTTGATTGACCTTTTCTTATCTTTTCTTTTTATACAAAAGTTACTCGAGAGAAGGATGAATTAAAAAAATAAAATAATTATGATTGTTGTCTTTTTTTTTTTTTAAATATAAAGACGGGTATGGATTGTCTCAATTGTACTTCACTTGTTTTTGATCAAGTTTTAATCACAACCATTGCCATTCTTCTCTCTTTTCTTTTTATATTTAAAAAAAAAAACCTCATTGAAGCCTAGGATTTGATTGAAGGGATTCTTACGGAAGAGGTGCTCCAGACACCGCTCCCGTAAAAGATATTTTTTAAGAAAATCATTAGTAATCTTGAATTCAATAGTAAAATTGTGTGTAGAATATTATTGAAAAAAATAAAATAAGCGTGAGGTCCAAAATATCCATATTAAATACAAGGAAAATGATGAGTTGACCACTCCATTTTGTACACACTTTATACCACCCTATATGACAAGGGTATTTTAATAATTTTACATTACCGCCACTATCTTTCATCTTCCTCTATTCTCATTTCTCTCTCGACAACTCTCTTCCTCCTCTCAAACCCTCCACCCTTTTCCTGATTCCAGCACCTTTATCTCTCCCTCACTCATGCAGAATCCGGTGAAAGACCGGCGACGGTTGACGAATTTCCACCGATAGTTCTGGACCCGGCGTGTTCCACCATAGATATCACCGGACATGGCTTCGCCGGATCCAAATCCGGATTCATTTTTGGCTGAGGGGGCATGAAATGGACAAGATAGAGAAATTTGATGAGAGAAAAACGACTGAGATCTGTGACGCCGGTGAGAGACACGGTGTGTGGTGGTGGTGAGGATGGCGTTGGTGATGGCTGAACAGTGACACTACACGAATTTTGGTTATTATTGGCAGAAATAATCCCTCAATAATGATACAAATCCCTCAGTAGATCTGTGACAGGTCATTGTCATCGTCGTCAAAACTGGGCTGTGGAGGAGTGAGAGTAAGAAAGGCGGAGGATGGAGGAAGGAGAAGACTGTTTCCTTGTTTTTTTTTGTTTTGGATGGGTCCACACAAGAAAATGATGACATATGTCACTTTCATGTGTGAGGGTCATTGGAGTGTATGTCACCTAAGGTGGTCAGTCTATCACCACTTAAACACAATAAGTGAGGGTAGCAGTGAGAATCTTGTCAAGGAATGTGAGGAAGGAGTTCTTGGGTTTGGATGCATGATGAAGGTGAGATAAGGAGAAGATGAGGTATGATTTTTTTGGGTTGAGGAGTTGGTATATAAAAAATGAGATAACCGTAAGGGGTTAAATTCGCAAAATTAAAATTTGAAGAGATAAAATGGCACAATTGATAACACAACTCAGGATACTAAATCTGCATTTAAGCCTAAATACTTCAATACCCTTCCCATATATCTCATCATTATCAATAATATAAGACACATAATTATCATAATACAGGAAAATAGATCTTACAAACACTACATCAATGGCCATAGTTTACAAAGTACAAACCTATCGCCATCCACCATAAGAGCACAACATGTATGTGCCTCTTTATTAGGTACCTTTCTTATGCAACTTGTATTAAATTACTTAGTATGAGCTAACAATACCATCCTCTGACGACTCTCTTGTGACTTTAGTGGCAAGGCCAGAATTTCCATTAACAAAGTTACATTGTTTTCTAATTTCACCTTGAGATCCAGTTAACACTTTAATATTACCCATTTTAATCATCGAGGCCTTAAAAGCTTCAAAGAAAAGAGTTTGGTTGTTGTTGAAACTATTGACAATAGCAATCGTGTCCGCGCCACTTGTGGAAGACAATACTTGGTCACTCTGAAACAAGCCTTTTTGAATCCTTAGGTTTGAGTAGTAGGCCGAGTCGAATGTATCTGGAGTGGCTGGGTCCAAATTGGTGAGGGTGCTACCAGGTCCACCATTGGGACATATTGTTCTCAATGTTTGTAAGTAGGTTGTGTTGAGAGTTGGATCGGGATTTCCAGTATTGCTGAAATTGTATAATCGATTAACGAAGAATCTGCATTGACCTCTACCAATTGTATGGGCACCTAAAAATTTACCAAAACATATACAATTAGATGCACACATATACGTACATCATGAGGTATATCACCCTTAACGAACGGAGTTCAAATCTCATTTGTAAAATGGTATATAATAATATCAATTTAATTAATAATAATTTCTCTAATTTAGGAAACATTTTTATACCTGAAAGTGCAACTAGATCTGTAGCATTGAGACCTTGATTTTCAAAGTTAGATTTCAGTTGAGTAAGGTTAAAAGCGGGACTAGGAAGATTTATATTAGCAAGGGTTAGATTTGCTGTTAAACTATCTCTTCTTCCTAATGGCACTTTCCAATCAGGACCATGAGCCTGCAAATTATGTTACTGGAATAAATGAGAATCACAAGTAAAAATAACGGTCCTTTAAAAAAAATGAAGAATTACAGTCTTGAGCTAAATAAGAGTAAAAGAAAGGAAAGACAAAATAATGTTTACATTTGTAAAAAGAATCTAAAATGAATGTTATTTTCAATTCTTATTGTAAATTATTATTATTTTTAACTGTACCCTCTAATTATGTATATTGCTTATAAATTATTAGTATTATTTTTCATTTGCATTTATAATAACAGTACTCATGTTAACATGTGTCCATGTACTCTTAAAACACATGTTAAGAATTCTTCACAAAAAAAATATTTACTGAAAAATTAATTGTCGTTTAAGGTTTTGACATATCGATTAGGAAATTGAATGAAATAATCAATAAACTTAACATTTTTACTAAACTATCTTTTATATAAGAAAGACAAATTTAGAGTTGTATTAAAAATTGTGAGAGAGAGTAAAAAATTAAATAAATTATTAAGGGTAAAGTTGAAAAAAGAAATTAAAGTTCTATTGAAAATGTAAAGTGATATTTATTTTAAAATAATTTTTTTTCTTCCTAAAGTAACTCATTATGAAATTGAGGGAGTAGTTGGATCTTAAGTGTGTGAAATAAACAATAAACAAATATGATAAACATGAGATCGAAAGAATAACAATAATCCGACAAATAATTTTGTCTTATAATATGACACTTTAATACTTTTTTTTCTCTTCCTTTTCTTATGTCACTTTCATGTTAAAAACATTGAAGAAAATAGTTCTTCCAACATAACTTTTTTTATTGCAAGGATTCTCAACTCATCTTTAACTGCTTTTTTATTACAGTGGTGTTGTTTTTGTAAACTAGAACTAGAAAAATGGAAATGGAACAAAGAAGATATGGAACATACCAGAACAGATGAGATTTCAGCAGAAAGAGCAAGAATATCAGCACAAGAAACTGTGTTAGGACAAGCATTTTCCACTGCTGTTTTGATTTGATTCACAACATCCAAACCTCTTATTGAGTTGTTATTTCCAAAAGCTGTTTGCTCACTTGTGATTGTAGAAGTGGTATTCAACAAGATTGATGCATCACAACCCTTTCATAAACATAGATATAAAATATATGAGCTACAAATAACAAAAATAAAGAGTTTAATTTTCATATATATATTACATATAAAAAAGATTAGTGTATATTTAGTTTGATCATGATTTAGACAAAATTACTATTGTGTGCCACTATACTTTTAGCAAAAACTACAATTTAAAGTTTCGATAAAATTATGTGTGTCTGCGGTTATTTTGTCAAACTCATCATGATTTAGAAAATACACCTAATAAATAAAAAATGTTGAATAATACTTACTTGAACAAAGCAATCATGGAAGTGAACCCTCATTAAACTAGCAAGTATACGAGGATCTGTCTTAGAAACATTCCTTAGTACTTCACGAACAATGGAATGAACATTAGGACAAGTGTCCCTATAGAAGGAAGGATCAAGTTGTGCATCTGAAGAGAAGGGTAACCCTCCAAGAACAACCACTACACAGCATAGAGCTGCCAATGTGAGATTGAAAGAAGAGTTCATTATTTTTCTCTTGTTTTGAGCTCTAGACTTAAGTGTGGTTACCACATATGCGACGTATTTATTTATAGAGTGAAATGCCATTTCATTTTGTGCTTTAGTGGTTCAAATCAATAATATTCAATTTTTCAATCATGATGATCTAACTATTGAGAAAAAAAAATGTACAAATCGCTGTCATATCGTGAGCAGGTATGTATTAGAACTTATATGTCATTGAAAAATTAAAATATGGCAACTTTTATTTTTTTCCACGTCTTGAATGTAAAGTAGTAAATTACAATTTTTTCACATATTTGAAGATTGTGTCAAATTGAGTCTGCGTTCAAAATAATCATAATATGATATGCTTTTGAACCGGGAAGAAGAAGAAAAAATATTTACGTTTTTGTACTAACACGAGGGCTGCCCAAGAGAAGAGAAATTAATTTTAACCAAACACATGAAAGAAACTCTCCTTTATTGACAGCTAACAAATGACTAATTTAAATCGGACATGACTAAAAAATTATCTCATACCCATTATACCGTTAGTATTAGCTAAAGCATCAATACACATGTTGTATTCAAGATGCAAATGTTTTTTTGGGTCATGTTAACCGGTGCATCCGAGACACTGGTTAAGGAAATTAAAAAAAAAAAAAAGTTTTAATTTGAAAAATGTATTTTATTGACTTTTAAAGGATTGACAACACAACTTCCAACGCCGCAAAACATACTATTTGATTCTTAACCAATACCCCGGAGACACCGGTTAACATTTCTCATGCTTTTTTTAAGGAGTATTCACAATATAAATGTCGAACCTTCACTTCTCATCCCTGTTTGTAGAATTTGTCTAATCCATTGAATAAGACTTCTTCCATTCACATTGCACTACTGCATTATATCCCAACCGTTTTAATCAATCACTTAAAATATGGATATTCTTAGGTCCCCGATCCAGCTTGTGGGTATTCTGTCAGTGGTACATACTGCATTGTCACTAATAGAATTCACATTCATGACTTCGTTTCCTTGGATCTCTTGTGACCACGGGATGTCTCGTTGAAGGTGTCAGTGTTTGTTTGGCGGCTTTTTTGGAATAGATTATGAACTAAGGTGAATTTATTCCAAAGATGAATTATATTACAGGAGTCTCAATTGTGTGTGTTGGTGGTTGTGGATTGTTAGAAACAAAGATTAGGATCCGTCTATTATTGCAGATCGTTTTTTTTACGGTTGGGTGGCTCTCCAAGTTATGCAAAATCAAGAAGCTCTTTCATGTTATCGATCTGGTTTGCTAGTTCTTCGATGATTTGGAAGCAAAGAAATAATAGGATTTTTCTTAGCAAAGAAAATTGTCCTCTTCAGCTTATATTAACTATTAATCTTAGAAATGGTGGTTGGGCCTAACACAACCCCACAAAACCGGCTTGTAAGGTGAGGATTGCCCCCACTTATAAACACATTGTCATGCCATCACCTATCCGATGTGAGACTCTTAACACACCCCCTCACGACCAGCACTATTGGGCTTGGTTCGTGGACATAAATGGTGGGTGTCCCGATAACGGAAACCTGATAACAGGTGGCCCAATGGATCTTGGAGAGGCTCTGATACCATCTTAGAAATGGTGGTTGGGCCTAACACAACTCCACAAAACCGGCTTGTAAGGTGAGGATTGCCCCCACTTATAAACACATTGTCAGGCCATCACCTATCTGATGTGGGACTCTTAACAATTAAGCTTCTTTCAATTCAATTATAGTTCTATTTTGTTCTAGCTTCTGATGCTCAAATTTGTGTTGGAGGGTGCAGGTTTTCTGAAACAACAACTCATATATTTTTAAATTGAAATTTTTTTGGTTTGGTTTGCAACCACATTTTGCGGTGGCTTGGTGTTGTCACGGTTTTACCTCTTGAGGCAACATGTCATTTTAGTCAATTCCGTTTTTTAGGTGGCGCTGCTAAGTCGTGGCGTTCGATATAGAAAGAAAAAAATAATAGAATTTTCAACGCGAAACAGTGCTCCATTCTGCAGGTAGTGGACAAGATTAAGTCGGTAACTTACAGGTGGTTGAGGGTGAAATTTACCTCTCTTGCTTTCAATTACCACCGTTGGTGGCTTAATCTGCTCACCATTATAGGCATTGGCTAAGTTTTGGTGATCATTGCTTAGGTTTTACAAGTACAGACATTGGCCTTGTAATTACTGTAATTATTGTCTTTACCTTGTATTGACTTGGGTGTTTCTTCTTCGGCGCATCTTGCGCTCGGAAGGCCTTCTTTGTGGTGTATAATTCATTTTAGCTTATTCAAAAAAAAACTATTAAGTTTCTTGCTATTTGGTGGTTTAAGACTAAATTTGCTATTTTTTCGTATCAATTTTATAATTGATGCCAAAACTTTTCTTTATGCTTGGACATTTACTGAGCTTTTGTGTTCGAAGGATAATCTGATGGTTGTAATATATCTATTTTTTTTCCTCTTTAAAAATAACAATAATATCATAAACTATTAATGTTTAGTAGATATATTTATGAATGAAGTCTGCCCCTAAAAAAATGTTTATGAACGAATTCCAAAAAAAAAAAATAGTTTATGAATGAATTAATGATTAAGCCGTAAATATTAAGAGCCAAACAAAATAACAAGTGAGCGATATGGGGACCAAAATTAATTTGGGAGGTCCATATAAAATTTATTTCTCCATTTGTACCATTTTTTATTTCTTCAGTAATGTACTTGTTCAGGAAATTGCCCAGAACCTATCAAAAGGAAAAAGGGAAATCACGTAAAATAAAAAGCATGCAAGACGATATTTTATTGATTGTGATGTCATTTCATTAGATGCCACGATATTTGTTTGCTTCGGATGTCACATGTGATCTTTCCTCTCGACTTTGTTTGATTCACATTAATTAACCTCCTTCCTATTCAACCATCTAATAGTAAAAAGTAGGTTTAAAATATAACATGAATGATTTGAATGGGTCTTGTTAACGAGTATGTATATCGGGAACATTCTTTAAGAATTTCAAAAGAAAAAATTATTTCAAAAAAAGTTTAATATTTCGATTTTCAATGCATTAATTACACAATTTTTTATGATAAATTACCATTTAAAGGTCTTAACTAGTGCCCCGGGCACCGGTTAACATTTCTCTATTTTACTAATAACCAATTTTAAAGAATTTTTAGTGATAATTTTTTTTCTTTTTTCTTTATTTGATATTAATAATAGAGATAGAAACAAAGAGAGAGAATAAAAGTAAAATGAGAGCATGAGAGAATTGTCACAAAAATTGTTTAAAAATGATCGTTCAAATACAAATTCTCAAAATTTAAATACACTTTTGGTCTTTCAATTTTTTTTATAAGTTTTATTTTCCTATTTTAAAATCTAGTTATTTGTCTTTCTATTTAATATTTTTTTCCTTCTAATTTATGGTCTTTCATTTCATTTTTAGAACATTTTTTGATGATGTGGTTTATTTATTTATAATGTGGCAACATTTATTAATTATATTTTTGTTGACATGAATATTTACTTATTCAATGTGATTTAATTATTTTTCTTTTTAATTTTATCATTTATATGGATGTGTCCTTTTGTATGGACATTTGAGACACATCCATATAAATGGGAGCCCATGGTATCCATGGCTCGAGTCCCTATATTTATAATACATTTTTTTTTATTCACAAAAAGTATCTGTCAGATTTGAACCAATGATCCTTGGGCAGAAATTAAGCACAACAACCATCTATCCAAATTACAATTTGTATCTACATATGAAAACACTTACATGTATATAGGTTATGAATATTTGGCTCCCCTAAAAAATTAGTCAAGATCCGCCACTGTATAGGATATTCCTTTTGATAGATAACGTTTATGTTTCTTTTTATTTATATTTTGTTTGTTGATTTGACTCATTGTATTATTTTTTTAAGTACATCTTATATTTAACTGAGACGATTTATTGTTTTATATATTACATTTGATTTCTTAAAAAGAATTATATGGATGTGTTCAAATATTTGATTTAAGATTGGACCTGAGTTATCTCCCTTGGACAAGAGAGATATGAGGATATAGGAATTTGAGATAAGGTTGCTTTAGAAAACTAATGCTGTCCCCATACTAGCATGCTTTTGTCAACAAGTTGTGGATCCTTTTCAATAAATAAATGTTGCACGTCATCAATAAATAAATGTTGCACGTCATGACATGGAACATCAACGTCATAAAAGCAACAACAAGAAACCCGGTACATTGTTTATGGAGCTGTGGCGTTTCCACCACTAAATAAAATGTCTCATCTTATACCATTAAAATAATTTTTTGCAGTAGTTTTTTTATCATAAAATTTGATCCGTTAGAATCAATTTAAAATATATCAATGACTTATATTAAAGTGGTGTAAGTTAGAACAATGTATTTAGTGGTTCAAACTATCACTTATCTTATGGAGTATTTCACACGTATTCATTTTGGTCAATGACTTGCTTTTGGTCGTTCTCAAAATCACTGTTTTTTCCAACTTTGCATCTTTTTAAGACTAAAAACAAAAAAATCGGTTTTTACATTACCCATAAGGGATATATAAATCGTTAGTCTCACATCACCATATGCTTTGTGAAAAGCATTTTCCCACATATTGACATATATAATTCATGTTTCGTTTTCCTTCTTTTATTTTACCCAAAGACAGATTTGAATATTATTTAGGTTTTGTAAATCCCACAAACTATGAGGAATTCAACATCTTTGTTATTTTTGTTTTTAAATTTAATTCTGTCTTTAAAAGTATGAGACAATTATTAGTACATCAAATTTGAATTTTGCAGTTTTTAATCGGACAATGACTGATTTCTGTTATTGGCACAACTTGCATAGTTCCACACTTGCACTCAAGGTTATAGTCTTCAAATAGTTTTAATATATTAAATTGACTTATAAAAAACAGAAATGATACAGCAGTACATCGAAAGAATCATATGTGAAAGATTGTGCAGATGGATATAAACAATCCGCACATGATATCGGGTGACACTCGAATGATATATCATTTAGTGATATTGGTGACATTGACTAATTACAAAATTATTTATGATATTATGGTTGATCAATATCATCAATGTCACCAAATACTATATTATCTAAGTGCTATTCCATGTTATAGAAAACTCATTAATTTTCTTAAAATATTGTTTTTACTAAGCTAATAAACAAATTTAAATTACAGGTTCATATACGGCTGAATTATCGGGTCTATTACTTACGAAGTACTGTAGAGCTAATTAACTCCTATTGTTGTCACATGTATGATACTAAAAAGTTTAAAAATAACCATTTTAATCTCTAAATGAATGATGAGTTGTGACTACAATATTTGAATTTAATAAAACTTACTAACAAAAAATACACTTAGTACTAAGTAGTTAACTAATTAAAGACACTCATAAAGCAGAAATACTTACTTGGCTATAAGATCAAATATATAGTATTTAGGCACACATACAATGATGCATTTATCCTCGATCCCCAAAATGTTTATTTTACCATAGAAGACTAGCTCCTTCTAAAGATCAAAGTGATTAATAAAAGATACCTTTAAGTTTGTTTTTGTAATTTTTTGTAAATAAAGAAAACGAGTGTGTGTTTTTGTAATTTTAGTATATTTTAACACTATGATTATTACAAATATCCCGTCTTTTCTCAACAACAAAAAAACTCAAATATTTAAAGAAATAAAATCAAACATGGTGGAGGCACATGTCTTTGATTTTGCTTGGGGTGATTTTGCTCGGGACCGTGTTGATTTATCCTCTTTTCGCTTTATGTAATTCTTGCTTTTAGACTATCTTTTTGTTTAGAGGGTTTTGGTTCGGCCCCCCTCTTATACATATATTTTTTCTTTTTTCTATATATATTATATGAGTGAGTGGCAGAGGATTTTAGCTCTTTGGAGGTGCCGACCTAGTCGGAATGTCCAACATCTCCTTAATGTCTTCCTCATTCTTGATTCAGTAAAAAAAACAACTAAAAAATGATTTTTAAAACTAAGTGTAGACCATAACCCACACTACCCACAAGGGTGGGTTCGTCCCTAGTTCAATTGGTTTATGAAAGATGATTTAAGCTTGTGGATGTTTGTATTTACTCTGAGGTTGTTACTGAGTATTATGAATAAAGGGTTTGTAAGTGTCACGAGTTAGAGTTTAGTTCAAAAAATATGAGATAGCCGAGTCTTTTACAAGTCCACTAAATTTCATGTAGGTCTTGTGTTGTGAATTCGTTGAAAAATCATACCAATAAAATACTTGATGTGTGGAGAAAAATAATCAAGCAACCAATATCAACGTGCGATCAATTATAAACATAAGCAAAAGAATAAAACAGCGAGAGAAAAGAAAGAGAGAACACATGAAATTTGTTTACCTAGTTCGGTCCAATACTGACCTAGTCTGGGAGAGAGAGCAACTATCAATTCCACTATAATGATGAGTAACTTTACAAAAGAGATATCAAAGGAGAATTGCTCTTTTCAAAGTCTCAATCTCTTCCCGTGACCAAGAGACTCAATCCTAACAGTGTTTTTCAAGGTGAATCAATCCCAACCTTAGTGTCTCCCGCTTAGAGAAATCTCTATAAACCCTAGTTTGTTGTTTTGTTGCTAAACCCTTGTTTTCAGCCCCTTCTCTCTCAAGGTTAACTCAGATACAATGTCTATATTTATAGTAAAAGTATCCTAAAAAACTGGAACAAATATGAGCCCAAAAATACGATTCTGTTTTATTTTCTGCTGGCAAAATCTGGCTTCGATTTCCCTCCTTCGACCGCCGAAAAATGCTGTAAGGAATGTTGAAAAAGCTTAAGCAAAATCGGCCACCGATTTGGAACATCCAGAAAATTAATTTTGAGTCACTTTCACAACATTCCACATCTTGACTCCAAATTAGCGATGATGCCAATTTAATCATCAACCACCTTGCTGTTATTTCACTTGCTTCCCACTACACCAGTTTCCACCCAACCTCTTGAACCATCGAAATGTCTTCTGCCTTCTTGAAGATCCTTGCATCCAACTACATTAGGACTTTTAGGTAGTTCCACAAGTCTGCACCATAACCTCTTCAGCCATCAGAATGTCTTCCGCCTTCTCGAAGATTCTTGCATCCAACTACACTAGGAATTTTAGGTAGTTCCACAAGTATACACCATAACCTCTTCAACCACGGAACATCTCTCGCTTCCTTGAAGATCTCCTTGCATCCAATCACCCTTGGTCTTTTAGGGTAATCCCACAAGCCATGCTATACATTCTTCAAATTCATGAATGTCTTCCGTTTTCATGAAGAACTCCCTTGCTCACCACTAGAGTGTAGCACCCAAGGTCTCCATAGTCGTACCATTACTGGTGTGTTCAACTCCACCTCAAGTTGAGCTTTCTCAAGCTCAACTTCCAAATGCGTACATCCCACTATGTCATTCACCTTGAAACTCCACCTCAACGGCTAATCACAAGTATTCTTACCTCCGCCTCATCAGACTGACCATGAGTTTTGTTACCACCGCCTCACCAGGCTGATGTTGAGTGTTTAACGTCTCTCCAGACAACCACCGCTCTACAAGGCATCATTCAGAAGGTGAGAAACATCACCTTCTTCTTTCTCATAACAACACACCACCAAAGCACCCGCATCCTCATAACCCTCAGAGACAATTTATGGGGAGTTACCATTATTCTCCAGACAATCCTTCTTAAAGTGACCCATTTTGTTACAATTAAAGCACTTAAACATTGACTTGTTACCACTTTTTCCCTGGTTACCTCTACCTCCACCATTCCCTCTTAAAACAGTTAGGCCTTCACCGTTTTCATATGTTCTCAAGTCCTTGGACTTGGTCAACTTCTTGGTTCTCAAAGCCGCTTGAACTTCTTTCAAGGTAACAATGTCTTCTTTGCCATAGAGCATGATATCTTTGAAAGATTTAAAATATCTCAGTATGGCACACAACAAGAGTATAGCTATATCTCCATCCTCAAGATGCACCTCAATATTCTCCAAGTCATCAAGGATTTGGTTGAACTTTGTAAGTTGCTCCATGGTGGTCTTTGATGATGACAGCCAGTCATTCGTTATTTTTAGCGTTATTTTCATGATATTTTGAGTTCACAAGCAAGCTTAAGTAGCAAGAAAAGCGAGAAAAACTAAAGAAACTGAAAAAAGGTAATTGTGTCTCGATTACTACAAAACGCGTCACGATTTGGAGCTTTCAGGAAACATGCATTCTGCCAAGGTAAATCGTGCCACGATGACCAAATCGTGCCACGATTTGAAGAAACCCTAATTCAGTTATTTATTTTACAAGACAAAATCGTGCCACGATTACACCAAATCGTGCCACGATTCTAGGCGAAATTTTGTGCCTATTTAAGCTGAAGGCTATTCTGAAAACAAGGGTTACAAATTGGAGAGAGGAAAGTGCGATTTTGAGACCTAAAGACGGCTATGAGGGCGAATTCTTCAACCTTCTATCAGTTCATGTATGTTTTGATTCCATTATTGATTATGCTATTTGTAAACTCGATTATGAGTAGCTAAATCTCTTAGAGATTAGGTCTGAGATGATTCTTTGTAACCCTAATTGAACCATGTTGCTGTGAAACTCTATTTATTGTGAATGACAATCTAGTTTTTATTCAATTCAATTGTTCTTAATGCTTTTTATATCCTCATCAAATATAAACATGATTTAGTGAGAATGAATGACTACTGACCCTAGCTTTCAACTTAGACAAAATTGAGTTGTTCTAATAATTATAATTAGTCTAGGAATGGATAATTCTTTATTAGTGATATTAGGTTAACGTGCTTCAAACCTTCGAAGATTATTAGACCACCTAAGGGATTAGGGGCTGTAATCTTAGAAGAGGGTCCTAACTCAAGGGATTGATTAGGACTATTTTATTAACTATCGTGAAACTAGAAAATCATTCATAAGAATAGGTACAGTATACCAGTTAGGGAAACTTAGATGATTCGAAAGACCTGATCTCATCTCTCTTCATCTTTTCTAACCGAATCTACATTTTCTAACTGAATCTATATTTGCTAACAGAATATATATTTTCTAACCGAATCTATATTTTCTGAGTGAATCTATATTTTCTAACAAAATCTTTATTTTATTTTATGTTATTTAATTTTATGCAATCAAATCAAATCTACTACCTATATTTTACAAAATAATTTATACATCCTAAATATTTACTTTATTTCTAAATTGAGATTAACACAGTCCTCGTGGATACAGACTTATTTTATTACTTCGATAGTATTTGGTACACTTGCCAAAATTCTATCAAGTTTTTGGCGCCGCTGCCGGGGATCGAACCTGGGTCACCCGCGTGACAGGCGGGAATACTTACCACTATACTTGATAGAATTTTGTCCACCAGACAATGGCACTCCCGACTTTGTCCACCATCTCGATCTTCCCCACTTGTGACCGGTAACGTACCTTCACCCTTCAAAGCTTTCTCAAAATTTTGTTGTATTAACATCACTTCCATCTTTACCTTCCATAACCGAAAATCATTATCTCCGATAAACTCCTCAATATCCCACTTGGAACCTATCATACTTGATTATCGTTTGATCCTTGCCCCACGATGGGCGCCAATTGGTGTGAATTCGTTGAAAAATCACACCAATAAAATACTTGATGTGTGGAGAAAAGTAATCAAGCAACCGATATTAACGTGGGAACAATTATAAACAAAAGCAAAAGTAGAAAACAACGAGAGAAAAGAAAGAAAGAACACACAAAATTTGTTTACGCAGATCGGTCCAATACTAACCTAGTCCGGGGGAGAGAGCAGCTCCCCGTTCCACTATAATGATGAGTAACTTTACAAAAGAGATATCAAAGAGTTATAAGAATTAGTCTCCAAACCTAATTCTACCCAAAGTCCTAATCCCTTCACGTGACCAAGAGACTCAATCCTAACAGTGTTTCTCAAAGTGAATCAATCCCAACCCTAGTGTCTCCCACTTAGAGAAATCTCTCTAAACACTAGTTTGTTGTTTGTTTATAAACCCTTGTTTTCAGCCCCCTCTCTCTCTCTCTCTCAAGGTTTACTCTGATACAAGGTATATATTTATAGTAAAAGTATTCTAAAAAAACAGGAACAAATCTGATCCCAAAAATACGTTTCTGTTTTATTTTCTGCTGGCTAAATCAGTCCCTGATTTCCCTCCTTCGGGCGCAAAAAAATGCCATAAGGAATGCTGAAAAAGCTTGAGCAAAACCGGCCACCGATTTGGAACATCCAGAAAATCAATTTTGAGTCACTTTCACAACATCTTGGGAGTATTAGAAGTAGTCAAACGTACATGAAACTTGACAATTCAACATTTCAATAGTATTCCATAATTATATCACCGTTAACAGAAACAACCACCTTCACATATGAAATGGATAAGAAAAACATGAAATATTGTCAGAAGGGGGAAAATATGCTAGAAGTTGGGAGTCATGTACACCCAACAAAAGGAAGATTTACACATTACTTGCAAAATTAGTTGAACAAGTCTCGACTCATTAGCCTACAATGTATTGGCCAGTTAAACTAATTTTTGCTATAAATACCGCATTTGTACATTACATTTAATAAAACATTAATCAAAACCAAACTATTTTCCGCAAATCATTAACCTTTCTCCTTTACATTTTAGGAGTTAACGAACATAGAGTTGAAGCACATAGTTTCTTCCTCCATGTAATTGTTTGAAGCGCAAAGGGAATCACAATTGATAGGTCATCATGATTAAATTTCACACGTCCAGTAGGACATTATGACCAATATCAAAAACAAAAAAAATTGTTTTCCAGGTCATGATTAAATTTGGCGCATGCACTTGCATTCTAGAAGAAGTTTTAACAACATAGATCGACCATAAACTTCAATCCTTCATAGGTCATGATCATGGTGGATCATTAGGTTAACTGAATTATATATAGCAGACATCTTTCAATTCCATAAATTCCTATCTTAGTACTATTGTCACAGTTTACCCCACGGGAAACCAATAACGAATGATACGTTTAATCATACTAACCATCATTTTTAACATGTACATATTAACATGACACCTGAAGCAGTTGGAATAACTGTTATTCCAAAAGGTTCAGAAAGGTTCAAAAAAAGGCAGTAAAATATTATATCAAATTCATTGAAACCGAGTCGGCCTTCATGGTCATCAACGAAATGCATCCTTAGTTAGGAGAAAAATCTGTAGGACATGCCTGGAATTGTTAGTGGACATTTGTTTACACCTAAAAATAATTAAGTTTTTAGTTGAGAACGGAAAACAATTGAATTAAGGGTCATATGAATCCCCAATATAGTCGAATGAAAGATAACCGAATCTAATATAGATGAATACGAGATTGGAGAATCTTTCTTAAGTCCAATAAGGGTTCATGCATGTCATGGGAGCGTTAGAAGCAATGAAAGACATGTGGAACTTGGCAATTCAATATTTTGCTTGTGCCCCATGTTTATAGTGTCGCTAAGCGAAGGAACTATATTCATAAATGCACATTTTGAAGCAATGTAGCATGCATTGATAAGGAAAAGGAAAATGTTAACAAGACCCTAAGGAAAAATAGAAAATGACACAAGATGCGGAAAATAGATTAGACCTAGAGTGCCACATACATACAACAACATGAAGGTTTACATATTATCTACATAAATAGTCGAACAAGGCTAGATTTTGTAGGCTAGAATGTACTTGCTAGCATGACTAGTTTTTTTTCTCTATAAATATCATACTTGTACGTTTGATTTGACTCTCGTTCTAATCAAGTTTTTTTTTTTTCTTCGCAAATTAGTCTTTAATTTTTTACTTTACATTTTTACTTATGCAATTTTTAGTATAATACCTCACAAAATACTTAACTTTATACTTAACACATGGAGTTGTTAAGAAATCGAAAGTGTAAATGTTTGATAAAGAAAATCACAATCGAGAATTATTAGTTGATCACTTGACTAACTTTTAAGTTCACTAACAAAAATAAATCGTTCAAAAAACTCAAAGTTCGATTTTTTTTGTTTGGAAAATACGAAATGATAAAGTCATTATAATTTCATAAACATAAGTGGAGGTACCGGAGTTCGAACCCTGATCATGGTGTCCGGCCTAACAATTTCGACATTTTACCAGTTGAGTTAGGATTTGTGGATCTTAAAGTTCGAATTCTATCTCAAAGAATCCTTGATCAAAGAAAATTAGAATATCAAAGTACTTCTCATATGAAAGAGAAGGTTAGCATAAAACAGAATATGCGTTATGGAAGTTTATTTATTTTTGTTGTAAAAAACTTCAATAAAGCACAATACTATAAATACCCTTTGGCATGACTTATATAATTGGAAGGCTGCTCAAAAAAAGAAAACTTATATACCTAGAAGGAAGCAAGAATCTTATGCTTGAGATCTTCGAGATGAAATAAAACCTACTTTTGTCGGTCTTCTTTGTTTGTTTCCCGAGTTAGCTTGTCGATGAAATTTTGCATGAAGACAGGGCAGCTAATCGACCTATTAAAAAATTCTTTATGCATGCATATACCTAAACTTGGACAGCTAAACTTCTTTTGTTAAGAATATCTATATATGTGTTAACCACGTGCATGACATAATAATTTGTTACATTATTCAAATATTAAGTTAGCTAGATCAAATCTAAACATTTTGACTTTTTAGTGCTTTAGTGCATTATTGGTGATATATCCCACAATTCATTAGTCTAAAACTAATCTGCTGCCCTGTCCTAAGCTTTGAATTTAACGAAAAAGAAACTTTGATATTTTTTAACAAGCCATGTTTTGTTAGTTTGACTTTATTATTAATTCTACGATAATTGTTAATTTGTTTGTCATTCCGAAAATATGAGATCTTAAGTTGTGTCTCAACACGAAACATATCTTTGACTCTAATATACAATTTTTTCAAGCAAATGTTTGTGGCAACTAATTAGTTTGATAGGAGTAGGGAGGGGGTGAAAATATACGTATTAAGATATGTTATGCAACACAGATCTATTCTGAGGAAAAAAAGAATGTAAGATATAAGTCTAACTCGTTACTTGTCGTAAATTTTATTTTTAGATTTAAGATCGACCTTTTTGAAAATGTGATCTAACATGTTAGTGCAATTGAAGATTTATTTCACACTTACTTAATTAAATAAATAATTTACAAACTAATAGACCAATTAAACTAAGTTGTATTTTGATATAACATGACCTTTTAGATAATCCTGACTTATGTAACATCATATTTAAAGTTAATTTGTCGTAAGACTCTTAAATATGTTAAAAATTGATGAAAGCTAGTCTGCTTAATTAATTACAAAATATATTAGCAATTTTTTTATTTAGCATAGAGTAAAATGTTTAATATAATAGGCACTTTTTCAGTGACTAAGAGTTTGATCTTTCTAGAAATATGCTTCTAAATAAATCTTAACGTTGTCTATTTATACAAAAAAAATGTATAACATGTACCTGATGTATTTTTTTTATTTTGTTTTTGAAAAAACATGTACATGATGTATGTTAGGTTATAAACTCATCTTGATCAATCTTACTTAATCATTTCATCCCTGAGGACAGAAACTGTTAGTTGTAGAGTTTGAACTTTAAACCTCATACACATAGCTTTCTAGAACATATGCAAAGTTCATTTGATCCAAATCTAGAACATAATTTATGTGATCCTCTCAATCCAAATCAAACATTAATCATGAGAATTCATTAGAAAACATAATCACAACTTTTTGTCACTATGATCTTTAAAATTAACATTAGGTATCATTTGATTGATCAGATGGATTCGAACATGCCATTTTATAGTAAATAATTTTAATATCATAGAGAGATCTATGTTCGGTTGAATGTATACTATGCCAGAAAAATATTTTTAATAGCGCTTGCAAGCCTTCTTTGATTTTCACTATTAAAGACTGTATGACTTTTAATAGCGTATTTAGAGAAAATGCTACGAAATGTGCACCTAACCGCTTTCCGTTAACAAGCCCTATCGAAGGTCAAATGTTCAACATCCAGGAACATCTTTGCTTCATATTTATTTGAATTGAATATAGATTTCTACTCCATCCCATGATTCTGTTTTTTATGTTTGCTAAAATATGGTTTTCCATTTGTAACATCTCATACGACTTTAAACATTGTCGACTGACCCTACAAATCAACACAAGTCTTTTCAGCGTGTTTTGTCCTCTCTCACACAATTACCGAGAAACTTCCCAGTAGGTTATCCATCCAAAGACTACTCCAAGTCAAACACGTTTAACTTCTTATAGTAATTTTAAAAAACAAAATATTATGTGAGAACTTTTTTTCTACAAAATGGGTTCAGTCATCATGTGCCACGTATGCAAATCATCACAAGAGCTGGGTCAATGACTAATTTTAAAAACAAAATATTTTACAGAGACCAAAAATAGAAGATTTTTTTTTTACAAGGACTAAAACGAAAACGAAGTATATTTGGAAGGCTAAAATAATTAAAATCCTTCTCAGATCCTTTGGGCCGGCCTTTTTCTTGCTATGCTCTCTTGTTTATGTGACTTTTCACCTCCCCTCCTGTTAATTGTTTCCATACTTGCTTAGCTAACTTGAATCGTGTAAAAGCATTTAAATATGATCGTTATATAATGCTTATATATTTTTTTTTACTCTGAACCAAATAATGTGCTTAAGTGTAAGTAACTCATAAAATTATGGCAAAGCATGTCACAAACAAGAAAGCGTGACATTGATCATAAACACGACTTATAATACAAGTATCATAATAGTATAATACCAAGAAGAACACGTCCTCTCATATACAAAGCATAGGATTTCAAGTGACATAAAATATGCCTAGTTATAACTTATTTATTAGTGGCATCTAGTCACAAGATTTCAATAAGTGCATTGACGATAATTTATTTATATTACACTAGCAATACCATCCTCTAATGATTCTACTATAGAGGCTATAGTGACTAAATCTAGTTCTGCAGAATTTGAGTTAACAAAGTTGCATTGTTTTCTAATCTCTCCTTTCGTCCCTGTTAGCACACCAATATTGCCCATTTTAATCATTGCAGCCTTAAAGCTCTCAAAGAAAGCGTTTTGATCGGTGCTGAATTTGTTGACAATGCTAATGGTATCTGCACCGGATGTTGAGAACAACTCTTGATCACTTTGGAGCAAGCCCTTTTTCACTTGAAGATTGGAGTAATAGTTCTTGTCAAATTTATCAGGTGTAGTTGGATCGAAATTGGTAAGGTTCGTGCCAGGTCCACCGTTGGGACATATTGTGCGCAATTGTTGTAAGTAAGTTGTGTTAAGAGTTGGATCGGGACTTCCAGTACTGCTGAAGTTGTACAATCGACTAACAAATTGTGCGCAATGAGCTCTTCCAAACGTATGAGCACCTGAAATCGAGAAACATATATAAATCAATAATCATGTATATAATTTTTTTTGTTTTTGTAACGTCGACATCATCGCTGAAACGAGCACATACCCGAGAGTGCAACTAGATCAGTAGTATTGAGGCCTTGAGCAGTAAATGCAGCTTTAAGTTGAACCAAGGAATTGAATGGAGCTGGAAGATTTTGATTAGCAAGTGTTCGGTTTGCAGTTGTACCATCCCTTCTTCCTAAAGGAACTGTCCAACTAGGACCTTGTGCCTGTATTATGTAAAATGAGTGTTGCTCTTAGCCTTGTGATGTAGTATTTAATTTTCAAAGATGATGAACTTCTCGAAATAGTTTTTTTATTTAAGGCTTTAATATGTATTTCGTCCTTGCAATTAGGGATCGTTTTAAAATTGGTCCCTGTAATCGCTAATCCTTGCAATCTGTCCTCCCAAATATTAATCATTTAAAATTTCGTCCTTTGACCCAGTTAATTACTGCCACGTCATCAAATTACTGACCAGAAGATGCGAAATTACCAAAATACCCCTGCTTTCAGACCAGGAGGTGACGGTGGTGGTGGAATTGGAGAGGGAATAATGCAGGGGTATTTTGCATCTTCTGGTCAGTAATTTGATGACGTGGCAATAATTAATTGTGTCAAAGGACGAAATTTTAAATGATTAATATTTGGGAGGGCAGATTGCAATGATTAGTGATTACAGAGACCAATTTTTAAACGACCCCTAATTGCAAGGACGAAATACATATTAAAGTCTTTATTTAATCATAATAAAAATAACCCTAGATTTTGAAGCTACCTTAAAAAGCTATATGATCATTTTTATTTGATTGCAACCATTATCAAATGCACATAGCAGAAGTAGAATCATTTAAACATTGCATTTGAAATTTAATGATGAACGAGGCATTAAATTACAGAAATATATTTAGAATTAGGGCATATGTACCAGAACAGAGGATGCTTGAGCAGCAAGTGCAAGAATATCAGCACAAGAAACTGTGTTAGGACAAGCACTTTCTATAGCAGTTTTGATCTGATTCACAACATCCAAACCTCTTAAAGAGTTGTTATTTGGGAAAGCTTGTTGTTCACTTACGATTGTAGCTGTATTGTTCAGCAAAACTGATGCATCACATCCCTGTGAAAATCATAGATCGCATTATTTTTTGAAGCATAAATTAAAGAACATATGGTAAATAATATTTTTATATAAAAAAACCTATTAAAAATTTACTGGTAAAATAAAAACTTAAAAAATTTGAGATTTCCACAGTTGAGTTCAAAATCGGTCCTATAAAATACAAGGGTATTCTAATCCGCTATGATTTCATATTCATATACTTTGAATGAGTAGTGCTATATGTCCCAATACATTTCGAAAAGACAATTTACACAGGTCATAAAATAAAAGATGAGATAAATCATTTTTTGTTAAACCTAACTTTACTAGTTCTGTAAAAAAAATTACTAGTAAGAATGCGTCAAAAAAAAAAAAACTATACTAGTAAGAAAGTTGATTCATATACACTTGGCCTTCAATTTTTAGACAATACTAGTTAATGCATAATTTTATAAAATAAAACAAAAAGTAGTGCAAGACAATTAATAAAACCCTAATTTTTTTTTCGAGCGGTTATATTTCTACTTCTCTTACTTTTCTTACACACATTCTACATTTTATTTTCTCTCAATCTCTCTTCCAATTATATCAACACAATGTATCATATATATATATATATATATATATATATATATATATATCATTTTATTCCCTTTATTTTCTCTCTCTCTCTCTCTAGTGATAAAATAGTTTTAGGTGTTTAAGAATTATTTTTCTATTTTTTCTTTGTTTCTAATCCTTCGATCAAATGAAGATAGATCTAATTTAAGTTGATCAATTGTAGTATACGATTATTTAACATTTTTAGTTGGATACTATATAGGCACAAGGATCCAATTTTAAACTTTATTATTTGAACATATTCTAATTTATATTATATTATATTTTGAACTAATTAATTATAAATCTGAAGATAATATTAGTTAAAAATATAAAGCAGTCAACTAAAGACGTGTAGATACATACTTGAACAAAACAGTCATGAAAGTGAAGCCTGACGAGACTAGCAAGCATGCGTTGATCTGTTTTAGAAACATTTGTTAAGACATTGCTAACAATGGAACTAACAGTTGGACAAGTTTTGCTGTAAAAAGTGGGACTAAGTTGTGCATCTGAGGAAAAGGGTAGTCCTCCAAGCACAACCAAAAGCACAACACACCACATAGAAGTTGCTAAGGTGTTCATTGTTTTCAAGAGTGAGAATGTGCATATAATTTATTGTGAGCATTTATTTATAGACAGACAAATATAATGGCTAGTAATAAAGTCTTGTTGTGCAATGAACGGTGAGAACATTACCTAGCAATTATTAAGGGTTTAAGGTGTAAATATTGACCTCAAAACTAACGTGTAAATAGTACTACTGGCTATAGCTATAGTGTCACGTATCTCATGTGTGGACCACAAAGATGGCAAATCACCATCGATGTTTCTTATTTTCAATGTGGAAATCCTTTGTTGTATTTTTACCTAAATCAAATGGTTCTGTCTAATCTGGAACGTGGTCGTCACGAATTTGTTCAAAATTCAAAATATCTCAATCTCAATTTGCTGGCATTTACTCCCTCCAACTTTAGCATATATGTTTGGCTCCATAGAAACTATAACGAAAGAGAGGTTGGAGATAAAAGAGGACTATTCCACTTTCCTTTGTTTGTTTACCAAATAAAAAGGGAAGAAATTAAAGAAAGTTTTTGGTGGGACCCATAGAAGATTGTTTCTCCAAAAATGGAAAGAAAGATGGAGGGAGTGGTGACATTTTAATGAAACGGGTACAAAGGCAGCTACATTTGTCCATATATGAAAAACTCTCTTCTAATAAAAAATAATTAAGAAACATTATGTGTATATGAAATTAATCAACAATGTACATTATGTCATGCAACTATTTTGATACCTAAAAAATAAACTTCGTTATATTGGTTTATGACTTTGCTTACATCTAAAACTAATTATTTTGTTAATCGACATCAGCTAATAGGCGGTTAAAGGTTAGGCGATTGTCCTCCCAACTGATAAAAGATTCAGCGAAGGCTAAGACTTAAGCTGGGGAGAGCCTATTTTTTTTCTCAAGTCAGCTAAGTAAGTATGTGGGTTGAAGGATCTCAAATCGAGTCAAGGCTTAGTAGAAATGAAACGAGGCTTAAAACTCATGTTTCATGTTTATAACATCACTAACTGTGAGGAACGATGAGTGTGGAAGCACATTCGTGGGAAGACTGCGGACTAAGGACCTTGCCAACGGATCATGTCATGAAGAAGGAAGTTGACAACTGAATATGGGGTGCCACAAAACCTTCAAAGAGGGAAAAACAAACACATTACTCGCGAAATTTTTCGAGCAAAGCGAGATATTGTAGGCCATATTATTTCGCTACATATAGTATAATAATAGTTTTGCATGTAAAAAACAACATAATCAATCAACACACAGTTATTTTTGCTATTTTTATCCCTTTATCATTATGTGTGTATCTTACTTTTTACATGCATTTGGTAATCTAATAACAAAAATCTCAAACAACCGTGTTGCTCTATTGGAGCGTAGTGAAATAACCCACAATAAAGAAGATTGTTTTTTCTTCGGTGTTAATCGATTGAAGAAAGAAAATCATATATAGTTGATGACTAGCGGCTGATATCTCGACTAAATCTCTAACTCAACAACAATACAACAAAGTTATTTTAAAAGTTATGCATACAAGATTAACGTGAGAGTAAACTTAGAATAAATTTATTAAAGTTGCATTAAAATAACAACGATTATTTTAATACAAAACATTTTTTAAACATTACTTATTTTGAAAAGAAGAAAGTATTATTTCTAGAGTTGTCTTAAATAATTTAGAAATCATGTTTTAACGGCTCAATGTAACAACGGTTGAACCATGGCAAATTAAAAACCATATGTTGTTTTTAATTTTTATGCTTGCACAAGCTCATAGCCGGCCCTGGTTATTTTTGTTAATTTTTTCAGGCCCCCATCTTGCTCATTCATGGATCCGCCCTAGGTGGGAAGTATTGCACTAACTTGTTGATGGGTCTTCATAGAGCTTTCTTTTTCAACATTCAACACCTTCATTATGACATTTCTTTGTGGACTTTTCTTTGCTATGAGGAGGAACACCTCTGCCATTATTATTAGTTCACCTGTTTTGCTTTATCTTATGGTACAATGATTATTGCCACATGTATATGTTAGGTAAAGGCATTTATAAACAAAGTAGATTTTGTTTATCAATCTTCATTCACAATGACGTTCGTCATATTTGAGTTTTTTAAGAAGCAAATGAAAATTAAAAAAATAATCGGTATTTATTGAAAAAAATTAACGTTCAAATTTTGAGAACGGTATGGATTAGCACTGGACTGACTGCCAGGGAGGGATTTATGTAAAAGAAAATTTGAATTTTTAATCAAAAGTTAGTGAAACAGTATGTTTACTAACTTACTCATTTATATTTTTAGACTAGAGTAAATTAATTAGTCGCGCATATATATATATATATATGGGATTGTCTGTTAAACTTACATGGAATGGAGGATCTATCCCTTAATTCAAAAGAGGTAATAACAACGGTATTTGTATGACCGAGCCTAAAGCAGGAACAAATTACTGATTTTTAAAGTCGTAAAATTGATAAATTGTTCAATATCAGCCGGTGATAAATGAAAGAGACTACTATATAGTACGAAGGAAATCGTCTCGAGAATCTCACAAAGCATACATGTTAAACGCTGGAAGGGTTGGAATCCGTTTTTAGTGGAATAAAGCAGTTATGGTGGATATATTTGTGGCCAAAATAAATGACAAGTCCTCTCGTGGAATGCTCGCGATGCAAAATTCGTTAAGTTAAGCATTACCCTAAATGAAATGACCCAAGTTTTTTTTTACTAAGTTTGTTAAGTTATACTACCTCCATCCTTTATTATAGGACCATTTTAGAAAGAAAAAAAAAATGTCTCTCTTTATAATATCATGATATTTTCAAGTACATTAATTATTTCTTACCAAAATTACCCCTATTTACTCTACATATTTTTGTGAAAAGCAATAAAAAAAAATTTCCTTTGATAAAAGAACAACAATAAGTTTAGTGAGAATGTTCATTCATGTTCCAATTTGTTTGTGTCATGGCTTTTCCAACTAGTCTACATTCAATCTAAGAGGTTCATTCACATTCCTTTTCTGTTATGAGTACAATGAAGAATTAATTTGGTGCATTATTCAAGTAGTAGTGGGTAATTAATATAGAAAAAATAATGAGTTGTGATTTCAATTATTAGAAGGGCAAACATGGAAAAAAAATATCATTTGTCAATAAATTTAACACAATAATCAACTTTCTTAGAACTCATGAGGATCCTATAACAAGGGAAGGAGGTAGTAGAAAATAGTACTCCCTCCGTCTCACAATAATTGTCTCTTTACCTATTTTTCTTTTCCTCAAAATAATTGTCATTTTAGAATACCAATGCAACATTTATTATTTTTTTCCATTAGTATATCCCTATTTATTGAATTTCATCCAACTTAACCACTCCACTAACTACAATTAATAAGGGTGCTTTAGTAAATGATACTAAATTTTACCATCAAAATCAATACAATCAATCATTTCCTTAGTAATCGTGCATAAACCTTAAACGACTATTTTTTAGAGACGGAGGGAGTACTATATACCAAGGATACTTGCTCTACTCTGTTATACATAATTAATTAGCACGTAAATTAATGGGAAATATCATATAAAGTGGATAAATCTAGTAAAATTAATGCTAAAGCAAGTCTGAAATAAGAAACAGAAAATTGATCATTATGAATACAAAGCCCAAAGAAACACTTCAAATCAAATACAAAAGATTTTCGCTCATAAAGCATCTAATAACTATCTCACACATACCATGAATGTGCATAGTTATAGCTTCTTAATTTATTAGTTGCCTCCAATCACTATATTTACATTGAGCTAACCATACCATCCTCTGATGAATCTGTGGAAGCAACATTGACAAGACCTAGCTCTACTGATTTTGAATTAACAAAGTTGCATTGTTTTCTAATCTCTCCTTGTTTCCCAGTTAGCACACCAATATTTCCCATTTTAATCATTGCAGTCCTAAAGCTCTCAAAAAAGGCTTTTTGATCAGTTGCGAATTTGTTGACAATGCTAATGGTATCTGCACCAGATGTTGAGAACAACTCTTGATCACTTTGAAGCAAACCCTTTTTCACTTGAAGATTAGAGTAATAGTTTTTGTCAAATTTATCGGAAGTTGTTGGATCGAAATTGGCTAGGTTATTGGTAGGTCCGCCATTGGGACATAAACTGCGCAATTCTTGTAAGTAAGTTGCGTTAAGAGTTGGATCAGGATTGCCAGTGTTGCTAAAGTTGTACAATCGGCTAACAAATAAAGAGCAATGAGCTCTTCCAAATGTATGAGCACCTACAATTTATCGAAACAGATATAAATCAACAATCATATTCAATTTTATTACTGAATTTAACACAGATATATTTCTCGTGCATTGCATAGTACTATTGCATACCTGAGAGAGCAACTAGATCAGTAGTATCGAGACCTTGAGCAGCAAATGCAGCTTTGAGTTGATCCAATGAGTTGAAAGGAGCTGGAAGATTTTTATTAGCAAGTGATTGGTTTGCTGTTAAACCATCCCTTCTTCCTAAGGGAACCTTCCAATCAGGACCTTGAGACTGTATGATTTCACCATAGACCAAAAAACCTTAGTTAATAAGAAATTGAATTTTAAAACTCAATGGTGTACGAAAATGTTATATAATATAGCATGAGGAATATATACCAGTGTAGATGATAGTTCAGCAGAAAGGGCAAGAATATCAGCACAAGAAACTGTGTTAGGACAAGCCTTTTCAACTGCAGTTTTGATTTGATTCACAACATCCAAACCTCTTAAAGAGTTGATATTTGGAAAAGCATCTTGTTCAGTCACAATGGTATCAGTTGTATTCAGCAAAACTGATGCATCACAACCCTGTTACAGTCATAGAGATCACACAGTGAAAACTATTATTATAACAAAAGCATAATGATATTATTGTAGCCGGATAACTTTATATAACAGATTTTAAAACCTTTTGGCCATGGATAACTTCATCATTCAAGAAAGAAAGATTGGATTGAAATATTTTAAAGAGAAATATTATTTTATACAATCTCTTTGTACTAAGTTTGCAATAATTTGGAGTCTTTTTTTAGTGTATATTATTATAATTAGTAAAAACATTGAAAATAGAGTGTTATATGATTAGTTCTGAAGTGGGAAATATCTACTTAATGTTATAATCTACTCCCTCCGTTTTAAAATACATGTTCAATTTTTGCAATGTGCACTATTCATTTGACTTACTTTGACCATACTTTTTAACTAATGTATAAATACAAATATTAGCATGTAAGATGTTGTTTGATTCGTCTCAACAAATATTTTCAAAATATTAAATTTTTATAATTTTTTACTTTTGATAATTAAAGATATTAACGGTCAAAATTGTACATTGACATATGTGAAGTGGTTGACATGGACATTTTTGAAACGGAGGAAGTATTTTAATTTTTTGTTGAGAAAATAATGTATTTTTGTATTACTGACATGTTACATTCAATGGATATAATTAATCTTGTTCGACCCACCGTCATATATAAGGATATACTTAAATGTGAACACCCCTTTTATTTTTTTTGAGGAAATTAAATGTGAACACTTTAAAATATTAATAATTTAAAATTTGGTTCACCATATCGTGAAGTTATTTTAGCTTAGATCCAACTCTATTGCTGATAAATGAGTCAAAAAAATATCTCTTCCTAAAAAGAAAAAAAAAGAGTTTATTGGTGCACCTTAAGTTATAATTATTAGACATACTAATAAATAATTTTATTTTAATAAAACAGAAGGGCAAAGATATCTAATAGTATTCTATTTTTCATTTATTTTAACTCTCAAATTTTCAGAAAAATAACTTTGATTCAGCCGGGTAAGAAAGTATAGTCACTATTCCAACTCAAGTTTGCTAGGTATATTACTTATAATATATTTTTTACTATTAGTTGTTTAACATATATATGAGCAGCACAAGGATATTCCAAGTATATAATTTTTTGCTATATTTTATCTTTGTTCTAATTTATATTATATTTTACTATGTACTAATTCTACTTAAATGGGAAGATCATAGTATCATACTACACTATAAGTTATAGGTATACCAAGAAGTCAAGAATAATTTATATCATGTCATACACAATGAGCAAAACAGGACATGTAGTGAGTGAGAAAATGAATATGTAAAAACTTGAAAGTATACATACTTGAACAAAACAGTCATGAAAGTGAAGTCTGACAAGACTAGCAAGCATACGAGGATCTTTCTTAGAAACACTCCTTATGACTTCACGAACAATGGAACTAACATTTGGACAAGTGTTCTTGTAAAAGGATGGATCAAGTTGTGCATTTGAAGAGAAGGGTAATCCTCCAAGCACAACCACAATACAGCATAAAGTTATTGCTACAGCACGAAGGGAGTTCATTGTGTGTTGTGAAAGTGAGAGTGAAAGTGAGAATGTGCATAAAATAAGCACTTATTTATAGATAAGAGAAATGATAATGAGTCATGAATGGTTCCTAGAAAAGGCTTGTGGTTGATGTGTGAGAACATTATCACCATTGAGGTGTGAAAATTGACCGAATAAAACAAGGTCCAAATAGTACTACTATACATATCGTGCTCCTCGTATAAGTGGACCCCATAAAAGCCAACCACACGAATCGATATTGCATATTGTCACTCAATGAAATCCATTGTATCTTAACAAAATCATCCAAGTAATTATCACTTTCATCTCGGAATATGCAACGACTAGTTATATTAATTATTTAATATATCAATATTTTAAAATGATATCTCATTTTGCATTTATAGACAAGTAATATGTTATTTGATGTATTATATTTTTCATTTAGGATTTTAACATTTACTCCCTCCGTTCCTCTTTAAGTATCTTTTTAGGTTGAATTTTTCGTTCCTATTTAACTGTCTTTTTGGTATTTTAGAGGTACGATTTATCAATTATACCATTTGTCAATTACTTTTATCTTTTCCATTAAAATTAATTAATGCTTTCTATTTGAAAAAATAAAGTTTTTTTAAACAAAGTTTGTTTGTTTTTTTTAAACAAAGTTTGTTTCTTGTTATCTTAAAATTTTAACAAAATTTTGTTCTAAACAATGGTTTCAAGAAGAGTTAAAATTCTATAAATAACATGAGTAGCAACCGTTAAAAATTTCATGTGTGACTCTAACATTGATTGAAGTCATAGTTGAAGCCTTAACTTTGATTAAACTAGTTGGAAGAAAGTTATTTTTTCTTAACTTTTGATTAATGTGAAGTTGAAATAATTTTTATATTGACTTAAAATAATTAAAAATATTTGCACAATATTTAAAAAACGACAATTGTTTGTTATGTTTGTTATGAGAGTTAGCGCGAAAAAAATATGAATTTGTTGGAGAAAAGTATAATAACCAACAATTATTTGTTGCGAAAGAGATAACAAGTTAAATTTATTGGAAAGATAAAGTGTATGCAAAAAAATAGAAATTTATTGGTGGATTAAAACGGAGGTATAAAAAAAAGAAAATGTGCAAAAATACACGTCGTTATTTTGATGTTAATTTTCTAAAAAGATACTTAAAAAAACGAAGGGAGTATATTGAATTGTGTATCTTTGGTTATCTCAAAAGTTTTCAAAAAATTTGTTAATCAAATAACATATCTAACGATTACATCCGTCTTCTTTGAAAAATGTTTAAAGTACATTAGTATACACTCATCTTCGCTTCAATGCAAAATGTATTAAAAAATACACTCTTATTTTTTATGAGAGGTTTGAATTATGTTCTTCTCTTACGTAATTCTATATTTTCTCCTTGAATAAACTATTAGGTTTTAAATTTATACATTTTTAATAATATAATACTCAAACTTTGGTAAAAAGAAAAAAGTTAATCTTGTTAAGCATTTTTTCCTTCGTTGTTGATTTGATCATTAACCCCTGTAATAAGGCATTCTCTCTCCTTCTAATCCCTCCCTCGTCCAGCAAGACTTAAATAATATTTTTTTTTTGCAGAACTTATCACTTTTCAGTGCAAATTGGCATCTCCTATGACACCAAGTTGCACTTAAACTATGACACCAATTAAGTTGTTTTGGTATTCTTTTATTTGAATGGTAAAGAATTTAATATAAAAACTCAAATAAACCCCAATGAATGAGGCACACTTTGATATGCAAATACAAAGTTCGCCAATTTTATGTCAGACACAACCCATCAAAACCGATATATACAAACATGCATGTTGGAAGCGTTTGCAGCACACACGTAAATTATAATTGTATAAGTATAATTGTTTTTTAAATCAATAAATTAATTGTTATGATATGAAAGAAATAAGGGCAAGAATTAATAGAGAAGGGAAAACTGGATATTAAAGAAATAAGGGCAAGAATTAATAGAGAAGGGAAAACTGGAAGAGAAGAGAGAAATAGTTTTTTTTTTTGAAAGAAAGAGAAATATTTTATTATTATCTTGTGATATATAATTAAGTTATACGTGAGCTCTATTTACATAAAAATACAATAACTTAGGGAACAAACAATATAGTTTGCATGGTCTAATGTTACAACTCATTAAATTAATTGTTACACAGACATCCACTTATAATATTCGTAACTTTAACGACAAAGTCATTTGTATACTAGATAAAAGTTTGGCAATCCTATTGCACAAGTTAAAAATACTAAAAGAAACAACTTTTAATTGAAAATTACAACTGTTTTAAAAAAAAAATATATTTAATATAAAATACACAAATTTCAATATACACTTACTACTTTAAACTTCTTAACATGTCCAAATTTGCACATGTTAAAAAAATCTATTAGATAAAGTCGTTAGGTAATGATTATCACCGCATGAAAACATTAAGTAAAGGCATTCATAAAGCAAGTTGATTTTGCATATCATATGTAATTCAAGTTGTATTCAGCTTTTTTTATTAAAAAAAGTAAAGAAAAAGAAAGCTTTAAAAAGATCAAATTAAAATTTAATTTGGCCATTATAGAGCTTCTTCGTTCTTCTTTTTAAATTGTTGCCGCCTTCATTTTGATTTTTCTATGTGGACTTATCTTTGCCATTATTAGTGTTTTTTTTATAAATTCAGAAACACCTTTCAAAATAAAGAAATGAGAAACACCTTTCCCATTATTATTTCAACTGTTTTTGCTCTATCATATATGCTACAATTAATGATTATTGCCGCATGCATTTATAAGCAAAATAAATGATATTCATTCATTCAAATTGATAGAGTAAATCGATATAATGCAAATTCGCAAAAATAAAATAAAAATGAATCTGCGAACAGATTCATAACATCCATGTTAAAAGCATAAATAGACAAAGTACAGAAGTCTACACATATGACTATATTCATGGCTCCAGAATATCCATGTCTCAAGATCTGCAAGTCATTGATTGAATCTGCACTGGTTCGAAGCTGATTTGATATTTTGAACCGAACAAATACCTGAACAAAATAAGAGAGACAAATAACGCCGCACAAAGCAACGAACAAACCAATGTCGCACTAAGACGACGAAATTACAAAATAAAAAACGAAATAGATATGAAATGCACTTATTTCTGTAATAGGGAAAGAGAAAAACGAGTTAGATGAGTGATTTTGAGTCAAAAATTGATCATAAACCACCTACCTTTGGTGGATAAAGGAAAAAAAACTAAGGTTATGGTAACGGCTTACGAGAGAGGTCGGGGAGAAAAAGAGAAGGCAAAGGAGCGAGAAATAGATGATGTAGGGATGAGAGAGAAATGGAGTGTGTGAGAGACGATGAGTATGAGATTAATGGTGGGGTTGGATGGGGTGTGGGGCTGATGATGATGGTGAGATAATGGATGCTTTCAAAGGCATTCTCTAGATCTGGATGGGGGTGATGCGGAGAGAAAAAGAGTGTGTGAGGATGAGAACAATGAGTTTGATGTGGAGGCCAGAAAAAACGAGAGGGTGAATGGTGGAGACAAGGGGAGCGAGCAAAGGAGATGGGAGGAGAAAAATTGAGAAGAGGGTGTTTGGATCAGTGACAGAGGTTGTAAGATGAGAGAGGGAGTGAAGGAAGACTTTTTCGAGCTAGGTTAGGATATTTTATATTTAATCGTTACAAGTGGGAGGGTATATTAAAGGGGGTATAATACATAGGGGTGTCTAAATATCAGTTCTTTTAATCAAAGTAGATTATGCATATCATATCTAATTCTAACTCAAGGTATTAAGTTTTGTTTATTAAAACAAAAAAGAAAGGTAAAAAAACAAACTAAGAAATTCGTCGCCTAAACACTCCACGTATATGCGCAAGCACAATATTATCTAATTGGAGAGGTGGAGAAATCCACATATTTAAGGAGTTAACATTAGTATCGCCAAACTTAGCCAACAAATCATCATATTTGTTAACTTCTCTCAAGTTAAGGGTAAAAGAGACCCCCAAGTGGCAGATCCATACAAAAAGTTTGGCGGGACCATTAAATGAGGGAAAACAAGTTGTGCGGGGATGAAAATCATTCTGCTTAGTAAGAGAATCATATCCAAATGTGAGTGAGAGTCATATTTCATGACGATAGACCGATAACCAAGATCCCAAGACAATTGAAGGCCTCTCCAACTAGTTGAAAGTTCAACAAATAAATTTGAAGTTCTACCACAAGATCTAGAAAAGCCATGAATCCAATTTCAAATATCATTTCTTAAGAGACCTCCAAAACTTGTATTATCAAGATTATCAAAAGAATAATTGTCCAAATTCACTTTATTATAGCCTTCGTGAGGGGGATTCCAGCGAACTTGATGGGTCATACGAGGCTTGTTAATGGGAATGAGCGCATGTGGCATGGCAGAATGATAATAAAGTATAATGTTAATTGAAGCCCTAGTATCTTTTTTCATATTTTGAAAAATATATTCATTTCTATTCTCTAAATCTCAAAACATGTTACTATGAAAAATGCTCCCATGTCACTTGTAGCAAGGTGTTTAACCAAACCCGAAAATACTGCATGTAAAAACTATTAGGATTAGTAGGATGAAAGTACTTTCATATCATCATTGCGCTAGGTCAATCACAAAGAATATGCACATCATTTTCAACACTTGCACCACACATATGGCAAAACATATATATATTAGTGGCAAGATGACGTGAACCCCTGAAGGTGTTAGTAGAAAGACTAGCATGCAAAACCAACCAACAAAAATCCCTCTTGTTTTTTGGAGTTATCCAACTCTAGAAAGTATATTGGTTCTCGTATGATGAGTTGGATACCCATCCAACCACTTATATCCATGAGTAGCTCAGCATAAACAATTAGGGAGACCATTTCTAAGGAGTCTATCATGAGTGTCATGATCAATTGTGATACTATGAATACGAACTTGGTAAAAAGATGGAATATGAGTGTAGAGTTTGTTGAAATTCCAATCTTCACTGCCATGCATATCTCAAGTACGAATATTTTATTTGTGTCACTAATATGGAACATAATGAACATTATAAAGATAAACACTTCAATATCCATTCATCATACCAAAGACTTCCTAACTCTATAAATGAAGCTTGTCCCTAATATTTCCACTATCTTCACAATAACACACCAAATGCAAGAATTGTCAAGCATAAAAGGAGTATGTAGAATATGAGTGTTAGATAGATATTTGTTTCTCAACATTTGAACCCAAAGCATGTGCAGATTGTATAAAATGTCCCACATGTGTTTGTCAAGTAAAGAAATGCTTGAGTATCAAGATGTAAGGATACCTAGAGAATGAAAAAAAAAATACAGTAAAAATTGATAAATTGTTCGATATCGTGTAAGTCATAAGAAATGGCCCAGATTTAGTTTTTAAGTTTGTCAGATTATAGAAATTCAGTAGTAACTAATACCATAGACACTTACTCTTTTTTCTTTAACATAATTAGCATGCACATAAATAGGAAATATAAAAAAGTGGATAATCAAGTGTAAGATGTCTTGGACTAATATATACACTTAGCCAACCACATTGTTATCAAACCTGAAGACCTCAGACACATGAAATCTTCCACAGTGATTAGGATAAAAATATGTTAAGTCGAGCTAGGCTTTGCAAGATTCAATATGGTTTGTTAAAATATTTAAGGTCTGAGTCTGATTTGTAGCCTATCATAGGTATATATTTTAGGTATGTGTCTAAGTTTCCTAAAGGGTGATATAACTTGTATCTTGTTTAAAAGACTATTTCATCCGAACATATTTAAACAAATAATATGATATATGTTAAGACAGATAAGTGAACTAATAGACTAATATGGCATGTTGCTTGTTTATAACAAAGAGTAATTTAGTAATAGTCGCACACATTTATGATAAATTTATTATTCAAGAGATGTGCAGCACAATGTATCCTTATAGTTTGGAGTTCATTACAAGCAAGACAGGACAAGTGCAACTTGAACCATTGTACAATTAAGACCAATAGGTGATATAAAAATAAATTACAGGTCCATCATTAACTATAGCTTCAGATCACATTTCTTCATTACTATGATCTTAGCTAGCTGCTTGTGATTTATCCCCATTCTCTATCGGTAAGTGCAATGTGTTTCATCATTCACAAATAACAAGTTGGCAGCAGGAGCTTACCAAAGCTTTGGGAATCATGCTCCTTCATCCAATTAAGAAAAAAATTATATAAATTTTCAAGTTCGGGGGCATTTTGCATATAAGTGTAAAACTTCAGGGGGTATTTACAAAACTTCATGTTGATTAACAGAAGAATTTGACGGAGGGGGTAAATTGATCAACGTTATACAATTTCAGGAGGGTAATTGAAGTTTTGTTAATTTCAGGGTGGTAATTGACGAAACTTACAATTTCAGAAAGATAATTGCCTATTTACTAGTTTTCTTAATACTAGTGATTTTCGTTACAAGATCCTATAAAAAGTGACAGAGGAGTACTTCACATAAAAAAAATACAAAGAAACTTGTACCAGATAAAAATAAATTGTTCACCAAACACCTAATAACTATGTAACACATACCATGAATGTGCCTAGTTATAGCTTATTTATTAGTTGGCCCCAGTCACTACATTTACATTGAGCTAACCATATCCTCCTCTGTTGAGGCAACATTGATAAGACCTAGTTCTACTGATTTTGAATTAACAAAGTTGCATTGTTTTCTAATCTCTCCTTGGTTCCCGGTTAACACACCAATATTTCCCATTTTAATCATAGCAGCCTTAAAGCTCTCAAAAAAAGCTTTTTGATCAGTGGCAAAGTTGTTGACAATGCTAATGGTATCTGCACCAGATGTTGAGAACAACTCTTGATCACTTTGAAGCAAACCTTTTTTCACTTGTAGATTAGAGTAATAGTTCTTGTCAAATTTATCGGGAGTCGTTGGATCAAAACTTGCAAGGTTAGTTCCAGGTCCACCATTGGGACATATATTTCGCAATTGTTGTAAGTAAGTTGTGTTTAGAGTTGGATCGGGATTTCCTGTATTGCTGAAGTTGTACAATCGGCTAACAAATAAAGAGCAATGAGCTCTTCCAAATGTATGAGCACCTGAAATCAAGAAACATATATAAATCAATAATCATATATATGATTTTTTTTGTTTTGTTTCTGTAACGTCAATATCATCGCTGAAACGAGCACATACCCGAGAGTGCAACTAGATCAGTAGTACTGAGGCCTTGAGCAGCAAATGCAGCTTTAAGTTGATCTAATGAGTTGAAAGGAGCTGGAAGGTTTTGATTAGCAAGTGATTGGTTTGCTGTTAAACCATCTCTTCTTCCTAATGGAACTTTCCAATCAGGACCTTGAGACTATTTTATGACATCACAAAACAAAAAGAGTCAATAAGAATTTGCATTTGAAATTCAATGGTGAGATAAAAATACTATATAATAATTGATGAGGCATATATATACCAGTGTAGATGATAATTCAGCAGCAAGAGCAAGAATATCAGCGCAAGAAACTGTGTTAGGACAAGCCTTTTCCACAGCAGTTTTGATTTGATTCACAACATCCAAACCTCTTAATGAGTTTCTGTTTGGAAAAGCATCTTGTTCACTCACAATAGTAGCAGTGTTATTCAACAATACTGATGCATCACAACCCTGTTACAGTCATACATCACATAATTTACATTATGATTTAACAAAAGTATAATACAAATCATTTACATGTACTGGTACTAGTAATAAAAATAAAAATGTTTACCAATATACTTATGCATTAATTTAATTATTAGACATACTAGAAGGTAAAGTATACATACTTGAACAAAACAGTCATGGAAGTGAAGCCTAACAAGACTAGCAAGCATACGAGTATCTGTCTTAGAAACGTTTCTTATGACTTCCCGGACAATGGAGCTAACATTTGGACAAGTTTTGCTATAAAAGGATGGACTAAGTTGTGCATTTGAAGAGAAAGGTAACACTCCAAACACAACCACAATAGAGCACAAAGCTATTGCTACAGCACGAAGAGAGTTCATTTTTGTTGTGAGATTGAGTTTGAGATTCTTCATAAATGGCTCTTACATTTATAGATAGCCAAATTAAATTGCCATGGGCCACTCATGACTCCTAGTAAAGGCTAGCTTGTGGTTGTAGTAAATGGTCACACCAATATTGACCAGTGTTTTAAGAGCATCGTGAATGATTCAAAAATAAAAGCAGTTGATAAATATTATATAAAAAAGGTAGTTTTTTTAAATTTTAATGTGTTAAAAATATAAAAAAAAAAAAAAAAAATTGACTTTTTAACTGATGTATTTAGATCCCATAAAAGCCAGCCACGAACAATGTTGCTCATTGTCGCTCATGTCATGAAATCCATTGTATCTTAACCAAAACATGGCTCTGCTGAAGAAGGCACGTGGGCGGTACGAATTTGTTCAAAAATATTTTATATTCCTGCTATATTTTGTTGGTAATGAACATTTTGGACAACATAAGATAACTCGTACGAAAGATTTTGGGTGAGTTTGTTTTAGCTATTCATAGAAAAAAAAGAACTACTCAATTTTATTAAAAAATTACTTTTATTATCTAAAAGAGATAAATGGTTGGGCACCGACCTTTATTATCTTCTACTTATACCATTCATTTAAATTACCGTTTTAACAGCGATTTTTTCAGGTAGTTTAGTGGTTAAAATTCACCTTTTATAAAGTGAATATGTGGGTTCGAACTCTGACCCTTACATATAACAATGTATGTCTCTGCCAACTGAGTTATACTCACGGCAACATTCTAATAACAATTTTATCTTTTAAAAAAATAACTTTATATTTCCTTTTAAAAACACTTTATCTTTTTGAATAATATTATTTAATTTTTTGATTAAAAAAATCAGATGAATTCTATTATAATAGAAACAATTGGACCACAGTAGAACTAGAAACAATGAAATAAATTTTTCTTTGATTATATTATATCAAAAAAAAACTATAATCAAATACGATAGAATAAACATACAACTAAGCTAAGTAGAAACGCACGAAGACAGACACGTTAGTGACCGTTAATATAAATAATGTTTATTTATTATTTTAAGAAAAATCATTTTTATCTTTTTTTATGACAAAATAGCGTGTGTGTATCAAAATCACAAACCAGACAGATAGTTCAAGGGCAAGCTACAACAAAAACAGTAGTACAATGAATAGTCAAATTAACAACAATACAAAGCAGGCTCACCGCCAGGCAACCACATATTTACAATAGGATATTCGTTGAATCTATTTTTAAAATCATTCTTTAACTTAATTTCAAATAACAGTTTAATCATTTATCTCTTCTTCATTTAAGTTTTGTCCTTTTGGTCCATTTGGATATGGATTTTCAACAATTCATATTTTTATTTTTTTATGGCCTCTCAATCTTTAAATCTATGACATTTCATCTATGTTTGCATATAAATATTAGATTTAAAAGTTAAACATCTATTGCAAATGGACCAAACAAGACAATTGAAATGAAAAAAGATAAATTATCTAAAATTGAGTTAAGAGACTAAAAATGTAATTTAGCCGATGAATTATAAAACAAGTCTCATAGTTAATCTCTTATTTGTGTCTATCCTTTTTATAAATATTAGAGCTCTATACTTTTCTACAAAAATATTAAGAATTTTTCTTGAAAATCAAGAGGATATCAACTTTTGTGAAAGTTAGGTTGGAATTGTTGCATTAAAGCAAAGAATGCTTTCCCAGCTCCGATGGCAAGTTGTATTTTTCAGAGCTTTCTTTTTCAATTCTGACACCTTCACTTTGATTTTTCTATGGGTACTAATTGGTGCCATTATTATTAGTTCAACTACGGTTTTTGCTTTATTTTAGGGTACAATGATTATTCCTGCCTTAAAATATTAGGTAAAGCCATTTATAAGCAGAGTAGATATTTCCCATCAAGTAATTTTTTGTGAAAGTATAATGTTCTGAATTTAGGTATTAAATCGAACACCAATGAATAACAAAAATGTGTGAAGCAAAGAAAGTGGTAACCAATTAAAGCAATCACAAGCAACAACAATAATAATAGCACCTAGATCTAATCTAGGAATCAAAGTGAAAAGCTCTAAACCACTAGCATAAGAAAGTAAGAATGAAAACAACAAACACACCAAAGATTGTCGACCCAGTTCGATCCAAGATGATCTACTCTGGGGGAAAGATTTAACTCTCCAATCCACTATCAAAGAGTTCTTACAGAGAGATACAAATTGGTTACAAGAAATTAGCTTAAACAAGCTCACAAAGAACAAACCTAATTTCTACCCATTTTCTCAATCTCACCAAAGAACAAGACACTCAATGATTTTCACTCACCCAAGGTGTTTACAATGTTTTCAGCCGAAGAGAATCTCACTACAAAGACACTCAACCCTAAAGTTCCCTCCTTTGTAGTCCCAAGTTTCTCTCTCTTCAAGCTCTTCTTCAAAGTATGCAAAGAAACACTTACATAGTAGTCTTCAGCAGTCAAAATCGTGTCACGTTTTGCCAAATCGTGACACGTTTGGTGCGTACGACCCAAGGTACGACCAACCTTATCCTGAAAACGTACCCAACAAGTCAAAAATCGTGACACGTTTTCCCAAAATCGTGTCACGATTGAACACCCTGCAAACCATGTTCACTGCCTCAGAAATCGTGACACGATTGGCAAACCGTGACACGTTTCTTCACAAACTCAAAGACTCAATTTTGAGTCATCTACCAACATATAATATGAGTTATGTTTAGATTAAATTTTTAAGATACATAATGAGATCCTTTAAGTTTAATTAAATTTTTAAATTCGTCGAATACATAATGAGATTAATTTAATGTTTGTATCAAATTAATCATTTTAGTTTTTTAAGTTTTAAATTTATCAATTTTTTTTTTCAATTTGTCAATTTTTTTTTTCAATTTGTCAAAACTCTATACAACATGTACAAATACCTATACCATAATTTATTACATGTCTGTATTTTCTCCTTTGCACCTCTAAATTACAGTGTGAAATTTTTTACTTTAAGCAAGATATTAGAATTGTTTTAGAAATTTTCACGGCTCTTAGGATACTGTGAAGAACTTCAATTTTATCTTCCAACACCTATTTTTGGATGTCAGGATCCTTTTGTGTGTTCAACTTGATCACCAAACCGTTCCAAGTAATATAGTAAGTTTATCGTCTCCACATTGACTATTGTTCTCTACTTGACAATTTATCAAACTTGTAATAAAAAACTGTAAATTCTAAGGAGTTTGCAAGATTGTTTGTTTTGTATTGATTCAAATGATCTGGCGGGAATTAGGATTATTTGAATTCCCTATACTTTTTATTGGATTAATACATGTTTCTTATCAAATACGACCTAAAAACTATATAAACAATGGTTAACTCCGTGTGAGGAAGATTGTTAACCCTCCATATTTCATATTGTTCTATACCAAATATAAGTTAAGGAATATATAACTCATGGACTTATCCTCGCTCGGGTAATTGACTCTAGAATGTCATGTTGCTCTTAAACTATTTAATGGAATTTTATACATGAACAATGACACGTTAGAATGTCATATTTCTTACATGGTAGGGATTTACAGTTGCAACGTGTCTTATAACCTAACCATCATACTAAAAATCTCTAATTTCTTAACGATTCTTGAGAAAAATACATAAATAATGATTACTGTTAAAGCAAAATGTCAATCTATAAACCCTAACCTAAGATCAATTCAAAGTCTAGGGGTGTGAAGTCTTAGTTCGAAAAGCATTAGGAACAATAAATATGTATAGTAAATATAGCTCATTTCATAATTGAACAAAGAAAACATCATTATAAATTTCAAACAAGTAAATAGAATTCATTTTAGAACCCTGATCTTAAGGTGTTTAGTTGGCACAATTTATAACATCGTGACATGATTTTGGGAGCGCCATAATGGGAATTTGAATTTAATAAAGGCATTGCGACACGATTTAGCGTTACATTACCCAATATATAAAAGCCAATGACTCTCCATCCAACTCATATTTGGTCCTATTTCATGTAATGTTGTCTTATGTTAACTTAGTTATTTATACTTTAGCCATAAGTAGCTAATTTTTCATTGATTAAGTCTTATATGAATTTGTCTTAAGCTGTTTGAAACATGTAATTGTGAAACTCTATTTCAATGCAATTATAATCTCAGTTTTATTCAGAATTATTTATTCTTAATGCTATTTGTATATTGATCACATATAAACTGATTTCAAATATCAATTGACTACTAACACTAGTTATCGAATTGGATCTAATAATTCTGGTTAATCTAACGGGTCGATTAAGGGATAGATGATTGTTAGGTTATGACATTTAAATTAGTGTTCATATAAAACTTTCAACGGTTACGAACTCAACTAATGGATTAAGGTGTTGTAGCTTTAGAAGAGGGTTATGAGTCAATGGATTGATCATAACTATTTTGTTAATTTCTCTTGAAATTAGGAGAATAATTGTAGAAGATAGCAGCAATTTACCGAATAGTGATAGAGAGGATTCAAAAAACCAGGTTATCTTTCCAAGAAATTCGTTACCAACTTTTATCATAATTTTGCGTAGTTTATATTTTTAAAACCAAACCAATTGTCAAGTGCAACCCCCGTGGAGATGAATCTTATAATTTTATACTTCGATGCATTGTTAGTATATTTGTTAAAAGTCTATCAGAATCGTCAAGTTTCTGAATGAATATTTATGGGTGAACAAAGGCCTTAAAATAGGCATTTTTCTTACTTGGTTTGCATTTGGGTTATTGGGATTTTTCCCTTGCATGCAATAGAAAAAAAATAACAAAATGCTATTTTTTTTCTTGCTCAGCACGCGGGGAGTGCAGGGTGCATTAGGTCGTGGTCAGTTGACCTTTATAAGCATTTCATTTGCAGGGCGCGTGAGGTTACTTGTGTCGCGTGGCTCAGATGCATTTTTTCGATTTTGTTCGTTCTTCAAGTGTTTTTCTTCCACTACATGCTCTTGGAACTTGGAAAAGAATTTCCCCCAACTTGTCTTGTCATTAAACCTTTGTTCTTCTTAATTATTTAGCTTCCATAACTTCCATGAGGTGTCTTGCTTGCCGAATTATATAATTGGACCATAAAAGGCTCAAAACACATAAGGAGTTGTCTGGTAAGGGAATAAATCGAATTACAAATTCATTGTACCTCTATATTGTGTTCAAATGCATAGAAACAAACTAAAAAACATAGCTAAAAACATCATATGATGAGGCGTCATTAGACATCACACGTGCAATTTGCCTTCTTTTTGGTTTGAATGAGAATTTTGATCTTGTTCGTTATCAAATTCTGCATATGAACCCTATACCTAACACAACAAAATTTTCTCTTACAATATCCTTATAAATTCTATTGAATTTTGTAAACCACAAGGAGAGGATGTGCTAGTTCCATTCAAGGATCAAACAATCGCAAGGTGTGTAGTCATTGTAGAAGGACATGTCACGTTGTGAAGGTTTGCTGCATAAAACACGGTTATCCCCCCATTGTTGCCGAACAATCACAAGTGTTGCAAAGAACGGAAGGATATGATGTATATGTCTTTACCAAAGAACAATATGAACATTTGGTGAATTTACTTAGCAAGGTTAACCTGGCTACACTACACATGCGAATAACCTTTTTTTTTTTTAAGAAAATGTGAATAACCATATTACTTCAGGTATCTCACGAGTTTCTTACTCTTTCAACAATTTCATATTAGGTTCATGTATAGTAGCCTTTAGAACAAGGGATCATATATGGTCATCTCTACATTTTTTTTTGAATCATACAAGAAAAATTTCACATATCCATGTTAGATTACCTAATATTAGGTTCATTTATAGTAGCCTTAGCGAAATTCCCAGACAAATGCAGTTTTCACTTGGTTTTATTGCACTAAATGTCCTATTTGTACATGATTTCATGTTGAATTTGTTGTGAGTACCTATATTATGCATTGATTCTCAAGTGTTGTAACATTTTAAGATTTCAAATTTTTTATACAGGACAATTGGAGCTTGAAGATTGATTGGGTAGGCTAAGCTACTTTAGAGATTGTCTTATTGAACTTTGGTTTCGGGCATTTATCAAATATAAACGCAATAGAGAAAAATTAACAAAATTAAATTAACTAAAAAAATCAATAAGAATACAAATAATTTTGAATGAATTGATTTGCATTTAACAATAAATTATTTAAATAATAAAATCAATAAATCCCCCATCTTCAATGAAAAAAAAAACTAAACTGAAATAGTGATTTTGTTATGGGAAAAGGAGAAATGATAGAATAGAAACAAATGAGAAATGATTGAAGGAAGAAAAGAAGAAAAAAAAAGAGAAATGAAAGAATGAAGAAATGACAAAAGATGGTGTATAATGAAGGAATGAACGAAATGAAAGTATGTAGAAAATATGGAGAAATGAATCGATGAAGAGATCGTGGAAGATAATGATTAAAAAAAGGAGGAATGAAATAAGAATGGAAAAAAGAATAAGAGATGAAAGAATGGAGAAAAGAATGAGAACTGAAACTGAAGAAATTATTGAAGAGAGTGTGTACGTAGCTATAAAGAGAAATTTTGGACAACCTATTTTCTAGGAACGATGTTCTCGAAAAGTTGCGTGACTTGATGTGCAAAATGTGTCTTTCTAATGCTCGTTTTCAAGGCACTTGCCCCTCAAAAAACTCATCAGAAAGGATTTATTGAATACCTATTTGGGTTGATATGATGGTGTTGGTTTAAGACCTTAGAGTGTGCTATCATAAAGTCTCAAGTTCAATTCTTCTCGATTTCAATTTCGATAGGCTAGTTTAACTTCTTAAAACAAGTTTTCCTAGAATCACACATCTTTAAGCAACAAAAATGCTCTATAAAGGTTAGATCTCCAGACGTTTTATACGACTATGTTCTTTAAATATGTTGAAATTAAAAAATAGGTTTAAATGTGAGATTAGTCCCTGCACTTTCACCCAATTTTGACATTGGTCCCTGCACTTTATAAAAAATTTGGCATTAATCCCTCAGTTAACTTTCTGTTAAAAAAAAAAAAAAAACTAACGGAGTGCCACGTGGTCCAATCATTTTATGACACGTGGCACACTAAAAAACAAAACTTCAGAATTAAAATAAATTAAATAAAATAATTGATTTTTTTTAGCAAAATAAAATGATTGATTGTTAACTAGTATTATCTTTATTTTATTAGAAATAGACATTGAAAAATTAAAAAGACAATATCAGAGCCAATGAAAAAGGTGACCTTTGAGAAAAGGGAAGAAATAGATTTTTTATTCAACTTGATCTAACATTGCGATTCAAGTTTCGTTCTTGTTTCCGTTTTCCTTGCTGTCTGCGATTTTGATCTTGGTCATGATACCGCCTTTGTTTTTTGCTTTGATCTGTCATTCCATCACCAATTTGTTGTTTAATGGTTCAATTTCTATTTTTTTCTGTAACTTTTTTGTTTATGCTATTTCAACTTTTGTTTGTTTCTATTATGTTAAATGGTTTAATTTCTGTTTTGTTTCAATTTATGATGAATTTTCATGCCAACTATATGTTGAATCTGATGAAATTGGAGTTGGTGTTGATGGATTATGAATTAAAAGAGAAGAAGGTGAAGTTAGAGTTAAGTGTGGACGAAGATGGGTGAAGAAGAAGAACATACATGGTGTTAACCATTTATGGTAGTGGTGATGTCTTGTTAATACCTCTTTGTAAAAGATTTTGTTTTTTTAATTAATTCTCAATAAGGAGAATGCTAATTATAAATCAATTATTTTATTTAATTTATTTTAATTCTGAATTTTTGTTTTTTAGTGTGCCACGTGTCGTAAATTGATTAGACCACGTGGCACTCCGTTAGTTTTGTTTTTTTAACAGAAAGTTAACAGAGGGACCAATGCCAAATTTTTTATAAAGTACAAGAACTACAGCCAAACAAAAAAAAGTGTATAGACCAATACTAAAATTGGATAAAAGTGAAGGGATTGATCACACATTTAAACCTAAAAATATTGCCTCTCAAAATTTTCCGAGGACTTTGTTCTTTATAGATGGAATTCAAAAAATATTTCCACTAAATGTTTACCAAGGACTTGGTTCCTTGGATGTACTCTTTTTCCAAGAAACATGTGCTCCTTAGAAAATTTGGTGAGAACCACGCGATTTTCTTGTAGTCGAACTCTTTATTGCCTTTTGGAGAGTTGTTGCAATCAAGAGGAGTAAGAAAATGATGCATATAATTTGGTAAGCAACTACTTGAGGGGTTTGAAACATGTGAACCAACGTTATTTTTGAAGAGGAAATATCAAATGTATTTAAGCTCCCTGGTCAATTTTTAAGCTCCCCTGGTCAATTTTTTTTTTTTTTTTAATTTTCACATAAGATAAACTCTAATGTTACTCATAAATTTTTGCCAAAACAAGTCCGAAATAAGATAGAGAAAATTGACTATAAACATAACCCAAAGAAATACTTCAAATACAGAAAGTCTTCCCTCACAAAGCACCTAGTAACTATGTGACACATGTCACAAATGTGCCTAGTCATAACATCTTTATTTATGGTCTCCAATCACTACATTTCAACCTAGTGGCCCTAATATACTTAAAATGAGCTAACCATACCCGATGAATCTGTGGAAGCCACATTCACTAGACCTAGTTCAACTGATTTTGAATTAACAAAATTACAATGTTTTCTAATCTCTCCTTGTTTCCCAGTCAGCACACCAATATTGCCCATTTTAATCATCGCGGCTTCAAAGCTATCGAAGAAAGCATTTTTGTCAGCACTGAACTTGTTGACAATGCTAATGGTATCAGCACCAGATGTTGAGAAAAGCTCTTGGTCACTCTGAAGCAAACCCTTTTTACCCTGAAGATTGGAGTAGTAATTCTTGTCAAATTTATCAGGAGTCGTTGGGTCAAAATTGGCGAGGTTATTTGGTGGTCCACCATTAGGACATATTTTGCGCAATTCTTGTAAATATGTTGTATTAAGAGTTGGATCGGGTTTTCCTGTACTGCTGAAGTTGTATAATCGGTCAGTGATGAAAGTGCAACGTGCTCTTCCGAATGTATGAGCACCTACATTTGAAACATATATATTAGCCTTATAATTTGTTGTTACATAATAAGGAAGTGAATATTCTAGCACTTTTAATTAGAAAACATTGCATACCTGAGAGAGCAACTAGATCAGTAGTACTGAGGCCTTGAGCAGCAAATGCAGATTTAAGTTGATCCAACGAATTAAATGGAGCGGGAAGATTTTGATTCGCAAGTGATTGGTTCGCGGTTAAACCGTCCCTTCTTCCTAAGGGAACCTTCCAATTAGGACCATCTGCCTGTCAATACATACATGTATTAATTTAATTAAACATCACTAATAATTAAAATGATAGTTGTTATTAATCATGTTAGGATGATGCATACCAATATTGAAGAAATTTGTGCAGAAAGGGCAAGAATATCAGCACAAGAAACTGTGTTAGGACAAGCATTTTCCACTGCTGTTTTAATTCGGTTTACAACATCCAAACCTCTTAGAGAGTTGATATTTGGGAAAGCATCTTGTTCACTCACAATGGTATCAGTTTTGTTCAATAAAACTGATGCATCACAACCCTGTTACAATTATAGACAACATAATACAAATATTAAAAATCAAAATTTATTTACTAGTAATAATGTTTTTTTGGTTAGAACTTCAAAATAATATGGAAAGAAACCAAAATGATGTCATAATGACACTGACATGTATCCACTGCAGCAGTGTCTATGAGTAAATCATATTTACCCATTTAGGTAACTCTCCAATTTCAACGTCTGAGTGTAAAAGTGGATCTATAATGCAGCATTTTGTGTGAAGTGCATGTGTCACTTTAGATTGTACTTTTGTATCATTGTTGTTCTATTCCTCACGTATCTTGTGTTTGGTTTGGCGTTTCTTAATATATTTTCCTTAAAAAAAAAGTCAAATTTTCATGAATAATAACATTTGACACCCTATTTTTCACTACACTTGTTAACGATCTATTTTATCTCTATTTATCTATTTTTATCACATTATCAATAAATCACATCATTCACATAACTCTCTCAATTTCCTTATCTCTCAAAATACACACACTCATATGGGGTAGAGGGTGTTTAAATCCAAACAAATCTAAAATAAAATCGCAAATCAATAAAAAAAATAAAAAATTGCACACAAGTGACTATTGTTGGATGTCATTTCGTAAAAACCCCTCACATTGGATTTGACTTCACTTTTTTTAAAACTGAGCCAAACCGTATAAGGAAATCTTAATACTTGTTTATTTTTTATTAGTATGATATATTGCATTAATCTTTCATTTATTGTTTTTAAATAATATTTATTAGTTTAATTTCATCTATACGTTTACAACTTTTTAATTTTTTTTTTACCAGAGAGAATCAAATCTGATACATTGAGATGAACACACATCAAGGTCCCAAACCAACACCGGCCACTATATTTTACAATTTCGTATATTTCAAACATAATTGATCACTTTTACTCCGTAATGTTATATTTTAATATATTAATAGATTTTGTTTGCAATTACAGTTTGGATGTCAAAAATCAATCTAAATAAATCTGCATTAATTGCATCAGTTCGGATCAATTTTTTATAAGGGTTATCCAAACCAAACCAAACCACGAACGGTTTTTATCATATGCTTTTTACTTCAAAATCGATCCAAACTACTCCACGAACAACCATGATATGGGATGTACACCAAACATTTGCCTTTTGTGAATATAGGCTAAAAATAAGTGTCAAACTGATTTTGTAGAATAATTTTTTGAAACAGCAAATATTAATACTTAGTAATTAGAAAAATATCTTCTTTTCCTTTCGTCCGAGTTTAAATTTGAAATATCTTACTCTTATAACCTTTAGCTCAAATCAACTTTTAAGGTTAAGTTAAATTCAATATAAAACTAACAATATTTAGATATATCAAATAGAAGCAATTCAAGTAAAGAACTATGAATGATTCCATATGAGTATAATATCCAACACAAATATTAACATGAACATGAACACCAGATTTAATAGTAACACGTTGATACCAGTAATAATTTGAGAAATTTAAATGAACACTAGTTATATTATAAATATCGTATTAGCTAGCGACGAATATCAAAACATGTTTAGTTTGAAATGTCGGTGCTAGTGTTATATACATGAGTTTGAGTAAGACACAAAAGACAAGAGAATGAATGAATATGGAGAGAGTATATACCAGAACAAAACAGTCATGAAAGTGAAGTCTGACGAGACTAGCAAGCATACGAGGATCTGTCTTAGAGACGTTCCTTATGACTTCACGAATAATGGAATGAACCTTTGGACAACTGTCCCTGTAGAAGGAAGGATCAAGTTGTGCATCTGAGGAGAAGGGTAACCCTCCAAGCACAACCACTACACAGCATAGAGCTGTCAACGTGAGACCAAAGGAGTTCATTTTGTTGATATGAGTATGATTGGGCACTAATCAAGCCGTTATTTATAGAGACTAGACAATTATATTCTAATAATGGCCATGACTTGTAAAGTATTGAGGTTGCAAATTGTAATAATATATGCCAACAAGCATTTTCTTTTGTGAACTCAAATTGAATGGCAACTTGGCAAGAAACACCTTTTTTTTATATAATAATAATAATAATAATAATAATAATAATAATAATAATAATAATAATAATAATAATAATAATAATAATAATTTTTGTGAAATAATAATATGTGTGATAATAATCCAATTTCTTTTATTTATCATTTGATCTTAATATTTGTGAAATAATCAAATATAATATTATTATATCCTTAAAAATGAATGCATTTTTAAACATCTTAATATCATTAGAATACTACACCGCACAAGAAGGACGACGGAGCACAAAAGAAGGTTACAAACAACGGGCACGGTAAATATGCGGCTACCCAAACCCAGCCAACTAACCCAAAAAAGCCCAAAACACAAGAAAAACAATCTCAAAACATAATCTCTTGGATTCCAACACGACTCATAAAATAGGCAAGTTAAAATCTTCAATCTATTTAAGCTCCATTGTCAAAACAAAAACTTAATCTCATCAACAATATCATCCACCCCCTTAATTTTATCCTTGAAGATTCTATCATTTCTAGTCTTTCCTATCACCCTATAGAAGCATACCAAATTAACCGATAAATATAGAGGAAATACACCAAACTTTTGGGATAAATTCTTCCTTTTCAATTTTACCCTTCATAGTTTATCATTTTTATTTAAATAATCAATTAAAATGTAAGTAAATATCATTAAAATAAGCACAATCCACAAACAATGAGAGGAATATTCCACAATAATTGAAACAATATTGTACAGTTTTTTTGCAAGTAAATCTTGTACACTATAAAAAATCTTATGTTATCCTTATATAAAAAATTGTATTTTGGTGTAACAATTTTTCTTTCAATTTTATCCGTCACTCCATTATTTTTATCATTCTTTATCAACAAAAGCGGATAGACAAACATGCTAGTATAAATCTTGACACTAGTTTATAAACAAATATTAATTTAATACTAGTCACACAAACATTTTTTCTTTCAATTTTATCCTTCACTCCATTATTTTTATCATTCTTTATCAACAGAAGCGGAAAGACAAAGATGCTAGTATAAATCTTGACACTAGTTTATAAACAAATACTCTCTCCGTCTCTAAATTATAGTCGTTTAAGGTTTATGCACGATTATTAAGGAAATGATTAATTGTGTTGATTTCAATGGTAAAATTAATATCATTTATTAAAATACCCTTATTAATTGTAGTTAGTGGAGTAGTTAAGTTGGATGAAATTCAATAAATAAAGGTATAATAATGGAAAAAAAATAATAAATGCTCCACTGATATTGTAAAGTGACAATTATTTTGAGAAAAAGAAAAAACGCTAAGGAGACTATTATTGTGAGACGGAGGGAGTCTTAATTTAATACTTGTCACACATATTTCAATAAAAATTTATTGTATTAAAAATGACATATTTCAATAAAAATTTATAACTCAACTTTTATTAGGGTGATGCTAACTTGTGTCTTTAGGGAACATGTTAAACAATCCAAAATTAGAATTATTCTCTCAAATTTTGTACATTTAATTTATTCTTACAATGAGGGAAGAATGAAGTATTCTCTCCTCTCATATTAAGTGTTTGATTTCAGTTTTGCACGGTTATTAAAAATGGTTAATAATATTGATCTTCATGATAAAATATGTGCATCATTTACTAAAACAGTCTTATTAATTATATTTAATGAAATAGTCATGCATGATTGAAATGTAATAATTAACATGTTAGTAAAAAAGAGTAGTAAATATTTATTGATATCATAAAAAAGACAAATAAATTATAACAAAGAAAATTACGACACTTAATATAAAATGATGGGGGAGTATCTTTTTTAAATGAAATTTTGAATTATTGCGTAAAATACTTACTTTTTTTACCAAATAATTAATTTTGAATTATTGCAAGTGGCAGTGCTGCTCTCATATGTGGGCCCATATTAAAGTCAAACCAACCACGATTGACATTGACATTATTGTCATTCGATAAAATCCATAGCATCAATAACCAAAAGAAATGGGTCACGTTGAACCTACACGTGGGCGGCACGAGCACGATTTGTACGTAAAATTTTAATTTTTTGCATTTAAAAGTACTATTATTTTATTATTTACTTATTGTTGGTGTAAATTCAGTGTGAATATGTGAATGGATGATGTTCTAACTTCTAGGTCAAAAATAGAGAAACTTCGTTAAAGAACATTTGAATCAAATAGTAAAAATAATCTCGTTAAAGGTTTTCTTTAACACACTTAGATTGATCTGATACATTCATCTTAAAAGAGTGTGCCCAATACAAATGTAAACTATGCATACATACATCTACCTACTATTGCAGGTAATGTTAGAAGGAGCATGGATGGACCTTAAAAAAAAAGGTCTATATTAAGGGCTCTCGTGTTTCTAACACTTCCTTTGAACACTTAAACTAAAATGGGAGTATTTAAGAAAGCACAAGTGTGTTACATTAAAATAAGGTGTGCTTTCCAAAGCTCGGACACAAAGTGCGCAAGTTGAGTTGGTCGATCTATTATTGAGATTTCTCTACTAATTTCTCAATACATTTACATTTTGGTCTTCTTTTTTTAATATGGTCTTATCTTCTTTGTCATTAGTATTTGTTGTTCAACTGTTTGCAGTTGCAGCCATCATTGTCGCGATTAATATTAGGTAGAGCCATCTAAATAAAGTCAAGCATATCTCGGTGACATAACCATCTAATTATAAACAAAGAATCAAGCATATTTCGGTGACACAACACAACAATCCAAACAAAGTAAAAACAAACCATCTAGATTCTAAAGAAATGCTAATGAATTTTCCTAAGATCTTAAACACATGTTGCACTTTAACAATACTACCTCCGTCATATATTAAGTGAAAGAGTTCATCTTATCACATATACCAATGTATAATTTTGATCTTAGATAATTTTATTATTCTTTTAAAAAAATTAAAAAATTAAATATTTTGAAAATATTCATCGAGACAAATCCAATGACATCTTATGTGATATAATTTATTTTCGTATACTAGTAGAAAAATACGGTCAAAGTATGTTAGTCAATAATGCACATCTTCAAATAGGTCACATCTTCAAATAAGTCATCTATTGTAGGACCAAGGGAGTATATATTAAGAAAATGTTAATGATTGTTTAAAGGAAACTTTTTAAGGACTTTAGATAATACCGTATGATTTTATGGAAATATATGGCTTCAATGTATCGAAAATTAAAGTAGTAGACTTTTTCAATAAATAGTTTCTTAGTTAGGAATTCTTAAACTCGTTAGTAAGACTCTAAATTATCTGTCACTTTAGCAATTTCATATGATTTAGTAAAAAAATAAATATAGAATGATCTTGTTAAGCGGTGCCTTCGGGACATTGGTTAAGAAAAATTAAAAGTAGAAAGAAAAGTTAGAATTTGCATTGCCAAGAACAATTTTTTGACTTTTAAAACAGAAAATGCATTAGGGCACAAATTAACATTTCCCTATATAGAATAAGAAATATAGTTGATGGTGATAGAAAAGAGTAATTGTGAGTTGTTTTACAAAAATATCCTTTATTACGCTAGAAAACATAAATTAAAAGAATTGGGAAAAGATAAAGCAATATTAATAGTAATAGGCATAATAAGAAAATAAACATTAATGATTTCTTAATATTGAAAAATGACATATAGTTTAGAACAAACAAATTTTGCTAGAATGACATATAATTTAAAACGAAAGGAGTTTATAAATACAAATGTTAAAGATATTAATAAATTTTTTATCATAAATAATTTAAAATCCTTAAAAAGTACCCTTAAAACATGGGTTTTGCTAACTAGTGTTATAAGGACAATGATTAAGGAATCCATTAGTAGAAATTTTGTCTTGTAAATGCAAGTTTTTACTTTTGTCTTGACAATAATTACACAACTTTTTATCGCAAAGTTACTTATTTTATTACTCTAACCAATGTTCCAAGGACATTAGTTAACATTCTCCTTAAAACATTGGTTAACAAGACCATAAATTTTAAACAAAATTATAAGTCATTAAAAAGAATTTACTAAAGTTGTGCTTGTGATCAATTTATTAAAGCCTTGGATTTCCCTTTAATTTGCCGTTTAAAAAAACAAATTGAGCAAAGAGTTATTGAGAGAACACTACATCAAAGAAGATTCTCTTACACACACAACAAAGCAAAGCACATAGCACATGCCACGAATGTGCCTATTGCTTCTTTGCTAGCAGTGACTTGCAACGACAATATTTTAATTGCACAGCAAGTCCTCATTTATTTATTAAATTAAGCTAACTATACGCTCCTCATATGATTCTATAGATGTAACCGTGGCAAGATCTAGTTCAAAAGATTTCATGTTAACAAAATTGCAGTGTTCTCTAATTTCTCTTTTCTTGTCTGTTATGACACCAGTAGAACCAACAGCTGGTGCATTTATTCAAAAATTGCTCCAAAAATTGCATGCATACTCATTTAGTGAGTCACGATCGTGAGGCAACTATATTGAAGTCCTTGATTCACATTCAGTTGAAAGTGTTTTCCAAATTAGAGTAGAAAGCTTGGGGACTTTGCTTCAAATCTTGATTCTATCTGTGGCACTTATAGCGTAGAACATTTTCAAAAGTATGGTTATGCTACAAACCTACATCACATCACAAACGCACCAATTCAAAATGGTAAAATCGCTTAAACATAAAAGATTTCAAACTGGTTTTGCAAAATTTAGGATTCGGATAATCGCAAATCGTTGGATTCTAGGATTCTGATCGGGATTTAACAACAATGATATTGCTCCCTCAAAAATAACTATGTTGATATTGCATTGCCATCATTTTATTTAATCTACTCTCCAATTAAAGGTAAAACTATGCACATTGCATGGTCATCATCATGTTTTGTTTTTTAAATAGTAAATTGTCCTCATCTTTTGAAATTGAAATATTTCGAATTCAATTCTAAATTTGCTGCATGTGTGTGCTTGTACTGCTGATGCACATTATGATTTCTAGGAGGAAATAGAAACGATTTGTGAAGGTATTACTTACATTTAGCACAATTGCATCTCTGTAATTTTGTATAAGTATTGGATGAGTAATATTTTTTTGACAGCGCTTAATTATCTATAGAAACCAGCAACTGTGAGAATTACATTTTGCCAAATGCATACGCATGCATATTGCTAACTATTTGCAAATATGAACACTGTTGATATAATGAAATATGGAATTTTCCTAAGTGACATGTGGATATAGAATTTTAAGGATGCATCACATCAAGAACACACCAATTCAAAATTGTAATATCTCTTAAACTTAAGCGATTTCAAATGGATTTTGTTTAGTTTAGGATTCTACTCAGGACTGAGATCGGTAAGGCAGCGCAAAATCACAAAATTGTAGGATTTCAGAATTCTTATCAAGATTTTTACAACAATGATATTGACTACTAAAAAAATTATGTTGATATTGCTCCCTCAAACAAATAATCATGTCTTTTTTTAAGAAATTAAATTAGCCCACAAGACCATGAGAAGGAGCACTCTCAGGTCCCAAGTCAATACCACCAGATCAACTCAAATGAGTAAAAAAAACAAAAAAAAAAAAAACTATATTGGTATTGCATTATCATCGTATGTTAAATCTAGACTCCCATTAAAGCTAATAATAATAATATAAACATTTAATAATAATATTTATTATAATAATAATAGAAATTTTGATTTATTCTATTGTGTATAAATCTAGATGGTTACTAAAGTACAATTTTTTTACGCATCCGATGATTAATGAAATAATAAGGGCATGATATTAGATCAATGTTTAGCACTTTATATATTGTTCATACTTTGAGGTATACTCGTTTGATTTGAAATAAAAATATATAGTCATTCTTGTATATTTATCTAATCAATATTCAATATGGTACTTTGATACAGAGGAGATTGTAATGAGAAATTATCCACTACATTCAAGGGACCATGCATCTCGTTCTTCATGCGTGGTCGTTGTAACGAATATTGCAAGAACAAAGAGCAGGGATGACTTCCATTGTTGGTGCTTTAGATATTGTTAAATGGATCCAAAAGACGCATGCAGGGACATAATATATGAATAAAGATTTTTGGAACAATCTCTTTAAGGAGCAGTAAATGCACTGTTTTAATCACATAATAATCTCTTTAAGAAAACAAACAAAATGAAATGCCCTTCATGCCCAGCAATGACTTTTATTTCAGAAAACTTACCTTCATGCTAGAATTCAATACCCACCAATTAGTAAACCCATGCTTCACAAATACATTAGATGTTCCTACTAAAAAATATACATTAGATGTTCATACAAGATTCAGTACAAAAATTAAATCATAACCATTTTCTTCTTCTACTACTGGTAGTAGTTATGATTATGAATGGATCTTATTGAAAATCAGGGCCGGCCCTGGAGAGGTGCAAACAGCTCTATAGAGTTGGGCCTCCCCAATTTTGGGGCCCAATACACATAGCATTGAATGTTTAACACTATTGAAAGTGTGTCCCAGCGGAAATGCATGGTATAGTTGAGTCTGTTGTCTGCAGTTCAACTCACCAGGATGGCTGATGTTCATATTTTTTTTTTTGTATTTTTTTCAGCATGATAGGGTCTTTTTGAGCCTAGTTTTAATAGATTTGAGGTCTATATGTCCTCGATACTCTCTCTTCTCCTTCTAATTCAGTTCAGCTAACATATTTACAAATAAAAGAATGACCTTTATCGTATAAAATCACAAAATTCTAGCAACAAACATTATAATTATTTTTTTAATAAAATAAAAATAACATTGTAATTTTTTTCTCTCTTGTAAAAATATTGTATTTTTTTAGGGCCTATTTTTATTAAGAGAGCCGGGCCTCTAATTTTACAGGAACTTCCCTATTGAAGATCCACTTGTTGGACTCTCTACTCTCTGGTTTGTTGATCTGATGAAACCAAATCCATGGAAAAGGAAGATTTTTCTGTTTCATTCTCTCTGATTTAGGGACTCTAACAATGACGTCAGACTATACACCAAAGGTATTGTGATGAGGTAGCGTCCAATGTGACAACAATGTTGCCAAGAGTTCACACAATTTAATTGTGGAGAAGTGGAGTGTCCGAGGTTCGAACCTGGGCCCTACATATAAAATGCAATATCCCTACCAATTATAAAATTATCATTGTTTTTATCCCTATGGAAAGTAATTAACGCGGGTTAATTGATGAGGTGAAAGTTTTCATTTTTATTAATTATTAGAATTGATAAGTGAATCATGGTTGTTCCTATACTTATGGAATTCAAATGAACATGTTATTATAAATATATTTATTTTATCAACCAAAAAAAATAAATATATTTATTTTATGAGGGAATTACAAATGAACATGTTATAATAAATATATTTATTTTACGAGGGAATTATAGTTGTTTATGAGTGAATTATAATTGTTCCTATCATTATGGAAGGTAACGTGGGTTAATGGGGAAGGCGAACGTTTTTATTTCCTTTTTTTATTTTAATTAATAGAATTAATAAGTCAATCATGGTTGTTCCTATACTTATGAAATTCAAATGAAGATGTTGCTCTTTTTATCAACCTGGGGTTGAGGTGAGGTTATTTGTTTTGATTCCTATTTGATTTAATTAATTAAAAATAGGAAGAGTCCAAATTTATCATTTAATTGATTAATTTAAAATAGAAAGAGTGGGGTTATTTTTATTTTTTAATTAAATTAATTAATTAATAGGAGGTTTTGGAGGGAAACAATCAATTGAATTAATATGAGCTTTTGGAGGGAAAAAATTATTAGAGACATTATAATTATAAATGAAGATGATGATAAGATAAACCATATGGGTTACTGTTGTTGGTGCTACATAGAAGGGAAAATTTCCAATTTCTAATTTTCAATCTTTACATTAATGAGAGCAAATTATTTTGAGGCGTTTTCAATTTTGGAGTTGTTAATATTTGTAACTAACTAATAGTCTCTAATCTTGCAGAGTGCTTTTCAAATAACTTATTACATATGACTATGGGTAAATAACCATCTTTACACCTTAAATATTGTTAATTTGTTATTTTGTAGTATGGTAATTGGCTAATAATTAACGATGATATCTTAATTTGCAGAGTTCATTAGGTCGGATTGCTTGTCTCAATGTTGGTATTACGCCTTCATTATTCAAAATAGCTTTTGGGGTATGTTTGATTTCAAATTCTCTTTTTTCAATAAAATGGCATGCTGCAATATGCATTTCAAAATCTATACTATAATCTTGAAATGAATTTGATGAATGTTTTAAAGGTTTGGCATGATATTCATCTGCAGCTACGTTTCGTTGCCCTTGTATGCTCTGGTTACACAGGTACCGTACACACTTTCGTTTCTATTACTTTCGTTTTTGGAAGTTATTTACCATCATTTACTAATATTTCAAGGTTGTAAAACTTTTGCAGATCACAGGAACAAGGAAAAGATCAACATCTGATGAACTAGGTGTGTTAAACGTGGGAAGCATGCACGAAAGCAGCACCAATCATTCAAGGCGCGGGATGAGGGATGAGGAATGTCAATACGAACCTCAGGATGAGGAATTCGTTGATAAGATGCAGGCTGATGATGACGTTGGGGGTTCCTATGATACCCAGACCCCAATCAGTAGATCCATCATTAGAGCAAAATCCATTTAGGTTCTATTCTACTCTTCATTTTTCATATATTTTGTGAGTTTTAGTTTTTGTTGATTCAAGTTCACTTTTTAATTGTTAAGTTTTAGTTTTTTGTTACTGAAATCCCATTTTGATTTCATAATTGCTTTTGAACTTAATTGACTGAACAATTGGGGAACTGATTTCTATTAATGCAATTGGGTAAATATGTACATAAAAAGGTAAAATGAATTCAACAAATGCATTATTAAACCTTGGTTAAACTAAACTATAGGTAGCTGTATTTAAGTAAACTTTGAGTAGCTTCCTATTCTTGTGTTATTGTTTTACCCATATTTCTATGATGTGTCTGTTCCAAAATAATTTATAGATATATTAGGTAGTTTTGGAAAGTTAAGTTATTTTGTTGAATCATGTGTGCTATATAGATTGTGTTCCATTCACTTTTGCTCTCCACAATGCATTCTTGATATTTATATTAAGTTGTACTGTCACGTTGTAGCTGTTTTTACGTGAGTGTGTAATGGATTTTTTTTTTTTTTTTTTTTTATGTAGGAGTAGTAGAAATTACAAGTCTTGACGCTTTGATGATGCAAAGAGTCTGCACCCCTCAGAGTACAATTGGAAATGAGCAAACTATATATTCAACCTGTTAAATATCGAAAATGGCTCGGCACTGTCATTATTGCCAACACAAAATGTAAAATGTTGTAGATGCAAGCTAATTAATGCCGGCAAATCAAGAGAATCCAGAAACAGATTTTCATGATCTGAATGCATACAAAGCTTAAGATATGTTAATGCCGGCAAACCGAGACAGTTTGGAAACTATGTTTTATGCTCTGCATCAGAGTAAACAGAAAGCTTAAGATGTGTTAAACCCTGAAACGAAAATAAGCTAGTCGGAATTAATGCAATGTCGCTAGTGACATCAAGTTGTAATCGTTGGACATTGTGTGAAATAGCGTAATTCACAATCCTTTTAAGTATGTGAGGCTCTAAGCGACCAATATGACACTTAAAATGAAGTGTTTTATGTGACAGAGGAATCGCGAAGAGATAAAATCTTAGAGACGAATTTGGTGAATATCTTGTAAGTTCGAAAGTCTCTGCAATGTAATCTAAGAGCTTATATAGGTTTCCAGAGATCCTTATAGCTAAGGGCCTAATTCAACCCTATGGATACAAAAGGATGATCATCTAGTAGGAGGGAATGTTAAAAAAAACACAGACATAACTTGTGACGGAAAGAGAGGATACTATAATGAAAATTACTTAGAAAAAAAAAAAAGATTATCTTGCACACATAAAGCACATAACATACACATCATGGCACAGATGTGCCTAGCTAGCACTCCTCTTATTAGTGAATTCCAATCACCACATTTCAACTAAAGTAACCCACATTCATTTAGATTGAACTAACCATATCCCCTTCCATTGATTCTGTAGAGGCCACACTGGCAAGATCCAATTCAGAAGATTTCTTGTTAACAAAATTGCACTGTTTTCTAATTTCTCCTTTATTTCCCGTAAGCACGCCGATATTACCCATTTTAATCATTGAATTTATAAAGTTTTGAAAGAAAACATTTTGGTTATTTCCAAAGTTGTTGACAATGCTAATGGTATCTGCACCCGGTGTTGAGAACAATTCTTGGTCACTTTGAAGCAAACCCTTTTTACCTTGAAGATTGTTGTAGTAGTTCTTGTCTAATATATCGGGAGTTGTTGGATCAAAATTGACAACGTTATTTCCAGGTCCATTTTGAGGACATTGTTTTTGCAACTGTTTTAAGTATGTTGTATCAAGAGTTGGATCAAGTTTGCCAGTATTTTCGAAGTTGTATAATCGATCAGTTATGAAAAGGCAACGTGCTCTTCCTAATGTATGGGCACCTGAAATTGAAGCATTTAAGTAAATTATATACCCTTCCATCATGTGCTATATAGCTCTAGGAATTTTTTTTTTTTTTTAAGAATTCGAGTTTGAATCCTAGTTCGAACAATTCCTCATCAAGATTTACTTACTTTTCAAAAAAACTTATCCGAGTGTTAACAGATGCAATTTGTCTTTTTGTTATCCGAGTGTTGAGATAGAAAAAATAAACCGTCCTTATACACTTACTAAGAAATTATCTTAACGGATGCAATTTGTCTTTTATTATTCGATAATTTATTCAAAAGTCAAAGCAAGTTAGTTCAAATTCAAATGGTGAATTTCACATTAATTTTTAAATTCATTTTTTTTAAAAATAATTTATAATTGAGTAACCCACTCCTCTCTAGACTAATTCATCAAGTAGTGTGAAATCTAAAGTCAAACCAACTCTTCTCAATAGTTTAAATCTTAATATCACTATCGTTCATCATTAAATTCAAATTCAAGATATTATTTATGTAAAAATTAAAGAGACTCATATCATTTTATCTAAATGTCATCGTTAAATAAAAAAATTACATTATTATTATTTAGGAAATGGTGCATGTATTTGCATACCTGAGAGTGCTACTAGATCAACCGTGTTGAGTCCTTGATCCTTAAAGGCAGATTTAAGTTGATCTAATTTGAAGCTGGGACCTGGAAGATTTTTATTGGCAAGGGATTGACTTGCTGTTAGACTATCCCTTCTTCCCAATGGAACGATCCAACCTGGACCCCCACTCTGTGAATATACATAGATTTGTGTTATTTTAAGACCATACAATATTATGTAAAACTCATTTCTTGAACATATTTACCAGAACTGAAGATATTCCAGCTGCAAGTGTGAGAATATCAGCACAAGAAACTTTATTAGGACAAACTTTTTCCACTTCAGTCTTAATCTGATTGATAACATCCAATCTTCTTAAGGAGTTTACATTTGGACCAGCATCTTGTTCACTCTTAATAGTAGCAGTGTTATTCAACAAAACTGATGCATCACAACCCTATTTCAATCATAAATAACATCATCAAGTTATGAACTACTGATTATTTTTCATTATCATAAATACAAAGTGAAAAATAATAACGTCATAATATTATTAGTTGGATAGTAATAGAGAAAGAATAATATATAATACATACTTGAACGAAACAATCGTGAAAGTGAAGCCTAATGATACTCGCAGGCATTCGAGAATCAGTCTTAGCAACCTTCTCTAAGACTTGAAATGCAATAGATTGCAATTGGGGACAAGTTTTGGCATAAAAGTCAGGACTAAGTTGTGCATTTGAGGAGAAGGGTAGTCCTCCAAACACAACTACTACACAGCATAGAGCTGTTGCTATGAGACTAAGGGAGTTCATTTTTGGTGTGGTTGATTAAGCAAAGAATGTGTCTTTATTTATAGGCCATAACATGACTATAGGTGGTGGCTTGTGGTTGCCATGAGTGACATTTGATAACAATATACATTAATATTTAAGATACACTTGTAAATTTAGTAATTATTTGTCTGAAAAACTTTGTCAAGTCTTCAAAAATATAATATATAAATCTCATTATTATATATACGAATTTAAAGTCATGTGTGTTACAGGCCAGTGAAAATTGTCGTCATTTAATTATTATAGTACTCTGAATTCAAACCCTCTAAATTATAATCAACTTTTTCTTTTATGACGTGGAAATAACTTCAGAAAGTGACCAGGATTTCATAGCATATACTGTTATGTAGTGCAGTCGAAAGAAAGTAACAAAACAAAGTAATTTTTTTTTACCAAAACTAACTTAATTCATATTATTACTTAAAATAGTGTCAATACAAGAAGGATAAATCTCAAAGATACGGTTTAGTCCAAGAACAAGCCGTTATAGCAAGAGTGTGAGTAACCATATTTGTTTGTCGTCTAACAAACTTTATTTCAAAGTCGGGATGTAAAACTAAAATAGACTTAATAAGAAAAATTAATGCATGAAACTCGAACCCCGAACACCCCATTTATTCACCTTGAAAAAAGTGAATTCTAGCCACTAGACTACTTGACAAAAAAAAATGGTTATATGAAACAATTAACTTTTTAATTAAGATACCAAAGGTAAATTTGAGAGAAAATGTTAAAAGTTACAAGTTCAAATAGATTTGGAGGATAACATGTGACCACTAATGGTCGCTGAAAATTACTCTAATCACCACCAACCACCCGTTTGATCACCACCAACCATCACCTCGAGCACTTCCGACCACCACTTCAACCACTCTCGATTTCCAATTTCACTACCACGTGACTAAAGGATTAATCGAATTTGATACCTATTAAAGGATTTGACTTTTATACATCGATAGTACAATTCTTTTTACACATATAAATCTATGCAAATCACTTCATGATGCCATCTTTTTTGCTTAGTTTCTAAAATATGTACATGATTTAATTGAACACACTTGAAAATAAATTTTACACTGTATATACATCAATATCTCCTCAAAATGATGTATTATTATGATGACATTATCCTCTTAAAAGACTATTGTCAAATAAATGGTGAAATGTCTTGCTGAACCGAACATGGGCTCTCGTGTCTCGACAAGGATTTGTTCCTAAGGTCTTAATTTTCCCGGCATTTACGTTGTTAACTACCATGTTGTTTTCTTTGACAGAATCTTTGTGGAGTTGTTATTACTAACTCCTATTATTATAATATAAAATTTAGACAGGGGATTAGTTGTTATATTCTACAAATGGTACGTGTTGCATTAAATTATCTATAGTTTGTGTGTGATTTGGAAGTTGTGTTAGTCTATATATAGATAAATATTTTATTTTTCTGCCCCCTCTCGTTTTTTATTTTTAGCATTGGCCTTTCTCGTTTGTCACTTTCTACACTTATTAATTTATTCAACCGGGCTTACTTTTTGATTCAGCAGCCTCCCAAAAAGACTTCAAGTATTTCCCTAACTAATGAAATATAGTCTAAAATATTAGTGTGTACACCTATATGATATTTGATTATGTGAATGATTTATTTCAGTTTCATATGTTTTATTCGTGAGTTTAAACAAAAACAAGTTCATGTATGATTTTTTTTTTTGAAATTTTTACTGGGAAAACTTTGTACTTTATATAATAATTATTTTAAAATTTGGCGAATGGGTAATAAACTCTACTTAAAAGTTTTAACGTTGTTGTATATTTAAGATCGAATTCAAGTCAATACATTGGTTAACGTTGTTAAATAAACAGGTTAAATTATTAACAATAGATGGATGATTCATGTGGCAATTATATTAATAAAGATGGGAAGATAAAGTTGAGTTGAATTTTTTTTTAAAGAAAATGGTAAAGTATATATTCGATCAAATATTCTCTTATATCTATTAGTTGCAGTAAAATTAAAATAGAAATCATTCAAAGTAAACGGTCATAAAACTGCTTTAATATAAATAGTTAGTTGTCTATTTCATGTTAAACTTTTTTTCCCTGAATAGATCATAAAATCTTTAATGAAAGTGATGTTTTCCTTCCAATTTTACATGTGGCGTGCCTTCTCTAAACAAACACTCCTTTATCCATTTTTATACGAGTGCTTTACAAAAAATGGGCGGATATTAACAAAAATGGTTGAAGTAATAAAATAAATTTTAAAATATGCGTATTTATTACTAAATTACCTTTAATGTATTAACGTTTTCAATGTTTATTTTTCATATTTCAACACAAAGTAGTAGTATTAATGAGGGATATATTTGAAAAAGAGTAATAAATGCATCTAAAAATATGCAGAGGGTCTTATATTTATGAACAAATATTATTTTTTTCTTTGTAAATGGTCTTATAATTAAGGACGATGGGAGTAGTAGGTTTTCCCTTTTAGAATTTCGGTTATTAGAATATATGTTGTTGCATAAACTAGCATATTATCATCATAATTCTCTCTATCTATTATGAAAACAAGTTGTGAGTCTCTCCCTCAACTATCACACCTCTTTTATCTTTCTTGAATAAGTTGCTCTATGTGTGCTCTTCAGGATGCCATTTCGTTTCGATCATGCAGGGAGGCAATTTCCCAACAAATTTGTCATTTAGATTTAGGTGTATGTCATTAATGGTCAATGATGCATATATTCAACACCAGAAAATTAGACTAGGCATTTCCCATCTATTTTTTTGAACATCTCACCGAAGTCAACAACCAGTTCATCTACTTGTTCCTTGAGATTCATTAAATCACTTGTCGTAACTTATGATTGAGGCCAATATATATAGAACTTGGTATGGAATCACCTTTCTATTTTTGCACATGTTTGGATTGAGTTTGGTGGAAGAGAAGAATACCATTTAAACATTGTTTCTGTCAAAAATAAAAAGAACAATTGGAGTTTGTTAATTTCATTCTGGTTTCCCTAACCACACATCGCAATAAACCTTTCAATATGCTTCATGGTTGATTTTCCATATTCCCTGGGAAAAAGTAGAAAAGTATGGAATCATATAACCTTTGAACAGACATACCCATGGCTGATTTGCAATCTATCAACTCATTTTGGATATGGCTTCTTATACGCAGGCCTATATCCAAGAGTTTCAGTTAGACATGACATTTGAACCCGCCCTCGCTCGAACCCTGCCGCCCCGCCCCGTATTTAACAGAAAAAAGCCGATTTAATTGGGTGCGGGTGCAAGGAAACCTCGCTGCTTTAGTACGTGGGTGGGGGCTGGGTCGGGGGATGGTCAAACCTGCCCTTCCCCGCTCCCACCATCGCCCCGCCCTGCTAGTTTTAAATTAATTTTTGACCCTTATATTTGATAATCATAACACTATTATACCCTTTTTTTGTTTTAATAATCTTGCAACTAAGCATTTTTTTTTTTATTGTGACATTATGATCTTTAGAAGATGTTCTGAGCTGTAATGATTTTAGAAACTTTTGTTATTAGATCCTTTTTGTGGATGTTAAGAAAAAGAAAAAAATGTTTTATTTTGTTTACTACAGTTGCGGGTGGGGATTAGGGCGGGGTTGGGAAACCCGTTCCCACTAGGGACAAGTTTGGGTGTGAATTTTTTATCCCCGACATGTTTGGGGGTGGGGGCGGGGCTAGATATAGTGAAGTAGGGGCGGGTATGCTAAAACCTGTCCCCGACCCGCCCCGTTGCCATGGTCTAGTTTAAGTTATTTCTTAAAGTACCTCTTAATTGTATCGACTTTGAGGTTGAACTCCAATAGCTGCAGCTGTGGAGGTCTTGTCTCAATTGCAACTAGTTGGCTCCACACATTTTCTAGGGGCATTGGAAGCATGGTTGAGCCTAAACTTGAGAAGGGGGAATCCCACATGGCTTGTTTTGGTTTTAGTCATCATTGTTTCTCAAATGAGTTCATGGAACTAACAAAATGTTATATTTATGAAGTGAATTTAAGATCCATGGATGTTCACCATTAGAATTCATTTATAGCTTAGGTGTCATCAAACCCACCGAGTGTGGTACAAATATATCATATCGCGAAAGGTATGCTACATTAGTAGCTGATGTAGGGGGATAATTTACCCATGGATGCTACATTGGATAATTTTCATGTGTATTGCTTCTATAAGGAGGAACTTGTGGCCTGCTAATTTACCTTACAACCTCAGGTGTCCTTCAAGTCATATGCACACATTCAACATGAAGGTTATCTTGGTTGAAAGTATCATTTGCATTGGGTTTCCCTAAGGTTAGTCATTGAAAACTTTCATTTTAAGGTCCTATCGATGAATTAATCAGTTGGTTTTGATTAACAATGATGTCTGGAATTTGGTTCCTTTTTATCCCTTATGGAATATTGGTGATTGAATTGTCACAGTAATTAGCTTGTCTAGTCTCCAACTTCTTGGCTTTTTGAACCTCGTTGCGGACCATGTGTTACAAGTTGTCGGTAAGCCTAATAGATGAAGTCATATATACTAATGCAAACTTTTATCTAGTGAAAGATGTTATCTCTGTTGTCAAAAGTGAATGTGTCGACCACCATAGCGGTGTTGAGTGCAAAAATCAGATTCACCGTGCGACGCCATGTCAACATGTGTTGGAAGTCGAAAGCTGTCAAAGTGGGCCACTATGTAGCGGTGCGGCACAACGTTAACGCGTCCAAAGATGCTGCTTCAACCAAGATAGTTAAAATTGCGAGCCATCACGTAGAAATGGAGGATTCTAAGATCTTGATACTCCTAGGCGAGTTTGTTCATGAACTGAAACGCACATAATAATAATAATAACAATAATAATAATAATAATAATATGCATGATTATTTTTTATTAATAAGTATACAATTTTTTTTTCCTTTAAAAAAGTATACAATTATACTATCTTTTATGACTAATTCATGAATTTTTAAAATGTTTAAGGTATTTTAGTATTAAATGTATTTGTGGTTGTGCGACCAAAATAGCAGCTGTTATTTTTGAATTAACCGTGCTGCATTTCTGCATTAATAATAGAGGTGGTAATTACACCTGAAGTTTTAGGTTTTTCAAATGTACCTCATAAATGCAAGGAGGAGCCATAAATGTTGTCATTCCGAACGTTTGTGAAGGCTTGTTCGTATTAGCGAAACTATTATTTTCTTGCCTTTCAAGTAATCTTAATCTATGGATGAATATTGAGAGAGGAAGAAGAATAGAGAATGAGAGTTTGTTATGGAGAGAGAAGAAAGTGTTGGAAAGTTTGTTAAGGCTTTCATTGATTGATGAAAAGAGGTTTACAAGTTATTAATATACATGACTTGGAGAGTAAGTTACCATGTAACTAACTAACAAACTTATCCACAAGTAAAGCTAATCAAAACTAACTCTATTAAACTTTATTATGGAGTAATCAAAACTAATAGTTCGGTCGATGTTGACATGACCTAGTTGCTAATGATGACATTTGTTTCATACAACTAATACTATTTCCATACCTTAGGGGCATACGTCCAATGTAATCATGACTTGGGAAACTAAATTTTTCAGTGGTAAATGTCGTATTGTCCCACTAGATTTGCCAAATTTGTTGATTAAGAAAGAATTTATCCAAGGTTTGGTTGATTCCCTTATCTCTGATTCTATTTTATTTAAGCGATTAATATTGATGGAGGACCTTTGTCCCTTAGTTATGGATTACCTAACTAAGGGACAATTTTTTTAAGCTAAGGATTCTCTCCACGAGAGTGTTAGGTACAACTTCTTTTTTTAGATTTTTTTTAGCTACAGTAATAAATACATAAAAATAGATAAAGTCGGACTTATAAAAGAAATAAAAATAATAAATAAGCTTGTTAGTTTGTTTGATTGAATGTGTCTAATTACAGTGTTAAGCCTTTGCTCTGCTAATTTTGCGGGTAATGTATGATTTTCCCTCTTTGAGGGGGTCGTAGCGCCCCACGTTCAGTTGCAAATTATCCTCTTTCACAACATGATCCTTGACACATTCCTTGGTTTACGGTTTTATTCCAAATGTGCTTTTTCCTTATCTCTCTTTGGAGTTAGTGGTGCTACAAAGATGGAAGTGGATTGTATGCATCATTATCCAGTCACACTTAGTTTTGACTTAGTCTTAATTGAGAGCATTACGACCGACATACCTAGTAGTGGATTTGAGAAAGAATAAACATTTTTCCCTCGATCGTTTGTCCTAGCATTCTCCTAACTTTTCCATCGACTTGGAGGCTTCTTTACCTAAAGCTCAATTGCATGTTTGCCTATTTCGGCTAACATGATATTTAGTTTTAGGTGTAAATAAGATTGTTCCGGCGCACTCCATGAATGCATTAGCACTCTATTGCCATCTCATTATATAAAATTCTACAACTTACATATCATACTTATTATGTAACAAATCAACATGCGTCTCAAATATATATATATTCATTAATCATATGTAACAACACTTTCACAATCAATATATATTTTATATATTTACTCAAAATCATATGAAAGTAAAAATGACATATTTATATCATATTGATCACATATAACCCCGAGTGGACCCAAAATTCTTCTCAACATGGTTATTCACAAATAATCATACACACAGAAACACATACCATCCAAAGCATTTAATTACATATAATGTTGTTAGAGAACATCCTTACCTCTACAACTCTCCTAATCAACACATGCACGAATCTATGTCACTTGATGCTATGTGACAATTCAATAGCTTAGGTGAATACAAAGCTCTAAGAAAAACTACCTAACTAGAAAGTTCAGCTTACTAGTTTTTCTCTTTTAAAATTTTATATAAAAAATTTCTAACATTTTGAAAAAACGAAATATTTCCAAACTTTTCTCAAGATAATTTTCAATGCGTTCAGTCTCGTTTCAACTCATAGTTGGCAGCGAAAAACATCTAAAATTTAGGTTTTGTAAAACAATGAGTCTTATATCTTCAGATAACTGAAGTTCATTTAGAAGATTGAGATCTTTTAACATATGTTTTTCATATGCATCGGCTAGAGCTTAAAAACCTGGGTTAGTCGATTTAAATATTTTTTACAGGGATAATATTTTACTACTTAAAGCGTAATAATCCTTGACAATTGTTTCATAGGGAATTTAACATATTTACCTTAAAGTTACAAGAATAAACTAATTGGCACATCAAGTGTGGATGGATGAGTAGATGGTTAGCGGATTCATGCATCTACTATTTGTGTTATTGGCACACTTGGTTTAATTACTGAAGAAAGTTGACTATGAAAATAAAGAGAAACTAAACATGTTGTTATATTTATGACCGTGTCCCATTTTTATTTTTATTTTACTTTAAGAATAATTTCTTTTTTTTTCTTTGTAATTCATATTAATTTTTGGTTAATTCTCTTAAATACTACATATATTATACTATTTTTTGTTTTTTAGCCGATTAAAAAAATATACTTGTAAAATCTTGTAAGAATTAAGGAGGACAAAATATATATGGTGTCAAGTGTCAACAAGGCTATTTCAACTTTTTTATACTGATAAGTGATAACATAGTAGGTGGCAGGCTGATCTATAATGTTAGACTTCAAAAGATATTGCTTCTTTGACAGTACTACCAAAAATATTGTTAAAATAGTTTTGCTTTCTATTGATAATGAAGTTGTTGAAAATTGAAATAATCTGCACATACTCAATTGGAGTATTATTTTTTATTTTTTTGAAAGAACTCAATTGGAGTATTTTAAAAAGCAGAACTTTTATTTGTTATTTTAGTTAATGTAGAACCTTTTTTTAGCAGCACACTTGTAATATATATTAGCTATTATTTTTCGACCCATATGTGACTTAGATCGATAGCAGTCATTTTCCTATGTTTAGTCCTCTAACAAGATAAGATTGTGTGGCTATTAATTTGTTCCTTTTTTTTTTATAGTCTCAAGATCCCATTCAAATTTGTTTTTTTCAAGCTTAGGATCCGTATTGGCTTTTATGCAATATTGACTATGATACCATATTTGATTCATTGAAATATTTAACAGAAGCTCAATTATAGGGAGTATTTACATATGGACTTTAGTGTTCTAAATTAGGAGATTCGTCGTCCAAAATATTTATAAACTAATTGACCTTTAGTACATTGCTTATAAACTCTTCTAGACTCATTATGTGAACTAATCTTTTTTTAGGTTTAGTCCTAACATGGCTAGAATGTGTAGCTACTAGTTCCTTTCTTTCTTTTTGTTGAGTCTTAAGGCTCATTCAAATTATATATTTATTTTCTTAGTTTAGGATAACTATTTTGTTAATTCATCGTAATATTAAACAAACATCTATAGTAAAATAGACTCAATTACATATAACGAGAAATAAAGGATTTAATTAGAATCTTAACACAAGTACAATTATATGGAGATCAGAGTATTTTACATATTTTACCTCTCTTTATACTCTTTAACCCGCCTAAACGGCATAGTCGGAAGCGTAGGCTGACAAACGCTAAACCTAGATTGATAAGAAACAAGTTTGCAAGTGACAAACTTGTGAAAATAAAGTTCCAGAATTCACCAGAAATTGAAAAGACTCTCTAAAATATTATTGAATGAACAAAAGTTTCCATTAGACTACAACTATTAAGATTAAATATGAAAATAACAAAACTTTAATGAACCCAAAATAACAAACTGAAAAAAAAAATTACTAAAATTGAGCTAAAATGAAAATACTATACAAAATAATATGGAAAACCTCCTACATCACTAAAAAATCTATTAGTTGTTGACAATAGATTTTGTACGGGAACAAACAATTCGTATGTATTCATAAGTAACTTTATCATCCTATTATATATTTCGAATGATGAATAAGGTTTGCGGAGTTGTTTAATTCAATTTAGCGAGTTTCGGTTTCATGCAACACTTGAATAATCAGTTATTATGATGCAATATGTCACTCGAATGGATAGATGTCTTTTACGGTGATAAGTAACAAGTAATTGGTTTGTGTATGTTTGTTACTTCAATTAATTTGGAATTTTAAGTGATGGTTTTTAGTGTATGTTTGTTACTTCAATTAATTTGGAATTTTAAGTGATGGTTTTTAGTTAAATGTTTATCGTTTATCTGATTACTAGTATATTTGTAAAGATAAAAACTTTTTTTTTTCATTTTTTTTTATAAAAATGAGACTTTTTAAGCCGGTTAAAAATAAATCCGATGTCATTCATTTAACGTCCATAATTAAAGAATTCTAACTGGCGTCTACATTTATATACACTTTTAATATGCATTTAACTTCAATTTTAACGTCCATATTTATAGATGATATTTTAGCGTCAGTTGGAAGTTAGTGTTTAGCACCCAAGCTTTTATTGTCGTTGATTTGTTGGACTCTATAATGACTCTAAAAGGCTGTTAGCATCCACAATTTTCCTTTTAACATCCATTTTTCTGCTGATTCTAAAACACAATTTTCTTGTAAAGGATATATCGAATCAAAGATTTTAAACTTGTAGTAATCATCCTTCAACTTTTTGTAATATCTATGAACATAGTATTCTAGATCAGATTCACGAGTATCTTCTGATTTTCTGAACGTATCAGTCTCCCCGACCTTTGAAAAACTCAAGTCCTCAATAATTTGATTGTTTCTACCACGTGAAACCCTAATTGGTCCACCTCCCATTTTATGATTTATGTTGTTGTTGGTGGTGTTGTTATCCATCTGAGTTGTTAACATCGCCAATTTTGCGGTCAAGGCATTGAGGGTCGCGGTTAAAGCCCCAATTTTCATCACTGGTTGATCTTCTATGGTTGATCACATTAGGAAAAGAACATGAGAAACTTGCTCTGATACCAATTAACGCAGTCGGAAGTGTAGGCTAGCAAGCGCTAAACCTAGATTGATAAGAAACAAGTTTGCAAGTGACAAACTTGTATAAAAATAGGGTTCCGGAATCTACGAGAAATAAAAAAACTATAAAATATTATTGAATGAATAAAAGTTTCGCCTAGGCTACAATTGGTAAGCTTAAATAGAAAAATAACAAAACCCAAATGGACCAAAAATAACAAACTGAAACAAAAAAAAAAAATTACTAAAATTGAGTTAAAATAAAAATACTATATAAAATACTATAGAAAGCTCCTACATCACTAAATAATCTATTAGTTGTGTATCACAATTTATTCCCATGACGAGGTTTATACTATCAGGTTTGTCATTGCCTTTGTGAAAATTTCTTTTATGGACGAGGTTCTTACATGCACTTGCAATCCTCTCCTTGCCATTTTGGGTCTTTGTCCCAAAATGGGCACGAGATTGTGTTGCCCTCTTTTTTACTTTTCTTAAGGGGATGCCAACACAAACTAAGCTACAATATATATTATCAAGTGAGTGCCTTCTATTCTTCAGTCTTAACAATCTATTATTGATCACATTTTACTTCAGTTTTTCAACTAGATTGTGAGAAACTTTTTGTAATAGGATTGTAAACTGCATAAAATGACACAGAATGAATGCTGAAGCTGGATGAAAATGAGCATGGTCGTCCAAACTACTTAGTGGTTACAGTCTCCAGAACCAAGCCCTCGCATTAGTGCTAATGTTCAAAATTTTGTTGTTCCATTTTCTCTCTCTCTCAAAGTATAGCCCAAACAAGCCAACATCGATCTCTGAAAAAAGAGAAAAACAATCTAATAATACTATATTTTCTTCAATGACATTCTTATTGTACTATTTTCTTGGCAATTTACAAAATAAATCCAAAAGAATTTAAGATCCAAGTATCTGTTGACCTCTATTATTTTGGTAAAAATTATTTTGACCTCTTTTTGTTTTATAAAGGCATCCTATGTTAATCAACGAAGAAGAATTACAATGTCTTATGAATAACTAAATACAAAATAATTTAGTTATTAACCCACGCAACACGCGAGTTAACATCTAGTGTTAATTAACTATATTTATTAGAAAAAGTTAATTATGTTAAGCTCTTTGGTTTAGGGATTTTGGTTGTTTGCAAGGGTTTTTGCTTGACTTTTTTGGTCTTTTTTTTGGGAGGGTGAAGTATATTTTGTACTTCATTTCTAAATTTTCATTTAGTACTACTTGTAGTTGTACCTATTCATCTTTGTTGTAATAATTTTCTCTTTGTTGTTAAAAGAAAAAACACAGACAGAGCTAAAAACACAGAAAGAGAGGATATTATAATGAAAATTACATTGAAAGAAGGTTATCTTACACACAAAACACGTAAAATACAGGGTAGCTCATGACACAAACGTGCCCAGCTAGCACTTTTCTTTATTAGTGAACCCACATTTCACCACAATTCATCTAAAGTAACCCACATTCATTTAGATTGAACTAACCATATCCCCTTCCATTGATTCTGTAGAAGCCACACTGGCAAGATCCAATTCAGAAGATTTCTTGTTAACAAAATTGCATTGTTTTCGAATTTCTCCTTTCTTTCCGGTAAGCACGTCAATATTACCCATTTTAATCATTGAATTTATAAAGTTTTGAAAGAAAACATTTTGGCTATTGGCAAAGCTGTTGACAATGCTAACGGTATCTGCACCCGGTGTTGAGAACAATTCTTGATCGCTTTGAAGCAAACCCTTTTTACCTTGAAGATTGGTGTAGAAGTTCTTGTCCAATGTATCAGGAGTCGTTGGGTCGAAATTGACACGGTTATTTCCAGTTCCATTCTGAGGGCATTGGTTTCGCAACTGTTGTAAGTATGTTGTATCAAGAGTTGGATCAGGTTTGCCAGTATTGTTGAAGTTGTATAATCGATCAAGGATGAATAGGCAACGTGCTCTCCCAAATGTATGAGCACCTGAAATTGAAGCAGTTTAGTAAATCATACACCATCATGTGCTTTATATATTTGTATGTGTGTTGCAAATGTTTGTCTAGAGACAGAGATTAATACCTCTGGTACCAAGTATAAGACTCTCTTTTTCTTGTCTTTTGTATAAAACAAAGGAGTATTTTAAATTTGCAACTGTATTAATTATTTATGGGAAATGGGTGCGTTTGGTTTGCAAAACAATAAGTACTAGACATAACAGTATAAGATAGAACAACACAACACAAGGTAGAACAACACATGACAAATTTTTATATTATTGAATTATTTTTTTGTTTTATACGATTTTTGGGGGACGAAATGCTATTTTGGTATTTTAGACAACTTGTACGTGGGATAAGAAGTTGTGCTGTGGTTTGGTGAGTGGCAAAAATATCAGTTTTTATCTTGTTCATTGTCTCCGGTTTGTCCTGTACCTGAAACAGTTTTACAAATCAAACACTGGACAACTTGAGTTGTTATGTCACTACTAAAAAAGCAAAAATTAGTGAGGGAATTTTAGAGAGGGAAAACGTGAAATCCCTCTCTAATTCGGTCACTAAATTTTGCGACCAAGGAATTTGTGAGGAATTTTAATTTTTCCGTCACTAATTTCCCTCTCTAATTTTGATTTTTCTAGTAGTGTATCCTGTGCTTCGTTCTTTAGCAAATCAAACGCAAAGTGTCTTTAAGGCACATGTTAAAAAGCTGAAAGTAAAATTTTTATCTTGAAAACTATGTATTCAACTTATTGAAATTATAAAAAGGAACTTTTCCTACCTAAATTTAGCAATCGTTTCTATTTTTGAATCTTTAACAAATATCTTTAGAACACCTGTTAGTAAGACTCATGATTTATTACCAACATACGCTAATTGTGTTACATCTTTTCATGCAATTTGTCATAAATATTGTGATGAAACTATAACTAATTCTCTTCTTCAAGGGTAAACTTATAAAACAATATTGATCGTTGACAGTCTAATACAACTACCATTTTTTGAATTTCAGTGTTCTGTTGTTAACGGGATCTTATATTTAAACACGCGGTAACATAAAATTTATACGAGAAAGTGTTTGTAATCAAATGATTGAGCTTTACTGATTTATGAACTCGAATTAAGAAATTTTGAAAAAAGATATACGAGTTCGAATCATAGGTCAAATAAGTTTTGACTAAAATTTACCTATCTTTCGGTCACTTATGAGGGTTTTATTTCTACTGTTAAGGAGAAATTTTTATTTTGTCATTGTCTACTTATTAAACAATGATCTTGATGTATGACATTTATCTTTTTTTATTGGTTAAGTTATTCAAAAGTCAACTGATTTTAAAATTAATTTTCTAAATTCAACTGTATTTTAAAAAAAAAAAACTCACTTTTTTATAATTGAGTAACCCACATCTCCATAGACTGTTCATCAAATCTAAAGTGGTGACAAGTCTCCTCAACAATTTTTATGTTTTAATAGTAATATGGTCATGATCATATACAAATTCGAAATCTTGATTATGAATAGAAATCGTGTCATATTATCTAAATATCATTGTTGGATAAAAAATTTATATTATTATCATTAGAGATAACTTATTTAGAAAATGGTGCATGTATATATATATATATATATATATATACCTGAGAGTGCTACTAGATCAACCGTGTTAAGTCCTTGAGCAGCAAAGGCAGATTTAAGTCGATCCAGACTGAAGTTGGGACCTGGAAGATTTTGATTAGCAAGAGATTGATTTGCTGTTAGACTATCCCTTCTTCCTAGTGGAACATTCCAACCTGGACCCCCAGTCTGTGGAAATAGATCGATTGTATTATTTTAAGATCATACAATGAATAAAAGAATAACATTCTAAACTAATTAAAATGCATATATGTATTGTACCAACAAAAAAAAATTATGTTAGCACTACTTGAAACTAAAAATATGTACCAGAACAGAAGATATTCCAGCTGCAAGTGTAAGAATATCAGCACAAGAAACTCTATTAGGGCAAGCTTTTTCCACTTTAGTCTTAATTTGATTGATAACATCCAATCCTCTTAAGGAGTTGATATTTGGAAAAGCATCTTGTTCACTCACAATAGTAGCAGTGTTATTCAACAATACTGATGCATCACAACCCTGTAATTTCAATCATAAATAATATCATCAAGTTAGTGTTCTATCTCCAAAAGACCAAAACTACATACATATGATCATAAAAAATTGTCATATTATGTCATTTCCCTTAAATTAGAGAGAAGCTATTATAATAGAAACATACTTGAACGAAACAATCATGAAAATGAAGCCTGATGAGACTTGCAGGCATTCGAGCATCCGTCCTAGCAACTTTCCGCAAGACTTTAAATGCTATAAAATGCAATTGGGGACAAGTTTTGCCGTAAAAGAATGGATCAAGTTGTGCATTTGAGGAGAAGGGTAGTCCTCCAAACACAACCACTACACAGCACAAAGCTGTTAGTATGGCACGAAATGAGTTCATTTTTACCCCTAATTAAATGATATTAGAATTGTATCTGAAGTTGCTGTGCTTTGATTAGGCATAGGATGTGCCTTATTTATAGGGATATAACATGACTTTGGGTTGCTTGTGTTTGCCATGAATGACATATGATAAGAATGCACATCGATAACTAAGACACACTTGTAAATTAATAATCATTTTTCTAAAAACTATGTCAAGTCTTTAAAAAATAATATATGAATATATATCACATTATTATATATACTTCTTAAGAAAAAAAGTTATTTTATATATATATATATATATATATATATATATATATATATATAGACACACACACCAATTTAAGGTGAAGTTACTGACCAGTGAAAATTATCGTTGCTTAAGTAGTAACCTGAATTCCAACACTATGATAGGTATTATATTTTTGTGTGCCTCTAAGGTTAGAAGAGGGTAGAAGAGTTACAACGGGGAGAGCGTAACAACTAATAACATAAACAATTAATAAGAGGGTAGAAGGGGAAAATAAAATAATTCAATTTAATTTGACTAACCCTATGAAAAGTTTAGTCGTGAAGGATTCTTGATGCAAGGTTGAAATGATTGATCTTGTAGTTGAGGAAAGTTCTAGAGGATTATCGTTTGAAGATGGATTGGATCTACACCAATTCGAAAGTGAAATTCATGATGAAGTTGGAAAAGTTGTTGGTGTGTATGACAAGTCGTTGGATAAAAATCTTTACGAGATAAGAAGGAAGAAGCGGTAAACAAGGAGAGTAATATTTTATTGGTTTATCCTTCAAGTATAGAACATTATCAAGGTAACTCTACATCAAGATGATATGGACCATTCAAGATTCGCAAGGTATTTCCGTCTGAGTTTCTGAAAATTCGCAGTGAAGTTACCAGTGCTATACTTGTTAATAATATAGAGTTGTGGAACTATGAAGATGATGACTTTCTTGAAAAGGTTTGAAATCTATTGAAGAGTAAGGTAAGTTTGATCCTTCATCCATCCTAAGTTGTGGGAGAATGGAAATGTCAAGTTAAAGACCTTAAACAAGCGCTTCGTAGGAGGCAACCCACTGTATTTTCGACTAATATTTTTTTAAATTTTATGGGGATACTTCATCGTGTTCTTCTTTAATCTATGCTTTATTTTGTTTTTCTAGCTTTGAATAAAACAATCAAATTACTCCTTGCTTGAACAATTTTATTTTCACATCTACAACTTAGAATTATGTGATTCTTGTGCATGGGAAGGTAAAGAGCAATAAAATCACTTTGTGATAAATGAACTCTAGGTTTAAAAAATTAGCATATTTTCTAGTCCCTTTGTGTGCCTTTTTTCCTTGTTTTGAGTGAAATTTCTCAAAGATCCATATCCCTCTAGAGCTTTACTTGTTGTAAGCTAATCTCTCTGTTTCAAAATGAATGTCGTTTAAGATTTTTATACACATACTAAGAAATGGTTTAATTAAAAGAAAAAGAGATGTTATTTTACCAAATTATCCTAATCAACTATTAGTTTGTTTTTCATTAAAGAAAAAAAGAATCATTTGAAAGTAGTGTATATAGTATTAATTGAAGGGTACAATTGAAAAGAAAAAATTATTATTGCATTGAAAACTAAAAGTGACATTTATTTTAAAACAATTTTTTTGAAATTGAAGCACTCTAGGAATTTGACTCCTTGAATTGTTCTTATCCACTAGTTTCCCCATTCGGGTCATAAAAACAAAATACTTCCTTGTCTCATATTTTGTTTGAAATTCATCATTTTGGGTATCTTTAGAGTTAAATTGAGGCAACCAAGCATAAAGGAAAAATCATCTTGAACATGAAAGAAAGAAAGAAAAAAAAAAAAAAAGTTAAGGGAAGTAAAATTAAACAACCCGGAGAAAGTAAGGTTTCCCTCGGAAGGCCAAATCCTCCTAAAAGTTGGGTTGATCCCCATTAAAAAAATACAAATGCTCAAGTGGATTGCACAAAATTAATTAGGTTGCTTGGTTTATACTTTAAATGATTTTTTAATTGATTCAAAAAGAAAGAAAAATAAACATATCTATAATTCAACCCTTTGAAAAAACCATTATCTTATTTGATATATCTCACCTTGCAATCCTAATTACCATTACAACCTTACAAAATTTGTCCTTTGATTCATACTTGCTTTCACAAAAGATGCAGTAGAGATGTAGGTTTATAGTTAAGCATATGGTAGGACTTAATCTTTAATGAACAATTGAGTAAAATCAAATCACCTTGTACTTAAATGAGTGATCTTGTAAGGTAAATGCCCATTTTCTTGAGAACTTGTGACTTGGAGAGTTTAAGTTGCTAACTTAAAGTTAGGTTGGTGATCCATTTGTTTTAGAATGTGAAAATGGAATGAAAAACAACTCTCAACTCAAAACAATTTATTTTTTTTATCTAGATTCTTTGCATCATTGTTTTTCTTTTGTTCATCAACACATATTCGGGGTCGCTGCCCTGAACATGGTACCCTCGAAATTTATCCCCAAATATCGAAATCTATTTGGTATCAGAGCATGGTTTTTAGGCAAAGCTAGGTTCAATCTATATCAATTGGTATCGGATTCTGCTTTGATTCTTAAGCGTCGGAATTGAACGGGAAGAACGAACCTTATAAAAAAGAAAAATAATGAAGTTTTGGGACGCCATTTGTTTATAAAAAAAGCATTTACTGTTAATATAATTACTTTGACTTAAAAAAAAATTGGATGCAAGTCTTTTTTTTTTAACAAGCAGGGTGTCTATATCTCAATCTCGTATTAAAATTTATGTTTTTTTTAGGGGAAAATTTATGTATTGTTATATTGCCAAATAAATGGTCAATGTCTTAATAGTCTTCCCGGCATTTACGTTGGTAACACCCTTTGATGTTGTAGTGGGAATATCTTATTATGTTGTTTTCTTTTAGAGAATCTTTTTCTTTTTTGAATTAGAGAATCTTGCGAAGTTTTATTAGTTTTGTTGATGATAATATCAAATTTAGATCAGAGGAAGTTTCTTTTTTATGAGCAGGGGAAGTATTGTTTTCTTGTGGGAAGGGGAAGAGTTGTTATATTGTACAAATGGTACATGTTGCATTAAATTATTATACTATATATAGTTTATGTATATAGTTGCGTGTGATTTTAATATTGTGTTAGTCGATCCTTTCAAAAAAAAATTGTGTAAGTAGATAATTTTTATTTTTCCACAATCATTTTTTTATTTTATTTTTTAGCATTGGTTCTCACGCTTGGTCATTTCTATTTATTATTAATTTATTCAACATTGCTTTGATTTTTTTAATAATGTTTTGTTTATAAAAAATTGTTTCATCAAGAAATTAAGAATTGTTTCATCAAGAAATTGAACTCAAACTATTTTAAAAATTTGTCTTTTGATGAAGTTTGTAAACCACTTAAATCCAATTACTCGATTTAGTTTATCAATTTCTTCAGTTTATCTAATTTAATCATTTTAACAAAGAAAATATATAAAAAAAATTCTAATATTTCTATCTCAAATAGTCAAATGTCTATGACACGTTTAGTTTTCAAAAATGTTTTTAGTTTCCATTTTTAGATCAATCAATGGATATTCCTAGGCATCGGAATAGGGCTGAATATGTTATTCGAATACACATATACATCATGAAACCTTATCCATAACACACGTTCTACCCTCAATAAACCTTGGAAGTCTTTTACCCTAAACAAAAGAAAAACCTTTGAAGTCTTTGATTAATTAAAAATCTATAGCTAGACGACTTTTTTATTTAAGCAAGAAGACAAAATAGAATGGTTAAAAGAGTTGTTAATTAAATTGAGATGCATCATACAAGTTTAATAATTTTCTGCGTAAATAGCTCGTCCTTTCAAGATCCCATCTATGCATCTTATTGTGGATGTATGAAAAAATTAATGAAAGTTGTTCTGGTGATGTAGTTTCTTTTATATAACAACATACAACTCATTCAACATACTTTTTAAAGAAAAAGACAAATAGAGAATGGAATAACGATATAAAACTACGAGTTTTTCTAAACTCATTCCATATAATTTTAGTTGCATCCAAATTTACTTAAAGTTTTACAATAATACTGAAACTGCTTTCTCCATGTAAATTTCTAACAACTATTTTTTCAGGATGATTCTAAATCTTCACCTGACTTTCACCTACATCCATCATAGATGTGCAACAAATATCTACCAAGATGAAAAATTGAATCAATATTATTTCATTCATTCGTACGTACTCTATTCATAAAGGTTAGTGAATTTCATGAATTTCTTTATTGAAGAATTTCTATTTAGGTGTTGTTCGTTGTCGTGTTTTTTTGTTTTGTTCTGAGATGTATGTGTGTGGGACACATATAAGTAGACTGAATTTAGATTAAGTAAGGTTGTGTACTAGAAAATATACAGTTAACATCAGGGTGTTCACATCAGTGGACCAATTACTTGATGTCAAAAGCAACACGGTGGCATTTTTTAAATTATAGTGAACTCTACCATAGGGTTTTCACATCAGTTGAGAAATACCTGAGGGGGAAAATAATATTAAAGAGTTTTGACATCAGCAGATATAATACTTGAAGGGAAAAATATTACGGTGACATTTTCGTTATTTTCATGAACTATAATCCACATCAGTTACATAATACATGAGGGGGAAAGTCTATCACACTTTTAATTTAACTTTCCCTTTCCTCCTTCACATTCAGATCACATAGTTTCGTTTTCCCTCTTCACACAAACCCTAAATCTCACTCACTAAATCAATCAGTTTCCAAATTGTTAAAACCCAATTTCGAACCCTAACACAATCTCGAATCCAAATATTAAAACCCAATCTCGAACCTTAATTCAATATGTTCTCAAACTCAATTCGTTCTCATTCATTATACTTCTCGATTTCCAAATGTATTGGCCACCGTGATTCTGCAATTCGTTAAGACTGTAAGTTCTCGAACCCTAATTTGAACTCGTTTAGGTTTCAATTCGTTTGACACTGACTTCTCATTCACGTGCATCTTTCGCCCAGTTGGAAACTGTCGTTCTTAGTTTGGAAGTTGTTATTCATGCACATTCGATTCATGAACCCATAGCTTTGAAGATATCAGAACTCGTGTTCTCAGTTGGAAATTGTCGTCCTCACTCAACGTTGTTCTCGTTGTACGCCGTAAGTTCTCACCGTATTGGTTTTAGTTTTGTTTTGCTTTGAAGGAATTTCAATTTGTATGTGTGCTTTGTTGAGGTTTTTGTTGAATGGGTTTTGTCACTGTATTTTGTTTTTGTTGCAGAATTATGTTTGTTTGATTTGTGCCTAAATTAAGATTTTTTGGGTTACAACATGAAAATTATGAAATTATGGAGAATTCTTGGAACAGAGGAGTTGATACTTTTTTTTTTCCTAATTGAATAATGTCATTTAGTGAGGCAGACCACTTCACTTTGTTAAGCCATTTTTTAATCAAGTGAACAAAATTGACAGTTTTATTTTAAGCAATATTCGCAGCCCACGATTGTTCTTCTAAAACTTTGCTTGTTGCATCAAAATTGGCAATATAACAATGGTTGTTGTGATGTCTAAACTCAAGTAAAATGTAACCATCCTTCGAGCTAAGAATGTATGAAATGATTCTACTAAAGCTTGTGCGGGAGATGTTACACGTTCCCTTACAGACATAAGTATTTGATTCTTAAGTTTTGTTTTTGTTGTAAATTTACAAGAAATTACTGAAATTATAAAGAAGTTGAATGGGAAATTGAGAATGCTTTTGTTTTTAGTATGTCACGCACTGCACAATACTTCATGACATGATAAATTACGTAGAATTACATATCATGATTTCTTATTCTCTTTCATGCCTATGTGTTACTTTCTATTGAAAAAATTCAAGAAATTACAGTCAATTCATAAGTTAAGCCATTATAGAACTATTAAAGTGACTAAATTATGGTGACAAAACATCATAAAATGTCTCTTAGTTAAAACAGTTAATACTATAGGTAAGTGTTACATTACATCATCAAATATTGCTTACTTCGACGGGATAGGGTGTTTGTGGTGTTTTTTTGGTGTATTTGTGGGTTGTTATTGTCGGTTCAGGGATGTTGTTGTTTTGCGCCCAATTTTAGTGTTTTTAAGCAGAATTCTATGTCTGTAGCAGCTGTTGTTGGGCGATGTTTTAGCTGGCCTGGGCAGTAGGTGTTTTTGTGGTACTGTCAAGTTTTGGTCATGTAGTGTTGTCCAAAATTGGGTCGCCTTGTATTGCTTATAGGCTGGGGTGTTGTATTTTGTTCTTACGCGCCATTTTCTCGTCTTGAGAGTTTGGTTGCTTAGTAATAATATTGCTTATTCAATAGTTAAAAAATGATTAAAAACCATATATTTTTGCGTGTTTGCATTACAAAATGGATACTTACCTAAAGCTATCTTATTGCATGACACGATTACATTGCACTTGTAAAATAATCATAATTCACACAGTACTTATTTTACTAGTCTCAACCCTTCAAACAAAAATATTACTAGTCCCAAAACAAAAAAGATGATGTGATTTTACAAATGGTGTTGCTCCAATGCCCTTGACCGGAGAGAAAGTTTATCAACGACAACAAAAGGTGGAGGTTATCTTTGGAAAGAAATAAAAGAAGGCTGATGTGACAAATATATGGAAAAAGAGGACAGTGTTCTTTGAGCTTCCATATTGGTCTAGTCTTAATGTAAGACATTGTATTGATGTGATGCATGTAGAGAAAAATGTTTGTGATAGTATCATTGGAACACTTCTCAACATTAAAGGAAAGACAATAAATGGTTTAAATGCTCGTCTAGAATTGATCGAGATAGGTATAAGGCATCAGTTAACTCTACAACAAATAGGTAACAGGACATTTTTCCCTCCAGCATGTCACACTTAGTCAAAAAAAAGAGAAAACAAGTTTTTGTGAGTGTTTGGAAGGTATCAAAGTGCCGCAAGGTTACTCATCAAATATTAAGAGGCTTGTATCAATGAAAGATCTGAAGTTAAAAGACTTAAAATCTCATGAGTGTCATGTTTTGAAGCAACAACTACTACCGGTGGCTATTCATGGAATTTTGCCTAACAAAGTTAGGAAAACTATAACTAGGTCGTGTTTATTCTTCATTGCAATATTTAGTAAAGTCATTGATCCATTGAAGTTAAACGAGTTGGATCATGAGACTGCACTTATCTTGTGTCAATTGGAGATGTATTTTCCTCCTTCATTTTTTCCAAAGTCTCGTCATGATGGAAATGTGAAGGTAAGGGTACTTAGGATTTGCGAAATAGTTGGGCAACTTATTTTCTTGACTTGTATGGAACTTAGGATTTATCATGATATGCTTTAATGTTTTAGTAATGTTGGTCTGTTAATTCTAGATGGGAGATATGTTGGTACTTGAAGAGAGTGAGAGCTCCTATTTTTTTTTTTTTTTGTATGAACTTTCTTGTTGGTTGCGTATGAACCTTCTTTTTTAGTTGCTGGTGACATCGACTTTTTGTTTTTTTTCTTCAGAAGTATTGTTGGAGTTATGGGTATTAAATTTTGTCAATTAAAATAAGAAGGAAAATACATATTTGATTTGGTACAGCAGCTAGCTTGTAAGCATAAAGTATAAAAAAGGGTTAATAGTGCTTTTAGCCCTTGTAATATAATGCACTTTTGGTTTTAGCCCCCGTAAAAAAAAAATTGAATTACCCCCTTGTAAAATATTTTTATTTTGATTTACCCCCCTAATAGGCCAAACAAAAACGAAAAATTCTTGAAAAAAAAAATAAAATTGGTTTTTGTTTGGCCTATTAGGGAGGTAAATAAAAAAAATATTTTACAAGGGGGTAATTCAAATTTTTTTTTACAGGGGCTAAAACCAAAAGTGCACTATATTACAGGGGCTAAAAGCACTATTAACCCATAAAAAAACGAAATAATTCACATCAATGGATATCCAACCGATTTGAAATGTGTTCCAGCTAATAAGAATTCACATTTGGTATATTATAGCCGATGTTAGTTATTACTTTTTCACATCGGTTGCCATTGTACAACCGAGGTGAAATTATTTGTTTTCAGACCAATGGGTCGCATATCAAATCAGTGTTTGTCCAACCGATTTGGATTACTGTCTATCACATCGGTTGAATAACTGATGTGAAATGTGGATGACATACAACATCATTTTTAGCGTGGGAACCGATATGAAATGTCAATTGCAACCAATGTGGAATGTCGTTTCTGTAGTAGTGGTTATTTAAGATTACGAAGCACTCACTACTTTGATGTTAGTGTAAATTTAGATTACGTATTGACTGTTAAGGTAAATGTAATTGAAGTTTTTGTAGGCACTACTACTTACTATGAGTATGTACATCTTATGTCACCTTCAAGGTCTCTTTCGCCCTGGAAAGAAAACAAACCTTATCCCAGCACACCCTGCCCCCCTACTCACACACACAACATCTCTTTCTCCTTTCCCCTCCCTTCCTCATTTCCTCTCCATCACCTTGCGCTAGTAGTTTAGCTTAGAGTTTTTAATAGACTAGCATTAGGTTTGAATATTCTATGTAATAAGCTTTAAGCTTAAGCTTTATTTTATTGTAAATATATTGATATAATAAAATGAGAATTTTGTATCATTTTAATTTTGTATATATTTGCATTTATTTTATGATTTTGGCATCAAAATAATATTAATGAACCAAAATCTATTTTAAATTCTGGTCAAAGATAATTTCATATTATATAATAAAAAATTATTGGGATCTAATTCGGATTATATAATCTGAACCAAAGGTATATTTGAAGATAAAAAAAGGAAGGACACGTGAGAATGTCATAAGGTGGGAAAAATAATAGTCCAATTATTTTGCAACGAGTATTGGGCCTGCCCAATTACTAACACAACAAGTTCCTCAACGTGTCTTCCTGCTAATACCTATTGAAAAATTGCACTTTAGGCATTCATGGTTTAGTCTTAGGCACTCTGAACTAACAAAAATACCTTCAACGACAATTAATTGATGTTTAGAGGACTTTTTAAATCGGTAAAACCTATTTCAAATGTAATTTAACCGATTTAAAACGTGATGAATGACAATTATCTGTGGTTTTGTGACGAACAACACTTAACCGTCCGTTGTTCAACCAACGGTAGTTGCAAAATTGAACAATGACAAAATGCCTCGAGAGCAACCTCCTACCTATTGGGCTATCTTAGTTCCAAAATCCAATATGATTTACCGAATTAAAGTCAAAACAAAAACAAATAACAAAAATTAATTAAGAAAAAAAAATCATGGCGAGACAAGGCTCACCCTAAACGAGATTGAGAAGTGTTACCCAAAAAAATGAGATTGAGAAGCAGCAGCCCACAAAATCATAGAAATCTAGTTTTCTTCCTGAATTTTTATGAATTAAATTGGTACTAGTATTTGTTGTTGATTTTTTATAAGATGTTTTCTTAAATAAATTAGTAAAAGACCTGTACTTTTGCACGAGTCGCATGAATATTAACAATGTGGTAATTTTATAAAAAATAATTACATTGTTAATATTGTTGAATGTTTAAAAATATTAAATGAAAATTATCAGATTAATGTAATGTTTCTATCAAATATATTTTTGCTTATATATACAAATATATTTTTCTTGCACATTCAACATGCCACATAAGCAAGTTTTCTTAGTGATATGACATGAGGGTCCAAAAACAAAGTTGTACTTGCTTTATACATGTATTTGTACTTTAAACTTATTGCAAACAAATTGAAAAAGGAATATAACTCAGGCAGTTGGAGCTTTCTACATTACATATGCTCAGGTTTGAGCTATGTGAAAACTGGAGATCGGATGGAAGCTTGTGTGTTCTCCGATAACCTATTTGTAAGGGGTGAATGGCGGATCAGGTGGGTATTTGTAAAGGCCCCAAACAAGGAGACTCCTTGGTACATTTCTTGTTTCTCATGGTGGCATAGGGTTTGGAGGATCTTATGAGAAATGTAGTTTCTCTAGGCTACTTAGAAGGGTTCAAAGTAGGGGATTCGAAGGAGTTGATATCTCATTTACAATATGTCAATGATAGCTTATTCATAGGGGAGGAATGCATTGATAACTTGTGGTGCAAGAAAGGAATACTTAGGTGGTTTGAATTAAACTTCGGGATAAAGTTTTAATTCTCCAAGACACGACATTGCCCTCGCTTTTTAGACACGACATCGTCTAGGTTATTTAAATGCAAATTGAGGAAACCACCATTTATTTATCTTGGATTTTCTGTTGATACAAATCCTAGGAAGCTTTCAAAGGAATTTGGGGTAGTTTTAGCATCTTCAAAGATGATAGTCTTTTCATGGCAAACGTTTCTCAACCATCTTCCTAGTCATTTAAATCTCTTTAAAAAGGGATCTTTATTGATGATGCAGCTATGGATTGTGTTTGGGGCCTGAGTGTTGGAAAAGTTGAGGATCACATCTTTTGTATTGGTGGTCGTCTTGACATGAAACATATATTTAATTATTCTCTAAAGTATCTTGCCTTCTAGTTGGAGCAAGAAAGGGTGGACGAGTCTCCTTCTTATTTGACATACTACTCTTTAATTAGAAAATTTGGAAAGCTTGGAAATGGTTTCTTGCCAAGAAGAAAAGGGGGTCATATTTTTATAAAAGTGGTTACAAACCGTCTTGATTGTATGACTAAGTAGGTTTTTAATTTTTACTTTTTTTTCCCGATGGGTCGAGTACCCCTTGTAATTTCCTCTGGTTGGTGGGTTTAGACACAGTGTATTTCTTCTATTGTTCATCTGAACGAAAGTTTCTTTATTTGTTAGAAAATATTAAGAATAATTTTAAAAAAAAATATCTTGAAGGGAGTTCGGCGTAATCTCTAGGTGGTGTCTTATACGGACATTACCCAAACATGAACCTTTCTGATTGTAGTCAATTTTAACAAAATATTATATTTGTAATTGTTATGAAATTGATCCTTAACGTTGCAAGTAGAGGTGAGAATAGGCTAGACCGAGCTAGACTTTGCAAGGTTTGAGCATGGCTTGTGGTCTGTCATAGACTTACTTTTTAGGCTTGAGTCCGGCCTTCTGAAAGCTTGATACGGCCTGCTAGCCTATTTAAAAGCCTATTTTATATGAACATCTTTAAATGAGCAATGTGATCTAAATTTAAATAGACCAACGAACTAATATATCAATTAGATTAAACTCTCTTTTGATAATCAAGATGAGTTTTCAGAGAATTTGACTATATATTGTAACATATTTCAATTCTAGTTTATAATAATACACTTAAATATGCAAAAAATTAATATAATAATAAATAATATTATTCATATTTACTTAAATAGGTCGGCCTAATAGGTTTTTTGAATGGTCTGGCCTTTTAAGTTAAATAGGTTTCTAAAAAATCTGGTTTGTCGTAGGCTAGGCCGGCCTGGCCTATTTCCATCCCTAATTGCAAGATATTATAAAGTATATAAGAATATAGAGAAAGAAACAAAGAGAGAACATAAGAGTGTATTGTATTACTTCACAAGTGTCTTCTTTACATTGATATATAAGTCCTATTTATATGACACAAATGTGGTAAGTTACACGTACTTGAAAGGTCAAAAGACTAAGTACCATTAACAATGAATATAGATGGTCATTCACTCTTATGAGTTAAGGAACATAGAGAGCCTTATGAAATATGAACATCTATATCATATTAATATTATTCATAACAGTAATTCATTTATTATTATTATTATTATTATAAAATTCTTTTTCATTAAAAATGATAAGAGTCAACCCTTGGACAATTTTTTAAAAGTTCATATTAGATGCATCAATAATCTATATCATGAGCAGATACACCCCCAGCTAGCCTGAACAGTAGCCAAGGCTAAGCCACTGCGCTCTCTCTCTATATATATATATATATATATATATATATATATATATATGTGTGTTTGCTTGTTCCAAAACATACCATTCCAATATTAATTTACGAGTTACAACAAGTTAATTTGTTCATATCCTTACCAACCAAGCCAATTAATTACCATAGTTGAAGATAGGCTTAAATTGATCTTAATTATTGTACATATTTCACAATTCTTTTTCCTTGTACATGTAATTTTTATTTTCTAATAAAAGATTATTTTATATATTCACATTTATGTGTGATGAATTCAAGTTTAAGAATTGGATTTATAAATTATAATGAAATCTCAACCCAATTTATTATATTGGAATGTTAGAGGTATTGGCAATTCAAAAAATTATTTTTGTCACATGAACCGTTGTTAGTTTTTATTAGTTTGCCTAATTGCATATTTCCTTAGTCTATTGTTGTTTGCTCTCGCATTTTTTCGTTTTTTTTTCTTTAAGTGTTTTGACCTAGTCCCCCCTCTTCTTGTATATATTTTTTCCCTTTTTTTAATAAAAATTTAGAGTTTGGCGGCATAGGTCGGAGGTTTCCCGGAATGCTAACCTAGTTGCGATAAAAAAAATTGTCTAGACTCTTTAAAATTCCTGACTCCGCCACTGATCTATATTGCATTCAATTTACAAAAACATGTGGGGTGAATCAAACATAAAGTCAAATGAATACACACTCTAAAATTATTTGTGCAATTGTCATTCTGTTCATCTACTTTTCATAATCAAGTTTTGCAGCATTCCCTCAACACAAGATTTCACGGTTTTTATCTTTTTTGTGCATAGTCGACTTCTGATCACGAGTATTTTTTAATTTCATAGACAAATATTTTTAGTTGTTTTTCCCTATTTTACTTGATACTGATATAATTGTAGCACTTTTGATTTTTTTTTTTCCTTCAAAAGTTTCAACTCACAAGAGTAATATCATTTACTCTGAAGCAGCATGAACACATATGTAGAAACAACAACAAAAAGAGAAGCAAAACTACATAATAGTTTCTATAAAAACTAAATAAAATTGTACATGATATTAGGATCCAAAGTAAGTATGACAAGAGATGCATGGCAAAATCATATTGACATGCACACTCTTTATTTATTCTAGTTAAGTATCACTATTCAATACTATGAAAAACAAAATTAGATAGGAAAATTAGTGACAGAAAAAATAAAATCCCTCAAATTCTTTGGTCGCAAAATTTAGTGACGGTATTAGAGAGGAATTTCATGTTTTCCCTCACTAAATTTCCCTCATAAATTTTTGTTTTTTAGTAGTGTATATATCTTACAATGTTTACCCTTTCGATCACATATCATTTAACTTATTTAGAATGAGCTTAACAAGTCATCTTTTGATCCACCACGAGCTAATCCAGAGGAGTTACCATTTACAAAATTACATTGCAACCTAATTTCCCCTTCATCACCGGTTAACACTCCAATATTCGCCATTTTAATCATTGACACACTAAAATTCCGAAAGAAGAGAGTTTGGTTACTGCTAAAGCTATTAACAATGGCAATGGTATCTGCATTAGGAGTGGAGAATAGCACTTGATCACTTCGAAGTAAGACATTGTGGTTTTGAAGATTGGAGTAATATTTGTTATCAAAGTGATCAGGCGTTGTAAGGTCCAAATTGGCTAGGTTGTTTCCTGTTGAATTTTGGGGACATATCAGACGCAATGTTTGTAAGTAAGTTGTGTTTAGGGTTGGATCAGGATTTCCAGTGCCGCTGAAATTGTATAGACGGTTAATGAATGTACTGCAACGAGCTCTTCCAAATGTATGAGCACCTAAGTATAAAAAAAAATTAGGTTAATCACATTTTTTTAAGGAAATTTAGGTTAATTACATGTTGTGTAATATTTGTATATGAGTTTAATTACGAAGGTATGCTAGAAAAATGTTGAAACAGTGATAAAACTTTCGAGTTGGAACAATATTTAGGCGTAACTTTGCCTTTTTAAAATTTTTGGTCCTTCTCCTTCAAAAAATAAATAAATTGGTCCTTCTATTTTATTACACCCATAAAAAGTAGTCTCCATTTTAAAATCAAGTTTTATATTTCTCTATTATCATATTTGTTGCAATTTTAATTCAAATATAAACTTTTTACGCCTAAAATGATGATTTTTTACCCAAAAAATGGTGATTTACTATCCCAATTGTGATTTGAAGAGAAAGTACAATTTTTTGAGTCAAAAATCACAAATTGTTAACGTAAAAAATATGGACTGAGACCAAAATTACAACAATCATGATAATTGAGGGATAAAAAAAGTTCAATTTTAAAATATAATAACTATTTTTGTGAGTGTAATAAACTATAAGGATTAGAAGTGCATAAATCTATTTTTAATTAAGCTCTCTTGTTGGTAAATATTAAAGGGTTAAGTAAGTAATTGGCCTCCCTAAATATACTAACATTTGATTTTAGTCCCTCTAAAAAATTTCTTAGGCTTTTGGTTTCTCCAAAAAATTTCATTCATTGTTTTTAGTCAACTCATGTCTAACCTTCATATTTTGTAATGAAATTTTTCAGAAATGGGTATAAAGTTATGACTATATTTTTTTCATAAAAAATTATAATTCTTTAACATAACATGAATTTAATATGAAATTTTTAGTGCCAAAAACATAAAAAATCATATTTAATTCATGTTTTGTTAAAAAATTCTAATTTTATACGGGAGAGATTTTCATAATATTCTACCATTTTCTGGAAAAATTTATTGAAAAATATGAAAGTTAGACATGGGTTAAATAAAAAGTAAGGATTAATTTTATAGTTAAAAAATTTTAGAGGGGTCAAAAACCTAAGGAATATTTTAGAGGGACTATAATCAAACGTTGGTATATTTAGATGGACCATTTTCTTATTTAATCCAATATTAAATTGATTACGTGGTCCCCGTGAGCTTAGCTCAGTTGGTAGGAACATTGCATAATTTATGCAGGGGCAGGGGTTCAAACCTCTGACACCCCACTTCTCCACATTTAAAATGTGAACTTCAGCCACTAGACTACTTGATAAAAAACAAAATTGATGATTACATGCAATATTATACCTGAGAGTGTAACTAAATCTGTAGTGTTGAGACCTTGAACAAGAAATGAAGCTTTAAGTTGATCCAATGTGGAGAAGGGTCCAGGAAGGTTTTGATTTGCAAGAGTTATGTTGGCGGTTAAGCTATCCCTTCTTCCCAATGGAATTGGCCATGAGGGACCTCCTCCCTGCGTTCATAGATCAATATATATTAGATTAGATGACTTTAAGTGGATACTTGAGAAGGAAAAATTACAACTGACCATATAAAGTTTGAGCTATGATTTTAATTATATATACAATTAAAATCATAGAAAATAAATTATTTTAGGTATTGATAGGCATAGAAAATAAATAAATTACTTAGTGAAACTATTCCTTTTTTTTTTTTGTTACAAAAACTCTTCCTTATTGCTCAAAAAAAGTTTGAGAGATAATTGCTCAAAATTATGAATCACAATAAAAAATTCACTATTTAATTAAAAAAAATCATATGCAAATAATAGTTTTTTCTAATAGCAAAAGTGGATATTAAAAGAGTACAACCAAATAAAAAGAAATCATGATGCCACAAAACCGGTTTGTTGTTGATTTGACATAAGGTGTTGTGGACAATAAGAGATAATAAAAGGGATTTGCCTTGGAAGTGCTTCTTGGGGGAGGAAAGTGGGATATCCTTATTTATTTTATGAATATTATGCCAACCTTTTAAAATGATTTTATGCATGTAACTAGGTAATAAAAAAAAGTTGATGAATTGAAATTAAAAACATACCAGAATAGAAGATACTTCAGCTGCAATAGTAAGAATATCAGCACAAGAAACAGTGGCTGGACATTCTTCTTCAACTGCTGTCTTGATTTCATTCACAACATCCAAACCCCTTAATGAGTTTCTGTTTGGAAATGCATCTTGCTCGCTTACAATTGTATCAGTGTTGTTCAACAAAACTGATCCATCGCAACCCTGTCACAAACATGCATAAACAACATGCATAAGCCCTTGCACTTAGTATATTTTGATTTTAATCCATGTTAGTTTTTTATTTAAATTTAGTCTTTACAATTGTTAAAATTGTTTCTTAGAGTCTGTCACCCAATAATTAAAATCTTGTCATCTAATCCAATATTGTTGACGTTGGGTTTAAAAAAATGCTATAACGCAATGACTAAAATCATATTTGAATTTTTATTTTATTTGTAGGTCATTGGTATATTCGGTTATTGAATACCACTAAAAATATTTATGAGTCCAACATAAGAACATTGATTTTTTCCTCTCAAAAAAAAGAAAAGTAAAGAACATTCATTTTTAATCTGATCAAACTTCTTCTCAAATAGATGAATTGAGGAATCGATTGAATCTATAATCATTTTAGGTAAAGAACTTTGTTACTAAACTTTTCATCACCATATCAGTATAGTAAAAGAAGTTCAAAATTAACATTATAGTGTTCAATTTCAAAGAATAAAGTAGGTTGTAATTGCAAATTAGGCCTAGTGTATGAAAGTTAGAAATTATGATCTTATTATATACATAGGTTGAACATATTTATATGAATGAACAAAAAGTAACTAAAAATAACATACTTGAACAAAGCAATCATGAAAATGGAGCCTGATGAGACTGGCACCGATTCGGGGATCAGTGAGGGAAGCCTCAAAGATGACTCTAAACACAATAGGGTATAGAAATGGACATGTTTGGCTGTAAAATGAAGGACTAAGCTGAGCATACCCTGCATGCATCAAGACTGCACACCAAAGTGCCAACCCTAGTACAACAAGCATGGAACCCATTTTTGTGTGTTCTTAAACTCTAATTATAAGTTTGTTTAGAACTCGGAAGAGTCTTTATTTATACTCAAATTGGGATGATTAGTATTCATTATGCTTTTATTCATGAAAGGAAATTATTTACAAATTATATCAATATTATTTAAGATGGTGAATAAATTATATTGATGTGTTTCTATAAGTCTCAAATTAACCTAGTAATTCTTTATATTCTCCATTTTGTTCGTGGGGTAGCACTTGAGTGACATTGTGGTTAATGACATTGGACAACCACAATGTCACAAGTGTACAAAAAAACAAAAACAAAAAAACATTATGAAAGAAAAATGAAAAATGTCACTTGTGGCATTGTGGTAGGGCCAATGTCACCAACTACAATGTCACCCAAGTATTACGTGTTTGTGTCGTTGTAACCCCAAGTAAAAATTATTTGGGTAGTTTAGTTGAATATGTATCTTTCATCCAATCATTCAATGTCATATTATTTTAAATTAAATTCAAATTTTGAACAAATTTTTCTTATAAGATTCCGGTACTCGATCAAATAATTTTTATTTGAGTTTGTGACATTTCTCATTTCTTTCTTGATGGTGTGCTCACGAGTGTTTATTTTAAATAATTTTGAAAAAATGAAGGAACAAAAACGGGATAATGTAATATTTATGTTAAACGTTTCAAAGCATTTGTCTTCATCTTGGTCCATTTATATGGAGAATAGAAATAAACTCGAGTGGTGGATTAATCCACTGTATTATCTTCAAAGTATATAACTTACAATAGGTTTTTAATACTCCTTGTATTGTTTTGAATAAGTTCTCTTACAAATAAAACAAAAGTAGTTCCATAAAATATTAATTATCATCAAGTTTATCTTCGATTATTAACTGAAAAAACAATTACTCGACAATATATTATATATAATGTTCAGTGATTAATTGATTTAGGTATAACTTTTAAAACAAAAAATACTGAACATCTTATAATATTTTAAATTAAAGACTGACTTTTATAAATACTAAGATGATCAACATATATTGCTACTAGGCCAATGTATATATAATATTAGAAAGGCAAGATTATTAGGTTATTGGAAGAAGAAAGAAAGAAAAATAAAAAACAAGATTAGGAATCACTATGTTGAATTGTCCTTATGCTCATTTATAAAATATATACTTTAGGGTGTAGTTGGAGAGAGGACTTTATTTTGAACAAAATTAAGCTTGTTTGTTAGAATTCTTCACTCAAAAACAAAAAAATATGATGAGAAAATATACACCAAGTTTTGGAAGATCTTATAGTGTAGAAAAATTTCACATAAACTAATATACGCACATACACGAAGTTATGTGCACGTTTCTGTGATCTATTGCTTGACCAACAATAATTGATAAAATGTTTCCACCCAAAAAAAAACAAAAAAGAATGGGCTAAATGAATATAATACAAGTCCTATATAGCTCCTCCATACTTCCCAATCAGCACGTCATTCCAACAAATAAAAGAATGTTAGTTCTTTTTCAGAAAAACATAAATATGTTTCAGTTTGCTAGGTAATAATCTTTCTAGCTATATCAAGTAATAGACAACGACATTTCAACCAAAATTACGTTTGGTTTAAATTTTTCAAGCTTTCATCTGCAGAAATAGTTATTTATTTTGCAGTTTCATTGAATGAGTTGCAAAATATTGTTTCTATAGATTTAAGGATATCTGGATTCTAGAGTATTTAACAAATTTACGATTAATAAAGCTATAAAAAACACACACACAAATGATTAATTAAGAAATAATTTAAATAAAAAATATAAATTGGGCAAGAGAAAATATTGTCAATAGTGGTGACATTAATAACCATATCACAATATGAGATTTAAACCATGTCCTTCAGATCATAAAGTCAAGTTTTGAAACTATTGTTGAAGAGTTTCATATCGTATAAGAATGACCTGACAATAACAAGTAAGGACAATACACACCTTAAAATCCAATTTTAAAAGGTCGTGTTAGAACCAGTTTCTAAGATGATATCAGAGTTGCCCCCAAGATTTGTTGGACCATCAACTGTCAGGTTTCTGGTATCGGGTCACCTACCATTTATATTCACGTTTCAGATGTTCAATCCTATATGTGAAGGAGTGTCAAAAGGATTTTATGAATTCTCATTTTCTTGTTTGGAAGATGTCAAAAGGGTTAGATCCATTGCCTCATGGAATCTAAACTCTGGTTTGTTAAAATTGTTCACGTGGACAAAAGGCTTTAGCCCTAGTGTGCAAAATATTTCATCAGCACAAGTTTGGGTACGCATACATGGCCTATCACAAGAATATTGGAGGCCTAAGATTTTGTTTGTTGTAGCTAATGATGTAGGTACACCAATATCCATTGATGTTGCATCATCCAAACCAATGGTTGAAAGAATATTTGGACAATTTGCTAGGATTCTGGTGGACATGGATTTGTCACAGGACTTGAGATACAAAGTGTTAGTGGAAAGGAAAAATTATGCATTTTTTGCTTTGAGTACGAAAACTTACCTAATTTTTGTACTCACTGTAACAAAATTGGACATTATTTTTAAATATGCAAGTTTGCTAATAAGTTTGTCAACAATACTGAAGTAGAAAATCAAAAGAAGAATACCAAGGAAGGAAGGAAAGGTTATGTACAAGTGAAGGATGGCAGGACAAAACAGGGTGGTAATGTTGAGAATCCTATTATTGTTAATGAGAATGTTGAAGGAAATAAAACTGCTACTCTTGCTGATAAAGGGAAGCTCCATTTCAACAAATAGACTTAGCAGGTTGCGCAAGCACCTGATTTAATGCAAAAGAATAGTTTTGATGCTTTAATACATGCTGAGGTAGAACGTCAAGATGATATCAGAAACGCAATGCCTGATGCAGACAAGTTACTTAAAAATGAAGTCAACTCGAAATTAGAAGTAGTCGCACAAATCATTAGAAATGAAACTGAAGACAACTGTTCACACTGCTCTGATTTTGTGGCAGACTCCAACCAAGATCATGAGGTGAATACTGAAGAGTTCAATGAGTCACAAATCATGCGGCAACTTGCTCTAGGTGCTCCACCTATTCCTATTGTGGTTCAAAGAGATATGGATTTTCTTAGACAATCCTGGGATAATATGGCTGAAGTTGATGTCAATCAACAATTTCAAATGGTTGTGTCAAAGAAAAAGAAGAAGCATCAAAAGCAGCAAGCAAAAGCTAGCGAAGGCTCTTACCCTACCAGGCTCAGGGTAAGTACCTCTAAAGGTTTCCAATTGAAGCTCTAATTTCTCTTTCTATTGTTTTTTTCTTGTTTCTCTTAGGGTTTTGGTTTCTGTCCCCCCTCTTTTTGTACTCTTTTTTTCTCTTTATATATACATTTTGGGTGTGGCAGTAGGTGACCCCTCTGCCTCATCGTTTGCTTTAAAAAAAAAATATGTGAAGGAGTGTGTTACAAAGTCTCACTTCGAATAAAATATGGCTTGACAATATTTTTATAAATGGGGGCAATCTTTACCTCATAAACCGTAACTTCTAAGAATTATCCTTCCAAACAAAGCATAAGGTTCGAAAACCATTCATAATAGTGGGCACAACCTCAAATCAAAATGATTTGGGCACACTCACAAAACATAGAAAAATTTAAATGAGAATAAAATTAAAAGATATTAATTTATGTGACTGATTTTTTTTTTTGTTTTAATTTTTTCATTTTATGCAAGTGTGTCTAAATCTTTTTGATTTGGAATATATTAGACTTTCTCTCATTATACATACAAAGTCCTCCCTTTTTCCTAACAAGAAACCATTAAAAAAAAAACTATAGTATTTTCGTACGGCTAATATAATTATAGCCACTTTAATTACTTTTAAAAAAAATTGAGTCACGGGTGATATCATTTACTCTAAAATAGCATGAGGACAATGGAGAAAAAGAAAAGCAAAATGACATAATTTTGAACGTAAATAAATTATTTTATGTGACATTGAAATTTAAAGTAACTTTGACAACCGATCATAAGAGGTAAATTGGAAAAATCTAATTGCCAATCATACTCTTGTTTTATTTTAAGCAAGTAGTTTACAATACTTTACCCTTTCAAGCAAGTTAACTAATTTAGAATGAGCTTAAAAGTTCATCTTTTGATGCACCACCGGATAATCCAGAGGAATCTGCATTAATAAAATTACATTGCAGCCTAATTTCCCCTTGATCACCACTTAGCACACCAATGTTACCCATTTTAATCATGGACACTCTAAAATTCTCAAAGAAGAGAGCTTGGTTACTACTAAAGCTATTAACAATGGCAATAGTATCTGCATTAGGAGTTGAGAATAGTTCTTGATCACTTTGAAGTAAGCCTTTGTGGCTTTGAAGATTGGAGTAGAATTTGTTGTCAAATTGATTAGGTGTTGTAAGGTCCAAATTTGTGAGATCGTTCCCTGTTCCATTTTGGGGACATATCTCACGCAATGTTTGCAAGTAAGTTGTGTTTAGAGTTTGATCAGGATTTCCAGTGCTATTGAAATTGTATAGACGATTAATGAATGTGCTACACTTAGCTCTTCCAAACGTATGAGCACCTATGCATATACGAAAGTTAAAATTTCAGGCCACATATGTTACATAATAATTTTACGAGTTTAATTACAATGTAAATTAGTTTTACATAAACGTCTGAACAAATATTAGTACATGTATAGATAATTGTGCAAATATTTATATGTGACATTATTTATATGATTTGATATAGGTGTAAAACTTTTTATTAAACTTTGTTGGTAAACAATTTTACTATAACCGTTGTACAAAAAATCGGTTTACATTGGTTTAAGAAAAAAAAAATTACATCGATTTAAATCATAACTGATATAAAAGATCACTTTCAATTTACCAGAGTAGAAATGGCCCGGGGGCAAAAAAGTGTCTAATTTAAAGATAATTTACATCGGTGGAATAAATGATGTAAAAAGTGTCTACATTCTACTATAATAGGAGAATCTACCTCGATTTCAAAATGGATTTAAAAATCCAATTTTAACCTATGTAAAAAGTTTTTCTTTTATCAGTGTATAGTAATTGTGTCATCATAATATATGATTTGATGTCAGGTGTAAAGCCTTTTTATTAAATTGTTGGTAAGTATGAAATTGATTATATTCAATACCTGAGAGTGTAACTAGATCTGTAGTGTTGAGACCTTGAACAAGAAATGCAGCTTTAAGTTGATCCAATGAGAAAAAGGGTGCTGGAAGGTTTTGATTTGCAAGGGCTTGGTTTGCTGTTAAACTATCCCTTCTTCCCAATGGAATTAGCCATGAGGGACCTCCTCCCTGTTCATAAACCAATATATTAATTACTAGTTTAAGATAGATATGTGAGAAGGAAAAAAGAATATAGAAAAATAAAAGTGGGCATATGGAAGCTGCAATTTCTGTTTTGAGCATAGCTATACCTATGATTGTCACTTCAAAATTGCACATATTTGGCATATACTAATACTAGAGTTGTTATCTCTTTATTACAAAGATAAAACTTTCTTTGATAATTAATAGATTGTTCTCAAAATATAAGCCCTTATTAGAGAAAAAATACCCCTTATAAATATTATTTTGTTTCTTGGAAGATGGAAAAAAAATCATAGTTGATGATATTTATACACAATAAAACATTATATATTACACTTTTTTTTAAATATAGGTGAAAATAATAAAATGAGCATATCAAACGGGATGAAGGTAGTCATGTTAGTAGTTAGTGTTTGAATCTTGACCTCTCTTCTCAAAATCCTTCCACCGTCAACTAGTTGAACAATGCTTACTTGCGATAAAAAGACTTAAGAGTTCAATTTAAAAGACCGATCTTTTAGCCGAGAGAATCATGACTTATGTATTACATTGAGCATTTTTATATACTCAGAGTGTGAGCCATCATAATATTACCATGTCTTTTAAGGTCCGAAGTTTATGACGGTAGAAAATGCAAAATTAAAGAGGGAAATTAATGACGGAAAATGTGAAATCCCTCACTAACCTCCTCATCGCAAATTTAGTGACATAATTTGGTGAGGGATTTCATGTTTTCCCTGACTAAATTTTCCTCACTAATTTTCGTTTTTCTAGTAGTTCACTCTTTCGGAATTGACCGAATGTAGTCATTTTCCTTTGGCGACTTCATTCACTTGTCAATCTTCTCAAGACGGTAGTAAGGAGAGTCCAACTAAAATACTAATCTGTTAGGTAAAAGATTCTCAAGATCTAATGTATCATATTGAACATGTTTATCTACTCAATGTGGGATTTTAACACGATATATTTAACGTTGGTGCAACATAAATCCTTGACACTCCCTTAATTAACAAGTTCAACATAAGCTTTAGTAAAAAAATAAAAAATAATAATCAATATTAGCTAGGCGTGATTATTAGAGTCCAAACAAATTATTTATATTATTTGATGATCAAAATTCAAATGTACTTCTTCTTTGAATGTTTTGTTTTCAGGTCAACTTTTGCTCATTTGTTGATCTGATCAAAGCCAATGAGGTTCAATTTTAGCTATCACATTAATTGTTTTTAGTATATATATGTAGGATCAAGTTGATGTCCTATCCTTTATTTTAGGGTGGAAAATAGATTAATTAGTCAAACTATTCCTTGTTATACCCAAAGTTATCACTATAAAATTAAAAAAGGTTTTTCTATCATGTGCAAATTTGCACATGATAAGAAGTTTAAAGTAGTAACTTTGACTTGAAACTTGTGTTTTTTATATTAAATATGTAGCTTTTAATAAATAATTGTTGGTTTCAATAAAAAGTTACTACTTTTAATTGTCTTAACATGTGCAATATGTTAGACAAACCCATTAAAAATTCACCCTGCAAAAGAAAACAATAGAATGATTTCATATTGCCAATAGTAGTTTCGAGTATCATGTACGATTGATAATTAACTATAACCATTAATTAATGTTTGTAGAGAATGGAAATTTTCCAGATATTCATTCATTGATTACTAGCTCCTACTTATTTATAAAATTATTCCAGTTGAAAATAAAATTTTCAATATGATACATTAAATCTATATAACTATTTATTCACTGATTAAAAAAAATGTAATAATTTTATCTATATAACTAGCTAGGTAATAAAAAAAATTGATGAAATGAATGATAAAACATACCAGAACAGAAGCTACTTGAGCTGCAATAGTAAGAATATCAGCGCAAGAAACAGTAGCTGGACATTCATTTTCAACTGCTGTCTTGATTTGATTCACAACATCCAAACCTCTTAATGAGTTTATGTTTGGAAGTGCATCTTGCTCGCTCACAATAGTAGCAGTGTTATTCAACAATACTGATGCATCACAACCCTGTCACAAACATGCATAAACTTTGGTATAAGACTTTGACATTATAGTGTTCATTCAAATAAAAGTGGGTTGTATTAGGTCTAGTATAAGAAAATTAAAAACCATGATCTATATATAGGAAGAGTTATATGGATGAACAAAAAGTAATTAATAATAACATACTTGAACAAAACAATCATGGAAATGAAGCCTAATGAGACTGGCACCAATTCGGGGATCAGTGAGAGAAGCCTCAAAGATGACTCTAAACACAATAGGGTATAGAAATGGACATGTTTGGCTGTAAAATGAAGGACTAAGCTGAGCATACCCTGCATGCATCAAGACTGCACACCAAAATGCTACCCCTAGTACATTCATGGAACCCATTTTTTGTCTTGTGCCTTAATTTTATAATTAAGTTTATTTTAAGAATTAACTCATCAAGAGTCTTATTTATAATGGCAATTTGAGGTTTCTTGTCAAATTGGAGATCATGCATGTGCATGTTTTTTTATCAACTTATTTAAACGGCACCTACTCTTAATAATTTTTATGGAAGACTTTTTAACAAGGGTGGAAAATGGAGATCAACTTACTAAGTTTTGTTAGTTACATTGTCAAAAAAACAAATGTTTTGTTATTTACTTCACTTAATATCTCCTGGTAGACATTAAAATTTCGTTGATACAATCGTTGGATATTGTTATATTATCTTAATTATGCATACGAAAAATTATAAAATTGAATATTTGTAGCTATAAGATCCTACGGTATGTTTAAAGAAAAGATCCTACGGTAATTATCTTATTTATGATTTAATTTTTAAAAGTATATGGTTGAATTGAACTTACTTCAGATTATAATGTCAAACACAATATAATTGAAGTTGTCTTGTCGAGTGCCTTATTCCGGATGATTTTGAACTTCGCAGGTTGAGGTTATAGTAATACGATGAATTTATGAAACATGGTACAACTGGAGTAATATATATATATATATATATATATATATATTGTGTGTAATGCTAACAAGTGTTCTTAAAACACTCTTTCATAAATTTAAAAAAGAAATTGCGTAATGCTTTATATCGCGAATAGATTTTTCGTGAAAAATGGCGAAGGTGTATTTGCTCCTTAACTTCCCATTTTCCTCCCATGTTTTCCACCAAAGAAGGAAGTTGAATGTTTGACCACCAATTAAAACACAACACATGTTGTCTCAGGACATTCACCGTGCTTATGCTTCGTTGGATATAGCACTACTCAGAGAAATTTTATGTTAGGATTGTGTATTCAATACATTGGAACTTTTTTTTTTAGGCAAAAGTGAATATATATTAAATAAAAAAAAATATAGTGACTGCGGGAACATTAGACCTTACCCAGGTACAACCAAAATGGAAATACATCGTAAATAATCGACCAAGAGGCCAACCCTAAGCTATCCTAACAAAAAATCACTCAACATAGGCGCAACCCAGCGAACCCGCGTACGGGAGCGAAACCAAGTTACAAAAAAACATGAAGAGTGGTTATTTGTAAAGAACATTTAGGGTTTCAATATGGCGAATGGATTGACCGCCAACACGTATCAAAATCCAAGTGCCAACAGCTCCCTGAAAACAACAGCAAGCATATAAGCTCTTTCGAGTGTTAACATTTTGAAGACGGTCACAAGACTGACACGGATAAAAAGCCAATACTCAAGTGGAGGCAGACATGAAGTCTTGAAACCTGCAGATCTCAATAAATCTGGAACATCAGAGAATCGAAGAGTTCATATCACCAAACACTGCAAGTTTCAAACACGCGTAAAAATCCATATCGTGGGATGAGTCCAATACGTTAGTAACAACGCACCCTTTCGGGTTAAAAGATTCACTAAATAAGCCACTTCGAAATGAGATCAAAAGTCTGAAGCCACCACCACAGTCACTGATTGAACAGAACAATACAAACAGAAAAACAAACAATAAAACACCTAAACAAACAGATAAACAAACCGCTTAACCATCATCACCAGCAAGAACAGGCGCACCATCCAAATTGCAAAAGCATTCCGACGGCAGCAAAGCAACAACCACCATCACAACCCGATGTGAACAGTGAAACTCAACAAAGGATAGTTTCGCAGCAGCATACAGTAACCAGACGGCGACGGCTAGCAAAAAAACAAACAAACCCAGACCTCCCAGAAAAAACCTAAAAATCCAACAAGGAACCCTCACAATCCACCAAATATATATATATATATATATATATATATATATATATATATAGACACACACTAAAATAATATATGTATGTTCATTGATGGCGTAGACAAATATGGTCGCACATATTCCCAAAACAAATATGTTATAATAAGGCCTAATGAAACGCGTATATGGGTATAGGAAAGAATCTCTCAAATATTGGATTGTTGTCGTTATACCCGAAACAATACTTTATGCAATGGGAGGGGTTCAAAAGAAAAAAATATATAGCTTGAAAGGATATTTCAATAGTGACATGTACAATATATGATTCATACTCCTTTAGGTTCTTTCAATTTTGTGGGTGGCGCAGATACAAAGATTAATGCATTTAATTATGTCTCTCCTAGAATCTGATTAAAAACTTCTCATTTTCTTCTACGATTCTTTCTATTTGTACTTCATTTAAGGCACCCAGGAAGAGCTTGTGCATCTGCACTGCAAGGACATTTGAAAAAGGAATTAATTGAGATTTTGAGCATGTTCTTTCAATGATTTATAATTGAGGCATGAAATAAATTTTAGAAACTAAAAAAGGATATCCTAGTCAATTTTAATAATGTTTTTCAATGATATTCCTAGATGCTATCATCACATCTATGATTAAACTTAATTTGATGAAAGTTTTTATCTTACGGGAGACCTTCTATACATAAATTTGCATGTGAGGAGTTATTTCTTGGTTTCGTCCAATCAATTAGATAATAGTATATAAATGTTTGTAAGAAGTCCTATTAAAACCATTAAATATATGCCTCGGAGCCCCTGTGTTCGTCCCTCCATGTAACATATGTATGGAGATTAAGGTGATTGGAGCCCCTGCTTGCCCCATTGTGCTCCCTTCAAAGGGGATAAACTTTAACTATTAAAATTTGTGAGGAGGACTATAAAGCAAATTCGGAGATCTATTTAAATCATCTTCATAGTAAGCTCATTTTGTCAAAGGGGGATTCACCTTTTAAATTAAGTTGATGAATATTAATCAAGTTTTAGAAGTAGTTGGAATTATATATATAAACCAAAGGTCCAGTGTTGGGTTCATTTCTTGGGTTTGGCTCAAGAATATACGGAATATATTTGCTATTGCTACAAGAATTCATTCACTTGATAGATCTTTTGGTCATTTTGCTAAAGTTTCAATAGATATTCATTTGTATGCTAAAATTGGAAATAAAATTTGGATTGAAAGAGAAAGGTATGTTTTTGTTCACAATGTCATAGTTTTTTACAACTTGATGTAACGTTTTTCCTTTTTTGTTCATATATTGTTATATTACAGTAGGAAACACTATGTTGAATTATCCTCATTTATAAAATATACATTAGCGTGTGGTTGGAGCTCGTATTATTCAACAAAATCAAGCTTGTTAGTTGTTAATTGTTACAATTCTTCACACAAAAATACAAAACATTATGATAAAAATTGAAGACGTGCTTGACAAGTTCATATCAGTGTTGAAAACTTTCACAATATTGATTAATACTTTAACAGGATCTAAGAGAACACGTTATTACCTATAGATTTTGTATAACAATGTGTACGTTGCAGTGACCTCTTGCTTGACCAAAGTGATTGATAAAGATCTTATATTTGACAAAGAATGGGTTAAATTAATGTATAAAAGAGTAAAGTCTTATGATCCCCATATATACGCCCAAATCAGCTCGACATTTCAACGTCCAATATCTATTTCAAAATTAACTAAATAAAATAAGATAATGCAACTTTTTTTTTAGGGAAAAAAATATAATGATATTAGTAAAAAAAAATGAACGTATAAGGAACATTTCATGAGCTTTTTTGTCCAAAATAAAAGGTAATATTGGCCACCATCCCCTCACCTTATTTTTTTTATTTTTTTATTTTTATCAACAATAGATAAATAAAATGTAATATTAGCAAGATTGTTTAATGGTATTTGTATATGCACAATTTTTTCACAATAGTTTAATATTTCTATTACCACTTGTCCACTTCAAAAATAATGAATGATTTAATGACAATTTATTTTACTAAAATGACTTCAATGACATAATAAAATATATGAAAGTAGTATTCGATCATTTGATAATATGCAAAATGGATTTATTTGAAGATTGGAAGTTCCTAACTAAATTTCCATCGTGGCAATGACATAGATGTTGCATAGTGGGGAAATGATATGGAATTCAGTTCATAAAAAAATAGTGGCTTCATTGTATAACGTAAGTCTATGACAATTGTAGTGTTGATTTTATCCAACTAGGAAGAAGAAGAAGAAGAAGAAAGTGTATTTTTTAATAAGAAAAAAAGTTACTTCCTTTTTTATTGAATAAAAGTTGGCGGCAAAACTTATTTTTATTTTTTTAAAAAAAGTTAAATTAATTCATCGAAATTGCCATAAAGAAGAATCAAATGTGAGACGTACATCCAAAAATCTCAAGTCAACATCACCGGAACAATCATAGTAGAAAACTCATATATTAAGTAATAATGAAAAATAGGAAGTTGTGGGCAACTAGAATTCGCACCCAAACATATTAAATATAGTTGGCGTTTTACCATCTGATTTGAACTTAATTAGAAAATCTCTTTTTTTTTTTAATAACCATGTTATATGTACGAAATATTAACCGTCACTTAGTGATGATCGTCGAAAAATCTATAAAACACATGAGAGGTATTTTTCTCTACCAACAGTTTCATTTGTTACTTATAGCTTATATAAATTAAGTCGTTATTCAATTGCTTATGATCCAAGTAAACAAATTGGATAATCATATCAATATTTTGGTTGCTAATTTCATCGTTATAGTACTTCTTGCATTAATTTAATATGGAACGACTGCATTAACATTTTTGTTCACACAAACGCAAATAGCTAATATTTGGGAGGGGGAACCCAGGTTGCTATATTAAAACAAAGGGTAATGTTATAATGTACGGAATAAAAACCACAAGAATAGCAAGAATGTACTGTGCACTGTTTAAAAAAATAAAAACTATTAATTTTTATGTTATATCATAGCCGTGTGTGTTGAAATAAGAACGGCTTAAGACACAATCGTGCATTTCGTGTTTTTTGGTTCCCGTATTAACTATCATTGTCCTAAAACAAATGACATGTATGTCCACAAATCATAGCTTAACATGTACAAATCGTGAGGGTTCGAACACCAACTCTTCCACTTCCACTCATATGTGTGAGCTCTAAAATAACTATTGTCATTTTGTCTATTTACCAAAAAATAAATTACATATATGCCGAATGTAGTAAAAAGTGACGGGAAAAAATAGCAAAGCAAACCAGATTATGAATATCATAACAAGAAAACACAATGCGTTGCAAAAAATTATCTCAACTTTTTCATTTAGGACTCTAATGTTACAATCCCTTTACAAATACACTGTTATACATTCGTTGAGCCTTCTACTTGTCATTTGATCCCGATACAGAACATTAATTGAGCAATGAAACCAACCATATGGCAAATTACAGTACAAATGGAACAGAATCTCAACTTAATATCATACAAAGCAATCTAGTCATCTTATTATCGTTTTCATAAGAAACAAGAAACCATTCAAAACTGCCATACTGGTCAGTAGATCATCAATATGTGGTGCTTGGTGAAAGCACATGCTCTAGTGATTAGAATAATTTGTGTTAACTTCTTCTAAGATTCGCCTTTTCTTTTTTTTCCTTCTCCGTGTCTTGACCTCCTAGGTGCCTCATCTTCACTTTCACTATCGTCATTCCGATCATCCTGCTGTGACTTGTTGTATCCTTGCTGATACTGCATGTCATCATCAGGACCCCCACTTTGACTGAGCATGTCTTGACTTTTACCCTGCTCTGGTCCTGAACCATACCTATCATTACGATCACTTGGTCTTTGATCTCTTTTGCCAGTGCGGTTTATATTTTGTGGTGGAGGTGGAGGTGGTGGAAACATCGGAGGCATATTGACTGGCCTACCACCTCTTGGTCCGTTTGGACCTGGAACCCCCATTCCCCCCATAAAAGGACCGCGTCCAGGATTCATCATCATCCCAAATCCACCACCGGGAAACATCCCAGGGTTTGAGGGTCGACCTCGGAACATCATGCCAGCTGGGGGACCCCCAAAATCACCACCGAACCTAGGACCGTATGGACCAAAACCGCGGGGACCCATGCCAAAAAGATCTGGCATACCAAAACCATCAGGTCCAGCAGGTCCGTAGGATAATCCATCGCCCATCATAGGATTAAAATTTTGCATTCCATGGATCGGTCTTGCTCCACGCCCAAGATGCATGTGAGGGGGCCACATCATACCTCCTCTGCCCCTACCTCTTCCTTGAACAGCTGGCCCTACAGCTTGACCAAAGGTCTCGTCCTCTTCATCACTTTCTTCCTCTTCCTCTTCTTCATTGTCTTCAAATGGGACAATATCTGGATTTTCTCCTCCATTATCTGGATTCACTCCCTTTGCTTTCTCTTCTTCTCGTTTAGACTCTGCTGCAATTGAGATAGCCTGTAAACATGAGAGAAAACAGATTAGTCCAATACTTAAAACATTACAGGGCAATGAATTTTTGTGTCCCAAATGCATTCATTAAAATATGCAACTCTTAACAAATAATGGACACACTTGGCATGAAGCCAAATATTAACTGTTCAGTTGAGCTTGTTTAAACACGAACAATCTGTGAAATGTTGAACAAAAGATACTCCAAAAATATATATTATACATGTCGTGAGGAACACTCTTAGAGATTGAATGCTCTACATTGGAGTTGTAAAAATATATGTTTGTACAAGATATCTATATTAGTTTCTATTCACCAAAAAATATTGATGACTTAGGAGAACATACCATAAGTTCACTATCTGGCTCAGTGTATAGCAAGGATGCCAACTGCTCACCGATAGAGGGCTCCAGCTCCTGACAATCTCTACTTATCTGCAATTACATAACCAACAGAATATTTTGTAATTACTAATTGTAATGAACTTAATTTCCGAAAAAATTGTAGAATCTGATACCATGTTAACAGTTTGTCTTTTGGATTGAGCAAACCTTTTCTGTGTTTATTTTTTTGTTTTCACCTTCAATTGCAAAACTGTTACATGTGTTCACTTTGGTTCTTGTTTTCAAAGACTTGTACTAGAAACGGTGAAAATAGAAGTGTTCATTGTTTCTGACAAATTATTGAATGCAGGAAACAGTAAAAGTATGAAACAGTTTAACAATTAAAAATGAAAAGAAAAAATGTTTTTCCCAGACCAAGCAGGCCCTTAAGTTGTTGGGTAAAGACTAAAATGATTTCATATCTAACTGTAATCATAATCCAATATGATGACCAGAGGTATCACACAAGTAAGACAAAAAATTGGATGCACAATTTGGCTGATAAACAAATAGGAATGCGATGAACAACAAATAGATTTAAACTACAAATATATGAGTACATGTGGCTTGTTCGGTTAAAAAAATTTGAAATTACAGTGTCTTTTTTTTTTGGCAAGAATGAATAGGAATAAAAGAATCCGTTAATAGGACCCCTTCTATATTCTCATTTGATACAATCCACGAAATATAATAATAAAATAAGGAAACTATAATGATCTATGAAGCACAGACACTCCTCGGATTAGGCGTGTCCCGGTGTCGGACACGTGTCGAGTCCGACACCGACACAACACCGACACTTGTAATTACACTACATTATGTGATTTTTTCAAATTATTAGGTATGTCGGCATGTCAGTGTCCGTGTCGTGTCTGGTGTCCGTGTCCGTGCTTCATAGATAATGATTAATGAGAGATAGCCTAAGGTACTAAAAAATACCCCATGACTACTGCAAGATACTTTTCATTTCTAACAAAAGTATATCTCACTTTTTCTAACAGGACGTACAACATATAATCCATGAAACTTCAGAAGGTATATCTTAAAAACCCTTATGCAGCATTAAAATTAAGGACCTTTCAAAAATGGCTTATTATTGATCTTATCCTGAAGATTAATACCACACTTTCTGCAATATGGCACCATAAAAGATTAATTCTGAAGATTAATACCTACATATAGGTTCCAGAATCATCATGCATCCACTGTTAAGTTAGAAATCAACACTATATGTCCCAACATTGAAAGTAGTTTGATTTCGCTGACTGACAGCTGTGACAAGATCTATATCGACTCTCATTTGTTAAATAACAACCAGGTAATATTGAACACTGCCAATGGTCACAAGGGACAAAAGACCACGCCTGTTTATATGCTATGTTTTAGTAGATTAGGATTCTCTACATAGTGGGTGATGTAAAAAAGCTACCCGAAATAACCAAGAAGTCACAGGTAGAACATTACCAAGAAAATCGGGTAAAATTCAAAGTGCATATGTAGAGAAATGAGGATTCAACAACAATTTTATAAGGATCACATCAACATCCAGATGGATTCAATCCTTTGTATATTCAACATGGAAGGGACGTCAAGTAACAATCTTCGTGTATAAGAACCACCAACAGCAAGAAAACAATGGTGCAGCGAGAGTAAAACAAGAATGCAAGAAAACAGCTCTTATGAAGGGTAAAAAAATGGATAATAGAATTGGAAAAGATAATACCTTCACCGGTAAGTTTTCATTGTACGGATTTCTCAAATGGCGAGTTTTGTGGAATGATAGTTCACATAACTGCAAATAAGAAATACAATTAGACAGATTATTATGTAAAAAAGTATCCCCACATCATTATGCAGTTCCCAATCCTGGTTCATGGAGAAATTTCTCCCTGTTACAACACTAAGACACAAAAGCATTAATAAAGCCACCTTTAACGAACAATATAAAAAATTATCTTATCGCTTAGACGTTTGGATTTGTTGAAATATTAGGAAAAATATAATTTTTTCTGCTGCAATCCAATAAGAGAGCGTAAAAAAACTGAATCCCTCGAAATTTACAACACGAAGCTTTTTTCTCTTCTTTTTGGATGAAAACAAAACCCTTATTTCTCAACAGAGCTAATTCACTGGGTGGGATCATTAAGTCAGTAATTCTGGTGACTATTAGATAATCATATATAATGGAAAGATTAATGAGGCTAAAATTCTATGGCATTGCCTGCGGGTAAGTTAACACAATTCACAGGTGTATTAAGTTGGAGAGAACCGTGTGTTTATGGTGACAAAATTCTATTTTGATTGTAGAAATTATAGAGCCACAGAATTTTGTTTTAAGTCCTTGAATTCAGGTGCAACAAATACGACATCCACCACTTCATCACAACTATCAACTCTTGCACCTCAAAAACATATAGAAAAGACATCAAAAGCCTCTCTAAATCATATGGTCACCATAAAAGACAAAGGTGCCCCTTTAAATATGAAATTGCGACCAAAATGAAAAAGGTAATTAATTTAAAAATTTCTGAAGCATAGCAATTAGTAATTTTAGCTTTCGTTTTGCTACAGTCTTATTAAGTATGCTTCCAGTTTGTTCAATTATTGCTATCACTCAGATAAATTAACTAGGGTAGATGAATGAAGAGTTTTTGTACCTTCAACCATTTAACAGAGAAATTGCGTCCATAATGTGCCGTTCCATGAGCATATTTCCAGTTTCCCCCAGCAACAGAACCACCAATTCTGGATGTCATCTTTGCACAACCCTGCAAAAATATAGAACTGTTCAGGTCCAGTGGCTTTGCGACAGCCAAACAAAAGTCTCCCAATGGTTATTTTTTCACTGGAAAAATATCAAGTCCTCAAATCATAAAGTTAAAAGTGTTAGATGCATGTGGGATAGAGCACCTTAGTGAAACATAAGATGCAACGTTGTCAACAGCGGATGGTGGAATATGACGTAAGGCCAATAATCTGCCATATAAACACGCCATTGCGGCCTATGGCGCCGCCATGGCAGGCACTCCTTCACAAATTGCATATTGTGGTTGTCCAAAATTCAGCCATGGCCGCCATTTAATAACACCGATAACATGTTCGTAAATTATTCAAGTATCCTCTTAATTACATATAATGCATATTTGAAAATTCTATGGCATCCCTCTTGTCTTTTTGAACTATCAGTAAAAGATAATTAGCAAGCAACAATATATAATTAATTGGGTCAATGCATTTCTTCTCATGCAGAATAAAACATCGGGTTTATATATCATTCACACAACAAAATGAAAGAAGCAAAACCAATTATTTCCAATCCACCCCCCACCCCACCCCCCTCCACCCACTATTCACTATGATTAACTTATCTAGAGCATTAAAAATATAAGCAGTACCAACTAGCTTCCATCGATGTACATTACACTAAGACGCTTTACAAAGATCTAAAATATGAGCTCCATGTCGGAGGCATGATATTAGATATGAACTTTTATCAAATCATTTTAATTACTGATCTAGAAAATCAAGTATGATGACAATGGAAAGGGGTTTATTACTTAGCCAAGATTTGAGCTAATAGTAAACCACCAAGACTTGATATATGTCCACTAATTTCCCACCTTAATAATCAAATAAATCTAGATGCAAACTACATTTTAAAGAGTGCAGAATATTTTCATTTCCACATGGCAAAGAGATCATTGGTTTACATCCATAGATTTAATAAGTGTAGCCAAGTGGAAAGCAAAATTCCAAAAATACCTGGAAATGTCGAGTACGGTTGACTGAGAAAATCAATATCACGTTTTCCACAGAGTCAAATGCTTCATTTAGTTTTGATTCATTGCTCCTTTGAGTTGCCCATACTCCTTGTTGTACAGACAACTCCAAGTTTTCGCGATTGCAACTCTTAACAATAAAATACCTAAGGTTTTTAGAAATGTTCAGTAGTTTAATTAATATGGGTAAGAAAATTGTAATTCAACTGAAGCAATACATAGGATAATTAACACAACCACTAATGACAACTTATCCATCTTGAAAATTCTAGACCTCATCATGGCGTACTCATATCTCATTCAATAACAGTCACCAGATTAGAATCATACACCAGGTAATACTCACGCACAGTCTATCATAAGATCAATACCAAGTCTTTATTTTGCATGAGTAATAATAGAAAACAACTTGATAACAAACAAGAAAACAGAAAATTATAATAAAAATAATAACATAGAAAAGAATTATAATATCAAAGTTAAGAAGATACTTCTCTTCATTTAATGTCCAAAACAATTATATTTAATTTAAAAACTACTAAATCAAAAAATATATATATCTCCCTTACTTCAATTCAAACTTTTAATCTTCATTTTGTACGTTATGAGCTGCAAAAGCAGCCTGACATTTTTTTTAATAGTAATAAGTTATGAAGAACCCAAGCATCATATTTCTAAAATGAATTAGAAATCAGACTGAGGATTTTGTACAGTTCTACTAATTAAGCTTAAATGTTGTTTGAGCGTGTGCTTGTTTGCACGGAAAAACCGCATCCCTAAAACTTCACTGTGGTAAGTTATGTTTTAGAGCTTCAGCTTGGCCACCCAATGGATGGGTTTCGACCTTGCTTTCAAACATAGGTGAAATGTTTCAAAGTCAAAATAAGTGGTACAAAATATGCAAGAAATCAACTAGAACAGGTAATTTAACAGCCAACATCATAAATTATGAAATACATGTGTAGACTGCCGAACGGACAGCAGCGTTCTTAGGAGAATCGAACTACATAAGGTCAGTCCTTGTATAATATCCCAAACAAAAGATACTTAAATGTGTACCTTGCTTGTATTATTTTATTTTTATTTTTATATAACTATAAGAATACTGAGAACATATTTTACCAAGGCCAGCTGAAAACTACAAGATTCTAACACACCTAGATATTCCTTGAGGTAAAGGGGTTGATGTTCGATTGGCTTGATTGGGCTGGCCATTAGAGAGATTTTGTGCTTGGTTCTGGCTGACTTGCTGCTGAGACTGTTGAACTTGTTGCTGCTGCTGGCCATTTCCTGACTCTGCAACTAATGGTTTTCCAACCGCACCTTGGTTTGCAGAATTAATTCCTTGAGGAAACTGAGACTTTTCAGCTTGTTGATTATAGTTAGAACCCCTTTGTTGGCTAAACTTGTGAGAGTTGTTGTAATTGTAAGAATATAAATGTTGGATCTTTTGAAGAACGTCTTCAATTGGAGGAGGAGGTCCAGGAGATTTTGCATGCCTATATCGACAATCAGGCCCATTAGGACAAAATCCTAACTTGTACCTGCAGAAGCAGAAATATCAAAATCAGAATCATACAATTTTATAATCTCATTTTTTATATAGTGAAGAAATTAAAGATAAATATAACTGATCAAGCATGGAACAAAAGCATTTTTCTTTGATAAAAAAGAGAGAAAAGAAAACTGTATATAGACGAGGGCAGTGAAAATTAAATAAATGAAACAACAGTAGAATAGCAGACCCTCTTAGAAAACAGTGACAAACATAAAAGAGAGAACAGGATACATAATCCAAGCACATTAAACCAATAAGTTCTTGCAAACTCTTAGAATATAAACAAACAAGGAAGCTCCCTATAAAACTGCATTACCAGAACATCATTACATGATGCCAAGTAATGATATACTATTAACAAATAAGAGAGAAACTTCTCTGCAACAACTCATTCCCTACGATGAAATGCACAAGTCCAAACTATCACACACATCCACAGAATCTTACCCATATTTCATCTCCCAAAACCCCTAAAATGAGTCCTGAAGCTCCATCAACAGTTATAGCCAACCCACTGATCAGAAAATATGCCAAAGATATCATTCCGAAAAGTCCAGTAGCTAGAATGCAATGCATAATGAAAGTGAAAACTAGAAATTCAAACCAGAATAAATGTTCAATCAAGAAAAGAACAGAAGTGCTGAACTTTTTATCTCTTTGCATATTGACTATTTTCTGAGACCCCGTTGATCGGTCCAAACTTATAAACTATCAGGCATTGAAAATATCACACCTTCCACAGACCAAGATGACCACCTATTTCCAGTTGTGGTCTACCATGGGGAAGAGAAAACAATTTGTTGGCTCATGATTTATGGACAGAAAACAACTTAGCTCTATTTTAATAATGACTAAACTCGCCGGCAAGCTTGCAGTCTAGCTTAGTTGTCACTAATGTTAGTATGACTTGGGTGCGATGATGATACTGGGGTGTGTGTGACAATGACGTCAAATGAGATCATCCACCAAACTATTTTTACCCTCACTTACTCAAGTGCTTCAACAACAATAAAAAAAATATATATACAACTCTATATGTCTAAGGTTACTAATTAATATCTATCATTATCCAACCACCGACATGCATTATACTTCTCTGTTCAAAATTCAATACTAAATAAATAATATAATATAAAGTAGGGAAATGCTAACTTAGGGCACTTGATAAGAAGTTTAAAGTAGAAATTTTTTCTTCGGATTTTTGTATTCAACACATTGAAACATGAAAAAAAAACTTTTTCTACATGGAAGTTATCTATTGTTTCCATTTTTGAATCCTTAACAAGTGCTTGTTAGCAAGACCCTATAAAGTACAATGGAGGTTAAAAGTAAAACCTGGTTTGTAAAATCCAATTGCAATATATTAAACATTTTTCTCAAAAAATTAGTTGATTGTAATTATACAGTGAATGATGATGGTCATCTAGTGATCAAACTCTCAGGAGGTTGGGGAGAAGATAGTCAAAATAAATGGATGTAAGAGGGTTACTAGACTGGCCTGATGAAAGGGTTCAATAAAACGTATAATTGACAATAATTTTATAGCTACGACACCCAAACAGTGGCACTACGGCTATCATTTCACCGTGCAGACCTTGTAAATACTACATTGTTGGCCTGATGAGAAGGTCCAATAAAACGTATAATTGACAAGTATTTGATAGCTACGAAACCCAAACAATGGCACTGCAGCTATCATTTCACCATGCAGACCTTGTAAAGACTACATCATTCTTTTTTTTCTTTTTGGGAGTTTATATAGCATTGTTCTTTCTCTACAACATTGATATTTATCGAAGTGAATTGTAATCTAGTTTATCATTACATGAAGTGAGGTACCTAGTCTGGTTAGTCCGTCTTAAAGAGTAACCACCGCTTAAAAAATTTGCTCCTACAATCCTATTCTTTCCCCACCAGACTCCTCCTCCAACACCAACTTTCTATAACACCAATTTTCACCAATCTAACCCTTCCTTCCTAACTACATAAGTTGCATACTGGCATCAACTTGAAACCCCCACACTATAATAACTTAACAATTCCATAACCAGAAGAAAAGAAAAAGGAGCATGACCAACTCAGAAACAAAGTGAAATTGGATTTGATCTAATCAAAAAGTCCTAATGTACGTGTAATTTGGAAGAAACAAAAAACAAGTCGCAACAGTACAATTATTGAAGTTGCCAAATCCGCAACACAGCCGCGATTAATGCTGACTGTATTTGACTGCAACTCTCCAGAATATCAAAGATCGTGATGCGACCATTACCCCGACCACTATTTAAAACCCTAATATACCTACTCCGAAACAGAGTCAAAATAAGAGTTGACCTAACACCCAATTTTATCTTTTTATCTAATAAAAAACCTAGTGTATAACTGTATATAACAAGCAACGTGTAGTTATGCGGAAAAAAGCTTAGGCTTGTTTGGATTGGCTTATTTTTTAGCTTATGATTGAAAAATAGCTTATGCAAATAAACAAGCTTTTATGAAATGTATCTTCATAAGCTGTTTTTTCATAAACTACCTTGAAAAGCTTATGAATAATACATAAAAGCTTATTTATTTGCATAAGTTGTTTTGCATAACTCAAAAAATAAGCCAATCCAAACGGACTCTTCTAGAAGTTTGTAACAACTTAAGATCATGGAATCCTTTATCATATAATCAATCACTAACCCACCAATTAAACTCAATCAAAAGCGACATCGAAAACAAACAAATAAACAATCTCTAATAACACATCTCACAAACAAAATCAAAACTCAATCTATGCACAAATAACAAAAAAAAATCTTCACATTATAAAAACACATACACAATAGAAAAAAAGAGGAAAAAGAAAACATACATGTTACACTCCTTGATATCTTCATTAGTATGCTTATAAACACAATCCTGCTCACGACATTCTCCATACAATCTAAAAAACCGGCACACCGGCATTCTCGCTTTATCATACTGATGCAAAAACCCACACGCTTCACCTTTCATACACAAACTCCTTAGCCAGTGACGACAAACCGTTTGCCGGAAGCTTCGTCGACCGGGAGCATTACCGGAAACATGTTCAGCAACAGATGGAGCCGCAGCCGCGGCTCCATTGGAAGGTGGTAAGTAGGAATCGGATTGGACGATCGGGGTGGAGACGGCGGCGGTGGAGGTGATTGCGGTGGCGGCGGAAGGTTGTGCGTCGAGACCGCCCTCGAAATCGAAGTTGAGGACTCCTTCGGAATCCTCCATTTGGAAATTGGAAATTAGGGATTTGAAGGGAAAATATTTGAAGAGGAGAAAAAAGAGGGTAACGGCGGGATTTGCAGAGAGAGAGAGAGAGAGAGAGAGAGAGAGAGAGAGAGGAAGTGAAACTCGGCACGGAAGTGAAAGTGAATGATGAAACACTTGTGTTTGTGTTTTCCAGTTTTTTACTTTGGTTTTTATGTTTTTATTTATTTTTATTTTTTGTTCATTTTTTTCTTTTTAAGTTAGTATTTTAATATTGAGAAATGCTAGCAACACATATTCTAATACACACTTTTTGATTAGTTAAAATTCACATAATTCACATGGACTCATATGATTTGGTGGAACTCATGTGAATTTTAACCGATCAAATCAAACTGAGTAGGTTGGAAAATATGTGTTGCTAGCATTCCTCTTTAATATTTGAGTTCAACTATTTATTTTTTTTTATTTTGATTCATTGATTATATAGTAACCAACGTTTTTTTAAGGGAACAAAATGATATTTGATGTTAGTGAATGAGATTTGAAATATATATGATTTTCGTTATAAACTAGTAGTTTGAGTACATCGTGAAACCCTTATTCTTTTTCAAATTTTAGGGTTAGTACAAAATTTCATCTACTTCAAATTTTCCGTCTTTAAATTTCAGACATCTACTTTGCAAATAAATAGTAACCATAGTGGTTTGTGTTTGTTAATGTCTTGTTGGTTGCGACATTTGAAGATAAATAAAATAAGAGTCTTGGTGTTGAATTAGAGAGCTTTTGGCATTCGATGACTCAACATATAATACACAATTTCGATCCTTTTGATATGATAAGTCATTAATGTGTTGTTCAATGAAAGGGATTGGGCTGAAATTCGTAAATTGCATCATTTTTGCTGGAGAATGAAAATAAACTCATATGAAAATTTAATAGTAAAGGTATATAGTCAAGTCAATTTACCGTTATGTCATAGAAACTCTCATTGGCAATGAGGAATATAGGGTACCTGATGAATGGATGAGAATATGGAACTTTTAAATTCTTCGAAAAATCAAAGTCTTTTTATGGAGAATACTTGAGGGGTGGGGGTGGAGTTCCTTCCTACGCGTATGTGACTTCAAGATAAAGGAGTACTGTGTTCGGATATTTATCCATATTGTGATATTAACTATGAAGACGAATGACATGTATTTATGGGGTGTGAAGCGGCAAAGCAGGTATGGCGTGAGGTAGGGTAATGGGACTATATACAGGACAATGTTAAGAATGCTATCAGCCATGTAGAATGTTTATATTTTTTTATGTAGATTTTCATATCAAATGTGTAGCGACATCATGGTGATGTTACAGTGCAATTAGAGAAGACAAAACAATAAGGTGCAAGAGACAGATCAACAGTAAGTTCAGACAGCAAATTCAGATGACGCGTGATATCTTTTACCAATGGTGTACAGCCCGCAACCACATGATCAAAATACAATTAGATGGCAACCTCCGGATGAAGGATATGTAAAGTGTAATACCAATGATGATGCCTTGTTTGTTGATCAACAATGCTTTGGTGTTGGAATGTGCATTCAGAACTCTAAAGGTCAATTTCCAAAAGCCTTAAAAAAATGGTATAAGTGTTATCCTACTCCATTAGAAGCAAGCAATGAAGCAAAGACATTGAGGTTAAGCAAAGTTACATCTTGGCTTGAAGATTTAAGATTATCAATGGTGCAAATTGAACTAGATTGTAAGCTAATGGTAGAAGGCATCGTGGATAGTTCTAACAACGAATCGGATTTTGGTAATGTTTTGTCCAATTATGGATCACTACTAGAACAATTTCCAAACTTTTGGATAAGTTTTTTTTTTTATGATAGGATAAGTTTTTTTTAGGTGATATAAGATATATTATTTTATATACATATTTTGGCAGAATTATTTTATATATCCTTTTTTTGGAGGTATATCCTAATACTATAAAGTATAAAATAATCAAATTTGATCTTTTCAGTTTTTTTACGGAATCTTTTTTAAAATCATATCTATTTCAAAGTTAAAATAGCACTATACCATTGGTGACTTAGCCTACAAGCAATCATCATCATCATCATGAAGCGCAAACATTCTGTGAAGGAATCCATTGATATGGTTGTTACTAGTGATCATCATTATCCTACTAAGGAAACAATTCTTGATTCAAGATTCACATCTTTTCTTGAGAAAGATCATTCTTTTCTCACTCCATGGAGTTGAAACCCTAATGCTTCCAAGAATGAAACTAGTTCTACCAAAAAAAAAGGAGTTTCTTTCTTTTCATCCTGAATCATATTTTTCTTATGAGGTAATTTTTTGTTGTTCCTAATTCTTTAATCTTCACCTATCTTTTTTTTTATTCTTGGTATATCAATGCCTATATTCATGATTTGAATTCACCGTCACATAGATAGTTATGGATATGGTGTTTTGGTTTATACAATTTCCAGTATGAAAATATATTTAAAATAGACTCTAATAACATGTTAAATTTTGGATAAGATTTTCGTTATTTTGGAACGACAATGCTCAAGAAAACTGATAATCAATGTTGCCCGTCTACAAGGTAACGTGAAAATTAAGGGTGATTAGCCTATAATGGTTTTGGCATGCAAAGACTTTTTTAGTGAGATAAATTATTATTTGCATTTGAAGCTAAGAGAAATATAATTTTCTTTAACAATTTGAATTTACTCTTTCCAAACTTAAGAACAGCCCCATCCATCAAAAACCTATTTTTTTTATTTACTATTATTGTTTAATTCTTCTTTCCTAGTTTTTGTCATAACTTGGATTTTTTTTTATGTATTTTTGGTGTACTATTTCATATCAACATAAGAGTTTTGTAGCTCTAATTAATTTGTCCTCCTTTTAGTTTCAGCTCATGCTTACAAGCTTGTCCAGCTCCACTCATATCTGTCAATCAAGCACCAAGATGCAAGATGTGTAATATGTCAAAGATGCATAGTGATGTCAATGTCCAAGATCCAAAGTCTGCTCGAGTGTGATTGACAAAGAAGACTAGTAGTATCTATTGATTTAATTTGTAATTTAGGAGATATTCAGCAACATTATTGGTTTTGATTTTTGAAATGGTTGAGTGTTCTGGAGTTGAATTCTTTTTGCAGTTAATATGTAACAACTATTAGTTTTTTTTTTTTTTTACTTATCAACTAATTAGTAGTTTTGTATCGTATTAAGGATATTTCACTCATATCCCCTAATTGTTAGCTCTACTGTAGAAGGCGTATTAAGGATATAAACAAAATATTCATTGTAAAATCTATGTTAGTTTAGATAAAAATTTGTAGTGAAGTACTATTGTAGAAGGCGTATTTTGAGTTTGAATACATGGTAAAATACTAAAAGAAAAATTCAACCTTTCTTGTATTTTAACCCAAGAAATGGATTCAAAACACATAGTTAAAATATAAACCGATCTATCAAAGATCGTACGGTCTAGATTCACAACAGTATGAACGTGTGACTGCATCCAATCCATCTCCCTCATTGTATACATGCTGCCAGATTCTGATCCTGATGCAATGTTATTCGAGGAACCTCATGTCTATCTGACTTAAGTAAATTAAAACATCAACGGATTCAATGTAAAAAGAAAAAATGAAGTAGAGAGAAAAATGGCAAACAAGTAATGTAGTCCTTGAAAGACTGCAATAAAAGTTTATTCTTAAACATCTATATTGCACAATATAGACAACTTCTATAAGAAATGAATACTGATAAATTACATGAATAATCCCATACAACTTCCTAATACAAATTCATATTGTACACAATCTGAATACAATCCATGGTTCACCAATCTGTTCCCAAGTTTCTGGAATCAAAGAGTTTATCAATGTATTGAATTACAGCTTCTGATGATGAGACATAAATTTGCATTTGGACTTTCGCTGACTCCGCTGAAGCAAAAGTTGCAAACAAAAGGAAAAGAAAATGAGCAAATTTTGAACACATAGTAGCAAAGAAAAGAAATTACACTACCTTAACAACAGGGAAAATTGGGTTATTAACATAAAAAGAGATTGAACATAAGAATGTGGATGGCAGATTAAGACTACTATTCACCAAACTATCAGGTGAACCAATGACATGCAAATTCTGCCTTAGGTATGAACAATTATACAAGTATTTCCTCATTTACTGTAAATAGATCTCATAAATCTTTTTTTTTTCAAGATTAAACTTCAGTAAATGTGCAGGAAAACTTAATTCTAGACTTACTGTCCTCGTTGAGTTTATTCAAAAGCTGTTCCTTTGTAGGAATAAGATACATCCCAGCAGAAACAGCCTTTTTGATAGCCCAACCGTGATAAGGTGCAAGTGCTTGTTCATAAGCTTTTGAAGCTGGATCTCTAAGGGAATTTCCCCTGCCATAAGATATACAAGAACTCAACTCATTTACTGTATTCACTATGCTATTATGCCATAAGCTTAATATACATCTATATCAGAAACAGCTATGTTAATTCAAATATATATCAAGGCATGTAACACATGTTCGTTAACAATATAAGAGAGCTAGCTCATGGGTTGTATAAAAAGACTACTTTGATCATACCCCTAGTTGATCACATCGCATCCAAGACTATACGTCTGCAGCATGAACAAAACTAAGATAGACTCTGATACGGGACATAAATCTTAGAATTTGACCTAGGCCTAACTCTACCTCAAAGCTAGCTAAAAAGGTGAGGCCAAAGCCTTTAACAACGACTTCAGTTATATCTCAAATTTAAACGGGATCTCGACAAACACAATAAGGGTGTGGATTGGATATAATCCCTTTTTGCTATAAGGGAAGAAATCTTTTGTGGTGAAAGAAAGTACTTTGGACAATCTAAGCCAAGGGCGTGTTTAGTCTAGAAAATTTTCTAAGATGTAGAAAGTTTTCCAGAAAATTACTGGAAGTAAAAATTCACATTTTCTTCAAGAATAGTTGTAGTTATCTAACCAAAAAAGATTACCTACCCAAATATAAATTATCCTCCCCTGTAATTTGACCAAGTTAAACCGAAATTTGACCAAGTGAAATGACCCACGCCTTAGTTTTTAGTATTACAATTAAAAAAAAAAAAACTTCATTGTTACATTCCAAAAGATGGTTATAAAATTAAAATGCTGACATAGGTCAAAGTGTTGGATCAGATGCTGTTAGTTTTACTGTGCAATTAGAATATTGCACGTCCAGGCTTATTCGACCAAGAATCTTTTCTTATGTTTACTGGGGGAAATTATGCTAACCTCTCTAGTAGTTTAATGAAACAACACTCACCCTATTAAGACATTTATGATTTCTTGTTCCCGTCACATATATTAATTAGTATCATGTGTTGTGCTAAATTCCCAGATTTTTATAGACATTGCCCCCAACAAGTGCAAGTTCTTAAAAAGCACAAAATGTATGGCACTGGAAGTCATCACCAATAAGGACCATTTCACTAAATTATTTACACATTTGAGTTATTTCATTTGCTTCCAGCGAATTAAATCAGCTAGTGACCATTTAACCTTAGTGCAGACAGAATTTTCTAACAACTTCATTTTCAAACTGGTGTCAAACGCATAGCAGGAACAGCTAAGTAACAGAAAATGATGAACTTTGAACTGGTACTGGTAACAAAAATTTCGAACTAAATCCAATTGTGATACATTATAATGTGCATGCAAATTTCACTTGGCCCGAAACAGAAATAGAAGAAAAAAGCAAAATAACATAAAATGTTTTTATTCCACATGGTTTTATTCAAGCCACGAGCAAAAGGGGCAAACCTATTCTCGGCCTCTGCCATTCAAAAGAAAAATCTCTCAGCCTCCCTTTTCCGCCTTCACTATGTTCAGAGTCCCACATTGGATGAGATATGGCATGAAGATGTGTCTATAAGTGGGAGTAGTCTTCACCTTACAAGCCGGTTTTCCAAGGGTTGAGTTAGGCGCAACCCAAATTCTAATATGGTATCAGAGCCTATCCAAGACCCGTTGTACCACTCGCCATCATGTTACCGCTATCGGGTCACTTGGATCATGCTTCAGATGTTTAGTCCAAGGCGTGGAAGGGGTGGCGTGTTAAGAGTCTCACATTGGTGATAATATGGCCTGAAAGTGTGTTTATAGGTGGTGGTTTGTAAGAGTTGAGTTAGGCCCAATCCAAATTCTAAAAGACTACCCAACACTCACGGATGAAAAGTGGAAGCTAGCTAACGCTTCCATCCAATTTCACATTCTCGCTTGAGTTTCATTGCAATTTATTTCCCACTCTTCCATGCCTAGGATAATCTTAAAATTGTTCAAACATAACATAAACACATCAATTTAAAGATAGAAGAAACTAGCAAGAAACAAATTACAAAGCAGTAAGCAATGCACATACTCGGTGATTATCATTTGCTGAAAGAGTACTCTGACCATGTCGAGTCCACGTTTTACTCTCAACAAATTTCTAGTATGGCTGCCTGCATTTCTAACAGAATTGGCTTGTACATCCTGATCAATCAAAGAATGTAACTTCGGAATCGACTTTGATGCCTCGGCTAGATCATTAACCTAAGACCATTAAACAATTGATTAATAAATCCTTGAAGGCTTGACTTAACAAATGTCATGAAGTATATACACTAAGCATCAATGAGAAAGTGTCCAACATATACATACACATAATAAACAGTTAATTTCTTGAGATCCTTGTAAATTATATACAAAAGACCTACGCTACTACCAATCCAAAATACTAAAAATACTTTTTATTTCTTCCTTCCTATCAATAATCATATTACCGGAAATAAAAAAACTAGCATGGTTTAAGGTCTATCTGGATTGGCTTGTTTGAGTTTACCTACAGTCATAAGCATTTGTGATACTGTTTGGAAGAGCTTATGAAAACAGCTTATGACTTGCCCATAAGTTGTTTTTAGCTTATTTTCACAAGCTCTATCATTGTGAAGTATACATATGCATATAAACACTTGATTTATAGAGATCAATGTAAATTATACACAAAAGAACTACACTACCATCCAAACTACCAAAAAAACCTTTTTCTTTTCTACCTTTCTAATCATATTACCAGCAAATAAAAAACTAACACGATTTAAGGCATGTTTGGTTTAGCTTCTTTGAACTTATCTACTGATATAAGCATTTGTGAGACTATTTGAAAGAGCTTAAGGAAAAAACTAACAACAAGTCCGTAATCTGTTTTCAGCTTATTTCCATAAGCTCTTCAGCATAAACACTTGATTTTTTGAGATCATTAGAAACTACACTTCCACTAATCCAAAATACCAAAAAAAAAAAAAAAACATGTTTTTCCTTCCTTTCTAATCATATTAACTGCAACTAAAAAAAATATAACATGATTCAAATCAAGGGTACTAACTTCTGAGCTAAAAAATCAGAAAAACGATAAATTACTAAGTTCAACAGTTAATGACACAATGGAATGAAAGAAATAAAAATCAAAACTTTCAATGACCCTTTTAATCATTACAATAAACCCAATTGAAAAAATAAAGAAAGGATCAACCTTGGCAGCATAATCCTTCTCAGCAAACTTGAAAGCGATACCTAAGGAACCAAAGAGAGGGGAAATGAGAGAGCAGGCATGAGAGAAGGGAGCAACTTCAACCTCTGCGGATTGAGAATCAGAGATAGTGTTGGCGAGGTTTTTGAATGCGACTGCAATTTGATGAAGTGTTTTGTTGCTGTTGATGGATTCTGCCATTGAAGCCAATGAAGTTGTGTTTGAGTTTGTGTTAGTGAATGCTGTCAAATTGTTTTCTTCTCTACTGTGTAAAGTATAATGCGATTCTTTGAGATGGTGATGAAAATGGAATTTTGGGCCGGCAAGAACTCAATGCATGATTCGATGCCACGTTCTTTTCACTTTTTAAAGTATAAACAAATATCTAGGGTATAGATAGATAGTATACTTTATGTTAAAAATAAGAAAATTGATGTACCGACTTTTAATACCCCGTAATAACACAAAAAAATTATATAAGAGCTCTCAACGTAGTTGACTACCATTGAGCTTTTTTTTTTTTTGAAAGGAAAAAAGTATGTTCATAGTATTTCATTAATAATAAGAGATTTATACAATGAGATATATGATAATGAATTTAGGGACTAGCGGAAATGCGGCAACCCCAACAAGAGTGTGAGCTACCTCATTTGGTTGTCGTCTGTTGAACTCGACCTTAGAGTTTGAGAAATGTATGGTAAAGAGACTCAGACATGCTGAAATCACTTGCTCAAATTCAGTAACGTCAATCCGACAATGGTGGAAGGCGTCTGTTGTGATATTTGAATTCAAGGCGAAATCGACATTGTCAAATTGTATGTCACTTAACCATTGTAAAGCGTGGAATAAGCTCAAAGCTTCTCCCACTGAAACAGAACACATAGGAGAGAAGGATAACGTTTTAGCCAACATAAAGGTACCTTTGTCATTACGGATACATATGTCAATGCATGTTCTTTGCAACTAATCCGAAAATGAAGCATCGACATTACATTTCAAACGGCCACGCTGTGGACGCTACCACCTGACCAAAGTTATATCACTTGTTGTTGTAGTAGAAGAATTTGGAGTTGTACCTGAATCGTCTTGTCTTACCAGTGTTGTTGTTGTTGTCTGGTCATTACGAACTGAATTTATTGATGTGTTGTTGCAACTAGCATCTGGAAAAGTAGCGTTAGCTGCATACCAATCCTCAATAAGGTGACAAGCTCGATCAACTACATGAGAACATGTTTCCGTGACATCTTCCCAAAGCTTGAGATTTCTATGCTTCCAAAAGCTCCAGAGGATAGTTGCAAATCGTTGGCCAAACTCTTGTGAAAGCTGATGTAACAATTCAAAGATGGCATCAAGTGTTGAATTCTTTTCAAGAAACGCCTTGTGAACCGCATTCCAAAGACCAGTCATGCGCCAAACTTGCACAATAAAAGGACACTCGAAACAAATATGAGCAAGGTCATCATGCAGACCATCACAACTCACACAATTTGTGGGACATTGCACTCCTTTATCTTGAAGCCTAACTCGGGTAGGCAAGCACCCACGACACATTCGCCAAATCAAATTCTTTACTTTTGGTGGCACTTTTAGTCTCTAAATACCAGACCAATATCCTGGCCTCTGAAGGTGGGAAACATCCACCAACTCTTCCATACACAATTTGTAAGCACTCTTGACGGAATATAAACCATTCTTCTCAGCTTTCCATATTAACATATCATCCATCACCTGATCAAATAGCGGTGTTCAAAGAATAGAGTCAGCTATGTCAGAACTAAAAACTTGCTGAATCATTTCCTGATTTCAGCCCTTCGATGAGGTATTCATCAGACTACTCACAGAAAAATCCCTCACAAAGTTTGCACCCGTAATATTTCCATCTATGTGATCTCCATTCAACAACCATGGTTCATCAAGTATAGAGATAGAGTGACATGTACCAATTCACCATCGCGCCCCACCGCGCACTATGAAGCGGTTCTTTAAAATACTTCTCCACACGTAGCTAGGATTGTGACCTAAATTTGCCGTCAAGTAGCTTCGGGAAGGAAAAAACTGAGCCTTGTAAATACGAGAGACAAGAGAATCAGGTTCTGTCTGAAATTTCCAACCTTGTTTTCCTAACATAGCCAGATTAAAAGCAGTCAAATCTTTGAATCCCATACCTCCATGATTTTTATGCATCGACAACTTCTCCCAAGACATCCAATGAATACCACGATTATTGGGGCCCCATGACCCCACCAATAACGAGTTCATCATCTTCTCAATAGTAGAAATAAGAGAAGTAGGTAAGAGAAATATACTCATAACATACGACGGTATAGCCTGCAACACGGATTTGATCATGACCTCACGACATGCCTTAGATAAACATTTACTGCTTCAGGAATTTATCTTTTGCCAGACACAATCCTTAAGATACAAAAATATCGTTGTACGATCCCTCCCGATCATCGAAGGAAGACCCAAATACTTCCCGGTACCAAGTACAACTTGAACTCCCATAATATTGGTGATATTATTTTTTAAAGCATCGAGGACATTTCTACTATAATATATTTCAGACTTAGGCAAACTAATGGCTTGACCAGAGGCTGCTTCATACATTGTGAGAATGTTCTGCATCACCTGGGCCTGATGCTCTTCTGCTTTAAAGAAAAGGAAACAATCATCAGCAAACAATAAATGAGACACTGGTGGAGTACCTGCACAAATGGTCGTACCCTTAAGGTCGCCTCTAGCTTCGGCTCTTCTAATAGGAGAGGAAAGACCCTCCGTACAAATGATAAAAAGATAAGGAGAAAGAGGATCCCCTTGTCTCAACCTGCGACCCGGAATAACATGCCCCACTGCATCATTATTAACAAGAACTTAACAATCAACCGTCTCGACACACATAGTCATTCAATTAATCCACTTATTATTGAACCTCATTTTATGCATGACCTCCTTTTAATCCCAATCCATCCTATCATACTCCTTACTAATATCTAGTTTAAGTGCAACACAACCATTTGTTCCCCTCGTCTTAGTTTTCATATAGTGAATAACTTCAATAGCTACCATGGCATTGTCAAGAATCGACCTACCCGAAACAAAAGCAGATTGATTATCAGAAATACATTTTGGTAGAACTCCTTTCAGTCTATTAGCAAGCACTTTAGAGATAAGCTTATACATAACGTTACGTAAAGCTATAGGACGCCAATCCTTCATTGTAGTCTGAATGTTACCCTTTGGAACGAGAGCTATATTTGTTGTATTTAAAGAAGCCTGGAATTGACCTGTTTCTAACCATTCACAACAATCCTTAAATATGTCTTCACTACAAATGGACCAGAAATGTTGGAAGAACCCCGGGTTAAAACCATCAGGGCCAAGAGCATTTATCAGGGTGCGTTGAAAATATTGCATCTCTAAACTCTTCCTTTGAGAAAGGTGCAGTAAGTACAACATTATTAGTGATGAGTAAAACCGCAAGTGCACGGTTCTACCGAAGTAGTAAAAAGAGAGTATCGTTCCGACAGGGAGTTATGAATTTAATTAACTTTTAGAATATGATTAGAATGAAAGCTTTAAAAAGTTAAAAGGTTTGATTTTAGTTTTGAAAGAATAATAATAAAAATAAAAGCGCATTGGGATTATTGGTCCATCTTAATAACAAGTCCTTCACAAACAAACCCTAAACCGTTAATTTTATATTGGAGCCACTTTCTAAAGACAAGTTTCTCTTAAGCATATCAAAGCTTCTCTCGAAGTCATTGAGTGCGTTCCTCTAGCAACCAAGCCTATTCTCATGGTTGGTTGCTATTAGAATCCTTGAAGAACGAAACTTTATATGTCTCAAGGTTTGCTAGGCTATTCTCATGTTTCGCAATCCTTGTCTAATTTCACTTATTCCAACATCAAAGCTCCGCGTTCGCTTTATGAATTGATATTTGAGATGATGAATTAACAATTACTAACCCTCCGCGTTCGCTTTATGAGTTGATATTTGTTAATTCACTATAAAAACGGTGAAATTAGATTAGAAGGTAGATTTATATAAAATTAGGGTTTACGATTTGCTTTGTTAGGATTATGTCATTAAGACTTATCCAACAATCCCAAGACAAGAAAAGTTTACTTACACATGTTCATCGTAGACATAGAATAGAGGAAGAAGAAGAAGAAGAACATAAAAGTAAATAAAGGTGAACTTTTATTCAAGGAAACAATTGTCACTTATTATTTACAAGAACAAAAGATGGTTTTACAAACTAGATGACTTCTCTATTTATAGTCTAACATTGACTTGAGCCCTAAGAATAAATAACTAAAGTGCTGCATAAGAAACCATGGGCTCTAGGTCAGAAATACTAAAATAGGCAGCTTGTCGGAGAAGCAAAAGCAGCAAAAGGGTATTATAGGGTGCCAATTGTATATTATGGTGAAGGATCTTCAAACTTCTTTGCACAATATATTTTCTTGTACAGGATCTTCATATTTTTAGAACAAATTAGCTCCAAGGATATTTTTGCATGAGATCTTCATATTTTAGCTCCAAATTTGTTCAAAGATATTTTTACATGAGATCTTCATATTTTGCCTCCAAATTTCCTTTCTTTTGCTCCAAGACTCAATCTTTTGAATATTTGTTCCTGAAATATAAAAGCTTGCAATTGAAGTAAAATAGTTCTAAAAAAGGAAATAATATTAAATAAAACGAAATCAAATATAAATAAAACAGACTCAAATATTATATTAAAATCACTAAATATTGACTCATCAATGACCTCTAACACAGGTGCAATGTTGCTGAGCTTTCTTTGAAATAAATCCAAAAAATAGTTCTTTGCCAAGTTACTCATTCCAGGATTATCAGTAACCTTGACATCTTGATCATCTTTTAGAGAAAGAATGCGATTTACCTTTTTTCTAGCAGTAGCAGAGGCATAAAAGAATTTTGTATTTCGGTCTCCATCCTTATACCAGTGAGTTTTTGCTCGTTGACGCCAATATGCATCGTCCTGCATTAGTAACTTGGCCATTTGTTTACGCAGGGGAAACAGCTGAACCTGATCCACACATGTGTTATTAATACGAGAAAGACATAGTTGTTTACGAGAATCATCAATATCTTTCTTCAATTTGTTACAATGCTCCTGACTCCAAGAATGAATATCTTCTGCTCATCTGTTGAGGCGATGAATGACTGTATGGTCATTAAACAACAACCAACTATCTTTCAACATATCATCAAAACCCGGTTCAAGCTTCCAGGCATTTTCAAACTGAAAACTACGTTGTGCACGGAAAGGCCGAACAACAGGAGAACGATCAAGCATGATTGGGTAATGATCTGATGCTGGAGCAACAAGATTTTCGAGTTTAGCACTAGGGAATATATCAAACCAAGTGTTATTAGCTAGTGCTCTATCTAGTCTTTCTTCAACCGCACGAGGGGTACCTAAACTCTTGAACCAAGTAAATGGATAACCCTCCACCGGGACATCAGATAAGCCAGAATCCATAACAGCCTGACGAAAACCATTAAGTAACCAGTTAGAACGATTCGTCCGACCACGTTTCTCACTCGCATCTATAATATCGTTGAAATCACCTAAAATGCACCAAGGGAGAGAGGACCGTTGAGACAACTGCCGAAGGTGTAACACCCCGAAATCCCGACTTAAAAAAATTTCATACATTTAATCAGAGTATAACACATAAAATCAGGATGTCACATTTCATTAAATCTTTAAAATCAAATTGAATAATAATTTATTCTTAAACAATATTCAAACATAGCAGCGGAATTCATAAACGTCTCAAAATCCTAGATAAATAGTTCTCGGCACAAAAGACTCATAAAACATCTCAAATCAAGTTACGTCGCAAACATCATAATAAATCAGCATGATACATAAAAGGAATAGAAATAATAATAATCCCCATCCCGTTACGTATCAGAGCTCCTAAGACTCCACAAGAACCTCTCACATCGACGAACCTAAGCTTGGTCACCTGCACTTGCCCACAAGGCGGCAATTCCAACAGAAGGGGTGAGATTCACAACAATTATATTAACATATAATTCAAATAATTTATGCTTAACAAATAACAACATTATTCATCACATAGAACAGAAACGTCTCAAACATCCACATAAACAAATCATCTTAGAACATCTTCATAAACAACCGTCTCAAAACATCTCAGACACATGACTCGACAAATGCAACTCTAACATCTTAACATCATGCATGTGGTACCAATATTTTAGCTTTAATAAGTTTCACCGTCACTTTGAGCAAGTGCTCCACCGTCGCTTTGAGCAAAAGCTCCACCGTCGCTAATTATGCAAATGCATGAACTCGACTCATATACTTAAACAAGTTAACACACAACATCTTAACATCATATACGACTCTTTATCGACACATGCAATTGTAACAGTACATGACAGCAGCTCAGCACACTTAACTTATATATTTACAGCACATAGATATCATCACAAACATCATTTGTACTTCGTTCATAAACTTCACTTAATAATCATTTTAATCATAGATTAACGCCAACGTCTTAAAATCATCTTACAGCGTCATTACAGGTTCTAATTTAGGTCTTAAACATCTCTAATGCTATCCAAAAGTCTACCCTCAAAGCCTCGCTCAACACAGAGTTCTAAAACTCAAGTTATAGTGGTCTGAGACCACATTGCTCGCTGTGGCGAGTGGGATTGCTCGCCACGGCGAGCTACTTAAATTGCGTTCTGCCACTTGCTCGCTACGGCGAGTGATGTTGCTCGCCTCGCGAGCACTAAAGGGTTGCTCGCCACGGCGAGCTCAGCTGCTCGCCTCGCGAGTGAAAACCTAACTGCTCGCCACGGCGAGTGATGTTGCTCGCCTCGTGAGTTAAACTGTTCTGCTCGCCACGACGAGTAGGTCTGCTCGCCACGGCGAGCGGTCGCAGAACAGGTTGCGGGTTCGCTCAAAACCTCGTCAAAACTCGTCCAATTCTTCGTTTTATGCTTTTAATCTATCAGAATTATAGTCCTAGTGATTAATCTAGGTTCTGTAACAGGTTTCTACACCAATTCACATCATTCTAACATCAATTCATCCAAAAATCCTCTAAACCCTAGTTTATGAAATCCCTCAAAATTACCTCCTAATTCCTTCGTTAATCATAAATAGATGAATTACAGTAATATAATTGAAGCTAGGCTCACCCTTACCTGGTAATATTGCAGAATTGGGGTTCCCTCTTCTCTAGCCACTTTTCTCCCTTCTTGCCAAAAGTCTGTAACGTACTGACTGTTTCTTTCTAACCCTAACTCCCTTATATAATTCTTTCTATTCTCACTTATCCCCACAACTCTATCTTATTTATGAAAACAACCCCATCTCCCAAAATATTTGTTTTTATATCACATCTTAATTTTCATCACATATTTTATTTTATTAAACAATAAAATAAACGTCACACCACAACATCATCTCATACTTCACAAACATCATTAAAATCATATAATATATAATAATATACTATATACTCTAATAAAATAATTAAATAAATAAAGTGGGCGTTACAGAAGGAACCCCCAAGAAGCCCTTCTCCTACCCCCATTAGGATATCCATAATAACATGTGAGTTGCCAACTACCTTTTTCATCATCTAGAATTTCAATTGTAATATGATTGTTTGAGTAATCAATGATTTGACAATTAATAGAAGAACGCCAATAAAAAGCTAAACCACCACCTCAACCAACACAATCAACAGAAAAACAAGAATCAAAGCCAAGAATATATCAAAATTCGTCAATTTCATTTCGGAGGACTAGTGTCTCACTTAAGAAAAGGATAGCCGAATTGTAGTGACGGACGATATATTTTATATTAGGAACTGCACTCGGGTTACCCAATCCCCGGCAGTTCCAGCTAATGACACTCATTGTTCAACCCTAAAGAAGGAAAACCTATTTTCCAAACTGTACCGTAAGCAACAACAATTACCACACAATTGACCAAACAAAACACTTAAAAAAATCTGGCAGCAGTTAACTGCCGCTGGCACCAACGGTAGTTAACTGCCGTTGTTTTTTTTCCTCCAAAACCAGAAAACTCCTAGCTCATATTCACTCATCACCTTACCTCACCACCATTCCTAAAAAAAATCCCCATTTCAAAAATCTGTTGTCAAATTTTTGATTCCAAATCATTGATGATGGATTGCTAGGACGTTTCTACACACAATATGCGTAAAAAGAAACATGTATTACATGCCAAAATTCATGAGACCATATATTGAGAGAATTGTTGATGTTGTTGGCGATGGGCATTGTGGGTTTAGGGCTATAGTCGAATCTGTGGGTTTGACGGAAGAAAGTCATGTTATGGTGCGGAAATCACTTATTCATGTGTTTTAAAACCCGAACCGACCCCGCCGGTTGGACAGGTCAGACGGGGAACCGGAGGGTGCACCGGTTTGGGCAGGCTACATGATCGGATATGCAATTAGCCCGTTGAAATTCGGTGTGATCTGGCCGGGTTAGTGGACGGACCATTGAACCAGTTTAGCCGACCCGACCAGTTTTTCCAAACTTTTTTTTAATAAAAAGGCAAGGCATATATAAAGACAAAAATGCTAGTAACACATACTCCCAACCCAAATGCCATTTCAACTGCCGTTCTCCTCTCCCATCTCAACCACTATGAAAATTTGACTTCATGGGTATAAATAGTTTATTGATTAGTGAATTGATATAACTTATTTGAGTTTATGTTTTTTCTTGACTATGTTTAGAACTTACTTGGGTTTGTAAGTCTATTATTTTTTTGTTGACTATGTTCAGAACTTACTTGGGTTTGTAAGTCTGTTATATTTTGATTTCCAACAATGTTTAGAACATATTATGTTTTAAAGATGGAAATTGAATTAGAACTTATTTGTGAGGTTTTTTATGTAGTACTATCGTTTAATGTATGAGCTAATTTGAATTTGGATTGGAATTAGCTTGAATTGTGTTGCAGTTAAGAAATTAACTTGCAAACTTGTAGTTGTGAATATAATTTTTTTAATGTACGAACTTTAAATAGAAAAATAAATGACAGGATTTTTTTTATCAAAATTTGTAAGTCTGTTATATTTTGATTTCCAACAATGTTTAGAACATATTATGTTTTAAAGATGGAAATTGAATTAGAACTTATTTGTGAGGTTTTTTATGTAGTACTATCGTTTAATGTATGAGCTAATTTGAATTTGGATTGGAATTAGCTTGAATTGTGTTGCAGTTAAGAAATTAACTTGCAAACTTGTAGTTGTGAATATAATTTTTTTAATGTACGAACTTTAAATAGAAAAATAAATGACAGGATTTTTTTTATCAAAATTTAATTCATAATGTAATTTTTTGTCATAAATATTTTTATATAGGTTGGGTCAATAGTCATGATGTCCGACCAGTGACCTAGTGATCCAGTGCCTTGATCAGATTGATCACCGGTCCGAGTTTTAAAACATTTTATAGTTGAAAGAGCATAGTAACGACTACATCGGGATATATGCGAACGAAGACCGTTAAAACTACATCTTGGATGGATTGCATCCTCCCAAAAAATATAGTTCTTTTGCACCCCCCGATAAATAGTTGACATTACCGAATATGGGTTACATCGTTGCATCTCGTTACAATAGGCCGGTGGTAGATATGACTACCCTTGATCTTGGATTCTCAGATACTTTTTTCCCACTTAGAGGTAGGCCTCCGGTTAACCCGAAAAGCAACATGATTTGCCTTGATTTATTCTCAAATCATTTTATCCTTCTTGTGTTGAAAAATGATTGCCCACTACCTCCATCATCTATGGAGTGGAAGCTACACAAGAGCAAAGAGGCGGCAACATAGGATGATGAATTTTTGAATCAACACAATCGTTTTCGAATACTCATGGAGATTGAGCTAAAACAGAGACCGGTTTCACCAAAAAAACCAACAAATCAAGACAATCATGTTTTGTTGAATGACACTCCGGTTAAAGCAAATGAAGAATTTGAAGATGTTGTGGAACATTTAGATGATTTAATTTCATTAGATGATATATGACATTTATTGGTCGGTGTTAATCCGTTTTTTGGTCGATATGCGCCGATGTATTTTTTGGGAAATATAATGTAATGACCATTTTTTGTGTCTTGGATGTAACTAACCTTTAATGAATTTTATATATTTGACTTTCACATTTATTATAAATTATTGGATTTTTAGTGTAATGTGTTACATAATGTGGAAAATTTGGTGAGTTTCAAACAATTTTGTAACATTAACATATTATCGGTTTTGCGTAATGTTACCGAATAATTAATAAGCTATATAATGTTGATGTTTGTAATTGCTAGATATTGTTGTTTCGGTTATATTTCATGCGGAATTGCCGTTTAAAATTACAGGTTAAAACAGGTCATTTTGACGGGATTTCAAATTGCAGGATGTTGTTGTTGTTTATAGAGTTCTTTCATATGGAGGTAATGGGCAAGTTAGTTAGGGAGTAATCAAAGCTGGTGGAGTAATTATAAGATCATGAATTCTCACACTACTCCACCTCTTTATACCGAGTCAAAGATCCAAGTTCAATGGACTTATTTGTATTTCGAGTAACGGGTCCATGGCATTTGGGATACTTGTTGGGTCAACCTAACTTGCAAAGGACGGTACATATTTCCTAATAATATTATCCTTGTACAGGGATAAAAGAAAACTACAAGATGTTTAGTTGAAGTGATACAAATAGTATAAACTAAAAAGTTTCATTAGGGAAAAAAAAGTAATTAATATTAATTAAAAATTGAAAGTGGTCGTTAATTTCGCAATAACTTTTTTTTTATCATCACGTCACTCTTTATGGAACAAATAGAGTATAATTTATCTATATCAGTACTAACGCGCAAAAGAACACTAGTGCGCTTGTGTTTCCACTTTTATTGATAAAAATTGCTCATAATATAACTCAAATTATACATGGAGAGAGTAGAAGGAGTCACAATGATAGTCAATTGGTCGAAGGGATATTCTGTTATGGACAGAACTCAATATAAACTCGAGTTGGATGCTAGTTTTACATTAAATACCATGTTAAGTCTGTGGGGCCATGCTTATATTGGTCAATTGATTTGTTATTGGGCCAATGAGCTTGACATTTGGGTTTGGTCTAGTCCAAAATTCCAGTATAGGTTGATAGTCAATTGGTCGAAGGGATATTTTGTTATGGACTGAACTTAGTATAAGCTCGAGTTGGAGGCTAGTTTTACATTAAGAATACTGCTCTTCCCCTTGCACTTTTCGCTCGCGCCCATCATAACTGACCAAAATACCTGTGCGCTAGTTAACTAACGCATGTGTAAAATTAACATGACTTAAAATTTCGTTTTTTTACACATGCGTGACTTAAGTCACGCCGCATGAGTTAACTCACGCAGGAATTAACACCTGCGTGAGTTAACTCGCGCTAGTTTACATCAATGCTTTTTAGAAGTGTCTTCACGTTGATCAATGGTGAGGCACCATGTTTACTTATTTTGGCCGCTGGTCTTTCCTAAATCCTATCTGTTACAGCTGCATGGACCACCACTGAATGTCCACCACCACTGAACTATTCTATTTGGTCATAACATGGTCCACATTACAGTTGTCTTTAATAGAAGTGATGCTGCTATTCTATTTCGTTGTATTAATATCCACCACATGTTATTTTTAATATCAAATTGTGTCTTCATAATGTGTTTGGCTGCAAAACCTGAAATTGGAATTAAAAAGCATTGATGCAAACTAGCGTGAGTTAACTAACGTACAGTTTTACACTTGCGTTAGTTAACCAGCGCATGGGCATTTTAGTCATGGCTGTAGGGCGGAAGTGTTTTGTGCAGGGGGAGAGCAATATTCTTACATTACATACCATGTTAGGTCTGTAGGGCCATGCTTCTATAGGTCAATGGATTTGTTATTGGGCCGATGAGCTTGACATTTGGGTTTGGTCTAGTCCAAAATTCCAGTATAGATTGATAAGGAGGATATATCTCTCAAGTTTCTTAAAAGTCCCTCGAATTTATCAGATCAAAATTTTTAATTGCACAAATCTATTGGAAGTTATGATATGATTGATGTTTTATGATCAAGTCCTAACTCTCGATTGCCTTATTTTCAAGGGTTGAGGAGCGACACTTTTTTACTAGGCTTTGCTGATAGCTTTTATTTCTAACTTTTATTTGCAAATGTGATAATTATTCTTGTGTTCCTTTTGTTTGAAGTTGAAGAGTGTATGAATCATCTTTGATAGCATGTATCAATGTTTTTCAATAAAATAAACTTAAAGCTCATCATTTTGTAGCATTCAAGGAGAAACAAAATACAATGTTTTTCAACAAAATAAAATAAAATCCATGATCAATGTTTCAGAACGTCACAATACAATTAGATCAGACATTTTGACTGAACATTACAATCTAACTCTCACAAATCAAACACAACTCTAACCTTGTACAAAATTCATCCTTTGACAATACCCATATAAACAAATCACTATCACTAAAATACAAGTAATATATACCAAAAACTAAATAAAGATTAAAAAAAAAATGAAATAATTATAATGTAGGTAGGTTGTAGTAGTATTGAGGATGGATTCAACGCTGCACAGCTCAGACTTTCTTAAACGATCTCAAGCGGCAGCTAACCCAAAACCACAAGACATTAGGTTTCAAAACTCACAAATATAAAAAATAATTAAACCCACGATAAAATCTAATTTTTATATTATCTTCCTACTAATCTTCCTCATTTTTTCTTCTCTTCAATCATCTAAGAGCTTGAAGATGAAGTTGACAAAGTAGTAGCCGATGAAGTTCTAGGAGATGAAGTTCTAGGGGAGGGAGATCCATTCTTCAAAACCACAGTTGGTAAAATACTAGTCTTTCTACTCTCTTCTTCCTTAATCAACTCTCCACCAAACAATTCCAATTTGTCTAAATTTGTGTTCTCCACAATCTTCCTTCCTTTAAACAAAACAGACTCAACATTCTTCTGTGCCAACATCTCCTCCGAAACCACCACCAAATCCGATGCGGTTTTCGCCGTCTTCCCTTTGTTTACCTTAGCCATCACCCCATTTGATTGAATCCGCACATAATTGTTCAATCTACATTCTCCAAATGCCATTGATACAGCTTGATCAACCTACATTTATGATATTCATGAATACATAAGTCACATTATTCATAAGAATAATAATAATATATATGTCAATAATTAGACCTACTCATTTTTTTTAAATAAATTAGACCTACTCATTATTCATTACATTTTCTTAAATTAAATAAATATAAAAGAATGTGTTTGTTTTTGTTAGGTGACACACATTCACTACTCTTAGCCTAACTAGTAACCACCGATTCAATTCGAATTATTTTAATTAATTAAATTAATAAAAAAAATCACAATTTAAGATACGCAACTTTATTTTCTTTGTCGTATTCAATTTATTTAAATATTGAAAAACAATAATTGATTATTTTTTTAAGAATTTTTTTTCTTACCATATCGGAAGCTCCTTCACCAGCAATTCTCACGAAACCTGACGGAGACTTAACAGCGTTAAAGTCCAACTCTCCGTTACCAAGAGAAAGCACCAACAAATCAGAAACACCGTTACAAAACGGAAACTCATGTTTATTATTAAGCACGTGAGTAACAGCAGTAGCCGTTGGATTATTCATCGCAACACCTCCATCAACGGCTAAGATCTTCGTCTTCCCATCGATGGACTTCAATTCAATAGGAGCCGCTGGATCAGCTGAGGTGGCAGCACACACATCACGCATCTTGAAATCGTAACCGTCGATTTCAAGCGCGTCGGCGCGGGAGAAAACGAACGGTGCGCGCGTGATGAGATCGTAGCATGGAATCAAAATCGGTTTCAATGTGTCTTTCAGTGTGCATTCTCCGAATGTTTTACGGAAAAGCTTCTCCGATTTTGTTTCCGGTGAGAAAACTCGCCGGAGAATACCCGATCGTCGGGAAATTTTGTTACGGTTGTTGATCAGAAACTTCAGAGCTTCATCGGCGGTGAACAGAGGTAAACCGTCTTTTCCACGGGTGAAAAGTAAGGCAGCAAGAACACCACCGACACCGGAGCCGGCGACGGCGTCGAAGAAATCAGCAATATGAGAGTTATTGTTACCGGATTTACGTCTGAGGCAGGATTCGAGGTGAGATAGTGATTTCGCGGCGAGGATGCCGTCGGTGTAACCGGCGCCGTCAATGCAGAGAATTCTGACTTTCCCGGCGGCGTTTTTGCCTTGTTTGACATCAATCGAAAGCGAATTCTTGGCGTTTGCGGTGTCGGTGTAACCGAATAAGAACTTGTTTTCTAAAATGGAGAAGATTTCGTAGGTGAGTTTATCAACTTCGAAATTGGTGTCAATTGTGTTCAAGTTGAAGTTGTTGTTGTTGTTCATTGGTGATGTTGACAGTGCCGCCATTTTTCTGCAATTTGAGTTTGAAGAGTGAATGTTTTTGTAGAGAGAGAAAGTTAGAGAGAGATAGAGAGAGAGAGAATATGTGTGTTGGTTGTTGAAAATGGTGAGAAATGTGATGATGAAGAATGGAAGAGGACGTGCGTTTATATAGTGAGTGTGAGGAATTAGAATGAGTGAATGTGAATGTAACGACCAAGAACATTCCTAAGGTGACTCAAAATAAATTAATCACAAATGTCATTTTGTACTTTATTGTTTTTTACTTTAATGTAGGTTTTTTGTTTTACTAATTTTTGTATTAATTAGTATATTTAATATGGTTTCTTTTTAATAATAGTAATTACTCGTTCTGTTTTAAAATATGTCGTTGTCAACCAGTGTCAATGCACAATTTTGATGATGAATATCTTTAATTATAAAAATTTAATTTTGAAAATATTTCTCGAGACAAATCAAATAACATCTTAATGCAAACATTTTAATTTATATATTAGTTATAAAGTAAAGTCAAAGTAATTCATGTGAAAAATGCACATTGCAAAAATTTGACATGTATTTTAAAACGCAGAGAGTATAAATTATAAATTAAATTAATTTAAAGTCAATTCATTGCATCGTAACAAAAATAATATACATTAATGTGTCAAAATATAATCAAATTGCTTTTAAATGAATATAAAAAAATTATTTGAAAATTTAATTCTAGTATAAGTCAAAGTTTAATTGAAATTTAATGGTTAATAAGTTCCACTAAAACAAATTATTGAGAAGAAATTTTGATGGCTAAGTGAAATAATTTTTTTATCAAATATTACTTATCTTCCGATCATCGAGCTCTTTATTAGAAAAGACCTCTTTCAGTCCTGTAAGTGTAGCTCAGTTGGCAGATGCCAAGGATAATTTATGCACATTTACTGTGTGTGAATTTAGCCACCAGATTACTTAACCAAAAAAAATAAGACTCTTTCCTCTGAAAATTGGAGGGTTGAAGAAAAAAGTTTAATTGAAATTTAATTTTTATTACTATATTTTTAATTAATTTGATTTTTGTTTCAAGATAATCAATTTTTTTTTTCTTCTGACCCGCTAATCCTTTCATTCAAAAAAGGATTTTGCAACTAATTGCCACCCACGTCGCCGCTAAATCATTCTCCAATAAATGTTTCAATTTCTCTTTATTTGAAATTAATGTTTAAATTTCTCTTTATTTGAAAAAAATGCTAGATTTAAGACATGCTAAAAAGGATGCTAGATTTGAAGAAAAAACTGATCTTATAGTCACTAGTAAAACCAAATTTTTGTCTCCGACATATAACCATTATCAAGTATTTCTCTCGCGCGCAACTGCGAAGATTAGTTCCTCAAGTTTTATGGGGCTTAAATAAACGGTAAATTCTCGCTTAAGATTTTTAACACTGCTGCATGCATAAGACTGAATTCGAACCCAAAACCTTAATAAAACTATAAGAGACACACCATCTCATTTAACCTTCTTGGTAGTTCATGTATAAGCTTTAAAACAACTAAATGCTACAAAATTCGCTGATAATCAAGCCAAAAAAAAAAATTATTCAAAAAACAAGCCCAAAAATAAATAAATGACCAACAAGGTAATTCATTTCCCTATGTGAAAGTGTTTTTAAAATATACAAGTAAATGTTCCTAAAAAAAAATCTATGCAAGTAAATTGATTTTTTTTTTCAATTTTAAAAAATCATCTTAAAAGACTATTACGAATGTCACTATTCATATAACTCGTTCATTGTTATTTTTAAATGGTTTAATATTAAATCATTTCTAATGAATTAAAATAAATATACAAAATAATACTAGTTAAATTAACATATAATTTATTAATAGGAGATTATCTTCAAAAAAAGAGAGTTTTTTCGGTTATTTTTTACTTTTACAATGACATGAAAAAAATGTTCTTTTTATTTTTAATTTTTTATTTAAACAAAATTTATTAATAGATTGACTAAATATTAACCCACTTGGATTGATCTACTGGTGTTTTTTAGAGATCTTATAATGTGCTCCTCTTAAGGTCTCAAGTTCGATTTTTCCAATATCAATTTTTATGGGTTAATGTACCTTTTAAAAAAATTTGACTAAAGATCGTTTGAATTTTAAAGAACCACTCAACCTTGGTACGGGTACCACACTAGTGTCTTTGTATAAAAGACCTAGAATCCATATGAATTCTCTAATCTTTTTCCGATGTGATAAATCAAAATTTGAATCATTACAATATATGTTCACATAATTAAAACTCTTATGAAAATAGATGCTCACATTTATTTTTCATGGATGCATATATTACATTGGACATATGGAAAACAAAAACAAAAAATTGTAAATAATAAACAATGTTTTTTGGTACAAAAAACACATTAGCAAAGGTCCAAATAGTGTGAGATTTGCGTTTCTTAAATAAGTTCAGAGGATCGATCATTGACTTATGTATATGAAATTTTTTGATACGGATAGAAGAATTTGGAACAAATTTTTCAACGGAAACTAATTACCGTTAAATGGCGATAAAAAACTTGTACATGAAATAAAACAGCAATGAACACATTTCTATATACATAATTAATGATGTCTCGTTTTGATTAAGACCAAAAAATTTTAGTGTCTCACCAACTTTAAAATTTAAACTCAAATTCAAGATTGTCAACTAAATTAGAAAGCTCATGCCGCCTTGAATCTTGATGGAGGAATTGTTTGATGACCAATGTGAAAGATGAAAGCTAATGGTATTTAAATTAAAGAGGCAGAAAAGTAATATATTGTTTAAAGAAAAGAAAAATTAGGCAACAATCAAAGTTGCAATTCAACAAACTTTATATATTATGATGTTGATGTGCATGAAATTTAAATATGTGTTGGTGGGTATGTACATCTACAGTCTTTAACATAATCTATCTCTCCTTTTTGTGCTGCAACTTTTCTCCCGTGGTGTTGCTTTATTCCAGTTACTTACTTTTGTTTCAGTTTATAAATTTTAAAACTTAGTGGTGGGAATGGCAATGGCGTGGCTAATTTAGCACAAGTCTTTATCTTATTATTCTAATAATTGATCGATATTCTCCTAATGAAACACAATTTATTATTATCATTTTCTGTCGTTTTATTGATAGGATAGGATAACTTTTGTTTGATGAATTATCAATAGGATAACTTAAAATAATATAGTGCTGCTGTAATATTAACAATGGAAAACCAATTTTCTGCAGTCCCATTCACTTATATACACCAGTGCTTAATTTGAAAGCATGCGCAAATTAATGCTAAAAATTGAATTGCTATATAATTGAAAGGCTAAAAATTGAATTGACTTTAAAATTTTAACCTATCATCATATAAAATTTATAAATAATACTATAAGTCAATTCAATTCGGGTTCAATTACCTTTTATTTTTGTTGGTAAAATAACTTAATTCCGTACCTATCATAACTAAAGTGTACATAAAATGAAAGATATACTCAAAAAAGTAAAGAGATAAAATTTGTAAAAAATCTCTATTGATTGATTGTGTATATAAAAACATTATGATTATTAAAATTCTTCCATTGTTTGGAATATGTGGCGTCCATCGTTTGGGATTATGTCTTTTGTTTCACACCATTTTATGTTGCTTTTAGCTCGACTTCCTCAAAACGGTTAGTGGTACCATAAACATGCATGGAGCACCAATTATCCAGTTGTCGAATTCTACAAAGTTTTGACTAATTCTAACACCTCAACGACTTTCATAAACTTTAGTAGCTTTGAAAAGATTTCGACTAACCTGTATTCGACTTTATTTACATTCGTCTAACCTCCAATCGGCTCGGAGGTGCTCGTTTAGCTAATAAATTATTTATTTTAGGTGTAAACACCGTGATACACCTACAAACTCAAAGTGCAGCGATGAATTAATGTGATGAATTTATCTAGTTTGATTTAAAATCTCTTATCCTCTATACGGAAACTGTACTTACCCTCTATATATGTTCAATGAATCTCTACTAAGCAGTGAATATGTATAACGCCCCTTTGTATAATTTTATTCTCCTCTGGATCATAAGAATCCAAGTTTTTTTATGATCAAATAAAAACGAATTTAGTAGGTATTGCATTGGCCCGTACATCACTTTATTACTCTTAAATTGTTTACCTACGTACTATAGTGTCATGGCCATATCTAAGCAAAAATTGGTTTGTAGCATTAAAATTTGCGAGCTAACACCAAAACAAAAAGTAGTACTAGATGTATAAAGTAATAAAACCATGCATATGTAAATTTTCTTATGATATTTTAGACATTAATGTTATAGATGAGATTCCCTATCACATACCCTCATGTCACGTCTTGCTCAATGTAATTAAATTGGGTTTTCTCTTTGCTTGTTCTCACTGTGAGGGTCAGAGGGGAAAATCTTAGTAGGACCAATTACAAAGATGTGGTCTCTAAGCCTTTAGATCTTACTAGTAATAAAAACTCTGTAGATTTCTCTCTCTCCATTTCCCCATATACAGCCTGTTTTCTTCTTCTTCTTTCTATGAAAAGTTCGTGCATGCATTGTACGGTAGTACCGACAATATTTTCAGCTACTGCCAAATATTTTCTTTTTCATTTTTTTAATATTTGCTCATACTTTCTACTACGTTTTCCTTTTCTTCTTGTCAACTTGTTTTAATTATTTCCTTTTTTTTTGCATATATCTCTACTTATTTAATTCATTTGTTAATAGATATTAGATCTAGATTTAGATGGGTTTTTATTTTAGGTTAAAAGACAAACTTCAACCTAAAGCTTAATACGACCTGAAAACAACTAAGGATAGCAAAAAAATTGGCACGACTAAACCAACGTCTAAAGTCGAATTGACAATTTAACATGATTCTTGCCCAAGATCAACGACAACGAAGATAAGAGGAATTACATTCTTCTATATTTGGTCAAAATAATATCAAAATTTACGAATCAAAGTTTTGTCTACTAGCTTACTACACACACAGTTTCCGACTATAAATTGTTTCAAGAGTATCAAAATTTATCCATTGCTACAAGACAATTAAACCTAGAGCGTTGAAGAAATTGGTGTCATTACCAAGCGGTCTTGTCCACACCAAACTCAACACAAAGTTTTTAATCTTTGACTTGCGGCTTTCATGAAGATTGTTTGAGATCGAGATCCAATTGTGGAAGGGCAAACACAAGTTGATTCAGAATGGATGAGATCCATATTAATCTCATGAGATTCAATAGGGTATTAAGAACGCTTCATATTTATTGTCCAACAATGTCTCAAATATAATATCTCTGTCGAAAGAAATTTATCTTATTTATTACCCAAAAAATGCAAAAAAGGTAAATAGTAATACTAACTGAATTACCCAATTTAAATCCAGCAATGCCAAGTACCCCACACTGATGAACATACGTATTCCATTTGGATCAATCATGACTATTGTACAACCAATTAAACTCTACGTACAACTCAATCATAAATATTTTAATATCCACCCCCTCTTCATCTTCCTATCCTTCATTCTTCCGAATTTTTTGTTGATATTTCTGAAAATGATGTATCTACGATGAGTATTAATATTTGACCCCCTCTCACTCTCTATAATAAATTAAATACGGTTGCTCGATCGGACAATGCTTCTGGCCAACCGTACCATGAGCCCATGAACATGTACCATGCATAGTACTAACTTCTAATTGAGCTGAGCTGTGGTGAACAGACTCATGCTATAGTCATGGCCCCAATACCAAAGGGAAACCACATACATATATCCTATGCTAGTACTTCCAATTAGTATATAGAAAATGGAAATAAATGGGAAAATATCATAGAAAATTAACTAAAGAGAGGTTGAAAGCTATACTGCATGCATATTAATTAGATTTGATGTATGATCTAATAAAGTATTTTTAAGTTGAAGACAACATTCACCTAATAAAATGGTATTTAAGTGTTCAATTCAAATTCTAAGATGATATCAAATATCATACTCTCGTTATTAGATCACTTAATTAATTCAGACGTTTTACTAAGTATAAATCCAAACAATGCACATATATAAATGATTCAATTTATCATCGTTGTTTGATCATTATTTACAAAATGAACTAAGGATTCAAAAATACATATTTTCATATAAAATAATTCTTCACCACAAAGTTTGTCGACCAATTTGGTGACGAAATCTTTATTTCTTATTTTTTATGTTTATTTTGTCTATAGTACTAATATGGCCGATCAACAAATTTAGCATAGTTTTGGTAGTTTTACATTTTAGGCCTAACTCAATGGATAATCTAAACATTATCAACTATATTTGGGTTGAGGTTAGATCAATTAGATCATTGATAGGTAATTGTTGATAGTCTAACGTACCTAGATCTAACTACTCTACAACCGTTGCAGTCTTGCATATCCATACTCTTTTAGGTTTAGGTCACATATCTCATCAATCGATATTAAACTTAGGTTTTTTTCTCTAATATGTCACTTCACACATATATTTTTTCGTACACTAACATTTACAATATGGTTGGTGGCTTGGGATAGATATTTGATTGGCTTCCATGTCTTTCTATAGATTTGAAATGGAAATTAAAGATGTGTACTTGTTTAAGACATATAACAAGTAGTCACATTAAGTACTAAAATATGGGGTCAGTAAAAGGACAATGGCCAACATTTAAGGGCTCTGTGTGTATGGGCAAACCACAGAGAAAAATGCAGAGTTATCATAGAAATGAAAGGTGACCTGTTTACACTGTCGGCGGCACATGAATTTGTTCATTAGTTTGACAATATAGATATTTATATAAAGTGAAATTGAATTTAACCGAATGAAAATTACAAGGGTGGCTTGAAATATTTTGAATGTTATACATTGAGTAAATAAGCAAATTGTAAGTTTCGTCAATTATTCTCCTGAAATTAATAAAACGTCAATTACTCTCTAAAATTGCACAATGTTAATTAATTTATCCCTCGTCAAATTCTTCTGTTAGTCAACATGATGTTTTGGGGGGCATTTTGCACATAAGTGCAAAACTTCATGGGAGTATTTGCAAAACGTCTTGTTGACTAACATAAGAAGAATTTGACGGAAGGAGGTAAATTCATTAATATTGTGCAATTTCAGAGGGGTAATTAAAGTTTTGTTAATTTTAGGAGGAAAATTGACGAAACTTACAATTTTAGAGAGATAATTGCTTATTTACTCATGTTATACATTGAACATAATACATGATACAGTTCGAGTTTTTTTAGGTGGAATAATATAGTTCGAACTTATTCTATTATTAAGTTCTTTAATCGTGAGCCGCTACTTTGAGCGTGACCAAGATGATAAAATAGATAAATTCTATCAAATAAATATAGAAAATTAGTCAAAGTAAATTTTTTTAAGGCAAATTTAGTTTAATCATTGTATAGCAATTATATGATGTTTTGAAAGAAAATAAATACATTTATTGTTTTGACAAGGATGTTATGTTTGTTTAGTTCCCTAAAAAAATGCTATGTTTGTTTAGTTGTAGCCTCGTAGGCATGGTATAGAGCTAGCTACATAGTACTATACATTATACTATAGTCAACTGTTATTATTTTAATTAACTTTCATATTGTCAATTTTGTGTTTGACAATTTTAAATGTCAAAGAGCTAAAAAAAAGTCAGAATTGACTCTTGTTCTTTGATCAAAAGCTTCCATTTCATCATTCTCCCCTTAATTTTGAAGAGACTGTGTGAGCCAATATTTGCTAATTGCTACGCATGCCTAGAGCTTTCAAGTTCCCAAAACTTTTTCTTTTAATTTTTTTTTAAACGTGTGTTTAGTCTTTGCACTTTTACTCAAGTTTGGCTTTGATCAGTGCACTTTATAAAACTTTTGGCATTAGTCCTTCTGTCTGTTAAGCATCTGTTAAAAAAACCAAAACTAACGGTTTGCCACGTGGACCAATCATGGCACGCCGCATGACACATTAAAAGACAATTTTTTTTAAAACTTTTTTAACTTAAAAATATCATTAGTTCTTGCACTTTCAACGTTTTTGATATTAGTCCTGCACTTTGGTATTGATCCCTGATTTTTTATTTTAAAAAAAAACATTCAATGAAATTATTATGTTTTATTATTGTTTTGTTCATTATTTTTATTGAAATAATCATAAAAAAAATAAAATGAAAAAAATCTTTTTAAAAAAATTGATTAAAGCTTAATAAAAGATCAATAATATTTTTTTTTTGCATACATTCGCATGAATGAACATGGTTAGAATATTTAAACTAAGGCAACTTTTATGATGGAATAAATATAGTTGAAAGAGGAGACTCCACCCACTAAACAAGTTGTTAGTTTTCTGGCGGAGATCAAATGCATTAGTAATCGATAAGATCAACGGATAATTTGCACCAATAACATATTAACAAAAAAAAGAATTCACTTGCAAGATTAAATAATCCAAAAAATCACTATATAACAACACTCTTAAAGAAACAATAACCACTTGAAAGTGAAATGTTCCTCTTTAATTTTCACCCTTCCTTAGATAGCGGGTCAAAAAAAAAATCATAGCATCTAGTATTTTTATATATGCTTAGATACTGTCATTGTTTTGCTTTTCATAATCAGAGCTTAATTAACAAACCTTCAAATTTTCAATGGGACCATATAAAAATCCGTACCTTTCGTCACGGTTTCCTCATACTTACACCGACGGCTAAATTCATTGCTCTTTGAATAAATAAAACAACATATTTTTTTTTTTTTTGAAAACTCAGTATAGTATCCAATCAAAGACGAATATGAGATCTTGAAAGAAACACAATGTAGATTTTAAGTCAACCATTAGACCAGCCTCAAATGAGTTAAACAAAATATATTAACAACAAAAAAACGAACTAAAGTGATCAACTAACTCTACTAAAAAACAAATCGTTATGAAGAATTCAAGTTTAATTTTTGAATAAAATATTTATTGGTTAAATTATAACGTTCAAACTCCAAATTACATGTCTCACTTCCGTGGATAACCGCAGAGTTAACGCGAAAAATAATAATATTATTATAACATAGCATAACGGCGTTAACAACAAAAATCTTTCAAAATTAGACATGTATGTTGGTAGGGACACCGGCAAATTAAGCGTTAGGTGATAATAAAATTTGCAAGTCAAATTTGATTAGAAGCTAAACATTGTCACCACCAACTATGGTCGGGCCACTAACACACATAATCCAATTAATTAGTCACACGCTTTTTTTTCCACCAGACAAATGGGTTTGTTTAAGGCTTGATAATCATGGGTTTATACTTTTAATCATTGAGGTTTGTTAGATTGATTAGAAAAATGTTAGCCTAAATAAAGTGTTGTATAGTAGAAAATTGGCCTTCCTTCACACGCTTGTATTCCATGGGGGCCATATATCCTTTTTCTTGTACCTTTCAATTTTAAAATCTTTGACTCACTCTTTAATGTAAGACGTTATATGGTAGTTTTTCTTTTGATGGGACGTTATATGGTAGTTAAGTTCTAGAATTAGATTTATAAATGATCATTCAATTGAATGATTTGATATATTTTCACATAGTTTATTTACAAATTTGGGCATTTCATTAATCAGGCTAAGTTATCCACTTGAAATGACTCTCTTTTATTCATCACCGGAAGAATGCAATTGGTGAAGTATTCATGTCCGACCTAACTCTTTATTGAATTCCATAAAAAAGAATTATTGAAGACTCTAGATACTTGGATTTCTAATTTTATCTTGGTTTGAAACCACGGAAAGTTGTGATTGTTACTTGGCATGGCTGGTTATGTGCAAGTGCAACAAGGTCTTTGGCACAAGGCCAAAACTTAGAAAAATGCTCTTTTCCCAACAAGTTTTGCTCACTCCCAACTTTCGAAAATGCCCCCATCGTAAGTTACCTCACGCATTAAACCCCTGCGTCACTTAACTCACGTTGGGTTATACACCTGCGTGAGTTAACTCACGCAAGAGTATTTTGACAAAACATATCCAAGAAAAACCAATTCTCCCCCAAATTGCAAATCGATTCTGAAAAACGATGAAACTACGATGGAAATTCGATACAATTGACATTTGGTTTTATCTGTCCATATTTCTCCAGTATGAATCAAGTTCTGCCCTTATATGTGTATGGCGAAAATTATTTTGTTTTCTTTTTTTTGTCAAGCAAGTATCGATTTGCAATTTGAGGGAGAATTGGTTTTTCCTGGGTATGTTTATTCAAAATACTCTTACGTGAGTTAACTCATGCAAGTGTATAATCCAGCGTAAGTTAAGTCACGTTGCGCGAGTTAACTCACACGGGGTATTTTGGGCACTTCAGTTGGGAGGGAGTGTTTTTCAAAAACTTACATTTACGGCCAAAATCTGTATTAAATGTCTCTTTTTTTTTTTTTGTAGATAAATGTCTGGAGGACAATTTTGCTGTAAATTATACTTTCTTTGTCTATAGGTAAAAGTCATGTTTGAATCATTATTTATATATTTAGCTACAACTTAGTTGTTGTCACTATAAGTGGTGTTAGATATTTTTTTCTAATTCTTTTTAAATGAAAAATTGTCAAGATTGTAATAGGGCCTCCAAAACATAGGGAACAACTATGTTGCTTGGTCTAATGTTTACATTTCTTTGTCTGAAGGAGGTCTATTTCTTTGTCTGAAGGAGGTCTAGATATGTGATTCCTTAGAGTAATCAATGAATTTGTCACGGTGAAATAAACTTTTGAATTGCCTGTCTCTCAAGACGAAAGAAATATTTCTCAAGTATGATTTTTCAAAAAAGAATTCTCCATTATTCTACAATCTTAAATTATTCATTTGTCCATATGAATATTGAAAAAAAACTACTATTATGACTATTGAAACCGAGTTAACATATGCTATTAAGACTCATAATGACATATGTTAACTCATATGAATATTTTCAATACTCATAATATTTTCAATAGTCATAAATTATTGAAAAAAAAACTATTATGACTATTGAAAATGCTTTTGAGGTTTACATCATCTTTGGTTGGAATGTGATTTCTTGTGTGTGAAGAATTTTAAGAATTCTCAGTCTATTCTACGGAGATTTAATGATAGACGGGGCAATATTTTACAATTATGTTCTCAAATGCAATGCAATTTATTGTCTCTCACATTTATAAGAAAGGTTTCAGCCATTGTAGTAAACAAAGTATCAAACACATTACTAACGACTAAATGTGATAAGAATCCAACTCATTCAGTTGATGAGAGCTACATGGTAAAATAAAACTCATCCATTTTTACTAACACTTCTTGATTGCTGCTTAATATACGCCCTTTCTTAAGAAAATATCACTCATAAGAAAATATTGAAACTATAACTCATTTAGTCATGTAATTAAAATTTAGTTCATAGATGTATTGATGTTGATATGCACGTCCTCTATTCGAACTCAAGATTTCTTACTTTCTCATGTTTAAAGTGTGTAGTCAAGTCACCAGATTACTTTACCAACAAAATAAAAAACTATGATGCGTGTGATTGACATGCAATGTTTGTTATAGCTTCATGTACAAACCAACTATTTACATAAATTAATTTCCATGCACTAACCGTGCAATTCTTTTTACACATACATCCAATTAAATTGCACCATATTACCACCTTTATAGATTCGCTCCTAAAATATGTTCACAAATATCTACATGGCGTGATTTTATTGGATGTATGTGTAAAAAAACATTATATTATAGGTGTATACAAATTAAATCCTAGAACAAGATGTTTATAATTGTTCTAGACTGACACAAAACTGTACAGGAAGGACCAAACCAATAAGACTCTCCAATGTTGGAGCCCCTCTATTCCATAACATCTCAATGGCTAGCTAGTAATTGTCATCATAGCTAAGAACATTATGCGCACAATGTTGACGCGCGGTGTTCGTAACAAACCATCCATTTGTCTTCAACGACTCCTTATTGGTGCCTATAAACAGATTCTTGACTACAATGCAAGGTACACATTCTTTCTCATTTTACAACTCTCACTATTTGCTCTCTTGACTAGAGTCTAAAGCGTTAGAATGTTTGCAAGCACCACCCTACATCCGTCTCAACAGAAGTTGTTCGATCTCGCCAACTCTTCTGCAGGTATGATCAATAGCTAAACTAGTTTTTCGGACATAATGATACAATATGTTACTTTATTTCCTTTTTTTTTATTACACTTTATTTCATTGTTTTGATTGTGTAAAATTGAAAATATGAGGAGGTGAAACATGTTATCATTTAATTCGGTAGAAAGATATGAAACCAATACATACATTTTGTATCATAAGAAAATTCAAACAGTAAAATAATAACATTTTTACATTAAAATTTTGTTTCATTTTTCACTTCAATTTGTTTTTATTCTTTACTACATGTGTTCCATATTTTAGTCGAGGGTTTTTCATTGATGATCAGTCATTTTCTAGGCGATCTTCTGGTATCCAAATTTGTCCGAATTGGATTCCATCAATCCCATGGTCAAAGGTTCCCAGCTAACTAAATAAGATGAGAGTGACATTTTAATTTACATATTTTAACTTATAGTTACTGCTTGCTTTCTAGTTCTACTACCAACTTAACGTTGTTAATTTTTTTATGTCATTGTCGTTACCTTTTAAAAGGTATAATTGTTTATAGCTCTTTTCAGCTCTTTTTACAGCTTCATTTGTTAATTTCATGTTGTTGTTCCGTTAAATTAAAAAAAAAAATTGTATATCAAACATAAGTTCCGTTTGGCAATTGTGATATTTACTTATGGGATATCTTTATATGGCGCCTCTTTTTAAATAGGCTTCCTACTAAGGACAATCTACTTAGGAGGGAAGTTATTGATGCTACTCAACTTCCTTGTGCGACCCTATGAGGGGAATCTGAAGACATTAATCATTTGTTTTTCGCTGTGATGTTTATGGTCGGTTATGACATTCAATTTCAAAATGGTTGGGGTTTGTTTCAGCTCTTCATGACAACATTCGTAATCATGCTCATCAGTTTCGTGGTTTTGGAGGTTTTTCCAAAAACTCTAGGATTGCGTTTACCATTATTTGGATTTCGACTCTTTTTGTTATATGGAAAGATTTCAACAGAAGGATTTTCCACAATAAGTCAGACCAGCTTGAGACACTTGCAGAAAAGGTTAAACTCCAAACGTTTTGGTGGTTGAAATCGTACTACGCCTTGTTCGATTTTGATTACTCTGATTGGAGACTGGATCTTTTATCTTCTCTTCAAGCGATTGTATAATTGTTATTTGTTTTCCTTTATCTGGCAGATTATGGTTTGACATTTGTGTAACTTATACTTTGCAGCTCTCTTAAGCACTCCTTGTGTTTGAGGAGTGTGCATGTTGCTTTAATATATTTTTCTTAGTTTTTTCAAAAAAAAAAAAACTTATTGGATATTACTAATCAAATCATTAGTATATTTTCAAAACATCCACGTGTTTGATGTAGATCATTATTAAAAAAAGAAGAAGAAGTGAGATCATTTCAAGGTTTCGGCTAATCGCACCTTTTCCTTGACATCCCTCTATATATTTTGCTGCTGCGAATAAAATTGACTTCTGGTTTTGTTAAAATAAAAATTCTACTAAATTATTCTTCCAACTTTAGTTTTTTTTACTCATGAATTGTATTTGCAGTGAGTACAATAATAAAATATATGATTTAGATTGTTTATGAGATTCCTTGAGAATGATCCCAATAGTGGTATTTATAGTCCTTTGTGGGCTTACTTTAGCGTGACTTAAGCTCAAATCAAGCTAGAATTTAAGTCTTTTTATCCGTTTCTAGATGCTTCTAGAAGCTGGTTGGGGTGGCGCCTCTGAAAGGGCGTGCCTAGGCTTCAAGAGCCTTTATGGAGGGCGCCTAAGCCTTTCTAGAAGGCTTTTAGGCCTTTAAAAATATATTGACGGTCCACAACCCCCAAGTTTTGGGACAAGGCTAAGTGATGAAATCTTGAGTTTGATTGTATAGGATGCATTTAGAGCGTTCTAGATGTTTCTAGAAGCTTTTTGAGGCGGAGCCCTTACGAGGACGCGTTTAAGGCCGTTTATGGCCCTTTTGGAGGGCGTTGTGCCCTTAATTATATATTGATGGTCAATGGATAATAAAAAGGGTCATAACATTTAAACTTACTATTGCAGTTTGGACCCTAACGGCTCCACAGAGTATCCTTACAAAGGACCGGCTATGAAATTAATATCCATTCAAGTATTTAGTTCGCAACTTATTGAAATTTGGGGCTTAATTCATCCTTACAAAACCGGCTTGTAAGGTAAGGATTGTCTCCTCTATATAAACTCTGATCAAGCTTCCTATCTAACCAATGTAGGACTAAATCCACCCCCTCAAAGACAAGCCAACATAAGGCAACTAGGGGCAGATCGCAATTAAGGTGGTCTTACCAAACACACCCCATCACCTTCGGGGCGGGATTTCCAACACACCCCCTCACGCTCAGATCCAATGAAGCGTGGCAATGCAGAATCTCGACAACGGTAGATCCTGGATAGGCTCTGATACCATGTTAGTAATCATGGAATCCCAAGGATAAATGTCATAGTGATCAGCAAGAAAGAGAACATAAGAGTATTCATGTGGGAGATACTCATAGACTCATAGTAGGATGAATTCAATTTGATAAAAAGATAATTGAGAGTACAATAGTTGAGACTTATTTATAGAAGTGAATTAGTCTAACTAACTCCTAACTACCTAACCAACCAACCATAGTTCATGTATAAACTAACTATGGTTTATTCATTATAATCTAATATAACTTAAACTTTGCCTCCCTCTCAAGAATGTGCGATGGGGAAATTGAACTTGATTTAATAGGAACCACCAAAATCATACCTTCCTTCCTCCAAAGATATGTATATATAGAGAGAGTACGTTATCTTTTTACTTTTTAAATAATCATTCTTATTATTAGAGCGGAAGTATGTACCCCCCCAAAAAAAAAGAAGCAATCAAGCATTTTGCTCCAATTCTTTTCTAGATGCAAACAACCAATACTAATATGGAGGTACAACGGACAACGAAAGATTTATATAATGAAACAAATGCGTATGTTTTTTGTGGGATAAAAAGCTGGTAAAATATGGTTTTTAAATAGTCTCACATGTCGGATGGTTCAGCTGCTTCAGCATAAGATGCAAATATGAGATAATATACTATTCATCATAATCATAATCATACATAGTATTATTGCTTCCTATCCTATACTTACCTTACACTAAAGCATGTCTATCATATTAAACAACATTTGTTCCCACATACAAGTGTATGTGCTATATACGTTTTGCCTAAAGTATGATATGTACCTATAAAAAAATGTGTTAGAACACCAACCAGTGACATAGGATTAAAGAAAATGTAAATTGCAAATAATGGAACATGATTGTTATGCGACTAAAGAGCAATTATATATAGGTTCTTATATTATTTGAGCAAACTAAGGTTTTCAATGTTACAAGTTGTACACATAGTTTCTTATAGTTTCTTTGTCCCTTTTATTTTTTATTTTTTATTGGTGGTGATTGGGGTTTAAACCTCAAACCTTGCATATAATATGCATTGTCCCTATCAACTGAGTTAAGTTTATGATGACCCTTTATCCCTTTTCTGTATCTATATAAGCCATACTCAACACAATGATATATGTAGTTGATTTTAGGTACAAAAGATGGCAAAGCCCAAAGAGAAAGAAAACTAAGAAATTAAACGGACGTTCCTAGGCATGCAAGCTCCGAAAATATCATCAAACAAAAGAAGGGATTCTCCAGAATATGAAAATCTAGAAAGTCCATCGAAATGCTGAAATTAGCAAGTCAATTTGCACTTCTGTTGCCTTCACGCCAAGTATGGGTAATTTTGACAGTCCAACTCAAACTCAAAAGTTGTCGAATACGCTTGACCAAGGTAGGAGTCGTCCCACCAAAATTTCAATTTTCAGCAATCACGTCGACCAAGATCTTTGGGTCACTCTCCACTATAAGATGAGTGATATTCGCCCTCTACGTCAAGTCCAAACCTAGGTACATGCCCCACATTTCAGCATGAAAATCATCACACATTCCAATCTTCTTGAAGTAGCCTTTGATCCTTCTTCTATCAGAGTCTCGAAGAAGCCCTCCATACCCTGCAAGAGTACCGGATCCCTTCCAAGCACCATCACAATTAAGCTTAACATAACCAATTTGAGGTCGCATCCAACCGATGTATATAGTTTCCTTTTGAAGCGGACTTTTACGCACCCGCTTCGTATTGTCTTCTGTCTCTCTAGTAAACTTTTGAATTACTAGTGTTGGATTGCCTGGTATTTGAAATCCTATTTCAAAAATAGATTTGTTTCGCCAATTCCAAAAATACCAACATGTTGTCATGAAAGTAGTCTGCCAAGTAGTAGGATTATCTCCAATCCGTTTTTTTATTTAAGTTGTTAAAAATCCACTCCCTGCAATCAAAAGAAAAAGATATTAGTTATGTAATTATACGGGACGTCTGAGCCATACCTGAGTGGCGTGCACACAATCACGAAGGACATGAATGGTTGTTTCATCCTCTCTCGCACAACAAGGACAAGTAGGGGAGATACCAATCCCCCACTTGCTACGACGATAATTGGTAAGGATCCTTCCATGAACGACCAACCAAATAAATGTTTGGATACAATGGGGACCCTTCCAGTTCCATAAGGTCTTCCAATCACCTCCCACATCCAAAGAGGTCTCCTGCTGCAAATTGTAAGCACTTTGAACAGTAAACTGGAGAGTGCTAGTTCCTCTGCATCCAACAGTGTCTGGACCATCAAAATCAGGAGGGGTTGGAAGGGCTAAAATCAGGTTAACAATGTCCACATGCAAGTTATCCATCAAAACATTTAGATCCCAATCACCAGAAGTATTAAGAGCATCCCTGACAGAAATAGTAGTATCCACATATGATTGATTAGTAGAAGAGAAGAGAGAAGTATTACTTGAGACCCACTTATCGAACCAAAAGTTAGTACTTCTCCCATCAGGGAATTTGCCAAATAACATGACACTTAAAATCATCCCTAATTCCTACAATCGCTTTCCACAAGGGAGAGTCATAAGGTTGGGAGCTAATATTGTTATTAAGATCATTATTTCTACCGTACTTACTGTAAAGAACTCTACACCAAAGCTTATCTGGTTGGTTGATAAGATTCCATATCATCTTTATAAGGAATGCCTCGTTCATATGATGAGGCCGCTTGAAACCAAGACCACCATACATCTTAGGAAGACAACATACATCCCAACTCACCAAATGAACTTTACGCCTCTGATCCGAGTCTCTCCCCACACAAAACCTCTTTGAATTTTTCAATCTCATCACATATGGTTTTAGGGATCTTAGTTGAATTTAAATATTATTCGATATAAAACTCTAACAAATAATTAATCATTGATAATGTATTATTGTCCAACTTTGAATTATATTTGGACACATTTTGCTGGGAGTGGAAGGGATTAAGACAAAATAAAAAATGCAACATACCAAATTACCAATATCATATATGCACGTGTGAAAGAATAGAAAAGGCTAAAAAAAAAGATACGACTCAAAGAAAAAACAAAATAGGGAAGGTGACATCCTTGGACTAAAGAAGCTTTCACAACCACAACACATAAATGTATGAAAAAAATAAAGCAAGGGCAATTCTATTTTTTTTACAATTAAATTTATTATTGTCATTTTCTATTGTTCTGTTTTGGTTGGCCCAACAAAACAAAAGGCTGAAATGCATGAACCACATGAAAAAAAAATGCTGGTCACCTAAAGGACAAGGGTATGGTAAAGAGATTCCTTACCGACAATGTTGTTCAATGCTTGCTCATTTTAAGGGTTAAATAGGACATTTCATTAGGGTTATGAATGGTGCTGGCATGGGAGATAGCAGGAATTGCTACACTGTATGTAGGCTAGTGAATCTTGAAGCAGATTTCATTGCATTGAAAGGGAAACTTCAGCAAAGATCTTATAGTGGATTTTTTATAAAGGGAATGACTATATGTATCTGTTTCATATTTTGTTTTTATTTCTTTATGTTGGCTCAATAATTTGAGATGTTGTCTGCTAAACTGTGGGTCATGTATCAACCTAGAATTACATTGCTAGCATTATAAAAAGTGTTTGTTAATATACCAGTAAGTTTTAATTCACTATTCATATTCTAGCTTTCTACTCGAATATAAGTAAAAATAATCATTATTTTTTTTAAGAAACATAATTCATGTTTAGTAGACTCAGATATAAACAAATTTTAATTGAACAACATTATCATTTCAGTAATATCAATCAATTAATATACCCATAAAACATGCTCACTTAGGAAATGAAATCGAGAAAGGTAGTTTGGGGATATTTTTTTAATTACATCAAGAAATTTAAAAGTGGTTAACTAGAATTCTTTTTTATATGTCCATGAGTCCTAGATCAACCGATCAAATTGTTAAAATTGTTAGGTTGAACATTGTGATCGGAGTTTGAACCTCAACTCTATATTTGTCATTGTGAATTTCTAATAACTATTTTTATTCCACCTAACTTAAACTCATATTGTGCATTTAATTGTTCCTTTCTAAACTTTGGATATTTGGGCCCACTCTCATGGTCAGAGTTATCAGGGTCTGAGCTATCTAGTTCATCACTATGGTACTCTTATGCTTCATCATCAACTTTCTTCCCTTTATGTGTAATCATCTTCACTTTAATTTTTTTTAGGAGTGTTACTCTACAATGGTGATTTTGATGCACAAGTCTTAATCCTCAAAGACTTCCCACCAACATCTACTCTATTAGTTCCATTCACAGGTGCATCAACTTCAACATATGCAAACCCATCATTAAGTACAGTAGCCCTATCATCCTCACTGTCATCAAACTTCACACCTTTGACACCATCATCATCACTTGAATGCATGTACAAATTGTCTTCATCTTCCTCACTAGACCCATTCAAATCCACAAAGCCAGGTATATCAACCTTGACAGACATATCAGTAACATTATGTTCTACATAAAGTTGTCCATCAATTCCCTCACTTACAGCATACATGGCAACCTCATATGCTATATGGTCCTGGTCAACTTGAACAAACTCATTCACTACCCCTACCCTCATCCATTTTACACCACAACCTAAACTCATGTTCTTGATAACCCCAACTACACACAAGTTGCTTAATTGCACCTACTTTTCAAGTATCTGGAACTAAGTCAGACACAAAGGTTTGAAGCTCACCTCTGTAGAATATGGTTTCTTCCCTAACAAACTCTCCCCCATGGTGAAAAATGCAGTTAAACTTAGTTTTGTTCCGCACACAATTTTTTTGACCAATACAAGCGAGACGAGTGTCTTATAAGACCCACAAACATACCCCACATACCACAATAGACAAACAACAACAATAAACATGTTCAATGAATTAAAAACCCTAAAAAAATCACATGTTCTATAACGTTTTCCTTCTTTTCCTCGTTTACAGGACCACAACAACAATAAACAAAGAAAGAGCATGCTTATTCAAACAAAAACACAAGAAAGTAAAGGGATTTAAATTTTTTCGCAAAGTACATAATTTACATCAGTAACTTGAGCTCCACCGTTGTTCTTCACCGCCGTTTGTCCTTCGTTCGTCACCTGCATCCCCTTCGCATCCTTCGTGTTCATCTTCTCTCCTTCGTTCGTCACCTTCGTAACTTTCACAACCGTCTTCTTCTTCTTCTTTCCTGGGTTTTTCGTTTTGTTCTTCACACCTTTGTTCATCGTTTTCATCGATTTTATGGGTTTCGATTTCTCAAGGATTTGTGGCAGAGAACTTAGGGTTTCTTTGTCTTCAAAGTTTCTGAGATTTCACAATGACAAGGGTGAAAAGAAGAAAAAAGTTATATATTCCTTTTTATAATTCAGTTTTTTATAATTAAAAATTAAATTTGAGTTTAAAAAAACGAAAATAAAATTTCCCAAATTTTAATTGATTTTAAAAAAAAATGAATTATACACGTGGCAAGTGAAAAAAAAGAAATAATAAAAATAAAATCCATCAGCGACACATAAGCTCATTTGGTGAGTTGGAGAGATGAGGGTGGTCAGTCGGATTTTTTTTTAAAAGGACACAAATCAAACCGAAATTTTTACAGGGGTGAAAACCGGAAATGACATATATTACAGGAGTGAAAAGCACTATTAACACTTTTTTTTTGTCAAGACTAATTTGTATGTTAAATGGGTTGAAAGTATCTCAAATTTAGCTTGATGAAAAAACAATGGCCGAGGAAGCTATAAAATGGTAGACGGGCTAATTGAGTGGTGGAGGAGTAGGTGAAGAGGATGGTGTTGAGAGAAGTTTGTTGTTGGGAGAACAAAGGAGGAGGTAGAGAGAGAAAGTGAGGGAGGTATGATACTGATTGACCATGATATAGATGTGTTATTAATTTAATCCAATGGTCCTAAAAAAACTTGTGTATGGTGCACAAATTTGTGTCTTGTGCATTATAAATGCCACCACCGTATAATATATATTTGGTATACTCTATTATTAGTGCCCAATTTCCATGTATCAGTTTGCTTTTTGATTTGGTGTCAACAAACTTTTGTTTCAATAGCAAAGCTTAGGGAAAAAACCATAGTTTGAATTATTCCAGCTATTTCAACCTAAAATTGAGGAGTTTCTTTCTTTTTCTTATCAAATTCCACAATAAAAGGAAAAAAAGTAAGAAATTCCCTTAAATAAATGAACATAATAGTAGTTGTTAAAATCAAATAACACAACCACCATAAAACCGTAAAGTGATTCTAAAATTAACAAAAACAATAAAACCAATTACACCTAAAATCCTATTCTTAGGTATATTGAATCTAAAAACCCGCATAAAACCACATATTGAAAATTTCAAATATCCCTTCACATGTCCCCATTCCAAACTCACCCATTTGTTTTCATTCTCCTAATCTCCTCTTCTCCCGTTGAGGAGAACAAAGAGTGATAAAAAAATGGCTTTCACCAAAACCCACCTCGTTGTTCTCCTAATTGTGACAATATCTATGTTGTTTGCATCCACCACAAATGCCATTGGTATTACTATTGCCACCAAAAAACCTATTGGTGTTCGCACCCCCCAAGCTCTTGTTTGGTCGATCTGCAAAAATGTAACAGAACCAAGTATTTGTTTCAAAACAATATTACCAAAAGCATCAACCACTCCTATATTCAACATATATAAAGCCCTCGAGGTTGAGATTCAAGCAGCGACCCATATAAGAGACACTAGAAAAATCTGACTCATAAGTCACAAAATTCTTCGTCAAGGAATTCTCTGAAAAGTATGAACCAGCGACCCATATAAGAGACACTAGAAAAATTAAAAAACTTTAACTAGAGAATGCCTAGGGAAGTGATCCGGCTCTAGAAGAGCAGACTAATCTCTGGTCCCACCAATTAAAGGCATGGGTTTCTCTTTGATATGCTTTGCAATAGGAATGCTTCTTTATTTATAACATAGCCTTGCACTCAATGTTTGTAAACTAGCCGATGTGGGACAAACTTAACTAGTACTCATGCTTTAAAACCTCTATATCTCTAAATTTTTGTAGTACTAATTATTATATCTAAACTAACAACGAACCAAGCGTACCGACTCTGTATACCCCCTTGAATACCAAATTCTTTGAAGATGACGAACTGCGTACCCGAATTCGTACCACGAACCGAAGTGAATTACGAACCGTGTGACTATGGCAAAAACATGCAAACAACACAGGCATAAGTGTAGCACTTGGCGATTGCAAGGGACTTTATGAAATGATGCCAGATTCTATAACCAAGGCCGTTGCGGCCCTTCTAGGGCACTATGCTAAAGAAGCACAATTCCAATTTGGCTCGATTATTAATTACCATATGAATTGTGCAAACTCTTTTGCTGAAATGAGGAATGCTGTAATCTTTGCTACTGATGCTAAAGTTGTTTGTGACCTTGCTGCTAATTGTGCGGATATAGTGAATGCCATCTCGAATAGAGTGAAGCGTACTCCATAGAGTTAACACAAGGGTAAACTTGAAATTGAATTGAGTTCAAATTGAAAAACTTGATTATCAATATTATTATTATTATTATTATTATTATTATTACAATGTCACTGGACAACATTATTCTTTGAACATTTATTTTATTGTTGTGTTTCATTGTAATTTTCTACTGTCACGAAGGAGTTCATTATTGAGGATTCTATTGTTTTTCTCCCTTCATTCATTTGCATGTGTTACACAAAAATAATAAGGATAAAGAGGTAGGTTTTGTGGTGAAATCCATTTTTTATTTTTTGTTTCATGTAAGAGATCAATAATTACCAAATTTCACATACAATAGTAAAATGTGGAAAACATACTTAAATTGTGATAGCTTAAATATGTTTAATTTAAAGGTAGACTAAGTACATCTACTCCTTTATACTAACAACTAAACTATAGTTTATAGATAGACACACCGTAACGAGTGACTTGTCGGTTACTAACACGCAAATTCTAGGGCAATTACTCTGACATGATTCAAATATGTAGTGCCTAAAAGTTAGAAGATGACAAGCAACCTGTTATTGCTATTTTTGTCCTCCCATAAACTTTGTCCACTCTTCTTGACAATTGAATTTAAATTATCGTCAATTCCATATCCAGTGTTGACGAATTCCTCTCAATTTACAAATATCATTCCAATGATGCGTTGATTATAACATTTATCCTTCACATGTTTAAAAATATCATTCCAAAATGCAAAATTTGAAAAATTATAACAATGAAGAAATTTAAAATTCTTAACTTTTGACTGTCATTATTATTATTTTTTTATATAAAGGTTGTTAGATGCAAAAAGGAACAACTATCTATAAAAGAAAATAACAAAACAAGAAGAAAGGGGGACATATACCAAAGCCTTTCAGAAGTTTACAAATCTTAAGGTAATCTAAGTCTATTCCTGATGCACTACTGGAAACTCTCGTTTTTCCTGCGATTTTCATTGACAAAATAATCCGGAGGAATACCTGAGGATTTTGCTGCGGCTACCCTAAATCAGACAAAGTTTCCTGCGAATTAAAATGCCACAGGAACATCCGCAGGTAACTAATATTTTGCTGAGGATTTTTCTGCTGAATAATGATCCAGTATTATTTCTAATTCTTAGGAAATTCCGCAGGAATATCTGCAGTTTTTCCTTCGGATCTTCATATGGAATTCCTGCGGTTTTTTCCCCTGATTTGCTTTATTTTTTGTCCAAAATTAAAAAATCGTAAAATTACCTGCATGTAACAATAAGAGAGTTCGGCCTTGAATACCATAGGGAAGTGAGTTACTTTTCACTCCCGTAACTCCATGCTGGACAACTAACTAGTTAGTTGCTTAGACATTCTGTGTTGCGCCATTTTCATGCGTTTCAGTCCCGTCAACTTATTTTGTTGATATTATTTATTAACTATTTGATAGTTGACTGGTTTTGAACATGTCTCCTACCTTTTCCCTGTATATTGGGATATTTATATATGTTCTTAGTACCTGGAAAAATAATTGTTCTATGTTCGCAAGCATGCTGAATTGGATTTTTCAGGTTTATGATCTGCCACATATTGGCGGAATCAGAGTGTCACTGTGATTTTGACAGAGCTTCAACAAAATCACAGTATCACTGTGATTTTGTATATCAAACATATCAAGGACTACTTGTTATGGATTATAAAAAAGGGATTTTGATACTCAATTATTTAGAGATTAATTTAAAAAAAAAAAAGTAGAAATTGTTGTGTTTGTTTATATCATAAATCATTTAAAAAAATCAGTTATCCAAACTAATTTTGTGGAAAAGCTATTTAAAATAGTTTCTGATTTGTAGTTTTTAATTTTTTTTTTTTTTCCTGATTTGTGTTTAGTTTAATAATGACGACAAATATGCCTGTATAATTTTGTTAGTGTGGTTAACTTGTTAAGAATATCTACTAATCAGTAAGTTTGTACATGCAGGCTATTGTGCCTTTATTGATGCTGAGCATGCACTTGATAAGTCTCTTGCAGAGTCTATTGGCGTAAATACCGAGAACTTGCTTCTCTCACAGCCAGATTGTGGTGAACAGGTACTTAGCCTCGTGGATACCTTGATCCGGAGTGGTTCAATTGATGTTATTGTTGTCGACAGCGTAAGTGTGAGACACTCCTTTTTTATCTTTTAGCAATAATCCTTTTGTGTGCGCGCGCGCATGAATCATGAAATAATTCTGTTGTAACTTTTGTGCCTTGAATGATATGTTTAATAACTTTTCAGGCTCCTGAAATATGTGATGTTGATTCAGTTCTGGAAGCAACACATTTCTTATCTCTCTCTATTTCCTTGATGGGGTCTTGATTAAGTTATTGGTATCTTGTTTCTTGTAATTTAGTAAATGAATTTAACTTTTAGCCCTGTCTCCACTTATAGGTGGCTGCTCTTGTTCCTAAAGATGAGCTTGATGGTGAGATGGGTGATGCTCACATGGCAATGCTAGCTAGGTTGATGAGCCAAGCTCTTCGGAAATTGTGCCACACCTTGTCACTTTCACAGTGTATATTGATTTTTATAAACCAGGTATCAGCCACAGTTGCTGATTGCATTGTCATAGTATTTTCCCGTGGTTGAATTATGCATATCAAATTTTCTTCTGTAGCTATTAGGATGCATAGCAAACATAACTTAACACTAGCTTGTTTGTGTTGATACTAAAATTCAGTTCCCTCTACCGTTGTTTCCTATTTAATGTTATTGCCTAGCTGCATTTTGATCCTGTTTCTTTTTTATCTGTCTGACTCTGCATGTGTGCAGAATTTAGTGAATGTGTAAAATTTGAGCATTAGAAATCAAAAACTTTAGTGCTTCCATTCTACATTATATCTAAGGGGAAAACTTATCTTCTAATTCTGGGAACTATATTAATTAGTTTGTTAGTTGTGGGTTTCATACATGATCTATAATAGAAGTTAGTCTAATTTAATGATATTGCTGCTTTTCTAGGTACTTTAGATTCATGGTAATCTCTATTAATGTATCTGTACTTTCCACCTTGTAAGATGATACATGAGAGAAACACACGCATAATGATACAGTCCCCATAGGAGTAGCTTAATGTTATCTGTATAAGCTGTAAGAATTTATAGGTTTATTTTCTATCCTGTCATTGCACCCGGATAAGCAGAATGATGAGTCTTTATATTAGTGTCTCTGTTGAGTAAATTGACATTTGTGTTGTGTTCTCTATATATATGATTTATCCTAAGGGACTATAACAATAAATGAGGTAATTTATTATATGCTGCTGCTCCTACATCTCTATTTAAGTGCCTGATCCCACCGTGAGTTCCTTTAACTTGCATAAACTTTATGACTGTTATTGTTGTGTGATCTGTGCCTGACTCTCTACTACCAGAATTCTGTTTTTCTTTTTAAGGAAAAATGTTTTTCAATTAAAAAACATGATGCCTATACAATGAAGTGCCTCTAAAGTCTTTCTTTTACTCTTCTCAGAGGCATTTTTGTTTTGTTTTTGTGTTTGATCAATCATATGGTTTTGTAGATTGGGTAAAAGTTGAAGAAGGCAACGACAAGGTTTGAGAAACAATTGGCATAAGAGCAAAAGACGGGGCAATTACAAGGCTGCGAGACTAAGAGTAGAAGATAGGGAAAAATTACATTGTAGTTTCTTCACATGAATCATGTTCCTTAATATAACCAGTGTTTTACACCTTCATATTGATGGAGACTTATGTATTTTATGACTAATATCGGGTTTTTTTACCTCTTATATTTTATAATAAATTACTTTATCAAATAAATAATTTAAATTTGATATTTATTATGGCTTTTGGAATTCATTACTAGAAAATAAACAAAATACTGGTCAGGTGTACTAGGAACTTTCCTGCCGAAACAGCTATGCTGCGGAATTACCTAAGGAATTTGCTGCAGAATTACCTGCGGTATGTTCGCAGGAATCATTCGCGGGCAAGGGAACTTCTGCCACTTTGACCAAAAGGTTTCCTGCGGATATTGTTCGCTTTTCCTGAGGAAAGTTCCGCAGGTAAGTTTCCTGCGGTTTTTGTAATCCTCAGGAAACAATTACTCACGAAGGTATTACATGGGAGTGCTAATCCTCGGTAATATCCACAGGAAAGGTGTTTCCTGCAGTATTTTCACCGGATTCTGCCGGAAAGTTCGCAGGAAATTTGAGAGATTCTAGTAGTGGTGAAATATACTCTAACTTTAATTGGAATGTCATTCATCCAGATAAAGGCATTAGTGGTCAAACCAATATTTACTAATTTATTAGTACAACAATTTCCTTCTCTAAAGATATGAGTAACAATAAGATTTATGTTTCATGCTAAGGTTATACAATTGTCCCATCTGTTTCTTAACCTCCAAGGCACAATAGAAACTGACTTGAAAGCTGGAAGGACTAGCAAGGAGTCAGTCTCAAGCCAGAGATGTAACCAACCATTGTTGTGTGCTATCTCAATTGCCTGCATAGCACCTGGTAATTCAGCACAATATGAAATGTTTCTTAAATATGATTTTTCAAAAAAGAATTCTCCATTATTCTACAATCTTAAATCATTCATTTGTCCATATGACTATTGAAAGGAAAAAAACTACTATCATGACTATCGAAACCGAGTTAACATATGCTATTATGACTATTAAGAATTCTCAGTCTATTATACGGAGATTTAAGGATAGACGGGGCAATATTTAACAATTATGTTCTCAAATGCAATTTCTTGTCTCTCACATTTACAAGAAAGGTTTCAGCAATTGTAGTAATCAAACACATTACTAACGACTAACGACTAAATGTGATAAGAATCCAACTCATTCAGTTGATGAGAACTACATGGTAAAATAAAACTCATCCATTTTTACTAACACTTCTTGATTGCTGCTTAATATACGCCCTTTCCTATTTTGCTTACTTAGTCATCGAAACTATTACTCATGCAGTCATGTAAGTAAAATTTAGTTCATAGATGTATGAATGTTGATATGCATGTCTCGTGTTCGAACTCAAGATTTTTTACTTTTCCACGTTTAAAGTGTGCGAGTCGAGTTACTAGATTACTTTGTCAACAAAATATAAAACTATTAATCGTGTGACAGACATGCAATGTTTGTTATGGCTTCATGTACAAACCAACTATTTATAGAGATTAATTTATAAGCATTGACAATGCAATTCTTTTTACACATACATCTAATTAAATTGCCCCATATTGCCACCTTTATAGATTCACTCCTAAAATATGTTTGCAAATATCTACATGACGTGATTTTATTGGATGTATGTGTAAAAAAAATTACATTGTAGATCTGTACAAATTAAATCCTAAAACAATATGTTTATAATTGTTCTAGACTGGTGCAAGGCCGAGAATCCACATTATATAAGGCACTATACAAAAAGAACAAAAGCAGTAAGACTCTCCAATCTTGGACCCCCTCTATTCCATAGCGTCTCAATGGCTAGTAATGGTCATCATAGCCAATAACATTATGCGCACAATGTTGACGTGCGGCGGCGTTTGTAACGAACCATCGATTAGTCTTCAACGACCCCTCATTAGTACCTATAAACAGATTTTTCACTACAATGCAAGGTACACACATTCTTTCTCATTTTACACCTCTCACTATTTGCTCTCTTGGCTAGAGCGTTAGAGTGTTTGCAAGCATTATCGTACATCCATCTCAACAGAAGTTCACTCTCGCCAACCCTTCTCCACGTAAGATGAATAGCTAATCTAGTTTTTCGGACATAATGATTCAATATGTTACTTTATTTCATTGTTTAGATTGTGTAAAATAGAAAATATGTGGAGGTGAAAACATGTTATCATCTAATTCAGTATTCTGTTTCTTAAATCTTACTTCTAACTAAATTTTTATAAAGATATGAAACCAATACATACATTTTGTATCATAAGAAAATTCAAACAGTAAAATAATAACATTTTTACATAAAATTTTGTTTCATTTTTCATTTCAATTTGTTTTTATTCTTTACTACATGTGTTCCATATTTTAGTTGACGATTAGTCACTTTCTAGTAGATGTTCTGGTATCCAAATTTGTCGGAATTGGATCCTATCAATCCCATGGTCAAAGGTTCCCAGCTAATTAAATGAGATGAGAGTGACATTTTAATTTACATATTTTAACTTATAGTTACTGCTTGCTTTCTAGTTCTACTACCAACTTACCGTTGTTAATTTTTGATGTAGATAATTATTAAAAAAAAAAAGTGTTTTGAAGGAAACACTAGACAATTTTAATTCTTATTTTATTTCAAGGTTTCGGCTAATCCTACGTTTTCTGTGACATCCCCCTATATATTTGGCTGCTGCTGATGAAATGACTTCTGGTTTTGTCAAAATAAAAATTATTTTAAAATATTCTTCTGACTTTTGTTTTATTTTACTTGTGGATAATGAAAGGGTCATAGTATTTAAACTTACTCGTGCAGTTCAGTTCAGTTTTTTGTAGATAGTTTTAATAACAATTTGATACAATTCGGTTAAAAGACTATTTCGGTTTGAAAAAGTACATTATGATTTTGTATGTAATGTCACAATTTTTGACCCTCCCAATAGCTCCACAAAGTATCCCTACAAAGGACCGACTATGAGATTAATGTCCATTTAAGTATTTAATTCGCAGCTTAAAGCTTTTCGTCCCTCTCAAGAATGTGTGATGGGGAAACTGAACTTGATTTAATGAACACTAGAAAGATTCTTCAGATTTATAATACTTATTTATAGGAACCACCACAAGCATACCTTCCTTCCTCCAAAGATATGTAAAAATAGAGAGTACGTTACAACTTAACTTTTTAAATAATCATTCTAATTATTAGAGTGCTATTATATACGGAAGTATGTACCCAAAAATAAACTTAAAAATAAAGCAATCAAACATTTTGCTCTAATTCTTTTCTAGATGCAAACAACCAACACTAATGGAGGTACAACAGACAACGAAAGATTTATGTAATGAAACAAATGTGTATGTTTTTTGTGTGATAAAAAGCTGGTAAAATATGGTTTAAATAGTCTCACATGTCGGATGGTTCAGCTGCTTCAGCATAAGATGCAAATATGGGAATAATATACTATTCATCATAATCATAATCATATACATTGTATTATTGCTTCCTATCCTATACTTATCTTACACTAAAGCATGTCTATTATTAAACAACATTTGTTCCCACATACAAGTGTATGTGCTATATACGTTTTGCCTAAAGTATGATATGCACGTATAAAAAAAAATGTGTTAGAACACCAACCAGTGACATTAAAGAAAATGCAAATTGCAAATAATGGAACATGATTGTTATGTGACTAAAGAGCAATTATATATAGTTTCTTATATTATTTGAGTAAACTAAGGTTTTCAATGTTACAAGCTATACACATAGTATTATTGTCCAAATCATAATAATACCTCTGAACCGTACTTCACAACACATTGGTATGTGTAATTGAATTTAAATATTAAGTGAATAGTTAGGAGTATCTGAAATCAAACTCTAACTAAAATAATTGATCATTGATAATGTGTTATTGTCGAACTTTGAATTATATTTGGACACATTTTGCTGGGAGTGGAAGGGGTTAAGACAAAATAAAAAATGCAACATTTACCAATAAGAAAATGAACAATATCATATATGCACGTGTGAAAGAATAGAAAAGGCTAAAAAAAAGACACGACTCAAAGAAAAAACAAAATAGGGAAGGTGACATCCTTGGACTAAAGAAGCTTTCACAACCACAACACAAATGTATAAAAAAATAAAGCAAAGGGCAATTCTATTTTTCTTAAATTGAATTTATTATTGTCATTTTCTATTGTTCTGTTTTGGTTGGCCCAACAAAACAAAAGGCTAAAATGCATGAACCACATGAAAAAAAAATGCTGGTCACCTAAAGGACAAGGAAATTGTTGTAAACACATTTGAGAAGGCTGAGAAACGTATGTAAAAGACGAAAAGTCCCGGCTACAGTTAACTGCCGAGGAATTTCAAAACCGGCTGTAATTAACTGTCGAGGTTTTTTCGACAGTTAACTGCCGATGCGATCCTACTACAAGTCTGACAGAAACTCTCTCATCCATTATTACTCTCATTTTATCAAAATTTTTCCAAATCTCTCTCAAAAACCTCTCTAAAAAACCCAACCAAATCCAACCAAATTTGTTCAACAAAATCACAAGTAAGTAATTATAATGCTATTAACTTACATTTTAGTTGTTATAAATGTTTTTAATTTTTAGTTTTTGAGTAGATTTATTTTATTTTAGTTTTTGAGTAGATTTAGTTAAAATGTTTGCATGAGAATTTTAGGGTTATTTTTTATTTTGGTATTTTATATATATTTTTTTATTTTAGTTGTTAAGTAGATTTACATGCAAAAGTATATGATTTATTTTAAGAGTAGATATAAGTTGAATAATTTTGTGATACTTTTTGCATTTTTATGTTTTTTTAATAGTTTAGGGTTATTTTTTTGATATGGTTTGTGTAAAATAAAATGTTTGATGAAACCTTTGAATGAGTTTTTCATTGATTGTTTTTAATTTCTTATTGGTTAGATGAAGGTATTGAAGTGTCAAGGAATGAACCTCATTTTTTTGACACTTGGATACCGTCATTTAAACCTAGCCTAAGAAGAATTTAATTTTTTGAATGGAACATTGGGAGTGTCGGTCGAATGTTGGAGTCCTGGAGTTTAGCAATTTTGAATTTGCCATTTCATTGGTAAGATAATTATTGTTGTTTGAAGGTGCAACCCGAATGTATTATATAAGTCTGATTCTGCCAGAAGATCGTTATTAGTTAGGGAACTGCACCTTCCAACTACAACAATTGTCTTCCTTTAAATGGGGTAATTCAAACTTGCTAAATGGCAGTTCCAAAGCATTCACCCAGAAGTTCTATTGTTTCATTCAAAAGATTAAATTCTTGTTAGCTTGATTTAAATGAAGGTATTGAATTGTCAAGGAATGGACCACATTTTGTTGACACTTGAATACCCTCATTTAAACCAAGCTAACACGAATTTAATCTTTTGAATGAAAAAATATAACTTCCGGGCGAATGCTAGAGAGTTGTTGTTTGACAAGTTTGAATTTACCCCATTTAAAGGTAAGATAATTGTTGTAGATGGTATGTGTAGTTCCGAATGTAATGTAATGTAATGTAATTTAGGAACTTTCATTATTCAAATTCACGCTGAGTTTACTAGTCTTTATTCGAATTTACGCAATTTTTATTCGAAATTATTCAAAACGCAACTAGTCTTAAATCGAAATTATTCAAAACGCGACTTAAATCAAAATTATTCAAAACGCGACTTAAATCAAAATTATTCAAAACGCTACTTGAATCGAAATTATTCGAAACGCTATTTCATTCAAAATATCAGAATGGGTACCAACAATTGTTATGCTAATTGTCTAAACAGGAAGGACAAGGGCAAGGATGTGAGTACAACTATGAGAAAGGGCAGGGTATATTCTCTAAATTGAAATAATGCGCAAGCTAATGAGGATTTGAATGGCGGTATGTGTTTTCTTGGCCAGAATCCTGTTAGAGTTTTATTTGATTGTGGTGCAACATGTTCCTTTATATCCTTCCAATGTGTTGAAACTCTCCAGTTAACTGTTTCTCCCTTAAATCCCCCCATGATGGTGACTACGGCGACGGATGGAGGGACTATAGCAAACTGTGTTTGTGAGAATTGCCCTATCACCGTATCCAGCAACACATACTATATAGATTTAGTGTGTCTCCCTATGAAGCAACTTGATGTGATCTTAGGCATGGATTGGCTTTCAGCAAATCATGCGTATATTGGATTTCTTCTTCAAAAAAAGAGTGTATATTGGATGTTCAGAGAAAAGTATCTACATGCCTACCAGTAATACGGTCGAAGGAGTAGCTCTGTTAGAACTACTTAAGCACGCCTATCAGATGGTTTAGTTTATTTGTGCTCAAGATAAGGGTTTCTATGTCATGCTCACTGTGACTTCATAATCATATATAAGTCCTAGTGATATTCCAATTGACAATGAATATCCGGATGTCTTCCCATCAGATATAACTAGTTTTCCCCCAGAAAGAGAAATTGAGTTCTCGATTGACTTGATTCCAGGAGCAGAACCGGTGTCAGTAGCACCATACAGAATGTCGCCCTTGGAACTCAAGGAGTTGAAGTCTCAATTAGAAGAGCTTATTCAGAAGCACTTCATCAGACTCCGTGTGTCTCCTTGGGGGGGGACCGATTTATTGGTTAAGAAGAAGGATGGTAGTATGAGGTTGTACATCGATTACCGTTAGTTAAACAAGGTAACCATCAAGAACAAGTATCCTCTATCTAGAATCGATGACTTGCTTGATCAACTTAAGGGAGAAACAGTGTTCTCTAATATTGATCTTAGATCAGGATATCATCAAATTTGTATCAAGTCTTCATATGTGTCCAAGACGGCTTTCATAACGCGGTACGGAGACTATGAATTTTTAGTTATGCCTTTCGATGTGACTAATGCTCCAGAAGTATTCATGGATTATATGAATAGGATCTTTCAATAGCAAAGCTTAGGGAAAAGCCATATAGTTTTAATTATTCCACCTATTTCAACCTAAAATTGAGGAGTTTGTTTATTTTTATTTTTATCAAATTCCAAAATAAAAGGAAATCAAGTAAGAAAATCACCATAAATAAATAGACATAATAATAGTTGTTAAAAACAAATAACATCAACAATAAAATCAGTTACACCTCAAATCCTATTCTTAGGTATATTGAATCTAAAGACATGCACAAACCCACGTATTGAAAATTTCAAATACCCCTTCACATGTCCCCATTCCAAACCCACCCTTTTGTATTCATTCTCCTAATCTCCTCTTCTGTTGTTGAGGAGAACAAAGAGTGATAAAAAAATGGCTTTCACCATAATCCACCTAGTTGTTCTCCTCATTGTGACAATATCTATGTTGTTTGCATCCACCACAATTGCTATTGGTATTTCTATTGCCACCAAAAAATCTAATGGTGTTCGCACCCCCAAGCTCGTGTTTGGTCGATCTGCAAAAAATTAGAAGAACCAGGTATATGTTTCAAAACAATATTACCAAAAGCATGACCACTCCTAAATTCAACATATACAAAGCCCTCGAGGTCGAGATTCATGCAGCAAGTGTACAAATCAATAAAACGATACATATCATTACATCTTTCATGTCTAGATATGCATACAACCCAGACATAAGTGCATCACTTGAAATTTGCAAGCAACAATATGAAATGATGCTGGATTCTATAACCAATGTCAATGCGGCCCTTGTAGCACGCAATGCTAAAGAAGTAAATTTCCAGTGTGGCACGATTACTGCTTACCATATGGGTTGTGCAGACGCTTATGCTGAAAGTGAAAAATACCGTGTTGTACCCTTTGCTGATGATGATAAAGTTGTTTATGGCCTTGCTTCTAATTGTGCGGGTATAGCGAATGCCATTACGAATAGAGTCAAGCCTACTCCATAGAGTTAACACAAGGGTCAACTTGGAATTAAATTGGGCTCAAATTGAAAAACTTGATTATTATTATTATTATTATTATTATTATTATTATTATTATTATTATTATTATTATTATTATTACAATGTCACTAGACAACATTATTCTTTGAACATTTATTTTATTGTCGTGTTTCATTGTAATTTTCTACTATCACGTGGGAGTTCATTATTGAGGATTCTATTCTTTTTCTCCCTTCATTCATTTGCATGTGTTACATATAAACAATGAGGAGAAAAAGGTGGGTTTTGTTTTGGTGAAATCCATTTTTTATTTTTATTTTTATTTAAGAGATCAATAATTACCAAATTTCAGGAAAACATACTTAAATTGTGATAGCTTTAATATGTTTAATTTAGGGGTAGACTATGTATATCCACTCCTTTATACTAACAACTAAATTATAATTTATAGACACACTATAACGAGTGACTTCTTACTTACTAACATGTAAATTCTATAGGCAATTACTTTGCTACGATTCAAATATGTAGTGCCTAAAAGTAAGAAGATGACAAGCAACATGTTATTGCTATTTTTGTCCTCCCATCAACTTTGTCTACTCTTCTTGACGATCAAATTTAAATTATCGTCAATTCCATATCCTGTGTCGACGAATTCCTCTCAATTTACAAATATCATTCCGTTGATGCGTTGATTATAACATTTATCCTTCACATGTTTACAAATAATAATTTTTTTATTTTCATTTTTCTATTATGGTTTCACAATTGTGTGTCGACCTGGTCCTAAATTTTCCATTTACACTCACGGTGGGGGAATAAATGGACTTGGATTATTTATATGTCAAAGTGCGTATAATGTAAAAAGAGAGGTGTTATATAGCACGTGATCAATACGCATGATGCAGAGTGGTGAAAATCAAAACATGGGAGAGAGAAATTTATTAGTTAAAGGAAAGAGAAACATCCAAGAGTGGTGAAATATTCACCCATTATCGTGCATGTTTGTTGTCATTCCAACGATCCTTATGTGAAAATATTGTATGAAGATTTTCTTTGGTTGCTCCATGTATCTACAACATCCAAATATTTCAGGATTAAAAAGCAGTGATTGAAAAGTTATGTGAAATGTAAGGCAACCTTCAAGGTGATTACTTTCTTATGCATCAAGAATGATGGGTTGGCCCTGGGCTTAGGTTCAGGGTGTGACGGCCTAAAGTTCAGGTTTGTTGGGGACCGAAAAGAATTATAGTTAGGGATTAATATAGGAGTTTTTTTTTACAGTAAGGGCCTCACGATGACGACCCCATAAATAGAGCTTCACAATTTCATCGGTAAAGTTGTGACGAACTCTTCCGAGGCTTTAAAATTAATGAAATCAGAGTAGCGATTCTTCAATTCAGGTTCAAGAACTATCACATACTCGTCTTCCTGTGGAACTTTAAAGGCTGCATCGTCGACCTTGACGATGTTGCTGCAAGAATCAACTAGAACATTAGGAATCTCACCAATCTTGATGGAGAATCCATAAAATTCTGGTTCAAACAATGTGTTGGAAACTTGATTGATTGGAGAATCGAAACTACCGAAAACTATTTAACTATGCGTAGCTGAGAATTCCAAAATTGGTGTAGAAATTATGAAAACTTCATCACCACCATATTCTTCATCGTATGTTGAATCGAAAGAGGAAGCATCATCATCATCTTACTCTCTAGGGTATCAATATGATACCATCTTATGAATCCTGGAATTATAGGGAAAACGATCATAATGATCAACATGAAAACAAACATAAGAGTATTCTTGAGGAAATACTCATAAAGATTCATTATAGTTTGAATTATTTCCGGTATTACAACCTAAATTTGAGGACTTTCTTTCTTATTCTTGCCAAATTCCGATATTGTAAAGTGACACATTTAAAATCAATCGACCATCGTGGCTACACTGCCGGTGGTTTTCTGAGAACAAAAACTAGAACTACCAAATCCAGAAGATTAACTTCTAAATCTCAAAGACCGACGAGGTCATACCCATAGAGGCGAGACAAAGACAAACAAATCTACTTTTACGGCACGACAGCGAGCAGATCCTAATCGAAAACAGTGAAAACCACCCATATCAATGAAACCCGAATTATATACTAAGGAACAACCAGGTCCTTAAAAGAACAACCTAAATCTAGAAGAAACCAAAGAGCTGAGGTCATCACCCAACTATTGAATCAATGGAGAGAAGTTGATAAATTGTTTAGAGTAATTTAAAGATGGCTTATTCAATCAGCCGGTCCCTTAACTTAATTGATTGTCTCAATTTGGTCCTCTAACTATAATTTGTACCAATTTGGTCCCCTATGTTTTGTTCCATTACTAATTTTAGTCCTTCATGTTAGTTTCTCTTAAAAAAAACGTTAATTTGTATACCAATTTGGTCCTCTATGTTTTGCTCCGTTACTAGTTTTAGTCCTTTCTATTAACGTTTTTTGAGAGAAACTAACAGAAAGGACTAAAACTAGTAACAGAGCAAAACATAGGGGACCAAATTGGTACAAATTATAGTTAAATGACCAAATTGAAACAATCAATTAAGTTAAGGGACCGTGTGATTGAATAAGCCTTTAAAGAAAGTGCGAGGGAGCAATAAATGAGGGGCATAAACCATATAGTTTTAATTATACCACCTATTTCAACCTAAATTAAGGAGTTTCTTTCTTTTTCTTATCAAATTCCAAAATAAAAGGAAAGCAAGTAAGAAAAACACCATAAATAAATGGGCATAATCGTAGTTGTTAAAATCAAATAACATCCACCATAAAACCAAAATATAATTCTAAAATTAACAAAAACAATAAAACCAGTAACACCTCAAATCCTATTCTTAGGTATATTGAACCTAAAAATCCGCACAAACCCACATATTGAAAGTTTCAAATACTCCTTCACATGTCCCCATTTCAAACCCACTTTTTTTTTATTCTCCTCTTCTCCCGTTGAGGAGAACAAAGAGTAAAAAAAAATGGCTCTCACCAAAACCTACCTCGTTGTTCTCCTCATTGTGACAATATCTATGTTGTTTGAATCCACCACAAATGCTATTGGTATTGCTATTGCCACCAAAAAACCTATTGGTGTTCGCACCCCCCAAGCACGTGTTTGGTCGATGTGCAAAAAATTAGAAGACCCATCGAGGGCAGGTATATGTTTTAAAACAATATTACCAAAAGCATTGATCACTCCTAAATTCAACATATACAAAGCCCTTGAGGTTGAAACTCAAGCAGCAAGTGTACAAATCAATAAAACGATAGCTATCATTACATCTTTGATGCCTAAATATGCAAACAACCCAGACGTAAGTGAATCACTTAAAATTTGCAAGGAACAATATGAAATGATGCCGGATTCTATAACTGCAGCCATTGCGGCCCTCGCTGTGCGCAATGCTCAAGAAGTAAACGCCCAATTTAGCGGGATTCTTTCATACCATACCTCTTGTGATGTTACTTTTGCTGAGAGTAATGATTATCCTGTTGCACCCTTTGCTGTTGATGCTAAAATTGTTTCTGACCTTGCTACTATATGTTTGAATATAGCGGCAACAATTATGAATAGAGTGAAGCCTACTCCATAGAGTAAACACAAGGGTGAACTTGGAATTGAATTGGGCTCAAATTGAAAAACTTGATTATTAATATCATTATAATTATTATTACAATGTCACTAGAAAACATTATTCTTTGAACATTTATTTTAATGTCGTGTTTCATTGTAATTTTCTAGTGTCACAAGGGAGTTCATTATTGAGGATTCTATTCTTTTTTTCCCTTTATTCATTTGCACGCTTGTGTTACACATAAACAATGAGAAGAAAGAGGTGGGTTTTGTTTTGGTGAAATCCATTTTTTATTTTTATTTTTATTTTTATGTAAGAGATCAATAATTACCAAATTTCATATACAATAGTAAAACGTGAAAAACATACTTAAATTATGATAGCTTAAATACGTTTAATTTAGAGGTAGACTAAGTATATCCATTCCTTTATGCTAACAACTAAACTATAATTTATAAACACACTATAACGAATGACTTGTCACTTACTAACATGCAAATTCTAGGGCAATATTTTGCTATGAATCAAATATGTAGTGCCTAAAAGTAAGAAGATGACAACCAACCTGTTATTGCTATTTTTGTCCTCCCATCAACTTTGTCAACTCTTCTTGATGATCATTTTTAAATTATCGTCAATTCCATATCCAGTGTCGACGAATTCCACTCAATTTACAAATATAATTTCAATGATGCGTTGATTATAACATTTATCCTTCGTATGTTTACAAATACTTATTTTTTTTCATTGTTTATCATGGTGTGACAATTGTGTGTCGACCTAAACCTAAATTTTCCATTTACACTCTCACAGTTGGGGAATAGTCAGACTTGGATTATTGATATGTCAAGGCGAGTATAATGTAAAAAGAGAGGTGTTATATAGCACGAGATGAATACGCATGATGCAAAAATAGTAGAAATCATGCGGATGGAAATAAAAGCATGGGAGAGAGAAACTTATTAGTTAAAAGAAAGAGAAACATGCAAGAGTGGTAAAATGTTCGCCCATTGTCGTGCATGTTTTTTCTCATTCCAACAATCGTTATGTGAAAATTGTGTATGAATATTTTCTTTGGTTGCTCCATGGATCTACAACATCCAAATATTTTAGGATTAGAAATTAGTGTTTGAAAAATTATGTGAAATGTAAGGCAGCCTTCAAGGTGATTGCTTTCTTATGCATCAAGAATGTTGGGTCGGCCCTGGGCTTAGGTTCAGGGTGTGACGACTAAAGTCCAAGTTTGTAGGGGGCCGAAATAAATTATTGTCGGGGGTTAAAGTAGCATAAATTTTATTTTCTTTTTTTACAGTTAGGGCCTCACGACGATGACCCGGTAAATAGAGCTTCACAATCTCACCGGTAAAGTTGTGACGAGCTCTTCTGAGGCTTTAGAAATAATGAAATCAGAGTAGCGATTCTTCAATTCAGGTTCAAGAACCTTCACGTACTCGTCATCTTGCGGAACATTAAAGGAAGTACCTTCGGCATTGGTGATGCTGTAAGAATAAACTAGAATGCTGGGAATCTCATCAATCTTGATGGAGAATCCATCAAATTCTGGTTCTATCGATGTGTTGGAAATTTGATTGATTGGAGAATCAAAACTACCGAAAACTATTTGATTATGCGAAGTTAAGAATTCCAAAATTGGTGTAGAAATTGTGAAAACTTCATCACCACTGAATTATTCATCTATATCATATGCTGAATCGAAAGTGGAAGCATCATAATCATCTTACTCTCTAATGAATCATAGAATTATAGGGAAAACGATCATAATGATTAACAACAACACAAACATAAGAGTATTCAAGAGGAAATACTCATAAAGATTCAATATAGTTTGAATTATTTTTGTTATTGCAACCTAAATTTCAGGACTTTCTTTCTTATTCTTATCAAATTCCGATATTGTAAAGTGACACATTTAAAATCAATTGACCACCGCGGCTACACTGCCGGTGGTTTTCCGAGAACCAAAACTAGAACTACCAGATCCAGAAGATTAACTTCTAAATCTCAAAGACCAACAAGGTCATACCCATAGAGGCGAGACAACGATGAACAAATCTAATTTTACAGCTGATGTACGAATTAGGAAAGTGTACCAAATCGTTTACCAAGTAATAAAGTGATAAGTAGAGTATCGTATCCACATGGATTGTCGTTTCGTCCAAACAATTTGCGTTACTTATTTTTGGTTTGACGGTACAATAAAAGATAGATGTTGCAAATTTTATCTACTTGCAACAAAACAGTTTACCTGTTTTTGGTTGCAGAAAAGTAAGCAGCGGTTAGGATTCTTCGAATCCCCCTATTTATATTGTTGGATATTAAATAACAGTAATGTCGTGTATCTGTCTTAGATAGATTATACAAGTGATGAGGCTGTGGGGACGTGACTAACCTAGAAGGTTGGAAGTTGCACCTGCTGATCACACAGTGATCCTTACGTGTGGGGTCTTTAAATCTCGGTTAATTAGGTCTATCCCTCCTAAGTTTGGCTGCACCTGTTAATCGCACAGTGATCCTTACATGCGGGGTCTTACAGTCTCTAAGGTAATTGAAAGCATAAACTTAAATTAGCGTTCCAGGTTTTCCCAAGGCAATGAAGGCCAAGGTTCCAGTAGGTATGCCCATGTCCAGGACACTTGAGACGGCGTGAGTATCGAGGAGTAGCTTGAGGCATCCTTTTTTCCTTGCTTTTGAAGTCTAGATTAAGGCTCTGATTAGGACCTTTTGGGGATTTATTCTGTTTATATACCATGTTGGAGTTTTTGGAGACTTTGTTATTCTTTTTTTGTATCTGTGATTTCAATTATGATGTTGAGATATTGATATGATTTTGGTGATGTTATTTATCCCGTTGCGTAACTTTGTTGAAAATATTATATGCATGTTCTGGAGTTTAATGACGTAACACCTTAAGCATAATATGAATTAATTGTTGTATTTATATTAAATATTTGTAGCGGAGTTCAAGGGTGTTACAAGAAGTGTCTGTGAACAATCTATAATCAGTTGTGATTATAGTGAAATCTCTCGGAAGTGGAAGGGGACTGGACTACTCCTGAATTGTAGGAGGAACCAGTATAAAATTGACGTGTGTCTACTTTCTCTATCTCTATCACTTTATCTTTGTGTTTAGAATTTATCCGCTGCACTCAGACTCTGAATCAGAATCTGTGTATCTCATATTCTAAATTTGGGTTGGACATAATTCAATCATACAAAATCAACTTGTAAGGTGATGATTATCCACAGTTATGAACATACTTTTATACCATATCTCATCAAATTTGAGACTCTTAACCGTAATTTTAAAATATTAATTAAAAACATAGCTTTGCTTTATAATAGATTTATAAATGATAATTGTGGTAGTTTGTTAACAACAAAATGGCTAATTAAAGATGGTGCATGAGACATATATAAGCAAGTTAATGAGAAAAAAGTGAGGGCCTTGGCCTACATGGTTGCAAATGTGGGTCCATCATGCTCATATCAGCGTCAATACCGGCACTAATGAGTCTGTCTTTTTGTATTTTTTACTACGCCTAATTGTACGTTTCTTTCATGATATTTGACTAATTTTTGTGGTCCTATTGTAGTGAAATTGTTTCTATTATAATGGAATATAACTATTTTTTATTAAAAATTTGAATGACATTATAGAAAGGATAATGTTATGATTAGAACAATAGTTTAAATGAAGAGTACAATAGAAAGATAACAAGACAGATCAAAATCATGTATTTGCTTTGTATATAGTATAAATGTAACAAATTTGATTTCTCATTTTGTCTCTACATAGTAGGCAATGTTAGTTATATAAAAAATAAAATCTTCTATTCAAATGATTAGTTTCATCAACATAGCTATTTCAAAGTTGGATGCTGGATATAAAATCTTGGACTAAGCAAACAAAATGGTACTCTTTTACTTTCTTTTTTTAATATTAATTGCCCATATATCAATTTACGTGCTTTGTTTTCTGACTCAATATTGTTGTACTGATGTCAACGAACTTGTGTTCCAATAGCAAAGATAGGAAAGAAAAAAAACATATTGGTTTGAATTAATCCATATATATCAACCTAAATTCGAGGAGTTTCTCTCTTATCCTTGTCAAATTCCAAAATAAAAGGAAGTCAAGTAAGAAAATCACCATAAATAAATGGGCATAATAGTAGTTGTTAAAATGTAACATCCACCGCAAAACCATAAAATTATTCTAAAATTAACAAAAATATAAATAAAACTAGTTACAAATCCTATTCTTAGGTATATTGAATCTAAAAACCCGCACAAACTCACATATTGAAAGTTTTAAATACCCTTTCACATGTCCATATTCCAATCCCACTCACATTCTCTCATTCTCTTGAACTCCTCTTCTCTTGTTGAGGAGAACAAAGAGTGAGATTAAAATGGCTTTCACTAAAACCCACCTCGTTGTTCTCCTCATTGTGATAATATCCATGTTGTTTGCACCCACCACAAATGCTAATCCCACCAAAAAAGCTAATGGTAATCGCACCCCTGAAGATCATGTTAGGAGGATGTGTAAAACATTAAAAAACCCAACGATGTGTTACGATACAATATTACCAAAAGCATTGAACACTCCTAAATTCAACATATACACAGCCCTTGAGGTTGAGACTCAAGAAACAAGTATACGAGTCAATAAAACAATAAAAATCATGGATTTAAGGATGGCTCCTTCAACATTAAAAGTCATTCCTAATAAGATGTTTCCTCATACAGAGGACAACAATGTTCCTCTTTGTCGGGAACTATATGGAAAGATGCTCAATAGTATAACCGCAGCCGTTGTGTCCGTCGCAAAGCGCAATGCTGTAGAAGCAAGGACCCACTTGTTAGAGGCTTTATCTTACCATTCCGCGTGTGATAAATCTTATGGTGATGAAGTTTCAGTCTTTTACCAGGATGCTTTAAAATCTGGAGACCTTGCTTCTAATTCTGTTAGCTTAGCGGAAACCATTATAAATAGAGTGAAGCCACGTCCATAGTGTTAACAAATGGGTGAAGAATAACTTGATTATTATTATTACAATGTCTCTAGACAACATTATTCTTTGAAAATTTATTTTATTGCCGTGTTTCATTGTAATTTTCTAGTGTCACGAGGGAGTTCATTATTGTGGATTCTATTCTTTTTCTCCCTTCATTCATTTGCATTCTTGTGTTACACATAAACAATGAGGAGAGCGAGGTGGGTTTTGTTTTTGTGAAATACTTTTTTTTTTGTAAGAGCTTAATAATTACAAAATTTAATACAATAGTAAAACGTGGAAAACATACTTAAATTATAATAGCTTAATTATATTTAATTTAAAGGTAGACTAAGTATATCCACTCTGTTATACTAACAACTAAACTATAATTTATAGACACACTATAACGAGTAACTTCTCACTTACTAACATGCAAATTCTAGGACAATTAGTTTGCTATGATTCAAATATGTAGTGCCTAAGATAGCAATTTGAACACATTCCATTTCAATGATGTGTTGATTATAATATTACACCTCTTACTATCGTTTCACTGATTTATATTTTTTAAATTTGACTGTTAGATTGTAAGTTTATATCGTATAGATTATCGATGTAAAATTTTATACAAATCTAATATTATTTGATATGTTTTTAAGAATTACAAGATTAACAATATTCTATAAAAATACATAACCCGTTAATCTTGATGGGTATCCATAACATATCTATCAATTTCAGATTTATGTAAAATTTTACACGGATGTTCTATATGATATAAACTTACAATCTAACGGTCAAATTTAACAAATAAGAATCGAGTAAAACCATGTTGAGCAGTGTAAAATTGATGTAAAATTATATTGGTTATATATTATATATATATATATATATATATATATATTGAGAGAGAGAGAGAGAAAGAAAGAAAGTACATATAAGCATAAGATGTTAGACAATCTGACGTTGATGCTCGATGATTGTAGTCTCTATATGAGGCGGATTTTTCTTCATGGAAGTAGGATACAAATTAGGTCTACTAATTCTATCAGGTGCTTTCGACATTGAGCGCGAAGACCATGCTGATAATATGAATGTCCCATGTTAATCTAATTAAGTCAATAATAGAAATAGTTAATTATTTAATTATATACGTGCAAGTAGTGAGATATGTTACATCACTTTTGTAATATATCGCTGGCTTAATACATCTTCCGGTCCCTTAATTTATTTTAATTTCTCAGTTTGATCCCTTAACTATTAGTTTTCATGATCGATTTGATCCTATTTTATTAATTTTAAATCACTAAAAAAGAAGACCGTTAGATAAAGGAGGTTCATCATTTCTAACCATGTATCACCAACACCTAATATTAACTACATCAGATTTTATTATTAAAAAAACCCAAGAAATTTAAAAAATAACATAAATTCATTTATATTAGTTTAGAAATAAAAAAAAATTTGAAAATTCATTTTCGAAAATAAAAAAAATTCTAAAAAATTAGAGATAAAATTCAGGATTTTTTTTTATTACCATTTTTTTTATTTTTTGCATAAAAAACTGAAATTTTAATTTCGAAAGAAAAATCTGAACTTTTTCGAAATATATTTTCTAATTATTTTTGAAAATTTTGAAATGCATTAAGTTTAAAATATATTAGAAAAATAGATTTTTGTTAGAATCATTAGCCAAATTGGTAAAATCTTCATAATTTCGTAAAAAAGTTCAGATTATTTTTGGAAAAAAAGTTTTTGAAAATTTTTATTTCAGAATTATTAAAAAAATCTTTTTCGAAATTAAAATATTGGAAATAAATCATTTTTCTAATATATTTCGAAAAAGTTCAGATTTTTATTTTGAAATTAAAAGTTCATTTTTTTATAAAAAAATAAAAAATATCCAAAATTTCGTGAATTTGTTTTAAAAAAAATCCGTAAAAAAAAATTTAATTTTTTTATTTTCGAAAATTAATTTTCAGTTTTTTAAATTAATTTTTATTTCAAAATTAATATAAATGAATTTATATTATTTTTAAAATTTCTTGGGTTTTTTTAATAATAAAATCTGATGTGGCTAATATTATGTGTTGGTGATATATGGTTAGATATGATGAACCTCCTTTATCCAACTGTCATCTTTTTTAAGGATTTAAAATGAATAAAATAGGATCAAATTGATGACGAAAACAAAGATAAGGACCAAATGGAAACGTTTAATGGTTAAGAGACCAAACTGGAAAAATTAAAATATGTATTAAGCCTATATCGCTTATGAGTCTGTCCATTATTTGTTATTAGTATCACTTTAAATGTGTTTGAGAAAAACTTTTAATGAGAAGGGCAGGCTCGTAATTTGGACTTGAGACATATAAAAGTTAGAAAGCTCTTATTCTTTCAAGTTCTTTCTCTCTCTAGAAGCTGATTTTCTCCTCCCTCTCTCTTTACTCTCTCTGCCATCTTCCCCCATGTCAATCTTCATCGTTTGCACCCAAAATTAACCCAATTTCAACATGAAACGTTCTTGTCTTGATCCTTACCACATTTAAGCCCTAAAACAAGTTCCAATTTCCTCTTCTTATCCTGATCCAAGACACATTATCATGCTCACCATTTTGGATTTTGTTTGAGGCAAGAAGCTTGGGGTTTGGTTTTGCTTGGAGTTTTACAAGGTAATAAAAACTAATTTGTTTTAAGAAGTTAATTTATAGCTTAATGTTGTTTATGTTGGTACTGGAATTAATTATGAGGGTTAAGCTGACTTGCTATGGTTAAAAGTGACCATGCTTGAACTTTTGATGAGTCAGTAGAAATTTGTATGGCAGTACATGTGTTGAACGAGTCATAAATGTTGTTGTCTAACCCAGAATTTGGTAATAATTGAATTTTTAGATTATACACTTAATTCCCTTCAGTTTGAATATAAATTTTGTATGGTACGTATCAGGAACGAATACAGAAAACATGTTTGTAGTTGGGCAATAATGCAGGAAAACTGCAGAAAAAGTTATATCGGTTTGGACATATAAATTGTGGCACAAGCTATTTTAGGAAAATCTGTCATAAGTAATTAAGTTGTGGATATAAGAAAAAGTTTAAATATGATTAAATGGATTGAAGTTTTTATAAGAAAATTAAAATGAGAAAATCTCCGGATAAGAATTAAGGTTTTTTTAGAAAAAGAGTTCCTTTTTAAAATAGGTTTTTTTTTTGGATTATTTGAATGTTTTTGGTTTTTTATATTAAAAGCCTAAAAATTGAAGGAAAAAAAAAAAACGACGGTTAAACGCGCGAGAGTTCCGTAGTTACACTAGGTCAAGACGAATCCCTTTCCCTTGGATAGTACCGAAAACTAAACCTAATATTTTTGCTTTTTCTTGATATGTAAATGTTAAATAAATAATAAAGTAAAGATGCGCATATTTTTGGGATTTTTGATATTAAAAACTCCTGAAATACAATCTAAATGCAAATTAATAAATAACAGAATTAAAATGTTAAGTAAATAATAATAAACAAAATGAAAATAAATTACAAAACAAAAAAAGAAAATAAAATACGAAAAATAAATAAATAAAAAGTGGACCCAAAAACGAAACGAAATGGGGTGTTTTAAAAAATACCTCTATGCTGAAATTTTTCTTGAAAGACACTCAAATATGGTCTAATCGTTCGATTAAAACCCACTCTATATGGTACGAAGACCACTTGAGGGACAAAAAGGAGTAAAAGAAGAAGAAAAACTCGTCAACACAAGTCGAAGTAGGGAGAAGAGAGGAAAAGCACACGAAGCATCAACTGTGAATTTCGGATTTGTGAGTTCTCTATTTATAAAGAAAATTCACAACTAATTAGTGAGAAACTTTAGGAAAAAGTAATTCACATATTAGATCAAGTACAAAAATATCTCAATTGAGTACCCAAAATATATCATATTGAGTACAAAAATATATTATATTATGTACCAAAATATATTTTAGATCAAACATTAAAATATATTAGATTGCCTGCCAAAATATTTCAGATTGTGTTCTGAAAAATTCTAGATTGCGTTCTAAAATATTTTAGCAAAACTTGGGCACTAAGAAAGCACTTTCTAATAATGATTAAATTAATTATTTAATTTATCATTTCCAAATAATAAAATATAATATTATTTTTGCTAGGCAAGGAGAGAGGACATGCATCAGGAAACACCGACATCCCAACTAGGTTTCCACCCCGGGAAACCTCCATCTATGCCGCCAAACTCTAAAAATTTATTAAAAAAAGGGAAAAATATATACAAGGAGAGGGGGGACTAGGGAAAAACCCTCCAAATAAAAAAAAGAAAAACAGAAAGAAAAAACAATTAGAACAGTCTGCAAAGAACTAAGGGAGCTTGTAGTTAGGCAAGCTTGCTCTATCACGAAAGAAATCAAGATGTAACTCTGTCGGGAGCGTATCTAGCCAAACTGAACCCTGAGTAGCATGACCCATATTCGCTAACCTATCAGCACAACAATTACCTTCGCGAAATATATGGGACGAAATTATATGAATACCAAGGCTACGGGCGTTATGCCATCTGTTCTGAAGCATAAAAGGAACTAAGGAGAGATTCGAAAAAACCAACAAGGCACTAGATGAGTCACTTATCAACCAGACATTCTGCCATCCATGATGAGCCGCATGTTCCATAGCTAAGATGAAATCAGAAACTTCAGAATGAAACACCGAAGCGACACCAATGTTACAAACAAAAGCACTAAGAAAAGAGCCGCGGGAGTCCCGAAAAAGGCCCCTACAGGCCACATGACCAGCAAGCATGGAACCATCAGTGTTAACCTTCAACCAAGGAGAGGAGGGAGCCTTCCACAACACCGAAATGATTTCTTTTTCGGTACGACAATGGGTAGAAATCACGAAAGAATCAAGAAAATTTGAATAAGTTGGCAAGCGTTTCCCCATCGAGGCCTCACCAGACATAGCCACCATGTAGGGATGGGAATAGGCCAGGTCGGCCTACATGAGCCGACGGCCTAGCCTACGACATGCTAGGTCAGGCCAGACTTTTTTCTTAAATAGAGAAGACTTATGCTTTTTTATAAGCCTATTTAGTTTAAAAGGCCAGGCCATTCAGTAAATATGAATAATATTATTTTTTATCATATTATATTTTGTACTTTGAATTAAAATAAAAATTTGTTAACTTTTTTAGTAATTTAAGCTTATTAATATACATTAATTTTTTGCATATATAAATGTATTATTATAAACTAGAATTGAAACATGATACAATGTATAATCAAATTTTCTAAAAACTCATTTTGATTATCAAAAGAGAGTTTAATCTAATTATTATATTAGTTCGCTAGTCTATTTAAACTTAGATCGCAATTCTTATTTAAAATGTTCATATGCAATAGGCTTTTAAACAGGAAAGCAGGCTGTATCAGGCTTTCTGAAGGCCAGACTCAAGCCTAAAAGGTAAGCCTATGACAGGCCGAAGGCCAGGCTTAGGCCTTGTAAAGCCTAACTCGGCCTAGCCTATTACCACCCCTACCACCAAGGAATGAATTCACACTTTTGCCGAGTGAATGGAGGCTGAGTTCGAAGAAAATCTAGGTGAGAAAATTATGATAGAAAGTGAGAAACCGGTTGATAAAACCAAAGCTCCTTCCCCATTAAGGCTTGCTAAACCTAACTTGGAGGCACAATTTAATAAATTTGTTGATATGCTTAAGAAGATTTACATTAATATTCCCTTTGCTGAAGCTTTGTCTCAAATGCCTCTATATGCTAAGTTTTTAAAGGAATTTTTTTCAAAGAAAAGACTATAGAGCATAATGAGACAATAGCTTTGACTAGGGAAAGTAGTGCAATCATTAAGAAGCCGCCTCCTAAGCTTAGAGATCTAGGTAGTTTTGCCATCCCCTGTGTGATTGGAAGTGAGACCATAGATAGAGCCATGTGCGACTTAGGAGCTAGTGTTTGCTTGTTGCCTTTGTCCCTCTTTAAGAGGATGGGAATATGAGAATTGATACCTACCGAGATGACCTTGAAGTTAGCTGATCGTTCTACTATCCAACCAGTTGGATTTGTTGAGGACATCCCCGTTAAGATAGAAGGGATATACATCCCGGTTGATTTTATGGTAGTTGACATTGAAGAGGACCATGACGTCCCTATTCTTTTAGGAAGACCTTTCCTCGCTACTGCGGGAGCTATCATAGATGTTAAGAACGGTAGGATTGTTTTTCAAGTGAGTGATGAGATGGTAGGATTTGAGTTGGAAAATGTTGTGGAAGGTCCCGCTCTTTATTCTTGTTTCATGATTAAAGATCATGCTGTGAAAGAACGCTTCCTAGCGTCAACTACACAATATGATCTCTTTGATCCTTTCTAAGGACATTTTCTAACCGTCAAGCTAATGACTCTAAACGAGCGCTTCGTGGGAGGCAAACGACGCATTTAATTGCTTTTATTTTTGTTTTAAGTTCTTTTGTAGGTAATTGTCCGAGCATGATTCAAGAAAACGAAAAAAGAAAAAAAAATTGAGCCTAAGATGTCCAGAACTTTGGCACAGCCCGTGCCTGCAGTGGCACGGCTGTGCCTAACCATGCCAAACCCAAACATCAAATTCCAGAAAGTTGGCACAGCGTGCCCCTATAGGCACGGCCGTGCGTGAAAATTTGTGTCCCATAAGCTAATATTTTTTCATCTTCTTCCATCATTCTCCAACAAAAACATCTCTCATCCCTCAAACTTCTCTCTGAAATTACGAAGATTCGGTACTAAAATATGACGTCCCCCAAGTCAGAAGCTTGGCACGGCCCGTGCCACCAGCCACACGGCCGTGCCAACCCCCCAGGATGCCTTTTGCTGCATTTGCTTCAAGGAGAAGCTACCTATTTGTTTATTTCTGACCTAAAAGTCCGTGGTTTCTTGTGAAACATTCTAGTGATATATTTTCTTAGGGCTTAAGTCATTGTAAACTACAAATAGAGTAGCTAGCTATCACAACAATTCATCTTTTGTTCTTGGAATTCAATAGTGACAATTGTCTTTCTTAATAAAAGTTCTTTCTTTTACTTTCTTGTTATTTTATGTTCTTCTTCTTCTCTTCTATGTCTACGATGAACATGAGTGAGTAGACTCTTCTTGTCTTGGGATTGTTGGATAAGTCTTAATGACATAATTCTAATCACACCAAGCCTTGAACCCTAATTTTATATAAATCTACTTTCTAATCTAATTTCACCGTTTTTATAATGAATTAACAAATACCAAACTCATAAAGCGAACGCGGAAGGTTAGTATTTGTTAATTCATCATCATAAATATCAATTCATAAAGCGAACACGGAGCTTTGATATTGGAACAAGTGAAATCAGACAAGGATTGCGAAACATGATAATAGTCTAGCAAACCTTGAGACACATAAAGTTTCGTTCTTCAAAGATTCTAACAGCAATCAACCATGAGAATAGGCGTGGTTGCTAGAGGAACACATTCAATGACTTCGAGAGAAGCTTTGATACGCTTAAGAGAAACTTGTCTTTAGAAAGTGGGTCCAATATAAAATTACCGGTTTAGGGTTTGTTTGTGAAGAACTTGTCATTAAGATGGACCAATAATCTCAAGACGCTTTTTATTATTATTTTATTCCGTTAAAAATCAAACCTTTTTCAACTGAACTTTCTTCTAATCATCTTCTAAAAGTTAATTAAATTGAACAACTCCCTGTTGGAACGATACTCTCTTTTTACTACTTCGGTAGAACCGTGCACTTGCGGTTTTACTCATCAGATACCTATTTTTGACCGGGATTCGAACTTCCGTTCACCATTTAAGAAGTTAATTCTTCTTCTTTCATTATATTCGAGGAGTTTCTCTCTTTTCCTTATCAAATTCCAATAGCAATGATAGGAAAAAAAAAACATATTAGTTTTAATTAATCCATGTATATCAACCTAAATTCGAGGAGTTTCTCTCTTATCCTTGTCAAATTCCAAAATAAAAGGAAGTCAAGTAAGAAAATCACCATAAATAAATGGGCATAATAGTAGTTGTTAAAATGTAACATCCACCGCAAAACCATAAAATTATTCTAAAATTAACAAAAATATAAATAAAACTAGTTACAAATCCTATTCTTAGGTATATTGAATCTAAAAACCCGCACAAACTCACATATTGAAAGTTTTAAATACCCTTTCACATGTCCATATTTCAATCCCACTCACATTCTCTCATTCTCTTGAACTCCTCTTCTCTTGTTGAGGAGAACAAAGAGTGAGATTAAAATGGCTTTCACTAAAACCCACCTCGTTGTTCTCCTCATTGTGATAATATCCATGTTGTTTGCACCCACCACAAATGCTAATCCCACCAAAAAAGCTAATGGTAATCGCACCCCTGAAGATCATGTTAGGAGGATGTGTAAAACATTAAAAAACCCAACGATGTGTTACGATACAATATTACCAAAAGCATTGAGCACTCCTAAATTCAACATATACACAGCCCTTGAGGTTGAGACTCAAGAAACAAGTATACGAGTCAATAAAACAATAAAAATCATGGATTTAAGGATGACTCCTTCAACATTAAAAGTCATTCCTAATAAGATGTTTCCTCATACAGAGGACAACAATGTTCCTCTTTGTCGGGAACTATATGGAAAGATGCTCAATAGTATAACAGCAGCCGTTGTGTCCGTCGCAAAGCGCAATGCTGTAGAAGCAAGGACCCACTTGTTAGAGGCTTTATCTTACCATTCCGCGTGTGATAAATCTTATGGTGATGAAGTTTCAGTCTTTTACCAGGATGCTTTAAAATCTGGAGACCTTGCTTCTAATTCTGTTGGCTTAGCGGAAACCATTATAAATAGAGTGAAGCCACGTCCATAGAGTTAACAAATGGGTGAAGAATAACTTGATTATTATTATTACAATGTCTCTAGACAACATTATTCTTTGAAAATTTATTTTATTGCCGTGTTTCATTGTAATTTTCTAGTGTCACGAGGGAGTTCATTATTGTGGATTCTATTCTTTTTCTCCCTTCATTCATTTGCATTCTTGTGTTACACATAAACAATGAGGAGAGCGAGGTGGGTTTTGTTTTTGTGAAATACTTTTTTTTTTGTAAGAGCTTAATAATTACAAAATTTAATACAATAGTAAAACGTGGAAAACATACTTAAATTATAATAGCTTAATTATATTTAATTTAAAGGTAGACTAAGTATATCCACTCTGTTATACTAACAACTAAACTATAATTTATAGACACACTGTAACGAGTAACTTCTCACTTACTAACATGCAAATTCTAGGACAATTAGTTTGCTATGATTCAAATATGTAGTGCCTAAGATAGCAATTTGAACACATTCCATTTCAATGATGTGTTGATTATAATATTACACCTCTTACTATCGTTTCACTGATTTATATTTTTTAAATTTGACTGTTAGATTGTAAGTTTATATCGTATAGATTATCGATGTAAAATTTTATACAAATCTAATATTATTTGATATGTTTTTAAGAATTACAAGATTAACAATATTCTATAAAAATACTTAACCCGTTAATCTTGATGGGTATCCATAACATATCTATCAATTTCAGATTTATGTAAAATTTTACACGGATGTTCTATATGATATAAACTTACAATCTAACGGTCAAATTTAACAAATAAGAATCGAGTAAAACCATGTTGAGCAGTGTAAAATTGATGTAAAATTATATTGGTTATATATTATATATATATATATATATATATATTGAGAGAGAGAGAGAGGGAGAGAGAGAGAAAGAAAGAAAGTACATATAAGCATAAGATGTTAGACAATCTGACGTTGATGCTCGATGATTGTAGTCTCTATATGAGGCGGATTTTTCTTCATGCTCGATGATTGTAGTCTCTATATGAGGCGGATTTTTCTTCATGGAAGTAGGATACAAAACAGGTCTACTCATTCTATCAGGTGCTTTCGACATTGAGCGAGAAGACCATGTTGATAATATGAATATCACATGTTAATCTAATTAAGTCAATAATAGAAATAGTTAATTACATAATTATATACCTGCAAGTAGTGAGATATGTCACGTCACTTTTTGTAATATATCGCTTATGAGTCTGTCCATCATTTGTTATTAGTATCAGTTTAAATGTGTCTGTGAAAATTTTAATGAGAAGGGCAGGTTCGTAATTTGGACTTGAGACTATATAAGAGTTAGAAAGCTCTTTTCCTCTCATTCTTTCAAGTTCTTTCTCTCTCTAGAAGCTGATTTTCTCCTCCCTCTCTCTCTACCACCTTCCCCCATGTCAATCTTCATCGTTTGCACCCAAAATTAACCCAATTTCAACATGAAATGTTCTTGTCTTGATCCTTACCACATTTAAGCCCTAAAACAAGTTCCAATTTCCTCTTCTTATTCTGATCCAAGACACATCATCATCCTCACCATTTTGGATTTTGTTTAAGTCAAGAAGCTTGGAGTTTGGTTTTGCTTGGAGTTTTACAAGGTAATGAAAACTAATTTGTTTTAAGAAGTTAATTTATAGCTTAATGTTGTTTATGTTGGTACTAGAATTAATTATGAGGGTTAAGCTGTTATGGTTGACTTGTTGACTATGCTTGAACTTTTGATGAGTGAGTAGAAATTCGTATGGAAGTCCATGTGTTAAATGAGTCATAAATGCTGCTGTCTAACCCAGAATTTGGTAATTATTGGATTTTTAGATTATACACTTAAATCCCTTCAGTTTGGATATAAACTTTGTATGGTACGAAAATATAGAAAACAGTTTGTAGTTGGACAATAATGGAGGAAAACTGCAGAAAAAGTTATATCGGTTTGGACATATAAATTGTGGCACAAGCTATATTGGGAATATCTATCATACGTAATTAAGTTGTGGATTTAAGAAAATGTTTAAATATGCTTAAATGGATTGAAATTTTTTTAAGAAAATTAAAATGAGAAAATCTCTTGATAAGAATCAAGGTTTTTTAGAAAAAGAGTTCCTTTTTAAAATTGGTTTTTTTTGGATTATTTGAATGTTTTTGATTTTTTAAATTAAAAGCCTAAAAATTGAAGAAAAAAAAAAAAAAGACAACGCGAGAGTTCCGTAGTGACACTAGGTCCTGATATTTTTGCTTTTTCTATGTAAAAGCTAAATAAATAATAAAGTAAAGACATGCATATTTTTGGGATTTTTGATATTACAAACTCCTAAAATACAATCTAAATGCAAATTAATAAATAACAGAATTAAAATGTTAAGTAAATAATAATAAACAAAATTATATTAAATTTCAAAACAAAAAAAAATTACGAAAAATAAATAAATAAAAAGTGGACCTAAAAACGAAACAAAATGGGGTGTTTTAAAAAATACCTCTAAGACACTCAAATATGGTTTAATCGTTCGATTAAAACCACTCTATATGGTACAAAGACTACTTGAAAGCGAAAGAGACAGAAAGGAGTAGAAGAAGAAGAAAAGCTCGTCAACTCAAGTCGAAGGAGGGAGAAGAGAGGAAAAGCACATGAAGCATCAACTTGTGAATTTCGGTTGTGTGAGTTCTCTATTTATATAGAAAATACACAACTAATAAGTGAGAAACTTTAGGAACAAGTAATTCACATATTAGATCTAGTACAAAAATATCTCAATTGAGTACCCAAAATATATTATATTGAGTACAAAAATATATTATATTATGTACCAAAATATATTTTAGATCAAGCACTAAAATATATTAGTTTGCCTGCCAAAAAAATTCAGATTGTGTTCCAAAAAATTCTAGAGTGCGTTCTAAAATATTTTAGCAAAACTCTGGGACTAAGAAAACACTTTCTAATAATGATTAAATTAATTATTTAATTTATCATTTCCAAATAATAAAATATATATCAATATTTTTTTTGCTAGGCAAGGAGAGAGGACATGCATCAAGAGGAAACACCGACATCCCAACTAGGTTGCCATCCTGGGAAACCTCCATCCTATGCCGCCAAACTCTAAAAATTTATTAAAAAAAGGGTAAAAATATATACAAGGAGAGAGGGGACTAGGGCAAAACCCTTTAAAAAAAATAAAGAAAAACAGAAAGAAAAAACAATTACAGTAGTCTGCAAAGAACTAAGGGAGCCTGTAGTTTGGCAAGCCTTCTCTATCACGAAAGAAATCAAGATGTAACTCCGTCGGGAGCGTATCTAGCCAAACTGAACCCTGAGTAGCATGACCCATATTCGCTAATCTGTCTGCACAACAATTACCTTCGCGAAATATATGGGACGAAATGATCTGAATACCAAGGCTACGGGCGTTATGCCATCTGTTCTGAAGCGTAAAAGGAACTAAGGAGGGATTCGAAAAAACTAACAAGGCACTAGATGAGTCACTTTTCAACCAGACATTCCGCCATCCATGATGAGCCGCATGTTCCATAGCTAAGATGAAAGCAGAAACTTCAGAATGAAACACTGAAGCGACACCAATGTTACAAACGAAAGCACCAAGAAAAGAGCCACGGAAGTCCCGAAAAAGGCCCCTACAGGCCACATGACCAGCAAGCATGGAACCATCAGTGTTAACCTTCAACCAAGGAGAGGAGGGAACCTTCCACAACACCGGAATGATTTCTTTTTCGGTATAGCAAAGGGCAGAAATCGCGAAAGAATCAAGAAAATTTGGATAAGTTGGCAAGCGTTTCCCCATTAAGGCCTCACCAGACAAAGCCACCATGTAGGGATGGGAATAGGCGAGGCCGGCCTACAGGGACCTACGGCCTAGCCTACGACATGCTAGGTCAAGCCAAACTTTTTTCTTAAATAGAGAAGTTCTATGCTTTTTTATAAGCCTATTTAGTTTAAAAGGCCAAGCCACATGCCATTCAAAAAGCCTATCAAGCCTATTAGACCGGCCTATTTAAGTAAATATGAATAATATTATTTATTATCATATTATATTGTGTACTTTGAATTAAAATAAAAATTTGTTAACTTTTTTAGTAATTTAAGGTTATTAGTATACATTAATTTTTTGCATATATAAATGTATTATTATAAACTAGAATTGAAACATGATATAATATATAGTCAAATTCCCTAAAAACTCATTTTGATTATCAAAAGAGAGTTTAATTTAATTATTATATTAGTTCGCTAGTCTATTTAAACTTAGATCCCAATGCTTATTTAAAAATGTTCATATGCAATAGGCTTTTAAACAAGCTAGCAGGCCGTATTAGGCTTTCAAAAGGCCAGACTCAAGCCTAAAAAGTAAGCCTATGACAGGCTGAACGCCAGGCTTAGGCCTTGTAAAGCCTAACTCGGCCTAGCCTATTCCCACCCCTACCACCAAGGAATGAATTTGCACTTTTGCCGAGTGAATGGAGGCTGAGTTCGAAGAAAATCGGATAGTATTACGAGAAAGCCAAATAGTATGGACCGTATGAATGACTGCTGCAAGGTAAATGTCCGCAACCTGAGAAGAACACTGAGCAGGAATGCAAGAAAGGAGAGAGAGAACTGAAGCACAATCTATCACGCAAATGAGCTTGCCACCAAGCCAAGACCAAAGTTCCATTGCAAAAGGGCACTAGAGAAATAAATGATCTGAGGTTTCATCTGTAATCAAGCAAAAGCAACAGGCCGAAACTATGATACAACATAGAGTCCGAAGGTTCTCATCAGTAGGCATTTTTATATGCATCAGACCTCAAAAGGTAAATGAGTGGGAAGGAGGTATGCAAATAATTTTAGACAAAGAAAATAAAAAAAGAAAACACCTAGTTTAAAACCGATGAAGTATTTTTTTTGGGAATTTATTCTTTTTTTTTTTTGTGAGAGATTCTGCCAATTTTGTTGGTGACAATATGTACAACTTTGACAAATACTCCAAAAATACTCAAACACTCGCTAAAGAATATAATGGACACCATTGACTTTGCTATCTTTTTTCATTTTCCAAAAACAAATTTTATTTTCTTTCGATTTTTTTATTAATGTTTTCCATAGGTTCCTTCAACATGAGGTAATTCTATCTACAGCAAAAAACATGAGGTAATTCTATTTGAGATACCAAAAACGGATACCTTTTTTTGACCGGGATTCGAACTTCCGTTCACCACTTAAGAAGTTAATCCTTCCTCTTTCATTCTATTCGTAGTAAAAATAACTTCCATTCACACATATATATATAATTTTGTTTATTTAATAAATAATTATTTATTTATATTTTCAAAATTTTATCTTTTAGAAAATTATTTATTATAACAATACTAATACTAATGTGATACAGTATGTCCATGTATCGTAATTCAATTGGAACTATAACTACTTCACTTGTGTATGAAAGTTTACAATGGTCAAGACAATTTCATCAATCTACCAAAAAAAAACTAATGTGATACAATATAGACACTCAACAAATGATAATTATATACTATTCTGTCGAGAAAAAAAATGATAATTATATAATTACATTATAAATAAATACATAAACATCTAGTTATTCATATTCCATATCGTCTCAACAAATGATAAAACTAACTTTCAAAATTGTTGGTTTTCGCTTGACGAGACAATGAAACATGATGATGAGATGTTTATATTATACGTATAACATCATTAGTGTACAATTACTGGACAAAATAAAAACATATAATTACAGTTACAAGGTCATGTATGGTCCAAGGTATAGGAAAACCAACTAGTAAAATCGAAACATATATAGTTTCTTCAAAACAAATTATGGTAGGGTTCCAATTACGTTGCTAAATAAAGAAGGAGGTGATGGTGTCACTGGCACTTCATTTTTAGGACCTTGTGATTTTTCTAAGTCAGCAATGGTGTCCAAGCAGTTTCCTCCCAACTGAAACAAAGCATCAGAATCATGAGCGAAGGAGAATTCTTTCTCCATCCCTTCAAATGAATCCTTGCAGGCTGCATGGTATGATATAACAGCACTGAACTGAGATCTGGCTTCAGTGAACCAGCGCTTAGCGACTGCGTCTTTGGTTAGTTTTATAGAATCCAATATCATGCCGTATTGATCCTTGCATATGTCAAGAGAATCTCTGAATGATTTTGAGATGCCTTGTTTTTTAAGTAACTCTCCAATGATAGCAAGAGTTTTTTGGGTTTGGAGAAGGGTGGCGTCAACTTCGATATCAAGAGCCTTAATGGGATCTAGAATACTCTTGATGAAGTGTGGTTGAACGGTTTGTTCACAAAGGGTAGGGTTGGTGGTTTTTTTGCAGAAATTCAAGAGATCAGGTTTTAGACTGTGATGTACGACATGGATATCGTGAGATGAGGCAATGGCATTTCCAATAAAAAGGAATGAGACAAGGGTTATAGTGAAGAGAACATGTTTACTTGTGAAATTCATATTGTCTCTTCTCTGGGACATTGCGTTGAATTTTGAGGATTAGAGACAAACGGAAAAGTGTATGAAACAAAGACAAACAAAATATATACAATGAAAAGTGGATAACGATAAATATAGGAATGTATATATCTAGTTATTATTGGCTTTTCATTATTTGATAGTAGATATTTTTTACTATAATAATTTGTATTCTATTTGGAGTGGTCGGTGTTCCTGATAATATGGATTTGCCACTCATAAAACTAGTTATAACCAATGGCAATCAAGAACCTCTAAGAGGAAATAGACAATGAAATGTTGCAAAACTAAGAATAACCCATGGTTGACTTTTGAGAGCTGTATATGTTTTTTTATAACATGGAAGAAATTGAAAAGGTCAAATATCATTACAGAATAATAGAATAAAAGAGGTGGAGACATTACAAAGTCTACGGTGAATGGAAAACCAAATCTCAATAATGTGATTGTTAATTTAAATTTAAATCATATCTTTTGTGTATATAAATCTTCTAATAAAAAACAAATATAGTATGTCAAAAAAGAAAAACATATAATCCAACCATTAAGGAGACTAACCAAGTACTTACAACTTGGAACATTGGTGTGAATTAAGATGGAAATAAATTAGAAGGTTGGAAGATTAAACAACAAGTAATTAAATTTTGATCTAGTGTTGGTGTGAATTGAAAAAATAGAGTGTGGAGGCCCCACATAAAATAAAATACACACATTAATAGTGTTTAAACAGTGGTATTTAATTTTAAATACCTGATAATGATGAAAATAATAATAATTATTATTCTTTATTCAAGGATATCACTTCCCATAATTTTAGGTTATGTTTGTTGTGATAAGATTGAGAATCCAACTGAATTTCCTATCTTTCTTTCATTAGTTTGTTTCAGCTAATCTTGTGGGTTTGTTTCTTTTTGAACTTATCTGATTAGTTTGTTACTTGTTACTTGAGCTGATATGTGAATTGCTTAATTTTTAAGTTTACTTAATTCTTAAGTTTCTCCAAGTTAATTACAAACTCTCCCCATAAAAGGAGAGCTCACCTAGTTCAAAACTTACACCAAAGAGTTTCTATTGAGTTGTCGAGAACTCTTTCTCTCTTCTCCCTCCAGCTTGTGTTGACGAGCTATTCTTCTCCTCATCTCCTTTTTCTATCCCATCGAAATCAAGAGTGTTCTTAAGACCATTGTCCCTTTTCGGTTTAATGTCCCTTCGGAATGAAGAACGGTCTTAAGTTCATAGTCCCTTCGATATTTTTATGTCCTTCGGAATAAATAATAATTTAAGATCATAATCCCTTTTTCGGAATAATCTCCCTTCAAAATTATGAATGATTTTAAAATATATTCTTCTTCGATTCTTGAAGAAGTTAGACGTTAGAAGGTGTAAAACCATATTTGAGTGGTCTCAGCACCATAATAGAGTGGTAACAGTATCATATTAAAGTGGTTTCAGTAATAAAGAATGGTCTTGGTACCATATTGGAGGTGTAATTCTCGAACGGTTTTCTACAGTGCAGTAGTTAATCGAACAATTGTAGTTAGACTTGTTTTATCCTAGAGGCGGCGTGGTTGATAGTCTGTCTTGCACAATTTTGGGTAGTGCCACGAAACATCTTAAAGAGAGCGACCTGGTCGTGACTCAATCTAGTAACAACTTCGATAGATAATAGAATTTGGAAATCCAAATACAACAGTTTGAAATTCTAAAATGGTGAACTAGAAGATGAAATCTATATGGAACAACCTGAAAGTTTTATGATTCATGAATAAGCAAACAAAGTGTGTAAGTTAGATAATTCTTCGTGAGATCTAAAATAAACTCCTAAGGAATGACATGAAAAATATGACATTCTAATGCTATCGAATGAGTATAAATTGAATGAAAACAAATGTATTTACAACAAATATGGAAATAGTATTTGCACAATCATATGTCTCTATGAAGACGACTTGCTCATATTTTGTTTAAAGATTCATGTTACGAATTATCTGAAATCATTGTTGAACAACAACATTGATAAGAAAGACCTAGATGAAGTTGAAGTAATTCTTGGTTTCAAGATTACTAGATTAGAAAAGATAACTTTTTTTTATGAAACTCACAAAGTTGAGAAGATCTTAAAGAAATGTTATTATTTGAGCGTAAACTTGCAAACATATATTATGAACCAAGTGTAAGAACACTTGAGATGGAGTTAAACAAACAGAATATGCAAGCATCATTGGCAGTCCTTAGGTAAGCCACTGAATGTATAAGACCCGACATTGCTGATGTCGTGAAACTCTTGTGCAAGTTTACTAGTAGACGAATGAGAAGCATTATCATGCTATTGAAAGAGTCATGATGTGCCTTAAGAAGACTATGACTCTAAGGTTAAATTATGCGGATAAACACATTGTACTTTGTTGGAACAAAGGGTGTTTAACAATACCACTTTTAGTTTTGATGATAACAAGGTATTAAAAATAGTCAATTGGATATGCTAATATTTGTTTAAGTGTGCAGGATCTTAGTCAAAGATTTTAATCTTAGAAAGTATTCTGTAAGAACAGATGAATAGAAAAATCTATTAGAAGCTTGTTGCAAGTGATTCTGAAGACTTAGAGAGCCTGAAGAATCATCTGAAGCTATTTCGAGAGGTTCTGAAGACTTGGAGAGTATGAAGAAGTTGTTTCGAAGAAGTGCAAGTCAAATAGTTCTGAAGACTTAGAGAGTCTGAAGAAGCTGCTTCGAGAAGCGCAAGTCTACAAGATCTGAAGAACGAAGAGAGTCTGAAGGAGCTGAAGAGAGTCTGAAGCTCAACAGGATCTAAAGTTCTACAGAGAGTCTGAAGAAGGAACATTCATATGGAGTAACGACTATCTTGAAGTCAACTTAAGCATGGGATGCTTTGTGACAAAAGAGCGCAGGAAAAGGACATAGTACATGTACGACCCCTGTTTCCACTACTCCACTACTTGTACTATTGGCAGCTGTGTCTACTGGTATTTTTGCTGCAAGAGGAATGAAATTCAAAATTGTTTTGAAGGACGATTACCATATCTAGCAACAAATCAACAGTGGTTGATCAAACTTCTAGATGACTCTGTGATGTGCTGGCTTTTCTCAACGCCTCTCTACAACCTCTATATAAAGGAATGAGGACTTGGAGAATTGGTTACTGACTTACTTAACTCTTACGCATATATTGATATTCTCCCTGAGTCAAAACAAAACACATCAACAGCTTAGGAAATTCTTACAAACTTCTTTATCCTAGAATTTCTAAGTGTAACAGAAAACAAAGTCTGTCTTTTGTTTTGTATTTGTGAACACCACTGATTGTATATCAAGTGTTCAAACTCTTATTCAATTTTCTGTAAATTGTGTTAGAAGTCTCTTGCTTGTGTGCTTGAGCATTTGAAGTCTATTGGGTGTGTCCTTGAGCAAAAGAAGTCTCTTGCTTGTGTGCTTGAGCATTGGAAGTCTCTTGTTGTGTGCTTGAGCAACTTGTAATTTGTTATTACATTTTAGTGAACTCTCCTTGTGTAACACCCCATTCACCCAACAACGTAATCATAGAGATAATTATATCAGAGTATTTCAACAACGGAGTATTACACTACTTTTCAAAATTTCATAAATAGGAATAAACTATTTATTTCAAAACAACATAAATTCTCATAAACTGCAGCGGAATAAATCTTCAAAATTATAATTCAACGTCAACATAATCCTGGCACAAAGGCCTCAACAGTTATAAAATATTATTTTCAACAATAATAAACTCCCACGACATAGTCTTTTCATAGATAAGATACATAAAAGAATAAGGAAACATTCGCGACGACCCCCATCCTAATATGTATCAGAGCCCTAGACACAGAGCCAATCATCCTACTAATCTTCGTTATCTGCAAGTTACCCATAGGGAAGACAACGTTTTCAAGCAAAAGGGGTGAGATACATGATCAATAATAAATATATATAATTCATCAAATCAATGAAACAACAACATCTTACAACAGACATTATTCAATTCATATATAATGTGAATAAATATACACATATATAATAGCAACATAATTATCTTCAACAACATTAAACAACAGCAACAACAATGTCATTATCAGCAATGAACACCAACGACATGACCGACGACTACGACAATGCAACAACGACAACGACAAATGCATTATGCATGTGGTACCATTCTACGCGCGTTGAATGCTAAGCATTCCAGGGCATAAGCCCCCAACAGTTGGATGGTTAAAGCATCCCAGGGCATGAGCCCCCAACAGGTGAATGATGAACATTCCAGGGCATAAGCCCCTAACGGGTGTGAATGCTAAGCATTCCAGGGCATAAGCCCCCAACAGTTATGAGTATGCAAATGGACTCGACTTGTGTATTTCAACATACAACTAGGACAACAACAACATCAACATCTAGCATGCATAATCAACTATGACATACCTTACGACTACAACCGAAAAGGACTCGATCAAATTCTTACAACAAGGTTCACCAATAGGTGCACAATTTCACTTAAATCATTCATTTTCAAGCAATAAGGTTTAGTACCTAATCAGGGGTTATACAGCTTAACATATGCATTTTGGAGTACCCGGACGGGCCTCCTTAAGTATGAACCAAGGTCAAAATGCGGCTGATAAAAGCCTTCTTCGCTTAAGCGAAGGCCTCTTCGCTTAAGCGAGCAAAACGCCGAGAGGGAGGGTGACTTCCCTTACGAGTTCGCTCAAGGCTCGCTCAAGCGAACGGTCTCGGCTAGGTTCTGGGCAACTACCTTGAATGGTCGCTTAAGCAACGGGAAGTTCTCTTAAGCGAATGGTTGTCTGGGCAGGGTAAATCCTCGAATTCTGTAACCCTAAATCATCCAAAAACCCAATTTTGATCCCTGATTACCCAAAACGTATAAGCACAAATGTTTATGGGTTCAGTATACAACATAGACAACAAAACAACACTGAAACAGGCAATCAACAACACAATTCATCCATTTTAGAAATTACACAAAACTTATAAAACCTAGAAAACCAAGAACACCACTGTAACGCCCACTTTATTTATTTAATTATTTTTTATTAGAGTATATAAAATATTATTATATATTAAATGATTTTAATGATGTTTGTGACGTATGAGATGATGTTGTGGTGTGATGTTTATTTTATTGTTTAATAAAATAAAATATGTGATGAAAATTAAGATGGGATATAATAACAAATATTTTGAGAGATGGGGTTGTTTTCATAAATAAGATAGAGTTGTGGGGATAAGTGAGAATAGAAAGAATTATATAAGGGAGTTAGGTTTAGAAAGAAACAGTTAGTATGTTACAGACTTTTGCAAAAAGGGAGAAAAGTGGCTAGAGAAGAGGGAACCCCAATTCTGCAATATTACCAGGTAAGGGTGAGCCTAACTCGATTATATTATACTGTAATTCATCTGTTATGATTAACCTAAGGATTAGAGAGAGTTTTGAGAGAGTTTCAAAGTTAGGGTTTATTGAATTTTGTGATGAATTGATGTTATAATGATGTGAATTGATGTAGAAACCTGTTACAGAACCTAGATTAATCACTAGGACTATAATCTTGATAGATTAGAAGCATAACATGAGGAATTGGACGAACTTTGGCGGGGTTTCGAGCGAACCCGTAACCCCTCTGCGATAGCTCGCCGTGGCGAGCAGACCCGCTCGCTGTGGCGAGCAGTTAGGTATATACTCGCGAGGCGAGCAACCCCTTTAGCGCGCGCGAGGCGAGCAACATCACTCGCTGTAGCGAGCAAGTGGCAGAATGCAATTTAAGTAGCTCGTCGTGGCGAGCAGACCCACTCGCCATAGCGAGCAATGTGGTCTCAGACCACTATAACTTGAGTTTTATAACTCTGTTTTGAGCGAGGCTTTGAGGGTAGACCTTTGGATGGTATTAGAAGTGTTTAAGACCTACATTAGAACCTGTAGTGACGCTGTAAGATGGTTTTGATCGTTGGCGTTATTCTATGATTAAATGCTTATTAAGTGAAGTTTATGGATGAAGTATAAATGATGATTGTGATGATAACTATGTGCTGTAAATATATATGTCAAGTGTGCTGAGCTGCTGCCATGTATTGTATACTTGCATGTGTCGTTAAAGAGTCGTATTTGATGTTAAGACGTCGTGATAACTTGTTTAAGAATAAAGGGTCGAGTCCATGCATTTGCATATTTCGAGACGGTGGAGCTTATGCTCAAAGCGACGGTGGAACATTTGCTCAAAGCGACGGTGAAGCTTATTAAAGCTAAAATATTGGTACCACATGCATGATGTTAAGATGTTAGAGTTGCATTTGTCGAGTCTTGTGTCTGAGATGTTTTGAGACGGATGTTTGTGAAGATGTTCTAAGATGATTTATTATACGTAGATGTTTGAGATGTTTTCAATTATATGTGACGATTAATGTTGTTATTGTTAAGCATAATTATTTGAATTATATGTTAATATAATTGTTGTGAATCTCACCCCTTCTGTTGGAATTGCCGCCTTGTGGGTAAGTGCAGGTGACCAAGCTTAGGTTCGTCGATGTGAGAGGTTCTTGTGGAGTCTTAGGAGCTCTGATACGTAACGGGATGGGGATTTATCATTTGTTTCTGTTCCTTATGTATCATATTGACTAATGATGCTGTTTGCGACGTAACTTTAATTGAGATGTTTTATGAGGCTTTTGTGCCATAAAATTATTTATTTGAGATTTTGAGACGTTTACGAATTCCGCTGCTATGTTTGATTATTGTTTAAGAATAAATTATTATTCGATTTGATTTAAAAGATTTTATGAAATGTGACATCCTGATTTATTGTGATATACTCTGATTAATTGAATGAAATTTTTAAGTCGGGATTACGGGGTGTTACAACCACAATTCACAAATTTTCAGAATTATATACATTATTAGTGAAAGGAATCCCACCCTTACCTTAATTCAGCAACAATTGAAAACCTACAGCAATTTTTGATTCCTTCCTAGCTCTTCTCCTAGCCTCTTGGTCTTTCTCCTCTTTCTCTCAAAAACTCTCTTTTTTTCTCTACTGTACGTGAAAATGTTTTGTCTGACTCTTTCCTTACTAACTCCCAAAACATAACCCCCCTTTTCTTTCCCTTAACTCCCACTTATTCCACATAATTACAATTAATCCCCCCCTTAATTCTAAATAAATATCATTACTACTTATTTCTATTTCTCATATTTTATTTAAATAATAACACAACTATATAATAAAATAACACATAAAATCATATATATATATCAAATAAGTCATGCAAAATCATATAAACAATATTCAAACATCATTTAAAAATAATAGAATTAAAATGAGGTGTTACACCTTGGAAGTGCAAGGGGGACATGACTACTTCCGGTTTGTGGAAGGAACCTGTATAATTGCTTGTGTCTTCTCTCTCCCTTATCTCTTTACTTTATTCCGCTGCAACAGACTCTGAACTCCTATCAGAACCTGAACTTGTTCTGAATCTGATCTGGAAACAGAATCAATCTTTTAAGAGACGCGAAAAAGTTAACACAATTCAACCCCCCGCCCCCTCGTTCTTGTGTTTTTTCTCACCTTCATACTTGAATTGTACAAGATACAAAATAGAACATCCTTCAGATGAGTCTTAAAGCGACCAGTGACTGCATATTGAGCATCATTGTAGGAGTTGTTTGTTGAAACAAATGATATCGACTCAGTCCACTGTGGAATGTATATGAGAAGAGAACACTAGAGAAAACTAGTGAAGAAGCAAGTTTATAAGATGCTTGCTAGCTAAGAACCCTTAGTGGGTGAAACCGTTGTCTGAAGTGTTAATTTATTGTGATAGTCTGCAGCTATTACAAATTTGAGAATCGTTACCACAATGGTGAAAGACGATAATTAAGGCACAAACACAGAATAATTAGAGAGCTCTAAAAGGAACGGTTAAAGTATATCGTGGACGTACTAATAAAGAATTAGTAATCCTTTGACGAAAGGAATTACTAGAAAGAAAGTCCTAAACACATCCAATAGGATGTGACTAATGCTCAAAGGTCACAAATGATGGTAACCCGACCTAAATGACTGGAGATCCCAATAAATAGGTTCAATGGGTAATAAAAATTCATGAGTGATAGAATATGCTATGGAAAAAATTAAGAAAGCATGAATCCTGCAGTGACACGAGGATGAGATAATAGAAACTCTTAATGAGATATATACTATATGTTGAGTGGAGTACATAGCTACATGAGTACTCTTGATAGACTCACCTATACGAATGTGGAACTGAGGCCGGCCGGTTCCTATGGGATTTAGGGCAGAATAGTTAGAGCGTTCGTTAAATCTGGGATAGACGTGCATGGCCATAAACACACGGGCTTTTAGAATACACATTCGGAAAAGGTTTGTGTGCGGGTTCTATGTGTGAGATAGAGTTCAATGTTGTAAGCAACTATTGTTAATCGCAATATTATCCACTATGTAAAAGTTCAAGTTGTAGGCGACACCTTTGTTTATTAGCAACCTGATAGAAACGTTTTGACGTTATTATTGAAACCATATTTTAAATTCAAGTGGGGGATTGTTGGAACATTGGTGTGAAGATGGAAAGAAATTGGAAGGTTGGAAGATTAAACACTAAGTAATTAAACTTTGATCTAGTGTTGTGTGAATTGAAAAAATAGAGTGTGGGGGCCCCACATAAAATAGAGCACACACATTAGTAGTGTTTAAATAGTGGTATTTAATTTTATATACCTGATAATGATGAAAATAATAATAATTATTATTCTTTATTCAGGGATATCACTTCTCATAATTTCAGGTTATGTTTGTTGTGATAAGATTGAGAATCCAACTGAATTTCCTATCTTTCCTTCATTAGTTTATCTCAGCTAATCTTGTAGGTTTGTTTCTTTTTGAACTTAACTGATTAGTTTGTTTGTTACTTGAGTTGATCTGTGGGTTGCTTAATTTTTAAGTTTACTAAATTCTTAAGTTTCTCCAAATTAGTTGCAAACTCTCCCTGTAAAAGGAGAGCTCACGTAGTTCAAAAATTACACCAAAGAGTTTCTATTGAGTTGTCGAGAACTTTTTCTCTCTTCTCCCTTCAGCTTGTGTTGATGAGCTATTCTTCTCCTCTTCTCCTTTTTCTGTCCCTTCGGAATCAAGAGTGTTCTTAAGACCATAGTCCCTTTTCAGTTTAATGTCCCTTCGGAATCAAGAATGGTCTTAAGTTCATAGTTCCTTCGATATTTTTATGTCCTTCAGAATAAATAATAATTTAAGATCATAATCCCTTTTTCAGTATAACGTCCCTTCAAAATTATGAATGATCTTAAAATATATTCTTCTTCGATTCTTGAAGAATTTAGACGTTAGAATGGTGTAAAACCATATTTGAGTGATCATAGTATCATAGTTGGAGAAGTTAATAATTAGAATGGTGGTAACACCATATTTGAGTTGTCTCAGCACCATAATAGAGTGGTAACAGTACCATATTAAAGTGGTTTCAGTAATAAAGAATGGTCTTGGTACCATATTGGAGGTGTAATTCTCGAACGGTTTTCTACGGTGCAGTAGTTAATCAAATAGTTGTAGCTGTGCTTGTTTTATCCTGGAGGCGGCGTGGTTGATAGTCTGTCTTGCACAATTTTGGGTAGTGCCACAAAACGTCTTAAAAAGAGCGACCTAGTCGTGACTCAACCTAGTAACAACTTCGGTAGATAATAGAATTTGAAAATCCAAATACAACAGTTTGGAATTCCAAAAACAACATAAACTATATAATTAGTTGAGAAAATACATAAATGGGAAACTTACTTGTAAAATGCTTGTATTGAAGATTGAGATTTCTTGGGTTGAATATGATTGACTGAGAAATGGTAGGGTTCTTATAATAATATGAAGTGAATGATATTGTGTAATTTCCATTAATGAATCATGAGTTTACAACATCTATATATACACAAATGCTACTATATCATAAGCTATTGTGTACTAGCAAGGATCTAACACTAAAATGCTACTATACATAGTTAGCTTGTACAACAAGCAACTCATATTAACTAACTACTTTGATTCTTTTAGCACATGGTTCAATACCTTATTATCCTTCCTCCACCTCAAGGGCTTGTCAACTCTGTAAATTGAAAAAATTGAGAAACGTGTCATAGAAAGACTAAAACCAATGTAACAAGATGCATCACAAGTTTTACAAAAGGATACTTATCTTTCATTAGATTTTTACACAAAGTATAATTAACATAGCAATGTCTTTCAAAGAATGTTTGGATTGTACAAATTGCTGCAGTATTTGACAGTAAGAATATATAATCTATTCTCCCAAAGCAAAAGTCTTGCAGGTTGATATCTTTTACCAAATGCCTACAAATTTATCTTGTCTAGTCTTACTCTTAGTCTTACCACACATCCAATGTAACATTCTGATCTCTTCTACATTTGTTTTACTCTCGTGTTAATTTTCTACTGTCCAACACTTCGTCCCATACAACATCTCCATTCTTTAAACAAAAATACCTCACATATTTATATTTTTTTATTTGTTTCCAGTGAAGAGTTTTAAAGAACCTGATCAGTTATGACTTATGAGATTTCAAGTGAAAAAGCTGATGATCATAAAAAAGTTTCAGCACAAGATGATCACATTGAAGAAACCAAACGCTCTTAGTTATGATAGTGCACAAGATGATCACATGAATATCCATAGGTTTGATAGAGCCAACCAAGCAAGTCATACCAAACTCTTCACTACTTCCAAACCATCTTCCAGTTTTATCTCCCAAACAACTATTTCATCCTTTAAGGTAAATTATCCAAATTTAACTATCCTAACACGTATTGGATAAGAAATAGAAAAAATGGATTGAATAAATTCTCTTAACAAGCTAAATGATTGTAATGAGCATGAAATATCAGAACTAACATTGAGGTAAAAAAAATAATTTTTTTTAGGCAAGGTACATAAATTCTAAATTGTAGTTTTCTACATCTTCAATATCTAAAGTGAATTACTAGTAGAAAAGGCCAATTTAAATGCTTAACCTTTCCTATTATTATAAGCTAGCGAGACAAATATTGCATCATGTACTAGTTAATTTTTACCATTGGATCAATAAATTCCACCATTAAATAAAATAAGATATGATGTGACTTATAGATTCAATAGTAAAAAGACACTTGTGTATGGTGGAAGACCATTTTACTCTTTATTATTTATATAGTCTAAAGGAAATTCCCCTGTTTTAAAATAATTCCACTATATTAAATTTAAATTGAGTTAAAATAGTCAATCTATTTAATAGATGAGCTATAAAAAATTTCAATCTATTTAATGCAAGAAGATTTTATTTTATGAAATTCTTCACCGCAAGAAAATGGTGTTTTAGATTTAGCAGAAAAATGGATGCTAAAAGGCTAATTGTGGATGCTAACAACCTTTTAGCATCAATATAGCATCCAAAAAATTGACAACAATAAAAGCTTGGAGGCTAAACACTAGCATCCAATTGACACTAAAATAGATAATCATGTTTAATTTGGTTTGTTATAACTAGAAAGCAACAAACATTTATAATTTTAGTTTTAATCTAATCAAAATTTCATAAAAAAAAATATAGTTCATAATTTTCAAATTTTACCGTAGTAAAAAGAGCAGAAAAACGCTTTCGCCAGTGGTAATAATAATAATAAGGATATAAATACCAGGACGTTACAATTGGGAACCATCGATTTGGTAGCCATCACTAGGTAACCATCGATTTATTGAGAGCAGGTGAAAACCATTTATTTTGAAAAGGATATGGATTTTGGTTGGATTGGAAAGTGATTTTGGTTGAATGGAGAACAGTGGTTTTGCCTTTTGTTGACTAAAGAAATGAATTATTGTAAAAATAAAAAAATAAAAAATAGTTGTGAAGAAAAAGATTTTGGGAAGCGTGAAAAAATGTTGGATAGTAGAAAAAATGGGGGAAAAGAAATGTTGTCAAAATAAATAAAGAAAAAAGAAATTGAAAAATGTGTAAATTTTTAGCATCAGTATTTATGAATGCTATTTGTAAAATTAATGTTAAATTAAAAAAATACAAAAATTTAGCATCAGTATACATGGATGCTAATTTGAAAATAAAATTTTAGCGTCAACAATATATATTATAGAGTTCACAAGTCAAAAGCTAAATTGCATAAAAAATGTTAATTAAAAAAATGCTTTTGCATGAGAGTTTTTGGACGCTAAACACATAATATTAGCATCTAAAATGGTGTGAAGTTAAAATTTCTGAAGCTAAATGACAATTTTCTTATGGTGCTTCAAAAAAATACGAGGTTTCTTTAATTTTAAAGTGGCGAGTTATTGAAAACATCATGTCAAAGATACTTTTAATAGATGACGTGTACAGTATTTAATACATGTAGGTATCCAACATCAACTTATATGGTATGGTTACATTAAAGTAATTTCAAAACAAAAAAAAAGGTTACATTGAAGTAATTTATTTTTTTATATAAGTCGTTGGTTAATAGTTAGAAACACACAATTCTTAGAAACTATAAACGAATGGGGTACTGAATCTTGAGCCAACCGTTAAAAAATTTATTCTGCTGATGTGCATATGATTACACAATAGGTAGGTTGGGAGGAAATACACATATACTTATAAAAACAGTAACATAAAGGGTAGCAATGAGCAAGACAATTCATAATCCTTAAACTCAACTACCACTAACAACAAACTAATTTAAATGCAAATTTTACCTCCTTCAAAAAAATTGCAAATTAGTCCATGTTTGGTTGCCCGGTGATAGTAGTTAAACGTACGTCCAATATCATCTAACGTAATTTCGACTTGTTTGGTTCTCCACCAAGACTTTGCCGTCATCATGAAAATCGATTTTTTGTGAAGTTGATCTTCCTAGCTTCCTAGTTAGAAATCGATTTCAAGAAGCTAAGAAGAGCAGCTTCACAAAAAATCGATTATAAAGATGAAAAGCACGATGGCGGCAGAGTCTTGGTGAAGATCCAAACAAGTCGAAATCACGTTTGACGACATTGGACGCGCGTTTGACTACTATCACCGGGAAACCAAACATGGACGAAATCAATTTTCCCTACCACTGAAATACATATTATCATTTGTCTCTTTTGCCCTTCGTTCTCATCACTTCTTTTCACATACTTTTTATATTTGAAAAATCCCTTCACTTATTTGAGAAATGCATTACTCCATATTTCTGTTAATTGAAGTCCGCCTGATTTTTTGTTTGGTGTGAAGTTTTTTTTTTTATATGTTGCAGAAATCTCGGGTCGGAAAAGACACTGTTTTGTGGGAAAAAAAAAAGTGTGATATTTGCTTTCTCTATACAAATACATCACAAAGCCTTTCTTAATTAATGGCAAGTACGAACATCATAGAGCCCATTAATTTTTATGTTTTTTTTTTGTCAAATTATATATGTTTTATAAATTAATAATGTGAAATTTAGGGTCCATTTGTTTCGAGATTTTGTGAGGGGATGGGAGAGAATATTTTACGTTAAATGTGTTTAGTTCAATTTGTAGAAAAAGAGGGGAGGGGATGGGAGGTGATCAAATCTCTTTAAAAATTTATTGCATTGTCATGATTATCCTTAAATTAATTTAAAATCTCAATATTAATCTTGTAACATCTTTTATTATTATTTATTATTATTATTTTTGACAAAATCTTTTATTATTATTATTAGGTTATATTATCCTTGTAACAACATTATTAAAAAATATATATTATTCGTGTAACAACTTTTTTTATTATTATTAATATTATCCTTATAAGAATTTTTTTTTGAAAGATTGTAACAACTTTTTTTTAGTAAAGTAACAACTTTTATTATTATTTTATCTATCATTCGTATTTGTTACACGTAAAAACCACTCTTCCAATCCTGCCACTACTTTGTTGCCGCAACCGCTGCTTTAGACCTCCCCCAACGTGAATGGTGAGTAATTCATTGTCTCATCGTCTATATCATGTTGTTATCGATTACATCGTTATTGTTTCATCCGTCTATGAAATGATAAAAACAAGCATTTTCGTATATATTTAATCATGTTTAAGGATAAAATAGCAAATTAATTTTAAATTATCTCTCCTCCCCTTGTAAACTAACCACATTTTTAATTAAAATATCTCTTCACCCCTCCCCTTCATTAAAATCACTCCACTCCCCTCCGTTGAACTAAACATACCCTTAGTTACCAAATGTTGTATCGTTTTGGGGAATATAGTTACCAAATGTTGTATTTAATAATCTTTACTCAATTGTATTAAATTTAATACTGCAACATAAAATTAAATAATAAAAAATGGAAATAAAATTTGTAGCAATAAATAAATGAAATCTAGTTTAAAATCAACACAAAAAACCCATTTTGGTCATTTGCATGCTCAAAAGGATTTAAACACAAAATATTCAAACAACACTTTTTATACAAATCACTTTTATTATAAAGATATCCAAATATATATATCACTTTACATTCAACACACTTTTAACTAAAATCAATTATACAAAATCAATTCAATCAAATCAATTATCACCCCCGCATAACCAAACCCACGTTATTTTTGAATGGCACACTTGTAACCAATGTAACCAATAGACCGTTTCTAGACAAATATACAACTCTTTTTATCTTTTAGAATCAAATCTGCATGTTCTCGTACAACCTTCCAAGCCTTCACTACATGCATTTCCTCTGTTAAAGTTGCTCCAATAGCACACCTAATCACAAAAACTCCTTCAACCACAGCATGAGTCATGTACACATCACCTGAACCATTGATAGAATCTAACAACTTACGGTTAATCTCATTAGCAACAACATCTTCACTACTAATTAATTTAGCTTCTCCATTGGTTACCTTTCCATTAGCAATTTTTTTATCAATTAATTTAGCTTCTCCATTTGTTACCTTTCCATCAGCAACTTTTTTACCATATGGTAAAATCCTAAAACAAACAAGAGCAAGTTTTCTAGGTACAACAATTTCGAACCTTTTGTCCATTTTCACCAACCCTTCAAAAGTTTTAGCCATTTCAACATGGTTCCTTAAAAAATTCCTAAGATTATCAACACCATAGCTTCTAAGAACAAACCATACCTTCAAAGCGCGAAATCGTCGGCTTAAAGTTACCTGCCAATCTTTGTAATCAACCACTTGTTTTGAATCAGAAGCACTATTCTCCAAATACTCCGAATTCGTTGTTGACAAACACTTTATCAAAGAATTTGGATCCTTTAACCAAAGACAACAGCAATCTAAATTAGTCAAAAACCATTTATGAGCATTAAGACTAAAAGAATCAGCATCTTCAACGCCATCAATCAAATATCGAAACTCTGGACAAATACAAGCACTACCAGCATAAGCAGCATCAACATGAACCCAAATTCCATAATCTTTCGCGACATTACACAATTTTCTTACCGGATCAATTGCGGTCGTTGAAGTTGTGCCAACAGTTACACAAAGATAGCAAGGAACCAAACCATTTTTCAAATCATTTTCAATTGTTGATAACAATGATTCAGGCAACAAAGAGAATGAATTTAACTTATCAGTCTTAATAGCTCGGAAATTTTTCGGGTTAATTCCTATTATATGAGCTGCTTTTTGAACTGCACAATGTGTTTGATCAGAGCCATAAACAACAAGTTTATATGCATTTTCGCTACCAATTTTGCTAAGAATTTTATCTCTAGCAACAACTAGAGTTCCCAAAATAGCTTCACAAGTTGTACCTAATAAAACACCACCACCACCACCTTTAAAAAGAAAACTCTGAGGAAGATTCATAATTTCACCAAGCCAATCTATAACAACATTTTCTAGTTCTGTAGCAGCTGGTGATGAAATCCAGTTAAATCCAACAACATTCAATCCAGTGCTTAACATTTCTCCTAAGAACCCTGCTGTGCTACCACTTGATGGAAAATAAGCAAAGTAATTTGGACTTTGCCAATGTGTTATACCTGGGATTATGTGTTTTTGATAATCTTCAAGGATGGTTTCAATAGGTTCAGGATTTGTAGGGGCAAAAGTAGGTAACAGTTTTTTGAGGTAGTTTGGTTCTACTTGACTTAGGACAGGATAGTTTGAAATGTTTTCATAATAATCAGCTAGGAAATCAATGATCATGTGACCTTGTTTCTTGAATTCTGTAGTATCTAGTGGGTTCATGATGATGAATGTTGAAGAGACTTGAGGAATATGTGATGTGAGATATTGTATAAGAAGAATGTATGAATGTTTGCAAGAATGTGTGCATATGAGTTGTGAGTTATATAAGATGAGGATTTGTATGAACTTGAATTGTAAGTTTTTAAAATACGTACTATTTTGCATATTAATGTTATTTGTATACAGTAGAGACTATAGTACAGTGATAATTAACTTAGCAGCAACTATTATTTAGCTTGCATATATACTTGCAAGTAGGTGATCACAGGCATGTATACCTTCATTGCAGTGAACTAGAAAATTGGTTGATATATCCCTGGAAAGTAGGTGATCATATATACTGCTCTTTTTTGTTTAAGATGAAATAATTATAATTAAAGTGATACTAATAAATATATTACAATCATTTTTTGGAGATTTGAAATTCATTTTATGTTGTCAAACTAACACATCTTATACAAGTGATATGTCACTTGTTTTTCTTAACAGCAAATGTCACGTTGAATTTCAATTAGAGGAGAAATTGATTTTTGAGTCTCATGTAAGATTTCCTTATCAATAACTGAGTTCTAATTAATCATTTGAGCCAAAAAAGAGACAAATATAGAAAGGTTGAATTATACGCCATTAGAGTAGTTTTAATAAAGCTTTATGTTATTCGACATTATATAGCACTTTATGTGTTATCTATTCCAGTATTATCGGGGAAATGCTAAGTATATCGACAAGTAGCCTCACGAAGCATCACGATAGATATATTGAGTAACTTAGCAGTTAGCACCACTACCAGCATGTTTTCCATCAAATATGGGATTAAAATCAAAAAAATTATTTTCCCATTTAACCCATCACATGCACTTCGTGAGAATTCGTTATATATCATTCGTTATATATAGCATGACTCGTATTATCGTATTTGTTACAAGTTTATATTAAATGAGATGTACAATCGAAAACATATATTTATAAGACATGAGTTATGAAGCACGGATACGGACACAGACACTGGACACCGACACACCGACACAGTTACTAATTTTAAAAAAAATCACATAATGTAGTGTAATTACAAGTGTTGGTGTCGGACAGGACACGCATCCGACACTAGTACACATCTAATCCGAAAAGTGTTTGTGCTTCATAGGACATGAGTAAGATGAGTCATTCATTTTTTATAAGCAAAACTTAATTAAGAGTATATGATTTACTTTAACGGTTAATTAGATAAAATACTTAGAACATCGGAAATGTAAAGAGGTATTTTAGGCTGCAAACAGAATCACACTTCATGATTAACTACCTAGATGAAAATATGAGTGCACATTGAAGAAACCAAACGCTCTTAATTATGAGTGCACAAGGTGATCACATATGAATATCCATTACTCTTATTATAAGCCATAGGTTATATCCATAGGTTTGATAGAGCCAACCAAGCAAGTCATACCAAACTCTTCACTACTTCCAAATCATCTTCCAGTTTGAGCTCCCAAACAACTATTTCATCCTTTAAGGTAAATTATCCAAATTTAACTATCCTAACACGTATTGGATAAGAAATAGAAAAATTTGATTGAATAAATTCTCTTACCAAGCTAAATGATTGTAATGAGCATGAAATATCAGAACTGTTGTGAAAGTGACTCAAAATTGGAGTTTGGAGGCCAAAATCATGTTTGCTGGAAGACCCAAAATCGGCGCCCGGTTTGTGGAGTTCGGGGACCGATTTTGGATGCCTGTTTGAGCAGTCTTGCTCGTGAAAAATCTGCGCCCGATTTGGTAAATTCGGGGCCCGATTTTGCTCGCAGTGGAAAAAACAGAAACGTATTTTTGGGCCAGATTTGTTACAATTTTATGGGAGTTACTTTTACTATAAATATAGGCTTTGTATCAGAGTAAACTTTGAGATAGAGGGGGCTGAAACAATGGTTTAGAAAGGCAACAACAAAACTAGGGTTTGTATTGAGTTTGTCTCTTTGGAACAAACACTAGGGTTTGAGGGTTGATTCACCTTGGGAAACACTATTAGGATTGAGTCTCTTGGTTACGGGAAGAGATTGGGACTTTGGGTAGAATTAGGCGGGAGACTTATTCTTGTAACCCATTGATATCTCGTTTGTAAAGTTACTCATCATTATAGCGGAACGGATGGCTGCTCTCTCCCCCAGATTAGGTCAATTTGGACTGAACTGGGTAAACAAATTCTTTTGTGTTCTCTCTTCTTTTCTCTCGCTGTTTTCTACTTTTGCTTATGATTATAATTGTTACCTACTTGTATTGGTTGCTTGATTATTCCTTGCTCCACACATCAAGTATTTATTGGTGTGATTTTTCATCGAATTCGCAACAATTGGCGCCCACCGTGGGGGAAGGATCAAAGGATAATCAAATACCATGGGTTCGAAGTGGGATATTGAGAATTTTACCGGAGATAATGATTTTGGGTTATGGAAGGTAAAGATGAAAGCGTGTTAATACAACAAAAGTGTGAGAAAGCTTTGAAGGATGAAGGTGCGTTACCGGTCACCATGTCACGAGCGGAGAAGACCGAGATGGTGGACAAGACCAAGAGTGTCATTGTCTTGTGCCTCGGGGATAAAGTCTTGAGAGAAGTAGCGAAGGAACCAACCGCGGCATCGATGTGGTCAAAATTGGAGTCTTTGTATATGACACAATCTTTGGCTCATCGGCAATTCCTAAAACAACAACTCTACTCATTCAGGATGGTGGAGTCAAAGGCCATAATGGAGCAACTTACGCTGTTCAACAAAATTCTTGATGACTTGGAGAATATTGAGGTGCAACTTGAGGATGAAGATAAAGCTATACTCTTTGTTGTATATTGTCTTCAAATTGTGATTCTGGGAATGCTCTAAATCGTGACACGATTTAGAGAGCCGTGCCGCGATTTGGTTGGCAGAACGGATGGTTTCTGCTGAAGGTAAATCGTGACGCGATTTGGGAATCGTGACACGATTAAACAACTTCTTAAGCAAGTTTGCCTGAAAGTGACTAGTCACAACGGTTGGAAAGGCAAAATCGCATCACGGTTGGAGCAAATCGTGACACGATTTGGTACGTTTGTGACTAGTATATAAGTGTTTTCTGCAGTTTTTTGAAGGTTGAGCTTGGTGAATCTCATGGAAACCAAATGAGGGAACATTTAGGGTTTTAGATACTAAATGTTGAGTGTCTTTAGGTGAGGTTCAAAGCTTCAAGATGTGAATCTTGGAGAACCAAAAGAAGGGGCTCTTGGAATTAGGGTTGGTGCCTTTTGGGAAAATTCATGGGGTTGGGAAACACATGAGTGGAGAGTCTTTTGTGAACACCTTGGGAGAGTGAATATTCATGAGTGTCTTGTTCATTGGTGAGATTGGGAAAATGGGTAGAAATTAGGGTTGTTCTTTGTGAGCTTGTTTAAGCTAATTTCTTGTAACCCATTTTGTATCTCTTTGTAAGAACTCATTGATAGTGGATTAGAGAGTTAAATCTCTCCCCCAGAGTAGCTCATTTTGGATCAAACTGGGTCAACAATCTCGTGTGTGTTTGTTGTTGTCTTTTTCTTCTACTCTCTTTAGCTTGTTTATTCTTTGGTTGATTGTGGGTTTTTCTATGCACTTAGTTTCTAGATTAGATCTAGAATGTTGTTGTTGCTTGTTTTAATTTACATTTGGTTATTGGTTGCCATTGATACTTGCTCCACGAATCTAAATTTCATTGGTGTGAAGTTTTGATTTAAGACCCGAATTCACAACAATTGGCGCCCACCGTGGGGCAAGGGGAGAAGTTTGTCAAGTGTGCACCATGGGTACCAAAGGTTACATCTTGGAGATGGAAGCAAGCATGGTTCAATGGGAGTGTATGTAAGCATTAAAGGTTGAGGTTTTGGAAGCCGTTCATCCTAGCACAATCGAAGAAGGTTAAGTGTGAAGAGAGGAGGTCATGATGGTGGCGTCATGGCGGTGATGTGTGTGTTCCTAATTGGTAAGTTCAGCTTGGAGAGGCAGTGGTAACAATACTCGTAATCAACCTTTGAGGTGGAGTTGCATGGCAAAAGGCATAGTTTGTGTACGCATTTGGAAGTTGAGGTAGAGAAAGCTCAACTTGAGGTGGAGTTAGTGACACCGGGAATGGTACTGTAACGCCCGTTTTAATTATTTAAATTATTCTATATAGTATAAAGTATATTTATATGATTTTGTGTGAATTAAGTGATATTCGAGATATTATGTGATTTATGTGACTTATGTGTTGTGACTTATTTTTATTGTTTAATAAAATAAGATTAGGAAATAAAACAAATAATAAGTTGTGGGTTTGTTTTATAATTAGATATAGTTGTGGGGGGAAATAAGATAAAATAGAACAAACAAGAAGAGGTTTAAAAGGGGGGAGTTAGGTTAGAATTGTACAGAACGTACAATTCAGAGCTTTGGGAGAAAAAAGGGAGAAAACGGAAGAGAAGAACCGGAGAGGCTGCTGCTCGAATTTCTTAAGGTAAGGGTGAGCCTTTCATTACAATATCATTAGAACATGTAATTCATGATTAGAGTTAGCAAATTCTAGGTTTATTTCATGAGAATTAGGAATATAAGAATTAGGTCATAAGTGGTAAATTGATGATTAAATGATGAAAAATTGTACCGCTGACGTAGTAAACTGGTTACAGACATTAGAATAACTCTTAGACATCATTATGGTCGAAAACCTGAAGATTTAGGATGAAATTTGGGGTTTTGGGTGAAAACCCTCGTAATCCCGTAACTGTTCTGTCGCCGCTCGCCACGGCGAGTACTTATCCGCTCGCGAGGCGAATAGAACAGCTCACCATTGCGAGCAACCCCCAGAAGTGTTCGCGAGGCGACCACACTATTCGCCGTAGCGAGCAACACCCAGGAGCTCGCCAGGCGAGTAATCCAACTCGCCATAGCGAGTAGTACCTCTGATGCTCGCGAGGCGAGCAACCCAGCTCGCCATAGCGAGCAACCCCCAGAAGTGTTCGCGAGGCGAGAGATCCCACTCGCCATAGCGAGTAGTCCTGTATCAGACTACCTTTTAGAATAATGCGACTCCCGTCGCACGATTAGTTATGAGATGACCCCTGGTTTGGGAATTAAGTACTGAGGTACTAAGAAGGAATGTAGAGTTGTTAGCTGATAATTGATTGTTATTGTGACCTATACACTTGTATATGCTTTTCTAAATCTTAAGTGACGATGTATGTGAACGTTTACGATCTTGCTATTGTTTGAGATGTTGATTGCTGCCATGCTGCCATGTTTTACTAATTAAAAGCTGCATGCGTTGTTATATGATTCATGATGTTGTAATCCAAATTATTGGAGTTTATTTGTGATGTCTAAGTTTAAGAGTTTGAGTCCATGCATATTCATCCAGAGACGAGGGCTCATGCCCTAGGAGCTTTTGCTCAACAGCGACGAGAGCTTATGCTCTAGGAGTATTTTTATGCTCAATAGCGACGAGGGCTTATGCCCTAGGAGTATATTTATACTCAATATGGTACCACATGCATGATTAAGATGTCTAAGTTGCATAAGTTGTGTCGATGTTGCATTGTCAAGTCAAACTATTAAGTTGATTTATGATGTTGTTTAAGATGCTACTTGATTGTTAATATGATATATGATGATAAAGTTATGTCGTTAATTGTAATTATTGGATTATATGTTTAATGCTATTGTTATGAGAATCTCACCCCTTCTGCTGGAATTGCCGCCTTGTGGGCAAGTGCAGGTGATTAAGCTTTTGTTGCTGTTGCTGTTGTGAGTAGCTAATCTCACCGTGTCCTTTAGGTGCTCTGATACGTAACGGGATGGGAACCTTTATGTTTACTTTCTATTCCTTACGTATTTGTTTATGATTTAAGTTTGCAGTTAATTTATGTCGAGACTTATTTATGAGGCCTGCGTGCCAAAACGATTTGTTTAACATTGAACTTATTCCGCTGCGATGTTAGAACGGTTTTGACTAGAATAAATGTTTATTTATTCCCTTTTTGAGAATTTAAGTAAATGTAGCATTCCGTTTTATATGATACTCTGATTTATTTGAGAAATTTTGAATGCGGGAAAACGGGGTGTTACAATTGGTATCAGAGCAGGTCGGTCCGTCCGGCCAAGTAGATCGAGTCGTTTGTGTCGAGTGTTAGTTTAATTCTGCTTGAATTTCTCTAACCCGTTCTCGTTATGTAGTGAACTAAGATGGCTGGAAGAAATGATGCTGCTCTTGTTGCTGCATTACAAGCAATGGCTCAAGCTGTGGGCCAACAACAGAATGCTGGTGGAAATGATGGTGTGAGGATGTTGGAGACATTTTTGAGGAATCATCCACCTACATTTAAGGGAAGATACGACCCCGATGGAGCTCAGACATGGCTCAAGGAGGTCGAAAGGATTTTCAGAGTGATGCAGTGTACGGACGTTCAGATGGTGCGCTTTGGTACGCACATGCTGGCAGAAGAAGCTGACGACTGGTGGGTGAGTGTCCAACCGGTCTTAGAGAATGGAGGTGCTGCTGTTACTTGGGCTGTGTTCAGGAGGGAGTTCCTGGACCGTTACTTTCCGGAAGATGTTCGCGGGAAGAAGGAGATTGAGTTCCTTGAGCTGAAACAAGGGAACATGTCGGTGACTGAGTATGCTGCCAAGTTTGTGGAATTGGCTAAGTTTTATCCACACTATACTGCTGAGACGGCGGAGTTTTCTAAGTGCATCAAGTTCGAGAATGGCTTGCGTGCTGATATCAAGAGGGCAATTGGTTACCAGAAGATCCGTAACTTTTCCGAGCTGGTGAGCAGCTGCAGGATTTATGAGGAGGACACTAAAGCTCACTACAAGGTAGTGAATGAAAGAAAGAGTAAAGGGCAGCAGAGTCGCCCGAAGCCTTATAGTGCCCCTGCTGATAAGGGCAAGCAAAGAGTTAATGATGAGAGGAGACCTCAGAAGAAGGATGCTCCTGCCGAGATTGTCTGCTATAATTGTGGTGAGAAAGGCCACAAGAGTAATGCTTGTACTGGAGATGTGAAGCGGTGTTACCGCTGTGGTAAGAAGGGACATGCTACTTCGGCATGCAAGTATGATGATGTTGTGTGCTTTAATTGTAACGAAGAGGGTCATATTGGTTCACAATGCAAGAAGCCTAAGAAGGCTCAGACTACTGGTAGAGTGTTTGCCTTGACTGGCACACAGACAGATAATGAGGATCGTTTGATCAGAGGTACTTGTTATTTTAATAGTACTCCTTTAATTGCTATTATTGACACTGGTGCTACACATTGTTTTATTGCCATTGATTGTGCTGCTAAGTTGGGTCTTACTATGTCTAATATGAATGGGGAAATGGTTGTCGAAACTCCAGCTAAGGGCTCGGTGACCACTTCTCTTGTGTGTTTAAGATGTCCTTTGTCGATGTATGATCGTGATTTTGAAATTGATTTAGTTTGCCTACCCTTGAGTGGTATGGATGTGATTCTGGGTATGAATTGGTTAGAGTACAATCATGTACATATTAATTGTTTTCGCAAGTCAGTGTATTTTTCCTCTGATGAAGAAGATAGTGGAGCAGACTTTTTATCTACTAAACAGCTGAAGCAGTTAGAACGAGAAGGAATGTTGATGTTTTCTTTGATGGCATCTTTATCTATTGAGAAGCAAACGTTGATTGATAAGCAGAAAGTGGTATGCGATTTTCCAGAAGTCTTTCCCGATGAAATTCCTGATGTGCCTCCAGAAAGAGAAGTTGAATTCTCGATTGACCTTATTCCGGGAACGAAGCCTGTGTCTATGACACCTTATCGCATGTCAGCTTCTGAGTTAGCTGAGTTGAAGAAACAGTTAGAAGATTTACTTGAAAAGAAGTTTGTTAGACCAAGTGTTTCTCCTTGGGGAGCGCCAGTACTACTAGTAAAGAAGAAAGACGGTAGTATGAGGTTATGTATTGATTACCGACAGCTGAACAAGGTAACTATAAAGAATAGGTATCCACTTCCGAGAATTGACGATTTAATGGATCAGTTAGTGGGTGCACGGGTGTTTAGCAAGATTGATTTGAGGTCGGGATATCACCAGATTAAAGTGAAAGATGAAGATATGCAGAAGACAGCGTTCAGGACGCGCTATGGGCATTATGAATACAAGGTGATGCCTTTCGGTGTTACGAATGCACCTGGTGTGTTTATGGAATATATGAATCGCATCTTCCATGCATTTTTGGATCGTTTCGTGGTAGTATTCATCGATGATATTTTGATTTACTCCAAGTCTGAAGAAGAGCATGCGGAACATTTAAAGATAGTCTTGCAAGTGCTGAAAGAGAAGAAGCTTTACGCTAAATTATCGAAGTGCGAATTCTGGCTGAACGAAGTGAGTTTTCTTGGCCATGTTATTTCTGGTAATGGTATTGCAGTTGATCCGTCTAAGGTTGAAGCAGTGTCGCAATGGGAGACTCCGAAGTTGGTTACAGAGATTAGAAGCTTTTTGGGATTAGCTGGGTACTACAGAAGATTTATAGAAGGATTTTCGAAGTTGGCACTTCCGCTAACGCAGTTGACCTGCAAAGGTAAAGCATTTGTGTGGGATGTTCATTGCGAGAATAGTTTTAATGAATTGAAGAAGCGTCTGACGACGGCTCCAGTTTTGATTTTGCCTAAGCCCGATGAACCTTTTGTTGTGTATTGTGATGCGTCCAAGTTGGGTTTAGGTGGTGTGCTTATGCAAGATGGTAAGGTGGTTGCTTATGCATCGAGACAGTTGAGAATCCATGAACGAAATTACCCTACCCACGATCTTGAATTAGCTGCAGTGGTATTTGTGCTTAAGATTTGGAGACATTACCTGTACGGTTCGAGGTTTGAAGTGTTCAGTGACCACAAGAGCTTGAAATATTTATTTGATCAGAAGGAATTGAATATGAGACAGCGAAGGTGGCTTGAGTTGTTGAAGGATTATGACTTTGGTTTGAATTATCATCCGGGTAAAGCTAACGTTGTTGCAGATGCCCTAAGTAGGAAGACTTTGCATATGTCCGTTTTGATGGCTAAAGAGTTTGAGTTGCTGGAACAGTTTAGAGATTTAAGTTTAGTATGCGAATGGTCACCCCAAAGTGTGAAGTTGGGAATGCTGAAGATCGATAATGAATTCTTGAAAAGTATTAGAGAGGCGCAGAAATTGGATGTTAAGTTTGTGGACTTGTTAGTTGCTAGCAATCAGACCGAAGACGGTGACTTTAAGGTCGATGATCATGGTGTGTTGAGGTTCCGAGGTAGAATTTGCATTCCAGATGATGATGAGATGAAGAAAATAATTCTTGAAGAGAGTCATAGAAGTAGCTTGAGTATTCACCCGGGAGCTACGAAAATGTATCACGATTTGAAGAAGTTGTTTTGGTGGTCTGGATTGAAACGTGATGTGGCACAGTTTGTGTATTCGTGTTTGGTTTGTCAGAAGTCGAAGGTGGAACATCAGAAACCGGCTGGGATGATGACACCTTTAGATGTGCCAGAGTGGAAGTGGGATAGTATATCCATGGATTTTGTGACGAGTTTGCCGAATACGCCTAGAGGAAATGACGCCATTTGGGTAATTGTTGATAGACTGACGAAGTCGGCTCATTTTATTCCGATTAACATCAGTTTTCCTATAGCTCAGTTGGCAGAGATTTATATTCGTGAAATAGTGAAGTTGCATGGTGTTCCTTCAAGCATCGTATCAGACAGAGACCCGAGGTTTACTTCTAGATTCTGGAAGAGTTTGCAAGAGGCTTTAGGTTCTAAGTTGAAGTTGAGTTCGGCATACCATCCGCAGACAGATGGTCAGTCGGAAAGGACGATTCAGTCGCTGGAAGATCTGTTGAGAGTTTGTGTACTTGAGCAAGGAGGAATTTGGGATAGTCATCTCCCGTTGATAGAGTTCACATACAATAACAGTTATCATTCTAGTATCGGAATGGCACCTTTCGAGGCTTTATATGGTCGGAGATGTAGAACTCCGTTGTGTTGGTTTGAGTCAGGTGAGAATGTGGTTTTAGGACCAGAAATTGTTCAACAGACTACTGAGAAGGTAAAAATGATCCAAGAGAAGATGAAAGCGTCGCAGAGTCGGCAGAAGAGTTATCATGATAAGCGTAGGAAGGACCTTGAATTCCAAGAGGGGGATCATGTATTCCTAAGAGTTACTCCCATGACCGGTGTGGGTCGTGCATTGAAGTCGAAGAAGTTAACCCCGAAGTTTATTGGTCCGTATCAGATATCAGAGAGAATTGGGACAGTGGCGTATCGAGTAGGTTTACCGCCGCACCTGTCAAATTTGCATGATGTGTTTCACGTGTCGCAACTTCGGAAGTATGTTCCAGATCCATCCCATGTGATTCAAAGGGATGACATGCAAGTTAGAGACAACCTGACGGTTGAGACCTTACCAGTGAGGATCGAAGGTCGTGAAGTGAAGAGGTTGAGAGGCAAGGAGATACCTCTTGTGAAAGTCGTTTGGGACGGAGCGACTGGTGAAAGCTTGACTTGGGAGCTCGAGAGTAAGATGCTGGAGTCTTATCCCGAGTTGTTTGCTTAAGGTAAATTTTCGAGGACGAAAATCTTATAAGTTGGGGAGAGTTGTAACGCCCGTTTTAATTATTTAAATTATTCTATATAGTATAAAGTATATTTATATGATTTTGTGTGAATTAAGTGATATTCGAGATATTATGTGATTTATGTGACTTATGTGTTGTGACTTATTTTTATTGTTTAATAAAATAAGATTAGGAAATAAAACAAATAATAAGTTGTGGGTTTGTTTTATAATTAGATATAGTTGTGGGGGGAAATAAGATAAAATAGAACAAACAAGAAGAGGTTTAAAAGGGGGGAGTTAGGTTAGAATTGTACAGAACGTACAATTCAGAGCTTTGGGAGAAAAAGGGAGAAAACGGAAGAGAAGAACCGGAGAGGCTGCTGCTCGAATTTCTTAAGGTAAGGGTGAGCCTTTCATTACAATATCATTAGAACATGTAATTCATGATTAGAGTTAGCAAATTCTAGGTTTATTTCATGAGAATTAGGAATATAAGAATTAGGTCATAAGTGGTAAATTGATGATTAAATGATGAAAAACTGTACCGCTGACGTAGTAAACTGGTTACAGACATTAGAATAACTCTTAGACATCATTATGGTCGAAAACCTGAAGATTTAGGATGAAATTTGGGGTTTTGGGTGAAAACCCTCGTAATCCCGTAACTGTTCTGTCGCCGCTCGCCACAGCGAGCAGCCAGCTCGCCACGGCGAGTACTTATCCGCTCGCGAGGCGAATAGAACAGCTCGCCATAGCGAGCAACCCCCAGAAGTGTTCGCGAGGCGACAACACTATTCGCCGTAGCGAGCAACACCCAGGAGCTCGCCAGGCGAGTAATCCAACTCGCCATAGCGAGTAGTACCTCTGATGCTCGCGAGGCGAGCAACCCAGCTCGCCATAGCGAGCAACCCCCAGAAGTGTTCGCGAGGCGAGAGATCCCACTCGCCATAGCGAGTAGTCCTGTATCAGACTACCTTTTAGAATAATGCGACTCCCGTCGCACGATTAGTTATGAGATGACCCCTGGTTTGGGAATTAAGTACTGAGGTACTAAGAAGGAATGTAGAGTTGTTAGCTGATAATTGATTGTTATTGTGACCTATACACTTGTATATGCTTTTCTAAATCTTAAGTGACGATGTATGTGAACGTTTACGATCTTGCTATTGTTTGAGATGTTGATTGCTGCCATGCTGCCATGTTTTACTAATTAAAAGCTGCATGCGTTGTTATATGATTCATGATGTTGTAATCCAAATTATTGGAGTTTATTTGTGATGTCTAAGTTTAAGAGTTTGAGTCCATGCATATTCATCCAGAGACGAGGGCTCATGCCCTAGGAGCTTTTGCTCAACAGCGACGAGAGCTTATGCTCTAGGAGTATTTTTATGCTCAATAGCGACGAGTGCTTATGCCCTAGGAGTATATTTATACTCAATATGGTACCACATGCATGATTAAGATGTCTAAGTTGCATAAGTTGTGTCGATGTTGCATTGTCAAGTCAAACTATTAAGTTGATTTATGATGTTGTTTAAGATGCTACTTGATTGTTAATATGATATATGATGATAAAGTTATGCCGTTAATTATAATTATTGGATTATATGTTTAATGCTATTGTTATGAGAATCTCACCCCTTCTGTTGGAATTGCCGCCTTGTGGGCAAGTGCAGGTGATTAAGCTTTTGTTGCTGTTGCTGTTGTGAGTAGCTAATCTCACCGTGTCCTTTAGGTGCTCTGATACGTAACGGGATGGGAACCTTTATGTTTACTTTCTATTCCTTACGTATTTGTTTATGATTTAAGTTTGCAGTTAATTTATGTCGAGACTTATTTATGAGGCCTGCGTGCCAAAACGATTTGTTTAACATTGAACTTATTCCGCTGCGATGTTAGAAAGGTTTTGACTAGAATAAATGTTTATTTATTCCCTTTTTGAGAATTTAAGTAAATGTAGCATTCCGTTTTATATGATACTCTGATTTATTTGAGAAATTTTGAATGCGGGAAAACGGGGTGTTACAGGTACGACTATGGAGGCCTTGGTTGTTAAGCTCTAGTGGTGAGCAAGGGTTTTCTTCATGAAGACGGTAGGCATTCCGGAGGTTGAAGAATGTTTGACATGGCTTTTGGGATTACCGGAAAAGACCAAGGGTAATTGGAGGCAAGTGAATTTCTGGGAGGACGGATTTGATCACTTCGGGGGCCGAAGAGGTTATGGTGTAGGCTTGTGAAACTATCTAAAAATCCTAGTGTAGTTGGATGCAAGGATCTTCAAGAGAGAGGAAGGCATTCCGAAGTTTGAAGAGGTAAAGGTGAAAGCTTGTGGAACTACAAAGTGTAGTTGGATGCAAGGAATCAGACTTTGAAGCTTGAGGAACTATCAAGGATGGTTGGTTGCAAGTGGAGGTCGGTGTGTGGATCAAGGTTCAAGCAGGGTTTTGGACATGGTTGGTTTTGTCTTGAGGAATTGTTTAAGGCAAGGTTAAGCAACATGGTGGTTGATGGTTAAACTAGCATCATCACCAATTAGAAGTCAAGGTGGAGAATGTTGTATATTGTCTTCAAATTGTGATTATGGGAATGCTCTAAATCGTGACACGATTTAGAGAGCCGTGCCGCGTTTTGGTTGGCAGAACGGATGGTTTTTGCCGAAGGTAAATCGTGACGCGATTTGGGAATCGTGACACGATTAAACAACTTCTTAAGCAAGTTTGCCTGAAAGTGACTAGTCACAACGGTTGGAAAGGCAAAATCGCATCACGGTTGGAGCAAATCGTGACACGATTTGGTACGTTTGTGACTAGTATATAAGTGTTTTCTGCAGTTTTTTGAAGGTTGAGCTTGGTGAATCTCATGGAAACCAAAGGAGGGAACATTTAGGGTTTTAGATACTAAATGTTGAGTGTCTTTGGGTGAGGTTCAAAGCTTCAAGATGTGAATCTTGGATAACCAAAAGAAGGGGCTCTTGGAATTAGGGTTGGTGCCTTTTGGGAAAATTCATGGGGTTGGGAAACACATGAATGGAGAGTCTTTTGTGAACACCTTGGGAGAGTGAATATTCATGAGTGTCTTGTTCATTGGTGAGATTGGGAAAATGGGTAGAAATTAGGGTTGTTCTTTGTGAGCTTGTTTAAGCTAATTTCTTGTAACCCATTTTGTATCTCTTTGTAAGAACTCATTGATAGTGGATTAGAGAGTTAAATCTCTCCCCCAGAGTAGCTCATTTTGGATCAAACTGGGTCAACAATCTCGTGTGTGTTTGTTGTTGTCTTTTTCTTCTACTCTCTTTAGCTTGTTTATTCTTTGGTTGATTGTGGGTTTTTCTATGCACTTAGTTTCTAGATTAGATCTAGAATGTTGTTGTTGCTTGTTGTAATTTACATTTGGTTATTGGTTGCCATTGATACTTGCTCCCCGAATCTAAATTTCATTGGTGTGAAGTTTCGATTTGAGACCCGAATTCACAACACTCTTGTTGTGTGCTCTACCGAAAACTTTTGAATCGTTCAAAGATACCATGCTCTATGGCAAAGAAGGCACCGTTACCTTGGAAGAAGTTCAAGCGGCTTTGAGAACCAAGGTGTTAACCAAGTCCAAGGACTTGAGAATTCATGAAAACGGTGAAGGCCTAAGTGTCTCAAGAGGGAATGGTGGAGGTAGAGGTAACCGGAGAAAGAGTGGTAACAAGTCAAAGTCTAAATGCTTTAACTGTCACAAGATGGGTCACTTCATGAAGGATTGTCCGGAGATTAATGGTAACTCCGCACAAATTGTCTCTGAGGGTTATGAGGATGCAGGTGCTCTAATGGTGTGGTGTTGTTTGGAGGATGAAGAAGGTGATGTCTCTCACCTTGGGATTGATGCCTAGTGGAGTTGTAATCGTCTGGAGAGATGTTAAACACTCAACATCAGCCTGGAGAGGCGGTGGTAAGAATACTCATGATCAGTCTGGAGAGGCGGAGGCAACAATACTCATGATCTACCTATTGAGGTGGAGTTTCAAGGTTGAAGACATAGTGGGATGTACTTATTTTCTAGTTGAGGTTGAGTACACTCAACTTGAGGTGGAGTTGAACACACCGGTAATGGTGCGGCTATGGAGGACCTTGGGTGCTATGCTCTATGGTGAGTAAGGGATTTCTTCATGAAGATTGAAGAACGTATTGTACGACTTGCGGGATTACTCTAAAAAAAGGCCAATGGTGATTGGATGCAAGAAGATCTTCAAGGAAGTGGGAGATGTCTTGTGTTGAAGAGGTTATGGTGAATGCTTGTGGAACTACCTAAAATTCCTAGCGATGTTGGATTGCAAGGACCTTCGAGAAGGCGGAAGACATTTTGATGGCTAAAGGGGTTAAGGTGTGTACTTGTGGATTACTCTAAAAGCCAAGGGTGATTGGGCACAAGTAGATTTTCAAGGAAGCAGGAGATGTCCTGTGTTGAAGAAGTATGGTATAGTCTTGTAGAACTATTTGAAATTCCAAGTGTAGTTTGATACAAGGATCTTCGAGAAGGCGGAAGACATTCCGATGGCTGAAGAGGTTAAGGTGTGCACTTGTGGAACTACCTAAAATTCCTTGAGTAGTTTGGACACAAGGATCTTCAAGGGCGGAAGGCATTCCTATGGTTGAAGAGGTTAGGGTGTAAACTCGTGGAGCTACTTGGTGTAGTGGGAAGCAAGGGAAATAGCAGCATGGTGGTTGATGTTAAATTGGTATCATGACTAATTTGGAGTCAAGGTGGAGATTGTTGTGAAAGTGACTCAAAATTGGAGTTTGGAGGCCAAAATATGTTTGCTGGAAGACCCAAAATCGGCGCCCGATTTGTGGAGTTCGGCTCCCGATTTTGGCTGCCTGTTGGAGCAGTTTTGCTCGTGAAAAATCGGCACCCGATTTGGTAAATTCGGGGCCCGATTTTGCGCTTAGTGGAAAAAACAGAAACGTATTTTTGGGCCAGATTTGTTACAATTTTATGGGAGTTACTTTTACTATAAATATAGGCTTTGTATCAGAGTAAACCTTTAGATAGAGGGAGCTGAAACAAGGGTTTAGAAAGGCAACAACAAAACTAGGGTTTGTATTGAGTTTGTCTCTTTGGAACAAACACTAGGGTTTGAGGGTTGATTCACCTTGGGAAACACTATTAGGATTGAGTCTCTTGGTTACGGGAAGAGATTAGGACTTTGGGTAGAATTAGGCGGGAGACTTATTCTTGTAACTCATTGGTATCTCTTTTGTAAAGTTACTCATCATTATAGTGGAATGGAGGGCTGCTCTCTCCCCCAGATTAGGTCAATTTGGACTGAACTGGGTAAACAAATTCTTTTGTGTTCTCTCTTCTTTTCTCTCGTTGTTTTCTAATTTTTCTTGTGATTATAATTGTTACCTACTTGTATTGGTTGCTTGATTATTCTTTGCTCCACACATCAAGTATTTATTGGTGTGATTTTTCATCGAATTCGCAACAAGAAATAATATTGAGGAAAATAAATTCTTCTTTTTTTTTAGGCAAGGTACGTAAATTCTAAATTGTAGTTATCTACATCATCATCTAAGGTGAAGTACTAGTAGAAAAGGCCAATTTTAATGCTTATCCTTTCCTCTTATTATAAGTCAGGAGACAAATCTTGCATTATGCACTAGTTAATTTTTATCATTGGATCAATAAATTCCACCATTAGATAAAGACGGTGGAAGACCATTTTACTCTTTATTATTTATATAGTCCAAAAGGAAATTCCCCTATATTGAAATTTAAGTTGAGTTAAAATAGTCAATCTATTTAATAGATGAGCTATAAAAAATTTCAATCTATTTAATGCAAGAAGATATTTATTTTTTGAAATTCTTCAAAAAAATATATGAGATTTCTTTAATTTTAAAGTAGTGAGTTATTGTCCTCGTGAGCTTATCTCAATTGGTAGGGACAATGAATAATATATGCAAGGTCGGCCACCATCCCAAAAAAAAAAAAGTGGTGTGTTATTGAAAACCTCATGTCAGAGACACTTTTGATATATGGCGAGAGCTGTCAAGCTAGCCTGTATGGGCCGTCCCGTTAACCCCAATTAATTGTAGGGTTTGGGCCTTATATATTGAGCTCGAAATTTTATAGGACTTTTTTGCCCGGCCCTAAAAAGCTCGGTACTCGTTTGGGCTATCCCGCACGGGCCGTGGGTAGCCCGTTAGCCCGCATAACAAAACAATCATATATATTATATATATTTTTTAAAATAATTTTTTATTTAGTTGATTATTAATGTAAAAAATAAAAGTGAAAATTCAATGAATTAACACACAAATATAAAGGTAATATAAAATTATATTTACTCGTTTCATTACTTATAATTAGAAAGATCGAATATATAAATATCTATAACCATAACGTACGTAATTTATTTAAAATTGTTTTCCTCACCATTTTAGTTTGCGATAATTGTAGAAAAATGTTTACAATTATTTTTGTGCTAGGCATTATTTAAACATATTAAAAATATTATTCATAAGAAATTTTATAGGAGTATTTATAGTACTTTTTTTATTTTTACAAATAAGTAATTTTTAATACGGGCCGACCTGTTTAGCTCGCGGTCCATGTAGGGTAAGACTCGGGTAGTATTTTGCAAGCTCGTATTTTAACCGGGCCAAAACAAAGCTCGAAGCCATTAGGGCTGACCCGAAACGGATCGGATAGCCTGTTTCTAAAATGACATGTATAAAATTTAATATGTGTTGATACCCAACATCGATTTATATGATTACACTAAAGTAATTTACTTTTTATAAGTTGATAGTTGATAGTTAGAAACACATAATTCTTATAAACTACTATAAACGAAGGGGTGTTGAATCTTGAGCCAACCCTTAAAAAATTTAGGGTTAATAGGTCTTTACTCCCTGTAATAAAGGTCATTTCCGGTTTTCCTCCCTGTAAAATTATTTTTTTGATTTACCCCCTGTAAAATATTTTTGTTTTCGATTTACCCCCCTAATAGGCCAAACAAAAACGAAAATTTCTTGAAAAAATAAAATAAAATTGGTTTTTGTTTGGCCTATTAGGGGGTAAATCAAAACAAAAATATTTTACAGGGGTAAATCAAAAAAAAAAATTTACAGGAGGAAAAACCGAAAATGACCTATATTAGAGGGGATAAAGACATATTAACTCAAAAATGTATTCTGCTGATGTATGTGCGTATAATACACAATAGGTTGGTTGGCTTTGCCAAAAATAGAAAATAATATAATAAGACATATATTTCTTTTTGGGTGGAAATACACATATACTTGATAACAATAACACGAAGGGCAACAATGAGTAGGGGTGAAGATGGACTAGGTTAGACTCGGCTTTCTAAGGCCTAAGTTTGACCTACTTTAAAAATTATAGGTATGAGCATGTTCTATGAAAATTGTTGTTGACACATCAGCTTTAACTGATAAACACCAGTAAATGACCAAAATAACCCTTCGGCAGTTAACTGCCGCGGAAGTCAACCGGCGGCAGTTAACTGCTGAAATTCAATTTTATCCATCGGTAGTTAACTGCCGCGGAAACTTCAAACCTGGATATATTTTTTTGTTGACAAAAAGCTTAAATTGTCATTATTAATATTGATTGATTTTGATTGTTTCAATCATTATTTTGGTACGTCTCAAACAATTGCAGTATTATACTTATGTATATATACCTTAATAAGAGTAGCGTTTAAATCCTCTAAAAAAATATTTCAATTAAGCATTTGAATATTGTTTTGGACATTTCTTAAATAAAAAAAATAAAAAAATCGTTAAAATAATTGTTCACAACGATTTTTTTTTTTTAAGGTATAGTATGATGCTATATTTTCTACATTAAAATAATTGTACACAACGATTTTTTTTATTTAAGTAATTTGCAAAACTATATTCAAATGCTTAATTTTTGAAATGTATTTTTAGAGGATTTAAATGCTCTTTATTTTTTTTTGGTCAAGATTTAAATGCTGCTCTTATTAAGGTATATATGCATAGGTATAATACTGCAATTGTTTGAAACGTACCAAAATAATGATTGAAACAATCAAATTCAATCAATATTAATAAAGATAATTTAAGGTTTTTGTCAAAAAAAAATAAGGTTTGAAGTTTCCACGGCTCTGCTGAAGTTTCAGCAGTAGTTAATTGCTGATGGATAAAATTGAATTTCGGCAGTTAACTGCCGAAGGGTTATTTTGGTTATTTACTGGTGTTTTTCAGCTAAAGTTGATGTTTCAACAACAGTTTTCATGACCTATTACCACATAGACTCATTTTCGAGGCCTGGTTTGACCTTTTTAAAGGCTTGATAAAGCCTAAAAGCCTATTTTACACTAAGGCCTAGCAACACATGTCCTTCTACTACTAAATAGGAAAAAACTTTTGAAGGCCTAAAACAAATGAATATGTATGGTACTAAAAATGAAATCTTACGAAGTTCTAATTACATCGATATATCTACTACTAAATAACCAATCATATGAAGGCTTGAGTTTATGAAGAAAAAAATTCAACAATATCAATAATGGAAGATATATTATATATAAAAAGCTTAAAAGGGCGGCCTGACGAGCTTAATAGGCTTTTTGTAAAGCCTTAACCCGCCCTATTTAGTTAAATAGGCTTTACAAAAAGCTTGAGTCTGGCTGATCTAGGCTTTAAATAGGCTAGGTCGTAGGCCCCTGTCGGACGGCCTGGCCTGTTTCCACCCTAGCAATGAACAAGACAATTCATAATCGTTAAGCTCAACTACCAATTCTTAGCCTGCATTTTCAACGGGCTCAATTAATGCAGTCAACGTTTGTTGACTTTTGAATTTTCAGGAATCAAAGCCTTTTTTCTTCAGCATGAGGATCTCGACAGAATTTGGACTTAGCGTGTGAAAGGGTCTAAAAACTCCGGAGTTTGACAAGACATAAGCCACGATGAAAGTTGTCGAAGTCAAGCAGTAACCGTCGAGGCGGGAAGAATTTGAATCCTACAAGAAGCGGTTTTCCTCAGTGGAAGACAAACAGTTGTCCATGCAAAGGAGTGCTGATTGTGGGAATTGGCCTTTTTCAATTACTTTACTTGTATAAATAGTAGTCTTCCATATGGAAAATAGGTCGCAAATCACTTATAAAAATTCTAAAACACTCGAAGTACCGGTGCGGGAGAAAAGAGTTATACAAAATGTATGTAATCTGATTTGTCGAATCACCTTTACATTAATGCAATTTATATTTTCTTTAATTTTATGCGTTTTAAACCTTTAAAGTCTTTTTACTTGCATTTCCTTTACTTTTTCAAGTTTTTTTTTACTTGCCCTGTAGAGAGACAGTTACTTTTTCTTGCAAAAGAACCTGTCTTGTTCATAAGCAACATATGAATTTGATTAGCGTTTACTCACTTTTTTGAAAACAATATGCACAACATGTCCTAGGACTTCTGGTTTGATCCTGCTTGTAATAACAAACACAAACCCTTCTTGTTCGCCAAAAACACCGGTGAACACAAACCAACAACAAATTAATTTAAATGCAAATTTTACCTTCTTCCAAAAAATTGTAAATTAGTCCATGTTTAATTGCCCAGTGATAGCAGTCAAATGTGCATCCAATGTCATTAAACGCAATTTCGACTTGTTTGGTTCTCCATCAAGACTCTGCGGCTATCGTGTTTTTCATCTTCAAAATCGATTTTTTGTGAAGTTGGTCTTCCTAGCTTCATAGTTAGAAATCGATTTCAAGAAGTTAGGAAGAGAAGCTTCACAAAAAATCGATTCTGAAGATGAAAAGTACAATGTCGGCAGAGTCTTGGTGAAGAACCGAACAAGTCAAAATCGTGTTTGAAGACATTGGACGCACATTTGACTACTATCACTGGGCAACCAAACGTTGACGAAATCGATTTCCCCTACCACTGAAATACATATTATCACTTGTCTTTTTTGCCCTTGGTTCTCATTACTTCTTTTCACATACTTTTTATATTTGAAAAATCCCTTCCCTTATTTGAGAAATTCATTACTCCATATTTTTGTTGATCGAAATATGCGTGATTTTTTGTTTGTTGTGAAGGTTTTTTTTTATGTGTTGCAGAAATCTCAAGTCGAAGAAGACACTGTTTTGTGGAAAGAAAGTGGAAAATTGTTGTTCACACACTAAAGAAGGATGAAAGACACTAGTAAAAGACCAAAATGCCCCTCAGAAGTTAACTACCGAGGATTTAAAGACACGGTGACAGTTAACTACTGAGGAAACTTCGACACTTAACTACGGCCGGATCCATCGGTAGTTAACTGCCGATGCGCCCTGAAGTCTTGAAATGGCAGAAGCACTTGCTTATGGACATGTTATGTGTTTTAAACACATAACACAAACCTGCTCGGATGTGTTTTGACACATAATTCAGCCTGAATCGCAAATATGCTCGCAAACCTGTTTCAACATTGTATTTTTGCGGAATCATCAATATTCGACACAAACAAGTCAAAATTTGAGACCATATTTCACATGAACATTATACAATTACGACAATACGTTATAAAAGTACCAACATGGTTAAAACCAATGTCGAGAACATGTCATCAAAATACAAACATACGAACTAATGTCATAACTCATAAATATACGAAAATTAAAAAACAAGTCCTAAACAACAACTACAAGTAAACCTACTTCTGGTCCTGGTTCTGCTCATGCTGCTGTTGCCGCCTCCTCGGCCTCTGGCCTCGCCTCCTGGTCAAAATCGGTGCGATCTGCTCCCTAACATGGCGCATGTCCTTAAACCATTGCTCAGGGCTTATCATCTCCTGACTCATCTGCTCATCAGCATAGGCAACATCGCCACTAACCATGTCATAACTATCAGGCGAGCCTTTTTCCTCGTACTGCTCCCACTAATGTGCAATGATTTGCTCTTCATTTGCTGGCCTCGAAAGATCTCATGTAAGAAGTGGCAAAATCAGAGGGTGAGACATCCTAGTGTACCATAGTACATAGCCATCCACCATCTGCCATGCCTCCGCTCCTGCTGGCTCACCTTAATCAGGCTCCTTAATCGTGTGAGTACAAAAATCAATGAATGCTTGCACAATCTGATTCGGTCGCAACTCAACAACATATGTCGGATGTCTAGGGACGTCCTGGACGTATCCATACTGTCGCCTAACTCTCTCAAGAAAGTGACGATACACCCTAACAACACCGCACATAACCCACCTTGAATACCAGAAAATCTTCTCAAAACCCTGGATTCTCCATGTGCTCTTCGTATGGCCTCCAGGTAACGTCATCAAACTGCAAACGATCAAGCAATGAGCAATATGTCACCCCCTCTCCATGACCCTTCTGTAACGCCCATTTTGCAGCAACCGAATAGTTTTCTATATAGTTGAGATTTGGATCAACACTGTAAAGGCCATGAAAATGGGCCAAAAACCATCCATGCACAAACCAAACAAATCACATTTATAAGTTATTACGTAGGAAAAAATATAAAAAAAAAACAAACAAAGTTAAGGTTCAAATGTGACAATTTATTACAGTGAGCAGTGTCACACTTCCCCCAAGAGTGGCGCCTCCAGGCAAAGAGACCTCAGATAGACAGTGGTATAGGTATGCCAATGTCATCCCTCCCCAAGTATAATTATGCATCCCCGCGTAGCCGTCCTCCATGGTCGTCAGATAAACTAACTTGATTCGTTTGTTGCTTTTATCACCAAACAACAAGCATCCAACCAAGTACAGGAGGTAACACATCACACAAGCAGTCCTAACCCTTACCAGCTCTAGTGGATCCCTTGGATTCTCTGGATCCGATAATCTGTTAGCAGCATTGAGGTAGCCCTCATAATAATCCTTCAGCGCTTTATACCTAATGTAACCACGAAACTCTGTATTGCAATTTGTCACTGCCTCCGCCTACGACACACCTAAGTGTCTCACCAGGTAAACCAAATCATGTAGCCCGCTCGCCTTAAGCGGTTCCCAAAACCAATCTTGATTATCGTGTGGACGTCGGAGTTCCAAAATCTTTTTCCCATAATTAATGGCTTTTACTTTACGCTATTTACGAATATGAAATAAAAAAAACATATTTTAAACAACATAAACATGTAAACATTTAAATAAAAGAAATTACAAATTAACACATTTAAAAATAAAAATCATTAATTTAAATTGGCGCGCATATTTTTAATTTAAGACATAACACTTAACTTGCATGCGTCAATTTAAATTTAAATTTAAGTGCGCCAATTTAAATTTAACTTACGTGCGCCAATTTAATAAGTATTGCATATAATAATTTAAAAGAATTAAAAATAACACTTACATTGATTGAATTATATCAGAGCGGCAATGCAACATGCGCGACATAAGAGGACAAAAGAGATGTATCCTCTGGTCCTCTAGGAAAGGGTGGCTGATCAGGTAACGTCTTTGGGGCGGACGTTGCTGCAATGTCATCCTAGTCTAATATAGGAATAGCATCCTCCGGAATATGCTGCTGATCATAACCACCATCAGTGGCATCGTGTATCTGCTCTTGATGATAAAGGTATTCCAACTACGTCGGGTCCACCACTTGAGAACTCCCTTCACCATCCGTCCTCCTACCTTTACCTATTTCCCTCTTTGGCATTTGGACGTTTAGCCTTTGCCGCATGGCGCTTTGTGTCATAGCACGCCTACCACTAATCATCCTAGATGGATCAATCGGCTGCCCCTGGTCCAGATCAGACATATCTACACAAAATTTAAAAAATTAACATCATTCAACTTAAACATAAACTAAACATCATTCACAACATACATAAACTAAACATTCAACCACATTCATTTGAAAATTCGGACCACATTCAACCTAAACATAATCTAAACATCATTTTCATCAACTACATTTATCTTTAAGTACATAAACTAATTAAAAAAATCAATACAATTCTCATTTGGGCATTTTGTCAAACACTTTGTGTGCAAAGTATCAAGCATATTCAAATTGTGTTCGTTTGGCACCATTCAAAACCACATTATACTTAAAAATCATTCAAACATCAATTAAAGCAACTACATTCATTTATAAACTACATGCAATCATCAAAATTTCAATTCCTACATCAACCCTAACCACATGAAAACTACTCAAATATTTAAAAAAAAACTACAAAAACTAACATTATGATTAAAAATGAGTAAAACTACTTACTTGTGATAAAATGGAGATGATTGAGATGAATTTCGACCAAAATTGAGTTGGAGAGAATTAGAGAGGATTTTGAGAAGTTTTGGAGAAAAGATGAAATGAGAAAATTGATGTTTTTGTTTCTGCATAAGTTCAGGATGCATCGGCAGTTGACTGTCGAAGTTTTTTTCGGCTGTTAACTGTCGCCGGGGCATTTTGGTTTTTTACTGGTGTTTTTTCGGCCTTCTCATGTGTGTGAACATCAATTTTCAAGAAAGTGTGATGTTTGTTTTCTCTAGAGACAGATCACAAAGCCTTTCTTAATCAAGAATTCTGCTCTTCTCCCAAGCGTGGATTAACTCACGCTGCGCGGGTTAACTCACGCTAGTTTTCAATTTCCAATAGTGTGAGTTTTTGTTAATTGGGTGAGTTACACGCATGTGCCACAATAACCACAATGTGACAACGAAAGGGTATTTTGGTAGAATGTGAAGTTTTACACAATTTCAATGATCACAATAACCAAAAAAATCAGCCTCTTTTGGCTTTCTTTCCATTATGCAATCTTTGGCATTGCTGATATGTTCACATTGATGGACTATTAGAGTTTTTCTATAAAGAAGCTTCTTAAGAAATGCGTTCACTTTCCATTTCTTTCATTGACAATTGGTTACTATTTGAGCACAATTTTGGTTGAGCTCATAAAAACTGAACATTCAATTGCAACTTTATAGAACTGGTGTGAATAACTCACGCGGGCCAAAATATCCTGCGTGAGTTCTTTAATTAATGACCCTATACGAACATCATAAAGCTCATTAATGATTTTGGAAAGTTCAGTTGGACGCGAACGTTTTCTGTTGGGAGATGAGCATAATTCCTTAATTAATGGCCCTATACGAATATCATAAAGCCCATTAATTTTTATGTTTTTTTGGTCAAATTATTTATGTTTTATAAATTAATAATATGAAATTTAGTTACCAAATGTTTTTTCTTTACACAATTGTATTAAATTTAACACTGCAACATAAAGTTAAATAATAAAAATTGGAAATAAAATTTGTAGAAAAATAAATCAATGAAATCTAGTTTAAAATCAACACATGAAACCCATTTTGGTCATTTGCACACTCGAACGCGATTTTAACCAAAATATTCAAACAACATTTTTCATACAAATCACTTTTACTGTATAGATATACAAACATAACATAAATCACGTTACATTCAACACACTTTTAACTAAAATTAATTATGCAAAATCAATTCAATCAAAATCAAATATCGTCACAATAACCAAACACACGTTATTATTTTTCAATTGCAAACTGGTATCCATTGTAACCAATGTAACCAATAGACCGTTTCTAGACAAATATACAACTCTTTTTATCTTTTAGAATCAAATCTGCATGTTCTCGTACAACCTTCCAAGCCTTCACTACATGCATTTCCTCTGTTAAAGTTGCTCCAATAGCACACCTAATCACAAAAACTCCTTCAACCACAGCATGAGTCATGTACACATCACCTGAACCATTGATAGAATCTAACAACTTACGGTTAATCTCATTAGCAACAACATCTTCACTACTAATTAATTTAGCTTCTCCATTGGTTACCTTTCCATTAGCAATTTTTTTATCAATTAATTTAGCTTCTCCATTTGTTACCTTTCCATCAGCAACTTTTTTACCATATGGTAAAATCCTAAAACAAACAAGAGCAAGTTTTCTAGGTACAACAATTTCGAACCTTTTGTCCATTTTCACCAACCCTTCAAAAGTTTTAGCCATTTCAACATGGTTCCTTAAAAAATTCCTAAGATTATCAACACCATAGCTTCTAAGAACAAACCATACCTTCAAAGCGCGAAATCGTCGGCTTAAAGTTACCTGCCAATCTTTGTAATCAACCACTTGTTTTGAATCAGAAGCACTATTTTCCAAATACTCCGAATTCGTTGTTGACAAACACTTTATCAAAGAATTTGGATCCTTTAACCAAAGACAACAGCAATCTAAATTAGTCAAAAACCATTTATGAGCATTAAGACTAAAAGAATCAGCATCTTCAACGCCATCAATCAAATATCGAAACTCTGGACAAATACAAGCACTACCAGCATAAGCAGCATCAACATTAACCCAAATTCCATAATCTTTCGCGACATTACACAATTTTCTTACCGGATCAATTGCGGTTGTTGAAGTTGTGCCAACAGTTACACAAAGATAGCAAGGAACCAAACCATTTTTCAAATCATTTTCAATTGTTGATAACAATGATTCAGGCAACAAAGAGTATGAATTTAACTTGTCAGTCTTAATAGCTCGGAAATTTTTCGGGTTAATTCCTATTATATGAGCTGCTTTTTGAACTGCACAATGTGTTTGATCAGAGCCATAAACAACAAGTTTATATGCATTTTCACTACCAATTTTGCTAAGAATTTTATCTCTAGCAACAACTAGAGTTCCCAAAATACCTTCATAAGTTGTACCTAATAAAACACCACCACCACCACCTTTAAAAAAAACTCTTAGGAAGATTCATAATTTCACCAAGCCATTCTATAACAACATTTTCTAGTTCTGTAGCAGCTGGTGATGAAATCAAGTTAAATCCAACAACATTCAATCCAGTGCTTAACATTTCTCCTAAGAACCCTGCTGTGCTGCCACTTGATGGAAAATAAGCAAAGTAATTAGGACTTTGCCAATGTGTTATACCTGGGATTATGTAGGGGCAAAAGTAGGTAACAGTTTTTTGAGGTAGTTTGGTTCTACTTGACTTGGGACAGGATAGTTTGAAATGTTTTCATAATAATCAGCTAGGAAATCAATGATCATGTGACCTTGTTTCTTGAATTCTGTAGTATCTAGTGGGTTCATGATGATGAATGTTGAAGAGACTTGAGGAATGTGATGTGAGATATTGTATAAGAAGAATGTATGAATGTTTGCAAGAATGTGTGCATATGAGTTGTGAGTTATATAAGATGAGAATTTGTATAAACTTGAATCGTAAGTTTTTAAAATACGAACTATTTGCATATTAATGTTATTTTATTTGTATGTAGTAGAGACTATAGTACAATGATACTTAACTTAGCAGCAACTATTTAGCTTTGGATAGGAGAGTTCCATGTTCAGATTGTAAGATTACTAAGTACATTATGGTTATATTATGCAATTACTAAGTACATTGTTAAATAAGTTTGGATCTCATCCCAAAAGCTAGCTTAAACGATGAGGGTACTCAAAACATATTTATTTGCTCAACAGTCTGGAAACCTGAGCGATGTGAGACTAACAACAACTACAAACAACTTCAACATTCACCTTCACGCCTAGCGTGGACCTGGGTCAATTTTTCACCGCAATCCTTAACCTGACTCCCGTCAATTTCTCACCCACCCTCATGCCTAACGAGGGTCTGGGTCCAATTCCCACATCGCAATTCTTAACCCGACTATGATACCATGTTAAATAAGCATGGATCTCATCCCAAAAGCTAACTCAAAGGATGAGGGTACTCAAGCATATTGATATGCTCAATAGTCTGGGAACCTGAGTGATGTGAGACTAACAACAAACAACAAACAACTTCAACACCCACCCTCACGCCTAGCTTGGAATCGGGTCCAATTCACATATCACAATCTTTAACCCGACTTCTGGGAACCTGACGATGTGGGACTACAAACAACTTCAACATAAATATTAGATAGTCCTAGTTAGGGATGTCAATGGGTACCCGTGGGTACGGATAGTATGATACCCATCCCCGCCCCATTGGATAAATATGATACCCGTGCCCACCCCGTACCCTCGTGAGTACCCATTATGTGGGTACCCGCGGGTATTGAGGAATCCATGGGTATTCATGGGTACCCATGGATTTTTGAATTTATTTATTTTTTGGTACAAATAATAACTCTTTTTTAATTAACAAAAAACTTCAACTTTTAAACATATATACATAATCCATTGAAAATTTCATAAATCATACATATTCCATAGAAAATTCATGATTCTTACGTAATCCATAGGATATGTTTTATGATGTGAATGAAGTGGAAATAGTGAACTGAATTAAAAAAATTAATAATAAAAATATGTTATTGATGAGGAATCTTAGGTGGACTGTAATATTTCCTTCAATAAGGTAACAACTTTAAGTAATAAGATAAGATATATAAGGATATTTTAGTAGTTTACTTAATTTATTATCGAACATGGGTACCCGTGGGTATGGATACCATCAAATCCATGTCCGTATCCATATAATAATGGGTAGTCAAATACCCGTTTATTATACCCGTGGATACTCGTTTAGCTACCCGTCTCGTGCCCATGATGGATTTTACCCACGGGTGCCCGTGGGCATGGGCATTTTTGCCACCCCTAGTCCTAGTTAAGGACAAATCTAGTTAATGAAATATAAGTATGATGAACCGCAGAAACCCCACCAAAATAATTATCGTTTAGACATTACATACCTTTCGATCGAACGTGGATTATCAAGATGCTCTTCTTCTGAAAAATAGAAGACTAAGATCAAAAATGATTTTTTAAGAAGGCAAATTAACCTATTAAAATTGGCAACGGAAAAATCGAACATGAGACTCTGAGAGGACCACACTACAAGGTTTCAATCCAATACCACCAGATCAACAGTGCGTGTTCAGGACTCTGGATCAGGGGGTGCAAACTTTTTTACTATAAAATTTTTTATAAAAAAATTATTTGTTTTTAACATGTAATAAATCAAACATGAATTTTTTTAAATTAGAAAATTTCAAGATTAAAGTATTTAAAAGTTTGGACCTAAAAATCAAATTTTTAGCTAATTTTTTGCGAAGGATATTTGTACAATGTTATAAATGAGTGTACAAAAATTCATTCAAAAATTTAAGTTTAAGCATAATTAAACAAATTTTAATTTTACAAGAACTATAGGTATGTGCTGAAGAATTTTACAAGGATCAAAACATGTTACTTTTTACTGAGGACCTAAAATAAATTGACTATATTTATAGAGATCAACAACTCATTTAAAATTTCATTTAAATTACGGAATTTACAACTTTTACCTTTTTTAATTACCAAAAACAACTCATTTTTTCATAAAAAAAAAAAACTGCATAAAATCTATAGTTTTATTATTATCAGATAAGAAAAGGTATGAGTGCACGTAAACTAGTTTTACAATGGCGTCTAATAAAAATAAAGTATGTAGTTCCTTAAAAAAAATAAAGTATGTAGTTCCTTAAAAAAAATAAAGTATGTAGTAGTCATTATTTTGAAAGACGATTAGAAAAATGACTTTGTACAAGATGATTGATTTCCATTGGATGATAGTATGAAATTATTATTTTATATTTCACTTATTATTATTATTTTAAGAATGTTATGAAATAAACTATAAGCACAAGATCAAGGAAGAAGAGGGAGAAGAAGATGAAAGCACTTTGTATTATTCTCTTCACAAGTGTGTCATTACATTACAATATAGGTCCTATTTATAGGACACAAATAGGTAAATGTAAGATCACATTACAATCCACTCACTAGTGGGAGTTACAATCATGTGGAAGGTTAAGGGATGGACATCCACTAATAGGTATATTCATAACACTCCCCCTTGGATGTTCGTCAACGATATGCCTCATTAAAACCTTACTAAGAAAAAACTCAATGGAAAAAAATCCTAGTGAAGGAAAAAGACTACAACATCCTTTTGTGTCATAATCTGCCTCGTTAAAAACTTTGTCGGGAAAACTCAATGGGATAAAACCATGGTTAAAGAAAAAGAGTGCAAAACACATTCTTGTCTCCCCCTCATAAAGACAACGAAGAAGTTTAAATAATCTTTTATAGTAGATACTCAAAATCTTTACTTGGCGGTGACTGTGTAGAAAGATATGATTAACTCCATACTTTTCTCCAAATTAGCAGCTCTTGAGATATCTTCATATTGAGTTGTTGAAAGAACCTCCTTTTAAAATTAGAATACCGCAAGTTTCTTGTATGTATAAAATTATAATCCTTAATAAAGAGCATTCTCCACTTGCTAACATTTTGAAATGATCGGATGATACTGTTGTTTCTTTAAGATACAAGTTATATGCTTGACTTTGCTGCAATATCTGTATTTACTAACATTGACAAAAATAAAATACCATGATATATATAACAAGCAAAATACATTAGTGTTCTTACCTGACCAATTCAAATTGTTCATAATTTTCTTGAGGACGTGATCTTTACTCACATCAAGTGACATCACAATCATACTATTACATAATCAACTAGATTTGTTCATATCAACCTTTATATAACAAATTTTAGAATCTCATCAGGAGTTTTAATAATATTTATATGATTATCATAAAATTGATTATAAGAAATTCATTTCCATATCCTTAAAATGGACAAATGATGTCATCTTTTCAAAAACTTCGATAGTAGGTCTTATGCAAATGAAACCCTTCAGGGAGTTTAATACAATCATCACTATCAAGTGAGTCATACAAATATATTGTAGCACATCTTTCATATAATTTGAGCCTTTCATGTGCTACTGAACTTAATCAAGTATGAAAAAGTTCTTGAATTCACTTTAGTTGAATATGTGTCTAAAAAATATATGTCTCTTAAAAATAAATGGCAGACAGTTATATGGCTAAAGTGCAGTTTTCACCCCTTAAGTTTCAAAAAGTTGCGATTTTGGCCCCCTATTTAAAAAAATTATATATATATATATATATATATATATATATATATAGGGTATTTAAAAAAATTATATATATATATATATATATATATATATAGGGTTAATAGGTGTTTACCCTCCTGTAATATAGGTCATTTCCAGTTTTACACCCTGTAAAATTATTTTTTTGATTTACCCCCTTAATAGGCCAAACAAAAAAAAAATTAAATTAGTTTTTGTTTGGTCTATTAGGGGGGTAAATCAAAACAAAAATATTTTACAGGGGGTAAAACCGGAAATGACCTATATTATAGGGGGGTAAAGACCTATTAACTCATATACATATATGTATTGTACCATTCTAATTCTCTTTTCGCGCGAAAAATCATACATATCTAATTAACTTCACATCTTCGTGTGTGGACTACAGGTCCAAAAAATTTAGCTTTGCAAAGCGGATTTGATTTCACTGGAATTGTCTCTTTTCATCTGCAGATATTTTATTTTTCTATCCAAAAACACGTTGAAGTTGACTTTATTCCGGTTCCATCTCATTTCTTCCATGACATAATTTATCGAGATCTCTTTCTTTTTCATACATTTCAGGTACCTGATCAGTTCTTCTGAAACATAAAATTAATTATGTCAGAAAACACTTTTAGAGTTTCTATATCCTCGTTTGGGTTATCATTCATTTAAGCTCTTTTTCTTATTCGAGGCCTTTTATATTTGGAACCGATTGATCTACCATGCTTCAGGCACGATTAAGACTCATTCACATATTAGATTATCCGACAAGGACATCTATTTCATTTGGAGCATTAGCAGCTGATATTTGATTTATTTACCTTTGCAAATGAGTTATATCTTGAGGATCAAGACGAGACAATAATATTTCTTTTCAAATAATTTATTTGAACTTCAGGTTCACATTTATTTTCAGCTGCTTATTATATCCCCTTAATATTGGGAAAACTAATCCATCAATTGATAATCAACTTACTGGGTAGTAAATAAGTTGGCTCAGTACAATTAATGATGGATCAAGATTCATATCAAATATAATTTTCCAATATTCTTTCAAGATTTATCTAGTGCATTATATTGGAGAAATTGTATATACATAACACATCCAAAATCCACTTATATGAGAAATATTAGGTTGTTAACCTAAAATCAATGATATATTAAGGGGATGACCTTATATATAATAATGTGTTGGCTTGATTGATATGGATACTTGGCAAGTGTACCAAATATATCGAAGTAATAAAATAATTTTGTATCCACGAGGACTGTGTTAATCTCAATTTGACAATAAAGTAAATATTTATGATGTATATATTATTTTGTAAAATATAGGTAGTAGATTTGATTTGATTGCATAAAATTAAATAACATAAAATAAAGATTTCGTTAGAAAATATAGATTCAGTCAGAAAATATAAATTCGGTTAGAAAATATAGATTCAGTTAGAAAATACAGATTATGTTAGAAAATATAGATTTGGTTAGAAAATATGAAGAGATATGAAATCAGGTCATTCGAATCATCTAAGTTCCCCTAATTGATATATTGCACATGTTCTGATTTTCTAGTCCCGCGATAGCTAACAAAATAGTCTTAATCAATCCCTTGACTTAGGACCCTCTTATCTAACTACAGCCTCTAATTGCTTAGGTGGTCTAATAATCGTCGAAGGTTTTAAGAACGTTAACATAATATCACTAACAAACAATTATCCATTCCTAGACTAACCATGTTTATTAGAACAATTCAATTAGGTATAAGTAGAAAGCTATGGTCAGTAGTCATTCATTCTCACTAAATCATGTTTATATTTAATCAGGATATAAAAAGCATTAAGAACAATTGAATTGAATAAAGATTAGATTGTCATTCACAATAAATAGAGTTTCACAGCAACGTAGATCAATTAGGGTTACAAAGAATCATCTCAGACCTAATCTCTAAGAGATTTAGCTACTCATAATCAAGTTTACAAATAGCATAATCAATGGAAGAATTAAAACATACATGAACTGGTTACAAGGTGATGAAATCGCCATGCAGCCGTCTTCAGGTCTAAAAATCACACTTTCACTTTCTCTCTCCAGGATTCCTCACCCTTGTTTTCAGAATAGTCTTCGGCTTAAATAGGCAACAACTGCTCCTAAAATCAACTGCTCCTAAAATCGTGGCACGATTTAAGTAAATCGTGACACGTTTCTGTCTTGTGTAACAAACCACCCAAATTAGGGTTTCCATAATCGTGTCACGTTTTTGCCATCGTGACACGTTTTCACCAATATCGAATGCATGTTTCTTGAGATCTCCAAATCGTGACACGTTTTTCCAGTAATCGTGACACGTTTCCTTTTTTTTCAGTTTCTTCAACAAAAATATCATAAAAAAACTCTACAAATGTGAAATAACGGACTGTCATCACAACCCCAAACTTGAACCATTCCTTGTCCTCAAGGAATTTACTTGCAATATTGACAATCGACAATAAAATAACAATTACCTGATCAAGCGATAGTACGCAAAAGTTCAACTCCTTACTTGCTAAAGATGAGCTAGTTTGACTTGTTAACATCCACCAATTCACAACTCCACGCAACAAATTGAATAGGGTTCACACACAGTCGACATGCAATCTACATATTACCATACGCTTGAAGAGTTTCTAGACGTTAATCAAAATTAATGTCAATGCACACTTTGAGGTCTTTAAGGGTTATAACGAGACTTAGGTGAAGGTGGGATAATATTTGGATAAGTAAGCTACACAAAATCATGAGTTAGGAACTCCTACAGAAATTAAAGCATGGATTTAATCCCTTAATTCACCCTTGAAACAACAATTTGTAAAAGTACTAGAAATAACTTTTTGGGACGATTGAGTTTAAAGTTACTCGGATTTTCAATGATATGTCCCTTTTTCATTCTATTTTCTCTTTTTTTTTATACACCATTTTTGTGGGTATTTTTCATTCATTTTTTTTATAAAGTTCTTTCTTTGTTCTCTAGTACTTCCGTAATCGTGACACGTTTCCATTTTTTCAGTTTGGCAAGTATACCAAATACTATCGAAGTAATAACATAAGTTCGTATCCATAAGGACTGTGTTAATCAGGACTGTGTAAATATTTAGGATGTATATATTATTTTGTAAAATATAGGTAGTAGATTTGATTTGATTGCATAAAATTAAATAACATAAAATAAATATTTCGTTAGAAAATATAGATTCTGTCAGAAAATATAAATTCAGTTAAAAAATATAGATTCCGTTAGAAAATATAGATTCTGTTAGAAAATATAGATTTGGTTAGAAAATATGAAGAGAGATGAGATCAGGTCTTTCGAATCATCAAAGTTCCCCTAATTGATATACTGCACCTATTCTTATGAATGATTTTCTAGTCCCACGATAGTTAACAAAATAGCGCTAATCAATCCCTTGACTTAGGACCCTCTTCTCTAACTACAACCCCTAATTTCTTAGGTGTTCTTATAATCGTCGAAGGTTTTAAGAACGTTAACCTAATATCACTAACAAACGATTATCCATTCCTAGACTAACCATGTTTATTAGAACAATTCAATTAGGTATAAGTAGAAAGCAATGGTCAGTAGTAAAAAACATTGAGAACAATTGAATTGAATAAAGACTAGCTTGTAGTAAAAAACATTGAGAACAATTGAATTGAATAAAGACTAGCTTGTCATTCCTAGGGTTACAAAGAATCATCTCAGACCTAATCTCTAAGAGATTTAGCTACTCATAATCGAGTTTACAAATAGCATAATCAAGGAAGAATTAAATCGCCCTTGTAGCCGTCTTCAGGTCTCAAAATCGCACTCTCTCTCTCTCTCCATGATTCTTCACCCTTGTTTTCAAAATAGTCTTCAGCTTAAATAGGCAACAACTGCTCCTAAAATTGTGGCATTGTGTAACAAACCACCCAAATTAGGGTTTCCATAATCGTGTCACGTTTTTGCCATCGTGACACGTTTTCACCAATGTCGAATGCATGTTTCTTGAGATCTCCAAATCGTGACACGTTTTTCAGTAATCGTGCAAGTTTCCTTTTTTTTCTTCAGTTTCTTCAATTTTTCTTGCTTTTCTTCCTTTTTAAGCTTGCTTGTGAACTCAAAAATATCATAAAAAGACTCTAAAAATGTGAAATGACGGGCTGTCATCACAACCCAAACTTGAACCATGCCATGTCCTCAAGGAATTTACTTGCAATATTGACAATCGACAATAAAATAACAATTACCTGATCAAACGATAGTACCCAAAAGTTCAACTCCTTACTAGCTAAAGATGAGCTAGTTTAACTTGTTAGCATCCACCAATTCACAACTCCACGCAACAAATTGAATAGGGTTCACACACAGTCGACATGCAATCTACATATTACCATACACTTGAAGAGTTTCTAGACGTTAATCAAAATTAATGTCAATGCACACTTTGAGGTCTTTAAGAGTTATAACGGGGCTTAAGTGAAGTTGTGATGATATTTGGATAAGTAGGCTACACAAAATCATGAGTTAGGAACTCCTACAGAAATTAAAGCATGAATTTAATCCCTTAATTCACCCTTGAAACAACAATAATTTTTAAAAGTACTAGAAAACATTTGTAACTTTTTGAGACGATTAAGTTTAAAGTTACTCGGATTTTCAATGATATGTCCCTTTTTCATTCTATTTTCTCTTTTATTTTATACACCGTTTTTGTGTGTATTTTTCATTCATTTTTTTATAAAGTTCTTTCTTTGTTCTCTAGTACTTCCGTAATCGTGACACGTTTCCATTTTTAGGATGTATATATTATTTTGTAAAATATAGGTAGTAGATTTGATTTGATTGCATAAAATTAAATAACATAAAATAAATATTTCGGTTAAAAAATATAGATTCCGTTAGAAAATATAGATTTGGTTAGAAAATATGAAGAGAGATGAGATCAGGTCTTTCGAATCATCTAAGTTCCCCTAATTGATATACTGCACCTATTCTTATGAATGATTTTCTAGTCCCACGATAGTTAACAAAATAGCGCTAATCAATCCCTTGACTTAGGACCCTCTTCTCTAACTACAACCCCTAATTTCTTAGGTGTTCTTATAATCGTCGAAGGTTTTAAGAACGTTAACCTAATATCACTAACAAACGATTATCCATTCCTAGACTAACCATGTTTATTAGAACAATTCAATTAGGTATAAGTAGAAAGCAATGGTCAGTAGTAAAAAACATTGAGAACAATTGAATTGAATAAAGACTAGCTTGTAGTAAAAAACATTGAGAACAATTGAATTGAATAAAGACTAGCTTGTCATTCCTAGGGTTACAAAGAATCATCTCAGACCTAATCTCTAAGAGATTTAGCTACTCATAATCGAGTTTACAAATAGCATAATCAAGGAAGAATTAAATCGCCCTTGTAGCCGTCTTCAGGTCTCAAAATCGCACTCTCTCTCTCTCTCCATGATTCTTCACCCTTGTTTTCAAAATAGTCTTCAGCTTAAATAGGCAACAACTGCTCCTAAAATTGTGGCATTGTGTAACAAACCACCCAAATTAGGGTTTCCATAATCGTGTCACGTTTTTGCCATCGTGACACGTTTTCACCAATGTCGAATGCATGTTTCTTGAGATCTCCAAATCGTGACACGTTTTTCAGTAATCGTGCAAGTTTCCTTTTTTTTTCTTCAGTTTCTTCAATTTTTCTTGCTTTTCTTCCTTTTTAAGCTTGCTTGTGAACTCAAAAATATCATAAAAAGACTCTAAAAATGTGAAATGACGGGCTGTCATCACAACCCAAACTTGAACCATGCCATGTCCTCAAGGAATTTACTTGCAATATTGACAATCGACAATAAAATAACAATTACCTGATCAAACGATAGTACCCAAAAGTTCAACTCCTTACTAGCTAAAGATGAGCTAGTTTAACTTGTTAGCATCCACCAATTCACAACTCCACGCAACAAATTGAATAGGGTTCACACACAGTCGACATGCAATCTACATATTACCATACACTTGAAGAGTTTCTAGACGTTAATCAAAATTAATGTCAATGCACACTTTGAGGTCTTTAAGAGTTATAACGGGGCTTAAGTGAAGTTGTGATAATATTTGGATAAGTAGGCTACACAAAATCATGAGTTAGGAACTCCTACAGAAATTAAAGCATGAATTTAATCCCTTAATTCACCCTTGAAACAACAATAATTTTTAAAAGTACTAGAAAACATTTGTAACTTTTTGAGACGATTGAGTTTAAAGTTACTCGGATTTTCAATGATATGTCCCTTTTTCATTCTATTTTCTCTTTTATTTTATACACCGTTTTTGTGTGTATTTTTCATTCATTTTTTTATAAAGTTCTTTCTTTGTTCTCTAGTACTTCCGTAATCGTGACACGTTTCCATTTTTAGGATGTATATATTATTTTGTAAAATATAGGTAGTAGATTTGATTTGATTGCATAAAATTAAATAACATAAAATAAATATTTCGGTTAAAAAATATAGATTCCGTTAGAAAATATAGATTTGGTTAGAAAATATGAAGAGAGATGAGATCAGGTCTTTCGAATCATCTAAGTTCCCCTAATTGATATACTGCACCTATTCTTATGAATGATTTTCTAGTCCCACGATAGTTAACAAAATAGCGTTAATCAATCCCTTAACTTAGGACCCTCTTCTCTAACTACAGCCCCTAATTTCTTAGGTGGTCTAATAATCGTCGAAGGTTTTAAGAACGTTAACCTAATATCACTGACAAACGATTATCCATTCCTAGACTAACTATGTTTATTAGAACAATTCAATTAGGTCTAAGTAGAAAGCTATGATCAGTAGCCATTTATTCTCACTAAATCATGTTTATATTTGATCAGGATATAAAAAGCATTAAGAACAATTGAATTGAATAAAGGCTAGCTTGTCATTCAGAATAAATAGAGTTTCACAGCAACATAGATCAATTAGGGTTACAAAGAATCATCTCAGACCTAATCTCTAAGAGATTTAGCTACTCATAATCCAGTTTACAAATAGCATAATCAATTGAAGAATTAAAACTGGTTACAAGTTGATGAAATTCGCCCCTACAGCCGTCTTCAAGTCTCAAAATCGCACTTTCTCTCTCTCCAAGATTCTTCACCCTTGTTTTCATAATAGTCTTCAGCTTAAATAGGCAACAATTGCTCCTAAAATCGTGGCACGATTTAAGTAAATCGTGACACGTTTATGCCTTGTGTAACAAACCACCCAAATTAGGGTTTCCATAATCGTGTCATGTTTTTGCCATCATGACATGTTTTCACCAATGTTGAATGCATGTTTCTTGAGATCTCCAAATCGTGACACGTTTTTCAGTAAACGTTTCCTTTTTTTCTTCAATTTTTCTTGCTTTTCTTGCTTCTTAAGCTTGCTTGTGAACTCAAAAATATCATAAAAAGACTCTAAAAATGTGAAATGGCGGATTGTCATCATTGATGCAAATCAATATCTCAACATACAAGATTATTGATTTCCAAAATAGAGTTTATAAGACATGGTCTCAAAACCAAACTAGAGTTTATAAGGTATGGTCTGAAAAGTATCAATCATACAATTAACTTTAGACGTCTAACGAATGGATCTTCAAGTCTATTTTTATGAGCAGATGCTATCAGTTGTTCAATGTCAATTTCATTTGACGAACAATACTTATCAAATGCTTTCTGAAAAGTTCAGAAAATAAACTATTAGCCAAATTGTTGACTTAATAATGTCACAAATTAGTTTTTGCATCATAATAGATCTGGGATAACCCAATCGGTCTTGCCAACGATTTGCAAACTTCCGGTTTACAATAATATATAATTCATTTGTTCTAATCCATTTTGAAACATGATTTATAAACTTCTGGTTTACAATAGTATGTGTTTCATTTGTTCTTGTCTATTTGAAACAAAAATGAAAAAATATATTATGTCAAAGTGAAGCTATATAATAAATATTATAAAACCTTTATTTATCTCTTGCATTACCAAAATATAAGACTTTATAAATCATACACATTTATCCTGTGAGTAGTTAGACAACACAAACTATCAATAGAATATATTTTTAAAGTTTGACATCTCCAAAGTTTATATTATATATAAGATCAAAATCAAATAAATTTATTTCAAAAGAAAATATACTAATCTAACATATAATAATCTTGAAGGATTTAGAAGTAAATAAGAGAACGTAACTCATATAAGATGTTTTCAAGAATTATGTAGAAAAGAGTTTGTGCTTGCATACCTTGTAATTCAGGCCTTCTAGAAGTCTTATGCAATAAGAAAGAAGAAAATCATAACCAAACTTTGATCGTAGAGTAAGGAAACAATATTGCACGTTTCAATCCATATAATAGAAATATGATCGTATCAATAAAATCTTTGATCAAACACTAATTTTTTTCCAAACGATCAAAGTCCATACATGGAATTTTATGATCTTGACATGTATTATATCAATAGTAAGCTCTACTAAATCAATTACCATATCTACAACATTGGTTATATGAAACAAATTGTATGAACCATTCACTTCTGGGAATGACGTTCAATTACAAATGTGATTAATCTTTTAAAAATATTTTTGAAGATACTCACTTATTTTGCTACTTCAGGAGAATTTTGAATGACATAGAAATAGATATATTGTCTCATATTTTCTCTTTAAATGTGTTGTTCTTCGGGAACTCTTTTAATTCAACACAATATTGTTCTTAAATCTTAATCTTTCAAAAAGAAAAATATTGGCAAATTCACAACTATAATATTTACTATTTCATTAGAAAAGAAAATATGTGAAGCATAGATTATAAGTGTTGAATGTGCAAAGAGATGACATAGGTGACAATACCTCTAATTTATATAACTTCTGAGAACTCATTAGTAGCAAAAATCATAATCATTAAAAGTCATAATAAACTTTTACCATCTTCGCATGGATCATATAAATGATAATCTCTACTATATCAATTCTTGATATTATTTTCTCGATTTTGCTACTTCAGGAGCATATTCAATTTTTATTTTGTTCAACTTATACTAAGATCAAATAGATCTTATATATTTAAATTATGAACAAATATCCAGTTCTTCAAGAACTCAACCACAAACCTCTATCGTCAATGACAAAGGAAAATCACAATATTTTTATTTTGCAATCTTTCACAAATGTTTGATGTTAACTTATCAGTTCTTCTAGAACCATATCTCAAATCTTCATAAACAATGATAAAAAAAAAAAATATTCATTCTTTGAGCAATCCTTCTAAGATGCTTTAATATTAAATTTTAGTTCTTCAGGAACTATATCTCAGATATTCATAAACAATGATAAAAATTTGATTGATATCCTTCAGGGATGTGTCTAAAAAATTTCTTTTAAATTAATACTAAGATCAAAGAGAAATTATAGACTTCATTATGTTCTAGAGATATAGTTATTCAAGAACTATACAACAAATCTCTATCATCAATGACCAAGGAAATTACAAATTTTTATTTTTACTTCTTTAATCCTTCATGTTTGATGTTGGATATTTGATGTTAAGTTATTAGTTCTTCAAGAATTATACCACCAATATTTCTAAATAATGGTTAAGATGGATTCATTATTTGAGCAAACCATCGAAAATGCTTTAATATTTAATATAATTAGTTCTTCAGGAACTATATTGCATATGATCTTCGTAATGATCAATAACAGTTCATTCGTTATGCAATCCTTCGGGGATGCTCTATATTAAATTATTCTAAAATTGACTTATTATTTGATTCAATATGTAAGCACAAACTCTTTTGCAAGTAAAAGACCAATGAATCACTCGTGAAGAGGAGATTAACTTCAAAAATTAGATTCAATATGAACAACAATGTTAAATTATCTCTATATATTTCGTATAATATAAACATCAAATTCTTGAAGGTATCATGGCTTCATAATTTCGTATAATTAATATGAACATCAAATTCTTGAAGATATCATGGCTTCATGGATGATGAAAAGGGCAAAAGGTATAGCAACAATAAAAAAAAAAATCTTGTGCAGCTAAGAATGAAAAATTTGATTAGTTGCCTTTTAATTTTAATCATATTTAAATGTGCACATAGTTAGAAGAGGAAACTAATATATGATTTTCGAACCCAAAAAAAGAAAAAGGAACAATAGTATGTAATTCTAGTTTACGATGACAATTGTCAAAAAGATTAATACTATTGCTCACATAATCATAAAACTTACCTGAAAGTTTCTCGTGCACAATAACATACGCTCCTAAGTTTTTGAATCGTAGTTGGTTAGAGTTTCGTGTTGATAACGTGTTATGAAATAAACTAAAAGCACAAGATCAAAGAAGAAGAGTGAGAAGAAGATGAAAGCACTTTGTATTATTCTCTTCACAAGTGTGTCATTACATTGCAACATAGGTCCTATTTATAGGTCACAAATAGGTAAATGTAAGATCACATTACAATCCACTCACTAGTAGGAGTTACAATAATGTGGAAGGTTAAGGGATGGACTTCCACTAATATGTATATTCATAACAAAGAACTTATAGATTCTACTATTTACATTATACCATTTGAAAGAGATAGTAAATAAACTAGATTCCCTCCACAACAAAAAAATCAAATAAACTTGTGCAAGATATAGTACTCCTTCTATCCTATTTCAAATGACGTAATTTAAAAATTTGTACCGTTCACAAAACATATTTTGATCAAAAAATTTTACTCATATATAAAGATCAAATATAGCTTATAAAATGTTGGATTCATCTCGATGAATATTTTTAAAATATCAAATTTTTATAATTTTTTCAAATAGATTATTAAAGATTTTTTAGATCAAATTGTGCATTGACATACGTGATAAAATCAACTTGGGGTGTGTTTGTTTCGAGTTATATTTGTTGATTCCTGAAAATAAAATGATAGAAATGTATATGCATATGTTTGTTATAAGTTTACTAAATTTTATTCCAGATTATAAAATGTTCCTGGGAAAAGAAAAAAAATTCACTACAAGAAATTTAGCATTTTGCGACCCCTAACCTGCGACCCTTGTTCTAAAACTGTCTCAGATGTCATTTTGCGACAGTTGCTGCGACTGTTTTGCCTAACTGCCGCAGATTTTTAAGTGATTTTCAACATAACTCTACCAATGCCTTAATCGCGATTTTCACCCAATGTATTTTCCTCACTCCCGCTTTCTCAAATTCATTATCTCGGTTCCAATTTCAAAACCCTAGAACATCTAATCTCAATCTCAATCTCAATCTGGATCTGAAATCTAACCTCCTAATTTCATCTCTAAAAATTTCAACCGCACCTTTAATCTCAACCCTTAACATGAATCAAACACTAAAACCCCCAATTTCAATCTCACCCTCAACATGAATCTCGCTCCTGTTTAGTTAGCCTACTTGTTTTTGTTCTCCACGTCGTTCCAATTTGCTTCAATCCTGGTTAAATCTCTCACGTAGTGCTTCGATTTCTAAGACAACCTTGCTTCGAAACCAATTTTAATCTCTCACGAAACACTCTTCTCCGTAAGCAATGCCGTTGTGCCTCGACAGTGCGTTTGGAAGAAACGACCCAACCTGCTTCTGCATGTAGTTTCTGCGATTCTTCTCAAGGTTCGTGTGATTCTCAGTTTTGCGTTCTTAGTTTCGTGTGATTCTGAGTTGTTCGTTCTCAGTTTTGTACTTCATTCATTACTTCACGATATTTTTCAGCTTCTGCACAGAATTGAATCTGTAATTTCTTGATTTCAGATTTACGTTCTCCGTTTTGGGCAATTTGGTTTTGTCGTTTCGTGTTGTTCGTATCTCAGCTCTCCTTCTTCACTTTATAAAGGTAAAATTTATTTATTTGAATCTTCAGCCAAGCAACACTAGCTGAGGGATAAGCTTTGGCCTCATTTGCCAACTACTTTATTTATTTATTTATTTATTTGACAAACTATTTGGTAAACCATATAGTTTGGTGTTTCTTAATCATTTTGCAATGAGAAATGAATGCTTGCCATACACTCATTGACAAGTGGTTTATATTTCTTATATTTTTTTTCAAAAAGCATTATCCATTCTAAAAAGTAGTTGTCAAAAACTTAAAAGAGTAATCAAATCCAGCATAGCACTGAGCACTATCAAACTAATTAACACTTACTGGAGTTTGTCTGCAACTTATCTTCATATATGATGTATATTAAATTGGAAGTTTGGTGTTTTATTTATTACATCAACTATATGGAATCAATAAAAATGGTTTTGTTGTCCAAAGATAAAGGATATATATAACTTGGATAGTTTCAATGACGTGGGTGGACACTGTTGCTTATGATTATAGGTTTCATATGATTATAGGTTTCAGTTCCTTATTGCTTATGCCTTAACAAATCAGGTTCACTTTTTCTCCTTCCCTTTACATTTTTTGTTGCCGTAAAATTGTGTTCAGTTGTCGATGTGCTTATAAGCTTTGAGTTGATTTATTTGGTGATGAAATTGGAAAAAGTTTGAATTAAGGTAATAAGCTTATAATAAGATACTTAGTAGTTGTTTCCATTTTTGCTGTATCATGTTGCTATAATAAGCTAATTAGTAATTTTTTCATTTTGATATAATAAGCTTCTTAATAAGCTTATTATGTAGAGTAGTTGAAAACAACCATAGAGAAGCACTCACTCCCAAATAGAAGCTACTTAATAAGCTTATTTTGATACTGCTCTATAGTTTCATTTCATCTAATTTTCCTTTTTACTATTGTTATGGATTTGCTTTATTCATTATTCTCACTGTGTTGTTATGAATAGAATACTTGCAAATCGACAATCTGCTGCTTATTAAAAAGAGAGAAAGGCCACTTATATACATGGAAGTAGAGCGCTTCAGATCCTACAGATTGAAGCTACAACTCTTTCTTCCCAATTGACACTATACCAGGTTTGTATTGTCTTTAATTTAAACTGCAACACTTTTAGAAGCTCCATTTTGCAGAGTAGCCCTATTTTGTTTATTGGATTTCTTGGTTTAGCGTAGTGCAATACATTCAAATGCATTGATCATCACTTTCCTTGAACAACATCAATATATCCTTGTTGCAATTATAGCTAAATACAAAATATTACTTTTCGAAGCATTCTATTTATACTGTGCTATTTTCTATTTTTTAGCTCTATTGTTTTTGTGTTGTATTTTAAATAGGGAACTTGGAACAAGATTTGGTCCTACACTCGAATCAAAAGAAAAACGTGCGAATCATACTAGAATTGTCATGGATGATCCTCTTGATTGTTGTAGCAAGCATAAGAATAAGGTATTTGAGTTCATTTTCAAACTATAGAACTTACTGAATACAACATTACCGGATTGTGAAGCATAGTTTTTAAGATCGAAGGTGTCTAACATTTTGGGGCCTCGGTGAAAAATGTATTGGTGTGTAATGCGTATATGAAATGAATGGTTGCAGGGTATTGGTCTAACAGTTGTAGTACATCATGGATCCTTGGTTGTGGGCACATAGTTTAATGTTAAGAAGAAACCGATAGCTATGAAGGTGCAGCGATAATGAAAAAGAAAAGGTGGCTTGGAGCATTAATCTAATGACTTATATTTTGATGAAGAACATAAAATCTGATTGGTAGGCACATTTTTTTCTTCAGATCTGAAAGCTTAAATTGAACACAACCTTTCACCCACCGGTCATCCTTCAAATCTTATTTCCTTCAAATTTCCTGATGAATTAAAATATGATAGCAATTTTTCTGTTTCTAAATGTATGATATCTTTTTCAGGTCATGAAAGTAAAGTTAATTTAGGAGGAGGTTTTAGGGATCTTTCAAAACTTCCAACGCTGTTCCAGAGGTTAGTTATTCCAGTAGCTCTTCCTTTCTCATTGAAAACTTAATTTTGGAAAATAAAACAATCATTGGTTAGTATCTCATTGATTGATGCCTATGCAGCTCTCAATATTTGCTAAAAATTCATACTAATAACTGCGGTCATTATTTCAGGTTGGGGAAGACAAGTCGAAAAGAAAAGCTTACTACATTGCAACTTGGAACCAAAGGTAGGTTCTGTTTTGTGAATTTGATTCTTGTCTTATCTTTTTTTCTTTCGAATGGAACACAAACTAGAGGACTGTGTTAGGTGTTGTGTTGTGCTACGTCTGATGCCTGTTGTGTTGGAGGTTTTGCGGGATTTTGTGGCACTGCTGGCTGCGTTTTTCCTTGATGTGCAGTGCGGTTTTTTCTTTGTTGTGTGGGGGCTGTCATAGGTCCAGCAGGTTGTGGGGTGATCAATAGGCGTAATTACGGTGGCTCAATCTAGATGTGTTAATCCGGATTGCAGGACTTTATATAACTTGTGTTCTGTTTAGGCTGGCTGTATTTTGCTTTTATTTTTTGGGTTTGTGCTACTTCTGTGTTTTTGGGCAGTGTGGCTTTTATGGTGTCTCGCCTATACACGACACTGTTGTATTTCTTCCGTTTCCATCTCTTTGAATCTTTCAGGGGCTGGTAGTAATAATATTGGCTGATTCAAAATAAAAAAAAACAGATGAAAATGTGGATTCTTATCTACGTATTGAAAACTAAAGTGTGGATGTTAATCATATAATTATGCCTTTTAGCAGTCTGAAACAAATTTCAGGAACAAACAATTGAAATAAAAATAGAGGTAAAATATTCATGGATGTATGGCTATTAGTATTGATAAGAGTTCTATGTCTTCAGGCAATATGTTCATTGTGTTTCATATCAGTTGATTGGAATTTCATATTGGTTTATAAAGATGATAGATGTGATGACTGTTGATTGATTAAATATGTTTTTTTTTGTGTGTAGGTTATATTGGTGGGTTACAACGGTTGCATATTAGTCTATTCTGCTACAAGTTTGAAAATATGGTTCATGTAGCAGTGTGTGTGGCAGAAACTCTCCTGAAGTTAGGATAGTCAACTGATGATGAAGATCTTAAAGATGGGAGTCTGTTTCATAAACTCTGTTATGTTTTATTTGTTTGATTTTGTAACATTTTTGTGGATTCATATGAACGGGATTTAGATATTTTTAGTTATATTTTTCTGTATTTTAAGTATTCATTAATATATTTATTTAAATTGTCAATAAAAATTGCACCATTTAAATAAATTTTTTTTTTTTAAAATTGAACACCTGCGACTGTTGTAAAGGGTCGCAAGCCCATTTAAATTAAATAAAAGTGCCTACTTTGCGACAGTTGTGAAGGGTCGCAAGTCCATTCAAAACCATTTGAATGCTCTTCCTTTGCGACTGTTGGGAACTGTCGCAATAGCTTTTGTGACAGTTAGTACGACTGTTCTCTGAACTGTCACAAAAGACAGTTGCGACCCCAACATTGGCGCCTGTTGGGGAACAGTCGCAAATGTACATTTGCGACCCTTCTAACAGTCGCAATCAGTCATTTTAAAGGTCGCAAAATGCATTTTTTCTTGTAGTGATTCCAAAGGGTGGGAATAAAGTTTCCATAGAGACGGAAATAAATTTATACTTAGTTACCTATTATAATCCTTATTTTTATGATTCCTAGGAATATTATAAAGTTAACCAAACATATTTTTTTCTAAATACCTTGGAATAAAATTATCATCTTTACATTCTAAGGAATGTTATTCCTAGAAATAAATTTGGAAAACTTGAAACAACACACCTTGATCATATAATATGGAACGGAGGGAGTATATTTGTGTGTAGTTTAAAAAACTACAAATATTATAGTTAATCAACCTCATCAATGTAACCAAATACTATGACTCCCAAATGCTATCTCACGGAGGGAGCAGTAGTTTAAGAGAAAGTTTTATATAGACACGATCACAAATGATAAATATTTAGACACACTCACATTAAATGTAAAAATTAAAAGAGAATGAAACTTAATGATGTTGATTGATGTGATATAATTATTTTTATTTTACATTTTTTCATTTAATGTGAATATACCCAAATATTTATCATTTGTGGTTGTATCTATATAAGAGTTTCTAGTAGTTTAATGGTCAAGCCTTTGAATGCTATACACCTGATCATGAGATCACCCCTCGGTCATGCAGTTTTGGCTTTTTTTTTAGGACAAAACAAGCAAGAGGTAAGTACGGTCAACAAATGAGAAAGTTTTGGCTTTCTCATTTGCTTTTTGTTTTGCTTTCATTGTAGTACAGGTGGTAATATAACACAATCAAGAGACCAGCTTAATTTAAAGCTCCAACCAAAACCGCAGTACTAGTGGTAATATAACACACACATCTCACAAGTAATTAAAGATCACAATTTTGCTAACAAACAAGTAAGAAAATTTGGTTGTAGATCACTTTCTATGCCTCAATAAAATATTATTAAATGATAAAGCTAATATTTCTAATGATATTGGTGTCGGTACACGTAACTTCAATAAAGTGATCTTAAAGTCTCTATGAACTTAGCTCAGTTGGTTGGTAAGCACAATGACATAATATATGTAAGGTCTGAAGTTCGATTCGAATACCGGACACAAAAAAAAAAAATGACGTTGAAAATAAATTTTAAAAAGAAAATATGACAACTAATTGTTATACAAATATGACGCAACTAATAATTTTTTAGAACGTATTCATAAGGTTTTTAAAATCTTCTATCATACTAATTTCTCAGTAAGTAAAGTTGCAATCAACTAAACTACTACATTCATTGCTTGGAATTTGGTTTTAGACCACTTTCTATACCCTAATAAAATCAAACATTGTTAAATGATAAAGGTAATATTTCTAATGATAACGGGGTCGCTACGTGTAACTTCAACAACGTGACCTTGGAAATAAATTTAAAAAATTAAATATGACAACTAAATTTTATACAAATATGAAGTAACTAATAATTTTTTAGAACGTATTCATAGGGTTTTTAAAATCCTCTATAAGACTAATTTCTCGATAAGTAAAGTTGTAATCAATTAAACTACTACATTCATTTTATCAGACTAATTACACGTGCATGTATGATCCACCGTCACATCCCTGCAAGTAGGTAATTACAGAACGTATACTTGCATTGCAGTGAACTAGAAAATTGGTTGATATATCCCTAGAAACTAGGTGATCATATATGCTACTCTTTTTTGTTTAAGATGAAATAATTATAATTAAAGTGATACTAATAAATATATTACAATCATTTTTTGGAGATTTGAAATTCATTTTATGTTGTCAAACTATAACACATCTTATACAAGTGATATGTCATTTCTTTATCTTAACAGCAAATGTCACGTTGATTTTTAATTAGAGGAGAAATTGATTTTTTGAGTCTCATGTAAGATTTCTTTATCAAGAACTGAGTCCTAATTAATCATTTGAGCCAAAAAGAGACAAAAATAGAAAGGTTGGATTAAGCCATTAGAGTAGTTTCAAACTTTACTTTGTTGTTTCTTTAGTTTACTTGTAAATGTTGTATTGTATACTTTCTTCTTTGGTACATCTTGTGTTAAGAAGAACTCTTGAAATTGGTAATATATTTCATTTTAGACTCTTAAAAAAAAATATTAGAGTAGTTTTAATAAAGCTTTATGTTATTCGACATTATATAGCACTTTATGTGTTATCTATTCCAATATTATGAGGAAATGTTAAGTATATCGACAAGTAGTCTCACGAAGCATTACGATAGATATATTGAGTAACTTAGCAGTTAGCACCACTACCAACATGTTTTCCATCAAATTTGGGATTGAAATAAAAAAAAATTGTTTTCCCATTTAACCCAACACATGCACTTCGTGAGAATTCGTTATATATCATTCGCTATATATAGCATGATTCGTTTTATTGTATTTGTTACAAGTTTATATTAAATGAAATGTACGATCGAAAATATATATTTATAAAACATGAACTATGAAGCACGGATACGGACATGGACACTGGACACTGACACACCAACACGGCTAATAATTTGAAAAAATCACATAATATAGTATAATTACAAGTGCCGGTGTCGGACAGGACACGCGTCTAACACCAGAACATGCCAAATCCAAGAAGTGTTTGTACTTCATAGGACATGAGTAAGATGAGTCATTCATTTTTTTTAAGCAAACCTTAATAAGAGTATATGATTTACTTTAACGGTCAATTACAACAATCAATTAGATAAAATACTTAGAACATCGGAAACGTAAAGAGGTATTTTAGGATGAAAACAGAATCACACTTCATGATTAACTACCTGGATGAAAATATGTTAAAGCAAAATATGTTGATAACAACCAAACATTATCCCACTAAATAGGATCGACTACATAGATCAAACGACGTCATGATGTTTTGTCATATATCTTTATCCAAACCATTAACTTCTACGTCTTTCTTAATAATTTATCTTATAGTTTTTCCTAGATCCTTTGTTGCCTCTAACAATTTGACAACCCTCTATTTGATCTACCCTCCTTACTACAAAATCTACAAGTCTCCTCTCCACATGCTCAAACCACTTAAGTCGAGTTTCCACTATCTTTTCTACTGTAAGTGTGTTAGCAAGAAAAATACAAGAGAGACTAAGACACCCATTTACTTGAAAGACTACTACCGTGGCTCAAGGAGGGGTGTAGATAGTTTATTATTATTATGTCTTTTATTCTATGTATCTTGTACGGCCATTGTAATATCCCGCTCGTCATTTATCGGAATATTACCAGTCGAACGTATCGGAGGACGAATGTTCGTAGAAGTCAAGTACGGCGGAGAATGTTTTATCATGTAATGTCAGTTAAGCACGAGTTTATTTAACAGTGTCAGAATACACGCAAGTTCAGTTATCGATACCAAGTTAGTCGATCAAGGAGAAGGGTTTTTTGGTAATTGCAGAGAAGGAGTATATAAGTGGTTGGAGTCACAAACATTCCATTATTCATTGTGCTTTCTCTCTCTAGGCTTGAGAGCTCAAGATTTTCTCCTCCCTCTCTCTCTAAGATATCGCCCTTCTCCCTCTCTAAGCCATCAATCCTTCCAAAGATCAATATGTTGATGATCAAGCATGGTACTTAGTGGTTTAACAAGCAAGGAAGCAACAAGATTTGGAATGGAAACTCATTGGAAATCTTAAGCAAAAGAATCAAGCAAGCTAGGGTTTGGAGGTTAACTTTAGAGTTGAAATTGAAGCCTGAGGATTTCTGCAATCATCCAATGAGTTCTTAGATAGTTTCCCATCATTGGGGTTTGCTTAATCCTTAAAGTTTTGATTAGTATGTGTTGTTTTGATTATGAACATGAGTAGAATATATTCCTTGCCATTATTGTTGATTTGTGTTAAATGTTGACATGCAAAGACCGTGTGATGTTTTCTGTGGTTCCTGTATGCATTATGATCATTGAAAGCTCGATTTTGAGGGTTTTAGATTGAAAATTAAGATTTTTACAAGTCTGGGACGATGAGTGCTCGCTCAAGCGAGATTCTACAGGTATGAACAGATGAGGGCTCGCTCAAGCGAGATTCATGTCGACACAAAGTTGCAACTCGCTTGGAACTCGCCTCGAGCTCGCTTAAGCGAGTTCAACCTGTACAACACCATTTTGAAAACTTGTTGCATTTCCGTAACATCGTTCGGGCCATTTCTAAACCATTTTTCTAACTTTAGAGAACCCTCAAGATCAAGAAATCAATGCACATTGCATACTAAAGTATTAAAGACCTAAAGAGCATGTTTAACATTAACATCATTCCAACAATAAGTGGCACATGAGAGAATGACCTTCACTCGCGGTTTATACTCGGGTAGGTTTTGAAATAAAGCAAGGGTATAAGCTAGAGCCTCGACTCAGTAGTCGAGAGTGTTAACTAGAGGATGTAGAACCTTGACTTATTAGTCGAGATTTAGCAAGTTAGCAGTAAGAGTAGGTTTGAGAAACCTAGAGCCTCGGTATAGCAACCGAGAATAGCTAGCATGTTAACGCTTAAGACCAGTTATCAGTTTAACTAGAGTTTATCAGATAATTAATATGACTATAATAAGAAAGTGTAGGTGTCGTGTCTCTTGTTATCCACGCCAGGGGGATGTAAGGGGTTCACGCCAGGTGAACGGGACACGCTCCGCAAGGTAGGCCCGCACGTCACTGAGGGAGTCTGGTGTACCTCAGATAGGTTTTGATCGGTTTATCAAGGATTGTATTCGGGGTTACTCCACTCGATGCACTCCGTAAAATGAATCCAGATTAACTTGTTTGTTCAACACTAACATAATCTAACATTAATGAATTATCCAGCAAGTTTACCAGTTAAGTTATATTATCAGACGAGCCAGTTTATGCAGTATACAGTTATAGAGTTTCGGTATGCAATATCATATTGCTGAGCATGAGTAAGTCATACACAATCAGAGCAGAGCAAGAGATATACCGTTGACGAATTAGGTTTCCCCTAATAGTCCGGTTTAGAGTCGTGTCATGATTGAGTTGTTTAGACTATGGTGCGGGTGTCGTATCGTAGCATGGCGGTATTAGGTTCCCTTGAGACCGCCATGACACGCATAAGTTGAGAAACCTATAACTTAGGTGGAGAGTAATCTATGACGGACTTTAGTGTGCACATCCGTCTAGATGAACATGACCACACACGTATAGACAACCGGCAGGTTGCAGTATAGACATGTGGTGACCTTAGGTTTTTCCTCGAGGTCACCATACAACCTAGGATTAGGTAGAACTCACTGAGACATTATGTCTCATCCCAGTCCTTTTTGTTTCAGATCAGCTAGTGGTTTTTCAGAGTGCAGCAAGCTTGTAGCTGGATGGATATTCAGCAAGTGACCGTTCGTACCCGCTGCTGGAGGATGTTTCTTATTTTTGGACAATTGTATTGTGTTTATTGATGTACGAACTTGAATTTGCTGTAAATGATATTCATTTGAAGTAATAAAGTTGTAAATTTTAATGTATCCAGTATCAGTTCTAATGCGCATACTAAACTTTCTAGATACGTTTAGTGTGGGCGTTACACCCATGGCCCATAACTTCCTAAACCTAGCTATAAATGTTAGAGCCAATCATTGTATGAGACATGAAGGAATTGATTTTGCAGTTTTACGTTTTTTTTCTCTTGTTGGTAGCTTAGATCTGATTAATAACCTACATGATTCTATCATTGGTTCCTTCATTGATTTGATCTCCCATGCCACCCAAACCACCCATTCCAACTCCCAAAGACTTGGATGAAGCCATTCAAACAACAAATGAACACCTTGATAATGATATACGAGCCACACACTCTCATATTGATGACCGATTTCAATCCTCAAATCAACATCTGGAACAACAACTGGGTATAATGCAAACGCGGCTGGAAAACCAGAACCAATTGTAAGCTTCCATACATGAATCTCTCAAAACCTACCTCGCCGACTTGATTAAACAAACACAACCTTCGAGTTCGCATTCACAGGCTTCATAAGCCTCGTCTTCCGTAATCTCTTCCTTGTCCCAGCCTCAGCGACATTAACCTCATATGGTAACCTCTTCATCTTTATTTTCCCCTCTCACATATATCCCTCGTTTATCAACCCCAACCCCTCCCCCATTCCAAATTCACCACCACACCACTTTCCCACAACTCTCATCCCCAATTCCAACCCCCAATCATACCACCTCACCCCTTTCATCGCCTTTTTCCACAAATCACCCTCCCTTATTTACTCAAGCAACACAAATTTCCACTCACCAACAACAACCTTATTTTCTTCCTACTGAAGCGGCTCTAGCCATAAATCTTTCGTACTAAAATACCCACCAACCCACTTTTCCACCTTTTCCCCAGCACTTCACTCCATATACGAACCACACAACTTCAAACCCATCCTATCGTACCCTTAAACTGGAATTGTCTTCTTTCGACGGCACCGACCCTCTCAAATGGCTTTTTCAAGCTGACCAATTTTTCACCTTTTATCAAATTTCCCTTGAGAGTCATTTATCCATGTCATCTTTCTATATGAAGGGTGATGCTTTGGGTTGGTTCAAATGGATGTACCAAAACCAATAACTTTTTGATTGGCCTTCATTCACTAAAGCTCTTGAGCTACGGTTTGGTCCCTCCACCTACGCCAACCACCAAGCCGAACTTATCAAACTACGCCAAACCGGCTCCGTGTTCGAATACCAAGCCCTCTTTGAAAAATTGGGTAACCGTGTCATAGGTTTACCAGCAGAGGACTTATTAAATTGCTTTATCTCCGGCTTGAGCACAAAAATTAGAAACGAGATGGCAATACAACGCCCAGCCACTATCACTCAAGCTATTTGGCTCGCTAAGTTAATAAAGGCCAAGCTCAAAGATGTCTGTCCCGCCCTCCAAAATCACATGGCCAACCCTTTGCCTCTAATTACTTTCGAACACCATCTCACACACCAACTATTCCACCTACTTCTACACTGCCTCAATCTACAACAAACCCGTCCGCCACATAATCCAAACAAAACCCAAACACAGCACACAAATTTCCCATCAAACACCTCAACCAAGCTCAAGTTCAAGAACGTCGAGCCTTTGGCCTTTGTAATAATTGTGATGAGAAGTTCACTCCGTGCAATAAATGTTCTACTGGTCGCTTCCTCCTACTTTTGATTGATGATGACACGGAGGTTGTTGAACCAAATGAGGAACCAGACACTCAAGGAGACACCCCATCCCTGGAACAAACTAACACTTATTTCCAACTCTCTCCGCAAGTTGTGTTCGGCCAATTCTCACCCCAAACACTCAAATTCCAAGGTTGGGTTCGTGGACAACTCGTGACGGTATTAGTGGATACCGGAAGCACTCATAATATCCTCCAGCCCCGCATTGCACTTCATTTAAACCTACCCATTGACACCATCCCACACTTTTCCGTTATGGTAGGAAATGGTTCCCACCTCGAGTGTCAAGGCACGTGTATAAATGTGCCCATTACCTTTCAACAAGCCCAACTTGAATTACCTTTTTATCTAATACTTATAAAAGGCACGGATGTGGTGTTGGGCATGGCTTGGCTATGTACGCTTGGCCAAACACAACTGACTTTTCCGTTCCATCCTTAACGTTTCGTCACAACAATGAAGCTATCACGCTTATTGGAGATCAACAATCCACTCCCACCCAATCTACATTCCACCAACTTTGCCACCTTATTCACACTGATTCTGTCGCCTCCTTCCATCTACTTACTTTTCAACCCATTCACAAGTCCACAACCGATACTTCCACAACAACCCCATGTGACGTATCCACCCTCACACCTCATCCTGAGATCAATGCAATTTGTTATCCAAACACCCTACTGTCTTCATGATACCACAAGGCCTTCCCCCATCACGAACCCATGACCACCACATCCCACATTTACCAAACACAGCCCCAGTAAACGTTAAGCCATACCGCTGCCCTTAATCAAAAATATAAGCCATGACCACCCTTATCCAAGAAATGTTGCAAGATGGCACCATTATACCCAGCACTAGCCCTTTCTCTTCACCGACATTACTTGTCCGAAAAAAAGATGGGACATGGCGTTTTTGTGTGGACTACCGCGTCCTTAATGCCGTAACAGTTAAAGATTGTTTTCCTATACCCACCGTTGATGAATTACTTGATAAATTGGGAAATGCCTCAGTTTTTTCCAAGATAGATTTACGTTCTGGTTATCATCAGATTCGAGTAGCCACGGAGGACACTCATAAAACTGCATTTCGGACCTTCGACGGACACTATGAGTTTTTGGTAATGCCTTTTGGGATCTCTAATGCCCCTTCTACTTTTTAGACAACTATGAATAACCTTCTAAGGCCTCATCTACGCCGATTTGTTCTAGTTTTTTTTTATGACATCTTGATTTATCGTTCTAACCTTTCTGATCATTTAGTGCATTTAGCTTTGACTTTAGATTTATTAGCGACAAATCATTTTGTTGCAAAATTGTCTAAATGTGTGTTTGCAGTGGACATTGTTCATTACTTAGGCCACATAATTTCAAAGAAAGGTGTAGAACCAGATTCAGACAAAATTCCAGCCATTACGGATTGGGCCAGACCACAAACACTCACAGAGCTTTGTGGATTTTTAGGACTCGTGGGATTTTACAGGCATTTTGTTCGTGGATACGCCACTCTTGCTGCACCGCTTGCAAATTTATTACGCAACACAAGGTTTAACTGGACTACAGAGGCCGAAGTGGCATTTACTAAATAAAAAACACAAATGACAACAATGCTGGACTTGCAGCTCCCAAATTTCTCTAAGGCCTTCGTGGTGGAAACAGACGCGTATGGTGTGGCTATTGGAGCTGTCCTATCCCAAGGAGGTCACCCACTAGCTTTCTTTAGCAAGAAATTGAACCGAAAGATGCAGCTAGCCTCCGTCTATGTCAGAGAAATGTATGTTGTCACGGAATCAATTAAAAAGTGGCGTCAATACCTCAAAGGGCAGCAATTTCACATATTCACCGATCAAAGAAGCTTAAAGGATTTATTACTTCAAAAAATTCAAACACCGAAACAACAAAAATGGGCTAGCAAACTACAAGGTTTCAACTTTGAGATTTTTTACAAAGCTGGAAAGACTAACCAAGTCGTTGATGCGTTAAGCAGGAAAACAAGCGAAGACGAATCTCTTTTGTTGACACTATCTTCACCAATACCAGACCTCATTTAACAGCTGCAGCAATATTTTGCCTCATTAGGTCAACAAATGGTACAAATATCTCTCAATGATTCCACGTTATTCAAGTTTGGTAACGGGTTGTTATACTATAAAAACGAACTGTTTGTACCTGACCTTGACGGATTACGTCGCTCCTTACTTACAGAATTCCACTGTACCCCTCTCGCGGGTCACTCCGGTGTGCAACCTATGGTAGCCCATCTGGCAGCCTTCTTCTACTGGCCTGGTCTCTATACCAACACCAAAGAGTTCATCAAACACTGCACGTATGTCAGCAAAACAAAAATCAAACACACAAAAAAAATGGGGCTTTTACAAGCCTTACCAACACCAGCACAAGTATGGGAAGAGCTTACCATGGATTTTGTCACACACTTACCCAATTCATTCGGCCACACGGTAATCTGGGTTATTTGTGACCGCCTTACAAAGTTCGTCCACTTTATTGTCTTACCAACCAGGTTCACCACCGAAGATTTGGCACACCCTTTTTCCGTTGCGATATGCAGACTGCATGGCATACCAAAATCCATCATTTCAGATCGAGACCCACTGTTTTTAAGAAAATTTTGGAAAGAGTTGTTTAAGGTACAAGGGACGCAACTGAAGTACATCACCGCTTATCACCCGGAAACGGACGGACAGACAGAGGTCGTAAACCAGACTCTAGAATCATACCTTCGCTACTTTGTGAGTGATCACCCTCGCCGTTGGTATAAGTTCTTGGACCTGGCGGAATATTGGCACAATTCTTCGTTCCACCCAGCCATTCAAATGGCCCCTTTTCAAGCCCTTTATGGCAGAACACTACCATCCATTCCTGACTACGTCCCTGGCAGTACCACAATCACTACCTTGGAAGAAACATTGCATCAACGCCAAGATATCTTAACATTGCTCAAAAATAATTTACGAAGATCAAGGAAGCAGATGGAAATACAAACTAGCAAAAAAAGAAGAGATTATACCTTTAACAAGGGAGATCTAGTCCTCCTTCGTCTTCAACCTTACAGACAAACAACAATGAACCATCGCTCCTCTCAAAAGCTCTCTAAGAGGTTTTTCGGACCTTTCAAGGTGCTGGACCGAATCAGGGCCGTTGCTTATCACCTAGATCTCCCACCAGACTCAAAAATTCACCTAATAGTGCATATATCTCTTCTTCGGCCTTATTATGGTGATAACCTACTTGGGCACTTCCAGCCTCTACCTACTGCTCTCAACCAAACAGAGGATCAAAACCCACCGAATGACACAGATGGGAGGAACAAGGAAAACAAAAATGAAACACATATATGTTCCTCTATGGTGACGGAAAAGGAACAAGGAAAAGACCCTCCTTCTTCAGGAGGAAATGAAGTCATACCATCTGGAAAGTGTTTAACTCATAACCCTTCTTTAGATCCAAATCTAACGTCATCCAAGACAGTTTTTTCACCCTTGGATCTACCTACCAATCAATCTGCACCATCCATTAAAACAGCGACCCCACCGAGTCAGGTGTCTCCCACTCACACACTCCCCAACTCTTACGCGCCTTCCATAACTAAGACACCCAGTCACCCCACCAACGCGCACGTGAGCCACAAACCCAACCAATCAAGTCTCTCAGACTCATCAATTACCAGCCCTCCAGTTCAAGACACTTGGCACCGCCCACCCTCCAATGACTCCCTCACAGGTGGCCAGTCAAACCTTGAGGACAAGGTTTTCTCAAGGTTTTCAATAAACAGGGGAGTATTGTTAGCAAGAAAAATGCAAGAGAGACTAAGACACCCATTTACTTGAAAGACTACTACCGTGGCTAAAGGAGGGGTGCAGATAGTTTATTATTATTATTATGTCTTTTATTCTATGTATCTTGTAAGGCCCATGGCCCATAACTTCCTAAACATAGCTATAAATGCTAGAGCCAATCATTTGTATGAGACATGCTTAGATCTGATTAATAACCTACGTGATTCTATCAAAGTGCTACATCAACTCTGTAATATTTTCATTCATAATTTTATCTCATCTAGTTTAACTCTTACCACATGTCCAATGCAACATTCTCATCTCTACTACACTTAATTTATACTCGCGTTAATGTTTTACCGTCCAACACTTCGTCCCATACAACATATCCGGTCTTTTAACAAAAATAACTCACAAATTTATATTTTACTTTATTTGTTTCCCGTGATGAGTTTTAGAGAACCTAATCAGTTATGAGATTTCAATTGAAAAAACTGATGATCATAAAAAAGTTTCAGCACAAGAGGATCACAATGAAGAAACCAAACGCTCGTAATTATGAGTGCACAAGGTGATCACATATGAATATCCATTACTCTTATTATACGCCATAGGTTATATCCATAGGTTTGGTAGAGCCAACCAAGCAAGTCTACCAAACTCTTCACTACTTCCAAACCATCTTCCAGTTTGAGCTCCCAAACAACTATTTCATCCTTTAAGGTAAATTATCCAAATTTAACTATCCTAACACGTACTGGATAAGAAATAGAAAAAAATTGATTGAATAAATTCTCTTAACAAGCTAAATGATTGTAATGAGCATGAAATATCAGAACTAATATTGAGGTAAATAAATTCTTCTTCTTTTTTTAGGCAAGGTACGTAAATTCTAAATTGTAGTTTTTTACATCTTCATCTAAGGTGAAGTACTAGTAGAAAAGGCCAATTTTAATGCTTAACCTTTCCTCTTATTAAAAGCTTGGGAGACAAATCTTGCATCATGTACTAGTTAATTTTTATCATTGGATCAATAAATTCTACCATTAGATAAAATAAGATATGATGTGACTTATTGATTCAATGATAAAAAGACACTTGTATCTGATGGAAGATCATTTTACTCTTTATTATTTATATAGTCCAAAAGGAAATTTCCCTATTTTAAAATAGCTCCACTATATTAAAATTTAAATTGAGTTAAAATAGTCGATCTATTTAATAGATAGATAAGCTGTAAAAAATTTCAATCTATTTAATACAAGAAGATTTTTTTTTTTTTTTAAGTTCTTCAAAAAATTATGAGATTTCTTTAATTTTAAAGTGGTGAGTTATTGTCTTGTGAGTTTAGCTCAGTTGGTAGGGACAATGCATAATTTATGTAAGGTCGACCACCACAAAAAAAAATGGTGAGTTATTGACAACCTCATGTCAGAGATACTTTTGATAGATGGCGAGAGCTGTTAAAACGCACTAGCCCATAGGGGCCGGTCCGTTAAACCCGATTAATTGTAGGACTTGGACCTTAAATATTGAGCCCGGAATTTTATAGGGCTTTTTAGTCTGGCCCTATAAAGCTCAGTACCCGATTGGCCTAACCCACACAGGCCGCGGATAACCCGTTAGCCCGCATAACAAAACAATCATATATATTATATATTTTTTAAAACAATTTTTTACTTAATTGATTATTAATGTAAAAAATGAAAGTGAAAATTGAACGACTTAACACAAATATAAAATTATATTTACTCGTTTCATTACTTATAATTTGAAAGATTGAATATATAAATATCTATAACCATAACGTACGTGATTTATTTAAAATTGTTTTCCTCGCCATTTTAGTTTACGATGTTTGTACAAAAATGTTTAAAATTATTTCTGTGCTAAGCATTATTTAAACATATTTAAAATATTATTTATAAGAAATTTTATAGGAGTATTTTATAGTACTTTTTATCTTTTTTTAAAAATAAGTAATTTATAATACAGGCTGGTCTGTTTAGACTGCGGCCAGTGTAGGGTTAGGCTCAGGTAGTATTTTTTAAACTCGTATTTCAACCGGGCTTTTTGGCCCGGTCTGATCAAACCCGAACCGTTAGGATCGGCCTAAAATGGGTCGGGTAGCCGTTTTGACACCTCTTGATGGCGTGTATAGTATTTAATACGTGCTGGTATCCAACATCGACTTATATGGTAACATTAATAGTTAGAAACACACAATTCTTAGAAACAACTATAAACAAAGGGGTGTTGAATCTTGAGCCAACCATTAAAAATATTATTATGCTGATGTTCAGGTCCAGCTTTGAGGGAGTGCAAGGTGCTCAATCAAGCCAGGACATCAAAAGCTATGAGCCTAAAAAAAAATTAACTCTAATACCCACCCCCGCTTAAATAAAAAATATATATGTTATGTCACTTCTTTACACGTTTGAGTTTTTTCTAAACTTTAGTTCTCCTATCTGAACATAAATCTGGTTGGTATCCAAAATCGACTTATATGGTAACATTAAAGTAATTTATTTATTTTATATAAGTCGGTGATTGATAGTTAGAAATGCACAATTCTTAGAAACAACTATAAACAAAGCGGTGTTGAATCTTGAGCCAACCCTTAAAAAAAATTATTATGCTGATGTTCAGGCCCAGCTTTGAGGGAGTGCAAGGTGCTCAATCAAGCCAGGACATCAAAAGCTATGAGCCTCAAAAAAAATTAACTCTAATACCCACCCCCACTTAAATAAAAAATATATATGTTATGTCACTTCTTTACACGTTTGAGTTTTTTCTAGACTTTAGTTCTCATATCTGAAGATAAATCTGGTTGGTATCCAAAACCGACTTATATGGTAACATTAAAGTAATTTATTTATTTTATATAAGTCGGTGATTGATAGTTAGAAATGCACAATTCTTAGAAACAACTATAAACAAAGCGGTGTTGAATCTTGAGCCAACCCTTAAAAAAAATTATTATGCTGATGTTCAGGCCCAACTTTGAGGGAGTGCAAGGTGCTCAATCAAGCCAGGACATCAAAAGCTATGAGCCTCAAAAAAAATTAACTCTAATACCCACCCTCACTTAAATAAAAAAAAATATATATGTTATTTCACTTCTTTACACGTTTGAGTTTTTTCTAGACTTTAGTTCTCCTATCTGGACATAAATCTGGTTGGTATCCAAAATCGACTTATATGGTAACATTAAAGTAATTTATTTATTTTATATAAGTCGTTGATTGATAGTTAGAAACGTACCATTCTTAGAAACAACTATAAACAAAGGGGTGTTGAATCTTGAGTCAACCCTTAAAAAAATTATTATGATGATGTTCAGGTCCGGCCTTGAGGGAGTGCAAGCTGCTCAATCAAGCCAGGACTCCAAAAGCTATGAGCCTCAAAAAAAAAAAAACTCTAATACCCACCCCCACTTAAATAAAAAATATATATGTTATGTTACTTCTTACACGTTTGAGTTTTTTCTAGACTTTAGTTCTCCTATCTGGACATAAATCTGATACTATCAAACCACCCTCAATTTGTATAATCACTTAATCAGTCAATTTGAAAAACTATTTCATTGAAAGAATCACAACAATCATTTTTTTTCACATAAACCTTTTGTTTTCCTTTTTCCCACAACGGATAAGTGACAAATCCAAACGACGTTGTTGGTAAATTTTACCTCTCTTCCACTTAATTTTTTAGTATTTCGTTTCATGTTTAGAAGCCCTTCTGATTCTGATTTTTTAATGAAGCTTAGCTACACACAAAAAAATTGTGTTTTTGTTTTATTAGAGGCCTATTTTAAATAGAGACTCGAACCTCCTATTTCATAGGAACGGCCCTGTTGATGTTGATGTGCATATGAATACACAATAGATAGGGTGGCTTTGCCATAAATAAAAAATAATACAATTAGACATATATATCTTTTTGGGAGGAAATACACATATACTTAAAAACAATGACACAAAGGGGTAGCAATGAATAGGGGTGGAAATAGATTAGGTCGGCCAGGTTTTATATGATCTAAGTTTGGCTTATTTTAAAAATTATAGGTCTAAACTTGACGTATTACCTGTCATAGGCTCATTTTCGAGGCATGGTCTGGTCTTCTAATTAAAGGTCTGATTAAGCCTGAAACCCTATACTAAGGCCTAGCATCACATGTAAGTCCACTACTAAATAGGGCAAAACTTTTGAAGGCCTAAAACAAATGAATATATACGGTACTAAATAATGAAATCTTACGAAGGTCTAATTACACCAATATATATAATGGAAGATATATTATATATAAAAAGCTTAATAGGTCGGCCTGACGGGCTTAATAGATTTTTTTGCAAGCCTCAGCCCGACCTATTTAATTAAATAGGATTTATAAAAAACTTGAATCTGGCCGAGTTAGACTTTAAATAGGTTAGGTTGTAGGCCCCTGTCGGACGGTCTGACATGTTCCCATCCCTAGCAATGAGCAAGATAGTTCATAATCCTTAAGCTCAATTACCAACCAACAACATACTAATTTAAATGCAAATTTTACCTTCTTCAAAAAAATTGTAAATTAGTCCAGGTTTAGTTGCCCAATGATAGTAGTTAAACGTGCGTCTATGTCATCAAACGCAATTTCGACTTGTTTGGTTCTCCATCAAGACTATGCGGCCATTGTGTTTTTCGTCTTCAGTTCATAATCGATTTTTTGTGAAGCTAGGAAGAGCAACTTCACAAAAAAATCGATACTGAAGATGAAAAGCACGATGGCGGCAGAGTCTTGGTGGAGAACCAAACAAGTCGAAATCGTGTTTGATGACATTGGACACACATTTGACTACTATCACTAGGCAACCAGACGTGGACGAAATCGATTTCCCCTACCACTGAAATACATATTATCACTTGTCTCTTTTGCCCTTGGTTCTCATCACTTCTTTTCACATACTTTTTATATTTGAAAAATCCCTTCCCTTTTTTGATTGAAAAATCTCTCCCCTCTCCTTGTGAACAAAACACATTTTTTATTAAAATATCTCCTTTACTCCTCCCCTCCCCTCCATTAAAATCACTCCCCCCCTCTCATCACTTCTTTTCACATACTTTTTATATTTGAAAAATCCCTTCCCTTTTTTGATTGAAAAATCTCTCCCCTCTCCTTATGAACAAAACACATTTTTAATTAAAATATCTCCTTTTTCCTCCCCTCCCCTCCATTAAAATCACTCCCCCCCTCACATCACTTCTTTTCACATACTTTTTATATTTGAAAAATCCCTTCCCTTTTTTGATTGAAAAATCTCTCCCCTCTCCCTGTGAACAAAACACATTTTTAATTAAACAAACCCTTAGTTACCAAATGTTTTTTGGTTTCAGGGAATATAGTTACCAAATGTTGTTTTTAACCATTACCCTAATGGCACCGGTGAACATAACTCAATTGGGAAATGCTAACCAGTGCCCTCAGGGCAATGATTAAGGAAGCAAATACAGTAACTTTGCATTGGAACTTGTGCATTCAACTGCTCAAAAGTCTAAAAGGTGGTATCTTCAACTTAAAACTTTATTTTTTTGGTTTCCTTAACCATTGCCTTGAGGGCACCGGTTAACAAAACCATATTAAATTTAATACTGCAACATAAAATTAAATAATAAAAAATGGAAATAAAATTTGTAGCAAAAAATAAATGAAATCTAGTTTAAAATCAACGAATGAAACCCATTTGGTCATTTGCACGTTCGAACGCGATTTTAATACAATATTCAAACAACACTTTTCATACAAATCACTTTTAATGTATAGATATACAAACATAAATCACATTACATTCAATACACTTTTATCTAAAATCAATTCAATCAAAATCAAATATCTCACCGCATAACCAAACACACATTATTTTTCAATTGCAAACTGTTAACTATTGTAACCAATACACCGTTTCTAGACAAATATGCAACTCTTTTTATCTCTTAGAATCAAATCTGCATGTTCTTGTACAACCTTCCAAGCCTTCACCACATGCATTTCCTCTGTTAAAGTTGCTCCAATAGCACACCTAATCACAAAAACTCCTTCAACCACAGCATGAGTCATGTACACATCACCTGAACCATTGATAGAATCCAACAACTTACGATTAATCTTATTAGCAACAGCATCTTCACTACTAATTAATTTAGCTTCTCCATTTGTTACCTTTCCATTAGCAACAAAAACATCTTCACTACTAATTAGTTTAACATCACCATTTGTTTCCTTTCCATTAGTAACTTTTTTACCATATGGTAAAATCCTAAAACAAACAACAGCAAGTTTTCTAGGTACAACAATTTCGAACCTTTTGTCCATTTTCACCAACCCTTCAAAAGTTTTAGCCATTTCAACATGGTTCCTTAAAAAATTCCTGAGATTATCAACGCCATAGCTTCTAAGAACAAACCATACCTTCAAAGCACGAAATCTTCGGCTTAAAGTTACCTGCCAATCTTTGTAATCAACCACTTGTTTTGACTCAGAAGCACTATTCTCCAAATACTCCGAATTCGTCGTTGACAAACACTTTATCAAAGAATTTGGATCCTTTAACCAAAGACAACAGCAATCTAAATTAGTCAAAAACCATTTATGAGCATTAAGACTAAAAGAATCAGCATCTTCAACACCATCAATCAAATATCGAAACTCTGGACAAATACAAGCACTACCAGCATAAGCAGCATCAACATGAACCCAAATTCCATAATCTTTCGCGACATTACACAATTTTCTTACCGGATCAATTGCGGTCGTTGAAGTTGTGCCAACAGTTACACAAAGATAGCAAGGAACCAAACCATTTTTCAAATCATTTTCAATTGTTGATAACAATGATTCAGGCAACAAAGAGAATGAATTTAACTTATCAGTCTTAATAGCTCGGAAATTTTTCGGGTTAATTCCTATTATATGAGCTGCTTTTTGAACTGCACAATGTGTTTGATCAGAGCCATAAACAACAAGTTTATATGCATTTTCGCTACCAATTTTGCTAAGAATTTTATCTCTAGCAACAACTAGAGTTCCCAAAATAGCTTCACAAGTTGTACCTAATAAAACACCACCACCACCACCTTTAAAAAGAAAACTCTGAGGAAGATTCATAATTTCACCAAGCCAATCTATAACAACATTTTCTAGTTCTGTAGCAGCTGGTGATGAAATCCAGTTAAATCCAACAACATTCAATCCAGTGCTTAACATTTCTCCTAAGAACCCTGCTGTGCTACCACTTGATGGAAAATAAGCAAAGTAATTTGGACTTTGCCAATGTGTTATACCTGGGATTATGTGTTTTTGATAATCTTCAAGGATGGTTTCAATAGGTTCAGGATTTGTAGGGGCAAAAGTAGGTAACAGTTTTTTGAGGTAGTTTGGTTCTACTTGACTTAGGACAGGATAGTTTGAAATGTTTTCATAATAATCAGCTAGGAAATCAATGATCATGTGACCTTGTTTCTTGAATTCTGTAGTATCTAGTGGGTTCATGATGATGAATGTTGAAGAGACTTGAGGAATATGTGATGTGAGATATTGTATAAGAAGAATGTATGAATGTTTGCAAGAATGTGTGCATATGAGTTGTGAGTTATATAAGATGAGAATTTGTATGAACTTGAATTGTAAGTTTTTAAAATACGTACTATTTTGCATATTAATGTTATTTGTATATAGTAGAGACTATAGTACAGTGATACTTAGCGCAACTGTTTAGCTTTGGATAGGAGAGTTCAATGTTTCAAATTGTAAGATTGTCATTTCTCGAAATAATGGTTATATGATGCAACTACCAAGTACAACTTAGAAAGTTCTAGTTAAGGACAAATCTAGTCTAGTCTAGTCTAGTTAATGAAATCTATATATCAAGAACCGTAGAAACCCCACCAAAATAATTATTATTTAGATGTTACCTCCCTTCTGATCGAACCTGGATTATTGAGAGATTCTTCTTCTAAAAACTAGAAGATTAAGACTAAAAAAGTTTTTTTTTTTTTAAGAAGTCAAATTAACCTATTGAAATTGGCATCGAGAAAAATCGAACATAACATGAGACTCTGAGAGGACCACACTACAAACTCTCAATCCAATACCATCAGATCAACTTAAATGGGTTCCAAAAAAGTTGTTTATGACTTCATATTCAGCTACTATATGCACAGGTACAAAACGCCGGTCCGTAAACACTTTAGTGGCCGAATAACGATTAAATTTTTGTAGTTGGTAAACCACTCACCCCAAATACGGGACAACTGAATATGATAAAAGTTTGTCATATATTGTTCTATATTGGGTTAAGTTGTTCTATTTTGTTCTATTTTATCCCTAAAAAAAACATATAGAATTACCACAATAGAAAAAAATTGTCTCCTGTAAAAATATCTGCATTTTCTATAGTGTCAAATCTAAGTTATTAAAACTATTCTCTCTCTTGATTTTAACATTTAATTTCTTAAATACATTTATTTTTCAATGTTTTTCAATGGGTAGAATTTGACTGAACCCTCCAGACACTAGAGAGGATCCATTCCCTACCGCGACTAAACACGTTGTTTTGCTTTCATCGTACTGTCCACTCAACATACAAATCACAATCAAGAGACCGGCTTAATTTAAAGCTTCAACCAAAACCGCAGTACTAGTGGTAATATTACACACACATCTCACAAGTAATTAAGGATCATAATTTTGCTAACAAACAAGTAAGAAAATTTGGTTGTAGATCACTTTCTGTGCCCCAATAAAATGAAACATTATTAAATGATAAAACTAAAAAATCCTAATGATATAGGTGTCACTAAACTTCAATGAAGTGATCTTGAAAATAAATTTAAAAAAGAAAATATGCAAACTAATTTTTATACAAATATGACGCAACTAATAATTTTTTAGAATAAAATCCTCTATTAGACTAATTTCTCAGTAAGTAAAGTTGCAATCAACTAAACTACTACATTCATTGCTTGGAATTTGGTTTTAAACCACTTTCTATGCCCTAACAAACATTATTAAATGATAAAGCTAATATTCCTAATGATATATGTGTCACTATGTATAACTTCAATAACGTGATCTTGAAAATAAATTTAAAAAAGGAAATATAACAACTAATTTTTATACAAATATGAAGCAACTAATAATTATTTAGAACGTATTCATAAGATTTTTAAGATCCTCTATCGGACTAATTTCTTAGTAAGTAATGATGCAATCAACTAAACTACTACATTCATCCTTTAAAAAAAAAAAACTAAACTACTACATTCATTTTATGTGGTAATTTAGTTTAGAATTTCAGTTACAGTCACAAATAACATTCTATGATCACCAACGAAAAGATAAATATTGTTTGGTAATTTTTGTTGTTCTCGTGCATTTTAGTGTTTAGTTGAATATGTTTGCTCGATAAATTAGTCGTTTTTTGATTATAATTTGTTGTTTGCTTAGCTCATTGAATGATATGCAATTCCTTTGCACTTTTTAGTCTACAAGGTCTAACTCAACTCAACTGATTAAATAATATACAATTCATTCTCACTTATTAGACCCGATGTTATAATTAGGGTTTGAACTCCAACAACTCCATGTGAATTTTTAATGGATATTATCATCTTGTTTATCTACTCAAAAAAATTGATTCGCACTTCAAACGATGTAGAAATATTAGTGTTCGGGAATGTTGGGTGGATTGAGTAGATCAACTGGCTTAAGTTAAGTGTTAAGGAGTTGGAGGTTTAGAGTTCAAGTCCTCGCAAAGAAACAAAAACAAAAACTAACATGGCAATTAACATACTAACATTTTCTATTAAAAAAAATAGGAAATGTTAAATGTTTTTATTAAAATAAAACAAAAATAATTAACTAGAACCATGAAATCCTCTAAAAAAAATCTCAAACATGAAAAATGACCATGAAATAATACTTTTTAAAGTACAAAAATTTACACACAATATTATGAATCATTGTTTGATTCTTAACTAATAAAAGCATTCATATACTGTCGGTCATATCTCAATTAAATTTTATAATTACTTTTAGTGGAGTGGAAGAGAAGCTAAGAGGAAGAAAAATTATAAAATTTATCAAATTGTTTGTTTATTAAAAAAAATCATTTAATTATTAATTTAAAAAAAACTGCGCGCCAACACATTATTATTTTTTTAAGAAGTTAAACTAGTCCAACCTAAAGAGAAAATTGGTTGATATATCTCAGATCCCAATACAATACTACTAGACCAACCCAAATGGGTTGCGCCACATTAGTAAAAAAATAATACCAAACACGTTTAAACCATTATTTCATGGTTGATGCATGCATTTATACCTGATAACTTGGTTAACATCCATTAGTCCGATCTCAACTACCCCCATAGAACTTCAGCGAGTAATTCATTTTATTTCTAATTAGGTTATGAAAGAGTCGCACATTACACGTGCATGCATGATCATGTACTACGTCACATCCCTGCATGTAGGTGATCACAGGCATGTATACCTTCATTGCAGTGAACTAGAAAATTGGTTGATATATCCCTAGAAAGTAGGTGATCATATATGCGGAGATTTGGAATTCATTTTATGTTGTCAAACTAACACATCATATACAAGTGATATGTCACTTCTTTTTCTTAACAGCAAATGTCACGTTGATTTTTCAAGCAGAGAAGAAATTGATTTTTGAGTCTCATGTAAGATTTCCTTATCAAGAACTGAGTTCTAATTAATCATTTGAGCCAAAAAAGAGACAAAAATAGAAAGGTTGAATTAAGCCATTAGAGTAGTATTAATAAAGCTTTATGTTATTCGACATTATATAGCACTTTATGTGTTATCTATTCCAGTATTATCGTATGAGTTACAAGGTTTAAATTGAATGAGATGTATTATCGTATGAGTTACAAGTTTATATTGAATTAGATGTACAATCCAAAATATACTTATATGACATGAGCAAGAGGTCAGTCATTCGTTTTTTATAAGCAAAACTTAATAAGAGTATTGTACCCAAAAAAATAAGAGTATAAGATTTACGTTAACGGTTAATTACAACAATAAATTAGATAAACTAAATTATAACATTGGATATGTAAAGAGGTATTTAATCATTCTTTAATTTTATTTTTTTTATTTTTTATTTTTTAATTATTTAAAAAAATTATTTGTTATTATTTTTTAATTAAAAAATATTTTAAAAAATTAAAAAAATTATACACATGGCGTCTACGTTGGCATTGACTTAGTCAAAATTGATCTGGGGGCAAAAACTGCAAAAGGGCAGTACTTAGGAGGCTGAATTGTATTTTATTTTATTAGGGTGCCAAAATCGCAACTTCCTGATACTTAGGGGGTCAAAACTGCTATGAAATTGTAAAGTTGAAGAAAAGAGTTGAATGTTTTTTACTCATCTCCCTAGATTGAATTATATCTCTCTTTCCTTTACTACGTCATACTTCCTATACGTTCTTTCTCTGCGTTTTTTTTTTTTCTTCTCATAAGTGTGGAATGAGGGTGTGTGAAAGAAATCTATCACCTTAGTATTTCCTAAAAAGATGGAACAATGATAAATAGAGTGGAAAGTGGGATTGACCAAGTAAGCAAAGGGAAAGTTGAAACTGATTTTCCATGCATGTCCATTATTCTCACTCACGTAAGTCGCCAAAATGTATTGACGTAGGTTTCTTTTTGATCCTACTTTGCTAGTCTTATTACTTACGAAGCATGACATCATTATCGACATAAAGTCCCAAAGTATGGAACCTAGAAATAGGCTACCCCAACTTAAATGGGATATGATAACTTCTCTAGGCTAGCCCGACTTAAATAGGATATGATAACTTCTACGTGTTCCAACATTCTTGCCAATACACTATCCTCATTCTGATCAGGATTGTAATCTCAAATAAAAAATATCACTCCATGAATAAAAGTCACTGTCATAATAAATATTGCAATGTATTGATGATGAGTATATAATGCAACTTAAGTAGTAAAGTCTTGCGTTATAAATGCATAAACAGGTAAAAACATAAAAAAAAAAAAATCATATTTAAGCGTCAAAAACACATCCACAATGGATATTTAAGCGCCAAAAACATAAAAATTCATATTGAAGTTATGGGGAGCCCCTAACATGCACCCTCTAAAAAGAGGTCCAACTATGGTCCTCATGGTTTTACCTACTGCACCAGGTAATGTAATTTATTGACCCTTTGCGTGGTACAAGAAATGCCCTTTGGTTGGTACATGTATCTCCATGGTCCCTATTCTTTTATTAATGCTAAGTTAGAGATCTTAAAGAAGGGTGGAGAGACTGAATTAATGTATAATGTGTTCTATATTTATTATTTGAGCAAATGTGTTCTATATTATTAATTAATTAATTAATTAATTAAGAGTTATTAAACATATACACAGGTTTATCAAAATTAAGAAGGATACTTGGCAGGCAGGGGATTATATAGATGGCATGCTAGGTGGAGAAGAAGTAGACGGAAATGAGCAGAATGAAAGAAAAAAAAAGTTAAACAATTTGAAAAAGGCTATAGCCAGTTAAGCTGGAGGTTCATATTTGGACCCTTTAAAAAAGGGTTCATACCAAGGGGACCCGAAGTTATGTTTTGTTAAAAAAAATATATTGGAAGAGATTCTTATAATATTTCAAAAAAAAATTCAAAAATATGAAGGTTACACATGAGTTGACTTAAAGTAGAGATAAAAAATGGTCATTGAAAACATTTGATAGAATAATAGTCGAAAAAAAAATTAGAAGGATTAAAACGAAAAAATTGATGCATTTTTTTACAAAAACAAAATGATATTCATTCATTCAAATCGATAGAGTACATCAATCAAAACCATTGAAAACGTAAAAGATGAATCCGCGAACAAATTCACAACATCCAAGTTAATAGCGTAATGTCTACAAAAATATATGATAAAATTAAAGTGACCGGAATACTAATGCATTCAGATCTACAACGTTGACGCTCAAATATTTGATTGAATAGTCGATCTTTCAATATGAATCAAATGAACACCGCAACAACGGTAAATCAAACAACGCCACACAAGATGACGAACAACACACCACCACACTCAGATGACGAAATCACAGGAAAAAACTAGATCCATGTGAAAAATCACTTATTTAGATTTAAATTGAGAGAAAAATATGAAAATGGGTGATTTCATGTCAAAAATTGACTCAACCACCCATTAATAAAAAACTGAAAGAGAAAATCTATAGATAAAAAACTATGACCGACTTGTTAAAATTGATGTATTTATACAGATCAAAAACATATTTAACCTTAATTTTTTAATATGAGAATATTGTTATAATTAGTTTATTGTTTATTTCAAGTATTTTGTACTCATATAACCTATTGAAATGAGTTCAAAATATTGCAACCAAGTTAGGATTTCTTTTTTGTGATTATGAGGTCCGGTAATGGTGAACAACAAAGAATAAATCTTACATTGTTTTTGGGATAGGAAATGCGTGAAGTGAGTAATAAAAAAATCCATGAAACACGTCAACAATGGCTCCAAAAAAAATATGAATGTCTTTTCAAATTGTGAGATAGGTTGTGGAGTGCTGGAGTGTTGAAGTTTAACCTAGATGTGATGTGATGAGAGAAACATTAGGTCACCCATTGCAAGTCACAGTATAAGGTTATAATTGATATCGATGGATTTTTTTTACTAGTGAGGGGGTTGTTGGAGAAGTAGAAGTGTAGAACTGTAGTTTTAGCTGAAAATATGCGAAAGCCTGCAATGTATCATCATTCTCAAAGACATGTCTCCATTCATTTTGGGTTTGGCTTCTTTTTAAGCTCCCTCGATGTCCACGGAATAGGATTCTCTGCTGTAACAGCAGGGTGCTGTAATCAATGACATCCATCAGATCAGAATTTAATGGTTGAGATTGTTTTAGCTAAAAACACTCAGTTTTAATCTCAACCGTTCGATCTAAGATGAACGGCTGAGATCGAAAACTGTGTGAAACTGCGGGTTGTCATTACAGCAGCAAAACCTGCTCCCTCTAAGAGGGTATTTTCAGCATAGTAAGATCTTGAGGGACCTAAAAAGAAATCATCGACCAATAAATTGACCCATATCTATAACTCAAATCCTGCCCTTCTTTCTACCCAAAAAAAAATGCCTTTATAAATTAACTTTTATTTTTCAATATAGGTTCATAAACTTCTTTTTTATGAGAATTTTTTGGGTGAGGATATGGTGCCTCAATCTAAAACTAGGATTACATTATGATTTGATAAACATTTACAAAACTTGTATTCTTCTAAAGACAGTTATATTCCTCTAAAGACATTGTCGAGACTCAACCTCTAGATTTAAGACATGTATTTTTATCATTGGATTGGATCAAATCTTTTGAATTTAAATTTCATTAACTTTAGATCATATGTAAACATATATCGAAGTATAAAAGTTGTTGAGCATGTATATACTTAAATATAAATCATTTTTAATGACAACTCGAAAATATGTCATTCTAATAATTCATTTGATTCTCTAATGGATATCTCTAAAAAAAATTGAATCAACAAATTTCATTAAACACGGCTAGCACAAGATGCATTTAACCCCGCCAAGGAAGAAAAAGAGAATTGATGGATATCTCAGTATATCCCACAAGTTTAAGTCTTTAGATTAACTATGAGATTTTAAACAACAAAATATTCAACTTTTTATATGTATCGATTTAGATTGACTCGCTTTTTAACTTAATATAGTTTATGCAAATAAATAAATATTTATGTTAATTTTTAAGTTTTTATTAATAAAAATTGTATCTTGGTAACATTATTTTCACACAATTTTTTGAAAATTGTATCTTCATAATTTTTTGAAAGATATTTTTAGAGTTCATGTATGCTCCATTTAGGAAAGCATCCATTTACTCCATTTAGGTCATAGATGTGAGATATATGGCAAAACATTAATCAAGGGCTGAGATTTAAATTTTAAAAACAAGTAATTTTTAATTAAATTAAAACATTTCTTCTTTCTCCCATCGCTACCTTTTTTCTCTGTTGCCGTCTCGCCGTCGTCACCGGCATCACCCAATCTATCACGGTGCAAACCCAAGCTTTCATTGTATTTTAATTTTTGATGCAGCAACTCAAATGAAAAACGCAGAGAAATAATAGTATATTGTATAATGCTTGGGCTCAATCTCATGTTCAGTTTTTACTGCAAACCTGAAACACAAATTTACTTAATAATTGACTAATGCAATTAAGTATGGATGGACAGAAATGGGGAAGATGGAAGTGGTTGTATGCAGATGGAGACGAAACGTAAGGGTCTAAGGGAGAGTTCCGTCATTTGCTTTTTCTTTAACTAAAAAGTATAGTTTTTTATTTTTAAGTCTCAGCTCTTAAATATATTTTTGCCACATGCCTTACATCCTTGACCTAAGACCATGTCCAATGGCCTATTGAATGGCAAATTAAACATGTTTAAACCATTGGGGAGGGTGTTGAAAATGAGAGAAGAGGAGAGAGGTGATGAATCAATTAAACATGTTGAAGGCCTGACGGGAGGGACACGTGGACGAACGAGATTTGCCAAGCCAGGCGCGTGCAGTACACGCACCGACAAGGCGCGTCAGCGTCAGCTTCCGCGGAGAGAGAAACTGCTTTTGGAAAAAGCAGTGCCACGTGTTCGGTTGTGATAGGCCGTTGGATTTTTATCTTTTTTAATAGTTTGGACTCAATTATTTCATTGCAAATAATTTTTTTATTTTTTTACCAAAATTCATGATTTTTTTTCTCTATAAATAAAGACTTGGATCATTTGATTTGGACACAGAAAAAAAATCAAGTTTTTCACTCTCTTAATCTTATTATTAGCCTTTCTTTTGAAGTTTTAGTCTTTGATTAGTGAAATGGATCCCAATAACAATCAATTCAACACCCAAAATTCTTCTACTTACCCATTTAACTACCAAAATCCGAACAATTATCAACATCCAAATCAATTTTCCAACCAACATCCTCAAAACCCAAATCAATTTCCCAACCAAAATCCTCAAAACATGCCTAATTTTGGTTATGCCTCAAATTTCAATCACTCATCCTCTGTTTCAATCACCCATCCTCTGTTCCAAACAACTTTCATCCATGTGCGTGCTAGATCCGAGTTGCGTGATCCAAATGTTCATCACGAATTGCAAGCAGATCTAGTGAAGCACATATGGACAAAGTTTGGAATGTTTCGTGATCGAAGATGATTTGTATCGTACTAAATAAATTACTTGTGTGTTGTGTGCTTGTTTGTTGTCTTGCATTTTAAGCTATTTGTGTGTCGCGTTCTTAGTTTGTTGTATTGCATTTTAAGTTAATAAAATAAAATAAATTATTTAAATAAATTTTGTTTTTACAAAAAAACAAAAAAAATATTGTTAAGTTTTTCTTTATTTTAATTTAATTATAATCGATAATTGTAATTTTATGTAATTATAAAAACAAAAATATAAAATTAAATAAGAATAAGAAATAAAAGGTGGTGGGGTAGAGTGTTGAATGAAAACCCATTGAAGAGGTAAAAATTGAATGGGTGTTGAATTAAGAGAGAGAAAATGATGTGGAGTGTTGGGAATTGAAAAAGTGGGTATTGAAGGTTGTTGAATGGTAAAAACCATTGTACATAGTCTAAGGGAGTAAATGGATGATTGCCTAAATAAAGAACTCATATTTATAAGTTCTCAATTTTAAGCAATGTAACACTATTTAATGTATGAAGTAAATTTCACACAATCATCTTTTTCAAAACATTTGTTGGTTAAGTAACCTAATTACTAGAGTTCATATATTTTTAAAAAGTATTCCCGTAAGCTTATTTCAGTTGTTAAATAAAATAAGTGTTAGGGTTACTCTATACACACTATTCTACTCGAAACAGATCCAATTTTTAGAAGTGACGCCGTATGATTTCAATCCAACCATACTACTTGAAATCTCCAAGAGCGTGTGAGGGACACAATTTCTCAAATTCTCAAATCTCTTATCCAACCCAAGTGAGATAACAAAATACAAAATGTCATAAACCCACAACCAATAACAACAATCCAACTCAGCAACCTTACTTCTCACACCTTATCCAAAATCCACTTTCCCACCACCAATTCTTCTCCACACAGAATCTAAAAACCTTCTCTTCTTCTCTTTCCCATAACAACACACAAATCAAATCCAACACAAACTCACCCTTCTCTTCTTCCACACAAAAATGTCTCTCACAATTCCAACTAACCTCTCCAAACCCACCTCATCCCTAAGACCAAAACTACCTCAAAAACCAAAATTCTCAACAAACATCATCCACTGCAGCACAAACCAAAACACACCAAACCAAGAAAAACCAACCAACGATGTAAACTCAAATCTAAAAGCATTCTCAGCTGCACTAGCACTCTCATCAATCCTCATCTCATCACCACTCCCCGCTGTCGCCGACATCTCCGGCCTAACACCATGCAGAGAATCAAAACAATTCGCCAAACGTGAGAAACAGTCAATCAAAAAGCTTGAATCCTCTCTCAAGCTTTACGCTCCGGACAGCGCACCAGCGCTGGCCATTAAAGCAACAGTTGAGAAAACCAAGAGAAGGTTTGATAACTATGGAAAGCAAGGTTTGTTGTGTGGTGCTGATGGTTTACCACATTTGATAGTGAATGGTGATCAAAGACATTGGGGTGAGTTTATTACACCAGGGATATTGTTTTTGTATATTGCTGGTTGGATTGGGTGGGTTGGCAGGAGTTACTTGATTGCTATCCGTGATGAGAAGAAACCTACTCAGAAAGAGATTATTATTGATGTTCCACTTGCTTCTAGATTGGTTTTTAGAGGGTTCAGTTGGCCTATTGCTGCTTATAGAGAGTTGGTGAATGGTGAACTCATTGCTAAGGATGTCTAAGTTTCTTTTGTTTACAACAAGGTTCAATTCAAACTCTTTTTTAAGTCTTTACTTTATTGTATGAAATTTTTATGATTCAATTGCTAGTATAATCATTGAGATTGAGTAAATATCCATATTGGTCAAATTGCAGTATTGTATAAGTTTATTCCTCACATTATTAATTCAAAATCATGTATGACATTGCAATGTTTTAACTAAATCCGTACCTTTAGTATTTGTAGGACTCAAATGAAATTAAATTGGTCATATTCGGGTGAAATTGAAATTGAGTGAATATGATATCAATGCATTTGGTAACCGATCTAATTAGATGACGAATTTGATTAACATTTTACAATTAGGCTTCAAAATTATGGTTAATAAGTAGTCTTACACTAATACACGCTTGAAAATGTGTTTATATAAAGGGTCAATAGTTCTAACCTTACAAATTTGTTTTGTAAGAGTTGAGTTAGACCGTATCTAAGTTATTTGAAAATGAATTTTAGATCATGCTATCTTGGTATTTTTTGACCATTCAATTAGTACTATAATTGTCAAACATAAACTAATGTAAGTAACAATTTTTTAATTCAATGAAATTTTGGTTATTTTTAGGAACTAAGTTAACAGTGTATTGCAATTGTGAGGACTAAATTGGTGACTTTGTGTTGTTTCTCTATTGTTTATGGTGATTTTCAGACAAGAGAGGATGATATTGATCAAGGATGGAGGAAGGGTGATTATGAGAGGAGGGAGCTTTTATTGTTGACTCATTGTGTGGATGGATCTTATAATATTTATGCGCTCATATTGTAAATTTGAACTAGTTAATGTAATATGTGAAACTGCAATCAAACTGATCTGAGTTTTTGTTTCCTTTTTACTCAAATGTGGACTTGGTTATGACTGAGTATATGATGCTGATTGAGTAGTTATGATGACCTTCCACAAATTAATAAGCTCCACACCTTTTCTTTTTTTTCTTCATGAAAATGGTTAATTTAGCTAATACAATAATCAAGCAAGGAAAGGAGTAATTCAAGAATATATTTTAAAATCTAATCTAATATATCTAATTGTAAATAAAAAAATCTCTAAACTATTATATAAAGGCAATTCCAAAATTAACCGATAGTTGTAGAAAGTGGAAACCAAAAACATGTCCGGCACCACCTACAAGCATTATCTCCATTTCAATCCAACAGCCAAGGCCAAAGGATATGGCAGCATGCCAGTGGAGACTGGGTGCAATCAATTGTTGCAATATGACTTTGTCAAAGGCAGTTATATAAGATATCTTCATGTATGCAATGTTTCTTTGCAGCGATGTGGGACTAGAAAGCGTTGTTTCTACTATCTACTCTCCACTCCCACCCCAGACTTGGCACCTGTATGCTTAATTATTTCACTTCATTCCAACTATCCTACAATGAATACATTGAGAGGGAGACTTTGAAAACCATGTTAACTCATATCATTGCATAAAAATTTCAAAATACAGCCACAAGTCTTCATGAGTTAGGTTATGAAATTATAATCGGAGGACATTGAGAGGGAGATGAGAGGATATTTATCAGTTAGGTTATGAAGCCATTTTAGAAATGAAAGGGTAATCCTTCTTTTTAAAACGATCAATGTTAATATTGTTATTAAAGAAGAGTGTTATGGACGGTATCTCTAACACCGACTCTCTTATTGAATGAAATTTATATGGATACAACACTTTGAAAATGAGTGTTGCATAGAGTCGTGAGATCTATGAGTTTCACCCAACAAACGAATGAGTGTTAGAAATAAAGTGTTGTTCTAATATATCTTCTCTTGTTATTAATAGTAAGCATTATGGCGGGAGTGGGAACGGTGACCCAATTCTCGACTTCGATCACTCAACTATTTAACTCTCCACTCAGTTAACAAACAAACCTTGTATCTATGAAAGGGTAAGCCTGCTTGAGCTTGTAAATACCACAATATGTGTATGTTTGACACAAACTAAACTAGCCTAGTTGATCAAATCAAAGAGCTTGATCTGTTCAAACATTGGAGAAAGTGGTGGATTAGCAACAAAAACATGCTTTAAACATACATTGGAGAAAGTAGTGCAGAATAAAAATAGAGGCTCGTGAATGTATGTAACGCTAAAAAAATCCCGAGACTCTACTTGTATTGACGATGTACTTAGCTATAGAAAGACTTGAGGCTCTTGAGGAACTATACTTACTGCTAAAAATTTGTGAGGTTCTTCAAGATCAACCAAACTAAATAATAGACCTGATGCTTTATGCTAATAAAAACAAATTTGGTAATAGATTTGGTTCAAGTAATTAGTTCGATTTAAACTTGAGAAAACTCAAATTTGAATTATGCCTCTAGAAAATTGAGGGTTGAGACCAAAAATAGTATTAAGTAAATGTAGAGGATTGGAGATTATAAATACATGCTGTTTTTTTTAATGAAAGAGAAACATGCTACAGTAATAGCAATCTAATGCTATAGGATTGGAGATTATAAATACATGCTGTTTTTTTAATGAAAGAGAAACATGCTACCTTAGTGGAGTTTGTGGACTAACAACAACACCCGCAATGGGGGCAAAAGAAATAACCTTTAAGGATATAGTTTATGGGAAAAAAAATGCAAAAATGCTAAAAAATGACAATTATCATTGAAAATTCACACACAAGTGTAGGGTTAGAGTTCAAACTTCAGTCAGAACACCAATTGTACATTGATATGTTTTTTTTATATGTACAATGTTGACATCTTTATCAATTAGTGGATACATTGCTAAACTTTATTTATAAAATAACCATCAAACCAATATTAAGTAAACCGAAAATAAAAATTGCAATAACGGTTTTCTTCATTCTTTCCAATAACGGAATTTTTAATGACACTCCTCCTTTGCTCAACGCTATTTTTATATTAAAGTCCGTTTTTTCTCAATCGAGTAAAAAATTTCAGATAACTGTTAGAAGGAAGAAGGAAAAAAAAGAATAGAAAGTTACAACAACAGAATTAAATTAAAATTTAATGAAAAGAATAAGACAAAAACAGAATTAGAATATTATGTCAAAATGTGTCTATGGCATTGAAAAATATCTTACTTTATAGAGAATTTGAGCTAATAGCTAAGTTGCATAGCATAGTTTCAGTTAGTTACCAATGGCAACAATAACACAGTCACTAGCAACTTCATTTTCAACTATTCAACGCATTCGCATTCAACGCACATTCAACTATAACAATAACACGCGCTACTTTCCAATTTTAACCGTTTCTCATCAATTTCCCTCTTTCGTTTTTCCCGGCAAATCTCCGCGCCACTTCACCGCCGTCTTCTCCGCCGCTGCCGACGACGATGACAGCAACATCACGTCGAATGACCTCGCCGTTCTTCTCGAAGTTGACGGGTGAATTTTTCAATTCTCTTCCGCATTCGAATAATCGCGTTTCAGTTTCACTTTGCTTAACTGTAATTGCGTTTTGTTTCGTTTGAATTGTTGATTTTTTAGGGTTCTTGTTGATGCGTATCGCGTAGGGAATCGAATAGCGTTCAATAAAGGTAAGAACAATTATTTTGTGGTACTGCTTACTGTTCAATTTATATGATAGACACGTGACACGGCGCTTTGACACCGATAATAATTTGAGAAAATGACAGATTCAATATGTCGGTGTCGGACACTAACACGTGTACACCTTCAATTAGAAGTGTTACGAAGTCGTTCATCCATAATTCCATAGTTTTTCTGTGTTCATGGAGTGTAATGCGGTGTCATTTTCCAAATTTGATGTTTTGTTTGCAGCATTTGAGAAACTTGGACTTGATTGTGCGAGTTGGAACGAACCTGTCTATTCAGATCTTTTAAGGTGTTTTAATTTTATTTTTGGTTGTTTATTACATTGTTATCTTGCTTATGCTTGTGTTCTAAATTCAAATGGAGAAATTGATTGCTCAATTAGATTTCATGAGATCATGTTAATCAATGCATTGAATTTCATTGAAGCCTTATTTGGTAAGGATTTGGATTTTGTGTAGTGATGCGGTCGTGAATCTCAGCTATAAGATGAAGATTAGACTTGTATTATGATTTTACCAAATCCACTTTAAAATATACATCTTGTAATACAAGTCATCTGATCTTCAATTAACAGTTGGGATCTCTTGAGTCTTGACTGCATGCTTTTCCTGACTGCGTGGAATCTAGAATCACTAATGTAATTGAATACTTGAAACATCTTTATTACTGAAATGGAAATTTATAAAACGAACACATATGCTGCTTCACTTGTTTATAAACCATTTTCTAATAAATTTTCAGAAGAAGCGCTGGAGATGAGGAAAAGATGCTGTTCCTGTATTTTAATCGAGTAAGTTGTTCATCTTTTGTCTGTAGTATGGGGGAGAAATTAGGTCTATTGATATTTTTTGGTTTTTTCTTCACTGCAAACATTACTTACCCCATGTCCTGCTGTCATTGATTGTCTTTAACATACAGATCGGGTGGCCTTCATCACTACCCACAAATGAGAAGGGACTCTTCACAAAAAGTGTTTTACAGGAAAAGGTAAATGTTCTTACACTTGGTTGTTTTCTAATGATTAATGTGATTCTTTGGTGTATGAGGACTGGGATGCATATTACGTGTACTTAATTAATGTGCTTATAATAAGACTGTGAATGTTCTCTTTATAACGAAAGATCTGTTGTGGCTCTAGTTTAATACTCTAAGAAGAACATATTCCCGAGTAGGAGTAGAGATTATCTCAATTTCTTAAAAGAAATGGTTATCTCCATTTCTATAGTTTTGGTGTAAAAATGCCCAATGAATATCACCTATTTTGGAAAAGTATGCATGAAGCCAGACACTCCTCGGATTAAGCGTGTCCCGGTGTCGGACACGTGTCGTGTCCGACACCGACACTTGTAATTACACTGAATTATGTGATTTTTTCAAATTATTAGTTGTGTCGGCGTGTCTGTGTCGTGTCCGTATTCGTGCTTCATTTATATCCTTTACAAACTCCAAAACTATAGTTAGGTAGAGAAACCTTTTTCTCTTGCCATTTCAAATATTTATTCGGTACTTTGTTGTTAGACTGAAAAGTTTGTCCATTGTTGACCTTCTCACCTTGCAACAAGAAAATTTCTTGGTACTTAGATGATTAATCTGTTTGAACTATTGAGAGAAGCAAGACTTAGAAATGAAGCAAGCTACACCAACAGCAACCTAATCCCGAGTTTCCCTTTAATCTTCTTATGCAAGTTTTTCATGGAAAATGGCATTTTTTCAACGCCGGACTAGTTCGATGTACTAAGCAAGCAAATGAAGTGTTATGAGGGAGACAGGCTTAAGAGTTAGAGATCATCAATATGGCTACTACAAGTAGAATCAACCTCAATGATAAAAACAAACTAGTTGTATTTCATTATTCAGACTTACTGTTTAATGTGAATACAGAACTCCATATTTTTAGACGTGGGACGGGCCAAATGAATTTGGAATAAATATAGACCTATAATTAGGAATGAGTCGTTTTGATCAGACATCTCTTGTTGGTTTTCACGATGAATCATGATTTTGAGGTGAGAAAATCAGACTGAAGAATTTTGATTTTGGATTCTTGTAGGTCAAATACTTGTGTAGGAATTTAACCTTTGAAGTTAACTGATGTCAACATTGGAACTTTAATATTCTAGTAAATATTTTATTGATTTATTCCTATTTATTAGTCTTATAATTTAATTGAATTCTCATAATTAATACTTTTATGTATATATAATCCTAAGTTTGCTGAGTGTGATTAAACCTATGCAATTTATTAAAATCTCTAAGTTTCTTAAATCTTCATCCCTTTAAGAATTGGTAAATTTTCCATTTAGTTCCGTACTAAATCTCCTTTTTGAGGAATATTTTCTGTCTATTTAGTTCCGTTCAGAAAAGTAATGTTCTTGTATGTTTGCAAATGTGGATTAGTTTATTTTGGGCTGAAAAATATTTTAATCTAAAGTTTCCTAAAATAACTTTTGAAATAAAGGATTATTTCCCCAAAACATCGTATTTTCTTACATGCTATAGTTTGTTGATTCTCTGGACAAGATTGCTTTTTCTACTTTCTCTATGAATATGATACCGACTCTGTCATAAACTAAAATGATATCATGATCTATTGAAGTGATTAATTATTACTTGATATTGAAGCGCTAGGAATTAGATTTTATATCCCAATAACCTAAAAGGCTAAAATCTTCCCCCAAATGGTGAAATGGTTTTTCCGTTTACTCATGTCAAGGATAAGATAACTTGAGAATAAGATGACAAGAACTTATGAAGCGTCCTATATAACTCTTCATCACATATTGGCAGGAAAAGGCTATGGGAGAGTTTGTGACATCTAAAAGTCTATCTTTACGACCTGGTGTTGAACAGTGAGTTATCTATCATTCACTGAATATGTTTGTGTATGAGTCGTGTGTTTTATTTGTTTTGTGTCATTTAATATTTATCTACAACAAAAAAACATTACCTCCTAGTCGTTGAACTCGTCATCTCCTAGCTGTTTGCCATCTCCTAGTTGTTGGGTGACTAGAGGTCACATGAAAGAGTTGTGGAATCAACTTCTTGCAAATACAAGGTAAAATAAGTATAATAGGTCATTAATAGGTCTTGCTCTTCCATGGACCTAGCCATAGTAGGAGTTTCATAGAACCAAGTTGTCCTTTATTTATGGAGATCTATCCCTTAAAGGAGCTATACTTTTTAGTTAAAGTTAGGGGAGCAATATGTATATTAGTTAAAGAAAGAAATCTCGAGGGGTCTTGAAGGCATCATGAAGACCTCTTCTATGAGTCCCAAGGATCAACTAGTAGGAATTTTTATGAAATCCTTGTGGAGTCATTGGATGGCAAACTTATGTGACAAGAGAATGCAAATGGCTTATACTCCACCTAAGATAGTGTTGATTATGATTCATATATCTATCATTGTTTCCTACTTCCCTTTTATTCTTTGATATGATAGTTTCCATAGTTAGAATAGATATCATAGTTATCCTTTTCAACCCAAATTTCAGGGATTCTTTGCATCTGTAAATTGTGTACATATGCATGTACTTTACCCCTCACATTAGTTAGTGAATAATATCAGATTTTTCTAGTATTTCAACTCATACCAAGACATCCTTTACATAGTGGTTATCAAATAATCATTTTGATGAGTTTATTTCACAATTTTATGTGGTAACAGAGATTATTTGTTAGTTGAGATTTTTTCTAGGCCCAGACGTAAGGATAGTTTTGGTATGGGTTTTTGTCTCCAGATATTATTTGGTGCTTCTGTATTAGTAGTAAATTTGATTTGCAATAGATTTGATAAGCAGCCACAACGAAGTAAAGCTACTTATGCAAGTCCATGGATGTGTAATTTCATGTTTATCTTATCTGTTTCTTCTTATGGAAATCTCATTTTATGCTGCTTCTTCTTGTCTTCGTTGCTTCTTAATACTGAACTATGCCCTAATTACGTGTATTAATTCTCTTAAAAAGGTTCATATGTTTCTCAGATACTGAGTAAGTTTTGGAACTTGGATGAGTGTGAACGTTAATCTGTTTTTATTTCTCAACATAGAGTAACATCTCCATTAACAGGTTTATTGATGACGCATACAATGAAGGAATTCCAGTGGTAATATTAACAGCCTACAGTAAAAGTGGTGATAATATTGCCAGGTACTTCTATTTAGTTTTGAAACTTTACAATAGTACTAACTAGGTCAATCTTATGGTGGAGGGGATGGGTGTGTTTGGGCTTGTTTTATTTGGGTAAACTTAGAGCACGTGATCATTACACTCTAGCATGTAAGAGGACTATTTGGTCTTCTGCCTAGTGGAATACCTAAGTGAAGGTATGCTGCTAGTCTAAATTAATGTATTGGATACAGATAAATACATATAATTAGTATACCTAAGTTTTTTCTCTCTTTTTGTCTCAGTATTTTCTTGTAATTATATAAAATAATCTTTACTGGATGACTGAACTAGGTTAAATAAAGTTCACAGTTTATTAGTTCATACTTAATATAATGGATATTCTTTGAGCTCTATAAAAAATTCAATATTTGAGGGGATCTAAGGTTCACAGTCAACTATTTTGATTTTTTCTCTTTGCTTGTTTAGCGTCCACATTTATTTTCCTTGGGAGAACATGAGCACACTGATATTTTTTTCGTTTTGCCTTGTGCTTACCATAATTTTTAGGACCATTATAGAAAAGCTTGGCGATGATCGAAGCAAAAAGGTGATGATTGTGGGGGTTGAGGAGGCTGGGCAAAGTTTATATGGACAACTTATCTCAGGAAAGGTGATTGCTTCTGGTTTGGATGAAGAACTTGCCAAGGAAGCCTCAAGAGCAGGTATGTACTTCTTGAGTTTTCATTATGTATGTGTAGCTCATGCATGCATATACTTCCTATTGTTTTTTCCTGAGGTGCTTTGTATTTCTGCTATTTTGTCTAGCTTCTGCTGAGAGACAAAGAATAGCAAAGGAGGTGGCATCCGTGCTTAAGTTGAGTGTTGAGATTGATACCAGCTTATCCGAAAGGTTAGTTCAATTCTCTAGAGTTATTTTTGCACAAAAAAAAAAAAAAAAAAAAGATTTCATGGTCATCGTTTTAGTTTTTATTTTTGAATACTGACGTTCATTCCTTTAGTGAGATCCTTCTACAAAGTGATTTTGCCCAAGATTATTGGTGACAGCTTATAGTTGATCTTGGACAAGCCAAGCCAAATAACTAAGGCCGAGAAACTGAAAATCTTAAAGAATCTTTTAGAGGCAATCATAGAAATTGTTCCTTCATATTTATGTAATCATTGTGCTCTTCAGCTTTTATAAATTATCCATGTTTGATTTCCTTCCCATAAATGATTTTAAATTTAATAAAGAATTTTGATTACAAGTTAAAAAGTAAGTTTCCTTAAAACTGCAATTTATTTGCATAGCCATATTGAATTATCTATCTTTGTCAACTCATATCTATTCTAAAACACTATTATTAAGCTAGCCAGAACACCCAAAGCAAGAGCTTATGAACATATATTAGAATTTAACAACTTATCAATTGGAAAATGAGTGATCAATCTGGATTTCAGTAACTTAAACAAATACTAATGTTATAGTCAAATGTCATTAAATATGTTGATCGTCTGTCCAGTCTAGATAAGATTGTGGCTGCACTACATGCGGGAGCCGAATATGCAGGGCTACCTATCTGCAACTGTGTCCTTGTTGCAGGAAGCCAAACTGGAGTAGCTGGAGCTGAACGAGCGGGAATGCCATGTGTTGTTCTACGGAGCAGGTGATTGTTCTATTCTTAAAAATTCAATGAACATGAATGGATAATTGTTGCAGATATCAGCGGAAGTTCCTTATCGATTATCATCAACAGAATTCTGATTGTGTTTTTTCTAAATGGTGTAACTGTTTCTTATTTGTAATTGTTTCCTGCAGTTTGACATCTAGAGCTGAGTTCCCCTTAGCTCTTGCCACTATGGATGGGTTTGGAGGTGCAGATCTGACCATTTCAAAATTACGCGGTCTATGCCAGAAGAAACAAACAAAGGATTGAATGGTAATTTTCTTAAGCTGCAATTCCAATTGCTTAACATGTTCTTTGCATGAATCAAACTTGTGATGTTGCTGAGTAGTTTCCCTTGTTTATCATCCTGTGCCAGAGTTCTGTATCGATTACCCCCAAAAAACTCAAAGAAAAGAACAAAGTATCCACTTGCTGAAGGATTTGAAGCTGGCAAACAAAAGGAATGTGCCTCTAGAAACAGAGTTTAAGATAGGTGTCTTCGGGGACGGTGTTTGCTGGTACGATAATTCCTATCATTTCGTGTATTGATATTTGGTGCTTCATTAACAAATCCACGATATAGGATGAGGCAAACTACAGTAATACATGTGACTTTTGCTTTGGTAACTATGATATCTATCGTTTTTTAACAGCATAAGCAAAGACCATTCCTAATCTTATGAGTTATTTGACTGCGGAAAAGCTTTAACCACAGTCGCTGGGTAAATATAATTGTGTAATCTGATTTTGTTATCTGAACAGAACTGATATACATGATGAGCATGTATTTCTCAATTTAACACTTGAGCGTGAAACCTTGATGAGTTAAAAATGTGCCGTGGAGCTTTAGTATTTGACAAAATAATTAATTAATATTGATTAAAAATAATTTGAATGTGAGGTGACTTATGTTTAGATATATCAATGTAAAAGTAAGTTAAACACTAATTTTAAAATTAAAATTGAGAGACAAACTTCAAATCAAAACTTTAAGGTGTCTGTTACAATGGTGAAATTAAATATGCATTTTTGTTGGTAATCGACACTGGTTTTTTAATGAGAAGTGATATTTGTACTACCATTTTATGACAATTATTTGACAACTTTCTCTTATAATTATTTTATGTTCTTATTCTCTCTATTGTTTTAGACCAATGAAAAGAGAGAAAAAAGTTGTCACAAATGGTTATTGAAATATTCCTACTCTTGTATAATTGCCTTGAATGGTAGAGATGGACACTGGACCTTCTCCAGTGAAAACTACACAGGAAAGGATCTAGTCCAGTAATCAACACAAGTTTTTTAATTGGTTGTTTTTCAATATTAACGAAGTTTCGGACAATTAAGATTGGTGAAGAAATGTTGTAACACGCTAAAAGCTCAGTAGAATATATAATAAAATGTTTTCTTGTTGGTGTGGAGGAAAAAAAGTAACTACATTGTGGGAAAAGGGGCCCCTTACTGCGAAAATAAATACAGTGGGGATATCATTAATATGTTTCATGCGATCACAGTGAAGATGAGATGATTATCCGAACAGAACCCAAATAGGGGTTCTTTATATTATCATCTAATTTACACATTACCGTAAACAAGGTAAGTAAAAAGTAGCTGTAAAATACAAAACTGATCTCTCAAAGCAACTAAGAGGTGCATGATATGAAGACCTTCTTCAACATAAATCATAATGATTCAGCTTCAGATACGTTTGTTCTTTGCCTCTGAGACAAGTTTGTGGTTGAGAAATCACTATCACCGTCGGATGAGGCAACACTAGATAGACCTGTATTGGAGATTGAACTTGATACTGAGTCAGGTTTTGACACCTCATTTCTGAATATCTGAGGATCGGGATGATGTTGTTCTGTTCTTTCAGGTGCTGGGTTCCCCTGAGCTTCTTCGGCAAGACGTTTAAGAAGGTTCATAACTGTGGGGACAACCTTTGACGAAATGGACAGAATCCCAGGCAGCTGTGAATAAAATATGCACAAGTAGAAAAATTCAGACAGTGCTAAAAATCATTCATATATCCCTTATACTTATCATTGCTACTTTTACAATTCACTACCAACAAACCAACATCAACAAGGCAACTAAGAATTTTTGCACTAGTAAATCCAACTTACAAAAGTACCATACTTCTAATTCAGTGAATAGCAACATTTTTTGCATTTTAATATAGTATTTTATTTTTAAAAAGAAAATAAAAAAATCTCATGACAACTTTGTGGACGGTGAGTATGTGGACAGAAAAACCATCACAAGGAATTTCAAGCATTCAGCAGTGGGAAAAGGTAAAAGCGAAGGGAAGAGCCCACACTACTTACAGCGCCATGTCGAAACTCTCCACCTACGTCCATCTGTACCCAAATGGCCTTCCCAAGTAGATAGGCAACAAATATACCCAATATGAGGAGAGGATTTCTGTTTCAGAATCAACGGATGTAATTATTAAACTGATGGAAAGAAAGGTCCGATAAAATACAAAAATAAATAGTCAACGTTCAAGATTTTAGAGTGATATTTACTTTAAAAGCATCATAAACTCATTGAAACCAAATATGGCCATTGCCATAATTGTCCATGCAGGAGGTAGCCAATTGTTATTCCGCTTGTAGGCCTCCTGAATCCAGAACAAAAAAAGGTAAATAGAACCTTTGTTAGTGTGCCTCAAATCAGATTAGTTCCGAGGAAAATAGAAAGGACAAGAATGCATTTTCCATCGAATGTGTAGCTAAATGAATAGAGGGGGAAAAAATAACTTAATGAACGGAAGAAAGAAAAAAAAAACAGAATCTAGTAGCTCTTGCACTATTCTCATATTACTAGCAAGAAATACTCCAACCAAACCAGTTTTATCATGAAAATGGACAAGTGAAGTGCGATAACAACAGCAAAGGATACAGGAGAACCAAAGCTTAAGACCAATGTTTTAAACACTAGACCGGATTGGCAAATTGAACTATTCAGGCCATGAGTCAGCAATGTATTTGGTTCAATAGTTCAATTCAATCACAATTCAACCTAAAATTTAAATATTCGACTAGTTAAATCAGTTGAATCAATTGTGTTTTAAATTTGTGGTTTAGTTTTCAAAGCATTGCTCAAGACAGACAAGACAAACAACACAATTGACTATTTTCAACCACAGAAAATTTCATACATATAGAACAAGACCTTTAAACAAGTTTTTATCTACGGAAGATAGCTTGCTTGGGTTATTGGACTTGCAAGTGCATTGAATGTTGCATTTATAGTATTTCTGTTTTTGTATCTAAGAGGTTCATATTAAGAGTTCATATCTAAGAGTTCATAAATAAGGATTGTGCTTGCAAAAGAAAATTTATATTTGTTTAGGCTTTAGAAAATTACAAGGTTTTCACGATTCTGAAAGTAATGGATGAAGATCTAATTCAAAATCAATAATTTAACATCCAATTATGGTTGTAAGTTGTAACTCCAATAACCAATACCAACTACTTTGGACGTAAAAAGAACTCTTTATGTCCAAAATATCATGATACACATGGTTATGAAGTGCGTAGTCATTGACATTTGTGTCCCCTTCAGATTGTCCCTCTTTATCAACGCATACACATAAAGCATATTATTAAATAGGTTCCATTTTAAGCCAAAATATTAACAGTGGTAATAATGATTCCATTTGTGTACATTGTCACGAACCATCTCTCAAAAAAAATTAAGTTGCTAACACACTTCCCCATGCACAAGCTTTTTTCACTTCAAGTGTGGAGAAGGATTATTCCCACTTTACTTTAAATTTAACTTTATTTTTGAAAAACAAGGTCGGTAAGGATCAAGCTCCCAACAACTTGATCATAGAAATTTTGTTACTATATAATATATATCCCAAAAGTTTTTGTAGTTAGGCTAAAACAGATAAATGGTTTTATATCTCAAACTGCATAAAATTTGGCCAAAGCTGCAAACAAATTCAATTATTAAAGGGAAAGCAGAAAATATAGACAAGACAAAAATGTGACATGATGTCATGATGATTTTACCTGAGCTGCAATAGCTTGTGTAATTGTATACTCAGTTTCACCTTGGAATTGTCTCCACAAAGACTTGCACTGTACAGGAGAGATAAGTACATCTCCAGGAGAAACCTACATTTTATATAGATTCTCGCATAAAAAACTTGTGGCAGCAACATCAGTGGAAGCACAAATATCACACACAATATAGTACCTCCTCCCACGTGCTTGAAGCCAGTGGATCCACAGAAGCTTCTCTATCTGTATACTGGGAAGATGTTGCAGTACTGGTTTTGTTTATGAGCGACAAATCAAGTACTCTTTCAATTTGATCTGGCTTCTCATCCAAGCGTATAGCAGCCATATCCGATAGAAGCTTCAGCGACTGTTACATGGAAAAACACATTTTACATGGTGAATAAAAAGTGTTGTTTACAATATAATATCAAGTATGAGCAAGTTGAAAGATTATCATTGAACTAGCAATCAAGTACCGCGGAGCGGGCATCTCTTGTAATAGCTCTGATATCTTCTTTCCCAGTCCAAACCCTAGGGAGTGAATCATTGTCATGATTGAACACTGTAGAGAACCTGAAAATTATTATCGAAACCAGTAAGTTACAAAATTAAATAAAAAAAAAAAGAGTAAACATCCATCTGGAATAGTGCAATTTATTTCGGTATAACAGAAAAGGTACAAGTACAATAAAGGGCACCCTCCAAAACAAACAAATGGAAATAAATAATTACAATAACAAACATATCCTTATCTCATTAAGTGGATCAGCTACATCTCTCTCTTCAAAATACCATTATCTCATTTAAAGCAAGGTCTTTATAATGTTTCCACAAATGTTTTCTGTGTTTCTCTACTGCTTTGAACAAGTTTTAAGTGCAAAAAATTTCTCGCGGCATGCCTCACAAAGAAATGCTTGGAAATCACACATTCAGTAAGCATATCAAGAAACAAAAACAACTTTGTCCGTGCTTCTGGCATTCTGTCCCAACAAAAGACAACAACAAATACGAAGATAGTGGACTATCATAACAACTCTCGAGTTGCAAAACTTCAAACATTAATCAAATTTTCTAATACAAGTTTCAAGCCGAAGATTGTGATAATAGGCCAACAATAAAAAGGGTCTATATTATGAAAAATGGACATGTAACAGAGCATAACATCAGTACTATTTGTTCAGCTTTCATTTATATGGGGAAGAATGGGTGCAAAGTCAAGTAGGGCAGATTTGGCATCTTAATTGGAGAGAGTCAGGGTCTCTCAAATATCATCTGGTAGTATCCGTTATAACACTGAAAACCTTTGGATCACATTAAACTGTTGAGTAATAGAAACCTTTACACTGTTGCAACCATAATATGTTGCATGTTCCAATCTTTACTTTGTTAATGGTTGGGTTTAAACACATTGGCCAAATGAATGACTATGGTATAAATATCTTTTCAACATTACCTATCTTTCATGCGAATCAGAACCTTTCCAGCTTCTTCTCGCGCTTTATTCTCCACCAATTTTCTAGCGTAGTCTCTTAAGCTTTGTTGCATTTTTTCAACAGTTTCTTCATCCAGCTCAAAACCAGCAACATAGGCTGAAAATTCTGATACAGCAGCTTCAGTTTCACTTTTAAGAAGTTTTCTTATTGAAAGCCAGGTGTCCTTTCCTCCTTCTTCAAAGAGGGACTCCACAGGCGCAACCAATGCCTTGGCCAGTTGTTTCTGCAAAGGGAATAATTTCGTAGGTGACGAAGATATTGCTGACACTAATAATACATTGCTCTGCTCAACCCATTAATCTAATATAGTGCCAATAATGCAGTATTAGAAACAATATCACTAGAGAGAAAGTTGGAAGAGTTCTCATTGTAGAAAAGATGCTTGGAATAGCAGTCCAATTGTTAGAGGTAGAGAAGATAAGAAAAACATCAATAAGCTAGCTTATAACTTATTGGACTAGCTTATAAGCTTGTTTGATCAAAATAAAAGTGTTAGGGAAACCAGCTTATAGCTTATTTTTAGATGCTCCAGAAGAATCATATAGCCTTTAATATTCTCTCATTTTTACCCTATAATTATTAATGATGAAAATTTAGTGAAAGCTATAAATTTATAGTATAATCATTTTTACCACGCTGTTACAGTCTAGTGGTTTGGTTGTGTGTGGAATCTCGGGTCACCACATTTCCCCCTCCCCATGTGTGTTTATTTGAGTATGTGTTAGCCAGTAGCAAAATAAAATAAAACAAAACTATAAATGTGCCAGTATCTATTTAATTTAATAAATAATATTTAAAAATGAGAGTAATTGAAAAAAATATATTAAATATTTAAAAATGAGTAATTTAAAAAAATATATTATTATTATTATATTGGTACACGTGGGCATACATAATACAAAGAATTTATGTGAAGAGTTAAATAAACAAGTCCTTTCATGTCATTTTAAATTAGTTAGTTAATTTTACTAAACACTTAAATTTCAATCGACTAGTTTCTTGGCTATATAAGATATCAACTAAGAGATTTTTAAATCTAAATGGTCAATCTGTGAAATTCATTCATAACAAGGCATCATGCCCTCATTCATAACAAGGCATCATGCCCACCATTTGATCCATGTACCCAACCCACAAAGGGGAAACAGACTTTGATTGTACAGACAACAATATTACCTCGAAATTAGTTGTTATCTCCGACAATTTTGCATTGCGCACAGATAAAGCATGTGAATCAATATCACGACGAAGTTTATCTCGGACTTTTGAAGAACCCCAATTAGCCTGTCTTACAGAAGCGTCTGAAAAAAGCAAATAATGATGAAACAAAACAAATAAGAATGAGCATTTATAAAAAAAAATATAAAATAAAACAGTTTACATGATGACTGAGGCGAATTAGCAACTCCATTTGAAGTAAATTCATTCAAGAGAGAACATGTTCCTCTAAAGCAAGCTTATTTAGAATAAGTGACTTATATGATGCATACTAAGATGAAGACAGACTGATTTAAAGGTGTAAGTGATGTTCTTTCTTTCCTTTTATTTATATGACAGCGGAAAAAAAATGAGAGCACCTACAAAAGCAAATCAGGAGCCACACTTTCTATATCTATGAAAATGAAGAATGATAAATTCCAAATGATTCTGCTTCAAGATTAAATAATGAATTTTATAACACATTACACAGCAAATGTATAAATAATAATGAGTATAAGTAAAATAATAAAGGCAGTTGAGAATGACCAAATGACACCTGATGTAAATTTAAAAAGAAAATCTGTATGCTAATATGAAGAAGAATCATATCTAATTATTACCAGCAGATCCTTTTTCAAACTCGAGCATAATAGACTGAGTCCACGTGCGGACAGATGAAGCAAACCCTTCTCCATTGTTTAGTGATTGATCCAGCTTGGTCTTAAAATCGTCTAAAGCTTTAGAGCGTAGGTGTCCTATCATTGTTGAATAAGCAGGGTACACTGTCTGAAAAGTTGAAGCATAAAAAAATTATATGAAAGGTTTATGCTTAAAAAAATAAAATCTAGGATAAATTTTTCTAGGGCTATCTTAGGCCATTATATTTAGATTCCAAGAATACTTCAAAATACATAATATTTTAAAAAATTTAGACATCTTTTAATTTAAAAAAGTGTGATTTTCCTTCAAATAAAATACCAACAAGTCCTTCATGTCACATTCTCTCCCTTCAAAATTTCTTGCTAATAATATTTCAGTAGAATGCACATTGAACAGAATATTTCTGCATTATGAATGATATATATTAATAATCAATTATTCTAAATTTAGGCTTATAGAATCTTGGGTTACAGAATCAGTGCAAGGTAGCATGAATAGAGATTTGGATGCTGATAGGATTTGATGCTGCTATTAATGGGAAAGCCTTTCTGGTGGTATACCCTTAAACACCTCACAATTTTTTTTTATCTCCAGGTCTGTTGTAGGAGCTGAAGATACCAACAGAAGCAACAAGAGGTTATTTTGAGGGGGTGGGCAGCAGTGTACATTAGGTAAGTCAAGAGGTGCCCAGCCGGGTGGGATTATAACTACCAAAACCTGAAAGTGGTTTCAATTTTTTTCTTATTTGAATTGTTGGTTGTCAATGTCATTTTAATTTTACACATGAACTAGACCCAATTATCAAGTGGATTCACTTGCCCCAAAAATTTGGAGGCGGTATCGTGTTTTTAGCCTTTAGTTTGGTACTCCGCAAAACATGTTTTCAAGGAGTTCCATCTTTGATTTACCAAAATTGGAAGGATATTGCAATTTTAAGCCTCTTTGGCTCTGTTTTCCCTATCGTGTTTTTTAAAGATGTCTTACTTTCCACCCAGCTGTACTTCTGCACATCTCTACACCCAAAATAATTATTTCAATAAAAAAGTAATGGTTTGACTTAGCGTGGTGTTTTAAAAGAGGCTTGATTTTATTTCAACGGTCCAGTCCACAACTGCTTTATCAAAATTAAAATAAAGCCTTTAGAGGTAGCAGGCAGCCTTACATCCAATGCATTTGATTCCAATTGCTTTCGTTTTGCATTTCTCACAGCATCATCAAAGTAGATCGTCTCCTCATCATATCTGTTGAAAGCATATATTATCACCATATGAAAATAAATAAATAAATAAATAAATGGAACTTTTGGAGACAATTAAATAATAATAAAACTATTATATGCCAAGCTAAAGCCTCAACATCAAATAGTTATGCAAGTTCCAATGATGACTATAGATACATCCTTGTAAACTTGCAAGGACAAATAGAAATTAAAGTAACACATTCAACCAATCTATTTTTCTCTCCTTTTATTTGGAGTGTTACTAATCAAACACATATCTTTTGACACAAATGCAAGCAAAACTTGCCAAAACTACAAATAAGGTGAAGACATTGCCAAAGAAAGAATCCCAATCTAATTCCAATAATTATTACACTCCTTCAGTGACTCGCAAACATACACACGAGTTATTAGGGGAGGCTTGATTTAACATCAGAAACTAAACATCAAATCAAGTAGTTGTTGAGCACAGATTTATTTTGAGATTGAATAGTTAAGTTTACCAGCATCTAGAACTTACAGAGAAAGGTAGGTATCAATAATAGAGCTCAACTTTTCCCCAAAGCCTTGTACTGGACCTGATTGAACAGCTTCCTCCAACTCCAGCCAACCCTAAGCCAAATTCATTAATATAGTGACTGATTTTTAAAATAAATGATGCAACTTAGATGGGTAAAATAGAAGGATGTGGATCAACACCTTATCAGAACGCAGCTGACTAAGCTTTTCATAAGCAATCTCTTCACAACGCACGGTTGCAACCATTACCTATTATAAAATACAAATCCATGAGAAAACCACACCACGTCTAAAATATCAGATTATTGGAAAGCTAAACCACTGCTACATCTGAATATGGGATTATTGAAAACCTTATGAGCTGGGAGATCGAGATCCTTGTTCTCTCGTATGACTTTCCATATGTGTTGTGCACTAAGAGAAAAAGCAGATGCGGGCACAACACCACGCCGATCACCAGCAAGACCTCCAGGTGCTATAGAATGGTAGAAACGTTGTCGTAATTGAGCAACCTGTATGAAAAGCATAACAACGTGATCTACACCTTAGCACATATGAGATAGAAGTCAGGATGAGGAGGTTTTGATGCATAAAGTTTAAAAACAAAACAAAAAAATCATTATTTGCATGCATATTGATAGCCAAATTGTTGTTCATTAGGAGAAACATGTTTGGAAGCAATAGGATTTAGAAATTATTCTAGTTCTAGAATTAAAAAGAAAAGTCAAACAAAACTCCTTAAAGCAAGTAGTAGCTCATGAAAGGGTACCTCCTCTTTGAATTTCTCCTCTTTGTCCTCGTAGCTTGACAAAGCAGTAACTTCCACCTTCACATAAAGAGTCGTTAATCATATGCCACAACATATACATAAACAATCAAACAAGCATGCGAAAAAGGGAAATAGATAGATCTACTTACATTAAAAAATTCACTAAGAGGAGTGTGTAAATGAGCTTGAGGTTTTGGAACTCCATCCCAAATCTGATGAATCCATTTCATGTTTACAAATGATGGTGAATAAAACAAGAAACCAAATAAATGAAAGAGAAAAAAAATTAATGAAAAATCACCTTTTGAATATCTTCTCTTAGAATAGGCTCCAAATTTTCCAACGGAGTCTGTACAGAAAGCAAGAAACCTGGTAAACCAATGAATATAGTAATATAAAACAGGAGACGTTCTCATTAAAGGATGAAGTGTATAGACCTTTGTCTTATCACGTATAACAAAAAGCAATGTTGTCTTCCGTGGACTAAATAAACGCATCATGACCTAAAAATAAAAGAAAGGTCAGCGTGTGTAAATTCAAACATTGAATTCCAAACAAAGGCAATTCATGGTTGCAAACTACCTGAAAAACTGTTTTTAAAAGAGGTTTATTGGCTGCTTGTTCACGACCAATATCATGACACCACCTGTCCATAAAATAAATGAAAAAACTAAGATATAGTTTCTTGTGTGCTGTTATTACTTTTCTCTGATTACAATTCAGTACATGGATTATGTATCCAATAGTATCAATAGGACAACTTCGAATTCAGAGTCAAGTCAAAATTTAATCCACGTGGTACATTTTAATCAGCATAAATGGCACCCATAGAACAATTCCTAAGTTTAATCCTAATATAAAACCTTCAATGGCTGTTCAAAATGGAATTGTTTTATCCTAATATAAAATCTTTTAGTTTCTAGTTTCTGATCAATTCTGACAACTAATTTGGCTCCAAAGCAAGGAAGCAGGAAAAAGGATTTCGAAGGCTGGCAAAGAACAATGCTGCAGAAAATAAGAAAGGAAAATGGCATTATGTATATCATCTACTTCCACACCATGTGATATAAAATATACTAATACCTCCATCCCTAAATATAGGACACTGTTGAGTGTTAGGTTAGTTCCTTTTTATAAGACCCCTTTCAAATTTCTAAGTGCATTAATTATTTCTCTACCAACATACATACCCCCAAGTAAATTACATCTTTTTCTGCAATATGTAATAAATAAATACTCTTATACAATTATTAACTAATTCTCTCTCCTAAAGGGTAAACTTGTAAAACTATACAAATTGTCGATAAATTTACTGCTACAAACAATTTTCTTAATTCCCATGTTTTACTCAAGGGGTACTATATTTAGGGGCGTATGTCCATGATCCCAAGTGTCAAGTAGATAAGTTACAAGCAAGAATATTACGAACATGAAATATACCATTACCAAACTAAATAGAGAAATTTATGGACTTATGTGAAGCTAGTTTCTAAGGACTACAAAAAAAAAATGTTGGAACTATTTTTTTTTTAAGGGAAGAATGTTGGAACTTGGAAGTAAAGTTTCTTTTAAAAAAAATAATAACTTACCATGATGCCTAAAGTTAAGGATCGCCCCAGAATTTCATTCATACCATCAATTATAAATGACCAATCTAGGCCTAAAAACTTACATGTTTATCAGAACAATATCGGATACTGCCAGAGCAAAAAGAGCACTCTGCTTCTCAAAAGCGGTATCGTCCTGAGAGATAAATAATTAAAAGAAAACAATAGTGAGTTCTAATGTACATAACATGAAGAGACATAACAGCTCAATAATATCAAATATGTACCCATGCACATAACTACAAACAGACAAATATGCAAACAGGCTTGTCACTAAAGTAAAGCTGGAACAACCATGAAAAAGTCAATAAAATTTGGCTATACTAACATGTGTCAACACCAAACACATAACGAGAACTTAAAGTATTTTCATGTACTATCAAGTCATTCTTTTCAGGTCTCCTAAAGGCAACTTAAAATAACTAACAAAACCACCGAACCAAACTAATTGATATTAGTACATAAAACCATGGTTATCAATCTTACAATACAAGTGAGTTGTATTTCGATTCAATACAAAACTAAATCTAATTGATACGAATCCCTAGTATGTATGTATTTCGAACATAAACCTCATTTGAATTCTGATACATTAAGATGAATCCTGATTCAGTCTAATCAATCTCTACCTAAAATTAGTGTAGCCAACCTCTTTTTTTTGTCAATTTTGCATAGCCAATCACATGATTTTCGTCATTTAATTTATGACTTGAATCTTGAATTATTTTGAGGCAATTAAGTGGTAATGGTATATTACTAGCTTATAATTTTGTTGTAACTTGTTTTTACATAAAAATATACTTGTATTAGTCATGTATCTTACGAATCGGACAGCAGGCCTTCCGATTCACTATTTGAATCTCGATTTGATAACCATCCATAAAACAATATATTTAACAGTGTATGAAGAAACACCTATTATTATAAATTATAGAATCTATTACCTCACCCCTCTCCCTTCCATCTGTACCCTCTAAATCCATAGCAATTGTGCAAGGCTCAATTCCAGTACACTTAGCTATCCAAATACCCTTGGTAGTTTGTGATCTGCAACAACATGATAATTACTCATTTATCATTAAAGGAGCATAAATAACAAAAAAAAAAAAAAAAACAATTTTCATCTATCCCTTAAAATCTTAATATCTATACCCACAATAACATCCCAATCAATTCAAAAACCTAACCTTCCTCTAAAAGCATCCATCTCTCTGAAACTAGTATGGAAAAGATGATTCATCAGAGTACTCTTTCCTGCACAAGCAACAAAATCAAATCACGATATTAGATCACACAACACAAACACATAAACATTAAAACTGAATAATAAAAAACTTAGTTAAATACGATTTCATTCCCTGCAATTCGAAAAAGATTGCTTTTCGTCTCGGAAGTTGACGATTGGGAATTTGGGGCTAAAAGCAACGGTTTTGAATTTGCAGAGACTAAATCCGAACAAAAAAATAAACTTTTAAACTTAAAAAACTTCACTTTGAGCACAAGTCACTTCAATCAAAATCAAAAACCTAACTAATAAAACTTTCATTTGATTTAAATCACCAACTTAAACCTAGATAAACACAAACTCAATAAATGAAAAACTAAACACATCGATCCAAACTCAACAAGTTCGTAATTAAATTTTGAGCAATAAAAAAAATGAAGTTCGAAAAAGCTAAATCCGAATTAAAAAAATAGCAGAAACTGAAAATTGAAGAAGAAGAAAAACGGTTACCGCTAGATTGAGGACCCATGATAGCAACAACAGCATAAGAAAGACCAGTATTAGCCATATTTGAAGTTTTGATGAAATTATCGAGACCGGTGAGGTTGAAAACTCCGTCACCGTCGATAAGTTGGGTGGCGCAGGAATCATCAACGGTTGTTCCCATGGTTGAATTGAAAATTGAATTGTGTGAATAAAGTTTGGATCTAAGAATTTGATTTGATGATATTGAAAGTTAGTACTGTAGATACTTTGATTGTTGTGTGACTCTTGTTGTTGTTGTTGTTGGTAGTGCCGCAAAGAAAAATTCGAGAAACACGCGACTCTATATTGTTGTCTTCTATTTGACTCTTTTACATTCACACGTGCTATGTTCTTAAGCGGTAAATCAATTTTAGATTATAAAAAAAATCTTGCTAACAAATGTGTTTCTTAAGCGTTTAAAGATGAAAATCATATCCATAACTTTTACGTAGAAAATGTTTTTTTTTTTTATATGTTTCAATGTGTTGGATAGATAAAAATTTTATCAAATGTCATAAGGATATTTGTTAATATTTTTTCAAATATATATATAATTTTTATATTTGATAAACAAAGCGACAAGTAGACACGTATCTTTCATTAAAAAAAAAAGTAGACATATATCTACCTGATTTTGCGTTTGATTTTGAATGAATGTGCTCGATCTAATAATATTAACATTATCAATTGAATTAGTTCTTGCAAACATCATTTATGCAACTTTTACTAAAACAAAAATTAAATTAATGATAAAATCTAAGAGGAATTTCAGTTTTTCTTTTCTCTCTGAACTTCATTTGCACATTAAGTTTTTTAAACCGTGAAAAAAAAATATTTAAGAGGAATAGTGAAAAATGTTGTCGATGACTTTAATCTATATTTTGTATTATATATAAAAAGAATATATGATTTTAATGTGACATTTTCACTTTAAATTATACTCTTAAACAAATTTGCATATAAAAATATTACATTGTTGGTATGATTAAAAATATTATATTATATTTGTTATATTGTGGTATCATTGAAAAAGACATGTATTGTTTGTTACAATATGGAAGTTTTTTTTTTTTGAATGGCAAATATTATTCACGACGAGCTAGCGCAAGAAGCACTTATAATACTCGCGGCAAAAAGAGAAAAAAAAAATACAAGGAGGCGCTGCAAATATACAGAACACCAAACACCCCTAAAAACCCCTAAAAGACACAGACACTGGTATTGATGTCAGCATATATATACGAAACAGTCGCATGCATACCCCTGCTTCAAACCGATCTTGTCAAAACAGAAATCCAACACCACCTAAAAATCCACAACAGCCTCATTGTAGCAACAGGCACAACGAACTGCCAAAGCCAAACCAGCAGAGGAAAACACGGTCAAGGCCAAACCAACAAGAACAACCACCAGCAAAAACCAGGAGCGCACACCAGCAGGAGCGAAAACCAGCACACAACAAGCAGGCAACCAGAAAACCAAACTTCAAAAGCACAACCCAGCTGCTAACCCCTTAGGATCAAATGACTTTCCTAACAAGACACAGTTGGGGATTCCAACACCATTCAAAAAAGAGACATGGCGGTGTATGCATTCTACTCAAAGTCCACCTTCAAAACAACACTTTCACTTCCTCCACAATAATATCAACCGCACTATCAACCCCCTTAAAAATCTTGTCATTCTGCGCTTTCCACAAAACTCAAACCGTAGCTTGCCAAATCAACCAAAGACCCTTTTTGACAACTTTATTCCTCTCCCCCTACTCCAAATGGACAAAGAGGTTTGCAGGAATAATGAAAAAATAGTCATATGGAAGTTTGAAATATCCAATCTTATAACTTTACTACTCGACGTTCCTGTTACAGTCTCAAATTACATTTACCAAAATCATCAAGCCCTTCATAGTTCTTGGTTTGCCTATCAATAAATGTCGACGATTTCGTACTATACTCGTACTCCTTAAACAACATATTCTTCCTCTTCTCGATAGCAAAAAGAATGTGTCAACCCCATTAGCGCAATACAACCCATCTAAACGCTAATGTATAATAGAATATTTATAATGTAAGTAAATGTATACTGTATTAAATTATATGAGATGTTCAAATTATTTGAAAGTTTGTGTATTATCATGATAAATTGATCATGCAACATGATTCAAAATTTGTAAAAAAAAATTGGTTTATACAACATTAATAAAAGTGTAACTATATTAAATTAGATAAAACAAGCATAGCCCAAGGGGTGGAACTCCAAAGGCTTTTTATAGTGTTTAAAAGACATGCTTGAATTCAATAGGTATCAAATTTGAATCCTATTAATGTTTTTAGAAGGAGGTAAATATAAATACATTTGTAAGTGTTGTTTGAGCCAAAGTTCTTCTTTGCCTTAAATTTTTTCTATACCAAATCAAAAAACACAAGGAGTGCTATGATAAAAAAAAAAGTTATAAGGTTACAAAACATAAAAGCACCAAAACAACGCGCCACAAAACCAAAAGAACAAAATATAAAAGTGGGTGTATTTTCATGCTTTGGTAAACTAGACATGCCTTAATCATTTTATAATGCTTTGAATTATAATAAGCTATTTGAAACATTTATGTAAACGCATACTATTAAATGACATAAGATGTTCAATTTATATGAATGTATGTCTATTATCAGGATAATAAAACACGATTCAATGATCGACTCTGTAACAAAAAAATATTTCATACATTATTATTAGAAGTGTAACTATACTAAATTTGACATATGATGCGTGGGTGTTTATATTTTTTTAAAAGGCAGAAAATAAGTCGGTATATTAATAAAAGAGTGAAGACAAGATTAAACACAAGATGTGCTTAAACATGACTAACAATAAAGTCTAAACAATGGAGAATTAAGAAGATTGGTTATGGTTGAAGTCGTTCAACTGCGAAGATTGACTTCCTTAGCACTAAAGATCTTGTCATTGACATTGATGGCAGAAATGTTTATTCTTGAGTTTTTATAGGGTTGGAGAAATGATGTAAAGTGATGTTTCTATAAATATATATATATATATATATATATATGAAAGAAACAATTAAAAAATAAATTAAAGAAAAAACAATTTTATTATACCTCCTTATTATACTATATTTTAAAGAGTTAGTAGGGTTAAAAATAGGGTATTACTAGCAATCATTTAACAGATTCTTATTAAAACAACAACAAAAATCATGACCCCTTTTTTTTCGTCAAACACTACAAAGCAAGAAACACAATTATTTAAGTTATATATTTGTTTGTTCACTGTTTGAACATGTTTTTAACATTTACTTTTTTTAACAAGATATATTTTTTACTTGTGGTAATACTTAATTTAACCAATTTTATGTACATTGATAGAATTTTTTTTATTTCATTTGCACTTAGATGTAATTGAGTAATCATTCACTTTTATTTGAATAATAATGAACCATAGAGACAAAGTGTATAAGTTAGAACTTAGATATTAAAAATCATAACCTATTTTCTATTATCACTTCTTAATATTTTATTATTATACTTGAATTAAAATCGGGAAATAGTGGTTGTAAAAATGCAAATAATGTTATCTAAAGCTTATATGAAATTGTCAATTTTGAACATGTTAAGAAGTTGCAGCAAGAAAAACTAAATTAATCATATGATGAACTATTGTTTCAAGAACACAAGCCTAATCAATCAATAATGGAGTCGATCGTATTGTTTTAAAAGAAAACATGACTTTTCAACTCTTTTCCTATCTGAAACATTGTTAACTTAATTTACTAAAATATATACATACCAACACCATAAACAACCTGCTCTCGAATCTAAATAGTTTATTCTACTCTCACTTATAACATATGATAAAATGTTATATCGAAACAAAATGTTTGTACATCAACTTTGAAAAAAATAAATTAATTGAAGTCATGGTATAAAAATAAATTTCTTACCTCATTACCAACACATACAATTTCATTCATTAGTTTTGATTCTAGTTGTATTTTCATTGTTCTCCGTATTCTTTTGTTTATGCATATGTAAAAAGAAATATCACAGAGAAACAAAAAAAATTCTAACTGAATTTTCTTCGTAAATTTAAGTTATTGTTTTTAAACACTTAAACAATTTTTATAAGAGAAATAGTCAACCACGTCTATCTGCAACATCTTCGGGCAAAAAATATATCTCCAAAGGAGCTATGCACGCATCAATTGTTTCATCCTCACACCTAAAAGTTCCTAATAAACATCTATATGATGACAAAACATCTTTGATACAAATAGGTGACCTCATACTTTTTGTAATCATGAAAAGTCGATTCACTCGAGCTGTCGGTACAAAGTTTTTGTTGACTTGAACGTATCTCTAATATGGATACATGACAAAATAAAAGTTGAACTTGTTAGTTTATATGAAATAAACTAGCAGTGTTTCCATATTTTAGCAGTATTCCTAGAGCATGCACCATATACATGCAACATTAATTAAGCTTCTCTTATATATACTGGAAGTAGACTATTAGTGATTTGATTGTAGTAATGATTTTCATTCCTTTTCTTTATCCATGAGTAGCTTCTTCATTCACTTGGAAAGATTTTTAAGATGTTGAACAATTTGTGTTGTCATTGCCAGTCTCTCTAAAAATGTACACGATGAAGGTAAATATACTGATAGAGATGAGCTCAAAGTTGCAAACATCACCAACTTTCAAGTTATTGTCCTTTGCAAATTCCTTCCATCCACTTGAGATTCCAAACTGTACTCCTGTAAAGGTCTTCCTGATTAGGTACTTTGCAGGCCAAACTCCTTTATTTAATATCTGGAGATAAACATCCCCTCTCTTCTTATCCAAATCAAAGTGCATAATACCAAATATACGTGGTATATTCAGAAGACAACGATGTTCGACGTATAATGCGCACATGTCAACAACAAAGGATGAGTTATATGTTTTGAAAGTTTGTGCTCTTTCAAGAGCTGTAACTCTCTAAGCAGTAATAACTTGTTTCCCTTTGGACCCTCTGCCAGCTTGATGCAAAGTTGTTACTGTATTCAATTTCTCAACTTTAACACAACTATTGCTTCCAATTTCAAGTTGTTGATGGAATTCAAAAGAGGAGTTAGCTTTTCTCTTTTGACCATCGGAGACCTTTTTAGCTTCAACTCTTTGGAATGGATAATCTATCTCTAAGGCACTCTTTTCAAAGACGTGCACAAGAAAATGAAAATTTCTTAGATATTTGAAAATCATAAGATGGCCATGAGCTAGAGAGTGATGTTCTGCAAATTATTTCAAACCATATTTTGCCATCACTTTTCACCAAATTTAATTTCCACTTTGCACCATTTGGAGTCTTTAGATATATAGCATTTGATAAACCATATATATCTCCACAAACTTTCTTGGTATCATAAGCTTTCCTTCATGAAGATTTTGAGCAAGTATTATCCTAAAAAAGTGGATTGACTTCCCCTCATGAATTTCACTAGCCATGAGTGAGTACTACTTGCTATGAAGTTTAGATGACAATGACAGCTTTCGGATAATCCAATCACTTTGATTGAATTAAGTTACTATAAAAGTTAGAATGCTAGAAAATTTATTATAAAAACTAGAATGTTAAGACCACACACAAGTAGTGGTACGAAAAAACACTAGAAAACAACTTCTTCTATCTCAATTGCTTCTACGAAATTGCGGGCTTTTTTTTTTTTTTCTTTTTGAATTAGGTAAACTATATATGATAAAAGCTAGAAATAAACACTAAGTAGTGTTATGGAGAAACACTATAAGGTAAGAAACACAATTATTCAAGTCATATATTTGTTCGTTCTCTATTTGAGCATGTCTTTAACATATATTTTTTTAACGAGCAATGTTATATCTCTAGAAAAATAACATCAAGAATTCTTTAAGAATAAAGAACAACCAATCACAATGCACTATTTACCACAATTCAAGGAGATGTGGCTGAAAAATAGGAAGTAAACAAATAAATCATGCAATTAAAACTTGCCAACTGTTTCTTGAAAAATTATTGATGCTATTTTTCTAGATAAATAACATTTTCCTTTTTTAACTTACGGTATAATACTCAACTTAACCATTTATATATACATTGATTGAATTTTTTTTTATTTCATTTACAGTTAGATAAAATTGAATAACCATTCACTTTGATTAAATAACAATGAACCATAGAGGCAAAGTGTAAAAGTTGGAACATGGAAATTAAAATACCATAACCTACTTTCATTTATCACTTCTTAAAATTTCATTCGGAAAATAGCGGTTGTAAGAATGCAAATAATGTTATCTAAAGCTTATATGAAATTGTCAATCTTTAACATGTTAAGAAATTGTAGCAAGAAAAACTAAATTAATCATACGATGGACTACTCTTTCAAAGACACGAGTCTAGTCGATCAATAATGGAGTCAATCATGTTATTTTTTTTTTTTAAAAAAAACATGATTCTTCAACTCTTTTCCTATCTGAAACATTGTTAACTTGTTCTAATAGAGTGAAAATGAGTGCTATGAGCTCTGAGTTTGTCTTCTCCGCTCAAAACAACCAAAACCTTGAAACCACCAAAAAGCCACCTGATCCCCAAAAGCCCCCAACCCCAAAGATCTCTTTTCGAGATAAACTCCTAGGACCCTCCCAAGAAATCCCAATTCGCGAAAAAGAGGACATGATCGAAAAAAAGCTTGTCCGCATTGAACATGAAAATGGAAACAGGCTTCTACCCAAAGTTTATCTGGAACCAACAACCTTCCAAGAACTCTGTACACCATGGAAGGATGCCATTGTTGTCAAGTTGCTAGGGAAAAATCTCGGCTACCACACCATGAGAGAACGATTGAAAAAGACATGGAGACTACAAGGAGGTTTCGAAATTATGGACAATGATAACGGATTTTACATGGTAAAATTCGATCAGGCTGCAGACAAAGAAAAAGTCATCACGGGCGGGCCTTGGTTAATCTTTGATCACTGCCTCGCAGTCACTCACTGGTCGCCGGAATTTGCATCTCCAAACGCCAAAGTGGATCGCACAATTGTCTGGGTTAGATTTCCAGGTCTGAATTTAGTTTACTATGATGAGAGCTTCCTCCTAGCTATGGCTTCAGCAATAGGCCGCCCAATTAAAGTAGACACAAACACTCTGAAAATTGAACGAGGAAAATTTGCAAGAGTCTGTGTTGAAATCGATCTGACTATGCCGGTGGTAGGAAAAATTTGGGTCAACGGCCATTGGTACAAAGTCCAGTATGAAGGCCTCCACCTGATTTGCACCAGCTGCGGATGCTACGGCCATTTGGGGAGGAACTGCCCTACCACGCCAGTCACAACCAACCCTACCGGACCTCCACCCCAACAAACCGCCGCAAACCACCATGGAGACAACACACAGGCGCAGCATTCAAGTCCATCAACGCAATTAATTCCAGAATTCCAAAACGGTAAGGCAGTTACTATTTTTCCTAATAAATCATCAGCTCATAATGGCAATATAATTAGTATTGATGAGGGAAATAATGAGTTGCATGGAGATTGGTTGCTTGTTACCAGAAAAAAGAAAATTCCCTTTGTCCCCACCTCAAATCCCACTAAATCTGCTTCACATAATCGCTTTACTGCCCTAAACACTTTGACTCAAAAAACCAAGCCTGGCCCACCCCATCATCCAACCAACCCCCGCCCTTAGCCACTTGAACCCACACGTGCAACAACAAATCACAAAGACCAAAAAAGGCGCAGGCATGATGATGATGTCGCTATAGACATAGCTGCAGAATTTTCTTTTGACCCCACAAACAATCAAAAGCCCATTATGTCACCTGTACATAAACCAAAGGCAACTACCAAGACTACATATATGGCTAAAAACAATTCCCAACTCTCCAATAACCAAGAAACCACTACCCATGACACACAAACACACGCCATAACAGATAGCAACACACTCAAGCATGATTTAAATCACAACCCCAACAACATGAATATAAACCAACACAAACAAACTGAACCATACATAAATAATTCCAACGATGCCCAAAGCTGCGACACTCTTGATGTTGTACAAGACGAACCTTTTACTAATTCTGAAAATCATGAATCCCACGGTACCAGTGAGGAAGACATGGTTACGTGATTGCTACCTCCTTTGGCCTCATCTTGTCCATCCTGTTATGGAAGATTTACTTGATACCTCCATCCTCTCTTGGAATATTAGAGGGGCTCAAAATAATAATGCAAGAAGACATTTGAATGACTTGATGAGAAAGCATAATCCCACTTTCATTGCTATTTATGAAACTCATGTTCCTTACAGTAGACTTTCCTCCTTTTGGTCTAACAATGGCTACAACCCCATTCACATCATTGAAGCAAATGGCCACTCGGGAGGAATTTGGCTTTTAAAACACTCAGCTACTAATATTACCACCACTGTCCTGGATTCTAACCGCCCCTCCATAACTTTCTCAGCTAGCCGCGGTAGCGCCAACACCCTTTGCACCTGTATCTATGCAAGCCCTAACCCCACCCTGCGCCCCAATCTCTGGTCTCATCTTATAAATATAAACCACACCATTAATGAACCTTGGATCCTCATAGGTGATTTCAATGAAACCCTTCTTCCTAGTGATCAAAGAGGAGGCATTTTCCATCACAGTCGAGCTGCCACTTTCTTAAACTTCATGAATACTTGCAACATTCTTGACCTCACAACCACAGGTGGCCGTTTTACTTGGCATAGAAACAACAACAGCATCCGCATTCTCTCTAAAAAACTTGACAGAGGCATTGCAAATTTAGACTGGCGTATGTCTTTCCCGGAAGCGTTTGTGGAAGTCCTTTGTAGGCTTCACTCTGATCATAATCCCCTTCTCCTCCGTTTTGGTGGGACCCCTCTTGCCAGAGGACCAAGACCTTTCCGTTTTGAAGCAGCCTGGATTGACCATAATGATTATGCAAATTTGGTAAAAAGATCTTGGCTCTCTTCCAACAACAACATCACTGCGTCCTTAAGCAAAGTAAAAAACAATTCAATCACTTTCAACCATGAAGTCTTCGGCAACATTTTCCAAAGAAAGAAGCACATAGAAAGTCGTCTCAAAGGCATCCAAAATTACTTAGAGAGGGTTGATTCCGCCCGACATTCCATCCTTGAAAAAGAGTTGCAACAAGAGTACAACCATATTCTTTTTCAAGAAGAAATGCTTTGGTACCAAAAATCAAGAGAAAAGTGGGTAAAATTTGGAGATAAAAACACTGCTTTCTTTCATGCTCAAACTATCATTAGAAGAAAGAGAAATAGAATCCATCGGCTTCAGCTCCCTTGTGGTACTTGGACCTCAGATAGCGACATTCTCCAAGAAGAAGCCCAAAATTATTTCAAGATTTTTTTCAGTGGTACCCAACCCAACCATGCCCGATCCTTTACTGAAGGCGCACACCCCACTATTGATGCCGAAGGAAAAAATTCCCTAACCTCTCCCATTACAAAAAACGAAGTCTTTGCTGCTCTCAATTCTATGAAACCTTACAAAGCACCTGGACCAGACGGCTTCCATAGCATCTTCTTCAAACAATATTGACATATTGTAGGTGATGATATCTTTCATATGGTCAAAACAGCTTTCCAAACAGGTTATTTTGATCCGGAGATCTCAAACACTCTCATTGCACTCATTCCGAAAATTGACCCCCCCACTACTTACAAAGATTTCAGACCTATTAGTCTCTGTAATATTATTTATAAAATTATCACAAAGGTTTTGGTTCACCGGCTAAGGCCTATTCTTACTAACATTATTGGCCCCCACCAAAGTAGTTTTCTGCTTGGTAGGGACACTTCAGATAACTCTATCATTTTGCAGGAAATATTACATTTCATGAAGCGGTCAAAAAAGAAGAAGGGCTTTGTAGCTTTCAAGCTAGATCTGGAAAAAGCTTTCGACAACGTCAACTGGGAGTTCCTTAGCTCTTGCCTACATGATTTTGGTTTCCCTGACATCACCATCAAGCTCATCATGCAATGTGTCTCATCCACCAGCTACGCTGTCTTATGGAATGGGAATAAACTTCCTTCTTTCAAACCTTCTCATGGTCTCAGACAGGGTGATCCGTTGTCTCCTTATCTCTTCATCCTATGCATGGAAAAGCCCTCTGCTGCTATCAATGTCGCGGTCAACCAAGGGAGATGGGAACCGATTCAAATCACAAATAGGGGGCCTCAGATATCTCACCTCCTCTTTGCAGATGATGTCCTCCTTTTCACTAAGGCGAAGAGCTCTCAATTTCACCTCATCCACAACCTTTTTGATAGATTCAGCCGTGCTTCTGGTTTGAAGATTAATATTGCTAAGTCGAGAGCCTACTATTCTTCAGATACGTACCATGGTAAAGTCATTAACCTCACCACCATATCTGGAATTCAAAGCACAACTACTCTTGGAAAGTACTTGGGGTTCCCTATGCTTCAAGGCCGCCCCAAAAGAAGTGATTTCAACTTCATAATTGAAAAAATGCAAACCCGTTTGTCATCCTGGAAGAATAGGCTCTTAAATAGAACAGGTAGATTAACTCTTGCAAAATTTGTTCTATCCTCCATCCCTACTTACTATATGCAGATTAATTGGCTCCCTCAAAATATATGTGATAGTATTGATCAGACAACTCGAAATTTCATATGGAAAGGAACAAATAACAAAGGAATCCATCTAGTGAATTGGAAGAAGGTCACTAGCCCGAGACATCTTGGCGGATTGGGTGTCCGAACAGCAAGAGATGCCAACACTTGTCTGCTTGGGAAACTTGTTTGGGATATGGTTCAATCAACTAACAAATTGTGGGTTAACCTTCTCTCTGACAAGTACACAACAGGGAAAATTTTCCTTCAGGCTACCTCCAACAATAACAGCTCTCCCTCTTGGTCCTCTATTATTAAAGCTAAAGATATTTTCCGTCATGGTTATCTTTGGCGAGCTGGTCCGGGATCCTCCTCCTTTTGGTTCCACAACTGGAGCCCTCACGGTTTTATTGGATCGCTTGTCCCTGTTATTGACATACATGACCTCCACCTTTCAGTTAAAGACGTTTTCACCTTCAACGGTCAACACACTCAGGCTCTTCATACTACTCTGCCACAAATAATAGCATATTCCATAAATGACACTCACATGAAATTCAATGAGAGGGTTGATGATGCTTTCATTTGGAGTCACAACAAAAACGGCATCTACACCACTAAAAGTGGGTACTCTTGGCTCATTCACAATCATAGTTACTCTACTAATGCTCCATCTCAATTATCTTGGACTTGGATATGGAAGCTAAAGATTCCTGAGAAATTCAAGCTGCTGATTTGGCTCGCATGTCACAATGCCATCCCTACTCTATCTCTTCTTCATCACCGACATATTGCGCCATCTGCTACCTGTTCGAGATGTGGGGAAAATGAGGAAACTATTTTGCACTGTATCCACGACTGCAAATTCTCTTCCATTATCTGGCACAAAATCGGTTTCGTAGATCATGATTTCTTCTCTGCAAATTGTACACATAACTGGATAAAGAATAATGCTCTTGGTAATCGCTCCTCAACCTTCCTTGCCGGTCTTTGGTGGACGTGGAGACACCGTAACTCAATGTGTATTAGCCACGAAACTTGGTCTCTCTCTCGGCTAAGCTTTCTCATTCACGATACGGTTGAATCCATAGATACAAGCTTCCAAACCACATCAGCCATGCACCAAGACCGCACGGTTCGTTGGAATAATGAAAATTTCAGCTGCCATGTCCTTAATGTGGACGGTAGCTGCTTGGGTGTACCTGTCCGTGCGGGGTTTGGTGGGATTATTCGCAATTCTGCAGGATTCTATCTCCCGGGGTTCTCCGGATTTATTCCTGGTTCAACAGACATATTATTCGCGGAACTCACCGCAATTCAGCAGGGTTTATGTGCAGCAGCTGCAATGGGCATAGAGGAAATGGTGTGTTTTTCAGACTCTCTACTCTCCATAATGCTTCTCACTACTGATGTTTCGAATTTTCATGCTTATGCTGTTATAATCCAAGAAATAAAAGACCTCTTATCCTCAAGAAACTTCACCATCCATCATTGCCTCCGCGAAGGAAATCAGTGCGCCGATTTCTGGCGAAACTTGGGGCCAATTCAAATGAAGAATTTTCTACTCATGCTACACCACCGAATGACTTCCTTCCTTTGATTAGAAGCGACGTCATGGGAACGTTCTACACTAGAACTTAGACTTACCTGCTTTTCTTTTTTTCTCTTTAGCTTTGTAACCAAAAAAAAACATTGTTAACTTGTTTTAATAAATAAAAATGCATAACAACACCATAAACAACTTTATCTTAAGTCTAAAAAGTTTCTTCTATCGTCACTTGTTACATATGATAAAGTGTTATATGAAAACAAAATGTTTGTACATTAACATTGAAAGTCATGGTATAAAAATAAATTTATTATCTCATTACCAACACATACAATTTCGTTCATTAGTTTTGATTCTAGCTGTATTTTTAATGTTCTCCATAATCTTTTGTTTATGATTATGTAGAAAGAAATATCACAAAGATTTTTCGCTAAAATTTCATGAACTTTGAAAGTGCACATACTTTCATCATTCTCTAGGATTCCGCATGACAATATAAAACTCCATATCCCTTCAGAGCTTTGTAAATCATCAATAGATTTCAGCTTAAAATAGAGACGGGCCTAGACAACTGCGTCTGGGACGGTTGACAAGTTACTTGTTGAAATGCATTGCTTATGTAGCATTTATGATATAGTCTATCTATATGAGAAAGAAGTGGAACCACTTCAAAGTTCAAGAGCTTGACTCTTAGATTCCCAAGAAATGGATAAACGACGCTAGACCTTAACCATTTCTATAATTCGATCAATGGTACCAAGATTTCATGTGTGAGTTATACATATTTTTTCTAATGAATCGTTGGTTTAAAATTTGCCTACCATTCTATTTGGGGATGAGTGAAAGCTTAACTTATTAAAAAATGGTTCAAATCGTGAGATAATATTATATGAAACCATGGTATTTTCAGAATAATGGATTTAGGTATATTTTGATGATGGTGGGGGATCGTGAGAAGAATTTTCAAAATATAAATTGGAAAGTTGTAATGATTGAATAGAGATCTTTTAGGGAAAGGATGTATTGCTTGATAATTGAAGCAATGTAACTATTGTGTTTATTAACAAAGAAACTCTTCGATAGAGTTGTTTTTCTTTACCAAAATAACATAAGTATCTTTATAAATAGATACTTTAAAGGCAGAAAAGAATATAGAACATCACATTCTTACGAGTCAAAATCCTGTCAAAAGTAATACTAAAACATTCTTTCTTTTATCTAATGCATGAGAGAAATTGATAGAACTTTATTCTGTAAACTACCGTTGATCGATACGTTTGACATGAATGTGCAGATCACACCAATGATTCCAAAGTATCTAAAAGAGCTTCACCAGTATACTCTTTTGCATCTGGTTGGTATAACTAGTGGGACAAATCAAACCTAAATGTTAGTGTGTCTTACACATGCTTCGGAATTTATATGCATTATTCATCATGTTCTTCATCATCATCATTTTCGTCAAGTTATTGCAACAGTCTCCCGACACATGTTCTAACATGACATGCAAAATTATCCAATGGTAACAAAACTTTGCCAAGATAGACCTATAGGAATTTCATTTTATAGTTCAATACTTTCAACCACATTTGAACTAGAATGGTAAAAAAATCGACTAGAGTTGTTAAACCAATTGAATCTGTCGGTTCGACCTGATTTTCACAACGTGCAATAAATACGATATGCATCTACAAATTTGCCTCCAATAGGCGAGCAAAATTTAGCTTTTCAAATTAATCTATTATTATTTAAATAGTTAAAGAATTGATTTATTAATTTTAAACCAACTCATTTTTTAGTATAACTTAGAAAGTTACACTTTGAGGTGTATAGCATAAATTTAAATTTTAACGTAATAATCACTCATTCAAATAATTTTTCAGCTGGTGTAATTTTAACCCTGCCACCGTTAAAAACAATGAAGCAAACATTAATGAATAAATAGAAGGGGAATTTGAATACTCTTGGCACAAATGAGTCAAGCCTAGAGATTCAAATATAAGAACTAGGCAGCAACCTACTTTTGTGAGAGGCTATGAAAGTGGAGAAGGACTTTGTGTGAAAGAAGGCATGACTCATTAGAAGTTTTGAAGAGGGAAAAATGGAAAAAGGCCATGATCCGTACGAGAACAGCATGCAGTAACATGATTTTGTCCCTATAATTGATTAGCCAGTCTATTTTGGTCAAGTGATTTGATTTACAATTACGAAAGTGCATGATATGCACAATTATCTAATGTCAACAGAACCTTACTAAGATAGAACCGGTAAGATTTTCACTTAGATAGTTCAATTGGTTCAACCACATTTAAACGGTTGCAACAAAAATCAATTGTGGTTGTTAAGCCAATTGAACAAAGTCGGTATAAATACAATGTGTATCCTCAAAAAATTTCAGTATAAAAATTACACTTTGAGGTGTGTATATCACAAATTTTAAATTTTAACACATTAACTTCCACTGAAAAAAAGGGCAAGTATAAATTAACAAACTTCTAAAAAAAAAAAATTCAACCTAAATTTATGTAACCAAAAATAAACTGCTAAATAAATATTATAATCTTGACCCAAATATCAATCATTTAAAAAGTGTCGTGTACCGACATCAATTTCATATATCAACGATAGATGTAAAATTTTGATAACAATACGTAATAAAACAAGAGAAATGTTAGTTCTCCCGAATTGTTTGCTCATGATAGCATCAGGATGTGAGAAAGTAATTGTTGCAATAACCCCTTTTATTTTTTTTCCACCCATGTTTTTCTAGAAATTGTGAGATTAATGGTTGCAAATTGTTCGTGATCTCTTCTTGAGGATTTTGTCGCTATGTATAGCAATCCTCATAAAACAATCTAAGTAAACCAAGTAAAATTTTGATAACAACATGTATAAAACAATCTTAGAAGAAAGGAAACTAAGTAAATTTTGATGATAACAAGTAAGAAAACAATCTTAGAAGAAAGTAAACTAAGACAGAGATATATAATAGAAACTAAATTAAGATAGAGATATATACTCCATCCGTCCCTATATGTAACTCCCTTTTGTATTTTTCACATTTCTTAAGAAAAGTTGTCAGTGTAATTAATATGTCTATTTTGTGTGTTAATATTACCAAATTGTCCTTTGTTTTTATGTGTATTAAATTTGACTTTTCATATTTCAAGACAAGTTAGTAGTATTAATTAGGGGTATGTATAGGAAAATAATAATAAATGTATCTAGTAATTTGAAAAGGGGTTTAGATTTAGGGACAAAAATAAAATCAAATGGATGATTAAATATATGGACAAATGAATTAATTAACAAGTGTTGTTCATATATCATGCGGAAGCATGCATTTATGTATGCATTGTTGATAAGTAAAATAGCATTGAGAAATGCTAGTAACACTTATTTTTCAAAACTCTTAACTCTCTCTAACACTTACTTTTTTTTTTTTTTTGGATGAAATGAATATAGGTTTTTCTAACCTATGCAATACATTGCATAAGTTAAGATGCAATAAATACACCACTTTGATCAACAGAAATTATTTTATTAATTAGCTTTTTCTTTAAAATTGTTTTTTTATCTCTCTTACTTTAGTTTGCACCCCAAAAAAAAAAAATACACAATTTTATATAAATTGTCTTAATTAATTAATTAGCCTTTTTCTTAAATAAAAGGCTAATTTAATATATTTCAAAACTATAATAAAATAGCAAATCTTATGTATTTATGTAGGATCAAATTAAGTACTGAAAATGAGATTGGTTTTTTTCTTTAAAATTTTTTAAATTGATATATGAGATTGCATTTGATCCTAAACGTAAATATTGAAAAAATTTACTTACTTGGATTATTACTGAAACAAATGTCACTATATCGGATTAAAATAATGGTTGGATGATATAATTCATATATTATGCATATCAGTTTATGACTAATATAACGTATAACCTTTTTTACACACAATATAACGTATAATTTTTTTTAAGGAATATAACGTATAATTTTATTGCATATGTAAAGCACATATTTTTTTTGGTAAAAAGAAGCACATCCTTTTTTATTCAGGTTAGGAAAAAAAACATTTTTAAAAATTAAATAGAATGACTAATAGGAGAGATAAAAAAAATCATTTTCCAAAAAAAGACTAATTAATAAGACAATTATATTGATTAAAGTGGTATATTTTATTGCATCTTAACCTATGGAACGTTGCATAGGTTAGAAAAACTCCCTTTCTTTTTACTTTGTAAAACCAATTTCCACACGACTTTGTAACGACCACTATTAATGATAAATAATTTTCATTAACCGACTATCCACTCTCCTATTTGGTGGTAATGAGAAGATTTGACTGTGAACCAATGTAGGAAAAATGTAAATTAAGTTAGTATCTGATTTTCATAATTAATGTTCTTACTTTGGAGGATCCAATAAACATTAGAACATGTATAAGTATATAGGCATGTAGTTCACTTTGTCTATTACCCAAGTTCCAATCAAGTAAAAGAAATCTAAAACTTTGTTATTGCATTGTGTGCATTCCGTATATATGGATCATAACATGAAAAGTTTCTTCACATTGGCTTTGATAGTATTGTTATTATGTATGAATGCTATTGTTTCTTCTAGAGATAATAATTTGAGCATTGGTGATCTTGTGACTAACTTACCAGGCCAGCATCAAGCAGATTTCAAGCACTATGCTGGATATGTCACTGTCAATGAAACCAATGGAAGATCACTCTTTTATTGGTTTTTTGAGGCCGTGACTAAACCTGAGGAAAAACCATTGCTTTTGTGGCTTAATGGGGTAAAGTGATTTTGCTTTAGTTTTTTTTTTAATTAAAACATTAGACGATATAGACTATAATCTTTTTTGTTTGGTGTACATGTGAAAATACTCCAGTTTACTTTCTTAAATGCATGCATTTGGCTCATTTTTTTCGTCGATTCATGATATTAATCCTCAAATTCTAAATCTTAAATTCTAAATCTTAGGAAAAACGAATTTTGTAGGATTTTAATTTTTGTTTGGTTAACCAGCGTGCTTTTACTTATAGAGAAGATAGAGATGTGTAACCAAAAAAAAGAGAAGATAGAGACATATTGTTTTGACTCTATGATTTATATAATAATAATAACAACAACAATATTACATTTATTTCTTAAAAAAAATAATAATATTGCATTTATTATGTATTGTCACACCGCCTGACTTGCCATCTCATTATTCAAATTGACACTTGAGAAGGGAAAAAAAATAACCCCCAAATTTAATGGTGAGGAAAATTTCAATAATTTAAATTAATGGTGAGGAAAATTTCAATAATTTAAAAAAATTGAGATTGTATTTTTAGATTTAAAAATGATGAGACTATTATGTAAATAGAAGTGTTCTTTGAACTTTAAGGTCTATCTTATTTGGCTTTGCTTTGTTTACTTTCCTCTACAAGGACTGCTAAATTGGTCGACATGTCGATGGAGGAAGATAGATGACACACAAATCAAGTTGACAGAAAGAAAAAAAAAAGGGGGAGAGAAAACAATAGTATAAAACAACAAACAATTATATATGTTTATTTTGTCGTGTCATCTATCATTATCCTTAAACAATTTCTTTTGAATCAAATTAATTTCGGCATATAATTTCGAAGGGATCAAATCAATTTTGTCAATGAAACTATTTGACAAAGATATATGTGATGAGAATTTTAAAATTAAAAGAAAATTTTAAACATAGTTTGAAAACAAGTTGACAATTTCTTACAAATAGCATAGAATAAATTTGATGATTCACTCAAACATCAATTCAATACTATGTTGATTTCATTTATTTTATCGAGTAGTTTTTCTATTATTTTTCTGATATACGTTCTCTACATACTAAGGTAATGTGCTTTTTTGTTACAGGTCCTGGTTGCTCTTCTGTGGGATATGGAGCAACACAAGAGATTGGTCCATTTTTAGTGGACACCCATGGCAAAGGACTTAAATTTAATAACTTCTCATGGAATAGAGGTAAATATAATATAGGTTTCGTTTTACTTTTAATTTATCTATTTTATTCAAATATATCATTTTTTGCCACTCTATTGTTACTTTTGTTGAAATTTTGGTTCAAACCTTGATTTTTTGTCATTCTATTTGGAAAACTTCATAGCATAGTCCATCTACTATTTTCCATTGTGCTTCATTATTTGTTCCTAAATAGCCATGTTGGTTAATACTTAGAATTTTTATATATGTATGTGGAATGTAATAATATGCAGAAGCCAACCTGTTATTCCTTGAATCTCCTGTTGGTGTTGGATTTTCATACTCAAATACAACCAGTGAATACAAACAATTGGGAGATGATTTCACAGGTCTTTTTCTTAATCTAAAATCTTTGCTGCATATAAAAATGTTACATTTTCCCTCAAATACTTGCTACATTTTCTATTTTTTCTTTGTTGATACAAAATACTCACATAAATTTATGAAACAGCTAATGATACTTACACTTTCCTACATAATTGGTTCCTCAAGTTTCCTTCATATAGAACAAGGGCATTGTACATAGGAGGAGAGAGCTATGGAGGTATTGAAATCAATATTAGAATCATCATCTAACATGTAATTTTAAGTCCTTTGAATTGATCATTAAGCATGATTTTCAGGACATTTTGTACCACAATTGGCTGAAGTTATCCTTGATAGGAATAAAGACCCTTCCCTACATATTGATCTCAAGGGAATTTTGGTATGGTCATAAATATTTTCTTTTATGAATAAGAATCAAACTCGTACTTAGGGTTTACAATATTTACACACACCGCGCACCAACCACTTGGGCTAGCTAGATTGCAAATATAACCTAAAAATATGAAAATTGTATATATTTTTTGGGGCAGGTGGGAAACCCCGAAACTTCTTATGCTGAGGATTATTGGGGAATGATTGATTATGCTTGGAGCCATGCAGTGATATCCGATGAAACTCACAAATTACTTAGAACGAATTGTGAATTTAATAGCAGTGAAGATATATTGAGTAAGGATGATGTATGTCAAAAAGGACTAGATGAAATGTTCAAGCAGTACAATGAAATTGATATCTACAGTCTCTACACCCCTACTTGCTTAGCCAATAAGGGGTTTTCAAAACCAATGCAAAATGTTATGAAGCGTTCATCAAACAAAGACATGGTGAGACCGGAAATTTTTATCAGACTCTTTTAAGTGTTTTTAGGCTTAAAAACTTCTAACAAAAATACTTTGTGCATTTGTTAAACTAGATACCAAAGGTAATGGGTTGTTATGATCCATGTCTAGATGACAATGCTAAAACATTTTATAACAGACCAGATGTTCAGAAGGCCCTACATGCTAGTGATGGTCACAATCTCAAGAATTGGAGTATTTGCAAGTAAATATTTTGATTTTCCTAACCAAAGTTCGATTAACATTTATTTGCTTATGATGTTAGAAGTGGTATAATAGAATATTGGATCCGACTTCTCTAAAGTGAACACCTCGAGCACACTTGTTTTAGAGTGTAACAAATCATGGACTAACATTTTACTAGCTAGTACTTTTGGTTTTCTTACTTTATACACTTTAGAGGAACCAAATCTTAGAGCATGTGGTTTTCATTTTTCTATATTAATCCCTTTTTAATGGTTAATGAAAAACAGTGATGACATATTCCACGACTGGGCACAATCAAAGCGTTCTATTATCCCAATTTACAAGAAGCTTATTCCAACAGGACTTAGGATTTGGCTTTACAGGTAATTAATTAATTAATTCAATCAAATAATACTTCAACCAACAATTCAAGACCATGCATGTGGTGTCTGTCACATTTTCTCATATTTTTTTGTTCATCTTATTATTATTGATTGTTCAGTGGAGACACAGATGGTAGAGTACCAGTATTGTCAACAAGATACAGCATAAATCTTCTTGGTTTGCCAATCACCAAGGCATGGAGTCCATGGTACAATGAAAAGCAGGTAAGAGTTCATAAACTGAATAGGTAGGAGATGGGTGTATTTTATAATCTTTAACTTGGATGATTTATGTGGGCAAAAATTATGTTTGGAAATTGCTTAATTGGATTTGAGTTAAATAAAGATAATATTCCAAAGTATGGAGAACAAAACAAATCAAATTTTGGTATTGTTATTCATATTTTTAATGAAATTTTGTATGATTTAACCAACAGGTTAGTGGGTGGTATCAAGAATACAAAGGGCTTACATTTGCTACATTTCGAGGAGCTGGCCATGATGTGCCTACTTTTAAACCAAGCAATTCACTTGTATTTTTTTCCTCATTTCTTGTGGGAGAATCACTACCTTCTACAAGATGAAAATCAAGACTCTAAGTTGGGATGAGAAAAAATAAAATGACCGGGGGTGCGGGGTGCGTTAGCCCCCCTAGTATGGTCCATAGGTAATATTGTAAACTGAATCGTAGTAGTATTATATATATTGTTTGTAAAACTAAAACCCTAATTTTTATCACGGTAATAGAAACGGAATTATAACCGCTCTATAGCCGTAGAGGTAAGCACAATTGCCCGAACTATATGTTAACAAATATCTTGTGTTCATTGTCTCTCTCTTTCGTTCTCTTATTTAATCTTTTGTTATTAGTTGTTGTTCTAACTGTATTGTATGCTTTTTTTTGTGTTATCACTTTCATAACATAGAAATAGTAGTTTACCTTTGGAACTGGATCTTTAGCAATATAAATCTGTGATTTATGGTGTATTGGTGTTGGATGTGTGATTTCATGCTTATTTTTCAGTTCCAATTACCAAATATGCTTGAGTGTTTAAAAATTAATTTTGATCAAGATGTTTAAAAATTATTGGTTCTTCATGAAAAATTAAAGTTTCATAGAATATATTAATTTGTAGATTTCTGGATTTTGAAGAAAAAAATGATCTCAAAATGATTCCAGCCTTTATTTGTCAAGTTTGAAGACTAGTGTTTAGTTCACAAGATTTTCTATTTGATGACCCAAGTCTACAAAAAAAAATTGTCATTTTAATCGAGTATATACGAGCTATATTTGAAGGTCTATGACGCATCATCATAGGTGATGTCTAAAGTTAATGGAAGGATAACGTCTAAGATTAACATATAGATGAGACTAAAACAAGAGACTTTTGTTCTATTTAATAAACTTTAGTGACTAAATTAAGAGACTATTGTTCTATTTCTAAAACTTTAGTGACTAAATTGATAAATGGCTACAAATTCAAGAATAAAGTTGTCTACTCACTCATTTTGATAATTTCACGACAATATATCACCAATAATTTCAAGATAAAATGTTGGACTAAGATAAAAATCAATCACAAACTATAATAAACTTTTTAAGCAATACAATAACTGATCCTTATGCTTCAAAGAATCTCCTCCTTTTAGATCGTGGTTGTACGAAAACCTTGACACAAGCACTACAAGCTCGTAATTAGATGCATGTGTATGAACTATGAACCTTTCTACTATGCTAACACTGTCACTTCAATCAATGCCTCCATTTCTCCATTTTGAAAGTCATAATCTTTCTCTTTTTGTCGGCACGATGCTTGGCAGAAATTTTCAATTTCCTCTTGTTTCTTTTATAGCTGAGGTTCTTCCTGATAAGGTTATAAATTTGCACAAAGTTTTCAGTACCCAGAGTACGCTCTATATTTTCACGCGTGTCTTCTGCCAACTTTATGAGATTATCTGGTAAAGAACAACCATGTTCATTAGACAGAAATAACATGCGGAGTGTTAAAACTAAAAATATGACATGGAAGGAAGACTTGGTAACGATAAAACTATGAAAAAATCAAGCATAGAAGCATATATTCGAACACTAGACACTATATAATGAAATTTGAGGAATGAAAAAAAAAAATTATAAAAGATATAAGGTAAAGAAATTCTTTAATAAAAAGGTTAAGAGATCAGGATACTACAATCCTTATATAATACACAAGAAATTATAGTCGTTTTGCCATTTTGCCTAACGCGTAAGATGACCATCTCGTGTTAGTGACATGAGAGGATCTTGAACCAGATAGGGCAGTGTATAGAAAATTATCTAGAGGAAATTTAATAGAGGTAACGAGCAAATACCTGCTACGACTTTTCCAGCAAATCCTTCTGAAACTTTATACAGAGGTAACAGAACCGCGTGTGCATAGTTCAAGCAGTCATCCTTACTGTGATCAGTTTCTTAAACATAATTTTCCCAAAACTGTCGAAGACTATTTCCATCTGTATTGAACAAACAAAATAAGAAATAATATTATCCATCTGCACACTAATCAAGACTAAAGAATATATATATGCAATGAGATTGAGTACCAACTTGAATAGCATCTGTTTGAAGAGCGATTTCGCCCATTTTTTCGAGCAATAACGAGACAAGTATATATTGGGTGTTCTTAGCATTAAGTTGACTATTTTCTTCACATACAGAAGAGGTAAGAGATGAAGACGTGAACATGCTTGTTCCTTTTCTTGCATTAATCAAGTCAAAAGCTTTGAGAGACCGGTTCTTATTGTTTTTCTCAAGAGTAGACAAGAATGCAGGTGGATCTAAGCAGGCAGTTTGCCCTATTAAAGAATGGACATAGCGAATAGCAAAGACAATATTCTTGGTCATCAGGCTGCTGTCAGCATCATCTATCGGTGGCATTTTCAATTGACAGCAAAGAGAAGTAGCTATTAAATATAATTTACTAGGACCATCATAAAATAACTACTTAAGGAGCTTTGATGATTTTCTTTGTTGACATCTGTTACACGATCAAAGTATAGAGCTATGAGACGGAGTGATATATTGCGTAACAACGAATGTGGGTGTAACAACATCTCACATATTGCTTCCCATATATCCTGAAATGTAGATAAAAGAAATATGTCAGCGTGCTTGCTAAGACATGGGAAATTATAGGTGGGAAGTTAAATGGAAAAGTTTTGATTAATGAGACATTTGTGTTCATATAAAGGGCGGGAAAGCAGTTGCGGAGCCAGAAATTTTATCGAGCTTGGGCTAAATTTTGACTGCAAATTTATTTACATGTGATATAATATATAAATAATCATAAATCAAAATAAAATAGGCTTGTCATTTTGTCGATAAAAGTACAATTTGAAATAAGAGAGATGTAACATAACATGTCAATAGTGAGCTAAATAAAATTAGGAAGTAAATGTCTTTTCGAACACAAGACATCAAGAATAAAATTGCGCTTCCTAACCACCATGGCAGAGGTAAACTTCTGGAATAATTACGCCAGATATCATATATATAGAAACGCTAGGGGATGCCATGGGTCTAGGAAAAGATCCACCGCTGAGCCCGGGCGCATGCACATGCTCGCCGGGCGGTAAATCCGCCCATGCGGGAAAGAACTGTCTCCACTCCACAATCTGCAGCTACTACACCACACACCGTCAAACAAATCCAAGTCCATATACATTAACACATAGTACAGAGAAATTTACCTCTAGATCCTTTGCAAAGCATTTTTTTTCAATCAGCAAATTTATTCTCGTCAAGCATGTGCAAGCGGCACCAAAATACTCACGGCGAAATAATAACAATTACATAAGGCACCGAAATAACCGGAAACCTATAAACCCAAGTGCCAAAATGGCCAAATACCTCCTAGCAGTGGAAACCGCAAATAAAAACACAGCAGTAGCAGAAGCACATTACTGATGCTGTTATATACCTCCTGCTAAACCACTCACAACAGAAAACACTTCCTAAAGAAAAGTGCCACAACAGCAAATGTAAAGGAGGCATGCCCCAGCCTCAGCATCCGCACCACACCCGCAGCACAGCTACGCATCAGACAACCTTCTGGATCCCAACTCCATTCGTAGAACAAAAACGCCGGCAATTTCAGGCGTTCCAAAATCCACCTCCACGACAGAACCTTAATATCCTCCACTATCTCCTCCACTCCACGCATTGTATTATTGAAGATTCTGTCATTTATCACCTTCCAAACCGTCCAGATCGCCGCATGCCAAATAAGCCGGTACCCCTTACGAATCCTTTTATTTCTGCAGCCATCATTCTAACATTCCCACTGAATTCGGAGGGGGTCAAAAAAAGAAAACCCAGCCATCTAAATAATCCACCCCACACCTCCGTAATCACCTCACAATGAAGGAAAAGATGATTCGATGACTCGGTCTCCCGCGTACACAAAACACAACTAGGAGAAGTATTCGGATTTAAGACATTTCTCTTAGAGAGATTGTTCTTCGTCGGGATCCTATCATGAAGGAGTTTCCAAGAAAAAGCTACCACTTTGGACGGAGCCGAACTCTTCCAAATATGCGTAAACACCTTGACTTGCATCTCCGTTAGCGATCCCTCCACAAACCTCATCCCCTCCAATTTCTTATACATAGAGTTCACCGAGAAACAACCATTCTCTTTCAATTCCCACCACCACTCATCCTCACCTTGCCTTCCCCTATAGCCGTCCAAATCCTCCAACAACTCCTGAAGCATGTTAACCTCCCAAAGGAATAGCGAGCGCCTCCAATTAAGATCCCAATAACCGTTGGTTGAGTTGTTTACCCACAATTCACCTACATTCACCTCCTTTTGATTTGATAAAGAATAAAGTCTTGTGTATTTATACCGAAAAGCTTCCTCCCCCCTCCAAGCCACCTCCCAAAACTTCGTATTAGTCCCATTCCCCACTCTTCTAGTGATTTCGGAATTGAACCAATTTGAGTTGTCCAAGTTGATTATATCTTTCCACCACCATGATGCATTTGTTTATATCTTTTTAGCAAACCCCTCCTTAGGGTATGTTTGCGAGTTGAATTTTGGAAGGCTATGTCTATATTTTAATATAGATTTGACATTTTAAAAAAATTGAAAGAGCAAATGATACATTAGCATATGATATCATGTTGTTCTATTAATTTTTTCAAAATATCAAATCTATATCACAATATAGACTTAGTCCTCCAAAGGTCTCCCCAACAAAACCCTAAAAACCAACTCACAAACACACCCTTACTTAAAATTAAAGCTTTAGTGATTCTTAGGTCAAATTTGCTTTGACACCTGCACTCAACAATATAATACCAATGACTATACATATGCATACGCCAACACAGCTCTTTCTTCATTAGATTACATTATGTGTGATTCTAGTTTCTATATAATTTTGTTCTTCATTCAATTATGTTGCCATTTTATAGAAGTCTATATTAAATTATCCCTTTTATATGGTAGAAACTACGGTTTCAAGATCTTCACGTAAACCTACTTTGTGCATCATTTACATTACGACCAAGCTTTTATAGAGAAGTACTTATTATATAAGGGCAATGTTATTGATGGCAGATGGCGGAAAGCCAAAAATCCACCTATTTAAGCAGCCATATCCACCAGTGGTGAAGCTAACAATATTTTTAGGAGTGGCAACATTTAAAGAAAAATAAAATATTTTTTAAAAATTTATAGTAAATTTAACACATAAGCAACAAAAAAATCGTAATAACTATTACGTATATAAAATGTATTTCATAAAATACTCTTAAAGCAACAAGAACGACTTGTAAATGGTTAATAAAGAGTCTGTTCATAAAATACTTATATTTTAATTAAAAAAACAATGCGTTAATAAAAGTCTGTTTTTACAATAATAAAAGGTTGATAAAGTGCCGTTAAATTTCTTTGGACCAATGATGATAACAAAATTATTGGAAGGAAGTGATAGATTATTGTTGTCATATTTTCATTGTCAATCAATATGTATTTTTTTTGTTCACCCTCCGATTCCTAAAAGATAAGATCGGATAATCCTGAGTTTGAAAAGTAACTAAAACTAAAAAAAAAATTATTCCACCAAAAGTCCCAAATATATATTATCAGGGGTAGCTTAATATAAAACTATACCTACTCATTCAATAATTTTTTTCTTTCTTTTGGGTAGCCATAGCTACCCTTTTGTTATGGAAGGAATCGCCCTGGATGCATTGATGGAGTTTATCCATGGAGGACTAAATTCTTGATAAAATCAGTTTATGTTGGTATCTACATGCACAGAGCAGTTAGTTTTGCAGTGTCTTTATTGATGAGTTAATTACGTAAACCTATGCTTCGTGATCTTTACATTTTTCTTTAAAAAGAGCCTAAGCTATAATAAGCTTACACGATGGTAATGTATTGGAAGAGGAAATATTCAAATACTTAACAATGAATTAACTTTTATTTCTTGACGGAAACGTGAGTCAACTTTTATTTTTCAAACATCTTTTCTCCCCGTGTGTTGTATGGGTGTGAAAAACTAGTAAATATACAGAGAGAGAAGGGAGACAAATACCAAAACCTTAAAGTAAAACAAAAACAGGAATAGAAAGACAAAACAAAGATAAGAGGGTCAACTTCCTAACAAATAACTAGTGAAGTGAACAGATGGAAGCACCAATCTTGACCCTTTCTCTAGCCTCAACCTAGATATACACCCGTCGTGGCTAGCAATGTTAAACTGCATGCTTCTAGCGCAACACCTGCTGCTACTCGTATTTGGTCCAACCTCTGAATCCAGAACAAAAAAGTAAATATTATCAATGTGAAAAAGGTGAACATAAAAAAAAACAAAATCTAGTTGCATACAATATATATTCACATATTACCAGCACGAAAGACTCTAACCAAACCAATTTTTTTTCACTTCAAGTGTGGACAAGGTTTATGCCCTCTTTACTTCGAATTTATTATAGTCCCAACAATGCAGTATTACGAACAATATCATTAGATAGAAAGTTGGAATAGCTCCCATTGTAGAAAAGGTGCTAGTGTTTTGTTTTAGGCGATTTAGACATGAAGAAAATATTTGTAGAAGCATATGTAATCATTAAAATGTTATAAAATCTGATTTTCTTCCTTGTTCCCAATTACCTCTAGGAACCCTAAAATCCACAAATAAAATAAAATAATGCAATCCTTAAATCTCAGATGATTCATGCACCCGACCCACATAGTGGAAAAAGATTTTGATAGTGGCTGTGTGACAACAATATTACCTCAAAACTAGTTGTTATCTCCGGTAGTTTTGCATTGCGCACAAATAAAGCATGTGAATTGATATCACAACGAAGCTTATCTCGCACTTTTGAAGCATCCCAATTTGCCTGTCTTACAGCAACGTCTGGAAAATGCAGAACAAAATAAGAATGAGCATGTATATAAATCAGTGTATATGATGACTGAGGCGAATTAGCAACTCCATTGGAAATAATTCAATTCAAGAGAGAATAAACTCCTGTAAAGATGTAAGTAATGTTCTTTCATTCCTTTAATTTATATGACAATGGAAAAAATAAAATGAGAGCACCTACAAAAGCAAATCAGGAGCCAGACTTTATATATCAATGGAATTGAAGAATATGAATCCCTAGAGATTCTGCTTCAATATTAAATAATGAACTTTATAACACATTACACAGAAAAGTTATAAATAAGTGTAAAAGTAAAATAATACAATCAGTTGGACTTGGGAATGACCAAATGACACCTGATGTATATTTTAAAAGAAAATGTATATGCTAACATGAAGAAGAATGCTATCTGATTATTACCAGCAAATACTTTTTCAAACTCGGCCATAATACATCGAGTCCACGTGCAAACAGATGAATCAAACCTTTCTCCACTGTTTAGTGATCGAATCAGCTCGGTGTTAAAATCGCCTAAAGCTTTAGAGCATAGATGTTCTATCATTTTTGTATAAACAGGGTACACTATCTGAAAAGTTGAAGCAAAAAAAAAATTATATGAAAAGTTTATGCTTAAAAATAAAAATTATAGCATACATTTTTCTAGATAATATCTTAGGCCATTATATTTAGATTCCAAGCATATTTCCAAATACATAATATTTAAAAAAAATGTGATTTCCTTTAAATAAACGAAATACCAACAAGTTCTTCACGTACACAAACTCTCTCCCTTCAAAATTAGGAAGTGGTTCAAGATTTCTTTTCTTACTAAAATTGGTGGGTGTCGATGTCATTTTATACATAGTTTTGAAACTCGGCTCGGACTGGCCGGTTGGACCAGGAACCGGTGGCCAGACCGGTTCGAGCCAACATTTGGATCGGTCATGCAGTTAACTCGGCGAGAACCGGTCAAAACCGATCAAAACTGGTTAAACCCGGTGACTCGGCCGAGTTGATGGTCAGACCGGTTCTTCCCTTTTTTTTTTTGCTTTTTACTTAACTAAAACGACGTCGTTTTGGATTTGGCAATTAAAAAAAAAAGGAAAAAACTAGAATTAGAAAGGTAAAACCCGCTGACTCGGCCGGTTTTCCGAGTCAATCCGATTTAGTAATTTTTTTTCTTCAATTTCTGTGATTAATACTAATTAATACTCAAAATCTGAAATATGAAAAAGTTAGCGACAAGAGGAATCGAACTGTGAACATTAAAATGAATGCTTGAAAGCTTAACCACTACAACAACTTCTAATCTTTGTTACAAATTGAAATATATTATATATGTAAATATAATACATTTAAATTTTATAAGAGAAAAGAACACATCATTTTTTTATAGAAAATCTACATATTATATTAATATTAATATATTTCCTATCAACAAAATATAGTTGTACAACGATTAAAATACATATTACATGTCAGTTTTTAAGTGAACAAGTCATCGATTAAATCCGATTTAATCCGGTTAAATAACTATATAAATTTAATCTCAATACCGAGTTATCTAACTGAGTCATCTGAGTTGATCCGGTGTTGGTGGTCGTGTCCCGGTGTCGGACACACGTCAGACACCGGTACGACACGTGTCAGATGCAGGCTACGGTGTCCCGAAAAAAAACAGACAGACACGGCTTGGACACTGTAAGAACACGGTTTGGGACACGGCTGAGAAACATAACGTAAAAAAGACAGCAGAACTTTGGGCTTCTTTTACAACGACTGCTATGTAGTATTTGAGAGCCCAAAATAAAATATATTTAATATAAAAAGAAAGAAAACCCTAGAATAGCAAGCAATCGATCGTTTTCCAGTTTCCACTCTGCCTCCCATAGAGCTTTTTCTGGATCTGGATTTGAACAGCTACAGCACCGAGCCACTCACTCACCTCTGAAGTTTATCTCTTTGCAGGTATGATATGAATCGACTTTCTTTAACCTTCTATTTTGACTTGTCATTTTTTTATGTTATTTGTCTTCTTTTTGCGTCTTCAATGTTATATATTATAATATGTTCAGTAGTAATGTTTACAGCTTGCTTTTGTTGTACTATTGTTATTATTATATATTTTCTCTGACTAGTAGGCTACTTGCATTATTATAATACTTAAACTTGGTAGGTAGAGATAGTACAGAAAAAAGAAAGCAACTTTAACTTGAAGTGGTGGAGTTTGGATTTTAGTGGCTATTGTCTCTTTTAAAATAGCTAATTAATGGTATTTGATATATTGTAATAAATTTGTGTGTAGAGATGAGTACTTCTAATCCTAGTGAAGCCAACGAAAAACATGATGAAACAAGGCCTTTGTGGAAGCATGTTACAAAGTTAAAAAAGTGTAGGTGGCGCGGGATGAGGCAATTTTGAGTTAAAATGTCATTTTTGTGACATAGTTTATAATGGTTCATATACTAGAGTGAGGGCACATTTGCTGAAGATTTCGGGAAAGGGAGTTAGGCCTTGTACCAAAATAACACCTGCCAAGATTTCAGAATTGAAGAAGATAGACAATGAGGCTAGATCTAAGGAGGATAGGTCAAAAGGAAAATCTATCCCTTTGCCTCCCGTTTCCAATGAAGGTGTTGGTTCAAAAAAGAGAAAGGCATCAACCATAAATGGCTCTTTTAATATGCAAGATAGAGATAAGCTGGATTATGAAATTGCTAGGATGTTTTACTCTGCTGGTCTACCATTTAATTTAGCAAAAAATCCTCACTTTAGGAGGGCGTTTTCCTTTGCTGCTAGCAAGACTATTCCTGGTTACCAACCTCCTGGTTATAATAAATTAAGAACAACATTGCTTCATAATGAGAGGAAACATGTGGAGAATTTGTTAGAGCCAATTAAAAATACATGGAGCCAAAAGGGTGTGACAATTGTTAGTGGTGGATGGAATGACCCACAAATAAGACCTCTTATTAATTTCATGGCTGTCACAGAAAGTGGGCCTATGTTTTTAAAGGCAGTAGACTTTTCAAATGAGATAAAAGATAAAGATTTTATTGCCAAACAAATGAGGGATGTCATCATGGAGGTTGGACCTTCAAATGTTGTTCAAATAGTGACAGACAATGCAGCAGTTTGCAGGGCGGCTGGTTTAATAATTGAGGCTGAATTTCCTAATATCTTCTGGACTCCGTGTGTTGTCCATACCTTAAATCTTGCACTGAAGAACATATGTGCAGCTAAGGATACAGAAAGAAACAGTGTAGTCTACAATGAATGTTCTTGGATCACCAAAATTGTAGATGATGCAACTTTTATAAAAAACTTTGTGATGTGTCACTCCATGAGATTATCAATGTTCATTTCATTCAGCTCGTTAAAGTTTCTTTCTATTGCTACAACAAGATTTGTCTCTGCTATTGTAATGCTTAAAAGGTTTAAGCTATTGAAAAAAGGTCTTCAAAATATGGTGATTAGTGAGCAATGGTCTTCTTACAAGGAAGATGATGTTCAAAAGGCTAAATTTGTGAAGGACACTTTGTTAGATGATAATTGGTGGGATAAGGTTGATTATATTATTTCTTTCACTGGTCCTATCTATAACACCCTGAAAACCCAACTTAAAAATTCATTTATATAATCAGAGTATATCGCAATATTCAGGATGTCACATTTCATAAAATCTTTAAACAAAATGAATAATAATTTATTCCTCATCTTTATTCAAAACGTAGCAGCGGAATCATAATTCAAACTCCTTAAAAAGATTAGTTCTTCGCACCAATGTCATAATTAATTCAAAAACGATACATAAAGGAATAGAAACAAATGATAATCCCCATCCCGTTACGTATCAGAGCTCCTAAGACTCCACAAGGACCTCTCACATCGTCAATCCTACGCTTGGTCACCTGCACTTGCCCACGAGGCGGAAATTTCAACAGAAGGGGTGAGATTCACAACAATTATATTAACATATAATTCAAACATCTATGCTTAACAACAACAGCAACAATCATCGCAAATAACGGAAACGTCTCAAACATCTACATACAACAAATCATCTTTAAAAACATCTTCACATAACAAATCATCTCATAACGTCTTAGACACAAGACTCGACAAATGCAACTCGACTATGCAACTCTAACATCTTAAACATCATTCATGTGGTACCAATATTTAAGCTTAAATAAGCTTCACCGTCGCTTTGAGCAATTTCTCCACCGTCGCTTTGAGCATAAGCTCCACCGTCGCTTTGAGAATAAGCTCCACCGTCGCTTTGAGCATAAGCTCCACCGTCTCAAATTATGCAAATGCATGAACTCGACTCTTTATACTTAAACAAGTTATACACAACATCTTAACATCATTTACGACTCTTGACTGACACATGCAATTATAACACATTTACATGGCAGCAGTTCAGCACATTTAACACATTCACAGCACATAATCATCGTCACAAATATCATTTAAACATCATTCATATAACTCACTTAATGTGCATATAAATCATAGATTAAGGTCAACAGTTAAGAATCATCTTACAGCATCATTACAGGTTGTAATTTAGGTCTTAAACATCTCTAATACTACCCAAAGGTCTACCCTCAAAACCTCGCTCAAAACAGAGTTATAAAACTCAAGTTATAGTGGTCTGAGACCACATTGCATGCTATGGCGAGTGGTTCTGCTCGCCACGGTGAGCTACTGAATTTGCATTCTGTCAGTGCTCGCTACGACGAGTGATGTTGCTCGCCTCGCGCGCACCAAAGGGGTCGCTCGCCACGGAGAGTAAGGTTGCTCGCCTCGCGAGTGAAGACGTTCTGTTACTCGCTACGACGAGTAAGTCTGCTCGCCTCGCGAGTTAAGCTGTTCTGCTCGCCACGGCGAGCTGTCGTAAAACAGGCTGCGGGTTCGCTCAAATCCTCGCCAAAACTCGTCCAATCTCTCATACTATGGCTCTAATCATTCAGAATTATGATCCTAGTGATTAATCTAGGTTCTGTAACACGTTTCTACATCAAATTGCATCACCCTCACATCAATTCCTCAAAAATCCATTAAACCCTAACTTAAGAACTCCCTCTAAACCCTTCCCAATCCCTTAGTTAATCATAAACAATGAATTACAGTATAACATAATCGAAGCTAGGCTCACCCTTACCTTAATAAAATTGGAGCAGCAGCCTCTCTTGTTCTCCTCTTTTGTTTTCTCTCTTTTTCTCCAAAACTCTGACAACGCTTACTATGTTTTCTTGACCTAATTCCCTCTTTATATAACTTTTCTCCACTTGTCTTATTTTTCCACTTAATCCCTCATAACTCTAACTAATTCAAAAACAGCCCCACAACTTAATATTCTATTTAAAAATATATATAAATTACTTCCATAACAAATATCAAATATATTTATAACAAATATATTTCTAAACAAAATAACAAACATATTTATAACAAATATATTTCTAAACAAAATAACAAACATATTATCACTTATCAAATATAAAATCATGTAAAAGTATTCAAATATTAACTAAAAATAATTAAATAAAAAGGGGGCGTTACACTATCTATCATGTTCTAAGAAGAACCGATACAGAAGCTTCAAGTCTCCACCTAGTGTATGAAATGTGGGACACAAATCACAATGATTGAAGATGTGAGGAAGGCTATATACGCATATGAAGGAAAGGCAGATGTTGAACAACCATCAACCTTTCATGAAGTTGTGCACTCAATATTAGTTGCTCGTTGGACAAAGAGTAACACAACTTTTCATTGTTTAGCTCATTCCCTAAATCCAAGGTTATTTAATATTAACTCAATACTTTTTTGTTTATATTTGTTCTAAGATGACAAATATTTATAATCATGTGTATGTTATTTTTTAAAATTGTAGTTATTATAGTCATGAATGGCTAAGTGAAGATCCTTGTCGAGAACTCCCACATGAAGATAGAGAGCTCACTGCTGAAAGAAAAAAATGCATCAAAAAGCTATTTCTTTATGCCGATGAAAGGAGGGCGGTGAATTTGGAGTTTGCCAATTTCTCAGATGGAAGAGAAGGTTTTGCTGACACTGATGCTTTGACTGATAGGGGTAAGATGGAACCAAAAGCTTGGTGGCTAGTTCATGGTGTTAATGCTCCAATACTTCAAAAGGTTGCCCTTAAGTTGCTTGCGCAACCTTGTTCATCTTCATGCAGTGAGAGGAATTGGAGTACATATTCTTTCATACATTCTCTAAAGAGAAACAAGATGACACCACAGAGAGCAGAGGATTTAGTATTTGTTCATAGCAACCTTCGTCTTCTTTCAAGGAATAGTCCACAATACCATGAAGAAGAAACTAAAATGTGGGATATTGCTGGAGATAATTTTGGGTCACTTGATGATTCCGGATTTCTTGAAGTTGCTAATTTATCTTTAGATGAACCTGATCTAGAGGATGCCTTTATCAATGATGATGACAAATTAGATGGCTAAGTATCTTAATTTGTTTATTTATCAGGGCTTTTTAATGGTAGAATTGTTACTTTACTTTAGATGAAAGACATATGTTTCGTTTGGAATATTATTTTTTAAGGAATATTTTGTTTGATTTAATTATAATTATATTATAATAAATATGCCTAGCGGTGTCGGTGTCTTGTGTTTTATAATTTAGCGGTGTCGCGGTGTCCGTGTCGTGTCGTGGTGTCCGTGTCAGAGTCCGTGCTTCATAATTGATACTGCCAAAGCAAAAAGTGCGCTCTGCTTCTCAAAAGCGGTATCATCCTGAGAGATAAATTAAAAGAAAACAATAGTGAGTTTAATGTACATGAAACAATGAGATAGAACAGCTCAATAATATCAAATATGTATCCCATGCACATAACTTGCTTGTTAGTAAAGTGAAGTTAGAACAACGATGAAAGGATTTAACAAAATATGGCTAAATTAACATGTGAACCTCTAGTGTGTGCCTAATTTGAACATGAATCTCATCTTGAATTCCGATACATTAAGATGAATCTTGATTAATTTTAATGAATCACTACCTAAACTTAGTCCCCACATTTTTTGTCAATTTTGTATAGCCAAGTACTTTTCTTTTGTCACTTGATTCTTGAATTATTTTGAGGTACTAAGATGATATATTAGCTTATAATTTTGATATGCCACTTGTTTTTTACTCTAAAATGCCATATCTTTGTTGGTAATGCATCTTAAAATTCATAATAATATTGGTCTTCCAATTCATGCATAAAACAACAACATCTATAATGGGCATGAAGAAACATCTAGTATATAATAAATGAGTCAGGATCCGTTGACACCAGGTGTGTCAACGGAATCGTTGACACCAAATCATATCCGTCCTTTTTTCGTCTTAATGGCTCGTATTTATTTGTTTTAGTTGTTCATGTGCACATTCTTTAGGGGATAAATGAAATCACACCCTCTTCTTCTTCCTGAACTCACTCACATTGTGTATTTTTTTTCTTTCTGATCCTCTTGATCGCAACTCCTCCTAATCTTCTCTAAATATGCATGTGTTTAGGATCTTCATCATCTTCCTCATTTGTGAATTTAGGCAAACTCCTTATGATCACAACTCCTCGAGATCTTCCTCGTTTGTGAATTTTGGCATTCCAACCATCATTGATTCGATGGGTAAGATTATATGTGTGAGATTTGATTTTAGGCATTCCAACCATCATTGAATAATTAAAATACTCAATAAAAACATATATCTGAATCCGTGATCTGTATATATATAAAATCAACCATATTGAAAATTTAAATCAAATTGAGTTTGCAGCCAATTACTTTACTGGCTGTGAATAATTTGTGGTTGTATAGTTAGAAAATTTTAGATTGTGATTTCAATTGTTGGTGAATAGATTCTAGAATAAGCGGTGGCTGAATATAGGGGTGGGCAAAAAAACCAAAAATTGAACTGAACCATTACCAACAGTTCTGAAACCGAACTGAAACAGTTCAGTTCAGTTTAAAACAGTTCAGTTCGGAATAGTTCAGTTCGGTAACTAAATTTCAATTTCATTTGTTTTTTTTTTTCATATTTTTTTCAAAGGTATCAATCATAACAGTTCAATTCAGTTCGGAACAGTTCAGTTCCGTTTGAAACAGTTCAGTTCGAAATGCAAACAGTTCAGTTCAGTTCAGTTTTCATCCCGAACTGAACCATTTTCACCCCTAGTTGTACATATAAGTGGTGGCTGATTTCATTGCTGGTTTTTTAGGCACTAAATTGATAAGGAGCATGATTTGGTGCACCAAGGAAATTGGAAATTTATGGAGACCATTTAATGAGAATTATGAACCTTTGATTAAACTTAAATGAATGTTTGAGATTTGGTGTCAACAAGGTGTCAACGGATCCTAACTCATAATAAATATATTACCTCTCCCCTCTCCCTTCCATCAGTACCCTCTATATCCTCAGCAAATGTGCACGGTTCAATTCCAGTCTTAGCTATCCAAATACCCTTGGTAGTTTGAGATCTGCATCAGCAAGATATTCAATTACTCGTATAACATAAAATAAAGGGTTAAATATGTTTTTTGGTCTATAAATATTCTAAACTTTTATTTTAGTCTGCAAAAAGTTATCCGCCCACACTTTTGGTCATACTTTTAAGTTAGGTCACGTGTATTTTAAATTTTTTTACAATTTTTTTTTAAGAATGTTCATAATTAGAGTTGTCAAAACGGGCGGCCCGACCTGTTTAGGGCCGGCCCTAACGGACTTTGGGCTTTATCGGGCCGGGCCAAAAAGCCCAGTTGGAAAACGGGCTTGAAATATACCACCCAGCCCGACCCTACACAGGCTGCGGGCTAACGGCTCGGCCCATATTAAAAATTATATATTCTTTTTTAAAAAGTACAATAAAATACTCCTATAATTTTATTTTTTTTATAAATAGTATTTTTAATATGTTTAAATAATGTCTACTCACACTGCGTGAACTTAAATTACGCAGAGGTATATTCAGAAGTTTGGTTGGGAGCGAGCAATTTTTTATGGGAGAATAGCAATTTCCATTTATCCAAGGTTAACAGAACCTTACCAAGATATAACCGGTAAGATTTTCACTTATAGTTCAATCGGTTACGTGTTCTTTTTCGTTAAACCAATTGAAAACGTTGGTATAAATATGATATGTATCCCCTAAGGTATTTTTTAAGTATAAAAAATACACTTTGAGGTGAGTATATCATAAATTTTAAATTTTTACATACTAACTTTCAATAATAATAAAAAAAAAAGAATGGGGGGGGCAAGTATAAATTAACAAACTCCTAAAAATATTAAAATCTTGATAAACCAAGTAAAATCTTGATAACAATAAGTAATAAAACAATCTTATTATTCAAAACAAGAAAAAAGGATATATAACAGAAATAAAACTAAGATTCGAAATAACAAGTGTTGTTCACAGTTAGAAAGAAAGTGTTGTTCATATTATTGTCAAATTAGATCAGAAAAGGCACCAATAATAGTTGTTGTACTGTAAGATAGTGGATTGTGTTTAGAAGATATTACAAGTTGTAAACAACTGCATGTGCATAACAATATAGAAGATTTCAAAGCTTTATTGGTAGTGAGAAAAAAAGAAGATTTCAAAGCCTGTAGTGAGAAAAAATTTACATATCCAAGATACTGAATCACAACCAACATGACTGTAGGCAATATTAGACCAGCATATTTTACACTACGTCAAGAGCTAGTTTAGTTCATTGTATCAGAGTTTACAATGAAACCACTCCATACAAGTTAAGAACATGACCAATCCAATTATATTATATGACCAATTCCCAATTCAACTGGCAAACCATCGTTTTAAAATACGGTTTGCATAGTGTGAAGGATTTGGGCAGCAAACCAGTAAGGATCATCATAAGAAATGGAAAGTTCCATTCCTATAGTTGTATTAAATCACATAAATGCTTAATATGTCACAGATTGTACCAAAAAAGGTCACACAAAACTATAGCAACTTTCATTTCTTTTCAAAGAAATGAAAAGGCCCCTGACTCAGGCAAGGTACAAATAACCATTAGTTCCGACTAATGGATGTTATATCACTGGTTCAAAAATTGAGAACACCATTGGCAATTCACGAATGCAACCAAGACCGCACAAAAAAAACAGGATAAAAAAACTGCATTCAACAACATCAAATAAATTGCTAGATATAAATTAAAGTAAATGAGATAATGTCAACCAACTATATAAGGTACCATTTACTCAAATTCTTTCAACAGAACAACAAATCCATAGACCACAAGACAAGCCGGTTCCAACAAAGGTTTAAAATTCAAAATATAGAGACATTATCAAACCAAATAACCAAAAATTTCACTAAAACAAATCTCAAAAAGCAAATAGCTCCATCACTAATCTCCCTTCTTCCTGAAAGAGCACCCTTCTGTTAATCTTGCTTTGCCACCGGTAGGTTGGCACAACACCGTTTGACAGTTGCCACAAACCACGACAGTTTGGGAGTGACTGAATACAGTTGTTCTGCATCCAATAAATGAACGAATATGAACAAACTAATCAAGTAAAAATGGTTCTACCGTCAATTTGTTTCATCTTCTCATTAAAAAAAGTCACTTTTATATGTTAAAAAACAAATTATCAATTATAATAAGATACTATTGAGTAGCTATGGTAAAAAAAAAATTACTATACAAAAAGCAGGAAACAGGGTTAAATATGATTTTATTCCCTGCAGTTATCCCTCTAAAATTTATATTTTAGTCGACCCTACAAATCAGTTTTAAAAGAGGATAGAAGGACCAAGAAGAGAAAATGTCAGTTTTAAAAAGACTAAAATCATATTTAAGCACAAGAAAGTTTTATAACCACATGATCTAACTTACTTCTACAGTTATACAGTATATGGAAAATATAAAACAAATGTATTTTCTATTCAAATATGGATACAGACAAAAAGTGAAAATTTTCAATTTTAAAGGAACCACAATCATAATTACCATTAAAAAATTTATAATCATAATAACCAAGACTAATTCAACAGTCCTACTTTTCGTGTGTTTGGTTTTATGGTGGCGAGAATTAATTAAGATTGAAATGATTTTGTAGGATTGATTTTGGATAAAAGTGAGTTGAATGTAAAGTGAGTCATGTTCGTATGTATTTGTGTAAAAGTGTATTTGACAGTTAAAACCATTTGCAGAAGTCAAAAGCTACAGAATCAATTCTATAAGCAAAAGCAATTCAGCAATTCTCCAAAATTGATTTTGCTTGCAGAATTGATATATAAGAAACCTTCAATTGTTAAAATCAAATCACTCAAAATCAATTTTCACAAAACCAACCACAACACCCTTAATCTAAATAAGTATGCTTATGGTATATCTATAACAACGAGCAAATAGGTTTTGATAGGTACTTACATATTGAAGCAACCTTGACATTTGACATCCTACAAATAAATCCAAACAGAACCAGAATAAATAAGAATACAAATCAACATTAATAAATAAAATCTGTAATATAAAATAATTACCATGAAGAATGAATTAGGAGATTGAACAAGTCGCTTAAGCTTATGCTTCCTCTTCTCAAGATCAGCAGGAGGATTCAACAAATCAATATCATTTTGAAGAACCTGAAAACGAAATCGAAATCAAAACAGAAAAATCGGAATCAAAATCAGTTTGGAAAACGCAGAACAGAAACAGTGGAGAGAGAATGGATTTTACCATTTTGCGCCGTTCGGATGTGTGATGAGGAGTAAACCCTAGATGCTCGAAATAGATGGAGGCGCTGGGTGGATTCAAGCTGAATTTCTGAAAGGTTTATATATGAAGAGGGTGTGTAGTGTGTAGACTGTATTTACCGTTGGATTATAAAACGTGGTTAATCTCAGCCATTGGTTTTGCCTTAGTGTACAATGCGCAGCGTATGGGCCTTTAGGGCTGCATTCCTTCTTTATATTGACGTTTCTACCCCCGTCCCACACTGTATTTGCGTGGGACTCGTAAGAATTGAGCTATTAATCTAAGAATTGAGGTCAAATGATTAATGAGTTTCATATTCTTTTAAAGAGTTTGGGTTTAATTCCTTGATAAAAAAGTTTTGTCATATTCTATTTACCTTTTGATCGAATTTTGAATTACGAGAATTTCTTTCTCCTAAGAATGAAAGGATTAACAAACAAAAAAAATCATATGAAGCTCAAATTTTGTTTATAGGCATAAAGATTAAAATGTCATGTAAATGAAGTACAAACGATTACAGGTTGCAAAGATATATGGCATGATGGAAATTTAGTTGATTTATATTTTTAAAATTAAGTGTGTGAGTTTTGTCACTCGACTTCTCCATATGTAATGTGTGAGCTTCATCCTTTTCTCTTTATGTTTTGCTTATATGTAATTCTTAGTTTAGATGCTCAAGAAACACTCAAACATCGTATTTAACACTTTATTGAGTAGTTAAATATGTGGTGTCACACACTCTAAACAAGCAACCGGAAAAACCATCCAATGCCCGCATAATTAGTCGAACAAGCTAAATTTTGTAGGGCACAATGTTTTGTCTATAAATATCATACTTGATCATTTAAGTTTGACAAAAATATTTGATTAGTCCTGTAAAAAATTTAAGTTTCAAATAAGTCCTTTAAGTTGTTGATTTAATGCATTCTTACCCTTTTAAGAACTTATTTGAAACTTAAAAACTTAAAAGATTTTAAATACGTGCATTAAATCAACGACTTAAGTGACTAATTTAAAACTTAAAAAAAAACGTAAAGGACCTATTTAAAACTTAAAAAACTAAAAGGACAAGCCCGGTATTTTTTATATTTTTTTTGCTTTCGCACCGGTTTCCGACCCACCAATGGTGGGCGACTAATCCAGCTCGTGTGTATAGGCGTGCGCACTGGCCAAGCGTTGTTCTCCCTGGGAATCGAACCCGGTATTTCCCGAGTACGTCCTTGGAAGGAGCTCCTTGCCACTAGAGCCCAAGCAATTTGGTATACTATTTTTGTCAAACTTAAAGGACCAAAAAATGTATTTAACCCATAAATCAATTAAACAAGTTTTTTTATGCAATTTATCCTTTTATATTTATGTTTTACTTTTATGCACTTCTTAGTTCAGTGGCTTAAGAAGCACTTAAACATCATACTTAATATGTTTTGTAGTAGTTAAGAAACTCGTAGATGAGGGGTGTTGGGCCACAAATGGGAGGCTCTCTGGGTGAATTGACACATTGGGCTAAGGCCAACCACACAAGTGAGTTGGACAACACACCTTCACCTAAAGAAAATTGATGTTCACACTTCAAAGAAAGCTAAGAAACACTAGTAATTTATGAAAATAACCCCATTGACGGTTAATTGTCGCTGGTTAGGTTCATCGACAGTTAATTGTTGATTCACATACACTTAATCGGCACTTAACTGCCGTGGAGCTTCATATGAAAAAAATTCACTTCCCTAATCATGCACGATTCCTAATTTTGGATGAACTTATACTTTGTGTAGGTAAAGTGATTGTTACATATATATATATATATATATATATATATATATATATAGACACACACACACTCTTATTTACAACGTTAAAATAACAATCTAGCATTAAGTGAATAATCTTGCATACACTCAAACAATTTTACTACATTTTACATGCAATTAATAATATTCATTCAAGTAGGTATCATGACATGATGTAATATTGATTAATATATAGACCATGGAAAGAAAAGAAATGCATGTACTTACCTACTTCTTCTGCTTTCATGTGAGCCAAATCATGAAATTCATCATATGAAGCTCCACGGCAGTTAATTGTTGATGTACGTGGATCGGTAGTTAACTGTCGAAGAATCTAACAGGCGGTAGTTAACTGTCGATAGCGTTATTTTCGTAAAATATTGGTGTTTTTAGCTTTCGTTGAAGTGTGAAAAACAATTTTCTCACCCAAAACCTCAAGACATTGGGATTATTGGGTCTATGAGTCATCTAAGCTATATATTCATCAACCTTAACTCTTCCATTCAATGTAGAATTTTAACTCAAACTTGACATATCCCTCTCAAGTGTAAGACCATGTGCATCTATGATCCAACACCAGTAATCAAATGACAATCCTTTTATGCGAAAGAGATTGCAGATCACAAAATCCTCATGATACCTTTTTGAAGTGAGATGAATCAGAATGGAATTGTGAAATCAATCCATGGAAAAATTCTTTGGAAATTGAATCGCCGAAAGAAAAAGATATGATCTAAAATCCGGAACAAGTTATAACACTACACAAATAGTTAAGAAGATGATGCACGAGCGGTTCAACTCACTTGACGGGAAGCTTCAAAACTTCCTAAACCAATTGCATCAATGCACTAGCAAACCGTATGAAACAAGATCAATATCAAATCCAATAACAACAACAAATTGATGAAACAAAATCGAAAACATATTCAAAATCAGTTCATAGGTCTTGAAACCAACTCAAGAACAACTGCTATGAAGAAATCAAAACTCGATTAACAAGTGAGAACAAGAAATCGAGAAAATGAGACGATGAATTAATGAAAGTAAGTGCCGAGAATAACATGGGAAAACGAAGAAGAAAAACGACCCACAAACGAAGAAGAATCATCAGAATAAGGAATTAAAGTCAAGAAATTTGAATCAAATTGAAACCCTAGAATTTGGATGAGACCAAATCGAATTAAAGATTTCTCGCGTTGAATTAATCAAAAATATTGATAAAATATGAAAAAGAATAATTAATTAATCGCAACATGAGACAACAACTGAATCATAAGAAAATAATTGCATAAAAATCATATTTTTCTCGAGAAAATAAAGTAAAATGAAGGGGGAAAAAGAATTATGAATGAAAATTAAAATGAGAAAATGAATTTTCATGCGGCGGAAAAAATCCTACAAAGTAAACCAAATATGATTTAATACCACGTTACGAAACATGATATCCAAAAAAGAAGTAGAGAGAAAAACTAAAAAATATATTATGTTGATGAAAATGGAATAAATACAAATGAGAAAAGTGTATAAAATTGATTATAACACTCACAAACTAATAGCTAAGCACTAATTTCTAACTAGTAAATGACTATTAACTATATCCAATAGAGAGGATCGACAACTATTAAATTTTGATGCCAAGATTAAAATGAATAAACCTAGTGACTTGACACGAAGATGAGAGAAAACTGATCAAACTTAAACTAGTGGCTCAAATCATATTACTAGTGAACACTGAAAAAATCTTACTCAATGAGATGCAACTAACATCTCTGAAATCTTAATACACACATAAGTAAAAGTTGAGTTTTAGGGTTGTACTCATTTCTTAGCATTCAAATTAAATATATTGATTTATTTAATTGGTGGGGATATAGATATTATTTGTTCTACTAATTTTCAATCATAATTTTGTGACAAATAATGTTATAGTCAAATACATCCTGAACAAATAAATAACTTCCAACAATGTTTTCAGCTCTTTTGATAACCAACAATGTTCCTTCCAAAACTGAGTACAGAAAAGTTAAAATTGGATGCAGCAAGTATAGTTCAGGTTCAACCCAATTTTATCATCAATGTGTTGAGCTTAGTTAGGTCTAATTCAAATGCGATGTATAGGTGGTCTCTCAAACTCAGTCTCTTTTATGTGACCAAATTCATTTTGGTTGATTTTCATTCTTATATTGAAAGAAAAAAGCTAACAGGATTTAGATTATCCAACAAAACTAAATAGTGAACTTTCTGTTATAATAGAGACCAGAGGTTTTCTCGATGAAATGTAAGAATATTATTTTAGAGTCGGAGGCCACTCTAAAAAATCATTTCTCTCCTCTTTCCATTTTCTGTTTGTTCTACTAGTGACTCTAATAGCTAACTAATAAGGGCCAAAGTAAGAACATATAGAGTGTCTATAAAAAGAAAAATTATATTTTCAAGCCCTTTTCTTAAGAATTTTGATAAAGAAACAAGTGGCCAGTAACAGGTTTTGGTCTTAGAATGTGTCAAAATTTGAAGAGGCTTTGTCATGTGGACTCAGTTCTTACCCACATCCAACCAAAGCACACTAAACTTTTTTTCCTTACCTTCCTCTTATCTTTTGGATTCTCAGAACCTAAAGTGAGACATTCCTCTAAAACCTTTGATTTTACTTTCCTCCTATTTTTGCATCAGCAGGCAAACATACATGCATCCCTTGCGAATTTGAATTATTTGTGAACTTTCATGTTAGAAGGATGCATAATAAACACTTTCTTAGAGACAAAGTCTTGAGAGAAAAAGTTATCAAGTCCAAAACAAATGATTGGAATGAGTGCCCTTTACTAATGCAACACCATCACCATATAAATAATTAATGAAGTGAATGAATGCATGTGATCCACATGGCTAGTTTTATGTAACCATTAGGACATAAAGAAAATCTTTGAGACAAACCTTCCCATTATTGTTGGCATGATCTTCATACCAATATTATTCAATACTCTCGAAATTAATTGGATTTTTTCTTAATGGTTCCTCTTAGATTTTTTATATAGAGTTAACCTTAAAAAATTGACTTTCTCTTGAAAAAAAACTGACTTGTATCTTTATAAACTTTTATCAGACTTTATATTTTTTATGTGAGACTTGTGGGTTTTTCAATAATACCTCTATCATTGGATTAAGAGTTTTACCCAATTTTAAAGGGGAGGAGGTTTTTTTGGGCTACATCTTTATTTTGGTCGAGTTATTTTTTTTATAAAAATAACAGCAGATAATCAACCGTAAAATAGAAATAATCATGTAACCTTTCAATCACATCTATACTCTATTTTAATTTCTGTTTATAATTTTCATAATTTAAAAAGAGAAAAATAAGTTATCTCATCCCTCCCCTCCAATCCTTCAACCAAACGTGCCTCAATGATCCTTATACCCTCGTGCACAAGCACAACTCACATTTTTGAGTATTACCTACAAATTTGGCATGGAAAATCCCTAACGACATTGGGTCTAGGATCCAAAATATTGCTTCCCATGTGAAATTCCCTCAATTCCTAAAATTAAGAAGTGCTAATTTCAAAACCAAAATAATGTGGTTGTAACGTGTACATTGACGTTTTGATGTATTTCAAAGATGTGTGGGTGCGAGGCTATGACCATGACTAACATGCAAATCAGATATAGAACCATGTTATGTAATCCAATTAAACTAAGAGATATATATGAATTAATAGACATATGAGTCATACATAATTTCGTCTCCTTGAATATCCAGAATATTGAAAGAAAGAAAATATCAAGTCCTACATTGGATATATATAACTCTTGACAAACGTTTATAAGGAGAATGTACATATTATGTTATAAGTCAATCTCGTATAAGGATAACTTAGGCTCAAATTGATTCATGCCACCACCATTAATACATATATATATATAGGTGATGTATTTTCTATCTTCCAAACCAATTTTAAAAGGTTGAGTTATAGACCCAAAATCAAAATCTAACACGAGTTCAATTGAAAATTAAGAATAAACCATGAAAAACGACACAAAAATGATTCTGAATATACATTTTATATATTGTTGTTTTCATTAGTTTATTTTTGTCGTTTTTTAAATCATAATAGTGTAGTTTTTTTTTTTGACAGAATCTTTATAGTGTAGTTTGGAGTGCAAATTATTAAAATAGTCTACTTTTTAAAATTATCATCAAAGGTTTGCAAGTGAGTTTATTTATCTCTTGCTTTTGAATTTGATTTGATCGTGAAAATGCATGATAGAGTGAAAGGACAAATGATTTTTTTCTTTTCAAGTAGTCTTTTGACTAGAATTCATTTTTTTAGGGTTCGTTTGATTTGAGAATTAGAAGGGGATAGGAGGAAAGGAATTTTAACAGAGGAGTGGGGAAGGGAGATATTTTAATTAAAAATGTGTTTGGTTCGCAAAGGGAGAGATTTTAAAATTATTTTACTGTTTTACCCTTAACCTTAAATAATAAATGTTGTTACAATACACTCCCTCCCCTCCCCTCCCCTCCAAAACACTCGAACCAAACAGACCCTTAAAGGGAATAACTAGGGTGTCTAGGGTTCGAACCCCAAACGCTGCATATAACAATACATATCCCTGCCAACTGAGCTATGCTCACGGAAACAATTTTTTTTTTTTACATAAGTCAAAATAGTTTTATTAACAAAAGTCTAAAAATAAATCAAAAATTAAGGCCGCATAAATATAAAGATGGAGTCTCTCACATTTAATTCGAATTATATGATTCGCTAAAAAACGTGCATTTTAATTGATGTGACGTTTTAAAAAATGTAAAATATTCATCGACATGACCGCAAGCATTTCATTCCACTAATAAAGATTGAGGAAGTGCATATCATATATAGATGATTATATAGTTTTCATGTGTTTGATTTATATTTTTACGACAAAAGGCACGACAAATTATTAAAACTAAAAAGGATAACGCACGTGCTCTTTTAACCGGGCCATCCCTTCATTCTAACGGCAAATCAACCACCTTCTTTGCTTTCTTAATAATCATTTACTATTTAACAGTCAAGATCTCACTAAACTTGTCTGAAACACTAATAACACATGTCCTTTTTCTTTCTTCTTTTGTTGATGTTTTTTTTTTAAGGAAGTTACCTTTCCTCTGTCTCTCTGAAAATGGTGAGAGATTTCATGGGTTTGAACTCAAAAGAAAAAGAACTACTCCATAGTACTGTTAAGGAGGAGGAAATCAACCATGATGATGGATCATGCAAACACTCTGGCAAGTACTTTTCAATTATCTTTGGATTTGTTTCTATCTTTCTCTGTAGTAGCAGCATGCATGCAAACATTCACGACTGATGAGCGTTTAATTTGGAACTAAGTAAGTTTTGTGTCTTGTACTATAGATTTTAAAGTAGCTAGCATGTATGTGTGTTAAACTTGTAATTCCGGGGAAATTTGTTGTCAACTGAACTTCTTACCAGTTTTGCTTAAATCATGTTTGGATTGATGATTAGTTTGATAAAAGTTACACTTTAGAACTTGAATAATGTGCCACCTAATTTTGTCAAACTGATCGGTGATTCCAAACATGCACTTAGAGCAAGTTTGGTTCTACTGTTTCAAAAGTTGAATTTGAATGAATTGACTTTGTAAAATTGATTTTGACTATAAGTGACTTGAATGTAAAGTGACATATGTCTCACATAAAAGTGGATTGAACGATAAATTTAAGGCTAAGATCATTTGTAGGAGTCAAAAGTTACTAATTCCAACTTGAAGTTGAATCAATTCTAGAAACAAAATCAATCATATCTGAAAAGATCCAAACATTTTAAAATCAATTCTATACATCAAGAATCAAATTCGACTTCTCCAAAAGTTAAACTAAACATATACACTTAGTAGATGCCATATTGTGAGGAATTAACTTTCTGACTTGCGCTGATGGCTACTTTGTGGGTATGTGTAGGCTTCACAAAGGGTTCGGGTGCACAATGGCTCTTCTCCAACAAAGTATCTGCTCAACCACAGTTGATATCTTTTGAGGCAATACAAAGATCTTATGTGATCCCATAACATCTGATGGTTTTATGACTCCAGACTCATTCAACTCTAGTAAAAAACTCTCCGCTGCTGAACCTCAGGTTTGATGCTACCCTTTCCGTGCTGTTTAGGCTTTAAACTTTGATACAACATCAGTGTAATTTTTTTTACACAGTTACACCGGCAACTAATCACAATCAATCATACTTAATTTTTGAAGAAGTTATGATTAAAGTCAAACGTTTTTAATGATCGGCGATTATGACGGATTGACATTGTAACTTTTTATATGGACTAAATCGTCAATCGTTAACTTAAAAGTAAAATAAGTAATATTCGTTTAGGAACATTTAACATTTGGATGATCCAGTGTGTTCTAAAATGATTGGTATTCTAATTGTAAGACAACTTTGTAGTATATTAATTAAATCCTCAAATTAAAATAAAATAAGTACTAGTTGTTTTGCAATATGTCATATCTTAATATACAAGATCTTACATTCAACACGTATCAGCTGATGACCTTTTGCCTTTTCCTTCCTTCTATTGATTGTTTGTTATTACTGTTTAGAAATCTTTCAATCATGATGGGAAGGTGGCTTTCACTTTTCACTTATTCCATATCCTGCACAACATGATGTGAAAATGTTTTCACTTTCCAATCAAGCGAATTCAGTTTCATTGAGGAACTCATTCCCGAGGAATCATTTTGTAACTGCTGGTCAGAATATGAATGGTAATCATATGAAGCTGCCACTGCTTGGGGGAATACCTGTTACAGCACCTCAATGTCAATCAACTGTTCCCACCATTGGTGCCGTTGCTGGAATGGCTGAATCATAGTAATTTTACAAATTCTAATTTTATGATTGACTTTTATGTGTACAGTGCACAAATTTGTTTGTATTTCATTTCTATAATAATTGATTTTATTTTGAAACAGCAATGTGAAACCATCTCTGCCTTCTTCCCAACTTACCATCTTCTAAGCGGGTACTGTCAATGTCTTCGATGACATCCCTGCTGACAAGGTACCTCTCTTTGTTTATATTCCTTCTGCCTATAAATAAATAAATGAATACAAGCTAAAAAGGCCACAATTCATATTTTATTCCTTGCCAACTTGACCTTGATCGCCAACATTACATTGGTCCGAGTGAAACTGGACTCGGATCCCTTAAGCTAGGTCTCGGATTCGAGCCTTGTGGATGGGGAAAAAATGGTTGAGAGGATAGACCCTGATGAAGGTGGATCACACCAATAACTTGGTTAATGAAAAAATTTGGCATTGACCATAGTCAAGCTTAATTGTGGCACTATTTCTTCAGGCACAAGCTATCCTGTTGTTGGCTAGGAATGGCGTATCAGTGGCTTCTAACACAACACACAGAAAAGTTCAGGCACCAGGTGACGGTGTGCCCGTGAGTCAACCTGCAAATGCACCACCCTCCTCTGGTCATCCAAGTGCTATATCTATTTCATCGCATACTGGTGCACAGTCAGGCAGTGGCTCAACTAGCACTGATGAATTTCTCGCAGTTAAAACAACTGGTGTTCCCACCACTCCTGTTAGCAATGCCGAGCCTCCAAAAGTAATCGATGCCATTACCATGCTGGCGTCAGGTATGTTGGCAGTACCATTTCTCATTATTGCAGTTAGATTATTTTGTTTATTGAAATCTTGTTTGGGGATACTTGTCTACATTTTACACATTGAAGAGAAACAAATCCATTTTACACATTTAATAATTTCACTACCAATCTTTTATGCAGCGATACCTCAGGCTCGGAAAGCATCCTTGGCTCGTTTTTAGAAAAGCGCAGGGAGAGGTTAGTATTGATGCATTTTCTTGATAAAAGTAAAACATAGTTACCATCCTAGACTTAAGGGAACCATTTCTACACACATTACTTGTTTTGCGCCCATTCAAATTGAGGGGTTATGAGGATAATAGCATTTGTAGTATTTTACATTAGTTAAGCATTTAGTATTGTGTTTGCAGGGTGATGAATGCAGCACCACACAACGTTAACAAGAAATCTGAAGAGTGTACTGCTTCATAATACAACGGCGTTAACTTTTCTGCAGATACTGCTACTAACACTCTCTCAGCCAAGCAAGGACAATAGTCCCTAGCCTTAGGAAACTACTTAAAAGAAAAATGTCGTTGTAAGTTGAAACCTATAAATGCAAGCATCATCGTTGAGCACAAATTGTGCTGACATTGTCGAGTACGTTCATAATAACTTTGGTGGTGTAGGGCTTTTACTTTGTTAATTCAAAGGTGGACTTGATTTTAGTTTCAAACAATGTATTAGCATTGGATATCTCTTTTTTTCTTCTTCTCTATTTCTAGTTTGGCCTTTGAAAAATATATTTTAAATGATGGTTTAATGAAAAGCTCAAACTTTCAATATAAACTATAGAAAGAAACAAGGACAGCAACAATTGCAAAGCACTTCCTAAAAGTGATTATAATGAGTCTCGGAAGTTGTGGATTGTCAACTCTTGCAACATTAGAGCTTTCAAGCAATCCAATGAAGAGTTTTCATAAAAATCAAGTGATTGAAGCTACAATCACAAATCTCCTTTCAATTATCTCTGACTCTGACCGAATTACATATTCCAAAGATTTTTTTTGGCGATTTTATGTGAATATGTTTGTTTACAACAATAAATAAATAAAAGAATAATGATATTTTGTAAACAAAACATCCAAGATATTCTGTCTAACAATGTGTGTTATAGATTGTGTTAAACTAAATCATCCAAATTATGTTCTAGTTTACATGTTTGTTTTTCCTTCATGTGTTTAAATATACTACACGATTTTTGTTAACCAAAATTTACTATTAATATTTTTTGTATTAACCTTTCGAGTTTTAGAAAAAAATAATCATAATAAATAAAGTCTCACAAAAATGGTATAATTAATAAATTACGACAAATAAAATGTGACCTCTTTTTAAATTTTCTTTCTCAAACTCAAATCACTTTGCGATGCGACCCCGCCGCCGACCAGTTTCATCGTACACTGCAAACTAACTAATCGTGATCTACATTTTCTCGAAGGAACAAAACAATGTGTTACTAGGTTCAACAAAAACAAAAGATGCAGAATTCTCCAAATTCAACAACCGAATTTCAAGTAGGCCAACGAGTACATGCATCTGGTGATTCAACGCGAATCGGAACAGTGAAGTATGTTGGAAATGTAGAAGGCTATTCAGAATCATGGGTTGGAGTTGATTGGGATCATGGAGATGGAAAACACGATGGATCCATCAATGGTGTTCGGTATTTTCATGCCAAGAATGAAACTTCTGGTTCCTTTGTTCGTCCTAAGAATCTGTGTAATGGGATTTCGGTTTTAGAAGCTCTTGAAAAAAGATATCGAAGTACTTCTACTAAAGATGAAGAGGGTGCGTATATCTCTCACTTCAATTCTTTTTTCAATAGTGGATAGCTTATAAGCTTGCTTGTAGCTTATTAAATCCTATTGTTTGGTAAATATGAAATGACATAAAAAAGATGTTTAATTAATATTTAACGTTTTCAAGTAAGATAACATGGGTAAAATTGAGAGTAAAAATGATAAGCTATAAGCTAATTGATTTATCTTGTCAAAATAAGCTATATGCTAGTGAGAAAAAAGTTTACTAAATAAGTTGTTTTTTGTCATCTGACCTTATAAGCTATAAGCTCAAAATCTGGCATTGCAAACATAGGTGGAAATTTGCTGGTTAAAACCTGCGCACCAGCATATAAAATGAGTTATACTGTATCACTAAATTCATTTCTATTTTATATGTATTTTGGGTGCTTGGAAAGTAATGTTTTGTTTTTTGCAGATGAAATGTATGTTCTTTCGAGTAGCAATAAACGAGTTTCTATTCAATTATTGGGTAAAAGTGAACTTGATGATAAGCTAAGTCGATTTGAGGAGTTAACAAATGCATCATTGGCATTTATGGGTGTTAGTTCCCCTGGAGTTCCATGTCAGATTAGTACTACTGTGCCGAGTAAGCTTAACTTTATAACAATCCCATTTTTTTGTTTTTTATAATGATAAATGAAACATCAATCAAACTAGTGGCATCAGTTTTTGTTTTTGGGCGGGGAGGGTTGATAGAATTGTTGTAATATAGGAGTGGTTATGGTGCATAAGGAAATCCTTATGCACCGTTGCATAAATCCCAACACAATTGTTTCCTACACCCCCAAAGGAAACCAAACAAAACAAAACGAACAAAACTCGGAAACAAACTGAATCATCACTGTCGTTCATCATCACCACTGGAATCTTCAATCTCATCATCAACACCATCGTTCATCATCATCACCGTACCGGAATGCCAAAACCATTTTGCTGTGGAAACGGTTTATGTGAGTTGTACTCCAAACCCATTTTGCTGTGGAAATGGTTTCCAGAATCTTCAATCTCATCAACATCGTCGTTCATCATCATCACCGTACCGGAATGCCAAAACCATTTTGCTGTGGAAATGGTTTCTGTGAGTTGTACTCCAACCCCATTTTACTGTGGAAATGGTTTCCAGAATCTTCAATCTCATCATTAACATCGCCGTTCATCATCATCACCGTCGAACTGTTTGTTTGAATAGAGAAGGGAGAACTTCTCTCTTTAAGTTTAACTTAGAGAGAAGCCTAGGATTATTACACGTGTACATTAAATCTAATGGTTGTGAAGTGTTTATGCACGATGCATAAGGAAATGACTTATGCACCATAACTTTTGCCTTGTAATGTTACTGAATTGGTTGCTTTTACCTTGGTTAAGATAATAGTTTTAAATAGCTGTAACAGTTGCGGTCACGTCACGATTCTTAATTTTGGGATGAATCCTGATCAAATATGGTCGACATGGCCTCAATCATGGTTGTGTTGCAATTTCATCAGTATAAAAAACTGTTATGCCGCAGCCCAGATTGAGGTCACAAATCTTTATTTGAAACTTTGGTTAAGCTGCTTTTACTTGAAGTTACAATAGGAAACTTTGATATCTGATTTTATCCTCTAAGAAAATATGAATGGAACAAAATGCATGTTTTGAAACTATACCTTTCTGTTAATAGATATACAAGAACTGGATCTGTCCGGGAACCTTCTTTCGGAGTGGAAGGTATGTTCTGCAACTAGGTTTTGTGCACTATTCTCTCCTGGCCACTGCTGCAGCTTTGAGTCTGCTTATTTTCTTCACAGCATTGATAAAAAAAAAACACTAGGATCACTTATTTTCTTCATCTGCATACCTGTCGACGTTGTCTTTTATCTCTTATAAAAACCTTTTTCTATTCCAAAATAGCACTAGGATCACTTGCAAAAGTCCCTTTTATTTACTTTGCATGGCCCACTATCTTGTTTGTGATTCGTCAACAGCAATTGCTATTTAATCCATTTTCTTTAATCGTTTTGCAGGATGTTGGCATCATTTGTGAACAGTTACCTGCTCTGAAGGCTCTCAACTTATCCTACAACTTAATGTCACCCTATAAATCTGAGCTTCCATTACTGAAAAGCATCCGTATTCTGGTTTTAAATAATACCGGTGTAGATTGGGAGCAGGTTTCCTTCTTTCTCTTTTCTCAGCTTATGTCTCTTGCTTAGATTTCCTTCATGTTTAATTAGGAGTTGCTAAATATTGTCTTTGTAACTGGGCAGGTTGAACTGCTTCGACAGTCATTGACAACAATTGAAGAGCTACATATTATGGGAAACAATATAAGCAGAATACTGGTATGTTTTACTGGTTCAATAACATGTAGGATTTTTTAAGTGATGGTAGTACAATGGAAGCCTTAATAGGGAATAGCATTGTTGACACAGTCTTCACTATTTCTCATCCTGTTATGTTTCTCCTTGCCCTCAAAAGTTTCTTGTTTAACAGCGGGGGATAAAAAATGTATCTAATTAAAAGAAGCTAATAAAGATGTTTTTTTTTCCCTCTTAAATTTTATGGTAGATGTTGCAGTTATATTTGGGATTTGGGATGCTTTGTTGAATGCATATTTTCTTTTCTGATAATGGCCTGGATATGATATACGATTTCTGTTTTCACATTAAAAATATAGGAACTTAATTAATATGATAGGTGATAGATCTGTATATAGGTTTTCGCTTTCATGTTTATGTAGCTTTACTACTTATCAAGTTTATAAAATAAATCACAAATAATTTTAAGCCGTCTTTTTCCTTTTTCTGTCCAGCCTGTGTCATCCTCTATGGTTCGGGGTTTTGATTCTCTGCGACTGTTGAATTTGGAAGATAATTGTATAGCGGAATGGAGTGAAATCATGAAGCTTTCTCAGCTAAGATGGTTGGTAAAGAAAACTTTGTCTAGTTCTAAAATACAGTTCTGACTTTAGTTTAGAATGATGTCATTTTAACTTTGTACTGCCTTGGGTTTTGGTCTACTCCACCAAAGGTTTGTCTATTTTTTATCTTCATGATAATATTTATAGAGTGCTGCAAATGATACGTGATGGGGATGGGGTGCCGACATAGTTGGGATGTCACTCCGTTCACACGATGCTTTTGCACTCTATTTTGTTTTTTTTTTTTTTAAACTTTTACACAGATCTGACTTCGATAATCAAATCTGCTTCCGTGTGGATTGAACCTAAATTTTCTGTTCATTACTTAATCTCTTAACCACTTCACGTTTTAGTCATCCAGTTATTGTTTCTGTTAGCCATTTATTGCAAGTGTTCAACTTCAGCATGATAGTTAAGTTGTATAATTAAAGTGAAATGTGATCGAATCACATGTCTCTGTATCACTAGAAGTAGTAATTGTATCTTTTTCTCTTGTTTATAATTTTTCTTCCCTAGAAAATTCCTGTGCTGTTGGTTATATTTGTTTTAGAGTATGTTGAATTTGATAAGCTTTTGAAATTATTATGTTTTGTTTCAGTTTGGAGCAGCTTTATTTGAACAAGAATTGTTTGAGTTCTCTCTTTTATTATGATAATGATTCACAATATTATGAATCAGAAGTTGCGGGCTGTAAACCCTTTCAAAAACTGCGCTGCCTTCTGCTGGGTATGATAATGCTATCCTCTTTGATAAGATCATCATACTGAAACACGATGTGAATTGTGGCTATCAGCTGACCTTTTAAGTCTTTCAATTATCATACAGGTGACAACAACATGAGTGATCTAGCCTCTGTTGACGCATTAAACTTGTTTCCTAACTTGGTGGTAAGGTTTATACTGTGCGTATTATGCTATTTTATTTAATTCATGATTATGCATGGCATATATTGTGTGTGTGTGTTGGGGGGGAGATCCGAAATTATTTGTAGCTTACCTGAGTTAGTTGTTTATTGCTCTCGCTACAATTCACATTTTATCAGTTTTGCCCAACCTGAATTTTCACATGCAGTTTTCCCTTCTGGTTTAGCGATTTAATTGAGAATAAAGAAAGACAGTTATTGATGTTTATGCATAACTTAGTACTCCACTATACTTTGTTAGAGAATACTGAACTACAACGGAAATGGATAAGATGTCATCTTAAAGAGAAAAAAATAGAAATAATATCCAGGATTCGATAAAAAGACATACAAAGAAGAAACCATAGCTTTTTAATCTATCTGAATATCTAATATTGAAAACTCTTTGAAAAATCCACTATTGAGCACCATAATTGCAAAAAAAGTTTAAAAAACTTTATTACGTGCAGGCAGTACTAAGCTGCATCCTCAATTGCACTCTACTTGGCAACGAGTGACCCTCTTTCTGGCTTTTATCCTACATATGCCTAAGCAGTGAAACTTTGCTCATTTCCTTTTAAAAAATAACTATCTGTTTTATCAGAGAATTTTTACATTTCCAAGTTTCCTCTGTGAAAAGTAAATAGGTTTGCGCAACTTGTTTCCCTGCATGTATCACTACATTCTTTCCTTTGTTTATCTTATTCTATCCTTTGTTTTTCTTCACTATTTTATTTTGCTAGTGCAATTTCTTACTTATGGCAGCTAGATTCTATTCTAATTATATATCTTTATTAATAATAAAGGATATCAGGCTTTCTGGAAACCCAATAACTGATGCTGCGAAAGGTGGGGTTCCAAGATTTGTTTTGATCGCTCGTTTAGCAAAAGTTCAGATATTGAATGGGAGTGAGGTGCGATGAAAGATCCCTCTATTGCTTATCTGCACCTTTTATGTACTCTTTAACCAAATGTAATGCATTCACTTCTAATTAAGCTTTCAGATTACCTCTCGTGAAAGGAAGGACTCTGAGATTAGGTACATGCTTCTTAAAACTTTTGTGCTGTAAATACACATTAAGCAACTGAAACATCCATTATAATAATCTTTTCGTGTATTGTTTGTCAAGGGTTTTACCTTATAGTTTTTTAGCAGTGCCCTTAACTATATTGGATTTTTGTGTGGCTCCTGTTTTTATCATTTAGTTCTGGACTTGTGGTATTTAATATGTGTATTTAAACTACATACATTTCCTCATTGGAAAGCTGGCTTGTTCACCATCCCGCAATTCAGCAAAATTCATTCCTTTCCCTGTCGTACATTTGGAGAGAATGATCTCTTTTAGAATTGCAGCACAAGGTGCTTTTTCTGTCTTGGGTGGGTGGTTACTTGGGTACCTCTCCTTGTCATTGCTGGTCATATGCTGTATACCATTGGATAACTCTATTCCATGTAAAGCGGAAACTAATTGCTTCTTCCCTTCTAGCCATTTGCTTTCAATCAAATATCCTTGTAGAAGAAGAAAGGATTTTAGGGACCATGTTTGACTTTATTATTGAGGGTGAATCCTTTCCAGAGAATTTCTCTCATCTTGCTTTCTTGGCCATTCTCAAATGAGCAGCCATGAAACTAACCCAAACATTTCGGAGCCTCCTGGGACAAATAAAGCGCCCAGACAATATAAATACAGAATACTCAATCAAAGGCAAGAGAATATGACAGAATAAGGCATAAAATCAATCAAACCCACTCCTATATGTTAATATCAAGGATTGTTGTGCGAGAAATAATTTAATCTTTTTCTCACATTTATTGTTATGAATACATTTGTGGTTAGGTTCCTCTTTAAAGAATGACCATTGGACTCATGTATTATATCTATCTTCATATATGATGTGTGTGTGTGTGTGTGTGTTGTAACATGCTTACCTTCTAGTGGCTCATTCAATTAACGGTTTACATTTTATTGGCATTCAATGCAAAGAATTTTTATCTTATGTTTTATTTACAATTTCTATGCAGGTATGTTCGGCTTGTGGTCTCAAGGTTGCATGTTAATCCTGAAGAAATCAAAAAGCACCCCAGGTAAATTCATGCAACTGAGCGGTTGTTGGGATCTTTGCTCTATGATCTATGTTCAGTATGTGTTGTAAATTTGTGATGGCTAGAGAAAGCTAGATGAAAATGCTGTTCAGAAGTTGGTAACTCTAGGTTCTGACTAAGAGGGCAATTTTTTTCTCTTTAATGATAAATGTTAGTATATAGTTAGTATTTTGTTGGAGGTAAGGGTCGTACCGTCTCTCACCTTATCACTTGACTGCTTAACTCTCTCGATCCAACTACTAAGCTAAACTTATATCCCCCTAACTGAATAAGAATGGTTCAAGGTGTTTGCAATTTTATTTATGATGTCGGGTCTAGTGAACTAGTCTGATTGGAAATTCAATCAGTAGGATCATAGATCATAGAATAAATAGGAAAGATGAAAACCTAGATTTCACACTTTAAGTTCCTAGGTATCATATAATGAGAGACACATCAAGTGACTTAGTGGCTAGGGTGAATAAATCTTAATGGTTGTGAATAAATCTTCTTGGTTTTAATATGTTTTTGGTCCCTACGAACATATCATGTTTTGGTTTTAGTCCCTGTAAAAATACTTTTCTATCATTTTTGCTTTTGGTCCTTGTTATTTTATTTTAGTCCCTGCAAAATTTATTCATATTGAAATTGGTCACTGTAATATAAAATATTTGATTTAGCCCCTCAAATAAGGACTAAACAGGAACCAATTTCAATATGAACAAATTTTGCAAGTGCTAAAACAAAACACCAAAGAAGACCAAAAGTAAAAAGTACTATATTTGCTAGAACTAATACGGAAATTTATTTTTACCGGAACTGAAAGCCAAAAAGGTATATTTGCACGGACTAGAAGCCTATTTAAACCAATCTTAATTGATGACGGCTTCCGTTTTAGAGGGTGGGAGTGCTAAAAATATTTGTCTGTCTCATGTCTTGCACTCCTTAGTTGTGCATGAAAAGGTGGGTTTAGTGTTTTGAATGTTCCTTCCATTGAAATTTAGAGGGATTTGATGATATAAAAGATGAATGCTGTGTTTTGAGGTTTTTTTTTACCCTTCTCTTCTCAGAGTTGAAGTATGCCTTTTCTCTCTATTGCACAATCAGTTGGACCTAAATGTTGATGGAATTTCCATTTTCAAGAAGATTTTGAAAAATTGAAACCAGGACCTAGATTCAAATATCAAGCAATTTCTACCTCGTATTGCAATTGTTTTGCTGATGTACTGATGCATTTTATTACAGATTTTCTGAGCTGAAGAATTTTTACGAAATTGAGGATCAACCGCCTTCAATTGGAACAACTGGTGGCCCACAAGCAATTAGCTCAGGATTCTTGTGTATGGACTCTAAATGTTAATTTTGTTCACCAGTTTCTTTTTCTGAACTTTCAATAGCTTAATTAACTTGAATAGAGATTAATGCAGCTATCACTCTGAAGTGTGTTGGAGCATCCATGGGTGAGAAAAAACCATTGACAAAGAAGCTGCCAGGAACAACTACAGTAAAATACCAATACTTTCCTTGCAATATAATATTGAAACTTGAGTCTATCATGACATTTAAACAATCCTTTTTATTACTATCTTTCTCTCAGGTTGGCAAGCTAAAATTTCTCTGTGATAGCTTTTTTAAGCTGAAGTCCATGAAGCTAAATTTATTTCTTCAAGAAGAGGTCTGTTTCTATTAAGAATAAACTGTGTTATTTATTATCATGATTGCCCTACTTTAAATTTTATTGAGTGGAAGCAACAACCTTAGGACGATCTTAAAAATTATTTTTGATCTGCCTCAATTGATGCAAAAATTGAATAGTCATGTGCTGAGGATCAAACTTGTGATTGAAATTATTTGTTACATGCATTTGAATTTTCAGGGATCTCCATTGCCCTTGCTGCTTGACAATGACTCGTCATCGCTTATGGACTTTGGGGTTGGCAATGATTCAGTTATCCTTGTAGACGAAGATAGTTGATCAAAATATCAGACAATTTATGATCAGCCTATTAAACTATATACCGTTCTGCTTAGCTGCGATTAATCTTAGTTAAAAGTATGACTTTAGAATGAAGGATGTATTATGACGAGAGATATTTTTTACCCCGTGCTCGCTATTAAAACACCCAAGTGTATTTCTATATGGCATAAATTGTCTAGTAGAGTATTTTGAACGACCCAATTATTTTGAACGACGCAATCATTATAATTTTTGAATGTGTACATACATCTACACTCATGTTAAAGGGTGTGAAAAGTTTTTGGAATATTTAATTGGATGGTCTGTTTTTATTTTATTTTATTATAGAAACAAATAGGACCTAAGCCCGGGAAAAAATAACTAAACAACAATTAATTTAAAGGTGGCAATCCCAACAAATTAGTCATAATCAAAGTACTAAGGCAAGAATGGCATTGCTCGTAATATATCAAAGTGGGCACATGAATTAGCTTCGCGATATGAATGACAAACTTTAATCTCTCAATTCATAGAAATTAGTTCACTCATTTTCTGAATCATCCTCCAACTAGTGTCAGCTCTACTTTTGTATACCCACGGGAGTGAACCATCCACAATATTAGAGGAAGCCAGTCCCTTAACAAATGAAAATTCCAATGACAGCTACTGTCAATGAAATCACCAGCAAATTCAAACCAAGCTTCGTAAATAACTGTCCTTTGAATCTTTTGGATCTCATTTAGACAAGACTTAGGGTTAGAAGATGTCATCCTAGGATAAATAGGGAGAGCCTCCGTAACAACTTTGGAAAGAGTAATTCTACCCTCAAATGACAATTACTTAGCTTTCCGCAACGCTAACTTAACCTTAACTTGGCTAATAAGTAATTCTATCAAACTTTCTTTTATTGTTTCAAATCCATACTGGTCACTAAATTCAATTGAGATTCAAATAATTTAGTGGAACTAATTTTTTTGGTTAATATTGGAACCCATTTCTGACGCAGTGATACTAATTTGAATGTTATATTACGGTGTATTGGTGTTATCTGCTATGAATCCCGACAAGGGCACCTAGGTGCATGACTCTAGCCTTTCTCCACCTTGTACCTTTTGTTAAATTTTGAATTTTGTTTAATATGCGCAACTAAATTGATCTTGCATCATGCACGCATTTGTTTTCTATCGTTGGATCCATATCTCATACCTTATCTTATTTGATTCAATGATGAGATTTATTGATCAAATAATGAAAGGAAACTTTTATATAATGCAAGACATACCTCACTTGTTCACTGTAGAGTTGGTCAAATTTTGGTTAGTATAATAGAATAAAAATTAAGAAAACTTTGAACACCAAAATTTGAACCTCAACTCTTATATAAATAATGCAATATTTTGATCAACGCAGATAAACTAATGACAAAAAAACAATTTGTTTTTTAATTATCATGTTACTAATACGAAGTCTTCAGCTTATCAGTCATCGTATGAACCACTTTTAAATTGGTAAATAAAGATATTTTGGTGAAGCTCTATATTTGTAAATTTAATTTTATTCACTTTATATATGGCGGGAGAGGAGAGGAATTAAGAAGAAGAAGAAGAGAAAGGGTTAGTTTGGTAATTTGTCTCACACTTTGTCTTCTTCCTCTGCTCATATGCATGATGTGTATATAAAAGCTCCTGCAGTGCTTTCAGTTAGGGTTTTCATTTCCTTCATCGTCTCCATTTTCTGTTTCCATTTCCTCTGCTTCTTTCAAACCCATTTTTTAAATTTCAGCTTTTGGAATTTCAACTTCAAACCTTTACTTTCTTACATTCATTCTTTGCATTTCGCAAATGTTTTAAGCTTTTCTTATAGGAAAGTTCAAACCATTAACCCTTTTGAAAAAAACATAAAAAGTTTGAACCTTTACGACTCTCCTTTCATGTATTCACTCACTTTGTTGCTACAAATGTATGATCACGTACTTGTCGGGGTTTCAAGTTTATAACACCGACACTTTTGATCAAAGAGGTGTTGGGTTGTGTCTGACACCTGTGATTAATCATGTCATTTAAATAAATTACTACCGCTGTCGACGTGTGAGTGTTGCGTCTGGTGTGCATAGAATATTGCATGTTGTTAATATGGACATGGTCATTGGCTAAATGAACAAGTGTATATTCAAAGGATTCAAAATACCCTTTTTAGATTTTAGAGACTCGTTTTTCTGTTACTGTTGGTAGTCTGTTTTTCTGATTTGGTGCCTTTGTTGTGGTATGTATGTGGTATCATTCTCGTCATGGTAATAGTTGCTCTTATGTGCATCACTTGTGCATTTTGATGATAAGGGCTTTTGCTTTTGTTACAAGTTTCACCTTATTTGTTACCAAATTTCTACCATTGCTAGTTGATCTTGGGAAATTAATCTATAGGAAGGAAGTTATAGCTTATGTATTAATTAGATTTAATTGTTATTGGCATTACTATGATTTGGTCATCAAACTTGTCCTTCTAGCGAGATGAAAGAGCCCTTAAAGACCAACCTTTTCTGTTTGGTGTTTGTGGTCTTTCTTGCTGGTCTTTGGGTCTGTTTTTGTCAGGTTTTTTGCCGATTTTCTGCCAGTTTTGTTGGAGTGGCAGGGGTTAGGGTATTACTTTGGGGTAGCAGTGTAGTTTTGCAGTATTGAGGGCGGTCTGTAATAGGTTTTTGGGAGTTTTTTGGCCTGTGATCTACTGCTATGTAGTAGATTTTTAGTTCCTCAGCTGTTTTTTAGTATGTGTGCTGCATTTCGTATCAAATCCTTTGGTCTGTAGTGCGGATGATGCTTTTGAGCTGAGGCGTGATGCAGTGGCGGGTTGGTTTGTACTGGAGAGCTGTTTTTTTCCCCCCTGGCTCAGTGTTAGTGTTTTTGTTTTGTAGCTTTTGGATTGCAGAGTGGCTGTTCTGTTCTTGCTGCATTTCATTCTGAGTCTTCTAGTGTTGTTTTTCGCTACTACGGTTGTGACTTGGTGCAGAGCTTTGTTCTGCGGGTTTGTTGCTTCTGCGGCGTGTTGTGATTTTAGAATTTTAGTGGTCTCTGTGTTGTTTTTGGGGTCTTTTCTTTTGCTTTTTTGTTTAGTGTGGGTGATAATATCTGTCATGCACGTGGTTTGAAATTGAATCCTGGTTGTTTCCACTAGAAAGAGTGATTAAATGTTTCAAATTTTATTCACCATTTAAGGCTCCTCACTCATCCAATTTATATTCTTTCCTCTTACAGATTTTTTATTATCTCTCTGTACTTTCTCTTATTATTTTTTAATTTCCCTATAATTCTAATGCACACCATATAAGGCTCCTGAGTTATACCTTTTATATTGTTTGGCTAATCTCATTTGCAGGTTTTCAGCCACATTTTTTCTAGATAGTAATTATTTTTGTACCGAAGTACACTTTTTGGTTTAAGCTTTTGGGATTTCAAGTTGGCTTTACCTTGTTACACTCTTTGCCTACTATTTTCATGTTTTCAGACACACTGTTGCTAGATATGTTGTTTTAAGCTCATCACTCAATTAGATTCGAATTACTATTTTCATGTTTTCTACCAAAGCCCCGTTTCGCTTTTCCATGGTTCTTAAATGATTTTTTGTTTCTACCAATAAAGTATGCTAAACAATATGATTTTTGGACTCTTCATTTTCTTTGTTTAATAGTATTTTAATAAATTCTTATCTTGCTTATAATACAGTACGAGGTCAGGGATATTGTCTCTGCGGCGTTTAACTGCATCGAGGATGGTAAGGGATGTTCAAATCTTTTCATTTTATTTATTTACTTTGTATAACAAAAACACTTTTATTTCTTTCGTCAAAAAGGAAAAAAGAACTCACTTTAAATTTTTATTTGTTTATATAGACGTCAGTGAAGGAAGCTCGAGATTTAGTTGATTATTTGAGACCAAGCCACACCTCTTCCTACAACTAGACCATCGTCGTCCTAGTTTTTTGAAACAAGTAAAATTTATTTAGTTATTTCTTAATTATTTATTCTTTTATTTATAATGCATTGCATTATGCTAATTCTTTTTGTTAACAGGAGACCACATGCCCATTTGCAGCTGCAATTGAACAATCAAAGGCTTACCCTTCCACAAAAGTAATACGTGGTGATCTCACAGGACATGTTAGTGAACCCTTGTTTGTAGCCTTTTCAAATAATTATTCAATTTTACTTTTTAATTTAACATTGTTTTAAATTATCCAGGAACTGATGTTGTGTCAGCAGATGAAGTATAAAGAGCTTCTAATGAAATATCCATATGAAAGTGTAAGTTTATTGATGTTTTTTTAAAATGTAATTTTTTTTATTAATATTTAAAATAACTTGATTACTTTATTTTGCAGCCAAGTCGTCTTTATCAAGTAGCAAGTCAAATTGCGTCCACTCGGATTCGTGATTTGTATGTTCAAATATCAAATTAATTTTCTACAATATTATGTTAAACTTTACATTATCTGATTTATTTTTATTTTTTATTTTTTTATGTAGATATGTGTTCAATATGTTATGGGAGCATGCCCAAGCTGGTGATCCATTGTTGGCAATAATAGATTCTGACCATCTGTCTGGGATACGTTATCAGTGGAAATCTAGAGTAAGTTTAATTTTTTATTTTTTATTTTAATTGCCATTGTTATATAGATTAAGTTTGACTGATCCATTGTTATATAGATATAGAATGGTAACATTACATTTATGAAATTGTAATTTTAACAATGTATTTTGTTGATTTTGTGTGTGTAGAATTTAGGTGGGATGGCTGGCACGACAGAGATTCAAAAGTATATCCATTTTCTTGATCAAGTAGCTGCCGACAAGGGCAAGTCCTATTCAGACTTGTTGATACAGGGTAAGTAACACTCTGGACATCTCTATTGTTTGTTATTGTCCCCCCTCTTTCCCTCACTTGTAAAGTTTTTTTATTGAAAATATATTTCACAGCATGAATGCACATTCCTGTATAGGTCGGTTGAATATTTTGTTCCTTGAATATGCTGAATCAACTTTGAAATTTTAACGAGTTAAGGCCTGCAGGGGATATTTGTATATAGAATTTATCTCCCTAACTAGTGTTCTTAGATCATTGTTTCAAAGCCATTTGTTTGTAGCTCTGAAGTGTTTAAATGATATTAATCGGTGATGATATTAATTAAACGGGAGTTTTGGGATTGAAAGTTCTAAAAAAAAGCTTTTGGACTCTTTCTGTAAAAAACTGTGGAAAACAATGTTAATATTAATATAAATGTAGAAATCCAATGAAATCTTTTGGGTTTAGAATGGTATGATCTGGTTCAACACCCTATCCTGGAGTTAAGGTCCTAGAAGTAGGTCATAAGTAGGTGGTGTAGGGAAGACGAGAAATACTTCTATTGATGTGTATATGGAATTTTAAACCCGAAATACTTGGCAGACCACTCAATAGAAACCAAACACCATTGCTATAGGGAAGATGAGCAAAATGAACTAGTCCTTGATTTGGGAAGATAATACATTATTTAGAAATGAGATACAAGGACAAACCTAAAAATAATAATAGAATGGAGGAAGTGGAAGGGAAACTTATTTATGAGCAAGTGATATATTGACATATATCAATAATTGAGAGTGCAAAGACTAGATCAAGTGAAATCTACTTAATTCAAGCCACTTGTACTTTTTTCTTTTCAGGGTCACTAGTCTCATCATGTGTGTTCTTTTTGATATGTGAGCCAGTCTTCATTCTTTTGGTTTTAGGCTTTCTACAGCCAAAAGTTCTATGCGTGGATCATCCATGTTATTAGCAAAATCAGATCTGTCGATTTAAGAAATATTTACATATTTTACTCATTTAGATTTGGAAACGCTTGCTGAAGCTCTACCCATTTGGTCCATAAAATAATTTCAACAATGATCTGAATTAAGTACTTGCTAATCCCAAATATCTTTCCTGGTTTGCAGACTAACCTAGATAGAGAAATGATTGTTTCACCCTTAACAGGCTCCAACTTATAATTTTCTGTTGTTTTTCTTTCTGCTCTGCACATTATGAATTACTTGACAGGGTAAAGGCCTCATGCTTATTAAATCAGATGCATAGAACTCAGCGAAGACACCGCTCTGTAACTATCATAAAGATACAAGTTTACAAGGCCTGATATTGCTATGAAATACAATATAGTTTAAGGGATATACAATTCCATTTTGAAAAAAATTCTTGCTCCGACATTCTTTCAATTGAAACTGAACTGCAGGAAGAAAAAAAAAGGCTAAAAACCTTTGTTCTGTAAAAGCATATTGATAACTAGAACCCATATAGGGACAAACCTTCCTTAACTCTTGATTCCATTTACATTTTTGTGTCAGCCATGAAAACAATTGAATTGATGCTGCTGCATTTTGTTTTTTAACTGCTATTGAATTTGTTTCAGTACTTTACAAGTCCCTACTTGTGTTTGATAAGTTTTACTTCTGAGTTTATAACCACCTACAGTTCCAATGTTCATACACTGCCACCTACCGTTTGTATGATGCCATAAGCATACACATAGTATATCTTGTGAGATAAAGTGAGAGAACACATTGAGATCTGATATCTTAATTATCTTTCTATAATAACTTTAAATCAGCAAAAAAAATGTATATTTAGGAAGATAATACATTATTTAGACTGAGTTTGGCTTGTTTCCCAGATGATTCATTTTTGTCAAATCTCAATTCTCACTTATACTTTCATTCCTGAAATATTTACATTCTAATGGTATCATTCAATAGTAAATAGTGATTACTAACATAACATCAATTGTAATAACTTAGTCCCAATTCCTAATATTTCAAGGTAGTAATGACAAACCGAATTTTGAATCTAATAAGAATATTTTTCAAATATTGTTTGTATTTCTATTAGCATTATTAACAAATTAGGACTATGCTTAGTTAATGTGATTTTGTCGTGTTTTGCAACCAGCTGAAACTTTCACACCTCGTCATGGTGGTATTTGCAGCTGAAGAAGGCTTTGAAGAGCTCATGATTCACTACCTTTCATAATTTGAATGGTGTTTAATTTTGAGACTCATTCATTCTGATGGATTTATTTTGGGATTCAGTACCTTTCATGATTTGAATGGTGTTTTATTTTTTAGATTTATTTCATTCCGGTTGATTTATTTTGGGATTTTTTTATGTTGGATTTTATAATGGTAGCATTACTACTGTTAAAAATGTTGTTGGATTTGTTAACTAAGTTGAATTTGTTTCATAAGCTTGTTTTTTTACCACAAACTTGTTTGCTGTTATTATGTTGTTGGAGTTTTTTTTTTTTGGGTACAAAATAGGTTAATGAAAGCCAATGAAGCAAATAAACATTATGTTGTCGGAGATTTTTTGGGTAATAACAACAAATTATGAGTTTATTTCAAAAAAAAAACAACAAATTATGAGTTTTTATGATTCATGTGAATAATTCATTTCTTTTTTTTTGGTAATAAGATGAACATATTTGGAAGTTTTGTTTCATGTGATTGAACTCAACCGCTTAAATTGATCTGTCCTGCACACTTTAGGGTTAGTCCATTTTTTCATCCCTTGACTCCAAAATCAACCACATTGTAGGTAGTTGATTTGGCCAAGGTTGAATTGAATAATGAGTTTAATAATAAAATGAAATATTCATCAACTTCAAACAAGACCACATCCATTAAAACGTCTTCATCTTTTTCAAGACGTCAACAACAACTTTAATACCATCAAACCACTACTTTCATCGAAACACAACACGACGGAAAAAAAAAACAGCCAATAAAAAGAAAGACAAAGACCATGAGAGTGAGGGAGAATGAGAGAACCGATGCGCCACTAGGGACCGATCACACTTGTACCTCAACCTCTCATCTTATAGGCCACTTTGTCAATCTTTGTAACTTTTATTTTTCCTTCTTTCTTTTCAAATGTTTTTTCCCTAATCTCAGGATCAACCAAATTGCATGCAGTTCTATAGTCAAGAGATCAGTGTACGCCTGATTAAGAGCAAAAGACCCATGGTTAATTATTAATTTATTTCCTCTTTTTAACTTTAATCTTTTCTCAAGTAAACATATATTTTCCTTGAATTGAACAATGACATTCTAGTTGATGATAAGTACAAATTAGGATACAGTTTTCTACTTTAAGCATGCATTTCTCATTTTTTATTCAGATTCGGATCAATATCTATATATATATATATATATATATATATATATATATATATATATATTTGCTGTTTTTGTTTCAAAACAAGAGGTAAATGTAAAAAACTTTGTTTTTGTTGTTGAGAGTTTCATATACTTGTTGATTTGATTTTAATTTGTGCTAATGCTTTTTAGGATAATCTGAAGTTTATCTTATTTGTTATGGTTGTTTAGGAGTTTGGTAAACATGCTAATTTGATTATATTTTGCAGTAAAATGTTATCATGCAGGGTAATCTTGAGTTTAGGTTTTTTATTTTGGCTATTTGAGAGTTTGGTAGAGATGCTAATTAAGGATTTGATATGTATATGAAACTCTCAAATAACATGATAAATAGCGCTAATTAATGTTATCATGTAGGATATGTTTGGATGGAGGGTTTGAGAGTGAAAAGAAGAGGATGATTTACTTTTCTTTTTTAAATTATGAGCTTATAAAATGTTTTTTTTAATGAAATAACAATATAATAAATGATCATATAATACTTCAATCACATTAGATTTATTTTAAAAAAAAAAAAACATTTTATGTTGTTTGTAATTTAAAAAAGAAAATCATATCGTCTCCTCCCTTCCCCTCCTAAACCATCAATTCAATCACACGTGTTTTTTCCTCCTAAGTGCATATTTTGGTGATGTAATTGGAATTAATATTTTCATGTGGTGAATGGAAATTCATGCCATCACAACTTTTCTAGTTGTTACATTCCTAGATGAAAGGTTACACACAATATATTATTTTAATTTCTTTCATTTTTTCATTAACTATAATAATACACTATTTTCAAATTTGAAAATTAAGTAATTACGCCTTCACGAGAAATGCTCCTAAATCTAATTTTGATAGTACATGTGCAGTTGTATGATTGGGCGGTGAGGAAGACCATTGGTGTTGGCCAAGGCTGAGTGTTTGAAAGTTTCTGAGAATCCATGATTCGATAAGGTTTTTCAAATTCTCACCCTTTCTTGTTGTTCTTAGTGTTTTTCATGGTTATTTAGAAGCATATCCTTGATCTTTTTCATTGATTTTTTTTTTTGTGGTGGCCGAGGTTTGAACCCGAACCTTGCATATATTATGCATTGTCCAAACTAACTGAACTAAGCTCACGAAAACAACTTTTTCATTAAATTTTCACCACCTCCTAAAATTCAATCTCTTATGAAAGGTATTTAATTTTGGATATCTAGTATTTGATTGATCCTTGAAGTTTAAGAAATGTGTGCAAGGTAAACATTTTTACTTGCATTATGGTTCTAATTACGATATTGATAACATTTACGGTTAAGCTACAAACATAAATATGTGAATCTTGATACTACTTCAAAATGTTGACAAATGTAGCTGATGTTACATTGCAAACCTTACTCTGATAATTGTATGTTTATAATCTTTTTCATTTAGGAGACAATGATTGAAAAAAGGAAACAATAATTTTAAAAAATGAGACAACAATCGAGAATTTCCAAACGACACCCAATACGCAAATAATATTGACACTTGATTTAAGTTTGTTTGTTACTAAACAACAATAATACACAATTTCTCGCAAAACTCGTAGCTACCAAGTGTATAAATGAAGTTCGGGTAGATGGTGTCGGGGTTTATGGGGAGGGGTAGATTGGGTGTTGTTTGAATTTTTTTTTATTGTTGTCTCGTATTTTAAAATTATTGTCTACTTTTTTTATTATTGTCTCCTATATGCCAATAAGTTTTAGTGAAAACACAAAGTGAAGTATCAAAAGGCCTTGCAAATAAAAACATTTTGACGACTTGATACGAGTGCATAAAAATACTCACAACCCAAAATAACTGAAAAATTACTATATAATAATAAGGTACGTCAACGAAAATAATGTAAAAGGCCCTGCAAATATACAACCAGATCAAAGTGAAGTATCAACATAAAGGTTATACACGATCCGTCCAACACGGCATCATGCACTAACTCAAGACATGCCTCACTACAACCTACCAAAATGAACGATTGTCTACCTGATAATTGGAAAATTTGTCGGTTATCATGTTGCACTTATCCCCCACAATGAACGAGAAATTGAATGAATGCATGACCTAAAGCATATGATCAATGACTATTTAGGAATTTATGGTTTTAATTAGTTTCTTTATGTTATTTGATCATTTTGAACTGGTAATGTTTGTTTTGGATGTTTGATGGAACATGGTGAAGAATGTCACTAGAGATCTCTAGAGCTACACCGTTGAATTGAAGATGCATTGTTGAAGATATAGAAGGACGTAACATACCAGATCGCCGTACTATTGTACGAACTCATGGGGACCTTCTTATCATTTCTTAATGAGTAAGTTTTATGGACTGGCGCCAATGATTGGCAGTACTAAGAATAAAGAATATGCATGACGCTGATAGGATAAGACAAGGACAACTCATAGGGAAAATGACCAAAAGGTACAACATGTAGTGGTTGGCCTTGTACTATAAAAGAGAAACTGCATGGTATTGTTAGGGGTCCTGAATTTTACATTGTGAATTGAGTGGTCAAGTTCCATCTAGGGTTAGCAGCACTAGAGTTCTCACTTTATCTCATCTTCTTCATAGATGAGCATGAGTGCTAGTTCTTAGTGATTTAGAGTTAGGATAACTTAGGTCATGCTTCAAGCTCACATCCTTCCTTGTTGAATCGTAATATGTTATTAACTTTATTCTATCTATCAATTTAGTTTTTCATATTTTCATTTATATTTCATTTCATCTTCATCTTCGAGGTTAAGTTAATCATGAGCTAACCACTTTCTTGTGGTTTAGACATAATGAGGTTATGATATTCTTTGCTTAAAATTCATAAAGACGTAGCTTCACGCTTCTTTCAAAGAAACTGTTTTAACTCAAAATCTTTAAAAATGAAATTTGATGTCTTTTACTTTTAATGTTATAGTTCCCTGAGATCGAGAGGGTATGTGAATGAAAAATCTTTGTTTGATATGAGTTACGTCTCTAAGTACCGAGACGTGACGGAAACAAAAGAGACTGTTTTGAATGAAAACTAGACCTTAGAAGAGCTTGAAAGCGCTAAGATCTAACAAGGACTCTTGTCATAGGAAAAAGCTCAGTATGTACTACTATTGTGGAGCTGCTGGTGACCTAACCTAGCAATGTTGCACTTAATCATCTACCTAAGTTTACTTGTAGTAATTTGGGAGACATCACTACCCAGTTAGCGCATCCACAAGCTACTAACTGAAAGTTAACAAAATACATAAGATGACGGCTAAACTACACTTTTGACCCCCTAAGTTTACCAATGTTGCGATTTTGGCCCCCTATTAAAAAAATGAAAAATCTAGTCCCTTAAATTTTAGCCCTTTTGCAATAATATCATTTTTCCAATTTCGACCCGATCAATGCTTATGTGGCATACCACATGTGTAATTATTGATTTAAAAAATAAAAAATGCCAAATAAAACATAATGGACCAAAATGGTACATAAGTTAACGTTTTTTTGAGAGAAACTAACAAAAATGACTAAAACTAGTAACAAAGCAAAACATAAATGACCAAATTGGTACAAATTATAGTTTGGGGGCCAAATTGAGACAATCAATTAAGTTAAGGGACCGGATGATTAAATAACCTTTTTTTTTTAAAGCTCATCCTCTTTTTCATATCTTCTTCTTCATCGTCATCATTCTTCCTACATTCATCATAAAAAAATCCAGATTTTTTTTTTAAATCATGTCCAATCATAAACCTCACTGTGTCTCTTTTGACGATTTACCAGTTTTCAACTAAACCACAATGAAACGAATAATGCAAATTCCAAATTGACCAACTCAAATCTCAAAGAGAATTACAACAGATAAGAATAAAATTCAAGTGGTGTCGATCACATAATCAAGAATTGAACACACGACATATCGACTATGTTTCGCTTGGGAACAAACACATAGCACATAGAAACACAGCATATGTGTTAGTATCGTGATTGTGCATACAAAGGACGCCTATATTCCTCAAAGTACTGATCACGATCAACAAAGATAATGGCATAGAGAGCATAAATTATACCAGCATTGGAGCAAAATTAAATATTATACCAGCATTTGACAAAAGTTCATGGTTTGGAGTTATCTCAATTAACCTCACTCACTATATATATATATATATATATATATATATATTTGAGTATTATTTTTGTTTTATTTTCACACTAGTTTGAGGTTGTTAACCAACCACTATATATAAGCTTGTATTGTTTGTACAAATCCTTACGTACACGAACATCAAACAAGACACAGACACTAACATGCCGACACCGCTAATTATTTGAAAAAATCATATAATGTCGGGTTGTGTCCGTGTCTGACACGATACATATCCGACATCCAGACACGTCTAATCTAAAGGGTGTCTGTAATAGTTATTCGAAATAATCCGAGGTCAAATTCTTAGTTTAAACAATTTTTTTTCAAACTTTATTTATCTTTTGAAGAAGAGGATGAGCTTTAAAAAAATTATGGATTTTTTTTAAAAAAAATTCAATTATTTTATTTATCATTATTTGGCATTTTTTATTTTTTTAAATCAATAATTACACATGTGACATGCCACATAAGCATTGACCGGGTCAAAATTAGAAAAAAGATGATTATTGCAAAAGGGTTAAAATTTAAGGGACTAAATTTTTTATTTTTTTTAATAAGGGACCAAAATCGCAACATTGGTAAATTTAGGGGGCCAAAAGTGTAGTTTAGCCTAAGATGACCGAAAATACAAGGCGCAAAAGAAACTACATCCTAGCCCAGTCAAAATATACAATATAATCCACTAGTGTCCGGATAGCCAAGTACTAAGGAAAATTATGACACCTTAGTAGCACCCACGCCTTAACTACTTCCACCTGAATCTTCACTCATATGTGATATTAACCTAACCATCACCTCCATTCTCTTAGGGATCTCCTAAAGATGCAGGAATAAACTCCAAATTTTGGAGTCGAACTCATTAGATTTACTCACGAAAGTGAAGACATCAATGGTGGCAGAATCTCCTCTAAGTTCAATTTCACCCCTCCAAAAGTATCATGAAAACATCAACAAGCTGTTCTCCGGACACTCTAGTGAAGGGCACCACAATAGGCACCTCAGGGTCGGCCCTAAGATTTTTGGTGTGTACCTGCAGACACTCCGACGCTCAAGTCAGTAGAGGTCAGAAATGAGATTAAGAGATGAGAGAGATTCTACTTTGGGGAATGCGATGAGTCCCCTTTATATAGAAGTGAGTATTTGCAGAGCCGTTGTGAGGCACACGTGTGCCCGACGGTTACGAAATCGTGGGAAGTGTAACTGTCAGGAGAGGTTCACGGGAACATGGGGAAAGAGACGTTATAGTTCGTTTGAATTGTTCTCTATTGCTCTGTGCACCCCCATCGCGGAGAGAGTGTGTTGCGAGTAAAATGCCAAATATTGTATTTGGAATGTAAATGTTATTGGACCCAAGTATTTGGGTCTTAGGTCTTTGACCGATCGAGAACACAAATAAAATAAAATTCTTATATTTTTTAATAACACCAACAATATAACATTATTGTTTAAGGGAATAATTGGAATAACAAAAAAGTCAGCCTAAAATCCTCCTAAAATGAGTTATTTTCTTTATATATAGTATATAGAAGTATATAATATATTCATGTTAATTTTTTTTTGAGGTAATATAGATTCATATTAGTATTAATTAAAAATACTTAAATTAATTTTTTTATCTATACCAAAAATAAAAATTATCAATATTTTAATTTGCAATGAAATTAAATTAAATATAAATAAAATATTATTAGCACCGTTGGATTGGAGTTGCTCTAGTTGTACTTTGTGTTGTACTAGGTTTTTATCTCGTGAGTGTTTTCAGAAATAAACCTATTTCCCCCCTAACCCATTGTCTCAAATCTCAATTTTTAGTGGCTTCATCAAGAACAGCCACAAACTAAAACAAAAATGTTATCTTTCAATGCATCTTCCTCTGTCACTTTCACAAAACCAAATCACCATTTTTCCATCAATGCATCGCCAAATCTTCTCAACAGGTTTCGCCATGAAACCCATCTCAAAAGCTCCAAACTTTCCTTCAAACCCATATCTCAGATCCATCATTCAACCACAAAGTTATCATCTTTCAACAGATTTCTCAGACACCCTTTTGAGTTTTCACCAAAACCCAGAAACCAAATTTTGAAAGCTGTATCTGATGAAGGTGAAATCTCACAACCCATTGATACCAAACCCAAGAATCTCAAAAAACTTGCTCTTGTTTTTGGGTTTTGGTACTTTCAAAACATTGTTTTCAACATTTACAACAAGAAAGTGTTGAATGTTTTTGCTTTTCCATGGCTTCTTGCTTCTTTTCAGCTCTTTGTTGGTTCCATTTGGATGCTTGTTCTTTGGTCTTTAAAGCTTCAACCTTGTCCAAAAATCTCAAAACCTTTTATCTTTGCACTACTTGGACCTGCTTTGTTTCACACAATAGGTCACATTTCAGCTTGTGTTTCATTCTCTAAGGTTGCTGTGTCTTTTACACATGTTATTAAATCAGCAGAACCTGTTTTTTCTGTTATATTTTCTTCTGTTCTTGGTGATAGGTATCCAATTCAGGTTTGGCTTTCAATTTTACCAATTGTGCTTGGTTGTTCTTTAGCTGCTGTTACTGAGGTTTCTTTCAATGTTGGAGGATTGTGGTGTGCTCTTATTAGCAATGTTGGTTTTGTGTTGAGGAACATTTATTCGAAAAAAAGTTTACAAAATTTCAAAGAAGTTGATGGTTTGAACTTATATGGTTGGATTACTATACTTTCATTTATGTATCTTTTTCCGGTGGCGATTTTTGTAGAAGGTTCTCAATGGATTCCAGGGTATTATAAGGCGCTTGAAGCTATTGGAACGCCTTCGACTTTTTATATTTGGGTTTTGGTTTCTGGTCTGTTTTATCATCTTTATAATCAATCATCTTATCAAGCATTGGATGAAATTAGTCCATTAACTTTCTCTGTTGGAAATACAATGAAGAGAGTGGTAGTGATTGTGTCTTCGATTTTGGTGTTCCGGAATCCGGTTAGGCCTCTTAATGGTCTTGGATCTGCCATTGCTATTCTTGGGACTTTTCTGTATTCACAAGCTACAGCTGCAAAGAAAGCAAAGAAAATTGAAGGGGAAAAGAGTAGTTAGAGAAGTAGAAAGGGGGTAAGAAGAGAGAAAACATTAGAAGATGATTACTGTTTGGTTATTTTAGTAGTACTTTTAGTCATGTTAGATTTAGACATTGAACAAGATCTTCCATTCTTGTTTCTTTTGAACTATTGTTGTGATTTTTCTATTGATATTTCAAAGCACTTATTTTAATTTGGTTTATTTTCATGCAAATAATTGCTTTGCTTGATTTATGTTAAGCCCTGTTTGGATAAACAACCTAATTAGTCGTTTTTAGCATAAATGCTTATCATATTATTTTCATATAAGCGATAAGCTGTCTTCATAAGCTATCCTAGAGAGCTTATGAAAATAAGTTGAAAACTGCTTATGGACATCTGATAAATTTTGTTAAACAGTCTCACAAGTGCTTATGTTGATAGATAAAAGAAAACTGACTGCCGTATTTTGATTAACCTCACTGTTCCTTAGTGCTTCAGTAGGCTAATAGGAGATTCACTTGTTAGCTGAACTTCTAGTAAGTATAGTAACTGAATCTTATGTTCTATCTCATCTAAGTTTATTTCAACTTTCATTTTGTTCATCTTATTTTTGCATCTTGCTATTGTAATTTAATTGATATTCTTATACTATCATTTAATTGTTTAAGATTTGTTATTTCCAACTACAAATTGTGAAGCCCAGTTTTGCACTGGGTGACTGCATATCATAGTTTTTTTACTTAAATTGTTCTCCAAATGCTTTCAAAGAATCTGGATTTCTTTTTATCATAGTATTATTATTATTTTTTTGAAGAAATTTATCATCGTATTATTAATCCATCAAATGGATTTTTAGCGCAACAGTTGGATTGTCTGTGTGTAATTAGATGGTCACAGTTTCGAGTAGTGAAATCAGCCTCTTGCAAATATATGATAGAAGGCTATCCCATCATCAAGGTAGCTTTAAGGAACCAGGCTGTTTTTGTTAATCAGAAGTGAATTGAGCTGGTATATCGATTTCATAATCAACATTCTGAAAGCTTCTTGTTGAACAAAAGAGTTCCTGTGCTAGTAAAGTTCCACTTTTATCAAGTGCTGCTCAGTCCTATTGTCTTGCTTTTGAGTTTTATGATATTTGGTCAAACATTTCATACGGCATCTTTGGTGTGTGAGGTTTTTAGTGTCCTTGAGTGGTATTGGATGCTCTTCTTTGATTTTAGGCTTTCTTGAGTTTAAAGCTTAGTAGAGCGTTTCATGTATTTGAAAAATACCAGTCAATTGAATGGATGTGCCTTGAGAACCACTTCAGCAAATCTTCACTCAGAACCTCTCATCTTTGTTTGTGGCCCCAACTCAACCTCTACACAGATGAACATAAGATCTCTCTCACTCACCCTTTCTCTCTCTCCACAACTCAATAATTCAATTTATAGAGCTCAAAAGAAAAATCAAAATTTTGAGTAAAACAACCATGTCATTATCTATGTTTACCACCACTAGTGGTCACTACTCTGGACTTTCATTGTCAACCAGAACCATCCAAATATAGAAAAGGTATGCTAGAATTGAGACTTTGTGCTTATTCAAGCAACTAGTATTAACCATCAATATGCATGCAAAGGACTATTGTTTTCATTTTAAAGAAAGTACAAAGTCTATACTGTGTTGTAACTCACTGCTAGAAAAGCTTCAAAACTCAAGGTTTTTATATTGTCCTATCCTACGATTTTGGAGGATATCGATCCAATGCTTCCTTTCTCCATTGCTCATTATAGTTAATAGTTAATGCAACTACTTTCTTCGTCGTTTTCATAACACTTCGCCTACAAGCAACTCTCCGCTTGAACCATACCAGATGTGGTTCCTGCAACGTGGTTGCATAAAGCTTTGGGGGCTTGGTTTTTGTAAGAGAGCTTCACATCTTCTAGCTTTATCCTTCTGCAAGGTTGCTTTGAACTGCACTCAAATCTCACAGCAACCTTTGTTGCTGATGTTCCTTGAATGTCTTTGTATAAAACATCACTAATCATGATTCCAGATGCCTGTTAAAGAAAATACCAAAAAATAAAGCTTAGTATAGCTATTATTCACCTTCAAATGTTAAGTCTCAAATTCTTGTTAGAAAGTATGATTACCAAATTATCCTTAAACTAAAATTATTCTTTGAAAAGAAATGCTCACCTCATTCGAGCAACCTTTGTGAAATGGGCAGTAATTTTGGTCTGTTACAATGGAATTTTGGACATCAACCATTGTTGCATGTACAAAATGAACATGTCTAACAAATCCACTGCTAGGTTTCCCCCATGATTTTATTCTAAAGCCATTCTGAGTCTTAGAGAATGTAGCTGATTTGACTGTCACATTTTTAACACCTGGTTCATTCAGTTTCCATCCTAAGCTTCCAATGCTACAACAAAAGTAAGTGTATGTAGTAACAATAGATAAATTAGTACTGTATAATGTCATAGACTGTATTATCAGACCTAATTCAAACATGGACATCCTACGCTGTATTATTGATTCAGAAAACAATTAAGTTAATTTTAGATGAAGTAAATTTAAAATAATGACCTTATTCCATGCCCAGGTCCGCATTCAACGTGTTTGATCCACAAGTTTCTAGTGCCAGGACCGATTGAGATGCAATCGTCCCCTGTTTGTATTCTAGGTTTTAGAATGGTGATGTCAGAGGATAATTGGACATGAATGCTGTCAGTATTGGGACTATTTTTTGGAGCAATGATCTTCACTCCATCTACTTTGACATTTCGACATTCACTGATCACTATATGGAACATTTGACTATTGAGAGACGTCAAGCCTGTGATGATAATGTTGTCCGAGTTGCAAATTCCAAGTGTCTGCTTGCACATAAATACAAAAAATTGTCACGTGTTAGCATAATTTATGTAAAATAGTTTTACATCAACATCTAACACGACATTGTCATGTAAACCAACTTCTTAATCGCAGTTTAAAAATAACCACAAAATACCGCAGCTCCGATTGGGCAATGTTTCCCAGAGTTCTTACAATCCCACAAGGAAGTGCCTTTTCCATCAAGTACACCACCATGAATTTTAACACCATTAACATTCTCAAACGTTAACCAGTAACTTGCTTCTCATCTGACACGATAATCACTAGGAGCAACCAAAGTTCCATCAATGATTATAGAGATATCCTTGTTGGCACATTCTCCTCTAAATGTGACCCTTCCAAGCAAAAACTTCCCATGTGGCACGTAAATGGTTGAAGGCTTTGTAGAGGTACAAGCTTTGTTCCATGCAACAAGGAAGGATTTTGAGGAATCGGTTTGACCATTTGGTTTGGCTCCAAAATCAACCACATTGTAGGTAGTTGATTTGGCCAAGGTTGAATTGAATAATGAGTTTAATAATAAAATGTACAATGTTTTAAGAGAAAGAAGAGAAGAATGAGTAGTTTTTGTTGTTGGGTTTGTCATTTTGGAAAGTGAAATGAAACAGATAAAAGTGAGAGTTTGTATTTTTATCTAGAGCTTCAACTTACGTTTCTAAATAACATATTAATATTGACACTATGTTTACTTTTCCTACGTTTCAACATGACAAGTTTATGTTTGGTTTTCGTTTAGCAATTTTTCAGTATCAATAACCATATTGGCTGCAAACGTATATGCTAGTATGTTGATCTCAAGAACCGTTTCCTATCCTAGAGTGGGAATCTGAGTGGTTTGGGGTGTGTGTGAAGAACCGTTTTAGAAGAGGGGTTCCACTTCAAGTTCAACAAATAAATGTAAATATTAACTGTGAGATTAATACAAAGTTAATAATGAATTCGTATAATGGATAATATAACGAGTAGCCAATAGTTTTTGTATTGAAATTCTAAAATAGTTTTTGATCGTACACTTCGTTAGTTAAAAAAAATAGTCTCTAATATTATAACAGTTTTTCAAATTTCAACGTTGGTCGTTGACTTTTGTTATATAGTGATTGAAATGATAGTAGATAAATACTTATATGGACTAATATAACAATAAATATGTATATTGATAGATCAATACGACAATATTAACAGAATATTTTAACGTAAATATTATTTTGAATAACAATGTATATAATCAAAAATTATTTTAAAATTTTAATATATTAAAAAATTATTATAATTACGAATTAAAATGACTTATCCAAAAACATAAATGTGTGAATTGTGAGATCAATTGTGGGGTCCACTTAAAACTAGTTAAGAACAAAAGTTGTGGTTTTTACTAGTAAAAGGAGGTCGGTATTCTTCAACTCACGTGGCATTTACAAACACCTGAGTTGAAATTTTATAATAGTTTATCGAGTTGATACATTGAATAAGAACTTTCAATTTAACTATTACATTGGTAAAATTTAAGGTTTATAATGAGTTATTGACTGAAGTACTCTACTTGGAGTTGTTCCTAGATTAAGTTGGTCTCTCCTCATATAGGATGCGATAGAGAATTTTTTATTTTAGCAATGGATAAAGAATTTTGTTTGCATATGAATTTTTTAACATCAAATCTAAAATTCATTTGAAAACATAGTTAAAGAATTATATATTTGAATAGTGAGAACTCCGGTTAAAATAAAATCATACATCGAATCTTAAAAATTTCATATACAAATTAAACAAAAGAACAAAATGGCAAACTCTTAAAATAAATCAAATTAAGGGAAGAAGAAATAATTGATGAGTTTGATTTGACGGATTGACAGTCCAAAACAATTCTTTCACACACATCTAATCAAAATATTTTAAATTATCACGTCAATTACAAAATAAACAATAATTTAATTGACGTGTTTTGAACTACCACCATTAAACTCATAATTTATTTGGAGGTGTAATTATAAAATATTTTTCCAAAGTGGAGGTCGAAAGATTGAGATAGACTGTGTAACTGAAATTGTACGGAACGTGAACATGTTTTAAGGAACACAGACAGTTGAGTTCAACGTGAATTTTTAAGGATCAGCAGTTAGGTTCGGTTTTTCAAGGTCCTCCTTTCTCTCTTCCAGTTTCCAGCACCTCCGTCGTCAGTTTTCGTCGGAGTTGGAGTCAGTGAAACGGGTGCGGAACATATGGATATCGGGGCTCAACGACGTCCCTAGCAAGGACAGCTCCATAGAGGATAGATTACAGGATGACTTAAGTAGAGAAGAGGAGATATATTATGCAAAATTTTACGGTTTTATAGAACATACTATCCGCTATATACAGGGGAAGCGCCCAGCTATCAATTCCTTCGTCTGGAAAAACTATTTGGTAGGTAATAATATACTCATCAAATATCAATACTTGTTACATTAGTTAGGATTTAGTTTAGTAAGTTGCTCTAATTGTATAGTGTGACATACATATACATGCAACCGCGAATTGGTTAGTGTGTACCGGTTATGGTATTTTTGTGAATTGGTTCGCACTAATTTCCCTGTAATTCATGGAAACTGACGAACCGAGACAAACCTTTGAAAAGAGAACGTCTCTTTGCAAAATAACATCAATACAAAAGAAAGAAAAAAACTAACATACAAAATATTTTGGAAAGTGGACTTTAGTTTGCTGCTATAATCCTTCTACCTTTTTGCAATATTAAGACAGCTTACTATACTTAATTAGGTATTATTAGTACTAAGAACCGCCGACGTGTACCGAAGCTCTATACCCCATATGTACCGAGTTCTTCTCAATTATGTGACTATTGGTGGTGGTGGTAGTAGTAAACTGATATACATATATCGTCAAAGCCTTCAGTTTATGTTGTTTATATTATTTCTTACATTCATTTTCTATATAAATAATAATCATATAAATTTTTTCCTTGCAGATTAACATAATTCACTCACCTGATTTCACTCTTGAGGAGGTTCAGACTGCTTTGCCTGCCTTTGATTGCGGTGCCATTCTTGCTCTTTCGAGCGTTGCTCAATCCATTACTCTTGATAAGCTAATGATAAGATATCAACTTCCAAGACTTGTATTTATCAACAACCTTCACCACAAGGGAGCGAATCCGTGGCAAGTTTTGAATCAGGTAAACTTTAGATTAATGGAGCTCGTCGTAGATTCTAGGTTTTGTGCTATGTTGTCAATCTCAAATAGTGGAGCAGAGAGGAGAGTTTCTATTTTGTGCCTCACATTGCTATATCGCTGCTACAACAAACTGCTATTCATAACATGAGTTTTTTAGTTTTATTGCCATTCAATCTGTTTTATTTAGTTTATAAAGAGAACTTTAGTTACATCATTGTAGAAGAAAAAAAACTGAATTCAAAGCTACTTATTATAAAATAAAATTGTTTTTAATAATAATCTGCTGTGAGTTGGTCTCTATTTTATACACAGAGAGTGTAACTTAAATTTAGATTTAGATACCTATCATTTAATTATTATTGACCTTGGCCATTTTTATTATTATTTCTTAGTGTTACTATATAATTCAAATTGTTTTTTTTGTGGACCATTTTGTTTTATTTTTCAGGCAAGATCAAAGCTTCAACATCATTGTGCTGCAATCCAATTTCCTATAGGCTTGGAAGATGATTTTAAGGGACTTGTTGATCTTGTTCAATTAAAGGCCTACTATTTTCATGTGTCTGTTTCTGTAACTTCTGCATCCCTTATACCCAACATTATTCTTCAAATTATTCACTCAATTGTTGCCTTTTGCAGAGAAAAGGTTGTCGTTGAACAAGTCCCTGAAGAAGTTCCTGCAGATATGGAAGCCTTGGTGTCAGAAAAAAGGCGTGAGCTCATACAAACTGTGTCTGAGGTGGACGATAAACTTGCCGAAGCTTTTCGCTGTGACAAGCCCATATCAGCACCTGATCTTGAGGTGTGGGGGTAACAGTGTGCTTTTTTCTATTAGAGTTTTGCATGTTTATTACTTGGTTTACATTACATTTTATGAGGATTTGTCATATGTTCTACTTCTAACAAATAGTTTATCAACATATTGTCATAAAGTGCCGACGATCTTCAAGTTTGAGCATCCTATATGTGTATCAACTTGAAAAAAAAGCACAAATGTGTCTTTTTGTAACGTTATAAAATGTTGCATTGGTCTTGTTGGAAATTCCGCCTTTATTGTGGTCCGCCCCTAGTTGCCTAAATTGCGGCCTTTGGTTTGCCTTCATTGCAGCCTCCAACACCTTCATTGTGTTTGCTTTGTGGGGGTGGATTTAATCCCACATCAGATAGATAGGACTCTTGATAAGAGTTTATAAAGAGGAGACACTCCTCACCTTACATGCCGGTTTTGTAAGGATGAGTTAGGCCCCAAATTTACGGGTATGTTATCTATATGCCGTGTACTTATGCATAGAGTAGACAACAGTGGCAAGCACACGAGAATCACACATGTCCATGGCTGATGTGATGGGAACCACTTCCAAAATCTCATTTGCATTGCTTTTTTTAGTAGCATAGGTCAGCTGGTTTTCCTAATAGAGAAGGTAGACAGGAAAGATAAGTATTGTTAATCTGGAATATGTTTCATCAAGTGAATTTGATTACACGAATGAACTAGTGAAGTATATGTAGGGAGAGTGGCTGCTAACTGTTCTAAGATGACGTTGAAGAAAAAATTGACCAGTATTATCCCTCAGGGGTTCTGAGATGACGTTGAAGAAAAAATTCCTGATTCAAATCGATTTTATGCATGCATTATTTTTGCTATGTTACCTAGTTTTGGTTTTTTGTTACACAGTTTGTTCATTTTTTATTAATATATGGCTCAATTCAAAATTGCATTTACGATATGTTTTCCAAACTCCAAATCTACAATAGTAGCTGTTGTAATTAAACTGTGTGACGGGAAGAATAAATTACAAAGATATACAAAATTATGGAATCTTTCTATATTAGTTTACCCTCAGATTATCAATTTCTTATTAGTCCACGGATTCAAGTCTCTGACACAAAGTGCGATTGGATTCAAATTTTTACTTGCTACTTCCTACATACTAGCAATATCAACTAATTTTTCAATAACTTATCCTATAGAAAAGTATCTATTTAAGCATACTTCTAATATTATCCTCTTGCATATTGTAGTCTTGTCACCTCATTTTATACATTTTTTTTTTCTTCTAAAAATATTGCTACAACAACGACTAGTGCTAGTTTTAGCTTGTACTAGTTCAAAGGCATGAAACATGATTGAAAACAATATGCGGTTTTATGCTCTCATAAGACCATCTTCATGCCTCTGCTTTCATTTATTGCATTTTGAAATTTGTGATTTTGTGGCTGAATCCTTTATTGTCTGCAAATGCAGGTTCCTCGATTGTTTCGGAAGCGTAATGATTGGTTGGATGTTAGTTTTTAGCTTTTCACCATGATGAGTGGATCTTCTCATAAAACCAATGTCTTTGGAGAATTTTTTTATAATTGTTTTGCCATATCTCTCTAAATTCTAATTGGGATTCTTCTTCCAAATCAGCAGGTGATTCAAGAGGCTCATGCTGGAGAAATAGTTTCTGTATTTGATGCCAATTATGCACCAGGTTCTTATTCTTGGCATAGCCTTCGTAGTGTATTTCGAGAAACTGTTTCTAGGCGGAACAAATGTTAAATGCGACATTACGTGTTCATTATTTAATCAGGAGATACTTTTACTGATGGGTTAGTAAGATATACGAGAAGTACTTCTGTTGATGCTTCAAAATATTTGAATGGCTTCCAAGGAAAGGATTCTACTACTTCCGAGATGGTTTGGAGATGTTGGAGGTTGTAGTTTATTCATTTTACCTTTCTTGTTTGTTTATGTGATAAATTTGATGTTCTTATCATGACGTCTTGGTTTTTAAATGACTGCAGGAATCACCAGTTTCGAGGGGGTATGCCAATGATCGATTGATAATGATTAATTTGATAAACTCATGTCTCACAATATTAGTCGTTTAAGATTTGTGCACGATTATTAAGGAAATTCAATAAATAAAGGAATAATAGTGGAAAAAAATAATAAATATTGCATTGGTATCGTAAAGTGACAATTATTTTGAGAAAAAGAAAAAAAATGTTAAAGAGACGGAGTACTTTTTTTTAAATAATGTGTTAGATTATACTCCCTCCGTCCCAAATTATAAACAAAAAAGTTTATTTTCTTTGTCCCAAATTATAAGCAAAAAAGACAAACTTTTATCATATTTAATTATGTTATTTCAAAAAATTATCTTTTCCAAATGAAAATTAAATGCTAATTGCATTCAATTTGCTCTCTCTTTCATTTTCTCAATAACCAACGACCAATGAAAATTGTTTTTACATCTTCCTATAAAACTTAATTTAAAGATAACACAAATATGTTACAAACTTCTAGGTTTGTGATTTTCTTTTTTTGCTTATAATATGGAACGGATGGGGTACTTTTTTTTACAAAAATTGATTATGAGTTAGATTATACTTAACTTGGTGCATAATTATAAATAAAATAAATGTTTTTTTAACTAACACAAATGAAATGGAAAATGTTAATTAGTGTTCATGAGGCACTCTTTAAGACTTTTAAATAGTAATGTTTTTTGAAATTTTATGTAATCAATGCATTGGAAATTAAAATATTTGACTTTTTTATAGAACAATTTCTTCTTTTAGAATGTTTAAAGAGTGCCCCAGATGCACTTGTTAATAAGACACAAATAAAATATATCACATTTATTATGCATTTGTTATTCATTTTAATCTATATTTTAATGTAGAATCGGGATTCATCGACACCAAGTGTAAGTTGTGTGAGTCTTGTAACTTACACGAAATCTCAACCATTAAATTTAACTACTATTGAATGGTTCATAATCACTATCAAATTAAAACAAAATTCTAAAAGTGAGTCACATGTAAGTCCCTCTTCTCACCCTTTTGGCAATGCTGATTAATAATCTTATATTATTTTTCTATCCTTCTTTTTCCAAAGTGCCAATTGAGATCTTAAGTGTACGTGTTTCGTTACACTTCTAATTAAATCTTACTCCTTTTTAACTAAAAATAAACGATATTTATTCATTCAAATGTTTGTAATTAAATTTTACTCTTAATTTTAACTCGACTAGTAAAAATATCAAAATTGTCATATTAGATTACGTAAACGATGTTCAAACTTTAACTCTTTTATTTACATGTGTGAATTTTTAATGATCATTACAATTTCAGCTATCTTAAAAATGAATTAATTAATTGTAGAAATAAATATGTAAAATGACAAATTGGTTTAAATGCAATTTTGATCCCCCTATTTACAAATTTTTTAACTTTTGATACCTCATTTTTCATAACCAATTTTTTGGTCCCTCTATTTAAAAAGTCAACGTAAATTTCTAACCCCTCTTATCTTTTGATGACGTGGCACACTCATTAATGACATGGATCCCACATGACGTTGTTTACATGATATCATCATAAGATACCTCATTTCCACGTCATTATTATTAAATTTAAATAAAAAAATTAATAATAAGAATTAATAAAAATAACTGAAAATAAGATATTATATAATTGAAGAACCCTAAAATCGCTAAATAAATTTTTCTCCCCAAATTAAATTTGCCTCTGGTCGTTCTTCCTCCCCAAATTGAAAGAGGACGCTAACTACTCTTGAAGCACAATCTCAGAATCCTTATTCTGCAACTCTCGTGCCGGAACATGCAAATTAAAAGACTTAATAATCTTCTCAACGAACCCTTTATACCCCATAAGTTCTCCATGATAAACCTGCTACAAAGACTCCACCACAGACTAAAAAACATAAGTTTAGCCTTACCACCACTAATCCCTTTCTTCCCACAAATCATTTGCGTCTTTGGATTAAAATACCGTGGACCCAACATCATCATAATTCTCCTTATCTCACTTTCAAGCAACAACCCACGACACAAAGAGATCCACATCAATAAATATTTCTCCGGTTAATAAGCACCAATAACCCCATTATCCTCAAGAACAATCCTCAAAAGTTGAGTTATATGATTCAATTTGGGGAGGAAGAAGGATTAAGGACTAATTCAATTAGGGGATTTTGCAAGTTAGGGTTCTTCAATTATATAAACATTTTATTTTTAGATTTTCTTTTTTTCCCTAAAAAAAAAGATATTCTTTTTTAAATTCTAATTATTAAATTTTTCGATTTAATTTAAATATTAATGATGTGGAAATGAGGTGTCTTATGATAGCAATTAATGTCATATATGATCCACGTCATTAATGAGTGATCTACATCATCCAAAGAGGATGTGGGCCATATATTTTCGTTGACTTTTTAATTAAGGAACCAAAAAGTTGGTTTTAGAAAATAGGGTATGGAAAGTTAACAAAATTGAAAATAGGAGATCAACATTGCATTTAAGCCTAACAAATTTATTAATTTGTTATTTTTTATAAATTTATTTTTAAAACAACTTTTCTTAATAGTCTAAATTTTGTTGGAGTGCTTTATAATAAGGGTAAATATGTTTTTTGTTCCAATAAATGTTCCAAGTTTTTGTTTAAATTCCTTTAAAAAAATCGACTTTTTTCCCTAAAAGTTTTCATCGCTGCCTTTGTTCTTCGTTTTTTAATCATTCATATGTATCATTCAAGTTTTTTAATGCGATTTTACAACAATTTTAAAATATTACAAGAATTTTTCAAATTAAATAGAGTTTTATTTAAAATGAATGCGAAAAAAATCAAAATTTCTAATCATACAAACGAGTTCACTTAGAAACACAACTAAAAATGACAATTGAAATTTTTTGGAGATTAAAAAATTAAAACATAAAATTAAAATATTATAAAGATCATAAACATATTTTACAATGTATAATAAAAGAAAATGCTAACAATAAGATATTATCACTTTGGTTTATTAAGGATACGTTTGATCTATTAAAAAATAAAGGAGAAAAAGTGACAACTCTAATTTTATTTTTTTTATAAGAAAGAAATGACAACTTTAGTCGTACATTGTTTGGTCGTAACATGACAAACTTAGGGCCATAAAGAGGATGAAATCTTAAATTCTTGTTATTCATAAAACTATAGTACAATATTTTGTCTCAAATATAAGTCGTTTAAAACATCAAAATAACCATATTTTGTTCATCAAAAATCATATATGACAAAATATTGTTTAATACCATAAAAATTTGTTATGTGTGGAGTGTTGGTATGTCTTGTGTTTTGTTTGCTTGTTTTATTTGGTTCTTAAAATAAAATAAAAGGCTAAATTGTATTTTTGGTCCCCTAACTATTTAGGTAGTATCCCTTTGGTCCCTTATTTAAAATTCGATTTATTTTTGTCCCTTAACTTCTCCCCGTTACACATTTTGGTCATTTTCGTTAGTTCTAGTTCAAAAACGTTAGGGTTTCTTCATTTTTTTTTGGGATTCTTGTTGTTGATAGTTGATGAAGATGATATGAAAATGAAAGAGAGGAGAAAAATATGAAGAAAACCTAAATTTTTTGAATTAAAACTAACGGAAAAGACCAAAATACGTAAAAAAAAAAAAAAAAAAACTAAGAGAACCAAAATAAAATGAATTTTAATTAAAGAATTATAGCGATACAAAGGATGAAAATGCAATTTAACCAATAAAAAAACATGTCTGTTTATTTGGTGAACATGTTTTAAGCAACAAAGTTGAGTTCATATGTCTTTAGGATCACTAGACATAGATTCGAAGTTGGACTAGGATGATGTCATGTGAAATTTATCAGGCGAGATTTGCGGCGTACGATAAATCCCTATTATACTCCATTCTATTCTATTCAATAAAAAAAACCCACAACCATGGCTCGTTTCTCCTTCTTGCCGCGCCGCCTCTCCTCCACCGCCACTTTACACAACCTCCGTCACTTCTCGGTGGATCGGTTGCGCAACATATGGATCTCGGGGCTGATCGACCCTGACAAGGTGACCCAGAGAGAGAGGTCGTTGTTATATGAGGGTGATATTGAAGAGATGCACCGTGTTAGGAGAAGCAATGAGATGTATCTTAAGGAGATTGAAGAAAGTAGTAGAAAAGAGTACATTCAGAGTAGGTGGAATAAAAATATCCGGGCAGGTGTCACTTTCTTCAACTGGAAACACCATAAGGTAAGGTACTACCGTTGTACTCTCCTCCTATATATATTAATTTTGTTCACCCAAATTTCTTATACCAATTTTGATTTCATTTTTATCTTTCATCATTGGTTATGTTACCTAGTGTCTATGTAATATAAGATCATCCACAATGGGGTCTCAAATTTTGTACCTATTAGGCCATTGAGGAGATTTTTTTTTTGAGTGTTATAAGAGCCGGGGTCTCACTTATGACTCTAATCTTAAATTGGACCCACACTGAAATGTAATGATGCAAAGTTATTGATAATTGATTAATGAATCTCATTTGAGTACTTATTAGGTACTACTATTAAATTAATGTGTACATGTACCCAAACAAAATGGATATCTTCATTGTGGTTGCAAACCAAAATTTAAGTTGTTTTTGAATGAATGTTGGTAAACTCATAATGTTTTTATTTTTTTTTATTACATTTTGTCTTTGCAGATTAACATAATTCACACACCTGGTTGTGTTGATGATTTCACCATTGAGGTTGAGACTGCTTTGCGTGCATTTGACGGCGGTGCCATTCATGTTCTTTGTGGTGTCAATGGGTTGCAAAGCCACTCCATTGCTGTTGATAAGCAAATGATAAGATACCAACTTCCAAGACTTATATTTATAAACAACCTTGACCACAAGGGAGCAAATCCATGGCAAGTTTTAAATCAGGTAAACAACAACATCATCATAGATTCTAGGTTTTGTACTATGTTGTCAATCCTGGATAGTGGAGCATTTGTTTCTATTTTGTGCCGCACATCACAATCACCCTGCTACAAACTTCTATTGATAACATGGGTTTTTTAGTTTTACTGGCTTTTGTTTAGTTTATAAAGAGAACTTCAGTAGCATCATTGTAGGAAAAAAAATGAGTTCAAAGCTACTCCCTCCGTCTCTTTGTCCGGGTTTGAACCTAGGACCTTTTACTCCTTATCCCTTATCACACACACACACACACACACACACCATCTCAGCGTTACTATATAATAATTCAAATTGTTGTTTTTATTTTTCAGGAAAGATCTAAGCTTCAACATCATTGTGCTGCAATCCAAGTTCCAATAGGCTTGGAAGATGATTTTAAGGGACTTGTTGATCTTGTGCACTTAAAGGCCTACTATTTTCATGGTTCAAATGGGTCTGTTTCTGAAACTTCTCCATTGATTACATCCATGATTATTGTTCAAATTACTCAATTGTTTCTTATTGCAGAGAAAAGGTTTTCGTTGAGGAAGTTCCTGCAGATATGGAAGCCTCGGTGTCTGAGAAAAGACAGGAACTCATAGAAACCGTGTCACAGGTGGACGATAAACTTGCTGAAGCTCTTTCCAGTGACAGACTTATATCAGGAGCTGATCTCAAGGTGTGAGGGCAATAGTGTCATTATTTTCATTGGAGTTTTGCAAGTTAATTATTTGGTTTTTCCCCTCAAAAAAATTATTTGGTTTTATAGTTAGCGAAGATTTGTCATATGTTCTACTTTTGACAAATAGTTTATCAACATATTGTCTTAAAGTGTTGAGCATCCTAGATGTGTAGATGTGTATCGACTAAAAAAAGCACAGATTTGTCACTTTGTAATGGTATAGAATGTTGCATGGGTCCCGGATAAGATACCATAATAAACCATGTATACACCCACCTAAAAACAATTAGCAAGATACACCCATTTAAAAACACTAAGGTGTAAGTTAGCAACCTACATCCACTTGATTATATGCACTCATTTTTATAAATTTTATCAAATTGTTTACACTCACCTCACAAATTTACACTCACTCTCATCATTTCAAATATTGTTTCCTTAAAAGTTTGTCTCTATTACATGTTTTGTACCTTAAGCATGTCATTGTGTTTTTTGTTTCTTTTTTTTAAGGATCTTCCTTAAGATAGTTACAAAACTGCCATTCTATTTAAATTTAATTAGAATAGAAATAAAAGGGTGTTTTAGTAAAATATAAGTGGGTGTAGCTTGCTAATTTACACCTTAATGTAAACTGCCATTCTATTTAAATTTAATTAGAATAGAAAGAAAAAGGTGTTTTAGTAAAATATAAGTGGGTGTAGCTTGCTAATTTACACCTTAATGTAAACTGCCCTTTGATGGGAATAAGACACTAGAAATGGTATGAATTATGAATTATAATATGAAATAGTGGAAATGACTCTGTAATTGAATGTTCTGAGATCCAGAATTACAATTGAAGGAAATATAAAGAAGATAACAAATTGATAGTGACAACTACCAACCCAAAAGCCGCAGGCTTCCCAAATCACCAAAGGTGACCCCACAAAATCACAACAGAATTATATGATGATTATTCTCTAGTACTATTCCTGTTTATATCAGCCAGCCCATGCACCTCATGCATTCCTTGCCACATCACCATCCTTAGCTACTTTTGTCTTCTTCCTACTATAGACTTTCCACACTCTTGGCTTAGGGCCCAAGTCAAGGCCCATTCCTTCTTTCACGTTTCTATCAACTCCACCCTCCTTAAAAGCAGCCTTGTCCTCAAGGCAAAATTCAGGAAACTGCCCTTTTAACATCTCATTATCTTCCCAGGTGACATCTTCCAAAGACTTGTTTTTCCACTTAATTAAGCTCTGCCAAACCTCAGTATCCCCTTGTCTTATAGTTCTGGAACCCAACACTTGTTCTGGATACACATCATCTTCTCCATCAACCTCTAGTCCTTTGGGCAGCTGACCTTGCACCTGATAGTTTCCCACTGCCTTTTTGAGCAGTGACACATGAAACACTGGGTGTATCCTAGATTCAACTGGTAACTTCAGTTGATAGGCTACCTCCCCAATCTTTTTAGCTATCTGAAAAGGACCATAAAACCTTGCAGTAAGTTTCTGATTGATCCTCCTCACCACAGATTGATGTCTATGAGGTCTTAATTTCAGAAAAACCCACTCTCCAACTTCAAAACTCAGGTCCCTTCTTTTCTTGTTAGCATAGCTTGACATCTGTTCCTGAGCCTTTGATAAATGCCTCTTCAATTGACTTAAAGCTTCATCTCTGTCTTTCAATTCAGCAGCTACAGCAGCAACTCTAGTCTCATTAGATAAAAACTTCACTATTGGGGGAGCTTGCCTACCATACACCACCTCAAAAGGTGTCTTCCCAATTGAGACATGAAAAGTTGTATTATACCAGAATTCAGCCCACGGTAACCAGTGAGACCATGTTTTAGGATGATCAGAGGCAAAGCATCTCAAATAGCTTTCTAAACATCTATTAATCACCTCTGTCTGCCCATCAGTTTCAGGATGGTAAGATGAGCTCATCTTCAATTTAGTTCCCTGTAATTTAAAAAGCTCCAACCAAAAATGACTCACAAATATTGGGTCTCTATCACTGATCACTGAATTAGGAATTCCATGCAATCTTACTACCTCTTCAACAAACACTTCAGCAATAGACTTAGCAGTATAAGGATGTTTTAACAAAATAAAATGACTATATTTTGATAATCTATCCACTACTACCAAAACTGCCTCATACCCTTTGGACTTAGGCAGACCGGTGATAAAGTCTAAGGATAGATCCTCCCATACAGCATTAGGAATTGGCAGAGGTTGTAACAATCCACCAGGAGTTGTAGCACTGTATTTCTGTCTCTGACATACATCACATGCCCTGACAAATTCTCTGACACTTCTCTGCATTCCCACCCAGTAAAGTGACTCAGCCAATCTTCTGTATGTTCTGAGAAAACCAGAATGTCCTCCAGCAGGGGTGGAATGAAATTCTGCAAGTAACCAAGGAATGGAAGGTGACTGTGGTGATATGACTAACCTGCCATGATATAACAACACTCCCTGTTTCATCTCAAATCCAAGATGAGATGCTGGACTTTCTTGCACCTTATTGGTCAGTTGCTGGATGTATGGATCCTTAGCAATTTCATCAAGTATCCTTACCCTATCCTCCCACAAAGGATAAGAAACAATTGCATTCATCTCCCCTTCATCATAGATCCTTGACAGTGCATCAGCAGCTTTATTCTCCAAGCCTCGCTTATATTTAACTTCAAACTGATATCCCAATAATTTAGCTAACCAACATTGCTGGTCTGGTGAGGAAACTCTTTGTTGTAAAAAATGTTTTAAGCTTTTATGATCAGTGTACACCACAAATTCTTTGCCAAGCAAATAATGCCTCCAATGTTGGATACATAAGACCAGAGCCATCAGTTCCTTTTCATACACAGACTTGACAAGGTTGCCTTCAGACAAAGCCTTGCTGAAAAATGCTATTGGTTGCCTTTGTTGCATCAACACAGCACCAATCCCTCTACCAGCAGCATCACACTCCACTTCAAAAGGTATATTGAAATTTGGAAGAACCAGGACTGGAGGAGTAGTCATCACCTTCTTCAAATGTTGAAAAGCTTTATTTGCATCAGTCCCCCATGAAAAATTGTCCTTCTTTGTCAATTCAGTTAAAGGTTTGGCAATTTTCCCATAGTCTCTGATAAACCTTCTATAGTATCCAGTGAGACCCAGAAAACCTCGTACACCTTTGACATTTTTAGGCTCAGGCCAGGCCACAATACACTCTATTTTCTCAGGGTCCACTGCTACACCTTTTCCAGAAATAATGTGACCAAGATAATCAATCTGGACACATCCAAATTTGCACTTTGATTGATTAGCTATAAAGCTATTGTCTAATAACAAATTTAAAACTAACTTGAGATGATCCAAATGTTCTAACATATTTTTACTATATATTAAAATGTCATCAAAAAAGACTAAGACAAATTTCCTTAAATAAGGCCTAAAAATATCATTCATTGAAGCTTGAAAAGTGGCAGGAGCATTCATCAGGCCAAAGGGCATAACAAGATATTCATAATGACCATTATGAGTTCTAAAGGCTGTTTTAGCAATATCATTCTCATGCACCCTAATTTGATGATAACCAGACTTTAAATCAATTTTTGAGAACATGACAACTCCATTCAATTCATCTAATAATTCATCAACTATAGGAATAGGATACTTATCTGGGATTGTAGCTTTGTTAAGGGCCCTGTAATCCACGCACATCCTCCAACTCTTATCTTTCTTCTTTACCAAAATTACTGGGCTTGAAAAATCACTTTTACTTGGTCTAATGATCCCTGCTTCCAAGAGTTCAACCACTTGCTTCTCAATCTCTTCTTTCTGATGAAGAGGATACCTATAGGGTCTGACATTTATGGGACCATGATTTGGGAGGAGATTAATTTGATGCACTGTTGACCTCTCAGGAGGAAGTAGAATCTGACTCTTAAACACCTCTTGAAATTTTCCCAGGACTTCATTGATATCTTGTGATTCCAGAGCTGTACCAGCCTCCATGGATTGAAACTGAGGCCACCATCCTTCCAATCCAATCCTTCCATGTATATCTTTTAAGAATGAGTTCAGATCACCTTGACTGTCTTGCTTTCCTCCAATACCTTGGAGTTTCACCACTTGATTTTTGTGGACAAATTGCATTGTCAAAAGCTTCCAATCCGTGAGCACCTCTCCCAACGTACTCAACCACGCCATCCCCAATACCATATCTAATCCTCCTAACTCCAGTACCAAAACATCAATCACTATTTCAATTGGTCCCAACTTCACCTTAACCCCCTTACAGATTCCTTCAGCCACCACTCTGTGCCCATCTCCCAATTTAATCCTCTTTGCACGTATTGGTGTAACGGTGAGACCTAAGGCAGCCGTGATTTTAGGTGAAATGAAGTTGTGGCTTGCTCCACTGTCCATTAACGCCACCAAATCCACATTTTCAATTCTACCCTCAACCTTCATAGTTTGATACTCCCCCATTCTACCCAGAACTCCCATAAAACTGCACTCCCCCTCCTCTTCTTCCTCGTTTTCCACCACTGCTTCCTCCATAACCACTATTTCCCCGTCTTCATTCAGCATTTCTCCCTCCCCCAGAATCAACACCCGCAAAGAGCTCTCAGGACACTTATGCAACGTAGGGTGGTATTTTCCTCCACACTTGAAGCATAAACCCTTAGCACATCGTTCAGCAATTTCATCGTTGTGGAAACTACGAACCCCTTTCCATTTTTCAGATGACCCAGAACGGTGATTTGAATCGTTTTTGCGAGCTGAAGAAATTAGGGTTGTGTTTGAATTTCCATTAGATCCAATCGTGTTTGGCTTCTGTATCTGATTCGATCTACCCGTTTTGGTTGATCGGGTCAGCCCGTTTCTGTTAGTCAGCAACCCGGCCCAATCACTTTGGCCCACTCTGTCAAACCCATTTTTCTTGGTCCCACGTTTCTCTCCGTCATCCTCCTCTTCCTTCAATTCGTCTTCCACGTCCTTAGTGTCATACCCCAATTTTTGACCTAAGCTCGCACATTCATACACCGACACGTGTCATTCGACCCTACACTCGTACGCCGCTCGATCATGATCAGTCGCTGACTTTTCAGTGAAAATTTCGGCAGAGAGGTATTTTAAAATACCTCATTTTTTTTGGTTCCGAGTCGGGCCCTCATCTCACTTTATTTTTATTTTTATCTTTATTCATTAATCTTAATTTTATTAGTCATTATTAAGTCCAGGTCCACATAATTCCTTTTACCATTTTTTATCATTTACTTATTCATTTAATGTCATTTATTATTATTCATTTTTTGTATTTATTGATAAAATCTTTTAAAAAAAATCGAATCTGATAATGTCAAATTGGTCCATATCCGAAACTGTCGAACCCAGCTCACAAGCCAAAACAGAAATACGTTTTTTCATCCAAATCCAGTTAATCCCAATCCTTTTCATCTCATCCAGGCCATGTTTTTCGACCATCATTCAACAAACCCTAACCCTAGCACTATTACTATAAAAGCCAGCACACAGAGCCTCGCGAAAGGAACAAAAAAAAACCGAAAGATTCAGGAACAAAAAAAACCCCTTCACGGCGGCGGAAACTCCCATCAAAGAGAAACCTGCCATCAAAAATCGAGACACCGGAAGCAAAACAAAACGAAATTTCGCACTTTTCACAGCAATAATCCGCAACACAAGAAAGACGAACCAGGCACCAGAACCACCAATAAACAACGAAACTGACTCAATCTAATCCGCCTCAACACCATAATTTTGAGAGATCCGTACAGACAGGGATCTATAGGTATATGTCTTTTTCCTTTAAATCTAAATCACACAGACTTTTTGCATCATTTAAAACTAAAAAAAAAACAGAGAAGAAGAGAAGGTAAGCCGTTAGGGAAAGAAAGAGAGAATTTGGTTTTGTTGTTTTTTTTCTTTTTTTTATAGATCTAAGGTTTGTTGGGTTTGTTTTAGAATTTGTGAGTAAAGAATAGAATAGAAGAAGAAATAGGAGGAGAGAGAAGAGAGAGTTGTAAGAGAGAAGAAGGGTAGAGAGAGAAACCATCAGAAAAATGAGGGTTTCCTCTCTTACAACCCTCATATAAGTCCGCTCCAATCCAGTGGGGGACGGTGCATGGGTTATCATGCACCCGCGCCCCCTTCTCTTATTAATCTTTGATCCTGCGGCCTGTGCTGCTTCCCTGCATGATCAAACCAAAGCTGTCCGATTTCAATCAGGCGGCTAAGTTTGATTTAACCGGCCCAACACGCGTCTGGCCTCCTCCAGGCCCAATTTTCTTCCTTTTTCTAAGTTCTGCACCCCTTTTTTGCTGTTAACACCCCCCTGCTTGTAATTTTTTTTTTGATTCTTGCATTTTTTTTTATGTTCTCGTTCGCATTCCGTGCTCATACATGTCATATTTTAATTACGTCATTTAATTTTATCTGGCTTTATTGCATGAATTTAGAATGTATATTAGGTGTGGTGTAAATACATATCTAGTTTAGGTTTATGCATATTTATTTTCTCGCAGACATTAGAACGAAATTTAGGCCATTATTGTAAATTATTTATTTCGTGTTATTTATTTTTATCGCAGACCGTAGAATGTATAACTAGGCTTTGATGTATTTTATTTATCATATCGCAGACCGTAGAATGTATTATTAGGCTTTTTGTAATAGCTTAGGTGCGTGTGTGCGTGTGTGGGTCTTGTTTTATTTTCCTGCTTTTAGTTTAGGCTGAAGGTCCTCGTGGTGGTCCAACGCCACCATGTGGTACCTGCGCGCTTTTATTTTTTACGCACCGTTAATTTATTTTCAACTAATTATTCAAAACAACAAAAAACATTCAAAAAATAACAAAACACAAAAAAACATTTTTCATAACAAACCTTGATTTCTTAATCAAGTGATCCTTTGTTTTATTCTTTCATAAATCAAAATTGCAATCAACTTTAATTCTACTCTAAACCTTTTTTAAATAAAAAAATACAAACAAATACCCTTTAGCCACTTTGGCCCTTTACATTTTAAAACTTTTTTCAAAACTAATAAAAAACACACAACCAATCAAACGTCAATTTTTACCCCGAACTACGAGGTTTTGATCCCTCACGGGTACGTAGGCAAAGGACCTTGTCCTCTCAAATCAATAAAAAATGTAGATAATTAGGTCTTTTAATCATTTTTAATTCCCTCTTTTTCATATTAAGTAAGTTATAGCACATTAAATTAAATAAAACCAAGAGGTTCCCGTAGAGTACTACGGGCATGAAGGGTGCTAATACCTTCCTTTCATGTAACTAACCCCCGAACCCTAAATCTCTTTAAATACGGGGTCTTTGAATTTTTTTCCCTTAATTTCTTTCAAAAATTAAATGTTCAGTCGTGAAATACTTAGTGAGTCAAAAGCTAATCAAATAGCCTTGATCTCCGAAAAATGACGCGACACTTAGCAATACGCATCATTTCCATGCGACTACGAGGATTCAAGGTACGTACCCTCCTTCGAATTTGGGGCTGCAACCCACTCATGAAGTAACCCAAATACTGTTCTTCAGGGAGTCTTCCAACCTGAGATGACAACAGCTCAAATGCCTCAACAAACTCCTCCACACTCCCCTTTTGTCTCAACGTTGATAACTCCTCGAAAGGGTTTTCTAATCGTCTTCCTCCATAACGCGCAATGAGTGCTCGTTTCAACTTCTCCCAAGACAGATCATCCTCTGTCTCCATTAACAAGTTGAACCAGTGGATGGTTGGACCCTCCATGCTCAAACGAGTCAGTTTCACACGTAGCTCTTCCGGAGTGTTCTGGACATCGAAATAGATCTCAGCTCTGGTGATCCAAGCAACAGGATCTTCTCCATCAAACAGAGGAAGTTTCACCTTCTTCCCAGCTAAACGAGATTCACTCTGAGATGATTCACCCGAAGAACCTTCACCATCCAGATTCATTCCTTTCTTACCAATCTGCTTGCTCAACTCAGTAAGAATCACACTTTGTTGTTGCATCTGTGTGCGTGTTGTTGCATCTGCGTAGCTAGAGCTTGTAACGTTGTGGTTACGTCACCCATCTGGATTTCGAGAGCGTCAATTCGATCTCCCATCTTTGGTTTTCTGGGCATCTACACACAGATAATTGAGGGTAAATGATCCGGTAGGTCGGACCAATTGATGGGAATAAGACACTAGAAATGGTATGAATTATGAATTATAATATGAAATAGTGGAAATGACTCTGTAATTGAATGTTCTGAGATCCAGAATTACAATTGAAGGAAATATAAAGAAGATAACAAATTGATAGTGACAACTACCAACCCAAAAGCCGCAGGCTTCCCAAATCACCAAAGGTGACCCCACAAAATCACAACAGAATTATATGATGATTATTCTCTAGTACTATTCCTGTTTATATCAGCCAGCCCATGCACCTCATGCATTCCTTGCCACATCACCATCCTTAGCTACTTTTGTCTTCTTCCTACTATAGACTTTCCACACTCTTGGCTTAGGGCCCAAGTCAAGGCCCATTCCTTCTTTCACGTTTCTATCACCCTTCTATTTAAATTTAATTAGAATAGAAACAAAAGGGTGTTTTAGTAAAATATAAGTGGGTGTAGCTTGCTAATTTACACTTTAATGTTTTTAGATGGGGGTAAATTAGCAGCCTTTATATATATATATATATATATATATATATATATATATAAGGTGATGTATCAAATGAGAGGAGAGTTTATTGAGAGATGAGAGGAGTGATCAATAGTCATTAGATCTAAATAAATGGCCCAGATTTAAAATTCTACTCTAATGAGTCACCAGCCTCTTCTTTACTCTTCTCCCTCTCACTAAATCCCCTTTTCAGTTTCCATTCCTCTTAACCATTCCATCATCTTCATCCTCCTCAAATATATATATATATATATATTTAATTGGCAACCGTTGGTTTTGTAACGAATAACGAGGCCTAACTCATCCTTACAAAACCGGCTTGTGCGGTGAGGAATGCCTCCTCTTTATAAACTCTTCTCAAGAATCCTATCTATCCGATGTAGGACTAAATCCCCTCGAGTGTCGGCCGCTAACACACCCCCTCACGCTTCAGCCCGACCCATTAGGCCTGAAACGTGGACGATGCAGGAAGCCCAAGGATGGACCCGATAGGCTAGGATACCATGTCATCAATATCTTGTTAGCGGCCAACACTCGAGGGGATTAAATCCCACATCGGATAGATAAGATTCTTAAGAAGAGTTTATAAAGAGGAGACACTCCTCACCGTACAAGCCAGTTTTGTAAGGATGAGTTAGGCCCAGTGTAGTCAGGAACGAGTCCCAGCACATACGATCTTACGTGCCAGAGCACCTCGGCCATGCTTCGACTCTATTCTGGTTCGGTTTTGCTCTGTTTCCTCTGTTTCTTGCAATTTTTCCTGTTTTTTTTGCTGTTTTTCTCTATTTTGTTGCTTGATTCTTTTGTTTTTCCTCTTTATCTCTATTTTTTTCTTCCGTTTTTCCCTGTTTTGTTGCTTGGTTCCTTTGTTTTTCCTCAATTATCTCAGTTTTGATGCTTGGTTCCTCTGTTTTCCCTCTATTTTCTCTATCTATTTCTCTCAACTCTGTCAAAAACCTACCGATCCTACTTACGAACCGTGTTACGTTCCCTGATTTTACGTCCCTTCACCAGCTGATCGAACCTACGTAAGAACTCGTTCCTGACTACATTGGTTAGGCCTTGATATTCGTTACATGGTATCAGAGCCCATTGGGCCAGGCTGAAGCGTGAGGGGGTGTGTTAGCGGCCAACACTCGAGGGGATTTAGTCCCACATCGGATAGATAGGATTCTTGAGAAAAGTTCATAAAGAGGAGGCACTCCTCACCGTACAAGCCGGTTTTGTAACTCTTAAAATAACACTTCAGATATTTTCTTTAGTATACCGTCTCTTTCTGTTTATGGCTTCTTAGGTTTTTTCTTACTTTCAAAATTGACTTTTTTCATTACTAGATGTGGGGGTAACACCAATTACTAATGATAGATACTCTTTGGGTGCAGCTTCAACATCACCGCTTATGTATTGGTATGACTAACCGCATAAAAACTAGATAAGGAATGGAAAATAGAAGGGAACAAAGTGACGTAACCGAATCAAAATATGCACAATAAAAAGGATTGGTGTTTGTAATTTTAGGTGAATTCATTGATAAATTCTAATTCGATTAAAACAGATGAAGAAATTGTGCGTTATGAATATCGGTTTTACAGACTGAAACCATAGAAGAACATAGGAAGACTGCCATGTTTAAAAAATGGTTTAGTCTGAAATATTTATTTAATCCAACAGTTGCCAATTAATGCTCTCATCTCTCACAATGACCACTCCTCTAAATTGATATGATCCCTCTCGTTGGTAAATTGGAAGAAGAAGCTCCCCACCTGTTTGTTGATGACTATGAAGATGATTATGCTGGGCTTGTAGAAGAAGATAGGAGATATAGACGTTCTGTTTGCATTGCTTTATTATAACTTGTTATTTTTAAGTCTTGAATTTGATAAGAAGTGGTTGTCAGTTGTTTATGATACTGTTATTGTGACATAATATTTTCTTTCAACTTAGTCCATTGTTCTTGACATATATTGATAGTGTTCGTATTTTTTATTTTTTTGTGTGTGTGTGTATATTAAGATTTTTACTTTGGCTGACATGCTTCCGCCATATGCCATTAAACCATCCGCCGCATGGCACATGTTTATGGCAGATTTCTGGCTCACCACTATAATCCGCCAACGACAACATAAACTAGGCATATATGCACTAATAAGTATTATCCCTCAGGTTTTGAGATGAAGTTGAAGTACAGATCCCCGACTCTTCCATTTTATATTACATTCTAGGGTTAGATCCTTCGGAAAACCCACTTTTTTTCCATGCACCTCTGAAGGCAGATGCTTTTTCAAATACAGCGATATATTTTAACTAATTGTTACTTTTGTCTGTGTAGGAAGCGGTTCGTAGGGTCACCATAGCACGGAAATTTATACCAGTATTCATGGGTGGTTATGCTTTCAAATACAAGGTAACCATTGAATTACCTTGAATTCACATGTGCATTCTTTGTTGTATGGTCTTGACCTTCATTCTTCCACTTCCTCAGGTAGATGCATTTTGTTCCTTTTTTCTTTAATCTTGACTTATTACTATGATTTTGATATAATTTAGTTCGGGTTTTCCATAGAGTTCATTTTGGAAATCGAATTCCCTTGTAGCATTCTTAGTGCGTGATGGCTACTAGTGGTCCATGACCAATCATAAATATCAGGTCACTCTGCAAACTTTTTGAGTCGGGTCAAATCGCATGTCATATAAATAATAAAAGAGAAATCAGTGTCATATAAATGTACTTAGAATATTGCTTTTTTGATAAACAATAGTAAATAACAAAAGAGGAATCTTTGTCTGATAAAATCTACTTAGAATCTTTCTGTTTTAAAAGCTAGCTAGTATTTTCCGAGCCTTTTCCATTCCCTTAATATGGTTAGGTAAGGGGAAATCTGATTTATGATCTACCATTATTTTGAAAAATTGTCAACTTTCTTCTCTTATAAGGCTTTGTTACAGATCGAAGGGGTTCCAACTAAGAGAAATAAGAGTTGAAAATCCTAAGAAATCTCATGTTATAGGGCAACACATTTTATGACTAAAAGTTAAAAAGTCACTACAATGTCCAACAAATCTAATATGTAAAACAATCCACCGATATTAAAAAGTTTTTAAATACCACAAGACCTGTTGTAATTTGTAAAAAGTCTTGATTGAATACGACTAGGTTTAGACACCTTAATTGTCGTGATTGAATTGAATACCACGAAACTTATTTAGATTACTTAAAAATCTTGATTGAGTACCGCAATTTATTTTTATATCAGAAACAAATCTTTTAAAATCCCAATGTGATATAAGACAAAATAGGCTGAACATGACTTGGATCATATGTTAGATTCAAGCCGAAAAGAGAGATATGATCTGAAAGATTTATACTAGAAGGAAGAATGGTGGACCCAGGAGGAGAGGAGGAGAGTCGGTTATTATGTTGAGTTGGCTAGTTAGATATGCTTAGCTATGGGTTTATATTTAGGAGTGGGGGAGAATGAGGGCCATCCTGTAGTCATTAGTTTCTTGACAAAGAATCAAAGGACTTTTGTGGTTCGGCTGAGGGTCCTTTCTCTGTAAGCGCTTCTGCTATTTTGACTGGTGTTAACGATCGCAGATGGTGAACCATGGAAGAAGGCCATTAATCCTCCAATTTAGTCGCTATTTTTGCTATAAAACACGATATTACCACCATCTTTCACAAATTAGCCATAGCAGTTGGTAAAAAATCATTCATTGCAATCTGCCGTGGCCACTATTTGATAACACTGATTCTGGCTTGAATAATACATTCAAGCCAGCTCTGTGTCGTGTTTTATCGGTTATATATTTTTCATTTTATGTTGTTTCTGGTACAGGGGCTACAACTACTTTTGGAGGGTGTACTTAATTATTTGCCGTGTCCAACTGAAGTTAGTAATTATTCTCTCGACAAATCTAAGAATGGGGAAAAGGTACCAAATTCAAAGAAACTTTATCCTCTGTTATCTTGATTGTCTGAAATTGCAATTTAAGTTCTTGATTTGGCAGCCAATTTCTTGAATCTTGAATATTTATATTCTCTAGAAACAGGAAATATTCATATTTGATTTTAATATATTTCTTAGTATAGAGGCTAAGCACACTTCTTCAGGCTCTCTGATTATTTCTTTGCCCAAGTATGTTGGAGTATGTCAGAGGTTACTCCAGAAAACATAGATGGTCTCTACCAAGGATATCTCTACCTCCTTCCTAGGAATCCTAAGTTGTTACAGTTTTGTTCAGACTGCATGGAAGATCTTTCCACCTGCATGTCCATAGTTGGTGCACTGAAGTATGTGACCATAACTATAATGTTGATTGGGACAGGGTCTCTGATGTAGATAATCTGAGGTCTAACTGCGGGGCGGCACTCTTATGTCTTAGTTCTAACTTGGTGGTTCATAGCCCTAGTTACTTCTAAGGTGTTGTACATACTTCTTGAACTGCAAATTCCCACCTTCACGCCAATATTGCGGCAGTCAAAACACTTTTGCTGAGTCCTAATCTGATTCGGCATTCTAGAACCAAACAACATATGGACCTTGATTTGTTCTTTGTTCGATAAAAATTTCTTGGCAAATCTCTAGTGGTGGTGACTTTGCTCAGGCTTAAATTGCCGATATTCTCTCAAAGCCATTGACCAGTGTTCAGTTTTGTAAGCTGAGAGACAGACTTAGGGTTCTTAGTAAAAAAGATTGCACAGTTCTACACTTAAACTTCTTCACTTTAATCCAATGCACCACAACATAACAAAGGCTGCACTATTCCACAAAATCTTGATAAACATGGTTGTTATGCTATCTTTTAATCTACTAAAAAAGAATATTATTGGGCTATTTTAACAGCATACACTTGTGGCATTGGCTTTCACATTGAAGGAGAGGGTTGGTCAAATAACATATCTAAGGTACCTTAACCTTTAAACGTGGTTAAATCCTATTTCAAATTTGATGTCGTCTTTATATAATATAAAGTATAAGTTAGGATCTGTTGACACATATGTTAAACTTAACACAGTTACACCTTAAATAACTCTTTGTAGGAGAATTAAATCAATCCAACCGATCTTGTATACAAAAATTTCAATGTAGCCGAATTAAATCAATCCAACCGATCTTGTATACAAAACTTCAATGTAGGAGAAGAAATTCAATCCAACCAATCTTGTATACAAAATTTCAAAAATTTAGACATTCATTGCTATTTTTATTTTTTATTTTTAAAGAAGCTAAACTAACCCACCTAAATTGGCACCGGAGGGAATCGAAATGAGACCTCGAGGAGGAGCACACTCCCAGGTCCCAAGCCAATACCACCAGGCCATCCCAAGTGGGTTCGTTGCTATTTGTTTTAATAATAGATATTTACATATGTTTTAAATATTGTAGTATATGTTAAAATAAGATGATGTGACACTATCATCTAGTTTCAAAATTTTATGAATTTACCCAGGTTTGATTTACTTAACAAGAATCTTCAATTAAACGTCGGGATTGATTTAATTTTCCTTCTACAAAGAAATGGTGTAAGTTTGTTAAGTTTGACATCTGGTGTCTACGGATCCTGATTCATAATATATATATATATATATATTGATTTTTTTTTTATTGGTTGAAGAATCTATGAAGGTGTCCTTCGGAAGGGAGATTTTATTACAAACATTAACTTTGGCAAGACGTTTGAGGTAAGTTTAAGGCTCCTTGCCATTCTAATTTGATTGCATTGGTCTTCTGCACAAGGTGTTTTGCATTGTGGATCTGCTTTTCTTTTTTGCTATGTTAATGTTACCTAATCTTTGTTTCTAGTTACTCACTTTTTCTATTTTTTTATAAATGTATGACACCATAGATTACATTTATGATAACCCACGTGGGTTGCCTTGGTGGTGTTGACTTGAGACCTTAGCGTGTGCTCTTCTCGAGGTCTCAATTTGATTCTCTCCAATGTCAATTTCGGCGGGGCTAGTTTGGCTTCTTAAAAAAAAAACAAAAAAAAATTACATTTACGATAATCTACAATTGAGATAAATTTCTACGCGCTGATAATGTAATTTTTTTTACCCATGCATCCAATAAAATCATGCCAAATAGATATTTATAGAGATATTTTAGGATCTAATCTAAAAAAGGTGGTATCATAGAGTGATTTGATTGGATTCATGTGTAAAAAAAATTACACTGTCAGTGTATATTTAATGAGGCATGAAACATGGTTGGAAACAATACGCAATGGTGTGCACTCATAAGATCATTTACATGTCTCTGCTTTCGTTTATTGCATTTTAAGACTAGTGATTTTGTGGCTGAAGCCTTTCTTCTCTGCAAATGCAGGTTCCTCGTTTGATTGGGTTGCGTAATGATGAGGTGGAGGTTAGTTTTTAAATTTTCACCATGATTTGTGGATCTCCCAATTAAATCGAATGTCTTTGGAGAACTTCTGTAAAACTGTTCTGCCATATCTCTTTTTAAATTCAAATTTTAGATTTTACTAGTTTAGTGAGGCATGAAACATGATTGAAAACAATATGCAGTGGTGCAGTGGCGTGCACTCATAAGATTGTTTCAAATCTCTACATTCATTTATTGCATTTTGAGACTAGTGATTTTGTAGTTGAAGCTTTTCTTCTCTACAGCTGCAGGTTCCTCGTTCGATTGAAGTGCGTAAAGATGATATGGGGGTTAGTTTTTAGATTTCCCCCTTGATTTGTGATTCTTCTTCCCATCATATCAAATGTCTTTGGAGAACTTCTGTATAATTTTTTTGTCGCATCTCTTTAAATTCGAATTTTTAACTTTTACTAGTTTAATGAGGCATGAAACACGATTGAAACAATATGTCATGGTGTGCACTCATAAGATCATTTTCATGTCTCTGCTTTCATTTATTGCATTTTAAGACTAGTTCTTTTGTGGCTGAAGCCTTTCTTTTCTGAAAATGCAGGTTCCTTATTTGATCGGGGTGCGTAATTATGATAAGACCGGGGTTGGTTTTTAGATTTTCACCATGATTTGTGAATTTTCTCATTAAATTGAATGTTTTTGGAGAACTTTTGTATAGTTGTTCTGCCATATCTCTTTATAAATTCTAATCTGGATTCTTCTCTCAAATTGACAGGAGAGTCAAGAGGTTCAAGAGGCTTATGCTGGAGAAATAGTCATGGTACATGATGTCAATAATGCATCAGGTTATACTTTTTTTTCTCTCAAAGCATATCGTTGCATTTCCTGAATTCTACGTTACTCTTTTTTTGCAAGATTGAATTTTTCAAGAATCTGTTGGTGGTTTAAGTTCTTTATAACTGCAGACATTATATTTTTTATTGGAGAGTAAATTTCATTTGAAGGCTCGAAAATACTGAAAACTGCATCAGATAAACCTAAAAGAAGGATCGAAAATGGTTGGGAAATAAATATTTTAAACAATACTAAGTCTTTCTGTGTGTCACAATCCAAACTCATTTGCCTTGTGACTCTATATTAGATGCCGTTAAACAACACAATCCAATCTCATACGACATGTAACAACAAGTTGATGTCCTTACATTTTGGGCATTCCTCTTCAACAAAATATTTTAGGTGAAGCAAATGTTAATGTGATGTGTTCATTATTTAACCAGGAGATACTTTTACCGATGGTTTAGTAAGATATACAAGGACTTCTATTGATGTTTCTGAGTAGGCCGCAAAGATTCTGGAATGCAAGTAAGCAGGTTCTTTTTTATGACAAAATTAACTTCCCTACCCTTGCCTTTAATGGACGACCTTACTTATCAAGGTGGTCCATATTAGAATTCGTCCCTTACATATACAAGCACCTGTGATTGTGAACGGAGCTGAGATGTTTTGGTTCATTATTGAAATTACGTAACACATACCAAACTCAGTTCCGTTCAAAAATTTTGTGCTAATGTGACTTGTCTATGCAAGAAACAACTCGAGGACGTTTTTTCAATTTCCGTTCAAAAATATTGTGCTAATGTGACTTGTCTATGCAAGAAACAACTCGAGGACGTTTTTTCAATTTTAAAGGAAAAGTATTGCTGTTATGATAATTTCTTCACATGTTAGTACTTGAGATTGATTTGGGTTGAACTAAAATCACTTGTATTTTTATTTGTTATTTCAAGTGTTCGATATTGTGAATTGGTTGCAGGCTTTGCAGCTAACGTTGGAGTTTAGTGATGAATTGGCCGAGAAATTTGGGGGAGGCACTCAAAACAAGAGATTGGGAATGAGATTGAAGAAATATACTAATTGTAATAGTAATGAATGCGTCAAGTATTCGGAAGAAGTATGAAAAAGAAAAAGAAAAAAAAAACAGTTGACAATATTTACAAGGTAATTTGTTATTTTCAAATGTCCATAAAGTTCTCAGTTTTGTATCTTTCAAATGACCATAAAGTTCTCAGTTTTGTATCATTGGGAAACCTGACAATAATGTTCCCAGTTTGTATCATTGGGAAAAACAATTTTAAGCAAACTAGACCCACATATCACTTCCTTGAGCGCAGAATCATAGTCTCGCCAGGCAAGTCTTTCTCATACTCTTCAGCTTGTGTAGCAACTGTGGGATATGATACTTTCTGCAATAAAATTAAGTTTGCCGCATGCCATATAAGTGGTCACGTCCAACCAAAGCTAAAATAGAAGGATAGTTCTGTGCATGCTTCCAGAGTCTGTGTGTCATGATCCTGCATTAACAGCATAGACAATTATCAACTTTAATAGCTGATTAGCTTTGTTAGTATAAGTTGAATTTTAAATTGAAACTTACACATTTCGCAAGTCTATAGTTGTTGCTCTCTCTGCCATGTGGTCCAAGCGTACTTTCTATAGTAAAAAAGTAGTTTTTATATGTAATCAATGAGATATAAAAGAAGTCTTTAATATTTTGTTTAAGAACATTGCTTTTTAGGCCCCCTAAAATTACTAAATTAGCCTTTGTTATATGTACGGTATATAAATACCGAACTAAATTAGGCTTTGTTACACAATGCATGTGGCACATTATCACATTATATATACTTGCATATAACATACCTTTTATAATAAACACTATCAAATTTAGTACCCTTTCCTCAGTTATACCTTTCCTAACTGTGGCCCAACCTCTGTTATTCACAGTGAAGAGGTGTGCCCCTGAATTTGTAAGACCATCAAAACCAACACCTCATGAAATAAAATTACTTTCAGACATAGATGACCAAGGGTTACGTTTTCAAATTCCAGTTATCCAATTTTACAAATATTATCCAAATAAGGCAGGGAAAGACCCTGTTGATTAAGGGAAGGTCCTGGTAGGAAGCTTATGGTAAATTGTAATGATGAAGGTATTTTGTTTATTGAAGCTGATGCTTATGTTAGTTTAAAATAATTTGGTGATGCTCTTCAACCTCCTTTTCCTTGTTTGGATGAGCTTCTTTTATTGTAGGCAAACTGGGTTGATAACAATTTGGATTGACAGGAGTAAGTTGAAAGTGCATGACAATTAGTTTAAGTAGAACATGACAAGAAGCTTTTCTTAGCCGTCACAAAATAATGGAAAGAGGTGTTTGATAAAGTACAAAGTGGGTCTGAATTAAAACACAGGACTTAAGCAACCTAAACCTAAATGTGCTTCCAATAGATACATTCTGGAGGTACAAAATCTGGAAAATTAAAATGAATTACCGGATTATATGAACCGGAGGCTCCAGTATCTACGTACAAAGGTTAATTTCGTATTTTTAGGGGGACCTAAAGAGATATTGAGAGGAGCCTAAAAAGCAATGTTCTTTGTTTAATGGATAATAGAAACGTACATCTTCAGGGTCCGTTCCATATCTTTTGCTCAACTCCTCACGCTTGCGCTTCTGAAACCAGTACCAACGCTGCAAACACATTTCAATATTAAACCACATCATTCCATTTTATTGTTTTATATATTTCAAAATGAACGTCATTTAAATTTTTTAATATAGAATTGATTCTATTTTTCCATAAGAAATTTACTTACCTCATCAGATATGTCACCTAGAGCAGTGTCAATGTCCCAAGCATATTTGAATGCTACTGCTTGCTCGCTGTAATGATCCTACAACAATAAATTAACTTAAATTGAATAAAAGATTAATTAAACTTAAAAAATATCTTACTAACCAATAAATTGTGTAACTTTACCGCTTGTAAATAGTGTTCACGAGTTTTATCGAGCTCTAAGAACAAGAGTTTTGGCTTAACCAAATCCATCATATTGCTAGCATCTTCTCTTGAACGCTGCAAACATGTCGGTACAAATATAAGAGCATATAAGAAATTCTTGATTTTTTTTTCCAGCTTCTAATATTAGAAAGAGAAGTTAAACAAAATACCGGATGACCATGACGCACTGTTAGTAAGTACACATAGGATTCACCAAATTTGCTTGGAACCCGGAATATATCTGTGTAGAAAAGCACGCGCAAAGATCGCACTGCGAGGTTGGTACGAGCTACCTGAACCAGATGTGCTGCCAATGCCATATCGTCCTGCACTAACAATACACAAATTTACAAATTTGACAAAACTATGCAAACAAAATGAAACATTTCCCGTCAAAAACAAAATAAGACATTTTCCTTCAGAAAAAAAAAAAAGACATTTAAGCCACATTTAAAATACTTAAAGTAATTTTATATTGGGTACAATAATACTTAATTTATTTTTACTTGAGAGTAAATGAAAGTATCTACTATGATTAATAGTGGAACTTGAACTAATTTTATGAGTATGCTAGCAAGTTTTTGTCAAAAAAGAAAAAGAAAAAAAAAAAAGTCAAAGAGTGTCATCATACATTCTTTAAAGGTCTTAATTAATATATTTTTCATAAAAACATGTGTATGAGAAAGGAAACATTTTTGTTATGCTAACGTAACAATGATAGTTGCAACAAAAGCAGCAGTTGAAACAAGTCCAAGATTTTTATTCATAATAAACAATGCCAGTATAACTTGCAAAGCTACTAACCACATATCATGCTATGTCCAACATAACAGCTTCAAGTTTTTCAAGGTCTAAGGTTTTCTTCTTGCCAAATGCTATAAGTGGTCTCACCCAAGTGAAAGTGAGAAGACCCAAAATTCCAACGGTAGAAAAAGGGGTAACAGTGTCACTCCCTTTGGTACATGCATGATATGTGGTTAATAGCTTTGCAAGTTACACCAAGTATCGTTGATTTTTGATAAAAATCTTGGACTTGCTTCAAATATTGCTGCTTTTGTTGCAATTATCATTGTTAATGTTAGCATAATAGCAAAAGTGTTCCTAATTGACTTGGTCAGTCCTCTTAATAAAAATCATTCCAAGAATCTTTAGTACTGAATACCAAAATCTCTTCCGATATGTTTTCCTAATTGCTCATATCAAGGAAATCACAAATTTAAGAGACTTAATTTTTTGAGGAAGAGACTTAACCTTTTTCTACAAAAATCAACACCGATTAATGTATTAAAAACTACTAATAAGTGTTATTATTATGTTTAGAATCTTGTTAACCGGTGCCACGGGCACTGGTTAAGAAACTAAAAGTAGAAAGTAAATACAAAATTTGCATTGAAAAAAGTACCTTTTCAACTTTCAAAAAATATAATACACAATTTCTGAGGTAATATTTCCTCTTATAATTCCTTAACAAATGCCCCGGGGCACTTGTTAACATTTTTCTTACATTTATTAAGAAACAAAATAATTTAAAGCTTACATAGTCAACTTCTTAAAAATAGGGGTGGAAAAAAAACCAAAAACTGAACTAAACAAAAAAAAAAAAAACTGAACTATTACTAAGTTCTGAAACAACGGTTCGGGGAAGTTATACCCTATACCCCTACATTTATACCTTCACCCCAACATTTGACACAAACTACCAAGTTTACCCTTATATAAAACAAAACACAACTACCTTTTCACTTTTCACCCCACATACACTTCGTGTGCGCGTTCATCCCTCTTTCTGGAAAAAAAAAAAAAAAACTTATTCTACTTTGCCTCCAATAAACAGTATAAACCTCCTTTCATATGTTCTCTTCATGTTGCTGTGTTCTTTCCTGTGTTTTTTCTCTTAATTGTTTACCAAAATCATTGATTGAGGTTTTCTAGGGTCTGGAAACGACGATTTGGTGAAATGATGTCGTCTGAGAAACGTGTTTACATAGCGTTCCGATTGATATCGGGAAACCACGTGCAAAACATCAGCGCCTGTTCTTTTATTTTCTGCTAAGGTTTCGTTGTTATCTTTGTTTTAAGCATTCAGGTGTTTTGTCAGCAAGGTGTGTTATTGGATTGTGGGGCTTTCATTGTTTGGACCTCCTTCGTTTGGTTTTTTCTTTTCTCCTCTGTTTGGGAGTTTTTGGTTTTCCTTTTTATTTGTTTTGGAGGTTGTAGCTTTAGTGCCATGACACACTCTTCTTGTGTAATTGGTACCAATTGAGATAAAATTTTGCAGATTTAAAAATAAAATAAAAAAGATGAGAAGCAATTGCTACTTCAATTATTAGTTCGTGTGCAACAAAACAGGTACTAAGTACCTGTTTGGATACGCGTTTTCCGACCTCAAACGCGAGTTTACAAATTCAAACACGATTTCACCATTTTTGAAGATGTTTGGGTAGCTGCAAACGCACTTCAGTAAATCGTGAATCTAGCTCCAAACCCACGTTTTCTGAAAGCCACAAATTGGAGCTTCTGCAGCTGTTAAAATCAAATTTGCAAAAACCTCAAATTAATTTCCAACTTTACCCTTCTTTTATGTTGCGTCTTCTTCTATGGTTCTGTTTCTATCTTCACCGTAGATTGCTACAGTTCCGTTCAATTTTTTGTTTGTTTTTGTGATAAGCCCATTCAATTACTTTTGCTGTTTTTTTTTTCTTTTGATACCCCTTTGATTTTTATATTATATTAAAAACAATACAATTGATAAAAAAAATTAAAAAATTACTCTTAAAAACTAATATCATTTTAAAATGAATTTATGAATCAATAAAAATGCAGTTATGATTTTAGATAAGTTGAAATAATTATCTAAAATGAGAATGAAATATTTAATTTTAAATACAATGAAAAGGGTAATTTAGTCATTGTACGCTCAAAATCAATTTTGATTCAAACTATCCAAACAACATCAACTCATAAAAATTACTTTTAAGTGAGTGCATCCAAACATAAATCAATTGACATATAACTCACTTTTAAACCAAATCAATTCTCTCAAACTCAATTCAATCAAAATCAATTTTAACCGCCGCCAAACCAAACACACACTAAGTATCTGTTTGGTTGCACGTTTGCAAGCTCCAAACGTGCTTTTTCAGTCCCAAACGCGGTTTGAACCATGAAATGGATGTTTGGATAACTTGCAAAATCAATTCTAGAAAACGTGATTTCAGCCCCAAACGCGAGTTACTTCAAAGCCATGAATTAGAGCTTCTGCGGCAAAGGAAAATCGATTTTAAATAGTTAATTTCTTCTGACATGTAAATTTACCTTATTACCCACAATTTCTTGGATTTCCTATTCAATAACAGCTTTCTTCTTCTTCACAGCATCCATAATCACCACAACTTTCTTCTTCTTCTTCACGTGTCTCAGATCTACCACTTAAATCAGATACATGTTGTCCTTTCCTCTGAAATCTAGACCCATATAATTTCGTTTTTTTCCTTGTAAGCTTCAGAGAAATGGTAAAGTAAAATAAGAATGTTGATATATGAGGAAGGAGAAGTGGCAGAAGAGTGTTGAGAGATGGTGAAGAAGATCAAAAGTAGAGAAATGGAATGAAGCTTCTGGAAAATGAAAGAAAGACAGGGGCACGTTGGAGAAATAAATTTCTTGACTATTAGTTAAAATTTATTTATATAATTAAACTCATTTGGTCAATGTTTTTGTTTTGTTAATGGAGTATTTCTTTTTTGAAGGATTGGGGTGTTATTTTACAAGTGATTTTTTTTACATTTCGGAAGAGATTGTAGAGAAGAAGTTCTCCTTTTTTAGTAATACTAATGAAACTGAAAATCTCAATCACCATTTCGGATACTATTCGATTCCTCGTGCCCTAGGTGCAAGGTAACCAAAAATATTTATTATCGTTGCAATGGGTGTGTGTTTTTGTTTTTGTGACAATTACACTGCAATTGTGGTTAATATATAGTTCCTTAAACTAAACTGAAACTTCGAGTTTTTTTTATAATCAAATTTCTGAACTTAAAATTTGATTCGTTCAATCTTGATCAAAAGGTTCTAAGTGCATGAATGCATGGAGTAGAATGTTTGAATGTCCGAATATGATTTCGTACAAAAATGTTTGCAATTAATGTCAATGTAAAGAGTGTGAATATTTTTATAAAACCATTTTTAAAGAGTTGTTAAAATCAAATTTCACATTGTGATGAGTTAAAGTAGTTTGCGACCTAAATTTTAGTTATAGACAAATCTATCTATCTTCTTTCATCGAACCTCAATTTTTATAGTTTGCTTAAACAATTTTTAAGAACTCGAATTCTAATCTTAAGTTGAACTATCATTGACCAAAATCTAGATTATCAAAATCTTTTCTTGTAAGAACAGGAGAATATATATACTCTATACAAACAAAAAAATAGTTTGTAGCCACAAGTACGACTCTTGATAGTTCCTAAATTTAATAACCGATTATTAAAATATGTATTCAACTGTATTTATTTGGTAATTACTCTCATTGTTTAAGAATAACCGTCATAATTTGGTAAGATTTGATAAGTTAATTTTTTAAGAGTAACCGTCCAATCATTGAGAGTAATTTTTTAAGATTTGATAAATTAATTTTTGGTTTGAGAGTAATTTTATAAAAACTAAATTGATTCACTAAAAGTGTCAATGAAATAAAATTTTATTTTCTACATTTTTATTACTCACCATAGTGAGTATTGATTATTTTTTATAATAAAATATAAATGTTTAATATGATTTTTACAAACAAGTTTTCCTTATGAAATGATATTTTTTAAAATATAAAAGTCAATAAATAACTCTTTATTTTCCTTCAAAAAAAAAACTCTTTATTTCATAAAAATGTTTGTTAATTTATTACACTTGCACATCAATATTAGTGGTGTGCTATAATTGGTTAAATAATATCCCCTCCGTCCCAAATTGTTTGTTAATTTATTACACTTCAATTTACACTTCAACATTAATGTTACTTTTTCTATAACAAAAGGTAAAATAAAGTTAAACTGTTTTCATAAGCTATCCTGAACAGCTTATGAAAATACACTGAAAACATCTTATGAACATGTCGCAAGCTGTTTTCATAACCTCTCCCAAACAGTCTCACAAGTGTTCATGCCAGTAGGTAAACTCAAATAAGTCAATCCAAAATGCTATTATACCAGGACACTGCTTATATACGCTATCAGATGAAACCGACTTATTTGTTGTAAGTTGTTATCTCACTTGATACTGTGCGTCCTTTCAGGAGATAGCTTTCTTGAAGGGTTACTAGTCAATGGTTGGCTTTCAAAATTAGCTTTCCTTTCCGGCCATGTTGAGAAACCTGTAGCTTTTTGGGCCTTTAACACAAGTAAGTAAAAGCATGGTTTCTTTCATGTTTATATTGACATTAGCCGTGAGCATGATAGCATGATTGTCATACATCTGTGTTGCTTTGTTATGAGAGGGTGTTTTAAGTAATTAGTAGGTACTTAATCAGGTTTAAGTAGATTATTAGCAAATGGCCCGTTGTATCTTGGAGAAGCTCTTATACCATCTTAGAATTTGTGGTTGTGCCTAGCATGCATATGATAAAATTAAAAAATTTAACACTGAAAATCCACTGTTAGGACTTAGTATGAGAGGGTGTTTTAAGTAATTAGTAGGTACTTAATCAGGTTTAAGTAGATTATTAGCGAATGGCCCATTGGATCTTGGAGAAGCTCTTATACCATCTTAGAATTTGTGGTTGTGCCTAGCATGCATATGATAAAATTAAAAAATTTAACACTGAAAATCCACTGTTAGGACTTAGTATGAGAGAGTGTTTTAAGTAATTAGTAGGTACTTAATCAGGTTTAAGTAGATTATTAGCAAATGGTCCATTGGATCTTAGAGAAGCTCTTATATCATCTTAGAATTTGTGGTTGTGCCTAGCATGCATATGATAAAATTAAAAAATTTAACACTGAAAATCCACTGTTAGGACTTAGTATGAGAGAGTGTTTTAAGTAATTAGTAGGTACTTAATTAGGTTTAAGTAGATTATTAGCAAATGGCCCATTGGATCTTGGAAAAACTCTTATACCATCTTAAAATTTGTGGTTGTGCCTAGCATGCATATGATAAAATTAAAAAATTTAACACTGAAAATCCACTGTTAGGACTTAGTATGAGAGAGTGTTTTAAGTAATTAGTAGGTACTTAATTAGGAAGTATATTATTAGCAAATGGCCCATTGGATCTTGTAGAAGCTCTTATACCATCTTAAAATTTGTGGTTGTGCCTAACACAACCTCACAAAATCAGTTTGGGAGGTGATAATTGCCCCACTTATAAACACATGTTTTGGCCATCTTTTGTTTGATGTGGGACTCTTTACAATATATAACCCTAATGGGTCTCTTATTATTTAATCCTAATGGGCCACTTGCTATAAATCTACTTAAACCTAATTAACTACCTACTAATTCTTAAAACTCTCTCATACGAAAATTTAAGCATTCTTCATTTGTAATGTTTGAAAAGTACTTTATTTCAATTCATCAGTGTGTTAAACGAAGTTGTTAATATGTTCTTATTTTAAAAAGGGCTTCTTTGTTGCTGAAATTTTTCTGACCTATATGCGGAATGTTGTCCGCACTTTTTTCACAGATTCAATTCTTGGCATCGACAAATAACACTAAATTATATTTGGTGTTAAAACTTTTGTATAACATGATATTTCTAATAAGTCCTTAATATCAACCATAGGGTTCAAGCACAGTGGATGAGATATTAATTTTGTATCACATGATATTTCTAATAAGCCCTCAATATCAATCATAGGATTCAAGCACAATGGATGAGATATTAAAATGCTTCCGTTGTGATCTGATTTGTGGTAGAAAAGCACCGCTTTCATAGCTATAAGACTTACGATGTTGTGTGAGCCAACAAGAAATTAGGATTTCAATTCATAATAGGATTATACATAATAGGATTTAGAATGAAATCATTAGAGATAGTCTCATCTTAGGTAATTTTAAAATGTGTGGAGATAATGCTGACATGTTTGGAGAAGACCCGGAAAAGCAAGCACTAGTAAGAATTGTAAAGGATAGTCCTATTCGAACTTCAGTCTCTACATATATTACATAATATCCATAAAAACTGAACTAAATTTACGGAAACACTCCATTAGACTTTGTTTGTGATTTTGGAGGGAAAAATGAGTGAAGGGTTTGGAAAAAGAAGAAGAAGTAAGTGAAAGAAATAGACGCATTTGGAGAAGGGGTTTTGGGGGTCTTATTTTTTTTTTCTTCAAAATATAAAACCCTTCTCATTTGAAGAAACTAAAAAATTGTATCGGATGAGGGTTTTAGGACATTTGAGATGATTATGAAATCTTCAATTTAATATTGTTATATTATTTTTAAAATTAAAAATATATTAATCATAAATATTAATTTATCACTTTTTAAAAAATACTCTTTCAAAAAAATGTGATAAATTTCTCAAATTTTCTCTATATTTTAGTCGAGTTAAGATGATATTCATTTGTCAAAATTAAAGTGGACATAAAATAAGAATTAAGTATTTGGGTACAAATTTGAATGTAATAAAGGGACGTGGCTTTAGCCAACTGGGAATGAGTCCGTCAAGAAGAGTGACAAAGAATCACGTGTATGTGGGGCAACGGTGTTGATTCGTAGCGCGTGAGAGAATCTAACGGATCAGAACTACTGTGTAGTTTGTAGTATAAATAAACAAAAATGTAACTGAGGGTGTGCATAACAACCAGTTTTGAGCCCAAACCCATAACCATATCCAGTTCACTTTAAAATATTTGGATTTTTTGTAAATGGGTTACCAACCAACCCATTTTAAACGGGTTGGATATCCAAACCGGTTAATATTCGGATCCGGATTTTACCCATTTCATATTTCCATCTTCTTTCTCTTTTCCAATTCCCAAATCTCAACTCTAATTCCCAAATTCGCAACCCTAATTTCTGACACAATATGCACTCATCAACCTCAACGACCCTTCACTTTCCACAATCGCTACCCTCGAAATCATAGTTCCGACCAAACTGCTCCACCTCCGATCAAACTCGCTGCCGTCAATTCTTCCCTCTGGCGAAATCGTTGCTCTACACTTCGATTTCGTTGCTCGTTTTGGTACTTTTCCTCCTTTTCTCTCAATTTCGTTTCAATTAAATTGTGGGTTGTGCTTCGATTTCAATTAAATTGTGAAATGATGATGATGGTGGGTTTTTTTTCTTCTTAAGTTGTTTTCATATAAGAGGCTTTAGAAATAAGCTGAAAATAGCTTCTAGACTTGTCATAATGTTTTCATAAGTTTTTTTCATATAAGAGCTTTCAGAAATAATGACAATTACTCTTTGAGGAAATGAATGATAAGGTTACAATTTGTGTGTTAAAATGGTACAGGCATGTGGGTTACCTTAAAGTTTTCATAAGCTGTTTTCATACAATTTTTCTATTTGTTTATGGTTTATTAGATGTGTATGTTTAAATCGATGCTCTATAAGTTGGTTATATGTGTCAATTATGTTGTTTGTGGGAGGAATGTAGTTACGTAGGTTGGAGTGAAATGAGACTTTAGAAGTTGGTCACTGTTGTATGTGAAGATGAGTTGATTGTTCTAAACAAAGAAAAACCAGTTGTGTGTAGCATGTTCATCTTTCAGAAAAGCTTTCGTTAATATTTGTTAAGACTCTTAATTAATTCCTGACAGCTAATAAACATTGGAGTAAATCTTTCAATTATTACATATTGGCTACTTTTGTTAATAAGTACATTATCCTTGAACTATGTGTGGTCCTGCCTTAGACTATCCTGTTTTTGTTGATTTTGAGACTTCCTGTTTTTGTTTTATGATTACTATTATGCTTTCAGAGTTTTTTATTACCTATTTCATCTCATGCTAGGTCTATAGAATGAGATATTTTGGTACAAGCTGAGAAGGGAAGGAGGATTAGAGAGCTGACCTCAGTTGTGCAGAAGAGGTTCAAGTTTCTTGAGAACAGCTAATTCAGCGATATGTATTTTTGCACATTTTCCTCACAGCTTCAGGAAGTTGTGCAGCTGTCTCACCAGCTAATTCAGTTAAGACTTTATCAACTTCTTCATCTATTTCGTCTTCTATGTCCTCAGAATCCAATGCTGAGTCAACAGCATCGTTTACTATCTCCTCAATTACTCCTGCCTGAAACAGAAGACATTACCAATAATTATCATGCAATTAACTTCTATGACTACGGAGAGAGGAGAGAGCCTTCATAAATGAAGTATGAAGGTGAACCTTGGTCATTTCTTTGCTGAACTCTTGCATAGCAACAGCCATTTCGGGAGCCTTCATGAGGTTATTGACAAGCTTCATAACCTCGGCACTCTTTGATAGATGTCCCACAGTACGAGCAATTGCTGCAAAGGCAACCAAAATCAGGAATTTCCAATGAACAGTTCTATTATCAAGTGATCAATAACTCAAACATCTCATGATGACTAATTGCAAAAGATTCTACAGATAAAACAATATCTAATTGATTAATTTAAATATTACACTAACTTATCAATAAAACATGCACAACAGCAAGAATATATTTACACGTGTATATTCGTCATAATATAGTCATTGTATAAGGCCAAATAGATACTTGAGATAAGACAGCTGAACCAGACAATGCATGTTTCCCTTCTCTTCCTGTTTTAATTTGGCCCTTACTTGACTTGTAAACCGGTTAGTAAAATTTTATCCCCAAAAAAACTTAAAAATGCACCACAAAGGAGGTGTCAATTAAAATGAAGTTTTATCTTTCATCATTTAACTGTGATTTTCATACAAAGGATTCTTCTATTAGACACAATGAACCTTGCTTGTTATTTCAAGATCCCTAGTCTCTACATGACCACATACTTCCAATTTCCTCTCTATTCTCTCTTACATACATTATGTCGCCTCTGCTACCCACAACTATTACCTCCTGTTAAGTTTGTTATTTGGCTGCAACTTCCCTGCCCCTTTACCGACTTATTCTCTTCTTGACTGTGGAAGCCTATCAAAGGCTTCTTACCTACTAGTCAAGTTCAGTTATGCTTGTAACAATTGTAAAACATCATACAATTTTTCTCCCTAGTCAATGTCATTCTATGTTGTTAACAGAACCACTTCATCTTCTCAAAAGAAGAAAATAAAAACTATAACCTTCTAAAATGAAACAATTATGCCAGCAGACTAAACAATTCCTAGAGATCATGCTCATCCTGAGTAGTTACAAATCAAAAGTGCTACTCAAACCATAAGCTTCATACAAGCTATTCTCTGGAGCTTATAAAAATTAGCTATTAAAGCATATGAGCCAATTCATAAGCTCCCCCAAAAACATGCATAAGCGCTAACACTAATAGACACGCCTGGACCAACCCAAATGAACCCAGAATGCCTCATCAATAAAATTCACACTTGCAAGTTGCAAGCAACTTTGGAATCTTTCCTAACCCGCTTTCTCTTTTTCTTATGCCTTGGGAGCCCAGTCTTTAGATGCAGCTGCTCACCCATGACTAAGGACTGAATGCCTGGTTATATAAAACTATCCCCATTCCCTTTCCCCTATATGAGTTGGAGATAGGTACGCTCATAATAAACGAAAGCATCGACAGATCCATTGATCACGTTAAGTGTACACAGACCCTCTCGGTTGGTTTCTTTTTGCTCTACCTCTTTTGCCAAGACTCTTTTTCTGTTCCTAGCTAAAGCATGTTAAGACTTAAGATACCTACCCTTGAGATTGTGTGCCAAGAGTGAAACATTTATGTTGCATGCCATATGGACATCACAATCAGTTTCTCCCTCAACCTCAAAAAACTATAGATAAAATCCATAGACAGTCGCAGAAGCCTCTCTTGTTTGGTATCTTTTAGCCCTACCTCTTTCGCGAAGACCCTTTTCATGTCCCAAGGTATAGCACGTTTGGAAACCTACCCTAGAGATTGTGTGCAAAGTGTGGGACATTTATGTTGCAAGCCATACAAACATCACAGTCAGTTCCTCCCTCAACCTCAAAAACTTATAGATAAAATCCATAGACAGTCGCAGTTGAGTTTTCCCCATAACAAAACATTTTATCATCAAGAAATTCACTAATATTGACAAATTTACCTATTTAACTTAGTTAACAAGAGGGATTAAAGAAAAATTAAAGATCTTCAATTAAGCAACAACTATCACACAACTTGTATGAAGCACAAAAGCTAACTTAGACTGCTTTAATGAAGAGTATGTTTGGTATCGCAGTGGGTACACCAAAATCATAGTGAGCTACCGTGGTTTTATCAAAAGTTAGTTGTGCAAGTTTGGTATCATAATGGGTTTGCCAGAATCACGGTCAGCCACTGTGATACCAAACATGCACAAAGTGTAGTTTTTGCAAAATCACAATTCACAATGGCAAGCCGTGATTCTAGCAAATCCACCGTGATATCAAACATGCACTAAGAGGACAAATTAAGGCTAACAAAAAAATGCCAAAACCTACCAACACTTTCTCCAAGGTGCATTGATATTGAGTTCAGTTGTGCCTTATTTTCATGCAGACGGTTCACTGTTTTCCTAGATCTCACAAGTTCTGTAGCAAGTGCCTGTATATTGAACAAATATCATAATAAGATTAGATTTTTATTTTAATGTTTCAAGATGCCTACTTTTTTCTATTCAACCTTAAAATCTAAAAGGTGATACACCAGTACAAACCAAAAATAGCATTAGTTATGAAACTCTGACACACAAAAACAGGACACGACACTAACATGTCAACACTGGTAATAATTTGATAAGTGAAATATTTGAATATATCCACATTTGTCGGTGCCAGTGTAGTGTCGGACACCGAACATGCTTTCAATTTGGTAGGATTGTAATCAGTCCTAACATGTATGGCATAATCCATAAAAACTTGTATCTACACTAACATCCAATTCCACCTTACATTCAGCATAAAGACAATACAATGCAATGAAGACACACTGAAACCAACACATGCTGTTTCAAAAGGCTAGAAGTTTGATTTCTCTTAACTCTTGAGTAAAATCTCAGGTTCAAGTCATTCATAAATACACAATTGAGCAAAACATCCCAAAATAAAAAAATAAAAATCACTAGCACTAACAAGCTTTGTAGCACCGACACTTCTAATCGAAGGCGTGCCTGGTGTTCGACATGTGTGCATGTATGACACTGACACAACACCGACACATCAAAACATGTGATTACATTCAATTCTGTCAACAACAATAACAACCTAGCCTTGTCTCACTAAGTGGGATCGGCTACATAGATCAAATCACCCCATGTTCAATCATAAACCATATTTGGATCCAACTCATTAATCACTAAATCTTTCTTAATAGTTTCTCTTATAATTTTTCTAGGTTATCCTCTGTCTCTAATGATCTGACTATCCTTCATCTAATCTAATCTAATCTAATCTCCTTACTACAAAATCTACAAGTCTTCTCTCTACATGCCCAAACCATCTAAGCATAATTTCCATCATCTTTTATACTATAAGTGCTACCCAAACTCTCTCTCTAATGTTGTCATTTTTAATTCTATCTCGTCTAGTATTACAACACATCCAACAAAACCTCCTCATCTCCGCTCCACTTATTTTATTCTTAAATTACTACCAGTATGTGTCAGTGTCGTATCCGGTGTCTGACAAATCTCAAAATTAAATAAATAAAGATTACCTTTGCAGAACCAATGTCATTCCTCTTAGCAGCTTCTTTAATAGCTTTCTGCACATTTTTCTCTTCTCTCTGAATATCTAAAATTAAACTCAACCACACAAAAATCAGAACCAATCAATCAAATAGGGTTTTAAGAGATAAAAACCAAAAAAAGGGAATTACCGCGAATTTGACGTTCAATGTTTCGACACTCTTGTCTCAGCTTACGTTGCCAATCTCTCAATAACTGTTGTGGATTTGGTTTTGGTTTCAGAATGTTCATCACCTTCTCCATTTTTCACTGATCCCAAAAATATATACACAAAAAAAATGGGGGGGGGGGGATTTTTTTTGGGGGGATTGGAAGGAATTAACGTTACCCACAAATAGGGTTGATTGAAAATTAAATATTCTTGGTTGAATCTATGAAGATTAGATCTTACTGAAGGAATATAAATTATCGAAGAATTTTGTGTGTGATATACGCGTAGAAAACCGTTAGTCTTGACGACCGGAAAAATTTGAGAAAACCGGAAAACCCAGTGAACCGGTCCGGACGACTGCACAAAACCGTTAGTCTTGAAAACCAGAAAAATTTGAGACCTCTGCGTAAAGCCTGAGCAATGGCACAAAGTCCCCCTGTTGTTGACCTTCTCAGCGTAAAGCTCGACACTGTTCTCAAGAAACTTGAACCTCTTCTGCACAACTGAGGTCAGCTCTCTAATCCTCCTTCCCTTCTCAGCTTGTACCAAAATATCTCATTCTATAGACCTAGCATGAGATGAAATAGGTAATAAAAAACTCTGAAAGCATAATAGTAATCATAAAACAAAAACAGGAAGTCTCAAAATCAACAAAAACAGGATAGTCTAAGGCAGGACCACACATAGTTCAAGGATAATGTACTTATTAACAAAAGTAGTCAATATGTAATAATTGAAAGATTTACTCCAATGTTTATTAGCTGTCAGGAATTAATTAAGAGTCTTAACAAATATTAACGAAAGCTTTTCTGAAAGATGAACATGCTACACACAACTGGTTTTTCTTTGTTTAGAACAATCAACTCATCTTCACATACAACAGTGACCAACTTCTAAAGTCTCATTTCACTCCAACCTATGTAACTACATTCCTCCCACAAACAACATAATTGACACATATAACCAACTTATAGAGCATCGATTTAAACATACACATCTAATAAACCATAAACAAATAGAAAAATTGTATGAAAACAGCTTATGAAAACTTTAAGGTAACCCACATGCCTGTACCATTTTAACACACAAATTGTAACCTTATCATTCATTTCCTCAAAGAGTAATTGTCATTATTTCTGAAAGCTCTTATATGAAAAAAGCTTATGAAAACATTATGACAAGTCTAGAAGCTATTTTCAGCTTATTTCTAAAGCCTCTTATATGAAAACAACTTAAGAAGAAAAAAAACCCACCATCATCATCATTTCACAATTTAATTGAAATCGAAGCACAACCCACAATTTAATTGAAACGAAATTGAGAGAAAAAAAGGAAAAGTACCAAAACGAGCAACGAAATCGAAGTGTAGAGCAACGATTTCGCCAGAGGGAAGAATTGACGGCAGCGAGTTTGATCGGAGGTGGAGCAGTTTGGTCGGAACTATGATTTCGAGGGTAGCGATTGTGGAAAGTGAAGGGTCGTTGAGGTTGATGAGTGCATATTGTGTCAGAAATTAGGGTTGCGAATTTGGGAATTAGAGTTGAGATTTGGGAATTGGAAAAGAGAAAGAAGATGGAAATATGAAATGGGTAAAATCCGGATCCGAATATTAACCGGTTTGGATATCCAACCCGTTTAAAATGGGTTGGTTGGTAACCCATTTACAAAAAATCCAAATATTTTAAAGTGAACTGGATATGGTTATGGGTTTGGGCTCAAAACTGGTTGTTATGCACACCCTCAGTTACATTTTTGTTTATTTATACTACAAACTACACAGTAGTTCTGATCCGTTAGATTCTCTCACGCGCTACGAATCAACACCGTTGCCCCACATACACATGATTCTTTGTCACTCTTCTTGACGGACTCATTCCCAGTTGGCTAAAGCCACGTCCCTTTATTACATTCAAATTTGTACCCAAATACTTAATTCTTATTTTATGTCCACTTTAATTTTGACAAATGAATATCATCTTAACTCGACTAAAATATAGAGAAAATTTGAGAAATTTATCACATTTTTTTGAAAGAGTATTTTTTAAAAAGTGATAAATTAATATTTATGATTAATATATTTTTAATTTTAAAAATAATATAACAATATTAAATTGAAGATTTCATAATCATCTCAAATGTCCTAAAACCCTCATCCGATACAATTTTTTAGTTTCTTCAAATGAGAAGGGTTTTATATTTTGAAGAAAAAAAAAATAAGACCCCCAAAACCCCTTCTCCAAATGCGTCTATTTCTTCCACTTACTTCTTCTTCTTTTTCCAAACCCTTCACTCATTTTTCCCTCCAAAATCACAAACAAAGTCTAATGGAGTGTTTCCGTAAATTTAGTTCAGTTTTTATGGATATTATGTAATATATGTAGAGATTGAAGTTCGAATAGGACTATCCTTTACAATTCTTACTAGTGCTTGCTTTTCCGGGTCTTCTCCAAACATGTCAGCATTATCTCCACACATTTTAAAATTACCTAAGATGAGACTATCTCTAATGATTTCATTCTAAATCCTATTATGTATAATCCTATTATGAATTGAAATCCTAATTTCTTGTTGGCTCACACAACATCGTAAGTCTTATAGCTATGAAAGCGGTGCTTTTCTACCACAAATCAGATCACAACGGAAGCATTTTAATATCTCATCCATTGTGCTTGAATCCTATGATTGATATTGAGGGCTTATTAGAAATATCATGTGATACAAAATTAATATCTCATCCACTGTGCTTGAACCCTATGGTTGATATTAAGGACTTATTAGAAATATCATGTTATACAAAAGTTTTAACACCAAATATAATTTAGTGTTATTTGTCGATGCCAAGAATTGAATCTGTGAAAAAAGTGCGGACAACATTCCGCATATAGGTCAGAAAAATTTCAGCAACAAAGAAGCCCTTTTTAAAATAAGAACATATTAACAACTTCGTTTAACACACTGATGAATTGAAATAAAGTACTTTTCAAACATTACAAAAGAAGAATGCTTAAATTTTCGTATGAGAGAGTTTTAAGAATTAGTAGGTAGTTAATTAGGTTTAAGTAGATTTATAGCAAGTGGCCCATTAGGATTAAATAATAAGAGACCCATTAGGGTTATATATTGTAAAGAGTCCCACATCAAACAAAAGATGGCCAAAACATGTGTTTATAAGTGGGGCAATTATCACCTCCCAAACTGATTTTGTGAGGTTGTGTTAGGCACAACCACAAATTTTAAGATGGTATAAGAGCTTCTACAAGATCCAATGGGCCATTTGCTAATAATCTACTTCCTAATTAAGTACCTACTAATTACTTAAAACACTCTCTCATACTAAGTCCTAACAGTGGATTTTCAGTGTTAAATTTTTTAATTTTATCATATGCATGCTAGGCACAACCACAAATTTTAAGATGGTATAAGAGTTTTTCCAAGATCCAATGGGCCATTTGCTAATAATCTACTTAAACCTAATTAAGTACCTACTAATTACTTAAAACACTCTCTCATACTAAGTCCTAACAGTGGATTTTCAGTGTTAAATTTTTTAATTTTATCATATGCATGCTAGGCACAACCACAAATTCTAAGATGATATAAGAGCTTCTCTAAGATCCAATGGACCATTTGCTAATAATCTACTTAAACCTGATTAAGTACCTACTAATTACTTAAAACACTCTCTCATACTAAGTCCTAACAGTGGATTTTCAGTGTTAAATTTTTTAATTTTATCATATGCATGCTAGGCACAACCACAAATTCTAAGATGGTATAAGAGCTTCTCCAAGATCCAATGGGCCATTCGCTAATAATCTACTTAAACCTGATTAAGTACCTACTAATTACTTAAAACACCCTCTCATACTAAGTCCTAACAGTGGATTTTCAGTGTTAAATTTTTTAATTTTATCATATGCATGCTAGGCACAACCACAAATTCTAAGATGGTATAAGAGCTTCTCCAAGATACAACGGGCCATTTGCTAATAATCTACTTAAACCTGATTAAGTACCTACTAATTACTTAAAACACCCTCTCATAACAAAGCAACACAGATGTATGACAATCATGCTATCATGCTCACGGCTAATGTCAATATAAACATGAAAGAAACCATGCTTTTACTTACTTGTGTTAAAGGCCCAAAAAGCTACAGGTTTCTCAACATGGCCGGAAAGGAAAGCTAATTTTGAAAGCCAACCATTGACTAGTAACCCTTCAAGAAAGCTATCTCCTGAAAGGACGCACAGTATCAAGTGAGATAACAACTTACAACAAATAAGTCGGTTTCATCTGATAGCGTATATAAGCAGTGTCCTGGTATAATAGCATTTTGGATTGACTTATTTGAGTTTACCTACTGGCATGAACACTTGTGAGACTGTTTGGGAGAGGTTATGAAAACAGCTTGCGACATGTTCATAAGATGTTTTCAGTGTATTTTCATAAGAAACAGTTTAACTTTATTTTACCTTTTGTTATAGAAAAAGTAACATTAATGTTGAAGTGTAAATTGAAGTGTAATAAATTAACAAACAATTTGGGACGGAGGGGATATTATTTAACCAATTATAGCACACCACTAATATTGATGTGCAAGTGTAATAAATTAACAAACATTTTTATGAAATAAAGAGTTTTTTTTTTGAAGGAAAATAAAGAGTTATTTATTGACTTTTATATTTTAAAAAATATCATTTCATAAGGAAAACTTGTTTGTAAAAATCATATTAAACATTTATATTTTATTATAAAAAATAATCAATACTCACTATGGTGAGTAATAAAAATGTAGAAAATAAAATTTTATTTCATTGACACTTTTAGTGAATCAATTTAGTTTTTATAAAATTACTCTCAAACCAAAAATTAATTTATCAAATCTTAAAAAATTACTCTCAATGATTGGACGGTTACTCTTAAAAAATTAACTTATCAAATCTTACCAAATTATGACGGTTATTCTTAAACAATGAGAGTAATTACCAAATAAATACAGTTGAATACATATTTTAATAATCGGTTATTAAATTTAGGAACTATCAAGAGTCGTACTTGTGGCTACAAACTATTTTTTTGTTTGTATAGAGTATATATATTCTCCTGTTCTTACAAGAAAAGATTTTGATAATCTAGATTTTGGTCAATGATAGTTCAACTTAAGATTAGAATTCGAGTTCTTAAAAATTGTTTAAGCAAACTATAAAAATTGAGGTTCGATGAAAGAAGATAGATAGATTTGTCTATAACTAAAATTTAGGTCGCAAACTACTTTAACTCATCACAATGTGAAATTTGATTTTAACAACCCTTTAAAAATGGTTTTATAAAAATATTCACACTCTTTACATTGACATTAATTGCAAACATTTTTGTACGAAATCATATTCGGACATTCAAACATTCTACTCCATGCATTCATGCACTTAGAACCTTTTGATCAAGATTGAACGAATCAAATTTTAAGTTCAGAAATTTGATTATAAAAAAAACTCGAAGTTTCAGTTTAGTTTAAGGAACTATATATTAACCACAATTGCAGTGTAATTGTCACAAAAACAAAAACACACACCCATTGCAACGATAATAAATATTTTTGGTTACCTTGCACCTAGGGCACGAGGAATCGAATAGTATCCGAAATGGTGATTGAGATTTTCAGTTTCATTAGTATTACTAAAAAAGGAGAACTTCTTCTCTACAATCTCTTCCGAAATGTAAAAAAAATCACTTGTAAAATAACACCCCAATCCTTCAAAAAAGAAATACTCCATTAACAAAACAAAAACATTGACCAAATGAGTTTAATTATATAAATAAATTTTAACTAATAGTCAAGAAATTTATTTCTCCAACGTGCCCCTGTCTTTCTTTCATTTTCCAGAAGCTTCATTCCATTTCTCTACTTTTGATCTTCTTCACCATCTCTCAACACTCTTCTGCCACTTCTCCTTCCTCATATATCAACATTCTTATTTTACTTTACCATTTCTCTGAAGCTTACAAGGAAAAAAACGAAATTATATGGGTCTAGATTTCAGAGGAAAGGACAACGTGTATCTGATTTAAGTGGTAGATCTGAGACACGTGAAGAAGAAGAAGAAAGTTGTGGTGATTATGGATGCTGTGAAGAAGAAGAAAGCTGTTATTGAATAGGAAATCCAAGAAATTGTGGGTAATAAGGTAAATTTACATGTCAGAAGAAATTAACTATTTAAAATCGATTTTCCTTTGCCGCAGAAGCTCTAATTCATGGCTTTGAAGTAACTCGCGTTTGGGGCTGAAATCACGTTTTCTAGAATTGATTTTGCAAGTTATCCAAACATCCATTTCATGGTTCAAACCGCGTTTGGGACTGAAAAAGCACGTTTGGAGCTTGCAAACGTGCAACCAAACAGATACTTAGTGTGTGTTTGGTTTGGCGGCGGTTAAAATTGATTTTGATTGAATTGAGTTTGAGAGAATTGATTTGGTTTAAAAGTGAGTTATATGTCAATTGATTTATGTTTGGATGCACTCACTTAAAAGTAATTTTTATGAGTTGATGTTGTTTGGATAGTTTGAATCAAAATTGATTTTGAGCGTACAATGACTAAATTACCCTTTTCATTGTATTTAAAATTAAATATTTCATTCTCATTTTAGATAATTATTTCAACTTATCTAAAATCATAACTGCATTTTTATTGATTCATAAATTCATTTTAAAATGATATTAGTTTTTAAGAGTAATTTTTTAATTTTTTTTATCAATTGTATTGTTTTTAATATAATATAAAAATCAAAGGGGTATCAAAAGAAAAAAAAAACAGCAAAAGTAATTGAATGGGCTTATCACAAAAACAAACAAAAAATTGAACGGAACTGTAGCAATCTACGGTGAAGATAGAAACAGAACCATAGAAGAAGACGCAACATAAAAGAAGGGTAAAGTTGGAAATTAATTTGAGGTTTTTGCAAATTTGATTTTAACAGCTGCAGAAGCTCCAATTTGTGGCTTTCAGAAAACGTGGGTTTGGAGCTAGATTCACGATTTACTGAAGTGCGTTTGCAGCTACCCAAACATCTTCAAAAATGGTGAAATCGTGTTTGAATTTGTAAACTCGCGTTTGAGGTCGGAAAACGCGTATCCAAACAGGTACTTAGTACCTGTTTTGTTGCACACGAACTAATAATTGAAGTAGCAATTGCTTCTCATCTTTTTTATTTTATTTTTAAATCTGCAAAATTTTATCTCAATTGGTACCAATTACACAAGAAGAGTGTGTCATAGCACTAAAGCTACAACCTCCAAAACAAATAAAAAGGAAAACCAAAAACTCCCAAACAGAGGAGAAAAGAAAAAACCAAACGAAGGAGGTCCAAACAATGAAAGCCCCACAATCCAATAACACACCTTGCTGACAAAACACCTGAATGCTTAAAACAAAGATAACAACGAAACCTTAGCAGAAAATAAAAGAACAGGCGCTGATGTTTTGCACGTGGTTTCCCGATATCAATCGGAACGCTCTGTAAACACGTTTCTCAGACGACATCATTTCACCAAATCGTCGTTTCCAGTCCCTAGAAAACCTCAATCAATGATTTTGGTAAACAATTAAGAGAAAAAACACAGGAAAGAACACAGCAACATGAAGAGAACATATGAAAGGAGGTTTATACTGTTTATTGGAGGCAAAGTAGAAGAAGTTTTTTTTTTTTTTTTCCAGAAAGAGGGATGAACGCGCACACGAAGTGTATGTGGGGTGAAAAGTGAAAAGGTAGTTGTGTTTTGTTTTATATAAGGGTAAACTTGGTAGTTTGTGTCAAATGTTGGGGTGAAGGTATAAATGTAGGGGTATAGGGTATAACTTCCCCGAACCGTTGTTTCAGAACTTAGTAATAGTTCAGTTTTTTTTTTTTTTGTTTAGTTCAGTTTTTGGTTTTTTTTCCACCCCTATTTTTAAGAAGTTGACTATGTAAGCTTTAAATTATTTTGTTTCTTAATAAATGTAAGAAAAATGTTAACAAGTGCCCCGGGGCATTTGTTAAGGAATTATAAGAGGAAATATTACCTCAGAAATTGTGTATTATATTTTTTGAAAGTTGAAAAGGTACTTTTTTCAATGCAAATTTTGTATTTACTTTCCACTTTTAGTTTCTTAACCAGTGCCCGTGGCACCGGTTAACAAGATTCTAAACATAATAATAACACTTATTAGTAGTTTTTAATACATTAATCGGTGTTGATTTTTGTAGAAAAAGGTTAAGTCTCTTCCTCAAAAAATTAAGTCTCTTAAATTTGTGATTTCCTTGATATGAGCAATTAGGAAAACATATCGGAAGAGATTTTGGTATTCAGTACTAAAGATTCTTGGAATGATTTTTATTAAGAGGACTGACCAAGTCAATTAGGAACACTTTTGCTATTATGCTAACATTAACAATGATAATTGCAACAAAAGCAGCAATATTTGAAGCAAGTCCAAGATTTTTATCAAAAATCAACGATACTTGGTGTAACTTGCAAAGCTATTAACCACATATCATGCATGTACCAAAGGGAGTGACACTGTTACCCCTTTTTCTACCGTTGGAATTTTGGGTCTTCTCACTTTCACTTGGGTGAGACCACTTATAGCATTTGGCAAGAAGAAAACCTTAGACCTTGAAAAACTTGAAGCTGTTATGTTGGACATAGCATGATATGTGGTTAGTAGCTTTGCAAGTTATACTGGCATTGTTTATTATGAATAAAAATCTTGGACTTGTTTCAACTGCTGCTTTTGTTGCAACTATCATTGTTACGTTAGCATAACAAAAATGTTTCCTTTCTCATTTCCAACTCACAAATTGGATGACATTATTCTCAATTATGCATAGACATGTTTAACCATTGTTGCTATGATAAAAAAATGTATTTAGCCATTTAAGTGTTTTTATAACAATGTTTAGCCTTTTAAGTTTTTTTGTTTAAGGGTGTGTTTGGATGGAGGGTTTAGGAGGGGGAAGGGAGGGGAGGGTTTGTTTTTCATTTTTAAATTATGGACACTGTGAAATATTTTTTAAAAAATTAAAATAATAACATGATAAACGATCATATAATCCTTCACTCACACTTACTTTATTTAAAAAAATCATGTTATATAATTTGTAATTTAAAAAAGAAAAATAAACTCTCCCCTTCATTCCCCTCCTAAACCCTCAATAACAATATAACACTTTTTAGCACTTCTCAATAAAATGTTTATATATCAGTTTCCTTAAGTAATACATTAGGGACACTATTTTGCATTTTCTTTTAACTTATTATGGGGAATAAAAAAAAATCATTGATAACAACAATTTGTTAACTTTTTAAAATTTGAATATAACACTTTTTAGCACTTCTCAACAAAATGTGTTTATATTAGTTTCCTTAACAAAATGTGTTTATATTAGTTTCCTTAAGTGGTACATCATGGACACTGTTTTGCATTTTCATTTAACTTATTATGTATCCAAGCTTTAAAATGTAGCTCATACAAGAGTATTTCACTACAAGTACTAACTAAGCTAAAATGAATTATCTTTTAATATTAAGAAATTGCAACTCTTAAAAACAATAAATTGTGATTTTAACTCTCGTTGTCAACGTCAAAACACTTTTTATTCGAAACCCAACTCACCTAAATTTTTATTAAAAAAAAATACTTTAAAACTAATCCAAAGAGTTTTAACGATTGCAATAAAACTAATTTTTTTTTTTAGAGAAACTTTCAATGAATGTTGTAGCTTTAACGATTGAAATAAACCTCTTTAGGTGCCATTCACCATTAATGCAAACTTTTATCATGATTTACTGTTGTTAGTACGCTGTTTCAAAAACAAAATTGAAATAAACTCTTTAACAAAATCTGTATAAACTGTTCTAAACTTAATTGAAATGTTAATAAAATAAACGTATTACATCTTATAAGCATATCATAAGCTACTGAATAAAATCAACTAATTTAAGCATCTTATTCAACTTGAGACTATTAAGAGGTGAGTTGTAATCTCTACCACAGCCCACAGGTCTGGAGTTCATTAAAATCGATCCTCGATCATGGATAAGGTTAGTATTGCGCTTAATCTTATAAACTTGAAAAATCGATAGCTTGATATACTTTCAAGAATTTCGTGTAATTTACATATTAGCTATGTTGCCATTGGTAATATAAGTCACCTTTTCCAATACTAATATTACAAATGGGATACAAAGATGTCAACAACTCTCTCATAATATATATCAGGGCACAATGTAGAGGCAGCATTGCAAGACCAGAAAGTATAACTTTTTATGACCGTGCGAAATTTAAATTTAAATTTATGTCTCGCTGTCATATGTTTTTAAAGTGACCTTTTTAGAAACTCGTTTATGACCTGACTTTAGCGAGTCTGGCCCTAATTTCTTCCATTTCTTCTTCATCATCAACACCCTCTGCTATAGCATCTTCCTACAAATAATAATGCATTCCATAGTTAGTGCGACTCAAGAGACGCGAAAAGAGGCTTGTTACCAGGAAAATGAACTGGACGTACCTCCTCTGTGGCGCTTTGAGCAGGTTGCTTCACCTTTTGTTTCCTCACAGCTTCAGGAAGTTGTGCAGCTGTCTCACCAGCTAATTCAGTTAAGACTTTATCAACTTCTTCATCTATTTCATCTTCTATGTCCTCAGAATCCAATGCTGAGTCAACAACATCGTTTACTATCTCCTCAATTACTCCTGCCTGAAACAGAAGACATTACCAATAATTATCATGCAATTAACTTCTATGACTACGGAGAGAGGAGAGAGCAGGATAAATGAAGTATGAAGGTGAACCTTGGTCATTTCTTTGCTGAACTCTTGCATAGCAACAGCCATTTCGGGAGCCTTCATGAGGTTATTGACAAGCTTCATAACCTCGGCACTCTTTGATAGATGTCCCACAGTACGAGCAATTGCTGCAAAGGCAACCAAAATCAGGAATTTCCAATGAACAGTTCTATTATCAAGTGATCAATAACTCAAACATCTCATGATGACTAATTGCAAAAGATTCTACAGATAAAACAATATATAATTGATTAATTTAAATATTACACTAACTTATCAATAAAACATGCACAACAGCAAGAATATATTTACACGTGTATATTCGTCATAATATAGTCATTGTATAAGGCCAAATAGATACTTGAGATAAGACAGCTGTACCAAACAATGCATGTTTCCCATCTCTTCCTGTTTTAATTTGGCCCTTACTTGACTTGTAAACCGGTTAGTAAAATTTTATCCCCAAAGTAAAACTTAAAAATGCACCACAAAGGAGGTGTCAATTAAAATGAAGTTTTATCTTTCATCATTTAACTGTGATTTTCATACAAAGGATTCTTCTATTAGACACAATGAACCTTGCTTGTTATTTCAAGATCCCTAGTCTCTTCATGACCACATACTTCCAATTTCCTCTCTATTCTGTCTTACATACATTATGTCGCCTCTGCTACCCACAACTATTACCTCCTGTTAAGTTTGTTATTTGGCTGCAACATCCCTGCCCCTTTACTGACTTATTCTCTTCTTGACTGTGGAAGCCTATCAAAGGCTTCTTACCTACTAGTCAAGTTCAGTTATGCTTGGAACAATTGTAAAACATCATACAATTTTTCTCCCTAGTCAATGTCATTCTATGTTGTTAACAGAACCACTTCATCTTCTCAAAAGAAGAAAATAAAAACTATAACCTTCTAAAATGAAACAATTATGCCAGCAGACTAACCAATTCCTAGAGATCATGCTCATCCTGAGTAGTTACAAATCAAAAGTGCTACTCAAACCATAAGCTTTATACAAGCTATTCTCTGGAGCTTATAAAAATTAGCTATTAAAGCATATGAGCCAATTCATAAGCTCCCCCAAAAACATGCATAAGCGCTAACACTAATAGACACGCCTGGACCAACCCAAATGAACCCAGAATGCCTCATCAATAAAATTCACACTTGCAAGTTGCAAGCAACTTTGGAATCTTTCCTAACCCGCTTTCTCTTTTTCTTATGCCTTGGGAGCCCAGTCTTTAGATGCAGCTGCTCACCCATGACTAAGGACTGAATGCCTGGTTATATAAAACTATCCCCATTCCCTTTCCCCTATATGAGTTGGAGATAGGTACGCTCGTAATAAATGAAAGCATCGACAGATCCATTGATCACGTTAAATGTACACAGACCCTCTCGGTTGGTTTCTTTTTGCTCTACCTCTTTTGCCAAGACTCTTTTTCTATTCCTAGCTATAGCATGTTAAGACTTAAGATACCTACCCTAGAGATTGTGTGCCAAGAGTGAAACATTTATGTTGCATGCCATATGGACATCACAATCAGTTTTTCCCTCGACCTCAAAAAACTATAGATAAAATCCATAGACAGTCGCAGAAGCCTCTCTTGTTTGGTATCTTTTAGCCCTACCTCTTTCGCAAAGACCCTTTTCCTGTCCCAAGGTATAGCACGTTTGGAAACCTACCCTAGAGATTGTGTGCAAAGTGTGGGACATTTATGTTGCAAGCCATACAAACATCACAGTCAGTTCCTCCCTCAACCTCAAAAACTTATAGATAAAATCCATAGACAGTCGCAGTTGAGTTTTCCCCATAACAAAACATTTGATCATCAAGAAATTCACTAATATTGACAAATTTACCTATTTAACTTAGTTAACAAGAGGGATTAAAGAAAAATTAAAGATCTTCAATTAAGCAACAACTACTATCACACAACTTGTATGAAGCACAAGAGCTATCTTAGACTGCTTTAATGAAGAGTATGTTTGGTATCGCAGTGGGTACACCAAAATCATAGTGAGCTACCGTGGTTTTATCAAAAGTTAGTTGTGCAAGTTTGGTATCATAATGGGTTTGCCAGAATCACGGTCAGCCACTGTGATACCAAACATGCACAAAGTGTAGTTTTTGCAAAATCACAATTCACAATGGCAAGCCGTGATTCTATTAAATCCACCATGATATCAATCATGCACTAAGAGGACAAATTAAGGCTAACAAAAAAATGCCAAAACCTACCAACACTTTCTCCAAGGTGCATTGATATTGAGTTCAGTTGTGCCTTATTTTCATGCAGACGGTTCACTGTTTTCCTAGATCTCACAAGTTCTGTAGCAAGTGCCTGTATATTGAACAAATATCATAATAAGATTAGATTTTTATTTTAATGTTTCAAGATACCTACTTTTTTCTATTCAACCTTAAAATCTAAAAGGTGATACACCAGTACAAACCAAAAATAGCATTAGTTATGAAGCTCTGACACACAAAAACAGGACACGACAATAACATGTCAACACTGGTAATAATTTGATAAGTGAAATATTTGAATATATTCACATTTGTCGGTGCCAGTGTAGTGTCGGACACCGAACATGCTTTCAATTTGGTAGGATTGTAATCAGTCCTAACATGTATGGCATAATCCATAAAAACTTGTATCTACACTAACATCCAATTCCACCTTACATTCAGCATAAAGACAATACAATGCAATGAAGACACACTGAAACCAACACATTCTGTTTCAAAAGGCTAGAAGTTTGATTTCTCTTAACTCTTGAGTAAAATCTCAGGTTTAAGTCATTCATAAATACACAATTGAGCAAAACATCCCAAAATAAAAAAATAAAAACCACTAGCACTAACAAGCTTTGTAGCACCGACACTTCTAATCGAAGGCGTGCCTGGTGTTTGACATGTGTGCATGTATGACACTGACACAACACCGACACATCAAAACATGTGATTACATTCAATTCTGTCAACAACAATAACAACCTAGCCTTGTCTCACTAAGTGGGATCGGCTACATAGATCAAATCACCCCATGTTCAATCATAAACCATATTTGGATCCAACTCATTAATCACTAAATCTTTCTTAATAGTTTCTCTTATAATTTTTCTAGGTTATCCTCTGTCTCTAATGATCTGACTATCCTTCATCTAATCTAATCTAATCTCCTTACTACAAAATCTACAAGTCTTCTCTCTACATGCCCAAACCATCTAAGCATAATTTCCATCATCTTTTATACTATAAGTGCTACCCAAACTCTCTCTCTAATGTTGTCATTTCTAATTCTATCTCGTCTAGTATTACAACACATCCAACAAAACCTCCTCATCTCCGCTGCACTTATTTTATTCTTAAATTACTACCAGTATGTGTCAGTGTCGTATCCGGTGTCTGACAAATCTCAAAATTAAATGAATAAAAATTACCTTTGCAGAACCAATGTCATTCCTCTTAGCAGCTTCTTTAATAGCTTTCTGCACATTTTTCTCTTCTCTCTGAATATCTAAAATTAAACTCAACCACACAAAAATCAGAACCAATCAATCAATTAGGGTTTTAAGAGATAAAAAAAACAAAAAAAGGGAATTACCGCGAATTTGACGTTCAATGTTTCGACACTCTTGTCTCAGCTTACGTTGCCAATCTCTCAATAACTGTTGTGGATTTGGTTTTGGTTTCAGAATGTTCATCACCTTCTCCATTTTTCACTGATTTTTTTTGGGGGGATTGGAAGGAATTAACGTTACCCACAAATAGGGTTGATTGAAAATTAAATATTCTTGGTTGAATCTATGAAGATTAGATCTTACTGAAGGAATATAAATTATCGAAGAATTTTGTGTGTGATATACATATACGCGTAGAAAAGGTAAAACCTTACCACTAAGTGTCTGTTTGGTTCCGTATTTCCGCAGTCCAAACCCACGTTTCAATCTCCAAACGCAGTTTTTCAATTTCATAAGATGTTTGGCCAGATTCAAACGCGAATTTGAAAACGTGCTTCAACCACCAAAACGCGAGTTCACCAGAAGCCACAAATCGATTTTGGATTTCTTTTTTGGTGAGAAATCTATTTTCTTTCTCAAGCTGCAATCTTTTATACTATACGCTTTTTCCTTAAATTTCCAGAATTAGAGAAAAACGAAAGTGGGGTAGGAAGAGTGAGGAAACTGTGCAATATTCATAGAAGCATCAATGAAGAACACAGTGAAAAATTGACAAATAAAAATAGAATTAAAGGGAAGAAAGGATAATGTCATCCATGTAATTGAACAAACTGAGAGGGATGAGCATCAATATTACAGAAGAGTCAACTTGAGAGAGATGAATTTTGACACTGAATGGGTGAGGCAAGAGTTCATGAAATGAATTCAATTACCTATTACTATACTATATTTTTAATGGAGTATTTCTTTTTTGAAGGATTGGGGTGTTATTTTACAAGTGATTTTTTTTACATACACTGCATTTATTTATTTTTGAAGGAGCATATTGTATCTCTTTTAATTGATAAAAACAAATTATTAATAATAACTCTTATAAATTAATATTAATAAAAATGACTTTTTGAAGTAATAAAATCAATTTATAATAAGCTGAAATAATTATCTAATGTAAATAAGATATTTACTTTAAATACAATTAAAAGGATAATTTGGTCATTATACATTTAAAATCAATTTTGATTCATACCATCCAAACAGCATCAGCTCGTAAGAATCACTTTTAAACAAATGTATCCAAACATAAATCAATTCACATTCAACTCACTTTTAACCAAAATCAATTCTTTCAAACTCAATTCTATCAAAATCAATTCTCACCGCCGCCAAACCAAACACACACTTAGACACTATGACTTGACTAAGCGCATTAATAGCACCATGCATGAACGCAAAAATTGAGTAATAGCACAAAAATCTAACAAACCTAATATAGCATCATATTCAACAAATAAGAAATTACACACTATTATCCTATCATATAATAAAATCAGGAACAAAATCAATACCTTAGACTAGATCTGTGGCGGCTGCGATGAAATCGATTCCGATGATGCCGAAGCTTCGAATCAGAGAACCAGACTACGATACGAGACTGATTGCTACGAGAGCAGTGAAACGATGCGGAATCAGAGAACTAGACTACAGTGCGGAATCAGAGAACTAGACTACGATGCGGAATGAAATCGGAATCGTGATGAAATTCTCATATCTTCATTTCTTGCTCTTGATGGATGAATGAGAGTGTAGTGTTATAATGACGGTTAGAAATAGAATGGTCATACTTATACTAGGAACTAGCAACAAGTTTTTATTCTTTTCTGGCAACAAATATGGGAGTTTCTTTTTTTAAGAGAACTAATAAAAGATACGTAATTCCCCTAGAAAAATGAAATAAAAGACAATTAACATTGGGTACTTATATAATAAAATTAATGTTGATATATTTTGATCCTTATAAATCTTTTAAGTTTCAATAAAAAAAAAATTCGCTCAAAAAAAAAATTTCATAATTTTTTTATTAGACTCTTAATCCTTCAAAAGTTTTTCATTATTATATTGTGATCCTTGTTTTTTAGTCAATTTTTGGCTAATCTTCATATTCTTTTATGAAAAAAATTTAGTCAACTCGTGAGTAGAATATTATGACAATTTATTTTGATAAATTTTTTAACGAAACATGATTTAAACGTAAACTTTTATGTTTTAGGTGTTTAAAAATTTATATTTAATTTATATTATGTTAAAAAAACACTAATTTTTTTGTGCTTAAATATGACAATCTCTCTCATAAATTGTTATCCCGATCATAAGGCCTAACAATTTTGAAATTTTTGTCATTCAGCTAGAATTTATGAACTTATTATGACATGTTTTACTATAGAAGAAATACTACCTAAAATTATTTTAATTTTATGGTTAAGGCATTTTCTCACACTATCTCCTACTTAGGTTGAATTTGAATTTTCAATAATGGATATTTTTTATACTACAACAATTAGTTTATCATCATTTTAAACTGTGTTCTTCCATTGAATTTGGATATTTTAATTATTATTTTTTGTCAAATTACTATTAAAATATTTTTAAATAGTAAAATTAATTTAGTATTTCAAAAATTAGATAACTATGAATAAATATATAAATTATTGTTTCAATTTAATGGGTATGGAGTACAATTCAAATTTAGAGAGAATGAATGTTTTTTTTCTTTCTGAAAGATAGAGATTAAACGAGGAGGTGCTGCATTGGTCTAAGAGTTTACCAAAAGTTTGTTTCTAACTAATATATAGACAATGTTTCTATAATAGTTTCCTTTCAAATAAAAATGCTGCAAAAACTAATACAAATATTTTCCTAATCATCATAACTATATTTAGTTGGGCAAATTACATTAACCTCCTCTAAGATATGTGTAAATGTAACAAACACTCCTTCTATTTTTTGACTAATCATAAACCTCCCTTATTTTTGTGATTAATGATTTTTGAGACCCTTTAACTAACGTGTGATTTTCCCATCGTCACTTTCTCTGTCTAGAATCGGCAACCAACATCTTGAGATCTCTATACCCATCTCGTGACTAACGGTAGGGAATATTTTTTATTATTGTAAAAATAGAGGGGGTGTTGGTTACATTTACATATAACTCAAGGGAGGTTAGTATAATTTCCCCTATTTAGTTTTCCTCCCTGTTTTCTTTTTCTAAGAAGGTTTTCCTTTCTATTTTAATTTATTAAATATGATATGATAATAATAATAATAATGAACCACGCATTAGATAGCTTTGTGACCCATGAATTTGTTTTTGAATGAGCTTTGTGATTCATGTTTGAAACCTAAAAATAAATAAATAAATCAAATACATATTTTAACATTATTGGTATTTATTTTCTTAAATTTTTTTGGCTACCATGATATTTTTTTTTATCTACCTTAAGAAACTCGTGGAGCGCACAAGGTGAATTCACCCCTCTAAATAAGATTTTTCCATACATATGAATCAAAAATCGAATATCTAACTACATAGTCCTAAATATGAAATCTCGTATCACTTGAACAAATATATTGTTGTGAACCGTCATAATATTCCTAGGAGTCTTAAGGACCTACAGAAGGGCCTGTAGACCCCCCAGGAGGCTTTAGCGCCCTCCAGAAGAGTTCTAAGGCCCAAGGCGTGTCCTTTCCAGGGCGCCACCTTAAGTAAACATCTAGAACCCGCCTAAAATACTAGAATACCCCTATGGCTTGGAGACCAAGCCATCAAAGCCCAAGCTCACGGCAGGCTATAAATACAACCCTTGAGAGCATTCTCAAGGCATCCAATAATCAGTCTAAACCCTAATAGACAGAGAAAACCCTAGTATTCACTACTCGTACTTTCTTTTTGCAAGTACAGTTGGCGCCGTCTGTGGGAAGAGGTAAAACTAACCTAGACCACACTCATAAACCTAAAAAACCTCCCGGCGATCTTGAAAAAACAGTGGTCGGCGAAAACCAAACCTTTAGTTCTCGTAAGCACGCCAACCATCGGCGGAAATTCTTCATCAGAAACCATACCAGGTTTTATCTATCTAAAATTGTGTTATTCTGGAAACTTTATTCATTCGTCTGATTTCATATTTCCACTAAGCATCGATATTATTATCAAACGGTGTTATTTTCTTCATGATGGATCATATATAATTTTCAATGATTTCTATGTTGCTTATGTTTCATCGATGCTTAATATATATATTCACGGGCTGTTATTCATTAATGATGGCTATATTTATGAATTTGACACCATGCTTTAGTTTCCTATCCTTTTAATTGCTTTTCATCATCAGGATACTTGCCTTTCTTTTTCATCAATAACTTTTTGTGAGTCACCGATTCTGTTTGCCTACTTAGATAATGGTATCAGGCATTCATGATTTAGTCAATTTAATTAAGCACGACCGATGAATAGTACTATTATGATTCAAACATGCAAATTATATTTTGTCCTCTGAATATTTAAATCTCAATTAAACTTATTATCATGTGATAACTAGGCATATCGTACTCAATATGTTATGGAGGTTAGGTCAACTGCACACGCTAAACTTCTTTTTAGTTCTCGCAATCCAGTCAGCTAACAAATTGGTTAAAACACAATATGTGAATAATTTTCCATTGATTTATAAATTTGTTACACTAGCATAGCAGCATATAATCCTATGTTCTCTCAATATTCAGTTACTTTCCTATTATTTTATGAGTATATAAAATATCATTTCTGAAGAGTCAGGTACTCGACGAAATATTCAAAGAGAGCACCGCAAAATTGAAGTGACATCATTCAAAAGAAAATTAACGACGACATATTCTCTCGAAGCGATTCTCCCACTCTGAAGCAACTCTCTTTCAAAGGAATATCAGGTTCTATATTTTTTGAGAGAATATACTATTTGATATATTTTGAGAAAATATTCTATTTAGATTTAAAGAAAAGTTTACTGCCCAATATATTTTGAGAAGATATATTTACGCTTTTGGATTTGAAGAAAATTTTATGATCAATATATTTTGAGACAATATATATTGCTTGATTTGAAAAAATTTATCGCCTAATATATTTTCTCAAAATATATTCTTCAAATCAAATAATATATTTAGATTTGAAGAAAATTTTATGTTCAATACATTTTGAGAAATTATATTTAGATTTGAAGAAAATTTTACGTTCAATATATTTTGAGAAAATATATTTAGATTTGAAGAAAATTTTATGTTGAATACATTTTGAGAAAATATATTTAGATTTGAAGAAAATTTTATGTTCAATACATTTTGAGAAAATATATTTAGATTTGAAGAAAATTTTATGTTCAATACATTTTGAGAAAATATATTTAGATTTGAAGAAAATTTTACGTTCAATATATTTTGAGAAAATATATTTAGATTTGAAGAAAATTTTACGTTCAATATATTTTGAGAAAATATATTCAGATTTGAAGAAAATTTTATGTTCAATACATTTTGAGAAAATATATTTAGATTTGAAGAAAATTTTACGTTCAATATATTTTAAGAAAATATATTTAGATTTGAAGAAAATTTTATGTTCAATATATTTGGAGACAATATATTCTCACTTTTTGATTCAAAGAAATTTTTTTGCCCAATATATTTTGAGAAAATATATTTTGTTTATTTTGCAATTATTTTTTTGGTGCATATACATCATATGTGGACAATAAATCTTATAGACAAATTAGCTTTAACTTAATTTGTATCATTTGAAATTAATTATCGTTGGGTGATTTAGTTAGAACGTAGTGAAGAAAAGAGAAGGATGAGTAAAACATTTGAGGAAAGACTAAGCTAATAAGAGAAAGACTACTCTAGGTACCCGTGGCAAAAGTAAAGTGTAGTATTGTTAAAAGGTCACATAGGAGGGATTCTGGCAAAGAAAGTCTTGGTATTTAAGAGGTCCAAGTGACCCACCTCTCTTTGCACGCTGAACTCACTGCTTAGTAAAAACAGAAGTAAAAAGTTTAGTTAACACCAGGCCCATTTAGAAAAATAAAATTGGTCAGAAGACTTAGTCCTAACTTCATAGGAGGAAATAAAGACTTAGAGAGTAATGAAGTTAAGCGAGTTAGTTCAGATTTAATATGAGCATGGTAAGGTAGTGGGCGAGATAGTCGTGAGTTAGTAGAAGAACAAAAAAGAGTGAATATTAAAAGCAACATATAGATAGATAAGCAGGTTTGCAAATAATTAGTAACTAGCCACTCTTTGATATGGTAAGAAGTATAGGAGTAACATTCAGCAGAGAGTTACTTCCAAATTAATAAAAAGAAAGAATAGGAGGGGGAGCAGAAATTATGGTCGAGTAAGTAAGAGAAGACAACGAGTAATTAATTCTCATTTAAATATGATTACGTATGATTAAATAATCCTTTATTTATAATATTGGTTACTTTGGAAGTGTGGAAGAATTGTTATATTTCAGATAAATCAAGGTTGGGATACTGACAATTCCGCCAAGTGCGAGATTTACAAAGGAGCCAAACAGCACGCCATAATTAATTTTGATGCATGGAAGCAACAGTCCCGCCATTAAATTTTTTGAAGATGACACACGAAGTTATTCTAAACCTTTCTCAACCTTTGAGATTTGTTTTGCAGATTTTTAACGAGGCAACTTAATGTGTACAAATATTTTGCTATTTCTGTTTGTTATTTTTTTAGGTGCTACTACTACAATATCCACAGGAATCTACAAATCGACTAGAAGGCGTAAGACCCAACTGGGCAGTGAAAACTCAATCCCAAGAGGGCTCTGAGATAGAAGCCGTAAGACGCCAAGTAGCGCAGCCCTGTAAGTCGCCACGTAGCGCAGCCCTGTAAGTCGCCACGTAGCGCAGCCCTGTAAGTCGCCACGTAGCGCAGCCCTGTAAGTCGCCAAGTAGCGCAGCCCTGTAAGTCGCCACGTAGCGCAGCCCTGTAAGTCGCCACGTAGCGCATCCCGGTAAGTCGCCAAGTAGCGCAGCCCCGTAAGTCGCCAAGTAGCGCAGCCCTGTAAGACGCCTTGTAGCGCAATCCAGTAAGACGCCTTGTAGCGCAATCCTGTAAGACGCCTTGTAGCGCAATCCAGTAAAGACGCCTTGTAGCGCAATCCTGTAAGACGCCTTGTAGCGCAATTCAGTAAAGACGCCTTGTAGCGCAATTCAGACAACCCACGGAGGTTAACTGTATTTCGCCAAGTTGCGAAGTTTTAAAAGGAAAAGAGCCCATAATGCTAAATACAGATGTCACGACTACTGAAGGGTCAAGAAATCTACACCGTCCAGTCTACTTCGCAGATGCGGAATCCTTGTCAATATTTAAAGGAAGGTCCGTCTCGCCCCTCAAAAGGACGAGGCGAGAGATATCACGCCGCATCGTATCTTAAGAAACATATACTGAAGAAACTAGGCGGATAGTCCCATATGAAGCAAACTTTTTTCAATACGGAAGGGATCTACGACTTAGGGGTAATACATATACCTTCAAAGCTATCAAACATATCAGACATATCACAAGGGAATATCAAAGTAACATAAACCACTTCGCCTTGTCCCAAGACTCGTGCTTGTTGGGCTATGGACCGTCATAATAATTTCCTAATTAGCTAAGAGGGTCCTTCCTAAAGGACTCCTTCGCTTGCCAAGATATAAATCACTTCGCCTTGTCCCAAGACTCGTGCTTGTTGGGCTATGAACCGTCATAATATTCCTAGGAGTCTTAAGGACCTACAGAAGGGCATGTAGACCCCCCAGGAGGCTTTAGCGCCCTCCAGAAGAGTTCTAAGGCCCAAGGCGTGTCCTTTCCAGGGCGCCACCTTAAGTAAACCTCTAGAACCCGCCTAAAATACTAGAATACCCTTATGACTTGGAGACCAAACCATCAAAGCCCAAGCCCACGGCAGACTATAAATACAACCCTTGAGAGCATTCTCAAGGCATCCAATAATCAGTCTAAACTCTAATAGACAGAGAAAACCTTAGTATTCACTCCTCGTACTTTTTGCAAGTACATGTTTGTATGGATACGGTGGAACCGGAAAGACCTTTATGTGGAAGACATTATCTGCAGCCATAAGGTCACAAGGCAAGATTGTAATTAATGTTGCTTCAAGCGGAATTGCTTCCTTATTGTTGCCTGGAGGCAAGACAGCTCATTCTACCTTTTGCATACCTTTGAAAATTAATGAAAAATGTATTTGCAATGTTAAACAACAGGATCATAGAGCCAAATTGCTTAGAGAAGCAAGTCTAATTATATGGGATGAGGCACCCATGATGCACAGGCACTGTTTTGAAGCATTTGACAGAACTATGCGAGATGTAATGAGAGTTGTAGATGAAAAAAACTTGAAAAAACCTTTCGGAGGAAAGGTTGTCATTTTGGGCGGAGATTTCAGGCAAATTTTACCCGTCGTTAGAAAAGCCACCAGACATGATATCATCAAGTCATCTGTTAACTCTTCTAATATTTGGCATAGCTGCAAGATCCTAAAGCTGACAAGAAACATGAGGTTAAGTGGGGATTTGGCCGATCATAATGCAACTGAGATTAGAGATTTTGCAAATTGGATTTTGAAGATTGGAAATGGTGATATGGTTGCAGATGAAGATGGAGAGAGCATCATGGATGTTCCTGAGGAATTGTGCATTCCTCAATGCGACAATCCTCTCCAGGCGTTGGTTGATTTTGTCTATCCAGATATCGTTAATAACATCGACAATCAAATGATCTTTGAAGAGAAAGCGATACTTGCTCCCACCCTTGATGCTGTTGAACAAGTCAATGAGTATGTTCTTTTGTTGATTGAAGGTGAAGCCAAAGAGTATCTAAGTTCTGATACACCTTGCAAATCTGATGAAGACTATGATATTCAAGGAGATTGGTGTACTACAGAATTCTTAAATGACATCAAATGTTCTGGAATACCAAACCATAGGTTGATATTGAAGACTGGAGTTCCCATCATGTTGCTGAGAAACATTGATCAAGCAAGTGGTTTATGTAATGGAACACGACTACAAGTCAATCACCTTGGGAAAAACATCATAACTGCTACTGTCATTACTGGTAAGGGTATTGGCCAAAAGGTATTGATCCCAAGGATGGATTTGGTTCCCTCTGATTCTGGGTTTCCATTCAAATTTTCAAGACGACAATTCCCCATATCATTGTGCTTTGCTATGACAATAAACAAGAGTCAGGGGCAATCATTGTCAAAGGTTGGTTTGTATCTACCTCACCCTGTTTTTACACATGGACAATTGTATGTTGCTGTATCAAGGGTAACCACCAAGAAAGGATTGAAAATGCTCATTTTGGATGAAGATGGGAATCCATGCACCTCTACCATCAATGTAGTTTTTCCGGAGGTTTTTGATAACCTTTAGGAATTAGCATCTCAGGTTAGACTTTTATTATTTTAAGTTTCATGTTACATTTATGCTATACAACATACATTAATAAAAGGACAAAACCTTTGTTTGTTAATGTAGTTTGCTCTTCTAGCGGTATACCATTGATGCGCCGTTGTGGATGAAAGCTTTTTGGCAGATTTTTGGTGTTTCATAAGATTGGAAATTCGTTGCTGTTATTTTCTATTTATGTTTAAATCCTGACAATGACAATCCATTATGTTTAATTTTTTGTTCTAATTTTAGGAGCATTACCTAAAACTGTGGCAATTGATGAATTACTATTAGTCATGTTCATAACACCTTATTTATCATCATAGTTCATTATATTATTTTTGGATGTGTGTTACATTTGTTTATATCTATTGCCAATGCCACTATATAACTTTTTTGCCCGTGCGTTGCACGGGTGGAAATCCTAGTTAAATACATCTACAACTTTAAAAATTATATTGTTTTTTTTTTTTCCTTTTACCGCGGTATAGACATGAGGTTTAATTTTTACCTTTTTTAGCAGAAAAGATAATAAATTCCCCATTGGACATACCAAGTAGATTCGTCACTCTCAATAAAAAAATTCTTCATACATTCGAATCAGATTCGACGATGGGTGCAGGAACCGAAAACGTGCCACCGTTCATCGGCGCACAACTTAGTCACCTCCTTTCTCACTCCCGTCTCACCCTCAAGGCAATCACCAACCATTCTCTTTCATTCTCTTCATCATTTCCATTTCTCAATCACTCTTTCACCTAATTGTGTTTTTTCTTTTTACGCAGATTGACCAAATGTGGTCTAGCGATAAATACAATTCAGGATTAATCGATCGATTCACACTCCTCATTCCTTATTGCTTAGACTTCATCAAATGTATGCATAATCATACTCTATTTATTTCCAATTTATTTATTTAATTCATCATTATCATCATAATATGGACTTAGGGTTTTGTAATTTTGTTTGTTTTAGGGGATATTATATTCGACGCGGAGTCTCCTAATGTTGCACCTGATGTTATTTTCGGACCCGAAGATGAACATTTTCATCCCTTTCATATGTCGTCAGCTTCTGTTGAACCTAATAATAATAATAACACTTTGTTATCTGATTGGAATTACAAAGACCCGAAGTGTCTCTTGAATTTCATTCAATTCTTGAGGTAATTTCACTTTTTTGTGTTTTTTGTACTGTTTGGATAAACAACTTAATTAAGCTGTTATAGCAGAAGCAATTATCATATAAGTGCTCATGTATAAGTTATTTCTATAATAAAAGATAAAATAAGCGTCTATTTTTGGATTGACTTATTTGGGCAAATACAACTATATAAGCACTTGTGAGATTGTTGTATACTTGAATGAGATCGTTTATAGAAATAGACCCCGTTTAGATTGAGCTTATTTTAAGTTTATGAAAATAAATAAGATTTTATATTAATTCATAAGTTATCACTAACGAAAATTTTATCTTCATAAGTTGTTTTTTCATAAACTACCTTAACAAGTTTATGAATAATAAAATTAAAGCTTATTTAATTGCATAAGCTGTTTTGCATAAGTTCAAAATAAGCTTGATCCTAACGGGCCCATAGTTTATGACAAGTCAGTAATTTTTTTTCCCTGCTGCACGCTCTTCGGGATAGCTTATGAAAACATTCTGACTTCATTTTTATCGTTTACTAGAGATATCTTCTATGTAAGCGTTATAAGTTTTTATATTAAGCTATTTATACAAACAAGGGTTGAAGTTAAACTGATTTCATATACGTAAGCTATAAATTGTTTTTTGTTAACTATCGTGGAGTGTTTATGAAGTAACCTGAAAACAGCTTATGGACATGTCATAAACTGTCCATAAGCTCAAATTAACCAATCTAAATTGGCGTTTTGTCGGTTTGGTTAATGAATACTACATATATGGTAATGGTGATTTTGTTTTGCTGTTTTGATAGGGATCAGTATGTGTTGTATCAAGCGAAGCGTGTTGGAGAAGTTGACGATGATCGGTTGAAATTCGAAGTCAGTACTATTGTTTCTAGGGAGGTAATTTCTTTTTTAAACTTTATTTTCAACAATCAACTCATTAATATACTTCTCAACTAGCCGAGTTTACTTGGGAAAAATCACTAAATCGTTATCAAATTTCATTGAAGTAATGAAAAAGCGTTTGAGCATGAAACTAATTAATGTGAGTTTGACATGTGCCTACTTTGGATCGTTGTATTAAATATAGTAATTATTACTCTGGCATAAAACATCTACTCGGGTTTGGAAGAAAATAACAAAATGTATGTAATATTTCACAAAACTAGTGGCAAATTTCGTTGAAGAAATGAAATTGTTTAAAAAGCATGTCTGACTGTGAATTAGCATGTCTATTGTGTGCCCTTCCGTCTGTGCTGTGGATTGGATAGGAAAGCATGTGTCTGAATTTTGGATCTAACTTTGCTTAGCGGGTATGATTAGTTTTTAACTTAATTGAAAACATTTGCTGCAGGGACTAGAAATGCATATGTGTTCTTTTGCTGACAAGGTATTTCTTCAGAAATTCTTTTGCTAATATTTCTCTGATCTACTCATGGATGGTGAGTAAATTAATGTAACATTTGAACAATTTTCTTGACTTCTTCTATGTTACATTTTAGTGTAGTCAGAGGAGGTTAAATTTGCTGTGCCCCTATTGGACATGAACATAAACAAGATGGTGTCTGGCTGTCCGTGGAGACAACCGCAGAAGATATACTTACAAGTTGTTTTCTTTTCTCTTTAAGATTCTTTTGAATTTCTTAACTTTCTTTCAAACACATTATTTATGATATGTTAAACTTAGGTTGTATATCCTGTTGGGAGAAAATATATGTCTGCACCTTCAGCTCCTCGCCTGAAGTTGGTATCTTCTTCTGAGTTGAAAGCCCTATATTCCATTGATGATGTCAAGCTGCCTCCTTGGTTGAATGGGATGTGAGCTTTTCAATTTTTGATTATTCTATTTGTCCCAAATCAATTCATATACATGGTTGAGATAGTTTTTAACAGCATGTCTGATTTTGTTGTTGATCTTTTATGCAAAGGTGCTTGGCAGAATACCTTCCAAATCTAGAAGAATATCTTGAGAAACAGGTTAGGTGGAATTATCTTTACTGTGTTATATCATTAATTCAATATTGACTTTCTAGTGCTTCAAGAACATTATTATTTATTTTTTGTTAAAACTAATATAACTATACTTCGAACGTAGGTCCTTGAAGCTGTTTCGTTAATTGATGTTAGAAGGCAATTCATTGAAGCATTGGCCGGTGAGTTAGGAAGGCCAGTTGAAGCTGATCCTGTATGTGCCCTTGACACTTATTCTCAAATTGCTTCAATTGCTTTGTTTTCATTTTAATAGCTAATTAATGATTTATTTATTTCTAGATCTTTTGCAGAAAGGCAACTTTTCTGTCTGCTTCTGGAGTTTTTACATTTCTGGTAATATATGACACTCATTCCTTGGTACATGACACATGCATTTATTGTGACATAAGCTTGCTTTAGGAAGTTAATCATAATGTTTTTCCCGTGGATGATGGAGTTGACCATATAACTTGTGTGGTAAGTTCTGCCACTTTAAGACATAGGTAATATGTGACTATGTTAAGGCAGAGCTATACTGTTGGTATTGAAAATAAGTTTAGGATATATGCAATTCCTGTATAGGCATATTGTATCATGTAAACAGTAAAATAAATCTCCTATGTTTATTTCATAACTATTTCATTAAACCTAGATAAAATGGATTGTGTTGTCTAGTTGAAATGCACAGTTTCAACATCACATGCCTCTGTTATCTCTCGTTCAACAGTTGGCATCTGTTAGCAACCCTTGATAACGAAGGTGCATGCTCGGCGTAATAGAGAAGTAGAGCAGAGACGGATCCACTCCTTGTTAAATGGGGGCACATGCCCCCACTGTGTTTGAAATTTCATTTGTTAGGTATTAGATATTTTAATTATTGTCCCCTCTTAAAATAATATCTTGCCCACACTAAATGTAAATTCAGACCATAAGAGGAGTTTCTCTTATGAATTTTGTGAAAAATTTAATGTGTAATCATATGAATTATGATTTTTTGAATCAAATATAAGCAAAAACTGGTCAAAGAAAGATGTATTCAGTCCAAAATTTGAATCAAATACATCCACTTTGTTTGACCAATTTTTGTTTATATTTGAGACTCGAGGGAGTAGTAAATAGAGATATTTTTTTATAGTATTGGAAATTAAAAAATCCGTTATGAAAACACAGAGAGCAATTAAAATTTGTGGATGTTAAAGTGTCTTTAATTGTGTATAAACGCGTTTATACTTTTCAATGTAATTTTCCCCCTATTAGTTGAACTTTCTGGATCCGTCACTGAGTAGAGCCTCTGATTTAGTTCTTGTTTTGTTGCTACGGCAAGTTCGTTAGGAGCCACCCTTGTTGGTTAGGGGAAGGATAAATGTTAATTAATAAAAGAGCGAAGTTGAGGGAGAATTATTTCGGTAAGACAAGGGTAGTAGGAGCAGGACTATGTTTCCTGGAATAGGGAGAGGCTTTCTCTGTAATTCATGTTGAAACCTCTTTCTTTTGGTTTAGCAGTATTTCTGATTTAGTTCGAAGGCAAATATTTCCAATTTCGTTTTTATTGCTTTTTGATTCTGAACTAGTTCCTATTAGCTGGTGTTGTAAAGCCCCACACAGACGTTGCAGCCATACCCACACACATTTGCTACAGTCCACAAACAATCTGCTGCTGTCCACATTGTCTCGAATGTGATCAATTTACTTATCCTTAGCTCCTTGCTATTATACAGTAGTTTTTTTGCAGTAGCCATGTGGGATGATAGTGTTTAAGATAAACACTTTATTGAATTCAACAAGTACATAATCCACAAACCTGGTAGATTAACTTCCCTGCCAGCCTTTGAGCCAAAACACTTCCCAACCTTACACAAAAAGAAATCCCTTATGCCTCCTAGGTGCTGTCCAAAAACCCCTCAATAACTATCTCACACACAAGTAGTGGCTAAATAACAACTCTAACATAGAACTGCCCTATTATACAATTAAAATAAAAATAATTATTATCTGTTCCACTGCGTAGCTTTCAGAATAGTAAATCTGACTATTTATTTTCTTGTTTCTCCTAGAGTACACAAGCGACACATTATGACTTTGGGCTTAATAATTAGGCTTATTTTCTGCATGGTCCAACCTTTGACCCACACATTCTGACTTTGGGCTATAGGTTAAGAAGTCAAAATTGATTAACTATTTTTTGGTTTTTCTACGAATCTGATGACGTCTTGGACTATCACAGTGTTGGAACAGCAATTACATATCTGTTAGGGAGAAGAAATAGAATGCCAGGACAGTAATAAGTAATAATATCGTGCTGTAATTTTTTTATTTTTCTTGTTATGGTCAATATATAATTTTTTTTAAAAGACAGCAGTGTGGTACACTGTACTAGAAAGGATAGTAGTATTGTAGCTATCACAATCATAGATCACCTGTGAAATGAGAGGCTGGCCTACTTGTAGGACATTGTAACTAGTTCAATTTTGGTGGTTGGATGCTTAGAAACCAGAATTCATTAATTAATCCTATCATCAAATCCTCAATTTATAAATGTGGCTAAGTCATTGATTATTCTCGATAAAGCCATGAAAATTAACCTGGGAGAGAGAAGGATTGCGGTAGTATGTCTGTTTGAAATTTGCAATTACACTGTACTCTTTGCGTTCCGATATACCCTACTAGGAGGGATTGCTATTTTTAGAATTTGCCAAAATGAGCGAAACTAAACGTAATTGCTCTTAACCTCGTGTGAGTATCATTTATGCCAAATTATATACCTATAATTGGTGTTTCTGGGTTTGTCTTATACAAGTGATACTGACATGTTTATATACTTGAATTTAATCTTCCAACTTCCAAGTAGTCCATGTTCTAAAGCTGATGCTGATATGTTGCATGGATATTTTTCTTTATTTCATATGGTTCCATTATGTGTCAGATCCATGCACTTGACCAAAGTTCTGACAATTTTGTTTATTTAGGTACACTTCGTTATTCCAACTCAGTTTCCAAAGCAACAGCCAGCAATTATGCTTCAAAGTTCTCAGGTTTTATTTGCTCCCTTTTTCTGACAAATGTTTCTTTAACAATTTTAGATCGAGCATTGTTTACTTTAGCAATATAGGCGGCAAATAAATTAGTTCTTTAAAGTGGAATTTACTGATTTTGTTGCAAAAGCCAATTGTCTATGAGTGAATTCTTTCAATCATGTAGTCACTGTACATAAATATTGTATGGTTTACTTTTTTATATTATATATAATCTTTTGTTGGAGACAGTGAGAAAGAGATTGATACTATTCGGATTTATGTGCTCGGTAATTGTTGTTGTATACTGATATGTTTAGTTGGATTACAATCCATGTTTAGATTCTAGTTAGAGCTTGAAATTATCCATGTGATAGAATTAGAAACTATGGAGCTCTCTTTCGTCAAAAGTATTGTACAAATCGTTGAAATGTAAATGTTCCTTTAACCGATAAGTTAAGTGATTATTCTTTTCTTAAAAATTGTTTTGTAACATATTACATAGAATAATTTTTGTAGCTGCATTGTGGAAAGAAATTTACATATTTGAGTTTATCACGATGTATAATACTAGTTATTACCTTACTGCTCTGTACCCTACCATATACCCAGGCTTTTGGGTTCCAACATCTTACCTATCCTCCCATCATATTGGGAGGTTCTGCATTTTTTTGACAATAGATGTTTTTTAAAGTTTTAGTCTGTGATATTTGAGGTTGAAGTTATTTCCCAGTAATGTTACCAGTGAGGTTCTTTTCATGTTATTTTGCAGCATTTTAATGCGCAAATGGTACCCATCAAGTCACGTCCTATGTCTGATTATCCATGGAGCCCGAGATGGGAACCATCACTCATGGCTGAACGAATTTTGTGAGTGTTGTGTTAGTTGCTTGATTTTTTTGCCATTATGCTTAATCTCTTCTTTCCTTGTCCCATAATTGTTGGGTTAATTAGTATGAATTGTTTCTACAGTGAGTTTCTGGTAGACGAGGCCTTGAATTTCAAGAGGCAATGCAGTGAGGGTCAAGTTCAGCTGTAACATGTTCAGCTCAATCCCCAATGTCGTGGCAAACCTGGTCTTTGAACAATGTCATGGTGGTCTCTATCCGTTAGTACATTTGTTTTGTTGGGAGTTAAACAGATTGTAGGATAAAATTTCTTATATTCGTGCATTTCTCGGAATTTTTTGTATCATATCGTGTATGTTCTTTGACGAAGAAATTTACCATGTGCATAGAAGTAGGAGTTGTTGTATTATAGAAGATATTCAGCATGGAAAACATAACTTTTAGTATTCATTTTTAAATTTTTGTCTCGCTCGGGCAATGTTATGCTGCTAAGGGTTCGCTAGTGGCTTTGCAATGAGTTTGAAACCTTGTGGTACGAACATGTCCGGGACATGTTCAGCTCTGTTGTAAGGAAGTGGTGAGTAGCAATCTTAGCCTTAAAAGAGAAGATGTAACTGAGTTTATTGTTGTCATTTTTTAATGTCGTAACTTTCTTTTTTATATATAATTTAGAGTTAATTTTATTTGGAGTTAAGTGAATTTTAATTTTTTTGGTGAAGTAAGTGAATTTTAATTTAGTTGTCCATAAGTTAGCACGAGTGATCGCAAGTTTAGTTTCTTTTTTACAAACGTTACAAGTTTAGTTTTATCTTCACACTTTTACAAATTAATCCTATTTGTGCTTCTAGATTATATTTTTTACCAAAAGTAAGTCAATTTATGTAAAACAAGTAAAAATGCTAAGTGGTTTTTAAAATAATATATCTATAAAATGGCATTCCCATCCAACGGAAACAATTGTTGGAGTGCTCCTATCCATATATTTAAGAGTTTAATTTTTATACTCTATCATTGTTATTCTGTCAGCAAATTACAACCAATTATGTGATTTTATAAATATTAATGACAACATGATTATAAATCGATTTTTTTTTTGGTTACAAAGCTAAAGAAAAAAACAGAAGCAGGAAAGACAAATGAAAGAGAAGAAAAGCCTTAGCTCTAGAGTAGAACGTTCCCATGGCGTCGCTTCTAATCAAAGGAAGGAGGTCACTCGGAGGTGTAGCATGAGTAGAAAAATCTTCATTTGAATTGGCCTCAAGCTTCGCCATGAAATCGGCGCACTGATTTCTTTTGCGGAGACAATGATGGATGGTGAAGTTTCTTGAGGATAAGAGGTCTTTTATTTCTTGGATTATAACAGCATAAACATGAAAATTCGAAACATGAGCAGTGAGAAGCATAATGGAGAGCAGAGAGTCTGAAAAACACACCATTTCCTCTATGCCCATTGCAGCTGCTGCACGTAAACCCTGCTGAATTGCGGTGAGCTCCGCGAATAATATGTCTGTTGAACCAGGAATAAATCCGGAGAATCCCGAGAGATAGAATCCTGCAGAATTGCGAATAATCCCGCCAAACCCCCGCACGAACAGGTACACCCAAGCAGCTACCGTCCACATTAAGGACATGGCAGCTGAAATTTTCATTATTCCAACGAACCGTGTGATCCTAGTGAATGGCAGTTGTGGTTTGGAAGCTTGCATCTATGGATTCAACCGTGCCGTGAATGAGAAAGCTTAGCCGAGAGAGAGGCCAAGTTTCGTGGCTGATACACATTGAATTACGGTGTCTCCACGTCCACCAGAGACCGGCAAGGAAGGTTGAGGAGCGATTGCCAAGAGCATTATTCTTTAACCAGTTATGTGTACAATTTGCAGAAAAGAAATCATGATCCACGAAACCGATTTTATGCCAGATAATGGAAGAGAACTTGCAGTCGCGGATACAGTGCAAAATAGTTTCCTCATTTTCCCCGCATCTCGAACAGGTAACAGATGGCGCAATATGATGGTGATGAAGCAGAGATAGAGTAGGGATGGCATTGTGACATGCGAGCCAAATCAGCAGCTTGAATTTATCAGGAATCTTTAACTTCCAGATCCAAGTCCAAGATAATTGAGATGGAGCATTAGTAGAGTAACCATGATTGTGAAGGAGCCAAGAGTACCCACTTTTAGTGGTGTAGATGTCGTTTTTGTTGTGACTTCAAATGAAAGCATCTTCAACCATCTCATTGAATTTCATGTGAGTGTCGTTTATGGAATCTGCTATTATTTGTGGGAGAGTAGTATAAAGAGCCTGAGTGTGTTGCCCGCTGAAGGTGAAAACGTCTTTAACTGAGAGGTGGAGGTCATGAATGTCAATAACAGGGACAAGCGATCCAATAAAACCGTGAGGGCTCCAGTTGTGGAACCAAAAAGAGGAGGATCCCGAACCAGCCCGCCAAAGATAACCATTACGGAAAAAATCTTTAGCTTTAATAATAGAAGACCAAGAAGGAGAGCTGTTATTATTGGAGGTAGCCTGAAGGAATTTTTTCCCTGTTGTGTACTTGTCAGAGAGAAGGTTAACCCACAATTTGTTAGTTGATTGAACCATATCCCAAACAAGTTTCCCAAGCAGACAAGTGTTGGCATCTCTTTTTAACACATTGAATTTTATTTTTTTACAATAGTTTTTTAGCTACGTGATTATTTATTTTTGAAATATTAGCTACGTGGTTATAATCGTGTGTGTGTGTGTGATTTTATTGCTTGATTTAAGTAAAAAGTTATGTTTTTCATGGGATTAAAAACTTTGTTCAAACCTTAGAGTTATTAGGCCAAACATCGTGAGGAAGTTTTACGTTGCACCCCTACATCTATACCCTCACCCCTACATTTTACTTGAATTGTCTACATTACTCTTCAATATAAAATTCAAACACCAATATATTTTTTCTCTCCAAAATTTGCATGTTCACCCTACGTGAAAACCTACCGGAAAACACTTTCTAACTTTTCCGGGTAGCATCAACTCATCACTCCTCTCCAAAATCTCATCTTCTTGTCATAAATCTCGTCCTCTAGCTCAACGTTTTCTTGTTCATAATCATCAGTTTTCTGTGATAGTTAGTTTTCCATAATTAATTCTTTCTGTTTCTATTTGTCTTTGCATTTGTGTAACAAATATGGATTACCGGATTCGATTCTAGATTAATTTCGGATGAGTCAACAATAGTGAGTTTTCCAAAATCAATTATGAGGTTCAATTTGTCTGTGTTTGCACATTGAAAACATATCCTGATTTGATTATTAAGAATGCAGTGGAAGCTTTCCGGTTGGGATACCGTGAATTGGAAACTGTACAGTGAATTTGATTTTGTTTGTAATGATCAGTTAGTAACTCAATTAAACTTTTCACCGAGTTAAATAAATGTTATTGACCCATGTTTTCCATCGACCTTCTTCACCATCCACAATCAATTGCTACTATGAACAATGGTTAGGTAATAATTATGGCGACCTAATTTTATTTGATTTAATAGTTTATTCACATTGGTTGTTATATGAACAATGGTTATGATGATGAGCAATTGATAAAGGAACCCTAACGAAAGAACATTTTTTTTCTTTCAAAAACCTTTTCAACAATTTAATAGTATATTCACATTCATTTTTGGATGATTATTCATATCGTTATTTCTACATAAAATACAAACCAAAAATATTTAAAATGGTTTTCTAGAAAAAACATGTATTGCACTGCTATCTATCTCGAGGGTGAACTCATGTTAGACAGAAATTTAGAAAGCAAGGGTGAAAAAAATGAAAAAGTTCAATAAAAAAGGGTAAAATTGGAATTTTTGTTAATTTGTAAGGGTGAAAGTATAGATGCAGGAGTATAAGGTAAAATTTCCACATTGTGATCGTAGTTTGAATCCCGTCTCATCTACTTATGTTTTGTAATTTTTCAATGACAATTATCATTTCAACTATCTATTAAAAATACTGTCTAAACCTTAATTTATGAGTACATGGAGAGAGAGAGTAATGTGATACATTGATAACATGATAGAAAGAAAAATATAAAGAGAAAACAAAATGTTAAATGATTGCATGAAATTTAGAGTTGTTCAAATATAAGAGTTTGTTTAATAAAAATAGTAAGAGTTATTTTTTATCATAACACCATGACTCTATTTGCAATCTAGCCTAGGGCTGGACAAGATTTCCCAACCCGTCCGGAAACCGAGATACAAACGGGCCGGCCGGTTCGGTCAACAGGTCCGTATATAGTTAAAAAAATCGGTTTTCACGGTTGAAAACGGACGGATACGGGTGAAAATGATTGAACCGTCGGTATCCAAACCCGTCCGCATAGTGTTTATCCAGTACAAGCGTGTTCTACGTTTTCGAATAAAATACGTGAAACATGAACCGAGAAAACCGCACCGATGAAACCGTAAACCGACAGATCCGACACCGAAAGAAACCGAAGCAAAAGATGGACGGCTTTGGGTCTTCAAACTGAACCCGCGGTTTGGTTCGGATGGAGGTTTTGAGCCCGAACCCCGTCCGCTGTCCACCCTTAATCTAGCCTCTATTTTTATTTTTGAAAAAAAATAATAAATAAAAAGTTTAGTAATTTAGTACCACACAAAAAAAAAAAGGTGATTGATAAAATTAGGCCGAGGAAGATAAACCTAAACCCCAGTTCTTAGAATAATCAGAGAAAGAAAAAACAGTGCGCAAAATCGAAACTCATTTGATGGAGTTACACTCTTCAACTCTACCGTTGCGTTCTTCTCTTCCACCATCTTTCTTCTCTTCTTCTTCTTCTTCTTCTTCACCTCATTCAACCCATTCTTCACCAATCAAAATAACCGCACTCCCTTTTTCTCGATTCATCTCTTTCACCAAACTTCAAACACTAACAACAAGTAAGTAACCGTTTAGGGTTTATCATCATGTAGTATTCAAATTCATGCAATTTTTTTTAGTTATTATTAACTTTTCTTTGTTATTATCTGTTTATTTAGGAAGAAGAGGTTTACGACCTTGTAACTATGTTGCTTCAAACGAAGATAATTCTTCGAGTGATGTGGTAGATGAAAGCAAAATGATTGTAGTGTGTGATAAACTCATCGGTGTTTTCATGGTTGATAAACCTACTCCAACTGATTGGAGAAGGTTGTTAGCTTTTAGCAGAACTTGGGATAACATTAGACCTCATTTTTTTGCACGGTGTAATGATAAAGCTGTTTCGGAGACTGATCCTGTTTTGAAGGAAAAATTACTCCGTCTCGCGAGGAAGCTCAAAGAGGTTAGTTTTGTTTTAAATTTGCTACTCGAGACTGTCAATTAGTTGTTTTATTTTGTTGTAGGAACTTTTTGATTAAAAAAAAAAAGTTAAGTTTAGCATTGTGAACGATTATAGCATTGCTGCATAGTGGAATTTGAACAATAAGTTAAAGGATTTTGTTTTTGTTGAAATTTTATATACAAAAGTTAATTTCAATTTATGCTAGTAGTTGTTGTTTCAAACACTTGGGAGTTATTGTCGATTTTTTCTAACATTTCTCTTTTAGTCAAGCATTTGTGATGGACTTTATCCAAAATGAATGTGATTATGAGGAAGTCGCTTTATGTGGTATGTTAATTGGAATATAAAAACAGGAATATATTATAGTTGTAGTGCTAATTTATTGTGAACTGCTCTTGTGTAGATTGATGAGGATGTTCAGAGACATAATGATCTTCTGGATGTAATCAGAAAGGATCCGTCTCAAATTAGCAATATCGTCTCCAAGCGTAGGAAGGATTTTACAATTGAATTTTTTGAGCATCTTCACACAGTGACTCAGTCCTACTACAAAGATGCAGAAAAACAAAGTGGTGTGATAACTTTTTGTCGTTTTTGAAATTTGAATTTGCTGTGCAGTATCATACTGAATTGCATTAACTGGTTTTTTTGTGTGGCTTATCATCAACCATATTCATCCAGTTCAAAAGTTTGTTACGTTTCTTTCTTGGATTTTAACTAGACAATGATGCTTTTCAATGGTTGAACATTGGATTTATGAATTGTATGGAACTTAAAATATTTAATTTGTAGAAGCAAAATATTTCTGTATTGAAGCTTTAATTCGAATATAACCATAATTAGGAGAACTTTTGGATATTGTCTTTGTTAAGCTGTGTGGAATTCTGATTGTTATCCTCTGAATACATACATATAAAACCAATATCATCTGCTAGATGTCACATATCAAGAAGTGTGTTGAATTGGTTAGTTCATGTTTTCATATTTGATTAATTTCACCCTTTAAAACCTATAGTGTTTTTTTTTTTATGCGAAAAGAACTGGCAAAGCTTGTGGAAGCATGCTTGGCTGCTGTGCAAGCCTATGATGGTGCTATAGAAAGCATTGAGCAGATAAATGCTGCACAGCTGAAGTTCCAAGATATTATGAATTCTCCCACACTTGATGCTGCCTGTAGGAAGATAGACAATTTGGCTGAAAAAAAAGAACTTGATTCGGCACTGGTATTGATGATCACCAAAGCTTGGGCAGCTGCCAAGGATTCAAACATGGCAAAAGATGAGGTAAAATTTATGGTCACCTCAGGACTTTCCTTTACATGTACTGCTATTTAATTTCACGAATATGGAGGATAGGGAATTTTGAATTATTTTTGAAATAGTTTCTCTAGACTGCAATGCAACAAAGTGGACAAGGTAGATAGTTAGTCTGTTTTACTTTTAGTTAGTCTTGTACTGTATAGTCATCTTTTACCAACACACCATTGCAGCATAATTTATGGCAGCACACAACTTAATTAATTTCCTTATCTATAATGTTTTTATCCTGCCCATGCTTAATTTTTGAAGGGGTGATAAGAGAGATTGAATATTTGGGGGAAAATAACAAGCAAACGACACATACTTGTATGTTTACTCAAAAACTCAAGGGAATGTGAGTTGATATTAATCCACTACTCGCAAGCTACATTAGTTGATGAAGTCTTTCATATGATGTATGATGCTTTGACATTATTTACACGTGTGTTGTCATTACAAAATATGAGGATCTTCTTAATTGAATAGTATAATGGGGTGGACAATTTGACCTTGTCTTAAACAAACCTACCCATTCAGGATGGTATTCTGCTTAGCTAGATATTATATGGTAAAATTTCTTGCATTATATATTACTAGCTATTGCCTATTTAGTTTTTAAATCATTTTTGTAGGTAAAAGACATTCTCTTTCATTTATACAAGACTTCAGTGGCAAATCTTCAGAGACTCGTTCCAAAAGAGATTCGGATAGTCAAGTATATTCTTCGAATTGAGGATCCTGAGGAGCAACTGTTGGCCCTTAAAGATGCATTTACACCTGGAGATGAACTTGAAGGAAACAATGAGGATCTTTTGTACACGTACGTCTCACATGTATAACATATCAGAATAACAAGTCATCTCGAAATTGAATTCAGTTGCGGTAACTTCTTAATATCTTTTTCAGGACACCAGAGAAGCTTCACACGTGGATAAAGACTGTGGTCGATGCTTATCATTTGAGCAAAGAAGGTACCCTCGTTAGGGAAGCAAGGGATCTGTTGAATCCAGAGATCGTCGAAAAATTGGAGATGTTAAAGAAGGTTTTGGAGAGGAACTTCATGTGAAGAGGGTGGGAAACATACTAAGGTGGTTTTCCTACTCTAAAGCATAATATTGTGCATGAGATTTTCTGATGTCCATCAAGTGCAGATCCGGATTTACAACAGCATTGCTCTAAATAAGTGTTTATATTTAGAAACTTCGGAATTTGTCTACAACAGAGTAAGCTGAATCAGGAAACAAAGCTAGACAACAATCACGATTGTAACATCAAAAGTTAGGTTAGTTTACCCTTTTTTTTACTATTAGACTTTGAAATTTGAGTAGGCGATTGTGTCATTTGCACATGGGAGTGAAATGTTACATGGTAGACTGAAGAAATGCAACATATCTACTAAACTTAGTCTTGACCAGGTCTCTTATGTTATTATATATGGCTGTAAATCGAATATATTCCAGTGGCCATGTCTTTGAAGGCTGAGGAAAATGAGCACAATTGAAAAATTACAATGGTTGTTTGATTTCTGTTTATAGAAGAATTTTTTTTATGTTTAGAAGTAAAACAAAATTAACCTGTGGTGATATTTGTTCTATCAAACACGGAATGTAATTGCAGAACAACCTGAAGAGGTAAAAGAGGCCAACAAGGCTCTACCCCTCTAACCAAACATACCCTTAATTTGACTTAGTTTTATCCCTTTTTTTTGCACCAACTGAAATTTACACACACATAGCTGTCAGATTCTATTCTAGGTTCGAACCTGTATAAAAAGGTCTTTAGTTTGACAATATCGACATTGTCAATTGAGTTAGGACTTGCAGACGTCACTTTCGTTCTTTTCATTACAAAATTTTAGTTTAATCAATTTTTAAAATAGTAGATTGAATTGCCCGAACCAATAAATTCGTCGATTAGTTTGACCTCGATTTCATCGGTCTAATTGAACCTGAATTGCATTTTGCTTCAACCGAGTTTTATTTTTGTTATTTATTTATTTTACTTTTTTGTAATTTTTTTTTAATCTAATTCAACCAATCGAATCATGGCTTGTATGTCACCTTATTCAATTTTTTGTTCCTTTTTTAAATATGGATTTGAATTGATTTTGTGGAGATTGACGTCTCAAAATAGTTACGAGAGCGTCCCCAATAAAGCACTTTCAAATAAGTGTCTTATAAAATGTCACATCATCCCTTTATATATATATATATATATTTAGTATTAATATTAATGCTAATAAATAATTAATCCCCTTCTTTCAAAAAAGAAAATTAATCCCCTTAAATCAACTTCCGAAATATTTACAAATAAATACACATTGTTACACTTTAACCTAATAATTCATATTACTAAAAAATATATTCAATGACACCCAAAAACTAAAGAAGAATATTTTTTTCATACGCCTCTCAAACGAAAATAAATTACCAGTCCGTCTTAAATTGAGTATTATTTATCTAAATGTCTTAGTTTTACCAAGTTTTTTTTTTTTGTCATACAGTTGTATATCACACCATTTAGTTTGACGTGACATATGATAACACTATATGACAAAAAAAACTCGGTGTAACTAAGATATTTAAATAAATAATACTCAGTTAAATCGGACCGGTAATTTATTTTTGATTGAATTTTTTTTTCTTTTCAGGAGAAGGTGCTTAGTATATCAGTTTTATAAATTGGCACCCAAAAATTTGACACCACACTAGGGGAAGGACCACTATAGATGCTCTCCTTGTTAAAATCTTTACATCTGTTGTTGAATTTACACACACCCTTACAAAATATGAAGTGCATCCTCGCATGGTTGGCAGAATAGTTATTATCTTGTTTCACATGCACAATACCATTTCTTTTTCTCTATTACCCATGCAGTCCTCATACCACAAAACAAAATACACTTAAAACTTATGTTATACTCACACCATCACCTTTGTAGCTACAATTGTTCCTTTTCCTTCTTCTCTCTAAGTTTCAATGGAGATTTTCAAATTCTTCTACTTCATTAATCTACTCTCTACTTTCATCTTATCATCATCATCTTTAGCAATTGATCCTTATTCACAAGCACTACTAAGTCTAAAATCTGAGCTTATAGATGATGATAATAGCTTGCATGACTGGGTGGTGCCCTCTGGAGGGAACTTAACTGAAAGTGGAAGTTCCTATGCATGTTCTTGGTCAGGCATCAAGTGTAACAAAGACTCCAATGTAACTTCCATAAACCTTTCCACAAAGAAACTAGGTGGTGTACTATCAGGTAAGCAACTCAGTGTCTTCACAGAGGTTATTGATTTCAACCTAAGCAATAATTTATTCTCCGGTAAACTTCCACCAGAAATTTTCAACCTCACAAACTTGAAAAGCTTAGATATAGGCACAAACAATTTTTCCGGTCAGTTCCCAAAAGGAATTTCTAAACTCAAAAGTTTGGTTGTTCTTGATGCCTTTGGTAACAACTTTTCAGGTCAATTACCTGTTGAATTTTCAGAATTGGAAAATCTTAAGATTCTCAACCTACTTGGAAATTCCTTCAGTGGAAGCATTCCATCTGAATATGGTTCTTTCAGAAGCCTTGAGTCTCTTATTCTAGCTGCAAATTCTCTCACAGGAAGTATACCACCAGAACTTGGTAACCTCAAAACAGTGACTAGCATGGAAATTGGCTCCAATTCTTACCAGGGTTTCATTCCACCTCAACTAGGTAATATGAGTCAGCTTCAGACTCTTGAGATAGGAGATGCTAATCTATCTGGTTCTATTCCAAAGGAACTTTCCAGTCTCACCAATTTGCAAATACTTTTTCTGTCCATAAACCAGCTAACAGGATCAATACCAAGTGAGTTCAGCAAAATAAAACTTCTCACATTTTTAGATCTCTCTGATAATTTGCTTTCTGGGTCAATTCCTGAAAGCTTTTCAGAGCTAAAAAGCTTAAGCTTACTTAGTCTTGCGTTGAATGACATGAGTGGCATTGTACCTGAAGGCATTGCAGAACTACCGTCCTTAGAATTTCTTCTCATTTCTCACAATCGCTTCTCTGGATCACTTCCAAAGAGTTTAGGCAAAAACTCCAAACTCAAGGCAGTGGATGTCTCCGTAAACAACTTCAATGGCAGCATACCACCAAGTATTTGTCAAGCTACTCAGCTGGGGGATTTCAGCGTCTCTTATAATATGCAATTAGGAGGAAACATCCCTTCACAGATTTGGTCTATGCCACAACTTCAAAATTTCTCGGCATATTCTTGTGGTATTTTAGGCAATCTTCCTTCATTTGAGTCATGCAAATCAATTTCAACAATTCGTCTTGGTAGAAACAACTTATCTGGAACAATACCAAAAAGTGTCTCGAAATGTCAAGCTCTTATGATGATCGAATTATCTGACAATAATTTGACAGGTCAAATACCCGAGGAGCTGGCAGATATCCCTATTCTTGAAAGTGTAGATTTATCTAACAATAAACTCAATGGCCTCATACCTGAAAAGTTTGGAAGTTCATCAAGTTTAAAACTTCTCAATGTGTCTTTCAACAATATCTCAGGTTCAATACCCGAGGAGCTGGCAGATATCCCTATTCTTGAAAGTGTAGATTTATCTAACAATAAGCTCAATGGCCTCATACCTGAAAAGTTTGGAAGTTCATCAAGTATAAAACTTCTCAATGTGTCTTTCAACAATATCTCAGGTTCAATACCAAAAGGAAAGTCATTCGAATTAATGGACAGTAGTGCATTTGTTGGAAATTCAGAGCTATGTGGAGTTCCATTAAGACCGTGTATTAAGTCAGTAGGAATATTAGGCAGCACAAACACTTGGAAGCTTACACATATTATGTTACTCTCTGTAGGGTTGCTAATAATCCTTCTGGTATTGGGCTTTGGAATACTTCATTTCAAAAAGGGGTTTGAGAGTCGATGGAAAATGGTTTCATTTGTTGGACTGCCACAATTCACACCAAATGATGTCTTGACAAGCTTCAATGTAGTTGCTGCTGAACATACACAAGTTACAAAAGCAGTTCTTCCAACAGGTATAACAGTTTTAATCAAGAAGATTGAATGGGAAACAAGGAGCATTAAGTTGGTGTCAGAATTTATAATGAGGCTAGGAAATGCAGCAAGGCACAAGAATTTAATCAGGTTGTTGGGTTTTTGCTACAACCAGCAACTAGTTTACCTTTTGTATGATTACTTGCCAAATGGAAATTTGGCTGAGAAAATTGGAATGGAATGGGACTGGTCAGCTAAATTCAGAACAATTGTTGGAATTGCAAGGGGACTTTGGTTCCTTCACCATGAATGTTACCCAGCTATACCACATGGAGATTTGAATTCCACCAACGTTGTATTTGATGAAGATATGGAACCTCATTTAGCTGAATTTGGGTTCAAACATGTCATACAGTTGAGCAAAGGCTCATCTCCTACTACAACTAAGCAGGAAACAGGTATGACAAAAGTTTGGACAGTGTGTATTAGAATAAAAATTAATAGATATTTCATCAAGTATTTTGTTTCCATTCTTAACTATATGAAAATGAGTAAGACTATGAATTGCATGAAAAGTACATGGCTTTATGCAACCACTAATATTCACGTGCCTTAGGGTGCATCTGAAAAAACAATTTAATTATATACGTGTTTATTAAAAAATAAGTACTTACGATATAAGCACATATGTATAAGCTACTTTTACAATCAAGAGGTAATGTAGTAAAACTGTTTTTGTTGTAAGCCATATTAATAACTGACCATGAACAGCTAATTGAAATAAGTTGGACATGTTATAAGATATTTTTGTAAAGTCTCTTAAATGTGTATGCAACTGCTTAAGTCATAAGATAAACTCAAATAACCTGTTCGAAAACCCACCCTTCATCCTTACAAAGAACACTATATATATATCAACACTGATTTTAGGTTTAATTTTTATGGCAGAATACAATGAATCAATGGAAGAGGAACTCGGCAACGATGTCTATAATTTTGGGAAGATGATTCTAGAAATTTTAACCGGCAGAAGGTTGACAAGTGCAGCAGCCAACATTCACAGCAAATCACAGGAGACTCTTCTAAGAGAAGTTTACAATGACAATGAAGTGACCTCTGCCAGTTCAATGGAAGAGATTAAACTGGTTCTTGAGGTTGCTATGCTTTGCACTAGAAGCAGATCATCAGATCGGCCATCCATGGAAGATGCTCTGAAGCTATTGTCAGTTAAAAACTTCTAAATAAGGAAATAAAAAAAAAATCTCATTTGCATCAAAGTGTTGAAAGCCATTAGAAACTTATAATATGCATGGTTAATAAGTTTGCTAATGTGTAACTGAATGAGTTTGTAGCTTGTATAATTTATATTTCCATATTGTTTCTGTGTGCCATATAATAATGTCCAAGTCTTTCTCAATCCACTAAATAAAATACTTAAAATGGTTTCAGTGTTGTTCTACCTTCTAAATTCAGAACATTTCTTGATATTACATAGTTTTGATACCGGGAATCACCGGCACAGACATCAGATACGACACTAATAGGTGGACTTCAATAGGTTTGTCTTTTTGACTTGAGTTTGGCTTACATCAATGTAATAGCCATTTGAGCCTGATATCGGAACGTTTTGTTTGGTAAGTTACTAGTTTTTTCTTAGTTTGGTCTGCTCCTTGCTTAACTTCTTCAATAGAAGTTGGTGGAAGGTAGGGACAGTCAGGTGTATGACAGTATCAGGAAGATCTTTAAACTTGTAAACATCCTTAAGAAATAGGTACGATATGCAAAGGTATTTTTCTAGATGGTTTAATAGAATAGTCCAAAAATGGTGAGCAGAGTATGGAGAAATCACTGAAGAGCCAAACTTTTTTTTAATTTTTTCCTTTAAAAACCAACTTAAAAAGACAAAAAAGTTAATATGATCGGAGAAAGAGAAATGATATTTTGACGGTTTTTTCTAAATTGCCTTGGGAAATTGGTGGGTAATTTACCCAAACCAATAAAAAACATCCATGTGTACTTCATTATAAAAATAACATTTATTATTTTATTTTGCATGTATCCCATTTTAAAATTAATGACATTTTACAATTTAAATCATGAAATTAATTAGATTTCCCTTTCTATCTTGAAAAATCATTAAAAATACAATGTAGGGAATCGAACCAAGGTACACTCACTCATCATCATATTACTTAATCACTTAACTGATACATCTGTTGTGAAATGAATTGGAATGCAAAAATATATGTTATCAGTGAGCCATTTTTTTTTAGGGAATATATATATATATATATATATATATATATATATATGTGTGTGTGTGTGTGTGTGTGAAATACTAAATATTTCTAAAATAGACAATATACATTCATTCATTTATTTATTTTTTATATTGTAAATATTATTCTTTTATATAAATTCATACTATTTATCTAGATTCGATAAACTACAACAATGTTTCATTTTTTTTTTGAAGAGTCAACAATGTTTCATTTGTGATCAACCGAATTGTGATCTATTTTAGGTTCGACATTTCTTTTGTATTAGATGAACTGTTTAAAGGTATTAAACATTACATTTATCTTAAAATCTTCAATACAAGTCAATCTCACAATCTGTCTCATTAGAAACCTAATCAACATTGAAGAACATTACTCTGACGAACAAAACAGACTCAACCGACTAATAGTATCAAATATAATCAATCATATCATTGAAAATGACCTTATTAAAATAAGAACGAAGCAGAAACTGTAATTTCAAAAAATCGAAATCTACGGTGTAAGTCAATCTGACAAACTATCCCATTGAAAACCTAGTCAACATGGAATGACATTACTCTAACGATCGAAACAAACTCAACTGACTACGGTATCAAATATAATCAATAAGGCCATTGAATATGACCTTATTGGAATAAGAAAGAAGCATGAATAGGAATTTAGGTAATCAAAATATTTGGTGTAAGTTGATCTGACAAACTATCTCATTGGAAACCTAGTCAACATAGAATGACATTACTCTGACGATCAAAACGGACCCAACTGACTAACGGTATCAAATATAATCAATCAGACTGTGGAATTTTACCTTATTGGAATAAGAAATGAGCAGGAACGGGAATTTAGAAAATCAGAATCTTCGGTGTAAGTCGATATGATAAACTATCCCATTAAAAACCTAGTCAACATGGAAGGACATTACTTCGACGATCAAAACAAACTTAGCTGACTAACGGTATCAAATATAATCAATCACACCATTGAATATGACCTTATTTGAATAAGAACAAAGCAGAAACAAGTATTTCAAAAATCGGAATCTTTAGTGAAGTCGATCTGACAAACTATCTCATTAAAAACCTAGTGAACATGGAAGAACATTACACTGACGATCAAAATGGATCCAACCGACTAACACTATCAAATATGATCAATCAGACATTTGAATATGACCTTGTTGAAATAAGAACAAAGCAAGAATTGGAACTTCAAATATCAGAATCTTCGGTGTAAGTCGATCTGACAAACTATCTCATTAGAAACCTAGTCAACATGGAAGGACATTACTCCGATGATTAAAACGGACCCAACTGACTAACGGAATCAAATATAATCAATCGAACTGTTGAATATGACCTCATCGGAATAAGAACGAAGCAAGAAAAATAATTTCGGAAATTAAAATCTTCGGTGTAAGTCGATCTGACAAACTATCCAAGTAGAAACCTAATTATCGTGAGGCTTGTGTTATTCTTTGATATTATTTCTTTGTACTAAGTGCACTAAATTTTATCCGCATGTGCATCTATTAATTTGCAGGTACTTAATATATGGTTTATTTTATTTTATTCGTGCGTACCCATTAAGATATTCATTTTGTACCGGTCCATGGTGAACTTTACTTCCATATACCACGCATACTTAATTTTTGTCATCCTCTAATTATATTGTTTAACCCGGGGAACGTCGGATGTTACACTAGTAATCAATAATATAATGGAATTTTTTTTGGGAAATGCTAATTGGTGCCCCGGACAAAGGTTAAAGATATTAAAAAAGGAAAATATATAGTAGTTATTGCATTAAAAATTGTGTAATTAATCCATAAAAAGTAATAATTAAAATTCCTTTTTTTAGCAATAACATCCTTTTTTGGCATCCTTAACCGGTGTTCGGGGGGCACCGGTTAGCATGACTCATTTTTTTGTAGAATCTAAACTATATGTCACTCGATTTGGTATAAAAAAGAGTTGGACCCGAGATCTTAAGGAATAATAAAAGGAAAATTATCATCGATACACTAAGATAAAATATTTGCAAAGGTGCAATTAGAAAGTAAAAGTGTGACTCTTATCATATGTGAGTTCACTAACTTATGTGAGATAAAATATTTATTCTTGGATCATTGATTAATCAAGTTGCCAAAACAAATATTTGTTTATCTTTTCACTGATTCACGTTCTCTCAATCACACAGTAATAATAAAATCTCAAAAAACAAAAATTTATTTTATTTTGGAATTAATATGGAATCACTCGTATTTGTTTTAAATATATAATATCCGGTCTATACTATTTTGGTCAATGAGATTTGTCCATTTTTTCTGGTTCAAATAGTATGGACCAAAATATTGTCTCTTTTTGGCTCTCCTGAGCTGACTTTTTCTTCTTTCAAAATTACTTTTAACTTTCAATGACCCAAAAAGAGCGAACAGACGGGTTCGGTAGTAAAAATAATAAAGATATAAAACTATTAATCAATTTTTTGCTACTTGTTCCGGAAGTAAAAAAAAATTCATCTTCTCTTGAATAACTTTCTTCAAAAGGGCTCCTATCCCCAATGAATGTCTTGGTGGAAGATATGATTTCGTTGAATTCAAGTTTATTTGTTTTTAAATACGCCCGTATCTCAACGAGAAAATAATCACAAGTTATGAAAGTTTTATGAAATTGACTTTTTCATACCGGTAAAAGAATTGCTTCCGCAATATAAGCATATATATTTTGCGACGAGTGTAGTCCAATTATTTAACAATGTTTTGCAAATAAAATAAACAAATATTTAATAAAAACACTACATTAATATTGATATTTTAAAATAGTTATTAGTTTTCAAAATGTTGTCATATTAACTTTCTCGTATGAATACATAAAAATTTACATCGAGATACAAGGAAATACAATCCTCATCGAGCGTAATGCAAATATTTAACCAATTTTTTACATATAAAAGACAAAAATATTTAATAGAAACATTACATTTATCCTTGACAATTTTCATCTAATACTTTTAAATAGTTCATCTAATTCAAAAGAAATATCGGACCTAAAATAAATCACAATTCCATTGATCACAATTGAAACACTGTTGTAGTTCATTGAATCTAGATAAATAATATGCATTTATATAAGAGAATAATATTTAAAATATAAAAAAAAAATCAAATGAATGAATTCATACTGTTTTATTTTAGAATTATTTATTATTTTAATATAAATGCATATAATCCCTAAAAAAATATCTGACTAATATCATATATTTTGCTTTCCGATTCTTATCATAAAAGATGTATTGTTCAAGTGGTTAAGTTAAATGAATAAGAGTGGGTGTGCCTTGGTTCAATTCCAGGTGGTTGTATTTTTTATTTTTAATCAATTTTGCTATACAAATAATAAAATAGATCCTACCTAAAATTGCAAAATAAAATAATAAATGTTATTTTTATAATGGAGTACACGTGGCTGTTTTTTATTGGGTTGGGTAAATTACCCACCAATTTTCTAAGGTAGCCTAGGCCTCACCTATTTTGACACACAAATTTCACATCAAAAATTAATATAACATTTTTGATGGTTGAGGTTGATTGAGCTATGTAGTTGATTACATTTAGTGGAAGATAAATTAATTTAACAAGATGTCACAACTCACCAATCATCCATCAAATATAGTTACTAGGAATTTGAACTTTGTCAACTATGATTTTCATATATACCGTATATTATGAGCAAAATTATAGCATATATGAAAATTTGATGATTTTGCACTCTAATTTCGTATATTATAATTGGATAAATAGTTATTTTAGTTTAAAAATGTGTAATTTTCAATTATAATAACTAGACCCTAAGAAAAAGAGGTTAGTGTTACTGACTCTCAAAATGAAAATATAATAACTTTGCACTCTAATTTCATATATACACTACTCTGGTATTACTATATTCCTTTATACCTTAACTTTGTGAAATATATATGACTTGTATTTTTGTAAAGAAAACTCTAGACCCTCTCCACCCGCTCTGGTGTTATGGCGTCAGTTTCTTCTGGTTCGGATTTGAAGAATGAAATGAGGAGTCATGAAGTTGCTATAGCTGAACTCAACGCCCTTCCTTCTTCCAGGGTCAGTAACACTAACCTCTTTTTCTTCTTCTCACCCAAATTAGGTTAGGTTGCTGGGAATTCATTCGATTATGGAATTCATTTTTAGACTCTTATTTATTGTTCGATTCACTTTTACATCAATTTATCTTCAACTTACTTTAAGCCGGAATTTAAATCTATTTTTGTCACTGCTCATTGCTCAACCAAACACACATTACTAGAAGCTGGTTTCAGATAAGCTCAAACTTATTCCATGCTTCTTTTATTTTTACTATGAAGCACATACATGGACTCCGGACGTGACACGGACTCTGACACCGCTGATAATTTGAGAAAATCACATAATTCAGTGTAATTATGTGTTGGTGTCGGACACGACACGGAGGCACGCCTAATCCGATCAGTGTCTATGCTTCATAGAGCGGAATCTTTGTGGTGGTTGTGTATAGGGTTGATGACAATCATAAATGACTTATTTTTTATGTTGTTATTGTAGACTGTCTATCAGAAAAAGGGGAACTTGTTTTTTCGCACAACCGTCCAAACAGCAGCAAACATGGAGCAGAGTAAGGAATTTTCACCTTTGACATTGTTTTCATTTTTTTAAGCTGGCTTAAGGTGCCAGACAATTCTCCTGACATTTTGTCCCCAAAATTTGTGTTCTACAGAACAACTTGATTCAGCAAAAGCCAAGCTAACGAACCTGAATTCTTCGGTATAGTTTTATGCTAGAACTTTGGTTGTTAAGTAGAAATGCAGGATTCTCCTGTGAGATGAGGGCAATGAGGACTTATTATCACTTGGAGACTTCATTCACTTAGGAGCTCTTAGGTCCTAGATTCTGTATATTACATAAATTGCATTCACTCCAAAGATATTGTTCTGGTCTGCAAAATGAACCTCTCATGAATATATTGAAATGCTTAACCACCCTTTATGAATTTTGTCCTTCTGCATCATGGTGATTGAGTTATATTTTTTATGTGCTTTGATTGCTTGTCTTGCATTCCATCACTGTTGTGCAGTTTATGACGCAGTATAGCTCTGACAAGGTAATTATCAAGAATTTTCTTTTTGGTCATTTATATGTATAGACAATATATATATATATATATATATATATATATAGAGAGAGAGAGAGAGAGAGAGAGAGAGAGAGAGAGAGAGAGAGAGAGAGAGAGGGGGGGGGGGGGGGGGGGGGGGGGAAGACCTTGAAAAAAGGAACAACAAAATAAGGAACAAAATTATGAAAATAACAGTAGCAATAGAGTTAGTATAAACACTAGCAATTAACTGACGAGGGACAGAGAGGGCAAGAAGATGGTGCGAGCGGTAACGGGTTAACGTCGGGTAGCCACACATTCTGCCAAACGGAGGATGCTTCCCTCCATCCTCCACTGCCGGTAGACACCAACAGCTCCTTTTCCTCCCTTCCACCAAATAGACAAACAAACTAGAGGGAGAGACTGGAATAGTATGGTGAAAGTGGAGATAGCCGACTATTGAACCGTGACGGATAAGGGATTCCCCCTCCTTCCTCCACTGCTGGACAAGAGCTTGCAACTTTTCTCCCACCATCTCGAAGTTTTAGTGCGTAGATGAGAGAAATTATGTTTCTCTTATCTCAATCACATATCAAATGAGTTTAGGTTATCATGAAATTACATATATGCCAGAAAGTTATTGAACAATGCAAACATTACTCAAATAATAAACAAATGTGATTTGATCTCTCATCCTTTAATTTATTCCTGTTGTGGTTGCACAATTTTTCATCCGCAATAAAGCTAAGTTTGTGGTTAGTCGATATTTGTGTTTCATATTTGGACATTGAGTATGTTAAACTTGAACAAAGGCTATAAGGTTTCTTATAACTCATTTGACTATCTTCTAAGCTTGTTTTCAAAGCAGCGTTGTTTGGCAAACAAGTTCATCTTACCAGTTTAATAGTTGGTGTCCTAGTTGAGACGACATTTTCTAAATTTCCTGTCAGATGAGGGCAATAAGGACTTATTATCACTTGGTGACTTCATTGTCTTAGGAGCTGTTAGACCCTAGATTCTGTATATTACATAAAATGCATTCACTCCAATGATACTGTTCCGGTCTGCAAAATGAACCTCTCATGAATTCATCGAAATGCTTAACCAGCCGTTATGAATTTTGTCCTGCATCATGGTGGTTGACTTTTATTTTTGTGTTTTGATTCCATCACTGCTGTGCAATTTATGACACAATTTAGCTCTGACGAAATTGTCTACAGAGTCCACATATAATCAACAAATGTGATTTGATCTCTCCTCTAATTTGTTTCTTGTTGTGATTGCACAATTCTTCATCCGCAATAAATCTAAGTTTGCAGTTAGTTGATATTTGTGTTTCATATTTGCACATTTTGAGTATGTTTAACTATCTTCTAAGCTTGACTATCTTTTAACTGTAGTTTGACTATCTTCTACGAGTTTTCTTATAACTGTAGTTTGACTATCTTCTAAGCTTGTTTTCAAAGCAGCATTATTTGGCAAACAAGTTCATCCTACCAGTTTAATAGTTTGTGTCTATTGTGAGCCACCAAAATTGGTGGTCCACAAAACATAAACAGAGTTGATATCTTAGACAATGTATGTACTATTTCTTCATGTTTTGGATAGAGACCTGTGAAATGTAAGAACTAAGAACTACAACCTCGTTTGTACTGAATTCCCTTGACGGTAGACAACCCTGAAAGGGTAGTAGTCAGTTACTGTTTGAAGAGGTCGTCCTCCATTGTTTGTTCATCAAAGTTTATAGTTGGAATTAAATTTCTAGAAAAAAAGTTTGAGTGCCATTCTAGGCCAGCATGAAAGTTGGTGGTGACTGGTGAGGCTCACCGGTGGACATTGCCAGGCATTGTTAGTGGTGGATTTGGATTGTTTCGGTCAATGTAGAAATTGTGTGATGCTCTGGATCGTGTTAACTGTATTTTTCTCAGCACAATATGCTCTCTTTTTTGGGTAAGTATATGTATCGTTTAATCTGAACTCCAAGTGGGGTATATTTTTTCCTAACAAAACAAATTAAATCTAAACGAAAAACGCTTATAAATTGTATTAACACAAGCGGCAATGAAAATAAATTAAGCTATTCGATATTTTTTAGGGAAAATTACATAGGCCTCCCCTAAGTTCTCTTTAAATAACACAGATCTCCCCTCTAATTTTATAGTAGACACAAACCTCCCTTAAGTTCTTTTAAAATAGATAGGCACCTCCTTTTGGGACTTAACAGCAACTTCACACTCCCTTAAGTTCTTTTAAAATAGATAGGCACCTCCTTTTGGGACTTAACAGCAACTTCACACCGTTAGCTTTTAATTTTTATAACTAGAAGGATAAAATTACTCTCCTAAACAATATAAACAACAATCCTCATAATGCTGATTTTATGATTTAAACACAAACAATCGCTATACTAACAATTAAAACAAAAAAATTATGGTATCTTCAGTGATGGGCTTTATAAATCTCAAACCAACCCTGTTCACTGTTGAGAAGTCTTTAGTTGGAGGAATTTTTTCAAAGTTGTGGCGTCAAGAAGATTAAGATTGTCATACCTTATGTAACTGCCTAAATCTAATGAACTTGATGCTTCTGACAGGAAACAAAAGGGAAAGAGTGTTTACTAGTTTGTGCCTTTGTGGACAAATATAGTGCTAATGTTGATGGATACAGCCCTATCTACGAATCCAAATACTAGAATCTTTGGCAAATGGGTTCTCTAAAAAAATGAGTGTTATCATGAAATTCATTGTATAAAGAAATTGAGTGTAAATTATTCGGATGACAATACATGCTATCATAAAAGTGGGTTCTAATTGTGCTGTTAGATTTTATCCAAATTCTATGATGTTGGTGATGTCGATTTTGTGGGCAGCACCACTCTGTTTCATAAGAGGCACACAAAATAGAACAAATTTGGTTGATGAAATCTTTATGGTGGAAGATGGTGCAAAACATATATAAAAGTTTGAGTTTTTCTTTGTATTTTCTAACGCCAGTTTAACACTGTTACGGTCAAAGGAGGTTAGTGTTATTTCTGAAAATAGAAGGGGTGTAAGTGACATATTAACATGCCTCAAGAGAGGTGAGTGTAATTTACCCTAATTTTTTATGAAAATAAATTGTATTAACACTTAAACACCCAGCTAAAGCACAAGTGGCAATGAAACTATGAACAAAGTCTGTGCCCTGTGGGTATTTAATGCACCAATTTGATAGAAAGTGACACTAGAAAACAAACAGTTTTTAAATTCAATTGAGACAGACGTTACTTGAAGGTCAATACCACCGTCTCAATTGAATGTATCGTTTCTTATATATTTCATCATGACTGTAACTATAATGACTTAATGAGTAGCTAAACTCGATAAATTAAGATTGGATGATGATCCTCTTTGAGGCTATTCGAACTATGTAATATATGATCATGAGTTTTTAGTATATACAATTTGAGATCTATGTTTATTCGGTAAATTTTGTTTTTAAAATGTTTTTACTGCTTGATCACCATTGAATTAAACTTAAGAGATAATTCACTACTAACCCTATAACTTGAACTAAATTTGTTCTTCACTAATTAAGTACTTTAGACATACTGAATTGATTAATTGTGACCTATGATTTAATGTGCAATTAAGCTTTGGGTATAATAGTTTTCGCCTAAGATGTTAGAGTGTTGTGTTAGATAAATGAGGTTTTGAGTCAAGACATTGATCTTAACCTATTTTGCAAACATAGAAATTCAACTGTTATTGCTAGGACCTCCATTATCAAATAGTGACGAAGAGGGTTTCAGACAATCTTAATCATCTTCTTTAAGTTTTATTTAATTTCCAATTGAAACCAACCCTTTATGCACATTCATCTTGAGCAAAAGAAAACATGTGCATTGACCAAGACGTCTTTCTCAAAAGTCCCATTTTTCTTTCCTCGAACAATTCGTTTGTAACACCTAACAAATTTTTGAACATGACCATTTATGTGATGCCATTAAGATTTTGATTGACCATGTTGCTTCTCTCTCAACTTTCCACGATACTGGTTATAATTAGCGGTGATTCTTAATCAGAAAATATATGTTTTTTTTATCAACTCCTACAACTGGAGTTTGAAACACTGAACCATTATTGAATAAGAAGTGTATCATCATCCCTTGCGAATAGCTCTCGAGTTTTTTTATTTTATTTTTAAATCTTCATTCTCCGTCTTCAAGTCTAATATTTTCAAGAGCAACTTGAGTTGAAATTTGAAAATTATGGAACTTGACAATCCAACATAGATCCAATCAGTATTTCATGTTCATAACGAGTGTATATAGTATTCATTTGTGGTCTATGAGATATGTTGGGGTTGGTTGGTGGCGACAAAAACACATTGTAGTTTGTTGGTGGTGACAAAAATTGATTTTTTTGAGAATCAGGATGTTGATAACTACGCATGAAATGCAACATAGACCGTTGAAAATAATGTTGATAGGAATCCATTTGAGATGAACATAAATTTTAAAACAATAAGATGAAGTATTGAGTAAAAGTATTGTTAAATGAATACTAAAAAAATAAATAGAGATGGTCTGCGGTTTAGGATGTTGGTAGCCCGTTACAGTGAGGAGGATGGTTTTATTTTGGATGGGGGCGTAGGGCTTCAGGGTGGTGGCGTGAGCTTGCCCGCATTTGTGATAGCGGGGGGGATGGGGGGGGGGGGGGGGGGTGTGTTGGAGTTGGTGGTGGTTGGTTTCGAGATAATGTTACAAAATTAGTAGGGAATGGAGGGATACTTATTTTTGGACTGATCCGTGGTTGGGGGGTGTTGCTTTGTCGGTTCGGTTTAGACGCTTGTATAATTTAAGTGTCAATAAAAATCGGACGGTGGAGGAAATGTTTGTGAAATGGTGGGGGATGGAGATGAGGCGTGGGAGTGGCAAAGGAGGTTATGGTAACGAAGTGTAGGGTATTGCTGGATAACGTTGTTTTGCAGGATACAACAGATGATCAATATAGATGGCGCCTTGATGTTTCAGGAAGCTATTCTGTACGTTCTGTGTATGAATTGCTGACAAAAGATGAAAACATTTTGGTGGATGCGGCTTCAGGGTTGATTTGGCATCGAAATGTTCCTCTGAAGGTGTCTATTCTAGCTTGGCGGCTCCTTCATAATCGTTTGCCAACCAAGACAAACTTGGTGGCTCGTGGTATGATTGGTTTAGACGCTCAATTATGTGTCTCTGGTTGTGGGGAAGTGGAAACAACCCATCATTTATTTGTTTCCTGCCCCATCTTCGGAGAGTTTTGGTCCCTTGTTCGTGCTTGGGTTGGTGTTTGCGGGGCTGATTCGCTTTATGTTTCTGATCACTTCCTTCAGTTCACTTTTTTGGCAGGTGGGGCAACATCCAGACGCTCCTTTATGCAAATGTTTTGGTTACTATGTGTGTGGGTGTTATGGACTGCTCGTAATAATAAGCAGTTTAATAACATATATATTTCTATTCACCAAATGCTTGAAAAAGTCAAAATCAATTATTATTGGTGGTTGAAAGCGGCCAATGCGGTCCATGTGTTGTCTAGCCCGCTCCTTTGTTTGAGCATAGGATAACCATCCCTTAGTTTTTATTTTCCACAAGATTCTGATTTTGTACATTCTTTATAACCTTGGTTGTTTTCTTCTGACACGTCTTGTGCGGAGGAAACGTCGTTTTCTAGTGTTAATATAAGTTTTATTTTGGTCTGTTAAAAAAAAAAATATTGAGTGTAAAGTTAAGGGGAAATAGGTGAAATTGTGATAGTAAAATCGGGTGTAATGTTTTGTTAATGATCATAATTTATAGATAAAAGTATATCCGATGGTTATTTTTTAAGGAATTCATTTTGGATTTCATATATACTACTAATAGGTGGTCCCATAATGTTGTCTTAAATTCAAGTATTAATTGATTAAGTTCAATGATATTGTAATTCATTTCAGATACTCCAATAATTTTATTGCTACTTACTTTGCAACAATAAATTTTTCCAATACTATTAGAAAAAATAAAAATAAAAATTTCAATATATTAAAAAAGTTAAGATACAAATTCATCAACTTAAATAACCTTCTTCTATGACACTTTCATTAGAGACACTCTTTTTTTATAGAGACACTCTTAGTCATGTAAAAAAAAAAACTAACAATAATAATATTTTTTTAATAAAAGTCACACATGAGCTTCCGAAGTCAGGTGAACTCCATTTTGGCGGACCACAACGGTCTAATTACCATAATATTACAAATATTATTGTAAAAAAAACGGTAACAATAATAAGAATTTTTAATCAAATTATTATATATAGGTTTTTTTTAAGGTGAATTCTCCTTCTCTCTTGTGAGCCATCATCAAAATTCTAATTTTTTCTCCTTCATCCACTAAAGAGGGGTGATTTAGGGTCAATTTTTGACCCAAAATCAATTTGCCTTTTATTAAAATAAGTGATTTTAACATCTAATTCGTTTTTTCTATCGTGATTTCGTCGTCTTAGTGCGACGTTGTTTGTCTTTCTTGTTTCATTCAGGTATTTGTTCAATTCAGATTGTCAGATCAGCTTCGATACAATGCAGATCAAATCAATGACTTTGGAGTCGTTAACGTTGCAGATCCAGAGACATGGGTATTCCAGAGACTTAAATATAGTCATATGTGTAGGCTTTAGTACTTTGCCGGTTTATGCTATTAACATGGATGTTGTGAGTTTGTTCGCAGCTTCATCCTTTTTTTTTAACGAATTTTCATTGTATCGATGTACTCTATCAATTTGAATGAATGAATATCGTTTATTTTTGTCAAAAAAAAATAGTTTTTTTTTTTTTTAAGGGAATACATTTCTTAGTCTTGTTTCTTTAGAGAAGTTCTTAGTCTTGTTGATTAACAATATTTTGAAAACCCCAAGCTGGTAACGAATCAAAATAACGTGGAGATACTCAAGTGACGACAATTCTTACCAGCTGGGAACGTGAACCCTAAATTAATTTGTATATATACTCTATACATAGTATTGTGATTTATTTATTGTTTTTTGAAGACTTGATATAATCCTTTAGGAAAAAATGTTTAATATTATCAAGTGTGTGTACGTCTTACGTATTGATTAATGTTATTTTTATCATATATCATGCATGGCAACCACAATCCATAGTCATGTTATGGCCCTATAAATAAAGCCATAGTCAAGCAGCAACTAATTCAAAACACACATAACTCTATAAACATGAACTCCTCCTTTCGTTTTATAGCAACTTCTTTGTGTTGTATTGCGGTTGTTGTTGTGAAAATACCGGAATCACTATCGGTTCGAAATCACACCAATACTTGTATAGATGTGTGGAGCAAAAGGTAGTGGTAATCCTAGGTCTAAGTGTCTTCAAGCAACAACAACAAAACAGACCCAAAGCCTAAGTGTAGAGCTTAAAACAATGACACTAACAAGCATGAAGATAAGAAAGCTTAAGGAAAAACAAACACACACAAAAATGGTAACCCAGTTCAGTCAATATGACCTAATCTGGGGGAGAGAGCAGCTCTCCAATCCACTATGATAAGATGTTACAAAGGTTACAAGAAATCAGCCTTCAATCCTAATCTCTACCCTTGTCTTGACCCACCTCACTCATATGAACCTACAAGAGATTATACTAGAGGAAGCTTATGATCCTTCCAATGATATAATCTCACTACCCAAGGTGTTTACAATGTTTATCCCAACCCAAGAGACTATCCCTACAAAGGTACTCAACCCTCAAGTTCCCCCCTTTGTGAACCCTAGACCTCTTGCTTCAGCTCTCCTTCAAAGAATGCAGAAAACCACTTAAATACTAGTCACAGGCGCCCAAAATCGTGTCACGCTTCCAAAATCGTGTCACGATTCTGCTTTTCCAACCGTTGTGACCAGTCCCTTTCAGGTAAACTTGCTGAGGAAGTTGTTGAATCGTGTCACGATTTCCCAAATCGTGTCACGATTTTCCATCTCACAAGGCATGCTCTCTGCCAAGCAAATCGTGCCACGATGCCCAAATCGTGTCACGATTTCTGGGCTGATTCTGCAAATACAATTTGAAGCCAATATACAACATTCTCCACCTTGACTTCTAATTGGTGATGATGCCAATTTAACCATCAACCACCATGCTGCTCTCTCCATAAGGGAATTACTCTTCAACAAATTTGATCAAGTCCAAGCAATGCTTGAACCTTGATCTAGGCAATGACTTGGTAAACACATCCGCCGGATTCTCTTCCGATGCCACTTTTTCCACCATGATCTCTTTGGATTCAATCATGTCTCTAACAAAGTGCAGGCGAATGTCAATGTGCTTTGTCCTCTCATGATACACTTGATGATTCGCCAAGTGAATCGCGCTTTGGCTATCACAATGTATCTTCACACATTCTTGAGTAATTCCTAACTCACCAATCATCCCTTTCAGCCACATGGCCTCTTTCACCCCTTCAACAAGGGACATGTATTCCGCTTGAGTTGTAGATAATGCCACCACGGATTGTTGATTTGCCTTCCAACTAATAGCCGTGCCATAGAGAGTAAACACAAACCCCGATAGAGATTTTCTAGTGTCTACATTGCCCGCATAATCCGAATCCACATACCCCTCCAAAGCGTCTTTCCCTTGAGTTTCTCTTGTGTACTTCAAACCGCCCTTCAAAGACCCATTCAAATACCTCAACACCCACTTCAAAGCTTGCCAATGCACAATACCCGGATTTGCCATGAACCGACTCACAATGCTAACCGCATAAGCTAAGTCTGGTCTACTACAAACCATTCCATACATGATGCTTCCAACCCCACTAGCATAGGGAGTACTAGCCATCGCTTGTTTTTCATCCTCGGATTGAGGACATTGTTTTATGGACAACTTTGTGTGGTGACCCAAGGGAGTGCTCACAATTTTAGAGTTTGACATTCTAAAACGCTCCACCACCTTCTTCAAGTAACTAAGTTGAGATAAGAAGAGTTCACCTTTGTCACGATTTCTCACGATATCAATTCCAAGAACTCGCTTTGCCGGACCAAGATCTTTCATCTCAAATTCTTCATTTAACTTTTCTTTGAGCCTCACAATCTCATCCTTGCTAGAACTTGCCATCAAGATATCATCCACATATAGAAGAAGATAAAGAACGACTTTCTCACCATTCTTCAACATGTACACACATGAATCATACCCGCTTCTCACAAAACCGGTCTTCAAAAGAAATTCATCAAACCGACGATACCATTGCCTAGGGCTTTGCTTCAACCCATACAAAGATTTCTTCAAAAGACACACCTTAGACTTGTCCTCCACAAAACCTTCCGGTTGCTCCATGTAGATTGTCTCTTCAAGGTCACCATGTAAGAAAGCGGTCTTTACATCCATTTGCTCCAACTCAAGATTGAAATAATTCACAATAGCCATGAGAATCCTTATGGAACAATGTTTCACCACCGGTGAGAAGATCTCATTATAGTCAATCCCCTCCACTTGAGTGAAACCCTTTGCCACAAGTCTTGCTTTGTACCTTGGACCCTCAACTCCCGGAATACCCTCCTTTTTCTTGAAGATCCACTTGCATCCAACTACCCTTTGGTGTTTAGGTAGCTTCACAAGTTTCCAAGTTTGGTTCTTCTCCAATGAATCCATTTCTTCATTCACTGCCTTCAACCAATACTTGCTTTCTTTGCTCTCAAATGCCTCCTTGAATTTTCTAGGCTCCGAGTCTTGCACACCTTCAGCCGCATTTAGAGCAAAACACACCAAGTCCGCATAACCATATCTACTAGGTGCCGTAATGGTCCTTCTTTCCCTATCTCTAGCCAAAAGATAATCAGGATCCACTATCGGTTGAGTTCCACTTGGCTCCGATGTTGAATCTTCATCTTCCACATCGTCTTCTTCTTCACTTGGAAGCTCCACCTCAAACTGAGTTTCCTCCACCCTTGTTTCCGGTACTAAAGTCTCTAGGTCTTTACACTTCATCCCCATACGGGTCTCATCAAAGGTAACATCCCTACTAATCAAGACTTTTGATCCTCCACCAGATTCCAATTTCCACAACTTGTAGCCCTTCACACCTTCCGGATAACCAATGAAGACACCTTTCAAAGCTCTAGGCTCAAGCTTGTCTTGCTTGATATGCGCATATGCCAAAGCTCCGAAAACCTTCAAAGTTGAGTAGTTTGCCGGTTTCCCACTCCATACTTCCACAGGTGTCTTGAAGTCGATTGTCGTTGATGGACATATGTTGATCAGATAAGCTGCAGTCGTCACTGCTTCACCCCAGAAACTCTTAGGTAACCCAGCTCCTAGTATCATACACCTCACACGCTCCAAAAAAGTCCTATTCATGCGTTCAGCAAGACCATTTTGTTGCGGTGTTCTCGGTACGGTTCTATGCCTCTTGATTCCTTTTATCCTGCAAAACTCATTAAACTGCTCTGAAACAAACTCCAGGCCATTGTCAGTTCTTAAACCTTTTAGTTTAGTTCCCATTTGATTTTCTATGAGAGTGTGCCATTCTTTGAACTTTTCAAAGGTGTCACTTTTGTTTTTCAAAACAAAGACCCACACTCTCCTAGAATAATCATCAATAATGGAAAGAAAATAGGATCCTCCCCCATGAGTAAGAGTCTTGGAAGGACCCCAAAGGTCCGAATGTACATACTCAAAAGGTCTACTAGAATTATGCATGCCACTACCAAACTTAACTCTATGTTGTTTTCCTAGTATGCATTGTTCACAAAATTCTAGCTTATCCAACTTTTCTTTACCTAGCAAACCTTGTTTGGCTAGTTCAACTAAACCTCTTTCACTAACATGCCCTAATCTCATATGCCACAATTCAGAATTATTATGATGTACTACACTAGCTACCGATGCATTACCAATTACTATGGAACCATCTAAAATGTATAAACCCTTCATTTTAGACCCCTTAACCGTAATCAATGCACCATGCGAAATTTTACAAACCCCATGCTCAATTCTAGTACAATAACCTAGACTATCAAACATGCTTATGGAAATTAAATTTCGCTTAAGTTCGGGAACATACCTCACTTCCTTTAAAAGGAATTCACGGCCATCAAACATCTTTAGACGGACGTTTCCCATACCTTGGACTTTGCACGCTTTGTCATTTCCGAGTCGAACAACTCCTCCTTCCTTTAGAGCCAAAGTCTCAAAATATTCCTTTCTAGGACACATGTGATAGGAGCATCCCGAGTCCAAAACTCAGCTCTTCTCCGGTTCCCAACTTGTGACCGCTAGTGCACCCGCACTTTCATAACCATCTTCATCGGACGCCACCGCAACTTGTACGGAAGAACTACCATTGCCCTCCTTTTCCGGACAATCCTTCTTGAAGTGACCTTGTTTGTGACAAAGAAAGCACTTATACTTTGATTTGTCAAAACCCTTGGACCTAGACTTGGACATTGACTTTCCCTTGCCTTTTCCTCTATGCTCATTCCTCCCTCTTGAAACATTCAAGCCTTCACCGCTATCATCAACCTTCAAGTCCTTGAACTTGGTCAATTCCTTGGTTCTCAAAGTCGCTTGGACTTCCTCCAAAGTAGTGGTGCCTTCCTTACCATAAAGGATGGTATCCTTGAAATGCTCAAAAGACTTTGGTAATGAACAAAGTAACAACAATGCCTTGTCCTCATCATCCACATTGACTTCAATGTTGGCCAAATCATCAAGAATCTTGTTAAATTCCGCCAATTGTTCCGAGATCGATTTAGACTCCACCATCTTGAATGAATAGAGTTGTTGCTTCAAGAGTTGCCTATGAGCCAACGATTTCGTCATGTACAATGACTCCATCTTAGCCCATATCGATGCCGCGGTTGGTTCCCTCGCGACATCCCTTAAAACCTTATCTTCGAGACATAAAACAATGGCACTCTTTGCCTTGTCTATCATCTCACGCTTCTCCGCTTGTGTCAAATGTGCCGGCATCGCCGCTTCACCCTTCAATGCTTCTACACACTTTTGTTGTGTCAAAACCGCTTGCATCTTAACCTTCCACAACCCGAAATCATTACTTCCGGTGAACTTCTCGATGTCCCACTTTGAACCCATGATACCAACTATACCACTTTACGCCTGTGCCCCACGGTGGGCGCCAATTGTTGTGAAAATACCGGAATCACTATCGGTTTGAAATCACACCAATACTTGTATAGATGTGTGGAGCAAAAGGTAGTGGTAATCCTAGGTCTAAGTGTCTTCAAGCAACAACAACAAAACAGACCCAAAGCCTAAGTGTAGAGCTTAAAACAATGACACTAACAAGCATGAAGATAAGAAAGCTTAAGGAAAAACAAACACACACAAAAATGGTAACCCAGTTCAGTCAATATGACCTAATCTGGGGGAGAGAGCAGCTCTCCAATCCACTATGATAAGATGTTACAAAGGTTACAAGAAATCAGCCTTCAATCCTAATCTCTACCCTTGTCTTGACCCACCTCACTCATATGAACCTACAAGAGATTATACTAGAGGAAGCTTATGATCCTTCCAATGATATAATCTCACTACCCAAGGTGTTTACAATGTTTATCCCAACCCAAGAGACTATCCCTACAAAGGTACTCAACCCTCAAGTTCCCCCCTTTGTGAACCCTAGACCTCTTGCTTCAGCTCTCCTTCAAAGAATGCAGAAAACCACTTAAATACTAGTCACAGGCGCCCAAAATCGTGTCACGCTTCCAAAATCGTGTCACGATTCTGCTTTTCCAACCGTTGTGACAGTTGTGTTTGGAGTGTTACCTTTATGTTCAAATGCACAACTTGATCCATCCTTTTATAGCAAAACTTGTCCAAATCTTAATTCCATTGTCCACGAAATCGTTAGGAACTTTACCAAGATTGAGCCCCGAATGCCTGCAATTCTAATCAGGCTTCACTTTCATGATTGTTTCGTTCAAGTATGTATATATTGTAAATTTAATTAGTACACTCTGTCAGCTTACAATTATATATACATTATTAATTATTGAAACAGGGTTGTGATGCATCCATTTTGCTGAACAACACCGCTACTATCGTGAGCGAACTACAAGCTCTCCCAAATATCAACTCCATAAGAGGTTTGGCAGTTGTGAATCGTATCAAGACAGACGTGGAAAAAGTTTGCCCTAATACAGTTTCTTGTGCCGATATCCTTGCACTTGCTGCTAGAATATCATCCGTCCTGGTACATACATGTGCAGCAAATTATTTTTAGTTTCAAGAAATTAGTTTTACATAAAATTTACCTTTTCAAAAAAATATATACGGTCTTAAAATGACAGAAATCTATATTTACAGAGTAAAGGTCCCGGTTGGATCGTTCCATTGGGAAGAAGGGATAGTCTAACAGCAAATCGAACCCTTGCAAATCAAAATCTTCCAGCCCCTTTCTTCAATCTAAGTCAACTTAAATCTTCCTTTGCTTCTCAAGGTCTCAACACAGTTGATCTAGTAGCACTCTCAGGTGTATATATATATATATATATATATATATATATATATATATATATATATGCCACATTTTCTAAACAAGTGATCTATATAAAGACAATATAATATAAGTATATGATTTACTTATATGCTTGAATATTCCAGGTGCACATACATTTGGGAGAGCACGTTGTTCTTTATTCGTTGATCGATTATACAACTTCAGCAATACTGGCGAACCTGATCCAACTCTTGATATAACGTACTTAAAACAATTGCAAAATCAATGTCCTCAAAATGGACCTGGAAATAACCGTGTCAATTTCGACCCAACTACTCCTGATACATTGGACAAGAACTTCTACAACAATCTTCAGGTTAAAAAGGGTTTGCTTCAAAGTGACCAAGAATTGTTCTCAACACCAAATGCAGATACCACTAGCATTGTTAATAACTTTGCCAATAACCAAAGTGCTTTCTTTGAGAGCTTTAAGAACGCAATGATTAAAATGGGTAATATTGGTGTGCTTACCGGAAAGAAAGGAGAAATAAGAAAACAATGCAATTTTGTTAACAAAAAATCTTCTGAGTTGGATCTTGCTACTCTGGCCTCCACAGAATCATTTGATGGGGATATGGTTAGTTCAATTTAAATGACATGCGGTGATTAGAAATCATTAATAAAGAAGTGTGATAGCTATTCAACCCTAGTTTTATCTCTCAAAATTCTCTCTTCCATTTTCTTCAATGAGGGTGTGGTTTCGGATCAATTTTCACCCGAAAACACCATCTTCATCTTTTTTTTCTCTCCTTATTTTAATCTAAATAAGTAATGTTCGTAATATAGATTTATGTTTATTTTTCTTGCAATTTCGTCATCTTAGAGTAATGTTGTATTGTTCGTCGTCTTACGAGGTTGTTTGATTTCCAATTTTATTGCGGTATTTTATAAGCATTTAATCTCTTTAACCTAACACCTTCAAACCAATTATTAAATGAGTCACAATAATGCTTGTATATCATTAAATTTATAATATAATTTATCTATTAAATCATGATTATTTAATTTTTGAAATATTAAATTATAAATTATAAAAGAGTTATACTTCTCTTTTTTCTCGAAAGAAGAGTGCATATCTGGTTCAAGGAGACAACCCTTTTTGGTAAAAGTCATAATTAATAATTTGAATGAAGCACAAACATAAGCATTATGCAAAATGGTGTTCACAAAATGGAGGCCTAAAAACACATTAAGTTACGAACATTCTCAACATTACGAAGATACCAAAAAATCATGCTGGAATGTGTAAGATATCCATGGTTTTCACTTGTAGCAATTAAAAACGAGTTTTTGCTAGTGCCAAGTGAAATCATGATAATGAAAAAGTAAAGGGAACGATGCATGCTTTACTCAGAAATCTAAAACTCAAAGTATAACCTCAAGTTTTTGTTTCTATATTTTGTCTAGACCCTGACCTATGCCTGGTACCTTTTTTTTTTCTTTTTCAAATCAAACACGTCCTTTGTAAGACAACAATGGATTAACTTTAGACTTTTTAAACGCATAATTTCTTTACCTCTACTGCATTGAAATAACAAGACATTGATTGATCTTTGACTCGTTTTGATAAAGACTTAGCAATATGATGTGCAATGCGAAAAAATTCCCTAATAAATGAACTACCCATAATTTTTCACCTGTTAAATTGTCTCAAATTTCAAACATACTCAAGAAAAATAAAGGTCGACAACAGCGGTAAGGGAAAGAAATACATTGATTCCACTTTATCAAAATAAATTATATTATATCGGTAAAAAAAATAGAGGTTGTACCATTTCCTACAAACAATTTTGTAGATGTATGGACGTCTAACTATGCATTTACCTACAATTTAAGAAAGTAAAAATGAAATCGTAACCAAGGCGGTGACATTGACATTTAGTCATGTCTTTGTCTTTGTAATAAGAGGATTCCATAGTTTGAGATCTAATATAATGGAAATATGGAGAGTATATAATGCTCTTGAGGAGTCATTGTATTGATGAAATTGATAATATGTGATTGTGAAATGATACAATGAGTAGTCGTATATATAGAGCTAGTTGGTATAACTAACTTCTTAACCAAATTTTATATTCTAACTAACGATACTAATCAATCTAACCATATTGCAACCGATGCATTAAGTAACGGAAATCAAAGTATAAATTAGATCCTCGTTAATAGACCCAATCTAGCAAACGAAAGTATAAATAATCCTTTGTTAAACTTAGTAGACGGAGAAGACATTGAAGTAAGCACAAAGGGTAAAGAATGGAGTGGTTGGAATTCAAAATTTGAAATAGGAGAAAAGAAGTAGAGAACTTGGGCTACATATTCAAATCTTAAATTGCTCATTACAGGGTTGTGCTAAAAGAGAACTCCCTAGCTCAAAAAGATTGGGGCAAGTAAGATTTTGGTGATTGGAAAGAAAGAGAGAGCGAGACTCATAAACATATAATATTGCTCGTAACTCAAATGCAAATCAAATACAGAATATTGGGGCAAGTAGCGTAGAACTATAGCCTTATATTTCTCTTGACATGTTACGAACCGCGAGTTGGTACGTGCTTATAAGTTTTCGGTACTTAAGCTTAAAAAAATGTCATATACCATGAACAGGTAGACATGTACCAACTCGGACGACATATCCAAAGAATTACGTGCAAACCAATTTCTTTCTTGTTAAAAAAAAATTCATCTCCATCTTCTTAAAATGAATGCATTGGCTTATAGTTGACTAATTTATGGCCACCATCATAGCATATGCATGAAGAGTTTCTATGGAATTAGGATTAGGAAGATAGACGACGATGACGATATTTCTTTTTATTGATCTATCAACATTTCTATTGCGCCACCATTCTTATCAAATTAACGTATTTATAAAAGTATACTCAAAAATATATTATTTTAAACTATATCAAAAATGAATTTATACAAAAAAATAATAATAATACATCTTTGGTCTCACACAAAAATAACGTACATTTATGTTTTTAAACATATCAATCAATATAAATATAAAGTAAATTTAGTATAAATTATAGAGTTAATAGTAATATTGAATATATTTTTTTAAAAATAATATATTGTATAGTTGTATGAAGAAATTGTGTGCGTGCGCGTGTTGACAAAGTTAAAATCAAATCAACAAATTATACCTACAATATGTGCGGTGGTTGATTAAGTTGATAAGGAGTCAATTGACTCACAACGTCGTGAGTTCAACTCACGCTATTGATGTGATGACTTCTTTGATGAGTGATTTGCAAGGCTTTGGAAGCTCACAAATTCCTTTTGGAATTTCACCGTTCAACTTGTTATTCGTGAGTCTAAGCTATTCTAGGTCTTGCAATATTGTTATTTATGATGGAATTGGACCTGTGAGCTCATTACTTGATAAATCAATAACTTTCAATGATTTCAATTTCCCTATTCTTGATGGGATTTGGACTCTTATTCTTTAAAAGAAGCAATGTGTCAAGCCGGGTCAAGTTTGATAAATCAGGAATCACACCTAAAATGTTGGTTGTAGATATGTCCAAGTATTTCGATTTTCCAGCTTTTTTTACTCAATTGGCAGTGTTATGGAAAATGTGTTGTAACATTGATAACAATCTTATTCTAGTTGGCAATGAACCTTCCAATTCATTCCCAGCTAAAATTAGGAACTTGAGTCTTTTGAAATTTCCATAACTTGGTGTGATTCTGCCACTAAAGCAGTTTCCACCAAGGTTGAGTTGTTCTAATGATGGAAGCATGATCAGTTCTTGGGGGAAGAGAGCCCGAAAATCCGTTCCTGTAAGCATTCAAAGACTTTTAAGAATCGTAACTTGGAAATTCCAAGTGGAAAGGTCGAGTTAAAGTAGTTATATCTGATGTTAATTGGTCTTAGTTTAGTGAGTTTGAAAGTTTGGGGTGAAATTGTTCCTGGTGGGTTGAGGCCGGATAGGTCTAGCAAAGTTATTTGTGCTATTTTTGGGTGGCAATTGACGCCTCTCCATGCACATCATACTCTCTCTTGGTGGTTATTGGAATGTAGTGGCGGAGTCGGGAATTTTATAAAGACTGGGCAAAAATTATAGAGGCAAAAAAATTTGTGCGCGCACGTGTGAAAATATTGAGTTTGTCCAAAAAAAAAAAAGTTTTTAAGTGGGTTAATGAGCTATTGGGTTGGACGAAATATAAAGAAAGTATCGATTGAGCCCGGGCGAGTATCCGGGATCACCGGGTGGTGGCTCCGCCACTGTTGGAATGGACTTTCCAGTCATGCAGATGATTTGAAGGGTCAATAATAGTTGATTTTAGTCAAATGGGGGTGGTGAGTTGAAAGGGAAAAGTTCTTGCAGAGGAAACTGGTGGTGGTAGTTACTGTGTTTGGCAAAAGAAGGACAATGTAATGAGAAATAAAAGCAAGTGTTTCATTGTTGTTGAGCGAATGGAAGACAATCGAAAATAAGAGAGTTGGGTGGGAACAGAGAAAGAGATTAAGTTGATATAGGGAGGATAAAGAGCAAACAATAACTTGGTTTATAAACTCTTATTTAAATTTTTCTCTTTATGTTTTACATTTAAATTTGAATTTGTCTTTTTGTTTGGACAATGACATTTTTTAACAGATTGATAAAATGAATGTACTTGTATCTAGAATTCGCAATTTTGTTTTTCTTATCTAAAATTATGTTTTATTGTTTTTCATTGATGACAGGGTCTATTTTACCATGGTACATATCCTACGGATCCTGATTTTAGATATACGTGGGGTTAAAAAAAATTAAAAAAACAATAGTGCAAACTATATTAAAAATGTTATGAGATAAACTAAAAGCATACAAGATCAAATAAGAAGAGGAAGAAGAAGATGAAAGCACTTTGTATTATTCTTTTTCACAAGTGTATCTTTACAATACAATATGAGCCCTATTTATAGGACACAAGATAAGCAAGTGAGTGATCAAGGTAATTAAGGTCCACTAACTATTCACTCACTAAAGGGGGTTATTGGAAGGTGGAAGACTTAAGGATGGACATCCACTAAGTCATTATTTCATAACGTTCCCCCTTAGACGTCCATCAGGATATGCCTCATTAAAACCTTACTAAGAAAAACTCAATGGAAAAAAAATCTCAGTGAAGGAAAAAGAGTACAACATCCTTTTGTGTCATAATCTGTCTCGTTAAAAACCTTACCAGGAAAACCCAGTGGGATAAAACCATGGTTAAGGAAAAAAAAAGTGCAGAACACATTCTTGTCTCCCCCTCATAAAGACAACGAAGAAATTTCAATAATCTTTTATACTGGTTACTCAAAATCTTTACTTGGCGGTGACTCTGTAGAAACATATGATTTATCTCCATACTCTTCTCCAAATTAGCGGCTCATAAGATATCTTCATATTGAGTTGTTGAAAGAGTCTCCTTATAAAATTAGAAAATCACAAGTTTCTTGTATGTGTGAAATCATAATCCTTAACAAAGAGCATTCTCCACTTGCTAACATTTTCAAATGATAGGATGATATTGTTGCTTCTTTAAGATACAAATTGTATTCTTGACTTTGCTGCAATATCTGTATTTACTAACATTGACAAAAATAAAATATCATGATATATAATAATCAAAATACATTAGTGTCCTTACCTAACCAATTCAAATTGTTCATAATTTTCTTGAGGACGTGATCTTTACTCATATTAAGTGACATCACAATCATTCTAGTACATAATCAATTAGATTTGTTCATATCAACATTTATATAATAACAAATTTTAGAATCTTTTCAGGATCTCTAATAACATTTATACGATTATCATAAAATTGTTTATAAGAAATTCATTTCTATATCTTTAAAATGGACAAATGATGTCATCTTTTCAATAATTTTGATAGTATCTATTACACAAATGAAATCCTTCAGGAAGCTTCATATGCCACTATCAAGTGAGCCATACAAATATATTGTAGCACATCTTTCATATAATTTGAGCCTTTCATGTGCTACTGAACTTAATCAAGTATGAAAAAGTTCTTGAATTCACTTGAGGTGATATCAAACTCTCTCTCTCTCTCTCTCCCTCTCCCTCTCCCTCTCCCTCTCCCTCTCCCTCTCCCTCTCCCTCTCTCTCTCTCTCTCTCTCTCTCTATATATATATATATATATATATATATATATATATCTATGTATGTATCTATGTATGTATGTATGTATGTATTTTACCATTCTAATTCTCTTTTCGCGTGAAAAATCATACATATATAATTAACTTCACATCTTCGAGTGTGCGGACTACAGGTCCAAAAAATTCAGCTTTGCAAAGTTAGTTTGATTTCATTGGAATTGTCTCTTTCTATCTGCATATATTTTCCTTTTCTATAATCTTTAATAGACATGAATTCATGATCCTCATTGTTACTTATCACATATAGCGCTATATTATATCTAAAAACACGTCGACGTTAACTTCATTTCGGTTTCATCTCATTCCATTGAGATCTTAATTCATGACATAATTTATTAATATTTCATAAGTTTCAAGTATTGATGTAGTATTTTCTCATCAAACAAGATAAGTATTTATAAATCGTCTCCTCAGGGACTAGTGCGATATCATGGACTGTTCGACACGAAATATCATTCTAAGTTAAAAGATTGATTGTTTGTTTGTTTAACTACATAAACTAAAGCGTAAAAGTAAATGTTGAGAGTAACAAGGCGAAGAAACATTGGAATTAGGGTTCCCTGATTAAGCGTCAAACATAACCTAATAATCACGTATAATGACTCTAGCGTTTTACCGATATTATCACGTATCGCTCAACAAGATCATTCGTGTCCAAATAATCTCTTGAAACCAATTGTATTCTTCAATAGTTGATTTCCCAAACTATTGAACAATCTAATTGTCGATCGTATCGTTTAATCGACGATTTCTCAATCTATTCAACGATCCGAAAGTTTTACATTCCGATACTTTGTGTGATTATCAAAACATCAATCCTATGTCTAGAATTGTTGTATTGATAGATGAATATTCTAGACCTAGATTCAAAGGTACTTTTCAATAACAATTAAATCAAAGATAGGAATTGGATTGCAAGAATAACTTCAATATCAAGTAAATTGCTAGAATCATGTTATACAAGATCAAAGGATTACATTTTAGGCTCAATCAAGTACCTCTAATCCCAACTAAGAAGAATTAGCTCATCATTGTCATGTGAGCTTTACAAAAGTGGAAGAAAAGTTGTGAATCCATGCCAAGACTTTGATTTCTCCAAGGATCTTGATGAATTCTCACTCAATCACTCTTGCTCTATGAAAACCCAAGATTTTCGCCCTGTTCTCTCTCTAAAATTCTAACTGATCTCCTTTAAAAATGAAAGAGGAGGCTTTTATAGAGTTTCTGATCTGCATGTACTCGCCTCGCGAGCAGAATCACTCGCCATGGCGAGTTGCGCTTTCTTCGCCTATGGGTTTTTGCCACGTCACCTTTGAAGAGTTTTGGCCGCCCTAACTCGCCTCACGAGTAAAATCATGCGCCATTGCGAGCTCTGCTCGCCTCTAGTTCGCCATGGCGAGTTGAAGGCGAAAGGAGAAAAACTCTCTACCATGTGCTCGCCTTGGTTTCGCCGTTGCGAGTTGGTGGCGAGCTGCTCGCCTTTCCTTGCTCGCCGTTGCGAGTTGATGGCGAGTTGCCATGATCTTTGCCTCTTTTTTTCTTGGTTCTTTTCCTTCCTTGCTTGGTGTCTTGAGCTCAATTCCTGCACAAAAGAGATAGAGTAAGAGAAATAAAGCGTAATAGGACAATTATCATTTATCTCTCGGCTTTTCCTTAGATTACTTGTAAGATAAGTAATAAAAATGCCTTAATTCAAAGATGATTTTAACTACTTCACGGCACTTATCAAGTACCAGATTAGTTCTTCTGGAACTGAAAAAATCAATTATGTCAGATTTTTTATATTAGAGTTTCTATATCCTCGTTTGGGTTATCATTCATTTAAGCTCCTTTTCTTATCCGAAGCTTTTTATATTTGGAACTGATTGATCTACCATGCTTCAGACACGGTTGAGACTCATTTGCAATATTAAATTATTTGAACTGAAAATCTATTTCGTTTGGAGCATTCACAACTGATATTTGATTTATTTACCTTTGCAAATGAGTTATATCTTGAGGATCAAGACGAAACAATAATATTTCCTTTCAAATAATTTATTTGAACTTTAGGTTCATATTTTCAGCTGCTTATTATCTCCCCCTAATATTGGGAAAAATAATTCATCAATTGATAATCAGCCTACTGGGCTGTAAATAAGTTGGCTCAGCACAATTAATGATAGATGGAGATTTATATCAAATATATTTTTCCAATACTCTTTCAAGATTTATCTTAATGCAATATATTGGAGCAATTGTGATATACACAACACATCCAAAATCCACTTAGATGAGAAATATTAGGTTGTTAACCTAAAACCAATGATAGATTAAAGGGATAACTTATATATAATAATGTGTTGGCTTGATGCAAATCAATATCTCAAACATACAAGATTATTGATTCCCACAATAGAGTATATAAGTCATGGTCTCATAACCAAACTAGAGTTTATAAGGTATGGTCTGATAAGTATCAATTAACTTTAGACGTCTAAAGAATGGATATTCAAGTCCATTTTTATAAGCATATGCTACCAGTTGTTCAATGTCAATTTAATTTGACGAACAATACTTATCAAATGCTTTTTAAAAAGTTCAGAAAACAAAATCTTAGTCAAATTGTTGACATAATAATCTCACAAATTAGTTTTTGCATCACAATAAATCTGGGATAACCCTACCGGTCTTGCCAACGATTTATAAACTTCTGGTTTTATTTATGATTCATTTGTTCTAATCCATTTTTAAACATGATTTGTAAACTTCTGGTTTACAATAGTATGCGATTCATTTGTTCTTGTCTATTTGAAACAAAAATGAAAAAAAGAAAAAAAAATATTATGTCAAAGTGAAGCTATATAATAAATATTATTAAACCTTAATTTATCTTTTGCATTACCAACATATAAGACTTTATAAATCATACACGTTTATCATGTGAGTAGTTAGGCTACACAAACTATCAATAGAATATATTTTTAAAGTTTGACATCTCCAAAGTTTATATTATATATAAGATCAAAATTAAATAAATTTATTTCAAAAGAAAATATACATATCTAACATATAATAATCTTGAAGGATTTAGAAGTAAATAAGAGAACGTAACTCATATAAGATGTTTTCAAGAATTATGTAGAAAAGAGTTTGTGCTTATATAATAGAGACATGATCATATTAAGAAAATCTTTGATCAAACACTAATTACCCAAACGATCTAAGTCCATACTAATGAAAGTTTATGATCTTGACATGTATTGTATCAACAGTAGACTCCACTAAATCAATTACCATAGCCACAACATTGGTTATATGAAACAAATAGTATGAACCATTCACTTCTAGGAATGACGTTCAATGCGACCTTTCACCATTTTGATCAAGAGTCACTCTTTGTTCAATTACAAGTGTGACTAATCTTTCAAAAATATTCTTGAAGATACTCACTTATTTTACTACTTCAGGAGCATTTCAAATGACATAGAAATAGACATATTGTCTCATATTTTCTCTTTAAATGTGCTGTTCTTCAGGAACTATTTTAATTCAACACAATATTGATCTTAAATCTTAATCTACTAAAAAGAAAAATATTGGCAAAAATTTACAACTATAATATTTACCATTTTGTTAGAAAAGAAATTATGTGGAGCACAAATTATAAGTGTTGAAAGTGCAAAGAGATGACATAGATGACAATCCCTCTAATTTATATGCCTTCTCAGAACTCATTAGTAGCAAAGATCATAATCATCAAAAGTCATAATAAAGTTTTACCATCTTAGCATGTATCATATAAATGATAATCTCTACTATATCAATTATTTGATATTATTTTCTCGATTTTGTTACTTTATGAACAAATTCAACTTATACTAAGATCAAATAGATCTTATATATTTAAATTATGAACGAATATCTAGTTCTTCAAGAACTCAACCACAAACCTCTATTGATAATGACCAAGGAAAATCACAATATTTTTATTTTGCAATCTTTCACAAATGCTTGATGTTATTATCAGTTCTTCTAGAACCACATCTCAAACCTTCATAAACAATAAAAAAAAATCCATTCTTCGAGCAATCCTTCAAGGATGCTTTAATATTAAATTTTAGATCTTCAAAAACTAATGTTCAAGAAAGTTCATTACTTGAACGACAATCCTTCGAGAATGTTTTAATATTAATGAATTTCAGTTCTTCAGGAACTATATCTTAAATCTTTACAAACAATCGTCAAGAAAATCAATTGTTTGAGTGATCCTTCATAGATGCTCCAATATTAAAATAAATTGAATAGTTCTTCGGGAACTATACTTCACACAATCTACAAAAATGTTAATTAAACAAAGTTTAATAAAAGAATGATAGCAATCTTTACAAACAATCATCAAGAAAATCAATTGTTTGAGTGATCCTTCATAGATGCTTCAATATTAAAATAAATTGAATAGTTCTTCGGGAACTATACTTCACACGATCTACAAAAATGTTAATTAAACAAAGTTTAATAAAAGAATGATAGCAAGTGCAAACCAATAGTTAAATTGTAGTGACCAATCTTTATTTCCCGTAGAGATTCAAACTCATGTCATGTTGGTTATTTCATAGCATTTTAACCACCAAGACACTTGATGTTTTTGTGATATTATTTGACTTCCACTACATGATATTCAATATTAAACTCACTTTTCAAAAAACCAATTAATTCCTTTTCCTTTTTTTCCAAACGGTTTCGAACCCTTTTTTCTCCTTTCTCCTTCGTAATCTAAACCCAAAAGTTTGCGGTTTTCATCCATTTCTTCCCCTTTTTCCTATGACATATGTCTTGAAAAATGAAAATGTAGGTGACCTTATAGGCTTCTATGGTTGAATCACTTGATATGTTTCTCATACTAACTTTATACAATAACTTTTTTTCATTTGATGTGTATTTTGAACTATTTAATTAGCTCATTGTTTAAATTTTGCTCATTGTTTAAATTTTGTATGACGAGTTACAACTTCGGTGCATTTTACTCATTGTAATCTTTATTAAAATGTTATACATAATACATTTAAATATATTGATAACTAATAATATAATCAACCTAATACTTATAAGGATCTAGTTTTCTTAAAACGGATTTAGTTAAACAAAACAAATGACAATATTAATCTCATAATCTATTATAAGTATAAAAGAAATCGGTATCAAGTCATTGTAAATAATTACCTAAAAGTTTTTCTTGTTGGGATGAAAATGAAACACAAAATCAACCAAGCTGCATACGCCTCTTTCTACCTGCTAATTATTACCAAATGGTTGGACTTCTTCTAGAGAGTGCATGATCGAAAAAAGAGATAAGAAGGACACAGTAGAGTGCCAAACTTCAATACTAGCCCAATCAAATAAACAAAAGCATACAATACAATAAACAGTATCATGAAAGAAAGAAAAGAAAACAAAAATCAATTCTTAGAGCTTCGTGCGGATAACGTGTTATGAAATAAACTAAAAAGATACAAGATCAAGTAAGAAGAGGAAGAAGAAGATGAAAACGCTTTGTATTATTCTCTTCACAAGTGTATCTTTACAATACAATATGAGCCATATTTATAGGACACAAGATAAGCAAATGAATGATCAAGGTAATGAGTTAAAATGATATCATTTATAATTGTTAAAAGAACATCTCTTTCTATATAACTTACGATACAGGTATTTAGCCATCGATCATCCATTTTGTTATATAGGTTATTTTTCACAATTTTCATAGCTGAAAAAACATGTTCAACACTTGCAGTTGCTACCGGCAAGAGCAAAACCAACTTCAAAAATTTATAAATCATAGCAAATTTGTTGCACTTATTTGTTTCCACAAATTTTGCTCAAAGATTTGAAAGTCCTTTCAACTTAGCAAAATTTGGGTCAAATCAAACATTTGTAACATAATTCTTAAGTTGACTGTATAACACCACTTCCGATACATCTATAAAATCCTTTGAATAAAACCCAGTCATTCTCAATAATTTGTTCACATCAAAAAAGAGAAGAAAAAAGAGAGAGTTTACACTACTAACTTGTTTTCTCTTGTGTTTTTATCTATTATTAAAAAATAAAATAAAAAGGGGAAAAAGGCATGTGGGGCATTAGCCCTACATAGCCACAATGTGAATCCACCCTTGTATCCTATGATGGTCGAATCAACAGATCTTGTTGGGTTATTTGTGTTGCAGGTGTATTTCTGGTTTTGCTTTTAGTTAGTGTTGCACTGATGTTTGCCAGATTGTTAACCTCATGAAGGGTCTCGTATTTATTTAAGCTGGTGTGATCTGAGTGTGATTGGTAATTTATGTTATCATAGAAGTTTATTCTTGTGATTGTGATAATGGTGAGTAGGCTTGAGTGGATTCTGAATTACTATGGAGTATCACTTCGCCTTTTGTGGTCTTGTATTAGATGGGGTTGGAGGAGTGGTGATGTCAGTAGGCGTTGTTTGTTGTGTGGCGGCAGATTGTGATTCTTGTGCATGACACGCATCGTGCAGCGGATTTCTTAGCGCTGTTACGCATGTAATCTGTCCATTTTTTAAATTTTTGGCAGCAATGTGAGGTCACTGAGGTGTATCCAGATGCCCAAGTTTTTGAATGTCCTAGCATGGATGAGGTGATTATGGCGGCTTACTCATTGGAACTTTGATACTATTAGCTGAATTTGAAATTTCAATTTTGATGACTTTGTGAGGTATTAAGATGATAGAGGATATTTTATTTTGGCCAAGTTAGTTGATGTATTGTTGGGAGTCCTGGATGCAGAGTTTCATCATGTGATGATTTGGTTATGCAGATTTTTTGTGGTGGACATGAGATACTTTAATATTACGATGTGTGTCTAATAGTAGTGTTTGCAACGAGTCAATGACAGGTTTATAATAAATATTTTTGGCTTAAATGCAGTTTTACACCCCCGGTATTTTGATTGAATTTGAATTTTGCCCTCCCTATTTTAAAATTCGGAATTTTATCCCCCTGATTGAATATGGATTTCCCCCCTATTTTAAAACTCGGAACTTTACCCTCCCATTTTATGGTCATATTTTTTTCCTAACATTTTGTTGGTTTTTTCTAAAGAAAACAAATTATTCAAAAGAAATTCATTAATCTTTTTATATATAAACAATTAATTAGGTGGATGTTTGTATAATATAATTTAAGTTAAGTCAGTACTACCGGGGGGGTAAAATCCTGGAAAACATAAAATAAAGGGGGTAAAATTCCAAATTTTAAAATAAGGGGCAAAATCCATATTCAGTTGAAATAGGGGGTAAAATCCAAATTCAATCAAAATGGAAGGGTAAAAATGCATTTAAGCCAAAAAAAAATTATGTTGTAGTACCACTTATAAGTGGCTCCAACCAACCTTATACAATTTATACACCTTCTATGGCTCCATTCCTCTATAATTTCTCTTACATTTGTCTTGTACTTTTGTTTTCTTGGATATATCTTTGTTTGATTCATACTCTCAATTTTCGTGATTTATTTTTTCTTCTTTTTCCTTGTGACTGCATTTTGCAGATTTGGCTCTAATCTCTATTTGGAGAATCAGGTGTGAACTTTGCTTGAACAAAAAGGATGGACCACATACATTCTAAAGATAAATAATATCTAATATGTATAATATACGGGGTTGGACAATCTTTTAATTGTCAATTTTATTAATCACTTTAATATTAGTATAAAGTTTAATTTTTTTCCGTACTTTAAAATAAAAAAGTGTAATGTCATCGTTCAAGCAAAATCCATGCAAGTAGATTGAATATTTAATTCAAACATGCTAACGTCTTTCACACCAATAATTGAGATCATGTGTCTTTGTAAAATAATAATAATTGAGATCATATGTCAGCAAATATTGACTAGATATAGTGTTCGATTTTTTAATGCTCTCGTATTTTGAAAATAGAAATGACATACATTAAGCAATTAATTAAACTATCCTAAAAGTATCAATCATAGAATAATTGAGTTTTATCAATAAACGACTTATTTTAAAGAATTCAAATTCTATTTTTTTAGATAAAATAATTTTTGTCAAACTAACTTCACGATTGAACTCTAAATTATTAGGTCTTTTCCGAATTAGCATAAGTGATCATTTTAAAATTTGACCAAAAACATTTTTTTTATAGGGAAATTTGACTAAAAAGACAGTATATATTTTTTATTATTTAAAATTTACCAATATTTACATGAATATGAGAATCCAAGGATCATAACGTTCGGTCCACTTATTTTGGTATTATTTTATTAAAATGTTTTGAAAATATACCTAAAGTGACATGGTGTGGAAGCGGAAGCATTTTTCGGTGTTGGATAAAAGACACATAAAATGTCGATATATTATGTGTGAAAATGCTATGTGAAGACAAGATAGATTACTCCCACCGTACTTGCATACGGTTTGCCCATAAACTTAGATTTTTTAAAATAATTTCTTAGCTCATTTCCGTTTCTATGCAAGATCAATGTGACTGCACTTAGGCGACATTAGGTTTTAGTGATATCGATGACATTGTTTTCATCTCTTTTTAAATTAATCTTTCTCTTTTATTTAAATTATTCATCCATCGTTCTTTCTCGTCTAAAATGCATTAATGTTGCTAATGTTACTCAAATATTTTTCATCTCCACATGTCTTATATTACTAATGTTTTCGCTTATGAAATAATAATTGACACAATGGAGTATTAGTAGATACACATGTGTTTTACTAGTTATAAAATAAAAACAAAAATAAGCTAACTTGTATAGTTGATAATGCGGTAAGTGGTTGGAAAATGGAAAATACTTTAGTGATTTTGAAGTTGAGTGATTTTAGTGTATTCTAGATGAAAGAAAATGATAGATGAACGATTAAAATAAATTATTTTGATGAAATAGAATTATTTGTCTGAAAAGAGATAGAGACAAAGTCACCAAAATCACCAAATTCAAAGTCGCAGAAGTATAACTTGTTGAAAAATAGGAGTGATATATTTTCAGAATGTACTTTTTGTTTTTAGAAAGTATTTCAGAGTGTATTAAAGAATGTATCCTTAGTACTCTACTTCGGATAATACGAAGGAAAATTTTAGGTTAATTTTTATATTTTTATATTTTTGATACAAAGTTAATTTTTAATTCTATGTGCTACGTATATTTCAAAATTTTAACCGTAAATTCAGCCAAAAGAAAAACAACAATAAACAAACCAATTTTGTAATGCGTATTTGACTAGTTGTTGCGGTGCATTCCGCACGCACCAACCATCTTTCTAACATTTCGAAAAATGAAACCATAAACACCATATCTCGGTATCATAATATTCCAAGATTCGTTTTAAGAGATGCTAACCAATGCTTTAAGGGCATTGTTCAAAGATCCAAAACAAGTAAGTTTTCATTATAAAGTTGTGTAATCATTACTTGATAAAAAATAAAATCTTATATTTTTAAGACAAAATTTATATTTGTAGATTTTTTAACCATTGCTGAGTGCACCTGCTAGCAAGACCCTTAGTTTTAATGTGTACTTAAATCATCCACAATGTGAGTGTATTTACTCTATAAACTTTGCTATCTAATATGTATTCACATTGTGGAGAAAAAAAGATAGGTACATAATGAGAAGAGTGTCTCAAATATATACATGCTCTCTTTGAGGGTTTCACTCTTTTAAATATTAAAATATTGAAATGTTTGATGATATAATGTTATTCATAGATGATTAATGAACATCGATTAAAAATTTTGTGTTAAATGCATGTTAGGTTGGAGGGATTGAATGTTGGACGGTGTCTGTCGGCGCAAGAGTTTTCTTTTCACAAGGTGTGAATAAGAACAATGTTTCAGCCCATTAGCAGAGATATAATGTAATCATCAATCGCAACATATGGATGAGGGATGCGGAACTTCCTCTCTGATGAACTTTATGTTGATAGAGAATCATATCCATAAATTATATCTTTATAATCATGAGTCTAAGCTGGATCAACACCATAAGATATAGTCTGAAGCTCAACATTAATATTAGACGTAAAACCGTACCTTTCGGAAAAGTAAAAGTAAAAAATCCAACATGAATTTTTAAAGAAGACTACCATAACTAGAACGGCCATAGGTATAATGACAAGGGTGACCCGTAGAGCTCCTATCCACGTTGAGCCTTAAATAAGGATTTATCGAGACGAGAGTCGCAAAACATTTTCCAAACATTGATGAATGAGAGAGTGACGCCATTGATAACGCAAGCAAACCCCAGCTGGGGTCGGTGACGCCATCTCTTTCGTCATCCAAACCACTTCATCTCCTTATCGCAATCACCATCTATTACGCGCGTACAGTCACTCTCTCTCTCTCTCTCTCTCTCTCTCTCTCATTTGAAAACGATTAACGAAACTTCCACGATGTTGAATGTCTCCGTTATTATTCCTCTTTTCTCATTCTGATTACTCTTTTCAACTCTCTCTCTCTCTCTCTCTCTCTCTCTCTCCCATTTCTTTCCCTTCAGAAATTTCCTCTTTTTTTTTACCCTTTGACTTTTCTCTTTTGACCCGTGATTCTCTCCCTCTCTGGGTTTTCTGTTTCTGCATCAAAGTTCCAACCTTTTTCTAATTTCAATGGATCTCATTACTATATTTCACACTTTTGTTTTCTGGGTTGCTGTTATTTCTTCTCACTCAATCAAACTCAATTGAAAAAAAATAATCATTTTTTTTATAGTGATTTTCTTTTCTTCAATTTTGGGTTTGATTTGATTATGCTGCTTTGGTGGCTCTGGAAATTTAAACAAGTATCTTATCAATTAATCTTTTTTATTTTTGTTTTATAGAATTTGGATACATACTTAATAATCAAGTTTAGCTGTTTAATGATATAGAGAACAAATTTAAGCACTTTTTTGGTGTTATTAAGGAACTTTTTTTGGCAACAAGTTATTAAGCAACTTTGGTTTGGATAGTTTTTGATTCTTTTCAACTTTTGAGCTGTGTATTCTTGGAATTTTGTGACTTGTTGCATCATATCATGTCTTATGTGACGTGAGGTTTTGCAGCTACCATTTGTTCAGATTTGTGTTATACAAGTTTTCTATATATAGATTGTTTTTGTTTTTAGTACTTTTCTAGAAAATTCAAGCTCTTATTTAGTATCATCATTAGTATTATCATATCTCACAATAGAGGTTTTGAGATTCTATATAAGAGGGAACTTTCAAGTGTATAAAGTTTGAGTTTTATGATATAAGAAGATTATGTTATAGGTTCACATAGATTCTCAAATTGATAAATGGCTAGTTTGGCTGAGCCGTCGTCGTCTTTGAGCAATACATCATCTTCACATTTGTCAAATGGATCCATTAGTCACAACATATGCGCTAATGGATCCGATCATGCTCGTAACCTTGAGGTTATAAGTTTGAATAAGTTGAGTTCTAATTTGGAGCAACTTTTGATTGATTCTGATTATGATTATGGTGATGCTGATATCATTGTGGAGGGAATTCCGGTGAGAATTCATCGGTGTATTCTAGGTTCTAGGAGTAAGTTTTTTCATGAAATATTTAAGAGGGGTAAAGATAAAGGATTGTCGAAGAATGAAGGGAAATTGAAGTATTGTTTGAGTGATTTGTTGCCTTATGGCAAAGTTGGTTATGAAGCTTTTCTCATATTCTTGAACTATGTATATAGTGCTAAACTCAAACCTTCTCCAATGGAGGTGTCTACATGTGTTGATAATGTTTGTGCACATGATGCTTGTGGACCTGCAATTAATTTTGCTGTGGAGTTGATGTATGCCTCTTCCATTTTTCAAATACCAGAGTTGGTATCACTTTTCCAGGTAAACATTATATCTATGATGATAGTTGTTATGAATCTGTCACAAGAAACATACAATTCAATCTCTATAGTTAGTTAGACGTACGGAACACATATCGTATCCGGGATCCCGGATGACAGTTGCGTCTTTAGTTGGTAAAAAGCATTGAAAATGTATTTGAGAAGTATCGGTGAAAATATAATTTTTTAAAAATAATATAGATTATTATCAGATACTTTTTGGACACATATCGGGAAGTATGAGATACTTTTTGGACACATATCGGGAAGTATGAGATGCTTATCGGTAACCGATACGTGTCGCACACGATACTCTTCTATTTTTGAAGTATTTGGGCTTCATAGCTTCTACTTGACCTCCACTTTGAACATTTTCTATATGTGCTTTCTGTTTTCTCTATATTATGAAATTTAGTTCAAATTTAGGAATAATTAATTTTCTATTAGGCCATTGGCTTGTTCTATCTTCTATGCCAAGATGTTTTGTAATTGTATGATGATTCAGAACATGGGAGGAGGTTTCATATATCTAGCAAGTAGTAGTGCTCCAAAATAAATTCTTTCCTTTTCGAAATCAAAATCTTAGCTAGTAGTAGTTCTTCAATATAAATGATTTCCTTTTCCAAAACAAAATCTTTACTATGCATGTATTATTGTTGATTAAATACAACTTTTACTTTTGTTGATTTTGAAGGGGTTTGAAATTGAACTCTATGATCAAAATGCCATATATCTTGCTTTCTTTAGGCATAATTGGCATCTTATGTTGGGCATATTTGGAAAATTGCAAACTATTTTCATGTCTGAATTACTAGCCATATTGTATCTGATCAAGGTTAAGGATTGAGAAACTAAGTATTACTTCAAATTTTGCAGAGACGTCTTCTTAACTTTGTAGGGAAGGCTCTTGTGGAAGATGTCATTTCAATCCTTATGGTTGCTTTCCATTGTCAATTGAATCAACTCGTCGCTCAATGTGTTGACAGGGTGGCACGATCGGACCTTGACCAGATCTCAATTGAGAAAGAACTTCCCCATGAGCTCTCAGAAAAAGTTAAATTGCTCCGCCGTGACCTTCATCAGGATGATGAAAACGATGCTCCTGTAGTGGACACTTTATCCCTAAAACGAATCACTAGAATTCACAAGGCATTGGACTCAGATGACGTCGAGCTTGTTAAACTTCTTTTAAACGAGTCAGACATTACTTTAGATGAAGCCGGGGCTCTCCACTATGCAGCAGCCCACTGTGACCCTAAGGTTGTTTCCGAAGTCCTTGGATTGGGTTTGGCTAATGTCAATCTTCGGAATTCTCGAGGGTACACAGTGCTTCACATTGCTGCCATGCGTAAGGAGCCTTCAATTATAGTATCGCTTCTTACAAAAGGGGCTTGTGCATCGGATTTGACTTTCGATGGTCAGAGTGCTGTTAGTATTTGTAGGAGGTTAACGAGGCCAAAGGATTATCACACAAAAACAGAACAAGGGAAAGAAACAAATAAAGATCGGATATGCATTGATGTTCTTGAAAGAGAAATGCGAAGGAATCCTTTGGCTGGAGATCCTTGTGTGTCTTCCCACACAGTGGCTGATGATCTCCACATGAAGCTTTTGTACCTTGAGAACAGAGGTATGGTGATATTCCTTCAACTTCTTGCTTATGTTATATATATAATTGCCGTGGATCAGGCTTCGAGTATTTTCAATGCTTTGTTTCCATTTCTTTGAATGAAAATTTCCCAAAACTGAGTCATTTTGTTCTCATACTTCTTTCTGTGTATATTTCTATTTTACTTTGTATTTTATCAGTAGGATCCTTGCTTCCCATTTTGGTGTTTTTTTGTTTGTGAAAAATGCCACTCGAAAGAGCCGTGTAAAATTTTGGGGGTTTGGATTGTGTTCTTGAACTCCTTGTGCGACCAGACCTCGGAAAGCTGACCATTTGATCTGCCAGCTTTAATGATTTTCACGGTAACAGTTTTGGCACCAACTTTATGTAATTTTGAATTCAGAGAATTTAGATAGTTCTGTGAAATGTAGACTGGAATTTGGAAGTGGTTGGATTCACAAAGAGGTCACAGGTTTGAGTTGTGGTATTAGCGTCATGTAATTGCAAGGTAAGATTGTTTACACAATAGATCAAACCTGTTCCTGTGCTGTACCGTGGAAGGAGTTTACAGTAACAGGTTACTGTTTTTAGGGTTCTTGCTCCTTGGTCATTGGATCACCGTGGGAAAATACTGTTTAAAATAAAAAAGTTGAGATGTAGAAATGTGCAAGCATTTTACTCTGAATATAACTTAGAGCATGAAAGGGAGAAGGAAGAAATCTTAACTGAGTAAAGCCTCAGGCCTTAGGGGAGTCACCTTCCGTCCGTATTCACTGATTAAGGAGTTTGAGTGAACACTCAGTGAAAAGGATTAGGAAAGCACGTCCATCCTTGTTCTTGATCCAGCTCTCGGATTAGGAGAATTTCTTGATGCTTTTGGACGTCTTTGACAAAGGCTACCAGCATCGATCTTGCCTTGTTTCATTTATAGCTAAATGCCATAGAGAGATTTTCATGTTGACTTGAATATTTTCTTAATTCCAGTTTTAATTAAAAAATACATTTAAGAAATGATAGTTTTTAAAAGAAGCACAAAGACCACCTTTGGAGCTAGTTTCTATAAAACCTTTTTTTTTCCTTCTGTTCCATGCCTGTCGTATGTATGCTGGTATTTTACTCTCTTAATAAATATGATGTTTGGCTAATTTTTGATGACATGTTCAACTGATTTACTATGTTTGTGTTGGTTTTTTATTCTCAAAAATCATCAAATAACAAGTATTGCTGTCTACTGCAGTGGCATTTGCAAGACTATTCTTCCCTTTGGAAGCCAAACTAGCCATGGACATTGCACGTGCAGAGACAACATCCGAGTTTGCTGGTCTTTCGACATCAAAAGGTTCAAACGGAAACTTAAGGGAGGTTGATCTCAATGAAACTCCCATAATGCAAAACAAGAGACTTATTTCTAGGATGGAAGCCCTAATGAAAACTGGTAACTGCGGTCTTTATTAATAAAATCTTTTGCTATTCAATACTATACTCTTATGGTCACTGTGACTTCCAATGGAATCGCGGGGCAGCAGGTGACTTCTCTATAACGATGTGGATTCAGTTAACTCTGGGTTTATACGGGTAGAGAAGCCATCTGATACTTTGACAGATTTCAACTCTGTCTTAAGCTTTATTTATCCATGTTTCTATGTACAATTCTAAATCCTACTGTCTTCTATGTTCTTATGTGGTGTTAGTCGAGATGGGGCGGCGCTACTTTCCTCATTGCTCGGAAGTGCTCGACAAGTTCATGGAGGATGACCTACCTGATTTATTTTACCTTGAGAAGGGCACCCAAGAAGAGCAAAGAGTCAAGAGGACGAGATTCGTTGAGCTTAAAGATGATGTCAACAAGGCTTTCAACAAAGACAAAGCTGAGTTTAGTCGCTCTGGGATTTCATCTTCATCATCCTCTTCATCCCTTAGAGAGTCTGTATATTACAAGGCTAGAAAAATGTGAAAAAAAAAAGCATAGTGTCTTTTGTTCATGTCTTACATATTTATAGTGCAAATTTTAAAAGGGTAATACCCACCAACTCATGTAAAATTGTAAAATCTCTTTATAAAATAATTTCCTATCCCTTCATTTTCGTTGTCAAATATAGTGTAAAGTTATAAAACTAGAAAAAATGGATCCACCCCTTGCATTTTGCAAACCACACTGCAACATTTCCAAAATACCCTTATCTTCTGAAAACTATATGACACACCACACGTTTTTTAAACATTTCAGAAACCAATTTGATCAAGAAGGTTGTTCTATGTCACGAAACAAACTCTCAACAATTAATAACTAAATGTAGTACTGATAAAACAATAAATATAATGTTCCATATAACTTCGAAATTGATAAATAGAAACAAAATTTCCAGCAAATGTGACAATTAAAAGTAATAGTTTTTAATTGTAAAAAAAAAGTAACAGTTTTTGTGGTTTTTCTTTAGGTTCCTTCGACCGGAGGTAATTCTTTTGGATACGTGACACATAAGATCAGGACCTCTTTCAGTTGAGATTCAAATCTTGGATTTCACGTTGACACAATACAAATTTTCCTAATTCTTGTGATTTGTCAAAGAAGTTCTATATCTAGTGAGTGAGATAATAAACACATTGTAAGACTTGTCTTTATCAAAGTGAAGCATTAGCATAAGAAAAAAAAAGAAAGTGTTTTTTGGTTTAATTATTTTTTAAACTATAAATAAAATTTATCATCACATAATTTCAAACAAATAATTTTCTAATGACGAATATAATTGTTCATTTTTTCAGAGAGAAAGTTTAAATGAGTTGAGTTTAGGGACTCGTTAAGGTTGGTGGGGCAGGTGCGACGACTCACCATTTATTTGTCCCGTAAGACTAAATCTTAATATGGGCAAATAATTTGAGCCTCGTGAATGAATGACTTGGCTGATTATGGAAATTTACTAGGTCTCATAAATAAAGCACAGCAAGTCTTGCCAGGAGCAGGTACTATAGTACTACAATAATGCTAACTCATACAAAATATTTAGTGTCGGTTGGTCCATGGAGACAGCAAGAAAAACATTTCAGTGGCTACTAGCAGTTAAAAGATTGAGTCAATGTGAAATCAGAGCAGATCTGTGGATTTTGTTGCAATGCTCTCTCTGCAATGTTTCTGGCTTTCTTTTCTGTGTTTCAGTGTATTATTTTTTTGGCATGTATGTGTGTGTGGTTTTTGACCAATTTGGAGTGGTTTGAGTTAGGAGCAGTTTGGGTAGCTTAATCATATAATTTGATAGAAAGCTACCGGAAAATTAAAGAGATCAATAGTGATACGAGTGATTAAGAAGACATATGATTTGATCATGGAATTCGGTCAATTGTCTAAATGTGTTTGATAACAAAGCGGATTTTGTAATTACATTTGGTCACTTATTCGAGTTATAAATTATAACTTGAGTTTAAAAATTGCTTAACAAAAATTGAGTTCAAAAGAGGGTGAGCTAACATTTCAAGGGAAGTTTGTGATGACCTAGTGATCATACAACACTCTATAGTTGTCTCTGCTAAAAACTCTGAGAAAAATCAATATTTAGTATCAAACATTTTACTATATCTCTTAAAAACACATTTAAATACCGTATTCCTCCCCTATTTTGTTTTAAATAAAGCTATAAAATCGATAATGATGTACGAGATATAGTGTTAGGGCATTGAATGTTTGTACTAGATGTGTGCAAAATACTCGATAAGATATCTGACCTCGAGTAAAGATAATTGAATTTGGAAAGATCTAAGAGAGATTTTACAAGCATTTAGTAGTACCAAAATCTAAATTGGTGTTAAGTTTCCTACGGATGTCGTCAACCATTTGCCAACAATCAAGTTACGTGAACATTTGAGTTAAACTCTTGCTGGCAAGTCATATCACGAGGTTGTGGTATATCTTGCAAGCACATCCCTACACCGTACTTTCCTTGCTCCGAAATTTTGTTGCGTCAAAATTACATTTTAGTCCGCCTGATTCCTCTTTGCGTCAATGTAATCCATTATTATTAGTGGTGTCTAAGTCTTGTTCCGTCCTCACAAAAAACAACTCTTGTTCGACATCACCCACAAATGCAAAGTTTTTTTTAACAAAAACAAAACGATAATCATTTATTCAAATGAATAGATTAGATCATTCAACATCACTAAAAACGTAAACGATGAATCTTCGAATAAACTCACAACATTCAAGTTAATAACATACAATGACAAAATAACTACAAATAATATGATAAAATTAAATTGGCCGAATATCTATGACTCCGAATTTGCAAAGTTGAAGACCAATAATTGATTGAATAACTAATCTCCCAAAAGGAACAAAATAAACATCGCAACAAGACAGAATAACACAACACCACACTCATATGACAAAACAAAGAAGAAAAAAACTAGACTAAGGTAAAACAATTTCTTTAGATTGAAATAGAGAGAAAAAGATGAGTATGGATGATTTCGGATAAAAAATTGACCTAAAATAACCTGCACAATGAAGAAAATGAAAGAGAGCCTAATGCAATGCTTATTAAAATGCTAGTAAATAATGAAATTATTTTTTTCAATATACCCAAATACAAACTGAAACATAAAGTTTAACTTCCATGCGTTGTCGGTCTAAAACATTTTGCACGAACACTTCACGATTATTCATGTGTGTAATTTTAGAAGTAGATAGAATAAAAAACAAACAATTTTAATAATATTTACAATAACGTTATAGCCAAACGCAGAAAAGCCGCAATAGAGTAGTTGAACAATAGTAAACTGAAAACACGATACGGAGAAAACCAAACGCAGTTGCTACAAAGTAGGAATAAGTATTTGCATATGAGATGATCAAGGAAGTTTTGTTTTTGCAAAAATTGAGTGGGTCTCGCCTGGGACAAGTGTAGATGAAGAAGAAGCCTTAGGTTCAGGGTCGTCCCTATTAAATTAAATGTGTGACTCACATAGTAAAGATATACCCTTAATATAAAGATTTTTTTTAAAATAGTTTGCTATTTTATATGATAAGTATGAGACAAAAGTTACAATTGCTCTAAAAATGTTAAAGCTTTGCTATTTTATACGAAAAATATGAACCAAAAATATAAGCGCTCTTAAAAAACTAGAAAAAAAATGTGATATTGTTTTTTTATTTGTAAATATGTAATCTAATAGGTTGAGGAGTTTGACTGAATTGGATGGAGAAGAGAAATTATTTAGGACATATGAAATATTTTGGCTTTAACATTGTGGAAACTTAAAGACTATTATTTTTCCCATCCTGCTGCCTTCTCACGCGCCCTGCAAAAATGCCGAAAATACTCCTGGTTCGGATTTTATTTTTCGAACTAGATTGTTAGTGCTTTCCGAAATTTAAAATCTGGACAAAGCCAATATGAATATTTTGTATCTTTCTTTGATGTCAAAGGTCTCTGTTGACCGTTATATAACCCCCACATAAGCTGCAATGCAATTGTAGGGGTCGTATGAACGGTCAACAATGACCATGACACCACAAACACTCCTACAAAACTTAAAAAATTTGAAGAAAATGAAAGAAAAGAGATGAAGTGAAGAATGAAGGAATTTATTGAACATGCAAGCCTATTTATAGCCTAAAACCAATCCTAGGTCATTTGAAAGTCAAGGAAAACGTGTTTGTCATTCAAAACCGTCCAAAAAACGCATTAAATCTCCACTAACCGACCAATCCTTTGGTGAAACGCACCGTCTATATGAAATTGAGGGCTTCCGGATTTTTTAATCCGGAAATGACAAACATTCCGGATTATATAACCCGAACAGCACCAGAAAGCCTATTTTGGAGAGATTTCATGGAAAATAAGTAATAAATGCATAAAAAATCAAGTAAGGAGCATAAACCAAACATAAACAACAATATATTCTAGGATGGTGTTCGAAGAGGTGCTTTTGAATTCGATCCAGCTGGGCTGCCAACTGATATATATATATATATATATATATATATATATATATATATATATATATATATGTATATTGGAAGTCCAACTGGATCGAGCTCATAAAAATCTTTTCAAATTCAGATCTGCAGAATAACAATAAAAGAGAAGGTGTTTCAAGAGGATTGTTTTGAGTTAGATCCTGTTGCCTTGCAAACTGAGATTTTTCTATCGCCAAGGCATCAAGATCTAGCTCATAGCAAACCTCTTGGTATTCAAAATATAGAACAACCACTTTGTATCTATATATTTTTGACAGCATGCTGAAATCTTCATCAAGCCGTCAAATAGAGAGTTTAGTCCTATTTGCGATAGCCTAAGAAAGATCCTCAGTTTAATGACAAAAATTTGCATGGTTTTCTTTGGTGTGTTGTTTGTGTGTTTTGTTGCTATTGAAGCTGAAAATCAGAGATCACTTATTTATAGAGGTCCTTAGATGTTGTGGACCACATAAACTCTTGGCGCAATATGGATCACACAAAAGAATCCAATGCTGATGCAATCCAGATTACAAAATCCGAACCACCCCTCACCCTTCAGAAAGTGTCAAGTCTCCCTGGTTTCACTAAGGATCGTATTAATTCGGATTATATAATCCAGAAAGCAAAGGTATATTCCGGATTATAAAATCCGAACTGCACCAGAACCTTTTGGACGGTGGTCCGCACCACTTTGAAAACGTTTTTCAAATGTTTTGGACGATGTTTAGGTTAAAAAACGTGTTTTTACATGTTTTTTGACCAGATTTAATGCCTTTCCCACCTTTTTTTTACCCCTTCCACAATAAATATGCTTCATTTTCCTCAAAAATTTTCACACCTTCTTCTTTCTCCTCTTCTCCTCTTCCTTCTACAACGATGTGTTTCCAACGTTGGTCTTTCACAGAAAAAGGCCTCTTTAGAAATTCATCAGGGGTCATATGATCGGTCAACGGGGAAGGGGTTTGTCTGGGTCTGAGATTGACCATCATGATCTCTTGTTCCCTAGAGGCCCATGTTGCCCCGTCAACATTGGTTTCTTCTTCCACTCCCTCCTCTTTCCTCCCTCTCTTTTACCTCTCCACCAGTGGCTGGAGCCACTAGTATAGCTTACTCCCTCCCCCTTAGAAATAGTTTTAGGTTCTTATGTAATAAGCTTAAAAAGCTTCAACATTTGTAATGTATTATTTATATATTAATAAAATGACTTCTTTTTATCTTTGTGTTATTTTTATTTTTGGTTTTTATGTTTATTTTCCTTTTATTTCACGAATTTGAAAGCCTAAAGAAAAAAAATTCTGGAAAAATAGTTTCCGGATTGTAAACTCCGGAAACACTAACAATATGTTTCGGAAAATAAAATCCGGACCAGAGGTAATTCTGAAGAAAAAAAAAATAGGGCGCACGAGAATTATATAGGGTGGGAAAAGTAATAGTCAAAGTTAAATCATGCAAGTTGACACCAAGATCACAAACCTACTAACACTGAGTCCTACCACCAGACCATATCTAAGTATTTTGAGCCCCCAAATTTTGAAGGACCAACTCGATAGAGCTGTTTGCGCCCTCCATGAGAAGGCCCTGCTTAGGTCTCCTGTACATTCTTAGATGGGTCAAAGACCTTCATAAGAATAATGTCGCTTTTGAGCAAGACCTTCATGAGGTTGCTCATTTTCTTTTTGAACAAGTCAAAATGAGATATATTGAACACCACAAAAAACCACCTCCTCAGCACAAGGTGTGCCGAGAAGAAACAAAAAGTTCAAATACACAAAATAATTAACCAGCATCTATTAAATAATAGGGCATTGATAAAAAAAAGAAACAAAAAATATAATTAGCCAACACCCAAACAATCACAGGGCACTGCCACCAACCTGCAAACTCAAGAGAAACATCTGCAGCCTTATGCTTCAGCCACCACAAAGACAAGTATTTAACCTTATCAAGCAACTGAAGCATCAACTTCTCCTTATGATTAAAAACCCTGTCATTTTGCTCTTATCAGATAACCCACACACATGTAAATCAAATCAAGTGCAAAAAAGATTGTCTCGCTTTCGAACCCCCAGTCAATATAGAATAATGATCGAAATGGTCCGAAATAGAGCGAGGGTCTACCGAAGAGAACCCCAACCAACCACAAACCAAATATCAAAGCGAGCCAAATAAACTACAATAAAGGAATAAATAATTAGACGATTCCATCTCACCACAACGTATTACGCAAAAGTGATCTTCAACCAATTTCAATGAGTTAATCATAATCTTACTAAAGTGGCTACATCATCTAACGATAGTTTTTGTTTATTCATTGAAATACCTGATTGTATCCAAATCATTATTATGAATAAAACGAGTTATGTTCCTTTTGTCAAAAATAGGAAAACGAAACATCATAACCAACGAAACAACATATACCCATAGTATCCTTTAAAAAAAAAAGAACATATACACATAGTAAAATCCAACAGAACACACGCACAAGTTGATCGACCTAATCTAACCGCATCAGGACAGAATAATAAAAATAAAATTAACAAAGTTCAATAAATAGTACTGTCTTGTCCATGGCAATAAATAATAATAAAGTTACTGTCCTAAACTTAAATTTTTTTAATTGCAATAGTTTATTGTCATAAAAGTACTTATTTGTAATTTTGTATGGTCTAGTTAAATTTACAAATACAATTTGCAAGTAACTGTTAATAAAATGTGGCGGCAATTTAACTCATGAGTTGAACAAATTCACACAACAGAATCAAATAACAATTTTAAAATATAGTTAAAAAGATTCACCAGCCACAAAATCCAACACATTTCTTTGTCTTCATTGTTTTGTGCTTATTATATTCACATATAGCTAAGTATAATCTACCTGTCTCTAAAGTTTATCTTATATATTTTTTTTCTAACTCTAAGAATGTCTTTGAACCTTTTCTTCATGCTTCAAAATCAAAATCATTCAACACAATCATAAAAAACACATGGCTTCTTCACAACAGCATAAACTTCCACAACCACTTTCTTCATATGTTTGTAATGGTCCAAAAAGCCTTGTTTCATCAAAAGAGTCTTCTTCATCTCACTCCAAAAGGGTAGGTTTAACTTCAGAAAGATCAAATCCTAAGTCTCTTGTGTCAGAAAATTCAAGAATGGATGAAGCTTCCATTATTACAGCAGTGATTGGTATACTTAGTGGTTACATAGGAAGATATGTAAGAGATGATAATTTTAGGAGAATCATAAGAGAGAAATGCAATTCTTTTTTGGATAGAATAAGAACAAGAAAAAGAAGAAAAGATTTAGGTGATGATGATGATGAGATCTTTGTGAACATGAAATTTTGTATGAAGAAAATTGATAAAGTGATAGAAGATCAAGGAACAAAGAAACAAGTTACAATGATGAAAAGTTTAAGAAATTCTATTGATCTTTTAACCAAAATTTCTTCTTCGAATTCTTCTAAATCTTATCTCTCATCTTGTGCTCATCTTTACTTAGCAATAGCTTACAAGCTACACAAAAATGATAGAGTTTCTTCAAAGCATTTACTTCAAGTGTTTTGTTATTCTCCAAATTTGGCTAGAACTTATCTTCTTCCTGATCTTTGGGAGCATTTGTTTCTTCCTCATCTTCTTCATCTTAAAATTTGGTATACTAGTGAGTTTGAGTTTCTTTCAAATGAAGTTCATGGTGAGAAAGAAAAGAAACTCAAAGTTTTGAACAAAGTTTACAATGAAAAAATGGATAGTGGAACTTATCTTTTTGCTATGTATTATAAACAATGGCTTAAAGTTAGTGGTGCTAGTGAGCTTCCTCTTCCTATTGTTCCCTTGCCATCAAGGCCAAGTTTTAGGTCATCAAGAAGAATGTCTTCAGATTCTTCAATTTCAAATTCTTCCATTAATCCAAATTTGTAAGTGACAGCAACCATCTTTTTATGATATACAAATATGTGTATATGGTACTCCCTCGGAATGAAATATAAGCAAAAATATATATTTACCGGACAAGATACATGTACTTTACATTTCATTCCTGAAGAATTTGTTCTAGATACATTTACTTTTTTTTGCTTACATTTCATTATTGAGTGAGTAGTTATATTATGTGCTTTAAAATTTTGATTTTTTTTGCAACAGATACAAGGCAGTGTTTGGCCTCAAACAAGAGCAGCAGAAATCTACTAGTCTTGGTGACCAAACTGGAGTTTTGACACCAAGCAAGGGAAAAATGTATGGAGATGATTATAGATGCAGTTCGGTTCAGGTTAGTTTCAGTTACTTCAAATTTATATATGTTAAGGGCCTATTTGGATTTACTTATCTGTTTGTCAGAGCTTTTGGAAACAGCCTATGACATGTCTATAAGTTGTTTTCAGCTTGTTTCTATAAGCTCTCAAAGATAACTGGTGAAAACAACTTATTACTTATATTAAAACAGTTTGACTTTATGTTATCTTTTGTTATAGAAATAGCCTATGCATAAGCACTTATATGATGTGTTGAATTAAGTTGTTTATACAAAATTGCATTTCAGATATCTAATCTCCTTTCTCACTTGTGACAGAAAGAAGACAGAAAATCTTTTGGAAGATCATCAAACCAAATTGATAAGAATAAAGCTCACCAAGGATTGGACTATTTTCGATGCTTGTCTTGCAGGTTTATACCAACAGACACCATGTCAAAAATCAACTATATTAAATCTAAGAATTCTTCTTCAAGTGTTCTTTCAAGTGACTTAGTTGAAGCTATTACAACTATATGTTCATCCGATATTCTAACCGAATGTGAATTCGCTATTCGCGTTGTTACCAAAGCTTGGTTGAACTCTCCGGGTGATCCTCTCATTGAAGAAGCATTGACACAATCTATTGTAGTCCAAGGTATCTTAGAGGTTTTATTCGTCTCGATTGAAGACGAAATTCTTGAATTGATTATATCGATTTTGGCAGAATTAATAACAAGGAATGATTCAATTAGACAAATAATACTAAATTCTGATCCACAACTAGAACTATTTGTGAGACTTTTAAGAAGCACTAGTCTTTTTCTTAAGGCTTCAGTGCTTCTTTATCTATCAAAACCAATGGCAAAACAAATGATATCATCAGAATGGGTGCCATTGATACTTAGAGTGTTGGAATTTGGTGACAAACTGCAGACACTTTTCACAGTACAATGTAGTCCTCAAGTTGCAGCGTTTTACATTTTGGACCAACTTCTCAACGGTTTTGATGAAGATAAGAATTTGGAGAATGCAAGACAAGTTCTTTCACTTGGTGGATTGACACTTCTCATGAAAAGAATTGATTATGGAGAGATTCATGAGAAGGAGAATTCTGCTTTAATTATTTCGTGTTGCGTTCGAGCCGAAGGAAGCTGTAGAAGCTATTTGGCTGAGAATATTAACAAGAGTTCATTGCTTGAACTCATTGTTCTTGGAAGGAAACAAAATTCAAGTGGCTATGCATTGTCTTTGCTATTTGAATTGCTTCACCTTGATAGGTATGTACTTGTTATTCTTATCATGCGTTTCTTTTTTCTATTTCTTTTTCTGTTCTAACTTTTATTTTGATATTGTTTTGGAAAACACAACAGAAGAACCAAGATTTTGAAATTCTTAAGAGGACTCAAAGATGGATGGAGTGGCTTAAACACAATGCACATTTTCTTCATTTACCTTCAAAAGGCTCCACCAGATGAAAGGCCTTTAGCTGCAGTGATATTATTGATGCTTGATCTTATGGTAATTCACTCAACTTATAATTGCATATATGGAACTATTGGTTATACACAATTATGTAATTTTGTGACACAAATTCATTTAAAAATCATAATTATTAGACCTCCTACATTTTATAGGCAAATGTTAGTAAGTTAGCGGTTATGTTAGTTTCTAGGGTTCGGACCCTAAACCTCCGGTCATGCTTGAAACTCTCTATGTGTTGAATGAATTTTTTAATATGTTGAAGATTTCACTAATGCAATAGCAGATGTGTTGCAGGAAGATAAACATCTCAAGGGCAGCATATATAGAGAAGAAGCTATTGAGGCAATAGTAGCTGCTTTAAATTGTCAAATGTGTGATGATAGAGTTCAACAACAATCAGCCAAAGCTCTACTCTTATTAGGAGGTCATTTCTCTTATGCAGGGGAATCATTGATGGAAAATTTGCTTTTACAAAAAGCTGGTTTCCAAGAATTTTGCTTAGAAGATTCATTTCCTTCTTGCAAGGAAATTGTTGTTTATGACTCAATTCACAAGGTATGCTTTGGTTAAAAGAATTATTTTTTGTTGTTTGATGCTAATAAAAAAATTATACACATAATTATCAAAAAAAAATGGAGAAGATGAAAATTGTTATTAAAAAAAATAAAAAATAAATTGTTATTAAATAAAGAGACACTAATTACCATTTTACAAATATCTCGGATGAGATTCATACCCCGTCTTTGAGATAACATGGTCAAATTCTTATCATTGAACTAACACCTCGTAGATTTAAAGATTTTTTTTTTTAGACTATCGGTATTTAAATGTCACGTATTTCAATTATGTAAGTTGAAGGTGTTATCATCTATATACATAGAGAAAGAAAAAAAAAATTACAAGACTTAAACCCGAGACTTAACTTGAGAACTCCTCGCTAAACGATTTTCTAAAAATTTGATTAATAACATAAAAATTATATGATGACATGTTTATTCATATTTTGTTTTTCATTTTTTAAACATCATAACTATAAATAGGTAAATAGTTCATGTGATGTTTATTGAATTTGCTTGTCTTTATTGCTTCACACAAGAGACATTTTTCTAGTATTAATGGATTCCCTTTTTAGCACTCGAAAATTATTTGATTATTTTTTGCATATGGTTGATTATAATAAGGAGGAAGAAGAAGGTGAGAGTTGGCAAAAAAGAGCAGCATGTGTCTTGTTCAAAAGTGGAAATAAGAGATTGCTATCTGCACTTGCAAATTCTATAGCCAATGGCATTCCAAGTTTAGCACGTGCAAGTCTTACAACTATTTCATGGATGTGTAGCTACCTCCACTTACTTGATCATACAAAGTTACCACAAATGGCTTTCTCAATCTTAACACCACAGTTGTTACAATCATTGAATTATGATAATGATGTTGAAGAAAGAGTGCTAGCTTCATATTCATTGTTGTATCTTACCAAAAATTCAGGTACAAATTTTCTTGACTATGAAATTATGTTTTCAAATAATTTATAAAAATTGAGAATATTTAATTATGTTAATATTTTTGGATCGACCATATTAGCCCCTAAAATTAATAAAAAAATTCAAAAACTAATATGACTTGGATTGTTTTTTTCTTGTAAGAAAGTGGCAATTTGAGGAACCAATATGTCTGAAATTTTTAATGAATTACAGTATTCATTCCATGCCAAACTTTAACTTTTGGCCTAAAAAATTGTGGTCACAGTTATGTTCTATACAATTAAAAGATTTGGCATCATAGAGGCTTTCAATAAAGATATGGATTCAGAACATGTTATTATTATTATTATTATAAATTTTAATTTAATTGCTAATTTATATCCTATATAATTTAACTTTTCTTCATTTTCATTTGTCTTTACTAATATGTTATATTGCTAGCAGGATGCGACTCTATCCTCCCATCACTAAACAGAGACTCACTCACACATCTCAGAAATCTCTCCCTAGTGACGTGGACTGCAAATGAGCTTATCTCAATATTCTCAAAAAGAAGCATGCAATCAAAACAATAATAAAGCCAATTTCATTTGTTGAATATTTTCCGTGTATGTTTCGATGAACGGTGAATTTGAAAGAAAAAAAATGATAGCGTAGGTTTTGTCAAAATCATAGTGACATATAATGATTACGACAATCTCGCTGTCAATTTAAACATGCACCCAGTCGATTGTATTTTCCTTAATATTAGTATTATTCCCTTTCTTTTCAATAAGTGAGATTGTAACCATATATCATTGAATTTTGTATAGTTGATTAATTTGAAAGGAAGGGAATATTTTCCACCAAGAGAAACCTAATATTTGTTTTATTCGTAGAAGCTTATGATTTCAATATTCTGAATTATGAAAAAGTTTGTTTTGCCAAAGAAAGAAACCATTACCAAATTGGAAGAAATGAAACTTTCAAAAGATGAGTAGAGTGCTAGGACATGCCTAACATAGTTCATCTCGACCTCAGTGTCATCCTTGTCCTAGATTACAAAATTTGTACTAATGTTACACCTGTTTCTGTGTTTGCACTTGGTCACATGCATAACAGAAAACAATTGGACAAAAATAGAACCTTTCAATTTTTATTTTATTTATATTTGTTTACAACTTATCTCTTGATCATGTGCCACTGTTTGCTATAGACTGTGACAGGGTGAGCATTCAGAAACAGAATCTCTTGGATAAAAAAATCTTAAATTCTTGTTAAAATACAAGAAACCATTTCGAGTAGAAAACTTTTTTCATTCTTGCTCAGCTCCAACCTTCAAATATAATGTGATGGTAGATTTTGAAGTCTAATTACACTATCATTAAATAGAGTTATCAAACTTTTAAAACTAACCCTAATATAAGGCGGGTTGACCCAAACATAAGCGATTATTGATGTGCGGTCTCGAGTAAAACTAATCTTCCAAAATTACTTATAATATGAGACGGAGGGAGTAACTTGTTAGATGGTTTAGTCTAATTGTAGTTTAGAGTCTAGCATTATATTTGTGTAGTTTTGGTCTCTCAAATACTAATCGTGCAAATGAGATACTTCAAGTAAAACGATTGCACAAGTTTGGTTCCTCAATTATCAATTGCATTAGTTGATCAGTTCTTCAAGTATCACAATTATGGCCTAACTGTTTTCATTTGGCCATTTGATTCCCCCAAATATCACAATTATAATTAGGTCCTCGGGAGTATCGGGAACACTGAGAGCAATAACGGTTTGATAGTCCAATACTAACAAGATATCAACACATCCTCTCCACCAAAAACATTAAGTCATTTAAATATGATGTCGGGACACCTTCTCCATCAAAAACATTAAGCCACTTAAATATGATATCGGGACACCCTCTCCATCAAAAACATTAAGTCACTTAATATATAAGTTATGCCTTATTTAACCCTTCGGTTTGAAAATAGGATGCTATGGTAATTCAGAGTTCGGCCATGAGTTAAGTATAGCCTGATCAAGATTTGTTTCATCAAAAAATCGAACTCGAATTCTCGTAAACGATACATTCGTCTTTTGATAAAGTTCATTAATCACTTGAGTCTAATCATTTAATTTATACATCAAATATTGAATTAATCCCCCTAACACTTTACCTCAACATTTCAACTAAAACTAAACCTAACAACCGTTCTTCCCTTGTGTAATTTTTTGAGATGGAAGAATGCTAACGTGCACTCATCATGGCAAATAGTGATCAATCATTCTTGAACTGTGCATAATGCCCTCGTGAAGAGGACATGTTAATATCTTTGACAACAAGGACTTACACTCACACTTTGCTAAAGTGATTATCCTTGACATATCCTTCTCATAAAGGAAACTCTAGCCGAGCTTTCATTGTCAAGTACCACTCTTTTCTTTCCACCATAATTCCTCGTCCTTACACCTCAAGCTTCATCCAATTCAGATGGCCCCAGTACATTTTGGCAAGTTACTGTTGTGGTTGGACCATACTATTTTGCATCACAAACCAATCTAGCAACATGTTATGCGACTAGAGTTCATTTTGGTATAAATTGGCACGTAGCTGCCATTAATACATGAGAATATTAGCCACCCCACCAATGCTCTTTCTTTGTCCTTATATGCACTAGCATGCTGTCCAATTTTTTTTTATTTTTTTTTTTATATTTTCTATATGTTCTCTCCATTGGCAATAATTTTATACAAAATATGTAGGAAAATGAATGTGAGTACTTCTTTCAAACAAAATTTTATATATTGGTATGTCGTGTTTATAGATAAAAATAATGGAAGTAACTAAATTTTATTAGATTATTTATACAAATTTAGTTTTTTGATTGAGTAGAGAATGATAAAATTATAAGTAAAATAGTTTAAATGAATGATAAAATTGAAAGAAAAAGTAGCTACACTAAAACTTAATATCCTATGTATATTTTAAGAATTCAATTACATGGTTGGATACATAAGTATAAATTAAATTATAAGTGAATAGCTTAAGTAAGGATAAAATTTGAAAGAAAATCTCACACAAAAACTTAATGTTGCTTTTATATAGAAGTATGGATTTTGAGAAATTATATAACCATACTTCTTTTAATAGTGAAGAGTTGAGCAAGAGAAGTTGGCTATCTAAGCTCAAAACTTAGATGAAGTGGATGAATAATATGCATAGTATGGTCCCGTATTGTCTCCATATGCACTGTCCACGTCATCACATGGTAGTCTTCATTACATTTTTTCTTCATTACATTTTGTTTTGAGGTGATTTTTTTTCTTCACTGCATCTTTTTTCTATGAATATTCAATGTAGTAGTATAATGCAGTGTGAACCTGTGTATATAGTATATGCACCACGCCGTTCAAACTTTCTATCTGTTCAAGAAATTGGCATCATATGAGGAAGGGAATATAATTAATAGTTTGAACTCCAGTATTCATCCAAGAGTTAAAAGAAGCCATTCATGAGGAATGAAATATAAGAATAATGGAGTATATGTATAAGGTTCGATTGTTGAACCAAAATTATGCAATTTTTTTAGATTAAATAGCATAATGGTCGGACTCACATTTTAGTTCATTCCTAGCAAACAAAATATCATACCAAATGCTCATTCCTAATAAAAAATTAAATCACATAAGTTGCTAAACACATGGTTTCACTCTTTAATTTAAGATCTTTACAAATTACAATCTTTTCCATTGCTCGGGATCATAAATATTTGTAGGAAATTCACTAGTTGTATATCTTGAAACTTTGCTTGAAATACGTTTGCATTTTCATTTATAAGTTAAGGAAACTAAAAGTAGTAGTTTTATCTTAGAAATTATAACTTTTTGACTTTTAGAAAGTTGAATGCAACACTTTTCACCATTTTTCAACAAATTATTTTTATTTATGCTCTCTTAACCAATACCCCCCAAGGACACTCTTTATCATTTCCCTAAAAATTTAATGGCTTCCCAATCGTGGATTTAACTAGATTTTCTTATTTCTTTGACATCTAAGGTAACATGCCAAAGCTTAAGGAAAATGCATTAGTAGTAGTAGAGCTCTTCATGTCATCAAGATTTTGAAACTAATAACTATCATAATAGCCAAGTAAATTTTCAATTTCACTTGACTTTTACCATATCTCAAACTATGCAGTGTCTCTCAAGTACCTAAGTGAAGCACCCTCTTTGTTCATGAACAAATCATCTCATCAGAACTTTACAAAAAAGTCTTGTGACTTTGTAAACTAGTTGTGCATACATAAGATCAGGTCCAGATGAAATAATACACAGTAAAAATAATAAATTCTTGAATCTAGATTCCTATAATGAGAGTATCTTCTTTGTGCCAAAGGAGCATGTACAAATTTGTAATTTTTCATTCTAACCTTTTTTAAAATTTCTATTTTATTGATGTAGATAAAATCTATCCTTTGATTATAGTCATTCCAAGCTAAGTGAGTAGTTCATATTCATACATTTTCAACTATTTACAAACAAAACATATTTCTTTATCTTATTTGCAATTCGAGAAGGGTGATTTGACATTGAAGTGCATTATATTTTTTACTTCATTTAAAGTGGTGTCTATTTTTTGCTATCAGTGCAAAATTGAGTATGTGTGGTACAATATTAAGTGGTTACAATGTTACCAAAAGAGATTGAATTGTTTCTCAAAAAAAAAAAAACAGAGATTGAATTGTGACATTTTGAAAAGAAAACATCTTACTGATATTGAATTAAACTGGGAACTGATTATCAAAAGATATAGTTCATAAAAATAATTTTATAACTAGAAAATTGATATCCTTGGTGCAGATAGGTATTTGAGAATAAACGGTTTCCTTCTAAGTGGTTATATGCATTAGTTTAAAAGATATAATAGTTAGGTTCAGAAAGAAAGAAATTTCTATACTTAATAATTATGTTATAATATTATGGTGCTTTCAAAAATTTAAGACTTTGTAACATGTATAACAACAAAAAAAAAAAATAGAGAATCACTATTTTAATTGAATACATGTTGCTTTTAAGTTTAAATAATAACACTAAACCTACTAGTTGATAATGTAATTACACTATATACAAAATAACAAACCATCTAGGTCATCTACAAAGTAACATCCATGTGGGGTGAGAAACCTAAATACAAGGTATTGTAAGAAAAATAATGAAAGAGAATGTAAATATTGTATAAGTTAAAGTTATCACATCATAAAATGCTTTTTTGTTTTCGCCTTCGTCTCCTTTTAATTATGTGACGCTGAAACTCTGGTTGCCATGGAAAAAGATGGGTGCGTCTATCCATAAAATTCTTCAAAACCCAATTTTGTAACCCCGTATCCCTTACCTCACAAAATCGGTTTGACCAATCAGCCGGCTCGACTGGCTTGGTTCCCAAACCAGGTACTCTATCCCTAGACTCCACATTTTTTTCATTTTTCCAATCTGCCACATAAGTAGCAACCCTCATATAAAACTTCTGTTTGAATACTTTCCATACTTGATATTTATAATGGTTAATCACCATTACATCTTTTTCTACATCGGTGAATATATACGGTCTTCTTAAATGAAAGTGGTGTACCACGTTAACGAGTGTTTGATTAAGCGCATCAGGTCTCACAATACTCTTATGTCTCTCGCGTTCTGCCAAACGACACGTGTACCCCATCATCACTCCTTCACGTGGCACTTCCTTTAGGCCTGAAGGCCCAAAACTATAACACGATGTTCTTATTTCAGCCACATTGTCTCTCGGCTTTGAATAGTTCCAAATAACATGTTTCAAGCCTCCTTGTATCTTTACGTTGAAGAACTCGTCCACATCAATAAACCCAACCCACTCGCACGAGGCCCGGGCCCGTAGAGCACAATGAGCAAACCCCGCCTCTTGAGTTTTTACCCATGCCCATAGATGCCACGTGACGTTGTAACCTGCGGTTTGTAAGAATGCAATCACATTTTCTATATCATCGTCACTGTTATTATCGTAAATAAACCAACGTTCAACTCCAATTCTTGCATGGTACATGACCCATTCTTTTATGAATCGTGCTTGATTTCGGAGCATCGTGCAAATGCACAACTCGTGCGGTTTTCGCCTTGCTGGTTTCTGTGATGAAAGAAGCTCAGGCCTTGCTATAGAGGGAAATATTTTCTTACCTTCAACTTGAATTGAGACTTTAACATAAGCTTGGGTTTGGGCTTGGGCTTGGGTTAAAATGCTGATAGGTGTTTTGCATCTTATAATTTCTTGAGCAACTGATAGAACATCAGATTTAAATAAGAAATTGGGCTTCGTGAAATCCCAACCATACACACATTGGAATCTAGACGGCTCACCTAATTTCTCTGGTCGTAGATTAAGGCCTTTCACAAATATGATGGTGGTGTTATCGCGATCGAAGAGAGCTTCGTAGACTAATGGTTCCCAATTATGTATCGATGACTTTTTTATTTGAATGAGACCGCTGCTGGGTTTTATCATAAGTGATATATTCTCACCACGTGGAGGGATTGGACAACGTACGATTTGTTCGTGGAGCCTAATCGAGTAAAGTTGAACTGGTTCTTGAGTGAGACGAGGTTTTGAGTCAGCTGATAAGTAAACACATTGAAGGTCACGTTTGGTGTGATAGCGAAAAGATAAAGGGTAGTCTAGGAAAATCAAAACATGATCAGGAAGCATAACTGTTTCCCGGATTGTGATTTGGGGTGCCACTGGAGTTCGCCATTTCAAAGCTGCTGCATTTGGGATGTGAAATCGAGGGAGGTAGAAGGGGTGGATGGATGAAATAATTAGGGAGGTAAGGATAATGGAAGATAAGACAACCACAATGGTGAACCAAAAGAATGTGCTCCATGAAATGGCTTTGTTATGTTTTCTATGATCTTTCATGAGAGAAACCCAAAATGAGAACAAAAATGTAATAGTAATGTTCTTCTGGTTGCTTCATGTCACACGTTAAATTTTGATTGACTAAGTTTGTAAAATATGATTGATTAGTGTTTTCTTTCTTTCTGCAAAAAGGAAAATATCAAAGAAAGAACTCACGGGAAAGAGAGTGAGTTTCGGGGATTGAGTGGAAGAAATTATGAGAAAGCATATGTCTAAAATTATAACTCTTCTTGTTTTCTTTTTGCTTTGCACCTTACATATTGCTTTGGTTGCGGGATCAAATCTTATATCCCAATATTATTATGTACATTTCAAACCATGCATATCAACCCACTTAAATATGTAAATAAAAAATTAAATACGTATTTTGGTAACTGGTATATATTAGTCCAATTTTTGTAACCAATTAATCTAAATATATACATAAAATGTATAACTTTTGGTAAATGATATATGTGTAAAAATTATTTCATTTAAAATAAATGTAAAGTTCGTTGCAAAAAAACTTTTAATGATATATTGTGTTTCTTTTATAGTTTGGTTGTAGTAATTTGTAACTTGTTTTGGATATTTATATTGTCGTGTGTGTTAATTTATATACATGAGTCATATCAAATGAAAATGAGTATTTTATGTGAAATAATAGGAACAATTAATAGCCTTTGGATTAAAAATTAGTGGTCAGTATAAATTTATTTGAATATTTCACATAAAATACTCATTTTCATTTGATATGACTCATGTATATACAAATAATATGAATGGAAACAAATAAACACTTAAAACTTATTTGAATATTGGACTTTTATTTTTCTTTCATTATTATAAACTAAGAAAAAATTATTAAAATAACACACTACAGAGCAAAAATAAAACGTTATAAAATAATAAATATTGTGACAATGGTCAACATTAATTAAATATCATTACAACCATTTCCAATACATACCAAAACAAATATCACCCGAGTCAGCTAATTTCTTTTTTATATAACCCAAAATAGAGTGCAAACGAATAATGTAAACTAGAACTATACATACATATATAACATAATTACAAACTAAGTTTCACTCCCTAGGCTACCACCACAACACACCTACATAATACATCATTGTATCACATTCTCATTCTAAATTTAAAGGTGTAGATGCGATGATTAAACCAAATATTTCTTTAGTTTTTCTATCGATATATTATTATTTTCTTTCCTACCATATAAACCAATCATATGTAAAGAGTAAGCAAGACAAACAAAAATAGCAATGCAAAATTGAAGAGTGCCACCAAGAATGCTTGAAAAAAAAGTGATGGACCTAGATTTATACACACAAATTTATACATATAATCACATATTTTTACAGAAAGACGATCATGGATAGGAAAATAATACTTAATAAAAATTTCAGCTTGTCAATTCATTACTTAATATTTTTCATTAATACAGGGTGTGAGTAAGTGATAGATACTCAATTGTTAAGGTTCCTTATTCCCCGTTTCTTTGTGAAAAAATATATAAGATGATGAATTTTTTTTGGTGGGATGATCCTGGAAATCATAACAAAGATATTCACAGAATATCTTGGAGAAAAAAACTCTATTCACAAGATGGTAGTGGTATGGGTTTTAGAAACATATAAGCTCTTAATTTAGATAAGTTTGGTAAACAAAGTTGGCGCATCATGACCATTCCTCAGAGTCTTACTGTTTGTCTATTAAAATTCAAGTATTTTTCTGATTCAAAGTTTTTGGAGGCTATATTGGACATAACCCAAGTTTTGTGTGAAGAGGCTTATATTCTACAAAGTTTTTTATTAGGGAAGGAAGTCGATGGTGTATCGTTGAGGGCGATAATGTTTCTCTTTGGTATGATAGATGGTAGGTAACGACTCTTTCTTAGATTTTCTTACCAATATCCCCTTTATCAATTACTTGCGTGTTAGTGACATATTGCATCTCTAGTTGATGATGATAATGTGCCTAAGATTGTCAATACACCTTTGTTTTCTATGTTGTTGTTTTTTCCAACTCGATTTAGACTTTGCAATAAAGGAATTAATTGTATGTCGATCTGTGTATTATGTGATGGTAATGGCAAGGACAACTTTCACTTGTTTTTTACTTGTTCGAACAGAGAAATTATTGTGCACCACACAAGCTTTGCGTAGGTTGTTTTTGATGTAACACGGAGAATGAATGATGCCCCTTCTATTATTTTTGTGTTACTACAAGTGCTTGGCCACGATGATTCTAATACCATTGGTGCTATCATATGGGGTATTTGGAATCAATGACATGACAAACTTTGAAGCAACAAGTCTACAGTGCAATAAATTGTGCTCGAATGAGCAATTGATTATCTTACAGATTAGAAGAGTGTTCAAAAATTTCAGTCTAATACATGTCTATTGTTATTAAATGCCAAAAATCAATCTCAAGGAGAGTAAATTGCAAAATTGAGCATTTCCATCTGATGATAATCATGTTGGAAACGACATTTGTATTCAAGATGAGAGTGATACATTCATACTTGCTAGAACTAAATGGTGTAGACCGTGGTGTGAGGGGCATATTGGTGAAGGTCTTGATTTTTTGTCGGCACTCAATTGAGCCCATGAGCGTAATATAGTTCATGTTGATTTTGAATTGGACCCAAAATTGGTAATGGATAATTTCCACTCTAACAAGAAGGATTTGAAAGAATTTCGTTTTATATTGCATAATTATAAAACTATATTTTTTTTATGTAAACTCTAGTGTTAAGTTTGTTAGAAGGTAAATAAATGAGGTTGATCGCAATTTTTTTAAGACGACCATATTTTTAGTTAGTGACTAAATTATAGGTGATATTTCAAATTATATAGAGCACATATTGATCAATAAAATGTTATAGACACTCTTTCATCAAAACAAAATTACATAATAGTATAGTTATACATAAATGAGTGCGCATGCATGCTTGTTTACTCGTTTTTTTTTAAGGATATTTATTTACTCGGTGACAATAATTTCAAAATAGAAAAATTGAGTAGCCTTCTAAAAAAATAAATTATAATGCTTATTTGTTTTTTAGTAAAAAATACTTATTTATTTTTATAAATTTTTATAATAATTTATTAATATATATCTTTTTTCTTTTCCATATCCTATGTCCTAAATGTGATTGACTCATTTTTTGAAAATAATATATTTTTGACAATAACATTATTGTATAATATTATTTGTCAAAATAATTATTGTATAATACCAAATTAAACCAAACAGCACCGCATCATTACCATTTTACATTAGATAATTTTTTTCCCTTAAAATCGATTCAAACTAAAAAAAAAACCATTTTTAATCAAAAATATACTAATTTCGTAAAATAAAATATTTGAATAAATTCAATATTTTGAAATTTTACTGTAAATGTTTTTTTCAAAATTATTAGAGCTTTTTGATCCTAACCCTGATCAAGTGATTGCCCAATGGAAGCCGACGGCGACGGTTACGGCGGAAGAGGAACTCAACAACCGACCGCTTCTCCTTCTCCTTCTCCTTCCGGTGCCGGAGATGAAGGTGAAAAGAAGGTAGAGGAGCAGAAAAAGGAACTAGAATGGAGAAGCTCAAAGGTGAATGCAAGTAGTGTTTGGGAACCGGAATGGAGACGATCAAGGTCCGGTACTAGTGCTACTGCATATCCATGGAATCGAAATTATGGTGTGAAGAAAGCGGTGGGATCGAGTTCCGGTGGTGTTCATCGAGGTAGAAATGCTCCATCATCAGGTATATTCAATATTCTAATCAATGAATAATAATTTACTTTACTAAGGGACCTATTTGGATTGGTTTATTTGAGACTAGTGAGACTAGTGAGACTAACTTATGATATGTACAAGTTACTACTACTACTACTACTGGTTAAAAGGTATATTACACTGACGCAGACACAAATTCTAATGATTTGATAAATGGAAGCCATTGAATCTAGTCAGTGTTGTTGCTACATAGTAGATAAATTGTTGTTTTCACTTTGTTTTTTTATTGCAATAAACTCTTGAAAGTTGGAAACAAAATGAAAACTTGTAGTTTTCGTAATTGTTAACGAAAACAATAGTGTATTAATAGTGAATGAAAACAAGAAGGAAATAGTCTCAATTTTTTATTTAGTTCTTAATCATTCGCTTATTGTTAAGAAACTAGGATTTGTAACTTTTAAGTCATTCACTTTGTTGAAATTCTTACATATGTTGACATTCTTTATAAGCATCTGTCCATTGATGCATATATATATAGAGAGAGAGATTTTCAAGAAGTCTTGTTTAATTATTATTATTAATTTTCTTTAGCTGTTCATTTTCCATTTTTCCTAGCAGATTATTCAGCTCCAAAACTGGAAAGACTGCAGATATCAGACAATTTAGCTTCATCATCTTTGGCACTTGAAAAAGAGGATAAAACTTCACCTATTCGGAGACCTGACAGTGGTGGTACATTAACGGTTCTTACAAGCACACTCCGTGTCAATCATTTCCCTGTTAAGTTCGATCCAAGGAGTATAATATTTCATTATAATGTTGCTGTCAAACCAAAGTTTTCCTCAAAAGTTGGCCAGCCTCGTAAGTTATCTAAAAATGATCTTTCCATGATTAAAGAGAAGTTGTTTTCTGATGATCCTGAGAAGTTTCCTTTGGACATGACTGCACATGATGGTGCAAACAATATCTTTAGTGCAGTGCAGTTACCGGAAGAGACCATTACCGTGGAGATCTCTGAAGGAGAGGATGAAAAAATCACTACATATAGTGTTACTATAACACTTCTTAATAAACTCCGACTTCGCAAGTTAATGGACTATCTTTGTGGGAATTCATTCTCTCTGCCTAGGGATATTTTGCAAGGGATGGATGTGGTAATAAAAGAGAACCCCGTTAGGCGCACAATTTCTGTGGGAAGATACTTCTATCCCACAAATCCTCCTTTGGTAATGAAGGAACTTCGCCCTGGAATAATCGCAGTCGGGGGGTTTCATCATAGTTTAAAACCTACATCTCAGGGTCTGTCCTTATGTGTAGACTACTCGGTGGTGCCTTTCCGAAAGCAAATGTCAGTCTTGGATTTCTTGCATGAGCGTATTGATAACTTTAACTTGGGTGAATTTGAAAAATTCAGGAAATACGTTGAGGAAGTGCTTATTGGATTGAAAGTTAGTGTGACGCACCGTAAATCCCAACAAAAATATATCATTGCAGGATTAACACCTACAGTTGCAAGGTACGTCACTTTCCCCATTGACCATACCAAGGGCTGGAAACTTGAAAAGGAAGTCAGTCTTCTTAGCTTTTTTAATGACAAATATGACAAGGACATTGTATACAAAGATATTCCTTGTTTAGATTTAGGGAAAGGCAACAAGAAGAACTATGTACCCATGGAATTTTGTGTTTTATCTGAAGGCCAAAGGTATCCCAAGGAGCGTTTAGATGGTATTTCTGCAAAGACATTGACGGCAATGGCTCTAGCTCACCCAAGTGAGCGGCAGGGTGCTATACAGAAAATGGTGCAATCTAGTGATGGACCTTGCGGGTAAGGCGAATGTTGGTTCAATTGTATTATTTCTAAATGTTAATACTTTTGGTACTTTTATTACTTTCCTTGATTGTTGGTTACTAGACGCATGAAATGGCAATGATGGATTTGTATCATTAGGTACACATTTAAAGGATTAATTGCACGTTATTTACACCCTTCAATTTTGACCCATGTGTGAAGAAGGTTGCAAATGACCCCATAAACTTCATACTAGGTGTCCTACTGCAACTAGGAAGTTGGTTAATTCTTTAGATAATCTAAACAAGAGATCAATCAGAAGGAATTGAATGATAGGGCAAACAAACTTACTTGCTAGTAGGAAAGAATTGACATCAATCTCTGAACCTATTAAGTCTATGAAAACCAAGAGAGTCAACTTTCTTGGAAGACGAGAACGAAATATAATTTTTGACGGAGTTCCTAGCTTGATTGCTAAATTTACAACTAGATACCTAGCTAGATAATAAGAATCACACTGCAAGATTCCTGATGAAATTATGAAAATATACGGACTCCTAATGAATATGATTTCTGCATTGGAATTTTAATGCAGTGCTGAGTTAATTTTCAAGTCATGAATCATTAAACATGATGAATCCTCGAAGTAGCAATTGCTATAGCTTAGTCTATCAGTGCAACTTAACAGTTCTTAAGCTTTCTTTACATGAATGCTGGACATTATTGGTTGAAATATTTGTATAGAAATAAGAAATGGATTTATGTCTATGAATATATTTGTGTATATTATTTGTCCCTTATCTTGGTTTTCTTATTTGTTGGAGACACGTTTCACTTACAATCTCTTCATTGGCAGTGGTGATCTTATTCAGAACTTTGGAATGAGAGTCAGCACGTCCATGACAACTATTCTAGGACGTGTAATTGGCCCTCCGGAATTGAAGTTGGGTGATCCAAATGGCAAGAATGTCAAGATAACAGTGGATCTAGATAAATGTCATTGGAACCTTGCTGGAAGATCAATGGTGGAAGGCAAACCAGTTGAGCGTTGGGGTATTCTTGATTTCACCAGTATTGGACCTTATAATAAAAAATTAAGACGAAAGGAATTCGTTGAAAAACTTATTGGTAAATACAAAAAGTTGGGTATCTATATGCAGGAGCCCATTTGGTATGAAGAATCTTCAATGAAGATACTTACGAGTCATGACTTGCTATCTGAATTACTTGAAAAAATCAACAACATTTGTAAATATAACCAAGGTCGCTTACAATTTCTTCTCTGTGTGATGGCTAATAAAAGTCCAGGTTACAAATACCTCAAGTGGATTTCTGAGACCAAAGTTGGTATAGTGACACAATGTTGTTTGTCTTATAGTGCTAATCAAGGGGATGACAAATTCTATACTTATCTTGCTCTCAAAATCAATGCCAAGCTCGGAGGCAGTAATGTAGAGCTCAATAACAGGCTCCCTTACTTTGAGGGTGAAGAACATGTTATGTTTATAGGGGCTGATGTCAACCACCCTGGTTCCCGGGACAACAAGAGTCCATCAATTGTTGCTGTGGTTGCAACCGTTAACTGGCCTGCTGCAAATCGTTATGCAGCACGTGTTTGCCCACAATTTAATCGTAGTGAGAAAATATTGAACTTTGGGGAGATTTGTGTTGAGCTTGTTAGTTGCTATTGGCAGACAAATGGAGTCAGGCCTGAAAAAATTGTTGTTTTTCGTGATGGGGTGAGTGAGTTCCAGTTTGACATGGCTCTTAATGAAGAGCTACTTGATTTGAAGAGAGCATTCCAAAGATTAAATTATTTCCCAACAATCACTCTTATTGTTGCACAAAAACGACATCAAACTCGATTTTTTCCAGACGGTTGGAAGGATGGGTCTTCCAGCGGCAATATTTTACCGGGAACGGTTGTTGACACAAAAGTTACTCACCCCTTTGAGTTTGACTTTTACCTTTGTAGTTACTATGGAAGCCTTGGTACAAGCAAGCCCACTCACTATCATGTTTTATGGGATGAACACAAGTTTACATCTGATGAATTGCAGAAACTTATTTATGAGATGTGCTTCACCTTTGCAAGGTGCACTAAACCTGTGTCTCTAGTCCCTCCTGTGTATTATGCTGACCTTGCTGCTTATAGAGGACGATTATACCACGAAGCAAAGACTGGGATGCAACCTAAGAAGTCAAGAGCATATTTGTCTTCTAAAGATTCATCATCGGTTCCACCGACAGCTTCGTTTGAACAGGGATTTTACAGGCTGCATGCTGACCTGGAAAACATTATGTTCTTCATCTAATTGGCCTATCATCCACTCATACAGAATCGGGGGGAAAATCATATCACTTACTCCTGTCTACACATATATTATGCCTTCTGCTTTTTTATACTGAAAACAGTGAAGTAGTTTGTGTGTGAATCTAATGGCTTATGAGTCTGTTTTCTAGCTTATCTTTCCATTTTAGAGGAATTTTTATTCCAAGGAAATTTGATGGGCTCCAATCAGCCTGGTCTCAAAGCCTAGATCTTCAAGTAATATTTTGATCTCCAAATGAGGTTGTATTTTGGGCACTCCCTTTCTCTTCCCGCACCTCCTGCACCTTGAGGTATGCCGTATTAGCAATTAGCATCATGTTTCATTGTTAACACGTGTGAATTAATGTAACTCTATTTCCTAGCGTCGATCTTTGATTTCTAATTTACGACTGAAAATTGGCAATCTGTTTTTTCTGTCTGGATATGATACTGCTATGCTTGGAGGGACTCAATTTCCCAAGCTGTCTCCTATGTTAAGTTGTTTGTGCAGTTTATAATTTCTATTGTTGTCTTATTGATTGTGATATATGGCAATCATGCTATTCTTTTAGATTTATTATTTTTCACATGAACACTTGGCTTGACTTGTATTGTATTCAACAATTATAGTATGTATTCCATGCCTTGGAATTATTTGTTCGATTCCTCAACATCGTCATTTTTCAGGTTATCTAGAATCTCAAAATATGTAAAGAGGTACTTCAGTCTTCACAAGTCATTGTTGAGTTGGAAATTGGGAATGATGTAAATTGCTGGAGAAATCTGTATCAAGCATCTCAGTTTTCCTAATCCTATAGATGCATTACCTGTAAGTACTGGTATCATAGTTTTTGACATCTAGATGTGAATCTTCAAACTTGCATAGAAGCCTTCTAGAGACACAAATACCATCATTTTGGAAAGGAGGAAGTGAAAAATTGGACAAAATTTATACTTCATGTAAAGACTGATCGATGACATGTAAGCTATGTGCACATTGATTTGGGAATTGATTATTACTTCATGATATTGTAACCCCAAACACTCAGAATCTGTTATTAAATCTTTCTTGGAACTTCCGCTCCTTGACACGCCCACCCGCCCGCGCCGTTACCATTTACTTTAAACTCGAGCATTCTATGCACAACTTTTGTTTTTTATTTCAAGGCACTACCACAATGTATAAGTAGGAGGTAAAAGACACCGTGCTTCATGAACACATGTATGAAATAGTTAATTTATGTATGATCAAACAATAACATTAAACAAAACAAATAAATGTTACATCTGTGACCTGCACAAAGTGGCATTCGTGAACATTCTAAGCTTACTAAGCAATTTCAATTTTATAAAAATAACCTGGATGCATGCTTTAGGATGCACATTATCTGCATCCGAAAGTACTCATCTGAAATCATTTTCATGTCAACAAAATATTGGTCCGAAAACTTCCATCTGGAGTTGTACAATGTTATAAACAATTAGATGCTCACTTCCAGATTAAACCATTGTTTAGAGAAAAAGAAAATGCAAATGCAAGGAAGTATAAACATCCAAACAAAATGGAGTCCTTGTTGGAGTTGGAATTGGGGGTTGAAGCTTGGGAATTTATTAGACAATAGGTAGCTGGATGCTGGATTAAATGGATTAGAGGATACTTATAATAAAAATGGATAAAATGGATTAGAGGGATGAAGTTGGAAGGGGGAAATTTGGGCGGAGAAGAGGGTTGTAAGGATTGCTATTTTTAAAAATGAAATCATGACTTTGTCCGGATATGTCAATTCGAACAAATTCTGTTCAAACTCTTTGTTCTGAATTCTCATCCGAATGCGTACGTTCGATATGGGGTAAAATACAAGAAATGTAAAACTTGAGAGGTCTCATATCAGCGTCCTTGATGAATTCTTGACATGTGAATAAAGGTGATTGCTCATATAACCTCTTAAAATGGGGGATCTTACCGGAAGCTTTCGGTAGTGTATTCTAAACTACTGACATATTTGAGCATATAGAGGGGAGAAGAGCAATAGTCGTAAATAAAAGAGTTATACACATCTAGTTGGGCCAAGGTGATTCAATGTAGTTGCTCAATAGATCCCTCAAATTGTTCACATTTTCTGAAAAAGCCGGTCAGGAGTTACGACCTGGTCGAAGTTTACACACAACAAAAAAAAGTCGATCGAGAGTTACAATCCAATCGGTTAAGAGGCTTGTGAGCAATCGAAATGGCATATTGAGCTACCTTTTACAATTGATGGTTTCTCCTTCCCCTCATTTCTCAAATCACTTTTGAAAAGGGAAAAATTTCTCCTTCCCCTCATTTCTCAAATCACTTTTGAAAAGGGAAAAAAAAAAATTCCGTTTCTGTAATCCGAACTGGTTTGAGAAATGGTGGGAGGTTATGAGAAACTATCTTTGCAACTAACACTTGAATCAAACCACCTTAAGGTCTTAACTTCAACCACATAATCACATTTCCATTTACATGTGTAATGAGAAAATACAACGACTTGCTCTTTTACTCACATTTCCAAATAAAAAATAAAAAAATTGAACAAATGACTTGCTTGAATTGTCATTAAACAAACATTTTGAACCGAAAAGTTAGTTAGGCATCCTCTTAAACAATTTTAGGTGGTGTCTAACTCTAAGTCTCCTCTTAGAGCTAGAATTCAACATAATTTTCCCTACACTTTACTCTAACACTATTTTGATTCCCCACCCAGATCATAGGTCCACGTGATCCCCCTTCCTAATCCATGTTATGGCTACAACTCAAAGCACTTCTCAACTATTAGATTAGTTTATTTACTTATTCATGAGGAGGTACATGATTTTACTTCCTTGAAACCTAGAATTAAAAATGGATGGATGCATTCAAGAGTATGAAAATTCAAAAGACCAGAAAGTCATTTCTAAATTTGGAATTTACACTGCAGCATTCATGACAATGACAATGTTACTATGAGAATGACATTCATGTGTACAAGGAAATAAAAGAGCAAGTACTACAAAGGAAGTGTAGGAGTGAATGCTACTAGCACTACTTTTCCAGAAATAGATATTTGAAGTGTACCTATTTCCATTGTCACATGTGAATCCAATAAATCAGCAATAACACCAGCCAAATTACAACAGAAATATAAATGTACCCTTCTAAAGGAACCTTGTTTTGTAATAACTAGATAATCAATTCAACATCAGACAAAACTGTTTCAAAATAATTTGTTAAATTTACATAACAATAAACTGAACCTCAGTGTTAGCAACTATATTCCATTGTATTCTCTAACTATTTTATCCCTGAAAATATATCATTTTTGTTATTTTACTCTATAAATTCTTATTTATTTTCAGTCCCTACATTTAATAAAATTAGCGCATGTTTATTCTCTCATCAAGACCACAATCATATCTATGAAGTGTGCTAATCAAACTCTGGAAGTGAAAAATGTGTAGACAAAATAATGAGGCTGTTAAACTAAACTACTCAATTTTATATCAGAAGCAGAAAATTAAATATGGCCCTTGCAATCATAGATATGATTGGTGCCATAGCTTATTGTTTGAAGATTTGATTCAGACATATTTGTAATCCATCTCATTGCACCATTTGGTTCACCTTGTATATTGTATGCATAAGAAGGCCATCTTACATCAGCTCCGCACATGCTCGCGACACTCATTCTGATCATCTTCTGTGTTCTTTCAAGAACTATAAGACTTGAAAATGTGGAGAAACTGTTTCCAACAAAGATATCGGCTCGTAAACAAACTTCATAGTCAATTGCTGACTGAATTAGATATGGATACTTGCTATAAATTCCTTCAACGCCAAGTTTCTTTTTTTCGAAAGGAAAAAACCCTTCTCCCCAGTCTTCCATTATGGAAGAATTGTTAAGGAGTTTATCGGCTACTGCAAGATAAACGGCACTCGGTGTTTTTTTCAAACCAATTATAGTGTTTCTAACTCTTTCCACTATCTCTTTCTTGCTACTGCATATCTGATTTGTGTTCAGTCTCTGCTCTAACTTTTTGCAATGAATCATCCAATCAATTTCTATCCGCATATGAACAGCAACATATGGAAGAGGCTGAAATGAAGACCTATCTGTTGGGAAAAAACAACATAGAGAAATTAAGGAACACGATCAAGCACAAGAATACAACGTTGAAAACTCCAAAACTGTAGAAAAAACCAGTTGTTTAAAGACAATCAAAGGTGATACCTTTTTGCAGTTCTATTGGTTCAGTGTTTCCAACTTCCCTAATCCTTGACACAACCCTTTCCGCTTCGTTACGAATTTCATCGATCAAAACCAAGCACTCAAAAACCTTTCCATACTCCTTCAAAGGCCAATGATCATGCCATAAGAAAGGGTTTTTCCCTATAATTTCAATTACCTCGGAATCATTATAAGAGCCTTTACTATACTCCTTCAATTGTGATAAATCTCTTTCCATTGTCCACTTCCTTCCACTCCCTTTCGTCATTTCAAGCACTCGAGTTCTATTCAAGACATCGGTATACCGACCTAACCGAACAAAACCACTACAAAGTGCATTAAACTTTTCAAATTGGAATACTTTCTCAAATGAAATCGGTTGCAATTGATCAATTTCTTTGTAGAAAAGGGAGGCACTAAAGCTAGGCATCAAAAGCGTTCTATTCAACATTCTAGCAGTAAGACAAGCCCTTGCGAGTGCGATTTTCTGATTGTTTAATCCCCAAACAAGCTGAGGAACAACCAAAAACTTAAATTGTCTAATTCCATTTTCATAAGAACTCATTGAGGGAGAAGTTAGGTTGTGGTTAAAGACAAAATTTCTCCATTCATTTCCATCAAAGCCAGGGAAAAGAAGTACTCTAAGGATTAAAACAGTAACAAGCAAAACCATGCATTTGGTAGTTATTGAATTCAGAGTTCCACCAAATAACTTCAACAACACCTCCATGCAAAGCTTCAAGTTTGTTTTAATTTAAAAACTCATACAATAGCATAAAAATCAATGCCAAGATCAAATTTTGAAGCCCTTTTCACAATCTGAAAGAGTAATCCAAAAGAACTAATCAGAAGCAAAAAAAAAAAAAACTAGTTATCAATACATTGGAAAAAAGTTAAAAAGAAATGAGAAAAAAAAAATCAGAATGAGCTTGACCCAGAATAGATAGGGACTTGTAATGTGAAAAAGATTGAATTTTTATTCTAATATATGGCGATACATTCAATGTTCTATAACTTTATGTCATTGCAATTTCATTAAAAGTGAAATAAAGATTAAGAAAAATAAAAAAATGTTGCATGCAGATGCAAATATTTTTTAGACCAATTCAGAACAAGCCAAAACAATGTCACGCCTGTGAATGAATCTTGAAAACAAACATCATGATAATTAACATAGTTTAAATTTATGAGGATGTAGAATTGTAAAAAAGTAATAAAAGAATGCAGATTATATGAGAATAATAATAACGATAGGAAAAACAAGAAAGAAAGAAGATTTAAATGAGGAATGTGTAATAACAGGTTCTGCATGCATGTTAATATTTTTACCTTTGTCTGGAGAATTATGTATGAATGAATGATTGAAATTGAATAACAGCGGTTGAGAAAAGCGCAGAGGAAGAACAGAGTAGGGGTGATGATGAGTGTCAAAACAACCATATGAAATGGAACCCAGAATTATGACCATTTTGTTGTGACATATACGCTAGAGGAGTGATATTTGTACAACTAATATTAGACAATTTTGGTGACAACCACTTTTCTACTCTTGTAATTGGACAAAAACAATGGAGATTGAAAAAAAAAAAAAAGGAATAAAAATATATTATGAGTATAAGAGAGAGGGTTGTTTCAAAATTTGTTAAAAAATGGTTGTACAAATATCATTTCTCTATATTGTATTTGTAGTTTGTTTGGAGTCTTATATTGTTTAAATTTATTTTTGAACGACTGGGTGTGTAAATGTGTTTGGACATAACCCATTTGAGGTTAGCCTAGTGGTTGGCTTGGGATCTTGGAGTTTGCTCGTCTTAAGGTCTCAGGTTCGATTCCCTCTGGTGTTAATTTTGGTGGGCAAGTTTATACAGAGATTTGTTATGGTTTAGAACGGGCCCTCCGCAAATGGGCGGTGGGATTGGTCCCCTTGAATTAATCGGTACTTAGATCGAATACCGAATTTTCAAAAAAAAAAAAAATGTGTTTGGACATCTTCATGCTTTAAACTAATAGAGCATGATTTTTGTTGTAAGAGATCAATTCTTTAGAGAAATAATATTTGAACAACCATATTGTAAGTATAAGAGAGAGGGTTGTTTCAAAAATTGTTAAAAAATGATATACAAATATCATTTCTCTTTGATTAATTACTTGTCCTACTCTTATTAACTAAACAAAAAAATAATGAATCTGTAAAGGGATAGTGAGATTTGATGCTGCATAAGGAATGCTTGTCGGGTAAGATAATAGAGACAAAAGCTAAGACCAAATTTGAGTATATACCGGAAACGCTGCACCTCCACCGTGGTATCTTCAACCTATACTAATTGGATACTATATTTTTCTTTTTTTTATAGATAGACGAAATGGTAAAATCATTATAAACTCACACACATAAGTGGAGGTACCGAGGTTCGAACCTCAGTCATAGCATCTGGCCTAACAATTTCAGCATTTTTACCAGTTGAGCTATAACTTAAGGATAATTGGATACTACTTTAATTCACACCATATAACTACTTTTTATAGTAAAATATGCAAAGTATCAATTTAATTAATGAACCATGTCATATTACTTTTTATATTTATTAATTTATGACTTAATTACCTTTTTTAGCCATTTAACTTATGTTTAAGGATTTAGATGGAAACGATGGAAACATTAGGAATGTAATTGAGTTTTGTTTGATTTTGCAATAAGACTTTTTTATAATGGCTTAAATATGTATTTCGTCCCTGCAAATATAGGTCATTTGAATTTTCGTCCCTGAAGTTACTAATCCTTTCAATCTGCCACTGCAAAATTTAATCATTTGACTTTTGGTCCTAATTATGTTTTTTTTGCTGAGGTGGACTGTCATTAGCGACGTGGTGCCCATGTGGCAGGTGATGATTAGACGAGGTGGTTCCCTTAAATAGGTCTTTCGTCCCTGCAAATATAGGTCATTTGAATTTTCATCCCTGAAGTTACTAATCAGATGTAATTAGGACCATTTTTCAAATGATTAATATTTGCAATGGCAAAATGGAAGGATTAGTAACTTCATGGACGAAAATTCAAATAACCTATATTTACAGGGTCGAAAGACGTATTTAAGCCTTGTACAATTTTAAGTTTTGTTAGTTTTTCTAAATGAAAAACGTTCATAGGCTTACGTCAGTTTCCAAATTATATTTATTTCAATCCTATCTATCTGTGCTACAACTCTGATTCTCAATGAAATGCAATAAGTGTTTTATTATCAAAGAAGTTGGTCTTTAGCTTAATAAAGCATCACATTGAACCTTTAATTTTTTTATAGAAGTTAAACTAACCCATCCTAATTGGTATGAGGTGAATCGAATCTGAAATTTCAAGAGTAGTACACTCTAATATTTTAACCAACGCTATCATATCAGCTTAAATGATTTTTTCTTTAATTTTATTATATTACTCATTTGAGTTGACCTAATTGTATTGACATGGAAATGTGCTCCTCCTCCTCCTCAAAATCTCATATTTGATTCGAATGAATCAATTTAGGTTTTAAAAAAATAAAAAAATTAACGATATTGGCATGTTTTAACCAAATCGTTAAACCAACTTCCCTTAACTCAATACATGACTCACGGGTAGAGCTCACCTAAGTAGAGAATATGTTTTTTTTTTTTTTTAAGGATAAGGTAGAGAATATGTTAAAAACTTTATAGCAAGCAATATCAATATTATACTTAAATAAACAAAGGTAATATTTCATCGCTCCACGACAAAAAAATTTCTTAAAATGGAATATGTCCACATAGCAATCACGATGTTCTTAAATAATTTGATATTCTTTGTAGGAATTCAATTCAGCCACTATGATGGCAATGAACCAAGTCACTCACAATTCAACTTGATAATTAACTTGTTGAATTTAGTTTAATATTTATATGAATATGAATTGAGTTTAAGCAGAAAATTAAATAGGTTAAACTCAAACTATATATTGTTTTGCTCGATTGGTTCATAAGTGAGATCAATGATTGATATATATATATTTGTGTGTGTGCGCACGCGCGCATGTGTTTATATGCGTGCATGTGTGTGGAATTATGTGTAATAGTTTTAGTGTGCTTTTTCGTTTTATTGTTTTCAATTCTTTGTAACTTGTTATGTGTTAAGTTTTCTATATATGCTATTTGTGTACGTTCTTTAAACAATATATGTTTGTGATAGATTTTATTTTAATTCAATATTTTTGTTTTTGACGCAATTTGAAGAGTGCTACTTGATGATTCTCATGAGATAGCGTCTTGAAACGCATCTCCAATAAATGGGTGAATACATCCCAAGTGGATAGTTGATTATTAGCGTGCATCCATTTATATCAAGCAAGTGCAGGTCCTTGCATGAAAAAAGGGTATAAGTGAGTTGTTCTCTTGGTGGAATTTGTGCTAATATGAAGTATTGTTTAATTTGGAAAATCTAATCAAGAACGTAATGATTGAATTTTTTGGAGTTTTAGGCAAAAGTGAGAATTGGTTTGAACTTCTATAAAGATCAACCGTTGATTTCTGATTTTGAATTTTAGCCATTTTAATAGGCTAACAATTCCTTCATTTGACTCATACATGCATCGAACATAACTTCATGCACTATTTTAAGATTGACAGGAAGAATGCAGTTTTAAAAGAAATTTGGAAAAATGAATGTTTTACCACTTTGGAGCAATGGGTGCTCCTAGATTAGATATATTTCTTAATATAAGAACATCAAACAACTGATAGTTGGAAATAAAAGAACTAATCAAAGATCAATTTGGTATAATCATTACCCCATCACTTTGTATTGTCGTTGGAAACAATGTTTGAGTTGCAAGCAGGGCCGGTCCTGGGGAGGTGCAAACAGCTCGAACCTTCTCATTTTTAGAGCCCAAAATATATTTTTTAAATGCATAATGCATTGAAAATACTAATATATACAAATAGCATTGAATGTTTAACACTACAGACGTGTCTCAGCGGAATTGCATGTATTTGTTTATGTCCTTTAAACAATATATGCTTGTGATGACTTTTATTTAATCCATAATTTTCTTTTTTAAAAGAAAAATTAAAAGGTCAAAGATATATATATATATATATATATATATATATTTTTTTTTTTTTTAATTTTTTGATAAAAAAAATCAATTATGTGATTCGAGCATACAAGTTGAACCTAAAAAACCGAACTAAATTGATTGTGAATTTTAAACTAGCCAAACTCGAGCTAAATAAAAAATTCATTTCAAACTTGAGTCTAGTTTTGAGTTGAACCAATTTTTATCGAGTTGGATATAACTAACTATGCAATAAGAATCATATACGAGAAAAGGGATCATTGGCTCTAAGAACAATAATAAGTATGCCAACAATGGTTGATAAATGCAATTTTTTGTTGTCCATTACTTTTAAGTGCTTGCATCAGGGTACTCATTAGCATTTCTCTACTTATTTTGACTTTCATAAAGTGGAACATTCCATTTTTTATCCTGAGGCACTAGTTAGTATTTTTCTCCTTTTAAAAACTTTGGAGAGTTTGATAGAAAAAAAATCAAACGGTGTTGTTATTGCCTTAGTAAGGGTGACAGTGACCACATCTACCCTACCTCTCAGGTTTTCTAAAATATCAAAAGAAATAAAGTAAATGTTTTTCCAAAAAAAAAATTGATAGGAGTTGACATATTTGGTTAGACTTTTACTCATGCTAAAGGTGTGATAGGTTAAGAGTCGGCCCAATAGTAAGACCGTAAAGACAAATACCTTAAGCCTTAAAACATAAATAAATAATGGAAAATGTTAACGAAGTGTTTTTACACTACTAAAAAAAGTTCCTTTTCGGACGGTTTTGGGACGGAATTTACGGAAAATTCCCACGGATTTTGGACGGAAATGTATTTTCGGACAGATAAGGTGTTGTCCGAAAAAGCTGCGTCGCAAATTGTATTTTTGTCCCAAATTCCGTCCGAAATATATTTCAGACGGATTTCGTACAGTTTTCGCACAAACACGGTTGTGGGATATTGGACTAAACTTCAAACGGATTTCAGACGAAATTGAATTAAGAATTACTTGATAAAAATGTCTCATATTCTACTATTGATTAACACTTACCAGATAAACACCGTCTCGTTATCTATTAACATTAATTAAATATTATCTCAAATTAATTATATTATTTCAACATATATTATATTGATTGAATTTCTTATGAATAGGAAAAGAAATGTTAAATGAATTGATTGCATTAGTTTAATATATGATTTTTTTTATCTAAAATGTTGAAGATTTAATTAAAATAAAATAATTTTTATTAAAGTACTATTATGAACTTAAAAAGACTTTTATTTCAAAATTTGATTTAAGTCTTATTTTGTATTTGATCAATCCTAAATTGGTTTAGAGAAGTAGAGTTGATAGTGAGGTGAAAACGAAGTGGGAGGGAGATGAATAAAATGATTAGAAGGGAGATAAATAAAAGATTAAAAAAAAGTGAAATCAATTACTTTTTACAATCTCTTCAAAATATGGAAGAAATGATATTTTGTTACTTTTTATTTATGTTCCTGTTTGTTCTTGATTCAATGATATTTTTGGGGTAATTCTTATATTTGAAAAAAAAACTCTCTTTTCTCTATTTCTTTTATTTTCTTGGGTATCATTTATGTACACAATTGTAAAGATTAATTTTGAGTCTTGTGAAATTCAAATAAACGATAAACTCCCTCTCTCAAAGTTTTAATGTTGTTACATGCATAAACGTGAGTTCTAAACTAATATCTTCACCTTCTTTATACTATTTCATCTGTTCTATAATAACTGAGTCATTTGCCAAAAAAAATGTCCCAAAATAACCGAGTCATTTCACTTTTCAATAGAATATTAATTACTTTTTTTCCTTTTATTACTCTAATTAATACTACTTTTATCACTCTCAATTCAATATATTTCACTTTGTATTTATGATAGTGGATAATCCACCAATACCTAACAAAAGCACTTAAAACTATTTTTCTATCTCCTTCATTTTTACATTTTTCTTAATATGTGTGAAATGAGTTAACGACTCAGTTAATTTGGGACGGAGGGAGTAAACAATACATCAAATTTTATTTATTTCTCACATTTTTCACAATATCTCTTACTCAGGGGCGGTTTCACCGTCCGGCGACCCCGAGCAGTTGCCCAGGCTCGATTGATAATTTTTGCACATTAGGTCCAACCCTAAAACCCATTAACATACTTACAAAAGAACATTATTGGGCAAACTCCTTAAGTTCACAAACAGCCGCGCACGTACACAGGAAAAGAAACACACAAGTCGCTCTTTGACTCACTCCTGTTCTCAGCTCTCACTTTCTGCCTCTCTCATATGTCTCTTTTCTTCTTCAATAGATATGGTTGCTAATCTCTTATCTGATTGCTAATCTCTTCCCATTCACTCTAAAGGTAATTTTTTTCTCCTTCCTTCCTTGTTTAGTTGTTTTAGGGTTTTAGAAAAATTAATTATTTGTGATTTTATAATTGAAAAATTGATTAATGGTTGATGAATTGGTGTTAATGAAATGATTAACTGAAAAATTGTGATTCAAGTGAAAAGGCATGCTTCATTTTCTTTTAGTGAAGATGTTTAAAGTTTGGCCATGAAGATGGTTCAAACCGAGAAACATTTGGTATTTTCATTGGTCTACAAACTCATTGAGTTGACTTTGATATTGCCGGTGCCAACAACATCCGTTGAAAGAGCTTTTTCAGCAATGAAGATTATCAAGACTAAATTGCGCAACAAGATCAACAATGTGTGGTTAAATGACTTGATGATATGTTACACCGAGTGGGAGATATTCAAGTCACTTGATGATGTTGATATTATTCGAACATTCACCGGAAAGAGTTCTCGGAAAGGGCATTTACCTCCTAATTTTATTTAGCACGCTATTGACAGGTTATATTTCATCTCTCCTATTTCAAACTGTACTTTTGTAGAAAAAATGACGATCATCTTTTATTTTGATTCATGACTATTTATATATATTATGTCACATGTGAATTTGCGATAAATTTTTCGTCCAGGCTCTATGAAATTCCTGCTCTTACTCCCTCCGTCATGCAATAGATGACCCATATGAAAATGTGCAATTTTGATCTAACTTACTTTGACCATATTTTTCTACTAATATAAAAAGATAAGTAATATCATATAAGATGTTGTTAGATTCGTCTCGATGAGTATTTTCAAAATATCAAAAAATTTCTAATATATTATTCAAGATATCTAAGCTCAATTTTATATATTGACATGCGTAATATAATCAACTGTATCATATATTATAGGATGAGACGGGAGCAGTACACATTTATCTCTTCTTTTTTCTTCACAACCAATCACATTTACATATTTTTCCTCTTACATCTATGTACGTACGTTGAACTTGCAACATATGTAAACTCTTATCCCTCGATTAACATCTTTTTTCTTACATGGACAAAATAATCTCCTGTTATTTCTTAATATAATAATTTATATTATAATTATAATGAGGTCAATCTAAGGTAAGCAATCAAACATCTTATTTTAGACCAACCAACAATTAGGTGATGCCATGTGATGACCAAATAGTTTAATTTTCATCTACTAATGTTTTATTTATATAAAAACAATCAATTAATATTATAAAATTTTAAATTATTTGCATAATCTTATTCTTATACTATATATTAATAAATAAAAAAAGTATATAGTGTACTATACTTGAGAATCACAGGCTAGATAATAATAGCAACAATAGAATAATAGTACCAAATTCCAACCACTTTACAGATAAGGAGTATGCCTATGGTACCTTCATACACACTCTCTCTCTCTCTCTCAAAGTCAATGAATGACCTATGAATGAGGGTCCATATTCATTTGTCCCAAAAATTCGATTTTGATTGTTGGGTCTTATAGTAGTATCATCACACCCTATTAGGGTGAATTGATAATTAGATTTGTGAATCACATTCTTCACTTTTATTTTTCTACTTTGATTTATCAATTGGGTCCAAAAGGGTCATCGTTTTTGTAAAAAAAATTATTGGGAATTGTTCTTGTTGTTAAAAAAAATTGATTTTTTAGGTCAATTTGTTGATGGGCCATGCTGAAATTTGAGATATTGTTGTAATTGAAAATCTCTGGTAATTTTTTTTGGAAATGGAGGATCAAGCTTTTTTAGATTATGAACCATTTGTTAATGTTGAGGAGGAGGAAGAAGAAGATGATGAGTTTTGCAGTTGCTGTGAAGATGCAGAAGAAAGAGATGAAGAAGAAGAACAACAAGAAGAAGAGTTGAAAGAAAGTGAGGAGAAAGTGGTGGAAGGGTTGAGGGAAGAACTTGATGAATTTTCAGTAAGAATGTTCTTTAAGGGGTTATCAATTACTGGTGTTGAAAATTCAACTTCAGGGTTTTCTGGAATTGGAGTGTATATGGAAAGATCATCGAATCTTCCTCCTATAAGGGTGCAGAAAAGGCTTGATTTTTATGCTGAGGAGCCTATGGTTGATTACTTGGCACTCATGGATGGGTTGTTAGAAGCTTTGCAGAACAAGATCCGCAAGGTTTATGCTTTCACTGATTCTGAGTTGTTGTATAAGGTTAGTGAGTGATTCAGTAATTGATCTTGAGATTTATTTGTTGTGACAATTACAATTTATGTATATTGATGAAGATTCTGACAAAACCTAGAATTGTAAAATTGAAAATCACTTGTACTTTATTTGTTTACTTTTTAGCATTACTCTGTTTTGATATACACCTTAATTAAGCCCTTATAACAAAAGCTAATAAGCACTTATGTAAATGTTATTTCTACAGCAACAGATAAAATAAAGTCAAATAGTTTTCGTATAAGATAGTTGTTTTAAATAAACTATCATGGCAAGCTTATAGAAATAAGCTGAAAGGAGCATATGGCCATGTAATAAGTTGTTTTCATAAGCTCTCCCAAACATGTCAATCCAAACAACCGTGTATGTCTGTTTAAAGTGTTGCCTTGTTATTTTTGCCGCCAGTTGTTTAGGTATGCTTCTCAGTGTCATGTTTTACTTTTGTTGATGAACACTGAGGTAAGCATTGTAATATTTTCTATTGTTTACTCTAAAGTCTTTGGTCAATGCTTAAACCTGAAATGATATTTTCAGTTCAATTTTTTTTCATTTTTCTTTTCTTTTTGTAATTTGTATTTCGAATGTATATCATTTACTTCTGATTTCCTTGATTTGAATTTTCCTTTCTTTGGACCCCTTGTTTACTTTCTTTAGTTTGCATATGATATTTTTTTTAAGAGGTTTGTGTTCTAGAAGCCATGCTTTGACATAACCTCTATTGACTCTTAACTATGTGTTTGCGTGTTTTTAGCATCCCTTGTCTTTAACTATGTCTTGTTTGAATGTGGATTTTTTTGACAGATAACAGCTGAGAAAAATTTGGACATGCCGCTGTTGATGGCGCTGAGAGAAAGGATTCTGGAACATGCCAATAATTTTGAAACTTTTGATCTGAAGCTTATACCAAGCATTGATCTTGAACAGCCAATGCAGTTGGCCACAGTAGCTATGGGACTCGTCACTTTTCCAGTAAATGGTGAAAAATTGCTCGAGAACTGTTCTATTTGTTGCGACGACAAGCCAGTGCCAATGATGATTACCTTGAAATGTTCGCACACATTCTGTTCACATTGCTTGAGGTCTTATGCTGAAGGTAAACTACAATGTTGTCAAGTCCCTATAAGATGTCCACAACCAGGATGCAGATATTGTATCTCTACACCCGAGTGTAAATCTTTTCTTCCATTCATCTCCTTCGAAACTCTCGAGAAAGCCCTTTCAGAAGCAAATATTGTCCAGTCAGAAAGATTTTATTGTCCATTTCCGAATTGTTCTGTTCTCCTTGATCCTTGCGAGTGTTTATCAGCATTGGACGGTTCATCTAGTCAGTCGGACAATTCTTGTATCGAGTGTCCTGTTTGTCAGAGGTTTATCTGCGTGGGCTGTGGTGTTCCTTGGCATTCTTCCATGAGCTGTGAAGAATTTCAATGTTTGCCGGAAGAGGAGAGAGATGCTTCTGACATTACCTTGCATCGTCTTGCTCAGAATAAAAGGTGGAAGCGTTGTCAGCAGTGTCGTATAATGATTGAGCTTACTCAAGGTTGTTACCACATGACATGCCGGTAAGACACAACTTCTCTTTATATGAAAATGAAAAGAAAGTGCTGGTTCATTTTATACATTTCGCTAACCCTGTACATATACTCACCTTCCGAACATGCATCGCAACCACTCTTGCCACATAGGCAGTTGGTTACTTCCCCACCTCTCCCCTAAATCTGACCAGGTGCATCACACTTCATACTTTGATTAGGCGTATCCTTCCTTTTGAGCCTCATCTCATAAGCCTTATTAATTTGGGATTTGGGTTCGCTTCAATTTATGTTTGAGAATTACACCACTTGATATTTTTATGTTGCTTAGAATTTGGGTTGGGCCTAATACAACCCTACGAAACCAGCTTATAAGGTGAGAGATGCCTCTTACTTATAAGCACATTAGGTTATATTTCATTCATTGTGGGAATCTCACCACACCCCTCTCTTGTCCATGACTGGACATCTAGAGGCGTGACTTGAGTGGTCTGATGGTGCCACAGCGAATTTTGGATAAGCTTTGACTTCTGATACCAGCTTAGAATTTGGCTGAACTTGGCACTTGGGCCTAACTCAATCCCACAAAAGTGGCTTGTAAGGTGTGGCATGTCTCCCACTTATAAACCTATATTCATAAGATATCTTATTCAATGTGGGACTCTCAATAGTAACCTTAATACAAATGAGAAATGATATTTGTGTAACCATTTTGCGACAACTTTTGGGACAACTCTCTCTCTCATACTCACATTGTGTTCTTACTCTTTCTATTGTGTTTGTCTCAAAAGAAGAGGAAAAAAAGGTTGTCCCAAAAATGGTTGTACAAATATTATTTCTCGGTTGTATATGTAAGTTCAGGCCTCAATATCGGTTTCAGATTACTGTACTCAATGTAATCTATTACCTAGTGTGCTCAATGTAATCTATGACCTAATGCTGCAGGTTCAAATTGATTCAGATCACTAGGTAATTAGTTGGGACTGGGTAGTGAGTTCTATATTAGTACATGTTTTCTGAACAAGGACATTATTAGAATGATCAAATTTTCTTTAGTTTTGATACTACTGAAAACAGAATAGTTTTGTGAAACAACTAAAGCAAAAAACTAGGGGCTTGTGAACATTTTCTATTTTCATTTCTTGTTCTTATTAATTTGGTTGCATAGGTGAGAAACTAAATGTGCTGTATGGAAAGAGATAGATAAAGAAAGATTTTTTCAATTGCTTTCACTATTGTTAAATTGTTTGTGGTTGGAGATATAAAAGGCATTGCATGGATATTTTATTGGATAGATGTGAGAGAAGAGGATGTAAGATTGGAAAATAGTTTTGTGATCGAAAAGCTAAATAATTAAGGCTTGAGAAGAGCAAAGCTGGGTCTGCCAACTAACTTGGAGAAGTGGTAATCCTGAGATGATCAGCCATTTAGGTTACATTAATTTTAATAAGTTTTATTGGTTTAGGATAGATTACGTGCCGGTTTAAGGTGAGCTCTACGCATCAAAACTGAAAGTATTTTGTATTAGCTTCGGCTGGTAAAAAAGATAATATAATTACTGAGATCCATGTTATTCCACCTGCATTATCCACGCTTCAGATGTCTAATCCAGATTGTGAGGGGAGTGTTGAGATTCCCACGTCGACTAGAGGTATGACCTATGTATTGCTTATAAAGCTTGGGCAATTCTTACCTTACAAGCTAGTTGTGTAGTCTTGAGTAAGGACCAACTTTTTTTAGAGAGGAGTTGGGACCAACTTACATTTAAAGAATAATGTTTGAAACTGTTTAATGAATATGATCAGTACTGGCATTCATTAGCAGCGAAGAATGAATAGGAGCGAAGCACAGAACACTTTGTATTCGTGCCCGTTATGCACTTAATTCCTCTCTCTATCAAATTAATACTTTCAGTTATCTGAAATTGCTCAAGTGTACTGGTAAATTTTCATTAGTGTTATTTAATAAGAGTAAGTGACCCTTTATGTTAATTTAATGAAAATAGAATAAGGGACATTTTCCAAATCCAAGATGGAATAAAATCACTTAATTAGGCTCAACCCTTGAATGTAAGATTGGACCTTTTTGTTCATTTAATAAAAACGTTGTACACATCCTAGAAAATAATGTATTTTATGCTCCACGGTGGATCAAACCGGCGTACTAATATATCAATTGGTATTACTGGAAGGAGATACTCCAGTTCCATATTTTATTTAGATTTATATGGTTAACTTTGGGATAGACCTACCAATATTTTCCTTCATTTTATTGGTACTTATTTACATTGCCTTTTTAGAGCTATATCCCTTTGATACCATATTAACTGATATTGATAAGATACAAGACCACGATTCAAAAATTAGCCTTGCCATTTGCATGTTGGTAACTTTATTCTATGGTTTAAAGTATGTTGTATGTTAGATAATGATATAATAGATTATTGAGAAGTTTAGAAGTCTATGTTGAATTTCCTTAGTATAACAAAAGCAGACACTTCTGTCATAATCTATGTAGCACCGTGAAGTGGCATGTCTAATGTCTAACACATGTCGTGGTTGTATTCAAATATTTCATTTTCTCAAAATACTATTGGTGTCGTCATGTCAATGTCGTGTTACTGTCCATGTCCATGTCATTGCTTCATAGGTCACAATAGTTTTGATTTCACGTGTCTAAATTTTCAGGTGCGGTCACGAATTCTGCTATTCTTGTGGTGTTGAGTACAGGGACGGCCGACAAACATGTCAATGTGCATTTTGGGATGAAGACAGCTTGACAAACTCCCTTCAAGAATCAGAACAATGGGCATGGGAGACTTCTATGATCATGGATGCGTACTCAGATCAAGAACGGTCGCAACTTGCGCTTATACAACGGTTCCTTGATGGAGGTTTTAGTCTCAGTGACCACAACCCCTACCAATCTCCTCCTCCTCAATGTACAGAATCATTTGTAGACCCTTTGAAGGATCTTCATCAACTTCCATGGCTAGAGAGATTTGTGTCTGTGATAAGTGACAACTATTATGAAGATTACATGCAATAAAATTGTGCTACATCTTATACCGCATGTTTGGATTGTGGGTGAGTTTGGCGGAATCACAATGTGTTACCGTGATTTTTGCAAAAGCTACACTTTTGATTTTCAAACAAAATCACGGTGAGTGTTGAATCATTACGATGTATTTGTGATTTTGGCAAAAACTACACTTTGGAGTTTCAACAAAATCACGGTGACATTGTGGTTTTGTCGAACACATAGTTAATCCAAACATGCAAATAGTTAGTTCATCAAAAACCTCATACAATCACTTGTAGAAAGAGTTTCTCACTGAAGTGTGGTAACACCATGTCATGTGACTTCTTTTATGTTCTACAATTTGATATCTTTGACCTAAGGTTAATGGATATTGTACTTAGGTGAACAACTTGTTCATGATGACTCTCTTTAGAGAAAGTAAAAGAAGAAAAAGGAACATTGAAAGAAAAACTAGTTTGTTTGTGATTTGGAAAGAATACAATGTTAGCCAATTGAAAGAAATTCCAGATTTTGTTTTTCATCTTCTAATAATGTCTCTATTGAGGGTGATTATAATCCAATGGCTTGACCTAGTAGAAGCATGTAAGGTCTACAAAAAAATGTATGCACATATTCCTTAGGGAAATTCTTTCGTTTAATCTGTCTTGAAAAATAAATTCCTTAATATTAAACTGAATTACTACTTTTTTCGATTTTCATTCACCAATTACTAGTTAACTAACTACATATGTTTAAAAAAAAAACTACATATATTGGTGACATTTGCAGTTTTTATCATATTCGTGAAATATTTTAAAATCTCACAATTAATATAATTCAAATATATTTGTAAAATTATCATTAATATTGTTTTTTAATAATAAATTGCTAAAACATATATTTAATATATACAATGATGCAATAATTTTTTTACTTTATCTTTTATATTCTTTTAAGAAATTACATTTTATAATAGCACAGTTAAAAAACCTCACATTGAACAAGGTTTTTTTTATTTTATTTTTGACAAGAAAAAAATGAAGTTGAGATAGGTCAAATTCAAATTTGTATATAAGTTTACAATTGTGAGCAATCTTCATCTTATAAATCAATGTAAGGTTGAGATATGTCAAATTCAAATTTTAAGTACCTATTAAAAACTTCAAATATAAATTGTGTGTTAACAACTTCAAAGATTATTATATTTTAGACCAGGCAAAGGGTTATGCGTTCAAATAGTAAAAAATAACCAATTGTGGGTAGAGTTGACAAAGCGGATTGATTTCGTTTAAATAGTAAAAACTAAGTGTGTTTTTTTTACTTATCTTCCTCTCATTTTGTCATTTTAGGTCAGGGTGTTTATAGTTATTAATCAATTAGAAGGGGAATGTAGGATAAAAAACTTGTTGTTGTTAATTGAAATATTAACTATGTGGATACGTTATGTTCTTGTTCATGGTTAGAGTGTTTTTAGTTATTGAAATACTAATTACGAATATGAATGTTAGTACATTTGTATGTTTTTAATGAGCACATTAAAAACATTTGTATGTTTTTACTGCCCTAATTCTAATGAGCACATTGCAATCAAGATATGGATGGGAGAAGTTAGTACATTTGTATGTTTTTATTTTGTTAAATATTGTGTTTTGGACAGTTGATGTGGAATTTGTATTGGTCGACAATTATTTTAGTTTAATAACTGATGTGGAATTTATGTGATTGTCTTCGTTCAATTTTTCTAAGATAGAATGTATGCATTGTAACTTCTCTAATGTTATAGTAACATTGTTCCTTTCATTCTTTTCTCTTTGTTATTTTTCTATTATTGTTCAATTAACATCATAATTATATCTATGTTTTCGCTTCTTTGTTTTTCAGGGATGTGCAAAACCACTCAAATGCATAAATCATGTGAAGAGGATTGTCGACATGAATAAATTGTCACATTATCTGACATGGGTTTGGGATGTAGTGGATATTTATGGTCTTTCTTCGCTTATTCAACCTCGTTTAATTTGATTAATTCAAGCCTATGTACGTCATTGTCAGAGTGGTGACATGAAGAGACTAAAAACTTTCACTTACCCACTGATGAGATGATCATGACACTTGATGATATGTCATGCCTTTTGCACTTGCATATACATGGTAAGTTGATGAACCATCGAGCGTCGATGAGAAAAAAAACACAGTGGTTTGTTGCGTAATAAGTTACTTGGATTAGAAATATGATGGGCTTACGGTAAGTGCGACAAACAAAAAGGTGCTCATATAACCTATAATTTGCTTCTTAAAACCTTCTAGGATCATCACACAAAATCTTTGCAACTCGATAGTGAGCCAAGAATGGAGGTTGTCAGAGATGAACAGATGACTATGTGTATACAATTGCTTACTTGCTTTACCTTGTTGAATGCACCCTTTTTACTTACAAGAGTCGACAATACGTCAATGTATTGTTTCTAGAGTGCTTTCGGGACCAAACTACAGTTAATCAGTGGTCTTGGGGTGTTGCAGCTCTAGCCTATCTCTACCACTACCTGAATGAGGTGATTAATCCCGAAAGAAAGCAAATGGTTGGATACTTGACCATCTTGCAGGTAATTACTTATTTTATAATTTAATATGTGTTTGTAATTTTTTTTCTTCAAGCATGGGTTATGGAACATTTCCTTGACATATTTTTCTTGTAGTCGACCCTAAATATACTGAGGATAAGCCACGCGCAACCCGATAAAGTCTTGGCATGAGCCATAAGTCACCGAATAACTACACAACCTTGTTGGATTGTGTAGAGGTAGATGATGTTAGCTTCAACCCATATGACCTTCATCAGCAGACGTGTCCGTTCTAAGACATATGTTTTTCTTTGGATGGATCAAGCGTGGCCGTAAAATGAATTATCGCCGCTTGCTAGAACGTGTGATGAAGTAATATGGACGTATTCATAGCATTTTGAGGCACTCATCTGTCGCACCAGAGTTAAATGCATTTCAAATATATCAGACATTACAAGATTACTTGTTGCATGTTGTACCTGAAGACATGCGGTAAGCCGTTTCAGGTTATATTTCTTGGTTCTGCAAGATCTATCATCCCTTGCTATTGGCTCTTGCCTGGGCCGATAAATATGGAGGTTTTGATAGAGCATGAGAATGTCAATGAAACTCTGGATACTTTGCAGCTATGTAGAAGGGTTAGGCTCATGGTGTTGGATGAATTGGGAATTGGTATCGCTTACAATGATCTATATGGTAATGTAAATAATATTGCCGAAGAAATGGATTTGGTCATCTAGTATCGAGTGAAGTGTGGGAGGAGGAGGAGGAGGAGGACATATTCAGGTTATGCAGTCGCGAGATTCTATAGTTTTTTTACGGAGTCTTGTTAACGAGTGTCCCCGAGATACTCTTTAAACATTCCAAAATAAACCATTATTTTTTACAAAAGCTAAATATTTATATTTCCAATGCATTGATTACACGTTTTTATAAATACTTACCATTTATGGTCTTTAAAGAGTGCTTTAGAGGACTCGTTAACATTTTTCTTTTATATATATGTATTTTGATGTCTCTACTCAATTCGTATGACTTTGATGTAGTATATTGGTATTTTATCACCGCAACATTTATGTGACAAATTGTGTATAAATTTGGTTATTTTCAACACGTTTGGTATGTATGTACTTCATTCGTTGTCAATTATAAGCAAATTTGAGATTTTAGGTTCATTCAATTAATGATGGAAGTGACTTATATAATGATCCACATTCATCATTAGTTGAATGAATCTAAAAAGTTAAAATTGCTTATAATTTGCAACGGAGGAAAATATGTATATTGGCATTTATGTCATAAATTTGAATAGACAAATGTTAACTTGTGCCCTCAAGGACACATGTTAAGGAACTTATTATAGAAATATACGTATCAAAAGTAGTGCAGTCAACTTCTTAAAAGTTAAATTATCATGTTTGCCAATGTAAAGTTGCTCATTTTAAATTCTTTAACATGTGCCTTAAAAGCACAAGTTAACATGACCCATTTGAATAAGTTTGAGTTTGAAAATGTATGAATTCGGTTGAATGTGTCAAAAGTATTATTTCAAATGTGTAGAGTTTGTGTTTGAACGTGTATGAATTTGGTTGAATATTTATGTTAACAATGCAGCCTTATGTTTTGTGTTATGTCCTTCAAGGTAGATCCGAACCTAACTTCGCGACAATGCATGCAGCCTTAAGAATTTATGAGGATAGTTTGGACTGTGATTCAATTTCCTTGGTTCCAACTCCAACACGGTTATCAACTCATGAACGTTGTTGACACGGTCACAAACTCCAATATCTATCTATTATCTAGTGCAATGCCCTAAAAAAGAAGGAAAAAAGGTTATGTAAAGTTTTCTAAAGTTCTCAATAAATAAAAATGTTACTAAAGTTGATGTTGAAGCCGTGTCGGTGTAAATAGTAAACGAAGTGGGTCTCAATTAAATAGAGAAAGATAATGGAACCAACGTAGTGAAAGCAAGATATGACCCAAACTTGTCCCATTTCCATTTATCTTTGAATTTCATCATTGTTGAAATTGAAAATATTGATTGTTCCTTAAGGTCAATCCATTCAATGACTTTGTTTTCTTCTCCCTCTTCCATTTAAATTTAATGGATTTGGTGCATGTGAACTTCCATTGTCGCCCATTCAATTATGTATTCATAGATTTATACATAATATATTAAAGTTAACATGTTAGGTGAAGATTGAATAATTCCTTGAATTTTCACCGATCAGTTAAATTCGTCCATGAATTTTGCGAAATATCTATTTAATCCCTGAATTTTACAGACGTTCATCAAAATGGTCCCTCCGTCCAAAAGCTCCGTTAGTGGTGATGATGTGTCTTCTTGCATGTTGTGTTGTCCTGTACACGTGTCAACAAAGCAGCCACGTGTACAAGGACTAATTTGATGGAAATGGTAAAAATTCGAGATTTAACATTTCAGTGTCATTTTTTTTCGTGTTTCCAATTATACCCCTCTATGATAAGGATCAATTTGATACTTATTGTGATAATTTAAGGACTGATTTGATGGATAGTGTTATAGTTTAAGGTCTGATTTGATTGATTTTTATTTCAGGGAATGAGTATAAGGAAATATGGCATGAGAGGACCAGTAATTTCAAATGACAGGCATAAACAAACATCACTAAGGGGTTCTGCTCCACAAAATCCAACTGCTCCTGGAGTTATTAGAGTTCCAAATCCATATTACGGGCCATCCACTTCTACACAACCCCAATACATGGAGTTTATCCCAACTCCAGGATTTCCAAAGCAGTGATGCTTGTTTAAATTATGTTTTTGAACTAGTTTCATTAATGCTTTTTGGACTTGTTTAATTTATGCTTTTTTGGATATGTAATGATTTAAGAACATCAAATGACTTGATGACTTGATGGCTATGTAATGTTATTTTTATTAGCTATGTAATAACTTATGATGGTATGCAAATGTCTGTCTTTTTACAATCAAAGTGTATGTCTTTTACTTTTTACTTTGTTCAGCAAATGTATGCACCAAGGATCACAGTGATTTATGTTGGGAAAATTCAAGGAATTATTTGATGGTATTTTCACTAATTTGGGGATCGATATGATGGATAGACATACAATAGAAGGACTAATTTGATTGAAATTTTTTGACAGAGGGTTGGATTCATTCATTGACAACCTCTTTTCATTACAACATTACAACAATACACATACTTGGCACAATACAATAACATTTTAAACAGCTCAATCAAACAAATTACTCCTATCAATATCTTAATCAACCCAAACTCACTTCCTACACAATCAACTTTATCCATCAACTTTGCCCTCCAAACCTCTTCTCTGACACTATCCTTTGGCTTCTCCATCAACCTTGTATTTCTTCCATGACCAGCACCATTGTTTTTAAAATGACCTAGTTCTCCAGCTTCATCAACCCACACAAAAAATTTACAGTTTTCACCATCTTCATATACAATCAAAAGAAAAAATAGTACTATTTAAACAAACCATTCACACATCACACAACCATTGTTAAACAAACTTTTGAATCAAAAAAATTAGGGTTTTAAGTTTTTTGAATTGGGGAAGAACTTTTGCATCAATTCATGGAAGAAATTTTGGGGATTTTGAACTCTAGGTGACAAATTATAACATTAGGGTTCCAAATTTATATATTTGGGAAAGAAAGAGCCGTTAATGAGAAAGAGGATAAAGAGTCGTTGGGAATTTTGCAATTTTCAGAAAATCAATCAATTTGGTCCTTGGCAATTTTCTAAAAATCAATCAATTTGGTCATTGACAATTTTCTGTAAATCAATCAATTTGGTCCCTGCTTGCGTGACATCTGACGTGGTAAGCATTGTAAGAGGTTAACGGTACACGTCACCTCCGTTAACATACCAACTTAACAGAAGGACTGATTTGATTGACATTTTGTAAATTCGAAGACTAAATAGATATTTTGTAAAATTCAGGGACGAATTTGGTTGATTGGTGAAAATTCAAGGATGAATTTGAGGTATTACTCGGTGAAGATTAGAGAAATGTAGTGGTGGTTCTTTGATAGAAGTAGTTATTGCAGTGGTGGTGCGTGATTTTCTAACATGGAGCAAGACAACCTTCTACGAAGGAGAAGATGACTGCATGCACGTTAACACTTCAACGCTTAAGTCATTATCAAAATGATGAATGAATCGTATTTTGTGTGCGACGCTCAATTGCAGTTGTATAGGTGAGGAGGTTGCAATTGCCACTTTATTCCAAAAAAAAATAGTGACTAATTTCTAGAAAAAATAAAAAAATAATTAGTATTTATAAAATAAAAGGATCAATATATTTTTTCATTTCACTCATCAATTTAATATTTATATTATAATATGATATTTTTGGGAAAATGGTCCTATATATGTTTAATTGAGTTGAGTGGGATAGTGATGGACAAGGAAAGGAGAGAAGCAGCACAAACACAAAGATAGATGGTGGGGACAATGGGGACAATGTTGCAGTGTTGGAGATTTGGATTTGGAAATAGGTAGTAGGATGAGACTTGACTTGAGAGTGTTTATGAGATGAAAAACCCCACTCACTGCCAACACTTTCAAAACAATAATAACCCATGGTTGCAGCACCCTCTTATTATTGTCATCATCATGCTGTCGTGGCCCTTTCTACTTTTAAGGCTAAATAGAACCCATTCTCCAAGGTAGGGTTAGTATATAAATACAAATAGTTTAATTAACTAGTTCTACAAAATTTGTCCATATCTATTAAGCCTAGATACGGGTACCGATGCGGATATGATACGATACGGATACGCGGATATGTGAATTTTTTAAAATTTAAGATACGATACGGCTAAGATACGTCAACAAATTTTTTATATTAAAATTTATATATATGCAAATATACTTGAAGAAAATAAGCATTGATTGCCCTTATTATATGCATGTAAATGTTGGGATACTGAGAGAAACATTCAACACAAATTTGATCAAATGTTGATTAATTGAATCACTTCTCTCGTTACCTTCATCCATAAGAAGTATAATTTTAAGTGGTTCATCGAGAAACAATTCTATCGATGCATATATAAAATTGAATCATATACATCTCTACTGAATTTCTAAAACATTGTCTCACTTTTTTCCTTTCATCTTTTTTTAGGATACGTTGTGAAGTATCCTATAAGTATAAGAATCCTTATGTATCTTTGAAGTATCCAATAAGTATCGAATAAAATATATTTTAAAAATTAAAATAATTAATTCCGATACATCGTGGGTACGTATCCACGAGTATCCGTGGAGTATCGATATCTGATACGTATCCGATATGGGTAAAGCTTCATTTTGGAGTATCCTGGCTTCATAGGTCCATATTGATTGCTTTATACCAAGCCAAAGACTTATAGTTGTTTTATGATAGACATAGACATAGATAGGAGTATATGATACGTATATTTGGGATTACCCCAACATAACTTTCATAACCTTGAGACTGACACAGAAATATACTACTAACGTACACTTTCTGCTAATCTTAATTCTTTCCCATTTGTTTGTTTTCTTCCTTTCTTATTCACTATTTCAACTTCCAATGCATCGTGGTCCTCAGATGTTGCCATTTCACGTTCTCTTCTGACTCTTCCCATTTATCCACACTCTTCTCCATAACCACTTGTTCATTGTTCTAGTCTTCCCATTTCCACAATCTATGCCAACTTATTATTACTCCAAAATTTAATTTTTCAACAATAAATGAATAATATATGAATAGGTCTCGTGTGGGTAGAAATACAATTGATTCCATTGTGCAATAGTAGGACCACCTCAATCCAAACGTACTCATCACTTCTTATCTCATTTAATTGGTATACCATGATAACAAATGCCTAACAACATCTAGGGCACTTCATAAAATTTTAAGGGTGATGTTAACTTACACCCTAAAAACACAAATTAATGATGTAAAAAATAATTAAAACATAAGTTTTTAACCTTTCAAGATATTGAATGCGTAATTTTAAAATTAAGTTTTTACATTTGATTTTTTAACTTGTGCCCTAGACTTTTTAACTCGTGCCTTAAAACACAAGTTAGTATTTCCCAAAATTTATATATAAAAATGAATTATGTTAATCTATGTCTTAAAAACACATACTACATTTATTCACACTCATTGTCATATAGTAAATCGCAATTCACATTGGTATGTGATACAAATAAAGATTCGCAATATGTGAAGAATTCAGTACATATAATTATAGAGTTAGTTGGCGATTTGCACATATCAAAAGAATTATGTAATTATGAATCACATTTAAAAAATGTGATATTTTTACCACTAGGCAAATAACTAATAAGGGTATTTCATAAGAGAGAGATAGTGACTAGCCATTATTATGATCTTTGTTTCTGGATACGAAATGAATGAATGAGTACTTTTTTGCAATATCGTTTGTTGTCTGTTTATGATGATGATATTGATTCATTCATGTATTGTCGCAGAATTGGGGGTGATATTGTTTTGGAGCGAACGTGGTTCTTAAGCTAAGGCAAAGCTACAATTATAGGCCATCAATTTCTGTACATAGTGGGACTACTGATCAGATGAGATGGGTCTGATTCTCATGTCTCACTCTCTACTTCCCACATGCTGACGTTAAATGCCCAACAACATCTTACATTACATTTAGTCAATAGTACAGTACTGCCATTTCATTTTATTTACCCCACCTTTGTTCTCTTGTGTTGTAGCATTCTATTTCAATTGGACAATACTCCACCCACTTTCCTACCACCTAATTGGAACCATCCTCATCCTAGCCACTACTACAAATTTCTAAACTTACTATATAAAGCAAACTAGATTGTGTTAAAAACAAGAAACTTAATCATCGGGCTTTCAAAATAAGCTCATGCTAACAAATACCGTAAAACATTTGTTAGCATTTTTCTTTCAACATAAATGAACTCATAATAATTATGAGTTCAATCATAATATGAATAACACCGAAAAATTAGATTAATTTTTTTTTAGAAACGCAGACTCGTTTTAAGCTTTTATTTTTTATTCTAGTAGTATTTAAGTTTTTTTCCAATATATTTCTTATGATCAATAATACTATTGAGATTGTGGATAGATATAAATGGTGGTCATGACCTAAATCGATAGACTTTGATATTATTCGTACATAATTGACTTGTAAGGTGAAGGTGTCATTCTTTATAAATTTATATGAGACTTCTTTATGCTATGTGAGTATAAGGACATTAAATTTAAAGATCAAATTTGTTTATGTATCTTGAGTTTAATTGATTTTTTTCAAATAGTGTATACTATGTTGTCATTTTGAAAAAAAATTAAGATATTCAAAATGAGTATTTTCTATTATAAGAGAATTAAAATAAGTAGGGAAATAATAAGAAATATTGATTGCACGAGGGGGGGTAATATGATGAAAACAGGCACTGCATGCATGTGTGTTTCTCCCCTAATAGAGATAAAGTAGTAGAATCAAAATTAACAAAAACCATAAAAGTGATAGAGCAAAAAACAAGTGATTCACCCCACAAACCAGATTTAAAGTGATTCGAGAGTGTCTTTTACTCTATTCCACGAGTATGGATTTTATTCTAAAAAGCATAAAGATAGTGGAAGACTTGCAGAAAATAAGAAAAGTAAAAGAAAAAAGAATCAAAAGGCACTTGAATAGGGAAGAAGAAAAAGGGTAGAAAGAGGAAGATGTGTGAACATTTTTAATCATTCCATCCCAAATTGAGAAGAGAAGTACAACTAAAATTATACTTTCCTATTCTTTTTTGTGATAGACAAGTCACAAGACAAGAGTTTGTGTATTGGGAAAAGATAAAAGGTAAAGTTTTAGAGAAGACTGAAAAGGATGGCTCTATCTGCATCTTTGGTTTATCAATATACATGTGGGTCACTAACTCATATTATTATTATCAAGGAATTGGACTTTAATAATATTGGCAATCATATAAGTTTTGACAGATTAAAAGCAGTTTGTTTTGGATTTTTAAAAAATCTATTTCGTCAAGAAAATTATTTTTAACCTTAAAATGAAAGACTCTTTTTAATAGTTTTTTCCAAAAAATAAAATCTATTTCATCTAAAAACAAATAAATTAATATTAAAGTTTCAAATATGTAGAAAATGATTTTTATGATAGGTAACAATCTTTTTAATAGTTTTTTTTGTCAAAAAAAAATTCGAAAATCGGCTTTAATATTTCTTAAAAATCTCTAATTTTTTAAAAGCAAAACAAACACATCCTATAAGGACAAAATTGAGGGAGCGTATTTAGTGTGTGAAAATATTTAAATCTAGAATGACTTTATGATTTTAGAGCAGAAAAGTTATCTACATTTTTATCTGTTTCTTTCCGAATTTCATTTCCTTTCCCATATTTTCTCTTCATTTTTATCTTAGCATTGAGATAACACCTTAATGTTTATAAATATATAACATTTACCTATATTAATTCTATCAACACATTTTTTTTAATCAAAATTTAAATTAAACCATTTAATTTTTTGGATGGTATCATATCTCCCTATCAATCCAGCTTCATTCCGGGGCGCACGATAACATTATAGTGACTCAAGAAATGGTGCACTCTATGAATAAAATGAAAGGTAATGAGATGTTTATGTCCATTAAAATTGATTTTGAGAAGGCTTATGATCGTCTCAATTGAAAATATGTGGAAAATTGTCTAAATGAATGTAAGTTTCCTCTTAACCTCATTAACATTATTCAACATTGTATTTCTTCTTCCTATTTTAAAATCTTATGGAATGGAGAGAAAACATATATTTTTACTCCTTCAAGAGGCATTAGACAAGGTGACCCTTTATCTCCCTATCTTTTTGTTATTTGTATGGAGAGATTATCTCATATTATTGTAGACCAGGTGGATGCTCATTGTTGGCAACTCATGCGTGCAGGTAGGTATGGGGCACAAATATCTCATCTTCTTTTTGTTGATGATCTTCTTTTGTTTGCAGAGGCCTCTGTCGAGCAAGCTCATTGTATTCTGCATTGTCTTGATCTTTTTTGCCAAGCTTCTGGACAAAAGATCAATAGTAAAAAAACTGAAATCAATTTCTCGAAGAATGTTCATCAACAACTGAAGGAGGAATTTTTGCTCCACACATGTTATAAACATGTCAACAATATGGGCATGTACCTGGGGGCGAACATTAGTCCAGGAAGAACTACTAGGGGAAAGTTTAATAACATCATTGAGAAAATTCAAAACAGGCTGAGTGGATGGAAACAAAAATGCATGAGCTTTGCAAGAAGACTTACTTTATCTAAATATGTTTTGTGCTCTATCCCTTATTATCATATGCAATATGCTAAGCTCCCTAAAACCCTTTGTAACGAGATGGAAAAAATTCAAAGGACCTTTTTATGGGGAGATACAGACCAATCTCGTAGACCTCATCTGGTGGGGTGGGACGTACGTCGTCTTCCTAAGAATGAAGGGGGACTAGGCATTAAGAGACCTCAACATATGGATGACGCTTTTCTGACGAAGATGCTTTGGAATTTGATCAACAATCCAAATGATCTTTAGTCTATGGTCCTCTATAGTAAGTATGGAAGGAACAATGACCTTCAGATTATTATCAATTCTCAAACATATGATTCTCCTTTTTGGAGAGCATTATCAAGCATATGAGAAAAATTTCAACAGAATATTGTGTGGCAAATGGGCGACGGGAACAACATCAATTTTTGGCGGGATAAATGGACCCCTAGTGGAACCTCTCTTATGTCTGTCACTAATCATACTAATATTGACACAACCCTTTATGTTAAGGATGTGGTAACCCCTTAAGGAGATTGAGATTATAATTTTATTACTTCTAACTTACCGTCTTCCTTTGCTTTTCAGGTCCTCGCCTTCCCAACTACTAAGGACACAAACGGACCTGACAATACTTCTTGGGGAGGAACCAACACTAAGAACTTCACAATTCAAAGTGCTTATGAATCACTAAACAATAAAGCTCAGTTTATCGAGGGAGATTGGAAGGCCTTGTGGAGTTGGAACGGCCCTCATAGAATTCAAACTTTTATGTGGATGGCGGCTCATGAGCGACTTCTCACTAATTATCGTAGGAGCAAGTGTAGTGTCGGAGTATCAACCACGTGCTCTGAATGTGATAAAAACAATGAAACCATTATTCATGTTTTACGGGATTGCCCTATAGCAACCCAAACTTGGATAAGGTTAATCCCTTCAAATCAAATCTCTAAAAAAAAAATTCGTTTAACTGCATGGATTGGATCTTCAAGAATATCAATCATTAGCTGCATGGTATCCAAAATAAAAAGTGGAGAACAATTTTTTTAGTGGCTTGCTGGCACATATGGATGTGGAGGAACAAAACTATTTTTTAGAATGATTTTTGGCGTCCGGTTGACCCAACATATGATATTCTCAAAATGGTTGAAGACATAGACAACTACTCCCACCATCCTTTGAAAACTCACCAATACAACACTATTTTTATTGGCTGGAAAAGAACTCAGGATGGGTGGGTTAAGCTTAATTGTGACGGAGCATACAAGGATTCCTTGTGTCTAGTTGGTTGTGATGGTCTATTCCAAAACTTAGATGGTAGATGGCTTAAAGGGTACACTCGCAAAATCGAAAATTGTGACGCGCTTAGTGCTGAAATGTGGGGAATGTACTAGGTTGCTTGGAGACATGGTGTCCACCATCTTCAAGTGAAAAATGACTCAAAAATTCTGGTTGACGTCACAGGAAAAATCAATATCAATGGCAACCTCCCACCTTGGTGCGCCGTATACAAGAGCTCTTAAAGTTGAATTGCCATGTGCATTTCAATCATACATGGCGAGAAGGAAATAGGAGTGCTGATTGGCTAACCAATCATAGTTTTTCTATGGACACTTTTGACATCCACGTTATGGATACACCTCCTAGTGAGGTCTCTAGTCTCTTTTTTTATGACATTTCTGAGGCTAGCATGCCTAAAAACATTCATGTAATTTTGTATTCTTTTCGTTTTCTGCATATCAGCCCTATTTTATTACAAAAAAAAAAAATCATTTACTCGATATGATACTTTTTCCAGCCAAAAATTTATTCATAAAAAAAAATGGTTTTCAAGTTTCAGAAAAATACTACTCTAAGTCTAACAAAAAATTATCTACAATGTCAAAAAAAAATCATGTGACATTAAATAAAAGAAATTAATTGGTCTATAAATATTGTTCGAATCTCAATATAAAAAAATATATAATATATGTATAAAAATTATATTATTATAAAATGTTTCTCGGTCAAAACATTTTTTAATTTTCATACTATATTTAGAGTTTTATAGAAAAATATCAATTAAAGACATGTATTATTAATTGAAAAAAGTCAAAAAAATATTTCAAAAATTCATCTACACACACGTGTGTATATCAAAGAGCTTAAACTAGAACTAGTATAATTATTTACAAATAAAATATTAGTTTGATTTTAAATAAAAAAGATTCACATTCTTCTCTTTTAAGAGATGCTAAAATTATAGTACTCTTTACATATTTCCTCTCATGTTACATAATACAAACCACTTGAACCTGAAAGAAAAACTTCGAATAGTCATTCTCTCTAAAATTTCCCCCTTCCTTCTCTCCAAAAAACCTCCGCAGCTGCAACCCTCCGCCACACTTCAAATCCGGCCTCCACGATGTAGATTCGTGCTATTGGTGGTGCGATCGAGTATGTTGGCTCGCGTCACCACATACAGACCCATATGGGTCTTGTTCCAAAAGGTTGTCTCTGAATTAACTCTGCTACAAAGGATTGTTGTTGCCGTCGCGATCTTGCGGTCCTGTTCTCTGGTCTGATATGGGTTTCGCATTTGTAACTCGTTGATTTGCGTCGATTAGGTCGTGGGATGGGGTTTACGGCGGTGTTGCTGCTTTGTGGTCACATTGTGTATCTGTCCTCTCAGGATTTGAAGGTGCTCATCATGATCTCTCTATGTCGTAGAGGTTCGGGAATTATTTATGGTTCCATATTAACAGTGGTTGTTTACCGCCGCCTGATTTGCAATATGCTGATTAAGATCCATTTGAAGTGGTTTTGAACATGTTTCCTCCGCCACGTCTGTGCATTTGGATCTGTTTCAGTATGGATTGGCTCGAAAGGGCTCATATTAGTGTTGGTTATGGAAATGGCGTTTCTAAATTTCGTATCACTTTTGTGTTGTTATCGTATGATCACCCTTTAGGGATTGTTTCGGTGGTTTGGAATCTCAGCTTTCTATTGCTCCTCCAAGATCATGGATGTGCTTCGTAACAGGTCTTCTAGGCTAGAAATGGGCATGCACTTGTTGTCCGTTGTTGCTGCGAATGGTGGGTGCAGGTGTTACCGTGTTGGCGGTGCACGTGAAGCTTTATGTCGCAACATAGTGGGTTGTAGGCGTGGGGTTCTGTATCCTTGTTGGCGGTAGAATCTATCACCCTCACGAAGTTTGGCTCTATATAACTTGGGGGAGGTTCCAAAATCATCATTAGTCTACCTGATCTGATGTTGGACTGTTTTACTCGAAAGAGACGTTATGCTTGTTGTTGTCGCATGGAGTTGTTGGTTCTTGGATACATTCTGTGTTGACGATTTGTCCATACACCGCATGTTAGACATTCACTGATGTTGTTTTTATTTCTTTGTATCACCCTATTGGGTTGACATACACTTTGTGTTGATTGACCGGGTTAGGTTTATGTTCCCCTAGTTTTTTTTTGTTTTTCTTTTTTTAAATATTATATACGCGCACCTGACATAGACTGGAATCTGCAAGACATTCCAACTTTTAGACTGTTTCTATTCCTTTTTTATGTCATTAGACTCTTGCCTTAATACATATAAGGGTTTGCTAGGATACATCCACTAGTTTTTATTAAAGTGTGTTTTAGCAAAGATATAACTAAAAAGTTGTTAAACACACCTTAAGGTGTATGTGGCTATAACACACCTTCTAAAAAACAAGTGGGTGTGCGTTAGCAACTCCTATAGGCATTTGCTATAATACACCCGCTTATTTTTTAGAAGGAGTATTTTAGCAAATGATAACTAAAAAGTAGTTAAGTACACCTTAAGGTGTAGCTTGCTAAAACACTCCCACATAAAAAATAGTGGGTGTGTTCAAATATCTCTCTCTCTCTCTCTATATATATATATATATATATATATATATATATATATATATATAATTTTGTAAATGAAAGGACAACTACCGCATGAAACTCACATGCACAACTATGATGTCATGGGTTCAAATATCCAGCTTAGCAATAACTATATTTGTCACTTGAGCTAGATTTTGCACAAAGATATTTATCAATTACTAAGTAACAAAATTATATTTGTAATTCTATATCGTATGTATTGACCTAAATATCATATGGATAACTAAGTTTTTGATATTAATTACCAGAAATAGTTGAATTATTGACTGAGAATTAGATAAAATAATAATTAAAAAATGTTTCTAACTTTGTTAGAGACCAATTTTATTTTATTTATACAAAGAGCCAATTTTATCATTGTAAAACAATTTTTTTTTCTTTACTACTAAGTGGTTGACAAAACATTAAAGACATAATAATATATAATATCTAGCACTAATTTTGTAAGAGACCAAATTTTTTAGGCCAAATTTATTTATTACTATAAAATAATAATTTTTATTATTAAATTAAAAAAGTTAGAAAATACTACTATGTTGTTGACCAAAAAATTAAAGACATGATATTTGTAAAAATAAATAAATTAAAGATATAGTAAAAACATTAATTTGGTCTCTTACAATGTTTTTAATTTTTTTTCTCCACAACTTAGCATTTTTATAACTTTTTTAATTTATAAATTATTCAATAAAAATATTGTTTTTTTTAAGAAGGCAAAATGAAATATATTCTAACCAAATTACTCTGAACCCCACAAGGCGTGCCGGAGAAGAGAGGAAAAGATACAAAGTAAATCCAACAAAGCTAAAAGAGAAAAAATAACATAAATCAACAAATATTTGTACAGTGTAAAGGGCTAAGCGGGGATGAGTAGGGTAAACCCTTGTTTTTATGGGTATGGGTTTGATTCCGGGTAATTACCCGCAAATTTAGATGGGTATGAGTGCGGGTAAAGACACTATACTACCCATTCCAGCAACCCGCATATACATATTTATATAATATAATAAATATTTTATTAAATTTTAGTGTACAATTATTTAATTTATTTAGCTATTTAAGCATAAACCTAAACCTAAAAACTAATATGGTAATGGTTTCATCCATACCTTCATAAGCTCACGAGCTAAAAATTTATCATATAAATCAATTTGATGTTTATCTTAGCATGCACTTTTTTATATGTATTTTGAATGTTTTTATTTTAATTTTTGAGGAATATTTTGGATCTTTTTTTATTTGGCAAAATACTACGATTTCTACTATTTTTTGAGTTGCTTTAAAAAAATTGGATCATAATTTTATTTCAATTGTGATGTTTTTATTTGTCTTTTTAGAATAAAAGTGTGGGTAATGGGTACAAGTATGGGTACTTAGGTGCCCATAGGGTATGGGAAAGAGCACTAAAGTTGTTACCCACGAGGGGTACGGGCATTTTTTTACAAACGCGGGTATGGGGAAGGGTACTATAGTACCCTACCCATTGAGTACACATTGCCATCCATAAGCCACCACATATGATAGTCAAAAACAAGGTTTGTGAATTTTGCCTTTAACCACTAGAAAGAAAGGACCTTAACATGATCTAAAAGCTTAATATTCGAGCATTCTTTGTTATTTTACATTCTATAATCCAAATAATCCAAGTGCAAGCACACCAAATAAGAAACATAATTAACGTTTTCGCTTTTGATGTACCAGCTAAATTGCCAAGCTAAATAAAATGATATGATAACAAAACAGGATGAGCCGAGTCAAAACCCAGCCAATGACAAACTCGATGTCGTAACGAACCAAACAAAGGACAATCCAAAAAAAGACGAGTCACATACTCCCTTTGACCGCACTCACCAACAAAAAGTTGAGCATCTTGGGAAACTATACTTTTTGTTTTGGATAACCCAGGAGATAGAACATGCATCAAAAGGCAACAACGACATTCCAACTAGGTTGGCACCCCACTAAACCTACATTCTATGCCGTCAATCTCAAAATATTATTAAAAAAGGGGAAAATAATTACAAAAGGGGGATCAAACCAAAACCCTCAGAAGTCGACAAAAAAAACAAAGTAAGAAAATAAAAACAGCAAGCTGACTAACAGACTAGGGGAATTTGTAGTTAGGAAGGCCGCATTTATCACAGAGAAATTCCAACAACAAAGCAGGTGGAAGAGAAGGCAACTAGACTGAGTCCTGAAATGAATGTCCCATAGTAGCCAATCTATCAGCGCAACAATTACCTTCTCGAAAAATATGTGAAACAATGACATGAACATCGAGGGAGCGAGCATTATGCCACCTGTTCCGAATAGAGACATGAACCAAATGAGCGTCTCTAAAAACCTTGAGAGTAGAAGTTGATTCGCTTTCTAACGAAATGTTCAGCCACCCCTTTGAGGCCGCGTACTCAATGGCAAAGATAATGCCAATGATCTCAGAATGAAATACGGAAGCATTTCCAATATTGCAAGAAAAAGCCTCAAGGAAAGTGCCTAAATGATCGCGGAAGATGCCACCACAGGCCGCATGATTATCAACCACCAAGCCATCCATGTTCACTTTGATCCAAGGGGTGAAGGAGCCTTCCACAATACCATAATAATGTCCTTGACTCGACGGTTATGGGGAGAAATCGAGAATGAGTCAAGGAAGCTAAAATTTGAGGCCAAACATTTACTTGTCGATGCATTACCGCTCAAAGTCACCAATGTGTGAATTCAGACCTTTGCAGCATGGAGAGATGCCACGTTTGATGAAAACATGATGTCGTTATGGGAGATCCAAATAGCATGCAAAGCGTGAATAACTGCAGCCAGAAACATATCTGAGATTTGCGAAGAGCATCGAGGTGGAATACAAGAGAGAGAGAGAGAGAGAGAGAGAGAGAGAGAGAGAGAAGATAAGAGAGGTCCACCACACAGTTAAGCTTGTTACCAATCCAACTCTAAATATTCAGCGCAAGCGAACACCACAATACAACCCCGGTTTTTAAGATTCTCATTCATCGACATTTTACCGTGCATAAGCCTCCATAAAATAAAGGAATGAGAAGGGGGAATACAAGACTTCCAAATAATCTCCGCCCAAGGGACATGTTGCTGGGAAACTATACCTCATTTGCATAAATTCTCCTTTGTTGGTAATCGATTTCCAAGTATCCGCCAAACGAACACCAACACCTTTAAAGGGATGTTGTTGCCAAATGGAATCTGGCACCTCCACTGCATGTTGAGAACTGTCACTAGTGAGACGACGATACACACCCCACACTGTGTACTCACCATTGAGATCAAATCCAAAGATCCAACATAGTATCTATTTAAAAATAGTGTTATTTTAGGCAAAGGGTGTGAAAGTGCATCAATAAACATTGCATGAGTGGGGACAAGAATTTTACTAGAAAAAGAAAAGGGGAAAAATAAAGAGGTAAAAGGGTGAGTAACAACTAACAATATAGAAAAAGAGAGAGAGGAAGCATCCTATTCCCATTCCTATTCCTATTCCCATACATAATGGTGCAAGCCAAGGCAGTGTGGTACAAGAAACAATGATGCTGATTTGACATTAAAACTTTATACTTTGCCCATGCTATCTAGCTATGAAAAATGAAAAATACTCGTTTCCACTCTAAGGACTAAATTACTTTGTTTGCTTTCACTTTATAAGGATTTTAGGTGTGTTTCAACTTTTATGACTTTTGCTCCCTTTCCAAGCCAAAATAATGAATCAAACCAACAAATATCAAACCACTCGTCTTAGCCGTTTCCATAAAAATTGATACCCACTTACGACCATATCATCACACCCTTCACTGTCCTTTTACCTTTATATTCTATTCACACCCACCACTTTTCACTATTGTCCAAAAACACTCCTATTTTTCTCCTTTAAAATCCTTCCAACGTTAATAACTATTCACTCAAATTAAGGTTTATTTATTTATTTATTACTCATCACATATGGACAAGTTATATGACCAAAAAAAAGATATGGGCAAGTTTGACACTTTACCTTTTTCTTTAATAAAAAATAATATAGATACATATCTCATATATGATACACATATGTGATGGTATATGCATAAAATCTTTCTTTATATCATTTTTGTTTGTTCAAAAAAAATTTTGAAAAAAATATTTTAAATTTGAAGGGGAGAATATTACCTAGGACATACGCATAGTAATAAATATAATTGATCTAATTTATTCAAAAAAAATATATAATTGATCTTATCACAAACAAAAATATGATTGTGTATAACAAATGGATATTACCTCCTCTTGTAAAAAAAAAAAAAAAAAAGAGATATTACCTCCTTTGAATTAAAATATACATTCTGATACTTGTACCCATTATTATTTTTTATTTTGATACTCAGCTCGCAGAATAAATACTTCATATTTTATTTGTTTTGACCAAATATAAATGTCTAGATATTATCTCCTTTTTCGTTATTTTATTCTAATTGAAGTCATGGGCAGTTTTTTTAATTCTCTTAACACGCATTGACATTGTGGTTATAATATTTCTAATTTATTTATTCGTATGAAACCAGAAACTTTATTTTATTTTTTATTTTGACGTATATTGAAACCGAAAACCTTGATTGGAGTAAATATTGATAACGTAAATTAATGATAGCATCCGGCAAAAATAATATAGTATCTTGTAGCTATTAAACAATATCAAATAATTTATCTAAGAGACAAAAAAAAAACAAAAATACGTTGAGTAAAAAAAACAAAAATCTGTATAAACAAATTAAAATATTTCTATTCATAAAAAAATTAAAAGATTTCTAATATCTATTTCCTTTTTTTTTTTCTTTTTTTGTCCTAACTGTAATAACATATTGATAAAAAAAAAACTAAAAATCTAACCCTAATTTTTTTGTCTGATTTGTAATGATCTAAACCCTAATGTAAATTTGTTGTCCTAAGAGAGATTAACATGAACACTAGCATCCATGCCAGAGTCACAAACTGGACATTTACGAACAGTGGACCCGCACACATTGCAAAGGCACAAATGCCTACATGGTAGTAACAACACAACTGATTCCCTCACCCCACAATTCTTACACATCCCAGCCAAACCACCACCACCGACAGTCGCCGCGGTGTCTTCACCGTCGTCAGCCGGACCATTGCTCCCACAACTCGATTCAGCGTCATCCTCGGCCACCGCAGTATGATGATGTCCCTCATTGACATGTGCCATAACTTGTTCCAAATTGTTACGTAAATAATTGGCTGTGCTTTCGTTTGTTTGTGCTAGCTCCCTCCAAACCTGATTTTCAGCACTTAAACTTTTGACTTTTTCTTGAAGCATCCAATTTAGCTTCCCTATTCTTTGAATCTCTTCGTCTTTTTCTTTAAGTTTCTTTGCTATTGTCTCTTGAATCATGCATGCCAACATCCTTGATTGCCTCATTTTTTGTTCCTCTAACTCCATTCTCACTTTTTCATTCTGTTTAACACAAAAAAACAAAAAATATTAATTACACATAAATAGTACATGTAATGTATTCTGACTATTCTCAATTACTATCAGAAAAAATCTTTCCATAAAAATATAAGCGAAAATATTGAAACTCACTATCATTAAAAATATTAATTAATTACAATTAATTTTGCTAAATGTATATTTCTCAAACTATCCTTTTGTAGAAAATTAGTTTATATTTTCAACCACCAAATATAATTAATTCATTTTTATGGTAATCAAAACGGAAAAGTATACCCTATTTAAGTTTTCTCCACATGTTAAAAAAACTTAAATTACAATTATTACACAAAATCATTAACACCCCACTCCATAATTTAAAAGAAATAAAAAAAAACGGATTAACTACCTTTTAGAAAATATAAAACACCCCATTAATATTTTCATTCAAAGTTTGAAAATTTCTCACACCCTTTATCAGTTACTCAATTTAGATACTTGAAAGAAACATTAAAGTTTGAACAACTGTTTCCTTTTATCCTTTTCAAACACAAACTTTTTTAAAGAAAAAGTATTTTTTTCAAAAATAATAATAAAGAGAGTAATTAAACAAGTGAAGGATAAAAAAAATTACATGATGAGCAAGGATGCGATCAATATCAGATTGCTGGTTCTGAAATTGATAGAGAACTTGATCAACAAATGATGATGATGATGATTCAGATGAGATTATTCTGTTCTTTTGATGAGGTGGTAGAGAAACCAATTCAGTTGAAAAATCTCTTGAACGTTTTCTTTGAAGAGGATTGTTGTAAGTAAGACCACTATCAGCTCTGTTTGGATCACAAACATTGGATTGGTAAAATGGTAACATAGATTCATGCATTGTTGTTGGAACAGGCACAGCAGAATCCATCTGAACATTGTATAATTCAGAGTTCAACATTTGTTGTTGTTGTTGTTGTTGATAATGATGTTGATTAGATTTGATTATTTCCCTGTATAAACAAAACAAAAAATAAATATATGTATTAGAAAAAATATTTTAAAAAATAATCGTTTTAAAGGCAAATATTTGTAGTTAATCGTTCGATCAAGTGTTTGTGTTTGGATTCATGACGAGTTTAACAAAATCACGGTGACACACTGAAATCGAGGTAGGTCACCGTGATTATGATTCTGACAAACTCACCGACGATACAAACATGCACTCAAACCTTTAAAGATAAAAATAGATGTTTAAGGTTGTAAATTGTAATAGTACCTGTTTGGGAGTAAATGGGTAGAAGGCAATAGATTCATGTAACTAGCATCAACAGCCATAACAAAAGATGTTTTTTGATAAGGTTAAGGTTGTATTGTGTGTGAGAGAGAGTTTGGTTTGGTGGTGTTTGTGAGATGAATGAAAGAAGAGAATAAGAAGGAGATGAAGAAGAGAGCATGCAATAGATGTGGCTAAGTATTAGGGAGGCTGAATGAATGAATGAATGATTCAGGTAAGGCTTAGTATTTAGCCTTTGGTTTTTTATATGTGGAAGTTTTTAAAGAGTTAGAAAGTCAAACGCATCTTTTCTAAGACATAGAAAATCTTTATGAAGAATAAAAAAATGTAAAATATTCAATTTATTGTCTTTTATTATTATATTCAATATTCAATCATCCCTTTTTTGTTTCCAAAAACAAATAATAATAAAAGTGTTGTCAGAATTTGGTCTGGAGGATTCGCTTTCACAATTTTATATTTTTCGACTTTCACTCGTTTTGGAATTTGGATTTCCATCTTTTCCTTTTTTTACTTTTTACCAACCATAATCTTATTAAAAGAACCATAATACTCTCTTCATATTTTTTTTTATAAACCGGAGGCGGATACGTTAGGCTACAACTGAATACGACGACTATAATAAATACCTGCTATACTTTACCACATATATTTTTTTTTATAAATCGGAGGTGGTTACATTAGGTTACAAATGAACACGACGACTGTAATAAATACATGCCATATTCTACCAGAGAAGGTTATCACAATCTTTGTGGGATTGTTTCAAAAGCGAAACCTCCTAAGTAGTCAGCTATTTGGTTAGCGTGCCTATAAACATGTGATACATAACTTGTCAATCTCATATCCTACGGCGATTGATGTGGGAGACCGTATTGTTTTTCGACTTTCACACATGCCTACAAAAATTATGTATTAAAAACAAAAACTATGAACCATTTTACAAAATTACCTTCACTAATGGCATTAAAAGAAATTGAAAGAAGATATAATAAGACATGATAAAGAGTAGGACAAAAGAAAAAACATTAATAATGTATTGGTATTGTAAAACGACATATAATAAGTCCATAAGTCCTAACTCAACTGGTAAAATGACGAAATTGTTAGGCCGAACACCATGACCGGGGTTCGAAAAAATAATTAATTATAGTAAGCATTATATAATTTTATTTTCTAAACAAGATAATTTCCGTCTTTTTATTGCCCTATACTCTCCTTGACAGCTTCTTCCTCATACCAATAACGTGTATTTTGTTCTGTTTGGATTAGGAGCAATCTTGAAAGCACAAAGTTTATCCTTCAAGGTGTCTAGGTTTAATCATGCCTTCCAACCAAAAGATAGTTGGTAGGATTTTAATGGTACACACTAAAATCAGTAATTTACTTCAAAAGGTTGATCGACTATAATCGTAAAAAGATATAGGTTCACAATTTGAGTCTCGCTAGCGTCCATGAGAGAAATAAATATAAACACATTGGTAAATGTTTTTAACCAATAAAGTCTTCTTTCAAATGGTTTGTGGCACCGTCCTTTCCCTCTAAATTTTCTACAATAATTTCTTTTTTGACACATTTAAATTCAATCAAAATCTAAACAAAAATTTACTTTTTTTTTGTAGTCATATTTTTTTTTACTCTTTTCATCATAATTAATGACACTATAAAACAATGGTTGTTATTCGGTTAAAAGTGTTTACCGTATTTATATTGAAGACATTGTCAACAATGTTCATCTGTGAAAACCGGGGTACTCGAGTGGCATATATGGAGATTGAAAGTACCTCCAAGGGTGAAGAATTTAGTGGGAAGAGTCTGTAGGAATCGCTTCCCTACAAGGGTAAAGTTGATAAGCAGAGGAGTCAACCGTTCATCAGCTTGTGTTATGTTTGATGATCCACATGAGGATAGCTACCACATATTTTTTTTAATTGCAAGACAACGATAGATGTTTGGAATGCAGCTAATGTTTGCCATTTGATTGCACCATCCCTGAATCAGTTTGATAATGTGCCAAACATTATATTTAATCTATTGCAAAAGTTGTCGGCAAGTCAAGTGGAAAACATTGTTACTAAAATGTGGAGTATCTGGAAATCTTGTAATCTAAAGCTATGGCAACAGGTGTCCGAGACAACTGTTACAATTCTGGAAAGAGCAAAGCATCTCCTAGAAGATTGGAGGAAAGATAGCCAAAAATAGGGTCTTTCAGGTCAGGTTCAATTGCCTTCAAACACAGGTCCTTAAACTCATGTTGGTCAGAATACGGACAACAGGCACGGTGACGCCATATGGAGGAAACCAAAGAGTGGTAGACTCAAATGCAATGTTGATGCATCTTTTTCTACCTATAGTAATAAGGTAGGTATAGGCATGTGCATTCGTGATTCAGCAGGTAACTATGTTCATTCAAAGATCATGTGGTATTCACCACTATATCCAGTCAAAATTGGAGAAGCTCTGGGACTTTATCATGCAATTCGGTGGATCAATGAACTTCAGCTCACAAATGTTGATTTTGAGGTAGATTTGAAAATAGTAGTTGATTACTTTAACAAAGGCAAAGGAGATAACATCGAATTTGGATCCATTATGGATAATAGTATCCAGTTTTGTAATTCCTTTTTACCAAACTCTCATGTTGAGTTTATTAGGAGGCAAGCAAATGAGGTTGTTCATGAGTTAGCTAAGACAGCCACATTATTTCCTAGATTCCACATCTTTGACGAAAGTCCAATATTTATGACTGATTTAATTTTTAATAAAATGATATAACTTATTGTCCCTAAAAAAAATGTCATTTATAATTAAAGATTCTTCTTTTATACTGAGGATTAACCCTCCAAATCTCAAGGAATGGCTAGGATCCAAATAATCAACAATTCAAACTCGGGTTTCTTTCAAACAATTTGTCCTCTATGAAACTCATTAACCACTTGAGTCTAATTGTTATATTAACTTTGTTGCACACACACATTAAAGTTTAAGTGAGTTTGATTTCGGTGGCTAACCAAGATCATGGTATGTCACAAAGCTCTAAGAGCACACGAGAATACACTTATAGACCATTCATTCATCAAAGAGATTCTTACGCTGACAGCAGGAGTTAAACTCACACCCTTGTAGAGTATGAATCAACTTCTTACCAATCGAATTAGTCAAACTTTCAAATGATATAAAGAAGAGTAAATATGAATAAATAATCATCTTAATAATGTGTGTAGATGATTTTTGAAGCTAAAAAGATATCATAATAAGATGGGTTAAATAAGTTTTTTTTGTCCCTAAAAATATAACAATTTTTTGCTTTAATCCATTAAAAAATAAAATAGGACCTTTTTAAAATACTCATAATCCCAAGAACTTAAACCAATTGAATTTTACTAAAAATTGAGAGGACATGAACCTAACACAGTAGAAGAAAAAAAATCTAAGAAAGAGAAAAAAAATCCTTGTTGAAATCCTATATGTCCAAAGTGGTGATTGGTTTGCTTGTTGTAACTTCTCCCTCCCTCATCTCCTTCCCTTTTTCAAACGGGTTGGGTTTGCTGGTTTGTTTAGGCAAAGCCATTATAAACTCACACACATAAGTGGAGGTATCGGGGTTCGAACTCCGATCATGGCATCCGATCTAACAATTTCGGCATTTTACCAGTTAAGCTATGACTTCTGGATTGTTAGAAGTTTGTATATGTTATTATACTCTTAATTGTTAGAAGTTTTACACCGCCGACCTATCATAAATGTTAAGATTATTAAAAACGACAAAATGTATTCATAACTGCTTAAAGTCATTTATTTCATTGGATTGACTTTAGTTTGTTGACAATTTAAAACTTCGTACCAGGCTAGCAAACTAACAGGCTTTTAAAGATGTTCATACCAGGCTAAGATCACATATGAAATAAGCTTAGGTCACACCTTTAAACTTCATAACTACTTAAAGTCGTCTTAGATTAAATTACTTATTTAAAAATATTCATATGAAATGAGCTTTTATACCGGTTAGCAAGCCTTACCAAGTTTTCAAAAGGCCAGGAGCATGCCTAGAAAACAAGTTTGTGATAGGCGCATGCCAAACTTAGGCCTTAAATTTTTTGACATGCCAAGCTCAAGCCTCGCAAAGCTTAACTTGGCCTAACCTATTCACACCCCTATGTATATGTGTTATCTCGTTGCTCACATTTGTCGTAAAAATTAACGTCGATATTGTCTTTGAATACTCGAACATGAGATTCTTTTTGTGTGTTTTTAATCCAGAAAAGTGTATTTTTTTTTATGAAAATACTTTCTACGGTACAATGAACTCGAAGTTTAAGGTTTGGAAAAAAAAGTAGTGAGCAAAAAAGCGCAAAGGTGTGAAAGTAAAGTGCTTGAAAAGTAAAAGATTTGAATGTAAATGTGCGTGGAAATGAAAGTGCATAAATGCAAATGTTAAGGAAAATTAAAGTGCAGAATAAGTAAACAACTTTGCTAAATAATACGAAAGATTACAACAATGAAAACCACGACAAGAAACAAACCAGCGGTTACAATTTTTTTAATTTTTTAAAATAATACAATTTAAGTTTTGGTGGAAATTATCGGGGTGGTTGTTTATATTCTTTGTTTTCGTGGATTCAGCCTTCGTAGAAAACAGTGTTTTTCATAGGTAAATGTGTAAGGAAATTAAAGTAAAAGAAAATGACTTAAAAATTAAACAAAGAAAAGAAAAATGGCATACTTAATCATGTACAGATAATTGACAATAATTTTATGTGTTTGATGTAATATTTGAATGCATCAAACATACCTTATTACACTGCTCCAAGACCGCTATTTATAGAAAAATACGGTAATTTTCACTAGCATTCATATTTGCCAAGTGTCCTAGGCTAGTAACTATCTTTGTTTGTTGTGCAAGACTTCTTGCTTTTTATTTATGTACTAATTCCACAAACCTTTTACACCTCTCCTGCATTTGCTTGTTATTTTATAATTTTATTTATTTACAAAATATAATTAAATTTATACCGCCAACAAGTAGCACCAAATTAGTTAATTTTATAAAATAATTAATCACATATTATTGCCTCCACACCGGTAAAAAAATTGGAATAATAAAGACAATGATGCTACATTTTTAAAAAATCTATTTACTATGGAATTAAGTTTATCTAATATAATAACTAAGGGCTCGTACCTCAATATCAAATATAATGTTTTTATAATTATTTCAATTGGAATTTATTGTGGTAAAGAACAACAGTAAGTAAAGCAATTTCAAAAAGAGTATAGATTTATAATCAAAGTATTTCATATCAAACCATGTCAAACATGACGCTATCTAAGTAATTATTTTACTCTTTACTTAAATATTTACAATTACAACCTATTCATATGATCTTTATACCTTTCAAAGTTGTTCTTTTCGAACTCTTTGAATAAATTCAAGGAATTTTACCTTGTGTCAAATACACATAAATATCCACTAACCATGTTAGTAATGTAGATGAAGAGAAATAAAATTATCCAAAAAATATGTTTGGTGATCAATATAAGTCTTACCTGTATATAGTTAAAATGGGTTATAAGCCTTTTCACCTTGGTTGGTGATTGGCATACTAGAATATTTTCAAATGCGCAACTCATATCTTTTAAATCACACTTATTTGTACTAAACAATAATGTCAATTATATACATAAGGTTAAAATCTCATTTGATCATTTTTATATATGTTATAGATAAGCTTATCAAGATCAAGAAGCTTAAGTCTATTACATGATTAGCACAGTAGTATAGCAAATATTCTTTGGATAATGGGACAATGCTTGTCTATTATTCAAACGTGCAATCTTTTATCAATACAAGATTTGTGATTAATCTTTCTACTATTGATGGTACTAACAATTATTTGGTTCCTTACTAAGTTTAAATTTACGTCCAAGCATAAGCTTCTATTGTCAAAGAAACAATTTGCTCCATTTTATACGTAGGCGAACTTCGCTTATAGTTAATGTCATACTTCTTTAAAATTCTTCATATTTTAATAATATGATATTAACATTAGGTATTGTATATTTATGATGCATAAGTACAAATTTAACTTTGAGTGAAGATGAAGTCTTACTTTTTTTTATTCTATTTTGAATATTTCAAGAAGCATTAACAATTTTTCTTTTCAACATTTGAAATAATTGCTTTTCTTTTAGAAATTGTGTTTGTCTTGCCCAAAAGAAAGGAATAAAATATGAATTTTATTCTTATCCGTCCATCTACTCGGCAAACATGAACTATTTATCTCATCTTGTAGTTAGTGTTGATGTTGATGATCATATCATTTTCCTTCATGGTTATAACAATGAGATATCTTATATCAAGACATTTGACCCAATGCTTCTCACAAACATCCTTTTCAATTTTAAATATAGCATATTGCTAGGAATTTGTTGTTCGAGAGCATACAATTTTTCTCATAACTGAGAACAATTTTCATTTGTTGTACCAATTCAAAAAATCCTTTCTGAAACTTTTATACTTCATAAGAACATTTTATAGTAAATATAAAATGTATATGCAAAGAAATTATAAGCACAATAGATAAATAAATACATGTATCTTGATTTAAACATATTTCATTGGGTCTTTAATTAAATATAGTTCAACTATTTACTCGGTGAATCTTATATAATCATAGGATCCTTGATTCTTCTCTCCAAGGTTGTTCACTTATGATGTATTCTTTTAGTGTATTATATCGTATTGAATAAAATACGCACACATATCATATTTGAATAACCATCAAAATAAAAATCTAAGACCATAACCATGCAACATGCAATTAAAAAATAAAATACGATTATTGTGCAAACCTTCACCTCTCAGGATGACGAATGAACCAACTACCAACACAGATTGATTCACATAGCAACAACCCCATATGAATCATCACAACAAGCAATCAATTCACATCTAGCTAATCTGTCTGAATTCAATTACGAAGGAATTGTGATAGATTTGAAATCATCCTAAAATACTCCAGTGTGGCGGATGCAAACAACACAATCATAACCAACAATGTTTTAGTTGTTGGCGGCAAAAGCGACATTGGATAGGTCAAGTCGGAGTGAACTAGAGAAAGACGAGGCTAACAAAAAGGAATAACAACCCTTTGGAGGACGCAATGCATCAACAACACAACCAAAACCACCAACACACAAATTGAACCAACTAACGCCAACAACACACGTTAAAGACCTCTCGTGGGGGATACAAACGCAAACATGGTTTAAGGATGACGCAACCTTGGAGGCGTTACACCACTACCTACTAAAGCTACATCGCGGTAGAACAAAATTGAATTGGGAAAGAGGTTAGTGAAGTTTGTTTGTTAGAGAGAGGAGAGGAGCAAGGTTAGAGAAAAAGGAGCGTAGTTTCAAAAATATCACTCCCTCCGTCCTGTAATAACGGAGTCTTTATAATAACAGAGTCTTTTGTTCAATTCACACATAAAAAGTGTATAAGTGAAATAGAGAGAAAAATAGTTTTGAGTGTATTGGCAAATATTGATGCATTTTTCATTATCTTAAATGGAAAGTAGAATATATTGAATTAGGAGTGGTGAAAGTAATATTACTTAGACTTATAATTGAAAAAAAGTGATTAATATTGCATTGAAAAGTTAAATGAGTCAATTATTTTAAAACAATATTTTTTGTAAATTACTCGGTTATTATGAGACGGAGGAAGTACATATTAATATTTCATAAAATAAAAATCCATAATTTCTCGCCATAAAAAATTCTTACATCAACAAAATATATTTTCGCATAATCAAGTTTGAATAATATTTATTTGTATATTACATATAAGAAAGACAAATAAAAAATATATCATTTTTAAAATGTTTTTTTACATGCAAATGTTAGTTGTTAGTAAGTTGTTCATATTATTATTATTATTATTATTGTGCGTGTGCGTTGAAACTTGGCTTAAAATTTGATGTTGAAGTTTTTGGAATAATCGTGTCGCGATTGGAATTGATCATGACACGATTGGAGAAGCAATTTGAAGGTTTTGGTTGTAAAAAATTGTGGGGCGATTGAGTTAAGCTGTGGCACGATTTTGAATAAGGTTCAATAAGAGTGAAAATCATGGCACAATCTAGGCAAATTGTTGCATAATTTTTCTTGGGTTTGGGTACTATTTAGCCTTCACTCTTCATTTTTTGTGCAACCTTGAAAAGAGATAATCTTGTCAAACTAGAGGAGTGAATATTTAGGAAACTTAGAGGTTGAGAGTTAAGTGTCTTTAGGTGAGATTATTGGGTTGAGAAACAATTGATAACATTTTGACTGAATGAAAATCATTAAACCTCTTGGCTACAAGAAAAGTTTCAGGAAAATGGTAGAAATTAGGATTACTCTCAGATACGAGAGTAATAGTTTTCGAGACGAGACCAAATAGTTTTTGAGTAGCTAATTAAAAATTTCTAAAACACGGAAATCCATCCATCATTACAATAAAGTCCCAGACCATAATACAAGTGAGCTTAACTCAGTTGGTAGAGATATTACATATTATATACAGGAGTCGAGGTTCGAACCCCGGACCAAAAAATCACATCTAACTTTTATTTTGTCAAAAATCTCAACTTAGTTTTTTTTTTTAATAAAAAAAATCTCATCTCACTTATCACCATATCAAAGTAACTGCTGCAATATATTCTCCACTACATATGTTGCGTGATGTTTTTTTTATTTAAAAAAATTATATTGTTTTTCCCTTAAAAACTAGTTGAAAAAGATTTTTTAATTAACAAAACTGAAAATATGCAAATTCTTCTAGATACTTGGTTTTTAAAATTCTCACTTCAAATATGTACCTCACCTTTTTTTGTTGAAGAAGCAAAAATGATATACATATTCACACTAACTGAGACGCCTTCTCTAGCACAAAAATGATACTTGGTTATTATGACGGTGAAACATTTACATTGATAATATATGATGACATGTTGTTATTACGTAATTTTTAGGATTTATTTTGTCATTTTATAGAGTTCTAAGGCAGCCTAAAGGGTTCATAGGTGTTAAAAAGCAAGAAAAATCATTGAGCTTAAAGCATTAAACCGTGTCACGATTTTTACTACCATGACATGACTTTCTCGGCAGAGAGCATGTTTTTTAGACACTGAAACCGTGGTACGATTTCCTGTGGCGTGGCACGATTTTGAGAAGGATCTGGAAGGAATCTAGGGTTTAAAAGTGAAATCGTGACACAATTTTTGGCACCGTGGCACAATTTTGACTTCAGGAAGTTTGTCCTATTGAAGCTGAGGCCAATTCCAGAATTAAGGGTTACGATTTTGGAGAGCAAAAGTGCGATTTTGAGACCTGAAAGGGCGATTTCATCTTCCTTTTACCAGTTCATGTATGTCTTAATTCTTCCATTGATTATGCTATTTGTAAACTTGATTATGAGTAGCTAAATCTCTTAGATATTAGGTCTGAGATGAATTTGTGTAACCCTAATTGATCCATGTTGTTGTGAAACTCTATTTATTATGAATGACAATCTAGTTTTTATTCAATTCAATTGTTCTTAATGCTTTTTATATCCAGATCAAATATAAACAGGATTTCGTGAGATTGAATGACTATTGATCATAGCTTTCTACTTAGACCTAATTGAATTATTCAAATAAACATGGTTAGTCTAAGAATGGATAATCGTTTATTTGTGATATTAGGTTAACGTTCTTAAAACCTTCAACAAATATTAGATCACCTAAGGAATTAGGGGTTGTAATCTGAGAATAGGGTCCTAACTCAAGGGATTGATTAGGGCTATTTTGTTAACTATCGTGAAACTACAGGATCATTCATAAGAATAGGTGCAATATACCAATTAGGGGAATTCAGAGGATTTGAAAGACCTAGTCGCATCTCTCTCCTTATTTCTTAATCAAACTCTTTACTTTCTGGTACTTGATTTTAAACAATCAAACTAATCAACTGCCTATGGCAAATTAAATAACTTTTATACATCTTGAATAATAACGCTGCTGAATTATTGAAGTTAAAACAGTCATTGTGAGAACGATATTATTTTACTACTTCGATAGTTTTTAGTACACTTGCTAAATGTCTATCACTACATGTATATATATAAATTAAAGAAAAATGCTTGCAAGCATTTTTTTTCTTCCGATTGACGGAGGGCCAAAGCCCAAAAAGAGATAAATTACATTTTAATCAAACGTGGTAAAGAAATCCATGTTTAATTAGCAACTAACAAATGACTAATTTGAGTCAGATAAGACTAGTAAAACATCATTCCATGTAATGGCAGAGCCAAGAATTTTATAGAGTCTGGGCAAAAATTATTGAGTCAAAAATTCTTGTGTGCACGCGTGTGAAAATATTGAGTTTGCCCAAAAAAAATTATTTTTAAGTGGGTATAATGGACTATTGGGGTGGACGAAATATAAAGAAAGTATGGATTGAGCCCGGACGAGTACCCGGGATCGCTGGATGGTGGCTCCGCCCATGATTCCATGCCTTATTCTACATCCAATATTAGCTAAAGTATCAACACATCTATTTACTTCACGGTATGAGTGTTGAAGAGGAGATCAATTCGATTTCAAAGGTTTACAAGCGTGTTTAAAACATTGTTTAAACGATAAAAAAATTATAATTTTATTTAAAAAATTGTGTAATATTATTACTTTTACATATTTAGAATAAAGATTTTTGTAGTAAAAGATACTATTTGATATTGAATGGCATCTATTCAATTGTCATTTTCACGGAAACAAACAAGGAACACCTCTTCCTTCGGTCCTATGAATTGATTGACATCAGCAAACTTTCAAGTTTCAACTAACATGCATGGAACCTACATATCATGTTCTGCCTGCAAAAATTGATTGCTTTTATTGTGAGGTATTGCAAATAAATAAATAAATTTTCATTTTCAATTATCACAAGTACTAGTACTACTATTTGTTGACGAGTGTATAGGTTGAATAAAAAGAAACACTAGCCCACCTTGTCCGTAGCCATCTAACATTTCCAATTCTTAAATTCCCTCACAAGCACGCACTATGAATGAATGAAAAGGTATGTAAGATAAAAGCAATAAAAAGAAAAGGAGTGGCCAACAAAAAAGAGAGAACATAAATGTAAACATGATGGATTCCCATCATCCTTCTCTCCTTTCCATGTCCACTTTTATTGCTTTCTTCCATCATCAAAATATTTACTAGTACTTTCATAGATCCACAACATGGTATGTCAATGACACCATTTAAAGAAAGAAAAGAAAAAAGGGATCACTTAATTTTTGTGATCATAGTTTAGTTGCAAACTCGAGTGTTGAAAGAATATTTATTGAGAGATGTGGATTCTTTAAATTAATAAATTTGAATATTTCGAATCATTAACTCTATGTTGTGGAAACAGAAAAAACGTGAAATCCCTCTATCTATCGAAGAAATTATAGAGTTTCATATTATTTTCATCAATAAAAGAAGCCTAATACTTTTCATTATAAAAAGTTCATTAGCATAAACAACTTCATGTTCTTAAGAGAAAGTACACATCAAAATATATATAGTACTATATAGTATATACAACGACCCATATTAAAGAAAAAATAGATTTTTTTAATTTTGCTATATTTCATGGATGCAACGTATGATATTTGTATTGATTACCCCAAGGCAAGCCTGCATCAGTGCATTGTCCTAATTGAAATCATAAGATAAGTACAATTATTAAATCATATATATTGTAATAGAAATTTCTACAAAAGTATCAGAGTGTGGGCATGAAATGTGAATATGGGCGTGAGATGTCTTTGGTAGCTAAAGTAATCTTGTCGTTTATAATGACAGCTCCAAAACCTAATTGAAGAGACAAAGTTTGGTTGCAGTTGCTTGTTACATGTGGGTTTGAAAACATATAAATAGACATGGCACTAAATGTCAAAGTGTGTCTAGATTATTAATGTACTTTATTTTCAATGTCCATTTCATCATTAACGTGGAAAGAACACTACTCATGATTTCTTTTTTCAATTGGCCATAAAATAATAGAAATTTCTTCATAGTTTCCAATAACACTACTACTAATGTAATTTTTGCTTTCAAGTTTGGAGAAACATCAATTGTGACTGATGATCTACAATTGCTATTGTTTTACCTTTTTCTTTCATTTTCATTTATCAAATTAAGGTTGCATTCATATGCCAACCATTTTGGAAGATCTTGTGGAGTGATTCAAAAAGTAGTCAAAGTTGTGAACCATGAACATGAAATTAGTAATGACATGGTCCCATTAGTGATGCACCTTCTAAGTTAGTGTGTGTTTGGCAACCACCAAAATTACGATGGAAAATCACATAGGATCAAAAGTTATACATTGTAGCTTTTTTAAAAATCAAGGTGAAAAGAGATATAAAACTACGGTGATTGTTCTCTATTGCTTAACCATGCATATTTACCGGATCTCAATAAGGCCAATGTTTAGAAGAGACATATACGTTGATAAGAAGGAAGTGACTGACCCGAACAAGTTAATAAACTCAAGTTAAAGATAAATCATTCGAGAGAATGCAAATTTAAATTCTAACTAAAACAATTATATATCAGCATGACTCTATTTTCCCGATCATTGGAACAATAAAATACGTTAAGACAAGAAAATATACAATTGAGAAGAATTCTCTTGTTCCGAAAGGCATAATTGGTTTATTTGAAATATAATATCAATTTAGTTCTTAAACTACAACCATTTCTTCAATTTAGTCTCTAGATTATATGAAAGTTCAATATTTTAATGTCTAACATCTTAATAATATAAATTAAATTGACGGATTTTATAACTTTAGGGGCTTCTTATTATATTTATATAGTTTATAGATTAAATTGAAGTAAAAGCTTAGGAACTAAATTAATAGTTTTTTCCGATTTTCTTTATAATTTTACCCCTTCTCAAATTTTTCACTGCCATGTGATCTTGTAAGATTTTGGTCCCCTATAATTATAGTATTTCACATACATTAAAGACATTGTTTTAAATGCTTGAGTCTCCACTATTTAAGTTGAAAAATTCATATAGAAAATGTAAAAACCACCCGTGCTTTAACATATAAAGGCATAATAAAACAGCATCCTACTATTTCTTAGGGGGAAAAGAGCGTGAATCTATCTATCTACATTGGATCTTGTGAGCTAACATGAAGTGAAAGAGGACCACTTTATTTAGTGCAAATTTGAGTGGATTTGAAGTGGGTAGCTACTAGCTAAATCATAATTAAATGGAAACAAGTAATTGATAAAGTACCTTTGCTTTTTTAGCATAAAATAAAGGGAGCAAAAGGGTCCCAAAAACCTTAAAGATTTAGACTTTTGATTAATTGGAGGTGGCAATGGACCTAATAGAAAAGAAAAATTGATCTCAATAATCTAGATTAAGTACTTATTTATTTATTGGAGGTGGCAATGGATTAATTGATTTGACCCCATTGTATCTTAAGTCTTATTTATTGATGTTGCCTCAACCAACATTGTTGTTTTCTTCAAGCTAATCAAAGTTTCTCTTTATTGTTGAAAGGTAGAGTAATCTCAAGTGTTTTCGTATGATTATTGGTGCAGCAAAGTTTTTTATATCGGGTCAAAAAATGTTTTCTTACATCAGTTACAATACCATAATTTTTTTTTAGACGGCAATACAATACAATATTGAATTTGACGTGTACTTTGTTGTGTTGTATATGAGGATCTTTAAATAAGATATTTAACTGATGTAAAAAGTTTTTACATCTATTACATAGACAATCAATGTAAAAGGATCATTTAGGGTTTGTTATGAATAAAAACCGATGTAAATTGTGTCGTTTTTTAAGGGTCAATTAAAAGAAAAATGCCAATTAGTGTTTCTAGAGCACTACTTAAGGAAACTAGGGTCAGAGGAGACGAATCCTTAACATCCATGTTTACAGTAGGTCTTGTTTGAAAATGAATTCTCCTACCTAGATACATACATCTTTTAGTTTTCTCCATGCATATCTTCTTGCAAAATCTCTCATCAAGTAATAATATTCATAAAGATTTGTGTACACATGGATTATTGTTTTTACTAGGAAATTAATTAGTAACTATTTAATGTAAAAGTTTGAAGTTTACATTCGAGTTAGTTTGCAAAAGAAAATAAAGCGTAAATCAAAATGATGATTGATGATTAGGATTGTCTTAATCTCCTCCATGTTCTTGTTTGATAATTGTAGGTCCTAAACAATAACAATGTGATTTCTATGTTGATGTCCATTTAACAACATAGGCTAGGACCAGTTTATTAGCTCAAGGTCATGTTTGTCTAATATATAACTCTAATGTATTTGTTTAAACTAACATTATCAAAATCTTAATTAAGCGTTGAACTATTAGCCACACTAGTTAACTTCCTAAGTCTTGTTAAATTAACTAAAGAACATTATACCTGGTTCCCCTTTCGAAACCTAGTGATAATAGTAGTAAATTATATCTTTAGCTATTTCAAAGTTGATCAGGTCATAAAAAGCATTAAACACAAGATATAACGAATAAAGCTCACACGACAAATTATTTTGCTTTTCATTCAAGCACTTGCATCTCTCATAAAGATCACGCATGAGAGCAAGTGTCTTTGATGTTGCTTTGACACTTGACATCTTCACTTCTTCAAGAAGAATCAACATTTGACATGTGATTGGAACTTGGACAAAATTTCTTCAAGTTTTCTGGACTTCATTGTGATTGTTCTTCGTACCTCTTTAACATTCACAAAGTATCTTCGGATTTTGTTACCCCGTTTTTCTATACCAAGAAGACTATGGCACCTACGATAGTCATATGGTTAGGAAAACAATAACCAATAAAGGTGTTGTATATAGGCGGAACACTCAAAGAAAACACCATGAAAGATACCAATACAGACATCACCTAACCAAACCCTACCTTCAACGCCCATGAAAATAATAACCATCAAAACCAGCTTCACTACCTAAATAAAACTCCATCGCAAGCGACAACTGAAAACGAAATCCATAACCACCCATCTCCCGTTACTCACCCCAAAAAAACATGCTTCTAAATCAAACATCCTCTTGTCATCACCATAGCTAATCCACACCCAAAAATGCCATATTTAAACGTTCATTCAACGTTCAACACTTCTTTACCCCCGGTCTGCCAAAGAAAAACACTATAATTAGCCCAAAGCAAACTTGAATCAAAGAACCAACTTTCGATCTCGAATAAAAAACGATCGGTTTACTAGACTCCATAAATAAATCATTAAGATACTTCTTACCCCTGATCCACTAGAGAAGACTCCATAACCAGCGAAACAAACTTGCAACTAGACATTAACTCCTGATCTCGAAGTAAAAGAAATCGGTCCGCCGGAATCCATATCACAAATATGTAAGACATTCGACAAGATGGACGGTGATGCAAACAAAAATCATGTCATAAAGGAAAAGGCTTGGCTCAAAGACCACCTGCACTCGAAGCACTCAAACACAAAATCAACCCAAACACAATAAGACCTAACTGCGATGGATATGGACCCTAAACAGAGGCGGATAACAGCAGAAACACCAAGAACTCGCCACCACCAACAATAACACTACTAAGACAAAAACAAAAAACCCTAAAAAAACAAAACAACCAACAAGGGCCTCATCATCACCACCACAATAACAAACTCTACATTACACAAAACATCACATTTAACATTTCAACTCCCAATTCAACATCAATAACCACCACCTACTATTACCAACACCAATAACGAAAAAAATATCATGCAAGATATACAAACCAAGAACTCACTCCAATCAAATCAATTATAATAAGAAACTAAGCATGCCACCTACTAACAGTAGCAGAAACACGCAAAACATCAATTAGAAAAAAGAACCACACGACAAAAAGACATAAAAAACAACAAGAGACATCAGATTTCGTGTAAAGCCTATGAAAAAACTGACCAACCATCGAGAGATCTGAATCTATAATCGAATCCAAATTCACCGCTACAAAATCATCCAAATGTACGCATCCAACGACACCAAATGTTTCTTAGAGACATAACATCACCACACCACAGTACAAAATCCCATCCAGATCATGGTCAATGACATATCAAAGGATAAAAGGCATAAAACACTCCCCTAAATCACTCTTCAGAAAAACAACACCTCTCCTTCTCGACTACACAAACCACCACGAGATTCACCTCTAAAAACCACCATCAACACCACCACGAAAAAAAAAACTCCAAATAACCACCATAACCACCATGAAAGCGCCGCAAAGCAATATTGAACATGTTGCGCACCCACGTAATTGAAACCACGACCGGATCTACTGACGGATGGAGATTCAGAAACAGAGATCCGCTAGACAGTAACAGGCACCACCGATGGTGCGGAGGGTCAAACTCGGTGCAATTAAATCTATAAACTTACGTGTTTAAGTCTCAATATATTGAGTAAAAAAAGGCCATTATACAATCTTATATAAACGTTCACAAAATATTTAGAGACTAAGAAATATAATACATACTAGTATTAAAAAAAAAATGGAAGGGCCGTGGCTACAACCGGTCCCCTTTTAGCTTCGTCCCTGGTGTGTTATGAAGTGATTAATTCGTGTTAGATTAGTTTTACTAGTTTACTTTCTTTGCAAGCAAGACAATTAGGAAGTTAGAAAATAGTTAAATTTTGTTTTGATGGTTAGTATAATAGTTATAGGTTAGTAGTTGCTAACTGATTTGAGATTAACTCTTTGATGTAATGTGAATTAATCCCAATTAAGGTGTAATTCAACATAGCTAATAACACAAAGCATTGTTCCAACAAAAGTTTGGTTCATTTATCGATAATAGAATATTTCCGTAAGAATAGGAGCATTTATTTAAGATGAGAGTACAATTTGTACCTAAACAAATAGAGACGACAAGTGAATCTTGTGGTTTTTTAAATTATTAAGAACTGGTCTATGGACACTCCATGATCATAATTAATGCTGCAGCACCACGCTATAAAGGAAAAAAACAAAATTCTTAGTAACGTATTGATAACATGTATACTCACTTTCGATATGGTCATCAATTGCTTTAATGTTAACTTGAAGGATTGTACACAAATTCCCCACCCCATGTGACAAGATTATTTTTTCTCCCTAAAATCAATAATGTGACAACTAGTTCTTTCCCGTACAACATAGCTAATAACATGTTGTGGGGGTTTAAGATTTTGAATTGCAATTTGCAATTATCAACAACATTATGTTAACATTGTAATATATTCATCGACCAAATTTTAAGAGTAATGATATATGTATAACTAGTTTACGACAACTTTTGATGCAAATAGTTTAAAAAATTATATTAATTTCATGATGGTTAGTCTATAGTATATGTAATGATGAAAACCATGAAATGCCTCATTTTCCCAGATGTTTCTTACAGATTTGACTGTGGAATAAATCAATACCAACGTTGTAGCACTACATGGACAAGAATGATTAGACATTTGAAAGGAAAAAAATAATAGTAGTAGTATTGACAACCATATTATAGATTCCTTTCACTATGATGATCAATCAATTTTGGTCCTTGACGCGTATGTAGCAAGTTTCAAAACTGCCGCACTTATCAACTATTTTTTTTACGGAGTATTTATCAATTAATAATATTGATAATAAGTTCACCTCAAAAAAAAAAAAATCTGATAATAAGTTTGATCATAACATTAACATATATACTTCCAAAAAAAACATTAACATATATTCATGAATTCTATATTGTGAGGATTTGGAGTTCAAAAAGAAGGTCCGTTTGAAGTTTATTTTACATGATGTTCATTTTTTTAATATAAAAATTGTTTATTTTATAGTATTCAATTATGATATGTAGGCTTGGTAAGACCGCTTATAGTTTATAGCAGATAACTTATAAGCTCGTACGACAAAAAAAGCTCTGTTTGATAACGGTTTTTTACAACGAGCTTATAGCTTATTTCACGAACTTTCATGAGCTTATAAGCTATTTTTCAGACGCTATTCCAAGTAGCATTTGAACTTATAGCTTATAGCTTATTATTTTTTCTTTCAATTTTACCCTTATTGTTTTATCTAAAAACAAATTCTACCCCTTTATAACTTGTTTAAGTTACCTTTATTTTGTTTTGACTAACATGTTAATGTTATGTTTATATATTATTTTTTCTTAAAAAAAAAGTTTATATATTATTTTATTTTATTTCAAAATGTTACGTTTTTACGTGCTTTTATATATGTCATATTGTTATGCTTTTTTCAGGGACATTATAAAAGTAGCGTAATTCATTATATTCATTGTTACGTTACTTTTTTCATTAAAAAAAATATTGTTATGTTATATTACTGTCACTTGCTACAATAAATTACGTTTATAATTTTCTTTATTAGTTGAATTTAACGTTCTTTTGTTAAGTTTATAGTTTATAATTTTATTCTTAGGTTTATAAGTTAAAATGGATAGATAGAAACATAGTTTTTTTTTGCTCGTTATAAAACATGAATGAAATAAAAGTTTAAAATAAAATTTTAGTGGAAAATAATACTAAATTTTAAGTATTCTAAATATTTTGTAAAGAATAAAGTGTTTTAAATATTAATTGATGTAAATTTTATTATGAATTCAGAATGTCCTTTTATGTCATTTTACATTTATCAACTAGTTGAACAGCTAATTTAACCAAACACTTCAATTAGCTTATCAGCTATCAGTCATCAGCTATAAGTTATAAGCTATCAGCTATAAGCTATCAGCTAGCTTATCAACTATCCGCTAATTTTACCAAACATAGCCGTATATACCAGCTTAACAAACACATTTTTATATTAGATATAGTTTTAAGTGTTTTTTATTTTATTTTGAGGGGAAGTGTTAACTGTTGTGGTATGAAACATCATTATTGCTTATAAAAAAAACATCATTCTTAATATTATCACCATTATCGTCACCTCTGTTGTTGTTTTATTGAACGATAAAACATATTCAATAGATAGAGTTCTAACTAAGATACAAGTATACAACATACGAAACCAACCAAATTAAGGACAGCTAGTCCATTTGTAACCAACAAAATATTAAGAATATTAGTAGAATCTTATATTTAAATTAAATCAAACAAATCTTCTAAATAGTCTTATAATTAGAGGAATATGTTTTTTTAAACTTTAAAGTAATAGAGAAAGTAGCTTGTAACTTCTCATAAAATAGAAAGTTGCTTGTAATTTTTTCCTAGTAAAATAGCATTAGGTTAAAATAAGTGAAACTACGTAAGTAATTTTTTTTATAACCTAATATCATTGCCTATTCTCTAGGAATGGGCCGGCATTGATATCTGATAAACATTTCATGACACAGTAATTATAAATACTAGTTAAATGAAAACTTATATGAAATAAGTTGTATATATCTATCATATATAGCAATATTAAACTCTAACTAATATTTGGCTAATTGACAAAAGACAAAATAAAATCAATTAAACCCACAATTAAGTTGGCTAAAACAGACAATATTGTAGAAGTTAACAACAAATTAATGAGAGCCAAACTGATAGAGATAGGTGTGTGTCATTTTCGTAGAATTTCTCTTTTGGAGGCTGCTGGATGAGCACGATATGGAGGAATTTGTGCGTATTAGAAACACCTTTAATAGTAACAATTATTCTTACTTCTTAGTGTTCTCATTGAGTCAAGTACTTTAATAATTAAACTATATGAATATATAATATATTATATTATGACCCCACATGGGGATAGGGTGGTGTGGACCATTCTTAGCATCAATCTCTTCTGGTGACATAAATTGGATGATTGTATTTTTTGTTTCCTTTCTAAGTTTCAAATCAATTTATCAACTCATGGTAGAGTACTTGTTTGGCTTTTCTCACGAAGTTGATGTGAGATTCAATCTATGTATGTGTTTTGTTTTTAAGCACAACAAGTGGAAATGCATGAAAAATGCACCACCCTATAAATATTAAAAATTAATTAGGCTCCATTTGAAGTGTTATTGTAGGTCTCTTTCATAGACCTAGCACAAGGGCTAATTGAACTTTTATTAAAATAAAATGAATCCCAATATTCAATTTTTTTATGAGAAAAAAGAAAGAAGAATCAGATTATGATTAATTTGAAGTGGTATTGTTATGTTGTCAATTTTTATTTATGGCTTAGCTAATTGATTATGTAATCAGCTATTGTTAGCGTGTAAAGGGCAACCACATGGACACATGTATTGATTAGAGTTTTTAATTACAATAGGTTTCATAAATAATGAAAGTTGGAAGTAAGTATCATTCATATCATATGCTTTTTGAGGTCCACTTTCTTCCTACCACATTTTTTTAAGGGATTCCTATTGCATTTTTTTTGACAAAGGGATGCCTACTACATATATAAGTGAATAAGTGAGTGAAAAAGGTTATATATTTAAGTTTTAGTTGCCTTGCCGAAGTTATATATCACAATAAGGGTATGATGCAAAATGGTGTCAACCTTCACAATTTGATTAATAAACATATAAATTATTATCTACGGTTGAATAGAAGGCAGACGAACGACAAACTGTGTCACCAAACCTCTTTATACGATCATTTTATAATAGTCTTTTTTGAAATAACTAATTTAAACTTTACTCTCGATGCAACAAAATCAAACCCTATCTTTAAGCATACTTTTGATAAATGTGTTTGGTTAATATGGAAATGTAAATATTTTAACCAACTTTTAATTACTATGTGACCTCAACTAAAATTACTTTGTTTTTTTATTTCTTCTCAAGAAGATAGTTATGCTATCAACTTTTTCAACTCTACGATAATTTTGAATATCAACATGCAAGGTGGAACAAATCTAATAAAGTGTATCTAGTAAATTCTTTTATCTTATTATTGTGAGGCCAAATAATTAGCAGGCTCTAATTGTGTCATATGCTTGTCCTCTAGCAGGAAAAATAAAATTATCCGGTTTCCTTAATTGCTTTTATATTAAGCCTCTTAAGATGATGTTGGGTAGCATACTTATTAAAAGAAAAGGACAGTTTTTTCATGACAAATCACGTTCAAATCAAACCAAAGAATTAATGACTAGAAAAGGACATATTTGATCATTTTAATCCGTTTAATTTATGGCAATTAGATTTTGGACCCCACCTCTCAAAGCAACTTTAGTCCCTAAATATAGGACGTGTACTTTTTACCCAACAACCACTTTTTTAAATTTTGGCTTGTTTGTGACTTTGTGTACCCTTAATGTTCATCTAATATGCAACGAACACATCACAAATGAACATGTCATTGTCATGAAAACAATGAAAAGATAAAACGGTTTAATTGAAGGACATGTATGATATGCAATTGTGTCATTTTCATTAACTGCAACCATTTATTTAAATATGAATTGGACTATTTCATGTGATTGACCCTTATCACAAGTGCATGTATTTTATTTTAATTTTATTGTTGTTCTCATCTATAACATAGTGAATCTAAATCACAAGCAAGGAATCATGTTAATGCATTTGGATATAAGAAAACATTGTTAGGTGAAATTTTGAATGGAAGGATAGTGACAATTATTAAACATCAATAGTACCTTGATCCAATGACCCTTAAAAAATGCCGCCTCGTGAATTGATTCTTTCTTTATTTTCCTTGCTCATATCATATGAGTATCTTATTTTTTTTCTTTCTTTTTGATGAAAACATGTCATATGAGTATACCTTTCAAAAAAAATGTCATATTAGTATATTTTAGTCAATTATTTTGTGCTAACGTCTATTAAATATGTCAACTATTTTTAGGTTTTCTTCTTCACCTGACTCAACCCGTGAAGCAGCCTACGTGTACAAAAAAAAATTAACTTTCTCGAAGGCATTTAAAATTTCCATCTATGACATGGAAAATAATATATGAAGTATAAACTAATATATACATAGCCTTAATTTCCATCGTAACCAAAAAACTCATATTTTTCTTATGAAAAAGCATTAAAGTTTCCTTGTTAACTTGTTTAAATAACTTACTAGCAATTTTTCACTATCCAAAAAAAAATTAAAAAAGGAAATACTAAAAAAAAATTAATTAGCGAGAAAAATTTAGAGAGAAAAAACGTCAAATCTCTCTCTGATTTTGTTAATTTTGTGACCAATGATAAGAGATGAATTTGATTTCTTTTGTCACAAATTTATTTATTTTTTTCTCCTGGTAATGAGTTTTTTGGTTATGTTGATGGTAAGTTATTGAAATTGTAGTTTAAAATAAAAGTAAACCATTAGAGTATGTCTTTAGTTTAGAGAATTGGTATTTTGACACTCAAATTTGACATTAAATTTTGACGACGGTTTAGATTATTAACATTGTTTAAATACATGATTAATTATGTTCGATAGATGGTCAATGAATATGTCAAAATGTCACAACTTATTAATCAACTACATTCACAATTAAAAACGTTTTTGAATAATTTTCTACAATTTTTAGGTGTATATTTGAAAACTTGAAAAATCATCCATAAACACAATTTGAAAGGAGATGGAATTGAAGTCATGGGTACAAACCGGAGGAAGGATAAAAAAGAGTTGTTAATCTAACATTAGTTGTTTAAACTTTAAAGAGAAAAAAAGACACAATTTGAAAGGTTACATTGAAAATAATGTGTTTAGTGAATTCAAATTTTAGTATGTTAATTACTATTATATTAGTTTTGTTTTCTTGTCAGAATTTAAACCCTTAACCTTCAACTATTAACCTGAGCTACCCAACCCAAAATAATATATATTTGGACACCTAAAAAATTATAGTTGGCTGTGCTATGTAGATGATCAGTGATTCACGAATTCATGTTATTTTCATCAAATTTGTGGTTGAAATTTGATGTGAAAGTTTTGTTTTGGAAAATAACACAACTATTTTTATATGCATGTATTCAATTGCAAGTATATTAAATATCATTTCTCACAAGTCACAATGACAAATTTACGAACGTCTTGTTGCCTTTGTATTCTTCCTCTTCTGATGTGTTGATGGACACAAACAAATGGAGGACCATAATTGCATGTAGAAGAATTGTCCTTGATTGAAGGGAGTACCTTGCGTCATTGAATCACAAATATTTGGCTAACCTATACTTTTGACTTCTAGGGGGTGGATCATTAAATGTAGAGATATTAAATTGAATTGCATGGGTTGGTTTTTTTCTTCCATTTTCAACAGTTGAAATTTAAAGTAGAACGTAGCTTTTGGTGCTATGTAACAACCACTTTTCCTTATTAAAACACTTTGAATGAATTGGGATGATCAATTTTTTCAACGTAAGAGGCCATGTAAGTTTTGTTGGATTATAGCGAAAGAAAAGTTTTCCGCTTACCATGCATGACTTAGAAAGTTTGGTTAGTTGACCCTTGCAAATGCTACACGTCTAATGTTGGTAATAAATGTGTTATGTATTTTACAAATCTTTTCATGAAATAATGCTGTTTTGTCACACTTTTTTTTCTTGGTTTTCTGGAACCTTTTGGAAATCCAATGAATGATAACTAGTATTTGATTGAGAATTTGAGTTTGATCTTTCTTTCCATTTTTTAGAAAAATATAACTTCTAGTCGTGTTGATATTTGACTTGTTTTTAGTTAGAACCGTTTTAATATGAAAATTAACCAACGCTCTTTCTTTCTTTTTTTCATGAAATGGTCAATATTAGTATTCTTTGTGTTATTTTGGAACCATACTTTCTAGTTGTCATGTAAACTTCAAAATACCAACATTATGTGGCACAACCGATAAATGTTTGGATATTTTTAACCATATATTAATACGTATATATTGGGCGAGGTGAAATCCTTAAAGAAACTTTGGTCATTCGAAAGTTCCGTGCGAGGATACAATGGCTAGCAACCAAAAAAAAAAAACGGTGTATCTTCGATAATTATAGGGTTGATGATCATTCACTTGCTATGTTATTCATTTATCCATGAAACAATATTTAAAATCTTTTTTGCATAGATATTTGAATTTTTGAAATCTTTTTTGTATAGATATTTGAATTGCAATCGATGAAGTTTTTTACGTACAATTAAGAGAGAAAAAGCAGCCATTCCAAGTGGAAAATTGTTATTCCCACTTCAACGAATGTTTGATGATATGTCGATGGAAACATTGGTAGTTAATTGCCGATGGAAAATAACCACAACGGTAGTTAACTACCGCCGGTTTAGTTTATCGGTAGTTAACTGCCGAGGGGTTATTTTCGTAAAATACTAGTGTTTCTTAGCAAACATTGAAGTGTGAACAGCAATTTTCTTCCAAATGATTACTTGAGGCCCAACGAGTTCCTCCTTTTTTGGTAAGTAAAAGGGGCTAAAATCCCAGCAAACGAGAAGGAAAAAAAACAAAAACGTTTCTTTTTCCACCCTATGAGGTTCTCACGCACTCTATGCTGTTCGGATTTTAAAATCCGAATTGCATAAAAACCTCATAAAACCTCCAAAAACACGTTGAAATATTTCAGATTTCGAATAGGGCGTAAGAGAAACTAAGGGACACAGGCATCAGATTTTCAGTTAACATCATCCCTTCTAACACAGCAGGTGTTTAAGTTAAAGTGATTAATCAGCACATAAATTAGCACTTCCGAGCACAGAAGAGGTGACCCTCCAGTCTTGGTTTTACCAACTTTTGATGTGCAAAAACAAGTTGACGGAATTGGTAACGAAGCAAATGCTTCAAAGAGGGAATAAAATTGGCATTAACTGATTCAACAATGAGTTATTCTAGTACACTGATACTATTTTACATAAATTACCAATCCCGTTAGTTCAAAATGGCTTGCTAACTCTTGATTGTAGTTGCTCCACACTTTTTTGTAGTAGTGAGGAGCCAAGTGAGTGGTAACCAATCATCACTATGTTCGCTAGGAAGTATTAGTCGTTCTTGATCGAATGAGTAGTTGCTTCTTTATACTCGTCTAACACTTCCAATAATCAAAGTGTTCTCATCCAGAAATCGTGTTTAAGACAGAGCCTCCCAATATTAGCCATTGTAAAATTACGAATGTTATGTCAAATTGGAATAGATTCTAATCATGAATGTTGGGAGGCCCACAGTCTCTGATTCAAAAAAATTGGGAATCTAACCGCGAGCAAATGTTCAGTATCTAATCAAGTCTAGAACACATGTAAATATATAAGAGTTTCCCCACCCTTATGCAGTGTACAAAAAGCCACAGGTCCAATCAACATTCAAAGTTTTAGCATTGAAAAATGGTAGATTTGGAAACATAAAAGAATATGATCGCAAAGCAGACAATTTACAAAATTGATGACAATGTCAATATGAATAATCTGAATGGAAACCAAACTTCAAACAGACAACCCAATTTATATTCAAAAGCACCTAAAAGTAGAACAAAGTGACAGACTTCTCCGGACTTGTAATCTATATTACATACAAACACATGCCATACATTGACATTTTACCTTGGATAATCACAAGGTTGGAATAACAAAAAAGGCCACAGAGAATGGTGCTTATTATCCCCGAGTCACAGAAAGGACTATTATGAGGATCAGTGCTATCAAAATTCCCAACACAATCAGCTTTACCTTCATGTTTTGCAGCCACATTTTTCGACGGATTGAGGTTCCAGAACTCCTGAAGTCTTGTGCCTGAAAGAGAAAATACCAAATCATATGCTACCACTCCATAATCAAAAGCTATACTGGAAACAGAACATGTGAATTCTAAGGAATTTTCTTTTTGCTATCAAGTGGAGAGAGAAGAGAATGAGACTGGGACTGGTAGATCTTACAAGACTCGGCATACCATCAAACTCTAATAATGCATACTATGTAGACTGTAAAGAAAATTCCTAAAGCAGATTCAAAATATTATTATATATGTATGGGACAGAGAATGCCATATGTTAAATTATCTGCATACAACATACAGCCTTTATCATTAGCACTCCAAAAAAGGAAACGAAGGAGGTTGGGGATTTGAGGAGGAACCTCTTCCCCAAGAAAGAAAAGAGTGTTCCTTGAGCTAGGGAACACTGCCACCAGATTGAAGAAGGAAACGTTGAAGAACATGCTTAATAGTTACCTTGCCGCTGCCCCTGAACATGAGTTTCAGGAGACAGGCTTGAAAATTGTAAAAGAGAGACTTATCGTAGTGGTAACAAGAAAGGGAAAGAGAAAAATGGAGAATATAGATTACAAAATTATATTAATTCCCATCGGTTTAATTGTTTTTATAAAATAAAATAAAAAACAGGTATTTTGTCGATATACTAGTACAAAAACAACTGAAAATTCCACACACAAACACAAATATTCATTAAAAACAAGTGGGAGAAGTGGATGCCTGTAGTGGTCTGACTGACTGAGAGATAATAAAGTTATCTAAATTCTAAATAAACCAGAAGAATATCCTTTCCATAGTAGTAACCCACAACTTCAGTCCGTCAATACAGACTACGGCAGCATACTATAGAGAACAGGAAGATGCACATAAACTACATACTAACCTGGTGATGAAGGTTATCAGTCTTGTCTACCAGAAGCTCTATCTTTTCTCCTCTGTCTAGAACCTACATTAAATTATAAACACGAGATTAATTGGCTGTGGGTTATTGTAGTCACAAGTTTTGTGACTCAAACCACGCGATTTGAGAAGATTTAGCAAGCCATTGATTTGCATCAAGCAATAAACTAGGCTGATTTTCGATCATGCATTCCGTGGGTTCATTTCATTCATTATGAACAAAACAAAAAAGTCTAAGGCTGATTAGTGAGGTGAGGTCTTAAAAACTTCATGCAATGAATGATCAGCCATTCTATTTGTGCTGAACACATTATTCAATATTATTATGTATAACCAATACATATCACATTACTCTTCTCTCTCTCAAGGTGTTGAATGAGTGTACAAAAATAATTTTCCAAATAAATCATCCAAGAACCGGACTGGGTCGTGCCCAATGAACTCTTCACTGATTGATTGCATTACATGATTTAAAATTCTTGTGGGTAAATAAATAATATGAACAATTATATATACTCTGGACAATAAATAAAACTTGAAATGAAAACATATCAACACATAAACCATAGGGGTCAGTATCACATCATGAATCAAAGGAAACTTTACATGAAAGTGTGTTAATAATAATATGGTAAATATTTATATCACATATAAAAACCAGATATGAAAATGTATTGATATCTAAATCTAAATTATAAGAAGTGGCTATAGGACACGGGTGATTTGTAACATATGAACTAAAATTATTCAACCGTCAAATCATCATTAATATGATGATCGTACATGCCAAATTTCAAATAAATCAAGCACTCTTGATTTAATAATCGTATTGTTGATATTTATTCATATTTTAAAAAAAGTATGTTGTAGGTTAAAATAAAGTTGTGCAACAACGGATCAACCAATTATAAAAATTTAAATATCATGGTCTACTTAGTATGAAGTTTCAATTCAATAGATGGATTTGTTGAATTCATGTTCGACAGAAAATCATTAAACAGGACGATAGAGAAGACCCACTCTTATAGTAAGTGGATCCCAACCTATACATTATTGCTGGAAAAATCCTTCATGTATTTCATGAGTTTCTTATTTCATTATATTTTATAATCTTACCTTTTAAAATAACTACCATTGTGCTAAACCTACATAAAACATTCGAATTTCATTTGCTTTTTTCCATGGATTTAAACTTAACAGATGTTTGATTTTTTTTTTCTTTTCAAAAAACTTTGGAGTTTGAATCAACTAACTTAAGTATACCGTTTTAGTTAAAGATTTTCAACATAAGTTTAGGTTCATTATAAACCTTTTATACATCGTGTAACTATATACATGTGTTTACAAAATGTAACGAAAAGTAATATCTACATGTAGTGATGCAAAGATTAACACCTGGAATTTGTAAGCTGAACTTCGGCATATATCAATATCAATACTTCATAAGCATAAACACATGAACATGATAAAACATTGACCAGAATAATGTGAAGTTTATCTCTACCTTTTCAATATTCTCCATCATGACACCTTTAACTTCAGAAACCTGAGCTTTCACCTTTGCAAGCTTGCTTATCTCGTCAGGATGATCAACACAGTACTGCATATGTTCCTTCAACTTTGATCTGAGCAGAGAGGTTAACACATGAGCCAAAATAACAATATAAAATATAAATAGACTATCAGATTAAACTCAAAGTTTAGAGCAGAAAGTTAGTACCCAAACTCCTTGTTAAGGCTATTGGGAGGAGCTGTAGAAGCCTTTTCACCACCATATTTTGACACAAAATCATCCTTGACACGCTCTAGAAAGGCCATAGGAACATGTCTTCCAGTTGATTCATCCGCAACAACACAATAAGCTGCAAATCCAAAAAGTCAGACATTTCTTCTATATGCCGCCAGTGAACAAAAGCAGCAGCATCAACAAAAGCAATATCAGTTGATGAAATTATAATTTAAAAAGGCAACCTCTAAAAACATAAATGCCGGAAAATTACCTACGCATGTTGTTAGCATATATTGTTTCACTTGTTTACTATATAAGTTTATATGTTGGAATCAAATACACAACTATCTCTTTTCCCAATCTCAAAGCAAAAAAAGAAAGTATTAAATGACTATGACCATGGTTGTTAAAATCCCAATATGAATCATAAAACCCCGCAATTTGGCTATTATGCTTGCCCTCAGCGATTAAGAGTAAAAGAATACACAGAATCCTATTTTGGTGGAATCGGGTGGAATCACCCAAATTAATCATTGAATCGTATAATCCACAATCTTTGAAACGTTTCTGCGATTAGACTTATAAATGAAGTTAAATTTAAAAGATTTATATGCATAAAATATATAAGTTTTATTATGAATTTTGTATAATCGTATGATTAGTGTTTCGATTCCAAGATTTACGATTTTACTTCCCCTTCCCATTTTGCATAAAATCATCATTTTAACTACCTTGAGTATAACTAGCAAAAAATCAACATAAAAACCCAAAATAGATGATCTATAACCTAGCACTAAGAAGATCATCACATTGCTCAACTAAAATGAATATTTGACCTGGTCAAGTTTTCGTCTTACAGAACCAATTCAAATTTCATACATTTCACCTAAACAACTAAGATCAAATATATTTTCAGCCCCAAAAAACATTTCACAACCATTAAAATTAAGTTCATACATAAATTTTAGTCAATTTAAATCACTATTTTCATCTACTGCGATAACCATACAGTGATTAAGTGATCTAGGGTTTGCATACCAAAAATTACGAAAAACTAGGGTTTAACAATTTATGCAAAAACACTACAAGTGATATAATCAATTGAACATAGAAACGAACAAGATGAGTAAAGAAAAAGCTATAGATCGAAGGGAAAATTGTACTTACTGTAACCATTATCGATAAGGTAGTTGAAGGTGTGATTATCACAGTTATATGTAAACTTGTTATTGGTAGAAGGAAGTTTCTGAAGACACTGAAAAGCGATGGAGTTGAAGTTACCACTGAATTCGGTGAATTCAGCGAGGATAACAGTTCCTCTTGAAACGAAAGCGTAGATCAGTTGCTTCTGATTCTGGTTGTTCGCCATTGAAGTAGAGATCTGGAAATGGATTTGATTTTGGTTGTTGATGGTTGTTTCTCTCTCTAAGATGATTTTGTTGAGAGAGAAAGGACGAAAAGATGAAGGAGTTACAGAGAAATGGATGAGAGAGAAGGGTTTTGTTGATTTGAAATTTGAAAGAGAGGTTTTCTTTTCACTTTCACGCTCTGCTGTAATACAAAATGCAAAATTTTAATTAAGCGACGATAAAACGGTGTTTACATTTTTTTTATTTTTTTGAATAAAAAACGGTGTTTAATTTGTTTTTTTAGTCAAATATTAGTAAAAAAATAGATTAATATCAAACGCCACCTAGTTACTAGAAAAAGAGATTAAAATATTATACATGTTCCCCTTTTTGATTGTCAAGATAGGATAAAGAAATGATATGATATAAAACTGGATAGAGATAGGATATGATAAGAACATAATAAACATTAATCATATCATGTGTTTGACGCGGACATGATAACAAACATAATATCATTATGATTAAATGAAAAATTGCTCTCATAATTAATTAAATATTATAAAAATGACATGTTATTAATTATAATAGAAAAATACATACTACCATTATTTTTAAAATGACAATATTCTAAAAACAGCAAAATATCAAGATAATAAATAAATAATGATCTTCTAATCTCATCAAGATAATTTCTAACATAGTTTATACTCATGATAGGAATTACAAAGGAAAGTCAGGATATGATATGAAAATGGTTTATTTTATCTTATCTCTTTACTGCATCAAACATGAGATTTAAACATAATATGATTAATGTATCATATTTTGTCTTCCTATCATGGCCATCAAACAGATTATTAAAGGCTTTTGGTAATTAGTAAAAAAATCATAATTGTTTTTTAAATAAATTAACGAGGTAGCTTCTAAATGTGGTCAAATGCAGAAAATGAAAATGGTTGATGGGAGATCAATCCATTTGACCCGTTGTTGAAAGTTTGGAGTATTTTTAAATTTTAATATAATTGATCAAATCTTACGATCATAAACTAAGTAATATTTTGATCTTACGATCATAAACTAAGTAATATTTTGATAAAGTATATTTGTGATTGGTTTATGAAACTTAATTAAATAATCAAAAGAGGTGTCCTTCAAAAATATTATTAAAGTGAGGTTGCTTCTCCATTAATCTCTTATATTAGTGAATAAAACACTTTTGTGGTTTATATTCTAGACAGGAGTGGGTACCTTTGACACCAGTCACGTAATAATTGGATAATTTTCAAAATTGCCCTTTAAACATTATTCAAAAGTGTGAGTAGAAGTTGAACAAAATAATATAGGAAGAACCTCCAATAAAGTATGTCATACCTCAATTTTTGATCCAAGATCCCACCAACACGCGTCATTCGATCCTGACTTTTCAGTGAAAATTTCGGCAGAGAGGTATTTTAAAATACCTCATTTTTTTGGTTCCGAGTCGGGCCCTCATCTCACTTTATTTTTATTTTTATCTTTATTCATTAATTTTAATTTTTTTATTATTAGTCATTGTTCCGTTTTTGATAAGTCCAGGTCCACATATTTCCTTTTACCATTATTATTATTTACTTATTCCATTTAATGTCATTTTTATTATTATTCACTTTTATTATTACTTGATAAAAATCAAAAAAAATCAACAATCTGATAGGTCCAAAATTAGTCCAAATCCGAACCAAACAGCGATATTAGTCCAAATCCGAACCAAACAGCCTGTCATGATCACACACAGTTCAATCCTCATCCAAATCACATAATTTTTGCTCCATCTTAACAAACCCTAAACATCAGATCATCCACTATAAGTAGTACCCCGCACACACGCACGGGGGACGGAAAAAATTCACAAAAGAAAAAGGAAACCAACACGTCAGAAAAACACAACACAAGAACCTGCATCAAAAAAACAAATTCACAACAAAACGGATCAAACAGCCGTACACAACCACGCACTGTCCAAATCGGCCAAGCTTTTCAACACAACCAGAGCAACCAACTCACAAAGACTCAACAGCAGCAACATCGTCAACATTCACGAATTCAGTCCCCAACCACAACAAACCGAAATCAAATACACCAAGAAACAGAGGTACCAGTTTTTTTTCCCTTTCGTTTTTATAGATCTAGGCTATGATAGTTGTTGTTTGGAACTGTAGAATTTGGAATAAGGAATGGGAAGAGAATAGGAGTAGAATAGAATTTAGAATAAGAAATAGAAAGAGAAAAGAAGTAGGAGTAAGAAAGAACCCAAAAGGGTAATCTTTTATAATTTGTTTAGATTGTAGATCTAAGGTTTTAGGGTTGGTTTCTGAAATTTTTGAGGCTAGAAATGGAAAGAGGAGAAGGAGAGGGATAGAAAGCACAAAAAAAAATTAAAAAAAATAATAAATAGGGTTCCGTTGCGGCGGCGCAGCCGTCAAGGTCGGCCACCACCGCCGGAACCCTCACCGGAGGGGATGAATGTTCATCCCTCCCCTTTAGGAACCCAGAAGCTTAAAACAAGAGAGAGAAGAGAGGAAAGAAGAGAGAAGAAGAGAAGAGAGAGAAAGAATGTGTGAAAATGAAAAAAACTAAAGCTACAACCCATTTATAAGGCCGTTCGGATTCTGTGTGCACGAGCACACGCACTAACGTGTACCCCCACCGTCCTGGCCATTGGTTTAATCAGAGGGACCACACGTCCCTGATTTGTGACAAAATTCTGGCAGTCTGATTCCAATCAGACGACCCAGGTGGGAACCCTCAGGCCCAACGTGCGCCCCCTATCTCCAGCCCAATTCTTTTTTTTTTCATTGTTCACACCCCTCTAAATGCTGGTAACACCCCCCCGGCCTGTAAATTTTAACTCTTGCATTTTTTTATGTCCTCGCTCATATTTCGTACTCATGCATCTCATATTTTAATCATGTAATTTAATTTTATTTAATTTTAGTGCATGAATTTAGAATGTATGTTTAGGTATAATGTAAATTATCCATGTATCTTAGTGTAGGTTTATTTATTGCACGACACTAGAATGTAATTTAGGCGTTAATGTAATTTATTTATTTTCCGCAGACCATAGCATGTATTAATAGGGTTAATGTAATAGCTTAGGTGCATGTGTGCGTGTGTGGGTGCCTATTTACTTCTTATGATTGTTAGTCTAGGTAAAAGGTCCTCGGTGGTGGTCCAACGCCACCATAAGGTACCGACGATTTATTTTCTTGCTCCAATAGTCTTAATTTTTTTTTCCAATTATTCAAAAAACAACAAAAACATGCAAATAATCAAAACAACAAAAACATTTTCTCAATAAACCTTGACTCTCAAATCAAGTGATCTTTCTTCTCTTTATTTTTTCTTAATCAAACTTTTAATCAATTTTAATCATACTTAGACCTTTACTTTCTTCAAATTTAAAATCAATCAACTTCACATTTTGCCATTTTGGTTCTTTCTGTTTCTCAAAAAACATTTTCAAAACATTAAAATCAACCAAACACATCAAACGCAATTTCTACCCCGAACTACGAGGTTTTGATCCCTCACGGGTACGTAGGCAAAGGACACTCGTCCTCTCAAATCAATAAAAAATGTAGATAATTAGGTTTCTTTTCTTAATCATTTTTTAATTCCATTTTTTTTCAAATTAAGCAAGTTATAGCACATTAATTAGATAAAACCAAGAGGTTCCCGTAGAGTACTACGGACATAAAGGGTGCTAATACCTTCCCTTTATGTAACCAACCCCCGAATCCTTAATCTTTAAAATGTGGTATTTGAACTTTTTTCCACTATCTTTCAAAAAATTAAATGTTCAGTCGTGAAATAAAATAGTGAGTCAAACGCTAATCAAATAGCCTTGATCTCCGAAAAATGACGCGACAAAGTATATATCTGTAAGTGGGTTTAAATATACATTATACGTAAACTGAGTTTAGAATGTGTAACTCTATGTTGTTTGCTTGGCAGTCGTTTCGAGACAGGTTGTTTACAAAAGACAATTTGCATCATCGCGGTGTTATTGATTTCGATTCTAGGATGTGTGTGGTAGGGTGTGGTTCGGTTGAATCCTCCCATCATTTATTCTTACATGGTAACATTGTTGGGTCAGTTTGACATTTTATCTATAGGTGGCTTGACATTTCTGCGGTCATCCCTGCTCAGGTGTCAGACCACTTTAATCAATTCAATGTTAGTGGTGGTACTGCAAAGAAGCGCATCTCAATTTTGCAGGTCATTTGGTATGCTACGGTTTGAAAAATGTGGAAATAAAGAAATAACAGGCTTTTTAACGAAAAAGAAAGCTCGGTAATTCAGGAGTTAACAAGATTAAATCTCTAGCTTTTAGGTGGTTGAAGGCGAAATTTGCTGCTCTTCCTTCAGTTTCATGGTTGGTGGCTTAATCCGTTCACCATGTTCGACATAGGCTAAGAGATATTTTTTTCCTAGTTTTTGTTTTGTACAGTTTTCATCTTGTAAATACCATTTTGACTTTGTTGTCTTTTCCTTGATACTCCTTATGCTAGGAAAGACACTTTGATTGAGTAATATATTTCATTTTAGCCTCTTAAAAAAACAATGTGTACCTCTACTTTATGCAGAAAGAATCTCTAAGTTCAGTTTAAGCGTATACTGTGGGTAAATTAAGTTGAGATAAAAAGATTTTGTAAACCAAGTTTACTAGCGTTACGTAATTTTATATACACTTGAGATTTCTTTCATTTTAAAGGTCTTTTGGTCATTTTAAAATGTAAACAATTGTTTGGGTATAACTAAAAATTGTCCCCGTCTTATTTTAGAAACACACTTGTTTTTTTAGGGGAGACAAACATATCTTGTAAACATGGTGAGTGTTTCATCTCACTCTAAAGGCGTCCTCTAGGGTGCACGAGTGAGGGATGTTGCGCATGGTACGAGAGTGAACTGTAGGCAGTTGCAACGTAGGTCTGTTTACACCAAACTCTTATCTCTTTTCTCTTTCTCATCTCTCACCCTTCATCCCTTTCTCCATTTTCTACGACAACATGCATCACAGGTAACTTCAATTGAGAACCCTTCAAACATTGTGATTTTAAAGCAAACATTGAATGATGATCACAGATTTCGTTGTTTTTGTTTTCGTTTTCAATTTAAAAATGGTAGATTTAGCTATGGTTTGTAAATGGGTGCTTGCACAGACATAGAATTTTAGACGGCGTCCGGATCATTTGCTGGCAAAGAAGGGGGTAGTGCTTTCGACCCTAGACCCAGTGGCATATTCGCCATGACGCGATCGAAGCCTACTAATCATATCGGGTCCGACCGATTCATGACCTGGATGGATTGTGTATTTTACTACCATGGACGGCGGCAGCGTCTTTAGATCAATATATAGCATATTGGAAAGATGAAAATTTGGAGTTGAAATCTTATTATTTCTAGCCATTGAATTTGAACGAATGATGAAAATTTGGGGTGAAATTGTATAATTATATGATGAATCTTGAATTTGGCAGTTTATTTTTTTTAAGCCTACATTTGGTATGTGAATGGTATTAAGTTCATATCTGATCTGCATATTATCTGCAAGATGTTAAAATTAGAAGAATCTCAGGTGATGCACTTTGAGTTGTTGCTCATAAAACTTCGGTCATTCCACTCATCAATTTTCTTCTTTGAACCTCAAATAAGAAAACAACAATCAATCTAGAAAAAGAAAAAAAAAAACTAACAGAAGTATTTGAACTGAGAATTTATTTTAATTTCTTCTTTTTTTAAGGATCTAATTTCTTCTTTTAATTTCTTAAAAATCTGCAATTATAGTAGAAACTCTTTAAATTAATACTCGGTAAATTAATAAACTCTCTAAAATAATAAATTTGTCCGGTCCCGACTTGGGCTAATGTAAAAAATTGAAAAACTCGATAAAATAATAAGATAATAATTTTTCGGGAGATCCCTTTATAATTTTCGGTCCCAATAAAATCATAAATTAATAATTCATAGAAACTGAAAAAAATATATTACACTCTATTGAAATATGATTCAATAGTTGTCTGTTTTCCAATGCATATGAACACAGTAGTTACAAATTTACGTTGAGTCCCAAGGTTCGCTGCAACGTAATTCTAAGAGGCATAGACTAATTTGCCTTTTTGTTTGGTATGTACAGTATATTTACTTAAAAACTCTTTAAATTAATAATTATTAACTTATCGATAAATTAATAACTCTATAAATTAATAAATTTCTCCGGTCCTGACATTATTAATTTATAGAGTTTTAAATGTACCAACAAAGAAATAAGAGTACTGGAGCTTGGATATTTCTTTTGATTATGAGTGTTGTCTTAATTAATTTAGTATGCGTTTTGTGAGATAATTGGTTGCTCAAGATAATTCATTGTTGAAGATATAAGTTGTGTGAGAAAGAAAGATGTTAGGTAGATAGAATAAGAAAAGTGAAAATAAATAAAAAAGTATTTGATGTTGTCGATGACACCACCACCGGCTCCACCTCTTCCACCACCCAAACATCAAAAATAGCTCCCATAACCTCAAGTCTGATCTTTTCATTAATAAACGCCAAAGTGGAAGTATTAATGCAAATCATAACCATATCCAATTTGTTGAAGTTGATTCTATCCTCATCAAAATCCACAAAGTCACCAAACAACACTCCCAATTGTTTAAAACATTTTTCTTCCCAAACATGCAAGGGTAAGCCAAGAACTCTAAGCCACACCCTCCTTTGTTGTGCCACCGCGTTTGGATACCAACGTTTTACCGAAGAAAACAACCCCTCCACCAAGAGTTGTGTCTAAGTTCAACTTCCTCAATCAACTTGGACTCAGCAGCTTTCAACAGGACCATGTTGGCTCCGATTGAAGACACGCCAATATGTTTCATACCTCCCATTACCAAGCTGTTTTGAACTTGTTTAACCTCTCTATGAAATGCTAGCACTGCCACAAAGCAACATTCAAGCTCTTTCAACTTGTCCTCAAAAGGTATAGCAACCACTCTTCGAAGAACAACCGAAGCTGCTCCGCCAATCCGACCCTGCTGCACCACTTGCGTAAAAGGGATCTCCTTCGTCACCACCCTCACACTACCCCCAACCACCTCTTTCCTCGCCGGAATCAGAACAACAGGCTTCTCCTCCCTCCTAAACTTAGCCACCTTAACCTTCAAACAGGTATCTCCCAACCAGACCACCCCCAACCTCCACTCCAGCTCCTCGACGTCGTCAACCTCTTGGAACTTGACAAAACCGAACCTTTGACCCCAACAGTCGCATTTCAATGGCACATAAACTTCCCCAACTTTGCCAAAGCTAAGAAAGATTGTCCACAAAGCAGAAACCTTGAATCCCTCCTGTAGGTTCGTGAAGAATAACGATTTGGTGGATTGGGCTCGGTGGTTGAAGAAACCACGCCGTTTGCCGACCAGACTACCTCTCTCATTTGTGACCCTAGATGTCCCATTCCCCCCTTACTTTCTCTCTCTAGGTTTCTCTCACTCATCGTGTTTTTTCCCTAAGAACTAATGCACCATTTGTTTTTTCAGATCTATATTTGATTGTGTGTATTTGAAATTTTTAAAAACTGAAAGAATATTACGATATATATACTCATAACAATTCAACCACACTTCATTCTTCCTTAAAAAAAAAACACACTTCATTCTATTTCAGAAATATTGTACAACCATTTTATTTAGTCTTTTAGACCAGCTATAAGAAAACAAGCTCTCGCCATTGTTTTAGTCTTTTAGACCGGTTATAAGACTAATCTTTGATTTACGCGTTTACGAATCATTTGTTATGTATTAATATGTTGTATTATACTAATCTACTAGGAATCAAACTTGTGTTATTCTTAAAGTTTAGAGTGTGTACTCATTCCAATCACCTCATTGGTATAATCAAACTTTTTCTGTTAGGTTAAGTTGGCTATACGGATCAAAAGACAGTATTATGTACAAAATCTCTTACTTTGTTCCAAGATTTAGTTTTATTTTGGATAGCCAATACTACCCTATTGATAAGAAACCCTCCGCCCCTACTAGTGGTGGTGTGGTGTCCGTAATATATGATGGAGTATAATTTAATCCTATAAAGGTTGGGGTGATGTAGCTGGCTTACACCACTTAAAAAGGGCAGCAATAATACAAAAAACGGTTATATTTTTAAGAGAGTTGTAGATTATTTTAATAAGGACAGCAATGATGTATCCGAGTTCGGAGTGATTCTTGAGGATCGTAAGACGCGATGTATTTCTTTTCTTGAAAACTTTAAGGTTGAGTTTAGTAGGAGGCCCCATTCTTAACTAGTTCCCAAATCTTTAATAATTTACCTTTTTGTATCCGGTCTTTAATATATAATGAAAAGCTATAAGCTATTTCCTTTCAAAAAAATCATTAAAACAAACACATATAAGTGAAGAACTTGAGATTAAAATTCCAGCCACAACGTTTAACTTATAAATTTCAGGATTTTATCAATTGAACTAATATTTATGCACAAAAAGCGGTTATTAATAGAACATTTCCATTGAGGAGTTGCATAAAAAAATTATAACATTTCCATTGAGGAGTTGCATAAAAAAATTATAATGGATGAGTGAATAACATGTAAAAGAAACATGAACCATTTTGTTGAGAATATTTTTCTTTCCCTCTTCTTTTATGACAATTTTTTTTTTGAAGAAATTTTATGACAAAAAATATAAAGGAAGAATACAAATAACGCAATGAAAGTATGATAGAGCTATTTCAAAAAATTGTCAATTCTTTAAATTTCATTTCTCTAAAAAAAAATCACAAACAATAAAAGAGAGAAATGCTACTTGATTAAAAAAAATAAAAATGATATTGTACATTCAAATTTATAACAACTTTTAAAATAACATTTTTTTTTAACTATTCTATTAGATAAAAACAATAGAAAATGAAAGAGAGACTAAAAAAACATAAAAATTTAGATAGATGTTCAAAAAATGGTCAAAAATGAGTAAATAGGTAATTTACCTCCGAAATTGTAAGTTTCATCAATTACCCTCTGAAATTAACAAAACTTCAATTACCCTCGTGAAATTGTACAATGTTAATCAATTTACCTCCTCCGTCAAATTCTTCTATTAATCAACATGACATTTTGCAAGCACCCTATGATGTTTTGCACTTATGTGCAAAACGCCCATTAAAATTGAAAATTTATATTTCTTCTTCTTCTTATACTTACTCAAAAGATGGCAGCATCCTTCAAAATGGAAATGAAGGCTCCTTAGCAGATGCTTGTAACACAAACAACTACCAATATGTAAACATAGCTTTTCTATCCACTTTGTCAATGGCCAAAATCCACAACTAAACCTTGCAGGCCATTGTAATCCATGATCCATCCACAAAAGGCTGCACAAACTTTAGTAAAGATATCCAAACTTGTCAAAGCAAAGACATCAACTCGTTTTTGATACTGCAGCTCGGGATGGTCAATATTGGGATGAACTTTCAAAAGCACTTGATGGGTTTAGTTCACTGAAGAAAGTTTATTTGTCTGCAGCACCGCAATGTCCTTACCCTGATGCTTATTTGGATTCAGCTATTAATACTGGTTTATTTGATTATGTTTGGGTTCAGTTTTATAATAATCCTCAATGTCAATACTCAAATGGAAACACTAACAATCTTATTAATGCATGGAATCAATGGACTTCGAAGTCAAGTTAAAGAAAGTGTTTTTATGTGTTTATGCTCCAAGTGGTGGTTTTATTTAAAGTGATGTTTTGAGTTAAGGATAAAAAAAAAAAATATATAAATTTTCAAGTTTGAGGGACATTTTGTACATAAGTGCAAATCTTCAAGAGAATATTTGCAAAACGTCATGTTGACTAACATAAGAATTTGACAGAGTAGGTAAATTGATTAGGGTCCGTTTGATATGCTTAAATCTCATATTTGATGCATCAAAGATATGATAAAATAAACTATTTTTGTATACTTTCATTTGTAATTTCTATATTGACCATAGACTGTGTTAGAAATTATCCTGATGGGATTAGAAAATCATTTCTTAATTATTATCTTGATATTCTGCCATTTTTAAAATATTGTCATTTTTAAAATAATGATAGCATGTATAGTATTTAATTAATTATGAGAGTAATTTTTTCATTTAATTATAATAATATCATGTGCGCATCAAATACATGATAAGATAAGGTTTATCATGTCTTTATTTTATCACATCTCTATCCAATTTTATATCATATCATGTCTATATCATATCTTGACCATTAAACGTTGCGCAATTTTAGATGAAAAATATCAAGCAATTACGCGCACGTCATTTTGGGTCTCTGCGCGCGCATCTCGGATTTCTTTTCTCTTTATTAAATTATTAATTAAATAAAGTATATATTCTTAGTAACCTCTTGTTTCAGGTTTGAGAAGCTTCTACACTCTCCACTTTACTCTGGTAATCCTCTTTTCTTTCTTATCTTCGTTTACGAACTATAATCTCCATCTTTACAATTATCACATACTGCTTTTGATTTTCAGTGCATTTTCATTTTGTTATTAATTAATTTACTACTTTATTAAATTATCATACCAAAGTTAATCATCACCACTACCAACAGCAAGAATCAAGCTGTTTTGTTTTTTCGTTGAATTAAGTCTGTATGGTAGTGAGATTTTTGAGGGTTTTAAAGTGCAAGGTTTTGGAGTATTAGATCTATATTTTAATATTATTTCAAATTTTAGAAACATTTTATAGCTTGCTTGATTTAGAAAACAAAAACAAGCCATTCCCTCCAAAATCCCGCTCCCAAACAGACCCTTAGTTTCCTAGGAGATCCACTAGGGTATCTCTATGAGACTATTATCCGATTTATTCTTCTACGGATACCTTGTTGTGTATACCCTCTTGTCACTATTATAAGCAAAAATTGACATTTTAGATTCATTCACTAAATGATGTACGTGGTCTTTAATATAGACCACATACCGAAGGAATCTTAAATGTTAAATTTTGCTTATAATAGTGTCCAGAGAGTGTGTTAATTTGTTGGATTTTACCGATCCCCTCTTAGGAATCAAACTCGTGTTCTTCTCAGGGTTTAGACTGCTTATTCGCTCCAATCACTTGTTTGTTGGTACAATCAAACTTTTTCCTGTTCGGTTAAGTTGGCTATAAAGTTTTTCAAACATCACATCAGTTTAACTTAGATATTGTAAGAGTGGTTTTTTCCTGCGGAAGTCTAACATAAAAGATGTTTTGTATTCATGAAGGGAAAAAAATGAGTGATGCAGAAGATCAATCACATTCTTCACATAACAAGTGGCAGCCAGAAAGCTATAAAACTTATCATGGTAGAGATCCTAATCCGGGAGGTGACCTTTGGACAGATGGACTTGTCTGTGCTTTTGAATTTGTTCGAGGAAAAAAAAGACCAGTTAAGTCGAGATCCTCGTCAAATATCGCAAACAGACCACATTCTCACGGCCGATATTCAAAGATGCATGCCCCTTCAAATGGTGTAATGGAAGCTTCATCCACTAGACCAGGTGAAAAGAAGCTCTCACATCCTTCATTTGATGATGACAAAGAGGTCTCGATCTTTCAGGCTGGCCAATCTAATTCCCCAGAAGAACATGTGGGTGATCATTGGGTACCAATTGGATGGTCTAGAATCTCAGAACTTGTTCAAGCAGTTCAGGTTGACACCGACTGGTCTTCTCATCAATTTGAATTTGACGATTCTGAAGATGATTTTACTGTAGCAGATCATGCAGCTCCCTATTGGGAGCGTCCAGCTGGGCCTAGATGGTGGTGCCACGTTTCTGCAGGTCACCCTGTTGTGGAGGCTTGGCTCAGCAATGCTCAATGGCTACATCCTGCTGTTGGTTTAGCTTTGAGAGATGAAAGCAAACTTATAAGTGAGCGGATGAAGCACCTTCTCTATGAGGTATGTTGCATTTCCAGCATTGGTATTTCAAGTCTTAATAATGTAATCACTCAACAATCTAATTGTATCTAAGTTTGGTAAGACACACTTACATTACATGCACTTGCATCAGGCATATGATGACATATTAGATTGTGTTTATAAAATAAGGTTTGAAGTTAGATTCTTTAATTGCATTATGTTTTTGTGTTGATGGCCTGAATGTTTGTGGCTTATGGTTTCTTTGTCATGTATCTAGACAAGTAACAGACCTGTTGGGTTCTGTCTTATTTTCCTTAGTTTATTGGTATTAATAGGAAAATAGTGGTAGATGTGATTTCCACATATTTTGATTTGGGTTTTCTAGGGTCGTTTAAGTTTAAAAACAGGTTGATCGAAGGGTTGCAGTATATGTGAGGGTAAGGGGAATTTTAAGGAAATATAAACTTATGTGTCTGATTGTGTAACCTGTAAGAATTTGGATTTCTAGTCGTTGATATGGTGAGTTTGCCAAGAAAATTAGATCTGCGTAGATGTAGAAAACCAGTCAAACAAAAAGAAAGTGGGAATGATAAAAAGAAAACCTAAGGTTCCTTAGGCATCACACCTAGGGTTTGATCGTGTTGATGTGAGCACACAACCAATGCACAGAATTTTGCTGAAATCTCGTAACACTGATACTTCAGTTCAGTCTGAGAGAGCATTACAGCTATTCAAACAGACCTTCAATGGCTTCCTCCCTCCATAAAAGAGACATTCAATGACTTATCCAATAAGCTTAAGCAATGAAAGCTTCATCCAATTACTAGCATGGTGTGGCACAAGTGGTAGATGCTTGAGTCCTTAACCATTTGGTCCATTGTTCCATCCCTGCCTAATGCATATGGAAAAACATGTGTAGGCAGAAGTCAACCCCTTAGATGGATCTCAGTTACCTCAAGGCATTAGTTTCTGCAGTTGCATGTGGGGGATACCTTGGTTTACTCAGAAAAATCCTCATCGAATAGGAATTTGGGTTCCTAACTATTAAGAAAAATTTAAACAAAGTATACTGTAGAACATATAAAAACTTAAATCCAATTCAATTCAAATAACTATGAGAGTCAGATAAAGGCTTCCGTACAGTACCCTCGATGAAAAGCATATCTATCTTTTGATGCCTTTTAATATTCAATCCAGTATGCTTGTTGTCCTCTAGTTATGTAGGACAATCATATTCAGCATTTAGATCCAATCCAAGTATGGTCGTTGTGCTCTAGCCTTTGAAAGTTCTACAACAATCTTAGGGAATGTTTAAGCAGTAAGATAGTTGATAATACACGGGATCTGCTGATGAAAAATGACATTTGCGACAAGGAAACAATTTCCATGTTATTCATCACAACTTTTCTTTGGAAACCAGTCGAACTCAAATACTGATTTGACTTTACTCTTATCTATAGGTTCCAGTGAGAGTTGCAGGAGGGCTGCTATTTGAGCTCTTGGGACAATCAGTGGGCGATCCGCATGTTGATGAAGATGATATTCCGATTGTACTTAGGTCTTGGCAAGCACAAAACTTCCTAGTAACTGTATTGCATATAAAAGGTCCTGTGTCAAAGATAAATGTTCTCGGTATAACAGAAGTTCAGGTTGTTCTTGCTTTCCATTTATCTTCATTGGTCTCCAGTCACAAATTAATATTCTTTTAGAAAGATGTCATTAATTTTGTGTGTTGCTTTGTCAGGAGCTTCTTTCTACTGGAGGATATAATGTGCCAAGAACAGCGCATGAAGTTATAGCACAGCTTGCTTCCCGTCTCTCACGGTGGGACGATAGGTAATAACAACATTTTCATTCATGTTTGATAAGTTCAATAATTAGTTTGCTCATATATGAAACAAACAATACATATGTGGATCTCATGTTCCATTATGTGTTTCTGATCTTCAGTTAAGTTCGCTATATAAGTTTTTCCTTAGTTATTTTACAGAAAAGTAAACTGATCTTTGCTCTTGTAACTTGGAAAATATACTGAGCGGGACATAATAACCAAGTAAACTGCAAGACAATGCATATGCTGAAGCAAATTTTTTGTTTTTTGTAAAGGCAATATGCTGGAGCAAACTTACAAGTTACATTTATCTAGTTTCATTCCTTCGAGAAAAAAATAGAATGGCCCATATTTGGTTTCTTATTGATAAAGTATAAATGTGTTTCTCCTTCACTGATAGTTTTATTGCATGCAAGCTTTCGATTATATGGAGATGAACTATATTTAATGATAACGGTGTTTTGTCCTGAATCTAATGTAACGGTTTCCTTAAACATTGGATGGTTTTGAATTTTTTGATCAGAACTATATCTTTTATACACCAACATGTGAAGATAGTGGACATAAAAAGGGAAAATACGAAGCACAAAATTATTTCTGTGGGTCTCTGTTGTAATGATATAAACTAATAAACACAACACATGTAACTTTCTCGTGTCCCTTAGTTGACTTGCAAACACAGATGGAAAAGCCACCGCACAATACAAGTGTTGTTATTCCAGTGCAATTAATTCTTAAACTGCTTTTCAAGTCTATTTTGGTTCAAGATTTTCATTTAGATTTTCAGGTTATTCCGGAAATCTATATTTGGGACAGCAGATGAGATTGAATTGAAGTTTATGAACAGGTTCTTATGTGAAATGTTTGTGAATTCAAGTCATTTCAATTTTTAAATTGTCCCACACCTGATTGCAGTTTTCCCTTTGATTAGGAGAACCCATGAAGATTTGAATTTTTTTAATATAATTTTAAATCAAGAAATCAGAAAGTTATCAGCACAGGTATGCTCTTTCTTGCTACTCAAAAGATACATCTTTTGTCGATTTGTTAATTTTATGACCCGAATAGAAATTTACTTTTATGTGACAATTTTCACTTCGTGAGAGAATAAAATGGTGGTTAGATTTTCAAATGGTGAGATGGTTGTAGTTCACACAGATCTTTCTGTTGCAGGTCAAATAGTGCACTTCACCTATAAAATCACATTTGATAGTTGATATGAGAGAGCATACTAACTAGACCACACAAGGTAATAGAAATGGAGAAACTCCATTGATGAGTTTGAGAAGCTTGAGTTTGTTACAAGAGAGAGAGAGAGAGAGAGAGAGAGAGAGAGAGAGAGAGAAAGTAGTTAGAGGAGAGAGAAAGAGAAAGAGAGGGAAAACTGAATTTGGAAAATGATAATATTCTATTGTATTGATTAGAGAGATGATTACATGTATATATAGTAGCTAAGACTAAGGCCCTGTTTGGTTTGAGCTTATGAAAAATAGCTCATGTAAATAAATAAGCTTTGATTTGAATTTATAAGATCTCACCAACAAAAATCGTATCTTCATAAACTGTTTTTTCATAAACTACCTTAAAAACTTATAAATAATACATAAAAACTAATTTATTTGCATAAGTTGTTTTATATAAGCTCTAAAATAAGCTAATCCAAACGGGCCCTAAGTGATAGCTGCTACTTATAAGGCAAGCTTATCCTAAGAGACTCATTTACACTAAACATTACTTGAGTCTATATTACAACTGAGACAAGTGTATATATTCTAACACAAGGGAATAGTTATACTGCTAGCGAGTGTTAATTACGTTGGTTATTACAAGTAATTATCTCCAAAAGTTACTTCTCAATTAGAGCACTAATATATTTACTGAGGTATTTAAAACATTTATTTTGAAGTGTAAAAGTCCTGTGGAAGCGATTTAGGCTTTAAAATTTTAGTTTCGGGGATACATGAAGAACATGAAAGATGATTTGATTGAAGTGATGCTGCAAATCTGCTTGGTCATATTTATTGTTAAACTACTTATCATTACCATTGAGTTGTATGAGTTTGGATATCTATATTTTAATGAGTAAAATGTCCACTGGCCATATTGAATACAATTAGTTATTTTCGCTGAAGGTCCTGATAATTGATCGTGTGTAGCTGGCCTAAAGTTATCAGGCTTAAGAGCTGACAATTGACCAAACCAGCTTGAGGGGTTGGCTCATTAATTGGATGAGCCAGTTCTACTAAACTTTAGCCAAGTACTGCTAGGCTATTTTGGTTCACGACTTTGCTTGAAACACACACTACAATAACAACAACAATATCAAACCTTTTGCCACTAGGGGGGTCGGCGATGTCATGAATTCCTTACATGTATTAGGTTCAAAGCTATACCGTTCACCTCTAAAGCTCTCTGAAAACTTTGGCTGGTACTTTTCTTAATATTCCTATCGAGTTGTCCTCCATTTGATTTACTTCATGGTGTTTCTATAGGTATTCTTTTACGTATCCAAACTACCCGTGTCGAGATTCTACTATCTTCTCTCTAATAGGGGATATTTCAATATCCTCTTTGTCAATTCTATCTCTCATCTTGTCTTGTGTACGGTGTACCACTCATCCACTGTAATATTCACATCCTGCAACATTAAGTTTACTTTTTGGTTGGCTTTTAACCGCCCAATATTTAATTCCATACAACATTGTAAGGATCTATTAACTGTGCATAATGTTTTAAAGTTTGAGCGGTATTTTTCTGTTGCATATCACATAAAACATTCATTCCTTTCATCCATCTTGCTTGGGTGCCATGGTTGGCACCTCCCTCTATCTCTCCAACACTATGTTGGATCTAAGATACTTAAAATCTGTGACTTGTAGTATTTTATGTTTTTCATATTCTAACTCTACATTAGACATTTATATGGGCTAATTTAGCTTCTTAAAAAAAAAAAACCTCTACAATAGACTTTGTTTATTTATTTTTTGTCAAACTTGCATTCTGTTTACTCTGTTTTACTTCTACTTAGGCGGAAACCATTGTTTTTACAAGGCTTGCCACCACATTTAAATTTTCATTATCTCTTCTCTTGATTCTCTAATCAGGAGTATCATTTGCGAAAAGCAAAAGTCTTAGAATTTGTTGGATATGTATCTAGAACTTAGACAGAAGCCCAGTATGGGCACAAAGTTAATCTTTAGTGATACCTTGTAGTTATCGTAATTTTATTGCTGGCTCTTGAAAACACAAGCAGTGGCAAAGTGAGCCATATTATCTGCCATAGGCTGATATTTTTTTATGGTTTAAGAACAATTCATGCTGATCAAGTCCACTGCACATAGAAGCTCCTTTCAACTTTTGTGTTTCATTACAGGTTATCAGAGTGAAGTGGTCACTTCATGCAAGAGACGAAATCGTCTATGAGCTTCTCCAACATTTGAAAGGGAATGGAGCAAGAAACTTGTTGGAAGGAATAAAAAAGAGCACAAGGGAAATGATTGAAGAGCAAGAAGCAGTTCGTGGCCGTCTGTTTACCATTCAAGATGTTATGCAGAGCACTGTTCGAGCTTGGTTGCAGGTATTAAGACCTCATAAGATCATTCATTAGGTTTCACTGAAATTTAATAATATGCTGATTACCCTGTATTAACATGATATTTGTCGTGAATCTGCTAAATATTCAGGACAGAAGCCTCAGGGTGACTCATAACTTAGCTGTATTTGGTGGTGTCGGCGTTGTCCTCACCATCATTACTGGTTTGTTTGGTATCAACGTTGATGGAATACCTGGGGCAGCAAATACACCATATGCATTTGGTGTCTTCACAGCCATCCTCATCTTTTTAGGAGCAGTGTTGATCGTCGTCTGCCTTGTTTACCTTGGGCTGAAAAACCCCATTGCTGAAGAACAGGTAGAAGTTAGAAAGCTTGAGCTGGAAGAATTTGTAAAGATGTTTCAACATGATGCAGAGAATCATGCCCAAGTCAGAAAGAATGTTTCGAGGAATAACTTACCTCCTACAGCCGGTGATGCTTATCGCAGAGGAGCGGATTTTCTTGTGATACAATAGAGACTTTTTTTTTAACTGCCAAAAAAGATTTTTATTCAAAATAGGTAAAACAAAGTACATATGGTACTAGACACACGACTAAAATGGGTTATTATATATAACTTAGAGCTATGCGATGAGCTTCTTTCATCTCTAATTTTCAGTTTTTTTATTATCTCGAAGTTTCATTATGTTATGTTCTGCACTTTGAACTCTCATTAAACTCGCACAATAAACTCATATTCTCGTAGTCATTTTTAATTATGCAATGGACCATTGCTTCTATTGTACTCCAACACTGAAATTTACATATAGACATTGTTTTCTTTGTAGTACAAGCAATGGTTTTATAAAATTCAATAATCTACTATACGGAAGAGTTTCACGCATGTGATGCAAACCTAGGAAACTTAACACACACACACCCCGCCTGTTTAGAATTGAGAAAGTCTTGTAATGGTCACAAAACTAAATGTAGTGTATAGTCAAACAAACAAAGACACATCCCAAAAATGTTTTTCTTTTTATTATTATTAGAAAAGTTTCTGTGTTTGTGTAAACATTATACATTTGGTCTTATGATCATTACAAGAATAGCTCGTTTTGAATTTGTTTTGCAGTCCTGTAAGTGTTGCTCAGTTGATAGTTACCAGAGATAATTTGTGCATAACTTCAGATTTTCCACTTCTCCATACATAATGTGCGTGAATCTAGCCATTAAACTACTTGAAAAAAAAAAAAAAAATTGTTTTGCTTGGAGACCGCTATTGGGCGACAATAGACTACCATTAAGTGATTGTAGTACAAAAATGAACATTATACATTAAGTGATTGTTATCCATATAATTATATATCTATTTATTGTTTATAAAAACGATAACTATTAATTGCATCTCTTCGATCAATTTCATGCTTCAGTTATGACATCAAACACACTCACTCCGTCTCACAATATTAGTCGTTTAAGGTTTGTACATGATTATTAAGAAAATGATTAATTGTTTTGATTTCAATGGTAAAATTAGTAGCATTTACTAAAACACCCTTATTAATTGTAGTTAGTGGAGTAGTTAAGTTTGATAAAATTCAATTAATTAGGGTTATAGTAGTGGAAAAAATTAATAAATGTTGCATTGGTATTGTAAAGTGACAATTATTTTGGGAAAAAGAAAAAAATACTAAAGAAACAATAATTGTGAGACGGAGGGAGTAAGTTAGTCCTTAGTTTCAACAACTCTTCTGTTAGTACCTAAAAACGATTAATCTTTGCATTAACTTTCAACAACTCTTCTTCATTGTTAGTCCTTAATTTCTCAACTGTGTCCTTGATTGAGACTAAACGACTCCTCTCTCACTTTCTTTTTTACCCTTCTACTCCCATAAGTTATTTTCATCAGACTTGGTGTGTGTTTGGTTCAGCTTCGGATAGAATTAATTCTGCCAGAATTGATTCTGATAGAATTGATTTCGACATAATTGATTTTGAGAGAATTGATTTATGTTTGGATACAATAATGTAGAATTGATTAAACAAACTGAGTGTTGTTTGGATAGTTTTGATGAAACTTGCTTTTGAATATATAATTACTAAAATAGACATAACTAAAGACAAATAAATGAACATAGTTAAATGTGTACCTAGATCAATATTAAATGTAGATATATTATTTAATTTAATAAATATTTTTATATATATTAATTTAAAAAATAATAAATACGACCATTAAATCACTATCACTAATTAAATAATGGCCAGAAAAAAATCTCAAGAAAATTAGCGTTCATACTACATGATTATACGACTCGTTTTATTAAACACGGCTGCCCAAAAAAAATTGTAGATGCAACAAAAGTATACAATTAAATGTAGAATTGATTCTACCAAACTCAAAAGCTAGGATTCCTAACTTCAAAGAGAATTACTTTTGTAGAGGAGAATTGCTTTTGAAAAGCCAAAACAAACATGTGTGAAATTGCTTTTTTCACTTTTAGGAATGTAGAAGTGCTTCTAGACTAACAAGAAGCTGAACCAAACAAGCACCAATAGATTTCTCCATTTCTTTCAAAGCTTTGACTTTTACAACATGACATGAGACGTCTCCCTTTCCTTCAAAACTTAGACTTTAATTGTTTGACTAATGGAAATGGCATAAGAACCTAATTAAAAAAATATAAATAGTTTAGGGATCTGATTACACATTTTTTAGTTTAAAGATCTAATTAAAATCTTCTTAAAAAAAAGATCTAGCTAAAAATTCTCAAATAGTCCAGGGACATACAGATCAATTAATCCTTTAATCATTTCATAATACACATAACTTATTCTTTCTTATTTTAAGTTTTTTTCATTTGGCTGTGTCCAAGTAATTTTTGTTTGAAAATGCCACCCAAAGAGGTGTTTCTCATGTCATGTTGTAAGATCTATCGGGGAAAAGGAAAGAATAGGAGAGAGAACCCGTTGGAGCACTTTAATGTGTGTGAATGGAGAACATGGCACTTTAATGTTAGGGGAAAAAGTATGAACCGTACAACCCGTATTTAAGTGCATTCAAGACTCATTTGTTACCTGCCCCAACTTTGTTTTCCCATTTCGGTAACAGACTAGAGTTACCTTGCCCAACAATTCATTAATTTTATATGAAAAAATTAATTAATTAACCATGTATGCACCCATAATTGACAGGAGGGATCACGAGTATTTATTTCAAATACCAGGGGAATAAGAAAGAAAAATAGAAATATAAGAAATGCAATATCATGAAATTCAATGGGTTATTAAATGAACAAAAATGACACAAGAAAATAAGTTCTAGAAAACTCTTCGCTAATTTTCACAGCACAAGTAACATCGGTATTCAAGTTTGAGAATACAGTATGAAGTAAGATTCTTGAAAGCAAATATAGGAAAAGCAAAAGTATAAGTGTTCTCCATTGCCAAACTTCATGTGGTTCATTTAAGAAGGGATCTTGCAAGATGTTCCCTGGCTGAGGCCAATGCTTGACTTAGTGTCTGCAAAAGAAAGAAATACAGTTATACCCAAATAAGTGAGTTTAATTTAATTTTTTTTTTATGTTATCGAAGTGAAGGATGTAACACACCTGTTCAGACAAAGGAGCTCCAGAATCTGTACTATTACTTCCAACTTTCCCAGCTATAGTATTTGGAGTAGTTTCAAGAATAATACTGCACACAAAATATGGAGAGATGCATATTTAGTGAGACTGGGGAAGGGCCGAGACAAAAAATAAGGAGCAAAAACAAAGGAGAGAAATATGAAGGTGAAAATGAGGTAAAAACCTAGGAGATAAAAGACTCATGCAATAACAATTGTGAATTGTGGTAGAGAGGAAACGGAAGACAAGTTTGAAAGAATGCATTTTTAGAAGCAGTAAAAACAGTGTTTTGACATTTTCAAAATTTCTGAAAATGCTAGATTTGTTTTAAAAAATTATGAAAGAAAATGGTGAAGAATATATTGAATCTTATGTTTATGAGTTGAAGTGAAAATGAAAATAGGAAACATTGAAAAAGAATGGACCCTAAATGAGTGTGGGTACACAGAAAGAAAAATGTCAGGGGAAAGTGATAGTATAAGTTTCACAGCTCAAACTGAGGGACCAGAGGAGACAAATGTTGGACCTGACTACGACACAGAGGATTGGCCCATACCGCAAATCAGGGCTAAGCGTAATATAATGCATTTTCTGTTATGCCGAGTCTTTGTTTGTTACTAGATTCTGCTGAGTCATCAAATAGTTTGTTGGGATGGTTATTCAGAGTCCTATATGTATCCATCAAATTAAAGGAAATGAATGAGAGGGAAGTTGAGAAAAATGGTTTAGCAATAGTTTTTAGCAGTAGACTTGTTTGAACGTTTATCTGTGAGGCAAATAGAATGTCTTTCAAGAAGGGTTTTTAAGGGTGAAGGATAAGATCAGAGGGAAATGTCTTTTCTGGACAAATGTAGTTTGGAGTGATTTTGCTGAAATTCAAATATAGTGGGACATACAATTATTGAAATCACAATGGAGCAGCAAGGTGCTAGAACTATGGGTGTGCTGTGCATTTTATCCCACAACAAAAAAGAAACCAAGAGGAAATAGAATTAAGGAGTAATAACATAATTAACTCCATCCAAGATTTAGGTCCACCCCTTCTAAGATTAAGTCATGGTCTCTTAAATAAAGAGACGATGACTTAACCTTAGAAGGGGTGGCTTACAGCCCCATTATTTAAACTTGCAAAGAGACACTTATGTAACCTTGTGCTTCATTCCAAAACTATTGTTTTGATCTAAACGGCATCTTTTCATTTAATAACTATGGTAAATAATGAGATCACGGATCCAAACTATAAACCAATCAGGGGCATCTAACTGGCCTATCAGTGAAAAAACAGAAAAAATAGACGTCGTTCTATAAAAAAATTAGTGAAACTTCAGGTACGTCTCATGTATTCAAATCTACACTGACTAAGGATACTGAATAAAACATATGCAAGTGATTTTGTTACATCACAAAAACCAAACTAGATAAAACCAAAGGTACATAATTACTCTCAACCTTTTGAAAACTTATACAAGCCCAACCGTTTCTTGAGCACTTGAACGCTCATCGAATTCAAGAATATTGTGATTGACTTAGAAGGCATCAAACTCTAGCCTTTAATATTTGTATGTTATTTCGTAGCCAAATGACAGTTCAATTAACATATTTTGCTTTTACAACTACCACCAAAGTCTTTTCTCTATTCTCACTAGTGACTTTTGTTTGTATGAGAAAAAAAATATAACAATTGTGATCATCTAATTGCATAGATGAATTGTTCTCTCTGATGTATCAAATAGCTCCTACGATTTGAATTTTGGAAGAAAGGCAAGAACAATATATTATCTAAAGAGCCTAACAAAAAATAATGGAAGAAGATAACTTTTATTATGAATAGCCTAAGAGAATGACATACCCTGCATCAATAATTTCATCAATGCACAATAGAATGAGGTCCAAGTTCTCAAGTGCTTCCTTCTTGTCCACATTGCCTCTGGAGGAAAAAATAGGAGAAGCCAGTAATATTGTCAAGGAGTTCCAAGTCCATGGTGACAGATTGATAACACCTTTGAATATCACACATATATAAACAGTTAAGTATCAGAAAACAACCTGAGCAGGAGGCCAACAGAATCAAAAAATGCCTGCAGAACTGAGGATAAGATAAGCTCGTTTTCGTCATCACTCCCGGTAACAAAGAAGTGAAGATCTTGGACAAACTTGTAAACAACAATGTTATTCTCAAACATTGCTATCTCCGCTGTCGCACATAAAAACATCCCATCAAAGTAGGTCATATACAATACATAGTGATGATTAACAATCAATCTATTCCAAATTCTACTCACAAGATAAAAATACCTCTCGAGAAGGAAGCACTCACCTTCGGTGCGAGCATTGGTCTTCTGAGTCTTGTTGAATACAAGCTTCTCAAAAGCTTCCTTTGCACTGTTGGTTGGCCAATCATCTGAAAAATACTTAGCCGCCACACGTCTCCCATCAGAATCCAAAAGAAGGATGTTCTTTACAGAAGGGTTCAACTCCTAACAATAACACACAATAAAAAATCATAACTTTCCTCAAAAACACCTCACAAAATCTCTTATCTTTGACTATCACAGTAATTCATTTCAACCAACTTCACTCAATTTTTAGCACAAAACCAAGCAAGGTTCAACAAAAAGATTAAAATACCCCAACTTCCACACAACTAATGGTTCTAAAACGTAGCTGAGGTCAGTCCAGTCGGTAAGGAGTTGACTCATACCCTGCAAGGGGGTAGGTTCAACTCCAGCTGCCCACGTTAGGACTTCGTTGGTGGGCAATCTGTAAGTATCTCTGTCAACGCTCTATAAGCCTTGGGGTCTTCCCTAGCCCTATTGAGCCTCTGGGCAAACTTTAAACCATTATAAAAATGATTCTAAAACGCAAACTTTTAAACCGTTATAAAAATGATTCTAAAAATGCGGGCAAATGCGGCCACAATTGCGGTTGCACTGTCAGTGCAAAGAACTAAAAACCTCATATTACAGCCACAATTGTGATTGAGGACCACAATTTAGAGCTATTACTAACTATTAAGACAACATTTTGTCAAAAAAAAAAAAACTCTAATTCAATTCAAGCTCCCATAAATCACAAGTGAAATACCACATTGTATATACAAATTGTAATCTACCAACAAGAAACAGAAAATGTTAGATGAAACGAAAAAATATGTCTAAGTTAAACCCTAAGCTAAATATTGTTGCATGCTACAATTTTATACCAAAATCAAAATCACACAAAAATTGACATTCAAATTAGATGATAAAATTCAATTAGAATAATAATTCAACAGCAATAAATGAGAAACACTAGATCCGCTGAATTTAACAAAAAAAAATGATAATCGTGGTGATCATGCAAACGTTGAAGACGAGATCGGAGTGGAGAGAATTGAATATAGCGAAGATTAAAATTGAAGTAGAGAGAGAGAGAGAGAGAGAGAGAGAGAGATTACGAGCTTGGAAGGAGACATAACGGAGAAAGCGTCGGAGAAGAATGAAACAGAATTCTTCTTACACTCTCTGTCAACTATTCTTCTCATATTCTTCATTGTAATATTTAATTTAATGTTTTAAAAACAATTTAAAACGTATTTATTTTTTAATTCCCTTCAAAAAAATATCTTTAATTGTTTTGTAAAAAAATTACGTCAAAAAAGATATTGTTTCCTTTTTTTTTTTACTTATTATTATTATTAACCCTCTTATTTTTTAGGGGAAGAGTTTTAGTAATTTGAAATTTGGTTAATTTGATTAAGAATTGTTCCAATAAAAAATTGAATTGAGTTTTTTTTAAAAGATTCCTTCTTCCATTGAACTTGTTATCGGCCCATTTTTATTTTAATTGTTATCTTTGTTTTGTTTTAGTTTTTATAATATATATTTTCCCTGTTAAATTAGTCTTTTACATAACAAACCAAAATAAATTAATTTTTCATGGCATAAACTTATAATATATATATATATATATATATATATATATATATATATATATAAACTTTAAAACAATTATACTGATTAGTGCATAGACAACCGGTAATGTGTGTTTCTGTGCGTGTTTTTTTAATTTTCTTTTTCTTTTCTCTTTGAATAGGTAAAAATATGATAAAATTACAAATAAAATAGTTTAAATAAATGGTAAATTAGAAGAAATAATATGTACCAAAATTTGGTATTTTTTGTGTGCGTGAAAAGGTACCCTTTTACATACTTTTATCCTTATTTGTTTGGTATTTTGTGTGTGAAAAGGTGCCATTTTATATACTTTTATAATTTGACTCCTTATTTGTTTGTCATTTGCACGAAAAAAACCATATTTTATTATATCAAATCAATTTGAAGCAGTTTATAGAAAACTTTATGCATTGTCCTGACCTGTTTCGTTAAGTGTCTGGTCAAACAATTAACAATCGGAAACTCAAAATGGTTTTCCTCCAAGAATGTTGATAATCAACTTCAAAGGGGTATTGTTGAGCACACTAGTTTTTCTCATGGTAACAGTTTGGGAAGATATATGGGAGCTAACATAGCTTCGTGAAGAATTAACAAATGTCATTTCAACCATATTATTTAGAAAGTTCAAAGCATGTTAAGTGTTTGGAAGCAATATTGTTTAAGTTTGACTAAATGGGTCGCTCTTTTAAATCTATGATTAGCTCTAGTTGTATATCACATGCAATATGATTTTCAACGCAATTTGTGACAATATCGATAATGAAGCCCCATATTATGAACGAGGCTTTTTCTAATGAAGATGATTTGAAATCTTATCCACAAATCGAATGATCATTAGTGTCAGTGGCGGAACTAGAAATTTTATAGAGTATGGGCAAAATAAAACAATAAGTTTTAGTGATAGCCGCAACCGTAGGTATAAGGTTCGTGGCAAATTTGGATTAATTTTTTTGGGGTGCCAAAATTGTATGTAATATATATTAAACCATTTCACTATGTCAAAAGAAGTGTTTAATAGATGAAGTGCTTTGTTTCTTTTGATTATAGTGTCCCCACATAAACACTTTTTTGAATAAAATATTAAAAATACAGGAGAAATACTACAAATTAGAGGCGATATGACTCAAACCAGAGACCCTGCGATGAAAGAATGGTGCCATACCACCGCAACTGAGGGAAACATGTTGTCTTTTATGCCTAATATTATATATATATATATATATATATATATATATATATATATATATAGCAAACGTGAAGGATGACAACATCCATGGGTCCTCAAAGAGATCTGCCCCTAAGTATAGGTTGAGCTCGGGCGCGTGCCCAGGTTAGCTGGGTGGTAAATCCGCCCCTGGTTGGTGTAAAGTTCTCTTTAAAAATACGGAAGGAATATCAATGTTATGATATCTTACAGTGCTCGGCTTATGAATATCTTTTTTGGAAATGCCTCTTAAGGGTGTGGAATGACTTTCAACGGCAAATGTTTAAGACATATTAGTAATGGTAGTGATATCAATTTTTGGTGGGATAAATGGATTCCTTATAATGTGGAGCGCTTCTCCCTTCGCCTTCTTTGAATCACATTGACATCATCCTTATCGAAACTATTTATTATAGCAACACCTAATTTTAAAAAAAAAAATCATGAACTAAAAACGTTAAATAATTTGTTTTTTTTTTTAAATATTAACGAGTGTTCTCATGTTATTTTCAAAGCGTTTGAACATTAAGTTTTTATAAAAATATGTGTATTCAATGCACTAAAATTTATATAATTTTTTTTGTGGTGTTTGAGATTCGAACCCCGAACCTTGCATATACTATGTATTGTCCTTTTCAACTAAGCTAAGCTCACGAGAACAAAATTTATATTATTCAATTCTTTGAATGAATATTTTTAAAATTTAGGATCCATTAGGATATTATTTAACAAGACCTTAAAACAAGGTTAATTTAGTTTTTTTTAAATAATACATTTTACCAAAAACCCCTAAAAAAACACTGTACCAAAAAAAAATATGTATCATTTTGGGATTTGGATCCTCGACAGCCAAACCCTCTGCGGCGCTATTCTCGGTCCTTTGATTAATCCACCGGCTATGAGATGTTAAACACGTGACAAATAAAAAATGAGTAAATAGGCAATTACCTTCCTGAAATTGTAAGTTTCGTCAATTACCCCATGAAATTAACAAAACTTTAATTACCCCCTGAAATTGCACAACGTTAATCAATTTATCCCCCGTCAAATTCTTCTGTTAGTCAACATGACGTTTTGCAAATACCCACTGAAGTTTTGCACTTATGTGCAAAATGCCCCGTAAACTTGATTTTTTTTCTTCTTATCCTTAAAAGTGACTGCATTATCACTTAATTGTGGAGCATATTAGCTAAGTTCCGACGATATACAACCATATATGTTTCCTGAAAGGATCAAACATTAACCTTGCATTATAGCCTAATGTTATGAAAGTCAGAATAACAAAGTACAGTCACATCTGACAGATGGAGAACTAATGCATGACATACATAATGAAGCACATAAATGACATATGATTGACATAATCAAGATGTTAAAATATATGACTTTGTTATTGCTAATTTTAACCACGCCAAAAATTTCCAATTCCTTTATATTGTGAGCACTACACACACTACACCAACACATTTCTCTCACTTTCAAGAAAAAATACATAAAATTGTTACTTCTCTCGCTTTATAAAAGATTTTGAAGGAATCACGGTATTCTTCCTCCGTTAGGATTCAAAGATAATAATATTATATTATGTATATTTCATTATGTTTTTTTAAGAGAATAAAAAAAAAACATGATAACCACCATTATTTTGATCTCTAATGGGGTGAAGAACAACTTCAAAAAGAAAAAACAACATATGATGTTAGAACAAAGAAATGATTTTATGTTTAGTTTTGAAAATATTCTTGAGTTTTGAACATTATTGTAAGGTTTACCAAATACTGTCAATTTGTTCTACCATACTGCCCATATATGGTTGTATACTATTAAAACTTAGTTAATATGCTCTACAATTTAGTGATAATGCAATCACTTTTAAGGATAAGAAAATAAATATATATATAAATTTTTAAGTTCACGAGGCATTTTGCACATAAGTGCAAAACTTCAGAGATGTTTGCAAAACGTCGTGTTGCCTAACATAAAAATTTGACGAAGGGGGTGAATTGATCAACGTTGTGCAATTTTAAAGGGGTAATTGACGAAAACTACAATTTCAGAAGGTAATTGCCTATTTACTCAATCCATTTTTTTTAGAATGTATAACATATTCTATTCTATTAATTCTTTTATGTTGACGCACCGGATCCAATTTGAGATCTGAGATCAACATCCCAAAATCACAACTTTATCACTATATCCATCAAAATCGTTGTTGTTCCAATCCATTTGTAGTAAATATATGGTTGCCACTGAAATTCTTTTGGATTTGTGGTTTCATTTTGTTAAAAGATTATGCAAATTTTGAGTTTGATATTGATTATTGTTCTTAAAGCTTGTTAAATCAACTCAACGCAATTTGAAACGTCGTTTTTCCATGTTTTATGTTTTTAACTTAATATTATATCACAGCCATTGGATTAATCTAAGGGCATAGATTAGTTGGGTGTCGAGGATCCAATGTTTGATTGAGATTTTGAAATAAAAGTTTTAATATTTTGATCTCTAATGGGGTGAAGAACAACTTCAAAAAGAAAAAACAACATATGATGTTAGAACAAAGAAATGATTTTATGTTTGTTTTGAAAATATTCTTGAGTTTTGAACATTATTGTAAGGTTTACCAAATACTGTCAATTTGTTCTACCATACTGCCCATATACGGTTGTATACCGTCAAAACTTAATTAATATGCTCTACAATTCAGTGATAATGCAATCACTTTTAAGGATAAGAAAATAAATATATATAAATTTTTAAGTTCACGAGGCATTTTGCACATAAATGCAAAACTTCAGAGATGTTTGCAAAACGTTGTGTTGTCTAACATAAAAATTTGACGAAGGGGGTGAATTGATCAACGTTGTGCAATTTCAAAGGGGTAATTGACGAAAACTACAATTTCAGAAGGTAATTGCCTATTTTCTCAATCCATTTTTTTTAGAATGTATAACATATTCTATTCTATTCTATTAATTCTTTTATGTTGACGCACCGGATCCAACTTGAGATCTGAGATCAACATCCCAAAATCACAACTTTATCACTATATCCATCAAAATCGTTGTTGTTCCAATCCATTTGCAGTAAATATATGGTTGCCACTGGAATTCTTTTGGATTTGTGGTTTCATTTTGTTAACAGATTATGCAAATTTTGAGTTTGATATTGATTATTGTTCTTAAAGCTTGTTAAATCAACCCAACGCAATTTGAAACGTCGTTTTTCCATATTTTATGTTTTTAACTTAATATTATATCACATCCATTGGATTAATCTAAGGGCATAGATTAGTTGGGTGCCGAGGATCCAATATTTAATTAATATTTTGAAATAAAAGTTTTAATGAGCAAAACTGTAACACCCCGTTTTTCCAAAGTAAAAATTTCTTAATCAAATCAGAGTATCACAAAAAACGGAATGCTACATTTCTTAAATTCTCAAAAAATAGAATAAATAATGATTGATTTATTCTTCGTAAGATGATAGTCAAAATTATTCAAACTTCACAGCGGATCAAATTCAAGTTAACAAAATAGTTTTGGCACGCAGGCCTCATAAAAACTTCTCAACATAAATTCAATTGAAAACTTAAATCATAATCAATACGTAAAGAATAGAAAATGGTTATAAATGTTCCCATCCCGTTACGTATCAGAGCGGACACAGTGAGGGTAGCCACTCACAACAGCAACAACAACTAAAGTTTAATTACCTGCACTTGCCCACAAGGCGGCAATTCCAACAGAAGGGGTGAGATTTCACATTCTATAATGATAAGCAACAATTCATGTAAAAGAATCAATCGACATAAAACAACAACAAATCATATAAGAGAATCAATCCACATAAAACAACAGCAAATCATCTTTAAACATCTTCACATAACAAATCATCTCATAACGTCTTAGACACAAGACTCGACAAATGCAACTCGACTATGCAACTCTAACATCTTAAACATCATGCATGTGGTACCATTTTAAGCTTAAATAAGCTTCACCGTCGCTTTGAGCAAATGCTCCACCGTCGCTTTGAGCATAAGCTCCACCGTCTCAAATTATGCAAATGCATGAACTCGACTCTTTATACTTAAAGAAGTTAATACAACATCTTAAACATCATTCATATAAATTCACTTAATAAACATATAATCATAGGTCAACACCAACAATTAAAATCATCATATATATAACTTTCATATAAACATCAAATAAATATCATATAAGCAACTTTCATATAAATATCATTTAAATATCGTATATTCAACCTTCATATAAATATCATATAAATAACATAAAAACAACTTTCATATAAATATCATATAAATAACATATAAACAACTCTCATATAAATATCAGATAAATAATATATAAACAACTTTCATATATATCATATAAATAACATGTAAACAACTTTTATATAAATTCATGAATTATCTATACTCTTAACAACCTAATTCAATTCAAAATCTAACTTCTACAACAATAACAAAATTAACAACAACAAGATTAAACTTTTTTTTAGAATTATATGCTTGTGATTAAAGAAGGTTAGTCCCACCCTTACCTTAAATTGATTGATTGCAAAGATTCTACAGATTTCTCTTCTCTGACTCTTCTCTTACTCTAAATTTCTCCTCTTTCTCCAAAACAGTTTGCACGTCATATTATTTTCTAACTCTAACTCTTTTTTTTATAATAACCATAATTTCTCTTACACCCCAAAACTACTCTTTTCCTCGTAATCTTATTTATTTCTAAATTAAATACATCTCTCCCCCACTTAATAATAATAATATACCAAATAACAAATATATCTCTACACAAAATAACAAATATATTTCTATACTAGATAACATATATATTTCCACACAAAATAACTAATATATTTCTACACAAAATAACAAATATATTTTTATACTAGATAATATATATTTCCACATAAAATAACAAATATATCTCTACACAAAATAACAAATATATTTCTATAGCAAATAACAAGTATATTTTTTACACCAAATAACATATATTTCTATAACAAATAACAAATATACTTTTACACCAAATAATATATATTTCTACACCAAATAACAAATATATTATACTAATAAATACCAACATATAACATAACAAAATATCACTCATCAAAATAAATCGACTAAATTATAAAAAGATATATAATCTTAATAAATTAATAAATAATAAAAGTAGGGCGTTACAAAAACCCTTTCTCTCTACCAAGAAAAGAGTTCAGCCGTCTATGTTCACACCGCCGCAATCCACCGATCACGCCATTCCGGTGAGCGAGATTCACCTTCTATCTATCTTCAATTTGCCCTTTTCGAATTTCATTCATTGATATTGATAACTTATCTGTTTAGGGTTTTGGATATATTTGCATTGATTTGTTCACCTTAGTGTATGTTATGTTTGGTTTCACTTACATGAATGTGTTCAAATATAATTGAACTTGTCTTCATAATTGATTTTTACTCTCAAGTTAATTGTTCAACTCACTTTCATGTAAGTGTATGTAAACATAAATTATTTTTCGTCCAAGTCACTTTTAAACAAAATCAATTTTTGCAACCGCAAAAGAAAACCAAACTTACATGTTTATCACTTTAAAATATACTAGTAAAAATACCTGTGCTGATGCACGGGTACGGTGAAAAGATTAATCATCTAATTTTTTATGAATATATTAATTAGAAGAAATCAAATATGTAATATATATATATATATATATATATATATATATATATATATATATCACCAATATTAGTTTAGTCCGCGACAACTTAACCCGTGCATTTAAATTAATTTTGAAATAGGATATCTGAAAACTTTTCAAGTGCGTGAAAATTTAGTTTAATCAATGTCAATGTTTTTGTGTATTTTATTATTGACAGTTTGTCTCATGCATGATAGTTCTATTTAATTGATCTCAACTTCTTTCATGCATTTTAGTATTTTCTAAAATTTTAGTATATACCCACTTATCATACACATTTTAATTGATAAGGGTTCAATATCATTACAGAATTGAAGTGAGACGATATTTTAAATACTATAAAAAGGTTTTAGCAAGAACAATTATTGTTATAAATGACAACTTTTAAATTTATAACAATAATATTTATATAAATAATATAAATGCTTTAGAAGGAACGGTTTTTTTTTCTTTTATAAATGACAACTTGTTCCGTCATTCAAAATTGGTTTACTAAGAGACAACTTATCTTGATCATTTGATTTAATTCTTAAATATCTAGTCAATCATACTTCTCCCATGTTTATCATTAACTAATCAATGCACACTTATTCCGTGCATTCTAGTTGATGAGAGGTTCAATATTATTGTTGAACTGATGTGTTATTTTAAATTGTAGAAACGTTTTAGCAAGAACAATTTTTTTTTATAAATAACAACTTGTATCTTGAATCCAAGTTAGTTTAGTCACTAAAAACTTATCTCATACATTTGAGTTAATTATGAAATTTTAGTAAATGTCAACTTCTCTCATGCATTTGTGTTATTTACGAAATTTCATTCATTCAATGTCCACTTAACCCATGGATTTTAGTTGATGATAGTTCAATATTATTGTAGAATTAAGGTGATGAGATATTCTAAACAATACAAACATTTTAGCAAGGACATTTTTTTTATAAATAACAACTTCTCTCATGTATTCCCTAAAAAAACAATTTCTCTCGTGCATCATAATTAATTTAGTTAATGACAACTTATCTTGTGTATTTGAGCTACTTATGAATTTTTACTCAATGTCCGCTTCTCCCGTGCAATTTATTTATTTATGATATTTTAGACAATGTCTATTTATCCCGTGCTTTTTAGTTGATGAGGGTTGAATATAATTATAGAATTAAAGTGATAACAACTTTATAAACGTTTTTGCAAGAACCATTTTTTATAAATAACAACTTGTCATGTGTATTAAAGTTAGTTTAGTTAGTGACAACTTAGTTTGCGCATTTGAGTTACTTTTGAACTTTTTGTCAATGCTCACTTCTCTCATGCATTTTGGTTGTTTACAAAATCTTAGACAATGCTTATTTATCCCGTTCATTATAGTTGATGAGGATTCAATATCATTTTAAAATTAAAGTGAGGTGATATTCTAAATAGTATAAATGCTTTATCATTTTAGGATTTAATATCATTTTTGCGAGAACAATTTTTTTATAAATAACAATTTGTTCTGTGAATTGAAATTAGTTTAATCAGTGAAAACTTATCCCGTTTATTGGAGTTAATTCTGAATATTTATTAGTGAAAAATTGTCAAGTGCATGACAGTTTAATTTATTCAATGTCAACTTCAGTGGTGCATTTTATTAATCACAACTTGTCTCATGTATGATTGTAATATTTAATCAATGTTAACTTCTCTTATGTATTTTGGTTATTTATGAAATTTTAGTCCATGGTCACTTATCTCATGTATTTTAGTCGATGAAGATTCAATATCATTGTAGAACTAAAGTGAGGTGATATTTTATATAATAGAAATGTTTTAGCAAATTTTATTTTATTTTATAAATAACAGTTTGTCCGGTATATTAAGGTTAGTTTAGTTAGTGACAACTTATCCCGTGAATTATAATTAATTTTGAAACTTTAGTCATTGCCAACCTCTCCCATGCATTTTATTTATTTATGATATAATTGACAATGTCCATTTATCCCGTGCATTTTAGTTGATGAAGGTTTAATATAATGTTTTTCTATCATGTGCAAATTTGCACATAATAAGAAGTTTGAAGTAGTAACTTTGACTTGAAACTTGTGTTTTTTTATATTAAATATGTAGCTTTTAATAAATAATTGTTGGTTTCAATGAAAAGTTACTACTTTTAATTGTCTTAACATTTGCAATATTGCACATGTTAGACAAACCCTTAATATAATTATAGATGTAAAGTGATGTGATATTCTAAATAGTGTAAACCTTTTCGCAAGTTTTTTTTTTTATAAATAACAACTTACCACGTGTATCAAAGTTAGTTTAGTGAATGACAACTTATCTCGTACATTTGAGTTACTTTTGAAATTTTGATCAATGCCCACTTTCTGCAAGCATTTTAGTTATTTAGAAAATTTTAGATAATGCCCACTTATCTCACTTGTATAAATGTTAGTTTAGTCAGTGATAACTTATCCCGTACATTTAAATTATATAAATGTAAAAAGAAGTAAAAATAAATCTGGCCAAAACCGTATAATATTATATAACATTATTTTTTTACAGTGAGATGAGAATATAGGATTAGGCCATTAAAAAATATAATATGGACCGTTTTTGTTACAATGGTATCAACTCTAATGTTCTTGTTTTAAATAACCTCCGTTTTTTACTTTTTAATTTTATATCTCTCACTCTTATAATTTGATAATTTGTTTCTCTCTGCGAATTTTGAGAAGCTCTCCTCCTCAGCCAAACCCTAGCCGCCGCCGCCGCCGCAAAACTGTTCACAATCTTGATCCATTTCTTCTCATCTATCATCCTATTAAGTTTATTTTTAGATCTAAACCACCGCGCCGGAAATTGCAGCCACCACCGTGTTATGGTGTATTAATCAAGGTCAAATTCTTCACATCATCTGTTTCTTTCCACCTCTTTTACTTTCCCTTCATCAAGGTAGTTTATTTCTTCATCATTCTGCCTATTTATTTATTTTAATTCTTATCAGAAGTTTAATTTTATTTAGAGAAGCAAATTCGAATTTCTCTTTAATATTTGTATTTTATAGCTGAGCAGTTATTATGGTTTTCTAGTAAAATTGTGTTTGAAGAGAGTAAAGGAAAAAAATACAGGAATTCAAATACACAAAAAAATAACTATATCCAAAAATATTCAATTTTTATCCTGTTCTGTTTGATGAAAATGATGTTGGAGCTTAGGTGCAATATAGTCTATTTATGGTCACCATCCATGGAGTTGCACATCATACCTGTTACATTCATTACACAAGTTTTATAAGTTCTATTTACTGAATTAGAAGAATGTTTTTTTAAAAGTATATAGTCTGCTAGCTACTTAATTGATAAAGTTAATTGGTTGCAATATTTGGTATACTCAGTGTAGATTTTCTGTGTGGTTGATGATGATAAAGCTCAACAGCTTCTTCCAGTTGCTTCTTTATTTCCTTTCTTTGTCAGCTGTCATTGGTAGTAACAATTTTTTCAAGTAAAAGCAAACTGTCTTCTTTCCCCTCTCAAACGTACTCAGCCCTCTCAAAAGTGTACTTTCTAACTTCTCACCAAAAAGAAATGAGTTCAGTTTAGTTCCAATGGTATGGGTGTCGTTGGTAACATATGTAAATAAAGTAAACCAGCCTATTTGATTCAGTTAGATGACATCATGTGATTTTAGTTATGTGATTTAGTTAGAAATGTAATTTAATAGACAACTTTTACCCCTAAATCTGGGTCATTTGCACTGAAAAGGTTAAGGGCATTATTTGGTTTTCCACAACATGTTTTTTTCTTATATTAAGAGGATATCTAGAAAATCAAGAAGGAAAGAAAAGCTGGCTAAGTCGTAGTGTAGAAAAGATGACTTAGCCGGAAAGTTGCTTAGGAAATTTAAAATCAATTTGAGAAGATTGTTAGGTCAATTAAAAGTTGTCGATAAACATTCATAATGAATACAACACTTTCTTGGACCTTGCCATGGTGGAAGTTCTTAGCATTCATCTGTTCTTTTTTTAGGAATGTTTAGATCATTCTACTCATTTTTGTAGGCAAAGCTGTAGGGTATAGGAGTCAAGGATCCTACATGCATTATTTTTTCTGTTTGTTATAGTCGATCACTAATAAGAAAGTTGATTTTGAAAAAACTAGAATGATCCAACATTACCAAATGCCTCATTATGGTTTTAGCTTTTGTAACTTCTACAAAATTACTTGTTTATTTTAGTTTATCTTTTATTCTTCATTGGTAAACATATGCACCTGTTGTGCTGTTTTCTTATATATTATACTGTTTATAAATGTTATTTGTTCAATCATCATCATGATAAGCATAAATTGAAATTAAACATGGGTTTGATTTCTTTGGGATTAAAAACGTATTGATATGTATGTCTTGTAGGAACGTAGGAGTTCTAAAATTGGAGGGTCGAAGATCCATTTGCAAAGATGAGACTGTTAACACACAATATGCTATCTTCAAACATTAAGGGCGTGGTGAATGGATTTCCATTGCGCATAGAAGCAGAGAAAGTGGTGGAAAAGAATGTGGAAATGAATGGTGACTTTCTGAAAAAGATGTTTGAGAAGATCGAGTGGAAGGCTTTTGTGGAAGCATCACGAGGAATGGGATACACTGAACTACCTGAGGAGGCTGACTCATCCATGTTGGAATCAGATGAATTTCTGAACCGCTTTCACCATGCTCTCTTGGAGCTCCACCTTGAAGAAGGTGCTCTTGTTTGCCCAGAGACGGGACGACGCTTCCCCGTCAAAAAGGGCATTCCGAATATGCTTCTCCATGAGGATGAGGTCTGAAATTTTGTAATTAGCTGACGAACAACCTCCCCTGTTTCGCAGCATCCTCCTCTGTTTGCTCGTAATGGATAGAAATCTACTGCAGTTAGGATTTATCATATTGATCAAGTTTACCTCATTATGTTAACAAATGTTATTATGGATGCATTGTTGGACTATTGTCTGATTATTTCACTATTTCCAACTGCAATAGTAGATATTTTTGGTTTTAATGAGTTTCTGTTATACCTTTGAATCTCTGCCATTTGGTTAAGTCATAATTGGGTGGATGTGGATATATTCCTACTAAATTAAAAGTCTCATAGCATGCAAGAGGGAATCATTTTTGAGATCAATCAGGTTATAGATCTCAAGAAAGTATTTTGAGATTTTATGTTTAATATGCTGGCCCTTGACACCACTAAACCAGTTGCAAAACAAAGAAAAATAGAAAAAACAAAAGCTATTTTTTATGTGAAAAAGATGACTATGTTATTCTTGCAACGCAAAACTCAGAAGAGATGCAGAATTATGACTGTTTTGCCTAGACTTAATGACAAAATTACAGATAATTAATTCTATAAGTAAAAAAAAAAAGATAAAATAGTAACTATGAATGATAATGAAATACATGGTGTATATTTGGTTCAACGTTAGTAATTGCGAATGATAATGAAATATATGGTGTATGTTTGGTTTTGCATTGACAAAAATTAATTATAAGTGAATTAATTATGTAAAATTGATTTTGGCTAAAAGTGAATTGAACAATAAATTTTAATGTTAAAATCAATTATAGAATCAAAAGCTCTTTTTAATTTCAACTAAAATCAACTCTAGAGGTAAAATAAATTTAGTACATATTTGGGTCCGGATTTATGACCTCCAAAATGCAAGAAACTTAGAGCATACATATGCAAGACACTCAATATGAACCCCACTTAATATTTTATATTACTTTACACTTCTCAATTATTTAAACAAGCCAACTACATCTTCGAAACATCAATATCACTTATCAAAAACTCTAAAATGGATTGCACTATTCTCATAATATATCCCTCTAATCCCACTAAAAGCATTTGTTAAAGAAGACGAAGAAAGCATCATGGCTTATATTGGAACCAACTATTGCTTGATCAGGGGTTCCTTGAAAAACCAAAAGTCATTCCCAATATTCATGCTCTTAAACCCGAGAGTATGTGTTTCAATGTAAATATCTTACAAATTGTGCCAAACTCACCTTTTGTTGTGTCAAACTTTAGACCAAACACACAAAAATTAAATATATCGTAATCAATTATACTCCTCTAGAATCAAGTGTGTTCCCTCTAGAATTTAGAAATGAAGCCGAACATACCAAATTATTTTTGACTGATTATTCTGTAAGCTAGATGAAAAAGATAAGTATGAGAAGCAAAAAAACAGTTAAAATTAACAGAAGATTAACCAATTTTCAGCAATGTTAAATTTCTCACACCAAAAATAAATTTATAAAACTTATTCTCATCTTTTATTAATTTTGAGTCGGATAATTGAGTGAACCATCAAATTCGTCATTGAATTTTCACGATCGGCCAAATTCATCCCTCAATTATGCGAAATATCAATTTAGTCCCTGAATTTGTCAGACGTCCATCAAAAAGGTCCCTCCGTCCAAGTGTTCTATTAGCCATGCTGATTTGTCGCCTTGCATGCTGTGTTGTCTTGTACACGTGGCAAGAAGGAAGCCACGTGTTCAAGGACTAATTTGATTGAATTGTAAAAAGTTCAATTTTCACTTTTAAGTTTATTTTTTTCTTTCTGCTTTTCCCATTTTGCCCTTGCATCCCCATACCTCTTTCTCCACATTTCACTCAGAAACATCAAAAATGTCCTTGACCCTTCTCCTTCCCGCTAAAACGTTCTCCATTCTCACCGCTCCAAAATCATCATCATCTCCGGCGATTCTCACGTTTTTGAAGTTTGTGTGTTCGGATGTGGTTAAAGGTAACGCCTTTCCTGTAGTTTATCAAGTTTATGTGTTCGTATTCACCATGTTTTTGTCCGTTTTTTTGTTTTTTCGTTATCAAGCTTCTATGTTCGTATTCCCAGTTGTGGGAGTCTTTTGCTTATCTTTAGACTTATGACTTATTTAGGCTTGTAATATTAAGACTTACGACTTGTTAATGCCCCATAGTTGGGTGGCTTTTGCCTATGTAATTTTCCAGACTTATGACTTATGACCTATGACTTTTGCCTATGTAATATTTCAGTTTCAATTTGTGTGTTCTTGCTTTTTTACTTAATCTTGTACACATATGCTTCAAGGATCAATTTGATATTTGTTTAAACAATTCAGGGACGTATTTGATTGGTTTTTAATATAATGTAAGGATCTATTTGATAGATAGGGAAATAATTCATGGATTAATTTGATGGAATTATTATTACAGAGAGGGCCTATTTGATACATAAGGCTTTAACCATGGACTGAACCTTCTCCGTCAATCTTGAAGATGAAGCTCGAGTTTGATAACTGTTTTTTCCCACATTCTCACCCCCCATCATTTCAGATTCAATTTCAATAGTTTTGCTTCAAGAAATTTTGAGGATTTTGGTTTTCAGATTCAATACGAAAAAGTTAGGGATTGAATTTTTTTGAATTGGGGAAGAACTGGACCACTTATTATTGGAGGAAATTTTGGTGATTTTGGAGTGTGGATTGTAGATTGTGTAATTAGGGTTCCAATTTTATAAAATTGGGGAAGAAATAGTTGTTGGGGAAGAAAAGAGCCATTTGGGGAAGAAAGCCAAAACATTTTCTGCAAATCAATCAATTTGATCCTTTGAAATGTTTGTTATTATCGGCCAAATTAATCCTTGCCTATGTGGCGTCTAACACTTGAGAGGTTAACGACCACGTCAACTCCGTTAACCATCCGGTTGAATAGAAGGACTAAATTGATTGACGTTTAACAAATTCAGGGATTAAATAGATATTTCGCATAATTGAGGGATGTATTTGGCTGACCCATAAAAATTCAGGGACGAAGTTGATGATTCACTCCGGATCGTTTTAATAAAAGATCAATGAACAATGTGGAGAACATACATGTAATGTGGTGATCAGTAGAATACATAAGTAAATGATAGTTATAAAAACATTAAAAGAACATACATTTTTTTGAATACATATGTAAATGATATTACAAAAACAGAGGTATACCAATTTTCTTAACGAGATTCACTAAAATGTGATAAAAACAAACAGGTATAAAAACACTAAAATGAGATTCACCACCTTTTTCTACAAAGAAAGCTATACCGATTCTCTCTTAAATAATTATATCCCTAATGCCTCTCTTGTCTTTTGAATTCACTCAATCATCTTAACATTCTCACATACCTACATAGCATTACAGGTTTAATAGGCTTTATGCAGTGAATACTTTATATTTGAGTGACACCTTTTTTATTCATTACTCATGAAACATTTCTTCCTTTTACTCATCTTCCTTCAAATCTAAATTTAATATCTCCTTGACACTATGATACACCTTGAAACTCATGACACATTGCAATTTGCAATGAAAAAGGTGGAGGAAAATTTCGGGCAACCGCGGTTGAAATAGACATGTATTTGAGGTAGAAGACAAGTATTTCTAGCAGGGTTCCTTAACAGCAGCATGACCAACGGTTGTTGTTGTTTATGCATATTAATATGGTTAATTTGACAAAAAGGAATACACACTATACTTTCATATGATTTTTCAAACTTATAGCACAACTAAAAAGAACCATGCATGTGTGTCAAAGCTAGGCAAACGAAGAAACTTATAACTTTCAAAGCAGTAACAATATCATGTAATCAAGGCCGGCCCCGAGATTTTTGATACCTGGACAAACTAAAAAAACGGTATCTTCATGATCATATCATTAGAAATGTTTCCTCCGTGCATTTTTTTTGTGTGTAGCAAAATCACTAATAATCTATTTATAATTGATGTTTTTTAAAAATTCATTCATTGGAAATCAAAGTAAGACTATTTAATATATCATGTTACACAGCAGATTGAAAATAAGATTTCAATAATTTCTATTTAAATAAATGTCACTTAGATGGAATGGTAAAAGGAATAGTTAATACCATTCTAAAAATAAATTGTGCATGCATAAGAAAAAAAAATTAAATATTTTTAAAATCTCAACATCATAAAGTTCAACTTTGAATCTATTAGACTGACACTGATTTTATAAAGTACATAGATTGCTACTCATGTCTCAAATTTTACATCATGAACCTTCTTAAGAGATTCTTCAAAAGCCTGCAATGCTACATTGTAATGGTCTACAGAAATTATTCCCTCCACAACTTGTAAGGCACTACCAACTAACTTATTAGACCATTGAACACGGTCAGTATCATCAGAACCATCGAGGTTGTGATCAGGAATATAAAGGCGTTTGTAATCTTTCTTCCACCGTGAAAGAATGTACTTGGGAGGAATCTCTTCCACCCCATTAAAATTGAGTACACACAGCGCATGTCGACATAGATATCCATAAAAATTAAAGCAACTACAAATACAACGGACTTCACATGTTGATTTACTGTACACAACTTCAAAATCCTTTATCTCCTGTCTGTTTCCCTCAATCAAAACACGCTCTTTGACCAAGAAGATTATGATGGGACCATCTGCAAGTAGTTGAGTGGTACCAAAACAAGAGAACATTTCTCCCACTTCAAATTGGAACTTCATGAATATTTCTTTTGTGTACATGCTAGACAACTGCAGTTCAAAAGAGCATTTGGTTTTCAGCAAGGGGCTAGAACTTATAGATTCAATATCTGCTAAAGATTCTTCCTTGTACTTCTTATAAAGAGCTAATTCATACTTGTCAAGAAACTCCTTCAAAGGTGTATGTTTCTGCATGTATTTATCGAAAAAAGGACTAATGCTCTCATCAGGGCGTGCAGTAGACATTCCACCAAGAAACTTGTCCTTTAAGTATACTGGTGCCCAATGAACTCGGTCTTCATATAGGGAACGCAGCCACTCGTGATCCCTAACTTCAAAATGTTGAATTATAAATCCCCATGCCGCCTCAAATTCAATCACTTTCAATGTCTCATAAACTGCTTTAATCAGTGCTTTTCTGATTGCATCGTAATTGCGCAACCCTCCCAGTCTTTCTGGTACTTTTTTCATAACTAATGACAAGCCAAAACAATGATGAGATCTGGGAAAAATTTCTGCAATTGCATTTTGCAAGGTCTTGCACCTATCCGTAATAATAGTTTGAGGAGAACATCCTGACATACAAGTAACCCATGTTCTAAACAACCATGAATACGATTCGGTCGTTTCACCTGCAAGCAACCCACAACCTAATAACACTGATTGACCATGGTGATTTATTCCAACAAAAGTCACAAGAGGAATTTCATATTTATTTGACAAATAAGTGTTGTCAAAATAAATGACATCACTAAAATAACGACATGCAGCTCTGGACCTGGCATCAACCCATAATGCATTCCTCAAATGTCCTTCATCATTGAAATCCATCAAATAAAAGAAGTTAGGATTAGTTAGCTGCATACGACAGAGGAAATTATAAATGGCTTGTGTGTCACCTTTTCTTAGGTTCAACTTATTAGAATATTTGGAGAAAGCTTTGTCTCCTCTTGCATTGGAGTTTAAATTGTCATTACCTTCTGTATCTATCACAAATGCATGATACACCTTGATTGTTTTCTCCTCCGCATCAGAACTAGGCAACGAGTTCTTTTTAGTTCCACTTCCCATCTTTTTAATGGATTTATGTATCTTAGCACCTAAAATGTGGTTATGTTCGAGAGTAATCTCGCATATCCTCCATCTCTGAGACTCCACTAACTTAATCCTTATCATGGCAGGACAACCAGTTCTGGTTTCTGTTCTCAAATTGTTAACATCTTTTGTTCTTTTGAAACCTTGGCTGCTACAGCAAAGCACTGCACCGTATTTTTCTTTGCTATTTTGCTTGAACCATGAATTCTTAACCCTCACACAAAATCCCACCTCCTTGGCATAACAAATATAATAATTGTAAGCATCATCATATGACTCAAATTCCATTCCAACAGCAGGTGCGGGAAATTCTTTTCTTCCTTCAGAAATATCATTTTGACAATCTAATTCAATTACCTGGCATTCTCCATCGGGTAATTGATCACAACACACAGAAATGTCGTCCACCTAGCATATCGTCAAACAAAATCAATGAGCTACCTAAACAATATTTGAACACATGGAAGGAGATGAGAGATGAAAGCTGAATTCGTACTAATGGCTTTCAAAATATAAAATCAAAAATAAGTAGCAAAATTGAGAATCGCTTGTAATTGTATACAATTAGGAGAAAGCCATCCTTAAATACGGACATCATTTGGAATAAACTTTTAGTCTTTTGCTGAGTTGTTTTAACATGAATCAGCTTAAGTAATTTGTACTGAACCAACTCCCAATGAATAGCCTATTTGCATATTCATTTGTTATTATATAAATCCATAGCAGCAATATCGGCATGCCTTACACACAATCTAAATAGACATTAAATTTCGCTACCCAGGTTTACTACAGGAGAGGCATGCAGTGTGCAGCATAAACATGTAATCACTTACTTGCATAAATATCCTGTATCTAACTTATTTTGAATAGCTACAATTAAATTGAGATTTTGTTTCATTAAGAATTACCGTAGATCTTGGAATGAGACAAATAGCACAGATATGAAAAATTAATTACCTTTAGGTTTTTTTGTTCTTCCTCTCGAGGTTGAGACTCGCTGTCGACGGGGACAAGCTTTTGGGTCTGCAACTTCGACATCATCAAATCACCCTTCACACACGCTCAGTCTCTGTTTAGACAATCTTGTATCGTGTCCGTTGAAGTGTGTTCAAATTCAAATCGATCTAAAACAGAATCGCAAGCCGGTGTAAAAAAACCAAAAACCTAAATATTTGTGTACATGTTTGAGCTTTGTTTTATAAAAACTGTTTGGATTTCGGATCACTTTTTTAAAACTGAACCAAACCAAATCAAACCGTTAAAATAAATTTTAATGCTTATTTTTTATTTTTTTATTATTCTATATTGCATTATTTTATTTTTTTGTTGGTTCTTAATCTTATATATTGGATTAATTTAAGAATTTAATTAGTATATTATATCGGTGTACAATCATTTTACACAAACATTCACTGACGTGTTGCAACATCAATTAGGATACTATATCGTGTACAATTAGGATATTTACCCTGAAAGACAACCCGTCTTATATCTGACAAAATAAAACAGCCATAATCAAAATTCACATATCAACACCACATGACATTTAAAGGATACCAGCTAACGAAAAATTAACGTGCTAGAGAATGCCACTTTGTACATGTGCAAGGAGATGAGAGCTCAAAGCCGAATTCGTATTAATGGGTTTCAAAATATAAAATTAAAAATAAGTAGCAGAATTGAGAATTGCTTGTAATTTTATACAATCAGGAATTCAAAATATGGTAAACTCCAAGCTCAACAAAAACTTATTACCAAAATGGGAGGTCATCGGTTAAACTTATATACTTGCATCAAGCCAATATTCATGACAATAACAAGAGAGTCTAGCTATCCTATCCATTTTCAAAAAAAGCTACACACATACATAAAATTATTGACCTAGATGATATTTGCATCCTTGCGTAAGGCCATGTGCCAAGGAAATTATAAGTACTTGAGTAACTAATATTGACAAATCATTTTCACAGTTGTAAATTTTTTTGGGTCTTAAGTCGAACATCTTCTAAATGAATCTCACAATTTTGAGCAAACCTTCATAATGAAAATAATTGAATCTGCTACTGCTACTGCTACTTTCATATAAGGTATGATAGTCTATATTATAAAGCATGTATTGAGGCCAATCTATTGAACGGAACAACTGCCACACTTGTGGAGGCAAAACTACAAGCAACTGTGGAGTCCTGGGTTCGAATCAAATGAAGGTGTCTGATCTAACAATATCAGCATTGTCAGTTGAGTTAGGCGTTACCCAGAATCTAAATTGACATTAAATTTGGCTACCCAGGTTTCCTAAACAAGAGGTATGCAGCATAAACATGTAATGTTTTCTTACTATCAGTAGTAGCTACAATTAAATTGAGATTTTGTTTCATTAAGCATGACAGTAGATATGAAAAATTAATTACCTTTAGGTGTTCTTGTTCTTCTTCTTCTCGAGGTTGAGACTCGCCGTCGATGGTGACAAGCTTTTGGGTCTGCAACTCCGACATCGTCAAATCACCCTTCACACTCGTTCACTCTCTCTTAATTTAATTTAATTTTAAGTAATAGTTTGATTCTTTATTTTTTTTCATTTTTATTTGGGTTTTTTGGTTCATTTATATATGAATTTTCAAGTTTCAAATTCATGGTTTTATTTTCTTATGATATTTCAATCTTCAAATTTACGATCTTCATCTATATTTGCATAAGAATATTAGATTTGAAATTTGAAAATTCATATGAAAATGGATCAAAAAGACAAAATTGAAATGAAAAAAGATAAAGGACCAAACTGTTACCTAAAATTAAGTTAAGGGACTAAAAGTGTAATTTTGCCAAAGGTTTCTTAAGGATTCTAAAAAAAGAATTTATTCTAATAAAAAGTTAAATATTTCGATTTACATAAATTAAAAAGAAATGATTTAAATGTCTTCAAAAGTGTTTGAAATACTCGTTAATATTTCCTGTTTTTAAATATGCTGCTTTGCATCGAAACAATTTTTTAAAACTTAAACAAAATAGAACCAAACCGCAAAATAAATTTTAATGCTCATTTATTCTTTTTTATTATTCTATATTGTATCAATTTATTTCTTATATTTTGGATTAATTTAATTTATATTATTATAACTTCATATATTTCAAACATAATCAATATTTTTATTCAATAATGTTAATTTTTAAATATATTTTGTTATATTATCCATCAAATCTATTATTTTATCATGTATGTATAATAGTAATATTAATAAAAAAGTACATGTTATATTTTAGATATCCAAAAACCGATTCAAATTAAACTGTATATAATCGAATTTGATAGGATTTTTTTAAAGGTTAAATAAGTTTTTATTCTTTATAAATATACAAACTTTTTGTTTTAACCCTCTAATATATTTTCTCCACTTTTAGTCCCTAAATTTTTTTCAATCATTGTTTTTGGTCTCAGCTTTTAAGTCAACTAATGAATAGCTTTCATTTATTTTAATAATTTTTTTAAAAGAATATTATAAGAATCTCTAAAAAAATATTAGAATTTTTTAATCAAAGTGAATTGTTAAGTGTCAAAAACATAAAAAGTTCTATTTAATTCAGTTTTGGTTAAAAAATTCTAATTTTTTTTAGAGATTCTTATAATATTCTAAAAGTTTATGAAAAATTTTATTCAAAAATAAGAAGGGTAGATATGAGCAGTCTTAAAAGTAAAGATCAATAGTGATATTAAAAATTTTTGGGGACTAAAAGTCAATTTTTTTTTTGAGATTGCTATTCGAAAAATGACCAAAAAGGGTTATTTGAGCTTCAAAAAGATGTACCTCTAAAATCATATCTAAGATTTAAAAAAAAAAAAAATCATATCTAAGATGGACTGAAATTTTAGCAGGACATCATTATATTATTTCAAAGTAATGGTAAAAGTGCTGAAGAGAAAACCCATTCGGGTCTATTCAATCAGGGATCAACTTGGTCTTTTTTGACTCGTCCAGTTCAGTTCAAAGTGCTGAAGTATACATTACAAACACTAGTTTGACACATCAATAATATTTTGCACGTTAACAATTATTAATGGCAATGCCACACCATAGTAGTAATCATCGATGTTACACTTGCAGCGAGTTAACCTTCATCTGAGCTAAGAATCACTCGGACAAAAACACATTCTCATGGCTCACAATTGTTCTTCTGCTAGATGCTCCCCAAAGCCATGACCCATATTTGTTGATCCCTCTCAGAACTCATACTAATTCAAAGACCTGATAAATGTTTGTCATATCCAGTCTTTGAAGAAAAACTATTTCTCTTTATCATAATTCATGTATGGCCCACCAAACACATTTTTCGAGTAGGGTTTGATGACCTTAACAGCTGCAACCTGCATCACCAACCACTATGGTTTATGCATTGATCAAATTGATTTAGTAAACTAACCAAAAAGACATTCACATTCTATGCTTTCAAATAATTCTGCAAACTTTTAACATAAACTATAACTATAACTATAAGAGAACAATTTATGTATAAAAAAGCTAGGTGAACAAAAATGAATGGTACCTTATGCACAACATATTAGCATTATTTCTGATTTATTTATTCAACCTTGTCTGTTACACAACGAACCTTATTCAAAGACTCTATAAACGCCTGCCAAGAAACCAAATAATGATTTTGGGATATCATGCCTTCTTCAACTACTTGCATACCACGTTTGTACAAATGATCAAAACACTGAACTGGGTTGGTAATATCAACATCGTCAGAGCTGAGATGTGGTACATACAATCGCTTAAAATCTTTCCTCCATCTTGACAAAATATAATGACATGGAATTTCCCCAACACCATTGTAGTTAAGGATATACAAGGCATGCCTGCATAGGTAGCCTTTGAAGTTAAAGCAATTACAACGTACTTCGGTTAATGCTTTATCATACATGACTTCAAAATGTCTATCATTTCTTACCGGTTCTTCCCCTTGATGTTCTTTTACCGTGTATGTCACTGTAGACTCGTTTGTTTGAATTTGTGAGACGCTAAAACAGGAAGACATCATTAACACCTCATCTTGGAACTTACTGAATATTGCATTCGTGTATAATTTAGAGAGTTGCAACTCATAGTGGCATATCGTTTTCAGTTGTGGACATGAATTTTGTGACTCCAAATCATCAAGAGCTTCAGATTTTTGCTGTTTTTGTTGAACTAATTCATAAATCTCAAAAAATTCTTTCAAAGAAGTTTGTTGATGCACATGACCCTTAAAAAAGGGAATCATAGACTCACCCTTTTCGTAATTAGAAATTCCAGCAAAAAATATGTCCTTGGAGTAAACTGGTGCCCAAAGCTCTCTGTCCTCGTGCAAGCTTCGGAGCTTTTCATGATTTCTTATTCCATAATGCTGGGTCAGGGAATCCCAATCTCTTTCAAATTCATCTACTGTTTTAGGGTCATATATCACTCTTGTCAGTGCCATCTGAAATGCCTCATCTTCCTGAAACTGCACCAGACATCCACGGATGATCTGCAAGACTTGCAATAGACAAATTTTATGCTGAGCCCTCGGGAAAACCTCTACTATTGCACATTGTATGGTCTTACAACGGTTTGTAACAATAGTTTCTGGAGGGCGACTAGACATACAAGTAAGCCATGCTCTAAATAACCAAGTATACGTTTCAAATGTCTCATCTGCAAGCAGACCACATCCTAGCAAAATAGATTGACCATGGTGATTAACACCAACAAATGCAACTAGTGGAATCTCATAATTGTTTGACAAATATGTTGAGTCAAATGCAACCACATCACCAAAATAACTATATGCAGCCCTAGATCTAGAATCAATCCAAAATATGTTCCTCAGTTGTCCATCATCATTCAGATCCATCACATAGAAAAAATTAGGACTCACCAGTTGACGGTGGCAGAAGTAATTTGAAATAAGTTCTGCATCGCCTTTTTTTAGCTTCAAACTCCTGGAAAATTTAAGGTTGTTGCTAGTTCCTCCTTCATTAGAATTTGAGCTCCCATAACCGGAAGCATCTATAGTTGGCATTGGATATAACTTGATTGTCCGTACTTCAACATCTAGAGTCGACTCAACCTTTCTTTTGGCCCCACTGTCCATCCTCTTATGTGATTTAGTGTTTTGCACTTTTTCAGGATCAAATGAATGGTTATGCTCAAGCTTGACTTCATCCACCCTCCACCTATTAGATTCCACTACTCTCAATCTAATCATTGCTAGACAGCCTGTTCTTGTTTCTTTCCTGCGACTATTAGCTTCTTTATTTGTTTTGAAACCTTCACAACTACAACACAAGACAGCACCACGCTTCTCTTTACTGTTACGTTTGGCCCACGAAGATTTAACCCGAATAGCAAATCCAATTTCCCTGGCATAGCTATTATAATAGTTGTAGGCATCATCATAAGTTTCAAACTCCACTCCCTCAACAAGCTGGGCGTAGTCTTTTGTTCTTTGAGATTCTTCACTATGACTGTCAACTCCAGTGGTTTCCTCCCTTCCATTTTCATGTTCGCCACCATCGATCTCAAATAAATGACTACAGTCATTCTCAAGCTCATTGCCCTTGTCCTCAACCTCAAGTAGTTGCTTACTTTTTGGAGATCCCTCATCTATCTGGAAATAGTAATGAATAAAAAAAAACAAATTCTAAACACAATCTAAGAAATTTGAGTATGCATTGAGTTTGACAACAGAACTTGAAATATCACAACCAAGCTCAAAGATGGCCTACAGTTCCCAAGTTGAAATTTTATATTACTTACAGGTGTGAAGTTTCTTTTATTTTCATCCTACACAATCATGATCCTGTACCTACCCATTTTGACCTCTCCCACTATACTATCATTATATCTTTGAAGCAATACCCCAACTATATCTTCCACACGAGTGGATAGCTGAGATCTGAGGAACATCCATAACGGATTGGCATCGATCTCAGATAAATGATTTATAATCAGTGTTATAAATAGAGGATCGCAGAAATCCGCTATGAGAAATAGCGTATGGTTTTGGGGGCAAGTAGCAGAAGCCACATGATAGCGCTACAGAACCGCTATTTAACAACACTGTTTATAATCAACAATTATTGTATGCTGGTTAATCAATAAAAAATATTCCAAAATAATTATGTGAAATAATCAGTGTCATTAGGCACCTATGACATCCTAATGGCTAACACAACCAATGACAAAAATTTGAAGTGATAAGCAAGATAATTAAAATCCATGCACCACTCCCTTTTATTTTAAGTAAAAGTGACTGCAAGACAATTGGTGCACTTCTTCCCTCATTTACCTCACACTAACAAAAAAATTGTAGTCCAATGACATTGCACCATTTTTTCACGGAACTTGGAGAACCACTTTGAACTTAAAAAACAGAAAATAACAAAAGTATCTCAATACGAGAGAGTGCCATGTTCTTCAAGACTTGCCACAATGTCATAGTTGGAAATGCAAATCAATCAGAAAATTTAGCAAAACTATATAGTATACCGAAGTCTTAAAAAGATTAAAAATTCAGAGTTTGGCGTGAATTTGATTACTCTTTTCTCTTCTCAACAAAAGAGTGAGAGTGAGCCATTTGCAAATAAAACAAGTCATTGAGTTCCATCATTAAAATGAAGATTTACCGTGATGTCGAGATTAGGGCTCAGCGACAAGCCTTTATCATTTGGAGAACACGCTGCATTGTCCATCATGATTCGGCCAGAGAGTTCACATGAGTTCTGTTAAAGAATAAGATGTTAACCTCCACATGATTTCAAGTAAATGACATTTCAACTCAAATACATCAAAACATAACATATCAATGTGAATTTTGACTCGAATTTTCATATGGACTATTTGGATAAACAACTTATTTGCATTTTATAGCACAAGTGTTTATCATGATAAGCACTCAATTATAAACTATTTCTATAGAAAAAGATAAAATAAAGTCAAATTATTTTCGTATAAGTTATAAGCCCTTTTCATAAGCTATCTTGGAGAATTTATGAAAATAAGATGAAAACAGCTTATGACATGATCATAAGTTTTCCCAAACTGTCTCACAAAATGTACGCGAAAAGATAAATTCAAATAAGTCAATCCCCGATAGGACCCTAAACAGTTGACATGGTAACGATGATTAATTAATTTAAAAACAGAGACAAAATCCGTGACACAATTTTCACGAATGAACATATATATGAAAAATGTTGTTGAATCAGGATTTAAATCAGAAGTTAATCTATGAATTGAACCGGTTTAGCACATCGGAAAAACAGAAAAGTAAGTTTGAAAGGGAACTCACAGGAGGAGGAGTTCAGTTCAAATAGATGCTCTATGCACTCTCAACTCTGCGCTGTTCCCTTTTTCCATCAAATTTATAACAATCTTTAGCTGCCAACTTCTCTTCTTACTTCGTGCAATATTGTTTTTGACTAATAAAAAAGTTGTTTTTGGTTGTATCATAATCATAAAAGTTTTCTACCAAATATTTCTTTTTTTTACAAGTCTATCAAATAGTTATATAAATATTATTTAAAATTTTATTAATATATATTGATTGTTCTGGACCGTCACAAGACCAACTGCATGACGACACATGGCTGGACTTAAACCGCCTTAAGACTCTGCACACAAAGGGTACCCTAGTTCGCGTGCATCGTGCCTCACAGGAGCTCGCTCTCGCGCAAGGATCACCCTACACGTGTCCTGCTTTGACCCTAATCGCATGCCGCATAACCTGGAGACGGTTATGGCCAACGCGCACCTATATAAGGGTGAACTTGCTTCATCCAAGGTACACAATATTTGTTAAACAGTCTTCCTCAGTTCCATTACTGACTTGAGCGTCGGAGTGCAAACGTGTCTGCAAACACCTTTCGTTCCACCGCGAAGACTCATCGCTACCGTGCTAGGAGCAGTTACCGTCATACCGGAACATTCTCTGTCACTGTTGCTACTCAACCATTCTCACCGGACAGATAATATATATATATATATATATATATATATATAAACTCTTTATTCTTTAAAAAAAATAGTTTATTTTAAGGAAGGAAAATAGGTTTATAAATATTATTACTCTAATTTTTAACCTCGTTGTTTTCTCAAGGAAAAGTCAATCCGAATCTAGTCAACGACTTTATTACTTTTTTTAATCAAGTTTTACCTAAATTTTTATCAAGTTTTTTTAGGACCTCTTTTTATATCTAAAGATTAATCTTATATATAAAAAATATCAATATTTATTCTTTTAAATAACTAAACTAAGGAATTAAAATTAATGAAGTTTTTTTATGATACAATGAAGAATTTTTATTTTTGTTACCTATGAAAAAGAATTAACTATCTCTGTGATATCATTATTGGTATTAGTTAAATTTGATAAGAGTACTAAATATAAACGTTAGGGCTTTAAGCTTGGAGAGGGGCAAATGAACCAAAATGTATAAGAAAATTGCTCTTCTCATAACTTAAATTGCTCACTCCCACATAAACTTTTTAAAATGTCCTCCATGTGACTTAAGTCACGTCTGCTTTAGGTAAGTAATGTTTTCATCAATTTTTTACAAAGATGCTATTTTTTTAAAGAACTCAAATATACAATATGATATTTTCATTTTAAAAGCATGTCATGTCTTCGAAACATCAATAACAACAATTCATTCATGATTCAAAATAAATCATAACTAAAAATACATAAGTACGCCTCATAAATTCCAAAAATACACGATTCTATTTAGTTTTAAATTCATCTATGTTACAATACATTACATTCTCCCTAAATATACGGTATCAGAATGATGTTGAGTTTAAATTAAATTCTTGAAAGTTTGTCAAAAATGTTGGTATTGAAATGTCTTATACTTAGTGTATAAATTTGCAAGTCTATTTCTAAACTCAGAAGAATAAAGATAACACAACACATGTATTCTACTGAATCAATCATATAGGTTATCACATTGAACCCCTTCATATAGGATAAGTCATCATAAAAAGGAATGCACCCCAATATATTATTTTGAACTTAATCCTACTACCCTGTCAACTGATAAGTTTCAATTGACAGAGGAGCATGATCAAGCACAAAACAATATCTTAGAAATACATTCTCTTTTGTGACACTCATCATATACGAAGGAATTCGATGTGAAAACCTATATAGTTGATTTGGCATAATACATGTTGTGTTATCTTCATTCTTGTGATTTTTTAAAGAGACTTGCAAACCTTTACTCTAACTACAACACACTTCAATGCCAACATCTTCAACAAACTAACAAGAATTAAACTAAAATCCAACAAAATAATGACACAACTTAATAATACTACCTAAACATATTCGTCTGGCCGAATCAAACTCTTGAGAATATCTTAAAGCGATCTCAATCGTCGGGAACATGTTTTGATGACCAAATATCAAGAATCAAGAACATGCTCCTCACGTCGTCGTCGTTCGTTAACTCCGGCCAACTTGTTGTGAAAACACAATTGTTGCGAATTCGTTGTGAAAACCAATAATACTTTTTATGCGTGGAGCAAATTAATACCAAGTAATCAAATCAAGCGGGTGACAAAATAATTCAAACAAAAATAAACAGTAAGAGATAAAAGGAAGAAGGAGAACACAAGAAATTGTTTACCCAGTTCAGTCTAATAATGACCTACTCAGGGGGAGAGAGCAGCTCTCTGTTCTACTATAATGATATGCGTTTCTGTACAAAGAGATATTGAGTTACAAGAATCAGTCTTCAAACCTAATTCTACCCAAGTCCCAATCTCTTCCCGTGACCAAGAGACTCAATCCTAATAGTGTTTTGTTCAAGGTGAATCAAAACAATCTCAACCCTAGTGTTTGTTGCCAAGAGAAATTCTTTATAAAACCCTAGTTTATATGTTGGCTTCTAAACCCTGTTTTTCTACACACTTAATCATCTGATACAAGGCTTATATTTATAGTGGAAAGCATCCCTCAAAAATTGGAACAAACCAGGCCCATGGAAACAAAACAGTTTTTTTCTTTCTTTATGCTGAACGCGAATTCGAGCGCCAAACTCTCTAGTTCGGGCGCCGATTTTTGCCGATCCAAAAGGCTCCTTCTACAGGTACAATTCGGGCCCTGAACTGCTCCATTCGGGCCCCGAATTTGACATTTCCAGGATGCATTTTGGGTCATTTTCCAACACAACTGAATGTTATTCCACCCTCCTTTTGTCTTTGGGGTTGAGTCGTTGGATGATTTCATCCAGTTGATCCTTCAGCTTTTATAATGTGACATCGACCCAAACCCTAAACAACTTGTTGGGCTTTCCACTGTTGAAGCAGACTTCAACTAACATTGTGTTCGGATCTACTCGAGAATTAATCATTATTTCATATCTACATCATAAGAAATTAATAACAATGAATGAAAAATTCATTCAAAAATTTCAACAAACACTTGGAGTGCAAATTATATATAAACCCTAAAACTAAAGACTATAACATAAGCATACAAACATAGTCATTTAAGCAACATAAGTTATTTACATGTAAACATTGTTTCATTTCTTGCAAAAATATCAAAATTTAAACAAACCTTAAAATGTAACATATAAACATAAAATGTCAATGGTACTTTATTATGAAAACTTATTTGTTATTGTAGTGTTTGTTGATTTGCACTTGAAGAAATTGGGGATTTTGATGATTTGAGAGAGTTTTTAGAGATTTTATATGTGAAATGAAGAAGAATGAAGAAATGAGGTATTGACTGGCCTTTAAGACTTTGTTTGGATGCACAAAGAAAGTGAAAGGAAATAATGAGAAAGGAAAGATTGTCTAAGGAAAGAAAAAAAAGTAGAAAGTGAGAAGATTGTTTGGTACAAGAGAAAGTGGAATAGAAAGTTTAAGGAAAGAAAGGCCTAAATGTAGTAATTGACATAAGTACCCTTAAACAAAAATAATATGTTAGTAAAAAATAAATAATAAAACCGGGTATATTGGACATTTTAAACAAAATAATTGTGATTCTCAAGCTTTATGTCCATATGTGGGTGGAAAGGTTTCAGACGTGGGTCCCACTAATATTATTTCTTTCTTACCTTTATAGAGAGTCCCAAATAAAGGAAAGTCTTTCTTTCTCTCACCTTTCTCTCCTTGTCACTTTCTTTCCTTTAAAACAAACATACACTAAATATAGGTCACGTGACTTAACTCACGTTAGATGTATCGAACATGACTTAAACCAACGTGACTCAACTCACGTAGGTTATATTCCAACGTGACTTAAGTCATGTTCTGTTTGTGTCACCAATTGCTTCATTCATGCATTCCTACATACATTCATCCATTCATTCATTTTCATCCATATTTTCATCAATCATTCAAAATACACAAATTCATTCACTCAGTCATTCATTCATTCAGTAATTGAAGTTATAATACACAAATTTATTTAAAATTAGAATACGCAAAACTAAAGCTGAAAATGTAAAAAAATGCGCAAAAACTAATAACGCGACCACCAAAAACATCAAAAAATATCCAAAAACAAAGACATTATTATAAGCCAGTACAAAAATTTCTTCTATTCTTCTCCCTCATCACTTAGGTCAATATGATTGTCTTCTGCAGTTCATGGGGGCACCTAATTTTGGTTGTGGACCAAAATACCACGTCCTTTCACTGATTCTCAGCTTGTTGAAATTTGTATATTGGGACCTTCACATTGTTTTTTTTCCCTTCAGATCCTTCGCATTTGATGTCGTACTATGTCATGACGGTTTTTGCTTTCTTTTTCAATTGAGTATCACCCTCATTTTCTTGTTGGGCCTCCCACTCCTTTTCAACCTTGGCACTCTAATTCATGGTTTCTTGTCCTGTCTCTCGGACATATCTACATAACATAAAACGATGCAAAAAATCAATGATTTTTATAGGGCCATTTCAATCTCTAAACTATCACATTGCACCCAAACTCGCTATAGTCAACATTAACAATCCAATTTCTAACTAATTTCATCATTAACATTGTGAAAATCAAAAGAAAATTCTTTAAGACATTTTATCAAACACCTAGAGTGCAACGTTCAATCAACATAAAATCCAACAATTTCTAAACCCTAAACTACCACCTTAGAGTCAAACCTACTCTAATCAACTTCTAAACAACAATTTCTAACTTAATTCATTTTTAACAATCCTAAAAACTAACATCCAAATTAAATCTTAAAAACATGAATATGTGAAATTTATCCAAAAAATCTAACAATAAAACCAAAAAAAACCAATGCAATAGGATAATAAACATTTACTTGATTTTGGGGTTGAAATTAACGTTGATTGGCTCAAGAATGGTTGAAATCGCACTTGGAGGGAGAATATTCAAACTTTTTTTTATTTGAAACACAATGATTCTGGGTTTGGCTGTTCTGTTCCTATAATAGAACTCAACGTGACTCAAGTAACGCTGTAATTACTGAGCGTGACTTAAGTCCCGTAGGGGTAGTTTGGTCATTTCATGTGAGAGTGAACATTTTTGTTTGTGAGAAGAGCAATTTTCAATGTATAAACCAATCAAACTTCATCTTACCTTTGCTTATAAACCTTTTAATCTTCAGCAAAAAAACATTTTAGTCTTTGTTATTGTACCTAATACGAGACTTCTATTATTCATAAATCCTTACTGTAGTGACAATATCGATAATGCTAAGTTAGACACTTCCATCTGAGTTCAAGCCTAAAATCTGCAGTTGTGAGTGGTATTGGCTGCTTTGTCTACAAGTCCCAAAAATAATACGAGACTTCTATCTTGAACAAGATTGTATGCATTCATACAATGATGCTATTGTAAATTTAGATCGTTCCATTTTGATAGAATATCCACATTTCGACCTTATGTTTATAACTGTATGAATATTATTATATATTCTTTCTTCTTGTTTTTTTAATTGAGAATAGTAGGTTTTCTTAATTATAGTTAACCTTGAGTCCAAAAATAACAGAAGTTAAGTATAACACTAAAAAACTTGTTATTATATTCATTTAAATTTTATAGTACTATTTTATTCGAAATCATTCCTTATCATATAAAAATAAAATAACAATAAACAAATACAAGAACTTTCCTAAAAAAACAAACAAATACAAGAACAGTTGACGCAATTTATGTGAGGTGCGACTTTATTTGAGATATGACCACTGTTAAGATATTCGTGCTTATGAAATCTCCATCGATGACTTGCGGGTTTGGGTTCATATTAAAATGTTGGATCTGTGTTAAGCACACGACTATTGTAAGTTGTGAAAAAGACAAAGTGTTTCTTTTTACACGATTTACAAGACCTCTTATGATATCTTAATGCTCTTATTTAAGTCATAAGGATGCTTACCAAACTCGGCAAGAGACGAAGTGTTTTAATGAATATCATGCGTTGCGAAAAATCACATAAATCCTTCTAAAAGTGTTTTAATGATAATAAATAAATTTATTTGATATAAAATTATTTTATGATATGTTTTGTTATCAAATCAAGTTTCTTTGATTGTTCTTAAGTTCATAAAAGTATAATTCCAATCATTAAAATTATCGAAAGAAACAAAGGTTCTTAATCATCAAAACATAACCCGCCTTGGGCATAAGCTTGGAGTGCAACTGCTTAGGATTCAGGTTTGTAAAGGGTAAAAAAAAAATTATAATCAAACTTTTTCTTGGCAAATTCTTATGTATTTTATTCATCGATAAAAGATGGATAAAGTTATTCATGTTGAATTGATAAAAATTAAAATTATTTGTTTGTCTTCCATTGTTTCTTATAAAAAAAGCAGTGCTGTATACTGCGAAATAAGCAGTGCTATATACTGCGAAATTTATCCTCACGAAAGCGTACACGCATGTTGAAAACTGCTTTATCCTTTTTTAGGCAATGCTATGTATTCACAAATGGGTTATTATCTTCGTAAAATAAAAAAATAAAAAAATATTTCATATGCCATGATCCATGAAGTATATTCCATTGCAGGAATCATCACCGCTATACCACTATCACTATTCACAGTCATCTTGGCTAATATCTAATTGTTTCTTTTTAAATGGAAAATTGGAAAAGAAAAAACAGTGGCAAATGGAAAAATAGAAAGTACTAAAGTCCAATTGTATTGGATAATCAAGCATCCATCATATACAATATGATGGGTGATTTTAATTCTTCAACCCAGTTACCAAAGGTGTAAAAATGTTGAAGTAGATAATGTAAGAGATCCATGTTCTACTATACCATGGAAGCTCTTAAGTGTTAAACGGTTGTGGAAGAACAAAATTGAAGATAAAGACATGAAAATATCATTTCGAGAGATACAGAGGAGAGAAAAATAGGTGGAAAAAGGCAAAAAAAAATTCAAGTCGTGATATTGTCGTGAAATTACAATTCGTTGTATTCAACATTTTTTTTTAATAAAAAATCGAAGATAAATGAATGATTTTGATTGGTGTCAACTTAATATAGATGACTCTAGCCATATTTTGTTAATGGGTAATGCAATTGTCACCTTTTTCGATAACGGTGTTATAACAAATATGATTATACTCCTTCTGTTCAGAACAAACAGAAGAATTTATTTGAAGAGAATAAAGATACTCATAGTGGTGATGGATCGAAGGAAGGAGGTGCTCTGAGGATGTGGTGGCCACAACCCCGTTGAGGAGAATTGGGTGTGTTGTACCAGCAGATACTTCAACGTCCAAGTCAATATACAAGAGGGTGGAGCATAAAGAGATACATACTCGGTGAGCTTGTCAATAGCTCATTATATAGGGTTGAGGAGACCGTTGTGTGGCCATGGGGTAGTTGTTATAAAAGGTGTCCATTATGACGAGCTTGAATGACCATTACCTACCATTAGTAGCCGCTATAGGTTATTATTGGTTGAATAAGATCCAATGTTGAGAGTAGGTTTTGCTTGTTAGACCTTTGAGTAAGTGGGCATAATTTGTGTCGGGTTAGGCTTTTGGCTAGTCCAGATCACCTTCAGTCACTAAAACCAACATCAACACACGCTCGTTGCCTTATCTTCAAATCGTTCAATTCTCATTGAAAACATTCCTCCTTCTTCGTTCATTCTCTTCCTTCGCCTATTCACCTTTTTCTATAAATTTAATTTCATTGCAATTGTTAGAAAAACCAACAAGAAATATAGTAAAACATCCCCCTTTCCACCATTCATATATCAATTTCACTCTTTCCCAATACCCTTTGAATTTCACATCCTCGGTCCCCAATTGAATCAATTCACAACCCCCTTTCTGTTCTGCAAGACTATAAGCTCAAAGATCCCTTTTAAGATAATCGATGTCGCAAGACTTCAAAACCATCAATTTATGGGCAAGGGCAATCAATTCTGCAATTAATTTTAATTTTTAATGTCAAATTTCAACTATTTAAGGTGCAAAAGTATATATTAATTCATTAATTGTTGTTCTATCTACTTTTGTTTTATTTATTCCTTGAATAAAAGTTTATGAATGATTGAATCTTGTTCAAAATTTTGTGCTCCTTGGTTTGTTTTAGTTCAACTTGTTTTATCTCAATTCTATTGAAAAAACAATTTAAGGTTTTATTTTTATTTTTGGTACTTGATTGAAGCTTTTATTGAAAAATTGAGTTAAATTTTTAATTATGCAAATTGTTTTTGTTAATCGTGCAAAGAATAGAAGAACATAGAACATTCACTAAAAGAAAATAAGAATGAATCCATGATTTCTTTTGACATTATCCATGATTTCGTCATAGAAATACATGATTTACCACAAATTACTCATGACCAAAGGTCCATGGATAATGACTTTCGAGGTAACTGTAACTATTTACATGTGAGCAATTTGTGGGTGGCTTTACTCAGTAAATACCCATAGTTTTGCCGTGGGTAAGCATTACCCACGAAATTGTCATAGGAAATATTACAATATACAACTTTGGTCTTTAGGAATAGATTGTCTCCTGTGTGTTTTCCCTGCAGTTTTCTCCAGTGAAAAATCTAAGCCCTTCATTTATTTTAACAATGGATCAATGGATAGGATTAATAACACATAATTGGCGTCATTTTGGCCTTTTCCTTGTTCTGTCGATTTCATCTCCCTCTCTTTTCACGTAAAACATCACAGCAACTTCATCTTCTTCAACAACAATAATATTCCAAATACACATCTTAGTTTAAAAATACTACTCCAATCACATTTATAAGCAACTTTTTCTTTTCAAATTTATTAAAATACATGATGTATGTGGACTATATTATATTCCAGATATATCATGATCACCGGGTACCGGGGGAGAGGGGTCATGATGCTAAGCATGTGTTTGGTTCTGCGGTGGAGAAAATTGATTTTGGTTGAATTGATTTTACAAAATTGATTTTAGTTAAAAGTGAGTTGAACGTAAAGTGATTTATGTTTGGATACCTTTGAGATAAAAGTGATTTGTATGAAAAGTGTTGATCGAATATTTTGTGTTGAAATTGCTTTTTGGTGTGTAAATGACCAAAATGAGTTTTCTCGTGTTGATTTTAAACTAGATTTTATTTATTTTATTGCTACAAATTTAATTCCCATTTTTGTTGAACCAATTTAATTCCCATTTTTAATTATTTAATTTTATGTTGCAATATTAAATTTAATACAATTGTATAGAGATCATTAAAAAACATTTTTTTTACTAAATTAAAAAGAAACAATTGGTCACTAAAATTCATTTTATTAATTTATAAAACATAAAAGTTAATGGGCTAAGGCTCGAACAGGGACATTGTTATTAAGAAAGCCTGTATGGAGAAAGCCAGGAACAAAAAAATAGTTTCTTTCCATAACAGTTTTCGTCTTCTTCAACCTTGATTTCTGCAACAAACAAAAAAAAATTCACAACAGCAAAAAAATCAGGCAGGCTTCAATCAACCTAAACATAGAGTAAGGAATTTCTCAGATTGGTGAAGGTATTTTTCAAATATTAAAAGGTTTGTAAAAGGAAGTGATGAGATTCAAGGGCAAAATGGACAAATGGATGTTGTGTATTTCCAAGGTAGGGAGACTCGATTTCAAAAAGCTAAGAAGAGCAGCTTCAGGAATAATCAATTTTGGAGATGAAAAGCATGGTGGCGGTAGAATTTGGGTGGAGAACCAAACACATCAAAATCACGTTTTATGATGTTGTACGCGCGTTTGATGACTTTCACCAGGTAACCAAACATGGGCTAATAACTATATGAAGTGAACTGTTATACAATGAGGAAATTAATATATCTTTACCCGAGTAAAATGTAATAACTGTATATTGAGGCAGACCCTTAAAAAAATATGTATATAGAGGCAGAGTCACATAACCACCGGAGCTCTTACAAATTGAATTCATTCATCTCCTATCAAAACAAATAAAGAAAAAGAAACACAAATAAAAATAAAAAAAAAGGGAGAGACATTAGGGTTAAGTATAAAAACTTGTGTTCAAATAGAGTTGGGGTCTTGGAAAACGAATATGAAAAAAAAAATGCAATGAAAAAATGAAACTCCTCAAAAGTGGAATCATTCATAGTCACGTGCAGGGGTGTTTATAGTGCAGGTTGACTCGGGGTTCCAATGATCCAATCTACTAATTACTCGAACCAGACATATATGGGTCTAACCTGACATAATGCATAAATTGGTTCGGGTATTTAGTTTAAGTGTTTGGACCAATAGATCTGACATGCTAGTATTGATTTATTACATTATTTTTTATTATATGTTTATTTTTTATGTAAACCTGCATTTATAGTAAAAATGCAGGTTCAATTCAAGTTTGATAGTAAAAATGCAGGTTGAGTGACAAACTCAGTCTAAGTGACAACTCCAATCTATTGAAAGTTGAACGAGTTGGATAACGAGTTTGACCAAACCTGACCTAATCGAACTCGTGTACACCCCTTAATCACATGAGTTAATTAAATGAATTAATCCTTTTTAAGAAAAAGAATTGAGTTAAAATGAGTCGTTGATCTTATCATATTAGCAAGTTGTTCACCTTTTTACTTGGACAAAAGACTCATATTTTTATTTTAAGAAAAAAATTGAAACTAATGGATTCAAATGTAATTTTGATCCAAAGGTTTAATTTTTTTTCCAAAATCTCTTGTCCTCCTCGTTCTATTTTTTTTCCTTCATCTTTTTATTGTGTTTGCCGCTCATTACATTACATGAATTGATGATGTGCTTGCTTCCATTCTCTTGGTTTTGAAGAAAAGGTATACTCCCTTCTACTGTGACTCTTTTTATCTGGTTATTATTACATGTAAAATCATCTTTTCTTTTTCTTTCCAAGCTACCTGCAACGATTTCCTCTTTATTTTCCTTCAGCAAAATTTATTTTTCCAAGAGATATGGGTCAAGGTTTTGACCTATTGGCATTTGAATATAAAATTGAGATTTCATTAAATTATACCATAGGTTTAATAATATTTGAATGTAAAGCTGTGCTTATTTTTTTGACAGAGCTCCTGTGAACACGACCGGCAACATCACGTGTTCTCCAAATGACAAGGATTTGTTGCTGAACCAAAATCTTGATATCACGGTAAATCTTTATCTTAACCTTGGAATTGTTGTGCATGTGTGTTGTTTGATGTCATGTTAAAAGTGTTGTCAAACGATTGACTACATAGTTTTGCAGTCTGATGTTGGACTTAACTGAAGTTTATTTGTCTGTTTGCCTCTTCAGTCTTGTCTTGTCCAAATTAGTTCATTATAACTGACTCATTTTCATTTTGAAACAAATATTATGTTGTGGTAAGTCTTGATGAACCTGAGGTTTGATTCTACTTGTATTGAGACTCCTTTGTATTTTCTGTTATCTATGAGACTATGTTTAAAAGGGTTTTTCATGGTACGAGATAAATGACTTAAGTAGTACACCTATTATGTTGTCATTTTGTGGTCGGCTTTAAAAATAAAAAGGAATGAATCAAATGATGCATGGATTTTAACGAATCACTTCAAATTTCTGTCACTTTTTTAAGGTGTTGGGATGTCATACGTGCTTAATGGCATTGATTAATTTAAATAATTATTTTGGATTTTATCATTGAGCAACCACCACATCTTAAAAATATAAATGCAGTACAGTTATGCCCCAAAACCCTAGCAGAACCCTAGGCATGCTCATCCATTTTTAACTGATTTCAGACGTGGAGGGAAAACCCTAGGTGTTTTAATCTGGTAATAATTGTTGGATTATTAATCATTAATCCAAGACGGATGCTAAGCCGTTATCGATATTTCTCATGATTTAGGGTATTCACTTGTGTGGAAGATATACCTGGTATAATGCTTCAAATATCAAATATATAATGATAGTATAGTGTGTGTGGGAGAGAGAGGGGGAGAGCAACGAGAGAGAGAGAGGGAGAGAGAGAGAGCAAGAGAGGGAGAGGGAGGGGGAGAGAGCAGGAGAGGGAGAGAGGAGAGAGAGGGAGAGGGAGAGGGAGAGAGAGAGAGAGAATGAGAGGGAGAGAGAGAGAGAGAGAGAATGAGAGGGAGAGAGAGGGAGGGAGAGGAAGAGAGGGAGAGAGAGGGAGAGAGAGAGAGGGAGAGGAAGAGAGAGAGGTAGCGAGATAGGGAGAGAGAGAGAGGGAGGGAGTGGGAGAGAGAGAGAGAATGAGAGGGAGAGGGAGAGGGAGGGAGAGGAAGAGAGAGAGAGGGAGAGGAAGAGAGAGGGAGAGAGTGAACGAGAGAGAGGGAGCGAGAGAGGGAGAGAGAGGGAGAGAGAGAGGAAAAAGGGTGTGTAAAGGATCATGATTATGGTAGAAAATATTCGAAACTTTACATCAGTTAGTAATATAAAATTTCAAATTGGTAGACCATCTTTGAGCTTGGTTGTCAATTTCAATGTATATTATACTCAAATTTCTAAGATTTTGTTTTGAATTTTTTTCCCACTCAATATTTCCAGGTAGATGAGGGATCTCCAAACAGTGAGCAACTACTTGAAGTTGTGAATGAGGACAACGAGCTTGAAAATGACTGTAGTCAATTGTTTGAGATTCATGGAAGCGAAAATGAAAATGGACGGAGGGATGAAACACCAATAGTTTCCAGTCATAATGGAGAATCTCAAGGGAAAAATGATTGCACCCCACCAGTTGTGGGAATGGAGTTTGAAACTTACGATGATGCCTAAAACTATTATAATGGCTATGCTAGGCAAATTGGATTTGCTATACGGGTTAAATCTTCGTGGACCAAACGTAACAGTAAAGAGAAGCATGGTGCTGTCTTGTGTTGTAATAGTCAAGGTTTCAAAAAAAATAGAGCTAATAGTCGTAGGAAAGAAACAAGAACAGGCTGTCTAGCAATGATTAGATTGAGAGTAGTGGAATCTAATAGGTGGAGGGTGGATGAAATCAAGCTTGAGCATAACCATTCATTTGATCCTGAAAGAGTGCAAAACTCTAAATCACATAAGAGGATGGACAGTGGGACCAAAAGAAAGGTTGAGCCGACTCCAGATGTTGAAGTACGGACAATCAAGTTATATCGAATGCCAACTGTGGATGCTTCCGGTTACGGGAGCTCAAATTCTAATGAAGGAGGAACTAGCAACAATATTAAATTTTCCAGATGTTTGAAACTAAAAAAAGGTGATCATGGACTTGTTTCAAATTACTTCTGCCACCGCCAACTGACGAGTCCTAATTTTTACTATGTGATGGATTTGAATGATGATGGACAACTGAGGAACATATTTTGGATTGATTCTAGTTCGAGGGCTGCATATAGTTATTTCGGTGATGTGATTGCAATTGACTCAACATATTTGTCAAACAATTATGAGATTCCACTTGTTGCATTTATTGGTGTTAATCACTGTTGGAACACTAGATAGTTTACTAGTGAGTTTGTGAAGTTTGAAATGTAAACACAAGTGGAGAAACTAGTGTTAAGTGTGAATTGAAAATTCTATGTCCCACATTGGGTAGATCACACACTCTAGTAGTGTTTATATATGTGGGATATCACCTCCAAGGGTGTGCCCTTGGGGTACACACTTTTGTGAACGGAGTGAGCTAATGCCAAAAAAATAATAACACGCGCGACGCCACCGCCGACCGGGCTTGGGCCTGGGCCGTAAAAGAATATTTTTTTGGTGCTCAAATATGCCACTGATTGTACTAGACCCGACATCGGCTACGCCGTGGGATTACTATGCAAGTTTACTAGCAGGCCAAGCATGGAGCATTGGCAAGCTATCGAAAGAGTCATGAGATACTTGAAGAAGACCATGACCCTAGGACTGCATTATCAGAGATATCCTGCAGTGCTTGAAGGATATAGTGACGCAGATTGGAACACCTTGTCAGATGATTCCAAAGCGACCAGTGGGTATATATTTACCATTGCTGGAGGAGCTGTTTCTTGGAAATCCAAGAAACAGACCATTCTGGCTCAATCCACAATGGAATCCGAGATGATAGCACTAGCTGCTGCTAGTGAAGAAGCAAGTTGGCTAAGATGCTTGCTATCTGAAATCCCTTTATGGGAAAGACCGTTACCTGCTGTGTTGATTCATTGTGATAGTACCGCGGCTATCGCAAAGATTGAGAATCGTTACTACAATGGTAAGAGACGACAGATAAGACGAAAACACAGCACGATAAGAGAATATCTTTCGAATGGAACGGTAAGAGTAGATTTCGTACGAACAAATGAAAACTTAGCTGATCCTTTGACGAAAGGACTAAACAGAGAGAAAGTCGCAAATACATCCATCAGGATGGGACTTACTAATGCCTATTGATCATAAGTGATGGCAACCCGACCTACATGACTGGAGATCCCAAGAACTAGGTTCAATGGGTAACAACAAGTCACAAGTGATAGAACATGCTATGAGAATGCATGATCCTGCAGTGACAGAAGGTTGAGATAATAGAAACTCTTAATGAGATCTATACTCCTTATGGAGTGGAGTACATAGCTACATGAGTACTTCTGATAGACTCACCTATACGTATGTAGAACTGAGGCCGGTTCTTATGGAATTTCGAGGCAGAATTCCTAGACCATTCGTTAAAACTGGGATAGACGTGCAAGGCCTTAAACGCACGGGCTTTTAGAAAACACCTAAGAAAAGGTTGTGTGTGAGTCCTATGTCTGAGATAGAGTTCAATGCTGTAAGCAACTCTTGTTAATCGGAATACTACTCACTATGCAAAGGTTCAAGTGTTAAACACACCTTTGTTTACTAGCAATCTTTAGGAAACGTTTAAAATGTAATCTGAGAAACCAATTTTGAATTCAAGTGGGGGATTGTTGGAACACTAGATAGTTTACTAGTGAGTTTGTGAAGTTTGAAATGTAAACACAAGTGGAGAAACTAGTGTTAAGTGTGAATTGAAAATTCTATGTCCCACATTGGGTAGATCACACACTCTAGTAGTGTTTATATATGTGGGATATCACCTCCAAGGGTGTGCCCTTGGGGTACACACTTTTGTGAACGGAGTGAGCTAATGCCAAAAAAATAATAACACACGCGCGACGACGCCGACGGACCGGGCTTGGGCCTGGGCCGTAAAAGAATATTTTTTTGGTGCTCAGAAAATAAATATTATTTTCTTTTTTGCTCCGAGAATCCTGCAAGCTAAGACCGAGTCCGGCACACGCTTTCCACAAAGATTTTTTTAAAATATTTTGAAAGGATCATTTTATTTATTTTAAAAGTTGTAAAAGTTACTTTATAGGGTTTGAATAAGAGGTGTAGGGAAAAAAAAAATTATTAATCAACCATGATTACAAATAAGGCAGTACATCTTCATCAGCTACTTGAATAAAAATGATTTTAAGCCATAATTTGTATGCACACTATCTCGCACCCATGATTGAGACTTTTAAGTTTTATCATGCAGTCTTGGCAAAAATGAAGTCTTTTTTACAAAATATCATTTTATTATGAAGGTTGTAAAAGTTACTTATAAGGTTTGATCAATAGTTAATACATACAATATGCATTCAAGGTTTTGCCACTGACTTTTATTGATAAAACCTTCCATTGACTCATTCTCATCATCAATGGTTAGTTGTGCAATGGCAATGATTGTTTAAGGGATATTTGGCATCTATGATGTTGATGTTGAGCATGTGATCCCAAACTCAGATTGCAACCTTAAACATAAAGGAAAGTGGATGTGTGTTGTTTTTTTCAGGATTGGGCTTTCCTTGTTGTGGGGCTTGGCCTCTTACCTCGCGGGGAAGGAGCTCGGCTATTTTCTAGACGACGTTAAGGAAGCTGGAAATGCTTCTAACGAAGATCTAGAGACCATTACTATGCTCAATGAACAAATCGAAGCTAATCAGAAGATTGACTTTTGAAAGTTTAGCGATAAAAAACTTACTCAAGCCATCGCTGCAAGATTATATTGTTTTACTGAGAAACTAATGGTTGATGATTGATTGAGGTATCCTTTGCATTTAGGAGAATTCTTCAAGTGCTCTTACTGTTTTGTTTGTTGACAGGATCGAGCTTTTAACGTGGAAGGAACTTTTATCAGTAGTTATTTCAAAACTTTATTAATTATGGCTATTCCTTTCCTTTAAATTCAAGTGTGCTCTTAAACTACTTTTCACTTAATGACCCGTTTTGAATTTGTTGTTATGTAATGCAGTTAGCATTATTCGTCTTTGTCCCTTATCTTTTTCTATTAAATCATTCATAACTAATTTGATTTCAATAGCGTTTATTTAATCATAACTACGGTGTCATATTTGATCAATGATACTATCCAACTAAAAAAAGCATTGCTGATCGAGAGGAAACTAAAAAAGCATCAATTGTGTTCGGATACCACATTTGTGTAACACAATGGTTTTAATGTTATATAACATCCTTTTTAAAAATAAAAAAGTATTTAATTGACTACACGTATATTTCAAACATAGCTTAGTGGTGACGGACGAAACATACCATGACACTATTGTTGTTAATAGTTTTTTTTTTTGAATTATTTTATGGTGCTTTTTTTTTAGTGTTGTTGAATGTTTGGAAAACATATTTGTTCACTTGCTACTTGACGTGATGATTTCGTCTTGCAAATTTTCTTTTCGTTGGATGGTACATGGACAATTTGTTCAACTCAACTTTTTGACAAGGCTAAACTTATTTGAATGTAAGTCATTATTATTTGGACTTCAATAATTAGTTTATACGTTTGCACAATTAAAAGAAAAGTATGTAGTTTGGCATCACAAAAGCTTTTCTAGCCCTTTGTTAACAGCTTTTTATAACATAGCGGATATGGTTTAGTGCCATTTTTCAACTCTAAATTTGAGATAGAGGGTGTAACATTTCTATCAACAAAAATGTATGTAATGTAGCATGAGTTTATATACGTCGCGGATTATATAATCTGAATTGTCTTATGATGTGTTTAAACTTGACCTTTGTTGAGTAAGGATATGTTAAGCAAGACTTATTTAAAGCTTTTCTACTTTGTAAAAGGAGAAGTTTAGCCAAACACATACTCCTTCCGACTCAAAATAATTGCTTGTTTATTTTAAATAAAAGAAAAGTGGAGCATTTAATACAATAAAAAAATAAAACTTTAATTTATTTGATTTGTAATTCAAATTATGCTTTTTTAATCCAAAATAATAATTTGCAGTGTATATGGTATGACAACAGTTCTTCTCCTTTCGTCTTCCCAGCCTAATCACAATACTCACGTTCAACTTTCGATTTCTTACCCAAAAAATCCAACCATATTATCGCAACCTAACCATAGCCCTTAACCAGTGCGTCATAAGAAGCTCACAGTGCAAGCACACATTTCCTAATGGTTTGTGGTTACACATTCCAACAACAAAAAGCCGGATAAAAAATTGAAGTCCCTTATTCTTTTCGTGAGACTATCTTACAAAAGGAACAAAGACTTCAACAAACTCAAGCCAGCAATGGAGCAAGGCACTTATTAATACTTGATAGGAACCAATTAATGACACCTGTGCCTAATCCATTAACTGATCGCTCACAGCAAGCTTAATAGTCAATCCTTCTCCCAACAACTAAGCTCTTATATGCAATAAACAAAGTACTCTGGTGTCAAGCAAAAGCACCGTACCAATAGAATAAGATCTCACAACATCAAACCCATAAACAGAGTTTGCATGAACAAGACTACAGAAGGCATTTGAATATCATTACCAGAAAAACAAAAATATGAAATGACTGAATCAAAAGGCATTAGTGAATGACTAGTGTCAATATTAAAAAGGCGAACCCCATTTGTTGTCTGATCATCACACAAAACAGTTACAAATTTCCCCAGTAAGGATATACTAAAACGCCACTCAAACGAAAAGATTGTATAAATCACAAATCATAACAAAATACACAGGAACAAGAGAAGCCTGTTGAAGGTGCAATACACTTTATGCCACAATTTTGGAAAATTGAGAGTTTGAGACCATAACCTAGTCAAGTTGACCAACCCACAAACTATGGATATCTCAATATGACTAACTAAGGCTTAAGGGGAGCTCCCCCACCAGAAAGCCTATACTATTCAGAATCATTATTTAGTTGGCACGGCTTTTGAACACATCAAGACCCATTTCAGTAGGATCAGTTGCCTGCAACTCTATTTGAATTCCATCCAGCTCCCTCTTGAACCTGTCTTTGGAGCTTGCATAAATCATCTTGCTTCTCACCCTTGCTGTATCAGGCGACCTACACACAAAGCCACCAGAATTAATGCAGATGGGAAGTAAAAACACAACCAAGGAAAACTATAGCCATTTATCGAAAAGCAAACATTACCACCCAATGAAAAAAATTCTGCTTTTGGGGACATTCTCTTCTGTCATATAATCAAAATCATAAACAGCATAACGACACTCATCAGCAGGGAGGCATGCAGTGAAATCTTCATAGCCTTGGGCTGGCTCACCAAGCTTTTCCACAATGACTTGCTTCTGTTTCTCCTCAATCTTATACACTATGAACCGGTGTGTCCTTTTTGCCTTGAGCTCCATAAACTTCAACTTGCAGTCATCATGGACTGCCATACCAGATGCTGCATTTGCCTGTAGAATGGCAGTTAGAAACACATCATAATCAATCATCAATGTCACAGATCAGCAATCCCATGTGATTGTACACAAATAAGTAAACTTTGTCATTTAACTTGTTACTCAACAAAAGAGAAAAACAAAGAAAAAGACTGTGCATGCCAAAGGGTTGCCACTCATCAAAGGAAAAAATGATCTGAAAGAAATACTAAAAATGAGTAGTTTTTAGTTGCCAACCATTTTCATTTCTCACTTAAAATTTATTACAATAATACCACCTTATTTTCACATGATTGCCTATTTTTTAAGTTTCTACAGACCAAGAGGGTCTAACGCAAGTCATCGGTGCATATTGTGTGTGTTGTAAAGGCTACATACCAAATTCAATTCATAGAACAAGATCCTAAAAGTTTTGTATCACATTGAAAATATACAAATCTTTGGATACAAGGTGACAATTTTTCAATCAAAGGCAAAGGCAAACTCTTTCTCAAACAAAACAATTCCTAATAGTTGATTGGTGAAGGATAAAATGTTAATAGTAATATGCAGCCTACTAACAAAGTGAATAACCCTTATACAAGCATAGTACCGTCCAAATCAATGGAATATAGACAAATTAAGTAAACAACAACAAAAAGCCAAGTTATCTTTAGATGCGTCTTCTTCCAGCTAAAAAAATATATAGCATATCTCAGTTTATTTAAAAAAATCTAATAAAAGAAACTTCAAGAAAATTAATCTATTAAAAAATATCATCTGATTAAAAATTGCACCAATTATTACCAACCCCAAAATAATAAAAATAAATATAAAATTCACAGAAATCAGATAATATCTCAACACAGATCAAAACAAACCACAATTCAATTCACAAGTTATTGTAATAAATTAGTAATCCACTAAATTATCCTATTATACGATTGATTTGAAAATAATCCAATTCAAAGAACGAAATCGAGAACGAGATCAGATCTGAAAATGAAGTCAGATTTGAAGAAAAAAATGCAGCTGAAGTGAAAAGATCAGATCATGAAAATTCCAGCTCGGATTGTACTATAGTCAACAAAAAGAGCTAAAATCGGAGACGAAATCAAGAGGACTAAATTCAATCGTATAATAATTTAAATTTTAAAAAATAAAAAAAAATCGAAATTCACGGAAATTGTTAACTATGTGTAAGAATTGAGCGGTAAAAGACGAAGATAGAGAAAACGAACCATGAGGTAGTTGTGGTTGTTGGAGAATTGATTGGGGGCGAAGGTGGTGGAGGAGATATAGGGAGAAGGTGTGAATGTTTCTTCGATCGCAGAGAGAGAAAGAGAATGAAGGAAAAAGGTGTGTGGTGGAGCGTGACAGTGTCTTATAGATATCTGCGGCGCGTGTTTCTAAATGGCCCAATGGGCGATGATGCCTTGCTCTTGGTGGTCCAAATTCCTTCTTTTGGGCTTGTGGCCCAAATTATTTCAACTCTTCTAGGGTCCCACGCTCCAAAAATTCCCTACTCCAAACCACTAAAAATTCTCTTTACAGATCAAATCAAATGTATTGGATTGATTCCCAACGCACTGAGACGATACGGTAAGGAATCTCGTTCGACCGGTTTGAATTTACTCCTGAACATGTGATAGTGTTAAATCTGTTGAATGAGAGTTTTGTCATCTATTATGATTCTACTCAACTTAAATATTAGTCTCTGCAATTACGTACAGATATACAATTCACACAAACTAATACTATATTGAATTTATTGATAAAAACTATTTTGATCTAGTCTTCATATTAGTTATGTAATAAGATGGTTAATGGTAGTAGTTCACCTCAACAAGGGAATCGAATGGGAAGGGATTATAACCGATGATTATGTTATAGTTAAATGAAGTGAAGACCCATAAAAATGGGCTAAGTGCATATTAACTCAACTTGAAATTTGAATCACAAGTTTATTCATCTTGAAAAATATCATAAAAATCTTTTTTTGCGGGATCTCACAAACATCTTTTTTTGAGGGATCTCATAAAAATCTTGTGCACCCGTGTAATTGAATGCTTCGTGTTAGATTGCACGTTTTCAGCTGTTAAATATAGTTTTGATTTTGATGTGTCCGTAAGAGAGCAAGGAGACAACACGTTATTCCCAAAAGTTTCTTGTATAAACATTTTCACTATGTCAACAAATATGATATCATAAAACAAAGCATTTCTTGGATACAGGATATAAATAACTGCGGACAACTCAACACCATTTCTTGGAAATGTATCAAAGTTCATCATGTATTTGTTGTTCTAAAGGAGCCTCTATATTATGAACATGATCAACTCTGGCTTGATGAGGATTCATGTTCTCGGCAACAGCTTGTGGTCTTAGCCCAGCCTGGCCCATCATACCAGCTTTTATGGCTCCAGTAACCTTTCTCTGCAATGTAAGTATTCCAATACGCTTGGAAACAACATAAAGAACGGCAAGGGAGAACAACAGAAAGCCAACTCCAAGTATCACCCTGTTTGTATACGAATTGATTGTTAGGATTTAAAAAGACCAAACAACGTGAGTGCACAGTAAAAAAGAACAACCTGATACTACCAAACACCCACATGGTAGGATTCAAGGAAGAATCATTTTTTTCCCATACCTGTCTATGATATCTTGACGTTGCATTGTGGAGAGAAGATTTCTAGTTCTCATCAACAATGAGCGGTGCCCTCTATATTCACCTTCTGCCTTTTTTAACACTCCAGTCGATTCATCTATATATCCAAGCAATTCGCAAAATAAATACAGAGAATAAGATTATTTCATACTTCTTGTAATCATACTGATGACAACAATATCAGTATCACAACTCATCAAAATAGAAATTTAATTCAAGTAATTTCAAGCAGCATACCACCAGAAACAGTGAACGAATTTACATCAAATGCAAAGGAGATTTTAGGTGTGTCACGGGATCGGTTAACTAAATCAAATGTGTATCATGCAATCTTACATGTTCAATCACAATTTTTACAACATTGGATATCAGAACTAGGGCACTATAGAAGATACAAGACGGAAGAATTGTCCATGGGCATTTGAGAGGTTGGACTACATGCAACCAAAATTAAATTTCCAATGCCGTCCTCTCTCCTCTTTCTCTCCTTTCAATTATATCGCATGTCCAGTTATCTGGAGTCCTAACTACTTAACAGTAGTTAGTAGTCTGTTTATTCTATTTACAATGCCTTGAATACTTCTGCGGCCAGGCTAGGATCTCTGCCTGTCAATACGGCCTCCCCCTAAAGAAAAGGAGTCCGGGTTTGCTCCACTTATCTACTCTCCATTTATGAGATAGACACAAGTGGAAGAGTACTGGGATCCACTAGTGGGGTTCACTTATTAAACTGGGTCTCACTAATCTATCACTTGTGTCTGTCTCTCATAAATGGACAACAAATGGAGGGTGTATAAATGGAGATAACCCGGACTCGAAAAAAAAGGGCCACCTGTATTTAAGGAGGAAGCCAAGAAATGTTCCTTGAATACTGACTGCAGCATCTGCCCTCCCCTCCAGTTTTTCTCCTTTTAATTATTTGCCCTGCTAACTATCCTAAGTCCTCTGTACCTAACAGTAGTTGGTTAGTCTATTCTATTTGCAGTGCCTTAATTACTTCAGAGGCTAGGATCATCTGATGTACTCCGGTTTCCCATCACATATACCTTTTCGAATTCAGGGCTCTGCATACCAAAATCATCCACATGGAAAGTTTGACCATTTGATTTCAGCATATAGGAATACAAACTACAATATCCTTAACCATTGGTGAACTATGTAATTAACTGCATCTCGGAAAATTATGCATTAATTCTACAGTTTGGGTTGATTGAATACACATTAAAATAAAATGATTCAGATTTATGAATTCTAACACCGAGCAAGCTTTAAAGGAAGCTTTACAATTGTTAACAAGTTCAAACATGATTTAACAGGCTGCCAACATGTGTCAGCTTTATTTTTCTTCCATATTCAGCTTCATGCATTTTTCTTTTCTTTTAAATGCTTCCTGGACTTAGGCTAGAATGGACGAATTCTATTCTAAGATCTTACTATGCTTCAAAGTTATCCTTAATCTTTTGGGGGGTAATGTAGGAAAGAGAAAAGGTGAACTCATGGAAGGAAAAAGCAAAAGCTAAATGAAAGGACTTTAAACACCCTACAGAGTTCAAGCCCAAAAAGTGGCAGGGGATAGAAATTTCCTTGAATAGTTTCACCATAAGTATCTACTCATATCACATCAAGTGAGTTTTAAATACTAAAAAGATCAGGAACATAATCGGTTTATATCATATCACAGTCTTAAGATAAAATAATATTGGTTTCTGACATTGAACTCTATTTTTAACCATTAATGTAATGCCTATCCTTGGAAAGTATGGTAACCTTTTTGATTTTATGCATGCCATTATAATCTAAATACCAAAGAAACTACATAAAAGAATCTTAAACTAAAATCTCTTTCTTCTTCTATTCTCTCATATGATTATAAAGAGTAAGTTAATTGTAAACAAACATTACTTAGAATGGGCAAGCTCAACTGCTCAAGTAAAATTCTTAGTTAATTCAGGAAAAAATATGTGGACATAAACCGTACTCGATATGAAGTTCCTTATGAGTTATTTTCAATGGTAAGGATATTGAAAGTCACTGATTTTAGGCGCACATCAATTAGTTTTGTATTACTCACTTAATTTCTCTCAATTGCATGATTTTGGGCAAATTGAATCCAGTCATGGTTTGTGGCATTTTGGATGAAAATAGTTTGTCAAAAGTCTGGAAATTTGCATATTTCCAAAAGTTGCTAACATACAAAAGTTACTTTGGTAAAAACAACTACAAAAATTATTTGGCAGGATAAAAGCCAAAGAAGGTTATTTTCCTTTCAATCATGATCTTTAATTCAAACACAGTATGCTTAATATATCATTCAAGGACGCTGGTGATAATCTTGGATTTAGTCAACTTTCTTAATATATGACTAATAGTAGAAATTTAATTTTAAATGCACTGGTGTTGTTAAAAGGCAGGTTGACGCCAACCACGACCATGTCAGAAATCACACTGAAACCAATATTAGAAAGAGGAAGAAAAGAAAAACAGACGGAAAATACAGACCAAGCCAACTATAAAATCCTAAAAATCAATTTTACACCAAACGTACTTTGCACCTCTGCCATCAACGAAAAACTCCGTTTTCTAAGAGATATCATTTCCCTGGCAAACTGCATTCTCTCTTATTTCATCTTTCTCCTTTTCTGCGATGTTTCCATTTTCCAAGTCTCTCATTTCCTTTCACTTCCTCATGTTTTGTATATCTCCATTTCCATTTTCCAAGTATCTCATTTCCTTTAACCTGAAACCCATCAGGCATCCCCTACCTACAATGCATACCCTTCTTTTTTCCACCCCGGCTTGTATAGCCAGCTTAAAATTATTTTATGTATTTTTGGCTTGACATGAATTTCATACACACCAAAAAGAAAACATGCTGTATACCTATATAAATTAAAAACTGGATATAGAAAGATAAAACAACCATCATAAATATAGACAGGAGAGGAGCAAAATATACCTACCAAGAGTCATAAGTGTGCTAGTGTTTCTTTCAACTTCCTGATTAACAAAAGAGATACAACGAGTAAGCTAATTATTATTAATCAGTCATAAACGGGTCTTATTTTAAAAAGGAAAAGGATGGGGCAAAATACTACAACACAGGAGCATGATCAAACTAAAGTTTAGAAAGAAAGATACCTAACCCAACCTAACTACTAACCTGAACCATCAATTGACGAGTACGACGGAGGCTTTCTGTGATGCTCTCTGCTGCAGATGTCATTCCAGCTTTTGTCCTGGACGAAGAACACAGATTTGAGAATTAAAATACATTATTCCTACATCATGCCAAGTGCCAAATGAAATTCCAATGAAATGGGAATAAATGGTGAATAAAACTAGGGCAAACTGAAAATTGCACCAAGGACATACTGCAAATTGCGTCTGCGAACTGTTGATTCTTCTCCACCGCCTAGAAGTAGTTCTCTCTGCAACGGATAAAAACAGAATAAGTTACATTTCACTCTCCAATCCATCACGATTAACAAATCACACACATCCATGACCACGACCACAATATAACTAATAGGTTCACAATCAATGACTAGAAGATGTTCCCAGTAACACTGGAAAATTAAACCTGAAAAGTATTTAAGCAAAATGAACACGACGATGCTAAGGTTAAAGATATTCAAGTAAGAATATTGCCTCTTCTTGAGCAGCTTTCCTCAAGTTAGCCTTGGCTTGTAGATTAGCATTCCTCAAACTTATCCGCAAACTGTTCAAAACATACAAACATATATTATCAACAAAAATTGCAAACACATTAAAACAATCATTACTAATCTCTATATTGAACCAAGTGAATCACCAATTTAGTCATGGAATCGTAGGACAATGTCAACTTGCTTTCTGAAATTATCAAAATAATCACTTCATTTGAGAATTTTCAATTGTGTTAGTCTCTGTCACGCATATTCAAAAACTAAATTGACTGGTCTGAAAAGACTAAAATAAATAGATATTTTCAATTTGAGGGACTATTTTGAAATAATAAAAAATCCCGGGATTAAATTGACACCGTACTACTTTCAAAGTCTAAGTCAGTGATTCATTCATTTTAAATCCATTTTCTTTAGAATCGAGTGAATCACCGATTCTGTTCCACAAATTAAGTGTAAGATAATTTCCTCCTTAAAAATTACAAAATGGTAAATTATTCCTCGAAATTAAAGACTACCAATCAATTTAGTCCTCTGTTAATCAATTCAAACAATTTTTTTGACTTTGGATATCAAAATAGAGATGAAAGAAGCTCTACACAAATTTCCGGAAACATGCTCAAACTGAGTTGAGCATACCTTAAACAATGGTTCAACTCAGCATTTCTGGTTCTATTAGATGACAGAGAAACTAAATTAATCACAATCTTCAATTTCAGAGACTAATTTGCCATTTGTAAATATGGAATACCAAATTTCTCACTCAACTACAATTTTTAGAACTTAGATTCACTTATTTACAATTGTGAAGGAGTTTTTATGTTTTCTAATTCTATTTTTCTTTCCTTCCTTTCCCTTCTCATTGATTGACTTTGTGTTTAATTGCTTAAAGATGTGATCCCAATTATTTGGCAAATCAGCATAGGGAGTGTGTTAATAAACTAAAAACAGTGTTCTTTAAATTTTTATTTATTTTTATCTTTAGGAAATTGTCAAACAAAACAAATGAGTGCAAGATGTCTAGACCATGAATGCTATCAGAACATAAAGTTTCCATAGCCCGCTTGGATTGGTATTTGTAATGCCAAGCTTTGGTTATTGAAGGTTTCAAACTCTGTATTTTTTCCATCCTAAGTTAATTCCCTTCAATGTTATTTAGACTATTAGTAGCTAAAACTCCATATCCTTGAGAATCAAGTGAATCGCCGAATTTTATTCCTCAAAATTGTAAGTGTGAGCAATTTCCTCCCTCAAATTTGCAAAATAGTAAATTAGTCACCAAAATTAAAGTCTACCAATTAATACATCTCTCTATCAACCAATTTTGTTGAATTTGGATATCAAAATAAAGATCAAAGTAGTTCTAAACAAACATGCACAAATTGAGAATGCCGTGTCAAATCAGCATTTCGAATAAGTTCTATAGCCTAATTTAATTGAGAATCTTTAATTTCATAGTCCAATTTACCAATTCATAAATACTGAAAACCAAATTGCTCAACCCCTACAATTTCGACGAATTCAGTTAACTTCCTTACAATTCAATAAAAACCAAGTACAGAGAGAAAGATAAGTTACTTTTGAGTTAGGGTTTTCCATGATTGAAGCAATTGACGAGCAGAATCAACTTCTTGCTGTGTAGGCAACTGAGGAGCGAGAAGATCGAGATTGAAATGCAAAGAAGAAAGAAGCGCTAAACCATCCTGAGCAATACCGTTCAATCTGGCAAGTGAATTCTTTTCATCTTTTGATCTTCCTGATTTACCGTATTCTCCAATTGCATTGATGTGATCCTGTGTTTTCGTGCATGCTTCGTTCCAGTCTTTCTTCACCTTTTCCACCTCTTCCACAACCTTGTCCATTTTTTCACAGTAGAAAAAGGGAGAGATAATAAGAGAAATTGAGGGAGAACGAAGGAAGAGTGAGTGGAATCAGAATCTGATATTGTGTGAAATTGTATAGAGATTGTCGATCCAATGGATGAACAGAGAAATGTGAAAGTGTATCTTAACGCTGTGTTTGTTTTGAGAAATAAAATGAGAGGAAGCAAAAGAGTAAAGACGGATTTTCATCTAGCAGTTTTCTTGCGGGTCATGAACCGACCAAACCGACCCGTTCAGTCAATAATCCGTCTAAAAATGGACGGAGCGGGGCAGGCCAACAAGGAATTTATTGTTGAAAATTTAATCCCGAGTCTCGTGAGAACATCTCTGCTTCCATTCAAAATAAAAGCACCCTCCATCCGATTGATATCTTATTCAACCGATCCATGAAAAGAACCCTTCATCTAATTGATATTTTGTTCAACCAATCCATAAGGATGAGCACTATAGTTCTTCTTCCTTAAGTTTGCGCCCCAAAAAAATCAGATTATCGTCCTCCTCATTTACGGAGTAACACCGTTAGTAATGTTGTTCTTCTCGTCACTAACAAACTATGTCGGCAAACCACAATGTATCTCCCTCCTCATAAGCAGACTAAAACGTTGATACAATCACATACAGAGTTGAAGACAAATGGGTTCTATGTCGGGTCACCCATCTTCTCATCGTCTCCACCTCCTAATTCCGTTATGTTGCCAACCAACATCATTAAGAAGATTGTAGCTGAATAATAGTATTCAAATAAAAATTGTACATCTGAAGAACTTAATAGAAATATGTTAATATTGTTTAAAAAAACAAATCATCCCATCTTATTTGATGATGGATATATGGGTTGACCCATCAATGATTTTTTAATATATTACTCAAAAACTTTTAAAAAAAAACAATGTAAAAATGTATACTCTCTTTCATAGTTTTAAAAATCGGACCGGTCATTAACTCGGTGAGGTCACTGGGTCATTAGTCGAACCACTGGGTCAATGGTTGAACCACATGACAGAATCGGATGACTCGATCATATAACTCGGTCTTTATAAAACATTATATATACTAAACTATATTAAATTGGATGACTTAGTCAGTAAAAACTTCTAAAATACTCATGTAATTTATACAAATATTTTTTTCAATTTTATTTTATACAAATTTAAAAAAATCATTACACAAATTAACATAATTTCACAAACTCATTTTTCCAATATAACCCAATTTACATTAACACACGTAGCTAAAATAAATATTTCCTATCTTTTTTGTATTTCTGTTTAATATATCTATGCATGATGAATAAAGTAACAACAGTATAAAATATCTCTAGCCTTTCACATCATGTTGACTTTACCATTTTTCTGAAAAAAGGAAAGAATTTTACTAGGTCTTAAATGACTCTTAAATTTCAATTGAAGTTGGAGACATAACCCTATTTTTTGTGTTGCACTGCCGCGCCACCTTCATTACTCTTCGTCTTCTGTTTTCTCTAAATGATGTAAGATTTTTACATGTCATATAACTAATTACACGTGAGTATAATAGGTTCGTTTCCGCAGGGACTGGTGTATCTCATAAGTATTTTAACGTCGAATATCATCTTAAGTGTTTGGGTATAAATGTTTGTTTGTTTACAACTAATTTTAACTATTCGACATAAAATAAAATAGAGAAGAGATAGGGTTATTTCGCTTGGGGTCAGAGACACTCAACCAAGCGTAACAGTTGCAATCTCTCGATCAAATAACGAATTCTAGCTTTTTAAACGATATTATTACAATCACTCAACAATATCATTCGTCCAAATGATAACGTTATTTCTAAGGGATCATTTAAATGTCGATTTTCCAAACTATTTAAACGATCACAAAGTCGATTGAATCATTTAATCGATGATTTCTCAATCTATTAAATGACCCAAAAATATTAAGTTCTAGATTAAAAGAAATTGTCAAAGATTAACATCTATGTCTAGAAAGAAAACTTAGATAGATTGTTATTCTATTCCTAGATCCAAAAGTATTTGTCAATATCATTTCAAATCTCAATAAAGCTTTAAATACAAGAATAACAACAATATTGAATAAATAAGCTAGAACCATATATTAAAAGATCAAGAGTTTACATAATAGCTTGTTTGAATACCTCAAAACCCACAAGGGTAGATGTAGCTACATATGTCCATGATAGCTTAGCAAAGGATGAAGAAAAGATGAAGAATCCATGGCTAGACTCGTGATGTCTCAACAAATCTTGGGTTGAATATACTCTTAACTACCTTACTTTGTGTTTCTCTCTCTAGAAAAGCCCTAGTTCTCTCTCTAAAACCAGGAAAATGGAATATAACAATACAAAGATTATGAGGAAAGAGAAGAGAAAACTATTTATATTGACGACTTCTGCATAATTTTGTTGATAGCCAAATATTTCGCTATTAGCGAAATACAAGAAATCTGCTTATGCACCAATGGGGTTGCTCCACGTGGCCCTTATCCTGTTTGAATTTCCTGAGTTCGCCAAAACTTCGCTGATGGTGAAACCTTCATAGAACAATTTTGCTAATGGCGAATTTCTTGCATTTTGCTTCTGAACTTCGCCAAAACTTTGATTATGGTGAAACCTGTAACACCCCAAAATCCCGACTTTAAAATTTCATTCAAGTAATCAGAGTATAACACATGAATCAGGCTGTCACATTTCATAAAATCTTTAAAATCAAATTGAATAATAATTTATTCTTAAACAATATTCAAACATAGCGGCGGAATTCATAAACTTCTCAAAATCTTAAATAAATAAGTCTCGGCACAAAAGCCTCATAAAACATCTCAAATCAAGTTACGTCGCAAACATCATAATTAATCAACATGATACATAAAAGGAATAGAAATAATAATAATCCCCATCACGTTACGTATTAGAGCTCCTAAGACTCCACAAGAACCTCTCACATCGACGAACCTAAGCTTGGTCACCTGCACTTGCCCACAAAGCGACAATTCCAACAAAAGGGGTGAGATTCACAACAATTATATTAACATATAATTCAAATAATTATGCTTAACAATAACAACATTATTCATCACATAGAACAGAACCGTCTCAAACATCCACATATACAGATCATCTTAGAACATCTTCATAAACAACCGTTTCAAACATCTCAGACACATGACTCGACAAATGCAACTCTAACATCTTAACATCATGCATGTGGTACCAATATTTTAGCTTTAATAAGCTTCACCGTCACTTTGAGCAAATGCTCCACCGTCGCTTTGAGCATAAGCTCCACCGTCTCAAAATATGCAAATGCATGGACTCGACTCTTTATTCTTAAACAAGTTATCCCAACGTCTTAACATCAAATACGACTCTTTATCGACACATGCAATTATACAATACATGGCAGCAGCTCAGCACACTTAGTATATATATTTACAGCACGTAGTTATCATCACAATCATCATTTATACTTCATTCGTAAACTTCACTTAATAAGCATTTAGTCAAAGCTTAACGCCAACAATTAAATATCATCTTACAGTGTCATTACAGGTTCTAATTAGGTCTTAAACATCTCTAATACTATTCAAAGGTCTACCCTCAAAGTCTTGCTCAAAACAGAGTTCTAAAACTCAAGTTATAGTGGTCTGAGACCACATTGCTCGCTGTGGCGAGTGGGACTGCTCGCCACGGCGAGCTACTTAAATTGCATTCTTCCACTTGCTCGCTACGGCGAGTGAAGTTGCTCGCCTCACGCGCACTAAAGGGGTTGCTCGCCACGGCGAGCTCAGCTGCTCGCCTCGCGAGTGAATACCTAACTGCTCGCCACGGCGAGCTATCGCAGAGGGTTACGGGTTCGCTCGAAACCTCGCCAAAACTCGTCCAATTCTTCGTTTTATGCTTCTAATCTATCAGAATTATGGTCCTAGTGATTAATCTAGGTTCTGTAACAGGTTTCTACACCAATTCACATCATTCTCTCATCAATTCATCACAAAATTCATTAAACCCTAACTTTGGAATTCTCTCAAAACTCTCTCCAATCCTTAGGTTAATCATAACAGATGAATTACAGCATAATATAATTGAGTTAGGCTCACCCTTACCTGGTAATATTGCAGAATTGAGGTTCCCTCTTCTCTAGCCACTTTTCTCCCTTCTTGCCAAAAGTCTGTAAGGCACTGACTGTTTCTTTCTAAACCTAACTCCCTTATATAATTCTTTCTATTCTCACTTATCCCCACAACTCTATCTTATTTATGAAAACAACCCCATCTCTCAAAATATTTGTTATTATATCACATCTTAATTTTCATCACATATTTTATTTTATTAAACAATAAAATAAACGTCACACCACAACATCATCTCATACGTCACAAACATCATTAAAATCATATAATATATAATAATATGCTATATACTCTAATAAAATAATTAAATAAATAAAGTGGGCGTTACAAAACCTTCCTAGAACAATTTTGCTAATGGCGAAAATATGGCTAATGGCGAGTTTCTTGTGGACTTAGCTATTTTTCTTGATCCTTGCTTGTATTTTCCTGCACAACAAGAGCTGGGTAAGACATGCAAAACATAAATGGCATTAATGCGCATAATTGAAGCTTTTTCATCGATAACTTGTAAAACAAATCACCAAATTGCCTAGATTAACACATCAAATATGTTACTTTTGAGCACTTACCACTAAACCAAAAGTAGATCCAAATAGATCTCAAATAGAAAAACACATATGAGATCTAAAATTTTCAATCATTGTTCTTGTCTTCTCACTTATTCTCCCCTCCCATCGCGAGATCTCCTACTGTGTGATAATCTTTCTCACTTTTTCTCATTTTCTGGTTTATTAATATTTTGAAACGACGTTGTGTAATGACTCGGTCCGGTTCACCAAACCGGTCGAGTCACCGAGTTATAGTGAGTCACGCCGGTTCTGACCGGTTCAACTACACAACCGATCCAACAAGTAGCTCGAACCAGTCACACTACCGGTTCACGGTTCAACCAGTCCGACCGGCCGGTTTTTAAAACTATGCTCTCTTTGGTCACATGTTTTTTTTTTGGAAAAAACTAACAAAAAGAAAAGAATCGAAAAAAAAACTAAAAACCAGTCTTTGTAATGCATTTTGTCGAACATTAGTCAGCAATCGCGGAAACAAACCTCTGATGACTACAAAAACTCACGTCAAATCTCTGAACTTGTAGCTCCTAGTTTAGCATGAAATCAGCGGATGAATTCGCCTCCCTCACAAAATGCATGGACGCTTCAGCTCCTTTGCAATAAATTGTGCACATTATTTATAATTGTTGCATAATGATGTCAACGATTCACCATGGTATAAACTAACATATTTGTGTAGAAGCAGATAGACCCACAACTTATCTGAGTTACGATGAATGTCGCAAACCAGCTTTCCCAACATATTTGTATTTGATTCGCGAGCTCTTCGAATCCCAAACAACCAACTTTCTGCTGCCTAGTGATCTTATCCCATCCCACAATATGGACACCCTTATCTTTGTTCCCCTTCCACAAAGAACTGTGTGCGTATTTATCTATGTGCTCACAAATAGAAGAGGGTAACCAAGCAATCTGCATGTAATGGCTGGGAATTGAGTTCAACACCAATTGAACTAGTGTCAATTTTCCTGCCTTGTAGTAGCTTGTTTTTTCACGAGGCTAATCTCCTTTGAATTCTATCAATCAAAAATCCATAATCACTCTTAGTTAACTGTTCATGAACAATAATGAAACCAAGATACTTTTCCAGCAAAAAGGTTTACCTAATTCCAGTTGTTGCAAGGTGTTCGTGGGTGGGTTTGATCAAACCCAAAACCAAACCAAATATGGTACTTCGGTTTGAGTAAGATAAAATAACCACCCGTTAGATTATTGGGTGGGTTTGGGCAAATCCACTAATTTTTGGGTTGGGTTGGACTGGGTAATGAGTTACCCAATTTATTTTTTTAATATTAAATGACAAGTCATCAAAATTTTGTTTTAAAATAGTACTCTACTTTTTAATTTTCTTAAAAAAAAATGTTTAACTTATTTTACTATAATTTTATGCTCCATAGAATATCAAATAATAAACTTCATCATAAAATACTTGCAACAAACTAAAGTTACATGACATAAAATTGCATTAATATCAAAATAACCAAAAAATGCAACATATTAATTTGTAACTCTAGTATGTTTTGATTTTTAAGATAAAAAATATTAACATTATTGGGTAAGTGAGTTTTTTGGGTTTAGATCTGGTTTTACCCGAAACCCATTTATATTTATGAGTTTTTCATTTTTAGAAACCATACCCACCCAATTACCCAATCCAACCCATTTTTTTGGATTTTTTGAGTGGGTTTAACCGGGTTTCCTGGGTTGACCCAACCCATGAACACACCCCTAGTTGCAACCATCAATTCAATCTTACTTCTTCTGGCGGTAGCTGAGAAGAAAACTCTCGATTTTAAAATATCAACTTTCAACCCCAACATATTTGCAAAATTTATCAAAATCTCTTCCACCATAATAGAATGAGATCTCATAGCTTTATGTAGCGTTTGGGTTGACATTAGCTACTACATTCTCACGTCCCCATATTTTGTTTGCCGTAGTTTTGTGAAACTGAATTTCTTAGCGTTTTTTTTATCGCACGTTTACGTCAAACCCAACGCCACAACAAACTCATCCTTAGTAAACAAAAGAACATCATATGAAAAAAAAAGGTGGGATATGTCATTTACAACTTTTTCTTTTTTAAATTTATTGAATACTAGTATATTAAACATTCTAAAACAAATAATTATTCTTTAAAAAAATCAAATATTTTAATTTTCAATATACTGGGTTATTAAAGAGTGCTTCAGGTCACTCGTCCCATAATATAATTTAAAAGGATGATGAAATTGTTATACTATAACTATCCAAATCTTAATAGCGAGAAGCAGATACGGAGATGGCAAGCGAAAACAGAGAAGAGGTGGTATGCGTAACCGGAGCAAACGGATTCATCGGATCATGGCTAGTTCACACCCTATTATCAAAACAAAACCCATATTACAAAATCCATGCCACAATTTTCCCTCATTCCGACGCATCTCACCTCTTCATACTCCACCCCGAAGCCCAATCCCGCATCACCATCTTCCCCGTTAACATCCTCGACTCCACCGCCGTCTCAAACGCCATCAACGGTTGCTCCGGCGTCTTCCATGTCGCTTCCCCATGCACTCTCGAAGACCCAACCGATCCTCAAAAGGAACTTCTGGAACCTGCTGTACAAGGAACGCTTAACGTTCTAGAAGCAGCAAAACGCGTGGGTGTGAAGCGCGTGGTTCTTACATCCTCTATTTCAGCCATGGTACTGTTGTCATTCACGCACTCAGGGTCTGTTAGGAGTTAGAACTGGCTTAACTGACTTTATCTATTGGTATAAGCTGTTTTGTGAGACTGTTTGGAAGAATATATGACACATTTTTCATAACCTTGTTTCAGCTTATTTTCATAAGTTCTCTAAGATAGTTTATGAAAATAGTTTTATAGCATATACAAAAACAATTTAACTTTATTTTATCATTTGCTATAAAATTAGCTTATGTAATAAACATTTGTGCTATAAGCTGCAAATAAGTTGTTTATCCAAACAAAGCCTTAGTATATGTTTAGAGTTTCACTTTTAGAGGGGTCAAAATTGATTTTAGAAGTGTAGAACTGATTTTGACATGTTTAGTGGCTCTCAAGTATAATTGATTCTACTTGAAGGTGGAAATCAGAGGTTTTGATTCTAGAATTGATTTTAACACTCAAATTTATTGGACAACTCACTTTTATATAAATGTATCCAAACATGAATCCCTTTACCTTCAACTCACTTTTAATTAGAATCAATTCACTTAAAATCAATGTTTGTCAACCAAACATACACTTAGCCATTCTTACACTTTATATTTTTTTTATAAAAAAAAAAGTAAATTTGTCCCTTCAACAGGTACCAAACCCTAATTGGCCGGAAAACAAGGCGATCGACGAGGGGTCGTGGACTGATGTTGAGTACTGTAAGTTGAGGGGGAAGTGGTATCCGGTGTCAAAAACTGAGGCAGAGAAGGCGGCGTGGGAGTTTTGCGAGAAACACGGCAGTGTGGACGTGGTTGCGGTTCATCCGGGGACTTGTTTGGGGCCGTTGCTTCAGAATCAGATGAATGCAAGTTCTGCAGTGTTGCAGAGGTTGATGATGGGGGAGAAGGATACACAAGAGTGTTATTGGTTGGGTGCTGTTCATGTTAAAGATGTTGCTAGAGCTCAGGTTTTGGTTTATGAGACTCCAACTGCTGCTGGTAGATATCTTTGTGTAAATGGTATCTATCAGTTTTCTAGTTTTGCCAAAATTGTCTCTGAATTGTACCCTGATTTCCCTATTCACAGGTTAGTTTGTTGCTTCATTTCATTCCCATGCCATGTTATGTTTTCTTGTTTAAAACCATTCATCATAGAATAACATTTGTTTCTTTGGTTTAAAGTTATTTTGATTTTAGAAGAGTAGTATTTGATTAGGTTTGATTAAAATCACTTTTAGTTGAGGTTCGATGACACTAAATACGACACAATTTTCCTGAAAGATTTCAAAAGTAGTTAAATCAAACAACTGCAGTGAAAATAGAACACCCTAGTTCCATCCCGTAGTTGTCTATTCGGGAGGCAGTCTAGAATATGGAAAAAAACCAGACGTTCCCAGTAGCTGTGGGCATAAATAACCTAGTGCACATATGAGGGTAAAGACCCCAATTAGCAAAGAAGATAGGACCATTTTTTATCATAATTCTATATTGTGTGGTGTTTATGTGCAGAATGCAGATGGCTTTTAAGCATATACGCTTGTATTTAAACTCTATTATTTATTGAAACTCTTCTGACAACCATCTTTGTTATATGTTGTGTTTATGGGAGAACATTGCATTGCAGCCATCTTTGTTATAGTGTCAACCAACCTTATCTGAACAAGAACTTAATAGAGATATTTGGGTGAGTTGAGAACAAATACAGAGTTAAGAATCACATAAAGCTCTATACATGATTTTCCTTTTTCTAATGGACTGAAGCTCTTGTATGCTGTGTTAATGAGTTTAAACTTTAAAGCATTGGGTGATGATTGGAGGTCCTTTAGCTATTACAAGCCTGTGTAGTGATTGAGAAGTAATTGTTTTATATTGAAAGCACTAACAGGATAAAGAATCAATAACAATTGCCAAATCGTTGAACTAAGAGATCATCTAATTAAACTATGTGACTAGACAGGCATTTTGTCTTGATGAAGTGGCTGTAATCTTGGACTAGAACATGTTATTTTATCTACTGCTACTTTGAATGATGCATAAAGTCTTTTGTTTTTGAAGTGAATTAAGGAAGGAAGTGATTCACAAACTTACTTCTCAAGTTCCAATCATAGATCACAGTTGAAATCAATCTTTGGCTGATTTCAATAAGTTATTAGATATGTGATGTAAAAGGTTAGAAATGTTAATAAGTTACTGAGAAAAGCAGGAAAAATCTAATGCAAAGGTAACATACTCATACTCAAATCCCAATTTTAAAAGAGAAAAGAGAATCATTGTTATGAAAAATGTACCAAACAACATCAGTTTCTCAAACCTAGTTTTGGAACCAAACTCATATTTGCCAGCTTCAAACGTGTTGCTAACGGCATAATGGAGTAGTGAGGGGCCAAGTAAGAGTAGAGATTTATATTATTTTCTCAAGAATCTATCTATACAGTGTGGTTAGTATAACCCATTGAGTGAACAGATACTGGTTGCTATTACTTTTTGGAGCATGTGCGGTATCCTAGATGTCTCTTGAGGTTTTTATGCTTTTTCTTTTGGTCTAAATGACACCATTCAAATCTAGATTTATCATCATCACTCATGGGGTATATTTTGAAGTATTTTTTGTCTATAGTTATTGAAAACAGTTCAACATATTTGGGTTCAAAAGCATGAGTTGGATCAGATAAAGGGTCCCCGTTGTATTGTTTCCCAATGGCTGAAATTATTACAGATATCTTGTTAGCACTATTCTTTTGTAAACTTTTGTGTTCAAAATTATTTCCCCCCTATCGCTTTTTTATTGAACATATGGGCCATGGCAAATGATTAATTTAGAGAAAAGTGATGCTATGGCATGCTTTATTCTAAATCTTAAATTATTTTATGCAATTAAGATCGGTTAGCAACCTATTTCATATAGGAAAACAGGACAACCTGGATACCAAAAATTAATATTAACCCAGTTAATTTTTTAATTAAATAAATTGCAATTCATAGTTATATTTTTGTTTTTGTACTTCTGATCTGCAAATTTCTCTGATATACTATGCTAGTTTTCTCTGAACATGAACTGCATGCAGTTTCCCAAATGAAACTCAACCTGGTTTGACACCATGTAAAGAGGCAGCAAGGAGGCTAATAGACTTGGGCTTAGTCTTCACACCCATTCAAGATGCTATCAGAGAAGCAGCAGAGAGCCTAATGGCTAAAGGCTTCCTTGAGGCAAAATAGTCTTTGCTTCCTTTCTTTTCTTTGATGTAAGGTATAAGCAATAATTAATGTAATTATATTATACTGTTCATCTAGTAAATAAATCTCTTATCCTCTTACTTTTGTTATACTTCTCACTTGTTAATTTTTTTATTCCCATGTAACTTTATTTTCTGCTGTATCTGTATCACATGCATAAATATGATAATGCTAATTTTATGCATGTGGAAAATCAAATTACAAACATGTTGAATTCAATCAATATGCTTGCTTGAGTTTTTTTTTTTAGCATTAATAATTTGATTTTGACAAGAACTATAATGGAGGATTCTTCAACCATGATTTCATTAATGCAAGTTGCTCACATTTAATGAACTCAGGGAAAAAATAGAAATAGAATACTGTTATTACCGATCAAATCTCACATGGAATCAAGTTATTTTTGAAAAAATGCAAACAATGTGAGGTTGACATGAAATTCCAGGAATATTTGTTGACTAATTTAGTAGCTAGTGGGTGAGATCCGAAGATAGTGCTCAAGTATCAAGAAGCCAGTCATGAATGAATGAAATTTGCAACATGCAAGTGCTACAAGTATCATTTAATATGGCCAAATTACATTCCTTAAACGCCCACACCGGCGCTTCACAATGACCAATGTGCATGCTCATTAGGAAATGCATACAACGTGGAATTATTTTAACTTTCTTGGATCTATGCATCAGAAAAATTCCCTTATTATAGCACCTTAAATCACACAAACATGTCCTCCTTTCTGTTCACCTTAAATCACCTGTACATTTTAGTCTACCTCTTCTTTGTTTCTCTCTTAAACCATCGAAGAGAGAGAGAGAGAGAGAGAGAGAGAGAGAGAGAGAGAGAGAGAGAGAGAGAAAAATGGGCAATGAAAATCATGACCAACAATACTCAAAAAAGCTTCCATCTTATAATAATCCACAGACTCATACTCTGACACAAAAGCATAAGCTGAAGTCTGTTATGCTAATCATATTTACCAACCTTTTCACCATTTACATGTTCACCGGTCCATTTAGCTTCATGTACCGGTACTCCTCTATGAGTAGTAGTGACTCAAACTCCATATTGCAGGAACTTAACTCCACCAAAGCTCAACTTGCTGCAAGCCACACAATCTTATCGGAGCTTCATCAAAGACTCAACTCCACCAACTTACTTGTCCAGGCCTTGCTTATCGATCTTACCCGCGAACAAGAAAAGCACTCCAACCATGTTGATGAGAACCCTTTAATCGTAAAGATTGGAAACGATGATTCAACTACTGCTGCTGGTTTGCTATCTGATGAGCTAAGTATTGCACTTGGCCCTCACAAGCTCCCTTATGGGTACTCACCGAAGATCGGGTCAGATGAGATTCACATGCCTATTAGTGAAGTCTGCTTGAGGCTCAATGAGGAGTTAAAGCAATATATGACGTACGACGTTGGAGGGGAATGTCCTGTAGATGATGTACTTTCGCAAGGACTCATACTCAAAGGGTGTGAACCATTACCTCGTCGGAGATGCCACCCAAAGTCTCCGATGAATTATGTAGAGCCAACACCTTTACCGGATAGCCTTTGGACAACTCCACCAGACACAAGCATTATCTGGGAGCCCTATAGCTGTAAAAGTTACCAGTGTCTTGTTGATAGAAAGAATGAGCCTGGTAATTCATATGACTGCAAAGGTTGCTTTGACTTAGAGAAAGAAGAGAAGATTAAGTGGATATTTGATGATGGTGGACTTGATTTTGGAATAGATCAAGTTCTTGCAACAAAAGCACCCGGAACGATTCGGATTGGACTTGACATTGGTGGTGGAAGTGGAACATTTGCTGCAAGAATGAGGGAAAGAAATGTAACAGTTGTTACAAGCACACTGAATTTGGATGGTCCATTCAACAACATGGTTGCATCAAGGGGCTTGATACCAATGCATATTAGCATTTCACAAAGGTTTCCGTTCTTCGAAAACACGTTGGATATTGTGCACTCTATGAATGTCATTGGCAACTGGATGCCAGATACCATGCTTGAGTTTGTGTTGTATGATATATACAGGGTTTTGAGGCCAGGGGGACTATTCTGGCTTGACCATTTCTTCTGCTTTGGTTCACAGCTCAACAAAACTTATGTGCCGATGTTGGATCGAGTTGGGTTCAATAAACTGCGATGGCATGTTGGAATGAAACTTGATCCTAAGGTTCGAAAGGATGTATGGCACATCTCAGCTTTGATGGAGAAACCAATGATTTGAGGTAGGCATATGAATGTATATGCTGTATTTAATGAACAAAGTTCTTTTGCTTGTTTTAAAAATAAATACGCAAAAAATGGAAAGATCTGGAGTTCTTGACACAACTAACTAAATACTAACAAACTCTGCCATACGAAGTGTAATGATTCGTTCCCGCACACACCAACCAAGTTGAATAGAATCCATTTGAATAATATGTTCAAAAGTAATATATGTTACACAATCCAATAACAAAAATCTGAAAGTAAACAAGAAACTAACATCAAACTTCAGCTTCAATCATGTTCAATCTTAAGCTAACAATATAATACACACATGATTAACAACATCCTCACTTGATACATTACTTCAACAAGTTAATATTGATTTGAAACATGAAAAAATTGTCCTACGTAGGTACACTTTATGCACGTGGAAGCATCACACTTGAATCAAAGTACTCATTTTCATAAGGATGCATAGAATTCCCACTTGCATTATAACTAGATGAAGTAGATGGTGATTCAGCATTAGGGTTTGTGCCAGCCAGCAACAACATGTTTTCAATTTCTTTAAATGCATAATTCATTGAAGGCCTATTTGAACTTGAATCTTCGACACATTTCATTGCAAGATCCATAAATTTTTCAAAACTGCTCAAGGATGCCTTAAAATCAATGACAGGGTCAATGATCTCCTTAAGACCATATAATTCTTTTGTCTTATCCATCGCATTCTTAATCACTTTCACAATATATTTCCCTCTTTCTATTGGCCTTCTTGCTGTTATCATCTCCAACATTAGCACCCCAAAGCTATAAACATCACTCTTCTCAGTCAATTGTTGTGTCATGTAATACTCTGGATCCAAGTAGCCCTATATATATCAAATACAAAAAGCTACCATCATCACTTAATTTTGATAAGATCTATATAGTGATTTTCATATAAGATGCTACTACATATGCAGAAGATAGTGCTAAATCACAAGTTAATATGTCTTCATATGGTACTGTTAATATGCAGGAGATAGTGGTTTTCATATGAGGAATGATTTTTTGACAACAAAACTTTGATGCCGAATACGGTGTCTTTTGGTTTTGTGTATTTTTTAAATGCGTGTATTATTGAAATAGTATGCAAGGGTTTAGAAGAATTATACTACGAACCATTGTCCCTTTGACTTGAGTGGTAATATAACCTTTTGCACCATCACCCAAAGGCTTGGAGAGACCAAAATCAGATACTTTAGCATTCAAGCGTTCATCGAGTAAAATGTTTGTTGATTTGACGTCTCTATGTATGATAGGAGGATTGGCATGTTCGTGAAGATAATCCAACCCCCTAGCAGCACCAAGGGCTATTTTTAGCCTTCTAATCCAGTCCAATCTAATTCCTGACTTCCCTGCAAATGCCATAAATAATCATATTATTACTGTTATTATTTGGTTTTCTACTTTAAATAATCATCTGAATACCCTATGGTGATATTTAAGCAAACAAACATGTACCTAAAAGAGCATCCGTCAAAGTACCATTTACAACATACTCATAAACCAATATTTGTTCTCCTTGCTCAAAGCAGAAACCAATAAGGCTAACAAGATTTTTATGGTGAACCCTAGATAGAAGTTCAATCTCTGTTTTGAATTCTAGCCCTCCTTGGATCGATTCCTTTTGAGCTCGTTTTACTGCAATTAGCTGTCCATTGAGAAGAGCTCCTCTATAAACCTGTCATTATCATTATACCTTTAAGACACTTTTGCAAATTTGGATTGTAAAAGTTTAGGTAGTGTTATAGCTATGAACATTCTATCACGGGAACAAAGTATTAATTCTTACCGAGAATTGGTAAATTAAAAGCCAAAAGAAAAGTGCACTGAAGGGAAGAACAAAATACAGTTGATAAAAAATCTTTTTGCATTCTATTACATTATTTATGCAGATATTCTGATATAACCAACTACAAAATTGTGCAGTTGTGAGTAGATATTATTACTTACCAGTGTTGTCAAATAGCAACTATAGTATTGTAGCGTATCCGAATTTGAACAAACCACTACTTTCCGTGAGTGACAACACTGCTACTTATTAGAACTAACGTATATGACTATGACTACTGCTTAACTACAGAAGATAAATTAAGTGAACAAACACACATAAATTTAGTGAACAGGCAAGGAGACATTAAATACCTTCCCATAACCCCCGGATCCTGCATAATTGGCTTCTGCAAATTTTTTGGTGTAGTTCTGAATCTCTTCGAAAGTGAAGCGCCTTGCTCCTTTTAACTGTGGGATGCTGCTATTGCTCTCATCAGGACCCCATTGTTCTGCATTTTATGAAATTGTATATATAATAAACTATGAAGTGCAAGCTCACTCTCATTAAAAGGTTCCCTTGATTCGTACAAAAATAGCAGCAATGTCATTTTTGAGAAATCTTACCAAAAAGATTGCTTTTCTTAGCTGCTCTTTTTGCCTTGTTCTTTTGGCGGAAACCGTAAACTACTGCAAGGAGTAATAATAAAACCAGGACACAACCACCAGCAGCTCCAGCTATGATGCCAATATGTGAAGATTTACTAGATTTAACAGGACCTCCTATTACTAAATGACAAGAGAAAAATACAGTGTTAAAATGAAAAAAAAACATGCGTTACCTGATTTTATTACTACATGTAGAATCAGATATAATTACCTGAATCATTAAGATAGTGTTCATACTTATCAGCAATGAAATAATATGGTCCAAAAGTCTCAGCAGGAGGCTTGTACGTCTGGTTGCTAAGCATAAAGCCTATGCCAGAAATCCCGGTTCTATTGAAAGAATCTTGACCTGATGGAAATATTTCTAAACTCAAATCAAGATACTGATATGCATTCTTCCTTGGATTGCTTAAAGAAACTGAATCCACAGGTTTCTCATGAAGTCTAAAAGACTCCATCATCGTAAACTCTAGCATTGCAAATACTGTCTTGTTTCGCACGTCTGAGAAGGAAGGAGCTCTAAGAGTTAAAGTTCCTGTATAAGGGTATGCACATTTGCATTTCGGGCTTAATATCTGATTTTTGTTGCATTCAACCGGAACACAGTTATTTAGCGGTGTTGTATATGTGTCATTGTTTTTTTCAATCGAGCAGTAAGTCCGTTTAACTCCGGTTTCTTGGCAAACTGGATTATTCACAAGTCTGCAGATAAATATATTATTCAATAATATACCTTACAAGAAATCATGAAATATTGAAATTTATACATTTAGAGAAAAAATGAAACTACATATTGTGACGAACTAACTTCTATAATCATGACTTACATTATCTCCACTTTAGAGACATCAATTTGTGGATCGAAATCTTCAATAAAATTAGTCTGCAAATTAAGGACTCCCAGTTGGTCACTAATGGCTGTGCCAACATCTAAAGTGCCATTCAGATTATTATTTTTCAGCATCCTACAAGTCATTTAATGTAAAAAAATTAGCTTATGTACAAATATAGTAAAAGATGAAACAAAATACTTGCACTGTAAAATGCAATACCATGGTACTTACACTGTGTGTAACTGTACCAGGCTGAACAAAGAAACAGGAATAGGTCCTTGAAGCTGTGTATCTTCCATCATTCTGCCGTTACAAAAGAAAACTACGAGAATTTAGCTTTTGAATCCTGACAAGGAGTGAAAAAAATTATATATAACTATAAGAGTATGGAATGAAAAACATACATTGTTCTTAGAGACTGTAGAGTTGATAACCACAATGGAAAGTCTGATCGATCAAAACTGTTATTGCTGACATCCCTTCGAAATAATTTAAATAACCGACTCAGCCATTGTTACAGAATTAGTATGCACTTTGAAATGACAAAAGGTTATGCATAAAAAAATAAGTATCTTAGATAAATGATTTGCTAATTACAGGTAGCTGAGGACATTCATTCCAGTAAGGTCTGGCAGGGGACCGGATAGACGATTCTTGGAGACGAGCCTGACAGACAAACTCAAAAACTTCCATTAACATATTCGAAATTCATGGAGATGGATACCACCAGCATTACACATGAAGGAGTAATGGAATTGTTTTTGGAATGTTTTTTGTACTTACAGTTCTCTAACGTTTGTAAGATTGTTGATGTTTTCAGGCAAAGGTCCACTTAAAAAATTGTTATCCAAGCGCCTGCAGATGCGAAAATATATTTCAACACAAAAGAAAAACAATAATTTAAGTTATTAATTTAAAATATGAGATACGGACACTCACAACACTTCCAGTTTCTGTACAAGTCCAAGTGTAGATGGAATTGTTCCAGTAAATTGGTTGCTTTCGAAAAGCCTGCCAAAAAGGTACACTTCTCAGTGAAGATTTTTCAGTTTCTGATTCCTTAACCGATGAGGAAATGCCATTCAGAAACTGGTTAGCAAAACTCCTACTAAAATTTGTTCAATAATGCCAACAAATTTTTGATGAAATTTTTTGAATGAATCTTACACATGTATCAAAGACATATCAGAGCTAAAGAGTTGAGGTGGAATATTTCCTGAAAGCTTATTCTTCCCAAAATGACTGTACAAAAATGGAAATGTGTTACAAAGAGTTTGATTGGTATAAAGCAAAATTACAGTAAATATTCTCTAAAGAAAAATAGTTAATGTCACATACAAGTGTTTTGTTTTGTGAAGCATATCAAGACCAGGAGTAGTTCCATTAGATACTGGGATGGGACCCTCAAGCTGGTTTTCTGCTAAGTCTAGCCAATTAATATTTGAGAGATTGCCAATAGAAGGTGGAATCCTTCCACTAAATCTATTAGAATTCAAAGATCTGCCATGGAAATTGACTTAGTTATTATAGCATCAGTATATTAGCATAAAAATTATGAGTGCAAAAACAAGAACCGGAAACATTGTACTCAAAATATAAAGATCAACATAGGAAGTACAAAGTACTTCAAATAAATGTTATTAAATAGCACGCTACAGCGCTATAAACTAGCAGAATTTGAACAGATCACTATTGTTCTGTCATACACTATTTATTAATAAAAAAATGTTGTCAAATAGTGGCTATATCGGTGTTAAAGCACTGGTGCGTAGCAGAATCTGAACAGACCGCTGTTTTCCACAATCTACGATTAAGAGCACTGCTTCAAATGTAATCATCATTTAACGGATTATTAATTAAGCCAAATGAAGAGGCCTTGTGTGTGCGCTCGCATATATCTTTTAAAAATAAAGCGAACAACCCTTACAGGAATACAAGCCGTTGTAGATTCCCTATTGTATCTGGGATAGGACCAGTGAAACCACAGTTAATAAGCTGTCTGGAAGATAAAAGTAAAAATAGAGCATTGTTAGGATTGTTTGATCAAGTTTATGGATTCTAATCCTAACAACATTACATACTCCCTTACAAGTTTGCCAGCTTTATCAAGTTTCCAATTTCAGACGGAAGCGGTCCAGTTAAACCCTTATTGTAGGACAAAACCCTGCAAAGGAAAAATTGTTTCCAATACTCAAATATAACCTAGGTGTTGAAGGATTTAAAGTACGAAGGTTCAAACCCTAGTGAAGGGAAAGTACTAAAATAAAAACTAATATATCTAAAAAAAGATACTTAAATCCGAGAAGTTGTAAATCAGAAATTCATTATAAAGAAGTGACTTGAATATTGTTACAAGATAATAAGAAAGTAGAACATTTACAAAATCTGCAATTCAGATAGCGATCCAATTTCTGAAGAAAGCTGGCCAGACAAATCCATGCTTGACAATGATCTGAAATATTAACAACCAATTGTTAATCTCACATCAGACAATTCAGGAGAACCTAGGTTGACTTCATGTAAGAATTTAAGAAAGAATAAAGTACATGGTGGTAACGCGCGAATTGATACACTCAATGCCTTCCCAATGATCACCGCAAGGATCCTCCGAGCCCTCCCAACTTGGCGGAACATTCTTCCACTCATACTTTAAAGTCGAAAGTGCAAGGTCTGCAATCAAAGCCAAATTATAATATAATCAATAAATCTTAAAACACAAAATTTGTTACAAAAGAATAAGAGTAAACACTTAAGGTCTCTTTCTAAAATGTGATGTTTATCAAGCATTCAAATTTTTCGTAACAAAGAATAAGTCGAATATTTCGGGGTTTCATGATGTTATAGGCTGAAATCTGTAGATGAATGATTGGAAAAACATTCGACATAGAGCATAGCATTGGAAAAAAAAGCTTACAATCATTATTTGATGTTTTTGTTACCACAACAACTAACAAATAACTGAAAAGGATGAGTAGGAACACTAGAGTTTTTTCACCCATGATCAACCTAAAAGATGACACAAAACTTGGCTACACATAACAAAACTTTCAAATGCTGAATAAAATGATAATCCTCATTTTATTCCATTCCACCACTTCATTACATCAATGGATAAAAAGTCAACATAATTAAGAATTCTTTATTTTATCCAGTGACTCTTTCATTTAGTATAAGATCAAATAAATATACAATTACATGGTAATGGAGAATTACAACTAGCAAACAAAGATGCTGATTCCTTCAATTGAACACAAGTATAAAATAATGAACCAATAGGATTAAGAACATATAAAGTCAACAATCACATTAATATAAAAATTATGCAAATGTTAACAAGAGTTGAAACTTGATGGCCATGTGATACTATTGAGATTATATTATATGAAAAAATAGGAAGTTCTACTAAGTATGAAAGGTTTTTTTTTATAAATCATGGCAATAAACAAATATAGTTAATGGTTCATCACGACATGTAACTTGGTCACTTGAGTTTATCAGATTTTGAATGTTTCTGCGTTGACAATTGACATAACTAGCTTATACATGCAGAAAACCTTATTTGTCATTTTCTAGCAAACATAAGTACTGAGAATGTCTACTTGCTTCATAGTTGACCTGCCCTTTGCATATGTTTTAGAGTGAATGTACATGTTTGTAATTTGACGAGTGACACTTTGATTATGCGATTAAGAACTCAACATGATATCAAACATACACTAACTTAGTCTTCAACTGAAAACACATAGCCATGAGTACTTAATATCATCAGAAATTCCAATGACAGTCCAACATACTATTTAGAAATTAAAACTCCAGATCCTTTTCATATTTATGACTAAGATGATGACTTAATTGGTGAAGATTTAATATGAGCGACATATTAATTTTAAGTTTTTTAATCACACCGCTATTATTTAAGTCACTATTTCAATTGTAAAAATGACGAGGGTTGTTAATATACAACCAAGAGACAATGTCAGCAGTTGTTGGAGTTTTAAACATTTTTTAAGTACTAATTCATGATGCACCACTTATAAAGTGAAGATGATCCATATTAAAAGTTCTCATAGTTTGAGTTTTTATTCTAAGTCTTTTTTGGTGAATATTTAGTCTAAGTTGTATTTTGTAATTATAAAGTTGAGAAATAACAACAACATATACTATAATATCCTCCCTTTCAAAAAAAAAACAACATATACTATTATATATATGAAAGACTAGTGGGCTATTTTTTTCTTTCTAAGCTTAACGACAACATTGACTTAGTCTTTTCTTTCACAATGGAGAATTTGAGATAAATGATTAAAAAATGAAATAAAAAAAAAATATCATTATTTCTTAGCACGTACTAGTTGGTGACTTGCAGCACAAGGTAAAGAAACATTGAACTAGTGGTTACCACCTACCGGTCTGACTCTGGTGCAACCCGATCAGAAGATTAAACCTTGAACCGGTAACTATACGATTCAATGTTATGGTCTGATTTTAATTAACATGATTAATTATGATGTGGATTTGAGAATCGGGGCCGGTCCTAAGATTTTTGGTGTACTGGACAAAACAATAAATTGTGCATTTTTCTCTTCTTGCATTTTTTTTGTTGCAAATTATTCATTTACTAATCAAAGTTATCTAAAAATATATTTTCAATAGAATAAATCAAAGTAAATTAAAAAGAAATATATATATATATATATATATATATATATATATATATATATATTACTAACTACTTTCATCAAAAAACTACTAAGTAAAATTAATAATTTTGATGCAAAAAAAAAATGATGCCTGGATTGCCGCCCCTCAAACTCGCCCTTAGAGCCACCTCTGTTGAGAATAGGAAAGGCGAAAGGTTCAACCAGCATGAGGGACTAACTAGCTACTTATTTTCACTTCAAGGATGAGTAAGCAAAAAATGGTACCATTGAGTTTTGTTTTTAACAACCTGATTTTGCATCCCGTATGACTTGAGTATGAGAAGAGAGAAAGATAAATGATATATGTACCGCCATTTTATAACAATTTTTTACAACATCATAACGTGTTCTTATTTTTTATTTTTTTCCATTTTTCTTTCTCTATTGTTTTTTATCAATAAGAAAAGAAAAAAAAAGAAATTAAAGTTGTCACAAATGATTGTATAAATATCACTTTCAGCGAGAAATATGTGAGAAATATAATATATTTAGGGTCCGTTTGGTTGAGCTTATGCAAATGAATAAGCTTTTATTTATCATTCATAAGCTTGTTAAGGTAGTTTATGAAAAAAATAACTTATGGAGATACAATTTTCGTTAGAGAAAACTTTTGAATTAAATAAAATGTTACATAAGCTCAAATTAAGTTCAACCAACCAGGGCCATAAAAAAAAATAGATTTATCATATTGTTCGGTATAATAGAAATTGAGAAGAGAAAGTGGTTATTCAAAAAAAGAAAAAGAGAAAATGGTTAATTATATTTTTTTTAAGGGGATGGTTGATTATATTTTTTTAAGGGAGAGATGGCTGATTATATTTAAAAGTATCATTTGTCTACAAAAAAAATTTAAAAGTATTATATGATCCTTTCCCTAAAAAAAAGTATTATATGATCCTATATTTATAAAATATCTCGGCATTTTTTTTACTCCATTAGTTATTTTATTTAATTACATAGTTATTTTTTTAGTTATTCGATTATTTATATTAATTTAAATGATTTAACATAATCATTAGCATTCGTTTATGTAATTTTGTGTGCGTTTTCCCGGTTTTCCGATACCGCTGTGTTGGCCTTCCTCTCTTGTATTTAACATTGTGCGTCGTCCTGTAACACGCTTTATGCGAGGTCGACCACTCCTAGTATTTTAATATAGTTCATTTTAGCTTGTTAAAAAAAAATTAGTATTGATTATATCAATATTGTGTTGGTAGATCTCTTTTTTTCATATTTCTCTCTTAAAAAGATATATATTATGTTGGAAGTGGTTGTAAATTGTAATATGACTATCAGGGTTGGGTCCTTACGGGTGCTACAAGGTCAAAAGAACACCGCCAAATTTTGGTGCCTGATTTTTCAAAAACAAGAAAAATGACTTTTAATTACCGACAAATACGATCACTAAATGTCGATTGTCCGTAGTAAAAGTTAAACAAAAAAAATGACATTTTCAAATAGATTATGACTCTTTTTTTTTTAAAAAAACACACTCTTATTAGAAGTTCATTTTTAATATTTGAACATAACCTTCAATTCAATTGAGTCACCCTTGATGAACGTCCTCAAGAAAAGTAACATACTTGGAGACAATGCAACTCTTACAAAAAAACTAATAACTTGTTGTCAAATTGAAGAATGAGCTGAACATAAGTCGTATGATACTTTAGAATGATTACCGAATGTAAAATGCTATGATTTGTGTGGGTTAAAATAAGTAATATTTCATTAAAAAAAGTAACTATTTAAATTTTACTAGCAATGTTGTCTCTTAAATCTATAAATGTTAGAAGATTGATTTTCCAATTGATTAGTGACACATCTTGTTGTCCGCTTGTATTAACGTGTAATTTTTTTTATTTTTTATATTTAGTTAAATTAAATAAAGGCTTAAATAAAAGGAGTAAATACAAAGTGGTCTCTGAACGTGTACTTTCGTTATTACTTTAGTCCTTAGCGTTAAATATTTTTGTTAATTGATGACACGACAAAAGATTTATGCTAACAAAGGGTATGAGGTGTCATATGAATTAAAGTGAACCGAAAATTAATATCCTTGGAAATCAATATTCCCAAACTCGTTCCAACGAAGTGTTGCTCTTCGTCAAGAACGGAGTCATCTTCCTCAATGAAGTTGTTATGGGGTTGCGGGAGATTCTTTGTTAGATCGTTGACTGTGCATGCTTACTACCAGTTAGTTCATTTACCGTTAACATTTTCGTCCTATGACATCTCATATCCCTTGTTAACATAAAACTTTAGTTATGTCATTAATTGACAAAATTAGTAAACGTCAGATACTAAAGTGATATGGAAGTGCACATTTAGAAACTACTCTGTATTAGTCGGGAATATTTGTTACAGCGAGATGCATAGTCAGCAACCAAAGTGACGATTTACACTACATAAACATATGGATTTTATTAGAGGAAAATAAAAGCATGGATTAAAAAATAGTTTTAATTAAGTTAAATAAAAAATCCCGCACCACACTTTCTTCAAGCTACTCTCCCTCTCCGGACACAAAATTCAAATCTCATTTACCCGTTACATTCAAATCTCCCCCTCTTCATTTTTATTTCAAATTCATCACTCAAAAAACCAGTCACCGGAAAATGAGACAACCCACCACCACCCATCGTCGCCAACCCAGAGACCCCTACCCACCACCAACCCCTCTCAACCACCGCGACTCCGACATCAGTCTCGCCAGCAGCCGCCCCTCCAACGTCGGAATCCCGTCATTCGACATTTACAAAGACCGCTCCTATCAACAATCCGCAATCGCTACAATCAACTCCTTCCTCGCCTCTCACAATTTCCACATCTCTTTCAAATCTTCTCCTTCCCCTTCCGCTAAACAAATCCACGAAACCCTAATTTTCCTTACCAAACTCCTTGAATTCCCTGTTACAAAACTCGAAGACGATCTTCCGCTACTTCTCAAACTGTTTAACTACCCTTTCAAGCTTAATAAATCAATTCTTAAGAACCCTGCTACACCGCATCAATGGCCTTCTATGCTTTGTCTTATTCATTGGCTTGTTCAGATTTGTAATTTTAACCTATCTCTCTCCAATTCCTCGAGTACCACAACTATTCTTCATAACAATAATATTCTCTTTGGATATTGTTTGAATAATTATCTTAATTTTATTAGAGGTGATGACGAGGCTATTCTTGATATGGAGGATCAAATTCGCGAAAAGATTCTTCATGAGAAATCTGTTGCTGAGGAGAAGCTGGCTGCTGTTGAGCAGACTGTTGTTGAGTTGGAGGCGGAGTTGGAGAAGGTGAGATCTGAGCCGTCTAAGAAGGAGGAACTTGAGAAAGAGAAGGGTATGTTGGAAGGTGATGTGAATAAGTTTCATAAGATAATTGAGGAGTTTGAGTCGAGGATTGAGCCGTTGGAGAGGGTTTTGGTGGAGAAGGAGAAGCAGTTGGAGGCCAAGGTGGTGGAGAATGAGAAGATTGTTGAGGAAAATGAGGAGCTTAAGAAGAAAGTGGAGTTACAGACTTTTAATGCGAGGGATGTGGAGAGGATGAAGAGGGAGTTGCAGGCTGTTGAGAAGGATGCTGGTGAGGCGGAACTTGCTAGGAATGCTTGGGAGGAGAAATGTTGGGAGGTTGATAGTACTCTCGCGCATAAGGTCAAAGACTTAGAGGCTCTCTCCATCGATTGCAACCAGGCCCTTAGGAGGTTCTTTTCTTTTCTTCATGTATTTTATTGTGTCCCATTTGTTTTATAATCATTTGTTAAATTGCTCCTATAGCATAGCGGATTTTGGACCAACCGCTATTGTTTGGAGATACGTTATGTTATATAGTACAAAATGTTGTCAAATAGTGGTTGTTGTAGCGGTGCTATAGCACTACTGCATAGCGAAATTTTAACAATCCTCTATTTTACGCTATCAGCAATTGAAAACACTGATCATAATTACTAGTTGAATGTGCACTATTTGGCTATTTGTCTTAGACTAGACAAATTCATTAGCTGATGTGCTAATGTTAATAGGGAATCAATTACTAAGCAAATGTTTCATTTCATGTGCTTCTAGGTTGAAGATTGGTAATGACATTCAGTATGTGTTGAATCCCAACGGAACCACGCCTGCTGAAATCATGGGTATTGATTACAAAGTCACGCTGAAGCCTGTACTTGAATCCTATGCTGATGACATCAAGAGAAGTTCGGTGGTGAAATTAGAAGAGTCAGTTTCCCTTCAGAAAAAGTCCGCTGAAAATGCTGCTAGGCTTGAGGGGAAAAGAAATCAGCTTGCTGCACTGCAGTCACACATTGATCAAGTAAGTGTATTTTGTCTTTCTTTTTACTGATTTTAGTACTTACTGTGCAATGTGCGCTTGTGCTTTACATAAAGGACGTGAATCCTGATTTTAACTATTTCGTTGTATAAGTAGAAAATTTAATTTGGATAGAGATTGATTATTGTCGAATTTGATGTACCAAGAGAGTGAATTTGGATAGTGATTGATTCTGTGTGGACAGTGTGGTATCAGAGTGGTGCTACTGGCCTGCAGGAATTAGAATGTGGAAGCTGATGCAGGGTTAGTGTTGTTGAATTGATGGCTCGTGCCTGTGTTTCAAACTTGTACTTGGTCTTATTTATGTTTTTGACTCCTCAAACTAGTAATATATCTGTGCATCCGCATGGGCCGCGGCGTTGATTACTATATTTAAGGCCGACGTTGTAGAATAGAAATATTTAAGTTTGTTATGATAAAAATTTAGGCATGAATGAAACTACTGAAAAGTAATTTGTTAAGGGAACATAGACCTAATCACCTAAATAAGAACATAGAATTGTACTGACTCAACATTAGGAAAATAACGATATAATGGCATTTACATTTTCTCTTGACATATAACACTATATCAATTAAAAGAGTAGAAATAGATGGAAAAATACTAGTTAGCATTTCAGTGGTTAAAATGTGGAAGCTGATGCAGGGGTAATGTTGTTGAATTGATGGCTCGTGCATGTGTTTCTTACTTGTTGTACTACTGTCTACTAGTTCTTATTTATATTTTTAGCTGTCATCTTTACACTTAGAGAAAATGATATAGTATGTGACCGAAAAACAAAATTAAAATACTATTAAAAGGAGAATTCTTTGTTGTAGATGACAAATCAAGTTCATACCGGCTCTTCCTTTTTCTGACAATGTTTATGTTACACTCTTTGTTGGAGTTAGATGGGTATTGGAAACATAGTTTATCTTGCCTTGTAAAGACTGTTGTTTGACTTTTTCTTTTCTACTGCTTGTTGATTTATTTACTAGCTGGAAACTCAGATGAACATGATAAAGAAGGAAACGCATGACTACAGAAATAGATGTTCTGCCGAAGCTAAGAAGATAGCGGATGATATCCAGCTAGCTGATCATGATGTGGGCATTATGGAAAGAGAGGCAGCTGAGGTTCAAAAGGTAAAATCTGGATTCTTATTTTTATCTTTAATAGTAAAATCAGTTGTATTTGAACCAAATTGGGGGAAAAGGCTTTGGTAGTTGTTATATGTATTGAATATTTTAACATCTGTCTGTCATTGTTATGTTTATCGTGTTTCAATGAACTTGGAGGGTGACCAAAGTTTGCTGTGAATTTGCATTCCACATTGATTAGCCAATTTCGTGCCAGTTTAGTTTTTGGATTTTTTCCTAAGATGCTAGTTGCTACCCATTGATCTTGTGTTTCTATCATTTTTTTGGCTTGTATTATACTGTGCAAGAATATGAGTGCAAGCATTTTTAGTGCATAATTTGACATAGTTTTTTACTTCCACGACTAGCACGTTTTCCGTACTGTGTTGAATCCATTCCTTTTCAGTGCAAGCTTTGGCTTACCTAGTAAATGATAATCAAACTGGGAAACTTGGAGAAAAAAGGCACACACTAAAAGTTAATTGCATATCTATATTTGTGATATGTAACTTGTAACTTGCAGCTATATATTTGTAGTAACTTAGTTCAAGGGCCATCACGCTTAAACTTTCACCAAACTTAGCAAGAGGGATATTTCAACATAACATATATTACACTTTTCTTTCCTGCATACCTCTTTCACATTTTATCTAATTAACTTTTTATATTGTTGTCAAGGCATCTGAATTGAAGTTGCAGGAAACGATTAGACAAAGTGAAGAAAAGATTCAAATGCATGCCGGTGAACTTTTTAGGTTGATTGATGCAGTCTCAAAGTACAAAGAACATGTGGGATCTAAGGTTTCAGAGGTTAGAAGGGAGCTATCGGAAACTGTAACTGAAGTCTCAAATATATACAGAGATTCATTCACCGAAAAATATAGTTATATATTGGAGGCACGCCGTAAAATTCAGAGAATTCAATAAGCGAAACTTCATGTTGACACAGTCTTGTCAGTTACTGCTTGCTTCACTTTGATTGTTCTACTTTTAAGTATGAATATGTGGTTGATTGAAAGTAGATTTTTTAGTATTGTGTTGTAACTAGTAGTCATTAAAGTTAATGACTGTGTCTAATCATTGTCCATTCAGCTCCATATTTTGCTCTTGTATTCATCTTGTTCCATCAATTTGATGTAAAGATGCTGCTGATTGAATTAGAGATTAGATTAGATTACATGCCATCATTAGATTGAAGGCACAATACGCAAAGAAGAAAAATTATAGATAGAAAATGTAGGCATTCGATTTTATATATATCTATGCTATTATAACAATATATTCTATTTGGTGTAGTATTTTCTTTTTCTAATTTTATCCTTCGTTTAAACATTTTATTTATTTATTTAATGCAATTAAATAATTGAATTTGTATATGAATCTATATCTATACCCCTTTCAAAAAAAAAAATCTAAGTCTCTACCCATTTATAAAGAGGATATCAAGTTTTTGCGTAGCTTTTATTCTTTCAATTTTACTCTTTATTTAAACTATTTTATTTATGATTTTGTCTTTTTCTAATCAAATAATTGAAATTTTAACATCCAGATATATAAAAGCAAAAGCAGTGAACCTGTTCTTCATATGCTCATATTAGCTTACGCACCATTTGAGTAGAAAGAAAGTTTACAACCCATTATCCCCGGTCTATTCCCATAATGACTCCATAGTCTATACTATCGCTTCTCCAAATTATGTGTATCCTTTTTCACATATGACGATATATCTCACAAAAAAGGGAAAATCTTATATTATTAATATAAAACATAATTTATTTAAAAGGGGGAGTATTATTTTTGTGTGTGATAGAATTTAAAAGGAGGAGCTAAGAATTGTGGTATTTGCACGAACAAGGCAAAACTAAAGGCAGACAAACCAACACGTAGGAGTAATTTAGTTACACGAACAACAAGTGGACCTCCTTCTCCAAATGTCCATTCCTAGCTTTCAATTTATCATTTGGAATAAGTTTGATTTTAAATGATTCTTGGACTCTCCTACCATTGGAGAGAAAAAGGAATAAAAATAATAGTGATAGGTTGATTTTTATTTTTATTTTTGATATATAGTGATAAGTTGATAATGTGATAGAAAAAGAGAAAGAAATAGAAAATAATATGTTAAAAAAGAGCTCTATCATTTATCACGGTTCGTTTCCCTTCTAGACACCACCAGTTCTCTTATTTATTTGGAGCATTGCACAAATATATGGAAAATGATCTAGGTACACCCATACATCACATAGATAAAAAAAGATGTTTAATAAATGTTAAAAATGAAAATTGAGAGGAAATGAATGTTAAAAAGTTGAAGGTGTATTCCTTAAAAAAAAATTGAAGATGTATAAATATAATATAGTAGCAAACAATTTTTTTTTTTGTGGTCGGGGTTCGAACCTCGGACCTTATATATTTTTTGCATTGTTCATATCAACTGTGTGTGAGTTTAATTAATATGCTCTATCATGCTTCTATAAGAAAACAAAGTAAAATCAAAATTATGATTATAAATTATGTTTCTTCAAAAAAAGTAAAGTGAGACATTATCTGCTGGGGTTGTGTGAATCACAAACGTCATAACCTTAACTGCTAAAAAACTTTGTCACTTACTTGGTATGATGTGAAATCACATGTTCACTTTGTTTTGTTGCTCATAATGTCTTCACCCTTCACCAAGACACGTATCTTCTCTTTAATGTAACATTAACAATGTGTCCTTTCACCTCATGTTACAAGGTTGATGTATAGTACTAAATACTTTGTACCCTCTACTATATTATCTCCACATTAATTAAATTTCATTTCATATGGTCCACAATTTCCCAACATTTTTTATGATTCTAATATTTCTACCTTAATATTTTCATGGGTTCCACAATGTTTTTATTGTTTTCCTTCTCCCACTTACTATTTTTATGGTTTTTTTCTTCATCAAAAAACTGCATTGTAGCATACTGATTAAGAGTTTGAGTAACTATGGAGAAAAACTCTGTTGATTACAGTCCTTTGCTTTCTAAGCAAGGTGATGAAACTGATGATTATGTTAAAAGGATTTCACCTAATTTTTTTGTGTCAGCTACCAAATGGACTCTTAGGACTTTGATTTCCATAATATTCATTATATGGGCTACTTTCATTTTTCTGTTACCATCAGAATCTGTGCATGGATTGTTCACAAAATGGCTTAATTTCACAATTGGAACTTCCTTTGGAATCACAGGTAATACATATTTTTTTCTTCTTTACTGATTTATTGCTTTTTGTTTTGGTTTAAATATGTGTTTGATTCTTGCATGTATACTATCTTGATTTGTTTTTAAAATATTGTAAAGTTATTGTTTGTTTGTTTATTGTTATTTTAAATTTTTTGTCATGTTTTTAATTTTTGCAAATATGTGTGTTTTTAGTCTTGTTTTTTCACCATGTGGCGTGAGTTCAAAGCTAAAATACTTGTGTGTTGTGCAGGAAGCATTTTACTGATTCTCAGTGCTCCTGTTCTTGCAATTGCATTTCTTGCCATTGCATACCTAATTATTTCTGGGGAGGATCAGCTTCCTGAGTATGTGATTTCTACATACTTTCCTTATCTGTACATTGGACTAATTGAATTTAATTTGTATACACCATCAGTGTAAATATCCAATCATGTTTCATTTTTATGTCATTTTGCTATATTAGTTCCTAAAATATCACTACGGACATATATGCAAGGAGATGCGATTGAATGCATGTATAAAAGTTTTTTACACTGAGACTGAGACTGTGCATACCATTTAAACTCGAATTAATTTCATCTTTATATTTTGCATTTTGATATTGTTTTTGACATGGATTTTAATGGCAGGAAGAAGACTTCCAAGTATCCAAGATTTCGCCTATGGACTTTTCCTATCCTTATCAATGGACCATTTGGGGTTGTTTCTGCAACAGAACTCATTGGAATTGTCATTTTTTTAGCATATGTTATTTGGGCTTTCTATGCTTATACTATGCAGGCTCTTGCAGCTATGTCTGATCAGTTATCATTTAGAGCAAAGAGGTGCTGCAGTTTAATACCATTTCTTTTTTTTCAGAAATTTATTTGAAGATGCAAATTTACTTTGTTTAATGGCCATGCATGAATTTTTTTTCTTTAACCTCTTGAAACCAGTCTTTGGTACTTTAAGGAAAAATGAGGAATCAATCCAAATAAACTAATAACAGAAACTTAGATGAAATAACTGGATGATAGCTCAATCATAGGTAGGCATGATGATGAGCAACTTAATGTCCAAACAATCTTCATAAGATCATCCAGTAAATTTGGTGCTACTTATAAAGTATTCATAAGATCATCCCAACTAAGTTTGGTGCTATTTATATTTGTAGATTAACTTACCGTGATGAGCAACCAACATATGTTGTTAAGTAGTGAGATTAAGATAACACTGGAGTGATGAAATTTCAATATGAATCCAACTTGGAGGTTCGCAGTCTCTCAGAAGTGCTTTTATTTTGATTATTGTGAGTGTTTATTAACAACAGCCAACAATTTTCCCCATAAGCTGAAAAATTAAAAACAAAACTTCATGCACCCAAATTTTGAGATTTAGACTTATATGCTAAAGTGAACAAGAGCTTGAATTCTTTTTTTAAGCGGTATAAACATGCATATAAGAAACTTTCCTTAGTTTGTTTTAACTTTTAAAACAAGAATGTTGACATGGATTTTATGAATTGTCTCCTTTTGCTTCAAATTGATTTTTTCCTGTATCTTATCTTAAGTATTACTGACAATAGTCATTAGCATGGAACAAAGTGTTTGGCATAGAATTAGAACCTTTACGACGATCTTGTAATTTTAAACATGAATGAATATGATAAGTTAATTTACCTGGTTTACTTAACTTTTTTTCAGCTTGCACATGTTGGAAATTATGGGACTCCGTTCGGGCGGGATTGGATTAATGTGCTTGGCGTTTTTATTTATACCGGTTTCAAGGGGATCTGTTCTTCTCCGCTTCATAGATATCCCTTTCGAACATGCTGCAAAATATCATGTATGGCTAGGACACCTCACAATGGTGATTTTTACTCTCCATGGACTCTTCTATGTTATTGAGTGGCTAATGGAAGGTCACCTAATTCAAGAAGTGAGTCTTCTTTGATGGATCTCTTTTCTTGAAGATAGTTCTTGTTTTATGTGCAGAATATCTACAATGTCATCCTAAATCCTTCATAGGTAGTTGTTGATTATTGGTGAAATCAAGCTAACCATTTACTTATCTTAGCATAATTTGGTCCCCCTTTGCAGTTATTAGAATGGAAAGATATTGGTGTTGCCAATCTAGCAGGAGTTATCAGCCTTGTAGCTGGTTTGTTGATGTGGGTGACCTCGCTTCCTGGAGTGCGAACGTGGAATTTCGAGCTGTTTTTCTACACTCACCAATTATACATAATCTTTATTGTGTTTATGGCTTTGCATATTGGCGACTTTATTTTTGCTATGGCTGCTGGACCGATATTTCTTTTTATGCTTGATCGATTTCTGAGGTTCTGCCAATCAAGAAGGACAGTAAATGTAATCTCGTCGAGGTGCCTTCCTTGTGGCACTGTGGAAATGGTTCTGTCAAAACCAGAAAGTAAGTACACTTATTTGTAGCTTTTTTTTTAATAAATTTGCATATCATTACCATATATAACAGTGTCAATATATCTTCTGAAAATATAGATTTAAGATACAATGCTCTAAGCTTCATTTTCCTTCAAGTTCGGGAATTATCATGGCTTCAGTGGCATCCATTCAGTGTTTCTTCTAGCCCTTTAGATGGAAAAAACCACATTGCTGTTCTCATTAAGGTTCTTGGCAAATGGACCGGGAGGTTAAGAGAAACAATCACTGATGGTGATGCAACAGAAGATTTATCTGTTCAGCCTCATATGGTGGTGACAGCTTCGGTTGAGGGGCCATATGGACACGAAGTACCATATCACTTGATGTAAGTGGCTACATGTCGAATTATTTTTATGTTTGTAATAGAAACATTTATCTAGTCATTAATGTGCATATACTTTCAAACCAAAAGTAGATTTAAAGCTAACTTATGTTCTATTAGTTCTTACTTTTTCAACTAATAAACTGAAGTGATGTGTTCATTTTGTTCTCTTAGGTACGAAAACCTTATATTAGTGGCAGGCGGTATTGGAATTTCGCCTTTCCTTGCTATATTGAGCGATATTCTCCATCGTGTGAGGGAGGGGAAACCTTGTCGACCAAGAAATATTTTAATTGTTTGGGCGGTGAAAAAGTCAAATGAGCTTCCACTTCTTTCGACCGTTGACATGGAAACAATCTGTCCACGCTTTTCTGATAAAGTAAATATCAATGTACATATTTTCGTCACTCGAGAATCAGATCCTCCATTGGTTAGTCTAACTTTCTATACAACTTTATACTTTCTTCGATTTGTGCCTTTTAGGGATTTTTTTGTTTTTTCACTTCCTATTTGTGTAAGGTATGACTCATAGTTTAATGATAAGGGGGTATGTTTAAGGGATACTCTTCTAAAATGAACTGTAGTTTTTAAATACAAGTTGTAATTTGTAAATCCTAACTTTGAATAATAGAAAGGTACTGCAGCCGCTCTGCAGTCGTAGATGTAGGTACAATTGGTTGAACTTTGTTATCAAATCTCGTCTGTTTGTAGTTAGCATTTTTTTCCTATATTTTGAACGTTTAAATCCACTGTTACTATTCTAATAATTTGATTGTTATTATCTGCAGGAAGAGGGATACAATTACAAACCAATAAAGTCACTCTGTCCCTTTCCTATGCCTAGTGATTATGGAATGTCTGGTTTGGTTGGTACAGGAAACAATTTTTGGTCTGGACTATATGTCATTTCATCTACCTTAGGATTTGTGATCTTACTTGCTTTGTTGAATATTTACTATATTAATCCAGTTGGTGTGGTTAAATGGTGGTACAAAGGGCTACTATTTGTAGTCTGCATGGTTGCAAGTGTTGTTATCTTTGGTGGTATAGTGGTTGGATTTTGGAATATGTGGGAAAAGCAAAGTTCTTTGAAGGATAAGTCCAATAACATCAAGGTTGATAAAATTGAGCAAAATGGCTCTGCAGATCACAAGGATCTAAGTCAAGACAATTTTGCAAAGTTAACTGCCGTTCGTTATGGTTCTAGGCCAGACTTTAAAGGTATGTTTTGATGAAATTTAATTTTTATCAATACACGAAAGGAATATTGTGTAGTCAAGTTTACATGTTTGTAAATACTTTCAGACAGACATGGTTATCAGTATCTTATGACACACGCGAGTCATACATTGACTCGATACAAAACTAAATCCAATCGATATGAATCTCTAGTGTATCTATTTTGAACATGAATCTCATCTTGAGTCCCGATTCTCTATGATGAATCCCATTTCGTTCTTATGAATCATTATCTAAACTTAGTGTATTCAGACACTTTTTTGTCAATTTTGTATAGTGAGATCATTTTTTTGTCAAAGGATTTATGACTTAAATCTTGAATTATTTTTAGATCAGTGAATGATATATTAGCTCATAGTTTTGCTATGTCGCTTGTTTTTACGTAAAAAATGTCATATTTTTATTGGTAGTGTATCTTATGATCCATAGTAAGATTCGATTCACGATTTGAAAAATAGGTCTTCTCATTCAGATTTTGAATATCGATTTGATAACCTTGCTTTGAGATACATACTTACTTTACATGTATAAAGCTTGTTTTGAATCACTTATCATGAGCTTGGTTCTAGTCAAGTGAAGTTATCTATTAGAAAACCAGTTCAATTAATTGTATGGTTAGAACTTAGAAGCCAGTATTAGTCCCTTTCTTTTAGAGGTTACTAATATGGAAACTTTATATTGCAGAGATTTTTGAATCAATGTCAGAGAAATGGGGCCATGTTGATGTTGGTATTCTAGTTTGTGGTCCTCCAACTCTTCAGTCAAGTGTTGCACAAGAAATCAGGTCACATAGTTTAACAAGACAACCTTATCACCCCATCTTCCATTTCCACAGTCATAGCTTTGATCTCTAGCTTCCTTCCTACAATGGAAAGATGCAAGACATACCTTCACCAATGGAAAAGCATGTATATATATTGTATTATTGTATATATAGTAGCAGGTTCTCCGAGAAAGATTAGTCATCAGCAAATTGTCGGTGAATATTTTGCACCTGTAATATGGCAAAAAAAAAAAATAGTTAGTAGCAAATAGAAATTCAACTATGCAGTCAATTGTAAGATAACAAGGTACTATAATCCTTAAAAGGACTCTATAAGAACTCTAAGTGGGATAATATTGATTAGTCCTTATGTGAATATTATCATTTAGACATATTATGTGCAATTTCAGATGTACTATAAGTCTATAACCCTTATAAACTTGTTTTTCTTTATTTTTTCCGTAGCATATTTTATGTTTCTAGTTTTTTTTGTGTTGGAGTTATTTATGTTTAGTTGGTGCCTAGTTTTGTGGGATCATACATTGGGTTATGTATTTAAATTTCACCTAACAATATTATCGTCACAACAATAACTTGGTGTTTTGTCAAAAAAGAGAGTACGTTTTTGTTCTTCATGTTTTCTTCACTGACTAAATAATATAAATGTGAGTATTTCTCTCATTTATAATTCGAACTTTGATTCCTCACTAACTCTTCCATTAGACCCAATCTCAATTGGTAGTTGACGGAGTCTATATTAATTAATAGCAATATTTTGTTAAAAGAATGTGCAGAGGTTTATCTTCAATTGATCACAACTTTAAATCCAAAAGTGGAAGAAATGAAAAGTAGGTGTATGTAAAAGTCTATGTGAATCTGAATCGTAATTAAATAATGAAAATTGTTTAAAATCATAAGAAATGTATGTATATGTGTGTTTTTTTAGACATGTTATATTTATCTAGTTGATGATTATTCTCTCTATCTCGTCCAACCACATACCTTAGTTGAGAAATCTGAGTCAATTTCATTTGGACCAATATACTGTTGGTATAATTATGTGTGGTTAAATATACTTTTCTTACAATAATGTATTCTAACATTCTATATAACATTTCAACTTGACTCCTAAACTAAGTAAGCCTTCTTATTGCTTTGAAGACAAGCATACTTAGCTTTTATGTTGCGGAGCTTCTAGTGACATTGACACCTGATGCTGGAGAGGCAATGTTTATTTAACGTGTGCTTATATATGTGTTATTATCCCAAGCCAAGTTCTCAACACTTTGGTCAAATGTCGAGGTTTCGGTTGGTTTGATTTTTCTGATCATTATTATTACATTAAAGAATTAAATCAAAAAGAACTATCTCACTTTAAATATATTTTTAAAATCTTTAGAGAATTATATATATGCATGAAAATTACACATGAATGAAAGATAAGCGAGTAATAAGCTATTCCGTTAAATCTTTTTGGATGGCAAAACCAATCATCTTGAACACAACATTTATGGACTAAGGAGACATTCATTTGTTATGCATGACCCTTTGAGCTCTATGTAGAAGGTCAACGGACTCTGATGACAGGAAACCAAAAATGTCAAACACAAATAGTATAAAAGCATGTTGATTGTTAGAACTTGATTTCTCATGTTTGGCTACTTTACTTGACTTGACTTTGAGGGTCACCGTAAAAGCATCGATCCCTAATCAATCAAGTGGTGAAACGCCAATCAAGTCCACACATGCATGTTTTCTCCTACCCACTCGCACAACATAACATTTGTTGGCCAAAGTGTCGATCTTCCGTCTAGTAGGTTAGACAAGAAGTTCACAGGCCCCTCATTCTTCATAGAAGCTCCCGCTTGCCTGAATATATCATAAAAGGCATCACTAACAAAGTCATGTCTATATTTACAATCGGGAAGCTCCTTACAATGAATTGCATGCTCCTTAAAGGTATCCAGACACGTCTTGAGGTAAACAGGGCACACCTCATCAATGAGAAATAATGGAATCATGAGATGATATATGAGGATAGTATGATACTCTACTAGTGACATATGTTGGTCTAACCTGCAACACTCTTAAACCCCACATACAATATTAAATCATAAATGCAACAATTATTCATATAACTTCAAGGTGTCATTTCATCATTACTCCAAAACATGCATAGATCATCATATACATAAACAATCGCAGCAGAAATAACATCTCAAAACAACATAAAGTCGTAATCTCAAAATCTCATATACATCATCAATGTGAACTCAATGGTTCCTCAAACGTAACATAATCCAAAACATAAATAAAATTCTCAACATCCTAATCAGAGCCTACAAGACACGACTCTGAAAACAAACATAAAAAGGCGAGTAGGAACCAAGTCGTCCTCAGGTACTCACGTCGACTAAGCGTTCTCAACCTGCATGTCTACATCACGAGGATGTAGGCGATCAAAAAACCATCGGAGGATAAGATATGTGTTCAACATAAAGAAGATATGAACTCATGTATAGTATTTAGGATCACACATATAAATATACACGTTCATTTCCTAACAATACTACAAATCACATGTAATCTCATTCAATCATTTAAATAAATACAAAAACTCTCAAATCATCATCACTAGGATATAACAAGTATTCACGTCGTCACTTTATCACCAAGTCAAATACATTGCATTCACTCTTCATCACCGTCGTTGCAATTACACAATTATTACACGAACACGCATAGTCATGTACACGTCTTTCACATAGATTCACATAGTCAAATACACAACTTCTACATAGATATGTATGCATGCATGCAATACTCTACTCGACTCTACATGCACGTGGTATCATTTTTGGATGTCGAAGTTATATTACCGATTGATTTCACATCATCAAGATTATTGGATAATTCAAAATTATGTTACCGAATTATTCCCACATCATCGCGATACACGTCATCAAGATTACAAGACTATGAATGCATGAACATTTCATCATGACTCGACAATGCACAACATTCAAACGACTCAATCAATTACACACCAGCATCTTCTATGTAACATCATCATCATAACTACATCATCATGTTTATCACATCAACATCATCATAATATCACATCAACATCGTCATAATATACACATCATCATGTTTATCACATCAACATCTTCCTATTATCATAATCACATTAACATCCTCCTATTATTATAATCAAATCAATGCCAACACCTATTCATTTAATCAATTTGCATTTTAAGCAATTTACCACTTACATTTAGTTAAACAATACCTCGTTAACATATCATTAACCAACTCAACCACTACTCATCATATTATCATCTTATAATCAATTACAAGCCAACATGTCATAATTCATCAATTCAGTAAGTCCGTCTATTTTCAATCTTCACATAAGCTAAGTTTCATGTTCACATATATCTTCGTTATTCCTATATCATATTCACTTCATTAAATACCCTCATAAACCATCTCATCCATTCAATTAATCACCAATACTTTATATTTAAGAAAATACGTCATTTTACTTTGATTTAATCATGGGAAAACGTCTTTTGTTACCAGAGCAAGTTCCTACCCATTATATCAAGTTTAGAGGCATTTGAATGACTTCAAAAATGTATTTTTAAGGCTTCTGGTCTGACAAAATCGTGGTCCGAATTTCTCAAAAGTGGCCTAATTTTTGTCGAGCCAAAACATACAAATTTGGTCCAAAATCGTGGCCCAATTTTTCCTGACAGACAACACCCAAATTTCATAATTTGTCAAGTTTTCCAAGTTGATTCTACTTAATTTTTAATATGATAATTCTACTTCTAAACATGATAACAACATCAAGAACACAATAACAACAACAACATTCTTTTATCCTCAATTCAAACATCAATAATGCAACAACTTTATGGAATTCATCAATTATACCACAACATTCTTTTATACTTCGAGTGTTTGAGCATTCTAGAGAGAAAATTATTAGTATTTTGTATCTGGGATAAAATATAGTTGACAAATGAGAAAAAAAATTCATGTTTGATTATAGACTAGTTTTTGTCAAAGCTTGTCTAGAAAATTACGAGTTCATTGCAAAATGACAAAAAGAACCCCTTTTAATTTTAGATACATATGTATTTTTTTTGGTAAAAAAACCCTCCTATTTTGTATAAAAATATCTGAAATATTTTAATTCATTATAAAAAGTGACAAGTTGTCATTGATCAACTTTTTCTTCTCTTTGGTACGTCACTTAATTGTTTTTACGTTATTTTCAGTCAATGACGTAAAAACAATGTGATTGCAAAAAATAATGTTCTTTTTAGATAAATCACTTAATTATTTATACACTAAACAATATGGTTGAAAGATACAATTCATACATGGAACAACTGTTTGTCACTAATCAATTATTTAAATTTAATTTATTATATTTTCTAAACAAAAATGATAATGATTTTTTAGGGGGTAAAAATGGTAAAAGTTATAATATATAATAATAGTCTATAATCTATCTATCAATTATTATAAATTAAAAGATAGTCAAACAATATCTTTCCCCAACTTAGATATCCAATTTGTGTATTTTATCATCTATTTTTTGGTGCCTTATTTCAATTTTGTGCTCCTAGTCTTATCTCTCATCTCTATGTCACCAAAATAAATATACAGCTACTTTCTAGATATCATTCTATGTATGAAAAAGAATAGGTAATAATTTTTTCATAATTATTATTAAGCATATTGATATTCAATTTTTTTTGGATAATATTAGTATTCAACTTAAAGACAAAAAATTAATATTCAACTTATATTTGATCTTAATTTATATAAAATAACATATTTGACCTTCCTTCAAAAAAAACATATTTGACCTGATTACTTAAAAAAATAAAATTTGACTTGATAGGTTAAATAAAAATTACCAATCAGATATAACTTGTTTAACATATAGATAAAAGAATAAGAATATATGGTATATTATTTTAGAATCCTAACAAATTGAATAAATATTCAATTTACATGTGATATTATTTTACATAATATAATTGGTTTGACTTCTTTGTAAAATAAATTGATTTGACTTAGGTGAGAAAATATTATTTGACTTAATTATATTTATTTTCTTAGCAAAAGAATATTATTCACTTGTATAACTTGGATGCACTATAGATAAAAAAAAATGAAGAAGAATAGAAAATATTTTTAAAATATAATTAGATGAATAAATATTCAACTTATATATAATCCTTTTTTTCTATAATTTAATAGATTTGACTGAATTGAGTAAAAAATATAGATTTGACTTAATTATATTTATTTCAACCAGTAAAAAAATTATCAACATGATATAATTTGTGTGCTATATATACATATAACAATCAATCCGGCTAAGGCATACTCACACCAATAAGATTTATGAATCTTGAAAAGATAATAATTACAATATAAGCATCATGAGATTTCAATCTCTTGCTCTTATCCTCATTGTTCTATTTGCCTTAGCAGCAATCAATCAAGCTACCTTTGTAGACATCGATGATCCACAAGTGATTAAAGTCGCCACTTTTGCTGTTACTGAGTACAACAAGAAACATACAGAGGCAAAACTGAAATTCCAGAAAGTCATCAGTGGTATATCCAATACTGGGAACAATGTGACCATAATCGAATATAGGCTCATACTTTCCGCTAATAATGGTTCAGCTTCTAACAATTATGGGGCAATTGTTTTAGACAATTCATCAGAGAACTTTAGCCTTATTGCCTTTGCACTTATTCCTCATGCTTAAATTATTAAATGTTGCTTATCATATGATCATATAGAAATAAAGTTTATGATTTGTATATCAAAGTGGATTGTCAATCTAAATATATTATATAATCGTTTAACTATGTTCAAACTTTCTTAGAACATGATTTTCTGAAAAGCTCACATTGATTTTTATAGGGAAAATTATTAATATTTTTGAAATGGGATAAAATACAGTTGACAAATGAGAAAAAAATTCATGTTTGATTACAAACTAGTTTTTGTCAAAGCTTGTCTAGAAGATCACGAGTTCATTACAAAATGACAAAAAGAACCCCTCTTAATTTTTAGATACATATCATTTTTTTGGGTAAGAAAATCCTCATATTTTGTATAAAAATATCTGAAACATTTTAATTCATTATAAAAAGTGACAAGATGTCATTGATCAATTTTTTTCTTCTTTAAGGTATGTCACTTAATTGTTTTTACGTTATTTTCTGCCAATGACATAAAAACAATGTGATTGTAAAAAATAATGTTCTTTTTTATCAAGTCACATAATTATTTACACACCAAACAATAATGTTGAAAGAAACAATTCATATACAGAAGAACTCTTTGTCACTAATCAATTATTTAAATTTAATTTATTTAAATAATAATGATTTTTTAGGGGGTAAAAAATGGTGAAAGTTATAAATGTTATGTATCCTGAAAACCTTTATGCCAACAATTGACGATGTATTGATATAACACAACACCACTACATCTTTCCTTTTAAGCCGCAAATGCATTTAAAATAAATTAAAGATCTAACGGTGGAAAGGGTTTTGTGAAACTGTCGGGATGATTTCTTCGCTGTAGATAGGAGCGCCCCAATGATAGTCTATTTATCTATCTCTCTATTATTATAAATTAAAAGATAGTCAAACAATCCCGGTTCCCCAACCTTAATATCCAATATGTCTATTTTGCCCTCTATTTTTTGGTATCTCATTCCACTCTTATTTCTCATCTCTATATCACCACTATAAACATTTAACTACTTTCTAGAATAGATATTATTCTCAGTATGAAAAATAATAGGTAATAATTTTTTCATAATTATTATCAAGTATATTGATATTCAACTTTTGTTTAGGTAATTTTTTTTTTAAAGAGGCTAAAATGATATATTACCACCACAAAAAAGTCATCATGCACAAAGCGTGCTATGAAAGACTAAAAAGATTCAAATTACAAACCCGAAAGGAGAAATGAAACAAAACAAAAACAAGGAGTAAAAAGGAATTAAGTAGCATAAGTTAGGCAAAACATTGGATTTTGCCTCCAAAAATTGTAGTCAAAATCGAATAAAACAAATTTCGATTTAAACCACCAAAACACAAGAAGCTTCACATGTTCGCCCATGGAAAGAATATGGTCCACCTTATGTTGAAAAATACACCTATTTATCTCTTTCCAAATGATGGAAACAACTGCTAATCATAACATCTTGAACACTAAAATTATATTTTTAGAGAAACCTCCCAAGCAGCAAAACTGAGTTAAATGCTCAATTTAGTTTCGAGAAGATGCCGAAGAAATCCCTAACCAACCGCAAATCACATACCAAATGCTGTCAAAAAAAATCACAAGAAACAAATAAATGATCTCTATCTTCATTACATCTGCATCCTCTTGTACAAAGTTGTTCATCAATCAGCAACACATGCATTCTCGGTAAATTGTCTCTGGTAGGAAGTCGATTAAGTAGCAGACGCCAAGCAAACAAAAAGACCTTTAAAAGAACCTCCTTTAACCATAATATATGATTGAACTTATTACAATCGGTAACAAACACGTCATGATCAAAAGCATCAATCAAAAATTGGTATGCGCTGCTCACTGTGTACCTATTAGAAGAATGTGCCCTCCAAACCCACCTATCCACCACTTCACCCTGCAATACAACAAAAGATAAAACTTCCACACGCTCCCTCATCAATTCCTCCTCTCACACAAACAACATATGTCGCCACTTCCACGCTTCCCCATACTCTCTCCAACCTAGAGAAGACATATCAGCCACCGTAGCCAAATTATTCTTGGTCAACTCAAACAATCTGCTAAACTAGATGAGAACGAAACTCCATCTAACCAAGGGTCCAACCAAAAAAGAGTGGTAGACCCATCGTCGACCTCTCAAACAATGTTATTCCTCAACCTACCATCATCCAACAAATCGACCCCCTCAATTACATTATTCAACTGATGCCACCTATGTGTTCTTTTGTAAATTTCATAATTTTTTAGGATATAAAACCTCACAATGTGTTTTTTTTCCGGGATTTGGTTCAAAAAGCTCTGGAAAAAGGCAAGTTGAAATTTGGAAATTAATCAAATCCTTAGATGCAAGTGAATGTTGGTCCTCTGAAAGTTGTTGATGCAATGTACACTTAAATTGCAGAGTACAATGTGGTGGAGGCCATCATCGAAGTTGTCAAAAAGTTGTATGTCGAAGCAAATGCTGATGTTGCTGGATGTTAGATGGTGGAGGCTACTGAAGGCCCCAAAGTCACTGATGAAGCCATTTCAGAATCTCAATTTGTTGAGACGATAAAAATGGTTCATCATATGGCTAAAGAGGAATTGATTGATTTCCTCAATTGTTGCAGACTAAAAAATTATGAGGTTATGATGTGCCCCAGATGCAGTTTTGTGTTCGACAAAGAGACTACTAAGGGCCTTGAGGATTACATTCCTAAATCAAAGAAAAGGGGAAAATGGTCTGCTGACCAGACAAAAAATTTCTTTCACTAAAAGTTGTATTCCTTTTACCAACAATTCTTCGACCACAAACTATATTGCTAAAGATGGTTAAGGCAAGACTTATGTGCCTCATGCTAAGGCACCTGTTCAAAAATGGGTTCATTCGATCCAGAAAAATGTTCAGTATGGGAAGAATAATGTGGTGAAGGGAAGTACCAGTGTCACTGTAAAAAAACGACGTTGTTGCTGATACCCCAAGACTCCAGATGAGTCGAAGAAATATTACCACATCAATAATTACAAAGGGAAAAATCATATGACAAGGACTCGGTGAAGAAGGTATCAAAGATACAAGAAGGTTGCGGTTGAAAACTTTGCAGAGTTTGATGACAACACTGTTAATCGAAAAGGAAAATATAAAGTGGTCGAAATAGCTAAAAGACCAGTGAAAGAGAGGCTATCACTACCTCCTGTCGAAGAAAATCATGCTGAAGATGATGAAATGGTGTCAAATTTCATGGACTCAGAACCTGACTTCGACATCATTTGCAATGTGGTTTTCATTTTTCATGCAGAATATGATGTGGTTTCTAAAGTTGAGGAATCAGGGGATGACTTCAACTAGAAGAAATGGAGAAATACAGACCCGTGTGTTATTAGGTAACACATTATGGTTGTGTTGATGAACAAAATGCCATGTTTGAAAAACCATATGGCTCTATGAAAAGCCACCTCAAACCATTGTTTATTCAAGCCAAGGTTGATGAGATTGGAGTCAACAAAATGCTGGTAGATGGTGGTGTTACTGTCAATTTAATCCCCCGATCTTTACTGAAAAAGATTGGAAAGTTCAACACAAATTTGAAGCCTCACAACATAGTTCTGTCGGAGTGGTGTTGTTATCCAGGTGAAGCTGAATGTGGGAACTATTACTAGGCCAACTATATTTATGGTGGTGCCATCAAAAGCTAACTTCAACTTACTCTTAGGAAGAGAATGGATACATGAAGTAGGTGTTGTTTCTTCATCTATGCATCAGAGAATCTTAATTTGGAGGGATGATGGTATGGTCGAAAACATTGAGGTAGACCAAATTTATTTTCTTGCTGAAGTGAATCAAGCCACAAGAAAAACTTTTGAGAAAAACTTGGCAAATATTGTACCATGTTCCTCTGCAGAATCTGGTTTTACTGACCTAACAGATGTAAGTTATGTAAGGCTTCACCCAACTCATGGTTTCATGTGAGAAATTGAGATACCTAACACAGAGTCCCCTTTGAAGGGTTTGATTCCACTAACTGGGTGGAATGTTGAAGAGAATTATTATGTCTGAGCAAAATGCTTGGAATAAGATTACGATTTACGGCCTATTTGACTGAAAATAAGATCAAAAAGGCCTTAGAGGCTGAATTACAACAGAAAATAGCTATATGAACTTTTGAACAAGATGGCGTCAAAGCAATTAATGAACCTAAAGAAATAATGGTAGAAGGCCAGAGGCCGACTGTGTTTTTAATGATGAGCCCCTATGTTTTGAGAAAGACCCTTCTATATCGACCAAAAAGATCAAAACTTAGGATCCTTTGGAAGAAATTGACCCGGGGGATGGATCAATAAAAATGCCAACTTATATAAGTTCTAAAATTGGCCAAAAATTCAAGGTTCAAATAATTGCACTCTTAAAGAAATATAAAGATTGTTTTGCTTGGGACTACAATGAAATGGCTGGATTGAGCAGAAATATGGTAAAATTGAAATTACCAATTTGGCCATAAAAGAACTACAAGGTATGTTGAAGGGTTATCAAATATTGTTCATGTGATAAAACAATGGGTATCTTAAAGTCTGTATAGATTTTAGAGATTTGTACAATGCTACACCAAATGATGAATATCCTATGCCAGTGGCAGAAATGCTAGTAGATTCTGCAACATGGTTTGGATATTTAAGTATGCTTATGACTACTCTGGTTATAATCAAATCTTTATCGCTGAAGAAGATGTGTCAAAAACATCATTTCGATGTCTAGGTGCTTTAGGCACATATGAATGTGTAGTAATGCCTTTTGGCCTAAAAAATGCCGATGCTACATACCAGAGAGCAATGAATTCAATGTTTCATGACTTTATTGATAAATTTATGCAAGTTTACATTGATGATATTGTTGTAAAATCTTCGTCGAAAGATGATCATTTAGAACACCTTAGACTATCATTTGAAAGAAAGAGAAAATATGGATTAAAAATGGATCCACTAAAATGTGCCTTTAGTGTGTGTGCAAGTGATTTTTTAGGATTTGTTGTGCACAAAAAAGGTATTAAAATCAATCAAAATAAAACCAAGTTTATATTGGAAACCAAGCCTCCTTCGACTAAGAAGGAACTTTAGTTTATGTTGGGAAAAATCAACTTTTTAAGAAGGTTTATCTCAAATTTAAGTGGTAAAACACAAGTTTTTTCACCACTGCTTCGATTGAAGAAAGAGGACAGTTTCAACTGCGGGCAGAAACATAAAAAAGCTTTTGATGCGATCAAAGATTATTGGACAAAGCCTCCAATTTTATTGCCTCCAATTAGGAATAAAAGTATGAAATTGTACATTTCAACGTCAAATTTGACAATAGGAAGTATGTTAGCTCAAGAAGATGAAATGGTGTCGAAAGGACCATCTATTGCCTTAGTAAAGTTTTAAATGTTGCTGAAACTAGATATAGTTCTATTGAAAAATCGTGTCTATGTTTGTACTTTTCATGTTCCAAACTTAAGAAATATATAAAGTATGTGGTTGTTTATGTTTATTTGTACTTTGATGTTATTAAGCATATGTTGTCGAAACCAATTTTACAAAGTAGAATTAAAAAATGGGCTTTGGATTTATCTGAGTATTCACTAACTTATCAACCTTTGAAAGTTGTCAAATGTCATATTGTTGCTTATTTTATAGTTGATTATTCTTTGGTCGAAGCAACACAAAGTTATGTGGAAAATCAGCCATATGGACTTTATATTTTGATGGCTATATCCATAAAAATGGTATTGAAGTCTGTATTTTCATAATTTCTCCATTGAATATACCAACAAGTATAAAAACAAATGAGTCTTGCTCCAATAATGAGGCTGAATATGAAGCCTTAACAGTAGGATTATAAATCTTGCTAGGTCTAGGGGCAAAGAATGTCGAAATCAAAGGTGATTCAGAGTTGGTAGTGAAACAATTAACAAAGGAGTACAAATGCATAAGTGAAAACTTGATCAGGTATTTTGTTTCTGCCAATTCTTTGCTATCGAATTTAACATTCAACATGTGCCTCAAATTGAAAATCAAGTGGCAAATGACTTGGCACAAGTTGCCTCAGGATACAAAGTTTCGAAGGAAAAGTTGAAAGAATTGATTGAGATCAAAGAAAAATTGATTCCTAATGATTTTCCTTCAACAGAATTATCAATGCCAAAACTTGTGGGGGCAGAAGGACAATCAGATCCCAATGATTCATGCTCTTGTCCTGAATACTCTTATCCTGAAATTTTTGCCATTGACAATTTATCAAATAGTAATTAGAGAAACCCAATTGTTGATTATCTTGAGAACCCATCAGGCATAGTTAGTCAAAAGACTAAATATAGAGCCTTAAGCAATGTGATAATTGGAAATGAGTTATTTAAAAAAGACTTATGAAGGAGTTTTGTTCAAATGCCTTAATGAAAATGAGGCTTACTTAGCCATTTCTGGTGTATATAGTGGGTCATGTGGTTCTCATCAAGTAAGTCATAAAATAAAGTGACTATTGTTTCGACATGGAGTGTACTGACCATCTATGTTGAAAGACCGCATTGAGTTTGCAAAAGGGTGCCAAGAGTGCCATAAACATGCATGAATTCAACATGTACCTGCAAGTGAGTTATATTCCATAGTAAAACCTTGGTCTTTCAGAGGTTGACTTTCGATTTAATTGATGAAATTCATCATTCTTCATTTAGAGGTCATCATTTTATTTTAGTTGGAATAAATTATTTTACTAAATGGATTGAAACTATTCTTTTAGCAATTTAGGTTGGACAATTATTTTCTATATGTATAACATGATGTATTGAGGTATTGCATCAAACACTATGCAAGTAACATGATGTAGTTTACCCCTTAGATGGTTTGTATAACATGATGCAAAACAATATATTTATTGTTATTATTATTATTTTTATTTTTATTTTTTGACAAACAATAATATTATTTTTTATAACGCGTAGAAAAACGATGGTGGATTTTCCTAAACAAAAACGTGGAATAGAGAATGGAATGAAAAGCATGTAATAAGTGGATGATAGATATATCTTTGAGTGTCGGCAAACCTTTGGTTGAAAACTAAAGCTGAAATGTCGTGCTTGGTTCTTTTTTCTAAAGCTTTTCAATAAATAACAATAATAAAGGGCATATTCGTCACATAATTTTACTTTAAAATTCTATATACTTTACTTTACCATACAAATCAAATATTTAATTACTGTGATTTAGCAAGCTGGGTAGTATCTATTACCGTTAGGTGGATTAGATTATTCTAATCACCGATATTTGAGTGTTGCAATAGATTCATACAAATAAATAGAAGGTAACCAAGCAACCCATTTTTATTAAAATTTTCACAGAAAAATCATTATTATATTAAATTAAATTGATGATAATACTATATGAAAAATGATTTTATTATTGTTAATTAGAATTAGAAGGAGAGGGGTGCTGGGTTTTAGACAGACTGTCCCTTTCGATCAGCTAGCTGGTCAGTGTCTTCTACCAAATTAATTCAATTTACCTTGCAATAAAATAAGACTCATAAAATCTTTAAAAAAAAAAAAATAGTAAGATAAGAAACAATATATGAAAGATAAGTAACAACCCACATGACATAAAATATTACCCAATTATTACGAGAGTATGCCAAGAATGCACCGTCACTACTGTCCAAGAAAAATGGCCAAAAACATTTGTCTTTTCAGCCAAAAATCTCCAATCCAGCTAATCAATAAATCAAATTTCCACCAAAACATTTTATAGAAAAATTAACATATGAATTGAATTTGTCCATGTTAATTTTTCAATTCATACTATTCCTTCAAAAATAAATAAATCATACTATAGACAACAAGGTCATTCGGTGCTTATTACGTATCTAATAATAACATCCCTAGTGCAAGAATAAAAAATTGAGTTCCATTTTGCAAGTTAAAAAACATCACTTATGCTAACTGGATTCCCCATATAGAACTATTATTATCCACCATGACTACCACATTAAACTCAACTCATCTTATACTGTTGACAATTGCCTAAAGTAATAAAAACTAACATTTAATTAAAGACCCATAAAATTTTATTTACCTTTCTTCAAAAACAAGAAAACAAATTATTTGCCTCCAACCAAACATCAAGTTCAAAGTGTTAAGGTTTGAGAAAAACATCCCAATTGCAAGAATTTTAAGAATTCAAAGTATAGTAGAAAATTTAATTTATTTTGTACTTGTTTATCAATTTTGCTAGGCATCAAGTCGATATGATTATCCTTCCAAAAAAAATTAATATGATTATCCATTTTTAGCAAAAGCAATCACATTTTTATCAATTTTTCATGGAGCACCGATCTCACACTCTCTAAAATATATTTTTAAAATTTGATATTCGATCTAATTCCACCGCTATTCTCTAACCTACATTATCTTGTAACCGTCAAATTTTACATAAATGATACGATATCATATTGAATTTCATATAAATTTGATAGAACCAGTAGAAATTTTGTTCAATAAAAAAATTGTGTTAAACATCATTTTTGTCATGATTTGAACATTGTTTGTGATTTACTAGTTCCCAAGGCGTAACTCACTCAGTTGAAGGTGTGACATCAATTTTTTTCTTTCTCTTAAACTTAGTAACATCAACTAATATATTTACCTACCTATCAAAAAATGTCATTGTGAATACAAGTTGAGATTATAGCCAATGGTAAATAAATCAAATAATCTACACCAAAAATGAAAATAAGAAAAAAAATATATATAAAAAGAATCACATGCAGAGCCAGAGACAGCTAAAAACCAGCCAGCAAACACAAATGGACTTATAGTTATAGTTCAACTCAGCTCATTCACAGAACAGAACACACTTTTCACTTCTCACTCCATTTCTAGTTCTAGAGAGAGAAAAACAAGACATAAACATAGAAACTCAAACATCTCATGTTTGTTTTGTTTCTCTCTCTAACTTCTTCATCTTTGTCGGTGGCATAATCTCCTCCATACCAAAATGAGCATGTACGGACGTGATCCATGGGGAGGACCATTAGAAATCAATGCAACAGATTCAGCAACAGATGAAGATCGTAGCAGGAACCTAAACGAGTTAGATAGAGCAGCTTTATCAAGACCTTTAGATGAAACACAACAGAGTTGGTTGTTAGGTCCAACAGAACAGAAGAAGAAGAAGAAGTATGTAGATCTGGGTTGTATCATTGTTAGCCGCAAGATCTTTGTTTGGACTGTTGGGACAATATTGTTTGCTGCTTTTGTTGCTGGTTTTGTTACTTTGATTGTTAAAACTGTTCCTAGACATCATAAGAAACATCCTCCTCCTGATAATTATACTCTTGCTCTTCATAAAGCTCTTATGTTCTTCAATGCCCAAAAATGTAAGCAGACCCTTTTGCTCTTTTTCATTCAATCTTTCTTCATTTTGTTTTATAAAGACTAACTCATTCTCAAGATTTGATTTTTTATTTTATTTTATATAAATATGTGTTTTTTAATGTTATTTTACTCAATTGCTTGATTTGATTTGTGATTAATAGTGTTAAGTTTGATTACTTGAAGAAAAAGTATCTTTTTGTTTATGTTAGCTCAATTTATTTGTGAATTTTGCAAAAAAAATAATCTAATTTGATGTGATTAATAGTGTACAATTTGATTTTTGATGAAAATAGGTTTTTATGGTAGTAAATTTACTTGATCTGATCTTGGATCCATTTTTTCTGTGTCATATAAAGACTAATAGTATAATGTTATCTCTATTTGATATGTGAATTTTGTCAACAAACAATTTTGATATGTGATTAATGATGTAAAATTTGTTTTTTTTTTTTAATGAAAATGGGCTTTTATGTTGTTTTACTTGATTTCTTTTGTGGTTCAATGTGTTTTGTTTGTCAAGTAGGATCTAATTGTGTGAAGTTTGATTTTTGATGAAAATGGATCTTTTTTTGTTTTGCTATATTAATTTAATTTGTGATTGTGGGTTTGTGCAGCTGGAAAACTTCCTAAGCATAACAATGTTTCTTGGAGGGGAAACTCATGTATGCAAGATGGAAAAGGTGATGGTGTATCTGCTGCAATCAAGGATCTTGTTGGTGGGTACTATGATGCTGGGGATGCAATCAAATTCAATTTCCCTCAAGCTTTTTCCATCACCATGTTGAGTTGGAGTGTCATTGAGTACAGTGGTAAATACGAAGCTACTGGGGAGCTTAATCATGTCAAGGAACTCATTAAATGGGGCACTGATTATTTTCTCAAGACATTCAATAGTACTGCTGATACCATTACCACCCTTGCTGCACAGGTACCAAACCTTCTTGCCTTCAACTCTTGATTTGGATTTGGATTTGGATTTGATTATCTGCTTATGTTTATTGTGTCAATTTTGGATGATCGTTTCTTTTAACCTTGAATTTATTATTCAACACGCCTTTGCTTGAATGTATCGAAATATAAATCACTTCATATTCAACTCACTTCTAGTCCAAATCAATTCATTCAAAATCAATTTTTGTCATCGCAAAACCAAACACACGTAATAGAATTAGTTATTTGTGTTAGGCTTTATGTATCTCATCTGTGGTGTAGGCTTTGTGATCTCATCTGTGGTGTAGGCTTATAGTTCTGCCTAAAGTGTCTATTTTGACCAATCATTTTGTGATATCGTGTAGAAAGAGATGGTTTAGTCAATTTACCTTGTTGATTACTGGAACTCTTTGTGATTGTCGATCTCATGTGTTTGGTGTTCTTTGATAGGTTGGGAGTGGACAAACCTCGGCAGATAGTACGACTCCTAATGATCACTACTGCTGGATGCGCCCAGAGGATATTGACTATGACAGGCCAGTCACTGAATGCCACAGTTGTTCTGATCTTGCTGCCGAAATGGCCGCTGCCTTGGCCGCTGCATCCATTGTTTTCAAAGACAACAAAGCCTATTCCAAGAAACTTGTTCATGGTGCCACTACACTCTTCAAGTTTTCCAGAGATCAGAGAGGTAGATACAGTCCAGGTAGGTCCGAGGCTGCAACATTCTACAATTCTACCGGCTACTTTGATGAGTTTGTTTGGGGAGGCGCCTGGATGTACTTTGCAACCGGAAATAACTCGTACCTTAAGCTTGCTACTACTCCCGGCATTGCTAAGCATGCTGGTGCTTTCTGGGGAGGCCCTGATTATGGTGTATTTAGCTGGGATAACAAGCTTGCTGGTGCTCAGGTAATTTTGCAGAGATTTTTGTTATGACATGCTCGTGTTTTTCTCGTTTCATTGTTTGTAAATTAGATTTGCGTGTCTCAGTTGATATGATATGATGAATTTCTGTGTTATTTCTTACGCCTTTTCATTTTACAAATTACAAGAATTATATTTGAATGATAGTTGTGGTGTTTTTGGTTGCTTCTGTGTGAACAATTGATCAAACCTGAATCAGGATCAACTGTTAACTGCTCCGTGAACATTTTTAACAAGTTGCTTGGTTCCTTCTTAATTTGAAAATATTTTTTTGCCAAAAAACATTTCAATTTTAATTCTTTGAAGTTTCATTTATTCATATTCTGGTATTATTGCACCTGGTTCTTGGATAGTATTTGCACTACATGCGTCATAAGTTCTGCTATGCCTTTTTTCATGGCTTTGAACAATTCCTTTTTTTCAAATTCACACACAATCTCATTTCATTTATTCACCTTCAGTGTTCCATCTCCTATATATACCCTTGCAAGTGGATCTTAATTTATTCTTTATATCATCATATCATTGTTGATCATAGCAATTTTGGTTAAATTACATTTGCCTAATTTGACTTTGACATTTTATATATAGGTTCTTCTTAGTCGTTTGAGGTTGTTCTTGAGTCCTGGATATCCATATGAAGAAATTTTAAGGACCTTCCACAATCAGACCAGCATAGTGATGTGCTCCTACCTGCCTGTTTTCACAAGCTTTAACAGAACCAAAGGTAACAATTCTCACTTCAAAACATTTAACTCGGCACCAGAGTTCACGATTTTCCAATTTCTATTCTGATGCAAGGCACCAGAGTTCATGATTTTCCAATTTCTACTCTGATGCAAATGTTGGTATTTGTTATGCACACAGGAGGCTTGATTCAATTAAACCATGGTAGGCCTCAGCCTCTCCAATATGTTGTCAATGCAGCCTTTTTGGCTACCCTATACAGTGATTACCTTGATGCCGCTGATACTCCTGGATGGTATTGTGGACCTAACTTCTTTTCAACTGAAAAACTCCGTGAGTTTGCCAGGACACAGGTGCGTGACATGCTGCTCCTTTAGTCGAGTCATACGTGGGTGTTCTTGACATAGGGTCTGTTTGGATCGACTTAGTTGGGCTACTCTATTGACATAAGTACTTGTGAGACTGTTTGGGAGAGATTGTGGAAACAGCTTATTTTCACAAGCTCCAGAATAGTTTATGAAAACAGTTTATAATATATATGCAATAGAAATAACTTATACATAAATGCTTATGCTTCAAGTGATTAATTAAGTTGTTAACCCACACATGGCCATAATTGAAATCACTATGACGTCTGGGCTAATTTTTCTTTTTGCTTCTGTGTTGTATTTTTGCAGATTGATTACATCCTTGGGAAGAATCCACGGAAAATGAGTTATGTTGTTGGTTTTGGTAATCATTATCCAAAACACGTCCACCATAGAGCTGCGTCTATACCAAAGAACAAGGTTAAGTATAACTGTAAAGGTGGATGGAAATGGAGGGAATCATCAAAGCCAAATCCAAATATACTTGTTGGTGCCATGGTTGCTGGTCCTGACAGGCACGATGGTTTCCATGATGTTCGAAAAAACTACAACTACACAGAGCCAACGCTTGCTGGAAATGCCGGTTTAGTAGCAGCATTAATCGCATTGTCAGGTGACAAAAGCATACCAATTGATAAAAATACCCTTTTCTCTGCTGTTCCACCAATGTTTCCAACACCACCACCACCTCCAGCACCATGGAAACCATAAGGTGTCATGCTGTTTGTTGTCTTTTCTCCAGCAAGTACCACGAGTGACTTGAGTGCATTGGTAACTTCTGTTATTTTGTATCAACTGAAAGTTCACGGAAATTTTTGAAGACAAGGCGATGAAGCTTGGCTTAGTGAATCTTGTTGGTTGTGGCTAATGGCGACTCGAGAGTAGAATTAAGACTTGATAAAGTGGTACTTGAGAGTGTCTCTTTGTTTAATTTTTTTTTCTTTTTGTGATATACATAGTATATTTGTATCAAAACGAAATCTTGTATTCTTTAAACATAAAAACTGAACAGATTGTAATGTTTGACAGTTTCATCTAATGTGTTATAGTTTTACTCTTGACCTCTTTCATTCTACCTCTATTTAATATAAAACCGAGTCTTATATTCTTTAACCATAAAAACTGAACAGCTTGTAAGTGTATGACAGTGTCATCTAATGTGGTTACAGTTTTACTAGTCTTGACTTCTTTCATTCTGCCTCCATGCATATAAAACCTTTCTCCTGTGGAGCCTATGTTCTCTTTAAATTCTATTGTTGTAACATAGCTACTGTGGTACTATGCATACACAAGCATAGTTGTAACTACTAAGAATCATCCTTTTCCTTATTTAGCGTGTGGCGTCTTCCATACGAGTACACACAACACAAAGCACCACCGTCGTAACTAGTTTTTATCTTCTTTTATGTAAGATCTTTATCTCAGAAAAGAAAAAACCTAAAACACATGTTTGTAACATGGGTGTGAAACATGTTTTTTCGTCATAATATAATCGTGATCAGACTAAGGAATCTGGTCCTACTTTTTATGCCAACTCCATTTAGCTGTGGATATGCCTTGATGTCTAGGAAAAACATTCCTTGCTTGCTGGAATACATAAACTCTGCAGAATATAGTTTCCTTAACACCTATCACTTTCTGTCCAACATGTATATATTAAACAGAAAAAAAAGAATTGTCATCAACACATTCCTCTGCCAGACAGTATTGATAAAAAAAAAAACATGGCAGAAGAAGAACTGAACGAGTCTCTTGAATATACACCAACATGGATTGTTGCAGTTGTTTGCTCCATCATCGTTTTCATCTCTCTGTGCGCTGAGCGTGCCCTTCACCGCCTTGGAAAGGTAAATCATCTCATATTTTCACATTTCTGTCACCTTCATGATCCAATTCTATTATTTTGCATTATGGTTTCAATTCATGGAAGCAAGCATAAGTACTGCAAGACAAAAGTTGGATTTTAATTGCTTTGGATATACTAACGCCACAAGTGCTAGAACAAACAATAATTACTTTGGCATGAACACAAATATAGTAATGTTAAGGCTTGATAAGCTAACAAGAGCATCTTCTATTGTGGTTCAATTCAGTTTTTGCCAATGTGAATGGTACATTTTAATCAAATTTGCTTGCTTAATCTAAAAAGCAAAGATGGCGATCGACATGGGAATGATTTGAAAATGATTGAAATATCAACTAAATGTACTAAAAAGGAATAAGAATGTCATTTAACAGTTTATGCATTAGTTGTGTAAATAGACCCTCAAGAATCTTTGTTCTAAGGAAGTTAGTGTTACGGTAGCTATCTAATTTCCTTATTTTAACGACTTATTTTGTTCATGATGAGTTTTTTGTTGGATTGGATTTTACAGTACTTAAAGAGGAAAAAGCAGAAAGCATTATATAGAGCCTTAAATAAATTGCAAGAAGGTATGTAAGCTTGAATTTAATTAACTTTCTACTCCAATATCAAAGTTCTTTATATGTACTACTATGACACTTTGAAGCATCGTGTAAATTTTGGATGTTCACATTTTGACCTGCAAAGAAAGTAAATATAACTATGTAAATAACACTATCTTTGTTCTCAATTCCTATCGAACCTTTGTTATAATTTTTCTGTAGATGTCTAACATGATTCTTTAGCCTAACCTTTGTGTACCTTTGTGATGTTTTGCCAGAGTTGATGCTTTTAGGGTTCATTTCCCTTCTCTTAACTGTCTTTCAAGGTCTAATAAGTCACATTTGCATCTCACCTGAGCATGCAACCCAAATGCTTCCATGCAAGAGGTCTCATGAATCTGTACAAGGTTCAGAGCATGATCACTATGACACTATAATCAACAGAAGAAGGCTTTTATCTACAGATACTGGTTCACAGCACTGTAGGCTAGAGGTAATAGTTTATGAATTTGATTCACTAAGGTTGCTATTGAATTTCTGACAAAAATATTGAAATCGTGTGGAATTGGAAAGAAGAAAACTCTCAGTCCAGATAATAGATGAAATGAATGATAGCTAAAAAGGTTTGTATTTATATTCCTTTCCTTTTTCCTTATCAGGGGAAGGTACCACTGCTATCACTGGAAGGATTGCATCATCTTCACATATTCATCTTTGTATTGGCTGTTGTACATGTAGTTTTCTGTGTCACAACAATGATTCTTGGAGGTGCAAGGGTAATAAATTAGCGAAATGATATACTCTATGAAGATGATATATAGTGCTTACTAGTAAAAATATTAGTCCATTCATGAAGTGCAGCGTAATTATGTTTGTATTTTATCTGAAATAGATCCGTCAGTGGAAAAGCTGGGAGGATCATGCTAGGAAGAAGACGACAAATTCGAGTGGTAATTTGAATCTTAAATTCAGGGTCATCAATATATTAGAAATTGAACAACTTTATCTTTTTGGATTTTCCAAAGTTCTAGCTTTTCTCATCATCTGCAGGTGAAACTCTTAGATTAGAGATAGATGAGTTCTTCAACAAACATGCTCAGGGGTATTGGAGAAAAGCAGCTGTTATTGGTTGGTTTGTAAGTCCTGAAATTCTCTCTGTGATTTTCTTCATAACCTATTTTAAACGTTGGTTGAATAAACAACTTAATTAAGCATTTATAGCATAAACGTTTATCATACAAGTGCTCGTGTATAAGCTATTTCTATAACAAAAGATAGAATAAAGTGAAATTGTTTTAAATTGTTTTTGTATACGTTATGAAAATAGCTTATGGACATGTCATAAAACTATAAGTTCAAATAACTCAATCCAAACAGGCCCTTGTCTTATTCCAACTTTAAACTATAGTATCTGCCTGAAATGCATTGAATGAATGGACACATTACCATGGAAGACAGACTAAATACTGTAATTTTTTTAACATGGATCACACATTATGTAACATGGATTCATATATAATGCATGCTTGCATCAGTTATTATTAATTACCAAAGTGACACATGAGACCTTCTAACAGAATATATACATGCTTCAGAGGAGATTGTGAATACAGATAAATTAAGATAAGCTGTAAATGAGCCATAAACTTGCTACTAAAATGCAAATTTTATACTTGTGAGATGGTTTTTCTGATCATGTACTCACCTTCAGTTTGTGTTCGTGTTGCCAGAGATCATTCTTCAAACAATTTTATGGCTCAGTTGCAAAATTTGACTACCTTGCGTTGCGACATGGATTTATCAAGGTTACAGTCATGTCAAATTATATACAGTTGATCTCTCTGAGAATAATTAACTTTGGCATATGTATACAACATAAGATATATTCTTTATACTGAAACCTTTTTTCCAGGAACACTACCCGAATGATCCAAATTTTAATTTTCATAACTACATCACGAGGACACTTGAAGTTGACTTCAGAAAAGTTATAGGCATAAGGTGAGGGTTCAAAGTCTCAATTCTCAGACATGTTTATCTATGTTTTGTTTAATGCAAGAAACGTTAACTATTCTTGATTGTTATAAATACCATAGTTGGTACCTGTGGCTCTTTGTTGTGCTCTTTTTGCTGTTGAATCTTGAAGGTAAACCAAGGATTCTCTTTAGCAATGTTTTATTTAACAATGACATTTTAGAATCTACCTACTGATATGAGTTTACTTTATGCAGGGTGGCACACTTATTTCTGGTTAGCCTTTTTACCATTAATAGTAAGCAGCCAAATTCTTTCAAAATCAGCACTTTAGTTAACAACATTACTCCCTCCTTTCCTTTTTAACTGTCATTTTCGTGGAAATATTTTGTTTCTATTTATTTGTTGTTTTAAATGTTCAATACAACATTAACAATTTTTTTGTCAATAATACCCATATCTATTTAATGCATGAGATATATATGTGAAATCAAATAATAAATAGTTAAGGTATTATAGGAAAAAGGTAGACATTTCTAGCAAAAGTAACATAGTGAGTATTAACGAATGGAATATCAACCAGACTTATAGTAAGCTTGGTGATGAAACAGATTCTACTTCTTGTGGGGGCAAAGTTAGAGCACATAATCACTCGATTAGGCCAGGAGTCGGTAGCGAAGGAATATCCAACTGAACGAGTGAAGCCATCAGATGAATACTTTTGGTTTAACCGCCCGGCCATTGTCCTCGACTTACTTCACTTCACTTTGTTTCAAAACGCTTTTGAGATCGCGTTTTTCTTTTGGATTTGGGTGAGTGTTTTCACTCTAAACTTCACTTTCACATCAAAGCAAATATAAATTTCAATTGTCTTCTACTCTGACAGAGAAGGCGAGTCCTGGCGCAACGGTAAGGTTGTTGCTTTGTGTCACATGTTCGAATTCTGAAAACAGCATCTCCACTTGTGGTGGTAAGGCTGTGTACATCTGTCATGCCCCGACCCCACCAGATGGGAGCCTCGTGCATTGAGCCGTTCTTTACCTTCTACTCTTATTGCATAAAAACATTATAGAACTAAATTTCACTCAACTTAGTAAATCTTTTTGTCTATCTAACATTAAGTTTTATCCTCTTTATGCAGTCCACATACGGATTTGATTCATGCATTATGGAGAAAGTAGCCTACATCATCCCAAGACTTGTAATGGGGTAAGATACTCTTTAAAATGATAAATACAAAATCATAATGTACTCTTTGATCATGCTATATTGCTACTAAGAACCATATATGATGTGTTCTCAATTCTCATCTCACTGTTTAATTGTAATGTTCTGCAGTGTAATTGTTCAAGTGCTTTGCAGTTACAGCACCTTGCCTCTTTACACTCTTGTCACTCAGGTTGGATAATCTATCTTATCAACATGCATCATCCACTAAAATGAATAATTCATGGCTTAATTTCAATATAATTTGTTTTTCAAGGACTAAAACAAAACACCAAGGACTAAAGCAATAAAGTAGCATATTTGCAAGGACTAAAATCAAAATATTATTTTTACAGGGACTAAAAGCAAAAAAAAAGTTTATTTTGAGGGACTTAACATATTTTAATCCTAAAAGCTTTGTTCAAAACTCTAACATGCTTGTGTTCTTTGGTTAATCTATTGGAGTAGATGGGTAGCAGGTGTAAACTTGACAAGGTTGATGATAAGGCGGAAATGGAATCATCTCCCTTGTTCCACAGAATGACCAAAGAATCAAACCAACATTCTCAAATTGGTGAACAAGCAATTATCATGATGGAAGATCATGGAATATCATCTACAATTGAACTTCACCCTATTATTCAATCTCCTTTGGAAAGACCTAATGCATTAAACACTCAATAGTTATTATATTCTTTGATTACATATTCACTAGCATGAATTCATCATGATTGTACATGAAAGAGTGTGAATACAATATTTGATTCTTAATACAAATTAAATAAGAAGGAAAAGATAGAAAAAAACATTGGGATGTCACAGTAATTATGGTTGTTGATCCTAATCATATGTCATGTCTGAGCGACTTATTAGGTGTGTTATTTATTTGAATGGACCATTTTACTAACTGATTTAATTTGTAATGAAATTTTTCTTATTTAAAAAATTATAAAATAAGAATAATCAATTTGATTGTAAATTATTTTTTATTTTTATTTGTTTTTTATAAACAGAAATATACTCGAAGTTGGTTGGACTATTTATTTTGATCAGATAAGTTGGTTGGATTTAAGTTGATTATTGTCCCTATTAGTTAAGTAATTTAGTTTATTATAATATGTAAGAATAATAGAGTAAAGCACTAAATATATTTGCCTTCTATTCCGTAAGTATAGTTCAGTTGGTAGCTACTAGAGATGATGTTTGCAGGAGTCGGGGTTTGAACCCCAGATTCTCCACTTCTCCACACTTTAAAGTGTGTGATCTAGCCACTAGACTACCGAACTAAAAAAATATTTGCCTTTTGGGAGGAAAGTTGGAAAAGTATATGGCCTTTGTAAGCAATCCATGATTATTAAAATTGTCTCTTATGCTATATTTATTTCTATTTGGCTCCTGTTGGATCTTTTTATTATTATTATTATTTTATTTTAACAACAAAAGAAAAGGTCATTATAGGATAAATTAAAACAAACAGTTAAGATGAGTAAAAATAGATAAATAATGCACACAACACTATAAAATGTGAGGAAAAGTCCATCTTTTTGTATTTTAACATCTTTTGGAGTGGATGAATAAGCAAGTAAAATAAAATACGAATCTACATTTTAGGTTTTTTATTTTAACATATTACTATATTTTGGAACAACAAAAAGGAAAAATAAAACATGTTATAATGGATAAAACATGCATTTGTTTTAGATGTTTTTCATGTTGTTTCTCACTTAAAGTACATTTTTTATGATCATAACAAATTGATAAATTTATGGATTTTAAGAAATCATTTTTTTTAAAAGAGGATTTGAAGAAATCATGATATTTAAGTGAATAATAATAAGAAAAAAATACACATGAGAAAATACACTTAAATTTGTCATGTTATAATTTGCTTTTCCCATTGGATATTATCAAGACAAAATTAGAGTACAACAATTAGGACTATGAATAATGCTAAAGACACTTTCTTTGGACACTCTCTTAAGACTATTCAATTGAACATAACAATCAGACGTAAACACTTAATATGTCATTGAAGTGATTTCAATAATGTTACATGAACACTTATAATTTTTACCAATAAAGTATTGAAAGAGTTGGTAACTCAAAAAAATGGATATATTCGAGAGAGTCTAAATTTATCTGTGAAATATTGGATTTATATTTCCCATTTGGATAAATACATTTATTTTAATTACATTAAAATTACTCATCTACTCAAGGCAATGTTCATTTGTTTCAAGTGAATTTTCTTTCCTGCATAACAAATTTGTTTCATTCGATTTGTTCTTGGACCGGAAATATAAAACTAAAAACGCATCCCAAAGTGGTGGAGACGTTGTTTTTGAGGTCATTCATGGATAGCATGCACAAATAAAATTTTAACATTTGGATTTGTCTATCCACATACCATTATGGTCACTAAACACATTATGCCTCCCACACTTTCACTCTCCTTCATCTCGTAGAGCTGTGTTGCTGTCTGTTAAGGATGCAACAGTCATGCAGACAAGTCAAGATATGTAATTTAATTACAATCAAGTCAATGCCAATATCATATCTCTCACCATAACTTGTAATTAATATAAAGCCTCTCATATTTGGTCTGGTGCTTGTTTTGACTTTGTTCTAGCAATTATCAGCCATAATAGTATTTGTCTCAAGTCATTATTCCTTGTAACAATCACTGTATAAATGTATCATTAACAATATGAATAAAATATTGATTCATTCAATCTCTCATATGGTATCAGACTTAAACTAGCCTTAACAAGCAAATCGACCCTTCTTTCTTCCTAATGACAACCACTACCACCACTCCATCCAAACAATCCCTTCTTCTCAATGCTTCCATTACCTTCAAACTATCCCGCAAAAACCATCGTGCTTGGGCCACATCGATGGAACCACCCCAACTCAAAATCCTGACATTATCACCGACGGCAAATCCAGCCCCAACCCAGAATACACCAATTGGTTCACCATTGATCAATTAATTATAAATCTTCTTATCTCATCCATGACTGAAGCTGGCAGCCTTTCCTTTGCCTCCTATGACACTGCTCGAACCTTGTGGGTTGCCATCGAAGCTCAATTTGCAAACACTTCACGCTCTCATGTCATGACCATCAAAAACCAAATTCAGCAATGCACCAAAGGTGACAAAACCATCACAAACTATCTGTTCTCTGTCAAAAGTCTTGCAGATGAACTTGCTGTCATCGATAAAACATTTTCGGATGATGATTTTACTCTCTACATCCTCAATGGCCATGGACCGGAATACCGTGATATTGCAGCCTCAATTCGTACTCGTGAGCGTCCTTTCACTTTTGAGGAACTTCACAGTCACTTATTGGCCCATGACGACTACATTCGTCGTGAATCCCAAGTGGATATACAAGTACCAACTGCCAACATTGCACAGCGCCATTCCAAAAATGATGGTCTTCTTCCAACACCATCACATGGAAGACAACCTCATCTCAATACATCTAATGGTCGTGGCTATCAATCTCGCAAGACGCGTGGATTCAACTCACGTGGAAATAGACCACCACCACGTTGTCAATTTTGCTCAGCCATTGGTCACATAGCTCGCTATTGTCCAGAGATACCTAAGTCTAACAATTCTCCAACAGCTCATTATGCATCTGCTTCTCCTGCAACTCCTAATTGGGTGTTTGATACAGGGGCAGCCATCATATCAGCACAAATCTGAATAATATGCACATTCACTCTGAATATGATGGGCCAGAAGAAGTGCAAATTGGTGATGGTACAGGTTTGAAAATTTCCCATGTTAGATCCACCACTCTTCCTACACCAAAAACTATTTTTAATTTGCAAAATATTCTATGTGTTCCTCATGCAAAACATAATCTTATTTTTGTCTCAATTTTGCAAAACAAACAAAGCTTACATTGAATTTCATTCTTTTTTTTGTGTGTGTGAAGGATCAGGTAATGGGGGCGGTTTTGATGCGCGGTCCAAGTAATGGTGATTTGTATACCTACAAGCCAACCTCTCCATCACCCACTGCCCTATCAACAACCATTATCTCTACCCTCCTCTGGCATGCTCGATTTGGCCATCCTTCACCCAAAGTTCTCACACAAATGTTATCCAATTCTGGCTTATCTAGGAATTTGAATAATAAAAATTTTCATTGTAATTCTTGCTCTATCAATAAAAGCCACAAACTTCATTTTTCTATATCATCCATAAAAACTTATTCTCCTCTAGAACTTATTTTCTCTGATGTTTGGGGACCATCCCCTATAACATCCATTAATGGTTATAAATACTATCTTGTGTTTGTTGACCACTTTACTAGATATACATGGATTTATCCTCTTAGAAGCAAAACTGATATAGTAGCCATCTTCCCACAGTTTCATACTAAAATTGAAAATCTTTTCTCCAACAAGGTAAAATCAATTTACACAGATGGTGGAACTGAATATATCAAACTCAAATCTTATCTCAATACACATGGAATATCACATTACATAAGTCCACCTTACACTCCTGAACATATTGGCATTGCGGAACGCAAACATCGCCATATAGTCGAAACTGCACTAACACTCTTATCTCACGCTTCAATCCCACAAAAGTTTTGGTGCTTTGCATTTCAAATGGCAGTCTACCTCATAAACCGCATGCCTACACCTAAGTGTTAAAACAAGTGTCCTCATGAACTAATCTTTGGATCACAACCCAATTACAACAATATTCGTGTGTTTGGAAGTCTATGTTACCCATGGCTACGTCCTTATTCTCAAAACAAACTATCAAACAGAAGCATGCCTTGTATCTTTCTAGGTCCATCCACTCAACATCATGCCTACCAATGCTACCATCCTCCCACTCAAAAATTATATCTCTCAAGACATGTGGTTTTCCATGAGTCAATCTTTCCTTTCAATTCAAACTTATATGCTTCTAGCCCTACAACTTCAGACACACATTCAAGTCCCCCCTCACCTATATCTCGCCACCCACTAATTTTTGAGCAGCTTGACACACATATAGCTCCTACAAATACTCCAACCAATATTCCCCAAAATTCAATATCTTCACTGTCTACTCCTCTTCTCACTACAAATAACTCAAATACACCTACATCATCCTCTCCATCAGTTGACCAATCTCCCCAACATACCTCCACAGAATCATCATTACACATGGAATCACACGCATCAGTACGGCCGCCGGAACCTACAGTTCTTCGCCCAATTACAAGAGCAATGAATGAAATATCAAAACCAAATCCCAAATACCTCCTTGCCACCAAACATCCACTTCCTATATCAGTTGAACCCACATGTGTAGGCCAAGCACTCAAAACAACTGAATGGCGAGATGCCATGAGCAAGGAATTTGATGCCTTAATCCACCAAAACACATGGGATCTTGTCCCTCGGCCCAACAACAAAAATGTCATAGGGTGCAAATGGATCTATCGAGTTAAGAGGAAAGCAAATGGTGATATTGACAGATACAAAGCCAGACTAGTGGCCAAAGGCTTCCGCCAAAGACATGGACTTGAATATACTCAAACATTCAGCCCAGTCGTTAAACCAATAACAGTAAGGTTGGTTCTTTCCTTAGCTTTACAACATAAGTGGCCATTACGCCAATTAGATGTGAACAATGCATTCCTACACGGATCTTTATCTGAAGAAGTCTACATGCAACAACCTCCAGGTTTCATTAATCCTGATAAGCCGCATCACGTTTGTCGTCTCAAAAAGTCAATATACGGCCTTAAACAAGCACCACATGCTTGGTACCAAACTTTGCGCAAGTTCCTTTGTGACTATGAGTTTGTAAATTCAAAATCTGATTCATCTCTATTCATTCTCAGAGAAAAACATATGGTGTTATACACTCTTGTGTATGTTGATGACATTATCATCACAGGAAATTCAACTTATAAAATCAATGAGTGCATAACCAGACTTGCAAGTTCATTCTCCATCAAAGATTTGGGTCCATTGCATTACTTTCTTGGTGTTGAAGTCATTCAAACCGCTACAGGTTTATTCCTCTCCTAACATAAATACATTGTTGAGCTTCTTGAAAGAACAAAAATGATTGATGCCAAAGCGGTGCTCACTCCATTATCAATAACTATTTCATTAAAGAAAGATGATGGTTCTCCAAGTACTGACGCTACATTTTATCGCAGCGTTGTAGGCAGCCTCCAATACTTGTCCATAACAAGGCCTGACATTGCGTTCTCTGTTAATAAACTTGCACAATTTATGTAAAGACCCACCACTACTCATTTGACTGCTCTTAAAAGGATTCTGCGCTATCTCAAAGGTACAATTTTTCATGGTCTTCTACTTCAGAAACCAACATCTTCTGCCCTCATTGCATATAGTGACGCTGATTGGGCTGGGAATAAAGATGATTACACATCTACATCAACTCACCTTGTTTACTATGGCCCCAACCTCATCTCATGGAAATCATCCAAACAAAGAGCAGTAGCAAGATCATCAACTGAAGCCGAGTATCGATCCTTAGCAAATACTGCAGCAGAATTATCCTGGATCACCTCTCTTCTCATTGAATTAGGTGTATCTTCTTCATCCACACCTTCTATTTTGTGTGATAATTTGAGTGCTACATATCTTACGCACAATCCTGTGTATCACACTCGCATGAAACATATCGCCATTGACATTCACTTTGTTCGCGATTTAGTACAACAACAGAAGCTCAAAATTCATCATGTTAGCACAGTTGACCAGCTAGTTGACTTCCTCACCAAACCTCTCTCCAAAGCTCGTCATCAACTTCTACATAACAAGATCGGAGTTACCGACGGCACTCCCATCTTGCGAGGGCGTGTTAAGGATAAAACAGTCATGCAGACAAGTCAAGATATGTAATTTAATTACAATCAAGTCAATGCCAATATTATATCTGTCACCATAACTTGTAATTAATATAAAGTCTCTCATATTTGGTCTGGTGCTTGTTTTGACTTTGTTCTAGCAATTATCAGCCATAATAGTATTTGTCTCAAGTCATTATTCCTTGTAACAATCACTGTATAAATGTATCATTAACAATATGAATAAAATATTGATTCATTCAATCTCTCATACTGTCATACCATCACCGATCATCAGAGTTCTGCCATAGGGTCACCGCTGGTCACTCAAGCTCGGCCACCAAAATATGTGATAAGAAGGGAGGAAGAATTTTGATTGAGACACTTCAACTTGTGAACTTACGTGAAGCTCAAACAATCTCAGCCAAGCTCTTCATCTCAAAACTTAAAAGAATTTGATTCCTTTACCAAATATTGGTGTGTCATTAGAAGATCAAGGTCCGACAACATACGAGGTTTCATTTTCCAAATAACCCCAAAAGAGAACGCGATGCTTCTGGTCACAATTCAAAATGCCAAACACCCAACATATTGCCAAACTGTACGTTATTTCAATTAAAGTATGTATTAAATCAGAAATTGACTAATCGAAAGGAAATGGAACTGGTTCAAAGCTAACCATGAATTGTATCCAATAAAAAAAACACCGATAAAAGAAGCAGATGCAACATATCTACAATCCCATACTGATAAAAGAAGCCAACGTAACATATCTACAACCCCATGTTGACAGAATAATATTGTCGGAGAAGAAGAAGACCATTGCACCGAGATTTCTACCACGCTAGAGAAGAAGACGTCCATGGAGATTGCTACTTTGCCAGAGAAGATTGCTTACCGAAAAGATTTTGGCAGAACTCCAATGATCAGCGGTGGTCCGAAGGCAGTACTCCAAGGGAATGTCGAGCGCGGAAGTGACGGAGAGATAATGTGTTGAGAATCCACCTTAATAGTATTTGAATAAACAAATCCAAAGGTTAAAATTATTTGTTACCCATGTCTTTTTTTTTGTGGTGTTTCAAATCTATTTTTTTTTTCGTGGTGCCAATGAACCATGTCTCACCGGTGATTATTAACCCAAACCTATGTTTTTTTTTAAACTCGGTATCCAGTCCAAGAACCGACTAATCCGAGAGGACGAATCTCACCGCCCACTTGCAGGGCCCCCGTTTAAAGCCAAAACATAGCTCCGTATGGACACAGCCCACCGAAATTGACACTAGAGGGAATCAAACCTGAGACCTTGAGAGGAGCACACTCCAAGATCCCAAGTCAACCACTAGACCAACCCCAAATGGGTTAACCCAAACCTATGTTTGAAGCAATAGTAAATAAATTCTTGATTATTTTATAAGGTGAATACATTTATGTTTATTTTTAAGGTCACTTTATTTTAGAATATATCTTTTTCCAATTGATTATATTACCTTTATATTATTATTATTATTATTATTTGCATAGGCGGATAATTATTAATTGCATAGGCTTACACAGAAAATGAAAAACTGTTTATGCATTTCTATGATCTATCCATCCCACATATGCTGATTCCGGTAATTACAAAGGGTTCAAAATTGGGAGAGAGGAAGTAGTCCTAAACCAAATATTAGATACATAAGTATGAACACTAATGTCATAATAAATTGGATGTGTAATGTAAGACCTTTCATTTCAAGGGGAAACCTTCTTCATCTCAAGACTAGCATTCCCAGAAACAGAGGCAGCTTCTTCATTGGCCTCTGCTATTTTGAGTTTATTAAGAGTTCTTTTTGCATAAACAGTGAAGCCAACAATGGTAATAACGGCAATGATGAAAGAAATAATGTTGTATACGATTTCCACTGTGGTCATGTGGTGCCTCCCATACTGTGCATCAGCCAAACTTTTTATTAATCTACCACTGCACAATATTGACAACCATCAACATATATAAGAAAAAAGGATATGTCCATCTATTAATAAAAAGATTAATAAAGAACACAAGTTTAGTATACCAAAAAAATAGTAGCACAAGTTTAGCCTTTAGACTCAGTCATATTTGCATCAATGAAGACATATATAACTCTCATATTCATATATGTTGTGGTCAAACAAAATTTAGGAAGTTTGACTCTGACTACTCTGCTCTCCAACCATAGAAAATATTAGAATGGTCCAAATAAGATGTGTTGTTTACTGTATAATAATTGTTTACTGTATAATAATAATAATAATAATAACTTTTATTTCTTTTGATAAAATAATTGTGTTAATTTCATTTGGCTCTTGGTCTATCTTCCATAAAGGGTGATAGCTAGAGAAGGGATGGATCAATGCATCTTAAAAATATTCTCAAATAAGGTTTGAAAAAATGTGTATATTTTGATTTACATGAGGACAATCTTCTAGCACTGCATCCTGCAACTATCTAAACTATCATAAAGAGAAAATAAAAAAACAAACCTATAGATATAGATAAAAGCTTCTGGCACCATTCCTGCTACTGATCCACAAAAGTAGGGCCAAAACTTCATATCTGTCACTACTACAGCATAATTGAATATAGTGTAGGGAAAAGGTGAAGTTCGAAACAGAGCAACCACTTGAAACTGATGAAACCAGCTCCCTTCCCCAGCAAGCCTGATCATTGCAGCATTCTGGGGCCATTTCTCTAACCATTGCTGAACAAGCAACAAAGTAAAAACCAAGATCATGAAGAGACAATAAAAACTACTTAAATTATAAAAATTCAAAAAATTTAGAGGACTAGACTTGTGGTCATGTGCGAAATAAAACGACTTACATGAATACGGTCACGGAACTTAAGTCCAATCAGGTAAGGGAGGACCATCCCAATGGTTGTCCCAACCATTATTATAACAAAGCCAAGGCCATAACCAAAAATCATCCCAGCCAACCACATGGAAGGGCCAGAAGGGATTAATAATACGGGAAATAAAGCCAGCGAAGCAATGAGTACAAGGGCGAGAACTGGTCGGCCAAAGGCAGTTGCTTCCCATTCCATCACTGGATAAAGAACCTACAATAAAAATGTCAATGTTTACATAAGTCACCAGCCTCTTCAAGTTTATTAAACAAACAAAATTTCTAGATACGATATTCAAAAGGACTTTAAGATGCGTGCAAACAAGAAAAAAGAATGAGAGGCTGCGGAAGCAACAATTCCTACTGACTGGCAGGAAAATAGTCCTTAACTCCTTATTACATCACATAGTTGATTTTCTCTGCCAAACAACAAACCAGTACTGTCATCATTCCAAAGTCCAAGCACTTCTCATAATCGAAATTATGTCCAACTAATGTTGATAATATGAGATAAAAGCAGATATCAATTCAGTTCCCCTAATCTTCTTCAATGATTAAAGCATAGTAAACTGTTCGTGGATGCTTTGTAATTTATTTGAAGTGAGAGAGAGCACACAACTAACAGCACTTTAAAAATAGTAGCCAGTTACATAGAAATCTGACACCAAGGAACATATTACCAGGCAAACTTCAAATCATTTTCTGATAATAAAATATTCGGGTTCAAGAAATTAGAGTGAAATAGACACGTGTATTTCATGATTTTATCAATATAAAATAAACCACGAGAGCCAAACAGCACTGTATTGATTAATTTCTGAACAAGAGTTGCAAAGCCCAAATCACTGATGAAGATAGAACAAGAAAATCAACTCCTGTGCCAGCAGAACATTTATGAAGTAAGAGGAAGTACCTTTTCAAAAGCAAAGGGCACTCCCCATTTGACTAGAAGAAGTGAAAGTATAACAGTGACAAAGCCCCATATAGAGACTTTCATCCACCACTTGAAAGATTTAATTCTTGATTCAGCTTGAGGTTGTAGCATTTCAGCTTCAACGACCCTTGGTTCATCGGATATGGCAAGCCTAACATATTCAGTACTCCCCCTAACATGATGACCAGTGATTTCAAGTTTCTCCAACTCCCTTGACGGCTCTGGTGTCATCATTAAGATGCCAGAGAGCTATGAAAATGAAACAAATGGATAGCATAAGCATGAAACTGAGACTATGGTTCAAAATTCAAGGTGTATATCGAATTCTACAAACACACATCAAACAATAAAAAATCGGATGCTAGAATCAAATATTAATCTGTCATAAAGACTAATACTACTGTTTCACAATCCCTGACTGGAACATTCCTTGACCAGACTTTACTTACCTCCGGACAGAACTCCAAATTATCAGTGCCCCTTTCCCCTAGGAAGCAGATGGTTAAGACCCCAATAATTAACAATGATTTGATAATTTCAATGACTGCATCCCTCCATTTTTGCACATAGATACTTGTTTTCACACTTAACAAAAACCCTCAAAAACTTATTTAATACCCTAATAGAGGAAAGTAAAAATGCAGAAAAGTTCAGAAACTACCCTTTCATCTGAAAACCCAAACTAAAAATCTTTATCCTCATTCATAACTTTCAATTTCAACAACCAAACAATTCATATATAAACACAATCAAAAATTGGGGAAAATGGAATTTAGTACCATTCTAATGAGTAGCTTCAAAATATGAAAGGTAAAGTTTTTCTTTTTTAAGGGGATTGAAAGGTAAAGTTTGTTTCCAAAATTGAACTAAATTAATAAACATTAAATCACCGCAACGCTATATCACGTGAATTAACTTTACCTAGTTCAATAAAAATTAATATCCAATATTCAATGCCTTTAATTAATGAAACAAAAACAAAATTATATAAAATAATTTAGCAAAGAAAATTAAATAAAAATAAAATAAAATAAAAGTTCGTTAGAAATTATGAAACTTACAAGGAAGAAGAAAAGGAGAAGAAGAATAAGAAGAGTGTGTTGTTGTAAATTGTGATTAGCTGCTTAGAGAAACGAACGGTTGAGGAGTTAGTTAAGCTTTCTCTGAACGGAGTGAAACCTAGGTGACCGGAGTAAGGCGGTGACCGCCGTGTACGGTGGTGGAGTTGGATTGAAAGAGAATCGTAGAACAGAAGAACACTTCAACGCAACAAATTGAGAAATTGCTTTGCTTTTCAGAACGTTCCTCTTTTGAACTTATTGAAAGCTACGAAGTTCAAAGTTCAAAGTGCACCTTAGTCATTTTATATTCTTTATTTATTTATATTTTCTAGCTTTCATTTTATTTTATTTTGGAAAGAATTGGTTTTAACGTATTATTTATTATTTTCAAATTTTTATATTTATTGTGATTTTTGTTTGAAAAGTAGGTAAAAGTGGATGGAGAGTCGACTCAGCTATAAAAACCCTAACTTATTCAAAAAATAAAATAAACAAAAATTATTAGATTTTATAAATGAAAAATCACATATATTAAAATTTGATTTAAGAGCCCGTTTGTTAAAATCACTTATTTTAAACAAATAATCAATTTTAAGAATATTGCATCCGTTTGTTACAGATTTTTAAAAAATCAAAATCTTAAAATAATCTAAAAATAGATTAAAATGAGAAGCTTTCTCAAAAAATAGATTTTCCTTTGTATTTTTAAAAATAGATTTTTTGGAAATTTACTCGAAAATAGTAGAAGTTATTTCAAACTCATTTATTATAAGTTAAAAAAGATATTTTGACATTCACTAACCTAAATATTTATTGTTCGAGATTTTACATAGTGAAAATCGCATATTTTTTCAAAAAGATATATTTCAAAAATGATTTTTATGAAAAGCTATTTGAAATAGTTTTTTTTAGAGATTTTTTTAAAATTTTAGTATCCAAACGGGCTCAAAATATGGTTCAAGAATCTATTTTTCAAAAAGATACACTACAAGAATCTATTTTATAAAAAACTATAACAAACTGGCCCAAAATATGGTTCAAAAATTGAACTAATTTTGTAACAAAAAATCTTTTTATATAGTTGCATCCAAACAAACTAAATTGTTTCTTAAACAAAAGTGATTTTTATTACGGTAAACAAACGCAAAATAGATTTTGATTATCGTACAATCTCTAGTTAAACCGAAAGAGATCTATTATCTTCTACATTAGACCAACATCATAATATTTTTTTTGTTCATATCAATATTCAAACTTTTTATTTATCTTTGACTTTTAGTCCCCCAAAAATTTATCTTTGACTTTTCGTCTCTCAAAAGTTTTTCAACAAAACTTTTGGTCTCTGCTTTTAAATCAACTCACACGTATCATTTGAAATTTTGAATTCTTTTTGCAGACATCTTTTAAATATTATAAGAGTCACTCTAAAAAATAATTTTTTTTAACAAAACATGAATTAAATATGATTTTTTTTGCTTTTAAAAACTCATATTTAATTTATGTTTGTTAAAAAATATTAATTTTGGGAGAGATTTTTCTAAAATTTTAATTATTCCTATGAAATTCATTCAAAGCAGGAATCAAAAGTGTGGACGAAAAACTTTTAAAGGACTAAAAGTCGAAAAAAAAAATTTAAAAGGATTAAAATGAAAAGTTTAAGTATTTATAAGGACCAACATCATATTTAATCTATAAAACAATATTGAATTTTATGCTACGATGTATCACATCCTTAAATGAAAAGTTTAAGTATTTAAAAGGACCCAAATCATATTTCATCTATAAAACAATATTTGATATGTGTTGTGACATACAATTTTGATAGGCGAGGGGATCCGGGTAATTAGTTTTTCAAAATAAGATAAAACCATATCCTTAAATGAATATTTATAGGGAGCAAAATCATATTTAATATATAAAACAATATTGGATTCTGTGCTATTTGATTCATCTTGTTTTTGTTTTTGATGATTTTAAATTTATATTGTATCGATTCATTCTATCAATTTAAATAAATGAATATCGTTTATTTTTGTAAAAAATAATTTATTTAATACAGTTAAAATAAAACAATACTTTTGCTTGCAGAGTTTTCTTCGTATTATCTTTTTAGAAATTTTATTGGTTTATATTCTAAGTTAACCGAGTTCCTTCTTATTGGACCCAATTTTAATCAAACTTACATTATATCTTACTTTTTGATTAAGATTGAGCTGGAAACTAAGTTTTTTGACCAAAAGACAAATGTAATGTAATCAATTTTAATTTGTTGGCTTTTATATTTCGATTTTAACTTGCCGCATTTGTGTAAAAAAAAAATTGTTTCTTAATCAAGGTGTTCATTATTTAATTTTTGATGAAACTAAAATAAAATATATTAATGCAATGGTGACTTTTTATCCAACAAATGAAATCCACATTTAGAAATTAGAAACAATCAATGAGAGAGTTCAGATACACATAAAAGCATATTAGTATGGACACGAGTTAGAATTTCGTCATGGATAGAATATTTTGATGTAACAAATGTTAATTAAGTCTTAACATTGGATAAAATATCGGAGGTTTAAGAACAAATAAGTGAAAAATAAATTCATATACTTAAGCCTTAAAATTTTGGATGAAGATGTAACATCATTATCACTTGTGTGATTGCTCTTTCTTCAATATATCGATTCACACGAGTGCAGGCTCCCCATAAGTCCAATGGTTCGTGGTGGTGGATCGTAGACACAAAGAGTCTCATACTTGATGGAGATATGTTAATGTGTCAAGTGTGAGTTAAAATAACACATTGAGCGTCATAATAAATGTTAAGCAACATATAAGTGAGATGACTCGTATATCTAATGGCTTAAGATTTTGGATGAAGATATGATGTCAATTTCACTTGTGTGCTTGCTTTTAGCCTAATGTTATGATACAACCCAATAAAGGTTCCCGCAAAATTCCCAACATTATGACGATTTATTTTGTTAGTTTTTTGGTGTCATTTGTTTAATTTTGTATCTTGAATTTTAGTTTTGGGATGTTATTCGTTTTCAAGCAATTTTTATTCAACCTCTATTATTTTAAATTCCTTCACTTTTGGTCTTTGGTCCGATATTACAATGGAAAAATGTCGACGTGTTCTGCTACGTTGACAAAATAAATATTTATTAAACATTTTAAATTGATGTGACATTTTTTTTAATGAATCTATTATTTTGATAGCATTATTACCCAGTAATTTCGAACTCCTTCAACAAATTTATAAAAATTACCAACAACTCATTATGTTCCATACACTCTCACAAATAAAGCACACACTCCTTAGTCTTTCCCTTGTCATTTGTCTCCTGTACAAATTTCTTTTTTCACCTTATTTCTTTTCCTAATTTACTTTCTCTTTTTCTTTTGAAACAAAGGAAAAAAAAACTTGTTTCATAATCAAGGTATTCGTTATTTAGTTTTTGATGAAACTAAAATAAAATATATTAACGCAATAGTGACTTTTTATCCAACGTATGAAATGCACATTTAGAAATCAGAAACAATCAATAAGAGAGTTCAGATACACATAAAAGCATGTAAGCGGTATCACAAAAAGCATAGAAAAAAAAAACGCTACACACTAATTAGGTGACAAACCCCAAATGCGGTATAGGGGAGGTCCACAAAAAATAAGATCGAAAGCCAGCGTGACGTGATACGCTTTCAACCATCAAATAGATAACAATTTCACTTTATCAAGTAGTTGAACACGGTAGATTCCTTATTCTTGAAAATGTTGCATTTTCTTTCCTTCTACATAATCCAAACACAAGATAACCCTTTCAAAATATAAAAATTTAGTTAAATATGTTGTTCATAATCTTGATTGCTTGTGGAGTAAGTATCTTGGAGTAACTATTCTCCTCATAAAAAAATATTTTGATAATTTAAAAAAGAAAGAATTAGATTTAAAATATATGCATTTAACTCTTGGAAAACATAAAGTGAAAAATGTCTATATCCTTTAAAAAAAATGTTCCTATACATATTTTTTGATTTAGTAATCAATATAACCTCATAGTACTTGTCAAACATTGTTAAAGGGATGATTTACAATTCATCGATTAAGATGAACAATTGAAAAGAGATTCGAACTTCGACTTTTGCATACCTTTTCAATTTTCAAAAACTAAAATACATAATTTTTAAAGTAATGTTTTTTTTTGAGCAAAAAATAAAGCAATGTTTTTTTAATCCTTAACAAATGCTCATGCGACATATGTTAGCATTTCATAGCAAATATAAACTTTTTTTTATATAGATATACGAAATGACAAAACCATCATAAATCTATACACTCAAAATGGAGATGCTGAAGTTTAAAAATGAATCATGATATCCGATATAACAATTTCGATATTTTTATCGAATAAACTAGGACTTATGGGACACAAATATAAACCCTTTACTCCCATTAAAATAGACATATGAAATGAAACGTCCCTTTCGATCTCCTTCAAACACTTCAAAAAACAAAACACTTTAATTTTTTTTGGCACATGAATGAATTCTGTGGTTAAGCTAAAAACAATTCAACATGTTAATGGACTTTTTTTGGTTATTTGGATTTTTTTAAAGAAATTATTTAGATTTTGTAAGCTTCTAGTCGTCTACGACTAATTGTCAACTTACCCACGCGCTCAACCAATTTGACTTGTAATACACATCTTATCTTGCGTCATTCGGCTGCGCAGGCATACAAGCGAGTGCAACCACACGCTTTTAGCAAGTGCTTATTTATGATGATTCAAAGTGCAAAAGAAGCAGGTAGGAAAACAGGTCAAATGCAATGGCAATGGCAATGATATATTCTCCTTCTACACAACAACAACAAGGTGGGAGCACCAAACTGCAATTATATCATCTCCCATCATCTAGAAGGTTATCTAGTTTTAGCCTATTGACTTTAACTACATTCTTTTATTTTATATATGCATGAATTATTAACATCAATCCACATATTTCGGCTAAACTAATAAAAAAAAAATGTGAAAATTGTTAGATCGAGAATTGTGTTCAGAATTCGAATCTTAAAAGTTTTTAATGACTATCGTCATTTTGATTATAAAAAATCTTAACCAATCATATACTAGCTTTATGATATTTTACAAACGTTTTTTTTTTAACAATTTTTTTAAGTGAGTTAGATTTTGTGGGCTCACCAAAATCATGACAAACCTCAAAACTTTGACAATGGAAATTGAACTCATCCGTAAAGTAGCGAGATCAATTTCTATTATTCATAAAACTACATGATATCATATCTTAATCTTAATCTTGATAATATACAAATACAAATCTTGTTTTAGAAAAAAAAAATTGAGGCGTCAACTGTCAAACTCTAAGCATGTTGTGGTTGAATTGAGACTACGTTAACTTTGCATGTCTTTTTAGGTTATTGATTGTGAGGAAATTCTGCCATGTTGGTCAACAGGTATAAGTAATGTCTGGTATTTAAGCACGTTTGTATTTAGATTTTGAGATAAGATATGAATAGAAATATAGACGATTACCAGGAGGTTATGTTATACATATAAATATGAATAAGTATGAATGTATATTAGTAAGTGAGAATATTATTAGTATTCATCCTTGTAAGGTGGGTTATTCGTCTATATACAATATGGTGGATAAGGTAGGGTAACCAGGACAATGTTTACGTTCATCAATCTTCAAACCGGCAATGTTGACGAGAGTTAATCAATCTCCAAACCTTACCAAAAGAGGTCATCCTTGTGAAATGTAATTCTAATATATGATATTGGTTTATTCAAGTCATCAGGTTACTCATGCTTGGTAACTTGGAAAAGGAGGATAATTAAGAATATAAAATACATGTGATTTATGAGATATAATGAGAATGAAAGAATGTTCAGATAGTGCTTGGTAATATTTGCAGAGAGGATTTTCCATGCTTGACACACTAGCATGACTGGAAACGTCTTGAAACTTTTTTAAGTTCTATATTAATGAGTTTTACATACTATGTTCCATATTAATGAGGAGTTATTGTAGCTTGTTAGTCGTCAATGGTTGAGTCGGAGTCGGATCATGTCAAGGGTCTAGAATCTAGGATCGTTACATTTCTGTGTATTTTAAACTTCAATCTCCATTGTAAATATTTTCCAAGACATAAATTTAAGTTGTGGCCTTTTAATGAAGTCTTATTCAGAGATTCCGAGTCTATTTTTACGAGTTATTTCCGCCTAGAGAAAATACTTCTGGAACAATTTTCTAAGTTAAAATCTGAGATGTTTCACATTCAATCTCCCACTCTCTTGTTCTTTAGCTTCTTCTCCACGCAAATTTTTAAATTGCTTAATTTCTCCCTCATGTTTCAGCGGCGGAGGTAGGGATTTCACATCCATTTTCATTTTCGGATTTTCAATATTGTGGTAATGTTGCTTCTTGCTCTACTCAAATCATTGTTTTTCATGTGCAATCAGAAATAAGAAAACGTAGATTTGATGAAATAGGTGCTATGATTCAATATAGCATATGGGGAAATACACATGGCATAGCATAATTTGTTGAGGCAAATAGACATGTGCCTAGTGATAAATTAAGGAAGCTTGAATTATGCATAAAATGGGGAATGACTATCATTAATGTGTAAGAAGAAAAATGACGAAGTATTTCCTCTCTCCCTTTGGTACTATAGTAGAATAATGATTTAAATCTTTGGACTAAAATTCACAAAGGATCCTCTACAATGGTTTTATGGTGTAGTTTGTTGCAGAACCGTTAGATTAAGAATGAAACTCCTTGCTTTCTCTTTCATTGTTTTTGTCTCATGTGCAAATAAGAAATTTGACTAGAGCCACTCTCCATTTTACTCAAGCATATTTGTATGAATTCAAAAATTTCAATGTCCTCTATCTTTCCTTTAATTAATTTTTTTGATACTTCTAGTATATATACAAATCAATGTTGTCACGTTACTTCAACAATTCACCATGATTCTTGACATAGAATACCTCCCTTTCTTCTCAACTTAAACACAACAAAACTCTAATTGAATGTTCTCCTATCTTAAGGCAAGAGACAAAATACAAGAAGATCAAGGGTTCAACAAAGTGAAAATATCAAAGCTCTAAAAGTCAAACATGAACTGGAATTACATTTATTAGTACTTTATTTGGGTTGTAATAATCAATCAATTTTACCTTTCATTAAGTAAACAATTTGCAATTAGCCAATTATCACATCGTTAATTTTAGGAACCCTTACAATAGGTATAGACAACAAGAGCAAACTTTGGATTCACATGTGAATTAACCACCTTTGGATTCTTCACATCAGCGACTTTTGTTCAAACTTTTGGCTTCACAGCATATTATCAAAATGTTGTTAAAAAATACATAGAAAGTTTTACAATATCTCATACTAAGTTGAATAGTTGTAAAAAAACTGTTGTGTTGTTTTTCGGGTTTAGATACGTACCTTTTTAATAAAATCGAAATCACCACCGAAGATATTACCGTGTTGAGTCTTCTGAAGTCCTACCAGATTGAGTCACGATCAGATCGCTTTCTTTAAGGCACTATGCTCTTAAAATAAATCGAAAATAGACTATGATATTAAAATATTATTTATTCTAAAGAGACATAAATAATTGAAGGGACTATGCTCATAAGACCATTCTTATTTTCGAAAGGACAATAAATCGAATAAGGACTATGGTCTTAGGAACATTCTTAATTCTGAAGGACAAAAGAAAGTAGAAAAAGGAGAAGGACTTGTCAACACAAGTCGAAGGAGGGAGAAATCATCAACTGTGAATTTCGGTGTGTTGAATGCACTTTGTGAGCTCTATATTTATAGAGAAGATTTACAACTAATAAGTGAGAAACTTTGGGAGTAAGTAATTCACATATTAAATCTAGTACAAAAATATCTCAAATTGAGGCTCAAAATATATCATATTGAGTACAAAAATGCACTAAACTATATTAGATTAGCAAAACTTGAGGACTAAGAAAACACTTTCTAATAATGATTAAATTAATTATTTAATTTATCATTTTCAAATAATAAAATATATATTAATATATATTTTTTTCTCTAGTGCTTACTTCGTTCACCTAATTATGTACCCCAATTAATTACAGATACACCCCCACTATATATATACTACTAATATATGATCTATTCGATGTGGGACTTCAACTTTTTTTCAATTCACACTGCAATAGTTCTACCCATCGTAGGAATTTGTGTTTAGTCAATTACTTAATTTTCCACATATTTTCTAAAAGAAACTCACTTTCTGCTCTATTACTTCAATTTTTAGTTTGTTGATTTCAAATGTTTGGAAAGATAAGGCAACGAACAATTTTAGATTTTTGGTTTTAGATCCTTTATTTGAGAGTACACATAAGCAATGGTGATTGCTAGATTATATTGGGTAGAGGTTGCATGAATCTAGAAAGCATGATTTGAATCTCCCTTTTGATACTCTCTTATAAGCTTTGCTAACAAACTGCTTCTTTTATATGGAGTTGCATGCATAATATACAAGCCAATGGAATTCTCAAGGCATAGAGAAGGTTATTTAGTACCCTTGATTATTTGTTAGAGTAATAGTATCTTACTCTTTTTGCCTTTTTTTTGTTTTGGTAATTTACTCTTTTTGCTTCTTTTGGTTAGAAACAACAACTGAAAATATTTATGTACATGTTGTCCATTATTTTTTTAAGTTTTAATATCAACATTGATAACTTATTTGTGTGTTTTCTTCAATTGTATAGGGAATGTGTGAATGTGTTTCCATCATATATATAAGACATGAAAGGGAAAATTTGGAGTCTTTTGTCTACTTAAGTAGGTTGCTTATTCTCGGTCATGGTTTAAGCCATTTGGGCATGGTTTCTCTGTTTCTTTCTTCCTCCTCTTTTGATGATTTTGACATGTCTATTATAAAAAACAAACCAAAATTCAACATCACTATAAATAAAAAGGATGAATTTATGAGGAAAAACTCACAACATCTAAATTAATATAGCAAACACACACAAAGATTAAAATAATGCCACACTCAAACAACAAAATCAAAACATAAAAGAAACACAAGAAAAATGTGATATGTGTGAAGCCACTGGTTTAGATTAAAGAAAATAAATTAAAAATGCATATTTATGTTAAAAAATTGTTTTTTTATAGGTCGCTCTTAAGTACTATAAAGAAACAATAACTTTTAAACATTCAAAAAGTTGAATATTCATTTTCTCATATTTTTTCAATAACGAGTGTCATAAGCACACTTATAAAGAAGTTTTTTTTCGAGCCCTACATTTTGCTTATCTTAAGCAATACTTATACTCCCTCAAAATTATCAAAATTATCACAAAATGAATGTTCTGTCTCACTTTTTATCGTAATATTAATTACTATTTTTCAATTATACATTATAATTAATACAAATTCAATCCGTCTCAATTTAATATCTTTTACTTTCTATTTATGGTAATGATAGTTAAAACTCTTTTTCACTTTCGCTCGTTTGTACACTTCTTGCTACTTATACACTTTTTTCAACACTAATGAAAAAAAATCTAATGAAGGTTGAAAAGATCAAACTATTTTATTTATGATAGTATATTTTTAGTAAAACAAAATAATTTGTGATGCGTGTTGGATACGCCATCGTTCGTAATGCGAGATTTAACCTCACGCTATAAGGGTTTTAGCCCCATTCAATTCTATTCTTTCAAAAACCCTATAAACCACCATGGCTCGTTTCTCTTTGCCGCGCCTCCTCTTCTACCACCACTACACCGCCTCTCATTCTTCATCTTCCTCCTTACTCTCTTCCACTCTCCACCTCCGTCACTTCTCTGCGGAGCAACAGCTACGCAACATTTGGATTTCCGGACTCATCGACCCTGCCAAAGCAACTGTTTCAGAGAGGTACATGTTATACACTGGTCAGATCGAAAAGATGGAGGAGGCTAGGAATAAAATTCTGAGGAGAGATACGAGCCTTCAGTGGGATATTGAAGAAGAGCAATGGCTCGATTTTAGTTATGGTCGGAGTTCCACACGAAAAAGTTCATATCCTATCAGACGTATGATTCTATCCTCGCAGATGTTACTTTCTTCAATTGGAAACAACATAAGGTTTCAATTTTCATTTTTCTTTTCCTTCTCACGTACCGGAATTTGGACAGGGCGCTATTGTTCTGCGATACGCTATCTAGCACAAAATGTTGTCAAACGACGGATATAGTGGCACTGTTGCCAAGGGAAATTTTAATAATCTGTTATTTTCTGCTATCCGTGATTGACAACAATGTGCATAACAAAAGTCAAAAAATAATGTATTGATGGAATGATAGTAAACTGATATATTAATATTGACTTTGTTTAAAATGTGCCCGTCCTTGCAGATGAGCGTAATTGACACACCTGGTCGAGTTGATTATTTCACCGATGAGGTTGAGAATGCTCTGCGTGCCTTTGACGCAGCCGTTCTTGTTCTGTCTAGTGTTGGTCGGGTGAACAGCTAGTCCATCTCTGTTGATAAGCAAATGATAAAATATCAACTTCCAAAACTTGTATATATCAACAATCTTGATCAAAAGGGAGCAGATCCGTGGGAAGTTTTAAATCAGGTGAACTTTAGATCAATGGATTTGAGGTCATCATAGATTCATATGTTGTTAGATTCATAAAATGCTATAATGGTATAGTGGATGGCAGTGGATGGCGGGATAGCTGCTGTTGCAGAGACTAAATTATAGTGTATTATGAAGTAACAAAAATTCCAACAAGATACATAAATACTCAAAATAGAAAAATACACAATTAAAAGGATAGTCATCCTCAATAATTATATTCAACTTCAAAATATGTTCTAAACGGAATCAAAATGGCATCAAGATGAGGACATTGTTCTCATAGAAAACCCAACCAAACAGAACAAAAAGAACACAAACATAACCTGAAGTACAGAGAAACAAAACTTAAACAGGGATAGATTCTATTTTGCGTGCAATCACGCGGCTTCAAACTGCTATCGATAACATGGATTTTGTAGTTTTACTACTACTTAGTTTATAAAGATAACTTCAGTAATATCATTGTAGAAAAATATTGTATTCAAAACTCTTTTAAAGCTACCTACTTTAAATGTAAAATTGTCTTTAATAACAATCTTTTGTGAGTTTGTCTCTATTCTATACACAGAGAGTCTAACTTCAATTTAGATTTAGAAACGTTTAATATTTATTTATTTTTGACCTTGGACATTTTTATAATTATGTCTCAGTTTTACTTATAATTCAAAATTCAAATTCAAATTGTTGTTTTATTTTTCAGGCAAGATCCAAGCTTCAACATCATTGTGCTGCAATCCAAGTTCCAATAGGCTTGGAAGATGATTTTAAGGGACTTGTTGATCTTGTGCAATTAAAGGCCTACTATTTTCATGGGTCTGTTTCTGTAACTTCTGCATCGGTTATACCCGCGATTATTCTTCAAATTACTCAATGGTTGCTTATTGCAGAGAAAAGGTTGCTGTTGAAGAAGTTCCTGAAGATATGGAAGCCTTGGTGTCAGAAAAAAGGCATGAACTCATAAAAACTGTATCAGAGGTAGACGATAAACTTGCTGAAGCTTTTTGCAGCGACAAGCCCATATCAGCAGCTGATCTTGAGGTGTGTGGATGACGGACTAACAATGTCTTTTTTGTTCATTGGAGTTTTGAATACTAACTATTTGGTTTTACATCGAGAAAAAAAAATTAATATGATTTTGTTTTGACAAATAGTTTATCAACATATTATCTTCTAAGTGTGTATCAACTAAAAAAAGTACATATTTTGTAATGTTATAGAAATGTTGCATGGGTTTCAGATAGATACCATAATGTGTATGTAAAACAAAATATATATTTGCTAGGATCCAATATGAGAGGGTGTTTCTGAAGGCAGATGCATTTGTCGATATAGTGTGATATACGAAAACCAGTTGTTACTTCACCCCCACCCCCATCTCTTATCTTGTAAATAGTTTTATTTGTTATTATTGTGTTTGTAGGAAGCTGTTCGCAGGGCCACCATAGCACGGAAATTTATACCATTTTTCATGGGCAGTGCTTTCAAATATAAGGTAACTGTTAAATTACCCTGAATTCTTTGTTTTATGGTCTTGACCTTCATTCATCCCCTTTCTTTCTCAGTAGACTCTTTTTCTTTAATCTTGACTCCTTACCATGATTATGATTTAATTTAGTTTGGGTCTTCCAGAGATTTCAATTTGGAAATTGAATTCACTTGTAGCATTCTTAGCACGATGATGACTACAAGTTGAACATGACACTATGCAAAAAATTTGGGCCTGGTCTAATCTTATGTCACATATATAATAAAGGAGCAATATTTGTCATATAAATCTATTTAGAATATTACTGTTTGAGAAGCAATAAATAATAAATGAGCAATATCTGTCTGATAAAATATAGTTAGAACCCTGCTGTTTTAAAAGCTAGCTACTAGTACTTTTTAAGCTTTTCCATCCCCTTACTATTGTTATGTATGGGGAAATCTGATTTATGATCCCATTTTTTGAAAAGTTGGAAACTTTCTTCTATTATAATTTGTTACAGAAGGCTGATTCGTATATTAAGAGACAAAGCTCCAAGAGGTTTGCACTTCTGGAGCATGTCGTTAGTGTTAATCCTATTAAGAACAATAGTCCAATTAAAAATCTGCGGATATTAAAAAGCTTTTAAATACCAAATGACCCTTTGTAATTTGTAAAAAAATCTTGATTTGATGCAACTAGATTTAGACAAGACTTATTTATTTACTTAATTGAATATCTTGATTGAATGCCACAAGTTTTTTTTTTATCACAAACAAGTCTTTGAAAATTCTAATGCGATACACCCGTCCTAAGTTCTAGGCCTAAGAGAGATAATTACGTTGAACATGACTTGGATCATATGTTGGATTCAAGCCTAAATAAACCTATTATATGTTAGATATATACTAGATGGAAGAAGGGTGAGCCAGGGAGGAGAATTAGTTGTTAGGTTGGGTTAGTTGGCCAGTTATTTACACCTAGCTATGGGAGTCAGGAGTGGGGGAGAGTGGACATAACTGTGTATTAGTTTGTTGACAAAGAATCAAAGGAGCTTTGCGGCTCTACTGAGGGTCTTTTCTCTGTACGCGCTTATGCTATTTTGGCTGGAGATAACGATTACAGAGAGTGAACTATGGAAGAAGGCAAAAAACTCCTCCATGTTTATCCGCTATTTCCGCCATGAAATGCCATGGTGCCACCATCCTTCACAAATTGGCCATAGTGGTTTGCGAAAAATCCTTCGCTGCTATCTGCCATGGCCACTATTTGATAACGTTGATTTTGGCTTGAATAATACATACAAGCCAACTCTTAATATTGTGTTTTACCAGTCATATTTATTTCTTGTTGTTTCTGGTACAGGGGTTACAACTACTTTTGGATGGCATACTTAATTATTTGCCGTGTCCAACTGAAGCTAGTAATTATGCTCTCGTCCAATCTAAGAATGAGGAAAAGGTACAAAATTCAAAGAAACAGTTGAATGAGATTATTTGAATTGCTTGAGAGAAAATAATCCCAGCCTTTGTTATTTATAACCAAGTGAATACATTAAAATCTTTAGTCAAATACCTTGTATAGCGATAAATAAACTAACAAACCTAATCTTATAGAGAGATTTTCTCGAAAGAATATAATTGAAATTTATACATATCTTAGCACTCCCCCTCAAGCTGGTATATCATATGCATCAAAGATATCGTCGGACCTCCTGTGATATCCTGGTGCATATAAAAATCACAACTTATAATATGTTAAAATATAAATCATGATAATGTTGTCTTTGCTCTAAAATAGCAGGGCCTCTACCAATAGTATCTCTACCTTTTTCCTACGAATCCTAAGTCGTCTCAGTTTGGTTTGAGTACATAGAAGATCTAGCCACCTGCAGGTTCACAGTTAATGCACCACAGTATGTGACCATTACTAGACTAGAAATTGGATATACTGTTATAAAGTGTGCCAGTTTGTGGCTTAAACCCTGCAGAGTCACTGAATTGCAGTGAATCTAATTTTGAGATATCTTAAGGAAGGGCTCTGGATCATGATTTAGTTTTGCAAGATGCTTCTCCTTTGTCTCCCACAAGTTTGCAGGCATATTGTGATGTTGATTCAGCCTCTGATGTAGACAATGTGAGGTCGACTTCCGGGGCATTCTTATGTCTTGGTCCTAACTTGGTGGTTCATAGCCCCAGCCACGTCAACGTGTTAACCTTACTGCATGAGCTGCAAGTTCCCATCTCCTTGCTAATTATTTATTGTGACAGTCAAAGCACTTTCGCTTTGAGTCATAATCTGATTCGGCATTCTAGAACCAAACACATGGACTGCACAGTTTTACACTCAAACTAATTCACTCTCTAATCCTACGCACAACAGAATACCAAAGACTCCATTGTTCCACAAAGTCTTGATAAACATGGTTGTTATGCTATTTTTTAATCTACTAAAAAAGAACATTATTTGGCTATTTTAACAGCATACATTTGTGGCATTGGCTTTTACATTGAAGAGAAAGTATGGTCTAATAACATACCTAAGGTATTGTAACCTTTACACGTGCTTAAAATCCTATTTCAAATTGTTTGTTTTGTTTTTTATATATACTACCTTCGGTCATTATTACAAGCAAAAAATATAATTTCAAATCTTCGTTGCTATTATAAGTAAAATTTCACTGCTTTTACACTATTTATTTAATGTTTTTTTTTTTTTGAAGGAACACTATTTATTTAATGTTATTATTCCTAATATACCTATCGGGGAAAACTCACGTCCCACATTAGATAGATAGGACTCTTGATAAGAGTTTATAAAGAGGAGGCACTCCTCATCTTACAAGCTGGTTTTGTAAGTATTAGTTAGGACCAATTTCAACATGGTACCAAAGCCTATCGATTCGGGCCACCCACCATTTGTACACGCGCCACTTTAGTAAATTTGGCTTATGTTTTGACATGTAATCTAGAAATTATTAATTGCAGTTAATTGAATTTCTTAATCACCGTGAAAGTGGTTTGTTTTTTGGTATAATAATGGCAGGAGGGAGTGGTTGTGTGTGTGTGTGTCTATATATAACCAGGTGTTGAACTTAGCATACTAATACTTTCAGTAACTCTTTGTAGAAGGCGAATTAAATCAATCCAACTATTGAGTCATCTTATATTATGTTGATGATCATATATATAGATGATCATGTATATAAAAATTCAAACAATTTAGACATTTGTTTGTATATATGTTTTAATAATAGATATTGACATATGTTTCAAATAGTGTATTATACGTTAAAATAAGATGACGTGATGGAATATTATATCATTTTAAAGATATGAGTTTTTATAGGTTTGATCTACTTAACGAGAACTTTCAATTTGCTTGGATTGGTTTATTTCGCCTTTTACAAAGTGATATTGAAGGTGTAAGTAAGTTAAATTTGAAACATGGTGTCGAGGGATCCTGACTAATAATTTATACATATATGTATTGCTTTGTTTTATTGTGTAAAGAATCTATGAGGGCGTCATTCGGAAGGGAGATTTTATTACAAACGATAACACCGGCAAGACGTTCAAGGTAAGTTTAAGGCTTTTCACTGTTCTACTTTGATTGCATTGGTCTTGTGCACATGGTGTTTTGATTGAAGGATATTCTTTTCATTTTTACTACAATCATGGTTTTTTGTACGTAATTAGTTCATTTTTTTAATAAATGTTTTGACTCAATTCAAAATTGCATTTATGATCATATACAGTCATAGTTGTTGTAAGTAAATTCTGTCTACGGAAGAATGAATAACAAAGATATACGAAATGATGGTATCTTTTAATATTAATTTACCCTTAGATTATGCATTTCTTACTAGTTCATGGATTCAAGTCTCTAAACAGTGCATGTATTCAAATTCTTGCTTGCTACTTCCTACTAGCAATATTTGACTATTTTTTGAAGAACATAGAAGTGTCTATTTAACCATACTTCTAAATTTATCCTCTTGCATATTCAGGTCTTGTCACCACCACATTATGTACTCTTTTCTAAAAATATTGCTACAATAAAGACTAGTACTAGTTTTAGCTTTTACCAACTTAATGAGGCATGAAAAATGATGGAAAACAATATGCAGTGGTGTGCACTTATAAGATGATTTTCATGTCCCTGCTTTCAAATATTACATTTTGAGACTAGTGATTTTGTTGTTTAAGCCTTTCTTCTCTGCAAATGCAGGTTCCTGATTCAATTGAGGTGCGAAAGGACGAGACCGGGGTTAGTCTTTAGATTTCACATTGATTTGTTGATCTTCCCATTAAATCGAATGTCTTTGGAGAAATTTTGTGTAATTGTTCTGCAACAACAATTTTCAAATTCTAATTTTAGCTTTTACTAGTTTAATGAGGCATGAAAAATAATTGAAAGCAATATGCATTGGTGTGACCTCCCATGCTCATTTTCATGTCTCTGCTTTCATTTATTGCATTTTTGACTAGTAATTTTGTGACTGAAGCGTTTCTTCTCCCAAATGCAGGTTCCTCATTCGATTGAGCTGCGAATAGATGAAATGGGGGTCAGTTTTTAGATTTTCACTATGATTTGTGGATCTTCCCATTAAATCAATTGTCTTTGCAGAACTTTTGTATAATTATTCTTTAGATTTTAACTTTATCTTTTACTAGTTTAATGAGGCACGGAAAATGATTGAAAACAATATCCAGTGGTGTGCACTCATAAAACCGTGTTGATTTCTCTGCTTTCATTTATTGCATTTTGAGACTAGTGATTGTGGTTGAAGCCCTTCTTCTCTGCAAATGTAGGTTCCTCATTCAATTGCAGTGCGAGAGGATAAAACGGGGGTTAGTTTTTAGATTTTCCCCATGATTTGTAGATCTTCTCATTAAATCGAATGTCTTTGGAGAACTTTTGTATAATTGTTCTTTCATATCTATTTAAATTGTAATTTTAGCTTTTCCTAGTTTAATGAGGCATGAAACATGATTGAACACAATATGCAGTGGTGACTGGTGTGAACTCATAATATCATTTTCATGTCTCTGCTTTCATTTATAGCATTTTGAGACAAGTGATTTGGTGGCTGAAGCCTTTCTTCTTTGAAAATGCAGGTTCCTTATGTGATTGGATTGCGTAATAAGGTGGGATTAGTTTTTACATATTCACCATGATGTGTGGATCTTATCATTAAATTTAATGTCTTTGGAGAACTTTTGTATAAATTGTTCGGCCATATCTCTTTAAATTCTAATTTTAGCTTTTACTAGGTAAATGAGGCATGAATCATTATTAAGAAAACAATATGCAGCGGTGTGCACCGATAAGATCATTTTCATGTCTCTGGTTTCATTTATTTTGTTTTGAGACTAGTGATTTTGTGGCTGAAGCCTTTCTTCTCTTCCAATGCAGCTTCCTTATTCGTATGAGAAGCGAAAGGATGATTTGGGGGTTAGTTTTTAGACTTTCACTATGATTTGTTGATCTTCCCATTAACTCAAATATCTTTGGATCACTTTGGTATAAGTGTTCTGCCATATCTAATTAAATTCTAATTTTAGCTATTACTAGTTTAATGAGGCATGACATATATATGATTGAAATAAATATGTAATGGTGTGCATTCATAAGATCCTTTTCATGTCTCTGCTTTCACTTATTCCAATTTGAGACTCATAATTTTGTGACTAAAGCTTTTCTTCTCTCCAAATGCAGATTCCTGATTTGATTGGGGTGCGTAATGATGAGATGGGAGTTAGTTTTTATATTTTTACCTTGTTTTGTGGATCTTTCTATTATACTGAGTGTTGTTGGAGAACTTCTGTATAATTGTTCCGCAATACCTCTTTAAATTCTGATCGAGACTCTTCTCCCACATCGACAGGCGTTTCAAGAGGCTCATGCTGGAGAAATAGTTGCTCTACATGATGTCAATAATGCACCAGGTTTTACTTTTCTCTTCTCTCAAAGCATATGCCACATTTCTTGAAGTCTATATTGCTCTTGTTTTTTGTAAGGTTGAGTTTTTCATGAATCTGTTGTAGGTGGTTTAAGTTGTTTGAAAATGTGGATGTTATATTTTTTAACGGAGAGTAAATTTCATATGAGTGCTCGAAAATACTGTAAAGTGCATCAGATAAACCAAAAAAGAAGAAAGGAGCCAAAATGGCTGAAAAATTGTTAAACACTGAAGTCATTCTGCGTGTCAAATAATGGATATTCTCATTGCCTTTGCAACATCCTTTATTGGGGCTCTAGTTTTTTTTGTATGAAAAAACCAGTACTCTAGTTCTATATCTCATTACACAACACAATCCAATCTCATACGAATTTATGAGTATTCCCCTCCAACAAAATAAGCTAGGTGCAGCAAATGTTAATGTGACAGTCTATTTTTTTTGTGTTTATTTAATCAGGCGATTCTTTTACTGAGGGGTTAGTAAGATATACAAAGGCTTCTATTGATGTTTCTGAGTTGGTCTCAACAGATTCTGTGCAAGTAAGTATTTCTTTATATGACAGATTAACTTCCCTACCTTGGCTTTAATGGCAATTTATATCACCTAATTGTCTTGTTTTGTTATTGCTTTTAGGTTTCAAAAGTTTTGAAGGACTTACCCTGCCAAGCATAAGGCGGTCGAATCCGGTGCTTTAGCTCTCCAAAAGCGACACATTTTTTAAAGACATATATGCCTCTACACATAAAATTTACTATACTTAATAGTGAGTTACAATTCTATGATTTACGTGCAACTCAATTGGACCAGTGCAAATTTACCTTTTCATTGGACCCATGATCGAATTTGGGGAGCAGCATTAGTTGTTTTGTTTCTTATTTTAATTGTATTTTGTAGCGCATGACTCTTCTTTTATGGTTGGAAAAACAATATTTATTTGAGTATAGTGAGTGTTATTTATTTCAATAAAAAAAAAGTGTTATTTTTGTAGAACCAGTTTATAGAGAGAAAAAAAAGTGTTATTTATGCTTAAATATAAAAGAAAGACAATAATTATCAATTTTAGTTGGATGTTTTTCTATGTAAATGACCTTATCAGTTATATTTTTTATATTTGATTTAAATTTAGAAACATACAAGTGGATATTGAAATTAAATTTAGATTAATTCATATAATGTAAATATTATGAGACTAAAACAGTGCAATCAGCGTAGGAAAGCAGTGCAACAATCTAATCAATCCATTATCCCACAATACGGTCCAAGCTATGGAAATTGCGGACTATACCAAGGCATGTTCGTCTGATGTGGGTATCCTACATGATCGAATTCCGGTTAGATTGGCTCCTTTTAATAGAGGTGTTCGGTGCAATACTCTTTGTTGATTTTGTGATGAGCACAATGAAACCGTTGAGCATTTATTTAGAGTCCGTTTGGTTCGAGAGTTTTGGAGGGGAGGAGAGATTTTTAATTTGATGTGTTTGGTTCAATTTGTAGAAGGGGAGGGGATGGAAGGGGAGGGGAGCAAATCTCTTTAAAATTTTATTACATTGTCATAATTATCCTTAAATTAATTTCAAATCTCAATATTAACCTTGTAACAACTTTTATTATTATTAAATTATATTATTTTGTAACAATCATATTATTATTATGTTATCTTATTCTTGTAACAAATTTTATTATTTTGTTATATTTTTTCTATAACAACTTTGATTATATATTAAGAGATGTGCTACTTTTTTACGGAAGTAATTGGCAAAAAATGCAAGATTTCAAAGAATTGTTCTTATAAAAATATATATATATATATATATATATATATATATATGATGCATGGATACATGAGCCAGTTTGAGATAAAATAAACAACTTAGATATGCGTTACTCTTTCGTCGGTTTCTGAAATCGTAAAAACTAGTAGTTTTTTTTATTTAATTAAGTTTAAGGGTAAAACGGTAAAATAATATTAAAATCTCTCCCCTCCCCTTGCGAACCAAACACATTTTTAATTAAAAATATCTCCCCTCCCCTCCGTTAAAATCCCTCCTCTCCCCTCCTAATTCTCGAACCAAACGGAACCTTATGCACTGTGAGTGAGTGAGATCTGTGTGGTTTGCATCTCATTTAGACGTGAATTTTAGCTGTAATAACAGTTCTGTTGAGTCCTTTTCGGATTGGTTGGAACATATTATTATTAATGAAGGGGCTGATATGAGTCAAGTGGTATTATCCATTTGTTAAGAAATCCGGTGGATTAGAAATAAGAGATGTTTTGAGGAAATTGAAATTCCTAGTGCATCTAACTGTTATAAAAGTGCTATCAAAGCGATTTTTAATGGTTTACAAAATGATTTGCTGCAATCGTAGAACCAGTCCAATCCCGGTTTCAAATATCAGATGGCGTCTCCCGTCTGCGGCTTCCTATAAAATGAATGTTGATGCTTCAGGACCTTCAAATGATGGAAAATGGGGTCTTGTTGTGGTGATAAGAGACGACCAAGGCTTTGTGTAGGTGCTTGCCAATCCTACCCAACTCAGATGTGGCAGAAGCGATGGCAAATGTTGAAGGGTCTCAAATTTGCAAAGGAGCTATTGTTAGCAGAATCAAGACTCTAGTAATGTGATTATGGCAATGAAAGACAAGTACCTTGTATTAGTATATACTTGGAAACAATAGCAGAAGATTGCGTCAAATTATAAATCTATTAATTTCAAGATAGACATATCACGAAAATTATAAATCTAAAATTTTAACCGCAAATGTTTTGTTGCAAATGTTTTCACTGTTGCAAAAATGAAGTAGCTTTGGGTGCAAGATTGCATTATTTATTTAAGAGGCCCATTGTTCAAAACCCTAAATCTGCATATATCCACTTTTAGTTTGAGTTTGAGAATCTTCATAAAGAATTCAACAAAATCAACACAGAAGTTTCCAAATTCAAACGATTAAGCATATCACTATTTTAATTAATTTTTTTTTTTCTTTTTTGATTTTTGCATTGTTGATTATTTTTGATTTTGTTTTGGTGTGTGTTAGGGTGGTGAAGATGCAACCAGTTTATTTCTAAATCTGGAGAGATTAAGAAAAAAATCGCTGAGAAAGAGGTTGAGGCTCAGGAAACTCTAAACCTCTTGAATTCTAAATTGGAAACCTCGTTCATGATTCTGTTCCCATCAGTAATGATGAGGTTTGTTTTATTTATATTTCTATTTATTTTTTCTTTGATAATGTAATGTTTGTATTGAAATTCATGGGATAATTTATGTTATAGGCTAACAATCTTGTCGTCCGAACATGGGTTGAGAAGAGAGTTGAACCTAATCTCAAGAATCATGTGGATCTAGTTGACTTGCTTGACATAGCTGATTTGAAGAAAGGTTTGAATTTATTCACATTGTTTATTTACTTATTTCAAAATAATTTTGTGAGGTTTGGAATGTGATTATGGGTCAGGATGTTGCAATCCTCTTACAGCAGCTGTTTGTTTTCGTGGTAGCTAGTCTTTTTTGGTGTCATGAGAAGCTAGAATTGATAGGTGGGGTAAGGGACCTCAAAAAGCAAACACACTAATTAATAATAATAAACATTTTTCTTTTAGTTGTCCGCTTCCTTAATTGTTTCATGTGTGTTTTAGGTTAGCTGTTGCACTGATTCATGATTTGTGCGATATCTTTCTGGACACTGTCAAGTATTTTGATTTGATTTAACATGTTGCTTGATGCCTTAAAATATAAGGTAAAAGAGTATAATTTCTTTTAGTTAATTGTGCATCATCATTTTCACTATATTTGTGTTTCCCAGCTGAAGCTTTTTATGTCACCCATGGAACACTGTTGTGTTTCAACTGCAGTAGGTAAGGCTTTCAATAGTTTCTACTATTATGAATGTTTCCTAATATTTTTTTCATGTTGTTTGATGCATCACAGGAGCTGATGTTGCTGGAGGTCGAGGTTACTATCTCAAAGGAGCTGGTGTTCGACTTAACAACGCTCTGATACTCTTTGGGCTTGATTTTTTTGGAGAAAAGGGGATATACTGAATTACATACTCCATTCTTCATCAAGAAAGATATAATGCTGAAGTGTGCTCAACTACCCCAATTTGATGAAGAGCTTTACGAGGTAAAATTATCAAGTTCATTCCATTATTGATCTGGGTGTCCTTATATGAATTCAATGGTGGCATATTTGTATTATACTCTTTCTGATATCCATTTTAAGCAGAAGTACCTAATTTCACACTTACTAAGAAATTTGGTGAAGTGCGGGTAATTTTTTCGATCCCATCAAAAATGTTTTTTATTTTAACGGAAAAAATGTGTGCATTCTAAAAGTGATTTCGATGAAAACTTGTTCCATGAGAATAAGAGTCATTGAAGAAGTTTTTTTTTTTTTTTTGAGGCAATTGAATTTGAATACTTTATGCTCTAATGCTTACGTTTGAGACCGGAGGGAGTTAATGATTTATTGAATATTGTTGGAACAAGGGTGTTCTGCAATACCACTTTTAAGTTTTGATGATAACAAGGTATTAAAAATTGTCAATTGGATATGCTAATATTTGTTTAAGTGTGCAGGATCTTAATCAAGATTTTAATCTTAGAAAGCATTTTGTAAGAACAAATGAAGAGCAAAATTTCGCTAAGAAACTTGTTGCTTGTGATTCTGAAGTCCTAGAGAGTCTGAAGAATTCATTAGAAGCTGTTTCGAGAGGTTCTAAAGACTCAAAGAATCTAAAGAACAAAAGAGCGTCTGAAGTTCTGAAGAGAGTCTGAAGCCCATCAGAGTCTGAAGTTCTGAAGAGAGTCTGAAGCTCATCCGGTTTGTGGAAGGAACCTGTATAATTGCTTGTGTTCTCTCTTTCCTTTATCTCTTTATCATTTCCGCTGCTACAGACTCTGGTCTTCCATCAGGTCCTGAACTCATTCAGACTCTGATCCTGGAAAACAGATTCTTACTCTTTAAGAGTTGCGAAAAAGTAAACACAATTCAACCCCCTTCTTGTGTTTTTCTCACCTTCAAATATACTGTATGAAATTAAAACTACATAACAAGCCAATATCAACCCCAATATTTTCTTATCTTCATTAGGTAACTGGGGATGAAGTTGATACGTATCTGTTTGCAACATCAGAACAACCTCTGTGAGCATATCATTCATACGAATGGATCCACCCTACCCGGCTACCCCTAAGGCAACTTGAATATAGTTACATGTCTAATATTACAATAGGAAAATTATGTTATTTTTAATCTTGGGAACATGCTTGCTGTAGGTATGCTGGATTTTCATCTTGCTTTCGTAAAGAAGTTGGATCTCATGGTAGGGACACTCTAGGAATATACCGAGTTCACCAATTCGAAAAAGGTGGAGCAGTTTTGCATTACTACCCCAAATGATAATGATTCATGGGACATGCATGAGGAAATGCTCAAGAACACTGAGCAATTCTATGAAGCGCTGAACATTCCCTATTGAATTGTTTCTATCGTTTCTGGAGCCTTGAATGCTGCCGCAGCTAAGAAGTATGATCTAGAAGCATGGTTTCCAGCTTCTAAAACATACAGGGAGTTGGTGTCATGTTCAAATTGTACAGACTACCAAACCAGAAAATTGGAAATTCGATATGGACAGGGACGGAGCTAGGTATATTGATTATGGGGCAGCCGCCACCCTTAACAATATAGCACTATAGTACCTCTAATATGTATAATAGTGTTCGCCACCCTAGCTTTGTAACAAAAACACATCACTGGCAATTTTTTAGTTTTTTTTTTTTTAAGGAGGCAATTTTTTAGTTGAATCATCACTCACCATAATATAAATATAGTGCACTACTAATATTCAAAATAATAATATTTCATTTATTTGAATTTCACCAACACAACAACCGACTTGCTCACCTGTACAAGAATAGTCAATATTTATTTGCAAAAATATGTGTTTATGAAATCAATTGCTATACTAACATGGTGCAAAACAATTGGTAAAATGTGTCTTTTAATCATTTGGTTTAAACTCAATATTATTTCTTCTAAAAATAATACAAGTTAGTTACTATTGATGTTTTTTTTTCTTTTCTTTATGCTGATAGTTTATATTTCCGCCACCCTCAAAAAAAAAATTTTTGGCTCCGTCCCTGAATATGGACAGCCGAAGAAGAGCAATGAGCAGTTGAAGCAATATGTTCATTTGCTGAACTCTACTCTCACGGCTATATATGGGTGGAAAAACTTTCCTGCCATTCAAGAACCAACTGAATAATGAAGCGAAAGGGGCGTTGAAACATGTTCAATTTAATCGAGCTGGTCATGTTCCATATAATCGAGCTGGTCATGTACCAAGTTCAGTTATGAATTTCATTGGAAAGAAGAATGCAGTCTGGAAAATTGGGACTAGAATATTCAATGTATTGTAGTAGGGAGGGAGTGTGGTGGTTTTATTTGGTGGCTATTTTCTGGCTATTTTGTACTATGATTTTTTTTACACATAATTTTACAACTATGATGATTGATTTTACCCTACGGCTGTGTTTGTTTCAAGGTTTGTAATATGATTCCAGGAATGTTGAGATTGGATATGAAATATTCCCATGTTTGTTAAGTTTTGAAAATTTGTTCACATGAATGTTATTTGCACATGATTTCTTCTATTGTTATTCCCATGCTTAAAGGATGGGAATCTAACATTCTCATGGAAATAACTGGCATCTAAATTTTTACCAAACACATGGGTAGGAATGTTATCTCTTACCTTAAAACAAACACACCCCTAGTGTCCCTAATTTATCTGGTCTGCCTGGGACTAAGTGAAGATGAGTGGTGTTACACAAAAATGAAGGTATTGTTCATGGTAAAGTCAATCTACATCTTCCTTGCTATCAAATCCTCTCCCTTTTCTTCTTATGAATTAGAGCCAGGCAATCAGAAGAAACTTTAATAAGAAATGTCTAGTCAAACATTCTGAGTGTAATTATTTTGTAGCCTGTTGTTTGAAGATTCATAAGTAACGTCTAGAGTTACTTGAAATATTTTAAATTGCTCAACTTCTAAAAACTGTCATATGAAGAGTATCCAAGAAACTTTTCAAGAAATTGTCAAACTTTATGCAAAAGAGTTTATCTTTGTTCGACAAAACAACACATACTAGATACCCGTCCTCACATAATAACATTCTTACTGTAATGTAATGTTGAAAGAACGATGTATAAAACTCAAATATTTCAGTATTATATATTTTTCTCTTATGCACACTTTGTGCCTTTATTTTTCTCTCTTATTTTTATTTTTTTACTTTACCATTTCAAGTCCATACATTTCTTTGATCCATGACTGTGCGCTTGTAACCTTAAACCTATCAACTAAAACCCCTTTTAAGAATCTAACTAGAATCCTATGTTGACCTATCGAGTTCATTTGTTAAAGGAAAATATTTTCCCGACAACACGCCCATAGGACATTTGCTTGAGATAGTTGGTGTCCGGTTTCTAGTTATGAGAAACATGTGTTCATACAAAATAAAGTAAATTACACCCTCCTCTTCTAAGAGAAGTTTGAATCGCACTTGCATTCCTTCTTATGCTAAAATACGCACTCCCCTTTCTTTAAAAGTAAAATATTTAGGCCCCTCCCATATGGGATGCTTGAATTACGACCCCTACACTTTAATCTACTTTAATATATGAAGCATGGACGACACCGTACACAACACATATACCAATCCGCCGACACAATTAATAATTTAAGAAAATGACATATTTAGTGTAATCATAGGTGTCATGTCAGTGTCTGACACCGGGACACGCCTAATCCGAGAAGTGTACGTGCTTCATAGACTTTAATCAATACACAAATGTCTTGCGATGAAGAAAAAGAAGAAACTATGATGATTGGGTGGTGCATGCATGGTGATGTCAGAAGAAGAACTCATTCACAAATCTCGCTTGTCTTACTCTGGTATTTGTTATTCTCTCCCTCTTGCTACTTTACTTTTTTGTTTCCATCTTCCCTTTGAGCTTGAATCGTGGCTTTTCTTATTCCTATTCTTTTCAATTTCTGCATTTTCCCTAGGCCAGGGAAACAAAACAAAACAAAACCTTTTGGCTTACATTTTGCAATAGTATATATAAACTATTGAGTAAATTGGTTTAGCTCATTCAACAATGTTTAGCCCAATAAAGCCATTATTCAGGGTTTTTGAAGTTATTATTATTTGTCTGCTACTCAAATTTGCATAAACTTTAGTGTAAATTCGACCAATGAATGTGTTCCAAGTGTTCTTCGTCTATAGAAGTAACCGTTTCCTTTGAAGTCAGTACTATTTCACAAAGGCCTTATTGGCTTCAAGGCTGATCACAATTTCTTAGCTTATTTTAATCACATTGTTCAGTTTATGGAAAATTAGAATTTAATATAATAACTAATTATTGTTTTCCATTTATGCTTATCACAATTTACACACACACCCTCATTCAGAGGTTTTTTGTTATAACCCATCAAATGAAAAAAACACTTTAGTTTTTGTTTTACAAAAGGTTGTGTGAGAGTGATTGTTGAGTGAGTGACAATGACGAACTGCTGCACAGAGGAAAACAACGTGAGCGCTTCATCTCCAATAACACCTACTGTGGAGCCACAAGGTTCTTCCGTTTTTGACGATTTTGATTCGATGAAGCATAAACTTTCTGTTATCTATGAGCACGTGATGGCATCGAGAAGGAACAGAACTCGCGGCCCAGGAAAAAATCTTGCTGGGAATGAGTTTCATGCTAACAACTCTTCTTCTGGGGATGAAAAAGGTTGTTTTTTTCTTTTTAATTTGATTTTAATAATCTTTATGTGTGTAAAAAACTGTTATTTTGCTTAATAGTGGCATAACAAAAATTAAATGTTGCTACATAAGAAATGAAGCCAGATTAATAAGTTATGCTTGATCTATAAATTTTATTGTGATTGGATGTATTTTGCCGAATAGATTTGATCATATGTCAAGTGTTCAATTTATCTCAGGATTTTCTGAGTATTTATTGAATGGCCCATGGAGTTGTGTTGTATATTTTGATGGCAGACAAAGGTAGAAAAGGGTGGTGAAAAGTTAAAGCCTCTAAATCAAACTTTTTCAATTTTTAGCAAAAAATAATTTTCCCCCTAATTTAGAGAATTTAGATGATTTCAAGCACACAAATAAGGGACTTAACCTCACACTTTTTTCTCTTTCATGTTGATAATATGTGAGCTTTTGCATCTGTATCAGTGTAATACATACAATCAATTAATTTATTTTTTCAACTGCTCTTTTATTTTGAGATGTACTTTGTATGTCATGCAAAATGAAGTTCTTGTGCTAGAAATAACATGCTGATGTTGATCCGTTTTGGACGGTGATTCTCCACCAGTTATAAAGTGTCCTGGATGCGATTTTGACATCAAAGTGTCTTCATTACGCGACTATTTGGAAGATCCAACATACAACTCACATACTATGGTATGACCTCCTGTATTTTATAATTCATAATGATAAAGTATATCCGTTTCTTTAAGATTTGGCTTGATAGATTTGATAACTGGACCAATGATTTTGTTTTTATAAATGGATGTGTTTGCTTAGATTGTCATGAAATTGAACAAAATTTTGATATGTGCACTGTCCTGATCTTAATAAAAAGACGAGCATGAAGCAACCATTATAATAAAAAACTAAGGAAAAAAAAAAAGAAATGACATTTCTAAACATTTAACGCTGATATAGTACTTTGTTATAATTGAAATTTGATATCTGAATGGCTGTTCACTGTTCCTATCAGATTTGTCCTGTGTGTGATAAAAATTTAGGGGAGGACGTAATCAGGATGGTGCAGAGTTCAAGCTTCCCAACCTCACCAAAGGTATCTGTTACTTGTCTTGTGATTTATGTGCTTAAATTGTAACATAGGTTAGTTTCAGTGTAGGAGTATTTGATTATTCTTAGTTTCAGCGCATTCCGAACCGGTGGAAAGATGGCGTCTCTATTAATGATTGGGAATTGTATGATAAGATAAATGCTTCATGGGGAGAAACCAAACCCAATCCAACTTCTGATTCACATTTCTCACAATCTCGGGACAATGTATTTGTTCCAAGCTCCAACGAGTTTTTCTCGGATGAGGATACCATCAGTGATGCCTCAGATGTCACCGATGCAAATGACATTCCCATTGGAAAAAGGTACGATCCTGCTTTTGGACAAGTTATAAATATCAACTGTACTCATGAGTGAAAATGTCTATCTGAAGTTAATATCATTGTAACTCATTCATTGTTCTCTACATTTAATAAAAATATTGCTTCTTGTGGTATGGAAAATTATTGTACTTTACCGTACATTTCTCAGTTATCTGCGTATCTACAGGATATCACTGAGTTTATTCTGTGGAAGATTATCAATAGTTTCTAAATTCTGTTCATGATGAGACATTACATATAAGAAACAAGACAGTTATATTCCCGCTTTTTGGATTTTTATTTCTCTAATATTTTTTTCCGTTTTAAGGTTGCTTTAAAAGATACGGGGGTGTGTGTATATGATATCCTACTCTCGGAAATTTAGAAGGATCACGTAACAAGAGATTTACTCAATAATCTATCATTTTGTCTTTCTGAATATGAAAACTCTCATTCCAAACCATGAATAAATTTTTATTTCTAGAATTACTTGACTGTTAATGTGGTGTGACGGGGGTTATTATATTCCTGCGATATGGTTTACAATTACATTTTTTTTTTCTCTTTGACTATGCTTATTCAATTACTTGCAAATTGTGGAGCAATATCTAACCTGTAGTACATTCCGTACATTTATGTATTAAATATCCGGCGTATTGAATTTTGACTTTGCTTTAGTGTTTTTTCAAATTAGTTATTGAAATAAGGTTTATGGAAAGTATCTTCCTAAACAAATCCAATGCTGAATTTCTGGTGATGGTTTTATGTTGGCAGCTCTGGCAGAGCAGATGTACCGAACACCAGCCATGAGGAGGATGTTCAAGAGAGAAGTAACAAGGCTGATTTTGCTCAAGAGTTGTTTATGTCAGCTTTATTCTCAGAGTAATTAATAGGACAATTAGTCAATACATTATGAGTTACATCTTGAGATAGCTTTGATGCTTGTAAACATTACAACATTGGCTTTTATTCTGGTGCATGAGTTATCATTGTTGGATCATACTAAATATTTTTCATATCGGATAGCTAGCAAATTGGATGGTTGTCTCTATTTTGTGGTCATGTGTTACTGAACAGTTTAGTGACATTTATATATAAGTTTATGTTTTACATTTCTTTATTATCAGTATGATTTGCATAATTTCATTTCAATATTTTGAAATTTAAATTGGAAATCAAATCGGCAAGACTTCTTGGTCATGATTCGATAACTAAACCAGATATCCTTACAAGGATCGAAGACAAAACTTGTGGTTTTATCGGTTAAACGAGGCTACCAAGTTTGGTTTTGGTTATTTTATATGTTGCAACAGGGTGGAAATAGAAATGGTGAGTAACAATACTCACTGTCCAAAGTAAACTCCGTGATGATGACATAAACTTGAACTTTCTGATTTCAATGAGGGCATAAGGGTGGTGAAAAATTAAAGCCTCTAAACCAACCCTTTTTTATTTTTTGCAAAAACAAAATTTCCCCCTTATTTAGAGAATTTAGATTATTTCAAGCACACAAATAAGGGACTTAACCTCACACATGTTTTCCTTCATGTCGGTAATATGTGTGCTTGTGCATTGGTATAAGTTTTTTCTATTGTTCTTTTATTTTGAGATGTACTTTGTATGGCATGCAAAATGGAGTTCTAGTGCTAAAAAAACTTGCTGATGCTGATCCATTTTGAACCTAACAGAAGATATTTCAGTCTTTAATCCAGTTAATCTCGATGGTGATTCTTCATCGGTTATAAAGTGTCCTGGATGCGATTTTGACATAGAAGTGTCTGAGTTACACAACTGTTTGGAAGATCGGACATACAACTCATATAATATGGAAGGACCTCCTGCATTTTATAGTTTATATTCAGCAAAATTTAGTGATAAAATATTTTCTGTTTTTGTTAGATTTGGTTTGATAGATTTGATAACTGGACTAATGACTTTGTTTCTTCTATAAACGGATTTCTTTGCTTAGCTTCTATAATGAATTTGAACAAAAGTTTTATCTATCTGCTTGATATAGTGCACTGTTCAGATCTTTCAAATAATATGAGCATAAAACAACCATTTTAGTCAAAAACTAAGAAAATTAAATAATATATTTCTCAACATTTAACACAGGTACTAGGTTATAATTGAAATTCGGTATCTGAATGACTGCTTCACTGTTCTGTTTGTGATGAAAATTAAGTGGAGTCTGCAACCAGAATTGTGAACAATGCTTGCAAAGCTTGCGAAAGGCATTGTGATTTATGTTCCTTAACTGTAACATAGCTCAGTTTCCGCATAGGAATATTTGATTCTCATCTAACTCTTCTATGTACTGATATAACGATGAATCATAGCAGACTTCGTCCACTTGGAACCCATGGAAAAACGACATCTTGAACGTTGATTGGACATTGCATGAAAATAAACATGCCTTATGGAGAAACAATAAGCATGAACCATCTTTTACTTCACTATTGTCATCATCCAGAGATAGCATATATGTTCCAAGCTCTAGTTTCTCAATTATCTGTGTATGTACAGGATATATTTTTTTTCTCTTATGCAAACTTGTGTCTTTATTTTTCTTTCTTTTTTCTTTTTACTTAACCATTTCAAGTCCATAAATTTCTTTGACCCATGATTGTGCACTTGTAAGCTTAAACCTATCAACTAGAAACTCTTTTAACAATCTAACTCATCCTATGTTGACCTATCGAGTTCATTAGTTAAAGGAAAATATTTTCCCAACAACACGCCCAAGAGGACGTTTGCTTGAGATGGTTGGTGTAGGTTTCTAGTTATGAGAAACATACATTCATATAAAATAGAGTAAATTACACTCTCCTCTCCTAAGAGAAGTTTGAATTACACTCACATCAATTCTTATGTAAATATACACTCCCTTCAGTTGAAAAGTCAAATTTTTACACTCCTCTCCTATGGAATGCTTGAATTACGACTCCTAAAATTTAATCTACTTTAATCAATACATCACTGTCTTACGATGAAGAAGAAGAAGAAATTATGATGATGGGTGGTGCATGCATGGTGATGTCAGAAGAAGAACTCATTCACAAATCTCGCTTGTTTTACTCTGGTATTTGTTTCTCTCTCCCTCTTGCTATTTCACTTTTTTTTTTCCATCTTCCCTTTGAGCTTGAATCATGGCTTTTTTTATTCCTATGCTTTTTCAATATCTGTTTTCCTCTAGGCCAGGCAAAACAAAACAAAACCTTTTGGCTTACATTTTGTAACAGTATATACAAACTATTCGGTAAATTGGTTTAGTTCTTTCAACGATGTTTAGCCCAATAAAGCCATAAGTCAGCTTTTTTGAAGTTATTATTATTTGTCTGCTACTCAAATTTGCATAAACTTTAGTGTAAATTCGACCAATGAATGTGTTCCAAGTGTTCGTCATCTATACAAGTAACCGTTTCCTTTGAAGTCAATACTATTTCACAAAGGCCTTCTTGGCTTCAAGGCTGATCAAAATTTCTTAGCTTATTTTAATCACATTGTTCAGTTTATGGAAAATTAGAATTTAATATAATAACTAATAATTGTTTTCCATTTGTGCCTATCACAATTTACACCCACACCCTCATTCAGAGGTTTTTTGTTATAACCAATCAAGTGAAAACACTATTCAGTTTCTTACGAGTGATTGTTGAGTGAGTGACAATGACGAACTGCACAGAGGAAAACAATGTGAGCCCTTCATCACCAACAACACCTACTGTGGAGCCACAAGGTTCTTCGGTTTTTGACGATTTTGATTCGATGAAGCATAAACTTTATGTTATCTATGATCGCGTGATGGCATCGAGAAGGAACAGAACTCGTGGCCCAGGAAAAAATCTTGCTGGGAATGAGTTTGATGCTGACAGTTCTTCTTCTGGGGATGAAAAAGGTATTTTTTATTTTTTTAATTTGATTTAAATAATCTTTATGTGTGTAAAAAACTGTTCTTTTGCTTAATAGTGGCATAACAAAATGTAAATGTTGGTATATTAGAAATGAAGCCAGATTAATAAGTTATGTTTGATCTATAAATTTTATTGTGATTGGATGTATTTTGCTGAATAGATTTGATCATATGTCAAGTCTTTAATTTAGCTCACGATTTTCAGAGTATTGATTGAATGGCCCATGAAGGTGTGTTGTATGATGGCAGACAAAGGTAGAAAAGGGTGGTGAAAAATTAAAGCCTCTAAACCAACCTTTTTTTAATTTTTTGCAAAAACAAAATTTTCCCCTACTTTAGAGAATTTAGATGATTTCAAGCACACAAATAAGGGACTTATAAACTCGCACTTTTTTTTCTTTCATGTTGGTAATATGTGAGCTTTTGCATCTGTATCAGTGTAAGACATACAATCAATTAATTAATTTTTTCAACTGCTCTTTTATTTTAGATGTACTTTGTATGTCATGCAAAATGAAGTTCTTGTACTTGAAATAACTTGCTGATGTTGATCCATTTTGAACCGAACAGATGGTACTTCAGTCTTTAACCCAATTGATCTGGACGGTGATTCTCCACTAGTTATAAAGTGTCCTGGATGCGATTTTGACATCAAAGTGTCTTCATTATGCGACTATTTGGAAGATCCAACATACAACTCACATACTATGGTATGACCTCCTGTATTTTATAATTCATACTGATAAAGTATATCCGTTTCCTTAAGATTTGGTTTGATAGATGTGATAACTGGACTAATGATTTTGTTTTTATAAATGGACGACTTTGCTTAGCTTGTCATGAAATTTAACAAAATTTTGATTTAGCTGCCTGTTCTAGTGCACTGTCCTGATCTTAATAAAAAGACGAGCAAGAAGCAACAATTATAGTCAAAAACTAAGGAAAAAAAATGAAATAAAACATTTCTAATGATTTAACGTTGGTTAAGTACTTAGTTATAATTGAAATTTGATATCTGAATGGCTGTTCACTGTTCCTATCAGATTTGTCCTGTGTGTGATAAAAATTTAGAGGAGGATGTAATCAGGATGGTGCAGAGTTCAAGGATCCCAATCTCGCCAAAGGTATCTGTTACTTGTCTTGTGATTTATGTGCTTAAATTGTAACATAGGTTAGTTTCAGTGTAGGAGTATTTGATTATTCTTAGTTTCAGCGCATTCCGAACCGGTGGAAAGATGGCGTCTCTATTAATGATTGGGAATTGTATGATAAGATAAATGCTTCATGGGGAGAAACCAAACCCAATCCAACTTCTGATTCACATTTCTCACAATCTCGGGACAATGTATTTGTTCCAAGCTCCAACGAGTTTTTCTCGGATGATACCATCAGTGATGCCTCAGATGTCACCGATGCAAATGACATTCCCATTGGAAAAAGGTACGATCCTGCTTTTGGACAAGTTATAAATATCAACTGTAGTCATGAGTGAAAATGTCTATCTGAAGTTAATATCATTGTAACTCATTCATTGTTCTCTGCATTTAATAAAAATATTGCTTCTTGTGGTATGGAAAATTATGCACCAGATGGTGTTACCATAGATTTCCAAATTATTGTACTTTATAGTACATTTCTCAGTTATCTGCGGAACTACAAGATATCACTGAGAGTTTATTCAGTGGCAGATTATCCATAGTATCTAAATTCTGTTCATGATGAGACATTACATATAAGAAACAAGACAATTATATTCCCATTTTTCGGATTTTTATTTCTCTAATATTTTTTTTCTGTTTCAAGGTTGCTTTAAAAGATACGGGAGGTGCGTGTATATGATATACTACTCTCAGATATTTAAAAGGATCATGTAACAAGAGATTTACTCGATCATCTATCATTATTGTCTTTCTGAATATGAAAACTCTCATTCCAAACCATGAATAAATTTCTGTTGCTAGAATTACTTGACTGTTAATGTGGTGTGACAGTGGTTATTATATTTCTGCGATATCGTTTACAGTTACATATATTTTTTTCTCTTTGACTATGCTTATTCAGTTACTTGCAAAATGTGGAGCAATATCCAACCTGTAGTACATTCCACACATTTATGTATTAAATATCTAGTGCATTGAATTTTGACTTTGCTTTAGTGTTTTTTTAAATTAGTTATTGAAATAAGGTTTACGAAAAGTATCTTCCTAAACACATCCAATGCTGAAATTCTGGTGATGGTTTTATGTTTGCAGCTCTGGCGGAGCAGAAGTACCGGACACCAGCCATGAAGAAGATGTTCAAGAGAGAAGCAACAAGGCTGCTTTTGCTCAAGAGTTGTTTATGTCAGCTTTATTCTCAGAGTAATTAATTGGACAATTAGTCCATACATTGTGAATTACATCTTGAGATAGCTTTGATGCGTGTAAACATTACAACATTGGCTTTTATTCTAGGGCATGAGTTATCATTATAGGATCATACTAAATATTTTTCATATCGGATTGCTAGCAAATTGGATGGTTGGCTCTATTTTGTGGTCATGTGTTACTGAACAATTTAATGACATTTATATATAAGTTTATGTTTTACATTTCTTTATCATCAGTATGATTTACATATCTGAGTATTGATTGAATGACCCATGAAGGTGTGCTGTATATTTGGATGGTAGACAAAGGTAGAAAAGGGTGGTGAAAAACTTAAAAGCCTTTAATCCAACCCTTTTTCATTCTTTGCAAAAACAAAATTTCCCCCTTATTTAGAGAATTCAGATGATTTCAAGCACACAAATAAGGGACTTAACCTCGCACTTTTTTTTCCTTCTTATTGGTATTATGTGAGCTTGTGCATTGGTATAAGTTTTTCTATTGTTCTTTTATTTGGAGGTGTACTTTGTATGGCATTCAAATTGGAGTTCTAGTGCTAGAAAAAACTTGCTGATGCTGTTCCAATTTGAACCTAACAGAAGATATTTCACTCTTTAATCCAGTTGATCTGGATGGTGATTCTTCATCGGTTATTAAGTGTCCTGATCCGATTTTAACATAGATCGTGTCTGAGTTACGCGACTGTTCGGAAGTTCGGACATACAACTCATATAATATGGCAGGACCTCCTGCATTTTATAGTTTATGTTCCGCAAAACTTGGTGATAAAGTATTTTCCGTTTTTGTTAGATTTGGTTTGATAGATTTGATAACTGGACTAATGACTTTGTTTCTTCTATAAACGGATTTCTTTGCTTAGCTTCTATAATGAATTTGAACAAAAGTTTTATCAATCTGCTTGATTAGTAAACCCACCTCAACAAAGGGTTTTACCCTTCCACCTTCAACCATGGCTCGTTTCTCCAAATGCTCCTTACAGCGCCTCCGCTGCTACTACTACACCTCCACCTCCTCTCATGCTTCCCACCCCACCCACTTCTCACCGGCTCAGCTGCGCAATGTCTGGATCTCGGGACTCCTCGACCCTTCTAAGGTGACTCTCACATTGAGGGAGATGCTTTACTCCGGTCATGTTGATATGATGGAGGATGCTAGAAAGAATATTATGAAGCGTGATAAGGAGTATGAGTCTTATATCAAACAAGAGTCATGGGTCGGTGAAGGTCGGACCTTGAAAAAAAGAGGTAGCTTTACACATCTCAAATGGCTCATTAATGGTCCCACTGTAGATTCTATTATTGCTGATCTCACTTTCTTCAACTGGAGGAAACATAAGGTAATAATAATCATCATAATCTATAAGTTTCTTGCATGCATTTCATTATTCATGGATGGAATAGTAGTAGTAGTAGTAGTAGTAAACTGATTTCGATTGATTTATTTGAGTTTATCTTTTGATATAAAAATAGCTTAGGTAACCTTATACATAATCTTTTGTACTATAAGCTGCAAATAAGCTGTTTATCCAAACAGGCCCGTATTCTTCGGTTAATGTTTTTAAAATTTGTACATTCTTGCAGATGAGCATAATGGACACAACTGATTGTGTTGATTTCACCTCTGAAGTTAAGAATGCTCTGGGTGCCTTTGACGGTGCCGTACAAGTTCTTTCTAGTGTTGATGGAGTGCAGGACCAGTCCATTGCTGTGGATAAGCAAATGGTAACATATCAACTTCCAAGACTTGTATTCATCAACAAACTTGACCACAAGGGAGCAAATCCGTGGGAAGTTGTAAATCAGGTAAACTTCATGTCATCATAGATTATATATAGGTTTTGTACTATGTTGTCAATCTAGCTATGATAGTGGAGCAAAATTGAGCCATTGTTTCTATTTTCTGTCATACATTGCAATCATGGGCTTTGTAGTTTATTGCTACTTGAACAATTTTGTTTAATTTATAGAGAACTTCAGTGACTTCATTGTAGATTTAAAGTTAGATTTAGAAATTAGAAGCCTATGATATTTAATAATTCTTGACATTGGATATTTTTATATAAAATTCAAATTTAAGTTGTTGTTTTTATTTAATTTGTAGACCATTTTGTTACATTTTTCAGGCAAGATCGAAACTTCAACATCATTGTGCTGCAGTCCAAGTTCCAATAGGCTTGGAAAATAATTTTAAGGGACTTGTTGATCTTGTGCAGTTAAAGGCCTACTTTTTTCATGATTCAAATGGGTCTGTTTCTGAAACTTTTGCACTAGTTCTGCCTGTGGTTATTCTTCAAATTACTCAAATGTTTCTTATTGCAGAAAAAAGGTTGCTGTTGAAGAAGTTCCCACATATATGGAAGCCTTGGTGTCAGAAAAAAGGCATGAACTCATAAAAAACTGTGTCCGAGGTAGACGGTAAACTTGCTGAAGCTTTTTGCAATGACAAGCCCGTTTCGGCTTCTGATCTTAAGCCTTAGTTTTTATTTATTTTTTAACATGACATGACATGTGTGTAATTCTTTAACACATCATTAATTCCTTTTTTTTTTTAAAATCGAAATTGGGAAAAAAATATAAAAAACAGAAGAAAAAATTAAAAAAATAAAGAAATCAGATTTTTTTAAAAAAAATTAAGTTCCTGAGTTTTTTTTTTAAATCATTCAGATTTTTTAATTAATTTATTAAAAAGCTAAAACTATTTTAAAAATCAGAAAGAAAAAAAAATAAATAAATTTGAAAAAACGGAAAAAATCAGATTTTTTTTCAAAAATTTAAAAAATTATCTATTAAAAAGCTAAAACTATTTTAATAATATTATCTATTTTTTTAATTTTAAAAAAGTATTTGAATTTTTTTCTAATTCTGGAATATAATTTTCAAAATAAAAATCTCATTTTTTTTTTGAAAAAAATATGTTTTTTTTCGATTTTTCAAATTTTTTTAAAAAATAGGATTTTTTTTCTGATTTTTAAAATAATTTTAGCTTTTTAATAAATTAATTTAAAAATCTGAATATTTTTCCTGGTTAAAAAAAAACTAACTCTAGAACTTACTTTTTTTTTAAAAAATCTGAATTTTTTTTTATTATTATTTTAAAATTTTTTCATATTTTTTTCCAATATTGAAATAAAAAAAATAGGAATTAATGATGTGTTAAAGAATTACACACATGTCATATTAAAAAATAAATAAAAACTAAATTAAATACACAATGGCGCACCACGTCAGCAAGTGAAGTGTGTCAAATGGGGTCAGGCGCGTTGTTCTTGAAAGAATCTTCATATTTAATGACGGAATCTAAACACGGGATATGCAGTGATGTGCACTCATACGATTATTTTCATGTCTCTGCTCTCTTTTATTTTGTTTTGACGCTAGTGATTTTGTGGCTGAAGCCTTTCTTACCTGCAAATGCAGGTTCCTTATTCGACTGAGATGCGAAAGCTTGATTTGGGGGTTAGTATTTAGATTTTCATCGTGATTTGTGGATCTTCTCGTTCAATTGAATGTCTTTGGAGAACTTTGTATAATTGTTCTGCCATGTCTATTTAAATTCTAGTTTTAGCTTTTAATAGTTTAATGAGGCATGAAACGTGATTGAAAACAATATGCAGCTGTGTGCACTCACAAGATCATTTTCATGTCTCTGCCTTCGTTTATTGCATTTTGTGACTAGTAGTTTTGTGGCTGAAACCCTTCTTCTCTCCAAATGCAGGTTCCTTATTTGACTGGTGTGACTTATGATGAGGTAGGGGGTCAGTTTTTAGGTTTTCAGTATGATTTGTGGATCTTCTCATTGTATTGAATGTTGTCGGAGAACTTTGTATGATTGTTCTGCAATATCTCTTTTTTAAATTCTAATCTGGATTCTTCTGCAAAATCGACAGGCGATTCAAGTGGCTCATGCTGGAGAAATAGTCGCTGTGCATGATGTCAGGAGTGAACCAGGTTCTACTCTTGTCTTCTCTCAAAGCATATGCCACATTTCTTGAATTCTACATTGCTCTTTTTTTGTAATTTTGAGTTTTTCATGAATCTGGGTTTGGCAGTTTAAGTTGTTTGAAAATGTGGTTAATATTGGAGAGTAAATTTCATTTTAGGGCTTGAAAATACTGAAAACTGAGCCAAAATTGCTGGAAAAATGCTAAACAATGTGAAGTCTTTCTGTGTTTCACTTCAGCAATGAATGTTCACATTGGCTTTTATCATCCTTTATTGGGGCTCCAGTTTTTTTGTGTGAAAAAACCAACAATCTAGTTCTATCTCCCATTAAACAACACAATCCAATCTCATACAAATTTAGTGGCATTCCTCTTCAACAAATATGCTAGGTGAAACAAATCTTTATGTGACGGATTGTTTTTTCGTGTTCAATATTTAATCAGGTGATACTTTTACTGATGGTTTAGTCAGATATACAAAGGCTTCTACTGATGTTTCTGAGTTGGTCTCCAGAGTTTCTGGAGTGCAAGTAAGTAGTTTCTTTATATGACAAATTAACTTCCCTACCTTGGTTTTAATGGCAATTTATATCACCTAATTGTTGTGTTTTGTGTATTGCTTTTTAGGTTTGAAAAGTTTAGCAGACATGAGGTTTCAACAATATCACTCTTTTGGTAGGCCTTCTTGGTGGATGGCTCTCCTATTTATTTATATGTTGAGTTGGTGTATCTGCAACTATTTTGGAGTTTATTGATGTTTTATTTTGAGTTTTACAAATATCTAGATATGTTATTTTAAGATTCTGGCTGTTGAGACAAGTTTATAAACAAGATTCTGATTTTGGAAAAGTTGAAATTACAGAGGATATCCTCTGTTGAAATTTCAATAAATATTATTGTGATTTGGAAGTTAGTTATGAAATTGTTTATTTATTGTGTCAAGTTTATGCTTGCCGGATTAGAATGTATTAGTCCGTGCGCCATTCAGTTAGAATTTTGGATTGTGACAAAGTTAGAAGGACTTACCCCGCCAAGCATAATGTGGCTCAATCATGTATGATTTGAGTAGGGCATGGTTGATATAGTTGAGTTTTTTTGAAGAAAAAAAAGTAGGACATGGTTGATATGGTTTGAGTTTGAAAAAATATTGAATTTAACAATTTTATTCAAAGACATTATGTTCATCTTTATTTAAACATATGGTATGATACTACCGCGGCATGGTTGAGATCTGTAAATCCAAATTTGTTCAGTTTATAGTTATCGATTGATTGAAGGACCTGGTATTATAGATTTTAAATTCTTAGAAGTTACTTTAAAAGTAAATTCATTTCGGCTAGGAGTTTCAAATAGACTCTACATGCTAATGTCAGATGGATACAAAATACTGTATCGTGTCAAAAACAAAAGTATTATGAATGTCATGTATAACAATGTCATGTCTCCTAGGTCCATGAATATTGTGTTTACGATAATTGTTTTTGCTATCCAAAAAGGTCTAGCGGCGCAGCTTGTTGCCTGCTTGTTTTCTATTCAAGTGTAAATAATGGATTTATATATGAAAAGGAGAACTACAGATATATATTTTAATTAAAGGATCAAGCAGCCTATAACGAGTAATTATAATTCTATTGCGTAATTATGTTTACTTCCAAAGAAAAGGTGTCTTATTTTGATAAGAAAATAATTGAGAGTAGTAGTGAATCTTAACCCAAGCCTTGAGTAAAGATTAGGAGCAAGTGAGATTTGAAACCAAGAAAGTGGAATAAATACCAAAGTATGAGGGGTTTAAGAAGTGTTATTGTTAAGGTAAGGGTATAACTCCACGCGTTTTTCTACGTGCAAAAAATTGTGTTGTTGTAATATGTAATAATCATTTTTGTGCTGCCGATCAATCTTACGTACATAAATTTTGAACTAAATGCTTATGGGTGATAATTTTAAATTGGCGCTAAATTATTAGTATTATGTCGGTAACTTATGATTACCAAAGACCTTGTTCTCGTCTCGAAATCGGACGAAATTAGAACGAACTCGAATAGTGCGAGTGATATCTTTTCGTGACTAACTAAAGTGAGAGCATTCACACATACATTTGTGCTCAAAATAATATCCAACAATGGGTACTAGACATTAATTTAAGAAGTTATTATCCAATGATCGGATATTTGTCCAAGAGTGGGACATTTTGCTTTGCATAGAGGTGAAATCCGGATCATGTGCATTATCTTGTAGAATTGTATTTTGGTGTTATGCGATGGTCATTGTTGAATTGAAATACATGATTTATTCATATATTTACAATTCAAAATATGTCTTTCATGCTTCTTGGCATTATGAATAGAAAATTAGAATCAATGTTACATCATATGCACAATACCTATAGAATTACCATCAATTTTATACTTTAACCTTTTGTACGGTTTAATGAATTTCTTTACAAAGCATATCATAATTATTTTTTTACGATAATTAAAAAGTTTCATTAATTCACCTCTAGCTCAACATCATTAGTATACAATCTCCCCATTTTCTGTGAGCGGTTTGAGAGGGAACCCCGTCATTTTATATCTAGACTAGAACTCATACAAAAGGAACGGGTCCAACTCATAGTAAATGAACGAAGATGGTTTGGCTAAGATCAAAATCTCTAAAGTTGCAAATGATATACAAAATAGTAAGATAAAATCTGTCAAGATATATGCAACAAAAAATCAATATAGGACGACGAAAGAACCCTTTATACACCTCTCGTTTGCTCCATTGATATCCTCATCTCCTTGTCACTCATCGTTCACATCACACGTTTACTCCATGTCCAGAAAGATATTTCCCTGAGTTCATCTTAGTCAGTTTATATAGATGAGACAAACACGTAAGTTTCAATATCAGCGTCGCCATGAAAATAAATTATAAAATTTGTAAATAACCTTCTGATGCTAAATAGCACCATAAAAATTAGAAGTTGGCCTTTTCAGTTACTTGTACAAAAATAAGGTACACAAAGAATCTCCAAATGATTGATGCCACGAAAATAATGATTAATTAGAAAATAAGTTTTTGCCCTGGCATCTCTAACATAAAAGATTTTAAATGTAGTTCAGCACTCTCCTAACCCAAATACCAAAGGAAACAAAAAACACTCTTATCCAATAAAATTAAGGACTTAACAAACCAACCATTCAGTTAACTTTCATATGGTTTTCAATATGGAAATGCATTTGGCACATTTGATCATGTCTGTCAAAGTGAAACTCAGTTGTTGGTTTCTGTATATAATTAAGCGCCACCAAAAAAAAAATACTGATTCAATAGCTAAAACAATTGTAGAGATGCAGAATGAAAGTAATACCTTCATGAATCAATCATATAGCTATTTCGGCACAGAAATCATAAAGCCTCGTCAACCAATTAAGCGCTGCCAAGTAGCAACCTACCAAATAGAACCAATATAGATGTTTACTTTGGTAGCAATATAGAGGAAGAGTGAGTGAAATAGAGAATTGTAACTTTAAAAGGGCCATGATGACTTTGCTCATCTCGCAGCTTACAAACTTGGAATAATTTGTATCATGTACATTCACATAAACTTGCATTAGAAGGAACTAAATACATTGTTTGGTTATGATTAATTTTTTTGGGATATTTGTTTCCGAAAACTTCTATGGTTAGTTAATTGTATGTTTCAACCACAAAATTAATCCAATCCAAACACACTAAATCATTTTAAAATATTTTTTTTCATCACTGATGTACATAAAACCTTCAAAAGGGCCTTGACTTTGCTCATCTCGCAGCTTACAAACTTGGAATAACTTATAGCATAGCACTTGATGATTGTCACATAGAACAAACCGTCAGTGTAATGTGATAAACTAGTGGCAAACATGTATGTTATTCTCAATATTTATTTGGCAATGTCGAGTTCCTAAACATTTCAGATAGTTAGAATGGTATCTTTATATGGCCCAGATCCTCTCCATTTGGGGAGGAAACGATCACTTCCAGAATCGGTTGTAAGATTTTTGATGCTCAGGATGAATCAATAAAGTTGTGCCTTATTAATTATTCGAATATGATTCTATTAAGATTGTTTGTTGCAAAAAGTTTTTTTATAATTAAAAAGAAATATATCTATATAATAATAAATGCTAAATAAAAATAATAATTTTAGTTTCCTTAAAAAAATGGTGTCCTAAGCCGTCGCACTTTCCGTCCACCCTCAGAGTCACCTGTGATCACTTCCATTCATAAAAAGAAGACACGTGGTAATCTAAAAATTTTACTTCGAATTTTTTTTCGTGTAACTTGCTTTTTCATTTCTAGTAATTTTACAACTTTGAACTGTGACCATGAAATGAATTATTATTTTTTTCTCAAATTGAATGAAAAATAAACATTTATGTAGACATTTATTTATCTCTCTTTAAATGTCTTTGCGAAAATTATGATGGCGGAATTTTTCTCGACTCATAGACGTTTTGCAAGGTTCATGGTTTAAGGAATTCCTTCTTTGGGTGTGAGGTTGCTCCCAGTCTCGGGGTGTTCCATTCTTATCCATGTACTTCTATAGATGCCCATCTTGAATGAGCTAGCCTTTCGATTTAGATCTTTAGGGCCGTGAATTCATAAGTTGAGTGACTAATTTGAATCATATGCGTCTCAGAATATCATTCGAAGTCACTCACCGAGTGGATTGAAGTTAGGTGTGAATTCATGTCTCTTATCCTTATACTTGTTTTGATCATTGTGTCCCAGGTCTTGACGTCAATCGTTGTTCGTGGGGGGAGACCTAGTATTTGCCTTGCTTTGCAGCTCCTATTTCTTCGATGAAGATGTAGCCGCTGCTCGCTTGACAACTCGTCGATGATTTCAAAAGGTTGTCTTGTTGACGAATAGTGTGTACAAATTTACTCTTAACAACACATTTTTTTTATCATATTTAAATTTAATACATATATATGAATATTAAAACTTAAATTTAAATACTCATATATAATAGATTGATCCAAGTGATAAAAGATTTGAACCACGGTTTGATCTCTAACTATTGCATGCATATTGAAAAAAGTTAGTTCAAAAGGTAAAATTTTGTATCTATAATATGGCAACGTGTGAAAAAACTTAAACATATATATTATGAAAACGAAACAAGAAAAGAAACTAAGCATTTTCACAATTCCATTTGAATTTTAATAGAAATGGGGTTTTTTTTTGGGTGCAATGACGGTTTTTACTTAAAAAACGATTTTTAATTCATTTAAACAAATATCACTGGCTGCAAGGGATTAGTGTCCAAAATATTGTGCTGATTAAGTAATAATTATTTGTTGTTTGTATGGTTTACGAAAGTAGTGGTTTGATGAGATAAAAGATGTTGTTAAAGGTTTCTATAAATCCTTAGCCACTTAAAAATGAAAGACCAAACCTCCCTAAAAAAAAAATGTAATTCCTGAATAATTGATTCCCCGATTCCTCCATTCAATAACCACCTGAACATAATAGTGATCCCAGGTGCAAACCCATTGCCTACCCAATTTATCTTTGGGAAATGCTTAATCTCGTTGATTTTCACGTAAATTCACGATAGTATTTTGCTCAATAGTTTTTCCTAATTTATAGCACCACCTTCCTTGTTTTGTGGCCAGACACAATTGTGATTGGTTAATTGCTATTCTTGATGTGATCCGGACAATTTCTCTCTAGATAAATAATAGTGCTCTTTATCTTTTGTTGGAAGCCTTCTATTCAATGGTCTCCACATGAAAAGGGATACTTTGAGAGACAACGATTTATTCCAAATGATTTTCCTAAAAGGCACTTGAGCTTGTTGGTCATCATGCACCGACATACCGTAAACTCCATTTATCGAATACCCTTGAGTTGGATCACGTTTCCAAGACCAAGTATCCGCAATAGACTTTGCATATCAATGTTAACAAACAAAGATAAGCACTCCATTTGCCTTGCTTTGCAGCTTCTATTTATTCGATGGTTTAAAAATGTTGTCGATGGTTGGCAAGTCGTCGATGGTTTAAAAATGTTGTCTTACCAACGAGCAGCACGTACAAATTTACTCTTAAGAACACATTTTTTTATCATATTTAAATTTAAAACATATGATATGAATATTAAAACTTAAAATTAAATACTCATAATAATAGATTGATCGAAATATTTCGTATCTATAATACGGCAACATGAGAAAAAACTTAACATAAATATTATGAAAATGAAACAAGACAAATAAACTAAATATTTTCACAATTTCGTTCGTATTTTAATAAGAATGGGGTTTTTTGGCATAGTTTTATTGAGTGCAATGACGGTTTTTACCTAAAAAACGATATTAATTCATTGGCTGCAAGGGATTAGTATCCAAAATATTATGCTGATTCAATTATTTGCTGTTTTTATGGTTTACGAAAGTAGTGGTTTGATGGAATCAAAGGTGTTGTTAAGAAATATTATAGTGGATATAGTGTGGGTTTGATGAGACTTTGAACTTTAAAGATACTCTTTTGTTTTGTTTGACCTTTTTATTTTGTTGTTGATTCTCTTTATTTGGCTGCTTCCTTCTCTCCTCAATGACTGACTCATAGGTCTCTCTACCTAGGCCATTTGTATCGTTTATTTGGGTCTGTTACAAGGCTATCCTTTTTAATGGAGTGAAATTTTGGTGAAGACGAAAGCTTTGTTAGGAAAAAGAGGGAACAAAGAGACATGTGATTTCTGAACAGTGTTTAATGCAAAATTAGAAAAGTAAAATAGGTATTACACTGAAAATAGAAAAATGGTTGCTTTGTGTTGGTGCATGTTTGGTTGTGCATTGATTTGTAAAATTGATTCCGACAATAAATTAAATGAATTGATTTTATATTTGGATAGATTTGTAAAAGTGTGTTAAATAATAAATTAGTGTTGAAATATTTAACTACAACTAAGGCAAAATTCAACTTCATGCAAGACAAACCGACTTGGATAATGGGACCTACCTACATGTGCACAGTGATGTTCAGGTGCTTATTATGAGCTAGAATATTTTCAAAGAAGAGGAAACTTTGCATAAACAATGTAAAGAAAGACGTTACCAGTGGACTACCATTTTATACATGAGAAAGACTCAACATGTGTTGGATCACACGCAAATTATAACATAGGATATGAACCTAACAAACAAGTAGTCATGAGATTTATTATTTAATTAGTTTTATTGATTATAATTATTGGGAAAATTAAAAAAAAAAGAAAAAAAGAAATTGGTGCAGTCATTTGCATGCGTGTTGGATACGGCAGCGTTTGACGCAAAACGACAGAAAAGGACCTGAGTGAATGAAGAAGAAGAAGAAGAAGAAGAAGCGGGAAATGAATGATGAGGTGTGAGAGTGAAGTACGATTGAGCCTCACACACTATTTATAAACCTACGCACCCCAACCTTCATTATATTCTATTGTTTTCTATCAAAAAGAAACAAACCCTAGAACAAGTTGAAGAAACGAAGCAGCAGCAGCAATGGAGAAGATTCGCAATGTCTGGATCTCTGGTCTTCTTGATCCTTCGAAGATGAGGATGACTGAGAGATACTGGTTATACACCGGTGAGCTCGAAAAGAGCAAGAAAGCTGGAAAAGAAACAAAGAAAATTGAAAAGTTCGTTCACTCTTCTCTCACAGATGAGTCATGGCAGAATCTTATCAATCAGAATCAGGGAAAATGTCACCAGATTCGAATGAAGTGGATGTCTAATCCCATTTCTCATTCCATCCCTGCAGATGTCACCTTCTTCAACAGACTCAACTATAAGGTACGGTCTATTTCTCACACTGTTTCGGTTTACTTTTCTGTTTCATAATAGCTTATCACAATTTTCATAACATTTTCACAACTTACTAACTTTTCATAACCCGTTTTTCAACTTATGAATTTCACTCTATTTTATCATTTGCTTCTATGATAAGTGCTTGCTTTTCTTGCTTATGTTATCCATGGAATAACAATGAACTCATATATTCTTTGGTTAATGTTTTTTTATACTATTAACTTTATTTAAAATATGTCGTCCTTGCAGATGACAGTGATCGACACACCTGATCATGTTGATTTCACTGCTCAAGTTAAGAATGCTCTGTGTGCCATTGATGGCGCCGTTCTTGTTCTTTCTAGTATTGGTGCAGTGCATGACCAGTCTATTACTGTGGATAAGCAAATGACAACATATGAACTTCCAAGACTTGTATTCATCGACAATCTTGACCACAAGAAAGCAGATCCGTGGGAAGTTGTAGATCAGGTAAACTTACTTAGATTAATGGATTTCAGGTCATTATAGATGATTATAATGTTGTTATAGTGGTATAGTAGATAGCAAGAAAGCCACTATTTGCCAATCTAGGATAGTGGAGTAAAGTTGAGTTATTGTTTCTATTTTGTGTCATACATCACAATCTCGATGCTTCACACCGCTATTGATAAAATCTTCTGTGTGTTTCTCTATATTCTATACACAAAGCATCTAACTTCAGTTCAGATTTAGAAACATATAATATTTAATTTTTATTGACCTTGGGCATTTTTATAATTATTTCTCAGTTTTACTTATAATTCAAATTCATATTGTTGTTCTTATCCGTATAACATTTTTATTTATTTTTCAGACAAGATCCAAGCTTCAGCATCACAGTGCTGCACTACAAGTTCCAATAGGCTTGGGGCATAGTTTTAAGGGACTTGTTGATCTTGTGCAATCAAAGGCCTACTTTTTTCATGCTTCAGATGGGTATGTTTCTGAATCTTTTGCATTGGTTATGCTTGTGGTCATTCTTCAAATTACTCAATTCGTTTCTTATTGCAGAGAAAAGGTTGTCGTTGAAGAAATTCCTGAATATATGGCAGCCTTGGTGTCAAGAAAAAGGCGTAACCTTATAAAAACTGTGTCTGAGGTGGATGATAAGCTTGCTGAAGCTTTTAGCAGTGACAAGCCCATCTCAGTAGCTGATCTTGAGGTGTGTTGAGTAACAATGCCTCTTTTTGCTTCCATTGGAGTTTTGCATGCATATTATTTGGTTTTACATTTAGCAAATATTTATGATGTTTTTGTTTTGACAAATAGTTTATCAACATATTGTCATGAATTGTTGAGGATGTTGAAGTTTGAGCTTCCTAAATGTGTCTCAACTAAAAAGAGCACATACGTATCATTTTGTAATGGAATAGAACGTTGCATGGGTCTCAAAGAAGATACCATAATATAGCATGTGAAACATAATATAAATCCTTTGGAAAACAAACTTTTTGTCCTTGCACCACTGTAGGCACGTGCATTTTCAGATAGTGTGATATACGAAAACCTGTTGTTACTTTGCTCCCACCCCCATCTATGAATTTTATTTTGTATATAGGTTTTCTTTTTATTATTATTGTGTGTGCAGGAAGCATTCTCAAATATAGCGTGATATACGAAAACCAGTTGTTACTTTGCCCGCACCCCCATCTTCAAATCTTAATTTGTAACTAGTTTTCTTTTTGTTATTGTTGTGTAGGAAGCAATTCGTAGGGCAACTATAGCGAGGAAATTTGTACCGGTTTTCATGGGTAGTGCATTCAAATATAAGGTAACCGTTGAATTGCCTCGAATTCTTCGTTATATGTTCTTGACCATCATTCCCCCCATTTCTTTCTCAGGCAAACTCTTATTTTTAATTGACTCATCAATATGATTACGATTTTATTTAGTTTGGGTCTTCTAGAGACTTCACTTTGGAAACTGAATTCACTTGGAGCATTTTTTGTACAATGGATCTGGTCAAATCTAGAGCATGTCATTACTGTTAAGAACAATAATCAAACATTAGTTTAGACTTTAAGGGATCTTTGGACTCCTAATTTGAGACATAATATTCTTTATATTTTAATAAAGTTCTTGATATTAATTATCTTAATAATGATTTTTTTAGACATCAATCCCACTAGGATATCATACTCCATGCTATCATGTTTTGAACCCCCGTTATATTCTTTCACATGCATGCACACTCTTAGGCATGTCTGAACACTAATATGATACAAACTTGAACATTCTATAGTTAGGTAAATATCAATGAGATACAAACTTGAACATTCTATATTTCATGCATGCTCATTGTTTTGGATTGAGATTTTAAAAAACTATTTTGGCATATAAAAGTCATGTGAATTTTAAAAGACTTTTTGAAATGTAATGATAAATTGATGCAGGCCTCAAAACAGAGACGTAGTAAAAACAAGCAATTAACAAAAATGAGTAGAAAAGGTGTTGGTATTATTGAATTAGGAATTGCAAATGCAGATGGGAACTCACACGCAATCCACCCAAGAGCTGAGCTCCACAGAGAAATTACAATTCTCTGCCTAACAAACAGCAAACAAACTTCTGCATAACCTCCCCCCTTTTTCGTAGCACTCCAAAATAACAGAAATCATAACTAAACCACACCTTCTCATACTGAGCCTACTGCCACATCAACACTAATACTACCTAAGTTCTAGGCCTAAGTGAGATAATGAAATTGAACATTACTTGATTCATATGTTGGATTCAAGCCTAAATATACCTTTTATGTGTTAGAAATATACTAGACGGAATAAAGGTATGCTAGGGAGGAGAGTTAGTTTTTAGGTTGGGTTGAATGGCCAGTTAGTTACGCCCAGCTATGGGTAGTTGGGAGTAGGGGGGAGTGAAGGCCATAGTTGAGCCATTAGTTTGTTGACAAAGATTGAGAGGGGCTTTGTGTCTGTACTGAGGCTCCTTTCTTTGTAAGTGCTTCTGCTATTTTGGACGGAGTTAACGATTGCAGATGGTGAAGCCTAGAAGAAGGTTTAATGTCCTTCGTTTTTAGCCATATTTTCCCCATAAAACGCCATCTTGCCGCCATCCTTCACAAGTTGGCCGTAGCAGTTTGCAAAAAACCCTTCATTGCAATCTCCTCATGTCTACTATTTCATAACATTGATTTTGGCTTGAATAATACATACAATCCAACTCTTAATTTTGTATTTTAACAGTCTGATATTTTTTTTCTTTTTGTTTTTTCTGGTACAGGGGCTGCAACTTCTCTTGGATGGTGTGCTTAATTATTTGCCGTGTCCAACTGAAGCTAGTAATTATGTTCTCATCCAATCTAAGAATGATGAAAAGGTACCAAATACAAAGAAAGAATTGAATGAGATTATTTGAATTGCCTATATTATTAATAAAGGAAAGAACCTACGCTAGCTAACCATATGCCAATCATTTATGGCATTAGTCAAAGCACTTTCGCTCTGAGTCATAATCAGATTTGATATTCTATAACCAAACACATGGACATTGATTTGTTGTGTTTTTGTGAAAAAACTCTTGCCAAATCTCTGGCATTCTCACCAAGCCATTGACCAATGTTCAATTTTGTAATCTCAGAGACGAACTTAAGCTTCTTAGTAAAAACGATTGCAAAATTCTACTCTCAAACTAATTCACTCTCTAATCCTAGGCAAGGACCACACTGTTCTACCAACTCTTGATAAACATGGTGTTGCGCTATTTGTTAACCTACTGAAAAAGAATATTATTTGGCAATTTTAACAGGATACATTTGTAGCATTGACTTTCACACTTAGGAGAAAGTATGATGTAATAACTTAGTAACTAAATCGTGTTTTCAAGTATGCATGCATAACTGCAAAACTCACATATTTTTCCTGGGTTTCTTGCCTGCATTAGTAGTAGTAAACTGATATATAAGCCTGTTTGGATTGACTTATTTGACCTTATCAGCTGGTATAAGTCATGTGAGACTGTTTGAGTTAACTTTTGTGTGAGACTGTTTGGTATAATAATTTTCATAAGCCTTTTTTCAACTTATTTTGATAACTTTTCCAAGATAACTTATGAAAACACCTTATAGCGTGTACATAAACAATTTAACGTTATTTTACCATTTGCTATCAAATTTACTTATCAAAACTTCTACATAAGTGCTTATCATGACAAGCGCTTGTCATGATAAGCACTTGTACTATAAACTGCAAAAATGCTATAAGCTGTTTATACAAAAGTCAATAATATTCTTGGTTTTCTTGCTTGAATTATTCATGGCAGTAAACTCATATTCTTCAGGTAATTGTTTTTTAATACTTTTTACTCTCTTTAAAAAATTTCATTGCAGATGAGCGTAATTGATACACCTTCTCATGTTGATTTCACTGATGAGGTTCAGAATGCTCTGCCTGCCTTTGGTTCCATTCTTATTCTTGATAGTGATGGTGATGATGGGTTGCAGAGCCACCCCACTGCTGATGATAAGCAAAAGTTAACAGTTCAACTTCCAAGAACTGTATTCATCAGAAATCTTGACCAGCCGGGAGCAAATCCGTGGCAAGTTGTAATTCGGGTAAACTTACTTAGGATTAATGGATTGGAGGTCATCATATTCTTATGTTATTAATCCCAGATAGCAAGCGGCCTGATGCGCTGAACTTCAAAAATACTATAGCGGTATAGTAGATAGCGAGAAAGCCACTATTGTCAATCTAGGATAGTGGAGCAGAGTTGAGCTGTTGTTTCTATTTTGTTTTGTACATCTCAATCGCGATTCTTCACATTGCTATTGATAACATGTGTTTTCTAGTTTTATTTCTAGTTGAACAATTTTGTTTATTTCATAGAGTTAGAGAACTTCAGTAACATTATCTTCTGCGAGTTTGTCTATATTCTATGCACAGAGCTTCTAACTTCAGTTCAGATTTAGAAACATATAAAATTTAATTTTTATTGACCTTGGGCATTTCTATAATTATTTCTCAATTTTACTTAGAATTCAATGTCATATTGTTGTTCTTATCCGTAGAACATTTTGATTTATTTTTCAGGCAAGATCCATGCTCCCGCATCATAGTGCTGCACTACAAGTTCCAATAGGTTTGGGATATAGTTTTAAGGGACTTGTTGATCTCGTGCAATCAAAGGCCTACTTTTTTCATGCTTCAAATGGGTCTGTTTCTGAAACTTTTGCTTTGGTTATGCCTATGATTATTCTTCATAGTACTCAATTATTTCTTATTGCAGAGAAAAAGTTGTCGCTGAAGAAATTCCTGGATATATAGAAGCCTTGGTGTCAGAAAAAAGGCGTGAACTTATAAAAACTGTGTCCGAGGTGGACGATAAACTTGCTGAAGCTTTCAATGGTGACAAGCCTATATCAGCAGCTGATCTTCAGGTGTGTTGAGTAACATTGTCTTTTCTTTTCTTTTTTCATCGGAGTTTGGCATGCTAATTATTTGGTTTTACATTTAGCAAAGATTTCAAATATGTTTTTGTTTTGACAAATAGTTTATCAACATATTGTCAAGTGTTGAGGATGTTGAAGTTTGAGCATCCTAAATGTGTCTCAACTAAAAAAAGCACATACATGTCATTTTGTAATGGTATAGAATGTTGCATGTGTCTCGAATAAGATACCATATTATAGTATGTGAAACATAATATAAATCATTTAGAAAACCTTGCACCACTGTAGGCACATGCATTTTCAGATAGTGTGATATACGAAAACCGGTTGTTACTTCGCTCCCACGCCTCATCTATAAATTTTATTTTGTATATAATTTTCTTTTTGTTATTATTGGATGTACTGGAAGCGTTTTCAGATATAGTGTGATATACGAAAAACATGTTACTTTGCCCCCACCCCTTATCTTCAAATCTTATTTTGTAACTAGTTTTCTTTTTGTTATTATTGTGTGTAGGAAGCAGTTTGTAGGGCAACCAAAGCCCGCAAATTTATACCGATCTTCATGGGTAGTGCTTCCGAAAATAAGGTAACCGTTGATCTGCCTTGAATTCTCCGTTGTATGTTCTTTACCATATTCCCCCCATTCTTACTTAGGCAGACTCTTTTTTTTTTTTTAATCTTGACTCATTAATATGATTATGATTTAATTTAGTTTGGGCCTTCCAGAGACTTCGCTTTGGAAACTGAATTCACTTGTAGCATTCTTAGGAGAATGATGACTATACTAGTGGTCCATGACACTATGTGAAAAATTAGGGATGGTCAAATCTTATGTCAAATAAATAATAAAAGAGCAATCATTGTTATGTAAATCTACTTAGAATAATGTTGTTTAATAAACAATTAATACTAAATGAGCAAGATTTGTCCGATAAAATCTAGTAAGAATCCTGCTGTTTTAAAAGCTAAGCTACTGGTGCTTTTTAAGCCTTTCCATTCCCTTACCATAGTAATAGTTATATAGGGAAATATCTAATTTATGCTCTACCATTCTTTTGAAATGTTGGAAACTGCTGACACGTATATTAGGATACAAAGCACCTAGAGGTTTGCACTTTTGGAGCATGTCATTTGTGTTAATCCAATTAAGAACAATAGTCCAAACATTAGTTTAGACTTTAAAGGATCTTTGGACTTCTAATTTGAGACCTAATATTCTTTATACTTTATTAAACTTCTTGATATTAATTATCTTAATAATGATTTCTTTAGACATCAATCCCACTTGAATATCATCCTCCTTGCTATCATGTTTTATACCCCCGTAATATTCGTTCACATGCAAGCACACTCTTAGGCATGTCTGAACACTAATATGATTCAAACTTAAACATTCTATAGTTAGTTGATTATCAATATGATACAAACTTGAACATTCTATATTTCTTGCATGCTCATTGTATTGGATTGAGATTTTAAAAAACTATTTGGCATAAATAAATTCATGTGAATTTTAAAAGACTTATGTTGACACAAATGAGTAGAAAAGGTGTTGTTTTTATTGAATTAGGAACTGCAAATGCAGATGGGAACACACACCGAGTCCACCCAAGAGCTGAGCTCCCCAGAGAAATTACAATTCTCTGCCTAACAAACTTCTGCATAACCTCCCCCCTTTTTCGTAGCACTCCTTCATACCATAAAACATAACTAAACCACACCTTCTCATACTGAGTCTACTGCCACATCATCACTGATCCTATCTATTTCTCCTCACATAGACTTTCCACACCTTAGGTGCACTTCGCTGGCTTATTGCAAAAAAGTATTTTAAAATACCAATGTGATACACGTGTCCTAAGTTCTAGGCCTAAGTGCGATAATGAGGTTGAACATGACTTGGTTCATATGTTGGATTCAAGCTTAAATATACGTTTTACATGTTAGAAATATACTAGACGGAATAAAGGTATGCTAGGGAGGAGAGTTCGTTGTTGGGTTGGGTTGGTTGACCAGTTAGTTACGCCCAGCAATGGGTAGTTGGGAGTAGGGAGGAGTGAGGGCCATAGTCGAGCCATTAGTTAACGATTGAAGATGGTGAACCATTGAAGAAGGCTTAATGTCCTCCTTTTTATGCAATTTGCCACCGTCCTTCACATGTTGGCCGCGGCTGTTTGCAAAAAATCCTTCATTGCAATCTCCCCATGTCCACTACTTGATAACATTTATTTTGGCTTGATGACTTGAATAGCACATACAAGCCAACTCTTAATATTGTATTTTAACAGTCTGACATTTTTTTACTTTTTGTTTTTCCTGATACAGGGGATGCAACTACTTTTTGATGGTTTTCTTAAGTATTGTACGTGTCCAACTGAAGCTAGTAATTCTAATCCCATCCAATCTAAGAATGAGGAAAAGGTACCAGATTTAAAGAAAGAATTGAATGAGATTATATGAATTGTCTGTTATTAATAGAGGAAAGAACCTAGGCTAGCTAACCATACGCCAATCATTTATGGCATTAGTCAAAGCACTTTCCCTTTTGAGTCATAATCAGATTTGGCATTGTAGAACCAAACACATGGACCTTGATTTGTTGTGATTTTGAGAAAAAAACTCTTGCCAAATCTCTGGCATTCTCACAAAGCCATTGACAAATGTTCAATTTTGTAATCTCGGGGTCAAACTTACGCTTCTTAGTAAAAACAACTGCACAATTCTACACTCAAACTAATTCACTCTCTAATCGTAGGCACCAAAGACCACACTGTTCAACTAACTCTTGATAAACATGGTGTTGTGCTATTTGTTAACATACTAAAAAAGAATATTATCTGGCTATTTTAACAGGATGCACTGGTGGCATTGGCTTTCACACTGAGGAGAAAGTATGATGCAATAACTTATCTAAGGTACCGTGACCTTTGCATGTGGTTAAGTCCTATTTCAAATTATTTGTTTTGTCTTAGATATATAATACCTCCGGTCATTATTATAAGCGAAAATAATGCTTGAAATCTTAGTCACTGTTATAAATATAATTTCACTACTTTTACACTTTTTAATGCTGTTATTTCTAATACACAATTCATTCAATTCCAAAAAAATTAACGGTGGTGTTTGATTTAGTTTTCCACTAACTACCGAAAAGGACAATTTAGTAAATTGGACTAGCATTTTAACATAAAATCTAAAAAATTAATCGCACACTGTGAAAGTATATATTTGTTTATTTGCTATAATGGTAACCGGATGGAGTGTTATATATATATATATATATATATATATATATATATATATATATATATATATATATATATATGAGGAGAGATATTTTGACTCTGAGAGTAAGTTTGCTTACTTACTCCAAATCTTAGCCTTGAGTTCTATTATCAATTAATGGTTTAGATTGATTAATAATAAGTGAGATGATAAGCTATAATTTTCCTCTCTATTGAAATTTACACTCATCATTATAAAATGACAAAACAATTAATGACTTTTAATTGATTGTTTTTTATTCTTCTCCCTTTGTTTTTTTTTATATACGCATAAGGAATTCTAAAAGGCTTATTAGCAAAACATGACAACATTATTACGGAAAAAGTGCAGAAGACAAGTAGTTCAGATTAATATCAGTTAGGCATCAAAAGAGAAACGTATTTGTGATTATTCATGTGTTCCTTTCCTGTTATGTTGAACTATTTAACTCTTTCTCAAATAACATCATCATCTATGTATATCTACGATAGCAAAAACCAATTAAAATGGAGATGATTAATTTAATTTATAATTATTTATATAAGAAACACTATGAAGTTTATTATGTGTGAAAATAAAAACTAAGGGAGAAGAATAAACAACAATCAATTAAAAGTCATTAATTGTTTTTCCATTTTGAGTTGATGAGTGTAAATTTTATAGTCTACCATATCACTTATTATTAATCAATCTAAGTCATTAATTGATAATAGAACTAAAGGGTAAAGGTCAAGATTTGGAGTAAGTAAGCAATGGAGTCAAAATATACCTCATCTATATATATAACACCTCCAATAATTATCTGTAGAAGGCAAATTAAATCAATCCAACTACTGAATCATCTTATATCATGTTTATGGTCATGTATACAAAAATTCAAACAATTTAGACATTTGTTGGTATATATGTTTTAATAATAGATATTTTCATATCTTTTACGTAGTGTATTATACGTTTAAAATAAGATGATGTAATGGTCATATCATTTAAAGATCTATGAATTTTTTTAGGTTTAATGTACTTCATGAGAATTCCTCGGTTGGATTAATTTAATTAGCCTTCTACAAAGAGATATTGAAGGTTAAAGTTAGATTTGACCTGTGATGTCAGTGTATCCTGACTCACAATTTATACATATATGTATTGCTTCCTTTTTTTTAATTGTGTGAAGAATCTATGAGGGTGTGCTCCGGAAGGGAGATTTCATTACAAACATTAACACTGGCAAGACGTTCAAGGTGAGTTTAAGGCTCTTCATTGTTCTACTTTGATTGCATTGGTTTTGTGCACATGATGTTTTAAGTTGTAGATCTGCTTTTCTTTTTTACTACAATCTTGGTTTTCTGTTACTCAATTAGTTCATTTTTTATAAATATATGGCTCAATTTAAGATGACATTCATGATAACCTACAATTATAGTTGTTGTAATTATGTCCTGTCTTAGGAAAAACGAATATCAAAGATATACCAAATGACGGGAACGTTTAATATTAATTTACCTTAGATTATCCATTTCTGACTATTCCATGAATTCAAGTCCCTGACATAGTATATGAATTCAAATTCTTGATACTTCTTACTAGCAATATTGACTATTTTTTCAAGAAACTTGTCCTACAGAGAAGTTTCTATTTAACCATATTATACTACTAATATCATCCTCTTGCATAACCAGGTCTTGTCCCATCATTTTGTAATTTTTTAAAAAAATATTGCTACAACAAAGTCTACTACTTGTTTTAGCTTTTACCAGTTTAATGAAGTATGAAAAATAATTGTAAACGATATGCAGTGGTGTGCACTCATAAGATCATTTTCATGTAGCTGCTTTCATTTATAGTATTTTGAGACATGTGATTTTGTTGCTGAAGCCTTTCTTCTTTGCAAATGTAGGTTCCTGATTCAATTGAGGTGCGAAAAGATGAGATCGGGGTTAGTTTTTAGATTTTCGCCATGATTTGTGGATCTTCCTATTAAATTGAATGTCTTTGGAGAACTTTTGTATATCTGTTCTGCCATATCTCTTTTTAAATTCTGATTTTAGACTTTACTAGTTTAATGAGCATGAAACTGATTGAAAACAATATACAGTGGTGTGCACACACAAGATCATTTATATTTCTCTGTTTTTGCTTATTGCATTTTGAGCTAGTCATTGTTTGACTGAAACCCTTCTTCTCTACAAATGCAGGTTCCATATTCGTATGAAATCAAAGAGGATGAGAAGGGGGTTAGTTTTTAGATTTTCACCATGATTTGTGGATCTTCCCATTAAAGCAAATGTCTTTGCAGAACTTTTGTATAAATGTTCATCCATATCTATATAAATTTTAATTTTAGCTTTTACTTGTTTAATGAAGCATGAAACATGATTGAAAACAATATGCAGTGGTGTGCTCAGTGCACTCATAAGATCATTTTCGTATTTCTGCTTTCATTTATAGCATTTTGAGACTAGTGATTTTGTAGCTGAAGCCTTTCTTCTTTGAAAATGCAGGTTCCTTATGTGATTGGGTTGAATAATGAGGTGGGGTTAGTTTTTACATTTTCACCATGATTTGTGGATCTTCCCATTAAATCGAATGTCTTTGGAAAACATTTATATAATTGTTTTGGCATATCTCTTTAAATTCTAATTTTAGCTTTTACTAGTTTAATGAAGCAAGAAACATGATTGAAAACAATGTGCAGCGGTGTGCACTCATAAAATCATTTTCATGTCTCTGCTTTCATTTGTTTTGATTTTACATTAGTGATTTTGTGCCTGAAGCATTTCTTCTCCGCAAATGCAGGTTCCTTATTCGACTGCGCCACGAAAGGAGGATTTGGGGGTTAGTTTTTAGATTTTCATCACTATTTGTGGATATTCCCATTAAATTAAATATCTTTGGAGAACTTTTGTATAATTGTGTGCCATAACTCTTTAAATTCTAATTTTAGCTTTTACTTCTTTAATGAGGCATGAAACTTTATTGAAAACAATACGCAGTGGTGTGCACTTCATATATTGCATATTTAAGCTAGTGATTTTGTGGCTGAAGCCTTTCTTTTCTGCAAATGCAGGTTCCTCATATGATTGGGATGACTTATGATGAGGTGGGGGTCGGTTTTTAGATTTTCCCCATGATTTGTTTGTGGATCTTCATTAATATTGAATGTTGCTGGAGAACTTTTGTATGATTGTTCTGCAATATCTCTTTTTAAATTCTAATCGGGATTCTTCTCCCAAATTGACAGGTTATTCAAGAGGCTCATGCTGGAGAAATAGTCGCTGTACATGATGTCATTAATGCACCAGGTTCTACTCTTCTCTCATAGCATATGCCACATTTCCTGAATTCTACATTGCTCTTTTTCATGAACCTGTTGTTGGTGGTTTAAGTTGTTTGAAAATGTTAATATATTTTTTTATTGATGAATAAATTTCATTTGAGGGCTCAAAAATACTGAAAACTGCACCTGATAAACCTAAAAAGAAGAAAGGAGCCAAAACGGCTGAAAAAATGCTTAACACTGTGAAGTCTTTCTGTGTGTCACTTCAGCAATGAATGTTCATATTGCCTTGTAACATTAAACAACACAATCCAGTCTGACGAGTTTATGGGCATTCCTCTTCAACAAAATATGCTAGGTGAAACAAATGTTAGTGTGACAGTCTGTTCACATTAGATGAAACAAATGTGAAGTCCTTCTGCGAGTCTCTTCAACAATGGATATTCACATATCTTTTATTAGGACTCCAGTTTTTGTGTGTGAAAAAACCAACACACTAGTTCTGTATCCCATTTAAAAAACACAATCCAGTCTCATACAAATTTATGGGCATTGGCCTCTCAAACAAAATATGCTAGGTGAAACAAATGTTTATGTGACAGTATGTTTTTTCATGTTCATTATTTAATCAGGTGATACTTTTACCGATGGGTTAGTAAGATATAAAAAGGCTTCTTCAATTGATATTTCTAAGGTGCTCTCAAGAGATTCTGAACAAGTAAGTAGTTTCTTGATATGACAATACTTCGATTTGTGTTTGAAAAAACCAATACTCTAGTTCTATATCCCATTAAACAACACAATCCTATCTCTTACGAATTTATGAGCATTCCTCTCGAACAAAATATGCTGGGTGAACCAAATATTAATGTGACAATCTGTTTTTTCATGTTCATTATTTAATCAGCCGATACCAATGCTTTCAATGATGAATATCTAAGGCTTCTGTTGATGTTTCTGAGTTGGTCTCAAGAGTTTCTGGAGTGCAAGTGAGTAGTTTCTCTATATATGACAAATTAACTTCCCTACATTGGCTTAATGGCAGTTTATATCACCTAATTGTCTTGTTCTCTGTATTGCTTTTTAGGTTTCAAAAGTTTAGTAGACTCGAAGTTTCAGCAGTGTCACTGCTCTTTTGGTAGGCCTCCTTGATGGATGGCTCTTTTGTCTATGTATATGTTGAGTTGGTGTATCTACAACTATTTGGGAGTCTATGAATGTCTTATTTTGAGTTGTCCAAAATCTAGATATGTCTTTTGAGATTCTTGCTGATGATACAGGTTTATAAACAGAATTCTTCTTTTGGAAACATTGAAATTACAGAGGATATTCGGTTGAGATTTCAGTAATTATTATTGTGAACTCAGTTAGTTTAGAAATTGCTTATTTAGTGTTTGTCAAATTTGGTCATTAGGCTTGCTAAACAAGGTTAAAAGGATTTACCCCACCAAACAGAATGCAGCCTAATCATGTGCTTTAGAGAAATTAGGCCTACAAAAGGAATACTTCTTCAAGACATAGAGAATTTTAAACAATTTTTTTTTTACCGTACCTAAAGAGTGAGTTGATATTTGGTATGATTTGCTTGCAACTCAATTTACCCAACATGAATTTACCTTATCATTGAACCAAGATCGAGTTTGGGGAGCAATATTAGTGTTTTTTTTATTTTATTATTTAAGTTGTATATTTTATAACGCATAACATGACTCTTCTTTTTTAGTTGGACAAAACAATACTCTATTTATTTGATCCTAGCGATAGTTATTTATTTGAATAAAAGTGTTATTTTTTATAACTATTTAATAGGAAAGTGTTATTTTTATTTTTTTTGAAGAAAAAATAGGAAAATGTTATTTATACTAGTAGATAAGTCTATCCAACATAAATCACAAAAATCAAACAGAAAAATGAAAAGGATTGATTTTTGTTTTCTGGTTGTAGATTGTGTACCCTCCAAAGACCAATTATCCCCTACTCTTTTGGGTGTTAGAGTCGCGTGGGTGTATGTATGTATGTATGTATATATGCAAATTAAAAAACTAATTTGATGTTCAAGACTTTATATGATAAATAAGGTTGCAACGCAAACATGGTGGTGGAAAGGAAAAAGAGTAAATTATCAATTTAGTCTCCCAAGTATTCTCTCCTACTTAATAGTCTCTAATGCTTTGCCACATTTTTGTTGGTCTCTAACATCTCAGCAATATATAAGTTTCACATACTTTAATGACTAAGTAGGAGATAGAGTGATACTTTAATGACTTACTGAAGGTTTACACAAGAAAGAGTTATGCAAATTTGTAAACATACAACTAAATGAACAACAGAACAAAAAAAAAATTAGAAGCTAAAAATTGGCCGGCAGCTCCTCGTCCGAGTGCAGATGAATTATTAGGGATGATGATTAGGGATACTAAATTACATAAAGAATCAAGTAATTATCGCACAACTTTTCAAACCCCATCTTTTCATGAGAGGACTAAACACAGAAGTTAATTGTCACTTTATCTGAGAGAATATCCTTTCGAACATCACTAAAACTTCTTCAGTAAGTTCTAATAATTAGTTAGCCAATATCTTCATTAAACCTCTACAGGGACCTTGACTTGATTATATGTGTTTCAACTTTCAAGCTAGATGCATATGATAGATATGCTTCAATTTGAGGGAGAGTGTTGAATATAATCATGCTAAGATTGTTATTCCTCTATTACCTTTGATAAGGTTTCCTTAGAGAGTTTGGGTAGTTTTCTATTTTTCTTATTGTGAGAGATTCTCTCTTGTATATAAATTTGTACAGTTTTATAAATTGTTAAAAGTATTGGTAATCACCTTGTCCAAAAAGAATTGAAAGTAGACAGGTGAAAGAAGACTTCCAACTGTAGGAATGCTAGTAGTTAAAATCAAATTTATGGCATTAACATACCTGCAAAGAAAACATTACAATTAAACTAGGGAACTTTGTCAGGAGTAAAAACCGTTAAAAATTTATAAAGGAATTAAACTTACTCCGATTGATCACCAACACTTTCAAGGGTACCCCAAGGGACACGTGTCATTGCTGCCATTTCAATATCAAATTTGGTTTCCAGGCCATGCACTAAGGTTACCAATGATTTTGTTATAACGACTGAAAATTCATCCTGCATAATTGCATAGCGCTGTTAGAATGAGATCCATAATAAAAACAAATTATTTAACAAGACACAATTACCTGCACTTCTGACATGTCCACCCCATCTGCAAATTGATGATCAATTATTTTAGAAACACTTTCAGCCAGTTCACCAGCCTGTCAAGTACAACGCTAAGTTAGTATTTAGTAAAACTGCCATTTTCTCATTATCTACCGGATGAAGAATGTAAAAGAAACTAACCGTTTTATGGCAATATTCAGCCGAATTGACAATGTAACAAATCACTCGTTCATCCCTATCAGATGTCTGTTCAACATATCCAAAGATTAATCTTGGTTGAGAAAAGAAAGTTGTTTGATAACATTTTATTTTTTTTGATGAATCAAAAGTGAAGGAAGGCATCAAAAGATAACTTGACATCCCAACAAGGTTGGCACCCCAAAGCTACCCCTATCCTCTACCACCTTGCTCGAAAATTTTATTAAAAAGTTGTTTGATAACATGAGTGCATAACCTTCACACTTAATTAAAATCAATTCCTTTCAAGATACCTTTATCTGCCCATCCATGCCTGTAGCCGCAGCAACAATTCCCGTGCCCCCCTTTGGAAGTCTTCCAAAGAGTTTTGTAGCATATGCTTTAAGAATTTTTTGGAAAACCTAAGATTTAAATGGAATGGAGTCATAAAATGCATGAAGCAGGATACCATAATGTTCAAGTATTTGCATTGTGAGTTGCAATAAGAGTTCATTTCCTTTTGTGACCTAGAAGTTAAATAGTACTCTTTTTAACCCCTTAACAACCTACTACCAGAGAATCATATATTTACAGATCACAGAGTCTTCTTGTAAATCTTCTGCCACATACAACTACACTTAATACATTAAGCTACGCCAGGCGACTATTTAAGAAAAGTAGAACAATTATTTGACATCATTGCAAAATTATAAAAAACGTTATCACATGATGAGCATGCAGCTCAGTCTGAAATCAGCCATGAACTATCCCCCACAGACCTGAGAATGCTCTTTTCTTTGTTTCATGGGAAGTAATAGTTAGCAACAATGTAGTGTCTAATGATATTACGAGGCCAACAACAAAAATGCCTACTGTTGTGATTCACAGTTAACAAACAATTTCAAAAAAAATCATTCAATCAAGGAAGCAGAAACTAAGTTATAACTATTATTTAATAAAAAATTTGATAGAATATCCTTATTTCTAAAAGTTTCGTGAATCGAAACAGAGGCCTACTATTTTTTACGGAGTTCAAGGATTAGTCATAAGTTAACTCAGCAGAACCACATATTATGAAACCCTTCAACTGGATTTCAGAAAGGATTGCTTTTTTCTAGTTTTTTTTTCTTTTTTCAAAGGAAAGAAAATGATAGCCGTAAGAGCAAGAAATATGAATGTGAAATTCTAAGAGACATTAAGAGCAATCATCCACGGATTTGGCCACCATACAAAATAACCACCAAAAAATGAAAATGAAAAAAGCAAAAATTCAAGTTAGAAAGTTTATGTATTTCTCGATAGAAATATTAAACTCTGGTTGAAGAGTTTACCTTAAACAAATTAAATAGTGTCTGGCTCTTAGTCAAAGCACTGCATCTCTTCAAGCTTCTCTTGATTATTAGAAACAACTGTGTAGCAAGACAAAAGACAACCAAGTTAACATAAAGCAAACCAAAACTGATCATAAATATGAGGGGAAAAGATTTAAGCTATCTGACCATATTACCATTTTGCAACAGTTAATCAGTTAACACGAATCAGAATTATCAAGGTCTCGTAAGACAGTTCTGTTGTTGTTTCTATTTTGTTCGTACATCACAAACGCGTTGCTTCACACTGCTATTGATAACAAGTGTTTTGTAGTTTTATTGCTACTTGAACAATTTTGTTTACTTTATAAAGACAACTTCAGTAACATCACTGTACAAAAAAGTTGAATTCAAAATTCGTTCAAAGCTACTTACTATAAATGTAAAATTGTCTTTAATAATAATCTTCTATGACTTTGCCTATTTTCTATACACAGAGAGTCTAACTTCAGTTTAGATTTAGACACGTATAATATTGTAATTTTTATTGACCTTGGGGCATTTTTATAATTATTTCTCAGTTTTACTTATAATTCAAATTCATATTGTTGTTCTTCTCCGTAGAACATTTTGATTTATTTTTCAGGCAAGATCCAAGCTTCAGCATCATAGTGCTGCAATCCAAGTTCGAATAGGCTTGGGACATAGTTTTAAGGGACTTGTTGATCTCGCGCAATCAAAGGCCTACTTTTTTCATGGTTCAAATGGGTATGTTTCTGAAACTTTTACATTGGTTATGCCCATTATTATTCTTCAAATTATTCAATTATTTCTTATTTCAGGGAAAAGATTGTGGTTAAAGAAGTTCCTACAGATATGGAAGCCTTGGTGTCATATAAAAGGCATGAACTTATAAAAATTGTGTCCGAGGTGGACGATAAACTTGCAGAAGCTTTCAACAGTGACAACCCTATATCAGCAGCTGATCTTCAGATGTGTGAGTAACAATGTCTTTTTTTCATCGGAGTTTTGCATACTAATTATTTGGTTTTATATTTAGCAAAGATTTCTCATATGTTTTTGTTTCGACAAATAGTTTATCAACATATTGTCTTGGCGTGTTGAGGATGTTGAAATTTTAGCATCCTCAATAAGATACCATAATATAGTATGTGAAACATAATACAAATATTATAAAATATAATGAAGTTTATCCACAATTTGATATCCCAAATGTTATCGATCACGGATTTTGGTGGCGAGCCAAAAAAATCCACAATAAACATATGGCGGATGGGTCACGGCATATGGCGGACAAAGTAAAAAACTTATTATTGATAATCTTTTGGTTTTGTGTGCGCGTGTGTATTATATAATACATGATAAGTTTTATCCTTTGGCTGCCATGCTTCCGTCATATGCTGTTAAACCATCCATTTCTGGCAGATTTTTGGCTCACAACCATATTTCACTCTCAACAACACTTACGAGGCATATATACACTAGTATTGACGAGTATTATCTCTTGAAAGTGAAGATTCAAGTGGGACCCAACAAGTGCAAGAAAAAAAAACATTTATACCGCGATATTCAAAGCATTTTAGATATAGTTTTCTTTTTGTTATTATTGTGTGTAGGAAGCATTTTCATATATGGTATACGAAAACCGGCTGTTACTTAGCCCCCACGCCCCATTCAAATCTTATTTTGTAACTAGTTTTCTTTTTGTTATTATTGTGTGTAGGAAGCAATTCGTAGAGCCACAATATCACAGAAATTTATACCGGTATTCATGGGCAGTGTTAAGGTAACCATTGAATTGCCTTAAATTCTCTGCCGTGTGTTCTTGACCTTCATTTCCCTCTTTTCAGACCTTACAACAGAAACAAAGTTTAGGTCTCAACAAAAATAAACTTTAATGTTGTCTATACCAAGCTCTTTGCTCAGACACCTAACAATAATTTCCTCAAATGTTTTGGTTGCTTATGTTTCCATCTGCTCATGTTTTCCTATACCAAGTTCTTTGCTCAGCCACCTAACTATAATCATGATAAACATGGTGTTGTTGTGCTATTTTTTAACCTACTAAAAAGAATACTATTTGGCTATTTTTAACAGAATACACTTGTGGCATTGGCTTTCACATTGAATAGAAAGTATGATCAAATACATATCTAAGGTACCGTAAGCTTTACATGTGGTTAAATCCTATTTCAAAGAATTGGCATACTAACACTTCCAATAACTCTTTGTAGAAGGCGCATTAAATCAATCCAATAACTCTTTACATGATCAAATAACATATTATGTTGATGATCATGTATAAAAAAAATTCAAACAATTTTGACATTCGTTGATTTAATTTGCCTTCTGCAAAGAGATGTTGAAGGTTTTAGTTAAATTGAGCTTCTTGTAGAATCCGAAGTGGTGTGATAAAAAGAGATCCTTTTTAGAGGTGAATGAATAGATGTGAATGAAAAGATGATGAATATCTTGATGCAAGGTTATGTATCTGGCACAAAAGGTAATAACTGAATCATCGCCACTGCTTCAGAAGATCACCACCTTCCTCCTTCATTACGTTCCTTCGTCCTCCTCTCTTTCTCATGTTTCAAAGAGTAATAACAAAATGGGTCCTTTTTTATTCTCAAGGTGCCTTTTGTTGTTGAATCACCAATTTATATTCACCTATGCACAAATTTCTCCTACTAACTGAATGGATGAATTAAAGGATAAATAAGTTTAGTTACTAAAAATATATCAAATTTTAGCATGTCATATTATTTCTTGAACATAATATATATTGACCATGGACATGATAGGTTTTCATAACTTAGACTCATCTTGAATATAAAAGGGTCATAACCTTATTAATATGAACATAAATTTAGGAGGATGAAAACATCTCATTTTAATTTTTATGGACTACAACAAAATTCATTATATTTTTAGGGACGAAAACTTAATTAACCCTAAAATTAAAGGCTTAATGTGACACATCTTTTGTGGTTAAGGGACCAAAGAGTAATGTGACACTTTTTTGTTGTTATGGGACCAAAATTAATTTAGGGGACCAAAAAGTAATTAAGCCTAATTTTCATATACTTTTAAGGATTAAGTAGGAGAGAGTGGATTACTCAAGAAAGAATTATGCAAATTTGTAATACTTTTATTTGCAAAATCAGCTTTCATTTGATTGTGTAAATTACAGACAAGCATGATATTGACCTTACATAAAGAATCATGGAGAAGAAAAACGAAAAGAAACAAACAACTAAATCAACAAAAAGGAAAAGAAAAAATTTACAAGCTTCTGGGCTCTGACACAAAAAAAGGACTGTATTACTCTCTACATTAGGGATTAAAGAGCTTCCGGAAAGGCCCGTCCTTCCTGTCTTTGGCAGCTTCAGTTAGTGCTAGGAACCGCTTGAACCCTGTGGTGGCAGCTCCTCGTCCAAGTGCAGCAGCCCTAGTTAGAACATCCTCCCGTGAAGCTACGAGTCCAACAGCAGTGGGACTAGGTACTACAGGAGCTACCGGATGAGCGGGTGCAATTGCAGGTGTAATCTGAGTTTGCTTAATTCCAGGCCCATGTTTGTTGAAATCGTCAAGTATGCTTTGTTGATCAGCTTTTTTAAGTCCCTGAAAACATAAGGAATAGGTCATGCCAACATGAAGCATAGGTGCATAACTTACAGATCATGCACTCAATTGCTTTGAATATGAAAAACCATATTAGAGACTCGAGTTTTTACCTCAACTCGTTTTTCCTAGGTGAAATCAACTTGTAAACTACCTAAACTTAAAATAACATTAAAAGTATTATATACAAGACTATATACTAATATAATACTATAAGTCATCAATAACTCAAAATAATAACTTAATTATAAAGCCAAAATATACCAAATCACCACAATAAACGTCAGGCTCATAGATTTGTAACGAAATCCATAAATAATACCACCAAATCATACATAAAAATCACATACATGACATATATATACTAATATAATGCTATAAATACATCAATAATTCAAAACGTTAACTTAATTATAAAGTCAAAATATACCAAATCACCATAATAAAACGTCCATGTATCAAAATACATAAAAAAATCCCACTAAATCATAAAAAAAATCCAAAACACTATCCAATAAAAAGAATTTTACAAGTTTCTAAAGTTGTTAAAAGTTAACCAATTTTACAGAGTTAACTCGTTGTAAAATCGGTTTCAATTCCAATTTCACCCAAATACGGATTTCACCACCGATTTAACACGAAATTCACACCTAGAAACATAAAATAGGGCGGTTTTCCGCTTTAACGCGCAATTTTGACAACATTGATTAAAATATCAACCTTAAACAAAATATAAGCAATTGAAGGATCTTTATTCATTTATATTTTTTGAAGTTCTTATTTGTGTTCAATTATTTTATTCATCTTTTGTCTGATTTAATATTTCTTCAATCATTTTAATTAATTATATAGATGTAATAATGTGCTAATGAACTATTGGCCTGTGGAAGTAGTGACATGCTTGAATTTGTTAAGAATTTACCAATTTTTACAAAGAGGATTTTGAAAGTGTTTTTGTGCTATGTTCCTCAAGTTTGCAGGATAACATCACTGCTTTCTTAAGAAGGTGTCCCAAGTGCTTTTGACCTATCCATAAAATCTTATCCTATGTTCAAAAAAAGAGCCCTGGCAATTTTACTTCAAATACCAGAGGTCCAGCAGAACAAAAAAATAATGCAACAAGTAATCCACATACTAGAGAATTTGATAGAGAACTGGTAAGAAATAGGTAACTATAACCTTAAGCTCCAAAATCCGCTGAAATTCCATTGGTGTACCCTCAGGTAGCAGTGCACGGTAAGTATCAGCTACAGAATCAACTGGAGAAAGTATAACCTAACCGTGGACAATCACAAACTTTGTATCAGAAATAACTACATACATGTTTGGTTATGCTTAAGTTTTTGGGACAATTGTTTTCCCTAAAACTCCTAAGGTAAGATATTATTTAATTGTACGATGTTCAGACCAAAAAAGTAATCTAACTAATCTGAACATACTAAATTATTTTAAAATAATCTTTTCATTAATAAATGTATGGCAAACCTTCAAAAGGGCCTCGGCTTTGCTCATCTCACGGCTTACAAACTTGGAATAACTTGTAGCACTTGATGTCTGTCGCATAGAACAAGCAGTCAGTGTAATGGGATAAACTAGTGCCAAATACAAGAAAAACTACAATTAGAAATGCAAAGAGAAGTATGTCATTTTCAATATCTATTTGACAAGGCCGAGTTCCTAAGAATTCCAGATAGCCAGGAGGGGTTCTTTTAGTCTATGCAGTACAATATATAAGCAAGATAGAATAATTGATTAATCCAGATAGTTCATTATTGTTGCTTTATCAGTTTACATTTAACTTGGAGTACAAGGCAACGACTTTTTCTCTCACTACTCTACCTTCTGTCTTCATGAACTAAATGCAAATTGAAGTAGCAATCATTTATACTTATTGATATATGTGCATCAATGCCACTTGGAAAGTAGATTATTTTAATATGGACAGAGTTCAATATAACTTGGAATGGATAATCTGCAAAAGCTGAAACTTGTTTCATTTCTGGTTCAGCTTGGTTGGTCATAATTTAACATATCAATCTTTAGTCTAGATAAGTGTCTATTTTTTATTAACAATAAATATTCCATCTGAAAACTACAGTTGGAAAATATTTAAATACTTCCGGTAAAAGATACAAACTAGAAGAGAGAGAACAGAGCAACACAAGTTTGCTGTGATGGTGATAACTCTAGCACCAACGACATTGGCATTCTCAAGTTGTATTTAAGATAAGCAGTAGTAACTACGATGGCGAATTAGCATTTGTATATGCTAGATTACCTGTCTACCAAGGGAAGGAATTTCAAGAAGCATTGACTTAACAGCTTGCGTATCCAATAGCATCTGCAGAAATCATTTTACTATTTTATGAACATCATAAAATAGAGATCCAAGGAGTTCCTCAGAAAACAAAGTTGTTATTAAAACAAAATAAAATGAGAAAATGTTTCAGCAAGATGTTAAAAATACAGATTAACTAAAACAACAAAGTGAATCAGTCTCAAACACAGTAGGAAAACAATTCAAAGTGAAAAATATAGTAAATACGATTACATTTTCTTACAATAAGCAAAGGACACTTGTTAGAAATTACAATGTCAAATATATCATTGCAGTGGAATTACAAAAAAGATAATAATTATTTATATTATTTTCAACATTGATATCTTCCCTTATTTTTAAGAATTTTAATCTTGATAAGATATCTAGTTCAAGGTTTCTTAGTTCCTTTCCGTCAATTTAAAATTAGGAGAAACTACAACTGAAGAAGTATCTTTTCAAGAGATGTCCACTTGGTTTGTTGCGCTGGTCACTTCAGTTGTCAAGCCTTCCACAAACTTCAAGGTTTCTTAGTCCCTCTCCGTCAATTTAAGATTAGGAGTAACTACGATTGCCAATCATTTCACATATATTCAAGAGAGAAGCCTGATGATAGACATTGTTCAAGATAACCATCTTCTAAGTCAGACATTTTCAAAGGCTCTTTGATAGGGAGCTGATTAGGGTATCAAAACAACCAGTCAGCCTCACACCCTCACGTGTTCTTTTTCTTTTTTAAAGTTCTTTTCATCTTTTGAATTTTGGAGGATAGTCAATTATCCTCTCTAATAAAATTTCTTCCATAAGAAAAGACTATCTTGCCGGTATAAAACTGTCAAAGCTATGACTTGACTTTATTTTTTATGTAACTGAAAGGAATTAAAAGAAAAAGCAGTCAGTACCTGTTGAGCTCCAGTTTCTGATATTTGCTTGCATTTGAAAATGTTAAAGTAAAAGCGTGGGCCCAGAGAAGATGCAAGCTGCAGTTAATGAGAGAAAAAATTTAAAGACAACTGACTGCATGCCATATGAATTATTAGGGATGATGATTACATTGATAATTACTAGGAGATAAATTCAGATAGTATCCATAAAAAAATGATGGAAAAATCTAGCATAAAGAATAATTACTAGGAGATAAATTCAGATAGTATCCATAAAAAAAAAATGATGGAAAAATCCAGCATAAAGAAAATTCACTAGACTTGAGTCAGAAGCCTGAAAATAGCCAATACATTAATAGTGATATATATACAAATTTACAGACACGCGCAGAATAAGCAAAAAAAATCATGCCGCAGAAATTGTTAAAGATGAATATGAAATAACAGTCGTATAGTCTTATCATCCAATTGTTTTTTGCCCCGCCTTTGTTTTTACAATATCCTCTGTCGCTATTCCTAGATTGTCTACTGGTATTATCCTGCCAAGGAAGGCAACGGGCAATGATTGGTGAAATGACTGCTTTGGAGTCCAATCGTACATGGACCATAATTCCACTTCCTCTTGAAATGTCATACAAGCATCGTTTGAAAGTTCAATCAAACGGTGGCCAAAGGGTATGGAAAAGTTTATGGAATACATTATAATGATACCTTCTCTCCAGCAGAGTATTGTGCTATGACCCACACTGCTATGGAGCTTGTTAGTGATAACCAAACCATTGCATCTTTTTTCAAACCCCATCTTTTCATGAGAGGACTAAACACAGAAGTTAATTGTCACTTTATCTGAGAGAATATCCTTCCGAACATCACTAAAACTTCTTCAGTAAGTTCTAATAATTAGTTAGCCAATATCTTCATTAAACCTCTACAGGGACCTTGACTTGATTATATGTGTTTCAACTTTCAAGATAGATGCATATGATAGATATGCTTCAATTTGAGGGAGAGTGTTGAATATAATCATGCTAAGATTGTTATTCCTCTATTACCTTTGATAAGGTTTCCTTAGAGAGTTTGGGTAGTTTTCTATTTTTCTTATTGTGAGAGATTCTCTCTTGTATATAAATTTGTACAGTTTTATAAATTGTTAAAAGTATTGGTAATCACCTTGTCCAAAAAGAATTGAAAGTAGACAGGTGAAAGAAGACTTCCAAGTGTAGGAATGCTAGTAGTTAGAATCAAATTTATGGCATTAACATACCTGCAAAGAAAACATTACAATTAAACTAGGGAACTTTGTCAGGAGTAAAAACCGTTAAAAATTTATAAAGGAATTAAACTTACTCCGATTGATCACCAACACTTTCAAGGGTACCCCAAGGGACACGTGTCATTGCTGCCATTTCAATATCAAATTTGGTTTCCAGGCCATGCACTAAGGTTACCAATGATTTTGTTATAACGACTGAAAATTCATCCTGCATAATTGCATAGCGCTGTTAGAATGAGATCCATAATAAAAACAAATTATTTAACAAGACACAATTACCTGCACTTCTGACATGTCCACCCCATCTGCAAATTGATGATCAATTATTTTAGAAACACTTTCAGCCAGTTCACCAGCCTGTCAAGTACAACGCTAAGTTAGTATTTAGTAAAACTGCCATTTTCTCATTATCTACCGGATGAAGAATGTAAAAGAAACTAACCGTTTTATGGCAATATTCAGCCGAATTGACAATGTAACAAATCACTCGTTCATCCCTATCAGATGTCTGTTCAACATATCCAAAGATTAATTTTGGTTGAGAAAAGAAAGTTGTTTGATAACATTTTATTTTTTTTGATGAATCAAAAGTGAAGGAAGGCATCAAAAGATAACTTGACATCCCAACAAGGTTGGCACCCCAAAGCTACCCCCATCCTCTACCACCTTGCTCGAAAATTTTATTAAAAAGTTGTTTGATAACATGAGTGCATAACCTTCACACTTAATTAAAATCAATTCCTTTCAAGATACCTTTATCTGCCCATCCATGCCTGTAGCCGCAGCAACAATTCCCGTGCCCCCCTTTGGAAGTCTTCCAAAGAGTTTTGTAGCATATGCTTTAAGAATTTTTTGGAAAACCTAAGATTTAAATGGAATGGAGTCATAAAATGCATGAAGCAGGATACCATAATGTTCAAGTATTTGCATTGTGAGTTGCAATAAGAGTTCATTTCCTTTTGTGACCTAGAAGTTAAATAGTACTCTTTTTAACCCCTTAACAACCTACTACCAGAGAATCATATATTTACAGATCACAGAGTCTTCTTGTAAATCTTCTGCCACATACAACTACACTTAATACATTAAGCTACGTCAGGCGACTATTTAAGAAAAGTAGAACAATTATTTGACATCATTGCAAAATTATAAAAGACGTTATCACATGATGAGCATGCAGCTCAGTCTGAAATCAGCCATGAACTATCCCCCACAGACCTGAGAATACTCTTTTCTTTGTTTCATGGGAAGTAATAGTTAGCAACAATGTAGTGTCTAATGATATTACGAGGCCAACAACAAAAATGCCTACTGTTGTGATTCACAGTTAACAAACAATTTCAAAAAAAATCATTCAATCAAGGAAGCAGAAACTAAGTTATAACTATTATTTAATAAAAAATTTGATAGAATATCCTTATTTCTAAAAGTCTCGTGAATCGAAACAGAGGCCTACTATTTTTTACGGAGTTCAAGGATTAGTCATAAGTTAACTCAGCAGAACCACATATTATGGAACCCTTCAACTGGATTTCAGAAAGGATTGCTTTTTTCTAGTTTTTTTTTCTTTTTTCAAAGGAAAGAAAATGATAGCCGTAAGAGCAAGAAATATGAATGTGAAATTCTAAGAGACATTAAGAGCAATCATCCACGGATTTGGCCACCATACAAAATAACCACCAAAAAATGAAAAAAGCAAAAATTCAAGTTAGAAAGTTTATGTATTTCTCGATAGAAATATTAAACTCTGGTTGAAGAGTTTACCTTAAACAAATTAAATAGTGTCTGGCTCTTAGTCAAAGCACTGCATCTCTTCAAGCTTCTCTTGATTATTAGAAACAACTGTGTAGCAAGACAAAAGACAACCAAGTTAACATAAAGCAAACCAAAACTGATCATAAATATGAGGGGAAAAGATTTAAGCTATCTGACCATATTACCATTTTGCAACAGTTAATCAGTTAACATGAATCAGAATTATCAAGGTCTCGTAAGACAGTAACAATATAAACTTCCCAGTAACATAATCTGTAACAAGATCTATGACTCACCTGCATGCTACTGGATAAAACACTACTCTGACCTCCCTCCTCAATATCCCATGTCTCCTCCTGTAGCAAATGGAACTTTTAATCAAGGAAAAAGCCAGAAGAAAATCACAGAGCAAGTATCTTAATGGTAAGAAACAAATTACCTGGACAAGTTTCTCCAGACTATCCATTAGTGTTTTCTCTTCCAATTCTACATATACTGTTAAATGGGGTTCAAAGCAAGATGAAACAATTCCACGAAAGTTGAACTGTAGAAACAACCAAATGTTTATCAGGTCAATCTTAATGAAACAGATCAACAGCAATGAAATGAGAACACCTTTACGAAAGTCATTGTTACACTTACATCCAACATTAGAGAAAATACCAAGAGACCGGTGATTTTTTTATACATCAATCTCACTTGACTAATTTTTCATCAAGAAATTAATACTTGCATATTTTTAACTTCCGGCTTTTCCATTTTGGAAAATATGAAATAATTAGTAAACTAACTAAGAGACAACTATTTGACAAGACTTGACGCATAAGCTCAAACTCAGGATCAAAGGAACATAAATTGTGAAATCACAAAACTATTAGTTCAGGGTTTTAATTGAAAAGTAAAATATGAGAATATAACCACAATGTGTGATTTGAAAATTTAAACATTAAGTAATATCCTAATGTAGCACATTTTCAGTTTTTCTGTACAAATAAAACTTGTGTGGCAAACTTGGAATTATAGAACAAAGAGCAGCACCAGATAACAGTGACCAAGAAATGCAAGAAAAACCACAGGAAGACAAACAAAAAGGCTATTCCCAAAAGCATCTACATCATTAGGACAAGACAACAGAGACCACAAACATAAATAGATGCACTTGACCTATAAAATCAATTGTATGTATTAGGAAACAGCCATATAAAAACATACCCCAGCTCCAGGAACTGCCAAATCTTTGCTTCCATCTTTTTCCTATGGATGTAAAATGAAAACATTACGATCATTTCTAAATTGCAATATTCAAAGGTCCTTATGAATTAGTATTGTCAACTGCAATTATCCATGTACGTACTTCACTCTCACTTCCTTGATGTGCAGCAAGCTTTTTTTCGTACTTCTTCCGGATATCTGAAGCATTACTACTAGAATTAGCACTTCTTCCTATTTCTTCAATCTCATTTCCAATCTCTCTGTTTTGAGTGCCTCCCCCAAATTTCTCAGCCAACTCATCCTCAAACTCTAAAGTTCGCTGTAAAGCCTGCAACTAATTAACATAAGAAACTTTTGAAATAAAACATAAAATCTAAGTGTTTTCAGTTCAACCCAAATCAGCTTCTCAAGTGTAACATGTGAAGCAATTATTGTAACAGCAAGGCCAGTATTTCATCTATTGATGGCTTACCAACAACAAGGTCCCAACATCTGGCTTTTCCTTTAAATTAGAAAGAATGTCCTCAAGTTGTTTCCTGCAGAGAAAAGTTACATAAGCACAATAATATTTTTGTACAGAATAACCCTGAACTAAGTTTGGTACATGTTATGCAAAATTCTTAATTCCATTACTTTCTGTAAAAGCATATATAGAAGTATACAGCAAAAACATCTCAAAATTTTGAGAGTTGATTAAATTTAACGTGGGAAATTCAATATCATACAGATAGAGAAAAATTAATCAAAAAAAGATGGAGAGGGAAAACAAAATCGTAATAACTTTCCAAGCAACAGCAACAACAAAAAAATCATTCAAGAAATTAAAATAACATTTTACAACAAACTAGAAATAATCATGTTTCACTATGGCCATGCCTTCTCATAATGCGTGTAAGGCATGAAAAACCCATCGCCGCAGAAATCATGTTAAACAGGTTTTTACAAATAAATCAATACCATACCTAGTTTTCTTGCAAAATAGGATACACAGACGATAAGATACATGCCACGAAGATGGAAATATTTTCCAAATTTCTTCATTTGATCGCATTCGGCGTTTAATCCATGCATATCTTCTTTCAGTTTTATCCAACTTTGCTAGTTCTATCAGATGAAAAGAAAAAAGAAAAAGGTCAAATTTGTAGTCATTTGACAAGAATGCAATGACTAAAGTAATACAAAATAGAAATAAATTAAACATACCAGCTCCTTCAAAAATTTGCTCATACGAAGTAAGCTCCCGGTTGCAAAAATTATTCACCAACTCTTCCTTTACTGAAGGCTCCAATGCATCAACAACCAGGCAGGCATCAGACAACTGCTGTAGCAAATTGGTTTCTTCTGTCTCCTTTCCAGTACCTAAGCTGAGACAAAAACAGGAAATTGAGACCCACTTACATATAACCTCGGGGGGGGGGGGGGGGGGGTTGGGTAGGAGGTCTTGGGTTCAAACCCAAACAAAGGAGTAAATATTAATCTAACTACTAACATTTATCACTAAAAAAAGGTTACATATAAACTCTTTACAACCAAACAATTTTTTTCTTAACTAGTGAGGTTAACTACAAGTCATAAACGAAAAAATAAAGAAAATGTAGATAAGCAGTTGAAACGGACATTGTATATCTAATTGACATTACAGTGCCCATGGAGATTTTTAAACAAAGTAGTGTATAGAAATAGAACAATGTACCTAGAAAAATCAGAAAACACATGAGACTTGAGTATTTGCTTGATATTTTTAAACTTCTCTCTCAGTTCTATGATCTTTGGAATATCCCTATAGGCCTCAAAATGGCTACATAGCTGGTTCACTGCCTGAAATACAAATTACTGTATAAATAAATAAAAAATCAGGCAAAAACAAAAATAATAAAATATTTAGTTTTATAGATTAGTTTATTAAAAACGAGAGGCCTACTTTCTCCCTGAGAAAGAAGAAAACTAAGGAATTCAAAGTACAGGTGAAGGATCCATAGTATATAATAATTTATTCAGCAACAAGTCAACGACAATAACCAAGCAATGTCTCACCGGGGGGGGACACAGTAACCTATCCAGAAGCTAAAAGAAAAAACGAGGCAGACATCCAAAAGCACAGAATCAGCAGGAACTGTTTTTCTATTAGAAAAGGCGGATATTAAGTATAAAGATGTTTCATTTTACCAAAAAGTAAAAACATATCAACACAAAATAAAACATCCAACAGCCTTTTGCCATCCCTCCATGTCAGTTACAGAAGCTAGGTGGTTAAATTGTTAGGAAAGTGTAGTTAGAGAGGATATCATGCATAAATAGGAAAAATAAGAATAGATGGGTAAAGGGAGGATTCAGCGCATTCCATAGTTGTATATGAAAGGAGAAACTCTTGGCATGAATTTTATTCTCCATTTTCTTTTCAGTTTTCATTTAGACATTCTATTCTCTTGATCTTTCTATCATTCTTTCATTTCAATTTCTTTGGGTTCGTAACAATCCTGATAGGAACCTTTGAAATTGAAAGATCATATTATTTTTATGGATTAAACGCAACTGAATGGAAATAAGGAGAAAGAATTATCCTTCATGAGTCTAACACTTTAACCTTCACAAAGGTTTTTCTCTCTCCAAACACGATATCCTGATATTGGGAAAAACCCAAAACCCAATTTGAAAAGAGATGAGGCCTTAAAAGAGTTTATAAAAAGAGACAAGGCCTTAAAAGAGTTTATAAAGAGTTACACCCCTCACCTTGCAAGCCGGTTTTGTAGATGAGTTAGGGTCAATATAACGACCTAACACTTGAATATCCATGTTGGCCTTTTTTAGTATCTCCCCTATTTATCTAATTGAGTCTCCTCTAACTAATTACATACCTTAACTAATCATAATTACTTTGACTCCCCTTTATTCTACCTTTCAATACTAACACATTTTCACAAAATCCCAACAGGACCCATGGCACAAAATTTGGAGTAGCTACTGTATGTCTAGAAGGCCACAAGTTTGAGTAGTGGAATCAACCTTTTACAAATGCACAATAAGGTCGCTAGATTGAGCTGCATAGCACCAGGTTTCCTGATAATGTTCAAAATCTATGATCTAACCAACTTAACTATGTAATCTTAAATAAACCACAATTAAACCCTACTCACAAACCCCAACTACTAAACTACAAATACATTATTAACTTACACAATAATCATAAGTATCATTCCATTACACACATTCCGAACTACAGTAGACTTGCTTCTAATTCTAACACCGTCCCCCCAAGATAAGCACACACAAAACAACAATCCAATAGCAAGGCAAACACCATGCAGTAAATAAATATTTAAAAAGCCACAGTTATGATGAAAAAACTACAATGATATTATCTATAGATACCTCCAGCTGCGCAGCAGCCTCTTTGTATTGACGTTTTGAAGCCATCACTTGGAGTTGTTCAACAGCAGAGACTGCCACATAATAGGTAAGCCAGTTTAAATAAAAGACCTAACGATGTCTATGCATCTTAAAAACTAACATCTAGGGTTGACCGACATTTGAAATCACCCAAACCAATGAAAACAACTAACAGTGCCCCTTTCAACTTTCAAGCAAAAGGTCATAGACTCATAGTACTCCGCGCTCCCGATTGAGACAATGACTTGATCGGTGTTAGTTTGACAAAAATAATGGGAAACAAACAAATTTGAGTGGAGTTTCAAGACACTCATACTCGTCTGCCCTTGTTTTTGTCAAATCAACCCTGAGCAGGTAACTATCTCAACTGTGAGGAGGAGAAGGACTGCGAGCTTCTACTTCCGAGGGTCAACGTCGACCATCATTGCAGTTTTAAACAATTCTCAAGTACTGGTCTGCTGTGGACCACCTATCAAAGCGGTCCACCATAGAATTTGCCTAAAACTATCAAGTATTGAAACAAACATATAGAATAGGTGTACCATTTCACATTAGTACATAAGTTAAAATTGCATTAACACATTTTAACTATTTGCATGAGAGTTGAAGTTTCAAATACAGAAATACAATTACAATTGAAACCGTCTTGTGGTAGTTCTCCTATCCTAGTTATTGTTCTACTTGGCACAGAAGTTATTACACAATATCTACTTTTTTTTTCTAAAAACCTACTCTTGTTCAAGTTAATAACATATTTATTGAATTACCATAAAGTTCAAATTCCAAATCAATAAAACTGACAAGCTCAAGAACCATTTAATAAATAACCACAGATGTTTTTACTAGATACAACAAGACACATACCAAGCATTGTGAGACGATGAAGTGCAGTAATCGTCGTAGTTATATGCTTCTTTGCAAAGTCCAATTTCTTAATATCCCGACATATTTCTTGAACCATTGTTTCACTCTGAACAGCTTTAGTTTTAATTTCTCTAATCTTATACATAAGTTCCTACATCACAAAACCAAAAAAGCTTAACAAATATCACATATAAAACCTAGCAAAGAACGCAACAGAAATTTTCAAATTCCAAATCAATAACAAATTAATTCACCTCAACAGCACGAGTTGCAGCAGCGAGATCTTCTTTAGCCTTAGTTCCTGAATTACTCTAAAATCAAAGAAACAAAAGCATTATCAAATCGCAAAAAAAAAAAAAAAAAAAAAAAAAAAAAAATAAACGAATGGCGCAGTTTTGATTGATCGAAAAAATGAATACCTGTTGACGAACTGCAGATAAAATTCCAGCATCAACGGTACGAATCTCGTTCTGGATTTTTTGCATTAGCGGTTCAACACCAGAGAGTGATGCTTCTGTAACAAATTTGAGAAATCGATTATGAATTATAAGCACTTTGCGATTGAAATTGAAAACGATGAAAGTGAAATTGAAATTACCGTTGGGGAACATTTGATTGATATACTCTAACGCGCTTGATTTGTCCATTGTTGAGAGTGAGAAGAACTGTGACGATAAAGAAAATGTGAATGAGAGTGGTAGATGGATCTGTTAATCGCTTTTTGAATCGCGCGTTTGTAGAATTTATTGTTTTTGATTTGTTGTGGATCTGATTGCGGAGGCTATTTTGAGTATAGTGATACTCGTTTACTCTTCTTTGATTCTGGACTTTGCTGTAATATATCAAATTTAGAGACTCGTAATGAAAATTTCAGAAAAGAAAAAGAAAGATAGAACAAGAACATAACAAAAAATGGATTCTTTTTAATTTCAAAAAAAAAAAATGGATTTTTCTATAAAAAAAAATACTTTAAATTTAGTTGTTTTAACATGTTTAATATTACGCATGATAAACAAATCCACGTCCAGCCATATTTTTTACAATGTATACATTTTTTTATATAAATATTAGTATGTTAATCCATTTCAAACAAAAATTATTGTGCATGTTAATTATTAGTATGTTATAATAATATAATTTATATTCTCAGAGAAAAGTAATCCAATTTACTATCCATATATATGTATTTATGATTTTATAGTCTCGAAATTTAAGGTTGACCCTTCCATGTATACTAGACTTTATTAGTGTAAGATATTTTACGGTATAAATTTACTATGATCGATAAATTTTCAAATTTTGAGGATTTAAATATAATTATTTCATAAATTACACTTAAGTATAGCTGAGATTCATCTCCCGTAATTTGAGTAAATAGTCATTTTGATTCTTGACTCCGCACCTGACTATCACAAAGGTCCATAACTCATGATTAAATACAAAGTAGTCTATGAATGTGCACTTCTGTTATTAGTTTAGTCCATCATGTTAAAAACTTCTGTTAACTGATGAGGTGGCGTGCATAAGGTGTCGTACGGACTAAAGTGAAAGTAAAAAATAGTCACTTTGGTCATTGAATCAAAAATCAATATTTTCACAAATTGAATCTCAAATCCCTAAATCTCTAAATCCCGAATTTAATCTCCAAGTCCTTAAATCCCTAAATCTCGTATAATTGCCTCTTTGATCAAAATCAAATTCCTTTTTTTGTTGTTGTTAATCGTTGGAGATTTACGGTAAGAAAGAAACATGGTAAACTTCAAATCTTTTATGCCGCCAATCAAAGGACTATTATATGGATCAAAGTTTATATGAGTTAACTAGTGCCCTGGGAGCACTAGTTAAGGAAGTTATATATGGAAACAATTTATTGGAAACAACAACTTTTTGACTTTTAAAAAGTTGAATATTCACTTTTTCACAATTCTCAATACAATCTTTCTAACTGTGTGTTCTTAACTAGTGTCTCCGGGACACTAGTTAACATTTTCCTTAATGGTATGTCTCATGTCAAATGCGAGTTTATAAAAATATATGTATGTTATGTAACTGTTAAACAATTAGTATGCCTCCAAACTTTGGCTTAACTAATAGGATCGAAATAGTTTCAACTATATCTTACTTTCTATCAAAAACACATTTATCAAACATGCATGTAGAAACATACTAATCAGTTTCACAGCACTTACATTATAGAATGTGAGAAAGATTATACTTTTTGAAATTGAGAAGCAAAATGTGGCGATTTCTTATAAACATTAGAATTCAGAACAATCCAGAGAATTAACAACAACAAAAAAAAAGAAATTGATTTTGAACAAAAGAGATAATTAGATAAGATATAGGGATTTGATTCGGGATTTAGAGATTTAGGGATTTGAAATTCAATTTGAGAAGATATTGATTTTCGGTACACTGACCAAAGTGATCATTTTTTACCCACTTTAGTCCACGTGACACCTCATGTATGTCGCCTCATCGGTTAACATAAGTTTTTAACGTCAGAGACTAAACTGATAACGAAACTGCACATCCAGGGACTACTTTGTATTTAATCCTGAGTCATGAACCTTTGTGACAACGAGGTGTAAAGTCAGGGTCCAAGGTGACATTTGCTCGTCGTAATTTATTTCGAGATATACATTTGTGATTATTTATGTTCAATGAATGGTTAATGACTTGTGAGACTTTGTTCTCGCAAAAAAAAGTTATGAGAATTTGTTATATTCATTATAGGAATGATATTTTGACAAACAATTTAAACAACTTTTTTCATCTCTTCTTATTGAACAACTAGGTGTTCAACCCGTGTGTTGCACGGGTTTGTTTAAATTTTTTAATAATTTTTTTTATGAAAAATAACATTTTTGACAACCGTACTGAATATTTATATTTACGTCTTCCTCAGGTGAATACAAAATATAAGGAGATAAAAATTGTTTTTAATCTAAATATTGTATATTCACCTGTGAATAAAAATCAACAATTCAATAGTCATGGGACGATTTAGTCCATAGTTTCTTTTACAATATGTTTTTATTCAATAAAAAGTAGTGGATTATGATAAAACTTTCTTTTTGTTTCCTTTTTTTCTTCGGTTTTATTTCTACCCCCTCATGCTTTGTTGTTTTCTTTTTATTTTAATCTAACTTCAACCTTATGAAAAAATAATGAATTTTATATAGATGTCAGATTGTTATTCTAACTTTAGTCGATGAAATTATTTTATAAAAAAAATGAAATAACCCCCTTCAAGTAAAAAAAATTTAAATAATTTTTTTAAAAGAATATTTTAATAGAGTAGTAATATTATATTCATCTTAATCCCCTCTACAAAGAATATTTTTTAAATAAAATTTAATTTGATTTTTTATAGTTTCAACATTGTATATATAAATGGTGCACGTTATTTTTAGCATGTTTAGTGCTAAAGATAAAACAACTTTTGTATTACAATAAAAATATTATCATCTGCAAAGCATATGAAATTGTATTTAGCAAAACTGAAAAATGCGATAGGTTACTTCATCTTTTCTTTGCATCCAGCTTGAGTATTATCATTGTAATTGAATCCATATTTTTCCAATTTTCACCTATATATACATTTTCAATTCAATAAAGTCAATTAAAAAGAATACATTAAACTTTTTTTTAAAAATAGCCTAAATTAAAAAAAAAAATTACTCCTTGATGTTGTCAAACAAAAAAATTCAAATATAATCATTTTATTGTCCTATCTAGTTTGGAATGGACAATAAAAGGCATGAGAGTCTAATTTTCAAACATATGCATATCATTGGTACTTCTGCAATAGCATAATGACATGTAAATATATAGTGTGGCATGAAAATAAATATGAAACAGAGATAAGAATTTTCTCACTTGAATAATTGCATTGGCCAATTTATTTGTGGGATATCTAGGTTGATATTAATCTATTAGAAGAAATATAAGAAGGAATGAACATGAAAACTTCCCAAAAAAAAAAGTGAAATGAAAGAAAATGTAAAGATGGACAACCTTTTCGTATAAGAAGTTGCATTTCAACAAAATTCACCTATTTCCAAAACGTGCAATGAAACTAATAAAAGAAGAAATATATGAAGGAATGAAAATGAAAACTAAAAAATAAAATGACATGAAAGAAGAAATGGGAGGAGGATAATAAGTAACATGAGTTGCTACTAATCGAGGGAAAATAAAAGGTTAGTGGTGGCTAGGAATTAATTGATGGAATAGAAATAGTGTAGGAATTAATTAATTGATGGAATTAGGAAACTATTAAAAAATGACATTATTGTAAAACATATTGGATCATGTTTAATTAGAGATGAGAAGCTTTAAAAAATATAGATGATAAACATCTCTAAAGCATGCCACATCATCACAATGGAAGCCTAAGAATAGTTCAAGTTTCTAATTCAAAGATAATAATATAGATAGATAACAATAGAGAGAAAAAGGAGAAGAGAGATAATAAAAGTATGAGAGAGAGTTATCACAACAATTGTTTAAAAATAATTGTTCAAATATTATTTCTCTATTCATTAACCATCTACTCAAATCGCGTTAACCGTCTTTGGAGGGAGGTAAATGTAAATACCTTTGTAAGTGCTCTTTGAGCCCGAAGGTCTTCCATGCCTTGGACTAGGGCACCATCCTCTCACCCTAAATTTTTTGTAACAAAAAAAAAAACCGCGCTTACCATTTACTTTGTTGTCAAATTTGATGCCAAAAGTTTACATCAAATGTCATTTTTCTACAATCTAATATTTAAATTTTTAAAAAGGGTTCTTTCAAAAAAAAAAATTTAAAAAAGGGTTAATTAACTAAATTATTCCTATAAAAATCCAAAATTTTGTTTTTAATTTCTAGTTTAAAAAAAAATTGCACTCTTTAGTTTACGTAAAATTTTCCGTCGCATTCTTTTACGAACTTTTTTTGTCTCTGAAAAAGTTATACACTTTGAAATCATCCTTTCCACTTGAAGTGTACATCTGTGGGGGCATCTTCTTGCACCCGAAAGAACTGCTAAAATTCAACTTATCATACCATGTGATGCGTTGTTCGAATATCATAATGTTGGATTTTAGTTCGACTTTGTTCTTCAGATTTTGATAAGACAGATTATGATCCAAACTTCGTACATGAGTTATGCACTTGGCAGTAAACTCACCGACACAGGGACATATCCAAGTACAGTTCAAAATGTGCATATGCATACGTTGAACTTTTAAAATTTGCACATATAACCCTATACTTTTTAAATTTTGCTCATCTAAAACGTGACCTAATGTGATTGATTTAGAGTCGGAGAGATTTCAGGTTTAGAGATAAGTGTGTAACGTGACCAAATGTGAGTGACCCAATAATAAAGATATTAGCATGAAGAAATCAATTATCACTATCCCATTCAAATCAATCAAACCCTAACTTAAAAAGTTTAGAAATCAATAAATAAGACAAGATTCAAATCAAATGGGAGAGAACTCCTTAGCAATCTTCAAGAGAAAGGAGATGAATCTAGAGAATTCCCCCAAAGACTTGCTTCAAGAACCTTAAAATCTCCAAGTCACCTTTGTCTTAAGTGTTGTTAAAATTGAACAAGGCAGTAGAACCTCATTTTGATGAGATTGATTGATAAATAAATTGGATTATTTCAATTGAGCATTACAAAGTTTCATATTTTGATATTTCAGCAGTGAATGAGATAGGTCTGACAGAATTACCAAGAGTAACTGGAAGGGATAACTAACTATGGTTGACTGAAGCCAACTACTAATGGACTACAACATAAAAATTGCTAATTGTAACAAGTATGTTACAATTAGCAATTGATCTTTGTGTGTTAGATACATACTGTCCAATCCAGAGGAGAAAACTCTCCAACACTTGCAGGTCTGGGTGTCTAGGGATCAGGATTCACTCCCGAGACCATTTCACAGGAGACTCTCACTTTTTATCTTACAACCCTTTTACTTTTTGAAGTTTCAAATTTCAATAGACTCTCGTCTCTCAAAACTCGTGGTAGAATAATCTTCCAGGTGTCTAGACAGGGTGCCAAGCCATTGAAGTTGTAAACTTTGATTCTTGAATATTAAATTTAGTGTGAAGCACTAGTAGTGGCAAATTCATCTTTTTCTGAGCTTCTGCTAACCCAGCAAAAGCCTGGCTTTGATCCTTAAGCTCAATTTTTGCAAACTTTCCTGCCACAATCAGAAGAGAAAATAAGGAACTGTATAGAGGTACACTTAAATAATGACAGAAAATAACAAATGAAATTCCAAAGTATTAATACACTCATAAAGTATTATAAAATACATCCATTATTTGTCATATATACATGTCATGAATTACATGGATTCTATTTGGTGCCAGGGTTGAGGACTATAAAACAAAAATATTGATAAAACATGAGAACAATCAACAGTGTGATGTGTTTTCTTGCCTACTTGGGGGTGGTATGTTGCTTACTTGGTCAAATCAAAGAGTTTCCTACTTAGCGGTTGGCATATGAACCACAATATATGTAATGAGTAATGACACCCGAACGCCCAAGTCAATAACAGGAAAATTAAGGTTAAATGTTTAGGTTAGAATTGAATATACCTGAGAGCATTCTCATTGGACTACTCAAATAAGAGTTGCATTGTGGTCTTGGTCCTGGATACCGGGTCTGCCAGATAACAGTAGCAGTGTCGATCAGTTGGTAGCACACTGGTTGGACAAAACTCCTTAGTGTTATATATAAATTTAGCCGAAAAATCAAGCAGATAATGATCTGGCATGTCCACTGAAGCCCTCGCCGATCCAGCTATTGCCTGCTTCCTTGGCCAACCCTTTTGCCCTCATCATGCTTCTCAGCTCATCAACACAATACCACCTACCATGGGCTGCATAAAAGTTTGATGCAAGCACAAAATTGCTAGCTTTGTTGGGTTCCAACTGCAAGAGACTCTTTGCGGCAAATTCACCTCTTTCAAAATCTTGACCAAGACTGCAAGCATTCAACAATGATATCCATACTCCTGCAGTAGGTGTAGTACCCTGCTCAATCATATTTTGATAAGCGGACCATACTTCTTCTATTTTACCAGCTCGGCCTAAGATATCTATGAAGCATGCATAGTGCTCTGGTTCTGGGTCAATACCATATTTCTCCTCCATAATATTGAAACATTGTTTTCCTTCCTCCACCAACCCGGAATGACCACAAGCTGATAAAACAGACAAAAAGGTCACAGAATTCGGCAACACCTCACCCCCATCCTCCGTCATCTTCCAAAATAGCTCGACAGCTTCATATCCACACCCATTTCTTCCATACCCATCAATCATGCAAGTCCATGAAATCACATCCTTTCGAAAAATCCCATCAAACACCGACCGGGCTTGCAAAATGTTCCCACATTTAGCATACATATCCAACAATATATTACACAATTGAGTCTCAAAAGTAAAACCCTGACGAATCGCAACACAATGCACTTGTTTCCCTGTCAACAAATCCGACTCCTCAGAGCAACAAACCAAAACACTAGTAAGTGCAACGGCATTAGGCTTCACCAAGCTCATAACTTTAAACGCCTCACGGTATCTCCCATTCTTAATACACCCAGAAACCAATGAATTATGCATCATATCATCTTTCCACCCTCTCAAACCATAAAACACGTTCAAAGCATGATCAACACACCCAACACTAGAATAAAAATCAATAAGAGCAGTACTCAAAACAACCAAATCACGCCCCATAGCCACAACCAACCCATGAACCTGTCTACCAAATTCCAAAGCCTTCAAAGAAGCACAACACTTCAAAACAGAACACAATGTAAACTCACTCATCTCAACATTCTCCCTACCCATTTCCCTCAAAACATGAATCGCCTCGTCTGGTTTCCCGCCCCGTAAAAAACATGAAAGCAAAGCATTCCAAGCAACAACATCTCTATGAATCATTTCATCAAACACCTTGAGGGAGTCATTCGATGAGCCGTGTCTTGAGTACATGTCAAGTAATGCTGTTTTTGGAACGGTTCCGGAGTCTGAACCGGTTCTGATCATTTGAGAGTGGAGTTGTTTACCGAGTGATGGAGGGGATGGACGGAGGAGAGGAGTGAAGGTGTGGGAGTCGAGGTCGATGCGTATGCGGCGGAGAGAGAGGAAGAGGTTAAATGCGGAGATGGGGTGGCCGCGGCGGATGTAGGAGGTGATGAGGGAGTTGAGTTCGGAGATGGGTCGGTGGAGGAGTTGGTGGTGGTCGGAGTGAGAGTGGAAAGATGATAATGGCTGCACCACTGCACGCTTCAGCATTTTATTTGAAGCCCGCGAACGAAAAAAACAAACTATCTGAGTGACATTAAAGAACAAACGACCCGACATGTAAGAAACTTTAAAACCTCCCTGACATTTAAGGAACTTCAAAAACTCTCTTGAAATTGTCAAACGTTAGTCAATTACCCCCTCATCATCTTCAATATCACTTTCATCAATGTTTATAAAAAAAATGCAAAATTTGTTTTAAGAAACAACAATACATATATGTTTAGGGTTAGAGGCTCGAGGATTGAAGTTAAAGTGAGGCAATAGCTTAGGATTGTGAATAATTAAGGTAAAGGGGTTAGATTTCAATAATAATCTCTTAACTTATTTTCTTCTCTAATTCTATGCATAAGTGCTTATTTGAATAAGTGATTTTCATGAACTTAAATTGTTGAATTCTCGTTCATATGATCTAGATATGTTTGGGTATATGAATTGGTTGTTGATTAAGTTGTTAACACGAAAATTGAATGCTCTATGACATGATGTTGTTTAACTGTGAAATTGGATGAAATTGATGAATTATGATGTGTGTTGTTTAACTGATGTTGAATCCATGATTATGAGTGGTGATTGTTGTTAAGTGTTGTTGTTGATATCATATGATAGATTGGGTATCAATCTTGTGAAAGGGATGTGGTTGAATTGTGTTGTTTTGAAGTTTTAAGAAAAATGGGTGGATTGTTAGATTGTAGTTTGAATTCAAGTTTAATGTGTTTTTGGAAGCTTCTTTGTGTATATGAACCTGTAAACAACTTTTGTAAACGAATTTGGATGTTTGGGGATCAAAATTTGGGTTTTAGGGTGAAAGTGGAGTTTTTCCCGATAGCAGAATTTTTGAAAGAACTGAATTGTCACTGTGCTGTCAATCTGGCTTGAGCTAGCTCTAAGCGAGCTCTTCCTAGAGAAATTTGGCTTAAGCGAGAAAATCTGGTTCAAGCGAGATGCCCAGTTACATTACCTTTTTGATACGCGTTCCGGGCATCCGAGGACCGTTCCGAGCTTTCTAATTCATTTCTTTCAACTTGTTTAACTACTATTTTCACTCATAAATCTACTAGAACATCTTGAGACTTGGATCGATGCTTGATTTGAGAAATTGAACTAAACTTTTGAAAACGTCCAAGATCGTCGATTTTTCCGAAAACCGTTTTTCTTTAGAAAAAGGGATGGGGTTAGGTTTGTATACTATATACATGATTTCTAATAATGCTTGTGAATGAATTCAATGATGATTAACTTGTTTTTCTTTGAAAAATGGAATTCTTTTTGAAAAGCGATAAGAGAGACGAACTTTGTGATTTCCTTGATTTCGTCGTAATTGACCGGTGAAACGTGCATGTATGCTCAACTGCGCACATATGTGATCTAAGAGCATACATAGTCGAGGCATTAATGTTGTTTTACTTTGAAAAGTATATGTTGGTTGTTTTGCTTAACCATAAACGAACTTTGTCAAATTTAATCCTTAAGATCGATTATCTCGAAAATCTTTTGTAAATGGTTTTGTATGAATATTTGAGGATACATGAATGATTACTAGGTGTTGAATATGACAATTAACATGGATTGGTGAATTTTCTCCTTTACTTTAATTGTAAGAATTGTATGAAGTCGTGGTGATATTTGATGATAGTTGTGATAATGATTATGTTAAATGATGATGTGGTGATGATTCTTGATTAAATTGTGACTTGTTGATTGTGTGGACGTAAATTCTTGATAATGCAATTATTGTTGAAGTTAGTCAATGTAAATTGAGGTGATCTCTTACATTGTTGTTGTTGAATACATGAGGTGATTTTGCATTGTTGAGTCTTTTCTTGTATGTCTGTGCATCATAGTCTCATATGTGATGCGTAAAGGAAGGTGTAACGCCCACTTTATTTATTTAATTATTTTAGTAGAGTATATAGTATATTATTATATATTATTATATGATTTTAATGATGTTTGCGATGTATGAGATGATGTTGTGGTGTGACGTTTATTTTATTGTTTAATAAAATAAAATATGTGATGAAATTAAGATGTGATATAATAACAAATATTTTGGGAGATGGGGTTGTTTTCATAAATAAGATAGAGTTGTGGGGATAAGTGAGAATAGAAAGAATTATAAAAGGAAATTAGGTTTAGAGAGAAACAGTCAGTACGTTCAGACTTTTGCAAAAAGAAGAGAAAAGTGGCCGGAGAAGAGAGAACCTCAATTCTGCGAACATACCAGGTAAGAGTGAGCCTAACTTCAATTGTATTTACTGTAATTCATCTAGTTGTGATTAACATAGGAATTGAAAGAGAGTTTGAGAGATTTCATAAGTTAGGGTTTTGTAGGGTTTATGATGAATTGATGTTAGAATGATGTGAATTGGTGTACAAACCTGTTACAGAACCTAGATTAATCACTAGGACTATAATTCTGATAGATTAGAAGCATAAAACGAAGAATTGGACGAGTTTTGGCGAGGTTTTGAGCGAACCCGCAGCCTGTTCTGCGACCGCTCGCCGTGGCGAGCAGACCTACTCGCCGTGGCGAGCAACACCACTCGCCGTGGCGAGAAACCCTTTAGTGCTCGCGAGGCGAGCAACATCACTCGCCGTAGCGAGCAAGTGGCAGAACGCAATTTAAGTAGCTCGTCGTGGCGAGCAGTCCCACTCGCCACAGCGAGCAATGTGGTCTCAGACCACTATAACTTGAGTTTCAGAACTCTATTTTGAGCGAGGCTTTGAGGGTAGACTTTTGGATAGCATTAGAGATGTTTAAGACCTAAATTAGAACCTGTAATGACGCTGTAAGATGGTTTTAAGACGTTGGCGTTAATCTATGATTTAAATGATTATTAAGTGAGGTTTAGGAACGAAGTACAAATGATGGTTGTGATGATAACTATGTGTTGTGAATATATATGTTAAGTGTGCTGAGCTGCTGCCATGTATTGTATATGTGCATGTGTCGATAAAGAGTCGTATTTGAGGTTAAGACGTTGTAATATCTTGTTTAAGAATTTAAGGGTCGAGTCCATGCATTTGCATATTTTGAGACGGTGGAGCTTATGCTCAAAGCGACGGTGGAGCAATTGCTCAAAGCGACGGTGAAGCTTATTAAAGCTAAAATATTGGTACCACATGCATGATGTTAAGATGTTAGAGTTGCATTGTCGAGTCATGTGTCTGAGATGTTTTGAGACGGTTGTTTATGAAGATGTTTTAAGATGATTTGTATATTTGGATGTTTGAGACGTTCCTGTTTTATGTGATGATTATTGTTGTTGTTGTTAGGCATAATTATTTGAATTATATGTTAATATAATTGTTGTGAATCTCACCCCTTCTGTTGGAATTGCCGCCTTGTGGGCAAGTGCAGGTGACCAAGCTTAGGTTCGTCGATGTGAGAGGTTCTTGTGGAGTCTTAGGAGCTCTGATACGTAACGGGATGGGGATTATTATTATTTCTATTCCTTTTATGTATCATGTTGATTTATTATGATGTTTGCGACGTAACTTGATTTGAGATGTTTTATGAGGCTTTTGTGCCAAGAATAATTGATTTAAGATTTTGAGACGTTTATGAATTCCGCTGCTATGTTTGAATATTGTTTCAGAATAAATTATTATTCGATTTGATTTAAAAGATTTTATGAAATGTGACATCCTGATTTATGTGTTATACTCCGATTATATGAATGAAATTTTAAAGTCGGGATTTTCGGGGTGTTACAGAAGGCCCTTTACGTAGGTGAAAATGTAAGACAGATGTGAAATCTTACATATGATGTGCAGTTAGCATCATGGGGCGACAACCTTTTGCTGTTGGTGACGGTACCACATGCATTTAGAATCATGTCCATGTGCATAAAAGATGTAGCATGAGTCTCTATGATTGATGTGCATGTTGATTGATGTGTTTGGTGAACTTTGGTGATTTATGTGCATTGATGAGTTTGGAGAATTGTACACTTAGTGATATTCGGTGAATATGTGAAGATGTGTACTTGTTAATGTTTGTTGTTAATGGTGATACTTGTACATTTGATGATTCTAATTGATGATGTTTATTTCAGTGAAAATAATGAAGTGTAATTTATATGAATGTGATTCTATGATCCTTTGGTGATAATGACTTTCTTGCTTATGTTTTGAAATGATAAATTGTATTTGTTGAGTTGATTAGGCTAAATGAAATAAGGTGAGTAATCCTTTCATTGATTGATGTTGAAAAATGATGAGCTTAAGTCAATGACTTGATTAGAGTTTGAATATGCTTGCTATGCTATGTTAGAATTGTGATAGCATGTTATGTGTGCAATGGGGGGACAATGTTCATGTGATGCTAGTATTCTAGGAGGGATGGTTATGTATATATATTATGCATGAATCCTTGAATGCTTATATCTGTTTATTTTTGATTATGATTGATGTGATGCTAACCGCAGTGGTCTGTGGTGGACCACCTACCTATCATAGTGGTCTGTGAGGATAGCAGAAGCTTCCTCTATTTATCTGTTAGAGTCTAGATTATGATCTGGTTAGGACGTCGTTATTTTACTTATTTGAGATTATGTTCGTTGTTGAGATTTTGCCCATATGTCGAGATTTGGAGATTTATATGTTGACACGTATACTTTTTGTGATTATGGTTTATATCTGTTGCTACTGTTGAGATTTTTATTTATATATGCATGTAGTTTGAAATCTGTTGAAGACATAGCGTCTATTTCTTGAATACTTAGTATATTCGCGTGTTTTATCGCTCTAATAGAAATAGGGCGTTACAATCTCGGCGAGGATCTTTTCCCTGAACATGGCCAAGGGTGTATACTCAATGAAGTGACCGTTGGGTCTTTTGCCTTCACGAGCTACCTTGCCTTCCCTCTTTTTCTCCTGGAAGGGCTTTTTGGAGGATTCAGCAGCAGGTTCCTCCTTTCTGAATTCGTTGAGGCTATCCGCGTATAGCTCTTCTTCGTATCTGATATAGATCTAGGCAATTGCTAGGAACTCGTTGAGGGTCCTTGGACGATCTAAGCAGACAACTTTCTTGACGTCTGTGCCTTCGCGCAGACCTTTGGTGATGAGGTGCTGCTTCATTGTTTCATCGACACCTCTTACCTGAACAGCTTCTTTGTTGAACCTCTCGATGTAGTCTGGAAGAGGTTCACTCTTTCCTTGCACGATGGCTTCGAGGGAAGCTACCGTCTTTGGTTGCGTCCTTGAAGCGGTGAAGTGGATCGTGAACTCGTCGCAGAGGTCGCTCAATGAGTTGATGGAGTTTCTCCGTAAGTTCTTGAACTAGGTAACGGCTCCTCGCCTCAAGGTGGTGACGAAGAGTTTGCATTTTACGGCGCCTTGCACCGATTTGTAAGTGAGGACCACCTCAATGTTCTCGATATGCTCGTCGGGATCGGTCGTCCCATCGTAAGAGTCCACCTGAGGAGGCTTCTCTAGTCCCCGAGGGATGGGTGTGTCACGAATGCGTCGTGTGAATGGCCCGTAACCATTACGGTCATTCCGGACATCGTTGTCGTCCTAGAAACTAGAAGGGGACCAAGAACGTCTGTTGCGTCTTGATGGGGATCTCCTTGGAGGAGAACGTCTGGGAGGAGATCGTCTTGGAGGAGATCGTCTCAGTGAGGATCTCCTTCTGATGGACCTTCGAGGGTGGCTAGGAGATCTGACGCTAACTGAATGTCGGGGGGATCTGAAACGTGATTGGTGAGGGATCCTTCCGCTTCTGCTACGTATTGGGGAAGGAGTCCGTTTGGTTGGGACAGTTCGACGCGCTTGTTCTAAATTTGCCAACCGTCGGTTCTGTTCCTCGATTAACGACGTGTGTCGTTGAACCGTGCATATCAAGTTTTTGACGATGGCATTAGTTGGTGTGGCGTCTTCAGGCGTCTCTGTAGGCCGTGGGGGACCTTGCAGGAGCCTTTGTTCGAGAGGGACTATTGGCATGGCTCCATCTTGAGGTGTATTCACAAGAGAAGGTGAAGATATTCTCCCATCCCGTTGAGGGATGCGAATCTCACTTCGTATCTATGAGCTGGCACCGTTGGCAATCATTGTAGTTTTACATAAAGCTTTGGTTTTTAGGGATAAAAACGGGGAAAGCTTGTATTTCCCACAGACGGCGCCATTGATCGTACCTGATCAGAAGGTGACTGCCGGTGCCTTGAATGCAGTGGTTTGAGTGATGGTAGAATATGTCAAACACCTCTTGAAACGAAGGAGGGTGTGTACCTGCAGGCGTTCCGACGCTCAAGTAAGTAGAGATCAGAGAGTGAAGGTTTAGAGGAAGAGATAGATTCTACCTTGGGGATTGCTATGAGTCCCCTATTTATAGAGGTGGAGGGATGCAGAGCCGTGGTAGTGGCACACCTGGCTCTGGCGGTTACAAAATCGTGGAAAGTGTAACCGCCAGAGAGTTTATTGCGGGAACGTGCAGATAGCCGTTATGGTTCGTTTGAACCGGTCTTGCTTGTTTCGTGTACCCCCCTCGCGGAGAAGGGGTGTATCGCAAGTAATATTGCCAAACATGGAGGTTGGGCCTTGGCTTTCATTGGGCCTAAGTGAATGGGCCAAATATCCTTTTGGCCGGTCCAGAACAAAAATAGTGACATCCATGTTATAATCCTCGCACAACACCTTATCCATCGTATCACATTAACTTAATTAAAACTATGTCATTAATCTTTTTTTTTTATTTTTAAAAAAGCTAAATTTTATTAATAATGCAATCAGGCTCAAGGCGAGAACGATGCTTGAAACCAATAGATACAAGCACATCATAGAGGAAACAAAATAATCATATCACCTAAAAACAAACAACAACCCCAATTTGCAAAACCGCAAAAACCCCTAAAACCATCAATAGGATAATCACAAAAGTATCACCACAACACAATGTATCCAAGAGAACAAAACTATTGCAGCCGAGAGACCGATCCGGATAATCAGCTTCCAAAAACAAACAACTAGCACACACTGCTTACCAACTACATACCAAAAATAAAATTACATAAGAGTAGTAAAACACCACGACACCTCCTCACCTCGAATTCAACCACATGTAATAGCAACCACAACCAAAAATGACATATCCAAAACCAAAGAAAAGCATATACATCATACACCAACACCCCCTCCCAAAGTTGAGAAACAACGCACAAACTACTTACGAGATCACACCTTGTCTGACGCAAACTGATGCACATCAATCTACCTGACAAAACTATTTATCGGATTCCAACGTCATTTATAAAACAAACAAGGCGCTACTTTTATCCTACTCAAAACCATCTCCAAAATAAAAATCAAACCCTCTAATACGACAAAAACTCAAACATTAGACCTTCCTGCAATAGCCAAAAATAAAACAACAGGCCCAAAATAAAATCAACGTCCTTGCACAATACACCAACACATCTCTTCCCTCATTAAGGCAAACATGAATCTCCTCATATCAAAGACCATACACCTAAATGTACCTTTCTTCCATCAAAAACACCAATTCATGCACAAAAACACACCATTTTCCCTTCTTCAACAATCCATAAATCAAAACCCACACCCTCACAAAAACTAGACACCTAAAGCCACAACAACAACACAAAAAGCCACAACAGCAACACAAAACTAGCCCCTTCAAAACAAACAGGAAGCCACAACAGAGGCACAACACCCCTACTCGGATCTGTACTAAACAAAACGCAAACCTGACCCCTAAAACTCATGACAACAGACAACAACCATCAAAACTCACCCGTACGAACCCGGAAACAACGACCAACAATACCAAATCAACAACCCACAAAACACTAGCAACACCTTCAAATTGAGTTAACCCTAAAACATAGTCAACCCCAGAAACGTGAAGGAGATATCAAACTCATATCAAACCAGGTCCATAACACCTACATAAATTTGATGGCGTTACAAAGACGAAACCACCGTTGCTCATATCTCGACGGAAACAACCGTTGTGGGGGACGACGGAAAAGGGACCCCAAAGGGTTCACGACCCATTTTGGGGTTTATAAGTGATGCGGAGGGTGGTGATGAGGTTCACGACGCCTCGTCGCATGACCTCCGTAAGTGGCTACATCGTGTGAGAGATGGATTCGAATTTGGGAAAGGATAGTGGAAGCTGCAGTAATGAAAATTCATTTATGTCATTAATCATTTAAATGTGTTACTATGAAATAAACCTTTAAATAAGTTAACAAACCATATTTAACTTTAAAAAGATTATACATAAATTTAATAATAAGTCTATGACAAATGACACGAGGCTAAGATCTTAATTTTTATTAAGGTATGCTTAAGCTTTAAAAAAACCTAATTCAGTCTAATTTATTTTTAACCTTATATGTTTGCTTAAAATTCTTTTATATAACCACACACTCAAACCATATTTTGAAACTAATAATATTCAATTTGAATTGAAAAAAAAGTTTAGGTCATCAAGAAATTCAATTTTTATTTCTGCCCAACCATTATAAAACTTGTACTGGTTTAGAGATGGTCAAAAGCCTAGATAAAATATATGAATAAACACATTACTTTGATTTCTTTGAAAGAAAATACATTGCTTTGATGAAAAGTCAAAAGTGCACTTTTCCTGCTTAAGAAAGTGGAAAGGTAGATAGCTTCCCTTCTCCACTAAATGACATGTACAAAATACAAAATCGGCTCATTTGTTTATTTAAGAGGCATACAGTCCTTCAATAGAAAAAGGCACATTTGTTAATGTTTTTATTTTTAATCAAAATAACTCTTTTTTTTTTTAAAACTTACTTATTATACTATTAAAACATACAAAAATACATATGATGCTGATGTACATGTTGGCGATACTATTAGATTATTTTCAGGTGAGATCTAACAATTTTGAACTTGATGCCAAAAAACGGTGGATAAAAAACGGTGGATAGTTTTTCATTTGCACATTAGGATGTTAAAAAATTTGAGATGATTATCCATTGTAAAATTATCTTTGAATAATGTTATGTCACCTTTAGTATTGAGTTAAATGAGACAACCTATATATTATTTAAGACGACCACATTGAGCTAGTTTTCAAATTTGGGTAGAAATAACGGATTGTATTGAACATATTTTAAGTAATAAAATAAATTTTTTTATTAGAAATTAAATTACTTTCAAGATATTTGTTGAGGGAAAATTATTTAATTACTATCAATATTGTGGACATTTTTTTTTTTTTTGAAAAGATCAATATTATGGACATGAAAAACAAAAAAGAAAATACGAAATACATTTTTCACAGGAAAAATTTAGAAAATCATTAGACTTTAATAATCACATCTCACAATTAGTAAAAAAAAAAAAAATCACATTAATGTAACCGATCTTTGGAAGAACATATGAATGGATCACACACAGCTTATTAATTCCGATCATCATTATAATTAAGTTAATAATTATAATTAGTAATGATTAAAATAATACAGATAACATAGAACTAGAGAGTTCCGTGTTGAATTGAAGTTAAAGAAAATTAGAAATTAGAATCACATTCTCATCATCATCAAATACAGAATAATCAAACAAACCAGAAACATAGAATAATCTAATCGAATCACATCGAGTGGTTCCCGGCGTGAATCAGAAAATGGGCTCGGAGAATGAAATTTCTCCGGCCGACGTACACAAGGCTCCTCCCGGCAAAGAACAACAAGCCGCCGGAGTTGGAATCCTTCTTCAGATCATGATGTTAGTTTTATCCTTCGTTCTCGGTCACGTTCTCCGTCGCAAGAAGATTTACATCATTCCAGAAGCTAGTGCTTCTCTTCTCATAGGTTCGTTGCTTCAATTTCTTCCTTCATTCTTCCCTTTTTTTCCCCACTTTCAATTTCTAACCTAAATTCTCTCTTTGTAGGCTTAATTGTTGGTATTTTAGCTAACATTTCAGATACTGAAACTAATATCAGGTTATTTATTTCCTTTCATTTTTTGTTTTCTCTGTTTTTTACATACATTTCTCTGTTCTAACTTATTGTTTTTTCATATTTACACAGGGCTTGGTTCAATTTTCATGAGGAGTTTTTTTTCTTGTTCCTGTTACCTCCGATCATATTATATCCTTATTAACGTTGTTAATATCATTGTTATCTATATTGAGTTTTTATTTGTTTAGTTTATGAGTAAACCATCAAATTCGTCATTCCTCCCCGACATTCCGGACGTTCTAAGGTCTCTGAAATTATAAATATTTCAAAAAGATTCCCAGCTCCGTCAATTTTACTCATATTAGTCATTCTGAGAGTACATTAGGGACCAAATTGGTAGTAAGTAGTTAAACACAGACCAAATTGTTAGTATGTTGTTAAAATAGGAACCTAATTGATAGTAAGTGGTTAAATATGGAACTAACTTGACAGTTTAACGGAGCCAGTTAGCCAAAGACTTTTTGAAATACTCATAATTTCAGGGTACTATTGGAGAGCACCCTATAACGTTAGGGACTAATTTGATGGTTTACTCTTTAATGTATGCATACTGGTTGGTTAGCTTATGCATGCATTTATTTTATCACGTGTTTGTTTCCTTGATTCCTATGTTTACTCAGTCTGGTTTCAGTCTTGCACCTGTAAGTCCCTCTATAGTTTTTTCTCTTTTGTAGAGTTGTAGTTTTTTTTGTTCTTTTAGACATGTCTTGTTTGACTTTGTGGTAATGTGGGTTTTTGCAGAAACCATTTTTCTCAAATTTTGGTGCAATTGTCACATTTGCTATATTTGGTACCTTTCTAGCTTCATTTGTAACGGGTGCCTTGGTGTAAGTTTTCTTTTCCACTCCTCTTTTTTTAAGTGTCTATTTTAACACTTAGGATGCATAACACATAACGGTGGTATGGTTTATTAGGTTTTTTCAATCTAGTGCTTATGGTTTATGTCATATGTTCTGCAGTTATCTTGGTGGGTTGGTCTTCCTCATGTATAGACTACCTTTTGTTGAGTGCATGATGTTTGGTGCTCTGATATCAGCAACCGATCCCGTTACTGTTTTGTCCATATTCCAGGTGATTTACCACTTTTTCTGTATTATAATTCATCCATTTATATCTACCCTGTCAGTCCACACACATGTTGATGTTTAGGCTTTCTAGGTTACAATTAATAATTCTCTTGAACCAATATACATGTTTAAAACATAGGATGTGGAGGGTTAATGCTTAATAGGCAGGACTCATTCCCTTTACAAAATCGATACGTGCTTGTTTGTGCCCAGGCTTCAGCTGCTATGTATTTTGCACAGTTGAACATTGAGATTAGGTGATCACAAGATTTTCTAATATGACAAGTAAATGACAAAAATATTGTTCCAGAACATAGTTTTGTAATGTTACTAATGCACGTGACTAGGGAAATGATATAAAGCCTTGGTTGGTAAACTCAAGATTTTCAAAACTCTAATCGGCTATACTCATGATCTTTGAAGCACCAACATAGATATAATGCAGACATGCCAACATGGGCTACGTCTAAAATATACGACATGACATAACTGCTAGGCCTCTTTAAAGAATATTTATAAGAGGATAGGAAGAAATTAATGTGAGCAGGAGACAGTTAATTATTTTATTAGCAGTTACTAGAAGAAGGAGTTAATGTGCAGTAGGCAGTTCCTCTTATAAAGAATATTTATAAGAGGCCTAACACATACACACACATAGAAGAATAGAGAGAGTGCATCGTCGAGAACATGATAATACTTGTGTGGGTTACAAGATGGTGGTGGTGCTTCCCTAACATTTTTTCTTAGCACGTCTTTCTTGTCCACGGTAATTTGGAGTACTACAAAAAAAGGACAACCTGGTGCTTTAAACTTCCTGCTATGGCAAGGTCCTACTAGGAATGGTTGAACATAGTATGGATATATCGTACGCAGCCTTACCTTCCATTTGCAAGAGGTTGATTTAAATATTCAAATTCAACCCCGTGACCTCTTGGTCACTTGACAGCAAATCCAATGGTCGCGTCAAGGCCCCACTTCAATTCTGAGTGTTGTGTTTATGGTAAATATATAGCATCTGGTTCACTTCATTCTGAAATTTGAAATTAACCTGCCCACTTTGCAGGAGCTGGGCACAGATGTCAATCTATATGCCTTGGTTTTTGGCGAATCTGTTTTGAATGACGCAGTAAGTTTCTTTGCCACAGCCTTTCTTTTTATCGTTTGAGTTCAGACGTGATTTGAAGATCGATGGTGCTAAGGTTGATCTTGTTCTTTATATTTTCCCATTGTATATGTTATTTCTTTTGTCCTGACCTCCCTCTTGCACTATGGGCAGATGGCAATTTCTTTGTACAGGTACCTAAACTTCTGAAGTATCTTATGCTTATCTGACGTAGCCATAATTGAATGAAGTTCACTTTTAACCCAAGCACTTGTTTCACAGGACAATGTCATTGGTTAAAAATAATCCATCTGGACAAAATTTCTTCATGGTGGTTGTTAGATTTTTGGAGACTTTTGTTGGGTCTTTGTCTGCAGGTCAGTCTTTAGCTATGTTCTGCTTTGGCTGTACTAGGGTGAAGGAGGGGAGAGCCTCTCTGAAGAACTTGTTTATTTTATGAACTTAGAGTCTTAGATACAATTGTGTATTGTCATGAATTACTATTTATATTTTCAGTATTCCTAAAGTTATAATTATGATTCTTTTGGTGTCTCTGCAGGTGTTGGAGTTGGGTTTACATCTGCTTTGATATCCTTTAAAATTCACTCTTGTCCTAAATATCTGCAATATACTTCTTTAGAAATTTAAAAACCAAGAATTTTTTGTAAAACCTTGACTGCCAGAACCTATTTAAGTATGCAGGCTTGGACATTGACAAGTAAGTATCAAATATCAGTTTTCTTTCAGATATTTATTTTTTGATGATTCACATTACATGTGAAATATACTAATCAGAAGAATTTTTTTATTCTATCCAGCCTTCAGAACTTGGAGAGCTGTCTTTTTGTTCTCTTCCCATATTTCTCGTAAGAAATCTTCACTTTCACAGACCATTTCTTGATCAATTTTTCAGAGTTTTCTTATTTTCTTCCACTCATGGTACAAATCAGTGTAAACTATTTAATTTTTCAGGTACATGCTTGCTGAAGGCCTTGGTCTGTCCGGTATTGTATCAATATTATTCACAGGAATTGTAAGTGCATATGACATTTTTCCTGGGTTATTTCATGTCTGTATCAAAACATTGTGGTGACTATTTTGGTGTTTTGTTTTAGGTCATGAAGCACTATGCATATTCAAATTTGTCACAAAGTTCTCAAAGATTTGTCTCTGCTTTTTTTGAGTTGATATCATCATTAGCAGAAACATTTATGTAAGGATGGTTTCTTTTACAGTATTTTCCCGTGTTCAAACATTACCTCTAAATGATGTGTGGACACCTTTTGTCTCTTACAGATTTATATACATGGGCTTTGACATTGCTATGGAACAACATAGCTGGTCGCATGTTGGATTTATATTCTTCTCTGTTGTATCCTTTCTTCTTCTCCCATAATATTCAAGTGTTGTGATTTCTATTAGCTAAGCATTTCAGGTTCTTCTTAGTGCTTTTTCCTTAACTCGGTGATAATCACTTCAGATATTCATTGTAATTGCAAGGTATTTGCACTGATTGCTATCATTAAGTCTTTAATTAAAGTGACATGTTTATTTTAGGCTTTTTGGATAAAGATAAGCATGTGTTCCCGCCGTCTCAATTATAAGCAAAACTAACTAACCACACACATTTAGAATTATAGTTAACCTCATTTTTTTAATTTTTTTTTATGTAATAAAAAAACTAATTGCATTTCGCAAATTATCCTTTCTTTTCATTTAATTTTGTTTGAGAATTTGTTTGATTAAAGGGTATTTTAAGAATATTAGTATTAAATAAGGTGAAAGTACCTCAAAAAAAAAGGTCAAAGTAGTTCAATTTTGCTTATAATTTGGACCACCAAATATGACTTCTTTTTTGCTTATACTTGAAAGTTGAAACCAGAGTTAAACTAGACAATTTTATGCTTTGCTTTGACATTTCACTTGAAAGTTGACAACAAGATTCTTGGGTGATTTCATGCAGAGCCGCGAATGTCTTCTCTTGTGCTTACTTGGTCAATCTGGTCAGACCTGCTCATCGAAAGATACCTCCAAAATACCAAAAGGCACTTTGGTATAGTGGTAAGGAATCAATCAACACAATTCATTGACTTTACCATGTGAAGTTTGATTAGTTCTGCTAATGAAAGAAGCTGCTTCTTTCCTATGTTTTTTTCTTTATTCTGGTGTCTAAATTTTTCACTTTGTGGACGTGAACAGGACTTCGAGGGGCAATGGCCTTTGCCCTTGCTCTGCAATCAGTTCATGATCTTCCAGAAGGACATGGACAGACCATCTTCACTGCAACTACAGCAATAGTTGTTTTGACGGTAGGAACACTTTTGTTGTCCTTTAATTAAACTAATCAGTAAATAAAAATGAGGGTATTGTAATGGACATGGCCACGCTGTACATTGTGTGTAAATTGTGAGTTTTGTTTTGATTCACATTGTGCCAACACGTGTTAAAGCTGTGTTTTGTGAATATGAATATATTGAGATAGATAAGTGGACATACAAGGAAATATGGGAACATGAGTGGATTTGTCCAGAAGAAGGCTGGATTAGAACCTATTGGAAAAATGAGGCAGTGGAAGAAATCAATAACATATTCCAACTTAAGATCTAAAACATTTTTTACCTCTTTTTGAGAACCTTACAAAGAGTGCAATATCTCCTAATTTTAAGCATCGAGCTCATGAGATCGCGAGCTGCTTGAGTTCTGGTAGGATTATAAGAAAGTACCATTTGGGGATTTCAGATGACAGAGAGACTTGGGTTTGTATACAGTGGTTTAATTATAAATGAAGGAAATTATTTATATGTTGTGAAAGAATATAAAAGTGCTATTTATTAATTGGGTAAACATTTAATTTAATCACCATTGCTGATCTAACCCACTTGGGTTGGCCAAGTAGTATTGGCTTGGGGCCTGGGAGTGTGCTCCTCCTCAAGGTCTCAGGTTCAATTCCCTCTGGTGCCAATTTAGGTGGGCTAATTTAGCTTCTTAAAAAAAAAAAAATCACCATTGCTGATCTGGGATATCAATATGAAAATTTATCTATCTGTTTCAGGTATTGCTGATTGGTGGTTCAACAGGTACCATGCTGGAAGCTCTAGATGTCGTAGGTGGTGATACTCACAGCGATAGCTCTTTGGCTTCAGTTGGTCCCATTACAGTAAGTTTTGCAAGAAATGACAGTTATGACCTACTTTTGTTTATTTTTGGGTATTCTATCTCCATAGCCGACCCCACTTAGTGGGATAAGGCTTGGTTGTTGTTGTTGTTGTTGATGATGATGATTTTTACATTGAAATTGCATTTGGAAGCGACACCCATCTTAATGTTTTTGGAAGATAAATTGCCAAATACAAATATTCATTTTATACAATGTAACTTTTCTTGTTAAAGAGATGTTGATATTGATGTCATTATTGGATGTTTGAAAGACGTGAAAAACTAAAAAATATGTGCTGTCTTTTATTGAAGTAAAAAACTAGGCCCTGTTTATTTTGTGATAAAATTTTCTATTTTTATTTTCTAAAATATGTGTTCATTTTAGTTTGCTAATAAGATGTGGGATTCTTGAAGTGAACCATTGTGATGGAGAGAAGATTAAATGCTAGTTAGGAATGACGCATTTTCTTGTTTCCAAAAAATACACACAATTGTTCACTTCAGTAGTCTATTATCTATTTGTTTAAGAGAATGAAAATAAAAAACGTCTCGTCTCACAAAGTAATTGGAGCCTTGGAGCTCATTTAGTTTATTTTCAAATTTTCATATTTTGTTTTCAATAAAATACACATGTCAGTACATGTATAGTCTAAGAAATGATATCCAAAATTGAGATTAGTGGTGCGAGAAGCAATAACATATTTGGAAATGGTGAAAACAAATTTGTAGCATTTCCACCATCTCCAAATATGATACTTCTTGACTATGTATATCATCTCACTTTGTATATTATCTTCTTTATCATGTGTGCAATAATATGTGCATATTATTGAAAACAGAAAATGAAAATTTTAAAACAAAGTAAACAGGCCCTTACTTATTTTATTTGAAGCATTGTTATGCATGTTTTTTTTAAACTGGGAAACATCTGCAGTAACTCAGTAGTATTATAATTTAATTGTAAACTATGTCCTCATGCACAATTCATCTTGTGCGTCGACTTAGCACACAAGGTGAGTTTCTTTTGCTTTCTTAAACAATGGGAGCATGCAAGAAAGGTTGTATAGAAATAGTATTTCCTTTCGTGTGCAAAAATGATTTTTTTATACGAATAATTGGGCTAAGATTTGTGCAGAAAAAGGTTGAAGCACGTGATTGAGCTTGTGGTTATGTTTTTGAATTGCATTTAAAAAATTGTTCTTAACCATTCAATTAAATTAACATTAAAAAAGTCCCAGCCTGTGAAGTAGAGGTTGATCACTCCCCCCTGTCTAAAATATAATTCTAAGTATGTGATATAATTTTCCCATGCTCAGATACTCGGATAAACATACTTCAACAACCAATGCGGCATTGTGATTTTAAATTTTAAGAACCCATGTTCTGTTATAAGGTTTTGTTCTCGAATGGTTTTGTTAACTTTCACTTTGAAAACCTCAATTTTTACAGTCCTATTGATTCTGATTCCTGACAATGGATAATATATTTAACTTGATGAATCTTCTTTATGTGTCTCATGTCCGTTTCTATTTCATCTAATATTTTCTGCTTCCTTTGGAAGGATTACGGGGGGAACAATGGTTACATTGCTCCTTCATATGAGGAAGAATCATCGTCGTCTGGGAACAAAATAAAGATGAAGCTAAAAGAATTCCACAAGAGGTATAATTAAACTACTACATTATTATGTATACATGGGCTCATACACTTTCTTGAAATGTATCAATCATATAAATTATTGCAGTGCTATTATGTTATGGTAATGATGCTGCCACTGCTAATTTCTCTTCATTTCTTTGTTTCAGTGCTGCATCTTTTACGGCATTAGATAGAAATTATCTCACCCCGTTCTTTACAAGCCATAACGGAGATGAGGATGAAGAAGGCAAGTTTGACTGTTTAAAATTGTCTCATTTCATTGATGGATTTATTAAGTATTGGTATCTGTCCTGATTTTTTTTAACTTGAATTGGTTTTATCTTGAGTAATTTTTTTCCAATAAGCACAATAATCAATTGTCATGTTATGTTTCCATCTTACTAACTTTGTATAATGGTCACTCTGAAACTTATGAACTACCCAATTTTGGAATCAGATATTTCTTGGACTTCTTTTTGTTTGAATTTTTTAATTTTTTAAAAATATTTTTCATTAAACAAGGCTTTTATAAAGTTCAAGGGTCAAGTCTTATAAAAATTGGAGATAGGGGTTTTGACCATATTCTTGTTTTCAAGTATTCATGACCTTTTAGGGCGTATCCATGAAAATCTGTAGTTTTATTCTGTGACACTTTTGGAAGTATTGCCTTGAGTCTTTTGAACGTAAAACTTTTTAGACCATTATACATACATGTGCATCAATCTTATTAATTGTTCATCGTTAGCTTGCAATTTTCATGGACTATTAGTTGCATTTCTGCTAATTATTTTCTATTTATGGTCTTGGATGTATTATACTTGAATATATCTTTGAATTTTTTCTTGTTTTTATTTGGTTGTGTGACTGGATTAATTTTGTTTTGACATCGAATTTCCACTTTGTTTTTCTTGTTCTGAACAGCCGAGCCTTTTACTTCTGCGAGATCTTTTACTTCTTCAAGATCAGGATTTCACGGCCAGAGCCCTTATGCATCGCCGTGATTCTTTCAAACAACACAACGCTCTCAAAATCTCCTCTGTACATATCAACCATGCAATTTATAATAGAGTAGGAATTGGCATAATACAAGAATCAAATTTACCTCCTACACTCCAAGTTGTACGATTGAGATCTCAAGTCTTACTGGGTTGGACAAGGACACATCTTTGCAAAATTGGCTTTCTGTGCAAGTTGATGACTATATACCCCTGCCCTATGAGATGGAGGTTCACAATTTGGAACTGACTACACATTTATTTTTATGTATACGCTTTTACAGGTTTCTCACCTAGGTGTAGTTCTAGTGAGTTCTGAAAATTTAGTTTTACTTCACCATTGTGACAATGAATACAGTTATGTAGTATGAATGAGATTTCTCTCTGCATTAAGTTATTTGCTGACTGGAAGTAGTTGGTACGCTCCACACATTACTGAGTACATTTTTTTTTTTTTTTTTTTAAATTTTTCATGGAGTTGTTTGGCACTTTCAGGTTTGATTTAGTGTCTTTGGATAAATTAATTTTAAGTAATTTTGATGTTGTAAAATTGATTTTAATTTTTTAGAAGTAAAAGGATTTGTGTTGGCAAAAGCAACCCCTTGTTGCTTCCTAAAAAAAATTAAAGGTTCATTTTGCTAACACAAATCCTTTTACTGCGTTTTTTTTTTGGTCATTTCTTTGATGAGCATCATGACCTTATAACGGGCGTCTCTACTTTCTTATATTTTTAGTGTGTTTATAGCTCAAATTTTTATTTTGTTAAAAGAAACTAAAAAATCTAAATTATTCTTTGAATGAAGTAAATCTTTTGTTCAACTTTTTGGTCCCTGAACTAATATGAAAGGAAATTTTGCATAAACAACCAATGAACACGTTCAAAAGTAGGACAAGACAAAATTGGGAGAAGACAGTTGCATAACATTACAATTGTTTTCAGGTTTTCTTTGGCGTAATGACAACTTTGGTCTCTTTACTTAAACATTCATAAAATTGGTTTCTTTATTCATATTTCCAGTTGCATTTTGGTATCTCTTTCAGATTTTTGAACTTAAAATAAAAATATATCATATTTAATATTTAGATTGAAATTTTCACGAAATTTTCTGGTAATTTCATGATTTTGATCATTCCAGGATCACCAAGTCTTAGGACACCATTTAAAATATTTTTTATCACTGTCTTTTAATCTAAAACATGATAAATAAACCAAAATCCAGTGATTTTAAAATACGGGGGACCAATTTTGTGAGTGACTGAAAATAAATTGATCAAAACTATAAATAATCCTTTAATTTGTTGTAGCAATTATGAGTATATTTATAGATAATCTATATAAAATTGTTTTAAACCATCGCTCCACCACCTTTTAACTCATATTCTTTTAACTAGACCATTTAACTATGTTTAGAATTTTCGCAATCACGGTTTTAATTTGTTTTCCACTTCACTCTCATCTCAAAATCAATTCCTCATCCAAAAAAAAAAGTAGCATTATTTATTAGTCACGTCGTGGATGTGACCGATAACGACGAGAGCGCAGTGTACAGTACACAACTAAAACTAAAATAATCCCGTTTGTGACATGCTTTGCTTATTATCATCATCGATTTTTGAAATCAGAAAATAACCGTTGCAACGTAAACTCACATCATTACCCTAAACCCCAACGGCCATTTTTTTCTTCTTCATTTTTCTGTCACTCAAATTCTTTCTTTCAACTTCATCTTTCTACAACCAAACACGATGCAAGAAACCAACACCGTTAATGTTTCCGACAACCCTACTCCGCCACCACCACCACCGCCGCCACCAACAAACAACCGCCGACCTAGAACCCGTGAAGTCAGCTCTCGATTCATGACCCCCTCCGCCTCCACCACTCATCGACGCCAACAACGTGATGATTCCGACGACGAAAATTCCGAATCTTCATTTCCAATTGGTTATTCTTTTCAGAAAAAACAACTACAACAAAGAGCTATTAAACTTTTCAAAGAATCCACAAATAATAGGGTTTTCGAAAATACACCAAACCCTAACCCTAATTCTCATTCTCATCATCCTCCTAAATCAACAACTTCAAGAATTGAAAGAATCAATTCTACTTCCACTCCTTGTGCTTCAAGACCTGACACTCCAACAATTTCTGTTTCATCGAGATACAGACACACACCAAATCATCACCAACAACATCATAGGTCTATTAGCAATTCACGTTCTTCAGCTGCTACGAAATTGGTTCAATCTAGTGTCAATTCATTGTCAAGAGGAAATTCAATTTCTTCGAATTCGCATTCACATGATGATATTGGTATTAGTTGTAGTACACAATCGCTTCCTGAACTGCGTTCCGAGAGTGATAGTGATAGGGAGGTTTTAATACAGCAGCAATCTAATGGATCCGTGGCTGAAAAGATTGGTAATAACAATTTGTCGCGTTCGGTTAGTTTGAGTTCTTCTGGGATTGATCATTTGTTGGTAAGAGGGTCTGAGAGGCAACATGCTTCTGTTTCAAAGCCGCCAGTGGCTCCGCAATTTGCGAAACCTGTGGTGGATACAAGGAAAGGGAAGAAAGGGTCTAGTCATCAGGAAGATGTGCATTCACTTAGAATGTTTTATAATCGGTATCTGCAATGGAGATTTGCCAATGCAAGAGCAGTCAATGCTATGAAAGTTCAGCAAAAAGAATGCGAGGTCTGTTGTTTAGATTTTATTTCCTGGTTATTGACAAGTAACAACTGTATAGCAGTAGTACTTAGTCTTACTCATTTGTATAGCTGCTTGAAAATGCCATGAAAAGTATATATAAAATATAGTTAGATTGATAGTTATAGGAGTCTCTGTGGAAACAATTCTCTGCTGAATTTTGTGTGGTTGTGTTGCTGACTATTATTTGATAAGAGATAAGGGCCAATGAGAAGTCATGTGGTATTATTTAATGATTGTTTAATTATATGAAAGATTACGGCAGACTATAAAACTCATGCCAATTGGCAACTTAGTTGCCCCATTAGAAAGATACTTCACAACCAATACGTTAACAATCACATTCAAGCAGCAGATAAGCTAAAAAATAACAGACTGGTGAAATTATTGTTAAACAACCAGAAAATTGGTTCTTGGGATTGGATATATGAACCAACAACTCTACCTAATAGCTGCTAAATAATGGATCTGGAGATTAGAGAAGGCCACAAATTGAGGCAATATCTTATGTCCCTAACTAAACTAATAGTACTGTTACTTGGAAATTGGTAGACATGGTTGTGTCAAAGTTGTGCCAAGTTGCAAACTTTACAGTAGTTATGTAAGAATTAGGATCAATCACTCCCTCAATGTAACAATAAAAATGCAAGAGGTACATCTGTGATATATGGCATGTGCAAGACATTATTTAAAAGGTTCTGTTGACAGCTCCTTATAATTGTGCCTCACAAAGGATGCATAATTTAAATTTGAAGTTGTATTCATTTTCTAAATTGCTTTGATCACAACTATCTGGTCAGATAGTTCATAATCTTACTTAATCTCTCTTGTTTTAATCTTGTTAGAACAAGAGGAATTAAGGGAGTGCGAGTCACGATTTATAAGTAAGAAGGGGGGACCCTATTACAATGCATAAGCAACTTGGATGAAATGCTAAAATGACATTTGAGTATAATAAGTACCACATCACATTTTAATCCCCACACAAGAGCAGTTCTAAACTAAGTTATTTAGTTTTGACTTGAATGTAATGACCATGGCATCACATCTTTATTTATACTGGTCATCGTGATCTAGTTTATTTCAAATTATACTCCAGTAAGGTTTAAGTGGGCTTTATTTTTGGACAATTACAAAACTTAGGTTCAAATGTGTCATTGTGCTTTTGCTATTCAAAACTTTCGTTTGCATGTTTACATTCACTTTCACTTGGTTCGGATACGATTTAAAATCTGGGGCTATACAATTTAACCACCTTATGCTCTTCTTCTCACTTTTTGTTTCTTTTCTTCTATCCTTGCAGAAAGCACTATTTTCTCGTGCAATGAAAATATCAGAAATGCGTGATTCTGTGCACAGGAAACGCTTAGAACTCGAGCTTCTGCGGAGATCGAAGACCCTATCAATAGTTCTTGAAGCTCAAGTAAGTAGACCAATGATTTTGAATGTTTCTTTTGCTTGATGACTTTTGTGGCATGAATGTTGAAGTACGTTGTTCTTTTGAATGTTGAAGTCTGTTGATTCCTTTTGCTTGATGACCTCTTGCAATACTTCTTAGGTGGAATTAAGAAGACATCGGTTGCTTTGCTATCAATTATAATTTTATTTGTAAATTCACACTAATATATATATATCAGTAATAAGTAATTTGTATATTTTTATGGATGCAATTACAGATTCCATATCTGGATGAGTGGTCCGCTATGGAAGAAGATTATTCCATTTCTATCAATGAAGCAATTCAGGCTCTGTTGAATGCCTCAGTACGACTTCCAACCGGTGGGAATGTTAGGGTATGATTAAAACTTCAACTGGCACTATTTCCTTTCTTCCATGCTTATTCATTGGGATAGTGCGACAATTTCTAATTCATTAAAATGTCTAATGCCACAGGTTGATGTAAGAGAGGTGGGGGAATCTCTGAATTCAGCACTAAAGGTGATGGAGACAATTATTTCCAATACCCAAAGATTAATGCCAAAGGTTAGACAAATGAAAGAAATCTATTTAATTATTTAGAAATGCATTTGTTTCGCTTCAAACCATCAGTTTGGTATTCCATGGTCCAACACTGCAATCTTGAGGTTATATGAAACTTGAATTGGATTATAACGTTTTGGTTATAAATCTTCCTCACCCCTACTATGTTTTTTGGTCAGTTTTGTTTACATAACTTTCTAGCCAATAGGGTCAACTAATGAGTTTCTCTAAGAGAAAAAGGTGAAGAAACACATTAAGACATCCTATAACATTCATAATGTGTGGAAAATAGATTTACTTTTATTTTCTGCACTAATAAAAGTTTTTTCAAAAACACCAGGGAGAAGAAACAGATACTTCAATTTCAGAATTAGCCAGAGTTGTTGGAGGAGAAAGAGCTCTTATTGAAGAGTGCGGAGGTTTATTGTCGAAGACACATAAGTCACAGGTTTGTCTTGCACACGATCCATCCATGGTTACTGTAGAGAATGACTGAATTCCAGTTTTATGTAGAATGGTTACTTATCTCCAGCATTTCATAATATTAATCAGGAAAGTGCTATATTTTTCAGGTGGAGGAGTGTAGCTTAAGGGCCCAACTAATTCAACTACATTCAATTTGCCATAAAAATAAGAATAATGAAATAACAAGCAACTGATGATTCAATTGCAACTGTGGAGATACCACACATTTGATTCTGTTGATAGTTGTTGAACATCGACAGTACAAGACCTGCAGATTCATTTTTCTTTCACATTCTTTATCCATTTATTGAGAAAAGAGGGGAGAGAGGATCATGATTGATCCATATGCAATTTTTTTGTTATTTGCTATCTCAGGAAGTTCCATTCTGTATTCTTGTCAGTGTAGGACTGAGCCTATTTAGTATTTAGCATGGTCTCTCTCCCTGTTTCACTCACTGGATGTCAATAGAAAAAAGGAATAGGACACTTTGTCCTTGCATGATGAAATGTTTGCTTCAAATAGGGACAAATTTGGCAGTGAACCTTTTGAACTTTCATTTTTGTGATTATTTTCTCATGTATGTAAAAATATATATTCATACAATAAATTGAAATCTGAAATTTTCAAATATTGCTGTGTATTTTTTGGGTCATACGTTATTTGCAAGAACATCAAGAAAAATTTAAGTCTAACTGATCAATTTAGAGGTTCTATTGATAACTTGCAATATCTAATTATTTTGTTTGTTAAAAAAAGTAGTTTTACATGTTCGTGAAATTTGGTTGGGAAGCTTTGTACTGTATTGCATTTTTTTTTTTTAACAAAATAAGGAAAATGCTTATGTGTGCGGGAAAAAAAATCGCATGAAATCCACGAATGCCTTTGACACGTAAAACACGCAATGTTCCATACTATTTTCTTGCTTTTCTTGCCTTTGATCCAAGCGAATATCATCACCGATATCACTACACCCTATTCACACATGACTATTACAACATAAACAAACAAAAAATTAATCATTGGGGTGATGGGTTGCAGCAACAACGACAACATTAGATTGTCTTATGATAGCATAACGTTTTTTAACAATTCGTGCGTGTGGTTTGTCGCACCATTTAGCATTACTCGCAAAATATATAGCAATTTTGTAAAAATTTAGTTAGCAAATAATATTAACATTAACAGTGAAAAAAGAGAATCTATACTATATATATATATATATATATATATATATATATATATATATATATATATATATATATATAAATAAAGAAAACAATCCATTTCAATTCTATTGGGCTGATTTTTCTTTTTTTAAAATGTCTTCAATTTTCAATACAAATAACACATGTAATAAATAGATAAGAATAAATATAAATATTAAAAAATGTAGCAAACATGATATTAAAAAAATTAATTTCATAATTATAAAAAGATTTATTTTAAAATAAATACAAATTTACTTTAATAAGTTTAAAAGCAAATAGTCTGTAACAAAACAAAAAAAAAAAAGTAGTCCGAAAAAGAAACCCGACCCAATTCGACCCAACACAGATAGAAAACCGCAATAGCGCGATTGTATCCCTTTTTCTTTTCCTCGTTCTCTTCTCTGTATTTCTTCTCAAGTTGTAAGCTACTAAGAAGAAGAAGCAAAAGTGCTGTATTTGTTACTGAAACCAAAATCAATCGATCAAGACTAAATCCATCGTCAAAATGGGTATGAAATTTTTGAACAAGAAGGGTTGGCACACGGGAAGTCTTCGGAATATTGAAAATGTTTGGAAAGCCGAACAAAAGCATAGCGCTGAAGAGAAAAAACTCGATGAACTTCGTAAGCAGATTCAAGAAGAACGTGAACGTAGCGAGTTTCGTCTTCTTCAGGAAAAAGCTGGCCTCGTTCCGTAATTACTCTTTCCCTTGATTCAATTCTCAATTTTTGTTGGAAAAATCCCAAATTGATTTTTTAGGGTTAGGGTTTTTCATTTGAAATCATGAAAATTTTACCGACTTTGATTTGATTTGATTGCAGTCACCAGGAGAGGTTGGAGTTTTTGTACGATTCGGGATTATCCGTTGGTAAAACATCTGAAGGTTTCAAGGCACTTGAAGCTTTACCCAAATCCGATCCAACCGATGCACCTTCATCTTCTGCTTCTAAGGTATGTTGTTTATCTGATCTTACCCATGATTTATTTTTCTGTTTTATAGTTAAAGTTTTTTTTTTTTTTTTGTTATTATTGTTGATTGAATTTGAATTTAGGGTTGTTTTGTTTAAAGTGAATTGAATCATGGTTTCTGTGGTTTAGCAGGAGGCAGGTGTTCCTGGAGCTTTATTTGAGGAGAAGCCTCAATCTGCTAATGATTCTTGGAGGAAACTTCATTCTGATCCCTTGCTTATGATTCGCCAACGTGAGCAGGAAGCACTTGCGAAGATTAAAAACAACCCTGTCAAGATGGCCATGATCAGAAAATCGGTAAGCCTTTTTTATTTTTTTCTTTTGGATTTGTAAATATTAGCATTCTTTATAGTTGTGCATTTTTGCTTGGTTACTATTGTATTTCAGTTCGTAGTTTAGCATTGGTTGATTGGGTATTGGGGTTAGCCTTATACATGGTCTTGACTGCGGTTTGAGTGCTTGATCATAATCAATAGCATTGTTTTACCTGCATTCTCTAATTTTCTCGCATTTATAACACAATACTATGAGGAAATGAGATACGAAGAGTTCAAGGGTTTATGAAATTATATTAGTTGGACATTTGTTCTGTCAGTTTTTGATCGGTAGTTAGAGAATTGCAAGGCAGGGATTACTATTCTTTAATTAACTTAACTAGACTACTTATGTAGATAGATACTGTTTAACTTGGGCGCACAGAAAACTCAATATTCCTTTGTTGATCTTTGTTGGTTTAGGTAATTGATTAGTTTTTACACTCGACTAAAGTCAAACCAGCACACTTGTGCGTGTGAACCAGATTTCTTACTTTGGGTGAGAGGAATTACAGGGGTCGTATTTTAACTTTGACGTCGCACTTGTAAATTGTTAGAACTTGCTGGTGTAGGTACCTTTTGCTCTTATTTGCTGGGGATCAATATGCATTGTGGATCGAATTGAAGAAACTGTTCTGACCAACCAAAATCTTGTAACTAAGGAATTTCCAATACACTCTGCTGCCATAAGCCTTCTGATTCAATTTTAATTTCCATCTTAAGTTGAATGGGAGCCTTGTTATTGAACATCAGCTATGTTTAAGTCAGACCATAACATTGTAGGAATTTCCCAAAACATTGTGATTCGATTTTGACCACCCTTCTGCTGCTATAAATATATTTCTCAACACCCACGATTTCTGTGATTTCTCTTAACTTCCCCTTTTACTTCAACTTCTGTTTAGGACCATCCATGCCATGCAGCCCCATGTCCATTACGGCCTCCTAAGGAGTGGTCATGCTATCTGTGGCTACTATTCTTACTCATGCTGACTTATATTTTGTAAAACTATGAAACTATGTTGCTTATAAATACTCATTTGTTGGGCTTTTATTTGTAATTCACTGCTTGCATTTTAAAAAACTTTAAATTGCATTTATTAATCAGGATGACAAAAACAACTGTTTTGGTTTACTTTCACCAAGATGGCGTGTTTGATGCTGTTTCTAATTTCCGTCTTTGTTAACAATGTCAGGTTGAAGGAAAGGAACACAAGAAGAAAGATCACAGTAAGAAGGAAAAAAAGAAGCATCGATCCAGTAAATCAAAGCATAAAACACAGTCTGATTCAGAAGATGACATTGCCGAAAGGAGAAAAAGAAGGACCAGTGATGAAGACCTTGACAAGAAGCATCACAAGGCTCAATCAGATTCCGAAGATGACATTACCAAAAGGAGAAAAAGAAGGACCAGTAATGAAGATCTTGACAAGAAGCGTCGCAAGGCTCGATCAGATTCCGAAGATGACATTGCAGAAAGGAGAAAAAGTAGGATCAGTGATGAAGACCTTGACAAGAAGCGTCGCAAGGCTCAATCAGATTCCAAAGATGACATTGCTGAAAGGAGAAAAAGAAGGACCATTGATGAAGACCTTGACAAGAAGCATCACAAGGCTCGATCAGATTCAGAGAATGAATCAAGTGAAGGAGAAAGGAAGAGAAGGAAGAATCACTATGAAGACAGAAAATACAAAGAAAGATCTCCCAGTCACCACCGAAGTCAAAGCAAAGTCAAAGACTATAGAGAAGATGCTGATAACAGAAGGAAGAATCAATATGAAGACAAAAAATACAGAGAAAGATCACCCAGTCATCACCAGAGTCAAAGCAAAGGAAAAGACTATAAAGAAGACGTTGATGACAGAAATGATAATAAGCCAAAGTCAGGAAGATATGCTCCTGAAGGTCAGTCCAATTTTGATGTCTCTAAAAGGGGGAATGGAAGCTTTCGAGAACCAAGCTCTACTAGATCTTCTGCTAATTCACTCGGACGTGAATCACACTATAAGCGGAGAAATGTGGCTCCTAAGCTTTCAGAAGAAGAAAGGGCTGCTAAACTTAGGCAGATGCAACTTGCTGCTGAGTTACATGAAGGGGAGAGATGGAAACGTATAAAGAAGGCTGAGGAGACTGATGCACAGGAAGCGATCCAGAACACTAGTTCTAGTGGGAAGAATTTCTTGGATACTGCTCAAAAAAGTATATATGGTGCTGCAGAAGGCGGGAGCTCTTCAATAGCCGAGAGTGTCCGACGGCGGACCCATTATTCTCAAGGCAAATCTGGAGGTGAAGGCAATGCATTTAGGCGGTAAATGCTGCCTCTGCCTTGTGGTGTTTCTATCACTTAATTTTAGTTATTTCAGTTGTCTCTAGACCCTTCTTACATGTGTGTTTTCCTGTCCTCGTACCAACACAAGATTCACTCGGTGTATTAAATATTGTAATGAATCCTCTCCGTTCACATTATCTCAATTTCATCCATTACAACAGTTTTGAGAATATGAACATGACAATGTAAATATGTAACAATGAGATATTATATGAAGGATTCATAGTTTATCCTTCATGATTTGAAATTTTCAATATGCGTTGTGATTTTGAAGTATTCATGTTTCATCTGACATAATTTTTCGTTATACTACCAAAAATACAGTGATTTAAAATATGTAACAATGAGAACTGTTTATTTTGTTTGGTATTATATCACTGTCTTTTGATGCAATTAATGAATGCTATCTGGTTGGGCTATGACAATAGTCATTTATTTGTCTCAAAGATCAAGTCATGCATGTGCTATAAATTAATTTAGATTGTGAAATTGTGAATGACTCATCAAATGTATTATAGTTTGTTGGACTGTCGGTATCCAAATATCCAAATCTAAATATTATAGTATTTCTAAAACTAATACGTGCAACAAACTTCGACTTTTGAAAGCAGATACATCTATTGAGTTACGTGCAACAAACTCCGACTTTTGAAAGCGGATACATTTATTGAATTATGTGTTCATAGACATAAAATTCAACCTCAAACTTTACGTCAATATGAAACTCCATTTCATTAAAAATTTCTACGACGATATTTGGAACTATTGATTTTAAGTAAACTTAGTTTTTTTAACTATGTTTGATTTTGAATATACACAAACAAAAGTGACCAACTCAAATGCTGAATGAAATTGCACCAACTGTTTTTTTGTGTTGTCATTTGTTTCTCAAGTAGATAAGGGAAGACGACAGTAAAAAAAATTCAAAGTTTTCAAAACACATACTATTATTTCCAAGTGTCAGTGTACTCTCTCTTTTACAGTAAGACATCATTTAGTACCTTAAATAAGTTGTGATTTGGTGGAATTACCTACTCTAATCGCATATTTTACTCTTTCTGGCTCTGTACTTGAATTAAATCGAAAGTACAAATGTTTAGATAGATTACCAGTTCTTCCCCAATAAAGATGAAAAACCTTTACTTACCCCTCTGTTTTTGGATGACATATTATGGTGATTCATTGTAGTAAATGCGTAGATGAGACGTGACACTGGAACTAACAGGCTGGAAATATATCTGATCTTATGCCCAGAAGGGATATGCAGGGAAAAAGATGAGGTTACTGCTTTACAATCAAAGGAAGCACTATTGTTCTTAATCTAGCTACTGAGAGCTATGCCAAAGCTTCTTCATTGGTTAATAGTATATGATAGTGCACATTACAGTTGCATGTCTTTGTCATCTGTTTTCTGAGATGAACACCAAAGCCAATTTCATCACTCAACTCATTCCCATGTGAATGGCTAATTGTGATTAGACTTGTTAAATTCATCACTCAACACCAATAAATGAAATACTTATTTTCAACTGCACTATGGTTTATTGGTATCTCAACTACTCAATATGCATAAATGTCATTCTCCCCAGCTCTTGCTACAAAAATTAAATTTTTTCCCCTTAAAATTAGTATAATTAATCTTTTAACTAATATCACAGTGGCTGCACTTGATTGTGTTCTGGTATGATGCATTTGCGCATAAGGCAAATTATATGAACTATTTTTGATAGGTGGTTCACCATGGACTCATACTTGAAAATAGTTTGAAATTCCAAAGACAACAAAAGTCGCCTTCCAAAAGTAGAACTGCACAATTCTTCTCGTTCTTGTGGCTGAGATGGCGACTTGATCGGAGCAAGTTTGACAAAAAAAAAAAATGTGCGTTTTAAACCTTAACTCATTTATTGTTTCTATCGAACTAACATCGATCAAGTCACCATCTTATCGTTAGGAACGAGAAGGTTCTTGAACTTCTGCTTCTAAAAGGTGTCATCAATCATTGTTAGAGTTGTAAGCAATTTTCAAGTACTGATCGGCAGTGGACCACCTACCATAGAACTTGCCGTACTATAATTCTCATGCCAACAAGTACATACCATGAAATAGTAATGTAGCAGATAAGTTTGTCACATTTATGGCTAGTTCATCCGTTTCCTTATTCACTAATGAGCTAGAAAAGCACAACAGCTGCTCAAAGGAGACTGTTAAATTAATATTTGGCAAGTGTAGTCACTCTTTGCTTTTTTTATTCACTTTTGTGTGGTTGGATTATGTGATTAATGATGTTATTATTGCCAAAGGATGTGTAGGTTTGAGTATTAAAAATGTTGTTGTAACAACCATAGTCTATTCAAGGTAGATTATACAAGAGGGTCACAAATCACAATGGACCATTCAGCTAACTACCTATCACAATTCGTGTGTTATGTAAGCTCCTTGGGTCAATTGAGGATGAAATAGGTTGAAGGGTATTTAAAGCATTCACTACCAAATTAAGCAAATGAAGGGAACTCATTTGACATTTGGCCCCATACTAAAAACTATTCCCTCCATCACAAAGTAAATGACTTAATTGACCAATTCACACATATTAAGAAAAATGTATAATGAAATAGAGGAGAATACTTTTACTAAAAATACCCTTATCATATATTAGTGTATTCATGTTTACCATAAATGTAAACTGGAAGATATTATATTGAGAGTGCTTTCGGTAGTATTAATTAGGGGTACAATTGACAAAAAATAATTAGTTTTGTATTTTTATTTTGGATTATTTTTTATTTTTTTCCAAAAAAAGTCGGTTATTTTGGGATTGAGGGAGTATTTTTTTTATGCACATTTTTATTAGTTTCGGTAGTAAGAAGTTAGTTCTTTTAACCTTGAGGGACAAAGTTCAAATTCCTTCGGAAACATTATAAAATAATCATTAGTGTCACTTTAATTGATAATGATTTCACCCTTACCTAATTTTTGCAAATTTGAATAGTGTCGGTTTGTTTACAAGTAGAGCTACCATATATCTGCTAAGAGTAAGAAACTAACCACTAACCAATCTGTAGACTTGTCCAAGCAGTGTACAAGATGAGTCTCTTTTGGTTTCTATTTTTCTCTGTACATCTTGCAATTGCATCTTCTCTTAAAGGTATGTATATCAAAAGCTTGCTAGCTGATTCTTAATATCAGAAAGCAGAAGCTATGTACTTCACCATGTTCAATTATTCAGCTTCTCCTATTCCATAGCAGTTTTTAATTTTCTTTAAATAACAAGACATTATCACCTATCAAGTGTAATACCTAATTAAAAAAAAATCAATCTTTTGAGGTTCCATTTTCAATATAAGAATGGTTAAATTCTGAATTTTGCTGAACCAATTATATATACTAAACTTGTAAACAGTTCGTTCTGCAGATAGTGGATTAAAGCACAAGCAACCTGACATGCAGCTCAAATTGTATCATATGACAAGTCTCAAATCTTCTCCAAATTCCACATCATTATTATTTGCTTACATGTTCGCGAAAGACGAAGAACGCGTCAGGTATTTTCATTCGAGATTAGCCAAAAATTCTGATGCTAATGCCTCTTCCAAGAAGGTAGTAGAACCAAAACTTGCCAGCTTACCATTGAAATCAGGTTTATCAATGGGTTCAGGCAATTACTATGTGAAAATGGGACTTGGTAGCCCTACAAAGTACTATACCATGATTGTAGACACTGGTAGTTCCTTTTCCTGGCTCCAATGCCAACCTTGTACTATATACTGTCATATGCAAGATGATCCAGTTTTCAACCCTTCCGCGTCAAAGACCTATAAAACCGTACCATGTTCATCCTCTCAATGTTCCTCTCTCAAATCTGCCACTCTCAATGAACCAACTTGTTCAAAACAATCTAATGCTTGTGTCTATAAAGCAAGCTATGGTGATTCGTCTTTCTCACTTGGTTACTTGAGTCAAGATGTGTTAACCTTAACACCATCACAGACACTACCAAGTTTTGTATACGGATGTGGACAGGATAATCAAGGTTTGTTTGGAAGGACCGACGGTATAATCGGTCTAGCCAACAACGAACTCTCGATGCTTTCACAATTGTCCGGAAAATATGGAAACGCCTTTTCCTATTGTCTTCCGACATCATTTTCTACACCAAACTCTCCCAAGGAAGGTTTCTTATCCATTGGAGCCTCATCATTGACACCGTCTTCATCGTACAAGTTCACTCCTTTGCTTAAGAATCCAAACAATCCTAGCTTATATTTTATAGATTTGGACTCAATCACCGTGGCAGGAAGACCTTTAGGAGTTGCAGCATCAAGTTATAAGGTTCCTACGATCATTGATTCCGGCACAGTTATCACAAGGTTACCTACGCCTGTTTATACAGCACTGAAAAATGCTTATGTGACAATCCTGTCCAAGAAGTATGAAAAGGCACCAGGAATTTCTCTATTGGATACTTGTTTTAAGGGTAGCCTTGCAGGAATATCAGAAGTAGCGCCCGACATCCGGCTAATATTTAAAGGGGGTGCTGACTTACAACTTAAGGGTCACAATAGCCTTGTAGAACTTGAGATGGGAATTACTTGTTTGGCAATGGCTGGTTCTTCTTTGAGCAATTCAATTGCCATTATTGGGAATTATCAACAACAAACAGTGAAGGTGGCTTATGATGTTGCCAATTCCAGGGTTGGCTTTGCACCTGGTGGCTGCCAGTGATCGCTGACCAAATCAATTTCAATTCACAAAGCTATGTGACAATTTATTAAATATGTGCTTGCAAATATTTATGTTATACAATAAATGTGTATGTGTTGTATCTATATTGTGTAAACAAGAAAATGATAATTAAATACTTAAATAAAACCTGCAGTTAGTATAGATTGTTGAGAGGAATTTTTACTTTGAAAGTTGATATTTGTATATAGTGGCATGTATATATAGATAGCTGCAAAATTATGGAATGTTTTATGAGTAAGATAACCATTGTCACCATAGTCTAGGTAGCATTGATCATGTCTTAATCCTATAATTTGGCAAATGGTTTTGTCTTGTGAACCAACTTGTCTGATTATCATGTTTTGTAGCTACTTTGTTTAATTGCAGCTGTTTTCAGTTTCCTTTTTATCTTTGACTTGCATAAACTGCAATGTGATATCAGACACACCATGGCTTCTAATTATTTCATAGAGTACTAGGGCTATTTTTAAAAAAAATTATAATTGTAGATATTAAATGCAGTCTAATTATTATATATTTTGATTGTTATTCAAAGAAAGTTGCTTAGTATTTTAAGTTTATAACTTAAAATCAAATGTCAACCTATTACATAATCAATTCTAAAGTAAAAATATATTTTAGGGACCAAAAGATACAACAACGATCAAAAGCAAACAAATGTATAATTTTAAATGTTTTTACATAGACTAAAAACAAAACATAATATATTTGAAGGGATAAAAAACATACATGATATTAATAATGTTGTTAAGAAAATAATATTATTATGTAAATTACATTGCAAACTTTTAAAGGAGTATATGACAATTAGGTATTCACTACGGCCATCCTCAAAGGGATTTAAACTATGTATCTTGACTCTTGAGGTTATAAGACTAAACTTTTATCGTTTAATTCTAACAATAACAATCTATATTTATGGATGGATTGATGTACCCTTATTATTATTTTGCCAAACCAAGATACTCATGTGCACAACTTGCAAAAAATAATCCTTCAAATAATTGTGATCCGTTCAAGGGGTTACTATCTCTCAACATATGTTTCTTCATGCAAACCAATCATGGATTGAGTCCTGAACCTGAATCAAATGGTTAAGAAACTTGTGCGTCTACGGCTTATGAGTTATGACATTATATATATATATATATATATATATATATATATATATATATATATATATATATACAATTGAAAAGATGTTATTAATTTCAGGGGGGGAAAGTTGCAAATGAATAGGGAGTTTTAAAATTATCAATACTTTCAGGCTAAAATCGAAATACTAAGATCAACTAAAGTTGAGTTTAGTAAAAAAAGCTAATCTCTCGCATGTTAAACTAAAACTTTAGTAGTTCAACTTAGAAAGATACTTACATTTAGCCTTAGGATCGGTCATACCTTACAAGAAAACTTCCCGATTCCCCTAGAGTAAATATGTGGGAAGAAGAAAATTTTAAAACATTAATAAGAAAATGTCATCTAACATATGTCTCAAGTGCACAAATTAAAAAAGCAAAGAAAGAAATTCAATCTTAAATTTTATGTTGACAATGACAATTTTTAAACTTGTAAAATTAAATACATAATTACAAGATAAAATTTCTTTGATTCTTTAAGACGTGTCTTTGTTGTATTTCTTAGTATTTTCTAATAAGAAATGAATGGGGCAAGTATCATGTTTTATGTCTTGAAATTGTGTCTTCACGGCCTAACAAAACAACTGCGGCATATCATTATCAACATAATTCTTAATTCATGTATGAACTGGAACCAGTTTCCTTGATCCTTCAAGGGCTCCATCTATCTAAAGTCTAAGGGACCATCCATTGCTGTCCAATTCATTTTTTCTTATCAATGATGTAATATGCATTTCATAACGTAGTGGTGTAATACATTTTGGTGGCCACTACTCAACGTGGCAGATTACAAAGGTTATAGTACCATTATTTTATGTAGACTTTAGATACATAACTTTTAATTTCAGACTATAAATTTGTAATCAATAGTGGGACCGACCCATGTCTCTTATGCTTACCACCTCCAAAGTCTAGACTTTGAGTTAATTTGATATGAATTAACTTCATAAATAAAGATATGTCTTGTGATTAAAAGTGTAATTTGGTAATCCAAAGTTTACGATGCATACATATTGTGCATCAACCATTTGTGTTAGTCTTGATGGTAAAAAAAAAACCGATATGCATGAATATATAGCAATAAAAATCTGTTTCATTTAAAAATGAGGATATTTACACTCTTATAATACAAGCATATTTTTTAATGGCTTAAATAGGTCTTTCGTCCCTATAAATATAGGTCATTTGAATTTTCATCTCTGAAGTTACCAATCATTCCAATCTACCAATGCAAAATTTAATGATTTGACTTTTGGTCATAATTAAGTTTTTTTGCTGAGGTGGACTGTCATTAGCGACATGGTGCCCATGTGGCAAGTGATGATTGGGCGAGGTGGTTGGCTTAAATAGATCTTTCGTCTCTGCAAATATAGGTCATTTGAATTTTTCGTCCTGAAGTTACTAATCAGTAACTTCAGGGACGAAAATTCAAATGACCTATATTTACATGGACGAAAGACATATTTAAGTCTTCTTTAATTATTTATCGTGATCCTTTGCGTGGCCAATTGATGTTGGCAGCAAAGTTGGTGCATAGGATTAAGTATAATAAAATCAATAGCCTTTTTTATATGGACAAAATATTCATTTGCACAAAACCCGGATTAGAATTGAGATTGTTTATTATGCAGTTTACATTGAGCATTGTGCAATTAACATAAACAAATTTATATATACATAGAAAAGGCAGAAACAGATGTCACCAAAATCATTTTGTAGTCCTAAACTAATGAAAGTCAAAACCAATTCTCCTCATTGGTGTATGTCATTCCAATTTTACAAACCACTCCAAGATTTCAAAATTAAACAACTCCACTTGTTTAGTCTAAAGCAGAAAACATAGTTCCAACACAATATATTGTTTAGTCTGAAAACTTCAGGGCATGTTCATCATTGACTCTAGTTACATGAGTTACTAAATTATACTATATCATCAGGTAATAAATATGAGCTTTATTAGTGTAATGCTGGATTTTGCTGAAAAGTAAAGAGTCTTTGTCTTAAAAGTGCCATGCTGTATTTTGCTTTCATCTTAAAGTTTCTTGTTTCATGTTCATACCATGAAGCTTGTATTGCCATAAGTCAAAGGCTATAAGTATCCTGCTTTTATGGTATTCAATGAATCATTAAGCCCTCTTTTGATCCTAGTTTTGTATCTTTTGCAGGTGTGGACTTGAGGTTTGGCATCAACTACTGGTAAGTATTTTCCAATCCTCTAGACTCATGAGTTTGTTTATTTTCTGCTTAAAGGTGAGTTGCATGTAAAATAGTTTATTGTTCAATCCATTTTTACATGAATAATAATAAATTTGAGGTTAAAAACCAATTGTAGAGGCAAAAACTTCAAATTATAATTTCAAGTTAGAATCAATTCTCCAAAACCAATGTTGCCTGCTCCGTGGAACCAAACTTACACTTATATACTTATATTCTTGGTCGAAATTTGTGCTACTAAAACAACCTGTACTTTGTTTCCAAGGAACTTGTTAATTTCAAAGGGATTTGTTTCCAATTTGTGAATCCTATTGTAATATGTAAGTATCCTATGACTTATTAATGATTATTGCAGGCCTTGTTTTTGTTTGTTTCCTTTCAATCATGTGATCAGGTGTGAAGTGCTCTTTAGATACTTACCATGGGGTGCATTTCTTCAAAACTTATTATAGCCAGATCAATCAGTTACCATGAAGATAGAAATCAAAGATCAATGAGAAAAGCTAATGGTATTCCATTGTTGGAAGATCTAATCATCTCCACTAGTGACCAATACCTTGCTCTTGTATGCACAACAAACCACAAATCCAAGAAACTGCATTCTAAGAGCTTAAGTTCCAACGCCACTTCAAAACTGGCTACTGAACCTGAAAGTTCTGAAGTTATTGATGAAAAGTTGGAACCATCAACAGCATTTGGTGAAATACAAGGAGGGAAACAATTTGAGAATGATCACAAGAACAGGTCCAAAAGTTGGCATTTTCCTGAACATATTGTTGACTCTCTTAGTCAGGAGAATGTATCTGGTTTTGAAGATAAAGACGAGTTGAGTTCTAAGAGTGATTTAGGTAATAGGAGTTTTCATACAGTTGAGGAATATGATGATATTGTTAATAAAATTTGGTTGAATAAGTCAGAAAATGATCAACAAAGTGAGCTTAATAATGAAGATGAAGATGATGTCTCAGTAATCAAAATGGACCTTCAGGTATCTGAATTATATTTTATTTTTAGTTTATTTTTTAAATTGGAAATAGGAGAAATTATTATTAATTAAAGCGACACAATGAGTATAACCGTGTTTATGGTTGGTTCCGAGGGAATTTGAACTTCATACTTTGAAGTTAACAAGGTAAAGCTATTATCACTGAGCTGTGAATTCATGGAAAGGTAGTTGAGTTTGGTTGTCTCCGAGGGGTTTTAACCGACGTCCCTTATGATTATAAGTTCAAACTTTATCACTGAGCTGACGCATGTACAAGTGTCTGAATTTACATCTAATCTAACTCATCATACTCAGGATAAGGATTCTTCCATCAAGAAAATGCAACCAGTAGGCTTAAACAAGAATGAGGAAAGGGTCCCAAGTCATAAAACAAGAATGCTTGAGAAAGGAAATAAGAGAAAGGCTATAGCAAATAGACTAGAATCCCTAAGAGTTCCGTCAAATGTCGAATCTCCATCCATTGATAGTCTTAGAGAATGGATTCCTGCAGATGGAATATACTCTCCTGGATCTTATGTCACACCAAAATTTGGAAGCTATTCTTCAATGAACATTAGGAATGCAAATGATTCTAGTGAGGATTCTATATTTAGCCCAGAGTTGGTATCTGCCTTTGAACAGTGTATGCAAAAGCTTGAAGCAGAGGAAGAAAACATTCTGAAACAAATTCTAGAGAATGTGGAAGAAGAAATTGACGAAGGAATGCAGAACTAAGAACTTAAGTGCTCCACCATGCATAAAAGGTTAAACTCATACTTTTTTGGTGTTTTTGTTAGCAACAGAGGAATGTCAGAGAAAATTTATTTCATATATCTTCGGTGTTTGTATGTGATGTTAGGACATTAATTCATGGCTATACAATTAGAAGTCAACTGGTTTTTACTAGCAAGTTAATAGTTTTTTATTATAGTTAATTCTGACATTAATAGTTTTATTAGAGTTAATTATGTAGTTTTGTCAACTGTGTTTATGCTATATAAACACCATCCTATGTATTTTCATTTTAAGAAATTTCATCAATGAAAATGCTTTTGCTTTTCCAATATGGTATGAGAAGATATTCTATAGTCTGTCGTCGTTGACCTAAAGTCTCTACACCATGTCTGATTCTTCTGAATCTAGTGCGGAGTCGGCACCGATTCCGACTTCTCCACTTCCAAACCAACCTGTCAATGATTTTACTCAATCTCCATATTATCTTCATCCTGGTCAAAATCCAGGCTCTGTTTTGATTTCACCTCAATTAAACAACACAAATTACCATTCATGGAAACGTGCGCTCATATCAAAGAACAATATCAAGTTCATCAATGGCAAGTTACCTACACCAGAGGAAGACGACCCAATGTTTGATTATTGGGAGCGTTGTAATAGCATGGTCGTGTCGTGGATCACTCGCACACTCTCTCCACAAATCGCACAAAGTGTCGTGTACATCGACAACGCTAAAGTTTTGTGGGACGAACTATGTCACCGGTTCACCAAAGGTTTAAATGATTCTTATAGCACTGTCAGATCTCAAATCTTGCTCATGAAACCATTACCTTCTATTAGTGAGGTCTTCTCGCTTATTATTAAGCAAGAAGATCATTTGGCTGGTACTTCATCCTCTCAGGCAACAGTCTTGTATAATGCAAGTGAAAGGTCTACACAAGGTAGAGGCATTTTTCACCCTGGGGGTCGTGGTCCTCTCAATAACTCTGGAGGAAGAGGGCAAGGCAAATCCCATCTGGGAGGCCGTGGTAATCCAAAACAATGCACTTTCTGTTCAAGACATGGTCATACTATTGAGCAATGTTATTTCAAGCACGGTTTTCCTCTGGGTTATAAACCACGATATCAGTCCAGCACTAACAGTCTTGCTGCAAGTGACGGGAACACATCATCTAACGCTGAAGCATCTTTGCCTAAAGCAGTTTCACATGATGCATCAGGTGCTCCGCTCGGTGAGCAATTAAAGCAGATCTTGATCTTGTTACAACATTCTAGCATGGATCAATATAAGCAAAATACTTCTGCCGCAATTAATACATCTTACACCAATGCTATTCAGTCATCTACTCAACAACATGATAATTCAGGTATTTCTGTTCCTTGGATCCTTGACACTGGTGCTACTGACCATGTCACATCTTCCAAGGAGCTTTTTACTACTTTTAGATGTATTAAACCTGTCAATGTCTCACTACCAAATGGTTCTAAGGTTGTTGCTCAATATTCTGGCAGAATTTCTTTTTCTGATAATTTTCAATTATATAATGTATTGTATATACCCAATTTCACACTTAACATTATTTTTGTTCATCGTCTCATATCCACTCTCCATTGTAAACTTACTTTCCTTGATTCCACTTGTCATATACAGGATGCTATCAATTCGAAGATGATTGGGCTTGCTAAGCTTTGCAATGGCCTCTACTACCTTCAAGTACCAAGCTGCCCTTTAGTTCCTTTTTCACTTTCTACAAAACAGACTTACAGTGTCAATAACACTAGTCCGAATGTTCCCAATTCCCATTTTGATATTTGGCATTTTCGATTAGGACATCCCTTACATAGAGTTCTTACAAACATTTGTAATGTTTTTCCATATATCAAATTCAATAGTAAAAGTGTTTGTGATTACTGTTATTTGGCTAAACAGTCGAAATTGCCTTTTTCATCTAGTACTTATACTTCTTCTCATGCTTTTGAATTACTACGCATGGACATATGGGGACCACTTGTTGTTCCTTCTTTACATGGCCACAAATATTTCCTTACAATTGTTGATGATTACACTAGACACACTTGGATTTTTTTAATGGAAACAAAATCTGAAACAAGACACTTGATGTACACATTTCTCAATTTGATCAAAAATCAATTCAATGCTTCAGTCAAAATAAGAAGATCAGACAATGGTGTTGAATTTAATTATCTTGACTTTTATAACTCTTTTGGAACTGTGCATCAATTGTCTTGTGTGGAAACTCCTCAACAAAACTCAATAGTTGAAAGGAAACATGGTCATATTTTGAATGTGGCAAGAAGTCTACTTTTTCATGCGTGTCTCCCAAAATGTTTTTGGTCATATGTTGTATCTCATGCAGTCTATTTGATAAACAGAATGCCCACACCTGTTCTGCATCAAAAATCCTTTTTTTTCAAATGTTGCATCATAAACCACCTGTTTTTGTGGATTTAAAAGTTTTTGGTTCATTGTGTTTTGTTTCCACTTTGAAACAATATCACACTAAACTTGATCTTAGAGCAAGAAAATGTATATTTCTGGGATATAGGTATGGAACAAAAGGGTATCTTACCTTTGATTTACATTCTAGAGAAATTGTTCTCTCTAGGAATGTAATTTTTCATGAATCCATATTTCCCTATGCTAACTTCAGTGGTCCTGTTGAATCTGCTACCCCGCATAATGCTCAAAGTTCATCATCTTCTAATTCAGGTAACATCAAGTATCCTTTGTCTTCTGTTTTGTCCTATAATTCTTTGTCCCCTAACCGCTTAAAGTATACGCTTGCTCTTTCCACTTCTATTGAACCAAAATCTTACAACCAAGCCATTTTGTCCCCGGAATGGATTGATGCTATGAATGCTGAATTACAAGCTCTTGCTGCTAATAATACCTAGCATCTAACAAAATTGCCTCCAGGCAAAGTTGCTATTGGTTGCAGGTGGGTGTACCGAATCAAGCACAAGGCTGATGGTACTGTGGAAAGCTATAAATCCCGTCTAGTAGCTCAAGGCTACACCCAACAAGAAGGGGTAGATTTTTTTGACACTTTCTCTCCTGTTGCTAAACTCACAACTATGCGTTTGTTACTTGCTATTGCAGCTGCACACGGTTGGTTCCTTAAACAACTCGATGTGGATAATGCTTTTCTACATGGTGATTTAAATGAAGAGGTATATATGAAACTTCCACCAGGGCTTCAACCTGAATTTTCCAATCAAGTTTGTTGATTACAAAAGTCCTTATATGGTCTACGTCAAGCAAGTAGACAATGGTTCTCAAAATTGTCAAATGCTCTAGTTTCTATTGGTTTCAAACATTCAGAATATGATCATTCCTTATTTACCAAATCTCATAATGGTTCTTTCACAGCCCTATTGGTTTATGTCGACGATGTTATACTTACAGGAAATTCCCTCAGTAGTATTGAATTTGTCAAGAAATTTCTGCATGATACATTCAAAGTTAAAGATCTTGGTGATTTAAAATATTTTCTGGGCCTAGAGGTGTCACGTTCCCGTAAAGGAATTCATCTTTGTCAACGAAAATATGCATTAGATATCCTTTCCGATACTAGTTTGCTTGCTGCTATGTGTAACGCCCTAGTTGTCGATTATTTTATTTCAGTTGATTTTAATAAGTTTTTATGATTTTAAATAATTTATGTTGATTTTATGGAGTGTTATATATTTTATTATATGATTATTTTGAATTATTTAATTAATATAGGTGATAATTATAATTATTAGAAGGTTGGGGATTAAAGTGAATTATTTAATAATTTAATAGGAGTTATTTAGAATTAAGGAGAAATTAATAGGTATTAATAGGAAATAGAAGGAAAGAAAGGTCAGAAGCAGTTTTACGTAGAAACAGTGAGAAACAGAGAAAAAGGAGAAAAACCTAGAACAAGAGAGAAGAAGCAAGAGGAGAGAAGAACGCTGCTTTTTCAGGAAGATAATCTAAGGTAAGGGTGAGACTAACTCTCAACTTTAGGTTCTATAATTCGTTGATGAATGTAGGGTTGTTAGAGTTGATGAATTGAATTAGGTTAATGATGGATTGATGCTAATAACTTGATTAATTCATGAAAGCTGCTGTTGTTATTGCTGTTCTGATGTTAGAATGCATAGGGATGATGGAATTCATCAAAATTGAGCCTTTAGGTGTTAAATTTGGGGTTTAGGGTTGAAAGGTAGAAGTCTGTTAGTACAGTTCGTAGTTCTGTCAATCGCCGCTCGCCACGGCGAGTAAACCCACTCGCTAGGCGAGCAGTGCCTGTGTAGCTCGCCACAACGAGCAGTCCCACTCGCGAGGCGAGCAGTGAAACCCCCGTAGCTCGCCACAGCGAGCAGATGCACTCGCCACGGCGAGTTGCTTAATTAAAAAGTTGTTAATTGTCTTAATGAGGTTTTTGGGTGAATTTTTATATCAATTTGAGTGCCTTAATATGTTTAGGGATGAATGACACCTTTTTACAGAATTGAATTTGGGTTTTGGGAACTTAAAAATGAAGATTTTAGGTGAAAAATGTCAAAAATGGCGAGAGCAACCACTTTTGCTCGCCTTGAGCTCGCCCCCAACTTGCCACGGCGAGGAGCTCAATTTTCTGAACTCGCCACGGCGAGTAGCCCAATTTTATGAACTCGCCACGGCGAGTAAGGTAGCTCGCCACGACGAGTAATACTGTAGGTTACCTAAGTTGTTGAATTTCGTTGTGACCTTTGTTGTGTCTTGTCGAATTAAATTGGAGTCTTATGTCATAGCTGATTATGCATATAGTAGTTGTTGTTGCTGTTGTTGGGTTGTATGTAGATATACACCATTGAGTCCATTTCATACTCATACCACTGTTGAGGGCTCATGCCCTGGAGTGTTTCCACTCAATCGTTGAGGGCTTATGCCCTGGAGTGTTTATCACTCAACTGTTGAGGGCTTATGCCCTGGAATGTTATTTCATTCAACCGTTGGGGGCTTATGCCTCGGAATGCTTAGCATTCAACGCGCGTAAAATGGTACCACATGCATTTGCATTAGTCGCATAGTTGTCGTTGTAGCTGTTGTCGTCGTCGTTGTTGTTGGTTGAGTTGTCGGTGTCGTTGTTGACAATGTTGTTGAATTGTTCAAATTATAAATGATAATTGATTATTCATTATACTGTTGTTGTTGAATTTAATTGATGAATTATGTTATCTATTGTCGTTTGTGAATCTCACCCCTTCTGCTAGAATTGCCGCCCTGTGGGCAAGTGCAGGTAACGAAGATTAGTAGAGATGTCGGCTCAAGTGTCTTAGGGCTCTGATACGTAACGGGACGGGGATTTGTTGCTTGTTTTCTCTTTCCTTACGTATTAATTATGATTTAATGAAACCTTTGATGAGGCCTGCGTGCCAAAGATTTATTCAGTTGTTTTTAATTAATTCCGCTGCGAAGTTTTGAAGTTAATTATTATTGACTATATTATTTGAGAATATTTATTCATCCGTTAATTTGGAGATTTTATTTGAATGAAAATGTAGCATTCCGTTTTTGGTGAAAAACTCTGATTTAATTTGTATTATTAATACTGTTGGGAGAACGGGGTGTTACAATTGGTATCAGAGCAGGCCGGTCCGTCCGGCCAAGTAGTAGAGTCGAGTCGAGCCTAGTAGAGTCGTGTGACAATTTTGTATTGTCTTTGATGTCCTGGTTGTTGTTGTAGTGTAGATTTTCGCGATGGCTGGAAGGAATGATGTTGCACTTGCTGCTGCTTTGCAAGCGATGGCTCAAGCTGTGGGTCAACAGAATAATGCTGGTGGTAACGACGGTGTTCGCATGCTGGAAACCTTCTTGAGGAACCATCCACCAACTTTCAAGGGCAGGTATGACCCTGATGGAGCGCAGACATGGTTGAAGGAGGTTGAAAGAATCTTCAGAGTGATGCAATACACTGATGTTCAGATGGTGCGTTTCGGCACACATATGCTGGCTGAGGAGGCTGATGATTGGTGGGTGATTGTGCAACCTGTGTTAGGGAATGGAGGAGCTGTGATCACTTGGGCTGTGTTCAGAAGGGAGTTTCTGAATAGGTATTTTCCGGAAGATGTCCGAGGTAAGAAAGAGATTGAATTTCTGGAACTGAAGCAAGGTGATATGTCAGTAACAGAGTATGCTGCCAAGTTTGTTGAGTTGGCAAAGTTTTACCCGCACTACACTCCTGAGACTGCTGAGTTCTCTAAGTGTATCAAGTTTGAGAATGGTCTACGTGCTGAGATTAAGCGGGCCATTGGTTATCAGAAGATCCGCAATTTTTCTGAATTGGTGAGTAGCTGCAGAATTTACGAAGAGGATACGAAAGCTCACTACAAGGTGCTTAATGAAAGGAAGAGTAAGAGTCAGCAGAACCGTCCTAAGCCTTACAGTGCTCCTGCTGATAAGGGGAAACAACGGGTGAATGATGAGAGGAGGCCCAGAAAGAATGAGACTCCTGCTGAAGTTGTCTGCTATAAGTGTGGTGCGAAAGGCCACAAAAGTAATGCTTGCCACCGTGATGAGAAGAAATGATTCCGATGTGGGAAGAAGGGACATACGATAGCTGAATGCAAACGTGGTGATATCGTCTGTTTCAATTGTGATGAGGAGGGTCATCTTAGTTCACAGTGCAAGAAGGCTCAGCTTGGAGGGAAAGTGTTTGCATTGTCTGGTACACAAACGGACAACGAGAATCGACTTATTAGAGGTACTTGTTATTTTGATGATACTCCTTTAATTGCTATTATTGATACTTGTGCTACGCATTGTTTTATTGCTGTTAGTTGTGCTTCTAAGTTGGGACTTACTATGTCTAATATGGATGGATAAATGATTGTTGAAACTCCAGCTAAGGGTTCAGTGACTACTTCTCTTGTTTGTTTAAGTTGTCCACTGTCTGTGTTTGGTAGAAACTTTGAAGTTGATCTCGTATGTTTACCGTTGACGGGTATGGATGTAATCCTTGGGATGAACTGGTTAGAGTATAACCATGTCCTCATCAATTGTTTTAGTAAGACAGTACGTTTCTCTTCCGCTGAAGAAGAGAGTGAAGTTGATTTCTTGAGTACTAAGCAGTTGAAGCAGATAGAGCGCGATGGAATTATGATGTTTTCCTTGTTAGCATATTTGTCAGTGGAGAATCAAGCAGTGATTGATAGCCTATCAGTCGTGAATGAATTTCCGGAAGTTTTTCCTGCCGAGATTCCCGATGTGCCGCCAGAAAGGGAAGTTGAATTTTCAATTGATCTTGTTCCGGGTGCGAAGCCTGTGTCGATGGCTCCTTACCGTATGTCAGCAGCTGAGTTAGCAGAGTTGAAGAAGCAGTTGGAGGATCTACTTGATAAGAAGTTTGTAAGACCGGGTGTTTCACCTTGGGGAGCGCTGGTGTTGTTGGTTAAGAAGAAATATGGTAGCATGAGGCTGTGTATAGATTACCGCCAGTTGAATAAAGTGACGATAAAGAATAGGTATCCGCTTCCGAGAATTGATGACTTGATGGATCAATTAGTGGGTGCCCGTGTGTTTAGTAAGGTTGATTTGAGGTCAGATTACCATCAGATCAAGGTGAAGGATGAAGATATGCAGAAGACGGCGTTCAGAACGCGATATGGTCACTATGAGTATAAGGTGATGCCTTTCGGTGTTACTAATGCACCTGGTGTATTTATGGAGTATATGAACAGAATTTTCCATGACTTTCTAGATAGATTTGTTGTTGTTTTTATTGATGATATTCTTATCTATTCTAAGACTGAAGAAGAGCATGCAGAGCATTTGAAGATTGTTTTTGCAAGTGTTGAAAGAAAAGAAGTTGTATGCCGAGTTGTCAAAGTGTGAGTTTTGGTTAAGTGAAGTAAGTTTTCTTGGCCATATTATTTCTGGTAATGGTATTGCGGTTGACCCGTCGAAGGTTGAAGCGGTATCGCAATGGGAGACTCCGAGGTCAGTTACTGAGATTAGAAGTTTTCTGGGTTTAGCAAGTTATTACCGCAGATTTATCGAAGGATTTTCGAAGTTGGCACTGCCTTTGACACAGTTGACCTGTAAGGGTAAAGCTTTTGTGTGGGATACTAAGTGTGAGAATAGTTTCAATGAGTTGAAGCAACGGTTGACGACTGCTCCGATTTTAATTTTACCGAAGTCAGATGAACCTTTTGTTGTGTATTGTGATGCGTCCAAGTTGGGCTTAGGTGGTGTACTTATGCAGGATGGTAAGGTGGTAGCTTATGCTTCGAGGCAGTTGAGGATACATGAGAAGAACTATCCTACACATGATTTAGAGTTGGCTGCTGTAGTTTTTGTGTTGAAAATTTGGAGGCATTATTTGTACGGTTCCAGATTTGAGGTGTTCAGTGATCATAAGAGTTTGAAATACTTGTTTGATCAGAAGGAGTTGAATATGAGGCAGAGAAGATGGCTCGAGTTGTTGAAGGACTATGATTTTAGTTTGAATTACCATCCGGGTAAAGCTAATGTGGTTGCAGATGCCTTGAGCAGAAAGACGTTGCACATGTCTGCTTTGATGATGAAAGAGTTCGAGTTACTTGAGCAATTTAGAGACTTGAGCTTAGTTTGTGAATTGGCACCTCAGAGCGTGCAGTTAGGTATGCTGAAGATCAATAATGAATTCTTGAACAGTATCAAGGAAGCGCAGGAAGCTGATGTTAAGTTTGTAGACTTGATGGTTACTAGTAATGAAGCGGAAGATAGTGATTTCCAGGTTGATGATAAAGGTGTGTTAAGATTTCGAGGCAGAATTTGTATTCCTGATAATGATGAGTTGAAAAAGTTAATTTTAGAAGAAAGTCACAGGAGTAGCTTAAGTATTCATCCGGGAGCTACGAAGATGTACCACGACTTGAAGAAGTTATTTTGGTGGTCTGGATTGAAGCGAGATGTCGCGCAATTTGTTTATGCATGTTTGACTTGTCAGAAATCTAAAGTTGAACATCAGAAGCCTGCAGGGTTGTTGACACCATTAGATGTGCCATAATGGAAGTGGGATAGCATATCCATGGATTTTGTAACGAGCTTACCGAATACTCCGAAGGGGCATGATGCCATTTGGGTAGTTGTTGACAGGTTAACAAAGTCAGCACATTTTATTCCGATCAATATCAATTATCCAGTAGCTTAGTTGGCAGAAATTTACATTCATAATATTGTGAAGTTGCATGGTGTTCCATCAAGCATTGTGTCGGATAGAGATCCGAGGTTTACTTCAAGGTTTTGGAAGAGTTTGCAGGAGGCTTTGGGTTCTAAGTTGAAGTTGAGTTCGGCTTATCATCCTCAAACAGATGGTCAGTCGGAGAGAACGATTCAGTCGTTGGAAGATTTGCTAAGGGTGTGTGTACTTGAGCAAGGTGGAGCTTGGGATAGTCATCTACCGTTGATTGAGTTCACGTACAACAACAGTTATCATTCGAGTATTGGCATGACACCATTTGAAGCTTTGTATGGTCGGAGGTGTAGAACTCCGTTGTGTTGGTTTGAATCGGGAGAAAGTATAGTGTTGGGACCGGAATTAGTCCAGCAGACTACAGAGAAAGTTAAATTGATAAGAGAACAGATGAAAGCGTCGCAGAGTCAACAAAAGAGTTACCATGACATGCGTAGGAAGGAGCTTGAATTTCAAGAGGGTGATCATGTGTTCTTGAGAGTCACTCCCATGACAGGTGTAGGTCGTGCGTTGAAGTCTAAGAAGTTGACTCCGAAGTTTATTGGTCCTTATTAGATATCGGAGAGGATTGGGCCAGTGGCATATCGAATAGGTTTGCCACCACATCTTTCAAATCTGCATGATGTGTTTCATGTGTCGCAGTTGCGGAAGTACGTAGCGGATCCCTCGCATGTTATACCAAGAGATGACGTGCAAGTTAGAGACAACCTTACGGTGGAGACTTTACCGTTGAGAATTGATGATCGTAAGGTGAAGAAGTTGAGAGGCAAGGAGATACCTCTGGTGAGAGTTGTCTGGGGTGGAGTAACTGGTGAAAGCTTGACTTGGGAGCTGGAGAGTAAGATGCTAGAGTCTTATCCTGAGTTGTTTGCTTGAGGTAATATTTCGAGGACGAAATTCTTTAAGTGGTGGAGAGTTGTAACGCCCTAGTTGTCGATTATTTTATTTCAGTTGATTTTAATAAGTTTTTATGATTTTAAATAATTTATGTTGATTTTATGGAGTGTTATATATTTTATTATATGATTATTTTGAATTATTTAATTAATATAGGTGATAATTATAATTATTAGAAGGTTGGGGATTAAAGTGAATTATTTAATAATTTAATAGGAGTTATTTAGAATTAAGGAGAAATTAATAGGTATTAATAGGAAATAGAAGGAAAGAAAGGTCAGAAGCAGTTTTACGTAGAAACAGTGAGAAACAGAGAAAAAGGAGAAAAACCTAGAACAAGAGAGAAGAAGCAAGAGGAGAGAAGAACGCTGCTTTTTCAGGAAGATAATCTAAGGTAAGGGTGAGACTAACTCTCAACTTTAGGTTCTATAATTCGTTGATGAATGTAGGGTTGTTAGGGTTGATGAATTGAATTAGGTTAATGATGGATTGTTGCTAATAACTTGATTAATTCATGAAAACTGCTGTTGTTATTGCTGTTCTGATGTTAGAATGCATAGGGATGATGGAATTCATCAAAATTGAGCCTTTAGGTGTTAAATTTGGGGTTTAGGGTTGAAAGGTAGAAGTTTGTTCGTACAGTTCGTAGTTCTGTCAATCGCCGCTCGCCACGGCGAGTAAACCCACTCGCCAGGCGAGCAGTGCCTGTGTAGCTCGCCACAGCGAGCAGTCCCACTCGCGAGGCGAGCAGTGAAACCCCTGTAGCTCGCCACAGCGAGCAGATGCACTCGCCACGGCGAGTTGCTTAATTAAAAAGTTGTTAATTGTCTTAATAAGGTTTTTGGGTGAATTTTTATATCAATTTGAGTGCCTTAATATGTTTAGGGATGAATGACACCTTTTTACAGAATTGAATTTGGGTTTTGGGAACTTAAAAATGAAGATTTTAGGTGAAAAATTTCAAAAATGCCGAGAGCAACCACTTTTGCTCGCCTTGAGCTCGCCCCCAACTCGCCACGGCGAGGAGCTCAATTTTCTGAACTCGCCACGGCGAGTAAGCAACTCGCAACGGCGAGTAAGCAACTCGCAACGGCGAGTAGCCCAATTTTATGAACTCGCCACGGCGAGTAAGGTAGCTCGCCACGGCGAGTAATACTGTAGGTTACCTAAGTTGTTGAATTTCGTTGTGATGCTTCGTTGTGACCTTTGTTGTGTCTTGTCGAATTAAATTGGAGTCTTATGTCATAGCTGATTATGCATATAGTAGTTGTTGTTGCTGTCGTTGGGTTGTATGTAGATATACACCATTGAGTCCATTTCATACTCATACCACTGTTGAGGGCTCATGCCCTGGAGTGTTTCCACTCAATCATTGAGGGCTTATGCCCTGGAGTGTTTATCACTCAACTGTTGAGGGCTTATGCCCTGGAATGTTATTTCGTTCAACCGTTGGGGGTTTATGCCCCGGAATGCTTATCATTCAACGCGCGTAAAATGGTACCACATGCATTTGCATTAGTCGCATAGTTGTCGTTGTAGCTGTTGTCGTCGTCGTTGTTGTTGGTTGAGTTGTCGGTGTCGTTGTTGACAATGTTGTTGAATTGTTCAAATTATAAATGATAATTGATTATTCATTATACTGTTGTTGTTGAATTTAATTGATGAATTATGTTATTTATTGTCGTTTGTGAATCTCACCCCTTCTGCTGGAATTGCCGCCTTGTGGGCAAGTGCAGGTAACGAAGATTAGTAGAGATGTCGGCTCAAGTGTCTTAGGGCTCTGATACGTAACGGGACGGGGATTTGTTGCTTGTTTTCTCTTTCCTTACGTATTAATTATGATTTAATGAAACCTTTGATGAGGCCTGCGTGCCAAAGATTTATTCAGTTGTTTTTAATTAATTCCGCTGCGAAGTTTTGAAGTTAATTATTATTGACTATATTATTGGAGAATATTTATTCATCCGTTAATTTGGAGATTTTATTTGAATGAAAATGTAGCATTCCGTTTTTGGTGAAAAACTCTGATTTAATTTGTATTATTAATACTGTTGGGAGAACGAGGTGTTACACTAAGCAATGTTCAACTCCTATGATTCATGATTCCAAGCTTTTATATGATAGTTTTTCTCCACCTCATGACCCTACTGTTTATCGCCGCATCATTGGCAAATTATTGTATCTCACAAATACAAGACCTGATATCAGTTTTGTTGTTCAACAGCTTAGTCAGTTTATGCAAAATCCAACCATTCATCATTATGAAGCTGCCATGAGAATCTTGAGATACATTAAAAGTGCACCTGCACAAGGATTATTTTTTCCAACAGAATCCTCTCTTCAGCTCAAAGCTTTTAGTGATTCTGATTGGGCTTCGTGCTTGACCACACGACGCTCCATTACTGGATTTTTCATATTTCTTGGTTCTTCCTTGGTTTCGTGGCGTTCTAAGAAGTAAACCACAGTTTCACGTTCCTCTTTGGAATCTGAATATTGTGCACTCGCATCAACCACTTGTGAACTTCAGTGGCTCACTTATCTACTTCAAGATCTTCAAATCTCTTTCATTCAGCCATCTCTTCTTTATTGTGATAGTTAGTCTGCACGACATACTGCTTTGAATCCCACTTTTCATGAAAGAACAAAGCATATTGATATCGATTGTCACGTTGTACGGCAACAACTTCAAGCTGGTTTATTCCATCTTCTTCCTATTAGTTCTGCAAATCAGTTAGCCGATTTTTTCACCAAAGCTCTTGAACCTGCAACTTTTTGCAAGCTTCACTCCAAGCTCGGAGTGATGAACATTCACTCTCCAGCTTGAGGAGGGGGTGTTAGGACATTAATTCATGGCTATACAATTAGAAGTCAACTGGTTTTTACTAGCAAGTTAATAGTTTTTTATTATAGTTAATTCTGATATTAATAGTTTTATTACAGAGTTAATTATGTAGTTTTGTCAACTGTGTTTATGCTATATAAACACCATCCTATGTATTTTCATTTTAAGAAATTTCATCAATGAGAATGCTTTTGCTTTTCCAATATGTGAATTGGCAGTGCACATTTTCCTGTTAGGTGGGTTTTTCTTTTTGTTTGGAATTGATTGAATAAAAAAAAGTCGATTATCCTGAATAGAGTATATGATACATTTTATGATTTATGAAGTAATCCTAACTAAACTAACAAATCTTGACTAACTTACAACCGTCAGAATTCAGGGTCTAACTCATCCTTACAAAATCGGTTTATACAGTGAGGAGTGCATCATCTTTCTAAACTCTTATTAAAAATCCTATCTATCCAATGTGAGACTAAATCCCACCCATTGTTGGCAGCTAACACACCTCCTCAAGCTTCAATCGGGCCCAATGGATCTGAATCGTGGACAATGTATGTAAGAAGCCCAACGATAGACATGATAGGCTCTGATACATTGTCACGAAAATCGAGGTCTAACTCATCCTTAAAAAACTGGCTTGTACAGTGAGCAGTGCCTCCTATTTATAAACTCTTCTCAAGAGTTAGGCCTCGATTTTCATGACATCGTATCAGAGCCTATAAGGTCTATCGTTGGGTTTCCTGCATCGTCCACGTTTCAAGCCCACCAAGTTGGGCTAAAGCGTGAGGGGTGTGTTAACTGCCAACAATCGGTGGGATTTAGTCCAACATCAGATATATAGGATTCTTGGGAAGAGTTTATAAAGAGGAGGCACTCATCATCATACAAGTTGATTTTGTAAGGATGAGTTAGGCCTTGATTTTCGTGACAACAACTAGCGGCAGAGTGAAATTTAGTGGTGGAATCCTCCACGTTGATTTCATCTGATAATAACAAAAAAGAAAAAATATCATATCATAACAATAAGGCTAAAATGCACTTTTTACCCTCCAAGTTTAAAAATAGCACTTTTTATCCCCTTAAGTTTCACTCCTTTAGCAAAACCATGGTCCCCTAATTTTGACTCGGTCAAAACTGATGTGGGTGGCATGTTACATGCTGACTGTGTAATTTTTTTATTTTAAAATAAAATGAAATTCACGTAACTAGAAATGAAATGAAATAATTGGAAAATGAAAAGAAAACCCATAAATCATCATATTAAACGTGGTGGAATCCTCCACGTTGATTTCATCCGATAATAACAAAAATAATAACAAAAAAGAAAAAAATATCATATCATAACAATAAGGTTAAAATGCACATTTTACCCCCCAAGTTTGAAAATAGCACTTTTGCCCCACTTAAGTTTCACTCCTTTAGCAAAACCATGGTCCCCCTAATTTTGACTCTGTCAAAACTGATGTGGGTGGCATGTCACATGTTGACTGTGTAATTTTTTAATTTTAAAATAAAATGAAATTCACGTAATTAGAAATGAAATGAAATAATTGGAAAATGAAAAGAAAATCCATAAATCATCATATTAAACGTGGTGGAATCCTCCACATTGATTTCATCCGATAATAACAAAAATAATAACAAAAAAGAAAAAATATCATATCATAAGCTACAATGCACTTTTTACCCCCGAAGTTTGAAAATAGCACTTTTGCCCCCCTTAAATTTCACTCCTTTAGCAAAACCACGGACCCCCTAATTTTGACTCGGTCAAAACTGATGTGGGTGTCATGTCACATGCTGACTGTGTAATTTTTTAATTTTAAAATAAAATGAAATTCATGTAATTAGAAATGAAATGAAATAATTGAAAAATGAAAAGAAAATCCATAAATCATCATATTAAACCCCGAAACACATTAAAACTAGAAATATCAATTACAAAACCAAATCCAAGCGACCTCAAATCTAAATCCATAAAAATAAACCCAAACTTAGAAAACCCCTAATTAAATTCACACAACACACAAATTATTCTTGTTCCTCTTCCCTTTAGCTTTCATTTTTGATAAATTAGTAAAATCTAAGCCCATAAAAGAATATGAAAATTAACATTAGTACCAACAAGCTAAACCTAGAATTGGTTCATCTTCCCTTCCCTTTCCCTTGTTTTGCATGCTCATCAAACATCAACATGATAAAGAAACTTTCAAGTCTCTCTCGCGTGAGCAGTAGCTTCGATATGGTTTTGTTGACTCAAGTCGATTGTTTTCTTGTTATGTGATCCAACTTTCTCCAATTTATATGAACAGTAAAATGGGAAAAATGTTATAGGTTATGCTTCACAAAGGAAGTCAGAAATGGATTCAAAAAGGGAAAGAGAAAATGTTGATGGAGATAATGTTTAAACCAAACACAAGACTAAATTTTTATGCATTTTTTTTATTCTAATGTTGTTGGTGACAATAATAATAATGGGTTGTGTTTTGACCAATGTTTATTATTAGTTTTAATTTCATTTTTCTATTTTTAATTTTAATTAATTTTCATGTGTGCACACAGTTGTCAATATTTTGTATAAAAAAAATCCACTTCAACTTTGATTGAGTCAGAATTAAAGGGACCATAGTTTTGCAAAGCATGTGAAATGTAAGGGACCAAAAGTGTTATTTTCCAACTTAAGGTCATAATCGTAAGTTTGTAAAACTTAAGGGTTAAAAGTGCATTTTAGCCTAACAATAATGTTGACAAAATAGAAAAAACTATAAGAAAGAATAGATGTAAACGAAGGAGTTGCATTTGGTTTGTAGTAAGAAAGGAAGGAAGAAATGAAAAACCCTAAACCCTAGCAGAACCTTCTTTCCTTCCTTCCAATGGCGGCTGATCTTCCGCCGGATATTCTCGCCGAAATCTTATCCCGCTTACCTGTAAAATCACTTCTCCGATTCCGATCAACTTCAAAATCATTTAAATCCTTAATCGATTCTCAGAAATTCATCAACCTTCACCTCCAAAATTCCCTCAATTTCAACCTCATCCTCCGTCGCAAAACCGACCTCTACCACCTCCATTTCCCTAACCTAACCGCCGCCGTTCCACTCAACCATCCTTTCAAGCGTAAAAGCAACCACATCGCTCTTCTCGGTTCATGTAACGGCCTTCTCGCCATCTCCAACGGCGAATTCGCTTTCATTAACCCTAATGACGCCAATGAAATCACAATCTGGAACCCTAACACCCGTAAACATCGGATTATCCCTTTTCTCCCTCTTCCTATTTCTATTCTTGACCCCACAATCAAATGCTCCTTATGCGTCTACGGCTTCGGTTTTGATTCATTATCCGATGATTACAAACTCCTCAGAATCTCTTACTTAATCGACCACCAAACCACTTTTTATGATCCACATGTCAGACTCTTCAGCTCCAAAACTAACTCGTGGAAGATAATTCCTAGTACTATGCCGTACAATCTTCAGTATTATCACACCATGGGTGTTTTTGTTGACAATTCTAGTTCTATTCACTGGGTTGCCACGAGGAAAATTCAACCATTTCAACATGATTTAATTCTCGCGTTTAACCTAACACTTGAGACTTTCAATGAGGTTCCTCTTCCTGATGAAGTAGGTGAAAAAGTCAATTGTAAGAAATTTGAAATTCGTGTTGCTGTTTTAGGAGGGTGTCTTTGTATGACTGTGGGTTATGAAACTACTAAAGTTGATATTTGGGTGATGAAAGAATATGGTTCTAAAGATAGTTGGTGTAAACTTTTTACTTTGGTTAAATCAAGTTTGGATTTACCTTTGGAATCTTTGAGGCCCTTATGTTATTCTAGGGATGGAAGTAAGGTTCTGTTGGAAGGATTTCATGCTTTGTTGGAGGTGCAACATTGGAAGCTGTTTTGGTATGATTTGAAGAGTGAACAAGTTAGTCATGTTGAAGGAATTTCTAATTCGGATGATGCTATGGTTTGTGTTGGTAGTCTTGTTCCACCTCCCTTACCTGTTGATAATTGTAGGAAGAAGGAGAATCGTACAAGCAAGAAAAGGTACTTCTTATTGTTTTATATGAGTTTTTGTTGTCTATAAGTTATATATATATGCAGTTAAACTCTATGTAAAGGTCAAATTGAATTCTTATCATATGTTTATGTATTTGACAATGTGTATATGCTTGATATCAAAATAAACAAAAAATTGACAACAATGTATGTTATGTGTTAGTTTACAAGTTGAGCTTGTGACTAGCTAAAGAATTTTGGTATGAATTGTTGTTATTCTTTTTCATTTATTGTTTGAGATCTTTGCTCCTGAAAAAATATTTTGACTAGCTAAATTATTTTTCAACTTGAGACTATTCCAATCCAACCTGCCATGGTTTGATATCTGTGTATGTAAAGAGAAGAAAATTGTTGTTTAGAATTGGCCTACCAAGAAATTACTCCAAATTTATGCACAGTTCCTTTCAAAAGCATGGTTTTTTATCAACTATTCTTTTGTGATATTGTTGAACTTGCTTCGATGAGATTCATTTTTTTTTTTTCCCACAGGGATGACTTCTTGTGCAAAGGATTTAAATTGAGATTGTAAGGAAGGACGTTTAATGTGCAGCTGAAACAGAATTACTCTCTTTGGTTTATTGTTTTTGGTAGTCTCCTTGGTTTATGGGTAAAGTTGAATACATAATGATGGAGCTTCACCCGTTTTTATCTCTCTCTTTTTGAATTGTATGAGATCACACTTATCTCTCTTGTGTAAACCTGATATGTCACTTTTTTTAGTGGAACTGATAAAAGCTATTCTGGAACTGATATGGTCGATTTATAAAATTTGTGTTTGTGAACTCTAAAATGAGCAAGCATCATATTTTTTATTTCTGCAGGTAAGCAAGAAATTTTTCAACAGGGCTTCTAGTCTATAGACTGTTACACATAAATTTTGCACAAATTTCTGACAACTCATAACTAGTTGGATGCTGAATTAATATGCAATTCAATATTGGAATTTTATACTTTTGTTAAAGTTTGAAGAAATTTCATTTAAAAGTGATTTCAAAAACTAGAAAGTAGGTAGTTAGTGTTGTTTTAGTCTATCATTAGTTTTCTTCAAAAAATAAGTGAATGTTTGCTGTTTTATTAAAAAAAAAACTGAACTATCAATATTTTTCATCTACTAGTTTCATCGTCTATAAGAAAATTATTTTAAAAAAATCAGTAATATTCAGTGAAGTATTGATCATAATCCTTGCATAATCAAGTTAGGACTTCTCCATAAACGACTCTAAACAAATCTTCCTTTAGATCAGATGGCTTCTGTAAACAACTCTAAACACCAAGTAATCAACTCTGAATGGAACTCCACTTTTGTAAACCTAAGCAGGCCTCTCATGAAACATCAAGCGTAAGATTCTTGAAGGAAATAATCAAAAGACTCTCTTGCATCATTTAAAATCGTGTCTACATTCTTTTCTCCAATGGAATTAATAAAAACTCTACTTCCACCCATAAAAATAGAGAAATGTTATGTTGATAACCTTTTGATTGTCCAACAACCTATATCTATAGATAGATACTATGTCATTTTTTAATTAATTATTTCTTTCACTTATAGTCACATCAATCGTTATAGTTGATGTATTTTTATACTAGTTGTTGATTTTTAGATGTTGATATAAACACTACTCTAAAAATAACATATGGACAAGAATATGACCTTCACAAACATTTGTTGAAGTTTAGGAATCCATTAATAAATCATTTCTGTTTAACAATCATGGAAATGATTACCGAAAGCCTTGCTTTTGTTTATATTTCCTTACAATCACGTGTAAGGAAATGGTCAGGTGTGAAGTGTTCATAGATGCTTACCATGGGGTGCATTTCTTCAAAACTTATTATAGCCAGATCAATCAGTTACCATGAAGAGAGAAATCAAAGATCAATGAGAAAAGCTAATGGTATTCCATTGTTTGAAGATCTAATCATCTCCACTAGTGACCAATACCTTGCTCTTGTCTGCACAGCAAACAAAAAATCTAATAAACTGCATTCTAATAGCTTAAGTTCCAACACCACTTCAAAACTGGCTATTGAACCTGAAAGTTCTGAAGTTATTGATGAAAATGTGGAACCATCAACAACATTAAGTGAAATACAAGGAGGGAAACAATTTGAGAATGATCACAACAACAGGTCCAAAAGTTGGCATTTTCCTGAGCATATTGTTGACTTTCTTAGTCAGGACTCGGGAGAATTTATCTGGTTTTGAAGATAAAGATGACTTGAGATCTAAGAGTGGTTTAAGTAATAGGAGTTTTCACACAGTTGAGGAATATGATGATATTGTTAATAAAATTTGGTTGAACAAGTCACAAATTGCTCAACAGTGTGAGTTCAATGATGATGATGGCTCAATAATCAAAGTGGACCTTCTGGTATCTGAATTTTATTTTATTTTTAAAAAAAAATTATGCAGGGGAAGTTATTATTAATTTAAGTGACACTAATGCCCGTTTTTATATATGTTACGAAGAAATTTGAACTTTGTCCTTGAGGTTATAAGGTCAAACTTTTACCATTAAACCGATAACTCATAGACAGTTATTTGAATTTCACAGTCTCTGAGTGAATTTGAATTTTGTGTTACAAATCAAACTCTTACCACAAAGCTAACACCTTATGGACAGGTATTTGAAATTACATCTAATATATACAATTCAATAAACTTCATCATACTCAAGATAAGGATTCTTCAATCAAGAAAATACAACCAGTATGCTTAAACAAGAATGAGGAAAGGGTTCTAAGTCATAAAACAAGTATGCTTAAGAAGGGAAATAAGAGAAAGGCTATAGAAAATAGACTAGAATCCCTTAGAGTTCCATCCAATGTTGAATCTCCAGCCATTGCTAGTCTTAGAGAATGGCTTCCTGCAGATGGAATATACCTACTTTCCTGGATCTTATGCCACACCAAAATTTGGAAGCTATTCTTCAATGAACATCAGCAATGCAAATGAATCTAGTGAGGATTCTATATTTAGTCCAGAGCTAGCATCTGCCTTTGAACAGTGTATGCAAAAGCTTGAAGCAGAGGAAGAAAACATTCTGAAACAAATTCTAGAGAACGTCGAAGAAGAAATTGATGAAGGAATAATGCAACCTAATAAACAACTTGAGCTCTCCATCTTGCATATAGGTTACTCATACAGTTTTGGTGATTTTGTTAACAAAAGATAAATGTTAGAGAAAATTTGTTTCACATCTTCAGTGTCTGCATGTTATTGAATTTGTAGTGCACGTTTTTCTTTTAGGTGAGTTTTTTTGGAATTGATTGAATGAAGTGGGCCTTTACTCTTATTTATATATGTGACTATAAAAACATGTTTTGTTGCTTACATACGGGACCTTAGGAAACAAAAGTAGATATTTAATTTGATAAATTATCACTTTCTCCTATTTAATCTTTGAACTATCAATATATAACAACAATCACTAAACTTTTATGAATCTTTTAAGTTAGTCCCTCATTTACTTACAAAATATAACTAAGTATGATGCTTAATGGACTTGATAGATTGAGAGTAGTTTAGGACTATTTATATAGTTCAGGGACCAAATGAAAAAGAGAGTGATAATGTATGGTCCAAATATTTACTCTTAACAATAAAAGAATGCATGCTAGGGTAATCCTGAAAATAGTTTCAAAAATTAGAGTAAAGGAACTTGTTCCACCTTGTTTAAATTTTCAACTAAAGGTATTGAGGATTTTAAATTTTATAAAATATTTCTCATAGCAATGCTATTATGTAAAATTAACTTATTATTAGTTAAATAGATTTATAACAAAACTATTGCATTGTCTATGTAAATAAAGCTCTAGTCTAGCTTAACACTAGTTTGTCGATCTAGCTTTATAGCAGTGACTGCGTCTATTGTTGCTTCAATTGTTTTTACAACTTCACATATCACAATAATGTTTGCTTCAGTTATTTTATAGCAGTGAACCGCTAATTTTACCAAACACTTCAATTAGCTTATAAGTTAACAGTCATCAGTTATCAGCTATAAACTATCAGCAATAATATTTTTACCAAACAAAGCCTTAGTATATTGGAATGGATGACATTGTAAAATGTCGGCTTAAATGCAATTTTGATCCCCTATGTTTGTCATTGTAGCAATTTTGGCCCCCTAACAAAAAAATGCAATTTTGACCCCTAATTTTGCCATGTTTAGAGAAATATGCTCTTTTGACCCCTTATCTTTATAAAAAGTTGCGATTTTGGCCCTCTTTTTTAGTACACGTGGCAGCTCCTCAACATAGTTCGGAAAATTAGAGGGTCAAAATTGTATTGTTTTTGTTAGAGGGTCAAAATTGCTACGACGGCAAACATAAGAGGCCAAAAAGTGCATTTAAACCTAAAATGTATTCTACCGGTTGTTTCTAAATTTGTGTTGTCATCTCACTTGTCAGTAAATATTTCTCAATTTATTCTACCAAATTGTAAATTGTCCTCCTAATTGTACCCTTTATGAGAGAGGCTTTGACCCTTGCTGGCTCTTGGGTTATGAGGGGTCAGAGTGATCATCACATTTTGTCTTGAACAATCAAACAAGTGAGGTTGAGATGCCATATTTTAATCCAAAACGGTAAGATATATTTGGTTTACGAGTCCTCTTATTTACAAAGCGTTCAACATTTACTTTTTCATATATTACTCACACTTGACTTTTAACCTTAAGGATATTTTTGTCATTTTGAAAAATAGTAGCATCTCTTTCTCTTTTATTTATCTCTTTTTTCTTTTAGGCTAAAATGCTCTTTTGGTCCCTTAACAACATTTTTAGTATCGCTTTGGTCCCATAAGTAATAAAAACTCCGTTTAGGTCCAGTAACTTTATTTAAAGTATCAGTTCGGTCCTTTCTGTTAATTTAATTCAAAAAACGTTAAATTTTGGTCCCTTAACTTATTTAATTAGTATTAGTTTGGTCCTTTAGCTTATTTAATTAGTATTAGTTTGGTCCCTAAATGTAACGTTTTTTTGAATTAAAATAACAAAAATGACCAAATTGATACTTTAAATCAAGTTAAAGGACCTAAACGGAGTTTTTATTACTTACAGAACCAAAGCGATACTATAAATGTTGTTAAGGAACCAAAAAAGCATTTTAGCCTTTCTTTTATATCAAACAAGGGTCATGCTAGCAAATACCCTTATGACATTCTCTAAGACGACAAAAATTGATGAGTTTAATGAATCAAAAGTCAATTTTAATGTTTCAATTTAATGAATGTGTATAATTTTTAAGATAAAATTTCCTCATTAGACTTCTTATCAAGTGCCCTTAGTTCTTAGAACACCTATTTGCATTTTCCATCAAATAATACATAAAATCTTCTCTCGTTTTTTTTTCCCTTAACATTTTTCTCTTTTCTCAACTCTTTGTGACAACCAAACATAGTTTAAAAGAGAATAAAAAGCACTTGACAAAACAAAAGAAAAAATGAATAAAAAGCAAGGAAAAAAAATACATACAAACGAAGAAAGAAATAAATAAACGTGGGTGGGTTGGTTTGTACGAAGAAATGAAGTAAGAAACGAAAACCCCTAAACCCTAGCAGAACCTTCCTTCTTCTTCCTCCTTCCTCCTTACAATGGCCGTTGATCTTCCGCCGGATATTCTCGCCGAAATCTTCTCTCGCTTACCGGTTAAATCACTTCTCCGATTCCGATCAACTTCAAAATCACTTAAATCTTTAATCGATTCTCACAAATTCATTAACCTTCACCTCCAAAATTCCCTCAATTTCAACCTCATCCTCCGTCACAACACCACCGATTTCTACCAGCTCCATTTCCCTAACCTAACCAAATCTATCATTCCACTCAACGACCCCTTCACTACCAACATCGATCCTTTCACGCGGGACCCCACCGACCTCCTCCGTAACAGTAAAATAGCTCTTATCGGTTCATGTAACGGCCTCCTCGCCATCTCCACTGGGGTAATCGTTTTCACGCATCCTAACAACCCCAATGAAATCACAATCTGGAACCCTAACACCCGTAAACATCACATTATCCCTTTTCTCCCCCTTCCTATTCCTATTCTTAACACCGACGACAGATGCTCCTTATGCGTTCACGGCTTCGGTTTTGATAAAATTACCGGTGATTACAAACTCCTCAGAATTTCTTACTTACTCGATCTACAATACCCTTTTTATGATCCACAGTTGAGACTCTTCAGCTTGAAAACAAACTCATGGAAGATAATTCCTGCTATGCCGTACGATCTTCAACATTCATACGATTTGGGGGTTTTTGTTGAGAATTCTATTCACTGGATTATGACCGAGAATAAACTTGGTGGGTTACATCCTTCTTTAATTGTCGCGTTTAACCTAACACTTGAGACTTTCAATGAGGTTCCTCTTCCTGATGAAATAGGTGAACAAGTTAATGGTGAGAGTTTTGAAGTTCATATTGCTGTTTTGGGAGAGTGTCTTTGTATCACTGTGAATTATGATACTAAAATTGATGTTTGGGTGATGAAAGAATATGGATGTAGAGATAGTTGGTGTAAGCTTTTTACTATGGCTGAGTCGTGTTTCGATTTACCTTTGAAATTGTTGAGGCCCATATGTTATTCTAGTGATGGAAGGAAGGTTCTGTTGGAAAGAGTTCATGTTTTGTTGGAGGTACAATACAGGAAGCTGTTTTGGTATGATTTGAAGAGTGAACAAATCAGTTATGTTGAAGAAATTCCTAATTTGAATGAAACTATGTTTTGTGTTGGAAGTCTTGTCCCACCTTCCTTACCTGTTGACAATCGTAGGAAGAAGGAGAATCTTACAAGCAAGAGAAGGTACTTCTTATTGTTTAACTGAGTTTTTGTTGTGTATAATTATCATATCATATATGCAGTTAAACTCTATCAAATTGAATTCTTATCATAGGATAAAGTATTTTCAAATTACTTTGAAGTCTTTACCTTGTTTATGTTTATGTATTTGACAACAATGTATGCTATGTGTTACTTTAAGAGTTGAGCTTGGGACTAGCTAAAGAAAGAATTTTGGTATGAATTGTTATTCTAATTCTTTTTCATTTATTGTTTGAGATCTTCACTCCTAAAACATTATATTGACAAGCTTATTTCTGAATGTTGAGACTATTCTACCCTACCCTGGTTTGATTTCTGTGTATGTAAAGAGAAGAAAGTTGTTGTTTAGAAATTGGCTACTGTGAAATTACTCCAAATTTATGCATAGTTCCTTTCAAAAACATGGATTTTTATCAACTATTTTTTGTGATGAGATGAATTTTTTCCTACAGGGACGACTTCTTGTCGCAAGGATTTAAATTGAGACTGTAAGGGATGGTAGGAAGGACCTGTGAATTGCAGCTAAAACAGGAAGCACCAGTTGTTTCTTGTGATGGAATTAGTCCCCTTGGTTTGTCGGAAAGGTTGAATTGATAATGATGGATGTGCACCCATTTCTATCTCTTTTTTGAATTGTCTGAGATCACACTTATCCTTCTCGTGTAAAACTGATATATAACGTATTTTAGTGGTACTGATAAAAGTAATTTTTGCATTGGCATGTGAAGCATGAGCATCATATCACCATCAATTTAGATGTCAATATTGAAAATGGTCGATTTAAAGAATGTGTTTGTGAAGTCTAATGTGAGGCAAGCATCTTATTTCTTATTTCTATCAAGAAGCAAGAAATTTTCAAGAGGGCTTCTACTATAGACTCCTTATTGTCATACATAAATTTTGAACAAATTTCTGAAAAACAATTCGGACAACTCATATATATATATAACTAGTCGGATGCTGAATTAATCGGGAATTCAATATTGGATTTTCATATTGCATACTATTTAAATGAGATAGTGAAACCTTTTTTAAAGGATCATACAATTAAATTGTGCTTTTTTTTAAAGCATTTCTACCCAAATGTAAGAACTAAGAATGATACTGTTATAGTTTTAGGAATTTGGAAATGTATGTTGCATGATTTTGGAACATATTTTTATTTTTAATTTCTTTTTGTAGTTTTTATTGAGAATAGAGAAGATCAAGTTGAAAGATAATACTGTGATAAGCATTAGTATTACTTTGAGTTGAATTGCAACTGTGATGGGTAATGCTTCGTTTTAAGCAACTGCGTCTCCCTTTATTTCATATTAATACGTAAATTTTAGGGTCTTTGTTTGTTTCTGATGCATTTTCTATTTGTTTTTATCTTTTCTTGGTTCTCTTTTGTAAATTATTTCAATTTTTTGCAAAATAAAATTGAATTTGATGTAGCACTTACTTGCGAGTGATGAAACCTTAAAGTTAAATTTAGTTGGTCTCATCAAAAGATCCTTTTAGAATAAGGTTATTTAAAGGCTAAAATATGGTTTTGGTCCCTGCAAATATGTCTAGTTTTAGTTTTTTGATCCCTGCAAAATATTTTGTTTTTGAAAATAGTCCCTCCAGAGACTATTTTCAAAAGTAAAATATTTTGCTTTTCAAAATCAAAAGATTTTGCAGGGACTATTTATCTAATAAATGGGTTCAGTCATCATGTGTCACGTGTGCAAATCATCACAAAAGTGGGGCCAGAGACCAAAACAAAAACGAGACATAACAATTTTTTTTTACAGGGACTAAAACCAAAACTAGACATATTTGCAGGGACCAAAATCATATTTTAGCATTATTCAAAATAAGTAAGATGAATGTGTAGGTAGAAAGAATACTCTCCTGGATCTTATGTCGCACTCAAATTTGGAAGCTATTCTTCAACGAACATTAGAAATGTAAATGATTCTAGTGAGGATTCTATATTTAGTCCAGTGTATGCATAAGCTTGATCAGAAACAAATTCTAGAAAATGTGGAAGAAGAAATCGACGAAGGAATGCAGAACTAAGAACTTTAGGGCTCCACCGTGCATAAAAGGCTAAACTCATACTGTTTTGGTGATTTTGTTAACAGATAAATGTTAGAGAAAAATTATTTCATATCTTCAATGTTTTTGTATGTGAATTTGCGGACCACATTTTCATTTTAGGTGAGGCTTTTTCTTTATTTTTTTTGTTTGGAATTGATTGAATAAAAAAAGTTGATTATTCTGAATATATGATAAAAAATTGGAGGAAACAAATTCACGGGAAAGAAGTAAGCTTATTATACTTTGGTACAAGTTATGACTATTTCATCTCTTATCGTAAGGAATAATTAGCTTATTATACTTTCGTATTATTTACAAGCTATGACTATTTCACCTCTTATCGCAAGGAATATATATTTTTTTACTAACATTGTAAGACAATCTTATTCTCACAATAATAACTCCATTATTCTGTGGCTTACGGAGGAATTAAGCTATAGAGTTTATGGTGCAATTAATTTCAACTTCTACAGTATAGTACTGCATCCTTGTATATGGAATTCTCTTAGCATATAGCGACAAATATGTATAATACTTGAATAACTATACTGCAAATGTATTCTACCATTTACCAATTAGATCGAGGCTGCACGTGGTAAACTGCCCTTTTGTAAATCATTTTAACTTCAGTTTTGTGCAAAAGAACTGACCTTTTGGCTATGGCTGTTGTATCATTTGAAGTAGCACTTGAAATTGTTGAAACTTTAAAGTTCAATTTATTTGGTGTCATAAAAAGATCCTTTATTCAAAAAATATGAATGTGTTGGAGGTAGAAAGAAAAAGGAGTTTGCAGGAGGCTTTTAAAAGGAATTTGTTCAGGCAGAGCAGTGCCACATGTTATGAATCAATGTTTAAAAATTTCTCAAAACTTTGATGATAGGTTTAAGGCTCTCTGCACTAATGTTGGTTCAACAAAAATGTAAGTTGAATTTTATTTGTTTTTTGTTTTTTTGAGCTAACACCCGTTGAGTCATTTTCTCAATTAGGATTTTGAGTAATATCACCTGACCTTAGATTGCATGAAGGGTCGTGATATTCATTAAATTCAATGAAGTATTGATCATAATCCTTTGCATCATCAAGTCGGGACTTCTTCTCCAAACACGAATCAGACACACAAATGGCTTCTGTAAACAACTCTAAACTCCAAGTAATAAACTCTGATTAGAACTCAACTACTTTTGCAAACTCGTGTCTACATTCTCTTCTCCAGTTGAAAATAACATATAAGGACGAGAAAATGGCCTCCACCAACGTTTGTTGAAGTTTAGGCATCATTAATAAATCATTTCTGTTTACACGTAAGGAAATGATTACTGAAAGCCTTGTTTTTGTTTATATTTGCTTTCAACTTTGTGATCAGGAGTGTGAAGTGTTTCATAGATCAATGAGGTGTGAAGTATAAAATATTTCCTTACCATGGGGTGCATTTCTTCAAAACTTATTATCGCCAGATCAACCAATTACCAGAGAAATCAAAAAGCAATGAGAAAAGCTAATTGCATTCCATTGCTGGAAGATCTAATCATCTCCACTAGTGACCAGTACCTTGCTCTTGTATGCACAGCAAAAATAATAATCCATTAAACTGCATTCTAAGAGCTTAAGTTCCAACACCACTTCAATACTGGCTATTGAACCTGAAAGTTCTGAAGTTATTGATGAAAAGGTGGAACTATCAACAACATTAGGTGAAATACAAGGAGGGAAACAATTTGAGAATGATCACAAGAACAGGTCCAAAAGTTGGCATTTTGCTGAGCATATTGTTGACTCTCTTAGTCAGGAGAATTTATCTGGTTTTGAAGATAAAGATGACTTGAGATCTAAGAATTATTTAGGTAATAGGAGTTTTCACACAGTTGAGAAATATGATGATATTGTTAATAGAATATGGTTGAATAGGTCACAAATTGATCAACAAAGTGAGGTTAATAATGAAGATGGTGATGGCTCAGTAATCAAAATGAAATAACTTCGAATTTATGCATAGTTTCTTTCAAAAGCATAGTTCCTACCATGATATTCATTTTTTTCCACAGGGATGACTTCTTGTCCCGGGGATTTAAATTGAGATTGTAAGGGATGGAAGGAAGGGCCTGTTATGTGCAGCTGGGACAGGATGCTCAAGTTGTTTCTTGTGATGGAATTAATCACCTTGTGGAAAAGGTTAAATTGATAATGGTGGAGCTGCGCCCATTTTTATCCCTCCTGTGTAAAGCTTATATAAATATAGGAAGAGAGCTTAACCCAGCTTGAAATCCATGTCATTTAATGTGAGTCCTACCAAACAAATTTTCTTTCTATAATTACCTTAAATTAATTTTTATTCATTTCCAATTTTGGAAAATCAAGCCTTTTTTTTTTAAACAATTTTCCACTAAAATCAAAATTGAAATTTAAAATTTGATTACAAACCTAAAAACTTGAAATCTAATTCTCTCTTCTTCTCCATCGTATTGTTAATTGAACATATTTCTTAGAGAAGTTGATTGCTCTATTTCACACTGTTATGCTCTAACTTCCGTCTTAATCTAATGAAGTTTATGTGTTTTGTTGGGTATCAATGGTTTAGGTTTTTATTTTGGATTGATAAATTCGATTGTTGACCTCTTCGCTGCATTGTGTTGAATACCAAACACATAGCAGAAGTAGACGTTTGTGAAGATATGTAAAATTATTTAGATTGCAAAAATAGTTTTTTTTTGTCCAAATGTTACATTGAATATCGTAATCCACGGTTAATAGGTTTTTTTTTTCGCATTCGACTTTTTTTGTACGGTTTTTGTTTCATATTGTGAGGTTTTCGTTTCTTCATGTTATTGATGTAGATTTTGAATACATGAATCGTGTTGGATTTGTTTAAGGTTAGAATCCACAAAGATAGAATATTTGGGATCTTAGAGGATAATTTTGAGAATAAGATGGGGATTAATTGTGAATTGTTGTGTGACCAAGGTTGATCATATTATGAGATTTTGGGCATTCCTAAAGATAAAGATTACCCCGAAATTCTATCAATGTATTACAAGGTTGGTGGAAAATGGAAGTAGTTATATAATGAAGAAGATGCAATGGAAATGATCACTGAATATATTAGTAATGGAATAGTGAATTTGTATGTTCTTTCAAAATATGTCAAATTTGCTAATGCTCACATTGAAAATATGAATTTGTATGTTCTTTAAAAAGTGATGCTCGTGTTGATGATAGACAAAGAGTGTTTGCTACAGTCAAAACAAGATATGGCCAAAAGGTATGACCGAGTAAAAATACAACATCCACCATTTTCAATGTTGATGTTCCTTGTGAAAATGTGAATGTTATAGGGTGGAAAGTGTTAATCTTTTCAAAGAAGACATGCAAATTGATCTTGAAGATATGAATTGGGAAGAAATTTTTTTGGTCAAGTAGCCTTGTGATTAAGAATTCTCTTTTTAAAGAGAAATTGTGAGGACCAAGTTGTCACGGACAGAACCCGTTTGTTATAGCTTTTTTAAGAATTTGAAAAAATAATCACCATAAATAATTTTTTGTTAAGGTGCTCTTCGCAATGTTCACGTAACCTATGTCAAATTATAAATGGATAAGGATTTTGACGGAGATGAAGCGATATGATTCCTAAGAGAAATTAGGTGTTTGAGATTTTTCTCTTTAAAGACTGCAGTATCAAGATAGTCGTCTCGAACGCATTTAACCTTGTTATTGATCTAACCCTGACCATTTTACGTTGTTCCAAACAACTGAACTAAACTTATGGACCATAATTTAGAAATTTGAAAAGATGTAATTTTTATCTTAAAGGAAAAAATTGACAAAAAAGCTGAATACACGCAATTAATGTTCATAAGGTATGAGGTATATATACATATACATCAACGTCATAATTTCAACTCTCACTACTCTCACATGTTCTTAGATCAACAATGGATTTCTCTTGGTAATAATTCTTTGGAACACTTTTTATTTCCTTCATACTCGACAAAGAAAAAGAGAATTCTATCACAGAAAGAAAGAAACGAAAAACCCTAAACCCTAGCGTAACCTTCCTTACAATGGCGAATGATCTTCCGCCGGAAATTCTCACCGAAATCCTCTCCCGCTTACCTGTAAAATCACTTTTCATATTCCGATCAACTTCGAAATCACTTAAATCCTTAATCGATTCTCACAAATTCATCAACCTTCACCTCAAAAATTCCAACAATCGATCCTTAATCGTTCGACACAACTTCATTCTCTACCAACTCCAAATCGATGATGATGATGATGATGATTTCTCTAAATTGATTATTCCTCTCAACCATCCTTTCCGCACCAACGCTGTTACTACGCCCGTCAATACCATGGCTCTTATCGGTTCATGTAACGGCCTTCTTGCCATCTCCAAAGGCGTAAACGTTTTCATGCACCCCAACGATGCCAACGAAATCACATTCTTGAACCCTAACACCTTTAAACATCAGATTATTCCTTTTCTCCCTCTTCCTATCCCTAACATTCTCCAATCTGAAGACATCAAACGCGCCGGTATATGCGTTCATGGCTTCGGTTTTGATTCTTTATCCGGCGATTACAAACTCCTCAGAATCTCTTACTTAATCAATCCACGCGAATATTATGATCCACAAGTCAGACTCTTCAGCTTGAAAACAAACTCCTGGAAAATAATTCCCACTATGCCGTACGCTCTTTTCTATGCTAAAGTCATGGGGGTTTTTGTGGAGAATTCTCTTCATTGGATAATGGTCAAGAAACATGGTCGGTTACATCCTTCTTTAATTGTCGCGTTTAACCTAACACTTGAGATTTTCACTGAGGTTCCTCTTCCTGATGAAATAGATGAACAAGTTAATAGTAGGAGTTTTAAAATTACTGTTGCTGTTTTGGGTGGGTGTCTTTGTATGATTGTGAAATATAAAGATACTAAAATTGATGTATGGGTGATGAAAGAATATGGATGTAGAGAGAGTTGGTGTAAACTTTTTACTTTGGTTAAATCGCGTTTCAACTCAAGTTTGACATGGTTAATGCCTCTAGGTTATTCGAGTGATGGAAAAAAGGTTTTGTCGAAGGTAGATGGTGAGAAGTTGTTTTGGTATGATTTGAAGAGTGAACAAGTTAGTTATGTTGAAGGAATTCCTAATTCGAATGAAGCTATGATTTGTGGTGGAAGTCTTGTACCACCTTCCTTCCCAGTAGATAATTGTACGGAGGAGAATCATACAAGAGAAGGTAAATGGACCCATCATATGATATATGTAGTTAAACTCTATGCTAAAGGTCAAATTGAATTCTTATTATAGAACATGGAATTTCTGATTACTTTGAAGTCTCTACCTTTGTTTATGTATATGTACATGACAATGTGTGTATGCTTGATTTCAAAAGAAACAAAAAGACAACAATGTATGCTATGTGTTAGTTTAAGAGTTGACCTTGTGGCTAGCTATAAAATTTGCAGGATTACTTTTCTTTAAAATTAGATTAAAGAAAGAATTTTGGTATTAATTGTTATTATTTTTTTCATTCATTGTTTGATATCTTCACTCCTAAATAATTATTTTGACACGCTTATTTCTGAATGTTGAGACTATTTACCACCCTGCCGTGGTTTGATATTTAGAAATTGGCCTACCATGAAATTACTCCAAATTTATGCACAGTTCCTTTCAAAAGCATGGTTTTTTATCAACTATTCTTTTGTGATATTGTTGAACTTACTTCGATGGGATTACTTTTTATCCACAGGGACGACTACTTTTCCTGAGGATTTAAATTGAGACCGTAAGGGATGGAAGGAAGTACCTGATATGTGCAGCTGAAACAGGATGCTTGAGTTGTTTCTTCTGATGGAATTAGTCTGCACCCATTTATAGTGGAACTGATAAAAGCTATTTTGGCATAGGCATGTGAAGCATGAGCATCATATCACCTTCAATTTAGATGTAAATATTCAATATGGTCGATTTAAAAAATTTGTGTTTGTGAACTCTAAAATGAGGCAAGCATCTTATTTCTTATTTCTGCAGGGAAGCAAGAAATTTTCAACATAGCTTCTAGTCTGTAGACTCCTTATTATAGTACATAAATTTTGAACATATTTCTGAATTAATGCGGAATTCAATATTGGAATTTCATACTGTTGTGCTTTTTTGAAAAGCATTTTTAGGCAAATGTAAGAATGATATTGTTATAGTTATCTTCAAAAAAAGAATGATGCTGTTGTAGTTATAGGAATTTGGAAATGTGTGTTGCATGATTTTAGAACTTTTTTTCCTTTTTCAATTTCATTTTAAAGTTTTTATTGAGAATAGGAAGATCGAGTAGAAAGATAAGTATTGTGATAATGACCATTACTATTAGTTTAATTGCAACAATGGTTGGTAATGCTTCTTTGTAAGCAACTATGTCTCTCTTTTGTAAATCATTTTTACTTAAATTTTGTGCAAAAGTACTGTCCTTTTGGCTATGGTTGTGGTATCAATTGATGTAGCACTTAGTTGAAATTGTTGAAATTTTAATGTTCATTTTATTTGGTGTCATAAAAAGACCCTTTAAGAATAAGGTTATTCAAAAAAGATGAATGTGATGAAGTTATAAAGAATGCACATTGACAAGTTCAGAATGAAATAGGGCTGTGCAGGAGTCTTTGAAAAGGATTTTGTTCTGGCACAGAAGTGCAACATGTTATGAATCAATGCCTAAACATTTCTCAAAACTTTGATGATATGTTTAAGGTTCTACATTGATGTTTGTTCAACAAAAATATAAGTTGAATTTTAAAGCATTACCACTTTCTTTTTTAACCATACCCTTTGAGTCATTCTCTCAATTGTGATTTTGAGTAATATATCATGAACTCATCTATTTGTTAGTTCTAAAGTCATTTTCTCAATTGTGATATTTGTTAGTTCTATTTGTTTGTTGTTTGAAAATAACTCTTTCCCAAAACTGAGTTTCTTCTCCATCTTATATCCCTTCCCTTCCCCTATAAACATTCAACACTTTTAATCTTCTAAGGTCTCAATCTATATACATAGCAAGCCAAATCTGCAGATTATCTTTGTCTTCAACCCAACATAAAACACTAAAAGCAGAGAAATCAAAATCTTAAAAATCCAGGTTTGATTTTTTGTGTTTGTTAGTAGCTGGGTTTGATTCATGATTTTTCTAGATTTTTTATTCATGAATGTTGATGATGGTTATATGAAGAAGACGAAGATGGGGAAGAAAGCAATATAAATTATGTGTTGGTGAACCCACTTGGGTTAGTCTGGTGGTATTGACTTGAGACCTGAGAATGTGCTCCTCCTCGAGGTTTTAGGTTCGATTCCCTCTGATGGACCTCCTTTATCCAACAGTCATCTTTCTTTGGGGTTTTAAATTAATAAAATATGACCAAATTGATGGCTAAAATAAAGATAAAGGACCATTTTGAAACATTTAATTGTTAGGGGACCAATTCGGGAAAACAATTAAGTTAAGGGATCAGATGATGAATTAAACCGAATTTTTTTTATACACTTAAACCAAAAATTGAACATCTCACCACATGCTTAAAAACTCTAATCACCGGATTTTAGATCCATTATATATAAAAATAAAAAGTATGAATGGAACTACACTTCTGAGAAATCAAGCACCACCAAAGCTCAATATTTATAGTAGTGAAGTAGAGATGAGGTATAAGAGTGGGAGGGCAAAATTGAAATTAAGTGGCAAAAAATAGAAGGTAAAATAGACAAATCATATAGTAGTGAATAGATATGTGAGATAATTTTCTCAACAAAAAAAAAGTGAGATAAGAGTGAGAGGACAAAATCAATTGTTGTGCACCACCAAAGCTTTATATTTATAATGGTGAAGTAGAGATGAGATAAGAGTGGGAGGGGCAAGATTGGAATGAGGTGACAAAAAATAGAGTATAAAATAGACAAATTGGTATTAGGGTTTGCATGACTATCTTCTAATTTATAATAATAATAGATTGATAGATTAGAGATTGTTATTAGCATATATTATAACTTTTACCATTTTAATCCCAAAGAAAAACCATTATCATTTTTGTTTAGAAAATATAATAAATTAAATTTAAATAATTGATTAGTGACAAAGAATTCTTCCGTGTATGAATTGTATCTTTCGACGATACTATTTAGTGTATAAATAATTAAGTGACTTAAAAAAATATTATTTTTTGCAATCACATTGTTTTTACCTCATTTGCAGAAAATGACGTAAAAACAATTAAGTAACATACCAAAAAGAAAAATGTTAATCAATGACATTTTATCACTTTTTATAATGAATAAAAATGTTTAATATATTTTTATACAAAATAGGAGGATTTTCTTACACAAAAAAATATATGTACCAAAAAATTAAAAGGGGTTATTTTTGTCATTTTGCAATGGACTCGTGATTTTTTAGACAAGCTTTGATAAAAACTAGTCTATAATTACACATGAATTTTTTTTCTCATTTGTCAACTGTATTTTATCCCATTTTAAAAAGATTAATAATTTTTTCTCTAGAATGCTCAAACACTCAAGTATAAAAATCAATGTGAACTTTTCATAAAATCATATTCTAAGAAAGTTTAAACATACATAGTTAAACGATCATATAATATATTTAGATTGACAATCCACTTTGATATGCAAAACATAAACTTTTATTTCTATATGATCATATAATGACCAACATTTAATAATTTAATCATGAGGAAAGTGCAAAGGCAATAAGGCTAAAGTTCTCTGATGACTTCTCCAAAACAATTGTGTCATAATTGTTAGAAGCTGAACCATTATTAGCAGAAAGTGTGAGGCTATATCTGGTCTCATTGTTCTCGGTATTGGATACACCACTGATGACTTTCTCGAATACCAAGTTTGCCTCGGTATCTTGCTTGTTGTATTCCGTAACAGCAAAAGTGGCGACTTCAATCACGTGTGGATCATCGACGTCTACAAAGTCAGCTTGATTGGTTGCTGCTGAGGCAAATAAAACAACAAGGATAAGAACAATGGATTGAAATCTCATGATTTTGTATTGTAATTATTATCTTTTCAAGCTTCACAAATCTTATTTGTGTGAGTATGCCTTAGTCGGATTGGTTGTTATATATATAGCACAAAAATTATATCATGTTGGTATTTTTTTTTTTCTTTACTCATTGAAATAAATATAATCAAGTCAAATATATTTTTTTTAACTCAATTGAGTCAAATCTATTAAATCTTAAAAAAATACATATAAGTTGAATAATTATTCATCTAATTATATTTTAAAAATATTTTCTATTCTTCACGTTTTTTTTATCTATATTGCATCCAAGTTATATAAGTTGGTAATATTCTTTTACTAGTGAAAATAAATATAATTAAGTCAAATATTTTTTCTCGTCTAAGTCAAACCTATTTTTTTTGACTAAGAAGTCAAGCATATTATATCATTTAAAATAATTATTACATATAAATTGAATATTTATTCAATTAATCAGAATTATAAAAAAAAATACTATATATATTCTTTCTTTTTTCTATATGTTAAAGAAGTTATATCCGATTGGTAATATTTTTTTAGCCTATCAAGTCAAATTTTGTTTTTTTAGGTAATTAGGTCAATTATGTTTTTTTAAAGAAGGTAAAATATGTTATTATATATAAATTAAGATTAAATATTAGTTGAATATTAATAGTACCTAAAAAAAAGTTGAATATCAATCTAACTTAATAATAATTATGAAAAAATTATTAACTAGTCTTTTTCATACGGAGAATAATATGTATTCTAGAACTAGTTATAATAATAATTATGAAGAAAATTATTAACTATTCTTTTCCATACCGAGAATAATATGTATTTTAGAAAGTAGTTATAATTAGAGTTTAATGTTGGTAGGTTGACGGTCCAAAACAATTATGCATTCATAACCAATCAAAATATTTAGAATCGCCAAATCAATGCATGTTTTTAATTTATGTGGTAATATAGCTTATTCCATCACCTGGTCCCTTAACTTAATTGATTGTCTCAAATTGGTCATCTAACTATAATTTGTACCAATTTGGTCCCCTATGTTTTGCTCATCAACTAGTTTTAGTCATTTCTGTTAGTTTCTCTCAAAAAAACGTTAACTTATGTACCAATTTGGTCCCCTATGTTTTGCTCCGTTACTAATTTTAGTCCTTTCTGTTAATGTTTTTTTAGAGAAACTAACAAAAAAGACTAAAACTAGTAACAAAACAAAACATATGAGACCAAATTGGTACAAATAATAATTAAGGGACCAAATTGAGACAATCAATTAAGTTAAGGGACTGGGTGATTGAATAAGCTTTTATAATATTTTAATTAGTGGAAATTGCTTTTTTTTTTCATTTGTTTTTGCTCATTTCCATCCCCAAACTACCAAAAATATCTTCAACGTGATTGAACTCATGCTCGGTAGACCTAGTGTGTGTTAACTCACGTCAAAAGTTAGCGTGAGTTAACTTACGTTGCGATCCATTTCTATTTTAGGTCGTCAACTGCACATCCACACTTCAAACACACACTTTTTTTCCCTCTTCACCTCCAAACACTCATAAAATGCAAAAAAATGGTGCAAAAGTTTGAGCTCAAATCATTGAAAAACTTTAGGAAGTTTATACACTCATCAAACATCAAAAATCAGGTAATGTATCATCTGACACCTTTACATATTACTGGTTTTTGAGTCGTGTTTGTCATTTCTAGAGCCCTAAACGTGGCATGAGTTAAGTCACGTTGAGTGCCCAATGTAAGTTAACTCGCGTTGAAGGACAACATGACTTAACTTGCGTTAAGAGACAGAGTTTGAATTTTGGAACCAATTTTGTTTTTTTCCTTAGGCTTTGTGACACAAGTTATTTCTATTTTTTCCTTGTTATTTTTTATTCATGGTTGAAAATGTTATGGATGATGGTGTTGAGCCAAAATCGACCATCATTGAAGCTTTCGTTGATGTCAAATATATCATTGAAGCTTCGGTTGATGTCAAATTTTCCACTCAAATTTCCGTTGAGGAGAAAACTGAAGTAAATAAAATAGTCACAAGGAAGGGGGTTTGAATTGTGACCCTTTAAAAATTAACCTGAAACTTAAAAGTAATTCTCAAGTTGTTTACTTGGAATAGTTAAGTTAATGTTCTAACTTCAGAACGTTCTGAAGTTCATACACAAAAATAATAATAAAGTAGATGTGTAAGTGTGTGTTGTGTATACTGTAATTAAAAGAGTATAGAGAAGAGAGAAACAACACACAGAAATTTATAATGGTTCATCCAATGTGGGTTAGTCCACTCCTCACAATCTTGTGAGAGTTTCCACTATCTTTAAGAGCGATAACAGGAAGAACTGATTTACACTACAAAGAAGATAAAAAAACTTCAGTGATGATCAATTCGAATTACAAGAGCTTCAAACACTTTTCAAATGTTTTCTTGTATGCTTTGCAATGGTGCAAGTAATGTTGAGCCTTTGATATCTATTTATAGAGTTGTTGGGCTCATATAGCCGTTGTAGGGTGACCAATGATGTTATGTCATGTGTCCTGGGCCCCATAAGCCTTTACTTGAAATTCTGGGTGAACATTGTAACGCCCGTTCGATTATTTAATTAATTTTTCGAGTTTAGAATATATTTACGTGATTTATGTGTTAAGTTGTGGTTTTATTAGGCAGGTTATTTTCTTATTTAATAGAATAAGGATGAAAATAAATACTAAAGTTGTGGGGCTGTTTTTGAATTAGATAGAGTTGTGGGGATTAATGAGATTAGAAAGAGGTATAAAAGGAAATTAGGTTTAGAGAGGAACAGTCAGTACGTTACAGACTTTTGGAGAAAAAGGGAGAAAAGTGGCCAGAGAGGAGAGACCTGCGATTCTGCAATATTATCAGGTAAGGGTGAGCCTAACTTCAATTATGTTATACTGTAATTCATCTGTTTGTGTTTAACCAAGGATTAGAGAGAGTTTTGAGAGAGTTCTAAGTTGGGGTTTTGGTAGATTTTGTGATGAATTGATGAGGGAATGATGTGAATTGATGTAGAAACCTGTTACAGAACCTAGATTAATCACTAGGACCTTAATTCTGAATGATTAGAGCCTTAGTATGAGAGATTGGACGAATTTTAGCGAGGATTTGAGCGAACCCGCAGCCTGTTCTGCGATCGCTCGCCGTGGCGAGTAGACCTACTCGCCGTGGCGAGCAGAACAGTTTAACTCGCGAGGCGAGCAACATCACTCGCCGTGGCGAGCAACCCTTTAGTACTCGCGAGGCAAGCAACATCACTCGCCGTAGCGAGCAAGTGGCAGAACGCAATTTAAGTAGCTCGCCGTGGCGAGCAGTCCCACTCGCCACAGCGAGCAATGTGGTCTCAGACCACTATAGCTTGAGTTTTATAACTCTGTTTTGAGCGAGGCTTTGAGGGTAGACTTTTGGTTATCATTAGAGATGTTTAAGACTTAAATTATAACCTGTGATGATGCTGTAAGATTATTCTTAACTGTTGACCTTAATCTATGACTTATATGTTTATTAAGTGAGTTATATGAATGATGTTTAAATGATATTTGTGACGATGATTATGTGATGTGAATGTGTTAAATGTGCTGAACTGCTGCCATGTAGATGTGTTATGATTGCATGTGTCAGTCAAGAGTCGTAAACGATGTAAGATGATGTGTGTAACTTGTTTAAGTATAAAGAGTCGAGTACATGCATATGCATAATTTGAGACGGTGGAGCTTATGCTCAAGCGACGGTGGAGCTTATGCTCAAAGCGACGGTGGAGCAATTGCTCAAAGCGACGGTGAAGCTTGTTTAAGCTTAAAATGGTACCACATGCATGATGTCTAAGATGTTAGAGTTGCATAGACGAGTTGCATTGTCGAGTCTTGTATTTAAGACGTTATGAGATGATTTGTTATGTGAAGATGTTTTAAGATGATTTGTATATTTGGATGTTTGAGACGTTCCTGTTCTATGTGATGAATATTGTTGTTGTTGTTAAGCATAGATATTTGAGTTATATGTTAATATAATTGATGTGAATCCCACCCCTTCTGTTGGAATTGCCGCCTCGTGGGCAAGTGCAGGTGACCAAGCGTAGGATTGACGATGTGAGAGGTCCTTGTGGAGTCTTAGGAGCTCTGATACGTAACGGGATGGGGATTATCATTTGTTTCTATTCCTTTATGTATCGTTTTTGAATTAATTATGACATTGGTGCGAAGAACTAATCTTTTAAAGAGTTTGAATTATGTTTCCGCTGCTACATTTTGAATAAAGACGAGGAATAAATTATTATTCATTTTGTTTAAAGATTTTATGAAATGTGACATCCTGAATTATTGTGATATACTCTGATTAAATGTATGAATTTTTTAGTTGGGATTTCGGGGTGTTACAAACATTCTGAAGTTCAGAATGTTGTTGTGTTCTTCATAGAAACCCAGAAATATTGTTGTGTTCTTTATGATCTTCATCTGGGTTCATCATGATGAATGAACACATGAGTTTCGGAGCATATCATATGTGTTTCATATGATCTTCTGGCCAATAACCAACTGTAGTGGCTTTTCAACATTCATCAGAATGTTGTCTTCCCAGATTTACCTTGGAAATTGTGCAGGACTGTTAAAGTGGATTCTGCTTCTTCATGTCCATGCTTTGAGGGAATGTGTGGTCCATGTACTGTACCAACTCCCATGCGTGTCTATCTCTGATTGAGCAAGACAAACTTCCTTTTGCTTTTTGCTTTTTGCTTTTCAACAACTTTGTTGTTCATAAAGCAAGCATGTACAGAGCTGAACATTCTGATCATCAGAATGTTCCTTTTGTTCCACTTAGGATGATTTGTTAGACTACTATTTGATGTAGACAAATCCTAATAGTGAAACAACAATGAAGAGCAGTTATTATACTCATCTAGGATCATATTCTTTTGGAATATTCCTAGTACTTCAATGTTCATAGTCTTAAATTTCGTGCCACTTTTTTTATCTTTATTTGAAAGACAGTTGCCCACTACCACCATCTTGTACAAAGTGGAAGAATCACAAGATTGATGAGGTTGAGTAATGAGAGTTTGCATTTTTTGATAGACAAACCTTGCTGAAATACCTCATGTCTAAGGAGACAAAACCACACAAAAAAAAACCAACAAATCATCTCAATCCAATTTATTGCGACACTCCCACTTTCGAAAAACCAAAAAGAGAATTTGAAATGATTGAAGAAGATGAAGATGATGCCCTATCAGCAGCTAGTTAGATAGGCTATGACACATTTTGTCTCTATTCGTCCGTTTTTTGTCGATATTACACCGACATTTTTTTTTGTCCGGTTATGTAACGCCGATTTTTGTGGTCAATATGTAACTAACATTATATAGATTATATAAATATATGAAGTGATATTTTTTTGGTGCCCAATTATGTAACATCGATTATTGCTTGCATTTTATAAAACTATGTCTCTAATTATTCAACAATTTATTTTATCTTCATTTTATTTTATTCTTATACTATCCATTTTTTTTAAGCGAAACATGTCTGAATCACAAGTTGAGGTTGAAGCTCATATTTGACACTCCTTCTTCAAGAGAACGATTAAGGTTTTTTTAACCCCCACCGATAATTTGGATGAGTTGATAGCACAACTTAACAAATATGTTGTCCATCTTGGTGAAAATCAAAGAACATCTCATGTATTTGTACAAGCATCAATCTGACCGTGAATAAAGATGAAGACAGCTTATTTTCCACAAGTTATCCATGATGACGGCGATGTAGATTACATGTTTGTGTCTGTTCCATTGAAGTGTAATATGTATTGACGTGTAATATGTTTGAATTTGTGTCTGTAGTTTATGTTGTTGAAATAATATAATTTGGATCAACTATGAGAGTATTGATTACGAGTCATTAATGACATAGTTGCTTGCATTGAATGTTGTTCTCCTACTATACCATAAGACAACGTGATTTAACTCACGTTAGAGTTAATTTATAAAGTTTGAGGTGGGAACAAGCAAAAAAATGCTTTTGCTTAGGAGAAGAGCAATTTTCCTCTTGTGAAACATAAACATTTGGGCACCAAGCTTAAGATTCTTCGAGCTTCACTTCTCCGGTCGAATGAGTATAAACTCTAACTTCCACCCATAAACATAACACGTAAGGACGAGAATATGACCTCCACAAACGTAGTGTTGAAGTTTAGGAATCGAATTAGTAAATCATGGCAGCTACCTTTATATAGAGGTCGGGCAACTCAAGGATAGAATTGAAATCTTAAAATTTAATTTTAGGGATATTCGTCTTAAAATCCTAAGATAAACCTATTTTTTCGAAAAATTGATTCTAACAGCTTCTTATTTAAAATTATTTTCACTTTTGTATTACAAACATTTTACATATATTTTTTAAAAACCTATTACAATCAAATGCAATATTCTTAAAAGTTTACATTTTATAAGGACTATTTTAAAGACCAAAAGTATCAACTTTTTGTAAAAAGTTTTTGAAATAGACTGTTCTTACAAACTGAAATATTGTTTACGAGCGGACAAACTAAAATACTACAGAGGACTAAAATTACCATTAAATTTTATATGAACAAAACTTGAAAACATGATTTTGTAGAGACTAAACATATTTAACTAAAAAAAATTCGACAAATGCAACAGGTCTCATTCTAGAAATAGAATAAAAATAAGAACAGAGCACAAATAGCATAAAGATGTAACCAACCAAAAACATGTATAAGCAAGATGTTCATATTTCCCTCCCTCCCTTTCTTTAATTATTATTTAACATGGTGTACAACAAACACCCCAACATCCTCAAGCCATGTTTTACACTATATGATGAGCCATGCCAGTTCACCTTTCTTCTTTCTACTTCCGCCCCTTGGTAATATAAATACTGTCAAAACACTCAAACTCCTAAATACTAGACAAAAGTACATGAGTTGAATGTATTCACAAAGTTACAAATTTACAAGTAATCAAGATATGTATAGTTTCGGTGTCGATTGAACTGAAGAAGGCTTCCATAGGTACGATCCCATACACCAATAAAAAGCGACTCTGTGTCAGGGCTAAAAGATACACCCGAGACCTCTCCAAAAAAATCGATCTCTTGCTCCTTTTCAAATCCTTGCTTTGCATCATAGACATGCACAAAGTCAGCTGGCTCGGCCATTGCCATATACCGTCCATCAGATGTGAAGCGTATTGAGCGAATAGCTCCAAGGTTTCCCTTAAGAACAGCAACAGACTTTGATAGATTCCGAACATCCCAAATGCGGCATGTTTTATCTTGGTTCCCAGTGGCAAAAACGAAACCATCAGGATGCCATGCCGATGCAAATGAATAATCCAAGTGTCCGCATAGAGGTGCAATAGTCTACATACACAAAGTTAAAATAATATATCAATAGCTCGTCAACAATTGACACATACACCTGCACACTTACTCATTCTAATAGAGTTCTTGATAAATATACAAATTAAATATGTATACCTTTCCAGTTTGAGCATCCACCAGTAAACCATCTGGGTTGTCTCCAACAATTACAAGTTGTTTCCCATTAGGGCTTAATGAAGTATGCTGCAGACACAATGAGCACATATTAACATAAAATTTTCATATACTAGAATTGGGCAATCGCTATACACAAGCAAACAGAAAAATTAAGATATACGTATTTAAACTCTAATAAAGATTGAAACTATACTAAAATTAAGACAAGACAGAGTTGAATAAGAAGCTCTCCTATACAGAGGACAAATTTATCTACACTAATACATAAAATGGACAGAATAGTTATGAGATAGTTGTAGGGAAAGAGCTTAATTTGCATACACAAGCCTCTGGTCTAAGTCACTGTAACATACTCCTAAATTTGTGCCTCATATTAATGTTTTCTTTTACATTCATCGCTGAATGATGTCCATAGCAAATCTTTTATCCCACCTGTACATTCTACTGCACCCTCCCATCATTTCTTCCTTACTCATAACATTACTCGAAAGCTCTCTGGTCATATACATGAATGGTTTGGTTTGTTCCTTTTCAGTCTATTCCTTGTTAAACTAAAATCATAAGTTGTAACCTACCCATGATGCCATTGTTTGCATTTGAAAAAAAATAAAAAATATAGATGCAAACGTGAAAAATGAAGGTTATAAATCAAGGACCTATTTAGTCACAAAAATACCACCTCTTATTTTTACTTATTTCCTATTTTTAAATATTTGTATAGAAAGTATTGTTTTCTCTATTAACACAAATATTTAAAAATGTGAATAATGTAGTAATATTCAAAATTGAAAATCGAGTAGAAATAAGGTGTATTTTCATAATAAAAATAGAAAACAAAAAAAGAAAATGAAAAGCTCAAGCCAAACTTGCCCAAGAATTTCGTCAGGTAGAAATAATAAGGGATATTTTCAATAATCAATAGCTAAAAATAAATGGATCTAAGGTTTCAAGAAAGATGAAAAATGACACGAGCTGAGGGATTCTCAATTTCTTAGTCAGTATGTGAACTTTAACATGGTTATCTAATCCATAACTCTGTACTTCTAAGTTTCAAGAGACATAAATGATAAATATATGAATACACTCACTTTTCCCACCTCTCCAATCAATTGAAATGATAGTCAACATTTAGGTATGAAGAGTATAAAATATATTTACAGCAACAGATTCTAGCTACAAACTGGTGAAAAAATACACACAAAAAGTTATACCCTGACAGGTAGCCAGTTAGTGCCTTAAAGGAGTATATTATCAAAATCATAAAAAACAAAAAAAATTGTGAAAATAGAACACGAAACAAGGTTCCAACATCTGAACATTCATCAGAAAAGAAATTCAATTCAAGGAGCAAGATGATATTTCTGTTTTGCAAGCAAAATTATCAATATTGGCTTTTGTTTTATTAGAGTATAGTTTTATTTAAATCATGGTTTTAGCTGGCATTAGCTTAACTCTAGACTTGTCTTCTACTAGTAAACTGTGATATATTCTAGAGCCTTTCTCTTCAGTTTCTTTTCTAATAGAATTCTAACGATGTTCAACTATATTTCAATTTGCAAATAACTTAAGACTGCTTAACAATCATAACTCTAGACTTGTCTTCAACTAGTGTACTGTGATATATTCTAGAGCCTTTCTCTTCAGCTTCTTTTCTAATAGAATTCTAACGTTGTTCAACTATATTTCAATTCGCATACAGCTTAAGACAGCTTAACAACCATAATGCAACAGCCAAAACGCTAGACAAGAATATTGTCAAATAATAAAAAATAAAATAAAAGAGGGGGAAAGCTTAACTAAAACATAATTCAAATCACATTGCAATCAAGAATTCACTTTTTCAAAACATAATTAAGTTGTTCTTTCCCTTTCATTTCCCTCTTCACAATCCATTGTATCTGTAATCCTAAAGCATTGTGAAGTAGCCAAATCCATTTACTTTCCCTCTTCTCAATCCATTGTATCTGTAATCCTAAAGCACTGTGAACTAGCTAAATCATGATAATTCTGAATTTGCCAAAAATCCTAGATCATTTCTAGTAATAATGTACTATCTATCATTTCAACCACAGAAAGCCAAGTAGAATGGCTTACATTTCAACCACAGAAAGTTGAGTAGAATGGCTTACATTTACTGGCCAAGGAAAGCATGAATGCTTCGTAAGCTGAAATGTCTCCATATCAAAGTCCCTGATTCCACCATCATTGTTTGAAGCCATGAAATGAACAGCTCCACTGACAGATGAATTGATTGTTAGTATGCAGTCATCCTTGAGGGTTGTGACTAGTGATTACTATCACCATGTCAACAATTTAAGACCCTAAAATATAAGAAAAAAGGAAGGGGGAGAAAGGAAATAAAAGAAAGACCTGGGATGCTCATAAATCTCAACAGCATTTGTGATCGCATTGTCCTCGTACGTAGTTCGAGAACAAAAGCTAACCCCGGGTCGGTCTAAGTACTGCAAGTCATCATGTGTCATCAAATAATAAGAAAATATAACCTCAAATTATTGTCACTTATAATCAGTATAACTTCAATTATTAATATTTATGAATTTAGCTCAACTCTATCTCAAAAAAAAAAATGTTACTTTTAATCAGTACTATAATTTTACTTAAAACATATTAAGAATTTAGATCAACCCTATCTCAAAAACAAAAGTGAACATCTATACTGTACAATATATATTTTATTTTCTTGTTACAAATATAAGAATAATATCAACACCAATTTGTGCAACAAAAGTAGGGAAAAAGTGTAATTTTATGCATGATATATCTCAGTAACCATATCAAAAAGAAAAGTGGTAGAGTTGTAGTAAAAACCATTAAAAAAATTTAAAAACCAGCATAAGCATAAACAGGGAACCAGCATAAGCAGGGAACCTGAGCCGGTTTAGCATAACCGTCAAATCCAAAAAAACATTTAAAAACAACTCCTTTCCAATACTTATCTCGTTGGTATTCTCACTATCAATGTCAAAAAGCTTAGAAATTCTACTCTACTCAAGTTGTATCAGTCAATCTTCGCTACACCGTGGATAGCTTCGCCGCGGATCTTCACTTAGTTGTTTGTGATTGTGTTGGATGAAGAAGCGGCAAAAAGAAAGATGCAATGAGGAACATTTGCTCAGTGGCAGTGGCATGACTTGGCTTGTAGAATTAATTTCTAAACAGTAAAGTATTAGGGTTTGTTACTGGTGGGCCCGGTCTACAAAAAGTTCATGTGATAGAGGGAGAAGAAGTTGATTTATTATAACTATAATCATATGGGAATAAAATCAGAAAGTTATAAATGGAAAATACATATACAATTATACATATGGGAATGAATTCGAGAAGCGATTGAAAACTTACGGTTTTGTCAAAAAAAATATAAAAGGAAATGTGTTATTATCATATTTTCTATGCTATTGTCATATCACAAGAGTTTATATAAAAAAAAATAGTTTGTATGTTTAATTTTGAGATTTATAATGAATGTGTTGTATTTATTTATGATGATCTTGTTTGAAACTTAACCTGGAGGTCTCATCAGTTTTTAAAACATTGGCTTTTAGTAAATCTATTAAATAATAACCAAAATGTAACAGTACTTTCAGAGAAGAAAATTACAAGTAAATAGGAGTACCTTGCAAATAAGCTCTCCTTGAAAACCTCCAGCAATCAACAAGTTATCACGTACAGCCAGTGTACTAATTTGTGTCTGAGTAAAACCCTCCAAGAGGCTTCCCGGATGTTTCTGTTAGCAACACACTCTCAAATTTCATATTTTTTCCTAAGTGATACTCTAACAACAAAACAATGCAAAAATTATTACCTCACATGGAGCAACATGCCCTGATACATTGAGAACTTCAGATCTCTTAGAACTTAATGAAGACCAGTGAACAATTGAGTAATGTGCAACAAGATATACATCATGTTTTGATGTTGACCAAACTAAGTTTCTCAGCTGCAAGTGAAAATTTAAAAGTTACTAATTAATATTAATGAAATTATGGGCAAAAATGTAGTAACTAGATTTAGAAGGAAATTGAAAAACGTTAGCTTATTTTCCCACATTACAAAACAACTTATCAGTCATCGCACACGTGTACATGCAGGCACATATCTATCACAAGAGACAATATAACATGGAATTTAGACCAAACAACTCTTGTCGCATCTTCAGACAATATAACATGGAATTTGGACCAAACAACTCTTGTCGCATCTTCAAATGATTAAACTAAAAGGCATATAATTAAGAATTAACGTACTTGGAAATGAAGTATTGTTGACTTCACGGATCTTGTGTTTTGCCAGAAATCATAATACAATCCCCCTTTTTGTGTTACTTTGCATTCCTGTGGATCAGAGAGAAAAAAAAGTACACGTCAAAATATACTCTTGAAACCATTACTCATATGCCTCCAAGCTCTAAGCAAGACGAGATGAACTTACCTTCTCTGACAGTTCCCCAGATTGTGGTATATTTTCATAGTTTTTGTACTGCTCGAGTCTTGTTTCTCGATATTTCTCACGAGTAATGCTCAGCCTATCCCAAGGTATACCTTGAATATCCTTTCCCCTCCTAGCTTCAGCTGCAGTAGTATCTGTTATTCGGTTTTCCTGTAATAAGGAATTCATAGCCCCCACCCCAAAAAAGTGCAAGCAGAAGGAAAAATTATGTCAATGGCCACATGGTAGTAAATATTTATTAATCATGTAAATGACTTGTAAATCATATTTCAATATTGTTAATTTTACCCATGCATCACGGGCGTTCAACACTAGTACCAAAACAAATGTCAACCCGTGTGATGCACGCGTTTTGCACCAATACGAATAATACAAATGTCAATAAAAATAGCAAAATACATATAACATCCTAAAAAGGCTTTCGCGGCAGTAAAGAACAAACATCCCACAAAAAAAAAATATCTCAAATTCAAACGGTAACAAAGGCTTAGCTAACTAAAAAAGACTGAAAACAAACCAAAGGATCATATTCATCGTCGTCATCCTCATCAGTATCAGATTCACCAAGCGCTCTCCCGCCACGAAAATACATATCATCATCTACCTCAGCCATCTCATTATCATCTTGAACATACTCCATTTCATCCCCATGGTATTGAGCCATGTTCCGCGGTAGAGTTCACCACTTGATATCTATCAATTTTATAAATGGAATAACCAATTAGTTTATAAAATTCAGTAAATAAAATACTCCACTAACATAAGATTCAATCGCCACTCTCATCATATAATACTAACAAAACTAATATTACAAAATAAAAAAAAATAAAAAAACATAAAATTCTACGAGCTAGAAACAACAATTTCACATGTATAAATCCTAAACCGCTTAAAATTAGTTTAACGCGAAGGAGAATATCCACCTCCTCGAAAACTAAAAACCTAAATCCGAACAAAATTTCCGTAAAATATATAATATCAATAATAATCATAATCATTAAGCTAATTTAGGAGAAATAATTAAATTGAATTGAATTAAGGAAATTAAGAGGAATCGAAGAAATTGAAATTGATTGAAGGAAATGATGAAAAAGAGATTGATGAGTTGAGAAAATGGTGACCTAATATTGTGTTGGGGATTGGTGAAGGTGCAGCGCCTTGAGGTTAGGGTTTGTTCTGGATCTCAGGGATAAGGACGCGAATCTAATATAAATCTGCGAATTGCGATGAAGCAGATTTGGAAATTTTACGGTGCTTTTAATCTTGCGCTATCTTAGCTCAATATGTAATTAACAGTCTTTTAAACCGGACCGGTTCAACTTAACCCAACCAATTTTAGTTGAACCGGACCTATGAAGGACCGGTTAACTTTATATATCTGAATATTATTACTAGGAAAATAAAAGCAATTATTAGTAGGGGTTTAATATTGCTTCGATCCTTATTTCTTCCGATTTCTCAATTTACTTCATTGATGTGGAGCAAAAAATAATTCAATGGTAGAGATTAAAAGAAATCAACATTCCATTGTTGTGCTTCTTCTCAATATCTATATCCTTCTTCTCCCTTTCACTTTTCCTTTTCTCGACAAAACCTATACATCTTCTACGTTAACAACCTAGATGCTTCCATCAACTAGATATCTTGATTCTGACACATTTAATTTATTCGCCACAACAGTGAAGGCTCATTGCTCCACGGTGAGTGGTGTGCCATTGTTTCTTTGTTATTGAATCGATTACTTTGCATTAAATCTCTGCAACATCGCATGGAATCTTTATTCTTGAAGTGGTTGACAATTGGGAAGAGAATCAAGCTTTCAAATTTTGAGCTATATATATATATATATATATATATATATATAATTAGAAAGGCAAAGATGTAGGCAAGTTAAACCAAACAAGGAATGCTTCAATTTTTACCTCTTTTTGTCAGCGAGCAATTATAAGGTAGGGTCATTTCATGGAGAAATTTTACATATTAGGTTAGGCTAGTTTAGTTCGATGGTAGGAGTCCACACAGTGAGGCAGCCATGTCCACTGACATTTTATGGGGTTGGTTCTATACGAGGCAATCAAATATCCTTGTTTGTCTTTCAATCCAATAAGCATTTAGGGATCCCCGATTGTAGACTATATGGAGCTTTTGGTGGTCATATCTTGCTTGTGCTTAAATGAAAGCGCGAAAGCTAATGACAGGAAGCTAAAGGCTTGCATTCTCTTATACCTGGATCGTCACGAGAGGATTGGGAAAGGTTTAACTATGGACCAGACCATAAGACGGTTTTTCTTATGGCCTGGTGCATGATATCTTTCTATTCAGGTGAAAAGAGATAAGCACTAAGAAGACAACAATTTTGTGTTAAAATTATATCTTTCACACATGTTAGCTTCCTCCTCGCGGAGAAGAAGATTAATATATTTAAATATCCATCCACTGTATAATTAAGAAACCCAATGGCCACTGAACTTACAACATAGCCCTATTTATTTTTTGACACCTGTTTTGTTTACATTTTTTTTCTTTTAAAAACATCATTTGCACATAGTCGAGTTTTCTTTAGTTTCAATTGCATAAGTTAAACTTTATATTTTGTTTCTTTGATTAATCAACTTTAATATATATATATATATATATATATATATATATTTCATATTTTTCTGTCAACTCTCAGTTATCAGAGGAAACAGACTCTAAGAATCCATAGTTCAGCCGAGAGTTAAATAAAGTCTGATAAAAAATTGTTCCATCCAAGAATCATACTAAGATTCTCCTAGACAATTCGTCATTTGGTGGAGCTCATTGACCACTTAACCTATTTCATATTCTATTAGCACTTAACATAACAAACCCGTGTGATAACACGTGCAACTGACTAGTTTAGATATAAGAGTACGAGTCACACTCTTTTTTCACCCTTCTTCCTGTAAAACTTATCTCTTTTAGACCTTGTCACAACCTAACACCCCCCTATTCTTTTCTCTGCTCCAAATTAGTTAGCCTTAATAAAGACCAAGAAGCCCTAAATTGAAAAAAAGGGATGATGTAGCGGGGTTTGAGAAACTAATTCCATAATGAAACTAAAACACAGTTATGAATGACAAAGAGAAGTGACGAGATTAGAGAAGATTGAACGATGGTGATAGTGGAGAGGGTTAAAGTTTTACAAATGACATCCCATTAGAACACGCCTTTTTTTCTATTCTTTCTCTTAAACAAAAAATTATGATCATCAAATAGTTTAATTATTTTACATTGATAGGGTAAAGTTATTTTACACATACATTCAATGATTTGTTTTTTTTGTATGTATGTGTAATCCGAAGTTCAACGAATGAGATAATACACAATTTGATACCATCCTTGCCTCTTCAATTAATTTAGGCGGCAACACATGATTTGATACATGTGTAAATTAATTATACATTAACAATACATATTAATTAGATTGTTATTTTAATATTAGCTCTGTGCTCGTGATTTTCGGGTGTCAAAATCATTGATTAGATTCAAACCTTGAATCATTGAACTCTCAACTTTTATTCGCGGGAAGGGAAAAAGTGAGTGAAAACCCTTATAGACCTTGGATTCGGAGGTTGGTTTCGATTGGGGAAGGTGTTAGGCACCCGAACCGACTATGGTATCCCATAGGAACCTTCTACCTATTCTCTAATCTTGCGCTAAATTGATTTTTTACTTATATTAAAAAGTTAAGAGTTAAAGTGAAAGAAGGGAGAAAGAAGAAGCATGTTTTTGGTTATTTTTTTATTGATTTGGAAGGGTCGAAACCCTTTGCCTACTTACCCAAATAAATCGGGATCAAAATCAAGTAGTTCGGCTAAAGAACTTATTTGATGAGTTGAATCGATTTTAACATTTTTTGAAAAGATTTTAAGAAGAGATGAGAGGCCTCAAGGCGTGAGAAGAAAATACGATGAAGTTGATTAATTTTAATTATACGAAATCCATGTCTAATGTGGATATTAAATTAATTAACATTTGATTAAGGAAAATAAAAGAAAAGACACTTGGATTACATACCAAGGTTTACTTAAAATAAAATTGAATTTGACTTGATTGATTTTTTTTTTTGAAGAAAATATTTTCTCTAAACTAACGATGAAATCGCGTAACGGCGGAATAAAAGTAAAATAGCGTAAAGCGATAAATAAAGTAGAGTGTCGGTGCGCGTGTCAGTGCGTGTGCCGGTTACATATTACATACCCTAAATACATTCTATGGTCTCAAAAAAGAAAAAAAATGCGCGAAAATAAATTACATCAATTCCCTAACTATACACACTACGCCCAAAATAAAAAATAAAACAAAATAAATGTCAAGAAATTTAAATATGCATGCAATATTTCTAATGAGAATTATTTCTATAAACTAAAATGCAATTTTAAACAAATTAAGACAACAAGACTATAAAATGCAAACATATGAAATAAACCTAAATGCAAAGTAACAAAATTAAAAGAAACAAAAATGCATGAATTTTTTTTAAGGTTTAAATGAATAAAAATTATATGAAAGGGAAAATTAACTATGAACTAAGCAAAAAAACGCATGATGTTAAAATTAAGACATTAAAAAAATGCATGAAATATGGTTTACACATCATATGAATTAATTAATTAAAATAAAAGAAATGCATGAAATTAAAAATAAAGTTACTACCAAAAAAACAGAGGGGGTGCAGACAGCCAGAAGGGGGGTGAATATAGCAAAACAGTAGAAAAAAAAAGTGGGCTGGGCATGGGTATGGAGCTGGGCATGGGTACTGGGTCGACCCACCCAGCTCCCATTAATGAATATAAAAGGGATTTCTCTTGTTTTCTTTCATTTTTTCACAAACCAATCTCTCTCTAAAATCACAAAAGGAAGAAAAAGGCTCTCCCTTCTCTTTAGAAGGGGTGGCCGGCGAAGGGGGGGAGTTGGCCGGAGAAGAAGGCCGGAAAAGGCTCCGGCGCGGTGGTTGGCCGGAGGTAAGAAACTGTTTTTTTTTAAAAAAAATTTAGGCCAAACTCTTCTTCTCCTCCTCCTCTATTCAAATCCACTATTAGTTTTTACCAAAAACAAACAACCAAACCTAGATCTAAAAAAAAGAAAATCATTCAAAAACACACAAAAGCCAAGAACAAATACCTCTTGCTTCTTCTTCTTTCTTTTGCTTTCGGATTAAGCCTTTCTTCTCCTTGCTTGCGTTTTTGTTTTTGTACCTTGGTCCGAAAAAGTCCTTGCTTGCGTTTTATTGGTTCGGATTTGGTTGTTGTGGGTTACTCTCCTTTTTCGAAAAATGATTGTTGTGGATTTGGTGTGGCTGTTTTTGGATCTGTGATGTGGATTTGTTGTTGTTAGGGTTTGGATTTTGGTGTTGTTTATTGTGTTGGCCGAATCTGTTTGTGGTGGTAGTGGGTTTGGATTTTGAAATTTTCGGATTTGGATTTTTCTTCTTCTTTCTCACCGATTCTCTGTGATCGGTGCTTGAGTTTGTCACCGAATGGTGATGAACTCGCACTTGAATTGCAGAGAAAAATGGTTCAATGATGATGGTTCTTTGATGAATCACTGAGAATCATTTTAAATTTTTTTTTTTGTTCTTGGTGAAAAAAGAAAGTTTTGATCTGTTTTTTTGGTTGTGATTTTTCGAAATCTGTTTGTGTATTGGAAAGTGTGACTGATTGATTGGGTTGATTCTGACACACTATGTACCTGATGCCTGGAATAGACCAAATTACCCTTGCTCTTTCTTGGAGGAAAAGTTGGATTGGACCAATAACAAAGTGACATGTGTACAAGGACTAAAATAAATAATAAATCTGATAAATAAGTAACAATAAATAAGTAAAATGAAAAAAATAAATGACTAAATAAATAATTAAAAATGGAAAACGAAAATTAAATAAAAAAAAAAAAAGTCCCGTCGGAACCAAAAAAATGAGGTATTTTAAAATACCTCTCTGCCGAAATTTCGTCTGATACGACTGAGATTACGCGGCTTTTTACGCTAATTAAAACGATAAATCAACGACGTGAATAAAATAAATTTTACGAACGCAAATGTTACGCTATGCTAAAAAACGTACAAAACGCGAGTAAAAATACGAAATTAAAACGCGAGCGACATTAAAATATAAACAACAAACGAAAAGTAAATACGACCACAAATACGAACAAAAGCAGACATTACGGGAATTCGCGCATGAACGGACGACTGGAAAATAAACAAACGTACGAGTAAAATAAAATAAATCGGTCAAAAATTAGGGTACGACAGATGCCCCTATTTAAGTTTCTCCGTCACGAGGGTTTAAAAAGACGAAGATTTTTGAAACGACGGGTCGGAGAGACTTAAATATCAAGTACACCAATTTTTGACCGACTTGTAAATCGAGAAAACTCTATGGATGTAATGATATGAGTTGTCTGTTATGCAAGTACGAATGCAATGACGACTAAAAATACTAACTCGAGGACCAAATAAAGTGTTACTGGGGAGAAAAGAATGTCTATTACCTTTACAGGGGTAAAGACGGACATACGAAAAGAAATACTGGTCATTACCTTTACTAGGGTAACAACGAACATACGAAGGGGTAGAACTGTCAATTACCTTTACTGAGGTAATGACGAACATACGAAGAGTAAAACTGTCAATTACCTTTACTGGGGTAACGACAAACATACGAAGGGTAAAACTGTCAATTACCTTTACTGAGGTAACGACGAACATACGAAGGGTAAAACTGTCAATTACCTTTACTGAGGTAACGACGAACATACGAAGGGTAAAACTGTCAATTACCTTTACTGAGGTAACGACGAACATACGAAGGGTAAAACTGTCAATTACCTTTACTGAGGTAATGACGAACATACGAAGCGTAAAACTGTCAATTACCTTTACTGAGGTAATGACGAACATACGAAGAGTAAAACTGTCAATTACCTTTACTGGGGTAACGACAAACATACGAAGGGTAAAACTGTCAATTACCTTTACTGGGGTAATGACGAACATACGAAGAGTAAAACTGTCAATTACCTTTACTGAGGTAAAGACGAACATACGAAGAGTAAAACTGTCAATTACCTTTACTGAGGTAATGACGAACATACGAAGAGTAAAACTGTCAATTACCTTTACTGGGGTAACGACAAACATACGAAGGGTAAAACTGTCAATTACCTTTACTGGGGTAATGACGAACATACGAAAGGAAATACTGGTGATGCGTTATTATTACGGAGGCAACTTAGCCAAACAAAAACAGGTTACAAACGAATACTCTTCGTACGAAAATAGCTTCAACGAGATACTGGGGAAAAATTGAGAGGTGGGACCTGTCACTTGAAAGAAACTTAACTGATAAACAGACCGAAATGAACACAGTGGTGATGACAAATTTTACTGGATACACACAGAGTACGACACATAGGTAAAATGCATATGAATGATATCAGTATGCATGATATGTATGCATGAATGAATGAAACATGTATGAAAATATACTGGTGCGACTGACGAGACAAGATTGGGCAGGTCGTAAGGATAGTGACCCGGTATTACAGTGCCAACACTTAGCATTCTTCACTGGGGATAAAATCACTGGAGATGAATCAAAACACAATCGGAGTACCACCCGTTAACCAAACCAAAGCTGAGTAAGGAACACATAATACCAAAACTTGGCTGAGGTCGCCATTTCTGAACTGAACCAAAATACTTTCTCAAAATCGCTTCACATAGTCATTGCTTTTTTTGTTCTTCTTTTTTCTTCTTTTTGAAATCCCTAACTTTTGCCCGGACCGCCCTTTCGGGTTTTCAATCCACCGGGAATATATTCTCTTTTTTTTTGTATGTCCCTAATTTTTGCCTGGACCGCCCTTTCGGGTTTTCGATCCACCGGGACGCTCATTTTTGGCCTAAGCCGCCCTTTCGGGTTTTCGACTTAGCGAGCTTTTCTTTTTTTGCTTCTTCTTTTTTTTTTTGCAAGACTATGATCCACTCTGTTGAATTCACCTGTGTTTGAATGGATGTTGACATATGTTTCCATGATACATAAATCTACAGCTAATATGTTTGTCATTTTTTTGTTTTTTTCAAAAGAAAACATAAAAAGTACAAGAAATTTTCAAAGTTTTTACTTCAAGTATTGACATTAAAAATGGAAGAAGAAAATTTTGCATATAGAATAAACAAGAATTCCAAAAGAGGGCACCGACTCAAATTAATGTAATAGGGTGGCAACCGGCCAAAGGCCTGGCTCCACGGATTACAAAAGTTGGAAAATGGTAATTACATAGGGAGGTACATTGAACACAATAACCACTACATTCCTTAACAACTTTGAACCACTGTTTAGATGTTTTAGTGTCGGAGGACTTCTGACAGCTAAGGTGCCCCAACTGGGTGATGCTTGATCTGATGCAGTTACTTTGTCATAATCCTTAACTTTTGCATAAGCCGCCCTTTCGGGTTTTCGACCTATCAGGATAAACTCTTTTTTTTCAATTCTTTTTTTTCTTTTCTCTTTTTTTTTTGTGTCTCTAATTTTTGCCTAAGCCGCCCTTTCGGGTTTTCGACTTACCGAGACGCTTTTTTTTGGTTTAGGCCGCCCTTTCGGGTTTTCGACCTACCGAGCTGTTCTTTTCATATATCTTTAGACAAAGTATTTCTTGACTGCATCAGAATTCACAGGACGAGGTAAATCTTCTCCATCCATATTTGTAAGGATTAAAGCACCACCAGAGAACGCTCTCTTGACCACATAAGGACCTTCATAATTGGGAGACCACTTGCCCCTGGGGTCCGGTTGGAAAGATTTGATACACTTGATCACAAGGTCTCCTTCTTTGAATTCGCGGGGATGAACCTTTTTGTCAAACGCCTGTTTCATCCTTGAATGATATAGTTTTCCGTGACACAAAGCGGTCATGCGTTTCTCTTCAATCAAATTCAATTGATCATACCTACTCTGGCACCACTCAGCTTCAGTTAATTCAGCCTCCATCAAGACTCTCAAAGATGGGATTTCTACCTCCACATGGAGCACTGCTTCCATACCATATACCAAAGAGAACGGGGTTGCCCCTGTTGAAGTACGCACTGAAGTACGATATCCATGTAAAGCATAGGGTAACATCTCATGCCAATCTTTGTAGGTAACCACCATCTTTTGCACAATCTTCTTGATATTCTTATTTGCAGCCTCAACCGCACCATTCATCTGAGGCCTGTATGGTGAAGAATTGTGATGTTCAATCTTGAAATCATCGCACAATTCTTTCATCATGTTGTTGTTCAGATTTGTACCATTATCCGTGATGATCTTGTTAGGAATACCATAACGGCAAATGATGTTATTCTTGATGAACCGAACCACTACTTGCTTGGTCACATTGGCGAAAGATGCCGCTTCAACCCACTTGGTAAAGTAATTAATAGCCACTAGTATGAAACGATGCCCATTAGAAGCTTTTGGTTCAATCCGACCAATCATATCAATGCCCCACATGGAGAAAGGCCACGGAGAAGAGATAACATTGAGCATAAATGGTGGTACATGGCTCTTATCTGCATATATCTGACATTTGTGGCACTTCTTGGCATAATTATAACAATCATTTTGCATCGTTATCCAGTAATAACCTGCCCTCAATGCTTTCTTAGCCATTGCATGTCCACTGGAATGAGTGCCAAAGGGACCTTCATGTATCTCATGCATCAATAAATCTGCTTCACGTTCATCCACACACCTGAGCAACATTGCATCAAAGTTCCTTTTGTACAATACATCTTCATTCAGGAAGAAATTACCAGACAATCTTCTCAAAGTCCTCTTATCTTTGTGAGATGCCCCAGGCGGATACTCTTGAGTTTGAAGGAAAACCTTGATATCATGAAACCATGGCTTACCATCAGCAAGTACTTCAACTGCAAACACATAAGCGGGCCTTTCAAGGAACTGGACACTGATTACTGGCACATCATTGTGACGATTGACTTTGATCATTGAAGACAAGGTGGCCAAAGCATCTGCCATCTGATTCTCATCACGGGGAATGTGACGCAACTCCACTTTGTTAAAGAAAGTTAACAACCGTCTTGCATAATCTCTGTAAGGAATCAAACCAGCATGGTGAGTTTCCCAGTTCCCTTTGATCTGATTAATTACCAAGGCTGAATCTCCACATATATCAATATTCTTAATCCTCATATTGATTGCTTCTTCAATGCCCATGATGCAAGCTTCATATTCTGCCATATTGTTTGTGCAGTCAAATCGTAGCCTTGCAGTAAAAGGGATGTGAGTACCCTCAGGTGTGACAAGGACTGCCCTGACTCCATTGCCATAAGCATTAACGGCCCCATCAAATATCAAACCCCATTCAGACTCAGGATCTGGACCTTCACCAAACAACGGTTCATCACAATCTTTCATCTTTAAATACATGACCTCTTCATCAGGGAAATCAAACTTAACAGGTTGGTAATCTTCAACTGGTTGATGAGCCAAGTGATCTGCAAGGATACTCCCTTTAATTGCTTTCTGAGTATGGTATTCAATATCGAACTCGGCCAATAACATCTGCCAACGAGCAATTCTTCCTGATATCGACGACTTCTCCAGGAGATACTTGATTGGATCCATTTTGGATATCAACCAAGTGGTATGATTGATCATATAGTGCCGAAGACGTTTGGTAGCCCAAGCTAACGCACAACAAGTCTTCTCAAGTGCCGAGTACCGGGATTCACAATCTGTGAACTTCTTGCTTAAGTAATAGATTGCATGCTCTTTTCTACCAGTTTCATCTTGCTGTCCGAGTACACAACCCATGGAATCTTCTAACACAGTCAAGTACATGATCAACGGTCTTCCTTCAACTGGAGGGACAAGAATTGGAGGTTCTAACAAATACTCCTTGATACTGTCGAAGGCTTTCTGACAATCTTCCGTCCAAATAATCCTTTCATCTTTGCGGAGTAACTTGAATATCGGCCCACAAGTAGCAGTCATATTAGAGATAAACCTGGAAATATAATTCAGTCTTCCGAGGAAACCTCTGACTTGTTTCTCTGTTTTTGGAACGGGCATATCCCGGATGGCTCTGACTTTGTCGGGATCTACTTCAATGCCCTTCTGACTAACAATGAAGCCCAAAAGTTTCCCTGATCGGACACCGAAAGTACATTTATTAGGATTCAAACGGAGCTTGTACTTTCTCAACCGCTGGAACATCTTCAACAGATACTCAACATGTTCTTCTTCAGTACCAGACTTGACAATCATATCATCCACATAAACTTCTATCTCTTTGTGCATCATATCATGGAATATCTTGGTCATACCCCTCTGATAAGTGGCACCAGCATTTATCAAACCAAATGGCATTACTACATAGCAGAAAGCGCCCCACGGCGTGATGAAAGACGTCTTTTCCCTATCTTCAGGAGCCATCTTGATCTGATTGTAACCAGAGAAACCGTCCATGAAGGAGAAAACTTTGCATTGAGCAGTACTATCAACCAATACATCAATATGAGGTAGAGGGAAATCATCCTTCGGACTTGCCTTGTTCAGATCTCGGTAATCAACACACATTCGGACCTTACCATCTTTCTTCGGAACAGGCACAATGTTGGCCAACCACTGAAGATACTCGGATGTAACTAGAAAGCCTGCATCAATTTGCTTCCGTACTTCTTCTTTGATCTTGAGAGCCATATCAGGATGAGACCTCCTGAGCTTCTGTTTGACTGGAGGACACTCAAGTTTCAAAGGCAAGCGGTGTTCTACAACTTCATGATCTAATCCTGGCATGTCTTTGTATGACCAAGCAAAAATGTCAGCGTACTCTCTGAGAAGTTCAATTACCTTTCCTTTGACAGTAACTTCCGATGACGCTCCAATCTTGATCTCCTTTCTATCCTCCTCAGTACCCAGATTGATCAATTCTAATTCTTCCTCATGAGGCTGAATGATCTTTTTCTCTTGCTCTAACATCCATCTGATCTCATCAGGAATCTCAACATCCTCCTCTACCATAGCCTCGTAAACAGGGGATTCAAAGTTGGGCAGGAGCATAGGGTCACTGTGTTCAACGGGCTTATGTATGTTCAGTCTGCACATGATTTATGATTGATTTTAGTAAATGAATAAATGCAGACTTTTGAATTTGATTGATGTAAAAAGAAAAAAAGAATGAAATTTTTTTTTTGGGATTTTTCTATTACCATTTTTCCAGAAAAAGCAGTAAGTAAAAATAAAACAGTCATGATAGAAACGACATTTTTCATTAATAACGACAATACTTGAAGATAAAACCAAAAGCCCTACAAGATTTCATTTTCGTCTGGGTCAGGACGAAAAGAGTTTTCTTAAAAAACGAAAAAAAGTAGACAAACATATTACTTAGACACATGCATCACAGAAGGAATATCCACAGCGATCCAATTGCAACAGGCTCCTCCAGGTGTGACAAAGATAGGTGCAACCTCTTCCGACTGATCTTCAAGAATGGCATTGGTTTCCGGTGGAGCATGAATAAACCCAGCACTGTAAAAAATACCCTCAACTGGCTTGAAACTGGCGCTCGACTGACTGGTAGAGAAACCGAGACCCTCTTTCCGCTTGTTCTCAGGCAGCTGTACCAACTGACCCCAGCCTCCTGTTTTACCATCTTGTACAAGCTTCCGGGCATCCTTTAAGGAGGCCAAACAAGTCTCACCCTTCTTAGCAGCTCCTTCTTCTGCAGAGAACCCCTGAAAAGAAGTTCCTTCTACATCATCAGCACCAATATAGGAGAAAGCAGACAAATGACTAACCAACAAGGCTGATTCACCAATTACCGTTATCAGCTTTCCACAACTTACAAACTTCAGCCTTTGATGAAGAGTGGAGGTCACTGCTCCAGCCTCATGGATCCACGGTCGTCCAAGTAAGCAACTGTACGAAGCTTAAATGTCCATGACTTGGAAAGTGACCTTGAAGGTATGAGGGCCCACCGTAATAGGCAAGTCTATGTCCCCAATCACCGACTTCCTAGATCCATCGAATGCTTTTACCATTACTGCATTTGGCCTCAACTGGGCGCCACGGTATGCCAACCTTTCCAAAGTAGTTTTTGCCATCACATTGAGGGCGGAACCGGTGTCTATCAACACGTTCGACATCGAGTCTGACTTACAAAGGACGGAAATGTGCAAAGCCCAGTTATGGTTTCTTCCCTCCGCTGGGAGGTCTTCATCACTAAAGCTCAGGTTATTACACGCAGTTACATTCCCAACTATGCTCCCGAATTACCCCAAGGTAACATCGGGATCCACGTATGCTTGAGCCAAAATCTTCATCAGAGTGTCCCTATGAGCTCCAGAGTTCATTAGTAAAGACATTATGGAAATTTTGGACGGGGTTTGCAACAACTGATCGATTATCTTGTATTCACTCTTTTTGATCAGCCTCAAGATCTCATCACTACCTTCCTGAATGATCCCCTCAAGTTGGCTGGCACCTTTACCCTTGTCAAGATTCTGCACTGGCACATTCAGAGCAGTATTCTCGTTGCGCACAACAGTAGGGAGAATACGCCCACTTCTCATTACTTTACCCACACCTGCTATATTTATGACAGTATCTGCAGAGTGCAGCGGGATCTCTTTACCATTCTCCACAATGGTTGCCTCATACTTGTAGGGTATGGCCTTCTGAGAAGTATAGGGAACAGGTCTTGGCAAACGGATCACCAGAGGAGTGACATCTGACTTCGCACCATCACGGACTACCTCAATATTCTTAAACACCGAGGTAATAACACAAACATTCCTGGATTTCTTCTTGACAATCAGCTCTTTTCTGTCAATCAGTCCTTGTATATCCTCCTGGACTTTCTCACACCCTCGGGGATCCACAGAACACACTTCACAAGCATCGTGATCGTGGTCAAACATGTTTACTTCGCACATCTTGGCGTGAATCGGGACCAAAGGAGTTCTGATATCTTGAGCCCTGAGAATTAGACTCAAATCTTGATCCTCTTGAACCATATTAACAGCCGGTCCATGAGATGGCAAAGGATTATTCTGAGTATTGGAATTGGTGTCCTCGAAGGACAACTCTTTGCTTTGAATCAACCTCTGAACTTCTTCTTTGAGCGGATAACAGTGCTCAACATCATGCCCAGGTGCTCCTTGGTGAAAGGCACAGGTAAGGTCAGCACGGTGCCATGGAGGTAGTGGGTTCTGTGGACGAGGAGGCTGCCTAGTCTGCACAAGATTCCTTGCTAATAAAGAGGGTAGCAAGTCTGCATACAACATGGGTATAGGGGGAAACTCTTTTCTGGGTAGGCGATTTGGCTGTTGTGGGGCTCGATTACGAGGTTGTTGTTGTTGAGGTGGTGGTGGGTAATATGGTTGTTGGTAGAAAGGTTGCGGATACGGTTGTTGGTATAATGGCGGGTAGAATGGTGGAGGTCGCTGGGGCGTTTGTGGGTGGTAATGTTGATTTTGTGGAGCTGGGAAAGGTGGTGGAATATTGGCGATGAAAGGGTAGTTTGGATATATTGGATGGGATCCACCCTGGGCTACCATACTGACTTCCTGAGCACTCTTCTTTGGATAACTGTTTCCAAATTTCTTGGGTCCATTAGACGACCCACCTGACGAAGCACTTGATACACTACCATCTTTGGCCAAAATTCTTTTGCGGACCAAATCTTCAATGCGAACCCCCGCATCAACCATCTCAGTAAATTTCTGCGATGCGCAACCAATCATTTTCTCCGAGTAGTAGGGACTCAAAGTTTCAAAGAAAAGATCAGCCATTTCTCTTTCCTCCAGAGCAGGGCGGATTTGGGCCGATTTTTGAATAAAGCGGAGAGCATACTCCTTGAAAGACTCTTTATCCTTTTGAGTCATAGCTTGCAGTTCCCTTCGGGTGGGCCCCAGATGTATGTTATACCTGTACTGCTGTATGAAAGCCCTGGCCAGTTCTTCGAAGGTGGTGATACCCTTCAGATTCATGTACCATATTTGTGCGGGACCAGTCAAACTGTCTTGGAAACAATGAATGAGCAAAGGTTCATTGTCTTTGTAGGCTGTCGTCTTCCTTACATACATAACCAGGTGACTCTGTGGACAAGTGTTCCCTTCATATTTGACGAAATCCGGAGTCTTGAACTTGGGAGGCAGTACCACATTTGGGACCAAACAAAGATCGTGCACATTCTGACCATAGATGTCTTTACCACGAAGAGCCCTCAGTTCTTTCTGCACTACGTCGTACTTCTCTTCCAGACTTACCATTCTGTCATCTCCTACCACACTACCCGAATGATAAATTGGACCTTCCTCCTGCTGAGCAGTGTGCACAATGGGTGCCGTATGATTCATGACAGCTTGAGGGAATAACTGTCCATGATGGAAAAGTGGCGTTGCTTGCTGTCCATAAGGAGTTGGCATTTATGGGCCAGCAAAGCGTACACCTTCATTAGCTGTAAGAGGCATACTCCAAGGATACTCTTTGGACATGTAGTTCTGAGGGTGATAAGCAAAACCAGGAGGACGAAGACCTTCATTGTACATATTTGATGCATCCCCAAAAGAAAAACCAGCCGGGGTGGGCTGTGCAGTGCCAGCAGCCGTAGCCGTAAGAATTGGTTGCGTAGGACCAGTCTGGGCAGACGAAACAACCACAGGAGAATTATGTGCAGCAGACACAACAACAGGAATTGGCTGAGCATCAAGAACTGGTTGAACCGGGATAACATCAAGAATCGGCTGGGTAGCTGCCGCTTGTGCCTGATTGACCATTATAGCTTCCATCATAACTGTTAACTTATCCATCCCCTCTCTGAGTGTAATAACCTGTTCTTTGAGATCCCTATTCTCTTGTTCTATCAAATCCATCTTCTTCTTAACAATTGCCCGAGTGTTGTGGAGGCGAGAAGGCTTGTACTGAATACGCCGGGCCACTTTCCTTGACTGAGGCAGAAATGAAAGAATTATGAGACTCTGTTTTGACAGTTTATGGATGCAGTATGATGCATGATATGCTAAATGCAAAAACAATGCAATTTTTTGATTCATCGAAGAACTTATAGAAACAATCTTTTGTAAACATAACAATCTTAAACATTCATTACAAAAAATAAAAAGAAAAAAAGAGATAATTCCCTTTTAAACAAAACTGAGCCAAGGGATAGACTTCAAAGTACATAATAGAAAACTAAGAAAATACAATAAAAGGAAACAACAGATGAAGATCTCAAGTTCTTGAAGCAGACTACTCCTCCAAATCTGAATGCGGACCAGCGAAGAAATCCATGCGTTTCTTCTTACTCCTGGGAACCTGTTCAAGTATAGCATCCTTCACCCTGATACGCTCTTTCAGCTCAGCAATCTCTTGATCTTTCTTATGATTTTTCCAATTCTCTTCTTCTAGCAAATTCATGAGGGTGTCATTCTCACGCTTAGCTACTTGATACTTTCCTTCCCACTCAGCCTTTTCACGCTCTAACTTAGCCAAACGTAACTGATACTCTTCCGCAGTCTGAGGAGGTAAAGGCAAAATTGGTGCTGGTACAGTTGAAGATAGGAACCTCGGTAAAACGTAAGGCATTCCAAAGTCTGCAGCCCTGTCAATGACCCATTGGGTATAGGATTCGTGCACAAAGCCTTCTCTTCTTCCTAATTGACCTTTACTAAGTCTATGGATGCCACGCCAAGCTTGCACAAACAACCCTCTCTGGTTCAGGTGATCTTTGTTATTGAGATAGAATTCATTCTCTAGATAAATATTATCTGGCTTAGTTCTCAACGGATATCCAAACTGACGTCTGGCTAGAATGGGGTTGTAGTTAATTCCCCCGTGTATACCAAGAAGGGGTACACTGGAATATTCACCACAACTGACAATGATAGCTTCCACATCATTAGTTGCACGGTACCAGACTATATCGGATGGAGTTAGAGACATGATTCTTCGAGACCACGGATGACCCTCTTGATTGGCTTGAAAAGAGTGGGTTTGAGGTAGATGGGAGGTAAACCATTTGTAGAGTAAAGGCGCACAACAAAAGACAGTTCCACATCTTGCGAGGGTTCGGTCATGGATAGAATGGTATGTATTGGCTAACAAAGTAGGGACAAGGTTTTTGGTGAGAAAAATTTGGATAGCATGGATATCGACAAAGTTGTCGAGGTTTGGGAAAAGCACAATGCCGTATATGAGCAAAGCTAAAATGGAATGGAATGCCTCGTTACTGGATGCGTCGGCAAAGGTGGAAGCTTGTTGGTAAAGAAAATCAGTAGACAAGCCTAGAAGACCTCCTTTGGTAGTGAGGTGGGCTTTTATGACAGAGGCTCCAAGGTGGAGAGCTGCGACAATAGTTGCGAACTTAGGAACGGGTTCAAGGCCACTGAACGGTATTTCATCAAGCACTGACAGACCAACTAAGTAGGAATACTCTTCAAGGGTGGGAACCAATTGGTAATCAGGGAAAGTAAAGCAGTGGTAGAGTGGATCGTAGAACTGGATCAAAGTTTCCAAGATTCCTTTTTCAACATCTGTTTTGAGGATACCCAACAATCTCCCATGACGCTCGTGAAAAGCTTCCTGACTAGTTACCTTCTTTGCCAAATCTCTTAGCTTTAAAACATCCGGCTTGTGGAAAACATACTTCCTGGTGCACCTCCTTACTTTGTCCATATCTAAAGATGTTTACAAGAAAAGTTTAAATAAGTCCTTCGATATTTCATCGGGTGCAAAAATATATTTATGGATGAATGCATGTATGCATGATTATGCTAAAGAACATAGAAAACATGGTGGGGTTAAGTCCACAAAGTTGGAGCTGAGGGTAAAACACGTCATTAGGTAAGGACTATGGTTTCAAATGTACCTGTATCACGGGTTCTACCAAGTTCCCAAATTACAACCCCCTTTCGAATATATTGGGGCCTAAGAATACTCCTAGTCCCATAACATTCACAAGGAAGTCTAGTTTGAGTGTAGTATCGCGTAACGACTAAACCAAGACTGACTCATGATTTTAGCCACCGCACTACATCCTAAAAGGCTGAGATGGGTTAAATGTAACTCTAGGTTCTCAACTTCGACGGTCACTTGAAAATAGCATGCCAAACATGAATACTCATGTTAACAAATTATACTTCCAAGATTCCTTAGTTGAGTGGGGTTATCACATGTACCACAACCAAAAATCACTCTTGGTAAGGTACTATGATTATACCACCATCCTATCCTAATTTCCTCTCAAGTCCGGGTAGGGGGACTTATCTCGCCACTCACGAAAAAAGTAAACAATTAGGCACGTATTTACAAAAGTATAAGCAAATAAAGCGCAAAAGTAAAGAAAGATAAAATAGGCTTAACCCTCAAAAAGGTCCCCAGCAGAGTCGCCATCTCTGTGCTCGTGATTTTCGGGTGTCAAAATCATTGATTAGATTCGAACCTTGAATCATTGAACTCTCAACTTTTATTCGCGGGAAGGGAAAAAGTGAGTGAAAACCCTTATAGACCTTGGATTCGGAGGTTGGTTTCGATTGGGGAAGGTGTTAGGCACCCGAACCGACTATGGTATCCCATAGGAACCTTCTACCTATTCTCTAATCTTGCGCTAAATTGATTTTTTACTTATATTAAAAAGTTAAGAGTTAAAGTGAAAGAAGGGAGAAAGAAGAAGCATGTTTTTGGTTATTTTTTTATTGATTTGGAAGGGTCGAAACCCTTTGCCTACTTACCCAAATAAATCGGGATCAAAATCAAGTAGTTCGGCTAAAGAACTTATTTGATGAGTTGAATCGATTTTAACATTTTTTGAAAAGATTTTAAGAAGAGATGAGAGGCCTCAAGGCGTGAGAAGAAAATACGATGAAGTTGATTAATTTTAATTATACGAAATCCATGTCTAATGTGGATATTAAATTAATTAACATTTGATTAAGGAAAATAAAAGAAAAGACACTTGGATTACATACCAAGGTTTACTTAAAATAAAATTGAATTTGACTTGATTGATTTTTTTTTTGAAGAAAATATTTTCTCTAAACTAACGATGAAATCGCGTAACGGCGGAATAAAAGTAAAATAGCGTAAAGCGATAAATAAAGTGGAGTGTCGGTGCGCGTGTCAGTGCGTGTGCCGGTTACATATTACATACCCTAAATACATTCTATGGTCTCAAAAAAGAAAAAAAATGCGCGAAAATAAATTACATCAATTCCCTAATTATACACACTACGCCCAAAATAAAAAATAAAACAAAATAAATGTCAAGAAATTTAAATATGCATGCAATATTTCTAATGAGAATTATTTCTATAAACTAAAATGCAATTTTAAACAAATTAAGACAACAAGACTATAAAATGCAAACATATGAAATAAACCTAAATGCAAAGTAACAAAATTAAAAGAAACAAAAATGCATGAATTTTTTTTAAGGTTTAAATGAATAAAAATTATATGAAAGGGAAAATTAACTATGAACTAAGCAAAAAAATGCATGATGTTAAAATTAAGACATTAAAAAAAATGCATGAAATATGGTTTACACATCATATGAATTAATTAATTAAAATAAAAGAAATGCATGAAATTAAAAATAAAGTTACTACCAAAAAAACAGAGGGGGTGCAGACAGCCAGAAGGGGGGTGAATATAGCAAAACAGTAGAAAAAAAAAGTGGGCTGGGCATGGGTATGGAGCTGGGCATGGGTACTGGGTCGACCCACCCAGCTCCCATTAATGAATATAAAAGGGATTTCTCTTGTTTTCTTTCATTTTTTCACAAACCAATCTCTCTCTAAAATCACAAAAGGAAGAAAAAGGCTCTCCCTTCTCTCTAGAAGGGGTGGCCGGCGAAGGGGGGGAGTTGGCCGGAGAAGAAGGCCGGAAAAGGCTCCGGCGCGGTGGTTGGCCGGAGGGCCACCGCGCCGGAGGTAAGAAACTTATTTTTTTTTTTTTAAATTTTTTAGGCCAAACTCTTCTTCTCCTCCTCCTCTATTCAAATCCACTATTAGTTTTTACCAAAAACAAACAACCAAACCTAGATCTAAAAAAAAGAAAATCATTCAAAAACACACAAAAGCCAAGAACAAATACCTCTTGCTTCTTCTTCTTTCTTTTGCTTTCGGATTAAGCCTTTCTTCTCCTTGCTTGCGTTTTTGTTTTTGTACCTTGGTCCGAAAAAGTCCTTGCTTGCGTTTTATTGGTTCGGATTTGGTTGTTGTGGGTTACTCTCCTTTTTCGAAAAATGATTGTTGTGGATTTGGTGTGGCTGTTTTTGGATCTGTGATGTGGATTTGTTGTTGTTAGGGTTTGGATTTTGGTGTTGTTTATTGTGTTGGCCGAATCTGTTTGTGGTGGTAGTGGGTTTGGATTTTGAAATTTTCGGATTTGGATTTTTCTTCTTCTTTCTCACCGATTCTCTGTGATCGGTGCTTGAGTTTGTCACCGAATGGTGATGAACTCGCACTTGAATTGCAGAGAAAAATGGTTCAATGATGATGGTTCTTTGATGAATCACTGAGAATCATTTTAATTTTTTTTTTTTGTTCTTGGTGAAAAAAGAAAGTTTTGATCTGTTTTTTTGGTTGTGATTTTTCGAAATCTGTTTGTGTATTGGAAAGTGTGACTGATTGATTGGGTTGATTCTGACACACTATGTACCTGATGCCTGGAATAGACCAAATTACCCTTGCTCTTTCTTGGAGGAAAAGTTGGATTGGACCAATAACAAAGTGACATGTGTACAAGGACTAAAATAAATAATAAATCTGATAAATAAGTAACAATAAATAAGTAAAATGAAAAAAATAAATGACTAAATAAATAATTAAAAATGGAAAACGAAAATTAAATAAAAAAAAAAAAGTCCCGTCGGAACCAAAAAAATGAGGTATTTTAAAATACCTCTCTGCCGAAATTTCGTCTGATACGACTGAGATTACGCGGCTTTTTACGCTAATTAAAACGATAAATCAACGACGTGAATAAAATAAATTTTACGAACGCAAATGTTACGCTACGCTAAAAAACGTACAAAACGCGAGTAAAAATACGAAATTAAAACGCGAGCGACATTAAAATATAAACAACAAACGAAAAGTAAATACGACCACAAATACGAACAAAAGCAGACATTACGGGAATTCGCGCGTGAACGGACGACTGGAAAATAAACAAACGTACGAGTAAAATAAAATAAATCGGTCAAAAATTAGGGTACGACATTAGCCATTGGTTTCTTATTTGCCACATGTCATAAATCTTGGCAAAGAAATGGGAAACCCGAGGACATAAGTATCGAAGGAGATATGAACTCCCTTAAGGGTCCGTTTAGTTTAACGAATGGGAGGGGAGAAATTTTCATGGAGGGGAGAGGAAGAGAGGGGAGGAAAAGAGAGATTTTTGGTTAAATATATGTTTCGTTCAAAAGAGGGAAGAAGGGGAGAATTGAGGAATTTTAATTGAAGCATTTTTTATTCACAAAGGGAGGGATAGAGATTTTAAAATTAATTTACCCTTTTGGCCTTTTTTTGTGTGTGTTAACCCTCAGGTTCCTAGGAAAAAGAGATTATGGTAATCCGAAGTTCAACTGTGAGGTAAGGATGGCTTGACCAAGAATTGTTCCACCCGGAAATAGATCTCAGGTTCTCCCGAACGATTCGTCCTTGGTGAACTTCATTTACTACTTAAACTCAATTACTTAGTTTGCCCTTAAAATTTAAGTAAGAATAATTTTAAGTTTTAACATAAATTTAAGGATAATTTTGTAAATGTAGTAATGATATTACTTGCACATCTTTCCTCCCCTAAAAAAATGAAATTTGGAGCGGATGCAATAAATGAGTCTATGATGGGTTTTGCTCCCCTTCCTCCCCTTCTAAGAATTGAACCAAACACGTAAAATTAAAAAAATTTCATCACCTCCTCTCCTTAAAACTCGAAAGATATCACTTTTGCAAATGAAACAAATTGTTATTTGACAATAATTAAAAGAAGGAAATTTAGTTAGCGTCAATAACAACAAAAAAAATATTGCTCCTTGACGGAAAAAATATATAAATGGAACAATTTCTGCTTTCAACAATAACACCATCATGGAATACAATGTGTTTTAGTGACTCTACGAGACTATTATTGCTTGGAAAATTAGATTATTTTCACTCATCAGCCACAGTCCTAGAAGTTGAAACCATAGGCTTATTGAAAGCTATCAAGTGGCCATAGCAAACGGAATGCACACTTTTTTGTTTGAAACAAATTACGAATCTCTATTAGATGCTATTTATTCCAAAAAGGTTCCTCTAAATGAATTTGGAGACTTTGTCTTTCAATGTAGAAGTCTCTTACTTAATAGACTCACTCATCAGCCACAATCCTAGAAGCTGAAACCATAGGCTTGTTGGAAGCTATCGAGTGGCCATATCAAACGGAATGCACATTGTTTTGTTTGAACGGATTGCAAATCTCTATCAGATGCTATTTGTTCCAAAAAGGTTCCTCTAGATGAATTTGGAGACCTTGTCTTTCAATGTAGAAGTCTCTTACTTAATAGACTCGACTTTGTAATGTCACATGTTTGAAGGCAAGCTAATAGGGTTGCTCATTGCATAGCCAAAGCATTCTTATCTCATCATAGCCCCCATATTTTCAATTATGTACCAACTACTTTGTATTCGATGATTATGAATGAAATTAATTAATATTGTCTTTGCTCAAAAAAACAAATCATCAATTTTCGTTTTCTTCTTAGTATTCAAATAAAGTCTTCATTTTTTGTGGGTATAATTCAATTGCTAGGGATATCACATCATATATGTTAACCAACATTCACTCTTTTAACAGATAAATTCATATGGAATTCAATGTTTTTTAAAGTTGGTGATCAACATGATATCAAATATGCTTTTCAAAGTCAGTGATCCACATGATATCAAATAAGTGAGAGTTATTAGCACTTCTCTTCATTTTAATCTTGAGAAAATCTATCGGATCCAGACATTACAAAAATAAAAATAATTAAAAGTAAAGGTATTTTTGATGTAGTTTGGAATTTGGATCAATTCAGTTTAAACGACACATTGAAAAAACTGATCCAATATAATTTTGGTTGTTGCATCCTCAAAACTTGATTTGAACTCGCGGCTTTTGGTTAAAAGTTAGTGCTAAATGTTACGCATTGGTTTAAGCAGGGGATTTTCACAATTACATGGACATGATCCGTGACAAATGAGAAAATTACATCTACATGTCTCTTTAAAGCAATGCTCTTGTAATTCATGTCCCCATTCTATTCGTAAGATGTAACATTCCTCCTGGTTAAATATTCATTTGTAAGATATAGCATTTATCTTGGTTAAATTGAAAATGATCGTTTATCATTTCATTCAAGTGTTATTGTATAATGTGATCTAATTTAATGAGGTTTGATTTGAATAGTTTTTTAATATATTTTTGGTGTGTTAACCCTTTCTTTCGAGGGAAAGAGCCTTAATAATTTGTAATTTGGTTGGAAAGTATAATTAAAGCATGATCAATGAAAGAGTCTTCTTTATTATTATTATTGATTAGACGTGCACTCCGTGTCCGTATATTTTCCACTTTTATATTGTAACAAACTATAATTATTTTTTTCAATGATACCAACAATATAACAAATATAATATTTTTCGAAAAAAATATAACAAACATAATATAAATTCTTATCTTGTTGAATAATACCAACAAAATAACATTTTTATGAATAATATCAACAAAATAACATTTTAAGGTCAAATTTGCTCAAGAATATAATTGAAAAGAGAAAAAATTAGACTTTTTTTTTTGAAAGGAGTCTACTAAAATATAGAATATTTTGTTTTTACATAGGTATAGATTACTTTGTTTTTAATATTTGATTTATGTATAAAATAATAGAAAAAAGAGAATCCGCGACCACTGACCAAACGTATATATACCTTGTTTCCTAATACTCTCCAAACCCTGAAAGTGAAAACTCACTCGACGGACGCTGCTCCGCCGTGAACTGTAAGACGCCTGCATTAGACAACTGCTGACCACCGCAAACTCGACGATTGGTATCTCTCATTCTGTAGCAAGAAGATGAAATATGATTTGATTATTGTTTTAGAACCTTTTTACACTACTATGTATGTAAACTCTGTTAATTTGATACTAATTAACTTCAATTTCTTAGCAGAGAGATATGAGGAAGAAGGTGGATGAGCGAATCAGAACTCTCATTGAGAATGGTGTTAAAACAAGGCACAGGTCCATGTTTGTCATCATTGGTGACAAGTACTATGACCAGGTAGGTATACCTAACGTTTGCATTCAAATTTTAAAAGAAACGGATGGTAGGGAGCATTTTTTTTAGGCGAAGTTGGGTTCTAGAAGCTCGCCAGGGTCATGTTAGACCTCAATGCTCAAAGATAGTTGAACCTACGCCCTTGCGTAGTATCAGTTAACTCTTTAAGGACAAAAGCAACCTTTAGATATCGAAAGGAGAATGGAATAAAATTGAATAAAAGAAAAAGTTGATTAAAACCTATATACTAATTTGGTGTGGAAAAAAAGTGGAGTATCATATGCAATTTGATGTCGTCATACCTTCAATTAATAGAATCGATTATGACTTGATTGCATTCCATATTTTTCCATACATTTGAGTGTTTAACATTTTGGAAACTCCGTTTAAGGCTAGCACAATTTGAGTACTAAGTGAAGTTTCTACTATGTGCAGATTGTAAATCTTCATTACATGCTTAGCCAGGCACAGATCAAATCCAGTCCAACTGTTTTATGGTGTTACAACGACAAGCGGTACATATTTGACGAATCTGTTTTGTGTTGTGATATACTCATGTATCAGTTTAACTTGTTTAATATGATTTTGAATGCAGTCATATGAAAGAACATGAGAAGCAGATCGAAAAATGGAGGAAGAGGGGCCTTTTGGATCCTGATAGAGCTGATCCATTTTCTTCGTTTATGAAAAGTAAAGAAATAACTCGTCGTTTGTATGAGGATTCAGAAAAAATTCTGGGCAGTACTTTTGGAATGTGTATACTCCAGGTATCTTACACTTCTTACTAGCTTAATCACTTTTTCTATTTGTGACTCCGTCTTTCTCTTTCCTTTTTTCTTTTCTTTCCAAGATGAACCGATTTTGTCACTGTTTTTTTCATTCAGGATTTTGAGGCGTTAACACCTAATCTCCTAGCACGAACAATAGAGACGGTTGAGGGAGGAGGTCTGGTTGTTTTGCTTATTCGTACTCTATCATCGCTTACATGTTTGTACACAATGGTGATGGTAAGGAAGCAGATTCAACGACATTCATATTTTTCAAGACATCTTATGAATGTGGTGAAGTAGCCTATAAGGCCAATGTCTTCCATGCTACTCTTTTGTTAATTTTCACTTTGTCCATTGATCCCAGAATGTCCATGAAAGATTTCGAACTGAATCACATGTGGAGGCCACCGGGCGCTTTAATGAACGCTTCTTATTATCACTTGCCTCTTGCAAGGCATGTGTGTTCATGGATGACGAGCTGAATATTTTACCAATTTCATCTCACATAAGGTCCATCACTCCAGTTTCTGTCAATGAGGTACTGGCCTACTGTTTTAACATCATTACTTATCTTTTCCTTTCCTTTTGTCTTTTCCAGTTTTGTTTTGGGATGGAAGGTTGCAAATGATTTTGGGCTTTAATGCATGTATATTGAATTATTAGTTTTTAATTTTGACTTCAAACCTCATAATATATAGGGTGCCTTGGTTGATGTTTTGTAGATACTTCTCCCTCCAGAGGGATGGTGTTCTTATTTGTTGTGCTTTTAATATATGATAAACCTTCCAAAAATCTTTTTGGTAGACTGGAAGTGTTTGACTAACACAAAGTTTATACTTGCAAAGATGCTAGAGAGAGAATAGAGAGAAGAAAACAATCCTTTAACATGATCTGTATAGGACTAACCGCTATATATTTATATATACACACTACTTGAATAACTGCTTTGCAGTCCTACTCTATCATAACCTTTGCCCATGGCTTTACAATTTTTTTTCTTTTCCAAATCACGTTGCGAAAAATAGCTATGTAATATTGTAGGAATTTATTTTCCTCCACATTCTTTTCTTGGGAGCTTAGCTAGATGCTTGCGTGTTTAAACTCTGAGGGAGTTTTATGTATTTATTTGTCTTTGATTGAATGTCTGCTATAGGACTCTGAAGGACTGTCAAAAACAGAACAGGACCTGAAGAACCTTAAAGAACAACTTGATGGAACTTTACATGTTGGACCATTGATCAGGAAGTGTTGCACATTGGATCAGGTAGGATTGCTTACTTCTCTGCTTTTGATTGAGGTTGACCAAATTGATTTCTTTGTGTGGTGAATGTGAGTTTTATATGGTTTTTATAAATAGGGAAAAGCTGTTGTCACATTTATGGACGCAATTTTGAACACGAAACAGCGCAGTGCTGTTGTTGCCTTGTTGGCTGCTCGTGGCCGAGGGAAATCAGCTGCTCTTGGTTTATCTATTGCTGGAGCCATTGCTGTGGGGTAATATGCCTTTTAGACGTACAAATTTGTTCATTTTTGATAGATGCACAACATTTCAGAATCTCAACGGAAAATCATCTCTGTAGGTATTCAAATATTTTTGTAACTGCACCAAGCCCTGAGAATTTGAAAACCTTGTTTGAATTTGTATGCAAAGGTTTATCTGCACTCGACTACAAGGTACAAGCTCTCTCTTTCATTGACATATATAACCATTATTGTTTAAAAAGAATACAGTTAGAGTTTGTTTATTTTCAACTTTACTTTGTGAAATATCATTATCACTATAAATTGGGAACTACAATGCTGAACATGTTTAATCATTTTAAGTAAGTTTTGAAGACTCAGAAACAGGTCCGTTATACTATAAATATGTTGGAAGTTGGAACAATATATTAACACAATGTATGCAACCGAGAAACCATAGTTCATACCAAGTGCTGTGCAGCTAGCTTAACTATTATAAGATTATCCTTTGTGATAGTTAGTGCTATATCTATTTACTCTGAAATCTGCAAGATACCGATTTCCTTGTGAATTTCACTTAAATATTATGATAGTTCAATTAATTTTTTATATTTCCTAATTACGCCTCTATCCAGCCTCCTTTGTCTTTTGATATGTTTCTGTATAGAACGATAAATGAAGTTCATTTAAGAATTCTATTATTTCAATGTACAGGAATTTGATGTGGTGAAAAGTGTGAATCCCGCGTTCCATAAAGCTACTGAAAGAATCAATATTTATAAGCACCACAGACAGACAATTCAGGTAACTTCATCAGTTACGGTTTTGCATTAATATATACGACATAAAAAATGTCTTAATGTTAAGGAAACTTACTGCTGCTCTGATATTACAATTTACAAGTAATTAAATTACGGACTTGTTATTTATTTTAATTTTCTTTTTCAGTATATACTGCCCCACGAACATGAAAAGCTCTCGCAAGTTGAACTGTTGGTAGTCGATGAAGCTGCCGCTATTCCACTGCCTGTGGTGAAGTCTTTGCTTGGCCCATATTTGGTCTTCCTGTCTTCTACTGTTAATGGGTATGGCAATTGTTTGTTTTGGACTTTGGTGAAACATTCCATATATCTCCCCATTTAAAAGAGTTAACTTTGACATTACTGGTTGACCGTAAGAACTTTGTTTTTTTTACACTGGACAGTTACGAAGGTACTGGACGCTCTTTATCATTGAAACTTTTGCATCAATTGGAAGGTCAAAGCAATGATTCTGCTAAAACAACAGAGGGCACCGATTCTGGTACTTATTTGCTTCTGTATCTTAAAAGTCGATTAAAATAAACAACATGCATGCCATGTACTGTTCAGAAAGGAAATACATTCTATACTGACTAAAGAAATCGTGATCTTTTGTTTTTCAACAATCCATAGTCCATTAAATGATTTTAATCCATAAGTATTTTAAGGTCCCTATGTGTTATTGCTAATTATTATTATTATTATTATTTTATATCTTTCAGGTTTTAAGAAAATTGAACTGAGTGAATCCATCAGATATGCTTCTGGGGATCCCATTGAAAACTGGCTTAACACATTACTTTGCTTAGATGTTTCAAATACCATCCCTAATCTTAGCAGGTTATTTCTAGCTTATTTCATATTTACTTGAAACAAGAGACTATTTCTTTATCTCCATTTATAGCTATTTTGTCATGAAATCAGGTTACCTCCATGTAGCGATTGCGATCTATACTATGTCAATCGGGATACCCTCTTTTCTTATCACAAAGATAGTGAATTATTTTTGCAGGTGAATCCAGATTTATCCGATGATATTGGGTTGTTTTGATTAATATTTTAACTTTTTTAAATGGAAATCTAAAATATTGGTAGTCTTGCAGCAAATGATGTCCTTATATGTCGCATCACATTACAAGAATTCTCCAAATGATCTGCAGCTGATGTCAGATGCTCCAGCACACCACTTATTTGTACTACTTGGTATACTTGATTTTCTTTCTAGTTATTTTTTGGCCCCTCTGTTCAAATTATAACATGATTTGAATTAGACATGTAACAGTATTTGTATGACAGGACCTGTTGATGAATCAAAGAATCAACTTCCTGATATTTTGTGCGTCATCCAGGTTTGCATCTGATAATTCTTTTTTCTAATGCATTTTTGTTTATGGTCCATCTTATTAGCTTCCATTAAAAGGCTTATTAGAGTAAAACATAGTTGTACTCCAATAGGGCCTAACTACTACATTTTGACAGAACTCGACGGTTTGTTCAGTTTTAAGTTTCCGTTAATGATTCCAAAAGTTCCACTTTGTTTTCACTTTATTTTCTATTTTCAAATTTTGGACAGGAAAGATCGTGTTAGAATATAAAATAATATCTCATAATACCTTGATATTGTGTTAGAATATATTAATTATAGTTATGTTGCATGTTTGGGGCCTTACGTTTATTTTATGTTTCAAGTTGGTCCTTACGTTTAAAAAGTTTCAAGTTGGTCCTTACGTTTAAAAAGTTTCAAGTTGATCCCTTATGTTACTGATGTCAGCATAAGTTCATGCTTTCCGTCAAATTTTAAGTTAACTATATCTGAAACGTCCACATAACACTCCCCCCTCAGTTATCCACTTGTGCGTCTCTGTTAGCCACGTGAACATTCTAGACGGAAATTTAACTAAAAGGACTAGCTTGTTTTCTCTGTTAGCCATGTGCGCCTCTGCGATTTTCCTTTTGTAATATCCTTTTGTTTGTTTAAACTTTGTAATTTCTTGTTATTTAGGGTTATACTACAGATGTTCATGCTTGCTGTCCCATTTTCTGCTTATTATGGTTTCTTTTCGTTGCGACATCTTACATTCCATATCATTTACATGCAGGTTTGTCTTGAGGGGAAGATATCTAGTCAATCGGCAATCCAAAGTTTGAGCAGCGGTCGTCAACCTTTTGGAGATCAAATTCCATGGAAATTCTGTGAGCAATTTCAAGACACAAATTTTCCTTCACTTTCAGGTGCTCGCATTGTACGCATTGCTACACACCCAAGTGCCATGAGGGTAATTTCTATTTTCTGCCTTTATGGTTTTGCTTAACCAGATTCTTCCGAAGTTGTAGCATCCCTCTAATCTTTCTTTAATTTCAGCTTGGTTATGGATCACAAGCGGTTGAGATTTTAATACGGTGAGTAGATTGCTTCCTTCTTCTTTGATTGGAGCAATATTCATTTTCGCCTTTGTTTTACACAAGAGATTCAATGAGTATAGAGTGTTCTTCAAAAGTTTTAAAATTGATACAGCTATGGTTCGGGGCTAGCATTGGTTCAAGGTGTGTGATACCAGAACAAAATAGTTGAGAGGAATTTTGTATTGACTTGAATAAAAGAGAAAACTGAAACAACTTAAGAAAGATACCCGAACTCTTCACTTTCAGATTGATCGAATCAAACCATATGCAAACTATTCCCTATTTCCCCTATTTAATGTCCCCTAATTCCCTCTATCAACCTAAAGATTTTCCTTATCTAAAACCCTTAAATCTATCTTAACAGACAAATAGGAATTCCCTATCCCTTTTTATTAAATTTAAATATAAACTGAAACTCCCAACTAACATAGGTTTCCCTTATCTTGCCTGACATGTATCCTACTCCTACTTATATGGGGTTGTTGCCTATCAGTGTGTGCAGTGAAAATACCTTCGGTATTTGTGTGCATGGTAGCAGCTGACTCATTTCTATGGAGTGTGTTAATGCACATCTAACCTTTTAGACCGCAAAATGCTGGGTCCCCATTCACGAGGCACCCATAAGACCGAGTTAGGCCTGTCTATGAACTTTGCTATAAAACATGTTGTAACTTGGTGCTCATTTTGTTTTTTGAAATATGTCAAAATGTTAAGCAGAACGTCATCGATTATTCTCTGCTTGTAACCAACAGTTGTATGCTGAGTTGGCAGCTCTATATAAAGATCAATAGAGCTCTTGTAACTGCATGTCTTCAAAATTTTCATTTTTCTCAAATTCTCTTTGATATGAGAAACACAATTCTCTCAATTTGCTCTGATCCTAATACATGCTGTCTACAGTTACTATGAAGGACAACTTGCTCCTATCTCTGAGATGGATATTGAACCTGAAATACAGACTCCACCAAGAGTTACAGAAGCTGCAGAGAAGGTATGTTAGTTCTAAAATCCCATTTTCTTGATAGGTTTTTGATAGTGTTTGAAGATTGATTTTAAAATACTGGGAACAATGCAAAACGGCAAGCTATACTTGATTTGTTATTATCTTTGTTTTTAAACTTTAAGCATATAAACTTATGTTTATCTTTCCAATATATGTTTTATCTCTTTTTATGATATACGACTATATGAATTCAGGCTTCACTACTTGAAGAAAATGTAAAACCGAGAACAAATCTTCCTCATCTGCTTGTAAATTTGCGTGAAAGACGCCCAGAGAAGCTTCATTACATTGGTGTCTCATTTGGGCTAACGTTGGACTTATTTTCCTTTTGGAGGAAGCTTAAATTTTCTCCTTTCTACATTGGCCAGATTCCAGTTAAGTTTTTTAAAGGCTTAATTACACTTTTGGTCCCTTAACTTATTTTTTGGTTACGTTTTGGTCCCTTAACTTACTTTTTGGTTTTGTTTTGGTCCCTTAACTATTAAAAGTTTCGTTTTGGTCCCTTAACTTATTTTTTGATTTCGTTTTGGTCCCTTAACTTAGTTTTTGGTTTCGTTTTGGTTCCTTAACTCTAATACGTTCATCCTAACATAAAGGACCAATGTGGTTGACGGAGGAAGAGTTAAGGGACCAAAACGAAACTAAAAAATAAGTTAAGGGACCAAAACGAAACTTTTAATAGTTAAGGGACCAAAACAAAACCAAAAAGTAAGTTAAGGGACCAAAACGAAACTTTTAATAGTTAAGGGACCAAAACGAAACCAAAAAATAAGTTAAGGGACCAAAAGAGTAATTAAGCCTTTATTTTTTTACCAAAATTGGACAATGATACAGATTTGTTATCTAATAATCGATTACCATATTCTTTTCTCAACTTGACAGAATACTGTGACTGGTGAGCATTCATGTATGGTCTTGAAACCTCTTAACAATGATGAAATTGAAGTTGATGGATCAAATCATTGGGACTTTTTCAGCCCATTTTACCAAGGTTTTAACATCTTTTTATGCTGTTATGATCTCTGTCCTTATTCACGATTCATTTGTTCATTGTTGGTGATTTAAAATGTTCACTATTTGTAGATTTTAGGCAAAGATTTACTAGACTTCTATCTTCTACGTTTCGTGGCATGGAGTACAAGCTTGCTATGAGGTTAGCACTAAAAGTTTAATGGTTACCATAACACAACCACCTTCATGTTTGCCCATTTTTTTGTTTTACTTTATTTTAGGAAAAGAAGTTGCTTTTGAGAAATTAAAAGGAAGTTAAATTCATTTTTTATACTTCCATGAAATTCCAAAGATGTTCCATAATCTTATTTATTGATCATAATTTTAAAATTTAAAAGTGAATATTTTAAAAACTTTCTTCATCTATGTTTACACATCCATTTTTGAAATGCTCATTATTTTGATAATTTATCCAGGATCATGGATCCACAAATCAAGTTCACAGAGCAGGAGCAGACAAAGTCCACTTCTGATAAATTTTTGGGGTCAGTCGGAGAATATGATATGAAGAGACTAAAGACTTATGTTGATGGGCCTTCCGAGTTTCGTGTGGTGAGTAATCTCAAATACTGGATACTGATAACTTTTTCTTAATGGTTTCTTGATAATGACCAATTTGATACTTCTTTGGTCATTTGGAAATTGTTGTTCTGTATTCTTTTCTATGCCCTAATAGTTATGACTCCCTTGGTAAAATGAGCATCAATGTGAGAATTGTGATAGACCAAATGAGAAAATGAGACGAAGTTGTGCCTAAAATTAAATGACCTTTAAAACAATCCAGGACGGTGGCCTAATGTAACATTAAACACTATGCCACCATATACATACTGCTGAAGCTGTGATGTAATTGCACAAGCTCAGGCTACTGATGTATCATAATGCTGAACACATGTTTACGTGATTTGGAGTGCTTTTGAGCATGATGCTAACTTTTATATTTTGTTTATTTTTTGGACAGATTTTAGATTTAGTTCCCATCCTTACTCATCTGTATTTTCAAGAAAAGCTTCCGGTTGAATTGTCAGCTTTACAAGCTTCTGTATTACTTTGCGTTGGTCTGCAAAATTAAGACATATCGTATATTGAGGTTTGTTTACCGACTTACCAATTTTTCTAGTTCAAATATTACAATCATATTACTTGGTAGCCCCTAATGCCTTGTCCAGGCAACCATAGAAGGACAACCATATTTTGAATCTGTAAAAAAAAAATTCTAAATTACCCTCATTATTATTTTGATGTTTGTTATGGTACATTGGTCAATTTATCACCATACACAGTCGCTAAAACTCATTGCTCGATGTTGTGTTTTACCGTGATGTAAAAAAATCCTGTAGTTGTCTTCGTTGGTGCTTTTTTGTAAAGCTGCTGGAGTCACATTCTAATATCTGCCATTTGATTCAATAGGGACAAATGGAGTTGAAAGAGGAACACATATTGCAGCAACTCAAAAAAATTATGAAGAAGTTCTACAAATATCTAGATGGTCTTGAATCCAAGAAGATCGAATCAACATTCCCACGATTAAAAGATGTAAGTTTGTTTAATAATTGTTTAACCTGTGTCACTATGATTCATAGCAAGTTTGGGAACTGAACTCCTCATGCATGAGTTGCAGTGTGTATATAGGGACATAGATTCTATTAATTTGTGGATTCCCTTTTTACCCTCCACTAATCTTGTTCCTCCCTTTATTTTTCATAATTTTTTCTTTGTGGACTATTTTTCCCCTAGATTGTCATGGAACCTCTTAGTGTATCTTTGGATGAAGACCTTAACAATGCAGCAAAACAAGTTGAGGTATATACTTTATCCCTTTTTCCTTCATATATTCCAACTTTAACCATGCTCTTGCCACTTGCTTGTTTCCACATTCAGTTTTTAGTAGCTCTTATTTTCTGAAATGATTATTACTTGATAGGATGATATGAAGTTAAAAGAGGAAGCACACTTAGCTCCTGACTTTGAGTCTGTTTTACAAAATAATGGTGGAAAAATGCCATCTGATGGTGTTATTGCTGTGAAAGCCATTAGGAGTGGAGTGAAACTTCAAAAGGAAAAAAGAAGTCACAAGAGTGGTGGTACAAAGCGTGGGAAAGACAATCACAGCCATAAATTAAGCAAAAGAAGAAGATATTGATTAAGAACCCTAAAAATGGTATAATAAAGAAATTATATATTACACTTCACAAAGTTGAAGGCATTATTATTATTATTGTTTTTGGCAAAATTATCATAAATGTCCTTTATCTTATTTATTTGTAACAGTTGAGTCCTTTATTTCTTCTACGGTTTGCTTGTCATTCTCCATTTTCAACACAACTCTGTGAGCGGTTGACCCACTAAATAAATCCAATTGAGAATCTGAAAATAATAGAAAACAACAGAATGACACTAACTCTCTAAACCGAATAACTTGTAGACTCGCAGTTCGATACTTAAACGTGCTGTTACATGTAACAAACGTAGGTTACACTTTCTTGCTCTGGACAGTAAACCTTAAAAAGCGAATAGATGGACACGTTATTATCCGTCTTTCCGCTAGTCACAATCAAATTATTATCACTTCCATCTTTATATGAAACCATGAAATAGATAATTTCTCAGCTAAGTAATTAGTATAATATTAGCAAGGTTTCATGTTTGAATGTCACAATACAAGACATTGGCAAAACAAAAAAGAATGAAGGAAAACAAATTTAAGAACCTCAAATTCGTACAAGTTTCAATAGAAATTTCACCCTCTTTTGCAGAACTAAATAAAGACTAAAACTAACAATAGATTTGTTTAAGTACCACGGGAAAGTATTTCATCAGTATCAAAAGTAAATAAAAATTGGTTAAATAATGGTTAGAGATGAGGGAGTATCATGAAAAAGATATTTGATATTTTAGGAAAAATCAGAATGTGGGTTAATCGTAATGAAATCTTTGATTTAATAAGATAATTCTTGAGGATGTATGCGTTTGTATGATTTTTTTTATGAACATTATTGAGACGAGTCCTCTAACCTGAGAGGCAAAAATGGTATTTGGGTAATGTTTTATTTCTGATGTACTTAGCCTATGAGAGGCGACAACGGTACTCGCTTTTGAAATGAGTATTAAAAGTGGATAGTCGTTTGTATTTGTTTGTATAAACATGCATCATATTAGAGAATGGTTAGGGGGGGGGGGGGGGGGGGAGATAGTAGATATGAATTGGGATGGTGGAGGCCAATTACCGGCCTTTGGGTGATCTACGAATCTATATGTCCGGTCTGAAACACCTATAGGTGACTCGTGCTGATCCCACGATATCGGGACATACTTATAAAATTGGACATCCTTGACTAGTCACCTGAAAATATTTTTCTAGTGAAATGTGAAGCACCGAAGTCAACCCGTGAGGTGTTGCTTCAATAGAGACACTAAACATGCACTCTTAGTCTACTATCTAGAGTTAGAAATGGTATCACATGCATATAGAGTAGAGGTGAACATGCATGACATTGACATTCATTTTCTTGAAATTTAATGTGTGTGATTTTAAATGTTAGTTTGGATTGTATGTGTGTTTGTGTTTTATTTTCTATCCATTGCTGATTATATACCATGTACGTCCTGTAAAAGGTATTTCTTCTCTCTCTTCCTATATGGTCTTGTGTGACTTATATGCCGATCACCTTTAGGATGAAACTAAGAGTAGTGCCAAGGTGATTTCCACTATGACGGAGTGGAGAACTATTCTTTCAATTATGCCATTATGCTTCGTTTGAAACTGTAGTTGAGTCTTGACTTTTATTTAATCGGGTTGTAAGGCTTTGGTATTGTGACATCGGGGTCGGATTCAATAAAGTGGATTCTTGACTTATTAATTTTTTTTTAAAGAACTACCTTAGTGTGGAGATGTTTTATAAGGCAGATGAAGCCGATAATACTTTGATTTCAATTTATAATGTTGGATGATATATGCGGTAATTAGCGTGATATCCTTTACCATTGGAAATATTTTGCGTTGTCGTTATTGTTATTGTTATTATTATTATTATTCCATTCTACAAAAGAATAAAAAAGATCACTATTTTTTTTGAACAATTTTATGAAAGTAAAAAAAAAAAATCAGGTTTAAGGTGTCACAACGTCGGTATCTACATCAGTCTGTAGCACAAGTGTCTTATTTATTGAGTTAATATTATATTCAAGACTAGTTAAGTCTTATTTCTCAAACTCAAGTTGTAATCAACTTTATCAACCGAACACCACCTAGACCCACTAATGATACTAACCTTAGTTAACTAACTCAAAAGCATGTTTCTCCTTCTTCTTCTTCCGTAAGATACTAACCTTAATTAGTTAACTCAAAAACATGTTTCTCCTTCTTCTTCTGCAATTTTATCATACTTCATCTTCTTCATCTTTTGTTTATCATACTTCATCCATCTTCTTCATCTTCAATAAAAGATGGATGAAGTATGATGATGAACAAAAATGTAGAACATGAAATATAAGATGAACTTACAAGAAAAGAAAAGGAAAACATAGTTTCTGAATTAGTAAAGTTTGTTTAATTGAGATGAGTTTTCTCCTTGATCCGCCTACATAAAACCACTCAAAACTGAGGTTTTAACCCCGTTCATTCGTCTACCCTTTTAAGTAGTTACTCGAGATTTTGGAGGGCGTTCACGTTTCTTTGATTTAAAGCTAGGCATGGCGAATCCAAGATACCTTGGAGGCCCATCCAGACTAAAACCAAGAAGGAATTTGAAAAACAAATAAAGAAAACGGAAAATAATTAAAACATTGAAACAAGGAACGAAAGAGTAAGGAAGCATGTGTATAACATTAAAAATTTAATCTGTCTACAATATTTGTTCCATTCAAACAGTAAAAACACAATATTCACAAAAAAAAGGCACAAAATTTCTTTAGGTAAGAACTCAACAAATATACCCTATATTGACTCTGTCGTCTATACCATGGACGACCATGGTACAAGAGAAACAAAAGACAATCATTCTTTAGACATTTAGAAAGTGTCAAACAGTAGTCAATTACTGTTCAAATACTTTTTAAATCGATTAAACTGATTTAAAAAATACTAAACTATAGTTAATTACAATACAATAAATATCCGTGAACAATCATTACATGCTTAAAGAGGGGAGGAGATTCTCTCCTGTCACTTTACCTCTATTGAAGATCTAAGCCATTAAATGTATTCTCTCTCTTGCTTTTAATATTAAATGCTTTTTTATTTTTTATTTTGAATGGTTAAGATTTTATTGGATCTCTCCATTCACTGGAGAGGATCCATTCCCCTTAAAGAGCAACCGTTGAAACAAAACAACAAAAAAAAAAAACAGGGTTAAAATATCAACTTAGCCCGCTCACTACAACTCAACAGTAAAAATAAATAAATACAATAAAGTGAAATAAAGAAAGGAAAAATAATAATTTTTTTGAGGGAATGGAAATCTAAAAAATATGAAAGTTGTGGGAGAAGGGTGGAATGAATCCTCTGATGTGTAATTTACACATCAGAGTGCAAAGTAGGATGTATCATAATTCATGAAAAGAAAAAACACATGAAATATTTAGATAAAATAAATTTAAATGGTGATAAATCACACTTTACTCACTCAACTTATAGTCAAATACATATGAGAGAATCCATTTCCTGGGAGAAGAGAAGGATTTGCACACTAACTAATGATTCATATGGATGAGTTTGAGCGGAAAGGAGAAAGCCATATATATACTCGACCAACTAGGTTATGGTGGATTGGTGGTCCATGTTAGATGTTGTGAGACCTGTTTAATGAGAAACAACAAAAATGTACCATTCCCTAAAAAAAAGAGTACCATTGTTACTAGGAGTGGTTGGTGATATGTACTATTGTGCTGGCAAAAGCAAAAAACAAAACATTAAAACCAAATACTTTTTTTTAATGGAAAATAAGAATACATTTTTATTGAATGAAAATAAAAAATAATCAAGTAGCCTTTGCTTTCTGCTTGCTATGATCTTGAGTTTATATCATGGTTTGAATTTTGTGTTGGGATTCTGACTATAAGCATGTGTTGTGTTTAACCTAAGTTAGAGGATATTAATGTGTTGTGGAATCCCCCTCTCCCCAAGCCTCTCATGCGGTCCTACGATTCGTCCATTTTACTCTCGTTTGAATTCTAGAATTCGAAGTATGTTATCAGGGTTTCAAATTCTAGACTCCAAAACCATCCTAGAACCATACAATGGCTGGCTTCACATCATTTGGAAGATTCATAATTGGAGGTGTAATGTCGAATTTCAAATCAACGAGGGGATCAATAAGAGAAAGTTTCTGATTCTACATTCCAAAGTGTAAACAATTTCAGAACACTAGACTATTAGTGTGGTAAATTTGCAACACATTTTGCATGAGATTAACACTGCAAATGCTTTTCTGGCTAAGAAGGGCGCTGAGTGACAGTAGTTTATTCAACCCTAGTTGGGGTCTCTTCTTCATTTTGTTTTGTTTTCCTCTTTTTTTTTCTTCCCTCTTTTGTTACCAAAAACTGGAAAATAATCACCCTATTAAAAAGAAAAACAAAGATTAACGATTGAATTTGGTCTTTAACAAGTTTCTTGCGGACCAGTACACAATAAAAAGTAATACATGAGCTAGTCTCTGATATTTCATACAAAAACAAGTTAGTTCCTCTCTAAAAATATGTTAGAGATTAATTTAATACTATTATTTTTTTATAAGAGATTGAATTGATTTTTGAGAAAATTGGAAGAAAATAAAATAGATCTATACTAAACTAGGTTATGATCCATGTTGGATGCAGAAAAATGCCAAACTTTGTTTAATGAGAAACAACAAAAATGTACCATCTCTGTAAGGAGTTGTTGGTGGTTATGTCCTATATGTATTGACTCATACAGTTCAGTGAAGACAGAGAGCCCCTAGCATGTCTTGGAAGCTTATTCATGGTTTTTTAGCTGTATTCTTTGCAAAGAAGAGAGTAAAAAACTAAAGATAAAGTTTTATGCCTCTGTTCTAGAAATGGAAAAGAGGCTAATGTGTAGAGTATTTTAAAAACCTGCTCGATCATCGCCTCGATAGACCTGAGTCATTAGTCGACCTACTGAATTGTTGATGGAACTGCATGAAAGATCCACATTATAAAAGATGTATTATATACTGACTCAGTCGTATCATCCCGTCTCAAAAAAAAATTCTTTGTAATGAACTGAGTGACTCATCTCTAGAAAATGCACAGAATGCTTTTCCTTTTTGAAAGAATTTAATATAGGCGTGAAAGTAAAAGTGTATTTAGTGAAGTGCATAATTAACTCCATCAAGAATTTGAACCACTTTTTTAACCATCTGCGATTGCAGAATAGTATTTTGGTCCATGCATGTTAGCTCCAGCAACTGAGTCAGCATGTCCCCATCTAGTATCTTAGGTACTCCAACCTAATATAAAATAGATGTAGTGAAAAAACTATTATGCAATATTTATATATAAAAAAAACTCTTGAAAAATTCCAATTACGAGAAGTAGTGAATATCAAATGCCCAAATTTAGACTAAATTCAGTTTGTAGTTCTTACTGGATTTTCGCGGCTCTGAAACTCATTATGGTCATTTCCCTACATACAAGATAAACTGTTTCCATCATACATATAAAGATTCGAAACTCCAGCAAAAACAAAATGAATTAAGGGTATGTATAGATTGAGGATTTTAGAAAGCTAACGCTGTTTTATTTTAAAAAAAATTAAAAGAATAACATGATACATGATCATATAAAACATTTCACTCACACTTTAATTTATTTGAAAAAAATATTTTATAGCTTCCTTAACTTAGAAAAGAAAAATAAGTCATTCCTTCCAAAATTCTTCGTCAAAACATACCCCAATTAAGCAACCGGGGCATTAGCCTAACCTAATACTAATCATCAATTCATTGACAACGGAAGATTGTGTATTTTGGTACAGTCTAAATATTTCAAGATAACACTTTTAACATAACAAAGTTACAGTTCGACAATGTTAGTCAACCCCAGCAATATACACGCAGTTCATCATGGAAATGACACACTAATAAATGAATTTCTTTTTGACAAATTCATCTAATAAAAGTCTTGTCCAATTTATGTCTAATAGTTAGTTATTGTCATAATCTATCAAAGTAGATAGACCAACCTGAGTTCATAACCAAAATGATAATCAATTTTATATGAGATTGACTTTGACAACAAGACTTCAACTTCCATACATGGAGTTTTTTTTCCATGCAATGGCAAATGAACTGTCGACAAAAATTATTCACTTTGATGTTTAGAGAACTACTGTCATAATTAATAGTTACCTTGACAAAGGGAAGAAGATCATTATGTTTCCTGAGAGAGTACTAGCAATAACAGCATTTTGTGGTGAGTCGACATTTGTATTGGGGACCATGTCACCTAGCAAAGCATCTTCAGCTGGAAATCTGTATGAAAATGAGCACTGCAATGAAAAACAACCACATTACCAAAATAAAATCATCTAAGTTACTATAGAAACAAACTAATAAATTAAATTGTTCTAGAAAACTTTAAGGACATACCTTCTGGATGCTCATAACTACCTCTCCCATGAAATAAGCACAGCTTAGTCTCAAATTGAATTCTGTACATGTAGACCCTGATGATGCAGGTGACCAATAACAAAATATGGTTAGATTTTTGTTTTCATGGAGAACAAAAAGTTATAAACTAGCAAGAAATTTCTTTGAAAATCTTATGTGCAGCGAATAGTAACTTGTTGCTTCTCTAGATTAGATAGTGGCAAATACAAATTAAGTTACACAAAAGCCTTAGTTCAGGTTTACCTTCCAAATGATCTGAACATAAAACAGCAATGTTTCCTTTACAATCTGATACAAAAGCTGTATTATCATCCATGAGAGTACAATCAGCTACTAACCTCTGTGATGGGTCACCGGAGAAAAATGACAATTTTTGAGCATCCTAACGTAGAAGATACAAATTAAACTAGTTCAGGAATGGCTTTTCTTATAAACATTAAGATCATTTTATTACAAGGAAATATATACAAAAGGTTAGTTTGATAAGTTAGCCTCATTTACTAAAAATTGGAAATAAGCAGATCATTATAGAGGAATGGAAGACAAACATGCAACAAACTGTGCCGCTAACTCTTTTTGGATGGCAAAACTAATCCTCTTAAACACAACATCCATGGACTTAGGGGACATAACATTGCCATACATTACCCTCTGACCCAGGGGGCAAACGTGCAGATCATGAATACAAAATTTCTCTCCAATCTTGCTGTCCTTTAAATTTTTAGTTCAATAAATAAAACTACAAGAGAAGCGCCATCTACACTCACCTCGTCATAAGAAAAGAAAATGATACCATCGCGACCATCACCAACTGCAATTCTAGAACAATGTGTTGTCAAAGATTTTATGATGAAACGTGTCCTTTCAATAGCATACTTTATCACTTTAACTCTCCCAATAAAAGTAGTGTCATATTCTAAGCCACAGACATAGAACTGAATAACAAGAAAATAAGTAAATGAGAAAACTATAGCCGAATGTAGTTTCCTTATGTGGAAAGGAAAAAGAGTACAAGACTTATGCAACTTACAGTATTTCCGGCAGATGCTAAGAAGTAGTGATCAAGATAAGGACAGATAGCAAGTGGAATTCCATTCCATATAGTTGCACAAACCACTTGGAACTGCCACGTTTCATTTTTATTACCCAGTTTGATGCCCTCCAAACTATTGTTATCAGGGATACTGCTGAAGCTACAGCTTGATAGTGGTTCAAGATAATGTTCAACTAATTCGTGGAAAGGTGAAGTTTTTTGAGATGATGTTGCTGACTTCGAACAGAATGTCATTGAAACCATCAGTTGAATTTCGCACATTATCAAGGCAGAGAATAATAAGACAACCCTTAACACTGCCAATGGAACATCCTATTAGAATATGACAATTAATATAAAATGTACCATGATTAAACTAGTGATATAAAACTAGAGAAAGTGAAAAAACACGAAAAGCTCAATGTCCTACCACTCAGCTTCACCATTGGGCTTTACATATGGACCAGAAGAAAGATTAGTTCCAACCACAATCACCAGCTTACTTCCAAACTTGACTAGTTCCATTGATTTTACTTCTCCATGTTCAAGTTCAAAAGACGCCAGTACTGACCCACTTAGTGGATTCACACAACATATGTCAGACGAATATGTACCATGATTCAGTTCAGTCCTCATTACAAGCAACATCCCACTTTCATCGTGATACAGAACCTTCCGTGGAGTGCCCTCTAAATGAAACTTCTGCATATTAAGTCTCTTATTGGGGAACATCTCCGCCTAAAGTATCAAATGATAAACAGTGTACGTCAAGATAGTAGCAAGTAGCAACACATACAAAAAGACACACATACAACGCAGAATCGGGAATGAAAACATGGGTGTTTCCTGGTGAGGGAAAAGTTTAAAAGATAGAAAATAAAAAGTTTTATCAACAACACTATGTTACGTCTCAAGCATCTCATGAGTTAATCAATTGACAGTAATGTGGAAGCAGCGATGTTGTAGTGTGTGATTTTCTTACCAGATATAAACTGTTTTCTGCAACAAGTAACATTCCTTGTGGACACTCCATAGTGCAAACAGGAGTTAAATGTGACGAAGGTTGAACATTGATAGAAGTATAGGAAAGGCCTTGTCTTGCAGTATGCAACAACCAAGGCTTATCACTCAATGCGATTATATCAGCGTCAAGGGTGTCATCCAAGGGCGCCAAGAAAACTGGATTGATGCCAACGTGACGAATGGCAATCAATTGAAGCACCGAAGGAAGGTCATTTAATTTGTCAAAAGCTTTAGTCGTAGAGTGAAACGATTCTGATGGCCACTCAAAGCGAAGAAGCATTCCGTTCTTCAATCCAGCAAGAACATAATACTTACCAACAAATACAAGGCATGCATCTTGATGTATACAAATTGCATTATTTAATGAAATTGTTGCATGGGCAATTACTATAACTTCTCCATCTGGAGAAAAAGACCAAACTTCCACAGAAGGCCTATGTGTGCCAATAACAAAGCTATTATTTTCTAAAATAGATGAATTTGACTGTTTTTCTCCTATATTTTGTCTAGCTACATAAATGCATGATATTTCATTCTGAAATTTCAAATGTTTCATTTCAAATACTTCATATTCATAAGCTGATAGATATGTAACCCCGAGGATAAACAAAGAGCACGGGTTAGAGGTTGACACAACTATGAAATTATGCCCAACTGCCCCCAAACTGATATTCATATTGCGTGGATGCCAAAATGTGCAATTGGGAGAGGACAAAGGGGTGCCTTCATGATGAGCAGAATTAGTAAGCAAACAAAGTTTAACAGAATTTTGGTAGATCTGAACAAGCAAACCATCCATTACAAGGCCACATGCCAAAGTACAGACATTAGGCTGGAAACCAACCGAAGCAGTCACATCTTTAAAACTTAAACCAACCGAAAATACTCTGGTCTCCGAAACAAATGATAGAACAATAAAAGAATGATAAGAATCAGTAACTTTTCATTCAGACAGCCCAAGTACCGACTACCTCTTCATATATATAACCAACCCTGCATGGCTTTTCCACACTAATACCACTTTGAATAATCCTTAATGACCCCTCAGGTGCCACACCACAGCAAGCAAACATTTGGCCATGCTCCTCTTTATGCGCCACATCCAATATTGGTGCTATGTTCAGAATAGAGTTTGTAAAGCATAGCCTTCCATCTTTCAATTTCAGGACCACACCATCCCCGATTTCTACAATTGCTACTAGATACCCGCCTTTAACCCACAACAGTTCTTTACAAGGTAGACTTTTATAGAGACAGTCAGATTGTTCGACTTTAGGGGCATCAGAATCAAAACAAACTTCAATCATAAAATATTCTCCAGTATCTACACAAAAGATCAGCCTAGGAACTTCATTATTGCCAGGTTCCCAACTCCAAGAGCATATATACTTGCGACCCAAGTTAGTATAACCATTGTCATTGTCTTTGCGCACAGGATCATAATTAATTGTCTGTCACAAAAAAAATATGCAGTAACATGATAGATAAGCTTTTAGTTCAGTTCATTGTGTGTTAGTTAGTTTAAGGGGTTAGAGTTAGTGAGTTATCTGAAAAGTAACCAAGGCTTGTGAGAGAAAGGTGTTCTCAAAATACCTTATCATTGAGTTCATAGTTTGACTCATTGATCAGAGTATTCAGAATAATAACAGGGTTTAAGACACTACCTTTTTATTCAATGTCCCGTCTTTCCTAGTTCCTCTAATACACAAGTCTTCCACATAAGTCTTATCTTCTACGGCAACGGGAAAAGAATTCAAGCTAGTCCTATACACACAACAAGGATTGCAAGGATCTCTAAAGTTCATTAAGAGAACATCACCAGCCCTAAACAGAAATGCAAGTCCTTGTGAGTTGGGAACTTCAACAATGTTATGTGCTAGAGGCCCATCTTCAACATACTGAGAAACAACAGTGATTGTCTGTGATTTAACATTCCATTCCAATAATAGCAATTCATTTAGAATTTCTCCCCTCCTGTAGGACATAGGAAAGAAGTACGATTTTCGGTAGCATGCATCACGACAAAGACGTTAGAAACAGAAGCTAGTTTACAAGATAGAATTACCTTCAAGACTTAGAATAAACTCTTGACAATGGTCAAATAAGCAAATCATCATACCTATGTAGAATAATTGCTAATAGAGGATTCTTTGCCGTGCTTGTTTGTCTGGAATCTAGTGAAATAAAGCACATGCTCCAGATAGTACCACAGATGCTGGTACTCTTCATGTTTATGGAAGCACGTCCTGTCTCTCCACTATCAAAAGGATGTATTATTTTCTGGAATTGAGCAGAAAAGATAACATAAGTATAATTCTTCAAAAAAGAGTAAATTAATGAAAAGTAAGGAAAAAAATAAGAAAGTACAAAATAGTATATAATCAATACTGTTACTGTTACAGGTATAGCAAATCATGAGAAAGTAAAAGAAAGGTCAATACTTTTTATAACAAAAGTCATTAGCTGAACCATAAAGATAACCACAAAAATGGTGTCCAATATGCATGTTTAGTTTCCTAACCATTGTCCTATACCACTAGAAACAATCATATCTTACTGATATATGCATATTTCAAACACAAACCAACATGCCGCCTTTTTAAAGTGCATAAAGGTGTAGTAGTTTGGACCTTATTAATGATATCACTGTCAGTCATTGACACAGAAAATAGAGCCAGTTGATCTTCATATTCACTAGCTGCAATAAAACAACCACTGCAATAAAACACACAAATGAGGTATAACAAGAAAGATAATATGAATGTTTTCCAAGAAACTCTTTTGACTAGAAAAAGAAGCATCACCTGGAATCAACGGTTAGCATACAAAAGTCTCTTGTTTTTCCAAGATTAGATAGCTGAACGTGTGTTAATGGAAAAAACCTATAGCATTACTTAAAAGGAAAATAAGAAAGCTTAGTAGAGATATATCTTAATGGACCAAATTGGAAATACAACATGAATGTTACGAAATATCAGTTCATACAGAGTAAAAAAAGAAAAGGGAACCTGTTCATTTCATTGCAAAATGCGAGCAGGGACAATTTCCCAGAATCAGATATAGCAACCAAAAGGTCTTTGCCACACATCTACAAAACAAATGAAAGGGGCTAAATAAAATCAAAATTTCGATCTATCTATTTACCTTAAGACAAATTTTTTCCAAAAAACACACGACAAAATATTACGCCTCATTGCTCCCTCATATCTATACTAGTTGAAAAACAAAATCATTCACAACTCTCAACAACGAACAACTAACTTCATTGGAAACACACATTTGTTGTCAAAGACAATGAAGCAACTACTCTTTCCGCTTCTATATGAGTGTCATGTTTTCAAGCCGCAGTTGATTTAGTTTTTCCAATTTTACCTCAACGAATACTCGCACTGAATAATTCTTGGATAGACACAAGAATTTGGACACTCCATATGGTCAAACACACAACAAGAGTACACATGCTATAATCATTTGAAAATGAATGATTATTTAATTATTATTTTTTCTACTTTTTTCTTTGTGTGTGTGACCAAATGAGTGTCAAAATCTTTGTGTCCATCCAACAATTGTTCTATTTGTACGCTACTTTCAACCGATTATATTCCACCATATATTTGTGGTAATAATTAAGCTCAATATATGCAGAAAAGTGTTATACTCATTCATTTATTATTTTTCAATATATGGTTTAAACTCTCAATAACACTGACACTTATCATGAAGATGAATATGAAATTCCGCAAGATATTACACATGTGATTACATTCAATTAATTCATTTATTCAAATTTTTACTAGTGTGTCAGTGTCATGTCTGGTGTCCCCGTCTATCTTATACTAAACCAGAGTATATCACACCTGTTGATCGTTGGGACGAAAATTTTGATTACATGACAACACAGCAAGATCTTTGATGATGCCAAAAACAGGCTGATCACAAACAGATTGTAAATTGCCATTATCATCATCATGAATGACAAGCAACTCTATAGATGTCTCCTGCAAAAGCAACCATACAAATTCCTTCAGTTGAAAAAAATGGATGTGGCGAAAGAGCGAAAAGGAGAAAGATATATAAACCTAGCCGAAAACAATGTCCATGGAAGAGGGAGAAACGGAAGTGACCATAGAGGACTTGAAGAATGGCGGTTCCTCTCGGAGGATGCATTTAGAGAGATAATAGCAGGAAGAGGAGGAAGATGAAGAAGGAATCGTCATTGTGTTTCGGATTGAGTTTGTTAGTTTGGGTTTTGCGAAGTGAGTGAAGCTTGTACGTGACGTGCTTCACATGCAGATCATCTTTGACTAAAAACTTTTTCAATAATATATAAATAAATAAATTTAATTAGGATATATATTTTTTGTGGTGTCCATAATAATTAATAACAGAGTATATTAATTAAAATCAAATAAATATATTATGTGTAAAATTAAATGGGAAGTGTCCATGATAAAAAAACACCAAATCCCATATTAGTGCTAAAAAATAATCACAAATAGATTAAGCAGGAAGATATTTAACCTCTTAAATAAGTGGCTATGAGTTAGAATGTCTTAATAAAATTTGGATATGAGAGATTGGTTATTGTTACGTACCATGATGAAAATCATTGTTCCGGCTAAAAGTAATCAATCACCTATCCTTTTGGTTGAGGGTGACAAATGTTGATTATTTAAAATTAATTTTAATTAAAAATATATTAAATGTAAATTGATTTATATTTGAATGTATTTACGTAAAAGTTAGTTGAATAATAAACTTTAGTGTACAAATCAATTTTACAATCAAAAACTCTAATTTTTAACTTAAAGTTAGAATCAATTCAAGAAGTGAAATCAATTATACTCATTGAAAAAATAAAAAGAAAAGTCACTAGATATAAACCTAACCTAATTAAATAAAAAAACAAGAAAAATAAAAAGAAAATTAGCAAAGCCCATCACATAAAAATGTGTCCTTTTTATATTCTTCAATTAAGTATTTTTTGTCCGTGTATCATTTTAAGAACCAATAATATGCGTATATCAAATGTATTTTAGGAACCAACATACAATCTTAATTTAAAAAAGATTAAATATTTAGCCGGGGTTCAAACCCCAACCATCACAAAAAAGGTAATTCAAATGTTTATTCATAATTTCATATCATATTTATATTACAAGGTAATTTAGCTATTAAATAGCTTATTCGTTAACAATAATAAACTACTCACTTCAATCATTATTATAAACAAAATTCCACATTGAATGATGAATGTATAGGTCATTATTCGATGTATCTAAAAAGTTGAGTTTTACTTAGTTTATAAGTCTTCAACTTCCTTAAAAAACAAAAGTCATCAACTATGAACTTATCTACTATCTAGTCTACTATAAGTTAACTTATGAGCTCATTTGTTTAAGTGCTTATTTTATAAGTCGTAAATAAGTTGTTTATATGAAAAGTGTTGGTTGAAATGAGTGTCGACATAATGGGGGCACAATAGAAGGGTATATATACAACAACACAAAGCAAACTAAGGATTTAACGCCACAAAATCCGAAATTGGGTATGAAATGCTTTCTACTACGTGCAGCACCGTCAATTCACCTTTCCACCACCACCTCAATCGCCGGAGCAACATTCGGAACCCTAATCCTAATTTCAGATTACGCGCCAAATCATCAATCCTCATTCCCAAACAAGACACCAAGCTAAAAGAGCCTATCTCAGATTCCATCTCTCGCCGTTTCATCCTTCTTCGCCATGCCGAAAGTTCTTGGGAACACCCTTCTCTCAGAGGTAGAAAACCGTTCAGTTTTAGGAACTAAAGCTTCAAACTTTATTCAATTAGGAACGTTCCCGTTTAAGGAAATTGAAACTGCTTATGTCATGACTTTTAGTTCTAGATAAAACAAGTACTGGGCCTTTTGTTTTGTGCTATTTCGAATGTAGGGTATGTTTGGATTGACTTATTTAAGCTTATCTACTTACATAAGCACTTGTGTGACTGTTTGGGAGAGCTTATGAAAATAACTTATGACATGTCGATAAGCTGTTTTCAACATATTTCCATAAGTTCTCTGTGTTAGCTTATGAAAACGGCTTATAGCTTATATGAAACCTGTTTGACTTTATTTTTCCTTTTGTTATAGAAATAGTTTTATGTATAAGCATTTATATGATAAGCGCTTAATTAAGTTGTTTATCCAAACGGGTCCTTAAAGTCCCAACCTTTATCACTATGCTATTAATGCTTATGTTTCTATCACAACATGTTTTGAAATGAAAATGTTTTTTTGTTTGGTGTAAATGGAGGAAATGAATTATAGTCACAAACTTTATTCAATTTGGAATGTTCTGGTTTCAGGAATTGTAGTGGAAATTGAAACGCGTTAATGTTATGGCTTCTAGTTCTACGTAAAACAAATACTGGGTTTTTTGCTTTGTGCTATTTCAAGTGTGGAACCGGTTTGGATTGACTTATTTAAGATTACCTATTGAAGCACTTGTATGACTAATTCTAAGAGCTAATAGAAACAAGTTATGACATGTCCATAAGCTGTTTTTAGCTTATTTTCTTAAGTTATCTATGATAGCTTATGAGAAAACAACTTATAGCTTATATAAAACCGATTTGACATTATTTTATCTTTTGTTATAGAAATAGTTTATGTATAAGAACTTATTAAGTTGTTTATCCAAAAAGTGTTATAAAGTATTAAGTTTTAACAGCCATGTTAATAATGTTTGTGTTTCTGTCACATGTTTTGACATGAAAATGTATTGTTTGTTTGGTGTAAATGGAGGAATTGTTTTTTTGCGTTGTGCAGACCATGACCGGCCTCTGAGTAAGTCAGGGAAGGAAGATGCTGTGAAATTTTCCCTCAAACTCCAACAGTTGGGTTGGATTCCTGAACTTATACTATCTAGGTAGGGAGTTTTGTGGTGTGAGATTGAATTGAGTTTGCTGTCTGTCTTTGAGGTTATATGTTGATTTCTGTTGCTTGCGACAGCGATGCGGTGCGGACAAAGGAGACACTCAAGATAATGCAGGAGCAAGTGCAGGAACTACTGGACGCCGAGGTTCATTTTGTTTCTAGTTTCTATTCGATTGCGGCCATGGATGGGCAAACCGCAGATCACCTTCAAAAGGTTATTTGTAAATATTCAAGGGATGAGATATTAACTGTCATGTGAGTAGCTAAAGATCTTGTGATCTTGTCTAAATTCTTTATTATCTCTGTATGAAGGTGAAGGTTGAATGTGTCTTTATGTTCTTCCTTGTTTGAACCCAAGCAACCTATGGAAAAACAACACAATGTGGCTATAATCAATACTTTTTACTTAAAATGCTATATTTGCAGAGTGGATTTGCTACAGAGAAATCAGATGTTAAAGGTTAAAGATAGAAATTTAGTGGAGTTACATTTGACATTTTTATTTATTTTTTTGTTTTTTTTACCATCTGTTTTGAACTTTTAGAGGTAGTGTTTTCAACTTTTCAATGCTATGGACTGAAATGCAACTCAAAATTTGGTTGAATCTAGCATGAAGAACATCCAATGTTTGTAGGTGGTCACTATCTCTATGATGTAATGTGAATTACGAAGCCTATACTCAATGAATCAACGTCGAGCTCGATTTCAATAGTTCTTTACGAGCCCTTTTTTTTTTTCCAACAATATCTATTTATTTGCTTTTAAAAAACAGTAGTTGATACATAAAAATTACATTAATAAGATTTGATGGATATTTGACATTGGGTGGTCTACAGGTGCATGGGACATAACAGGGGATGGGAAGAGGCAGCTTCAATGTTTTGTGGGGCATCTGTAGAATTAAAGACATGCAATGCTGCTCTGCTTGAAACTGCTGGGAAATCTTGGAATGAGGTTTTATTTTATTACCTTGCACAACTGTGTACATTAATATCTTATTTCAAATGTCATTTATTGTGTCTTTTGTGCTATATAATAATGATGACCTCAGTTTATGCTTTTATGAAGTTTAGTTTCTCTACTAAAGACCACACAGAAACTGTACAGGCTTCTGCAAACTATTTTATCCAAAAACAAACTAACTTCTAATTATAGGAGTTTCATTTAATATTTTCCAACAAGATTATAAATTAATTTTTGGAATGTTTTTTGTGAAACATGTGTTTGAAGGGTTTGTCTTTATGCATGTCAGTAAAAATGTTCCTATCTCCCTACAAAACTGTGTTAGGAGTGGGTGTATTCTTGTTCCTTTTTTGGCTAGAGTAAACCAATATTTACCATTGGGATGTCTTACTAGCATGATGGTAGGAATGAGTTAGTAGCAGAACCCATAAACCTTGAACATTCTAACTTACCTCAAATTTTACACATCACTATTGGAAAATTCATAAAAGATGATAAAATGGTAATAGGAACTCTGTTTGTACTTCTTCTCTTAATTAGATTTGTTTACTATATAGATAAGTCCATTTATGACCTTTACATAACTGTTTCAACTTTTAGGATAGTTAGTCCTCATGGTTTTTAATAGTTTTACATGGATGAAATGTTAAACGACTCTTATTGATTAATGAATTGGAAAACTGGTAATAAAATTCTATTTCCATCATAAATGTTAATAATGGTTTAGGAATCACCTTATGACCTCTAGCTTCATGTACTCCCTATTTGTTAGTCGCACACAGCATTCGTTATTTTTTTAGATACTTTCTTGTAAAACTTGGTTCCAGTTACTTCAATGACTGCAGGGAATGTGTCTTTTCTTGTGGTCATCATTTGCTCAAAACTACTCTATCACCCTTGTATGATTAGACCCCAAGCCTGGATATTTTACCTTTTATGCCTAAAATAAAACCTTATTAGTGTAACTGGAACTTTAAACCAGTAACTATTATGCTTGACACCTACCCCAAGAAAGGATATCAATGAGATTTTGCTGATAAATTTATATTTATAATTTGTGTTTACCTATCATGATATTAAGATTTGAAACATAGTAGTCGCACACCACTACGGTCACCTTTTGATTGAGTAATGTCTTAAGGGGGAAAAAACATCTCTTGTAGCATTACAAGGCTTTCATTTAATATTATGTTAGCTTCCAAAAGGAAAAGTATTTGATTTTCATCTGAGAAGAAGTTGTGTATCTAACATAGCATCTTACAGGCATTTGTAGCAGCAGGGTTTGGTGGGTGGAAGCTTCAGGGCATATTAAAACCAAGTAGCTAGTTACTCAAGATTTTCCATACTGATAATCTTGCTAATAGATGCTCAAAAGATAAAGTTGGAAGCATCATTGCTTATTTTAGAAATCCAAACCGCATCAGTTTAGTCAGGGCGTGATTGCTCAGAGCTCATGACCAGGGAAAGCATACTAAATGGAAGATAGAAAACGATGTAAAAATGCTCGGTCAGACTCTGTTTAATTTGCCAGCAATGAATTGTTTCTATTGACATTCAATATGAAGCATTGCTGAGAGTAATTTGTTGGATATCAATGCCTGCTTAGTATAGAATGTAAAGCATATAGGTTCTTTGAATTGAACTCATGCGACTCAAGTGTGTGGTTGTTGCAGTTTAACAGATACAACTTCCATGTTTCAAAGAAAAAAAGTTACTTGTGAATCATGTAGATTTTACCTGTAACTTTACTCTCCATTTCATCTTCCTTTTCTTCCACCTTGATTATGAAGACTATAATGCCCTGAATGGGTTGGGCCAACATGAATTGGGACAAAATTAATTTGGACTTTGTTAAAATAAATTCCTCGTCAGATTTTTAATTCAAAAAACAGAGATTTTGGCCATAAAATCATGAATCAAGTGCTGAAATTGGGACATCTAATTTTTTTTCTTTGGAATGCTAGGGACACTCTCTCAACACTTATTCTCTTATTAGATAAAACCAATGTATGACTCCCATTTTAAATAAAATGCATTTCCAAAGTGTGAGACCCACCATGATTTAAGCCAATTAGAAAGTGAGTTTCGAAGATAGTGTTGAAAAGAGAGTGTTGCCATCATTATTTTTTAAATTAGTTATATTAAAGCGAGTGTCTAAGAAATTGAGAGAAGTTGCACCAACATGCAACAATTACATGCACATTTTTCACAACAATCAATGATTGAAGTGTTAATCTTTAGTGACATAGTTACTCGTTTGCATACTAGCAAGCAGAAACAGTCATATACACAGTTTCAAGACAAGTAAACTTGTGCTAATAAAACAACTCGTCCTATCTTTGGTAGTCACTACTATATCCTTGTAACTAACAGTGCTGTCCAAAACAATCATTCAACTGAAAAAAACTTACATGATTGTCAACATAATTACAAATTGCTATAGTAGTAGTTGTTCTCATCCTTCCAACTTGGTTATGATTTTCTGATCATGGACATCGCTATTGATTATATTAAGGATTATAAAAACAATTCCAAATCAGCAAACGCTTACAAGATCCATTAAACATTTGTCTGTGGGAACAAAGTGTCAGCAATTGCAATGTAATAAGCAATGCAAACCCTTATACTCTTAATATCTATCACCATTATGGATGCTTAAGAGACCCCAACAATAATTTAAGATAAATGAAAGCACATTTTGACTTTGTGAGATTAATTACTTCATCACTGGTCACTACCTTTGACATGAAAAACTACTTTTCATTGTAATAATGCTGACAAACTTATCCATCACTATCCACTAACTTCATGAAAAACTAACTACCTTTATCGTAGTTCTCCATATTGAGATTAGTCGACACCAATGAAAAAGTTCATCTAAGAAACACACAATTAAGGTTGCATCACCTTAGAAACAAATGTGCTGCGATTTTATAGACGAATCCTACTCTTTATTGTCTTCAAGCTCCCGATGTGGGACTATTTTAATTTGCTTAATTGTGCATAAACTTTTAAATTTCTAACATGTTTTTTCCATACTTATTTAGAACATTATACAAAGTTCCTCCGCAAAAAAGTAGCTCAAAATTTTATTATTAGGTCCAAATTTTCATTAATATAATCTTGAAAATTTGGCTTTTAGAAAAATTCATATTTAATTCATTACATATTAAAAAACTAAAAGATTTTATAAAAGAGTGTCTCACGATGTTATGAACATGTATGTAAAAAAATCTTTCTAAAATTTAAATGTTTAAGCATAATTAAAGAAATTTTAATCTAACAGGACTAAAACTACGTGCTAAAAATTTTATAGGGACCAAAATCTGTCACTTTTTTTAATGAGGACTACAAATGAAATTTAGTATATTTATAGAGATTAAAAACTTAATCAACCTTTTTTTTTATTTAATGGTTGAGATTTATTCTCATAATTCTCAAATAAGATACTCATTATCATGTAATACATCCTCTCTAACATTGAACTATCAACATTTGTCATTAATGTTAAGAAAAGAGAGAGTGTGTGATTTAGGGTTTGGATGCATGACCCGCAAAAACACCTCAAGACATTACCAAGTCTAAACTCTATCTAAACATTTTTATATCCTAGGAGTTTCCTCCTTATTGTAGGCTCTTAAACATTTTTATATCCTAGGAGTTTTCTCCTTATTGTATGCTTTTTGTCTAGCCACTCAAGACAGCTCTTAAAGGTCCTTGTCTAGCTACACAGGACAACTCTTAAAGGTCCTGAATAACAAGACAAATTCCTACAATAAAGAGGCGTCACACAAAAAAGGAAGCATAAAAAACCTCTACAAATGTATATCACATATAGATGGGCTGCAGTTTTATAGATGATTCCATCTCTCTATTGTTATAAAACTCCCGATGTGATGTGAGACTATTTCAATAGGTTCTTTGGAATGCTTTAACATAAACTAGAGAGACTATTTCCAGATCCGTGTGGGGCTATTCTCATTTTTTTTTTCCTCTCGGATCTTATCCATTATAATTAGTTGTTGGGCTCATTTGCTTTTTTATCTTGTAATTGTTAAATTGGTAACCAGATTATTATCATTTCCATTAAAGAGAGTGTACACAAATATTAGAGAAGACAATGTTCAACTAATGCAAAAATGTTGAATCTGATTGTTTTATTTGTCAGCTATGAATTGTTTCTATGTACATTCATTATGATGCATTGCTGAGGATAATTTGTCAGTTATTTACTGCTTAGTATAGTACTCTAAATATTTAATTCTACCTTTTGCTTTTTTGTGATTATGACTTGTGACCATAGTTAAGATTTGCTCGAACGGAAGAGTAGAATGGTCTCATTTTTTAACCATTTAGAGGCTTACTAGAATGTCACGCAGGCAAGGGACCAAAATAATCACAATTATTTTTTCTAGTTCTATGCATTTCCTTTCTGTTACCAAACTACTATTTATTTGTTTCTGTTTCAATTGTTTCTTCATATGGTTTTAATTGATTTTCCGTTTTAATTTCCTTTCCAAATTAGAGCACATAGATTGATTGAGGAGGCTTTAATAACTCACAACATCAAACGGGGGGTGTACTTGAGTGACAGATTGACGGTGAAGTTTGGATCAAATATCAAAACGGCATCATGTTATTCATGTATCAGATGATTAGACCCATTACTTCTAGATAATACACCTTGTTAGTTATTGGTGGATAAAAATTAAAAACCATACAGGGGTGGGCAACAGAACCGCATCATGTTTCAAATGATAAAGGAATTATCTCCTCTCTCTTCTCTCCTTCCCAAACCCTAGCCGTCACCCCCTTTCTTCTTCTTCTTCTTCTTCTTCGTGTTAGAGGGGTGATTTAGGGTCAATTTGGACCCAAAAATCACCATCCAAGTTGTTTTTTCCTTCTATCCTAATTGAATAAGTGATTTCACATATTTTCTGTTTTCTTTCCTTTGTTTTTGTGATTTTGTCGTCTCTGCACGACTTTGTTGTTTTGATTTCCCGTCTGTGTGCGGTGTGTTTTTGATTTCCGGTCTTAGTACGGTGTTTATTTGATTCAGGTTGAAAGATTAGTTTTGAGCAAGTGCAGATCTGATCAATGACAATGACATTGGCGTCGTCAACGTTGCAGATCCAAATACATGCATATTTCGGAGACTATACAGTCATATTAATCATATTTGTAGGCATAAATACTTTGTCGTTTTATTCTATTAACATGGATGTTGTGAGTTTGTTTTTAGCGAATTTGGATTTGTATTATATCGATGTACTCTATCAATGTGACAACAGACATCTCAGGTTGGTACCCCTAAAACCACAAATCTCTTACAAACATATTAAAAAATTTAAGCTTAATTAATGATTTGATCCCTTAAGTTATTTGTTGGTTACATTTTGGTCCCATAAGTTATTAACGTTACAATTTGGTCCTTAAGTTAGTATCTGTTAGCCAAATAAATCCTCACCGTCAGTCTTTTGCCAAAACGATAAATAAGCATATGTGAATGGTGACGTGACAACTTGCAATGTGTATCCACCTTAGACATTGGGTTAACGGTTTTGACGGTGGAGATTTATTTGGTTGACGGAAGATGACTTAAAAGGACCAAATTGTAACGTTAATAACTTATGGGACTAAAATGTAACCAACAAATAACTTAAGGGACCACATCAGTAATTAAGCCAAAAATTTATTAGTAAAAGAGAAAGAAATACAAAGAGTTGGGGGCTCTGTCTTTCCCAAGTCTAAGAAATTAAAAGAAATGAAAAACATAAAAAAGAGCTAAGCGAATCGGAAATTGGACAATTCTAGGCGATCCTTAAAAAATACATCTCTTACAAATAAATGAATTTCTTCATTCGTTAAATTTTCCTAAACTATAACATCCTCAATCAGAGAAGAATGAATGACAATGCAACATTCCTAATGCCCCAAAAGAGAAACTTCATGAGTAATGTTTGATATGCTCCCCCTTATATAGGGTATTGTATTTGATATTCCTAATTTTGGACTTTATCTTCTTTCGACGACTCTTCAACATGTAAGGTGTCAAACTTGTTGTATTATCAACATTCTCTTCAGCATTTCTAGAGTAAAAAACATCCTCAATAATTGCATGATCTTTCTGAGCAACGCTACTTAAATTTGGATGTGTGGTGATACTTCCAGCGGTTTCTCCAAAATAATTTCCTGTTCATGCTCAATATCATTAGAAACGTTAGCAACCTAATGCTCACCAACAGTCTCAAATTGCACCCACTCAAGAATAGATCTCTGTCCAACCAATGTAGAGGTATCCACAATTTCATCGGTGACATTTGATAAAACATAGTGGAAAGTAACCATGGGGGACTTATGTGTCACGGTTCAAAGAAGGTGTTGGAGGCGTAATATGAGTTTCATTAATAACAATAATTTCACCATTAGTAACAACAATTGCATCATGAGTCACAACATTTGCATCAACATTGTCGCCATTGGTAACAACAGTTGCATCATAAGTCACGATATTTGCTTCAACATTTTCAACATGAGTAATAACAGGTGCTAGAGGAATACTCACCGGCGCCTCAAAAGCCTTGGAGGATCCTAAGTCATATGTATTCTCCTTCTCAACATATTTCTGAATTGTTTTCTTCGGAACACGTGCAAGTTTCTTGCCACGATCTACCTTTTCCACAACCTTATGAGGGATCATCCAAGACAAGTCGTGACATCATGACCAATGATTTGGCAATGTGAGCAAAAATCAGGGAGCCTAAGCAACTTTCAATTTGAGAGCAAAGTCGCCATGTTCAACCAATATTTTATCAAATATACGATGGGAAAAATCTATATCAACTAAAATACGAGCGTGATGTCCAAACACTATTTTTTGTAGCAGTATAATAAAAAGGAGTACCTATAGCATCATCAATTTATAGAAGAGTACAGTCACATCAATATTCCTGAGGAAGCTCCATCAATAGGATCCAAACTTGAGCATGAGTTTGTCTTTGAGAAAGTGTATTAAAATCCTTGGTCCACTTAGATAACCAAATCAGTCCTAGTTTCATGTTAATAGTGCTTTGCACCCAAACCAACCTTAATTCCTCAACTGAACCAAAAGTAATTTTGAAAAATCCTCGGCCTAAAAGGATATCAAACGCCATGGCTGAGTTGTTTTCGAAATCTTTGACAACTTCTTGTCCCCTTTGTTTAGGACCAATCTGAGTGGGAAGAGGGTCGTTCTATAAACCTGGGTTTGAAACCACCGCCACACAAGGTTGATTGACATCAGGTGCCTTAGGGGGCATGTGGGAATCCAACTTCTAGATATACACATACACATACACCTTGTTAATTATTGATGGATAGAAACCATACTTTCATTTTTATTTATTTTAAATATCCTTTGAATTAGTAGTTGATTTCTTCCTCTTTTTTTATCAATATAATGTTGCTTAAACATTTAGTTCTTGAAGCTTTACGTTATCAGTAATTGATTTGCGTATTGTTAAGAGTGATACAAAGGTCCAATATAGGAAAATTGATGATTTTTTTAAAAGGAAAACTTCTGACATGAAAATTGTATAGCTTCAACATCGATACTTAAAAAAGCATCCTTCTAGTAGTCAAATGGTTAACTAGAAAAATTTAATTTAAGGTACATGCAGCATGTCATGTAACATGCTTCCATTTATATATTCTATTTTTATTGTATTAATGTTATTTTGAATCTTTTATCAAATTATATCGGCTTAAATACATTTTTTTGTCTCTTAACTTACTTTTGAGGTGTAAGTTGGTACAAAAGAATTATATATGTTTAGATACATTTTTTCTTATCCCTTAACTTATATTGAGGTGCAAGTTGGTACCAAATCATACTCCTCATTCTCATACTTGGTCCATTCACTCACTCCTTCCACGAAAACCCATTTGAATACTGACTCTCACACCAAATATTGAAAACCTTGTAGAGATTTTGGAACCTGCAACACAATGAATGTGTTCAAGAATAATTAATATGGCAACAATTAGACAAATAAGTCCTATTCATCCTGATAGGATAAAGCATGTTAAGATTGACTCAAGCCTCATCATGTTGAGTAATGTCTCCACTAGTTCTCAAGTACATGATGTTTAAAGAGATGAGCCAAATTTAAAAATGATCAACACTATACTGTCTCCTTGTTTAGTTTGATTATGCGTCTAAGTCTTTGACCTTGTGATCATACGTGATTGGTCAAAACTCAAAGTTTTATAATTGTCTCTTTATGTTTTTCCACTGCAATTCTAGTAAAAGATGACGGACAATATCAGCAAAAATGACAAATTTTCGTAGCATTCAAGACACATGACAAATAACAACAGAAATACAAGCATTCTCATTAGCAGATGTAAACAAATTTAACCGCTGTTTTAATTTCTACATCAATAATCATCATCTAGTTTTTTAGGAGTTTCCTCCTTATCACAGAGACCAGTTCATCGCAACAACTGCTGCACAACTCATCATCTCAATATTTTTTATTCCTTAGGGATTTTCTCCTTATTGATAGAGACTATCTAGATCTACGGAGGACAACTTTTGTCGAAAAAATCCAACAAAGGTCCTCCATAGCCAAATAGTCTCGGCAAAGAGAAGAAGCTTCACATGAATTATATTGCTCATTGTGATGGACTGCATTTTTATAAATGAATACTTCTCTCTATTGTTTTAAAACTCCCGATGCGGGACTGTTTTCAGAGGTTCTTTTGAGTGCTTAAACTAGATATGTATACATTGTCAGATATTATTCATTATACTTTAGCAGTTGGGATTAGTTACTTTTTTATTTCATAGTAATTGTTAATCAAATTAGTAACTTTTCCTTTAAAAGGTGTACACCAATATTTGAGGTAGTCATGTTCTACTTTTTCCAAAGGGGTGATGTTGTATCAGATTTTAAATTAATTTTCTTTTGATGTTTATAAATTGTCAGCATAGAATCTTGATTGTTTTTCCTTTATAATGATTACTATGCTTCTTTTGATGCTAATCTGGGTCAATATTTAGTAAGACCATTTTTCTTAGTTGCATAGGGAAATTTTTGTAGGTTTACTTATTTTTGGAATGTTAAGGTTTTATGCTTGAATTGCAGTATACAAGATTTATTCAGAGCGATGCTCAGACAAAATATGATTGCCTTCTTTTTGTTAGATCTTTAGTGAGACAGTCAGCCATTTATTGCAAAATTGAAAAGTTCATATAGTTATTATGATTTTAATTGTGATAGTAATCATACTTTTTATGTACTAAGTTGTAATTAACATAAATATGTGGAATTGCTTCTTTAATCATATGGAGCAAAATCACATAGTTGAGCATAGAAACAAGTTATAGTCAAAAGTGAAACCACAAAAGCATTCTTTAGGTGTTAGAAATAAAAATCTATAGCCAAATGATAGAGAAAAATCACAAAAGCATTCTTCAAAAAACAGACAGATTAACATGATTGATGCAGAAAAACCAAATCCATACTAATTAACTAGTAAATGCTCCTCTTTTATCGATGCCTTGTTCGGCAGCTGATATATCTCGTTCTCGCTCGGATGTTACATATGCGCTGAACAGGTTGAGCCTGTTCATGACTCATCCATGAACTCCTCATTTGTGTGCACTTCATCAATTTCTCCAATACTTGGAAAAGTCTCCTAGGAAATGTCTGTTCATCCCTTTTGGTTCCACGTGTGTCACTGCATTTACCGATTCCGATTGGGGGAGTTGTACCATTACATGACGCTTACTACCGAATTTTTGGTTGTCCTTGATGATTTGTTGATATCTTGGAAATCCAAGAAACAAGCCACTCTTTCACATTCTTCTCCGCATGCCGAATACCGCGCATTGGCGTTAGTCACCTCGGAACTTTTGTGGATACTACAGGTTCTTCGAGTTTTTGAGGTTCCATTTCTTCAGTCATGACGTTTAACGATAGCAAATCTACAACTCAGATTTGCACAAATACGCTAAGTCATTACCGCTCCAAGCATGTGGACATCAATTGTCCCTTCATTCGGAAGCATTTGAAGTTTCAGTTTCTCAAGCTTGTTCACGTCAAAACTGATCAACAACTTGTGGACATTTATGGTTCACTCACTCCTTCCATATATGCAACACAGTTTTGAATACTTTTCCACCAAACATGAACTTCACTATTCTTCCACAAACCAACATTGAAGACCTTCCAGAGATCTTGAACTTGCGACACAATGAACGTGTTACAGAATAACATGACAACAATTAGTATTTATCGTGATAGGATAGGATAAAACATGCTGAGATTGATAGGAATTCCATTCATGATAAGGAGTGTCTCCACCGGTTCTCAATACATTATGGGCCTTGACAAGGAGTGTATTTAAAAAGTTCAGCCAAAAGCTAGAAAATAGAAATGATCAATACAAGCCAAATTGTATCATAATGGCAGATCTTTCCACAACAATCGTTGTAAAATATGACATACAATATCAGCAAACATAGAAGACTTCAGTAGCATTTAAAACACTAATCAAGTAGCAAGAAAATGGCAAACCTTTTCGCACGACGGCAGAATAAAATTTAAGGATGCCGCAACACAGTTTCTACATGAAAATCAGAACAAGAACACTAGTACAGAAATGTAAGCATTCTCATAAGCAGATGTAAACAAATAAGGGAAATGTTAACGAGCGCCTCTGGGACACTCTTTAAGCATCTTTATTGTAAATTTTTATGGAAATCTATGTAATCAATGCATTGAAATTTGTAACATTTGACTTTTTTGAAGAATATCAATTTGATTTTTTATTTGTTAGGAGCATAGTCACACGGTTCGTGGTTCGTTTCGGTACGTGGTACGAATTCTGGTACGCGGTACGCAACTCTTAAAAAATTCGGTACGTGGGGGGTATCCAGAGTTGGTACGTTATGGGTTCGTGGTTTGTTAAAATATAATAACTTGTATACTAAGAATAAAAATATTTTTTAGTTTTTTGAAACCAACAAATATATAGTTACAGAAATAAAGATTTTGAAATATTCATTCTCAAATATAATAAATAAGATAACCGCATAAAATATTTAAACAAAGTTATTTTTGAAGATGAGTTAAATAAAGTTGACTTCCATGGAACAAAAAAAAAGTTGAATAAGTTTTGTACCGAAAAAAATAAAATAAAATGGAATAAGTTATTGTGAATCTTGAAAAGTGAAGAGAAACCTTGTAAACAGAGAGTAATAAATAGATTGTATTGGAAATTGCCACTTGTTTTGAACTTTGATAAAAGAACGCATGTGGTTGTTGTTTGGCTAAACACAAGTCTTTTCTCTTTTTAACACTTCATCTGCAGAACAAAAAAATTCATCTTCATTCACCGGTAGCCATTTGTTCCATCTTTCGATTTCGATTTACAATTAACAAGAGAATGATGAAAACTCATGAAATTGCCCCTTTTGTTCACCCTAAATTGAAATTCAAAACCTAAAAGGGGAAAAACTGTGAGATTTTTTATCGGTTCTCTCTTCACCTTGTTGGTACGTTGTTTACTACGAATTCAGACGAACCAGTTCGCCAAAGTACCGCGAACCGGTACGCGCGAACCAATTCGCGGTTCCCTTGGTAGGGCAGCGAATTCTGTGACTATGGTTAGGAGTTTCCTCCTTATCGGAACGACATGATTGGAGAGAGAGGAACTTTAATTGCATCAATCCAGAGGAACTTAAAAGTCCTCCGTAACCATACAGTTTTAGCAATGAGGAAGGAATCATTGAAGTGTGAGATGAGCCGCTTTTTTATAGATGAATCATTCTGTCCATTGTTTTAAAACTCCCGATGCGGGACTTTGCTTATATGTTATTTTGAATGCTTAAAGCCTTTAAGAGACTACACTATATCCGCTTTCAAGCAAGGAAGGATCTACCTTAGTTTGAGGGTCAGAACTTGCACACCCTCGGCTTTAAATTTTTGTACCAATTATCCCAGAAATAAATTCATTTGCATACCCAAAAATTTAGGATTTTCACCCTCTTGCCCCATAACTCTCTCCAAGAATCTCTGTAACACCCCGAAATCCCAACTAAAAAAATTCATACATTTAATCAGAGTATATCACAATAATTCAGGATGTCACATTTCATAAAATCTTTAAACAAAATGAATAATAATTTATTCCTCGTCTTTATTCAAAATGTAGCAGCGGAAACATAATTCAAACTCTTTAAAAGATTAGTTCTTCGCACCAATGTCATAATTAATTCAAAAACGATACATAAAGGAATAGAAACAAAAGATAATCCCCATCCCGTTACGTATCAGAGCTTCTAAGACTCCACAATGACCTCTCACATCGTCAATCCTACACTTGGTCACCTGCACTTGCCCACGAGGCGGCAATTCCAACAGAAGGGGTGAGATTCACATCAATTATATTAACATATAACTCAAATATCTATGCTTAACAACAACAACAATATTCATCACATAGAACAGGAACGTCTCAAACATCCAAATATACAAATCTTCTTAAAACATCTTCACATAACAAATCATCTCATAACGTCTTAAATACAAGACTCGACAATGCAACTCGACTATGCAACTCTAACATCTTAGACATCATGCATGTGGTACCATTTTAAGCTTAAACAAACTTCACCGTCGCTTTGAGCAATTGCTCCACCGTCGCTTTGAGCATAAGCTCCACCGTCGCTTGAGCATAAGCTCCATCGTCTCAAATTATGCATATGCATGTACTCGACTCTTTATACTTAAACAAGTTACACACATCATCTTAACATCGTTTACGACTCTTGACTGACACATGCAATTATAATACATTTACATGGCAGCAGTTCAGCACATTTAACACATTCACAGCACATAATCATCGTCACAAATATCATTTAAACATCATTCATATAACTCACTTAATAAGTATATAAGTCATAGATTAAGGTCAACAGTTAAGAATAATCTTACAGCATCATCACAGGTTATAATTTAAGTCTTAAACCTCTCTAATGATAACCAAAAGTCTACCCTCAAAGCCTCGCTCAAAACAGAGTTATAAAACTCAAGCTATAGTGGTCTGAGACCACATTGCTCGCTGTGGTGAGTGGGACTGCTCGCCACGGAGAGCTACTTAAATTGCGTTCTGCCACTTGCTCGCTACGGCGAGTGATGTTGCTCGCCTCGCGAGTACTAAAGGGTTGCTCGCCACGGCGAGTGATGTTGCTCGCCTCGCGAGTTAAACTGTTCTGCTCGCCACGGCGAGCGGTCGCAGAATAGGCTGCGGGTTCGCTCAAATCCTCGCTAAAATTCGTCCAATCTCTCATACTAAGGCTTTAATCATTCAGAATTAAGGTTCTAGTGATTAATCTAGGTTCTGTAACAGGTTTCTACATCAATTCACATCATTCCCTCATCAATTCATCACAAAATCTACCAAAACCCTAACTTAGAACTCTCTCAAAACTCTCTCTAATCCTTGGTTAAACACAAACAGATGAATTACAGTATAACATAATTGAAGCTAGGCTCACCCTTACCTGATAATATTGCAGAATCGCAGGTCTCTCCTCTCTGGCCACTTATCTCCCTTTCTCTCCAAAAACTCTGACAACGCTTACTATGTTTTTCTTAACCTAATTCCCTCTTTATATAACTTTTCTCCACTTGTCTTATTTTTCCACTAAACCATCAACTTCTCTAAAATTACATAACAACTCCTCCTAATGAAATATCCTATTTTATTTTACTAAACTAAACTCCCTTATAATAATATTACTACGTACCTCTCTTAAATATATATACACACGCAACTAAGCCAAATAATACATATGCTAAAAATAATAAATCAAATAAATATCAAATATATTCTTAAACAAAATAACAAATATTCCTATAACAAATAACAAACATATTTATAACAAATATATTTCTAAACAAAATAACAAATATTTCTATAACAAATAACAAATATATTATCACTTATCAAATATAAAATCATGCAAAAGTATTCAAATATTAACTAAAAATAATTAAATAAAAAGGGGGTGTTACAATCTCTGCCTGACTACAACTTTTACAGCCTGAAAAGCTGCGACCAAGACCCAAAATTCTTTCAAGGATGGACAGGTTAACTAGAGGATCCAATATGATATTCTTTGATACCAATCCATAGATATATGATGATGTGTCTTGCTAACCGGTAATGGTTAAGAAATTTATAAATAGAAAATTTGCCTTAAAAATATAAATTTTGATTTTTGATGTAGTAATAATTACATCACTTTTTATAAAAAGTTACTTATTTTAATTGTTTAAACAATGCCCTAAGCGCACTATTTAGCGTTCTGCATATTTGTTTAAGGTAAAGTTCCATTAAAAAAAGAGAAAAGGTGAATATGTATGATATTTTATATTTAAAAAAATGTAGAATTTTTTATATGTTAAATTTGCAAATTATACCCGCTTTATAATAAAACCTAAGCAAAATTAATTGCTAAAGCCTTCTAAACTTATTAAAAAAAAGGCCAAATATATTCTATGCTCTATAAAATTACAACATTCCATGTTGAATCTAGGACCTCCACATCTCTTTTTCCTTTAGTTCAAATCAGTTGAACTATCCAACCATACACAAGTAATTCCTATTAATTTTTGCTCAACAGATTTTGATAGATTTTTCTATTCATGCCTGTGTCCTCACAAACAGCATAAGGTATAAATTTCCACAACAATCATACCAAAAATATCCTCAAGTTTAATTTCAATTGTACTTCCCTACTCATCATCTTATCTTAAAATTTTTAATTTCATAGGAGTTCACTCCTTATTGTTTCAAACAGCTGAGCCGCAAAAACAAATTTTATTGGATCAATCCAGAAGAGGAATCCTTAACGTCATTTACGCCACAACAGTCTCAACAACGAGGAGGTGTTTTACCTTTCAAGAGCACTTAAATTAGATGGACATTTCAAGGTGAGATGGGCTGCTATTTTATAGACAAATCCTTCTCTCTACTGCTTTAGAACTCCCTATGTGGGACTGTTATAATAGGTTTGTTTGAATTCTTTAATTAGAGAGATTGTAGATTTCTTTGTGAGTTCGATTCCAAAATACAACAATGACTAGTAATCATCATAAATTATATTTATAAAGATAAATTAGTAACTAAAGAAATGTTGGTTGGGTATCAGAATTTATAATGAATCCTGTTTAGAATTTGGTCCGTTTAAGGATTTCTTATTGAATTGGAGTATGAGGATCAATTCAAACCTCAAAGACCAAAATACTATTGTCCGCACATTATTGTTCCTTCAATCGTCAGCATGTGAAGTCTCAGTTTCACAGGCTTGTTCACTTCAAAACTGATCAACAGCTTGTGGACCCTTCGTTCGTCACGTCCTACCCTAGGTCCAATTTCACCGGCTCATATTAAAGTTGGGCTTGATAGATATTTATTCCCCAGCTCGAGAGGGTATCACAAATATTATTTGATTACTTCTAAATTTGCACTTGCGTGTTTGGTTCCTCTATTTTATCAATCTCACGAAATTAATCCCCCATTTCAAAAAGCGAATAAAAATTAGCGATGGAGAAAAATCAAATCCAAACATTATGCAATACATGGAAAATGGTAACTTACAAAAATAAATTCATTGTCATAATTGCATTGACCGTACGGAACAATAATTTCCTTTAACCAAATTGATAAATGGTACAAACAACAGTTGATTCCAAGATGAACCCCGTTTCCACTAATACTTCAAGAAAATCAGTGATTTGCAATGCAGAAATGGAAGCAAATTTGTAGCAAATCAAAACTAAGTCATAGATATCCTGATGATGTTGTGATTCAGCAATAAAGATTATGGGTTGGTTGATAGTGAGGCAAGCTGCCACGGTAGGGTGACAGTGGAGAGATTTGTGACACACTTTCCATCAGAGAAATCACAACTACATTTTCTAGTTTTGTATTTCACTCTCAACTTGAAGATTCGTACTGAAGCAACTGCATTTTCTTGCTAGATTGATTTTTCTTGATTGCTTGTGAACTCTGCAAGAAAGATTTGGTAAAGATGGATTTATGAACCGTTGTATATATTTTCATTTACTTGAATTTTGCATTCCCTTTTTTGGCTAGGTTTGGTTCGTCCATTGAAGAATTGGATTCGTTAATTTCACTTTAGAATATCCAGGTGTTTCAGAATTAGAACCGGATGGTTATGGATATAAATTTATTTGACAATATTGAACCACTCAGAAACATTATTGTCAAATAAATTGATATCCACAACCACCCGGTTCTAATTCTGAAACACCTGAATATTCTAAGGTGAAATTAACGAATCCAATTCTTGAATGGACGAACCAAACCTACCCAAAAAAGGGAATGCAAAATTCAAGTAAATGAAAATATATACAACAGTTCGTAAATCCATCTTAACCAAATATTTCTTGTAGAGTTCACAAGCAACCAAGAAAAATCAATCTAGCATGAAAATGCAGTTGCTTCAGTACGTATCTTCAACTTGAGAGTGCAATACGAAACTAAGAAATGTAGTTGTGATTTCTCTAACAAACAGTGTGTCTGACTATGTCACAAATCTCTCCATTGTCACCCTACAGTGGCATCGTGCCTCACTACCAACCAACCCATAATCTTTATTGTTGAATCACAACATCATCAGGATAACTATGATTTAGATGATTCAACGTGTGATTCCAGTGACAAAAGGATACTCTATGTGATTTCTATCAAATGGGGTGAAGATATTTACTGAAACAAAAGAAAGAAAAAGATTATTTGTACCTTGATAAAAACCCATGATGGCATAAGTCCTTCACCAAGCACCCAAGTTACTAGTCCTTGAATGTTCTTAAAATATGTATATGTCCCAGTCATGACTATTTTAAAAATTAAAATTTCAAGTAAAACAATGTTGGTAAGAGAACCTACGGTGAGACACAGAGTTGAATTGTTTTGTTCCGGTGACTTGAAAACAACATCTGCCTTGGCCTGCAAAAACATAAGAGATTAAGCAACACCAATTAAATATATACCAATGAACCAAAATGCCTTGAATAAACAAACAACAAAAGCATGACAAGGCACAGTTATCATAGGGTGCATATACCACGTATAGCAATATAGCACTTTTATAGTTCAGATTGATTTTTGATTTTGACCCCACTTATAGCAACAAATATGGAATCAAAATCAATCTAAAGTTACCAATCGCTACAAAGAGCATAGAGCAGCTGGTAAGGCTGAAGCATATAAGTAATAGTTGCTTCAACCAAAAACAAAAATACAGACAACATTCTAAGCCATTGACAAAATGAAACATCTTGAAATCAATTAACTATAAGGAAGAATTACAAGTTCCAATATCAAATAAAATATATTACTTTGCAGGGGGGGGGGGAGATCTTTAACTCAAACGTGTTTTCCATAAAAATGTTCCTAGTGTCAAATAATTTGCATTGGTAAGATATTTCCAGTTACAATAGCCATTTAATAACACACAAACCAGTATTAGGAACACTACTTTTCTGAAAAGATAAAAAAAAAAAAAAAAAACAATTTTTATTTGCAAAGGAACAAGAAAACTACCATGGTATGCAGATTAAATGGAAAGTGATATATGGAACTTTGGTTATCTAAACCCAAAGGACCTGTTCGATTTATCTTATTTGAGTTTATCTACTTGCATAAGTTTTATATGCATGTTTGGGTAAACTTTTGTAAACAACTTATGACGGTTCTCATAAGCTTTTTTCAGCTTATTTTCAGAAGTTCTCTAAGATAACTTCTAAAAATCACTTATAGCATATACAAAAAACAATTGAATTTTATTTTATCATATCCTACAAAACTATCTTATGTAACCTTATACATAAGCACTTATTATAAGAAGTGTTTGTGCTATAGGCTCCAAATAAGGAGTCCATGTATGCTCCATTTACCACAAGCTCCATTTAATCCATTTAGGTCTTGGATGAATGACATGTGGCAAAAAAGAATTCAATGGTTCAGATTTAAAAATAAACAAAACATTTATTTTTTTAATAAAAAAAAATTAAAACTCAGAAACACTTCTCTTTCTCTTCTTCTACGTTTCTCTTTCCAACTTCCGTCAGAAACTCTTCCTCTCTCCTCTTATCACCGCCACCATCCACCGATTGTGCCGTCGTTCTTTCATCTCTAAATAACATGACTACTCCTCTCCACTAATCTTTTCACCGCCCCTCTCATTCCTTGAACATTCGTGAAGTAAGAATGCAAGAGGAGGAAAATGATAAGAGAAATTTCATTAAGTAGTACTATTATTATTAGACAGTTACCCATCATTTTCTTGTAAAGAGCAAAAAAAATTGCGGTCTTGTATTTGTTGTTATGAATATTTAGAAATTGGCAAGTGTAAAAGTGGGTAAGAATGAATCAATTGGTGTGGAAGTGAAGAGCAGCAAAACTGGTTTGGTATGTGAGAGCGGCAGTGAGACGGCGGAGGGGAGAGGGGGTGGTGAGAGGAAGAGGAAAGACGATGTGTTTGATTGGCGGCGACGGGAGGCATGGCAGTTGATACTGATATAAGAGAAGAAGAGAAAGAGAAGCGTTTCTGAGTTTTAAATTTTTTTTTATTACAAAAATTAAATGTTTTGTTTATTTTTAAATCTGAACCATTGAATATTTTTTTGTCACATGTCAATTCATCTAAGATCCTAAATAAATTAAATAGAGCTTATGGAAAATGGAGAATACCTGAACTCCCAAATAAGCTACTTATACAAACAGACCCTAACTTAGTAGATCTCTAAAGTTTGATGGAGCATAACAACAACTCACACATGTAATACAAAGACAAGTTTTTAGGTTCCATAGGAATGAATTGAACTAGAAAAAAAAGTGAATTAATGGATTTCATACAATATTTCATTTACACAAACACATTTTCAATGCAATTTAAAGAAATTTATCCTACTTCAAATCAATTTGACTAAAAGCTAAGTTACATGTGATTGATTCAAAGAAATTAATCTAGAAAATTAAATTGTGGTGAAAGTACAAAAATTAGGGTTCTTACCAGAGAAACACAGATCCAAAAAATGCATGAATTGGAGGGAGAGAGAGAGAGAGAGAGAGAGAATTGCGTGAATAAAAACGGTAAGGTTCCGATAAACTTGTCAGATTGAGCGTCAACGAGAATTTCCAGGTTCTCCCCGTGGTGAGGTAGATCGATCAAGGTTCTTCGCCGAATTGAGCATCTCTGGTTTCTAACAACTGATGGAGCGTGGTAGATCGGAGATGCGGTGCGGGTGACGGCGAGGGAGCGGGCGACGGCGAGGGTGAGGATGAGATCTGAAGTGAGAGTTCCACGAGTTTGTTTTCAGAGAGAGAAATGCGTTTTTTTAGAGAATGTGTTTGAGAAATTTATTTAAACTTGAAAAAATTAAAATAAAACTAATTTTCACTCCCTTCAAAATAAAAAATAAAAAACTGATTTCGATCAAATTTGTAGTTAATTATTATGATATTTACTACCATATATTACATTTCCTAGCACAATCATGGTAGAAAATCTTATATTTTTTTGTAGTGTAAACATCTTGAATACATCCCTACCAAACATGAGCTTCACTGTTCTTTCACAAATCAAAATTATTAGAAAAATATTAACCCTATTCACCATAATAAGATAAAGCATGTTGAGACTGAGATTGACTCAAGTCTTATCATGTTCAGTAATGTCTCCACTAGTTTTCAAGTACATTATTATTTTACCGAGGCCTTGTCAAGAAATGTATTTTAAGAGAAAAACTTCATAGCATTTAAAACACAAGTCTAAACCCTAAAGCCTAAACCAAAACGAGAACACTCCCAATACGAACGAAAAGCTAGTTAGGATTAAGTTGAGAATGGATAGAGATTGGCAATATCCTCGAACTCCCGAAAACAAAGCTATCCATTTCGAGCATCTATTAGTGCAAACAACTTGAATTAATATGAATGAAATCCATAATTACACCATATCATATAACATTGTTTAATGAGAAAAGAAAGCAACAAAATGGCAAACCTTTCCGCTGCAGCATTGTTTCCACATCAAGATCAGAATTCAGAACAGGAACACTAGTACAGAAATACATTTGCAGATGTTTAACTGCTCATGATTTCAAGTTGTTGTATATGTTCTTTCATTCTAAGGAAGCAGTAAAGGGAAATTAAACCAACCGTCCTTTAATCTTGTGCTGAAAAAACTAAATTATAAGGGGAAAAGTGGAGGTTGTGTCCATACTTGACCACTCAAAGAGCCTTCAAAAACTAGAAAATAATGCCTACTTTTATTAACAAATTATCTAAAAGTAAAACATTGACCTTATGATATTAAGCTTTGTAGAACTGCGATCGAAGACCTATCTGATGTCTAACACGTATCAGAGTACGACATCGATAAGGACTCATGTGATTACATTGAATTATGTCATTTTCTACAATTGTTATTAGTGTGGATATAACAGTGTTCGTGTCGTACCCAATGCCCCTCCTTATCATGTATTGCATTGAGATGAAAATTACCAATCTTATTCATTTGTGGTTGAAGATTGTTGTGAACAGCCACAGCGCACAGAGGAAAAGAATGTTCTATGATTATTTGTTTGAATTAATTAAAATTTTCAACCAAAAAAATTCGGTAACATTGGAGATTTTGGACAAGAAAACACTATTATAAACTATAACAATAACAAATTATAATCATACCAAAATAAGCTCAAGTTTAATTTCAACTCATGGTCTTTTTTTTTTTTATCACTTAGGAGTTTCCTCCTTATAACTGGCAAAACTGGGGGCAAAAGAAATTTCCGACAAGAATTTCTAAAGATCCTTCATCCTCCAATAGTGTCAGCAATGAGGTGGAGCTCTACACTCATTACAAGAATTTTCTATCTGTTCTTTTAAAACTCTCGATGTGGGACTATTTTAATATGTTCGTTTGAATTCTTAAACTAGTTAGAATATACTATATAAGATATCAAGATCCATGTAGGATAAAGCATTGAGATTGACTCAAGCTTCATCATTGTTCTTAAGTACATGATTTAATCTTGACATTACATTGGTGCTTTTAAAGAGTTGATCCAAAAGCTAGAAAATTAGAAATGATCAACACTATTTTGTTTTCTTCGTTAGTTTGATTGTGCTACTCGCTTAGCAAAAATGACAAGACTTCGTAGCATGTATAAGGTAAAACACAAGGTCAGAACAGGTATACTTGTGGCTGATTATTGTGAGCAAGCCACAGCGCATGAAGAGGAAAATAACGTTTGTTCTTTCAACAATTAAAGAGTTCATTGTTCTTCCCACACTATTTGGCGTGGGCTTTCGCTGCTGGGAGTGGCCCTCTCTGCCACATAATCAACCTTGTGATATTACGCTTTGTAGCACTATGATCGAAGACGTATTTGATGTTTGACACTATTAGTATCCGACATCGACATTGAATCATGCGATTAAAATGAATTATGTCATTTTCTACAATTATTATGTGTCGATGTATCAGTGTTCGTGTCGTGTATGATGCCCCTCCTTCATATGTAATGCATTGAAATGAAAATATACCTATCTAAATCATTTGTGGCTGAAGATTGTTGTGAACAAGCCACAGCACACGTAGAGGAAAATATTGTTCTGAGATTATTTATTCTTAGCTTGGCTTCTTGGATCTTTTCTTTGTTTGAATTAATTTTTCAACAATATTTCAAATTAAGGTAAAATCCATGTAATTAATATTGTTGGAACACTAGTGTGATGTTGGAAGATTAAACACCAAATAATTATACTTTGACATAATGTTGTGTGAATTGAAAAAATAGAGTGTGGGGGTCCCACATAAAATAGAACAGGTATTTAATTAAATACTTGATAATGATAAAAATAATAGTAATTATTATTTTCCTCCACTCTTGTGGATTTGTTTCTTTTTCATATTATCCACAAGTATTGTTGAACTGATTAATGGATAAGTTTCATTTTGATCTTATCCGTTAGAGTAACTACTGCTGCAATTTTTGCTAAAACAGTTACAAAATCTCTATATAAATAGAGGACTCTACTAAGTTCAAAAAACACACCAAAGAGTTTCATTGAGTTGTCGAGAACTCTTTCTCTTGACTTGTGTTGACGAGTCTTTCTTCTCTTCATCTCCTTTTTTCTGTTCCTTCAGAAGACCATAGTCCCTTTTCGGTTTAATGTCTCTTCGGACAAGTACTACGTTATAATTTCGTTCCAACAAAATAATGTGCAATCACTTCCTTAACCATATGGAGCAAAACGTATCATTGGTTTTGCGGTGACGAAAACAAATTTTGAGTGAATTGATTACGGCTAAAGATGAGTTGAAAGCAAGTGGTTTGTAATTAAATACATTCAGGTAAAAGTGAGTTGAACTTTAAATTTGTGTGTGAAATTTAATTTTATAAAGAAAAGCTACACATCCTAACTTCAAGTAAAATCAATCGAAATAAAATCAATTTTATACAAAAACAATGAAATATGTCATAATCAATTTCTTCAAAAAAATATCATAATCAATTCTACCCCTATAAAAGTTCCGAAAAAATATAAGTTTCTAGTTTGCCTCGCTTGTCACAACGCCGTTCCCACCCTAGCCTTGCTCAACCACAAGAACATGGCTACTTCGGCTATTTGCTCCTGATGTGGTGATCATGATGAATCATTACTACACTGCGTGTAGATTGTCGTTTTTCCAGAATTATTTGGCAAAAAATTGGTTTTGCAAACCAGGCTTTTGTCTCTTCTTCGTCGTTGTCGCTGCGTGACTGGATAAAATATGGAGCTAGTGGCCCGCACTGTACCGTTTTTCTTGCTGGCATGTGGTGTTAGACTAAGAGAAACTAAGAGCAATGAGGGATGTTAAACTCAGAGAGACTAAGAGAAATGAGGGTCAAAACTATATCCCTCTTCATTCTGATTTCTCATATAAATACAATGTATTTACAAGCTGTCAAGTTGACTTTCAACCCATTAAATTAGCTAAACTGACATATGTATATTTACAGCTAATTATGCTAATTGAAAGAATGATTATTTGACTATTACATATAAATATGCAATCTTATAGAATCTGATTTGCCATTAATTCCATTGACATCCCCCCTCAAATTGATGCTGGTAAATCTACAAGCATCAATTTGCCAAGTAGAAAATTGTGCCGCTGACGTGTCAAACTTTTAGTGAAAATGTCAGCTGTTTGAACAGATGTTGAGACATGTGGTAGATTGATGATTCTTCGATCATAGGCTTCTCGAATAGAGTGACAATCAACCTCGATGTGTTTCGTCCGTTCATGGTAAACTGGATTTGCTCCAATCTGAATGGCACTGGTGTTGTCAGCATGCAGTGGAGTCGGTTGTTCTTGAGAGAATCCAAGCTCTGCTAGAAGTCCACGCAACCATATTATTTCAGAACAAGCAGCAGACATTGCGCGGCATTCTGCTTCAGTGGATGACTTTGAGATTGAATCTTGTTTCTTACATTTCCATGAAATAAGAGCATTTCCTATAAACATACACCAGCCAGTAGTAGATTTTCTTGTGTCTGGACAGTCAGCCCAATCGGCATCACTATATGCTTGGAGTTTGAGTGATGAACCAACGGGAAAAAATAAACCACGCTTTAGGGTGCCAAGGAGGTATCTAATGATTCGTTGTACTGCTGACAGATGAAAATGTCGTGGAGCTTGCATGAACTTACTAACTGTGTGTACATCAAAAGAAATATATGGGCGAGTGATAGTTACATAGATGAGACTTCCCACCAGTTTGCGATATTGAGTGGGATCATCAAGGGGGTCACCTTCATCTCTTCTATATTTAACATTAACTTCCATGGGAGTGTCAACGGGGGTTGCATTTGTGAGTCCAGCTAGCTGGACCAAGTCTTGAATATACTTTTGTCGATTTAAAAAAACACCTTCATGATGAGAATGCACCTCTAAACCCAAGAAATAAGTGAGACGGCCCAACTCTTTCATATGAAAAGTTGAATGCAACAGGTTTTTGATCCTAGAAATAGCATCTTGATCAGAACCAGTCACAACAATGTCATCCACGTAAACAAGAAGCACCACCATGCCTTTAGGAGTTCCTTGTAGGAAAAGAGATGAATCATACTGACTTTGACTGAATTCAAAACCAAGTAGTGTCCATCGAATCAAACCATACTCTTGGTGCTTGTTTCAATCCATACAAAGATCGTTTTAGTTTGCAAACAGTATTAGGTGAAGGTGTAGGCATACCATTAGGAAGTTTGATGTAAACTTCCTCCTGAAGATCACCGTGGAGGAATGCGTTTTTGACATCCATTTGATGTAACGGCCAAACATGTGACGCAGCAATAGCAAGAATAGTGTGTGCGGTTGTCATCTTGGCAACCGGAGCAAACGTCTCACCATAGTCTAGTCCATATTCTTGCTTATTTCCAAGCACAACTAAACGAGCCTTGTAACGATCTATAGATCCATCCGAGCGCAGCTTTATAGAGAACACAAACTTGCTGCCTAAAGGTTTAACAGATGAGGGACATGGCACTATATCCCATGTTTGATTTTCTTCTAAGGCAAGAAGTTCAGATTCTATAGCTCTCTGCCATCAATCATTCTCCATGGCCTGTTTATAAGATGAAGGAATAGGGATAGAAGATAATGATGTTGTCATGCAATTGATATACCTTTCTGGGGCTTACTTTCGCGTGAGCTGCGTCGTAGAGGAGCTGGTTCTAGTTCTTCTACTGGACCAGCAACCAAGGAATACCATGTTAGACTAAGAGAAACTAAGAGCAATGAGGGATGTTAAACTCAGAGAGACTAAGAGAAATGAGGGTCAAAACTATATCCCTCTTCATTCTGATTTCTCATATAAATACAATGTATTTACAAGCTGTCAAGTTGACTTTCAACCCACTAAATTAGCTAAACTGACAAATGTATATTTACAGCTAATTATGCTAATTGAAAGAATGATTATTTGACTATTACATATAAATGTGCAATCTTATAGAATCTGATTTGCCACTAATTCCATTGACATGTGGTGGACTTGGAGGCACCGCAACCTTATGTGTCTTGGTAACGAAACCTGGTCAGTAACCCGTCTCATTGCTAATCCCCCTCCAAGGTTAGTTCGGTGGAATAACAACAGTCATGTCTGTATAATTCTAAACGTTGATGGCAGTTGCATCGGAGATCCAATTCGCACAGGTTTTGGTGAAATTCTTCGCAATCATTCAGGCGCTTATCTGTCAAGCTTTTTGAGGTTTATCAGTAACTCCAAAGACATTTTGTTTGCAGAACTGAAAACAATTTATCAGGGTCTCAATTTGGCTATTAGCTTAGGTGTTGAAGAATTGACTTGCTATTCTGACACATCTCAGTATCATAATTATGCAGTTCTCATTCAGAATATTAAAGATGTATTAGGATCAAGAAATTTCTCTCTTGAGCACTCGCTTAAGGAAAGTAATCAGTGTGCGGATTTCATAGCTAAGTTAGAAGTTTCGACTGATGTTGAATTGTCAATCCATTCTTTCCCTCCAAAGGATATTCTCCCCTTCCTAAGGACGGATGAATTAGGAACCTTTTTATTAGGAGCTAGTTTTCCTTTTCTCTGTTCCTGTTTTTTTTTTCCTTCTCTCCTTTGATTAGCTTTGTAACAAAAAAAATTCTACCCCTATAAAAATGGAACCAACATACACATAGTTTGACCATATAAACCACAAAAGCATTTTACGTGTCATGTAACTTTAACCATAATTAATAAAAATTAGAATGCGTTGCGCGGCAATTGTGTATAAAGTTTAGGTTGTGTGATTGATAAAAACTTGTAATATTCATGTAACGGATAAAATTTCGATGAAATGAATGGACAAAAACAATGTTAATATGCGATGCTAGAATGAAAAAATAGATTAAATTTTATGAGGAGTTGCCGACAAATGAATTTGAGGGTCTATTTTAGCCGATATTAACTGCTCATGGGAAATTAAACCAACCTTCCCTTGATCTTGTGCTGAAAAAATTGAATCATAAGGGGAAAAGTGGAGGTTTGTGTTCATACATGAACACTAAAAAGCCTTCAAAAACCACAATTAGAGAATAATGCCTACTTTTATTAACAAATTACTTTAAAAGGAAAAAAAATCGACCTTATGTTATTAAGCTTTGTAGTAGTTGATCGAATGTATATTCAATGTCTGACACATGTCTGACATGTGTCAGTGTCCGACACCGAATACCACACTATTCATGTGATTACAATAAATTATATTGTTTCATACAATTATTTTTTATGTTGATGTGTCAATATCTGTATCATCCGTCTTGTATTGAGATGGAAGTATACCAATCTTATTCATTTGTGGTTGAAGATTGTTGTGAGCAGCAAGCCACAATGCACGTAGTGAAGAACATTATATATTATTATTTGTTCTTGGGTTGTCTCGGCTTCTTGGATCTTTTATTTTTTTGAACTAATTCTTCAACGCAAATATTAGGGTAAATGAAAAGGAGAATTTGGACAAGTACAAACTATTATAAACTATAACAATAATATTTATTTTTATTTTTTTACTTCTTTGGAGTTTCTTACTTCCTTATTGTGGATACCCTAAAAATATGGAGAAGAGAACAACTTTTGTAGGTACTCCATAGTTGACAAATATCAGCAATGAGGAGATCACACTCATCATTTCAAGACGACCAACACGAGTTATGCATCAACACAAAAATATACTACTCGAATTGCTAAACAACTTAAGATGGGCCTCTATTTTATATGATGAGTCATTCTCTCCATTATTTATAGAGAAATGTCAACTCGTGTCTCAGGGACACCGATTAAGGAATCAAATATAATAGTTTTTTTGCATTGAAAGTTGTGATTTCAATGCATTAAAAACTTTAAAAAAATATATTTTAACATAGCTTTTTTTTTTGCTTCCTTAACTGATGCCCCGGGTTAACATGACTCTTATTTAAAACACTTGATGTGGGCTATTCTAGTAGGTTTAATGCATTTTATTCAAAATCAACCGAGAATACCGCATGGTGATTGATACAAATCATTGGTATTAGCCGTAAATGTTGTCGTCATTTTTAAAGAGTGAGTTATTACACCATTTGTTATCCGTCTAACAAAACTAACATCATAAGCTCTTAAAGAACTAAGAAGGGTCTTGCTACAAGTCAAGATAACGCCCAATTCAGAGACATAAGCTCATGAAGACAATAACAATCGTTTGACTATCTATCTAAAAAAAGACATTTTGTAGGCCTAATTCTCTCACTCATTGAAGAGCTTCAAAAAGATATGTAGCTTTGCCTTCATGAATAGATAAGCAATAAAAAGATCCAAGTTGTTCTTGAATGAACAAAATTACTATAGTCATCGTGGGGTACTACAATGCTCATCCCCATACCCGCATTTGTAAAAAATATATGTACCTGTTCCCGTACCCTCGTGTGCAACAACTTTAGTGTTCTTCCTCATACCCTATGGGTACCTAAGTGCTCATACCCGCACCCATTACCCGCACTTTAACTATGAAAAGGCAATAAAAACATTACAATTGAAATAAAAAAATAGTCTAATTTTTTTAAAACTAACTCATAAAATAGTATGAATCGTAGTATTTAGTCAAGTAAAAATCATTCAAAATATCCTTAAAAAATTGTATACCGGCAAGATGAAGTTGTTATTGTATTAAGTAGTTTTTATTTATTTAGGTTTGAGTATAGGCTTAAATAGCTAAATAAATAAATTAATTATACACAAAAAATAAATAATTATTTATAATATTATTTAAATATGTATATGCGGGGTTGTGGGGCTGAGTAGTATAATACCCTTACCTGTGCCCATACCCATTAAAATTTATGGGTATTACCCGGACTCGTGTCCATATCCATGAAAGCGGGGTTTTATCTTACCCACTGTGGATATTTTTTGCGGGTACCCATTGGATATGGGTCCAATTGTCATCCCTAAGTCATAGTGATCACGAATACACATACTCCCCCCGTTTCTAAATATAAGCAAAATTGACTTTTTAGGTTCATTTATTTAATGATGTACATGGTTCATATTATAGACCACATACATTATTAAATGAATGAACCTAAAAAATCAATTTTACTTATATTTTAATACCGAGAGTACTAGTTTAATTGAAATTTTGGAAGAACCCTGCATCCAGATTACATTTAAAGAAATATGTGGGAGGGGGATGCCACCTATCCAAATAATCATTTTGAGTTCTACCTTCCAACACATTAATGCCTACTTTTATTAGCAAGTTACTCTAAAAGAAAAAAATTGACCTTATGATATCTATCTACTCCTTCTATTTTTAAATATAAGAAAAATTTGATTTTTTAAATTTATTCATTTAATTAGATATATGGTTCATAATATGAATCACATACATCATTAAATAAATAAATCTAAAAAGTCAATTTTATTTATATTTAAAAATAGATACAGTATCTATTTATTTATTAAAACAGACCTCGATTTTTCTATGACACTTCAGTTTGTCTTTTGCCATTGAACACAAAATCTAACAGTCATACACTGTTGCTTATTTTTGCTTCCGCCTAACTCAGACATATTAATAATAACCAATCATCAAAATTTACTAACCAATCAAACCCTGCATCGATCAATGCTTTCTTTTCATATTCTTCCCTTTGAGCTCATGCTATTGTTGTTGATCGTTCATTCATGTTCTCTAATTAATTCTATATCTTTTGTTGTGAATTCGATGAAAAATCACACCAATAAATATTTGATGTATGAAGCAAATAATAATCAAGCAACCAATATAAAGTGTATGAAAATTATAAACACAAGCAAAAGTAGAAAACAACGAGATAAAGAAAGAGAGAACACAAAAGAATTTGTTTACTCAATTTGGTCCAAAATTGACCTAGTCTGGCGGAGAGAGCAGCCTTCCGTTTCACTATAATGGGTTACAAGAATAAGTCTCCGCCTAATTATACCCAAAGTGTTCCCCAATGTGAATCAACACTCAAACCCTAGTGTTTGTTGCCAAAAGCAAACTCTATACAAACCCTAGTTTTGTTGTTGCCTTTCTAAACCCTTGTTTCAACCACCTCTATCTCAAGGTTTACTCTGATACATGGTTTATATTTATAGTAAAATAATCCTAAAAAAATTGGAACAAATCTGGCCCATAAAAATACGAAATAATTCTATGTTGTTTTGACAGTTCGGGCCCTGAACTCCTCCATTTGGGCGCCGATTTTTCACGCGTTGCCAGCTGAAAAAACAGTGTAAATTCGGGCCCCAGACAACACCATTCGGGCCTTAAATTGGCAGTTTTCAGAAACCTCAATTTCTTCAATTTTGAGTCATTTTTACAACATCTTTAAAGGTTATTTCACACATGCATTATTATTCAAAATTGCCCCACTTCTGATTCAATTAATGTTGTCATCTTCATTCTACAATCCCTCATTCTTTCGCTTTTGTTCACTCCATCATTTGTTTGTTGGTTGCAATCAGATGGAGGGATCTCATTGCAGATCACATGTGATAGTGTTTCATTCGAGGCTGAGGTGCCACCACAGAGGTATTTTTTTCAAAATTTAGTACATAATTACCGTAAACTGCAAAAGGCATAATCCAACAACAATGCATTTGATTGATTAAAAATTGATTATGGTTTTGCTTTTAGTTAAAAAAACCAATTATAACTTATGCAATGTCTAAAAAGTGAGCAGGACAGCATCATATGTTGATTTATATGAGATATACAGATTGGAAGATGATCTCTCGGTCATGTTACTTGCTTAGCAATATTTGTTGTAAACAAAGTACAATATAGAAATTAGTGGGGAATATTTATTTATATTGTGATTTGGTTCATGTTTCCCCAGTTTGATAAATTATCTTGAAATTCCACACCATGCCCATGCTGATATAGAAAATTCAACTATTAAGAATTATTATGGGGTTAACACTATGTTACTCAATATTGTAGTGTTTAAGCATGCTCCTCATGTGGTGGATTACTTTCTCCATGATTAATGCATGAACACGTTGTAAACAATTCTTGCATGAGCCTTCCTTAAAAGGTTATTACAAATTACAGAATTTAGTATCATATTTTTTATTAAAAACACGAATTCACCTAATTTTAATTTGACGTCCATGTTAACCCCATTGATTTGTTCCTACAAATGTTTAGGTTAAAGATCAACTTTTTCTTTCAATTATTTTAGACTACTGACCTTTGACCCTTGATACAAATTTCATACTTTTGGTTTGTCACTTTGAGAAAAATCTTTCAAGATTCCATTTCATCGAGTTGTCAAGAAACGAGAAAAGCTTAGAGTTAGTCTTAAATTAGTCTCCAACAACAAATATACATCACTTTCATATATAATATACAATTTCTTTTGGCATTGAAATGGAAGGGTCTCAATCTAATTAAGCCTTAAATTTGTAGCATTGTGATCAAATGCGTATTTAATGTCTGACACATGTCAGTGTCATCTGATACCGACACAAAGACGATTTATGTCATTAATGATTACATTGGATTATAGAATTCTTTCAAAAAATTGAATTATGTCATTTTTTAAAATTAACATCGTTGTTGATGTCAAAATGTGTGTTGTGTCCGGTGTCCATCCTTCAAAGATATTGCATTGAGATGAAAATCTAACTATCTTTTTCAAGAGGCCTGTTTACAAATCATCACAATTTTTAATTTTTTTAAGGCTTTCTTTGGGAGTATAGAGGGAAGGGGGAGGGAGAGGGAGGATTTTGCGGGTGAAAAATATAGGGGGAAATAGACAAATCTTTCACTTTTTTTTTAAGTATTTTTGTTTAGAGAAAAATAAATTCATGCTTATCATCAATATATTTTTTAAATTTTTAGAACATTATAACAAAATAGATTAAATTTAAAGAATTCATATAAATCACTAGAAAAATGAAAACTTTTTTTCTTTTGATGTTTAAGAAGATTGTTGCGAGCAAGCCACCAAGAGGGAAAAAAATGTTTAGATTATTTGTTTTTGGCTTGGCTTCTTGCATTTTTTAATTATTTGTTTGGATTAATTTTTAAACAAAAAAATTAACGGTAAACATCTCCACCGTTAACACCTTAGAATCCAATGATTCAACTATGAATAATCATAACATAACATGTGTCTATTTGGCTCTCATACCTAATTGTTGGAAAATCAAAATCATAGATGCAATATATGGTGTATAATATTAAACAACAATATCTATAAATCATACATGTTCTTGGAATCTGTTGACGTAAGATGGCAAGGTTGGTTCGTTGAAGTGTGAGAATTGACCCTCTTCTTTCTGATGTACAACAAAAGCATATAAATGCAACAAAAAAATGCAAAAAATAATAACAAACAAAAGTATAATAGGAAGGAAAACAATAGCTTTTAAGATGTTCATTGAAACAATGAAATTTGAGCCAAGTATTATCGCTAACATCAACTCACATGATGACATTGAATTTTGTCATTTTCAACAATTATTATTAGTGTCGATGAGTCAGTGTTTGCGTCGTGTCTAATGCTCCTCCTTCATATATATTGCGTTGAGATGAAATTATACCAATCATATTCATTTGTGGCTGAAGATTGTTGTGAACAAGCCACAGTGCCGTAGAGGAAAAGAATGTTCTGAGATTATTTGTTCTTAGCTTGGCTTCTTGCATCTTTTATTTGTTTGAATTAATTGATTTTCCGACAAAAAAAATGTTAAATGAAATGAAGATTTTGGACAAGAAAATGCTATTATAAACTATAACAATAATAAATTATATAGAAATGGACGTGAGGTCAAACTTTACATAGAGGCAACAATCATACCAGAATAAGCTCAAGTTTAATTTCTACGCAAGATCTTATTTTTTGGTTAGTTAATTCCTCCTTATCACTTAGGATTGTTTGCAAGCAATCCATTTACAAAGAAAATTAGAACAAAATCAAAATCCATAATTAAAAAAAAAAAATGAAATCTGCAATTTTATATCATTTGGCTTAAATTCGAAATCTGAAATCCTATAACCACTCAAGTTTGCTTTAAAATCACTGATTGAACGATTATTTGATTGATTTTGCTGTAGCTCCATTTGTTGTTGCAAAAAAGTAAAGAGAGAGGGAAGAATGATAAGGTACAGTGGTGTGTAGCATGAGCCTGCCTCTTTTTCACTTGTGTATGATAGGCGACATGTCTTGCTTGCGCACCATAGAGGGCGCCATTTTTAATGCATAAACTGCTGGGATTATATTATACTATACGATACAAGCTAACAAGATCCATGTGGGGCTATTCTTATCCATTATTAATTTATTTTTCCTAATTAGACCAAAACAGCATTGCCTTATTTTTCTTTAGATCTTTGGTTGACAAATCAACTGTTAATATATAGCATTGCCTTCCTTTTATTTTTTGTTGACGAGTACTACGCTGTAATTTCATTCAAAACATAATAATGTGCAATTGCTTCTTTAACCTTTTCGAGCAAAAACGTATGTTTGGTTCTGAATTGATTTTGACTAAAAACGAGTTGAAAGTAAAGTGGTTTGTTTTTGGATACATCCATCTAAAAATGAGTTGAACTATAAATTTATATGTTGCGAATTCGATGAAAAATGACACCAATAAATACTTGATGTGTGGAGCAAAGAATAATCAAGCAACCAATACAAATGAGTAACAGTTATAATCACAAGAAAAGGTAGAAAACAGCAAGAGAAAAAGAAGAGAGAACACAAAAGAATTTGTTTACTCAGTTCAGTCCAAATTGACCTAATCTGGGGGAGAGAGCAGCCCTCCGTTCACTATATGATGAGTAACGTTACAAAAGAGATGTCAATGAGTTACAAGAATAAGTCCCCCGCCTAATTCTACCCAAAGTCTCAATCTCTTCCCGTAACCAAGAGACTCAATCCTAATAGTGTTTCCCAAGGTGAATCAACCCTCAAACCCTAGTGTTTGTTCCAAAGAGACAAACTCTATACAAACCCTAGTTTTGTTGTTGCCTTTCTAAACCTTGTTTCAGCCCCCTCTATCTCTCAAGGTTTGCTATGATACAAAGCCTATATTTATAGTAAAAGTAACTCCCATATTGTAAAAAATTGTAACAAATCTGGCCCATAAAATACGTAACAAATTTATATTGTTACGACACATCGGGCCCCGAATTTGCTCTTCCAGAAATCCAATTTCTCCAATTTTGAGTCACTTTCACAACATTATATTTATATGTAAAAATCAATCTTATAATCAAAAGTTACTGATGAAGCACGGACACCTCTAGGATTAGGCGTGTCGTAGTGTTCCACACTCCTATGACACTCGTACGGCACGCGTCAGACAAGTGTCAGAAATAAGTTATGTGACGTGTCAGACAACTCAAACTTTTTTTTTGTGCTTCCACACGCAGTAGATCCAAGAGTTAAAGATGTGTGGGAAATGTTAATCAATGAGGGGTTATAGACATTAAAATTGATTACAGCGTTTTTAAATTTTTCGATGGTAGATAGATAAATAAAGGCCTGCTACCGTTGTGTCTTGTTATAGAACTATTTTTAATGATAAATTGCCCAGGTTACATGCATATATGAATGTTTTTTGATTCTCAATTTAGATATTTTATAAATAAATTAAGACATATATAGTGGTGTCAGTGTCTTATTTATTTTATATTAGTGGTGCCGACATATCCGTGTCAAGTGTCTGTGTCAGAGTATGTGCTTCATAGAAAGCTATACAAATTCTAACTTCAAGTAGAATCAATTGAGACAAAATCAATTCTATTAAAAAACAACAAAATATGTCATAATCAATTCTAGGAGAAGAAGAGTGAAGGAGTTTAAAGTGCTATTAGGGAAAGTGCCATGATGAATATTGTGTTTCTATTATTCTTTAAATTCCACTCATACTTTTTCTTCTCTTCTTTTTCTTGAATGTATTTTGAGTTAAGTTTATTTTAGTTGTTCTTTGGGTGGAATTATAGTTAAATATAAGACGAACAATAAAATTTAAGGAGGCTGCAGCACAGTTTCCACACTGAGATCAGAATAAGAACACTAGTACAGAAACTTTTTATCTTTTCAATTCATTTGTTCATTGTTCATGTAGAGTTTCCTCTTCATTTGTGTGCGCTTCATCAATTTCTCCAATACTTGAAAGAGTTTCTTAGGAAATGTCTGCTCATCCCTTATGGTTCCAATTTGCGAGTCACTGCATTTTCCGATTTCAATTTAGGGGAGTTGTACCGTTACATGACGCTCAACTACAAAGTTTTGTGTTTTCCTTAGTGATTCGTTGATATCACGGAATTCCAAGAAACACAAGCAAAATTTTTTAAGGATGTCCGCACTAAGATCAGAACATAACACTTAAACAGTAATACAAGCATTCTCAATTTCTCATTAACTGATGTAAACAAATTTTTGATATCATAGGAGCTTCCTCCTTATCAAGGTGACCTACCTCGAAACGGAGGAACTTTCGGAAACAAACCAATAAAGAAATCTTCAAAGGTCCTCCATCCCCATATAGACTCATCAATGAGGAGTAACTTTAGTACTTTACGCTCATTTCTAGACTCAGTGAGATGGGCTGCCCCTTTATAGATGAGTTCTTCTCTCTATGGTTTTAGAACTCCAAATGTCGGACTATTTTCATATATTTGTTTTTAATTATATTTGTACACCTTTTATTTTTCATACATTCATTCAACATTTTATTTTTCTCTCTATTTCTTTTTCTATAACATCAACAACCTATCACATCTATGATTTTACTTGCTTTGTTTTATTTTTGTGGTGCTTTGTTTCTTTGGTGGAATGGATTTAGGTGTTTCTGGATTATTTTTTTCCTCCAAAATGCTTAAATTAGGTTTGTTTCTTGGAGAGCTTGATGAAGTTAATTTCTTGAAACCCTTTTCTATTTCTTTATAAAGAACTCATTGATAGTGGATCGAAGAGATCAATCTCTCCCGCATATAGGTCATTGTTAGACTAAACTGGGTAAACAATTATTCGGTGTTGTTCTCTTTTCTCTACTCTCTTTATCTTGTTTATTTTTTTGTTTGATTGTGTTTTGTTTTACACTTGGTTTCTAGATTAGATCTAGATTTATTGTTGTTGTTTGTGGTTATTTTAGTTATTGATTGTCATTGATACTTGCTCCACGAATCTAAATTTCAGATTTGGAGTTACCGGATTCATAAGAGTGACCAATTTTAAGAATGAGGGTTACCAAAACTGTAATTAAGCCTATAATTTTTCTTAATAACAAGTTAACCATGGTGAGATAATCTATTGATCATCAAAAGTTTGACATTTCATCTAATCAGATGAAAACAATATTTAGACATCCAATCCTGGTCATTCTTCTAATCAAATGAACAAAGGACTTTTTTTAATAATCAAGTCAACTATGATTTAGTAATTCATCAGTTGGAAAATGTTTGATCTTTTTTATAATCGGATGAAAGCTATATTTCGACCTTTCTTATAATCTAGTTAACTCTTGTTAGGTCATTAATTATTCAAGTTTGACCATTATTCTAATGCAATCCACTATAGTAGAACATTTGTTCTGAAGAGTTTAACCATTTACTCTGGCAAGCCACAGCGCACGTAGAGGAAAAAGAATGTTAGGAAATAACAGGCTGAAGAAGAAAAATAAACACAATCGCTTGTCTAAACCGACAACCAGAAAATTATTACTGTGTGAAATTTTTTACAAGACATAGACTTCTCTAACTCTCACCCCAATGCCCCAATACAACCCCAATGCCCCAATACAACCACACTCTCACAAAGGCAAATATTTAAACTAAGTCAGATACAAGCTTAAAGTGCTACTGACTGGTGTATCTAAAAACAAAGAACTTAGGTTTAATATATAACATTTGGTCTTCCTCTTGTTTCATTAAACTAAGCGATGTGGAACATAATCACCAATAACTAATATTTTTAACCTTCTACTTTATTCAAGAAACTTTACAATCAAACCCAACAATCTCCACCTTGATTGTAAGAGTTTCATCTTCCGCTTCCATTGTCTATACCAACAATCATACTCCACCATAAAGAGTATAGTTTACTTGAAACTAAACCATTCCAAGAATTTCTTCACGTCGAAACCTTGCTGAAAAATTATGGTGCAACTCACATGTTGGCTTTCAGAAAGTTCTTCAGCCATCGACATATATCACCACACACGTTGCATCAATGCCAACCAATGCATGTGTGTTGTTCTGAATCCGCTTGCAATAACTTGTCTTTTTGCATGGTATAGCGGAAATACCATAAAGACACACTTTATCTTCTAGATAAGATCATCATCATCTCCCAAAACAAGGGAGACATTGCTAGCACTTGCCTCAGAGCCTTTTCAGAAATTGCTCCACCTGGACAATTTCTCTTTAAATGCCCAGACATTCCACACTTCAACACGGCATATTCTTTGCATGGATCTTCTTCCCATTAGCCCCTTATATAGTTAACAACATTGAGCTTGATGAAGTGCTTTCATCATTTTTCATCCTCATTTCTTCAAAAAATAATTTTAGTTGCAACTTCTTCAAAACTCAAACTTTCCTTCTCATACATCAAAACAGGTTTGAGATAAACATAAGAAGGTGGAAGGGACAAAATGAGCCTTAACGCTTTATCTTCATCATCAATTTTAACTTCAATAGATTCTAACTCAGAAACAATATTATTTAAAGTACTAAGATGATCAGAGATTTTCGTACCCTCATCCATGCGTAAATTGTGGAATTGCTCCTTCAGCAACAACCGATTTGAGATGCCCTTTTCCTGATATAACCCTTCGAGCTTTTCCCAGAGTTACTTGGCTGATGACAGATTATGCACATTCGCAAGAACATTCTTTGCCAAACACAGACGAATTGCACTTGCAGCTCTCAAATCTAGTTCCTCCCACTTATCGTCATCCATCTTGGAAGTGTTTCCTTTCAGCGCCTTATGTAATCCTGATTGTATCAGTGCATCCTTGACTTGTACTTTCCACAAGCCAAAGTTGATTCTTCCATCAAACTTCTCTATGTCAAACTTCATTGCACTTGGATAAGACATAGCAGTTGCACAGTACCACCTTTCTTTAGCATCTTCACAATATCACACTGATTTTTTCTGATGTGGAAGATCAAACAATGATGCAACCACATAGCATACTAAGAACTGTGATATCTCACGAAACCGAAGCTCTTAACACCACTGTTAAGAAATAACGGGGCTGTAGAAGAAAAATAAACACAATCACAACACAGGAGTATAACGTGGAAACTCCAAAACTGGAGAAAAAACCACGATCGTTGTCCAAACCGACAACCAGAGAATTATTACTATAGACTTCTTTAACTCTTACTCCAATGCCCCAATACAACCACACTCTCACAAAGCAAATATCTAAACTAAGTCAGTGCTAGTGACTGGTGCATTTAAAAACAAAGAACTTAGGTTTAATATATAACATTGGTCTTCCTCTTGCTTCACTAAACTAAACGATTTGAGACATAATCACCAACAACTCTATTGCTACTACTTTTAACCACATTCATAAATATGAACATATTAGACTATATATATATATATATATATACATGATTTTACTATTAAATTTAACATAAGTACTCCCGCATTTCCTAATCATCATTTTGATTAGGCTTGTTTGCAAGTTTAGGGTGGAATAAATGAGAGGAATTTGGAAAAAATAAACGAGCACGATTAGAAGACTTTGAGAGGAGAGGAGAGAGCTTTGGGAGGTTTATTTTTTTTCATTGTACAAAATCTACCTAAGTTGGGGAAACTGAAAAGTTATATTGGTGGAAGATTTTGGAAAATTTATATGAATTATTCAATTTCAATGCCTTTAAATAGGTCAATATTTTTAGGATAGAGGGAATACTTATTATGAGATGGAACATTGGTTCACCATCTCAAAACACTTTTCTTTTATAAATATTTCAACATGAATATAATTAAATGTTTGAAATCACAACCAAAAAAAGAACGTGGTATCCTCTTAATTATAATTATATATGAACAAAAACACAACAACGGAAAAAACAGAAAATTATAAAAACAGCAAATTGTATGGAAAATAAACTCCAGCTGTCTGCTTGAGGTGTTGTGTTCTGTCTCTCTTTCCTCTCCGATTATTCCTCTTTACTCTGTAAAATCTCATAGGGAACCAAAAAAAATCTTCCTCAAACAAGCATTTCTGGGTTTCTTCTTCATTCTGGTAAAAAAAATATTGTTTAATAAATATCTTTGTCTTGTTTTGGATGTGCATTGTGTTATTCATGTTATATACTTAAATAGCTTTGTCTTGTTTTGAATGTGCATTGTGTTATTCATGGTATGTAAAATGTGATGTTTGAACTTTTAAATTTCGGATCATACATTACAATGTATATTCTCGTTTAGTAAGCTTTATGATTTTCTACATTTTTTTTCCCCCTAATTTTCTCATTTGGAACTGTTTCATTGGATTTGCACGTACCCTTTAACCCAAGTTTGAATTCCTTTCGCCTTGAATTAAGTTTCTGTAACAATGGTGGGAGAAAAGTTAGGTGGGGGGGGGGGGGGGTTAGATGTTTGAGGTTTGTAACGTTTTTCATTAAGTTGCTTTAGCCTATGAACCACCGGACACTGGACATTATATGGATACCTACACGTCAACACGATAATGTTTTGAGATAATGACATAATTAAATGTAATATAATGTTTCATTGTCGGATACTAACACGTGTCAGACATCATCGATTAAAAGTGTCAGTGCTATAGAGGATTAGGCAAAATTTTGGGGACATTTGGGTCTAGGAATGCTTTTACTTTATTGTTGTTTTTCCTTTTTTTTTCTCTCTCTCTTTTTCACTTTTTCATATGATTGCTTGGGACCAGCTAGATTCCTTGTGCATTGTTTCACAGTTTGTGCCAGTTGATTCAAAATTTCAACCTTCTTATAAGCCATTTGGTGTTGTTTTGTTTGTTTCTTGCAGGAATAGGACATTAGTAGCATGCGTTGGAAATGGAAATAAAAATGGTTGTCCTTATTGAAGAATAAGGTTCTTTCTGTTCTGGGAGGACTTGAACTTGAGATTTGTGTGCAATTCACCGTGTTCCATTGAGAAATGGGAGAGAATTGATTAATTTTCTCAGAGACTCCGCTTTACTTGTATTCCCGAGCGGAGCTGCTCTGAGAGAGATACATGTACTAGCAAGATGATTGACCAATTCATCAATTTCATTATTCGGCCACCCAGGTTTAGAGACAAAATTTATGGTTTATTCTTTCATATTATTAAATTTAATTTACACTATATTGTGTTTAAATTTCAAATGAGAAGGCCTCAATCATGTTTCAAGAATTATTAGACTTAGATTTAGTCTTTTTATGGTTTTTTAAGGCAACAGAGTTACAATTTCAGTGTATGTATTGTGTCACATATACAGGGCTGAGTATGATCCAGATCAGTACCTATGCGAAAAGGAATTCACCCTTTTAGGAAGACAATTTCAAAGAAAGGATTTGGAGGCAAGTATGGACATGTTTTGTTTGATACAATTACCATTGTGCATGATTACAATTTACAACAGTTTGTTTATTTTCTTTCCTTTTTTTTAATAAAATCTTGCAGCTCAAGAATGCCAGAGGATATACTTTGAAGTGTAGTCATTACATCCCTTCACATTTCCCGGAAGATATATCCCTTCCTTGTGTTATCTATTGCCATGGAAATAGGTACTTCGTTTTTTTGGACACTGCTGTAGCAGCTCTTTAGAGTCTATATGATTCTGGATTATAATTATAAATAAAATTGGATGCTATATTTCAATTATGCAGTGGATGTAGAGTAGATGCTAATGAAGCTGCTGTGGTTCTTCTTCCATCAAATATTACTGTTTTTACGCTTGATTTCTCGGGGTCAGGCTTATCTGATGGTGACCATGTTAGCCTTGGTTGGCATGAAGTAAGTTGCCTCTTTCGCATATATTTATGGATTTAATTCATCTACACATTCGGTGTAAAGATATTTTATACTGTCAATCAATCACAATCGTCAGATCATTAAAATCATTTGACTTTTATCATAACTATTTCTAAAGTCACACATATGATCGAGAGTAATATGTGGACAGTGTAAAACCTTTTACACTCACAATATATCAAAATTAAACTCTATTACGTAAACTCGCATGCTTATGTGTGTAGTGTTCCTGTATCTTCTTTTAAGTTTAAGTTAACTTTTTGGTTACTTTTTATTTTATATGTATAAGAAACTTATGAACTCTTTTTGTTTCTCTCTTTCTATTTGCGACAGAAAGATGACCTCAAGATGGTGGTCTCGTATTTAAGAAGTAACAAACAAGTATCTCGTATTGGTCTCTGGGGACGATCAATGGGTGCTGTCACTAGGTATCACATCTTCTACCTACTTGTTTGATTTTAGTAAAAATTTCTGTTCTATAAATTTATATTCTGAATTGTACAAAAACACTGTTGTAACCTTTGAATGAAAACCAAGACTCCTCTATAAAAGAAGACAAGCTTTTCTTTTATTTTTACTTTTACTTTTAGAGAGATTGAAAGAAAGGGACTGACATGCACACACATACATATTCTCCTGTGTAATTAACTAGTCATTTTTCTTTGGTATGACATAGCCTTCTTTATGGAGCTGAAGACCCTTCTATTGCTGGAATGGTGTTGGATAGCGCCTTTTCAAACTTGTACGACTTGATGATGGAGCTTGTTGATGTCTATAAAATTCGACTTCCAAAGTTCACTGTAATCTCTCTCTATCTCTCTATCCCCCACTTCTATCTGAATCTATATGCAGAAGTGATTCTTTAGTTTGGGTGAAAAATCTTTTTTACCTGCATTGAAAATTGGTTTGCACTGTTTCATCGAATTTATGCAGAAGTGATTCTTTATATAGGCATCTTAGCTTTTAATTTCCATTTTTTTTGTTAAAACCGGAAAAGGAAATCCAGAGATTGAAGAATAATTATTATGGCTTATTGATAAAAATGGTCGGTGTTTGAAATAGCAAGTGAATTTCATAAATTGAAAGGAAATTCTCTGATTATTGACTGCTACTTTCCTATAAATATTAGAACATCATTATCAGCCTTTCAGTATGAATACATTCATACTGAGAGTTACTTTGTTCTCTATTTCTATTTGAAAGAGTTTTAGGCTACAAATTTGTCCTAGTTTTTTGGAGATTTCTTATTTTGGTTGAAAATTCTGAGATTTTGTTGTATTTGTTCCATTGCTAGCTTAAAATGGTTGTACAATACATGCGGCGGGTTATTGAGAAGAAAGCGAAGTTTGATATTATGGACCTTAACTGTTTGCAGGTATGGATTGTTTCCTTTAACTCTACAGTTTCTTTTTAAAATTGTGATGAAAAAATACCACTCAAACTCAAGTTTAAAGGAAATGTTCTTGTAAAAAAAAAGTTTTAAAGCAAAATGTTTCTGCACAATTATAATACATGCAATGTTGTATGAGATTGAATACTTGACATGAAAGCACATGATCCATGTAATAGTTGCAAAGGACTTAGGTTGGCTAGTCAAGAATAATGAGGCTCTTCACCTTAAAATTTAATAGCATGTTTGGATTCACTTAATTAAGAATATTCTTTTTTTAGATATAATTAAGAATACTTACTATTCTAATTGAGTTGTTTTGAACCTTGATTAAGTTAATTCAAACACAAACTTGGTGTGGCAATGTTGATATTCTGAGTGTACAAGCTGTTAAGCAGAGTTATTTCCTTTCCATAACTTTCTTAAAGTATGATCTAAAATCTTACAGGCAGCACCGAAGACATTCATTCCGGTTTTATTTGGACATGGTAACGACGACGACTTTGTTCAGCCTCATCACTCTGATCTCATCGCTGAAACATATGCGGTATTATTTCAAACAATTGACCAAATGTTTATGATGCAATTTTCTGTTTCGCACCCTCTTCACATAAACAAAACGTCTAACTTGGCCTCTAAATTTGTAGGGAGATAAAAATATCATAAAATTTGATGGTGATCACAACTCCATTCGACCACAGATCTTCTACGATTCAGTTTGTATTTTTTTCTACAATGTCCTCCACCCTCCTCACATTCCTAGAGCTCGTAGGTTTGAGAAATATTACAGTTTGAGAGATACAAAAATCGGTTCTGCTGTGAATGAGGTAATTCAGCTTTATAATACGGGTTTTAACTTTTAGTTGAATAATAGACACTAACTTGCTCTTGGTATCTTGCTAGGGACTATTGTATGATTTATTTTCTAGTTTACGGGCTTCAACTACTGATGCTGCTAGCTCATCTTCTGCTACTCGAACCATTTCAAATCCGACCATAGCATCAGTTAGTGAACTTCTTTAAGGAATTTCTCCAATGATTATTACAATAGGACAGGTCTTCGATCTGTGTACGTTATTTTCTTCCAAAAGGTTTTTTGATTAATTCATTAGTTGCTTGTAATGCAGGAATCTGTTATTAGAGAAGACACAACACATGGCAATGGCGAACCTGCAGATTTAAAGGTGATTTTATTAAGTACAATCTCTGAAATGAAGAAATTTTTTAAGGGTGTGTTAACTTAAACTCTAGGTTGCACTATTGGAAACAAATTATCGGTTCATGTCACATAAAACATCTAAACACTAAAAAGTTAAACATCAAATTATGAGTTTAGCACACAGTTCAAACGTGGATTACGTTTAGAGACCATGAGAAGTTGTTTGTTATCTGCGTGCCAATTTTGTGTCATAATTGTTTGTTATCAATTGCATTGTTGGTCTAAATATGTTGAAAATACTTTTAATGATTCTGCAGGATAAGCAAAATTTTCCAACTGAAGATTATTTCTCATATAGTAGTTCAACAAGAGAAAGCTGGGATGGTGATAATGATTCTGAGGTATCTCTTTATATATATATGCACACACATGACACATAATCTTTTTCATCTATTACTTAGTTGAGGATATAAAAATTATTAGGAGGTGACAAAAAATAGCTTACTGTTATGTGTATGATACTAAAATACTCTACAGGTATTTGCAACACCTATGGGAAGTATGAGAGAAGCATTGGCAGAACCAAAAGAAGGTGAAAAGAATCAAAAGAAGAAGAAGAAAAAGAAAGCCGAAACGGTTACAAAGAAACTTAAGCCTGACAGGTTTGAGAAGTTGGAATCCTTCAGTCGACGCCTGCGGCTCTGCATTTTGAAGGGATCTGCTCATCAAAGACACCAATCCTCTTGATTGTTGTCGTGTCTTCATCGAATATTATTTGTTTTTCATAACATCAATGTAATAATGCAATATACAATTTAAAGCTAGTCCATGAAACTCAACATGTATGTAGCATGATTCTCTTATAGGAAATATTCAGCATGTTTTGTGTAAAGTATTGATTAATCTTTTGACTATGTTTTTGGTATTTTTTTTTTGTGGCATGAATCTGATGAGTCAGTTTGGTGCATCTACTTAAATTTGCAACCTATTGTTTTGGCTAATGTGACAATTTTTATGATTCATGGGGCATTATAGTTTGCATTCGCATTGACATTGCATTATGTGTTTGGCTAATGTGACAATTTCTAAGAAATTTATGATTTAAAAGATCACTTATTCTCCTTAAAAAGATAATTTCTAGCCACTAGGCTACTTGACAAACAAAAAATACAAATGTTGTTGCTCCTTAAAATGTTGCCCCTTCTTTTCTACAAGACTTGTGTTATTGTTGGCTTTTAGGTTAGTTGTTCTGGATTGCTACCTTTTAGGAAAAAACTGACTGAGTTGGTCCACTCTTAATCCCACTCAACCCATCATTTTAGCATTTTCTCTGGTAACTGAAAAGTACTAAAAATCAGCCTCAAACTGTTACATGATATTGTGAGTGATGTGCAAGGCTCTATAAATTAAAAATGTCTTCACTCCTCTTTTTGGTCACAACTTTCTTGATAGAATTACACCATTGAGTTTGAGTGAGTTTGAAATAGTGAAAACAAACAAACTGTTACCACAAATCTGACAATGGATGGAGGTTAGTGTTCCTTTAATTTGGTTCCGCTTACTTGTTTAAATATGTTGCTTATACTTTGTAATGCACAACATGTTTTAATTAATTAAGAAAATTTACATTTGTATCAAGCTTTGTTTATGCCTCTCCCTTGCGAAATCATTTTCATACTTTTGAAAAATTAATATTTGGGTAATTTGATTTAGAACTTTTTAATCAAAATTAAAATCAAAAACTTACAGAAAATATTTATATGATGTTTCTGGTGGTTAGTTGTTGTTTTTTATGTTTGAAATGGCCTAAAACCTTTGGTTTTATTGTGGTTTTGCAAGACAAGCCGGGTTTAACTGACCCGACTTAAGGTTGATGACGACGTACTTAGGGTAAGAGGGTGTATCCATACAAAAGTTACTCCTCAAAATGTTTCCTATCGATGTTAAACATGTTATTTGCATGGATAACACATGTTATTTATTTTTGTCTCAATTATGAATGATGAGCATTTATGTTTTAATTTTATGCAGTTATTCAATTTGCATGTTTCTCTGACTTTAAGTATGACATTCCCGAGTAAAACCTTTACAATTGCAAGGTCTGGAATGAGAGAGTTTTTCATTTGGGCTAGATGGACATTGACTATGTCGTTCAATAGGAAAGATGAACCAGTAGGTAATATTGAAACCAGCACTCTAGTTGCATTTGATCTTCTTATGAAAAGTGGGATAGATCTCTTTGTAATGTTTATAAAGACAAAATTATGTGTTGGTATCCGTGGTTCAACCGAGCATCATGTAAACATGAAGGACTTTATTAATGTTATTGATGAACAATTTAAAAATTCGATAAGGCACTTGCTAGCACGCTAATTATGAAGTTTTCAAACACAAGGGTTATTCATGCGAATGAGAGAAATAGCAACACAATTGAAAAGTCTTACGATTGAAAACTTAATAATATGATACTTGATGGAACCATGCAGACCAACATATATTTTTGTCTTTATAAACGTTAAAAAGAGATGGTTAAATCTCTCACTTTTCATAAAGATCAACTGCATCTGGAGTGTTGGTTTTAGTAATACCCGTTGTTACATCCTTCCTAATGGCATAATCGATTCCATCCAGCTCAGATGAAGAGGAACTCTCATGCTTTAGTTTTAGGAAGTCGTATGTATGCTCAGGTTTGCACCAGACCTAACGTGGCATATGTTGTTGGAGTTTGGGAAAGATATCTGAGTAATCCAACTGTTGATCACTGGAAAGCTTCGAAGAAAATGATGAGATATCTTCAAGGAACAAAGAATTTCATGCTCGTGTACAAACGAACAGATAATTTGAAAGTATTTAGCTACTTTGGTTTAGACTGCGGTGGTTGCTTTGATGCCCAAAAATCAACATTGGGTTATGTTTTTATGCTATCTGGTTGAGTTATATCTTGGAGAAGTGCAAATCAACCTTGATTGCTACTTCCATTATGGAAACCGATTTTGTTTCTGGTTTTGAGGCTACTCTGCATCGTGTGTGATTGAAGAGTTTCATATTTAGGCTTAGCGTTGTTGACTCTATTTTGAGGCCATTGAAGATGTATTGTGACAACTTTGATGTGGTTTTTATGGCTAAGAACAACAAAAATAAGTCGAAGTAATCACATATACATCAAATATTTAGCTTTAAGAGAACTTGTTAAGAAAATAAAGAGGTCATTGAACATGATAGCACAAAGTTTATTGTTAATCCTTTTGACTAAAGGTATGTCATCAAAGAATTTTAAGGATCATGTAGTATGAATGACACTTGGTTCCACAATGTAATTTTCATTTTATAAGCTTTTGTTACTTTGATGAAACTCTTATTTAGTTTATTTTTTATCAATTTGTTTTGTGCATATATTCATTTATTTTGAGAAAATTCAGTTCATTTACACCTAAAATAAACAGGTGGTTTATTCATTAAGTTGTGTACTGACATTGAGAGACTTGATATATTGCAATACTGGAAGATACTACTCGTTATCAGAGGACATATCCTGATGATTCTTAATTTTGCATAATCGAGAGCAATTCAAGGGCCGGTTTAAATTGTTTTGCTTGAGTTTAGCAACTTTTGAGCTTCTGCAATATGGCTTTTGTGCTTCTATAACATCATAATGGATTTAATTTAAGAGTCTGAATGTTTTGATGATCTCATAATGGGAACCTGCAGCATGTGAGAAAGTCATATCAGCTTCTCATACTATTCTTTGTTGTGAGTTGGTCACCGCTGATATTTGCAATGAAGTTTTTGTAACTTTGCACGTGTGTTGTGTGAAAGCACTAGAAGGCACATTAATGTTTAAAATATGGTCAAGTTGACCCTGAACATTTTAAACCTCCAGATAGGAGGAAAAAAATCTCGAGAAATGCATTTTTCACCTTGGGATTGGTCAATTCAGAGATATAAAAATCCTGAAAATTTGAGTGAACATTTATCTTCAAATTGGCCAATCTTAAGGTGTAAAAACTGTAAAAAAGAATTCATTTTTCACTTCCCAATTGGCTCATCCGGTTGTATAAAAAGTCCTAAATTTTTTTGAAGTCAAGAAATTTTCATCATTGTGTGCCATCCAAGATGACCCAATAAAAGTTGATGACTACTCTTTTGGCTCCCCTATTTTCTCTTTAAGCCTACAAAACAATGTTCGGGAGATATCTTCCGAATGGCTTTATAAACACACAAAAAAGCTGTTCAGGAGTTACGAACCGAACTTCTTTGGGGGCCAAACAAGCAAAATTCATAAAAGTTACACATGAACCATTAAATTGGTAGCCCAAGATGGGTCCAAAAAATAAGCATAGAAAATGGGAACATATGACAATATGATATCTAGTACTATCTATTAACCCAATTAAATCAGTTCTCTAAAAGTAATTAAATTAAATTAAAGGCTGTGTATTTAGTCATCAAGTATTCAACTGAAAACTAAACTTCGAAAATCTATGAAGAACAAGTTCCTCCATCAACTAAGAGTAATGCATATAACACAAACTACGATAGTGCATACCGAGCAGATTACACAATATCACATATTCCTGCCACCAAGCTTATCCAATTCCTCACCACTTCTTGTAGACATACCTAAAGAAGGATCAAAGTGATCTTGGGTAAGGAAAACAGCGGTTGGTTGCTGGTATGACGGCATGCTTGACTCCAGTATCTGATGAGGAAGCACCATGTCTGATTTCAAATATGCTTCTTCCACGCTTACTCGTTGCTTTTTAGTTGATCTCTCGCCATTGGGACTGTCAGCAGGAGAACCGACTTGGCAACCAGAATCTGGTGTCATCGGTTCATGGTGAGATGAAAAAGATTCAGCTGAAAGACTCTTTGCTGGTGCATGCTCTTTAGCAGCTTTTTCTGGGTCAGGGGTTGCCGGTTCAGTCTTATTGTCGAGCTCCTGTTGAGACATATCTCCTGGAGTTGGTGCTGATACACCGGAGCCGGGTGCTTCTGAAAGAACCCCACTGAGTCGCTGTTGCTCTTCGATTATCTTTTTCAAATATTTTCCCTGAGCTTCTATCCTTAATTGTAGCTGTCTCTGCACCTGTTTCACATTGAAAAAATAACAATTACAAGGTTGACATCTTAATTACAATACCCTCATTTTAATGATGATCATGTAATAAAACTAATTTGTGCAACTAAATAAATTAAGAGAAACCAATATCATCATTTCATCTCACATGATCAGATGCAGTAGAAAGCATTAAAAAATATACAATCTGCTAATATAATATAGTTGTCAGATCAGATCAGTTCAACAAGGAAATATACCTCCAATTGTTCATGTAGTCGCTTCTGTACCTCCATTTGAAGCTTTAGTGCTTCAGTAATCTGCATCCCCCTGCAGATATGTAACATTAATACATTAATTATTTATACCATGAAAAACTTATTGAAACAGTCATGATTCTTTAATGCAAAAGCTGTAGATTTTTTGACACCAACCGGTGTGAGGCATTGAATGCCTAAAAGAAACATGGCTTTTTATACAGTTAACACTGGTGAAAATTTGATTCCAGGATGTAAAACCATATGAGATGGTTAAAGCCAATTTATTAACATGAAAAAACATTCTAATATTAACAAGCTTCCATGTATAATTATGATAACCCAAGAGCAAAAAGGGAAGCAATACTCACGATGAACCATCTAGATTGGAAAGCATATCCCCTGTTTCTTTCTTGTCGGTTTTTTTCCCCTCTATAGACAATTAAAAAGTTATCAGCAAATTTTACGGAGAAAACAAAGTGTAAAGAATGATTAATACTTTAAACGGACTAAGAACAAAAAATCAGTAAGACCTAAATATCATATATATGGATATGGCAAACGATGAAAATCAGATAGACGTACCATCGGATGAGCAGTCAGGTAAGTATTTTGCTAGTCGGTATTTCTGTATGAAACAAAAAAGTAGAATAAACACATTAAAAAAACGAGAATAACGGATATCACGTTAAGAGGACCTAGAGTGCACGTTACCTGCAAATGGCTTTTAACATGGTAAATTGTTAAGCCTTGTACACCCATAACTCTGAGGACACCTTTGGGCGTGGCACCTAAGGAAAAGGATAGTTATAGATTTAAAAACTTTTAGATAAGGAATGTTAAAGCCTGATAAATTCATCATATAGCATTAGGATATCTAGCCAACAAAAGTATTAGATATCTGGTCCAAATATGTATGATGTAACCAATTCTACGTATTACATTTCAGCTAACAAAAAAATGGGGGAAATACTCACGATCGGGGCCACCAAGTTGAGCCACAGCATCAACAAAGCGTTCATGTAGCTCATGTGTCCAACGCAAACGTTGCTTTGAGTTGAGATTAGAGTTGTTGGCAAGACTGTTACCTCCACCGCCAGGATCCATAACGCTCCTACCAGACTCTACGTGCTGACCATGAACTAATGGATTGCTTCCAATTAAACTTGAATCAGCAACATTCGTTGGATGATACATTTGTCATTTATCTGATAGCACATAAAAAACATAATATAAATATGGAAATTAAAAGAAACATCTCAAACTTAATTGCATATCGTAGAAGGTTGGTAAAGAAATTAGGGTTGACTCAAACATGCAAGTAGGCAGAAACACACACAAAAATTGGCCCTTCAACATGTTCTGATTCCAATGCTTAATCAGATTCAGTTAAACTCTTTTTTTTCGATCTTGTATTTACATTATATAAGTCTCAAAAAACTTTTCAAATTGTCATTGAAAAAAATTGTACAACGGATCATTTAGTACACTCGGTAAGTATTTAACAAACACCCCCAGAAAACCAATGGTCCATTTGGTTGAAATTTAATAAAATAACACTAACACCGATGACTTTCTGCACACAGCATCATACTAGTTCATAGCTTTCATGCAAACTATTATTAGCCAACCCGGGCAAAAGCATGGGGGTCTTGAGAAAAAAGTACATGACGGTGAAACAAAATATAACAGAAATCTAATCTAAATGATTATATGATAACACGTGCCACAATGGATCATAAATATAATAATAGTAAATAGAAGTCTTCTCTATCTAAAGCATCTTTCTTTCATCCTTCGTTTGTATCTCTAGGAAAAAGTCAAGCCTCGTGGAATCGGCACACTGCTTCCATGTCTAAGAAACTTAAACTTAGTAACTTTTAGTCATTCTAAGTCAAATTAGAACTAGGTAAACTTCTTGTATGTGTGGATGGGTGGGTGGGGGCAACTCAATTGGTTTAAGCCAAGAAGGTACTGGGTTCAAACTCGGACAAAGGAGAAAAATCAATCTAACAACTAATTACTAACATTTGTCATTAAAAAAAGAACATTCATATACAAAACCTGTAGAATTTTGCATTCTTTCTGCAATAAGAATTCATAAATGACATGATTTTAATGCAGAACCACATAAAGTTGAATTCAATTTCATATCTAGAGATACATGGTGACGGACTAGCTAGCATCATCAAGGATTTTGGAATTAAATAGCAAAGAATCTATATAATAGGTCCCCTTCAAATATTATCAAATTACTGCTATAACTATAAGTAACATCCTTTCCCTAGCATAGGTAACCCTTCATCCCCCCCTAAACCCTAAAAAGTGGAGTTGAAAATCAAAACTTAAATTAGATTATTTTTCCTGAATCACTAAGATAACATATATAGGTAAAATTCTTCACCAAAAAAAATTATATATATAGGTAAAATCGAATTACCACCTTTATAGCTAACATTAGTGAATTGGGAAATAGAATCAAAAGTTCCATTTTTCATCATATTTACAACTCAAAATATCAAGTAAAACCCTAAAAATCAATCCTTACAAAAACTTAAAACATGGAAGAAAAAACTCATATGACTCATCATGTCTGAAAAAAAAATGGAATAGTATAAACCAACCAATTAACATTTATTTATTTTGAAAAAATACAACATTAACAACAATTATAATTCATGACCCACAAAAGAAAAAACCCAGCAAAACCTCCCCCACATCAACAAAAGCTAAAAAGTTAACATCTTTGAGACAAACTCTAAAGAATGCTCAATTTCCCAACACAAAGCACAAAACATCACAAGAAGGGTCAACACAAAAATTGAAGCCAAAACTTAAAAACTCAAACTTTAAGCTGAAACTGAAACAGTAGCATCATTGAGCTGAAGCTAAAAACAAATAAGCCAAAAGGGTCACCGAAAATGTAAAAACTATACAGAATACAGAATCACAAGCTTGAAAGTAAGGAATAAAAAAATTGTTATAGAAATGAGATAGAAAATGAAAAAAGGAAAGGAGACATGTATAGAGAGAAAGATAGATACATACCCAGATGAGATCTATGAAAACCAACTACGTATACAAAATTTTCGTCCCCTTCAATTTCGGAGCTGTGTAGTGCTCTCTCTCTCTCTCTCTCTCTTTGTATACAGTGATGTGACGAATATGATACCTTCCAATCAAATTTTTCTTTTTTCCTTTTTATTTTTTGGAATGATATCATCAAATGGGAAAAACGAACCAAAATAATTTATTTTTGAAATAAATAAGTTTTTTTTATCCCTAGAAATATTACAAACAAAAAAAAATCAAAATTTTCTAAAAATATTTTATAAGTTTTAATCTGCAAATGATTAACGTCGTTAAAAAATCATTAAAAAAATATGAAAGATGTACATTAATTTACCTTAAAAAAGAGACCAAAACTCGTGATGAAAAATTTTTGAATTCCAAAACTTGTTGTAAATTTTGAGAGGAATCAAAAACGAAATTTAAAATATTTATAAAGATCAAAATTTACTTAACCCGTTATCGTTATTTTTTGTAGAGCAAAGATATTTGAATATTTCAAATTTTTCAACACTAATTCAATATTTTATTAAATTTTCATTTCTCTCTTCATATCGTGCAACCAATCATCACTACATAGCATTTATCACATTATTCATGTTGTTTCTTTATGTCATAAAATGTAGAATGATTTTTGGGTGTGCACTTGATATTTTCCTTATTTTTATTATTTTATAAATATGAAGTTTCGACCGTCGTTTACAAACTAACATATGTTGGAGAATTTGTTTGGCACACAAAGTGGTTCTCTTTTTCTAACCAATTTTTTTTCGATGATTAAGAACAATGAATCGAGTTTGGATCATCATGTATTTAAGGTCCAACTTCTTTTATCACCTGAACCAATTTATGATTTTTTTTATTAATTTTTCTCTATTTTCAAAATAAATTAATATATTTATATATAAATTTTTTAGAGTAAGTTTGACCAATAAGAATATATTTAATGCATATGGCAATTATTTAATAAGAATATATTAATTTTCAAGAGAGTTTTAAATTATTTATTTAGAATAAAATAGATGTTATGCATTGTTCTTACTAACTTGAACTAAATTCACGGAGACAAATAGTTGTTGTTTGATTATTGTCTTTAGAAATTAGTTTTCAGTTTTTAAAATAACAAAATGAAAAAATTTTGAGTTCAAACTCCAACTCATGTATATATATTATTATTCAATGTTCCTACTATTTCAGTTAAGCTGAGTATGATAAAAAAAACATAATACAATAATTTAAATAATTTTTCGATTTATGTGTGTCGTCCTTTTTATTCATTCTCTAACTTATTAAATATTAGGATCATATTTTTTACATGTGTAACAACTTTTTCTTTGTTTTGATTTATTTTCGAATTTAATATACAAAAAATCATTAGATTTGTTATTTTCAAATTTATACTACCATTTATGACAATTTTTGTGACAATTTTTTTTATTAATAAAAAAATAGAAAGATATAATTCCTTTCCTAAAAAAAAAAATATAATTTTTCTTTTGTTATCTACTGATCTCTCATTTTCTTGGGTGTGTAAATTCAAAGGATCCAAATTCTTCCGCTCAATTATTCAAAATTTTCAAAGTCTTCGTTTACCAATTTTCTGGTTTTAATCCACAATTGACTTCACCTTTTGCCACCACGTTTTAAGATACCGTAAACTCCTATCCTGGTAATTTTCAAACCAATTTTATGTGGTATTTTTACTATGGAAACGAAAACATCATAATTTGACGGAAATTTTAGATTGGTGTTACTAGTCATTGTTGTTCTCCTCGTGTAATAAATCACAATAATAATATTTTAATATATTGTAATTCTAAAGTAATTTCTTATTATGTATTATGTTCGTCAATTTATTATCTAATAATAAAATAGTGTTTCAATGTTGGCAATAACATTTTTTTAATAAGAAGCAATATAACAGTAAATAAGTATAATGAGTGAAATATAACAGTATTAACAGAGTATTTTTATGTCAATAACTATTTCAACTAAAGAAATACAAAATACAAAATTATTTTAAAATTTTGATACATTAAAGAACAATTGTGTCTACTCGTTATACATTCGAGATAAAAGTAACTACTAACTATTTAGATTGTCTTTGTAAGCAAGAATTTTCTATCATGTGCAAACTTTCATTGATCAAAAAGTCAAAAGTACTAAGTCTATCTTAAAACTTATGCATTTTATATTAAATTTACATGATTTTTGAACAAATAATTGCAAGAGATTATTCCTTCGTGTGCAAACTTACATGGATTAAAAGTCGTACCAAAGAGAATTATTAACTATTGTACCAAAAAGAATTAGTGGTGTGTATACTGTAATCTATGTCACAACTCACAAGTGTGAGATAGTTGATTCACATGACTAATTTTCATTGATGTAACATCGATTGGTTTTCAAAACAATTTAGAGTTTATATTGACACTGAAATTATGAGATCATTTTATTTGGTTTTGATTTTTGTATTTTTTTTTTGACAAAGTTACATTTGCGAACCCTTTATTTTGTTAGGAGCTTATAGTTTTGTGCTTATGCTTTTTAATCATGTTTTAGTATAATTATGGTTAGCTTAGCTAAGATGACTTGTAATGCAAGCTACCTCAAATTACTTAGATACTTTACTATAAATAAGTATCCACTCTTTGTATTTTGACACTTAATGAATACACAATCATTTTCCTTACAATTGGTATCTAGAGCCGGTGTTAAGGGCTTGTAGAACAAAGTTCAAAGCGCAACTTTTTGCCGAGAAAAGTTTATTACAGTTTGTTACGCGTGCTTCTTTTTCTTCTTCCACCTTCATCCTAAGCTTTCATCAATGGCGAATTCTGCAAATTTCGCACAACATTCTACCCCCAAGTTTGATGGATTTCATGATCATTGGGCCATGCTTATGGAAAATCTTCTTCGTTCCTGAGAATCCAACATCGGAATAAGAAAATGCTACAAAGGATAGTAAATTGCTTGATCTTAAGGTAAAGAACTATCTTTTTCAACCCATTGATAGAACAATCATGGAAACTATTTTGGTTAAAGATTCAGCTAAGCATATTTGGGATGCAATGCCTAGAAAGTATCAAAGTTCTACCAAAGTGAAACGTGCTCATTTGCAAGCTTTACGCAAAGAATTTGAGATTCTTGCAATGAAGGAAGGTGAAACCATTGATGAATACTTCACAAGAACTCTTTCTATTGCAAGCAAGATGACATCACAAGGTGAGAAAATGGATCAAACACTTGTTGTTGAAAAGGTTCTGAGATCTTTAACAAGTAAATTCAATTATGTGGTGTGCTCAATTGAAGAATAAAATGTTGTTGCTACACTCTCAATTGATGAACTTCAGAGTAGTTTAATTGTTTAAGAACAATGCATGAAAATTGATGTTGGACAAGCTTTGAAGGTTTCCAATGGTGGAAGAGGTTCGGTGGGATTTGGTAGAGGAAGAGGGCGTTCAGGTGCTAGAGGAAGACGTAGAGGAAGAATCGACAAAGGAAGTGTTGAATGTTTCAAGTGTCACAAGTTGGGACACTATCAAAATGAATGTCCTCTATGGGAAGAAAATGCAAACTATGCTGAGTTTGAAGATGTTGAATTGCTTCTGATGGCTCAATCATGAATGAACACAAATACCAAAAATGAGGTATGGTTTCTTGATTCAGGGTGTTCAAACCATATGATAGGAACAAAGGATTGGCTATTTGATTTTGATAGTGAGTTTAGAGAATCAGTGAAATTGGGTGATGATTCTAAAATATCAATAATGAGAAGAGGTAATTTGAAACTGCTCATTGGTGGTATGATTCAAGTCATAACCAATGTGTATTATCTTTCTGTACTTAGAAATAATTTTCTTAGTATTGGACAACTTCTGCATAAGAATCTAACAACTGTTTTAAGAAAGATACTTGCAAAGTATATCATAAAGAGAAGGGTATGCTAATGTCAAATCAAATGAGCACCAATAGAATGTTTATCATCTTTGCACCAGTTATTATTCCTGAATGTTTGAAGATTGAAAAATGTGAAGATGCCAAGATATGGCATTATAGACATGGACATCTTAGTTGGAAGGGTTTGAATAAAGAAGGGTATGGTGAGAGATTTACCAAAACTGCAAGAAATTGAAACAAGATGCAACGACTGCTTGTTGGGGAAGCAACATAGAGAAGCTATTCCAAAGAAATCTCAATGGAGAGCTTCACAAAAACTTGAATTGATCCACTCTAACTTATGTCGCCATATCAAACCAAATTCCAACTCTGGTAGCAGATACTTCATGACATTTACTGATGATTTCAGTAGAAAAACATGGATATACATTTTGACAGACAAATCAAGAGCATTTGAGACATTGAGATTGTTCAAGAATTTGGTTGAGAAAGAATCTGAATGCTTGATAAAGTGCTTAATATCAGATAGAGGTGGAGAGTACACTTCAGTAGAGTTCAATGAATTTTGCAGTGCAAATGGAATCAAGAGACAGCTTACCACAACTTACACACCTCAACAAAATGGTGTTTCAGAAAGAAAGAATAGAACTTTGATGAACATGGAAAGGAGTATGCTTGTAGTTAGACAGGTTCCAAAGGTTTTCTGGCTAGAAGCAGTAGTTTGAGCCACTCATGTGTTAAATAGAAGCCCTACATTGTTAGTTAAAGACATGACTCCATAGGAAGCATGGAGTGGTGTAAAACCTTCATTGCAGCATTTTAGAGTTTTTGGATGCATTTCTTATGCTCTTGTGCCATACTCTCAGAGAAAGAAGTTGGATGATAAGAGTATTAGATGCATTCTACTTAAGTTGAGTGAAGAATCAAAGGGTTATAATTTATATGATCCAAAAAGGAAGAAAGTAGTGATTAGCGGAGATTTTGTATTTGAAGAATCTCAAGGATGGAAATAGAATGGTAGTGAAAACACTCAATCAAGTTCAGCCTTAATTGAGGATGATGTGATAGAATTCACAACTGATGAACCAGTAAACCAAATTGATCCTGAGGTGCCTCACCTTGATAATATAAGTGAAATTAACTCTTCAGATCGTGAAAATGTTGTTTCTGATCATGAAGAAGAGGTGGAGATTGAGTCACCTGAAGAATTTGAGCTTTCCCTTAGAACAAGAAATCCACCAGGTTACTTGAAAGATTATGTAACTGGAAGAGAAGCTAAAGAAAATTATCTGCAAAATGGTCTAAATTTGTTTAGCACCTCAATTGATCCTAGTACATTTGATGAAGCATAAAAAATGAAGGTGTGGAGAGAAGCAATGAAGCAGGAAATTGAATCTATTGAAACCAACAACACTTGGGAACTGGTTGATTTACCAGCTGGTTGCAAGAAAATTGGAGTAAAGTGGATATATAAAACTAAGCTGAATTAAAAGGGGAAATTGAGAAGTACAAGGCCAAATTGGTTGCTAAGGGATATGTACAAAAGCTTGCAGTTGACTATAATGAAGTGTTTGCACCAGTAGCAAGATGGGATACCATCAGAACAATTCTAGCAGTTGCAACTTGTAAAGGTTGGAAAGTTTATCAACTTGATGTTAAAAGTGTCTTTTTACATGATGAATCAATTGAAGCTGTGTATGTTGAACAACCTTTAGGCTATCTGAAAAAGGATACAAGTAAGGTATATAAGCTGAAGAAAGCTTTGTATGGATTAAGACAGGCACCTAGAGCATGGTAGCAAGATAAAATCTTATTTTGCTCAAGAAAACTTTGAGAAATGTTCTCATGAACACACACTATTTGTGAAGAACAACTCTGAAGGAAGAATGCTTATAGTTAGCCTATATGTTGATAGCCTTATCTACACTAGAGATGACACTAAGATGTCTGATTCATTTAAGCACTTAATGCGAAGAAAATTTGCTCTGACTGATTTAGGGAAAATGAGATATTTTCTTGGAGTATAAGTTAAGCAGTGTGATGAAGGAATCTTCATCAGTCAACACAAATACTCTCCTGAAATTTTAGAGAGGGTTGTCATGGAAAATTGTAATATGGTGTGCAATCCTATAGTGACTTAAAGTAAACTTGTGAAAGATGAGAATGCTAAGGCAATAGATGCCAACAAGTATAAGCAGATGGTTGGATGCTTGATGTACTTGCTTCCCACCAGACCTGATCTTGCATATTCAATGTGTCTGGTTGCTAGATACATGGAAAGACCCACTGAAATGCACCTATCAGCTATTAAAAGAATCATAAGGTACTTGAAATGAACTGCAAGCTATGGAATTTTGTATAAGAAAGGAGAAGAAATAAAATTGACTCTCTGATCAGACTTAAATTATGCAGGTGATGTTGATGACAGGAGCACATCAGGCTATGTGTTCATGATTGGTGATAGTGTAATAGCCTGGTCATCTAAAAAGCAGACTATAGTTACTCTTTCTACCACTGAAGTTGAGTATGTTGCAGCAGCTTCATGTTCATGTCAAGGAATCTGGCTTAGAAGAATCTTGCATCATCTGAATGAAAAAGAAAAGAAAGTAACTACAATTCATTGTGACAATAGCTCATCAATAAAGATATCCAAGAATCCAGTTATGCATGGAAGATGCAAGCACATAGATGTCAGGCCACTTCTTGAGAGACTTAGCTAGAACTGAAGCACTGCAATTCTCATGATCAATTGGCTGACATTATGACAAAGCCAATGAAACTTGAAGCTTTCTGCAAGTTAAGAACTGAGCTTGGTATCTCAATTGATTCAAACTAGATCCTTGTGTAAACTGGTTTCTGAGATTGCTCAGTTTAAGGGAGGGATTGTTAGGAGCTTATAGCTTTGTGCTTATGCTTTTTAATCATGTTTTAGTATAATTAGGGTTAGCTTAGCTAAGATGACTTGTAATGCAAGCTAGCTCAAATTACTTAGATACTTTACTATAAATAGATATCCACTCTTTGTATTTTGACACTTAATGAATACACAATCATTTCCTTACATATTTAATATCAGGTAACATTTTCATTCTTTATTGTTTTTCATTTTAATCATTTATTAATGTTGATGGTGTTATTATTTTTTACCTAAAAGGATTGAAAACCCAAGATTTTTCACATGACATTTTTTTTGGGTTTAATCTTTTATGTTTTTAATGTTAACTTTGTTATCACTTTTTACTTAACAAGATTGAAAATCCCAAAAAATGCAAAAGAACACCCGAGAAAGTCATATCTTCGTAAATAGAAAATAGAAATCCAAAAGTACATGGCCTCTCTCTCATCTTTTGACAATCAAATGAAACCCTAAGTTCTAATGCCAAAGAAGTAACATTTTGAAAAATCGCTATCAATGAAAAATGTTATGAACTTGGTGCGCTTTAAGACTGAAAGTGGTACTTATAGATCACCACTTTGCTAATCGATTTTTTTTATAATTGAACCTACAACATAATGAAATTGGAGGGTCTAACTCATTCTTAAAAACCGGTTCATAAGATGAAGATTGTCTCCTTGGGACATGGGTTTTTCCCAATACACCCCAGTCACGCCCAACACTCTTTGGGCTTGGTGCGTGAATCGGTAGGTGGCCCTTGAATTCGTCAGGCTCTGATACCATAATGAAATTGGGGGCCTAACTCATCCTTAAAAACCGGTTCATAAGGTGATGATTGTCTCCTCTATATAAACTTCTATCAAGAGTCTTATCTATCCGATATGGGACATGAGTAAGATAGTGTTAGAAGATTCACCTACCGATTCACGCACCAAGCCCAAAGAGTGTTGTTGGGCGTGACGGCCGATTCTCGCACCAAAGCCCAAAGAGTGCTAGGCATGACGGGGGTGTATTGGAAAAAATCCATGTCTCACATCAGATAGATAAGACTCTTGATAAGAGTTGATATAGAGGAGACAATCCTCACCTTAAGAACCAGTTTTTAAGGATAAGTTAGGCCCCTAATTTCATTATAACATTCATTGATGTTAGTTTTTTTTTTTTTAAAGAATTTGACGTTAGTTGATTTGTTTAAGATATTTGATGCCGAATGCACTAAAATGTCAATACTACTAGAATGCAACACGCTACAATCAACTTTCAATATATTGTCTAAATCCATGGTTACTATTATAAACAAAAATCTACTTTTAAAATTTATTGAATAAATGATGTACATAGTCTATAATATAAACCACATACATGATTTATTCAACAAACTTAAAATGTCACCAAAGTTGTAATCTTTAAGAAAGTCCTTGTACTTTTCTTTAAAAGAGAAAGTCCTTTCTTCGAAGAATATCAAGCTTTCAAATGTTTCCTTTTGAATTTGAGTTGTGATCACTTATCGGATTAATATCAGTAGAGAATGGACGGACTCTCTCCATTAACATGATTGATAGTTTCGTCAAGAAAAAAAAATTAATATGAAAGATAGTGAAATCTAACCGCTTGAAAGAAAGAAAAAAAAAAAAGAGGTCTGGAGAATTTTAAATATGAAAAATGTGATAGAAAATATTTTAAAGGTGAGATTCGAAAAACATGATAGAAAAAATGGAGACAATATTAATTAGAACAGAAGTAATATTATGAAACAAAACAAAAAGGAATTGGACCTAAGATCATCCTTTCTTCTAAATTAAGTAACCCTATAACCAACAATATTAATGCTAGAAGCTAATTAAGATATGGTGATAATCAACTAAAGTAACAACTAATTATAGAAAGGAAAAGAAGATATTGGAGAGGAAAAGGAAAGTACTTACCTGGTAATTAAGCATAAACACAGTTTGAGAAGTTCGGTATCAACAATATAAACTCCTTAATTATAATGAGTTATATGTTGCCTTCTATTCTTTGTTTTCTATTTGTTTTGGTTATTATTAATTGGTGCATGTGTATGTTTATATGATGATGATGTCAATATTAATGTGTTATCCATCATTCTTTCAAGTTGTGATGATGAACAGGTCTAATCTGTTAGTTGTGGAGTGAAAATGACAACAATTAACGTCGTTTAGTAACCAGCTAAGATGGAATCTTCTAGGTAATATTCCGATCCTTCACCAATGAAATTTTTAATTAACCAATATATTATTTGGGATTAAACAATGATCACAATACACTCAACAATACACTTTTCCTTAACATTCTTTGATCGAATCACTCTTTAAATATCTAGAGTTTTATCCATTAAACATATCTCTGTATTTTTATAGTGCTAAACTTTTTTCATAAAATCATATATATAAACAAATATGTTAGCATGTGCTTTTTTTTAATGTTAACTCTTCTATTCATATGAAAAGATACTCTGATAATCTTAAGTTCGATCGTGAGGTAAAATGGTTTAACTGAGATTGTTTTATCTAGAAATCAAATTTGATTCTCTCAAATTATCTGTCTTTAGTAAAATTTATTAACCACTAAACCAAATTACTTGGTTCGTAAGCATGTGATTTAATTTATATGCAATGTGTTGATATGTTATTCAATGTGTAGGGTTGGTTTTTACTTGTTCCAACATACACAAACTATCATATCAGTGCCATAAAAAAATTTACCATATCATTAATTGATGTGGTATCCTTTGCATGTAAATTAAACTTTAAATTCATTAAAAGCCACACATTAGTTTTGTTAATTGCTAAAAATAAAAAACGAAACTTAATCTAGTTTCTTAGAGGAAAACATAATTTTTAGTCGCAGCAAAAATAAATCGAGATTATAAGTTAGTCCTTAAACAGAAATTCATCCACAAACCATATGTGCTGATGTGTACTGCATGCTAAAGTTATGAGGTGGCATTAACGTCATTTGCCAAGAGATAATTAGAAATTAAAGGTACGAGTTACCCTAATTATTGACCATCTCTTATCTTCTAATCATAAAGATTTGGTTAGAGAGAAATATGAAAAAGACACAATTTAAAGGATACTGATGCCATGAAAGGAAAATGTTGATATATTGCTCTAGTTAAATAACTTTTAGTCTTTCATATTTCTTTAGAGTATAGTTCAATTAGCTGGAACGCAATGTTATATATATGAGTTGGATTCGAATTCCAGATACCTCAACGGAAATACACCATAATCTATTTTACTATTATTGAAGAGAATAATAATGCAAGACAAAAATGTCCTGAATATAAATCAAACAAATGAGTCCAAATGATTAATGACATCTATCTTTATTTTTAAACAACGTATCCCCTCCGGTCACATATAAGCAAAAAACAACTTTTTAGGTTCATTTAATAACTAACGTATTCGGTCTATATTTAGGTCAGATACGTTAGTCATTCAATGAACTTAAAACGTTGTTTTTTTGCTTATATATGTAACCGAAGAAAGTATATAGTTATATATAGTAACTACATTCGCACAAAATGAACAAAAGGCAAAAAAAAAAAGAGAACTATTACAAAGACACTCTAAATATGCGACTACCAACCCAAAAGAGAGCAAAATCCACAAAGACCTCAACTAGGGGATCACCATCCTATAAATTAACTCTATCTCAATAAACAATTCTCTAGGTTCCAACATCATTCATAGTATAGACACGAAAGAATATTTAATCTACTTAAATTCCGTTGTCAAGATAACACTTTAATCTCTTCAACCATGTCATCAATCTCCCTGGTGCTATTAATAAGCGATATATTTAAAATAATAATAGCAAATGCACTTAATCAATTGCACACTTATGCTTTGAGACAAATTTGTTCTTTAAACAAGACTTATATTTAGAGACAGGGAGTAATTTGCTTGTCGTCTGCTTCATCACTAGCTCTCCGACTGTTATCCGGTTGTTAATTGTTAACTATGGTATTCCAAATCTGGTAGCAGATGTTGATTATTATTGCACACTGCTTTATTCCATGTATAAATTTATTAAGGTGCATCTTCAATAAAAAAAATAAAAGCAAGTTTCCTTTTCTAAATATTGAGAAATCTTTCATTTTGAATCTAACATTCTTTGCTAGATTTTAGTCCTTACGAAACCTATGTGAACTTTATCTGATGATATATTAAAAAGAAGAATGCTAGCAACATTCATTTTTCAATTCCCCTTTTTATCAATGTATGTCTCACTACTTTGTGTGAGTTTAATTTTCAAAGTGTAGACTATGATGATTTAAACAAATAAGAGAGTGAGTATTAGAAAGATGTTTAAAAGTGAGTATCGATAACATTACTTGTTAAAAAATATGATGGAGTATTATGAAAAGGGTGTATCCTAAGTGGTGAAATACGTTCAATATTTTATTTTTTATAACTTTTATAAGTACAAAGTATTTAACTATCATTTAATAATGATTAACTTATGTCAAAAAATTTGTTGGACACACAAAATGGAGGTTACTCTTCCCAACAAAATTTTCTTCAAATGTAAGAGTCATATATTGAATAACCGACTATTTATCCTATATCATATTCACATTCCTAATGTCTGAAACGAAATTTCCTAGATAAGTTATGGGTGTCTCATCACCACCATTGTTCCGGCATGGGCCGAAGTTCATCCAATGATGAGTTTAAAAGGGATCATCCCTAGAGGTTGTAGGATTACGAGGGACTATGATATGTGAGCGAACAAACCCACAAGAAGACAACATAAGCCACTAACAGTATAGAAGAACCCGAATCAAGGTGGACAACCGATAAGGTATGATGAAAATGTGGTCCGAGGTGAACAACCATCATAGTCCGCTCAACTAGAGAACCCACAAACTAAGGGTGAACAACTTATAAGGTTCGTGGTTATACAAATCCAACAACAGACCTAATAGGGAGCAGATTTGGTTTGTGGAAAATGTTGCTAAGATTATATTGATCGCACAATTTTCAAGTTTATATATGACTTTCAATTATATATAATATCTTAGTTAATACTTACCATTCTCTCTAATATTTTGGTCAAGATTCACCACGGCTCGTTGGCACCTCAATGAAAGTGACACTACAACGTAATGGAATAACCACAACGCCTGCTACTGCATTGTTATAATCGATTAGGAAAACACCGACACCAAGGTTTACTTGGGCAAATAAAATTACTAGTATTATATGAAGCCTTTGATTCCTCCACTTCCATAGAAAATGAAATGTATTAGCTCATATATATTGCATCCCATTGAATGTTTTTATTCTGATCAATATGTTCATACATATTAATCTCAAACCAATTGCTCTTACTAGCCAAGAAAAATCTGCCTCGGTATCATATGCTTCAATCATGTGAAGCTGGAGGACACTCTCTAAAAATATGAAGCAAAGTTTCCTTTAACTGTCCACAATGCAAAAATTATTATTCTCTTGAGTTTAATATCCATAGTAATTTTCATTCTATTTTTTCAAACTTTAATTAAGGTATGCTTTCACTACAAAATTATACTCCCTCCGTTTCAAAATGCATGTCCAAGTCAACCACTTCACATGTGCCAATGCGCAATTTTGACCGTTAATATCTTTAATTATCAAAAGTAAAAAATTATAAAAATTTAATATTTTGAAAATATTTGTTGAGACGAATCAAATAACATCTTACATGCTAATATTTGTATTTATACATTAGTTAAAAAGTATGGTCAAAGTAAGTCAAGTGAATAGTGCACATTGTAAAAATTGGACATGTATTTTGAAACGGAGGGAGTATATACCTTAAAGTATATACTAATAGTTGACTTCACATGTTGAAAGCACACGAAATCTCAAGTAATTAAAAAACTGTCCAAATAAGGGATTTGTGGTTTATAATTGAATTAAATTGGTTCTAGTTTTGGTGATTATTATGTTTTTACGGTAAATAACTTCAATTAGTGCAAATGCAAGCATATTGAACAAGTTGTGTTGGAGCATTTCCTCATCAACTTGAATATTACTTTGGTCTTCGTTATAAAAGAAAATTCACTTTTTAATTCATTCAATAAGTAATAAATCTAATATTATATTAAGAACTCGATATATCATATTTTGAATGAATTTTTTTGAAAAAATTATTTTATAATAGAGATCAGAGGGAGTAGCAACTAGAAACATAATACCAAGATCATAACAACCCACCTATCAATATCTTGTTGCATAATTCAAGGGCTGTCTAGCTCAACTATTTAAAAATAAAGGAAAAGAAGTTGGAGGTCATAAACCAGGGGCGGATGCTCATTGGTGCCATGTGGAGTTAAAGCTCCACATGTTTTTTCCTTTTGTTTTTTTGTTATAATTGATAAAACACAAAAGAGAGGTGCATTTGGAATAGGTATTGAGAGAGGTATATGATGGGATAGTTTACCGTCGTCGGGGAGCTACCGAGGGTGGTAGGGGTGGTGATAATTTTTAATGTTATGTAATCTTGGATTATATTTGAAAATTATGCTGTGTTGATAATTTTAATGTTATAAGTTCGATTTACTGTTAGAACATGTCACCGGCATGATATGTCTGTTTGGAAGCAAGCAAAATGCGCCAAAACAGAGGCTGAACCAAAACAGATGGCTTCTGCATGTGTTTTGGTGCAGTTCGGATTACATAATTTGAACTGTTTAACACAATCCGGATTATGTAACCCGGAAACATCATTTCCCACCTCATTTGTTGACTTTCAACGGGGTGATTTACACTTTTCAGATTACATAATCCGGAGCTTGTACATAATTTAGGATTATGTACTCTGAAACCATCTATTCAAAAATGGCATCAACATCCATCAGGGTGGATGAAGTGCTAAAATCCACGAATTTGTCCGGAATTTAGTTTCCGGAAGTTGTTTGGATTTTATATTTCAGACCAGGGGTATTTTTGGAAAAAATAGGATGCACGAAGAAAGCCATAAGGTGGGAAAAGTAAATCTCTTATGAGAGAGATTGAAGTAAAAGGATAATTATTGTTAGGGAAGAAGAAGAAGTAAAATATGAGAGAGGAGTGAAGCACAATGGATATTATGAGATATTGAATCATGTAGTTTGAATATGTACATGTTTTTTAGGGAAGATTATTGTTGGAACTGCATCACCTGCTACCACAAAACGGTTGCTCATGAGGTTTTTGTGAGCAAGAAGAGAGAAAATAAAAATTAATAATGAAGACTGGAGGATGAGAAGAAGAAATGATGAGAGAGATAAAAACATAAATGACGGCAGATGATCCAAATCCATTATAACCCTAAAGTGTCGCTCTCATGAAGTTGCAGCTTCGGTCTAAGGCGGCATCATCGCAGATAACCCCCCCCCCCCCCCCCCCCCCGACGAACTTATCATGCATGGAAGTGCTTTCTTTCCTTCCCGTGAAATCTCTAATGCAACTGAAGTGTGTGTCTAAGTCATGGAAAACCCTAATCTCTAACTCTTTCTTCATCAACTTGCACCTTCAAAGATCTATACGAAAACCCCAGCTCGCACTGGTATATATCGATAAACAATATATAGAGCAATCGTGTTTTACCGATCTCTTTGAGTTGTTTGTTCGAGAGTTCGTCCATCACCCTTATGGACGAACCTTACTATCAATTGAAGGATAAGAATTGCTATGTTTGCTCCGTCATTCTTATAAGCATAAGCAAATGTGGCTCCGTTTCTGGAACCCTGCTACAAGGACAATATCTAGTATATTAGGGGTATCGTTGTCTAACTCCACCATTTTCAGGTTACATAAGGTTATGATAACACAACAGATACTTATAAGGTGGTGGACTTACATGAGGCGAAAGTTTTTTGTTTAGGCGATAATGTTTGGAAAAATATTCAAATTATAATCATGTGAATCATGGAGTGCATTTGAGTGTTAGTATTAATTGGTTGACACTTCACAATTACCACAGATACTGTTATTGTTGCGAGTATATTAGTGTTGAACAATTTATGATTATTTCGCTTGATCTGCATATGGAAACATACAAGGAGATATGTCCCCCTCAAGGTTTTGTTGAAGTTCCACTGATTCAACCATCTCTATGTGTGTTGATGTATTGTCTTTGTTTTTCTAATGTTGTTAAAGTAACTCAATTTGTTATATGGAAGATGACAGAGTACGCTGTTGAAGAGTCGTGGACTCAATTATTTAAGATCAATCTTCAAATTATAGATCATGCAAACTATTTTGAATTAGACCTACTAGTTGTTTATAATTTGAGAGATGATAGTGTAGAGAGAACTAGAATTACCAACGGTAAATACCGGTTGGAGGGGAACCATATAAAAAAATTATGCTGAAAGCTTGGTTTTTAGTCATTGAAAGTAAGTTCCTTTCCAACTAATTGATTGAATTTTTATTAATTCTTATATGTTGTATAGTATGTTTTTTGGTTTGATTTGATTTGCTATTGGCAACGGTTTGATAGTCTCTCCATCCAATGGACTTCTTTTGCTTCTATATTTAAAGTAATTCACCTAAAATGCATGAGAAGAGGAAAGACAAAACTATTTTGTTTCTTCAAACTTCTATTAATTTCTTTTGAACTAAGAGATCATATATGAGAGCATGGTTCTCTATGTATATCTTAAGTATGACAATGTATGTTTTTGCAAATTTATAACATTGTATACCCTTCTATTTTGTTTAAATAGTTCGTGGACATCCACGCTACGAGAATCATTTTATTATAATCTTGCTCTTGATAATAATGATGCATTGCTGCTATAGAATCTAGTTTTAATATACATTCATTGTGTTGCTTGTGGTACAAGCTATATTCATGGCACATTACTGTTGAAGCTTATTTAACCCACTTGGGTTGGCCTGGTGGTATTGACTTGGGACCTGGGAGTGTGCTCCTCCTCGAGGTCTCAGGTTCGATTCCCTCTGGTACCAATTTAGGTGGGTTAGTTTAACTTCTTCAAAAAAAACTGTTGAAGCTTATTTATTCCCTTGTTCATAGTTGGATATGGTCATATGGCTGCCTACCCCTTTCAGCATTATGCAACTTCTTGCTTTTGATTTATTTGTGTTTCGATATTCCACTGATCTCCAATCTAACAAGTCATTTTTTAATTGTAGATTTATAATAATAAGTTCACTTTTTTAAGACCATTTGGATATGATAAGAATTTGTTGTAGTTGAACAAGAAACACTTGGCAATTAACTAACAGTAAAATCTACGGTGGGATCTTTCATCTTTCCTTCCCTTTTATTTGGTTTGTCTCTCAAATAAATGTCACATTTTTTAGTGCTATTTTTATATATTTTTTTAGATTTTATTTGATTGAGTGAATTCACACAAGAAAGAAATAGAATGGCAAAATTTTGTTCCATCTATTATAAGGCTCAAAAACTCACCAAGAGTATTGATCTATCACAATTGATTTAAAAGCCGAACTCGATCAAATCTAAAACTACTGTTATAGATTCTAAAAACCCGTTTCAAATTAAAATAAACAACCATTGAGAGTAAATCGAATAATCTTACTCTAATTTAAAACATCACCTGATTACTTCAATTTAGATTAAAGCAACAATGAAATTCATTTGTTAACCAACATTCAGAGATCGAAATTGCACCAAGGATTGAAAGAAAATAAATAGAATCAGAAAAATAAGAGAACTTAATAATCATCAATAAAAAGAGAACCTAATAAATCGCTATATTTTGCCCTTTGGTGCTTTTTTCTTTTTCTTTCTATCTTTCATTGTTTTAGGATCAATCTTACTTATGCCAACAAAACAATCTAGTGAGTAACATATATGATGTGTTACTCCAGTGCCTAGATTTTAGCTATAATTGAAATGCAGAAAAAACACACTTGGATTCCACATTGCTCTTTTCAAGTAAAGCCACCAAGCTTTGGTAATGCTCCTTTGTTAAATACACATTTTCTTCATCATTTCTTGAAGAAGTCACCATGGATGTTCCTTCATGTTCTTCTGTGTTAGTACATACAAAATTAGCATAAGAACCAACTCCTTCATTTCCACTACCAAAATTGGGTGGATATGCACATTCTTGTAGCAAGTTTCTATTGTGTTTCCAACCTTACCATTGTATGTATACACTCTACTATTACCTCTTCCTTGTGATCCATTTCCCTCTGCCTTAGGCTATGTTTGGATTGATGGAGAGTGGTGGAATGGAATGGAATGGAGTGGGATGGAGCCACATTCCATTGTTTGGTTTTGTAAAAAAAAGATGGAATGGAATGGAACCCATTCCATCCAATACCACTCATTCCTTCAATTTTCCATTCCACCCAAATTGGGGTGTATCCAATGGAATGGAACCACATTATTAATATAATTACTATTTTGTCCTCACTTTTCATTCCCCAATTTCATGGGCGCGCATCTTTCCCTCATTTTTTTCTTCAGCCTTTTTATTTCATCTTCTCATCTTCTCCAACTCTCACTCACTGTGTCCACTACCTCTGCTTCTATTGCTTGCAACTCTTCAATCCAACAAGGTAACCCAAAAAATTTCTTCTTCTCTTTCTTGTAATTCTTCATCTCTGTTATCATCTATTATTATTTCTCTACCCATTTCTTATTTTATTTTTCCCAAATTATTAGTTATGCTCTTTTTCTTCCCCAAATCAATAGTGATGGTTCTTTTCATTTTTATTCTTCTTCTGAATTATATTGGATCTATTGTTAATTTGTTATTTGTGAACCCATATTTCTAAATTTGTATATTTATTTATGTGCCCTAGAAATAAAAAATCTATTGTTTTTTGTGAATTCAGATTATTGCAATTTAGATTTTGAATATTGACATATTCGGTTTAATTTATTTTGTTTATATTCCTACTCGAGAAAAAACGTGTTTCCCTGCGTGTCCCAATTGCTTTTTATGCTAAACAGATGGCCCTTGAATCTTTGGTGTGGTTAACTCTTGAAGGGTTCTTAAGTTTTTTCGCTATGTAAAATGATCTGTCTATAAATGAGATTATCCTTTGCATTCTAGGATATACTTGAGAAAGTCTCCAAGTACAAGGTGTTCACAAAATAATTTGGAAAACATAGATATCAAACTATTATAAACTTTCGGCAGTATGTTAAAACAACAACTTCATGAACATACAATCAATCATACATGGCTAGCATTTAATATCTATGTAGCAAATACACTTCATGATCAATCAAGGACCATCTAATATCTATGTTCCAATTGTGATTTCAATTCATAATTCATATGGATTTATGATTAAATTTGATGACAAAAAGTTTATTTCACATACATGTTTAAATTCCCATGATTTCTATGACTTTATACGAGTTTATGTTTAAAGTTGATTTTATTTTTGAATTTTTATAGATGACCAATGAAGACATAAGAGCCAAATATGCGAAATTGTGTCAAATGATGATTGTTCAATTATCTATCATTATTGTTCTAATATGTTCACTAAAAAACAAGTCTAGAAGAGCCCAAATACATTCTAGAATCACAGAGCATAGGGAGAGAGTTAGAAATGAGCTAATGAAACATATTATAGGAAGTGATCGATGTTATGATATAATTCGTATGAGTCCCAAAGCTTTCTTAAACTTGTGCACCTTATTACGAGATCATGGTGGACTTACACATACACGAAGGGCGTCTATTGAGGAACAAGTAGCAAAGTTTCTTCACATAGTAGGACATAATGTGAGAAATCGTGTGATGTCTTTCTTCTTTAGACGTTCTGGTGAAACGGTTAGTCGTCATTTTCATAGAGTACTAGATGCTTTGATAGAGGTGGAGGGGATATTTCTGAAACAACCTGATGGTACACAAGTTCCTCCAGAGATACTGAACAACAATAGGTTCTACCCGTATTTTAAGGTAAATAGAAATCGTGTCTTACACAAATATTAACAAGTTATGTTATACACTTTTAATATGTTAATTGAATGTCAGGATTGTATTGGTGCAATTGATTGTACACATATGCGTGTTAAAGTACCAGCACATCTTGCACCTAGATATCGTGGTAGAAAAGATTACCCTACCCAAAATGTCTTGGCTGCATGCACATTTGACTTGAAATTTACTTACGTCTTGGTTGGATGGGAAGGAACAGCATCCGACTCTAGAATAGTTAAGAGTGCGTTGACACGTGCATATCCTCTTAAAGTTCCACAAGGTAAAAAAAAACACAACAGAATTGTACAAGTATCTAGATTAGTCAAACTAATAAACTCGTTATTTTTTTATAGGAAAATATTATTTAGGTGATGCAGGATTTCCTTTAAAGGCATGTCTCATCACACCTTATAGGGGAGAAAGGTACCACTTACAAGAGTATTCTAGGAATCCACCTCGAAACCCTCGTGAATTATTCAACCATCGACATTCATCATTACGAATGTCGATTGAATGTGCATTTGGAGTGTTGAAGAAGAGATTCCCAATTCTACAAACTTCAACTGAGCCCACATTTGGTATTAAAACTCAAAATAAAATCATCACTGCTTGCTGCATTTTACACAACTATTTGATGAGTGAAGACCCCAACCAAACTCTAATAGATGAGGTGCAGCATGATCTTGCAAATGAAAGTGATTCTCAAGAGGGTCGTCAAGATCAAAGAGAAGACAATGTTGATGCAGTTAGTGGAGAGCCAATTAGAGATGGGGTTGCTGGTTCTATGTGGATAGAGTACTAAATAATTTCCTAATGAGTTGTTATTCTTATGAATGATGTTTTGATGTTTTGAATGAATTTTATTTATGGATTGTATTTTTTAGTTTGTAATTTTTGGATTCAATATGAGTTTGTAATTTGTGGTTTGCATTTGAGTTTAAATGGAGTATTTTCTGTTTGAGTTTATTATACATGTCATTTGATGTGTTTAGTATTAGATATGGATGCAATTTCAAAGAGGCCAAGGAAATCCAAAGGCCTAGAAACATGCAATTGGACTACTACTATGGATGGAGTTTTGATTGATGCATATTTGCATCAACTAACAATGGGAAATAAAAATGGAAATAGTATGACATCAAGCGCTATGGACAGCATTCTTGAAGAGTTGAAGAATCACTTCCCAGACAAACCAATTTCTAAAGAAAAGATAAAAGATCACATGAAAAACATCAAAGCAAAGTGGACTCCTTGTTATGACCTTTTCCAGAATGGTTTGAGTGGATTCGGATGGGATTCTACGACAAATATGTGGATTGCTGAAGATGAAGTTTGGGACAAGCTAATTGAGGTAGTATTTATTTTTAATGGGATAACTTTTATTTCAGTTTACTCATTACAAACTTTATGTGAGATACTTTTGTTTTATTTATTTTTGACGTAGAAAAAACCTGAAGCTGCTGAATGGAGACACAAGCCTATACCATTTTATTATAAATTAGCAAAACTTTTTGGAAAAGATCGAGCAACGGGAGATCATGAAGATACAGGCTCTGAAATGAGAGCAAGAAAGGCTGCAAATAGCAGGAGCCATGGTGCTACCATAGAGGAAATAGATCATTTGGTTGAAACCAATGAAGTTACTTTGGAGAGGTTTGATGTTGATGACGAAATATATCATTCCAGCATTTCTCCCAAAAGGCCTTCTATTTCTACTTCTCAAGATGTGTCATCGTCCAGGACTAAGAAACGAGCAAAAAAGGTTGTTGAAGATGATACAAGCATGAGAGAAATTTCTAAGACTCTAAAGACAATGGTTGACGTGTTTAAAATGAGCTCAGAGGAGTTGGTCAAACAGAGTAAGAGTGCTAATGGTGGAGATATTTGGGCTGAATTAGTCGAAATTGGTGTTGAACCAGATTCCTTGCCTAAAGTATACATGTACCTTGTTAAGAATGTTGATGCATTGAAAGCTTTTAATGGAATTCCAATTGATAACCGCAAGGAAATGTTACATCTCATTGTGCCCGACTATCCTTTTTAATAATGGTAATATATTTATTTATCACTTTTATGCTATTTTATGTATTTTATCAACTGAAATTGAGTATCTGTATATGAAAATTTGCAGGTATTGTGGAGTCCTTGAAGAATAGTATTGTCAACTACAATGGACCTATATTTGACTTTTTTTTGCTTGTGACAGTTTGATGACTTATTGACATATTGATAGTTTGATGACAATTGTTTTGGTAGTTAATTATTATTGTCATTCTGGTGCTATAAAGTGGAAGATATTTTTTGTTGTTTTTTGATATATATAATCAATGTACTCATGAATGATGGTATTGTAAAGGTTCATTACTTTTCTTTGTTAGTCAAAATTGAAATATGTTACTGTTAGCTCTAAAATAGTGGAATCATCAATATTTTCTCTCTTTGCATAAATGCCGATCAACATATAATCAAGGAGAATGATGTGATATTAATTTTGTGATATGTTATTAATTTTTGAGATCATTCCAGCTATTACTGTTAACTTTGTATTATTTCCGATTATAGCTCTAGTGGTCAACACTAATAATTAGTCTAATTCTTGCACCAGTTTTAATGTCTCAGGTGCTAGAAATGTAACATAGTGAAGTTTTCTAAGGAAAGGGCAAAAATGGAATAAAAAAGTTATAACTAATTCCATTCCGTCCACTTTCCAAACAATGGAGTGGGAAATTAGTTCCATTCCGTCGTATAATATCCAAACAATGGAATGGAATCTTTGTTCCACTCCGTTCCATTCCATTCCGCTCCATTCCGTTCCGCTCCGTTAGTTTTAGGTTATCCAAACAGAGCCTTAGGGTTTAAATACATCTTCTATACTCATCAGGATACCACTCTCATCATTTACACTAGGTGATAATCCATATTGCATTTTTTTTGCTCTTGTTGCATAACCATTGAGAAAATTTTGTTTATCAAGGGCATAGGTTCCATAAACAGAAATTATGAAGCCACACTTTGATAATCACCATTCAATCCAATCAAGAATTGGACTATCCTATCCGTTGATACACATGAACAAGGTACTGGACAATTACACTGAGGCATACGCTTATACTGCTCCAATTTTTCCGAAAGACCACGCAACTTAGTAAAATATCTTATAATTTTCTGATCACCTTGTTTTAGGTTTGCAATTGTGCCACACAAATCCTATATCCTCGCATACAGGGATCCTTAAGATCGTTCCAACATCAATTGCGTTCTCATTGAAAACTATGTTTCCGCAACCAAAGGCGTTTTCGAAATAACAATCCATGAATGCACCAAATTATTGCAACTTTCCCGTATCGCAAAATTGAGATTTGCTTCCTTCGAAATTTCAATCAAACCATCAACTAACCTAAACTTGTTCTTCGTTGTATAAGTATGACACACCTTTAACGCCCAAGCATGATAATTTTCACTTGACAACGGCAAAAAAATACACACCGTCCTAGGGTTTTCGGATGCACATAGTAAGGATCAAGCGATTGATAATTGTCTTGAATATGAACTTGATTGTTGTTGCTATTTTGAACTCTCACCATCGTGTTCAATCAATTGAAGAAAAATCTTGAAAAATGAAGGAAATCAAAAGAGGAAACACTATGAATCTTCCTAAAAAATGAAGGAAACAGAGAGAATTTAATGAAAGTTTTCGCAACAGATAGCAGATTGGGACGAACTCGCTCTGATACGATCTAAGTATTTTGGAATTTCATAATGGAAGTGGAAATCTCATTGATTGATCAACGAAAACAGTACATCAAGTTTCTTTGTATACTAGTGTTAGTTAACTCGCTATCTAACTGCCTAACTATGCTAGCTAAGTAACTAACTCAAAATTAGTCGGTCAATATTTTCTTCGGTGTTTGATAGAAGATATGCCAAAATTCAATCCACATAAAAACACATTTTTGAGGAGAGTATGATCTTTTTTCTTTGTTTCTAATAAGAGAGTATGATCTTTAAATTAAACTGAGCTTCATTCTAAGGATTAATTACGATGAGTTACCAAAAGAAAATAGATTGTTGACGTTAATTCTTTTAAATATTTAGTACAACAAAGCTTAGGAGGAAGATATATGCACTACCATTTATTATTATTTTTAAGATGTATCACTTATTTAGAAAAGAAATACACTTCCAAGTTCCAACAATATACAATATACAGTATCACTTTTTTGTAAAGAAAATATATATGAGGTAAAAAAATTCGTCCAAAACAAAGATTTGATGGAGTAGTTGAGAATGTCGCATTCCATTGATTGATGATATCAATAAAGCTATTAGTGCCAAAATATCATTCGGCTAACTCAAAACCAAATGAATAATGGCCCTCCACATGTCTAACAAATATGTATTATTATTATAGCAATTTTTATACTGTCTTGCTACTAAATATATCAAATTAGTACTAAAATAAAATGGTCCCATTTTGACAAATTCCTCCACATTGCACATGCAATCAATCTCCTTCATGATATTCCTTTTGTTTATGTGATAATCAATTTTCTCATTTTAAAAAATATAACAGAATATGACTACTATTGGCTGTCAACTAAGCTCTTGTCATATTCTACCTGTCACTAGTATCATACAATCAATGGCAAAAATTCTATATTGCAATTCAAGTTGCAAATTTCATTTTGTTTGACTCATGTAAATAACATACCCACAACATGTAACATATATATAAATTGAATATCTTATTAAGAATTATAAATCATCAATCAAATATTGTTAAAAATAAAAAAGAAAGTCAAAGAACCACTGGGGCTTATTCATACCATTCACTCCTAAAGTATATATGAATTGGCTAGAAACCATTATGTTGTTTAGGAAAGGCATGATTTTTAAGTCAAACTGGTTGTAAAATACTTTTTTTATTTTCATTGGATCTCCTATCTCTAACATAGTGTGAGCAGCGACCCAAATATTGATGGTTCAAAATAATACTTATCCATTCTAAATCTAAATATTTAAAAACAATAAACAATATTTGAAAAATGCCTTATTTAATCCCCTATTATTTATCATAAAGTGAATTACATTTTCATGTCTTTTTCCATACAAGGGTATAGCTGAAAAAAATGCAAAACTAGATCTTAGATTTCTATAACATCAATAGTTATTATGAAATAAATGGGCTAGTTGAAAAAAAGTTGTTGCTCATGATTCTACTAGACAGGCTTTCTTGCATTCAAAGTTGCTTAAAATGATCAAGAGTTTATACTTAAAAAAACTACACCACTTCTAAATTTAAAGGACACTAATTATTCAGCATGATGCAAAAAACAATTAAGATATCCATAAAAATAACCAAATGACACCATTTGTACAGCCAAGGCTAGTTTTATGAAATGTTTAAAGCCATAGAGTAGTTGTAATTTACAAAATGGATAGAATTGATTCCACCTTTGTTCTCTGCTAACTTACTAGACATGAAGAAGTAAAATATGAAAAGGGATGAAGCAGAATGGTGTATCTCTATATTATGAGATATTGAACCATGAACTAGAACCTTCCATGCTTACATGCCATACCTAGATATTCCAAGAGGATGATTACCTTGGCCTAAATTGATGGCTTGAGTTTTCATCTTTGCTTCACTCCAAATCAAAGGTGCTGCCATATTGTCCATACCTAGCATTCTCCTTTTCCCTCCAACTTGAGATCCTTCTAAAGTCAATCCTCCAGAGCTCTCATGTGATGTTAAACAACTTTCAGTTGAACAATCGGCTCTTTGGGGTGGGATGGTTTGAGGAACTTCTTCTTCCGGAACATTCACCCCAGCCGCTTCAGTAGATGGCAAAGAATAAAAACCAAGATGATCAACCAAGGGGCCTCTTGTTGCTTTATTTTCAATTCCTTGGAACTTTTGGCTGTCTGTGTCTATAACGGTAGCACCGATAAATTGATCGGCCAGCATCTTGCAAGCTCTTTCAAGCATAGCCATGTATCTTCGCTCAGCGTCCTGGCGAATCTGCAAGTGCTTCTCTGCCTACAATGTGATTGTTTTTAAAATTAGTATGCATTATTCACCAACTATTTTCAAAACAATGTTACCTCTGACCAATATAAGTTTCATTTGGAAGAAAACAATTGTTGCTAAATATAAGCTCCGTTTCAAATTACAAGATACTGTTTTTAAAAATATATCTCTTATTAATACTGCTGACTTGTCTTGCGAGATAAGAAATCAGAGTTTAACACATCAATACAGAAAATGGTATTTTAGGAAAATTCATACATAAAATAGACATGTTAAATACAATGCCTACATTTTATTTTTCTTAAGATATGTGAAACTGGAAAAAGGAGCTTATGATAAGGGACTGAAGTAATATATTGATAATGTCACAAAATAAAAGTAACCAGTGATAACTTGTTTCAATCACAATTGATGTGCAAATGTCTTCCAATAAATTACAAAACAATGTGGTAGAAAAATCATTAAGCCATATTTAATACACACAACTTGAGCCATGAAAATGAAATTTACCTCCACTTGCAAATGTAGTTTACTTTGCACTTCCATCTGTGCTCTTAACGCCTCCTTGATTTCATAACCCCTATGCATAAATTAATTAGTCCTTTAATTTGGTTATATGCAAAATCATTAAGACATTCACAGGAAGAAGAATTCATTTTCGCAGGAATTAATGAATTTCCTTACTCGTTTGTATCGGAAGTAGGCAACTTTGGAGATGGGTTTTCAGTGCCAGGGCTTTCTAAAAGATAGGATCCTGTCATCCCTACCATAAATTTTCACAAATCAGGCTAAGACTATAACAGAAAATTTTGGTATAATTACAATTTACCAAGTCCTGGCAAGCTTTCTTCCAATTCAGGAACAGTTATCCACGTGAATTGTACAAAATCAAAGAGTAATTAGTGTATTGATCATAAGTTAACTACGTTATCCACTTTCCCAAAATTAGATTAATATGACGCCTAATTGGAAATATATCCACCAAGATTCCCCAGTCGCAATTCTGAAGGGATTTCTATCGACAATATAACCTAAGTTGCTAATGTACTGTTATTATTATGCATTGAATTGATTCATACTTCACGCAGAAAATATTCAAATGAAAGGATCATAACTAGAAAATCTATAGAGGGGGAGTGGCAAGCATACCATCTTTGCATCCCTCCCCTATATCTTTTCCGGATTGCTTACCAAGTCTGTATTTCTGCAATGCAGCAAGGAAAAGTTCAACATTCATTGCATACCTTAAAATTAGGCATAGTATTATTATAAGAATTTAACAAACCTGAAGATGACTCTTTAAATGAAATAGAGTCAAACCCTTGACGTTCATGGTCCGCATGATTGCTTTTGGTGTGGCTTCTGCAGATAGCATCCAGAACCAAGTCAGAAAATTGTATTGAAGATCTATGATAATCTAAACATTATGATTTCAACTGGAACTAGATAAGAAATGGAAAGTAGACTTTAGTAGCTACTCTATAAACATCAACAGACATAGAAGGCTAAATATATTGATCCAAAATAATTCCAACTTTGATAGCTTATGAATTTATGGAAGAGTAGCCTTGTTATATTTCCAAAAAATAATATCACGCACAATCCCATTCAAACCATACATAGACCCCTGTAGGATTAACAACTTAATTAGGTGCTTATAGCATGAGTGCTTATAATATAAGTGCTTTTGTATAAATAAAGATAAAATAAAGTCACTATTTTCATATAAGCTATAGGATATTTTTATAATCTATCCTAGAGAGCTTATGGAAATAAGTTGACAACAGCTTATGAACATGTCATACGTTGTTTCTCCCAAACAGACTAACAAGTGCTTATATCAGTAGCTAAGCTCAAACAAGTCGGTCCAAATTGTTCCATAGTATAACTATATACAAGGATGGAGAATCTGGGTACAATTATGACTACAAAAACATAACATAAACCAAAACCGTATCCATAACAAATGATCTTTAAAGCCACAAGTCCACAACTCAACCAAACAAGGTAATGAATTTACAGACTGTTAAAGTTAGAATTAGTCAGAATCTTTTAGTATTAAATAGCACTTCATGTGCATTAATGTATCAAAGATTATAAAATCTTTCAATATATCTTGTGCACAGGAAATTATTCATAACCATCATTTTACTAGTCTCTTCTATAAATATAAATATAATCCTACCAGGAAGCAAGAAAATAATTTATGCCATGGTGTTCATAATTTTGTTTCCCAGATAGATGTCCTTTACTTTAAGAAGAAAATTTGTCTATGAGCATTAACTTTCCTAAAGTCCCTTCAAAACATGAACACAAATGCGTCATTTAAAACATGAGATTGTCACCTTCCAAACCACTTTTCTTTAGCAATGGGGAATTCAATGCGGTAGAAAGTACTAATTGACAAATTTTCTTTTTTTCTCGCTCATTCATCAATAAGGTAGAAAGTACTAAGAGACAAATTCAATCTCTTTCACTCATTCCGTAAGTATGAAAAGTACACAATAGTTTAACTTCGCTCAAAAATCCAACTTTTGTTAAGTAGTTTATCAATTAAAAAACAATTGATTGAATTGTACAATAAGGTTCCACAGCATAACGATAACCCCCAAACTAATAGAAAAAAAGGATTTTCTCATTCAAAAGGCTACAGATCTATATGGTGGCAGTTTAACAGGTTGACGAAATCAATTTAATAATCATGAATTACAAGATCTAAACACAAAATCCAAACAGATACAGAGATGTGCTTGATACCCTACATGTTCATCAATATGTCAACTACATTGCATGATTGCATCAATTTTCCTCTATAACAATTGGTTCCTAACAATTCTTTTTCTACAAGTAACTCAATGAGTTTCAACTTATAGTCTGTTTGCTTTAAATTATTGAATGGTGTATATGGCCATTTGACCAAAGGAGAAATTGTGTCCATTTAGAAAAATTACCGGAATGATAGACTCTCTAAAACACAACTTTCTAAAACATTTTTTATTTGTGGTCAAACTCAACCAATCAACTTACTGATTGATAAGTCCATAATCAAAATTTCCTAAACAATGATAAAGTAAGAATTTTGCACCTACATTGATAAAGTAAGAATTTTCCACCTACATTGATAAAGTAAATTCTACTAGGAAGATCAATTGCTCGTGATAAACAAAACTAACTCCATAGATGAGATTATTCGCAACCCAGATAACACCTAAACAATGAAATCAAAACAAAAACAAACCCCTCATCTTCCTTGTTTCCCAATCCCAAAGGCAAAGCATGATCATTTCAAACAAAAACTAAGAAGTTAACCTAATTCATAAACCAAATCGGTCAAACAATATATTACTCGACTTCAACTCATTTATTTAATAAGCTCAAAATCAGCTTACTTGATTCATGAACCAAATTTAACGAGTTAATTATCGAATCGAATCCACAACTAACTTCAAATAGCATTCAAACACATCACAAACAACCAATTCAGATACTCTACCAATTTTATTCCAAGCAAACCCATCAAAATATATATATATATATATATATATATATAAAAAAATAGAAAATTGCATATAGATGGTATGAAAAAGAAAGGCTTAAAATGAAGAATCACTCACTGCTGGGACCTCCAAGCTGAGTAACAGCATCAACAAAACGTTCATGCAAATCTTGAGTCCAACGAAGACGAGGTTTTGGATCAGCAGTCAAAACAAGACAAGGGTCACCCTTATGATTAGAAACACCACCTTGCAAATCATCTTGTCCAACAACAATTCCATCATGAGGGTGTATCAATCTAGGAAACATCCTTCTTCTTATGCTTAAATGGTGAAAACTCAATGACCCAACAAGCCAAAAAGATGAAAGATTGAAACTTTGAAATGAAAATCAATGGAGAAGTAGATCCAATCGAAGATGAAGTGAGAAAGTAGTATATTACCCACCCATTTGACTGAAATGGTGAAAAAGAGAAAACTTTAGAGGAAAACAAAAAAAGAAAACTGATGAATGAAGCTGAAAGAACAGAAAGATTACCGTACAAGAGTGAAATTGACTATGAAGATGGCACGGCACGCCTTTCGGGGATCTTGTCCCTTTCTCCTCTTTTTGCTCAAACCAAACTCAAAGACATCAAAAAGACCAAATTTTTAAGGCTTTATTGTCTCTCTCTCTTCTGTCTCTAACTATGTTTTTGATATTACTCTGTCTATGTCTATGTATTAACATAACTATAGTTTAATTAAGATTTTCTTAATTAACATAAGTATAAGTATAGTACTAACTCATTTTATTAATTTGCTTTTATTAACTACTTCTTTCTTCCGTTTCATAATACTTGTCCATTTTGGAGAATAATTTTGTTTCACAATACTTGTCACTTTCAATTTTTAATGCAACATTAATTATTGTCTTGTCAATAATACTTTTACATATTTATTGAGAATTAAATAATAAATGGTTAAAGTATTATAGACACACATAATTTCATCAAAAATAACAAAATTTATTTGGTTTTTTGGTTACTACAATTTCTCTAAAATGAACATGTATTTTGAAACAGAGAGAGTAATAGTTTAATACTCCCTCTTTATATAATTTTTTTTATTATTCCATTCGTTTTAAGATGAGTCACTTAATTTGATTGTGTATTATATTTTTCTATTAATGTATAAAGGAAAATGGTACAATGTTGAATATGTCTCAATGAATACTTTTAAAATATATTCTCTCCGATCACATTTATAAGAAAAAAAATCACTTTTTAGGTTCATGGAATAATTAATGTATCTAGTCACATTTATAGACTAAATACATTAGTTATTCAAAGAATCTAAAAAGTTATGTTTTGCTTATAAATATGACAGGAGGGAGTAATTTTTTTTTTGAGGGATAGATGGTTAAGGTTATTAAATGATAAATTTGTGATAGTACTATTCTTGAAATAATTTACTACATCACTCATTTTGAGATGAAGGGGATATTAAACGGTACTATCTTTGTCCTTAATTATAAGATCATTTTGAGAATTTTTTTTGTACCGTTTTATATAAGACCTCTTTACATACATGCCCCTATTTATTATACATCTTTTCTTCAATCAACAATAAATAGCATATGGAAAACATAAACTAACTCTCTCTTTTAAGAATAAAATTGTAAAAACAATAGTGATCACAAACAATTTTAATACAAATATCCACTTTCTTAATTCCCGTGATTTCAACAAAATGGTCTTATATATAGGGACGGAGGTAGTATTAGTGTTAATTCTTGTAAGTAAATTTAACTGGTAGTAGCATGTAAGAAATTAAATGGGCACGAGTAATGATAGCAATGAATGAGTCAAGATCCTCTCCATTTAGGACTCTCTTTATTTTATTCGTTTGGAGAGATAAAGATACAAAAATCTTGAAAAAAGTAAAAAGTAATTAATGATGGTGAGACCCATTTAATTAAAATATCCACTATTTTTATGTGTCTATCTCTCTCTAAATTGTATCATTCATTTATTTTGACAAATAAAGAGGATCTTAACTCGCAATGAATATCCATTTGTAAGACTAGTATGACATCACTCCCGTCTAACGCTCTCCAATTTTTAATTGTTGTTGAATCTCAGCTATTAATTACACTCTCTTTCCATTTTTAATTTTAAAACATATCCTCTCACCTCTTTAATAGATGGTTAGGATCTAACATGAGATAAGAATACCAGAGACAACCCCTCCCGTATGACATGATACATGTGTTTGTCTCATTTGATAAAATTTGTGTTTGTCTCATATTTACGTGAGTATCTATTACGTATATAATATTATGTATATAATATTTTGATGTATTATGTGAATATATGTAGATATAAATGGATAACTTTTTAAAAATAAAATGGATTTCTTTAAACAAATTTTCATTTTTTATTGTTACTTAGGATTTCTGTTGTCTCTTTAAAAAAAGTAATACAAAAAAGTGTATACATTTCATTCTCAATTTAACAACAAAATGTATAACCAAAACAAAATACATCACATTCATTTTTCTTCCTCCTTTTCGTCAGATCAAAATAGTTCCAAATTCATCAATAAAAGTAATAGAGGTCATATACTAACAAGTGTATTACTTTAAGTCTAAGGACACATGTAAAGGATTCTTAAAAAAAAACAAATATTTATTAAAAAAAATAACTTTCAAAACATAAATTGGTACAATTTTCAAGATATCTTAGCATTTCTTTGATAATTATACCAATGACTTTTAAAAAAGAAATACATTATTATAAAAATTTAATTATTTCAATTTTCAATATGCAAAATTTTCTTAAAAAAAGTCATGTTTAAGATTATTATATAATGGATTTATGACATTCATCAACGTTTTCAAAATAATGTGTTGTGTGATTATAATATTCTTTACTTACAACCCTAAAGATGAATCATTTAAATTAGATTGAATCTAAATGAGTGATAAATTTCTCTTTCAAGATATTTAAAATTGTTGCATTTTCATTGCTAAATTTAAACTCAAAGTTTTTAGTTAAGTTAGAATATTTTTTTTATCATTTTATTCAAATGCTTTTGAGTATTTTCAAAAGAGTAATTTCGTAAAAAAAAAACATCTTTGAAAGTAATATTTTATTTTAGATTTTTGATTGAAAGAATAGTTTTTTTTTTGTTGATAAATAGACGAAATAACAAAGTCATTATAAACACTTACACGCACAATTTTGACATTTGACAGTTGAGCTAGGATATGTGGATATAATAGTTTTTTTTCAGGATAAAACAATAGTTTTCGTAGGACATTGAAAATATTATAATATTATTATTGTTTGTTGTTGTCTGTCTCACACTTTTTCCCTATCACCTATGGTGTCTACGTCATCCTGTCCTTTTATTTGGTCTGCAATGGAGTCAGTGGACTGAGTGAAGAAAGGTAAAAGAAAAGTAACGATGGTGATTCTCACATAGCAACAACACACTCAGCATTGTTACCGTGCCAATTTGCAATGAATCAATTCATAACTTTTCTCTTCTTTTTGTTTTTTTTAACATTACTTTTTGCTTTTTATTTCAATTAGGGTTTGGTTTGCAGTTGTAGCTATTGTTCATGTGGAAAAGTTAAAAATGATGGTTAATGATGTGTTTTTTGGTTGGTCAACCTCCCCCACTCTCATTATTGATGCTCTATCATTGTTCTTTGTTTTGTTTGTTTTGGTAATTAAGAAGATTATCCCGGTGTATGTCTGTTTTTTAATAGATCAAGATTGATTTTTGAATGAGTAAAATTGATTTTGATATATTTAATTGTTTGTGAGTAGAATTAATTTTGTATTTAGAATTGATTATACTTAAATGTATGATTTGTAGTTTTTGTTTGTAGAATTGGTTTTTACACGGATTTATAATTTAATTTATTTTATATATGAATGTATTCAAACATAAAAAATAAAATAAAAAATAATCTTTGATTAGAGTCATTTTTATAAAATCAATTTCATCAAAATCAATTCTTATCATCTCAAAACCAAATATACAATAGGTATGTTAACAAGTGTCCTAAATACATTGTTTAAGAATTCATAAAAAAAATCTCTTAAAAATCTCTTACAAACTATTTTCGATGTAAAAGGTATTGATTTTGGATGCTTAAGCAAATGTTTTAGGAGCATTGGTTTGCATTTTTCTTATTTATTTGGATACTACTACATGGTGTAAGTATGCTGCTTCAATTTTTTTCTACCAATTATAGTAGAAAATAGGAACATCCAAAAAATGTGACAATGAAAACAGCAACACCATCCCAACCCTTCGTATATCACTGCAACCTACCCATTTGTCATGTGTGATAGAAGAGCACAATTTGTGACTCTATAGCATTAGCGAGTTGTCGTTGTAAATTTTCAATGTTAATACATTGATTAATATAGTATACTATACTTCACGAGTTGAATTGAGGTGGGGGTTAGATTTGGTCAATCTCATTATTCGACTTAATCAACTTACATTAGTTTGAGTTGAGTTCAAAATTCTTAATTTTATGTCAAATTTGAACCAACTCATATCAACTCGGTGATGATCGGATTGGTTAAATAACGAGTTGTCAAAGCATGAGACATAACTTTCTAAATTTTATTTTAAATAACATTATTTAATACTTTAAACTTAATTGAAACACTTCTAGATCATTGTGATGTCCAACCTAAAAATAACTGTAAAACATCTGCAAAAAACATAATAAGAAAAACATAAAAACCCAAACACAAACATAATATTCCAAATTAAAAGTGATGGAGTGACCAAAACACAAAGTGATGGAAATTTGCTCTTAATATTGGTGTGTCTAATTCTTTGATTGTTGAGTTGACTGAGTTATGATCTCCATAGAAATTGTTCATCCAGAGGTTGGTGAAATTTTTGGTTTAATGTGACTCCGTGTTGGTCGTTCAACGTTTTACTAATTTTTGTGAACCACTATCCCTCGGAAAGAAACCATTAGGTTATAGGTGGGTTTACAAGGTTAAATACCGAGCAGATGGCTCCTCCGATAGGCACAAAGGAAGACTTGTCGCACAAGGTTTTACCCAACAAGATGGTAATATTTCTCTAAATGATGTTGATGGAGATTTAGTGTCAGATATTTCTGCATACAGAAGATTAATTGGGCTCTTGATGTATGCCACCTTATCAAGGTCATATATTTCTTTTGCTGTAAATAAACCAAGTCAATTAATGACTAAGCTTCGAACACCTCGCCTTAGTGATGTTCATCAGATTCTACAATACCTTAAATCCTCTCCAGCTCTAGGTATTTTGTTTCCTGCAAAATCATCGCTACACGTGACCGATTTTCCAGATTCTGACTGTGGCAGTTGTGCTGTCTTGTGCAAATCTACAACTGATTTTTGTCTGTTTCTCGGTCATTCATTGGTATCTTGTAAGTTGAAGAAACAAGCTAATGTATCGAGATCCTCGGCAGAGGTGGAATATCGAGCTCTAGCATCGCTCACATCAGAATTATTGTGGATAAAACAAGTTTTGAGATCCTTTGAAGTTCCTTTGTTATCTACCATTTCTTTTGCAATAGAAAACCTACAATACAACTTGCTATGAATCCCCTAAGTCAGGAACGTTCCTTTGAAGTTCCCTTGGTTCATGTGGAAACTACTCAGCAACTTGCAGATCCTCTTACAAAGGTTCTTCCCAAACTTTCATTTCAGCAGCCCATATCCAAGTTGGGCCCTTACTAGCATCTTTTGTCCACCTTGAGAGGGAGTATCACTTTGATAATCAGTTTTGAATTTAGTTAATTTCAGTTTTTGTTAGTTAATCAGTTTATAATTTAACTAAAGTTTTGCAACTGAATCACTCTTACTATGGAGTTAGTTAGGATGGGTGATTAGCAGTCATGCCTTGTATATATATATATATCCCTAACCATGGTATTTTACACTCACTTTTTCATACTTCAATAAACAGAGATGAAATTTTCTTCTCTAATTTCCTTACAATTCTCTTTCTCAAATATGAAAATTGGCAAAGTCAATATCTTCAATGTTACGTATCTGAAGACATGAGTATTCTGGACACTTTTATTTTGTCGTATTTGTAGGCATTATGCCTTTTTTTGCTATAAACTTGAATGCGGTGATTTTGTTCACAATTTCATCTTTTTTATTTTATTTTAAGGACTGAGATTTGTATTGATCTCAATATAATTTTTACCAATTTGAATGAAGAGTAATAATATTTTTATATCATGTATTGTATAATGCTCATGGATACAAAACAAAGAAACTAGAAAGCACTCCAAATATAACATAGCTCATGCTAAGATTAAACCAAATTAAACCTTCACTGACGCATTTTTTTGGGTGGTGTGAAGAAATAATCTTGTGTGTGGTGTATCATTTCAAATTGTATAACATAAGTTTAACTAAAAAATAGACGACTATAGTGGAGAGAACATAATAGCTTCACATGAATGAATACATTGGATCTATATAAAAATAATATAGTTTGAATTTCAAAGTCTATAACCATGCAAATACTTAGCCCATCTTCTAGCCATATAAGGATCATGAAAATCCCAGCTTTCAACACTACTACTCCTACCACCTATGTTTGCAGTGTTCATATCTCTCTCACTCTCATTCTCTTCACCATCTTCTGAAACATCATCACCTTTATGTTCATCTTCAACACCTACAACACTTTCACCTGTCCTTCTAACACACTCATCAATCTCACCTTCAATGTAACTATATTCTACATACACATGACTACAAGCACCTAAGTCTAATACAATTCTTCTTTCTTCTCCACCTCTTATCTCTCCAATTCTTACCACTCTTCCATTTCCGCCGTCCTCGCCGGCTCCGCATATTCTTAGTTGGATTTCCCTAATAATGCCTCCTAACATCTTTGCCAAAAATTCCTCAAACTCTTGCATTACAAAACCGCTTGAAGTTCCAAAGCCGAAACCTACATGAAATCGATGAATTGGCGTAGATGGAAGTTCCATGCTTGTAGCATGGTATGGTCTCGTAGGGTTATCGGATAGGTGGAGGATGCATGACTCAGGGTTCCTGTGCAATCGGTCTTCGAGTATCTTAATTGCTTTCTTCAACCCTTCGACTGGATCAGCTTGTCCCATGTAAAACAAACGGTCTATAACTTGAAGGGCAGTGCGTTTACCGTAGGTTGTCATGCGTCTTAAGGGGAAGACACGAGCTGCGGCTGAGGAGTATGTGACAATGGCAAGGCGGTCAATGTGTCTAAGGGAGAAAACCACAAGAGCCATTGCTTGTTTGAGAAGCCTTAGGTGTGGTCCATTTGGACTAGCAACCAGGACTAAGTCGGTTGCCCGTTCGTGGGCAAGTTTTACTGAAAGATAAGCTCTATTAGAGGAAGAACATGTGATATAAGGTGTATGCATAGGTGAAGAATGTAACATCGATGAGGAGCTGCAAGGACATGAGGCATGATTGGTCACTTGCAAAGCTGGGTGAAAACTAGTTGGTGCATTTGGTGGAATAGGTTCAAGAGAGAAACACAGCTTGGGAGTGTCTGGTGAGTCATTTGGCTCAACAGGATCGTCGTCATCATAACGAGCAGTGCGCAAAATGGAACGGCGATGAACTCGGAAGGTGGCAATAGAATCATCAAGGATTCGAAGAATGGGATCACTTTGGTTACTAGAAGCAAAAGGACCAGAAAGAGTGTTGTTAAGGTTGCGAGGGAGCTGAGTCCAATGAGCTCGGCAAATGGGGCAAGTGACACTACCATGGCGGACATTCGAAGAGATGCAGGCAAAATGGAATGCATGAGAACACTGAGCTGTGAATATAGCTTGACCTGGACTGCTACCCTTGCTGTGGTAACTCAGAGGATCTAAGCATATAGCACACAAACCCTGCAAAAAAAATCACTGTTAAAAAGTGACCACAGTTGCAATTCAATTCTGGAATGAATGAAGCAATAAAATGAAGGGTATACATACTATCAGCAGACTAATTATACTTGGGACCTATTTGAATTGACTAATTTGAACTTATATCTTAGTATAAACACTTATAAGAGCTTATGGAATCAGTTTACGACATGTCCGCAAGCTATTTTTATCTCATTTCCATAAGCACTCTAGTACAGCTTATGAAAACAACCTATAGATTATATATAAACTATCCGAATTTATTTTATCTTTTGTTGTAGAAATAACTTATACATAACAGCTCCAGCTATAAGTGCTTAATTGAGCTTTAGTCCAAACAGGGCCTTAATTTTCTTGTTTGATTGAATCTTTTAAATGTATACATTGATGGGTTTACGTACAACAACTGTGTACATTACATAGAGAAAAAAGGATAGCTCCCATATTCAATTTTCAAAATGGTTATATATTTGAGCAAAAAACTTTTATTAGAAGCGCTTTTGAATGAAACGAAAAGTGGCCTGCAGACAAAGTTTGGCGGAAGCCAGATGAAGATGAGAATAAATGCTAGGGACTGTTTGACCTAACTTATTTTTTACTGCTCTTCTCCTTAAAAGAAGTTAGGCCAAACAGTATTTTTTTAAAACATGATTAAAAAATGAGCTTATCTTTTAATTATGAAAACTAGATATAAGGAAATACTTTTCACTATTCAGAGGAGATTTTCAAATCCTATCTCGCTCTTAATCAATTGATTGAAGTAGGGGAAGATGCAGTTAAACTTTATGGACATTGAAAAAATGAGATTCCAATTCCACACTAAAGTGACAATAGATTCTGTACATCACAAAAGTTCACTCCCTTCATTAGGAAGCTATTGGACATGTATAAAACTCTTTAATTTGTCCAGAAAGGTTTTCACAATAATGGAAGGAAAAGCATGATCATGCATGTTATGGCAGATGAAACTTCCTAATGTAGGGTATGCTTTGATAAAGAATTGATTCTTGGCTTAAGTTATGCGCCATGTGCTGGTGTATCAACAATAACATGCTAGTATCTCTATTCACTATTTTTCTATTCTAAACAAAATTCAGTACCAAAATAGTTGCTGTAACATTAGTTCAAAAGAAAAATTAAGCATCACATTAAGAAAAAAGTTCAAGCGAAAAAGCAAAACCGTTCCACAAGGCCAATCATTGTGGTTCATTGGATTCTAAAGTATTTTCTGAAGTATGTGAAAATAATTAAGAGATACTTTTAGCAGGGAAATTATCTTTAATCCTAAACTAGTGAATTTGTTGATAATATTAATACATACCAAGTTACATTTGTAGAATTTTAATAATAATACCAAACAAAAGAACCTTATGGTGGTTTAACATTGAAGGAACTATAAGTCAATTACCTTACTATGAAGCTCATTGTTGTTGATATAAGTAGTTATACTTGAATCAGTTTCTTCAATTATCTCCCCTGAGGAATTTTTCATTGTAGATGGAGACACAAAAGAGGAATTTGAGATCTGCAAACATATTAAAAACCAAAGTAAATATCAAACTCCCTTGTTAAGCATAGACACACACGGATACATGGTATGACACAGACACAGACACGTCGGCACACATAACTCAATCTAATCACATTTGTCAGTGTGACGTGTCAGACATCAGACACGTCTTTAATCAGATGTGTTCAGCGTTTCATATGTCATGACAAAAATCACACTCAATCAGAAAGTGACTTCATAAGAAAAATTGAAAAATATAATAACAATACTAATAACCACAATAAATTCATATGTGGACCAAATTACCCTTTAATTAACCACACTATCATCACCAAAACAAAAATGGGAGATTTTGAACATAATGGACTAAAAAACACAGTAACTAGGAAGAAACATCATCAATTCCAAAAATTTCACATTTCCAAGACATGATAAACCCAATTAAGAAAAATTGCAGTTTTTTCAAAAATGAAGGTAAAGTTTGCAACTTTATCCAAAATGCTGAAAACCCAAGAAGTAAAAAATGCATTTTGATAAAAGAAAAGTACATACAGTAGCAGATAGAGAACAAGAAGTGTCAATGGTAACTGGATCCACCAATGTTTTTCTTCTTGAGAATGAACCACATGCATATGCTGCTGCAACAACAACAACTTTCCTTGCTACTTCTCTTAACTTTGATGTTCCTCTTCTTCCTCCACCTTCCCTCATTCTGTCTCTCTTTTTCTGAGCCTGAAGAGTGAGAGAGAGGGTTTTGTATTTGTAGAGAGAGAAAGAGGGGACAAAGGGGTCTGCAGAGTTCAGCAAAGAGCAGCTAGTGTTACCATCGTTGGTGTTACTTTTTAAAGTGACTATAGTTGTTGTTGTGTTCTTTTCGTTCTTCATCAAACACCACACACGTTTATGTATATATACTCCTTCCGTCTCACAGTATTAGTTGTTTAAGGTTTGAGCACGATTATTAAAGAAATGATTAATTGTGTTGATTTTAATGGTAAAATTAATAGTATTTACTAAAATATTCTTATCGATCGTAGTTATTGAAGTAGTTAAGTTAGATGAAATTCAATCAATAAAAGTATAATAGTGGAAGAAAATAATAAATGCTGCATTGGTATCATAAAGTGACAATTATTTTGAAAAAACAAAAATGATAAAGAGACAATAATTATGAGACGGAGGAAGTATAAGACAAGTACATTTTACATTCAACTGCTATATCAAACCACTGCCACATATATACATTATTACATATGTGGCCTTGAACACATTTACCAATAAAATCTTACCATGGAGTTCCACGGTTACTTTTATTTTACCCTCTCATGTTAGATGTATGTTTTTTTATGACTAAAATGCTCTTTTGGTCCTTTAACAACATTTTTAGTATCGCTTTGGTCTCATAAGTAATAAAAACTCTGTTTAGGTCTCGTAACTTTATTTAAAGTATCAGTTTGGTCCTTTCTGTTAATTTAATTCAGAAAAACGTTAAATTTTGATCTCTTAACTTATTTAATTAATATTAGTTTGGTCATTTAGCTTATTTAATTAGTATTAGTTTGGTCCCTAAATTTAACGTTTTTTTGAATTAAAATAACAGAAAGTACTAAACTGATACTTTAAATCAAGTTAAAGGACCTAAACGGAGTTTTTATTACTTATAGGACCAAAGTGATACTATAAATGTTGTTAAGGGACCAAAAGAGCATTTTAGCCTTTTTTTATCTGAAAATTAAGCGGTAAACAATACATGAAACTTACGTAAAACAGCAAAATTTTAGGTTGAAAATTAACGAAGATGTTCAACTTAACAATATTAACATTACATGTTGAATTAGGTTGTAATAACACGAAGTAATTTAACAATTTAAAATAATAGTTTTCGTATTTGATTGTCTTATTGAAAATAAAGGTAATATGAGCTTAAAATTTGATTGTTTTTTTCTTGAAAGTTCAGCTTGGAAGTTTTCTATTTTAAGTCATATACATACTATTTTCTCTTGTTATTCTTGTGAGCAACCCTTTCCATGTAAAACAAACCATGGTAAATTTTAATTAGTAGCATCAAACATCAATGTTATTTGTTTGTATGTAGAAAAAAAATACTATAGGTTTGTTGAAATTGATGAAATAGTAACATACAATGAGGAGGAACGAGGAGTGTGAGGACCAATTTGGCCCTTTCCAAAGACAATGATATTATGGGGCCATCCCACCCAAACCTGATTGTCAAATTTTAGTTGCTTACAGCAATAGTGTGATCCCTCCACTTGGAATTGGACCACACTTATATTCATCCTCTCTCAAACCCATTCATATATGTTTATTTTATAAATAAAAAATATGTGGGTCAAGTGTTGAACATTTTTAAATAGCCCCTAAATCTAGATGGTTTATTTGTCAAAAGAAAAATCTAGATGGTTTAAAGTGAGCGCTTGTGAAGCATAATGACAATTTATTGATGAGTTTAATGATGATAAGTTTCCATTAGATTTCAAAGTATTCTACCCCACCCTCCATAGAGAATCAGGTCCACTGGTATGTAAAGTTGCATACTTATTTTCTACTTTTTCTCATTCATCACAACAGTGAAAATTATAGTATGTGTGTTGTGGCAGGATTGAAGTGAAGACCAAAGCATGGGAGAGAAGGGGGAAATGGGGAATAAAGAAAAAGAAAATAAATTTAAAGGGTCAAAAGATTCAAAAGGGTGTTCCAAGAGGTGGGGAAATGACCGTTTTATTTTGAATTATAAAAGTTTAGCAATCATCTTTTTTTTTTTTGGTAACAGAAGCAAAATTTAGCAATCATCTAAGATAGTTTCTTTTTCTTGTTTTACAAAAGAGGGTAGATCACAAGTGAAAAAAAAAACTACAAAACTAAATCGACATTTTTAGATATGCAAGCTTCGAAAATATCATCAATTAGAAGCTTTTGTAGCTCATTAGGAGGAGTGTCTAAATAAGCACATTCATATGATTTATAGAAATGCTAAAGTTTGCAAGTCAATCAACCCTCATATTTCCTTAATTTGCATTAAGTATGGTTGATTTGCACAAGCCACTCATCTTCAACGGTTTTCAGATACACCGAACTAAAATAGAAATATTTCCTTTGAACTTAAAATTGTCAGAAATCATTTCGATTCTAATCTTCGAGTCACTTTTCACATCAAGACAAGAAAAATACTCCCTTCGAACCATGTTCAAACCTAGTGATAGCTTCTATTCTTTTGACTATGTTTTTTCCTCTTTGCAAGTTATTAGTTAATAAATATAAACAAAGAAGCATGTTATTTAAATTTTAAAAACCAAAACAAAAAGAGGCATGTTACATGCAATTCAAAGCAAGAGAGACCATAGGGTTGGCGCTGAAATGCTTTGTTTCACTGTCTGCATTCCATATTCTCATTCTCATCATCATAATAAACACATGACTTTTGTTTTTAGGAAATAAACACATTACACATGTAATGGGCTACCTTATAAATCTCTTTTTTCTTTTACTTTTGCCCTAACTCCTTTTATAGTAAGTTAGCTATCGGTATTTAATAGATGATTTCCAATTCCCTTCTAAACCTAAAGTTATAAATAATCTCAACCATTTATAAATAAACAAATCAATGATTAACATATTGTGACAATTCATAGATGTGTTCAATATCAACTCTTAATTTTTCTCTTCAACAGTAATTTTTTTTTACCGAATCCTCTAAATTGTGAACTGATTTGAAAGAGCCTACAGTTCAGTTCAATTATTAGTGAGGCAAGGCATCTTGTGAGTGAAAAAGTAAAGATAAGTGAGGCAACTAAAAAGTGAATTATTATTCTGTGTAGTCATAGTAGTAGCTTCATGTGCTTTTTTGAGCTTGTTGCTTTCTTTACCTTCTTCCCTTTGAACTGAAAAAGGATTAGTAGTCCCATTCTTGATTGAACCGTGATAGAAGTCTTTGAACACTACTTACTCTTGTTTGTTCTTTGTTTCTTTCTCTTATTTCTTTCCTTTTTGTTTTTCGTTTCAAAATATCTTTTTGCTTTCCTAAAATATCATGAAGAAGAAGAGGGTCCCAAATTACCTACATATTAGGCTAGGTTATGTAGTAAAAAATATCTTCAAATGATCTTATAATACCATAACCATTTTATTTATAAATTAAAAAAAATGCAATTTATATGTATTACATCATTAGTAGTGTTGGAAATCAAGTGTGAGTGATTATATCTCACATCTACTAGAAATTGAAGAAATGTTTGATATATAAGAGAGGAGACTCATATATTTAATGCCTTAAGATCTTTGGTGGAGATATGGTGTTTAAGTCTTTTAGTGGTCCTGGACATTTTGCTCATTACCGACTAAACTAATGAGATTATTTGAGGGGGTTGGATAGTTCGACTAGTTTGAATTAATGGTTAAATAATAAGATTATTTGAGGAGTTGGAGGTCTACGTTCAAGTCCTAACAAAGAGAAAAAACTAAAATAACAATTAACATTATAACATTTTTCAACGAAAAAGGACTAATGAAATTTTGCTTCATTTTGATATTTAATTAACATAACATTTTAGCTAATGTTTTTTTAAATGATATCATACTTCAACTCTATTTTATAATAATTATTATACATTTCAATATGAAAAAAGAAGTAATGTTGATTAATATGCTTAAACTACTTTTATAAAGAAAAAAATGCTTAAACTACTAAAAAAAATCAAGAAAATTTATAATTTAACAAAATTAAAAAATTAGTGTAGTAATAATAGTACATAAAAAATGTTTTTTTTTATCAAAGATAAAAAATGTTATTTACATTTATTTAAATAAGTCAGATTAGTAGGCTTAAAATACTTTTTTTTTAACTTGTAATTATATTTTTTGTCTAACTAAATAGGCTTCTAAGAACTTTAACATTCTCTGATAAAAAAAAATTGGTATGGCTTCCGTCTAACCTATGTTAGACTGTATAGCCATATCAAACTGTTTAACCTATATCCTAATTGTTTTTTGTCAAAAAAAAACCTATATCCTAATCGTTAGTGTGTCAATCATTCATAATATTTCACTTTATTTATAATTACTTGAAAGTTTCATTTAAAGATGATCTATGACTAGTTGTCGGCACAAAAAAAAATTACATTGACAAATGCATCAAAATTTATAAATTCATTAGAAAACGTAAGCATCCAAAATTAAGCAAAATAAATAATGTAACGTTGTCTAAATTCAACTACAATAAGTTTAAGAAATAGATTCCTGCATGACAGCACCTGAAGACAAAATCTAACCCGATGGAATGATTTAGAAGGGTCTGAAATCACAATCTGCACCTAATTGTTGGATTATTCAAGTAAACTAATGCTTAGTAGGTCACAATTTGAGCAAGTAATTAAGAAACACACTAGCTAGAAGAAATCATTGTGATTAGCATGAACATATTCCATGAATATAGCAAGTTTTTGTCCATGAAACATAATCAAATTTAATTTTCTGTCCATGAGTTATTTGGAATATTTAGGTACGTAGACAATGCTTTTGTTGACATGTTTCAACCTAGACATATAACAACCAGACAAATGATAAAAAGCAAATAATATCCAATTTGATGTCTACATGAGTTGTTCAAGGTTATCAATCACCAAACTTTGAATATGCTATTTTTAATGCAGATTCAGTGTCAATGATTAAACTGGATATAGACATATACAATCTGACTAATTTAAATCAATTAAAATTATATTTAAAAATATATAATTTAATCTTGATACGGACAAGACATACATGAAATACTTTTTTTTTTTTGTTGAGAGAGTTACATGAAGTACTTATAAATTATATAAACCGTTCTTATATTTTTCTCTCACAAAATGATTTCTTTTTAATGGACAGTTTATCCTTTTTTTGTAAAACTTATTCAAATATAAACTCTCCAAGGTAACTTATAAAAATATCTCATACCTTGCGTGGAAAATATTTTAACTCCATTTCCTCTTCTGTTAAAGAAATACATGTGTTTAAAAATAAATAAAAAAAGATTCCCACTTTTTTTTGCCAAATGGCGGCTAATCAAAACAAACAAACAAATCGAAAAATAAAAAATAAAAAGCACAAAAACTACTCTCTACAAAAGAAAGTGCCAGTCGCGTCAATCTTAAAGAGACTCAAAAAATCTTTTGGTGGAGAGTTACGGAGGAGGATGTCTATGTCGGATGAAGCTCTAAGTTTAGCCATAAAATCTGAACATTGGTTTCCCTCGTAAAGAGTGTGACAAATTTTGACATTACATTGCTTAATTAAATTCTTGATGTTTTGAATTAAAACAACATATAGACATGGAACATCATCGTGGAAACTTTGATACAATTTAAAGAATCCGAGTAAAAAACAAACTCTGAGATGTCCATCTCTTTGGCCAACATGGGGCCCTTGTAAACAACAAATAACTCGGCATGAAGGATGTCAGAGGAATGTTGAATGTAGACAGAGAAGCCTTAAGTCTATAAGTTAAAGAGTCGTTCGAAGCAGAAGGAAAACAAAATTTTAGTGTTTCAATCATATTATGAATGTTAGAAGAGATATTGTTGATAGGCCAATTTTCATTTTTCAAACACATACGATTTCGGTGGTGTTAAGCCCACCAAAAAGTAGCAGCAAAAATGGCAGTATAGGATCATGTGTTGCCAACCTTGAGTATGTCGTGCTCGTTTAGGGTGATTGAAATCTACATGAATCTAAATGCTTGTTCATAGCCCGTTTGTTTGTTCTGATTTTATTTTGTAAAATAAATAAATAATCATTTTAGAAAGTTTTTATTGTGATCGTTCTCCTAAAAAAAAGTTTGTCAAAGACTTTTTTAAAATTAGTACATGTAAAAAAAAATTGATAAAGCAAGAGTGTTAACTTGCATTAAATTGACAATAGACATCCAACTAAGTTGAAACTCATAGAACAACAAATCATTTACAAGCATACTCAAAAAGATGTTTGATAAACAACTTCTCTTAAAATTATTTTTTATTACTGATTTTTAAAATCTCTTAATTTTATTTTATGTTCATCTTGGTAAACAAACACAAATTATTTTCTGTTTGTCTTTTAAATCTCGACAAATATATTCTCTAAATTATTTTCAAAAAATACATAACTATGTTGTTTGCCGGAATACCCCAATCTTTCACGACCTTATACCAAAACCTAAAAAGTCATAAAGACTGTCTATCAATCAAAGTTTTAGATAATTTCTTAAATATCAATGAAGCATTCAAATTTTGAAATTTTTCAAACTCAATTAGCTTATCAAAAGTGGATATTTTTCTTGAAAGCAAGTTGTACTAGTAGAGCTAGAAAACGATAGATGCACCAAAGGAAAATAATGACATTAGTGAGAACTTAGGGAATCTCTCCTTTTGGGAATGACATATGAGAAAGCAGTTGGTGATTTCTTGCTTATCAAAAGAAGGTAAAGGGGAAAGGTTCATTGTTTCCCCGAAAACTTGTTGCTTGCTAGCTTACAAAGAAGAAATGTGTCTTATTGTTTGCTTCTATTAGTTGAATTTGACCCGGTCAAATCCATGTTCTATATGCATGCATTATGAACATGTTTCTCTAATCTTGTTTAAATATGTTCCGATCTCGGCCACAGGTTGGTCCATTTGGTAAGGGTAAGGGATTGATACCTCACAGGACTCTGAATTCAACTCTCATTAGCGACATAAAGATCTCATTGGTGGATAATTTATAAGTACATTTGTCGATGCTTTGAGCCTTGAGACATGCTCTAACTCTAACAAGTATCTGGACCAAAACTGGTCTAAAAAATTTCATATCATAATTTGTTGCCGTCTTTGTCCATACCTAATTTCTTAGTCATGAATAATAGTTCTTCCATAATACAAGCGCCTGATTTCATGGTGGTTGTTTAAGAGGCATAGTTTTGGCATTTTCTAATTGTTTTGATAGTCTATTAATCATAATGTGATTGGATTTTACATAGTCACTTCTGAATTATTTTTGTTCCTACTTGGACCACAACATAAAGTGATAAAGATAAAGAAAGAAACAGTGATACGTGCAACTTTTGGAAATTCCATGATTAGAATGGGAATGGTAAATTATTTGGACTTTATAACTTAACGGTAAGTAACACTTTCTCTCTTCCAACTCTTGTGTTGTGACTTGTGTGCACTCTGGCTCATTCATTTCAAAATAAAAAGTCTTCCTCCTAACCCAAAACACCCTGATATAGTAATTGGCAATCATAGTAAGCCAAGAATAAAATATACATTTTTTTGGGGTGATAATATATATTTAACTATGGTTAGTCTTAAATTATTGGTAACTAATGACTAATCTATAGGCAATAAGTTTTCTTCTGTACTAAAACCCATTCAAAGGTTGAAGATTCAGATTCAGCAATCTGTAAATTTCCTCACATGTGCAAACCCATCCCATTGCCCTTCTGCAGCATATGCATTCGCTAGTAGTGCATATATATCCTCCAGAACTAGATGATTCAAAATCTAATAGCTTCGCAGCAAAGGAATTAGCTACTATACTATCCCCATGAATCTTGCAAGCAGCAAGAAGTGCTACAAGAACAGCTTCATCCCTCTCAGAAGGAGGGATAGAAGTTGCTACATTCATGGCTTCATCGACAAGTCTCACTCGGCCTAGAATGTCTACAAGGCTAGAATAGTGATCGGCCTTAAGATTTAAATTTTAAGTACCCTTAATTGATTCAAACATGCTTCTACCTTGATTGACAAGACCAGCATGACTACAAGCTGACAATAGTCCCACAAAGGTGACTTTGTCTGGCTTAGTTCCTGATATGAGCATGCGCGCGAATACTAGTAATGCATAATGACCATGACCATGACCATGATATGCAAGCCAAATGTCTTGCTCCAACCCTAGAGATATGGCCATACAGCATGAGCTTGCATGATTTCCACCATGCCATCACAGAGTAATTACGCTGGTCGTAGTTGTTTTTACTTTGATTGGGTCTAAAACAAAATTTAAGCATCAAAAGAAGGGCAATGGGTTGAATAACCATCGATCATATCCAGTGATCATTCCTTGAATAACCATCATCATTCCTTGAATAGAAATTGATCATCGCATTCCAGGTCACAACATTCTTCTCAAGCATTGAGTTGAAAAGTCTAAGAACTTCGCAACCATGGAAAGCTAAAACTGAGAAAAGTGATTATTATTGAATGAATGAATTCAGTTACAGATTATGGCTTATATACAAGCTAGAAATGACACCTCAGCATAACTAATGCAATCTAAATGAAACTGAAATTTACATGAAATTCAAAATCACAATATGTAACTTGCACCCTAAGTCATCTCTGGCTTATCTTCTAAAACTCCTTCCTTCTTCTCATATTTGCCTTGCTCTAATAAAAAGGTCGCAAACTTCATCCACCTGCTCGTCATCCACATATGCAGTGATCATTGCAGAACATGCAGCAATGTCTTTATAAGGCATTATATGAAAAATACTTTCTTGCTAACTCAATCATCTTGTTTTAACCCGAAACCATGGACGTCCATGAAACATGATACTTCTCCGCCTCCAGCATCGACTCAAACAGCTGTATAGCTTCATTAAAAGAAAAGTACATATATTCACTTGGATTTGGCCACATTAATAAAAGAAAAGTGTTTTATAGTGGTAATTGGTTTTGAGGGTCCAAACGTGGAGTGTGGCAAAATTGCAAAAGATGTAATAATTGAAGAAAAAACAAAGTTTGATTTTGAAATGAATGGACCATTTTCGCAAGAGTTGTAAAATAAGGGGACCAAAAGTACAATCAAACTTAAAATATATGTATCCAATTTCTTTTGGTTTGATTCAATTTTGAGAAAGGAATCTAAAATTTGATCTCAATGATCAGTTTCAATTCCTGTCATTTGAATATTTGAACAGAATTTGTGAACTACAAAGGATGCTTAATCAAATAAGCTGAGATCTATACTTCAATGAAAGAGAACATTTGATCCATGTAAAAGCTATTAGAAACCGTGAAGGACTAACTCTTAAAAGTTGAAACAGTTAGGTCAAGGTCATGCTAGTAAAAGATTATAACGGGCTTCTAGAGAACTATTGAAATTGAGCTGAACTCAACATTGCTTCATTGAGTATAGGCTTCACAATTCATGATCTGCACACAAAAGATACATTTCCTCCATATTTACACCAAACAAACAAAACATTTTCATTTCAAAACATGTTGTGATAGAAGCACAAACATTTTTAACATGTAAAGCTTTGAGACTAGAAGGCCCTGTTTGGATGAATAGCTTAATTAACACTTATAAGTGTTAATACAGAAGCCTGTTTTCTTATAACGAAAGATAAAATAAAGTCAAATTGGTTTCATATAAACTATAACTTGGTTTCATAAACTCTTGCATTTAGTCAAGCAAGTGCTTATGCAATTACGAACGTCACTTCTTATGAGAATGAGTTAGTTACTATCATTTCAAAATTACAAACATACTCTAACAGTATTATACTATACCATAACAGATTAATGAGCTATGAAGCCCCCGGATACATGATATGACACGAATACGATACGACATTGATACGTTGATACGGGAAAATTTTAAAATCAAGATACGATATGGCCATGATACTTTAATATAAAATAAAATTTAAACTACAAATTAAAACTCAAAATATAAACTATCTATTAAAACTCAAAAGCAACAAAAAACAGACGCAAAACCTAGTCTTACATGGTGACCAAACAAACATAAAACAACAATGAATTTGCAATCGCATGACTGTTAGGAACAACAACGTTCTCAAAATAAAAAGAGACAAAACATACAGAGGATAATAACAAAATATAAATACAAGTGATATTGATAATAAAAAAAGTGACAATTAGTCAATTATATATATGATATATCTCAAAACGAGTATATTTTTTTTGAACCAAAGCAAATTTATTGCATATCATTAATAATCAAGAGGTACAAAGTATGAGGTACCTCATGAAAAATATGGGGGCTAGGGTGGGATAAGGCGGCTCTAGCAATGATATGAGTTATCATATTTGCTTGCCTCCTACAAACGACACTACATAGTTGGGATTACTACTTCTTTTTTTTTTGAGCAAACAAAAATGGATTATATTAACACCGCACTAGCAGTCCTCTCGGCACAAGATGTACCGAAAAGACAGCTAGAAAAACAAGCAGTTCAGTCACAAATACAACAAAAGGTCAGCCAATGCCTAAACACGACAAAGGGCTCGACCACCACAAATGGTCACCAAATACAAAGATGGTCTTATTAGCTTTCAGCCACCACAAAGAATAATACTTCACTTTATCTAGTAACTGAATCATGGTACTTTCTTTCATATTAAATAATCTATTATTTCTTTCGTTCCATTAGACCCAAACAGTCAACAACCAAACAAGCTGAAGAAAAGACCGTCTCGCCTTCAAGCCACTTGTGGAGTGAATAAACTGGACAAAGTGACTAAAAATATCACAATGATCAATGCCATCAAAACCTATTCATTGCCACATAAGAGGCCACAACGACCCAAAACAAGGACACAACAGGAACAAATGACTAGAATCCTCCATAGAACCGCAACCTGACACACACTGGCACGCCTCTGCATCAAGGACACCATACATCGCCAAATTTGATTTAGTAGGAAGACGATCCCGAAGCAACCGCCAGGCCAAAATAGACACCTTAAGCGGAACTCGATCCCGAATCAATTTCGAAACTCGTCCATTGCCCTTTGATCCTCTCACCTCGTGCCCAACCTCCCTCTAAATCTTCCCATCATCGGCCTTGCCTTCCACAACATGCTTCTTACTAGCCCTCACCAGAACCAACACTTTTCCAATCATCACATCACCCTCACCTTCGTTACAGCCATTCTCAACCGCTAATGTTACTCTCTTTTCTCCCTCAACCCTTTGCTTCTCCTCCACGTTACCCTCCTTCTCCCTCGCCATTATTTTATCCTTCTCCTTTCCCACAAGACCACGACCACCCTCACCTGCACTACCTCCCACCACTTCAGCCACTCGATCAAACCTAGCCACTCTAGCATTAACTCGGAAATTACCAAACCAAACCGCATTCACCGCTTTCAAGATTTTACCAACATCTCTAACTTTTGAAAACCGTTTTAACGATGAATCTGCCACTGTATCATCCCTTCCACCTCTGATCATGTGCGACTGCCCATGAGGAACAGCAGTCGCGCGTTCGCCCACCACGGTCCTGTGCGGTTTCCTGGATTCTGACCGCCACCGCAAGTTGCCATTCCCAAAACCTAAGCCTTCTGAAACCCTAGTGTTGTCCCTGCCGTATGTTCCCTGTCGCGACCCAGTTGTAACCCTTGACCTAGACCGCCTCACTCCAAAGCCTGTATAACCTCCATGCCGCTTGTTCCCCTGGTGTCTGTCTTGACCTTGATCGTCCTGTCGCGACGCTTTCTCTAGCATGTGTAAATTGGCACATGTTAAGAAGAAGTTTAAAATAGTAAGTGTATATTGGAACTTGTGTATTTTATATTAAATATATAATTTTTTAAAAAATAATTGTGATTTTCAATAAAAAGTTGCTTCTTTTAGTATCCTGCAATATTGCAGGATAACCAAACCCTTGTAAAAAATACAATTTAAATTTGCACAGTTGAACATATACTGAAAATGAGGTTGAGAATCGTTTGTCTCATTTCAGGTATTTTTTTAAAATTTGATTGTTAGGTATTTTTATAAGAAATTTACAATTAATTTTGCTTCAGTTTTTCTTTCTAAGTTTATTCCGACAGTGAAATATTTCCAGTTGTGTAATAGTTTGGACAAATAATCTTTAAGTTTTACATTTGCTATTGCTGTGTAATAACCATTTGAAATCATAATAACGTGCGTCCGCGCACGGGTCTCACACTAGTATCATCACAATAATACAAAGGGGAGGCTACGACCCCTGCTTGCCCTCTCTTGACCCACCCCTGTATGCACAAAAAGTCGGATAAGTGTTTATATATCTAGCAAAAACGGGTTATATAATATCAACTATGTTTTGGATTATATAACCTCAAATATTATGATTCTTGTCTTGGCACATTTCTCTAGCTTGGAACCTAAATATTGGATTATATAAACTATGTTTGGTTTTCCTAACTATGATTTTGCACTCTTTCAGCTATGGAAGCTCCCATCGATGCCCCTACTTTGGTACCTGTCATTGAACCTTCGTTTGTTGTACCTTCAGATGTTCATAAACACAATAGTCATAAAATAAGACAATAATAGTGTAAAAAACATTACATAAATAAAAAACTGAGCCACAACATTTGGCCGATCTAAACAAAAAAAAAAACTATTCATTTATTAACATGCGTAAAGAGTGTGAAAGATAAACAAAAACTATCACACATAATTGAAGAATATCACCCGAGTGTTGCATGGAGAAAGTGAAGATGTCCCAAAATCATATATTGATCATAAAATAAGAAAATAATACATAATAAAAATTACAATGATCAATCTATTAATTTATTTTCCATCAATAATACAATGTGTGAGTAGTGACTTATGGGTGAATTAATTCCTGTATATATGAAAATTAGTTTAGGGGGCTGTATCACTAGGTTATGTCGAGATACTCAATGGATACATTTTAGTTGGTTAGTTTTGTAAAATAAAGTAGTTGGTTTATGTTACTCTTCTTGCTTCTCAAATTGCATAAAGTTTCTCATAAATAATCAAATTGAGACCACTATTACATCTCTCAAAAGGAATGTTAGGGACGCTCTCTTGTCAAAACTCTCTAACACCACTCTCTTGTTGGAGGAAATTAATATATATATATCCCACTATTTTTAGTGAAACCTATTTTTAAAGTGAGACACACTTTGATTTAAACTAATAAGAAAATGGGTGTTTTGGAAAGTGTTTAAAAAAGAGTGTTGTTAGCACTCCTCTACATCTCAATGCTACTAATGCATCAACATAGTTACTAGCTTCGCGTGCCATTAAAAAAAGGTATTAGCTTCACTACAAGTTACTCACAAGACAACCACCTAAGAATTAACTCCACCATGTTAAGAGTAACAACTTTTGTGATAACTTCTTTTTTCTCTTTTCTTATTAGTCAAAAATAATATAAAGAGAAAAAGGTAGAGAGGGAATAAAAACATAATGTGAGTATGAGAGAGAGTTGTCAAAAATTATCACAATATAGTTGTACAAATATCATTTCTCCCATGTTAAAACCATATCTCTGGGGCCAACCGCAAACTCTCCGAAACACCTCATAACTTTGTGACATATGCACTACAATTGTTTAAAATTTTAGAAAAACCACATGGCCATTTCACCCTCCTCTCCTCCCTATAAGAGGTAACCATGATCTGATGTTTCTCAGGCGCAACATTGAAAAAACCTGGAGTAGCTTACTTATGCTATACCATACTGTTTGCTCTACATCAAGTTTACTTACAAAGCTGTATTTTTCATACAAATTTTGTCATTTAATAATTTTCTCTAACGAGTCAAAAAGTAGTTTTCTCCAAAAGTGAATTGCTCACTTTAGGGTTAGCTTGAATTAGAGTCCACTGTGACTGTAGCCAAATTGACCCAAATTTGTCTTAAACTTGCAACGGCACAATCTAGCAAACTTGACAGCTCTAGAGAGAGATATTCACATGATCAAAATGGGTTCCACCACAATGTATGTGATGACAATTCACAAAAGTGTTGTTTCTTTGTACCTACCATTTATTTATTAGTATATTTTTCTATGATTGTCTGTCCAATTAGGCAACACAGGAATGGGAGTTAGACCCTACCAAATTATGTTATGCACATGATGCCTCGTGTACTACAAGCTACCTCACTTCTACTTTTTCTCTATCTATCTATCTATCTATTTTGTAGTACCAACATTTTTTAACCATTTCCTACCATACCTTCCTCCACTTACATCTTAAAAATGCATTGTCGGTGTAGCTAATTATCGATTGATAATAACTACAACAAACCAACTAAACACTTTAGCTGCTAAAGAAACATCTACATGATAAACCTTCATTCTCACCACTTCTCTCCCACCAATTTCAAGGTAAACTTTTGCTGTTAGGATCCTAACTAATTCCATACAGTAATAATATCATGCTCTACTCAATCTCAGTCATTGATTTGAGATCAGTTGGCTAAGATAATACATTCACTAAATTTATTTCAAACAATCTTGACGATTGATTTAGATCGGAAGTTTCAGATCAACCGCAGTTACTGCAGGAAATTTGTTCCTGTTCTATACATGTGCAGAACATTGGTTCTATCAACTAGTATCAAATGAAATGATGGACTGCAACATGTCAAACAAAAAAAGATAAACATGTTCAACAAGAGATTTATAATGGGTTAAAAATTGTTATTGCACCAAATATTGTTACATATTAGCAAAAGAATACTGCAGCCACCCTACAACTGCTATTGAAGAGACTAAGAGAGTGTAAGCTTAAAATGAAACATGTACAAAGCAACAAATAGATACGAGACGAGATATAAGAGATGTTCTGAGAAAGGCACACTCTAAAACTTAAAGAATAGCCTCTTCATTTCATGTTCCATTTACAAGTACAGTTAGCATCTCTGCACTTTGTTCGCTCTAAACCTTCTATGCGCCAATTCAAAAAATACTGATATAAAACATGAAAAAAACTTAATACAAAAAATGAATTGTGAAGCTTTAAAAAAACAGAAGCCCTACACATTTAGGATTTGACATCACAAAACTTGAATGATATCATACTGACCCATCTCTATCTACGGATTGATGTTGCATTCTCGCAAATAGACGTGATTATAGTTGACATACTTTGTCCAATAACCTCTAAACTTGGGAATACTTATCTCCAACCATGGCTTCATGTTCCCATTATAGTGCATAACAGCAGCCCGCTCGATATCTTTTTGGTTGACGTTGGGATTGTAGCCAAGACCCAACACATGCCACGCTTTGTTCAGTGGGAAAGTGCGTTTCCAGAAGGTTATGAGACCTGGTGGCAGTGTTCCTAACTTCCACAATTGTCTATCATGATTCTGAATTTCAGTTAAGTAGAAACAAAATCAGTTCACAATTCATCCAAGAAAGAAACAAAATATCCCAAAATCAGAGGAATGTAACAGCAATTCCCCTAAATCATATGGTTAAAAATTATATTTGATACTGACACTTCATATTGAATGTATGTCTAGTGTTCAACACTGATACGACATTGACACATGCGATTACATTCGATTATTATGTTTTCTCAAATTATCATCAGTGTCGACGTGTCAGTGTTGTGTTTGGTGTCTGTGTCGGTGCTTCATTTCAATCATACGGGATACTTGCTAAAAAAATAAACCAGTGTACATCACTTACCAAATTCTGCCAGTTGTGGTACACCTCTGTGATCTTTTGCCTCTTCCATTCGACTAAATCAAATACATTCATTCCGTAGGCCCACCCACAAGCATGTGGATCAAAATTCTTTGCAATGAGAGGATTTGAGAAGTTCAGATAACGATCAAATCGGTGGAAACTTTCTCCGCAAGTTTCTACAGCTCCATTTACGTTGCCTTTCAAGTCAATTGACCAAAGACCGGTGAGATCTTTCTGCACAACTATATCATCGTCCAAAAACAGCACTTTGTTGAGCTTTGGAAAGACCTCGGGCAGGTAAAAGCGAAGATGGTTCAAGATAGATAAATACTTCGGATTCCGAAACTTTAGGTTTGAATCAGAAGTTGCTTTATGGGCCTTGAAGTAATAATCTATCATAGCTGGGGAAGCCAACTGCTTAAGAACAGGGCTGTAACTTGCATTCAACCATGTGAAATCCTCAATGTTTTGAACCTGAATGGTTGCCTTGCCGGGTGAATTAACTAAAAACCACATCCTCATTGCAGCATAGTTGAGCCTATCGGTAACTATGTGGAAAACATGTTTCGATGCATCCTGAAATTTTATTGGAACAATATTACAATGAGCAAGCAGTGTCATTAAGAAATAAAAGCACCATTTGTTTGTTGATTACTGAAAGTTCTCAAACTAGAAAATATTTACCTTAGCATTGAGAACAGTTGAGTTTACAACAACAGCTGTTGCCAATATGTTGTCTGAAAATATTGCATAATGGTATAGTTGTGGGTCTTCTAACTTCTCTTGATTCGGAAACTGCTGCTGAGAAGAATTCAACTTATAATACTCGGTTGTAAGTCGCAACGGAAGACAATGAAGACCTTTTGGCAGTGTTTTTGCTGTCAATTGTGTCAAGAACAGAGTCTGCTTCTTGAGCACATGTAGCTGCTCTTCTGTTGAATGGATCATAGCCCGGAGCTTCTTCACAACAGAAGCACAATCGTCTTGAATTTGCTTTCCTTTCAACAATGTTTGCTCCATTGCCTTCATCCTCTCTTTAGCGCTGCCATTAGTACAAATATACGTTAAGACCGAAAAAGTTGCAAATCAGTGAAATAATTGGGATATTCATCACGTTTATATGAATCATAATAACAGGACAGTTTGAAGAAGAAAAAAATACAACAGCTTAACCTACTTTCTAGGTAAATCAGAATCTTTGGTTGCTTCTCCGAGTGTTCGTGAAACTTCTTTAACCCTTAAACGAAGCTCCCGAGTGAGATGAGGGTTGCTTTTAACCACTGGAAGGGAAAGATAGACCTTGGCTTGGATGAGTTGATCTTTTAGTTGCTGTACCCGAGCATCCGATGGCATTTGATCATTTTGCTTATTGATCTCAGGTCTTCTCTTGTTTGTTCCGCTAGAAATTTCTGTTGTTTGTTGTTGCTCCAGCATGGTACCCTGAAAAGAGATTAATCACTTATGAAACGGAGAAAACCTAAATGCACTAATAAATGTTGAAAGGGAAACAATACGTCAGCAAATTTATTGTCCACTATCCTGGATCGAAATTAGTAGTTAAAATAACTGCCATTTGCCTCGATCTTTCTCATACTCAAACCCACATTTAAATACAACAAAAATAATATTCAAGAAAGCAAATAATGAAACGTTGAAGATATTGCAGCCAATCAAATTCTCTATGTCATATATGGACAAGATTGCACCCGACATGAATCTGTTTCCTGTCCTCTACAATTAAAACATGGTCGAGTCTTAAAAAATGTCTTTATCGTGAAGACTTTCTGAAAACACACGCCTATTTATACTCAATGTAGAATTTATTTATCAAACGAAAAAAAACGCACACAGTCAACCCCTTAAACATACACGTGAAAAACCTTTATTCCGAAAATTAACACCTATTTAAGACTTCCATGACAATGCAGCAGTAGATGAAACAAACTGAACAGAGAAACAACATACAAACCAAGAGGAAAATATATCACCTACCTTAACTAAAGGCTCTTGAGTAGAATCATGAGACGATTTAGCAAGTTTCCCATCATTATCATCAACATCAATAGCATCTTCCCCGTTGACATTTTCACCAGCTGCATCGGCTTTCTCCAAGGTACCCTCACCACCTTGATTTCCTTGCTTAATTTCATCTGTCACAAGTTTGATGGTGGCATCCTTTTCAGCTTGATCTTCCTTGGTTGTAGCTGACAATACCCTTGCAGACACGTGCTCTCTTGTTTTCGCCAATTGCAAACCTGAGTCAACAAAACATAACAATAATGTTACAAATGAACAAAACTTCAATAACCATGACCCCGCAAATCTAACTAAACAACAGAAGGAATCACAAATAAAATACCTGGAGGCAAATTCCTTCTGTTAATTAAATCCTCATTTGTATACACAACTCCAATAGGTTCCTTAAGAACTGTCGAAGTTTCCTATTTACAAAACAATATATATTTCAGCCATAAATAAAAAATCATCACAAATTCAGCATTCATAAAAATCTATTCCTACAAATACACACACACACGCACAAACATGCACAATTACTCTCACACACAAATTTAGATATATTTATTTATACATAAAATATAAAAAATTAAATAGAAAAATAAAGGAACATTACCTGAGGAAGCAGATTCAAGTGACCAGAGTCTGCTGTACTCAAAGGCTGACACAAAACATAAAAACAAGATTCAAAAACTCAAAGATCTCTCTAACTAATTATCACTAATCACTCCAAATTATACAAAACAAAAGAAAGAACCAAAGAATCACTGAAGGACATTAACAAAAAAACCACTTACCAAAACAGTAACATCTTCAATAAACTCTTGTTTAGCTGCAAAAACATTCAAAAAAACAAAAATTAACCAAAATCATCATAATCAAATAAATAACCAAAATTAAAGAAAGTATTGAGAAAGAAAAGAAAAGGGAAACTCACTGGAGGGTGAAGATTCAAAGGAACCAAGACGATCAGTGTAGAGAACAATAGGAGCAACAACAGTAATACACAGCAATAACAACACAATGTTTCTAACCCCCATCATTGTTCAGATCCTATTCAGTTATATATCAGAAAACACAAAGAATGAAACTTTGGGGAAAATAAAGATGACCCAGTTTGAATTATTGTTGTGGGTGTGTTTGAAATTGAATTGAGTGTGTGAAGTTTGAAGCTTTTGTTAAAAGGGTTATGGAAGATTGAATAGTTTCAAGCAGTTACATTGAGTTTTAGAGAGAGAGAGAGAGAGAGAGAAGCGTTGTGAAAAAGATGCGATTTTTATTGATGGGTTTGTAAAATTGATGTTGAAAATGCAGAAGCAGGGTTGAGAAAGAGAAGAGAAAAACCAAGATTGAGAGAGAGAGAGAGAGAGAGCAAATCTGTGTGTAAAAGCTTGAGAATTGAAATTCTGATTATTATGTTTTTTTTTTTGTACTTTGCTGTGTTGTTATTTGCAAACGGAAACTTTTTTTTATTCTTAATTGACAAGTATTTGATATTATAATTAATTTTCCCCTACAAAAACAACTAATTAATTAAAACGTGTGGTAATAAATGGAAACATATCTGTAAGAAAGATAAAAAGAGACAATGAAGTCAAGGAAATCATGTGTGAAATCCAGAAAAATTAAAAAAGTTTAATTCAAAAAATTTTACTTTCTCAACAAAAAAAACATACATCCAAAAGGTCAATTTTTAGTCAAAACTCATCCATTTAAATTATTTTTCGCTTTTTATTTTTATTTTTTGGAGAGACTCGTCCTCTTTCTCTTTTTGATAAATAAGTTATTTTTATAAGGTGTGTTTGTTTCAAGTTTATCAAATTTATTCCTAGGTATTTAGGAAAAATATGTTTGGTTAACTTTATAATATTCTCAAGAACCATAAAAATAGAGATTATAATAGGTAACTATTTATGATTCATGGGAACTTTATTCCCACCCTTTTCCTTGGGAAAAATTTTCTATTCTCAGAAATATTTTATACGCGCGAATAAATTTTGGTAAACTTGTAACAAACATAACATATATATTTCTATCATTTTATTTCCGAAATCAACAAATATAACTTGGAACAAACACACCCATATATTTTAAGTTTTATTTCATATATTTTTGTGTCTTAACTCTTAACACATTATTGTTAGTTTTGATTTTTCATTTTTATGTGTTTTTTTATTTCTCGTCTTATTGGAATACTTGATTAAAATTGAAAGATTGATATTGAGAGGTGTGTATTCATCAATAATTTTTGTGTAGTCAATGTTGAACTTAATATAGTAATATTTGTAACTTTTATGTTGGTTTATTATACTATTAACAAAAATATTGTGAGTTTGTTTGCAGTTTCATCTTTTTGTTTTCAACGACTTTAAATTTATATTGTATCGATGTATTATATTAATTTTAATGAATATTGTTTAATTCGTAAGAAAAATGAAGAAACTCAAACTTTTAATGATCTAGTTAAATGTGTAAAAGTTATTTACACTATGATTTTTTATTTTTTTTGCAAATACCATGGTTGGACATAATATTGTCCTTGTAGCTACCATTATGTTTATAAAACTACACTATATGAGTTAAATCGAAATCAAATATTATGTTTTTTCCGTGTGAATCGGGTATGACCTCTAGTTAACTTGAGGAAAAAAAATAGCATCTCATCCAAGTGTTCTTAGGTAATAAAATATAAAATTTTGAGTAAATAGCAAATAACAAAATTGATTTTCAAAATTGTGAGTGATTGCTAATATGATTTTGAAATTTGTGAATTAGGGAATAGTCATGTTATATATCAAGTAAAACTTGCATGTTCAAAGACTAAATTAAATAATTTTTTAAGTAAAATAATTTAACAAGTTTGAAAGATTAGCTTTGAAGAGTGCAAGTACATTTATTGATTTCAATATCGTCAACATTACAGATCCAAAGACATGATCCTACATGGATCTTACATGTTCAAAGACTAAATTGATGAGAAATCCATGAGAAAAGTTATTAACAGTACCCACCTTCTGTTTGTTCTTTTGAGCAATTGCAATTTAGTCATTTAAAAAAAAACTCTAATTTCTAAAAGAAAGTGCGTTGATCATTTATATTTGTTGATTCATGTGAATAAAATGCCCGGGTATAAAATGTTCCTGGGAATAGAAAAAAATTCTCAAAAAAATAATGGGAATAAAGTTTCCATGGAGATGAGAATAAATTTATACGTAGTTACCTATTATAAATCGAGTAATTATCCAACTTCGTCCTTGAATTTTCACAAATCAGCAAAATTCACCCCCAAATTTTTCAAAATATCTATTTAGTCCCTGAGTTTTACAGACGTCCATCAAGGTAGCCACGTGTCATCTTGCATGTTGTGTTGTCCTGCATACGTGTCAGCAAGGTAGCCACGTGTACAAGGACTAATTTGATGGAAATGGTTGAAATTGCAGGTTTAACTTTTCAGTTTTATTTTTTCTGTGTTTTCAATTATACCCCTATATTTTTCAGTTCCATATCCAAACTACGGGTCATCCGCTTCTACTCAACCACAATACATGGAGTTTATCCCAACCCCAAGATTTCTAAAGCAGTGATGCATGTTCAAATTATGCTTTTGGACTAGTTTAATTAATGCTTTTTGGACTTGTTTAATTAATGCTTTTTGAATATGTAATAACTTAAGAACATCAAATGACTTAATGACTTGATGGCTATGTAATGTTCTTTTTTGGCTATGTAACGACTTATAAACATCCAATGTATGACTTTTGATGGTATTTTGCAACAATATTAATGTATGTCTTTTTACCTTTTACATTGTTCAGCAAATGTATGCACCAAGGATCGTAGTGATCTCTATTGTGAAAATTCAAGGACTTATTTGATAGTATTTTTACTAATTTGGGGATCGATATGATGGATAGACAAATAATAGAAGGACCAATTTGATGGAAATATTTTGATAGAAAGGATGATTTCATTCATTGAGAGCCTCTTTTCATTACAACAATACAACATTACATAAACTTGACACAATACAGTAACATTTTAAACAATTCAATCAAACACATTACTCCTATCAATATTTCAATCAACCTAAGCTCACTTCCTACACAATCAACTTTATTCATCAACCTTGTCCTCCACAACTATTCTCTGCCACTATCCTTGGGACGAATTTGGCTGATTTGTGAAAATTTAATGACGAAGTTGGGTAATTACTCATTATAAACCTTGTTTTAATGACTCCTAAGAATAAATTTGGTAAACTTGAAACAAACACACCCTTATTTTAGCAAAATATAGTTCTACTCAAAAATCAAATCTGAATTTTTATGAACGGTCGTTCATTTAGTAAAATTCATTAATCATTTAGCTCAATTGCTTAATTAAGTATGAATATTATTATTAAGTTGTCTGTTTGGTCGGAATAGTTAGTTTTCCATCTTTTATGTACGCGTAAATTGCGTAGTCACATGATGAAAAAGCTTTGTTTGGCTGGCCACTCTTACGCGCGTGATTGCCACTCCCTCCCTTCTCTGTTATAACAGCAAACATTGCTACTATGAATTAAGCTATGTGATATTAATATACCTTTTTTTGGTAACTTTTAAACCTTTTTTTACAAATATGGTTGAATATCTACTGTGGCTAATATTTGATGTCACTATAGTGACTATACTACACACAAACAAAAACATGTAATGTGTGTGCAGTGCAGCCACTTATTTGTGCTTTCTTTTGCTTTGGCATTTATGTGCTTTTTCAGTTTTTGTTAATAACAAAGTGGGGTCGAGCCATTAAGCATGCAGCAGGACTTATTTATTTGCCATAAAGATGATCGTATCTTGATCTTCTACGCAAAGTGGAGAGGGGCATACCTATTTATATTTGTTATTCGTGGTATTAGTGCTATACAGAGCGAGTGGCTATATTTTAATCACTACTCCGTTTTTAAATAGGCTTAAATGCATTTTTCACTCTTATGTTTTAAAAAGTTACGATTTTGGTTTCCTTAAAAAAAATAGATATTTTGACCCCCTAACTTTTCGTCCTCTTTTGATTAGCTGATTTTGATGGAGGTTATGACAATTTCATAGTCTCTGATGATGTAAAATGACATGGTAATAGAAGGATGCTCCAAACTGACATGGTGTAACTTTTGACCCCCTTAAAGAAGGATCAACTTATCAGTTTGGATTCCACTTATCATGTCAGTTTGGACACCACGCAAGTTTGAACTCCACTTATCACCATCCTTCTATCCCCATGTCAGTTTACACCATCAGAGACTGAAAAATCGGCATAAAATCAGCTAATCAAAAGAGGGTCAAAATCGCAACTTTTTGAAACATAGGGGGTGAAAAATGCATTTAAGCCTTTTAAATATAAGTAAAATTGATTTTCTAGGTTCATTTATTTAACCACATACATCATTAAATAAATGAACCTACTTCTTAAAAAAAAAACTAAAAATTCAATTTTACTTATATTTAGAAACGGATGGAATATTATTTTATTTCTATTTTATTTTTGGTTTCCATACATCTCTTGAAATAATCCTATTCCAAGATGAAGATGCCTCTCTTTTCTTTTTTTGGTTAAACATGATATAATAATCAGCATTCCACATTTTGAGATTAATAAATTTTAATTTTAAACAATAGCCTTCTACATTGTAATGTCATGGTCAACCGATCTATGTTGGTAGAGAGATTTACACCCCTCTTCTAAAAGGCAACAAAATAGAAGGCCTTGGCAATTTGGAGTACATGCTTACACATATCAGTAGCCTTTATTTGTAGAGGGGGTTGAGTACTCAATTTAATGGACAACAAAAAGAAAAGGTGAACTAAATGAAGAGACAAGTTAATCCAACTTAAAATCAAGAGTTAACTTGTACCCAAAAATAATCAAGGGCTAGTTATAGTTTATATTCTTTTAATTAGATTAATATTTGATTTTGGCCCCTAAAAATTAAAAGTATCTTTTTCCTCCCTAATATTCAAATGTAATATTTTATTGCTTTTTTTAGTCTCAATAATACGATCTTTCTTCTCATAAAAAAAATGATATTTCTCTCATTTTAATTCATTAAATTTTTTTTAGTCCATATCATATAGAACTTTTTTTTATCATGTAGATTAGTAGTTAGAGATTCACCTCTTAAGATGAACATGTAGGATGTTTAGAGTTTGAGCTTCAACCCCTACGTATAATATACAAGGTCTCGATCAACTGAATTAAGCTCACGACTAACGAGAACACATCTTATAATTTTTTTTAAAATCCTTTAAATAAAATATAATTTTTTTAAATGAACCGTCCCTACCCATCACATTTATTTGACAAACCTGAATATATAAAGAATCTTGCTCTTCACCCAGCAAAATACACTTCCGTTCAGCCAAACTGACCCAAATGCCCCTACGCAAGTTAAGTCACGTTGCGTGACGTAACTTGCGCACGTTATGCGCCCTGCGCAAGTTAAGTCACGCACCACTGGCACATGCGCAAGTTAACTCACGCACGTCGACCGGTGGTCAGAACTGAAGAACAAACGTTTTTTGGGCGGTGGTCAGTTGTTCAACATTCAATCTACACGTTTTTTTACATCATTTACACGTTTTTTTGACCACGTTTATGTTTTTTATAACTTATACTGCCATTCTCACCTATAAATTCCCCTCCATACTTCCATATTCCCTCACACCATCTCACTTTCTCTCCCTCCTCACTCTCTCCCTCTTTTTCTCTTCTTCTTTTTTGCTTCTATAGTATCTAGGCTCTTTACACCCCTTTAGGTATATACCAGTAGTTTTTGGGGGAAGTAGTGGTCCGCTGGGTTGGGGAAAAGGGCATCATCCCTTGAGGTAAAATTAGGTTTGCTTCCTTTTACTCCCAATTTTTTTTTACCGTGGGTAAAAAGGATCATCGTGGGGGCATAAAAGGAACCAAATTTAAATTTACCTTAAGGGATCTTGATGTCTTTTTCCCCAACAGGATGAATCACTATTTTCCCCAAGAGCTATTGGTGTATACCGAAGAGGGTGAAAATAACTTTTTACCCCATACCGAAGAGGGTGAAAATAACGTTTTACCCCAAGAGGGTAAAATATATGTATTAATTCTTGTAATGTTTGAATGATGTTAATAAAATCAGAGTTATATTTATTAATTTTGTTTTTAATTTGTATTTATCTTTGCATTTATTTTATGTTTATGATTATGTATTGAATAAAAAAAATATTCTATTTAATGATATTGAATTTATTTGTATTGAATTTATTTATATCAAATTTATTTTCTAATTTTGTATTTATTTGCATATTGAATAAATAAATTCGAATAAGAAGTCTAATTAAACTCAGCGTAGAATCGAATAAAGAATTGTAATAAATAAAATCAAATAAAGTTGTGTATTGAATAAATTCGAATAAAAAGTCAAATTAAACTCAGCGTGGAATCGACTAATGTTGCGTATTGAATAACTTCGAATAAAAAGTCTAATTAAACTCAACGTGGAATCGAATAAAGAATTGTAATAAATAAAATCGAATAAAGTCGCGTATTGAATAAATTCAAATAAAAAGTCTAATTAAACTCAGCGTGGAATCGAATAATGTTGCGTATTGAATAAATTTGAATAAAAAGTATAATTAAACTGAGCGTGGAATCAAATAAAGTTGCGTATTGAATAAATTCGAATAAAAGTTACATTTAAATTACATTACATAAAGTTCTTAAATATGGTCTATCGTTACATGACATTACATTCAGAATTGCACCTTTCAACTACAACAATTGTGTTACCTCTGAATGGTGCAAATTCAAAGTTGCTAAGCAGCACGACTCCACCATCCGTCCAGAAAGTGCTTATGTTCCATTCAAAATGTTAAATTCTCGTTGGTCTTGGTTTTAAACGATAGTATCCAAGTGCCAACGGAATGAGGTACATACCTTGACACTTCAAAACCATCATTTAAACGAAGCCAACAAGAATTTAACATTTCGAATGGAACAAAAGCACTTCCGAACGAATGCTGGAGTCCTGTCGTTTAACAAGTTTGAATTGCCCCATCCAGAGTAACACAATTGTTGTAGTTTGAAGGTGCATTCCCTACCTAATCACGACCGCCACCTAATCATGATCTTTTGGCGGAATCAGACTTTTGATGATATCTTCAGCTGATCTCACAAACGTTGCTCGCATGTTTATCCACTGGAACATGTTGTGCTCCCAAAACATGGTCGTCACGTTTTCGTCGTTCGTCAATTCCACCCAAGTGAATGATACTCTTCCATCGTCGAGCGTTGGACGTTTATACCGAACGTATTCCACCTTCCTTGTGTCTCGGAGGTTGACTCCTTTGTTGAATTCATCTAGCTGATCCTTGAGACCTCTTAGCGTTATACCAAGACACCGAACCTTCAACCTCTGAGGTTCTCTGCCGTTGAATTGTGCACGAACGTCGATCCACCCGACCATTGTTTCAAATCTACACAATAAGAAATTAAAAATAATCAATGAAAATTCTCTAAAACAAAACCCTAAATCTAAAAAAAATATTCTAAAACTCAAAACCTACAACATAAACATGCAAACATCTAAACATTTAAGCAACACAAGTTATTTTCATGTAAATATTGTATGATTTCTTGACAAAAAAACAAAAATTTAAACAAACCCTAAATCTTAAAAATTTCTAATTTAAGAGAAAAAAATCTAACATAAAGGTTGATTGTGTTTGATTATGAAAACTTACTTGTTATTGAAGTGTTGTTTGATTTGAACTTGAAGGAATTTTGGATTTGGTGATTTTAGAGAGATTTTGGAGAATTTTTGAGATTTAGGTGATGAATGAGGCGTTATGTTTTGTATAAGACAGATTGTTGCGTGAGTTAACTAGCGCTGCGCTAGTTAACTCACGCAGCGCATGTTAACTAACACACAATTTTACATGTGCGTTAGTTAACATGCGCAGGGGTAAAATCGTTATGCCTGCAGGACGGAAGTGTATTTTGCAGGAGGAGAACATGATTTATATGTAAATGAGCCAAATTGGGTCAATCCAGACTACAAATTATCAAGTTTGGCCCAACTACTATAAGATAAACAAACTAGACGAGTCTTGTCTGTTTCATTTTTATGTTTTTGGTTTAGTGACTTAATGTGCTTTTACGCGTTTGATATATTAATTTCTTATAATTATCTATATGATGATATATCATTGAAGGCATGTGTAATTTTTTTTACATTATCATTTAATATCACTTAATCTCAATTGTTATAATTTATAATTTTTAATATTTTACGAGTTCATTCCTCTTGCCAACAACTTTAGGTGATTTACTAAAAAAAAAAAAAACTTTAGGTGATGAAATTCAAAAAATGTTGTATTCATTTTGGTAGGAGGGTCCAATAAACATATTGGAAAAGATAAAAATTGGTTAAGATGAGAGAAGTTGGTTGAGAAATGGACACGGTGGTGTGGGTTTTTAACATTCGTATGAATTTAATTTAACTATGCTAGAAAAGTAAGGTTGGAGGTCAGAAACCAACCAAGATACTGTTGTAGCGCGAGTCTTCAAAGGTATATATTTTTTAAGGTTTTTTTTTATTAATGTATTGTTGGATCATAACTCGAGTTTTTTTTAATGTAGTATCCATGCTTCAGTGTAGTGTTCAAAAATCCATTTTTCCCACATGATTGCATACATGACAGAAACCACACGATTTTCCCCTTCAACAATATTCACCTTCATCGTTTTGTTCGTTATCTTTATTAAAATATTTGATTTTGAGTAGTGTTATTCATCTAGAGGGATTCTATCCCGAACTATTCCCGAAAAGCAATCGGTCAATAAAATAAGATGCTGAGCGGAAAACATGGGAGAGCAATGAGTGTAATTTATGATATATACTAAGTGATTAGACACTCATGATTTTGTCGTGAGACATTCTCTCGCGACATACAATAATTTCCTTTGATTTTATATACGTAAATAATTTTGTATTTTATCTTAGGGTGCCTCTAATATGGTCCCTATTTTTAAGGGTGCATCCATGGTCCCTTCAAAATAACCTTCAATAGCAGGTTACAGAAACAAAAATTATTTTGTGGTCCCACATGGCATAAAATTAATTTTTTTAAAGTGAAATTGAGTTGTTACTTTTAAACCCTTCAGTATAAGGAAAAAATCCTCAAGTGGAGACGTATTTTCCTCCTCTCTCTTCAAGTTGGTTCATGTAGATTAACTTTTCTTTGTTATCAGTGCTCTTCTGCAATTCGTGTTTCTTTATTTTAAAACAATCCATGTTATATTGGAAAGGAACATGTCAACTTAATATCAAAATTATTGAGTTTGTTTTTTTGACAAAAAAATTATTGAGTTTGTTGTCAACATTTTTCAATGAAGTAAATGGTATGATGATATCCAACAAACTGTAGGCACTTTATTTTACTATTCATCATTTCCCAAAATCAAACTCTTCAATAAGTAGTAGTATAAAAAAAATAGAACAAAAATCAACAAAGGTAAAACAAGAAATTCATATATTATATGGCTTAAATGGTTAAATAGAGTAGTGTGTGTGGTGATTGGTGAAGGTGAATATTTGATAGAAGAAGTAGCCATGAGTTTGGCAATTAACATAGAGAGAGTGAAAGGAAGAAAATGGTTCTGTTCTGCACTTGAAATTTTAAGGCTTACATCAAAGGGCGTAAAAGTAATTACTCAACTTACTTTAAAAAATAATTTTTTGTTATGTGGGACTAAAAAACAATTTTTTTTTTTTTGTGCAGCCTACTATTGAAGGTCATCATTTTAAGGGGATCATGGGTGCACCCTTAAAAATAGGGACCAGGCATACTTTATCTTAAACTGTTGTTTTGTTTTATTTATACATATTTATTCAATATAATTTATCTATTAGTTGTTCTTATTAACAGGGCAACAACCAAAAGTAAGAAACTTAACTGACCTTTTTGTTTGTTTCTTACAAAACGAAAGTTTCTGTTAACCTTTCTATTTTTTCCGTTTGAGATTTGTCTAATTACCCGTTTTCTAGCAAAATTTCAAAAATCTTGTAAGATTGCAATGTCCACTGCAACATCATCATAGTAGAAGAAAGTTACATATGATATTATATTATCATGTACAATACTTTTTTTGAACAAGATCATGTACAATACTTTATCTTCATGCCGTTCATTGGCTTTCATTAAATAACCTCTTAGATTTTCTTTATTTTTACACTTGTGTCTCTTCACCATAACAAGATTTTTTATTTATTATACATAAAAAAAGGATAACCTCATATGACTAATGAACGATAGAAAACAAGATAGGGAAAAACAAAGAGAGAATGATAAAAAAATAAAAATTTAAAATCAACAGTATCATCATATGTAAGTCACATCTAACTGATCTTTTAACTCTAAATCAAACCTATGTGAATTCAATTAAGGATTTGGATGAAATGAGCTTGTGAACCAAAATTTACACCATTAATGAACCAATCTTGAACCACTAAGCTGGTGAAATCTTCCAGCATTAGTGGCTATTTGGGTTAACAAAAAAAAGTGGCTATTTGGGTGAAAGAAACTCACTATTAAAAATATTCCAAAGTTACCACTTTCCTTCAAGCATAAGTGACCCAAACTCATTTTACTTTTAATGACCACTTTTCTATTTATTTTATAGTAGACTCACTACCGAACCTGTGCATCACGTTTTAAATATACTAGACTAGATTTTATAAAATTTAAACTTCTTTGCAAATGCTAGAACTGAACTTAATATATTATCTTTTGTACACTCATTTTTAAGATTTAATAGTTTGTTTCTTTGTTAAAAAAAAATCTAGTTTGACCTTTTCGAAAGTCCGATAAAGTTTGAAAACATGTTCCAAAATTCTACTCCACTACTTTTTTTTAATACAAAAATCTACTATACTCAAGCGATGAGCAATGTAGACTTTTAGAGGAATATAACTCTATAGGATGTCCTGCTTTAAATTTTGTATTTAAATACGTCAAAAGTTCATTAGGCCCTTATGATTTTTTTGTGAGAAAAAGAAGTGACAATCACCATAAAAAAAACAACACATATAATTGTGAGTGAGGTCCCTTATTTGTATCCATATAAAGGTGTCTAACATAACAATATCAATATTATTTTGAATGACAAATGTTAGTAATTAATTGTTAGATTAATATTTACTCATTCATTTGAGTTTGAAATCGGGACTTTCAAATCCATATCTCGTAGCTCAAACCAGTTAAACTACTCAATCCCTTAGTAATGTCAACATTTGGCAGTTGAGCTAGGATGTCATGCTTTAAATTGTTAGATTAATATATGTTTTAATGACAATTTTTTTTATTTTTTTTATCAAAGTTAGGATTTAACATAAAATACAAAATTTAATATAATACTATGCCCCTAGACATAAACACCATTTGCAAATTATAAAATTATAAGATGAATTTATTATTTTCTTCTAAACATATATGAGCTTAATTAATATTACTAATTCATGTTGAAAAATAAAAAGTCAATATTGAGTACTAGACACATAAAAATTCAGTAATATTTATACACAAAATTTATGCATTAATGGATGATGTAATAATAAAAGCAATAAAAAATGCTATTTTTATTTACTTACGTAGATCAGTCAAATATGTTTAAAAGTCTTTTCTGTAGTCTGATTGACACTAATTAAATATGTTTTTTTTTTTTATTTTCTTTCTAATAAGCTAACAATGTTTCTAAAAATGCATTGGTCTAGTCTATTTAGCCATTGTTTTGATGTGCAGCGGAGGCATGATTAATGTGTCCTTGAGGCAAAGTGAACGTGATATTGTGAAGCTAGTATTCGTAGCTTCTTAGTAAACACAAGTCTACTCTCTCGCCAACGCACAATATGAGATAGATTATGCTATAAATGTGTCGGTCGGTTTGACCTATTCATTGATTGATTTTCATTTGTATTTTCTATTTTTCTCCACTTCAACTTTAATTTTTTGTTTGACTTAGAACAATATCATATTATTTTCATTTAAGTAGAAAATGGTAAATATATTTATTGTTTTCATTGTATCATTTGCATAAAAATAAAAGTTTTTTTTTTCAAAGTGCATGGTAGCTCTATAATTAGTTCAAGGAAGTATTAAATTGGTTTCTTTTCTTCTCTTCTCTTCTTCCATCTCCTTAATTACCCATCTTTCTTAAGCTTAATTTCTCTAGGAAGTATGACTTTGGTGTCCAGATCCGTACCAAAGTGATACTTTTACTATTAAAATAAAAAAAGAAAATATTCTTGCAAAAAATGCTATTTCTGAAACAAAACATGCCATAAGTAATCATTTTATTGAAGGAAAAAAGTTTTGAGAAGCGTCGAGTTGTTGTTTATTGGTACAAATATCATCACAACTACAGCAAGCTGCACTGAGTCCTTTTCAAAGTAACGAATGAATGCCTTTAATTTAACTGCATCAACCATTAAACCAAAATACGTGTGTCTACCACTAAAAAATGACGAGAATAATGTCATAAAAACAAAGCAAATTGTGAGTCTATAAGTGTGTTTCCACTCAAATCAAAAGTCAATTAGGGATACATCATTTTCAATGAATCATATTAATGCGTAATAACCTTTGTACGTCAGAATAGTCAAATATCACACTCTTTTATTCAAATACGTTAGGATGAGATGACTCAAGTCTCTTTTAGATTAATCAGATATCTCAAGTTTGAACCTAGACTTATTTATAGTACCTATTACGAGAAAAGTTGTTGCAAATGTGATCTCATACAACTATGAAGATTAGTTCACGCGAATGCACATAAAATGAAAAGATCTCATATCATAAATAAAATAAATTACATTTACTTTAGCCTTTGTTGTTGTCAAGTAGCCTAGTGGATAGAAATTCACCACTTGAGATGAATAAGTTATGAATCAGAGTTACCCCAACCCTTGTATACCGTAAAATCCCTACCAACTTAATTATGATCATAGGGACGATGATTTCAACCGTTGATAACCCTAACAAAGCTACAAATCACTCTCTAATATATACGTTATTCACAAAATTCCCTTTTGTCTTAACTGCATAACAAGTTTTGTTCATCTCTGGACCTAAGTTGGACACTGCAGAACATAATATTAAGATTTCAATTTCAAGGATTATGTAATCCATACATCACTTGGAGTTGAAGCTTCTAGGTTCAAATTTTCATACTTTATGAGGGTTTAGCAGGTGAAATAGAATGAAGTCTAATCTTTTTGTACTAAGAAAGTATCAGCAATTCCACACATTCTAGGATACATTCATGACATAAAATAAGTAGTAGTAAATGCAGAAAAATATTGGATGATATATGTATTAAATCCCCACATTTTACTTGTTCAACATAAAAAAATGAAAGAAAAAATTTAACAAGAATAGTTATGGCATGGCTTACTTAAATAAAGTATGCAGAAGGAGGTGGGGAATATAGTGAAAGAAAAACTATAACTAACCAACAGGGGTTGAAAATCATGGTTAATAACGTTCAAAATCGTGGTTAATTGTGTTTAATGGATGATTACTGAGTTGCGGCATATTGTTATGTTCATCAACCATCCACTAAATGTAATTAACCACATATTTGAACCGTGTTAACCATATGAATTGTTTTTCGGAAATTATTGTCCGATTTTGTTTCAAATAACCCATTTCTAATACAAGGGTGATATATTCATCTATGATGAAAAGATTGTAACTAGAACTAATAACATTAAAAAAAAAAAATACCCTATGTTGTTTGGTTGTATGAAAGAGGCTTAATTGTTTAGCAAAGAGCTACAAATACAATCCAAATCTTCTGCTTCAAGCTCCAATCTATTAACCTCAAATGGCAGCCACAAATCCTCCATTGATGCCTTTGGAGCCTCACACAATCTATCATTTTCCTCAAAGAAATCAATACCAGAAGAAACTTTGAAACAAGTGTTGTCTTGGTCATGTAATGGTGACAAGAAATTGTCTTCAAAATCAATTAAACAATCTTCTAATTTGTATATGACACCATCATTCAACCAAGGGAAATCAAACACTCCAAATGCTAAACAACCTTTTTCTTCCACTTCATTCTTTTCCTTGGTGAAGCTTGTGCCACATACATCTCTTTTTTTAGCTTTCTTGTTATTATTCTCGATAGAAAACCAAATCTTAGCTTCAACATCATCATATTCTCTTGCTCTTTTATTCTTCTCTTGCTCCATTTATATGCCTTTTTCTATCAATGCAAGATCGCAAACAATGTTATTATTAATCAAACACATGAACATAAAAAAAAAAACTAAATTAAAATAAAACTTACTATGAAAATGAACAATAAAACCTCTTTTTTCAATGTATATGAAAAAACAAAATGTGTAAGAAACAATTGATACAAATTATTGAGAATGATTAATTGATAATCATTCTCAATAATGATGATGATTATGAGTAAAGGGTAGTTGAATACCTATGAGATGAGTATTAATCTTAAGGGGAAATTAAGGGAAAGCTAAGACTTATATATGATTTTGTTTTTGTATTTGGAACAGTTGGTGGTAACGTAATCTAAAGATAACTGATTAGAAATGGTGAGCTTTGTACACACGCTATGCTTTTTTTAAGGAAAAACCATATCACAACTCAATACAAGCATAACAGCACACACAATTCATCACAGGGACACATGCACACGTACACATTATTTTATTTTAATTTTGTTTCACCTTTCATCATCACCAGCAATGAAATGTGAGATAGGTGTTTTCTCCTCTTTTTTTGGTTCTAATTTTGGCTATAAGGAAATACCACAAATGAAGGGTTAATTACATCATTCTTATATAAAGATTTGTTTCCATCTAATGTTAATCGGAAACAAATCCCTTGCAGTGCAACAACCGTGGAGACCGTTATATCTTAAAGAAGAAATTTTCTCTTATTCTAATAGTTTCCACAGTTCTTGTATGAATGGTGGTGATAGTGATGTTATGACATAAAGCAACTGTTCAATTTTATGTTTTTATTTTAGGTTGTCCCATTTTCTATTTTCCATTTAGGCTTTTTTTTTTTGGATTAATTATTAGGCTTGTTTTGTTGTAATCTCTAGTAAAAGATTTGGAGTTGTTAAGCACCAATGGCTTCAGTTTTGGCAGGTTATCATGTGACTTTTGTACTGTTTTTTCTTTCCATATAATGATCATAATCAATCATAAGCTTAAATTCACTCTAAAACAAGACACAATAAAATAAAATAAATACTATTATCGGTGACCACACTTTCTTAAATAAGTATTTTTTTTTTCCCTTACGCCAAAACCTTTTAAGAACATTGCCAAATGATAATATATTAAGTAGATATCTCAATTAGTCTCTTGCTACCAACTAGAGATACCTGAGTTCACCCCTATGGACAGCCAATTTACATAAACTTCTCAACAAGCAAAATAGATAAAAAAAAATATTTTAAAATAATTGTAAGTATTTTAAACAATATTAGCTTCTCAATAAATTGAAATCAACTTCTACATCCCTTTTTTTTCAAATTTTTTTAATATAACTTTTTCATAAACATCAACAAACTTTTTTCTAAGAGAAAATTCATAAAGTTATTTAAATTGAGAAACTCTTGTAGATAAACAAAACTAATCCAAACTGCACCTTAATCTCCAGCAAAAAGTCTAAAATGTTTACATCCTTTAAATCCTGCAGCATTAACAGGAAAATCCAGGAAGAAGACCTTCATCTAAATTGCTACACTGAGTGTAATAAAGTTTACATAAATGGGAGGCTCTCATTTCATTATTAATGACTTCAAATTTGAATACATTCAAGACACCAAAGAGCCAACCCACACACAACATCCTAGCAAAACAACACTGCTTCTGAAGCCAACCAACCTCCCAATGTTCATTTCACAATAATGTTGTATAAACAGATAAAACGATTCCGACCTTTCTCTGAACGCTGTCGTGTCGTGGTGAGAGCTTTATAGTATCAGAAGCAGCACAAAAACCCGCACAAAAGCTTATCCTGCCATAACGGCTAGTTAAGAACTTGACTACTTGGTGCAGCCACTCCAATCCTCATCTGCTTGCAACCCTTGATTCAGTTTTTATTCCGATTGCAGTTTTGAAACTAATGTGATTTATCTTCTTCATATGAGGATGTCATACTTTTCCTTGTATGTGAAGATGAAAGAGAAACTAATCCACACAAATCAGTTGTACAAAGGAAACTACACACAGTAGTTCACTTCATCCCCCTCCAAACTATCTATACAAACCAATGACGATACTCATTTACAGCTCATTAGCACAGAGTTTATAACATGCATGAGAAGGCGGATTGTGCTAGCTTCTGAAGGGGAATTAGATGGTAAACTGCGATGATGGCCTAGTGTTCGGTACACTTGATCCAGTATTGGCCGCACATGCGCTGCAATCCTAGTATCTTCCGGGTTTATAGCAGCAGCCACATCTGTCATCCATTGCAATTTTCTCGGTGTATCTTTATTGATGTCACAGGATAATTGTTGTAGAAGAGATAAAAGTACTCCTTGGCTTAATGGCAGTGGCACCATTGTCAAGATACTGGTTAAATCAACCTGGTCATGAAGAGGTTTGAAATTCAATGTTAGCTATATTGACTTTGTATTGACATAATCTTGCAAACCACAAATTATATGGAGATCAAATTTGATTGTCCGTGATTGGAGTGGATTTATGAAATGTGATTTCAACCTTGTCAGACGTAAAAGATGGACCAAATTATCATAGGAACAGAAAATAAACTTCAAAATTAATATTACATGTTTAGAGCCTATTAGGATTAGCATATTTGAGCTTATCTACTGACATAAAGACTTCCAAGACTGTATGGGAGAGTTTATGAAAACACAACGGGTTAATGAAGTTTCCCCAATATCACTGAAAAGTTGTTAGAAATATATAGGATCGAGTTTTCATTATCTACAGTTTCAATAAAAAATTACACTCTCAATTCACTATCATTACAAACTTCATTTCACATTGATTAGTTCTTCATAAGCACCATTGCCAACATAATGAAATTCTCAGCGGTTACCCAATTCAACTAAGCAAATAATTGTCATACACTTACTCACATTCCAACATGTAATGAATCTATTATTATTAATGAAATGCATTAAGCTTGTTTCTCTCAAAAAAATAAACTAATTGTCATACACACATACCTGAGAACATAACCAAGAAACTATTGAAACATCACTTCTATGAAGGGCTCCGGTAAATGCTTCCTCAAATTTTCCTTCATTTGTTAACCTTGTTAGTTCTTTGGTAGGATCCTCGGTCTGTCAAAAAGAAAGTCCTCACGGTAAGAAAATATCAAGAACACTGTTCGGAAATAGGAAGATAAGGGGAATGAAAAACAGACATACCATTTCATGCAAGCCATTGTTAATTTGTGTTACAAAAGGATCAGAAGCCACTTTGGAATTAGCTGCCATTTCCAACAGTTTACGTTGGCCCTCAGCTAATTGCCCACTCAAAGTTTGAGTGAGCGATGATGCTGAATTAATCGTTTCCTGCAAAATCACGACAGCACATATTGAGTATTCAAATATGATAAATCAGACATTCAAGATTAGGTTAAAGAGAGGAAGCCTTTAATATACTTGATCTGGCAGTGAACCAAGATTCAATCAAGCCTATAAAAATAACCGGACCTTTTTTCTGGTGAGAAATTAAATTAAATTTATAGTTCTACAAATAACCGGATCTTTTACTAATTTATATAATAGTTATTTTGAAAAAGAAAATAAATCATGATAAATCATTTGTTCTAAAATAATCCTTTAAAAGATTCAATGCAAAATGAAATGAAATCCTATTACTACATTCATCTAAAAATCATGTACTTTTGAAAGGAACAATTATTTAGATATATCCGACACAAGCTATATATTACAACAAAGTTGTAAGAATATCCTTGCCAATAAAGGAAACATAAATAATATTGCATAATGATAGAAGTCTTATTATCTATTTTCAAAACAAGTATCATATACATACCCTCAAAGTCACAGCTAGCGGAGAATGAGTAGAATCATACTGCTGTTGAATAGCAGTTGTGTGGTTCAAAAGTCCATTCTGAAATGTGCTATCAATTTGCTCAAACATAACTCTGCAAGACTTCTCAAAGGCAGGAACTAATGTAGCTTCCACACTAGTCTTGAGTGCTTCCTACGAAGTACAAACCACACAAAATATTAAAGAAAGTCGCTTACAAAGGAACCAGATTCGTGACCATCTTGAAAGCAAACGTAAAAATAAATCCAAAATATGAAGTTAATTTGAATTGCACTATCATATGATTTGCAAAGATGATTGATGACTATTATTTAAGAATTTCAGTAGCACTTAAAAAATACAAGTTCCAAGAAATGGGTTTTGTTGAAAATAAAATCGGATCGTGTACATCAAGAAAATATCATGTATCTTGGAGTGAGACATCATGTAATTCTTTCTGTTATTATTTATATTTATTACCTTTTAAGTATATATAAAGAATTTTGTTGTGTAGTTGAAACCATGGTTGTCAAAATCGGGATCTCGCTAAAGATCGTTGGGGTATAGAAAAAGCGTAGATCGTAAGATCCCACCAAACAGACAAAATTATAAAAATAACTATGAAAAATAACCTTTCATAAAAAAACTTATAAATTACAACATTAAACTAAGTTAATTAATAATTCATAATAGTTTTTCCCTCAAAAAAATAAATTCATAACAGTTTTTGTTTTGTTACTATAATTCATAATAGTTTATTATACGTCTTGTAACCAAAAAATAAAATTATAGGTCTAGGCCCACATAAGTCTTTTTACTTTTTGTTCTCAGACCCATATAAGTCATAACAATTTATTTATATTTATATAAGTCTAGGACCAAATAAGTCTTTTCCACTAACTTAACCTAGACCTAGTCTTCTCCTTCAACATGACACAGCCGCCGAAGCAAACAACAAACGAGCAGCTCATGTCATTCCGACCTCACTCTTCGCGCGAAACAACCGGGTCAAACCGTTCTTCTCTGATGCGAATCAGAGCGACGATTTCACGATCTTACGCTCTTCCTCTGCGCTCCGCCATCTTCTCCGATCTTTGAACCGCTCCAACTCGGTGGAGACCAGGTGACGCGCCGATCGTACGATCTCACGATCTATATCGCGATCATGACAACCTTGGTTGAAACACATAGTATTCACCATATGCCTCTCATATTCTCTCTTTCAACATGGTATCCAGAGTTTATTGCGAGGCAACCCTAAATTATGTTTACAAGTAACAATGCAGTCACGAGAATGAGCCAAATGACTGACGCATAGGGAAGGAAGGATTTGGATAATACCAATCCCTTCGGATCGTGTTTGGGAACCATTGTTTGACGTTATCTCTTGTTTGTCGCAAGAATATTAAGACACCAATTTATCAGCCAGTGATGCCTTATCTTTACAATACAACACCCCAAATTTTTTATTTTTTTAAGCCAATGGTCCTCCATATGCATATCCTAAAAGAAGGCATTACTTGACAATGCAAAGAAGTCGTTGCATGAACCAGTCATATTTTTACGACAAAGAAGAGGTTTGTAGTTGTCCTATTATTTTCATTTCACAAATTCAACGAGCATGGATAATCAATATTCTTGACGGGCACCAATTACATATATATTAGCATATAATGCGCATGATAAAGAAAAAGCACGATAAGACAGAAATCCACACACTCAACATGTTAAAAAAAGATAAGAAAATAATAAGTGTTTTTTAAATGCATTGTCTATGTTGACTGCTTGCTGCTTACCTGAAGAGCTTGCTTGCCAGTAGTTTGAAATTGTGCTTGTATCTGCCTAGCCACTGTAGCTTCAAGTTTTGAACTAACCGACTTTTCTAGTTGATTCAATGCTTTGTCTCCGACCCCCTTCTGCAGAATTTATAACATAACCTTGGTCAGTTATATTGAAACAAAAATTGTCACTTCATTAGCGAGGAAAAATGTCAGGGAAAGTTTGAAGCGGAAATTTAGCACATAAGATAGAAAACCAAATAATATTAGTTTGTAAACCATAATTGTCACACAAAGATTTCTGATATAAAACATTTAACCTTGGAATAAGGCACTGTGCAAACAGAACGCGAATTTTCCAAAGCAAACTAACAAAAAAAACTAATTTTACCGGTAATATGTGTACTCTATTTGAAAAGTAGCATTTTCAAATGTTGAAATAAAATATAAACCTGGAATGACTCAGTAACAGCTGTTGATATTGCTTTCTCCATATTTTGACTAAGTGAACGGGTAATGGTTGTTCCAATTGAAGATATTTCCTTCTTAATGATTTTCTCCAATAGAGATGACATATCCTTGTTTATGTAATTGGAGATCAAATTTGTTATTTGCTGCACATGGTCTTGCTCTAATTTCTCTTGCTTAGCATTTTCTTCTTGTATGTGAGCCCACAAAGCATCACTGTTAGCCTTGACTACCTTCTCCATGCTTCGACCCAATGACCCTTCTAATCTTTTGCCTTCCTTAGTAACTGGAACGGAAACCATCGCATTCATCTGCTTTTGCATCTCTTTTTGCATGCTTAATAGCTGTAAAATAAGAAAAAATGGAGATCAAGACAAAAAACTAAATATAGCTCATTGTCTGACAAGACTATATGCAAGAGCGCCAAAACCAAATAAACGATGTGAAAGGATGTCTTCCTAGTCCTACGAAATAACAATCAACTATGCTCTACTTGTAGCATGTTGAACCTATATTACAGTACACAAAACACTTGAACTTAGTCATAAAGATCCGCACTACAATAATCATTGGTAATTTTAGAAATATTTGGATTGTATGGACCATAATTTGTGAAGCCAAGAAAAAAATAATAGCAAAGTTCTAATGTAAATTAATGACCTGGCCCATCATATCTTGTATAGTAGATAATTGTGGTAAAGCAGCCTCCATGGACGAGCCTGCTGGATTTCCACCTTGATCCTTTGATAAATCCGCTGAGTTAAAAGGGCTGGGAGAAGCGGAAGGTGTACCAGACACTTGAGAACCTTTACCTTTCTGTTTTTTACTTTTCGTGGAAGGTGCTGGGGACGGCAAAGTTGCAGCCACAACTTCTGATTCTCTTATGTTTTCAGGTACCTCCTTACTCGTGTCTTGAACTTCTCCCTCAATCGATGCACGATTATTTTCAGAAGCGTCAATAGTATTAGTATTATCAGCTTGAAGATCTCCCTCAATATTATAGATGTCTCGATCAGCTTGACGAACTCCCTTAATATTATAGGTGTCTTTATCAGCTTGATGAACTCTCTCGATGTTATAGGCGTCTCTGGCCATCCGAATGCCAAGATCTGAAGCCTGGGATTGGAATGACTTCTCTTTCTTCTTAGCGGCATCGGTGTGTGAGCCTCTGTCTCTGTCATGTTCGGTGTTTTCTTGATTAGAACCTGTCTCAATCTCATCTACCACTTTAACTTCTACTTCTAACTTTTCTGCATCACTATGTGCAGCAACACCTTGAACATTCATACCTTCAGAGATATTGGAATTGGCAGGAGACAGGGCAGCTTTAGAGAATATCTCAGATGGAGTTACCAAATGGGTTGGGTGTTTAAATACTATAGGGGAATCAGAAACATCAGTTTGTACAACTTTGTCACTTTCTTGCAAATTGTCGCCCGATACAGGCACATCCGCCATATTATCTTTTTCAGATTTTATTCTTTCTTCTACATAGGGATCAAGATTTGCTGGCTCATTTTTGTGATCACCAGCGCTAGCTGAGCTGGTTGGTAAAATATTAGAAGAACTTTTGGAAGCAGATAACTTGCGGGACAATCTTGGACTCGGAGGAAGTGGGGGTGGAGCAGCGTGGACGTGTTCAAAACCATCATGAGAAGGTAAATCATTTAGCTTGATCTCAGTATCTGATACAAAAGCTTCAGGAGGATTATGAATATTTGAAGAAGACAAATTCACAGCACTTTCAGAAGAGCTCAAATGAACTTGTGGCATGTTAACAGCTTCCAGTTCAGCAGATCCATCCCAAGCACGAGATACACTCGGTTCTGTTTTCTCAAGTTCAACATTGTCTAGTGGCGGAGGCAAACATTGTGACAAATTGAGTCCGTACTGTTGAATAGCTTGTGTTTGAACACAATATATCTGCACAAGATGGTCTCCGTCCGGTAAACTATCACTAGTTCCAATAAGGCTTAATATAGGCATTGTGACTATGAACTCGGAAATATAATCCATACGAGTAGCAGTTGGATTTGGTCCATACTCTATGTGCACGGCATATATTGTGTTTTTCTTGGCATTTGCTAGCAGAACTAAACCAGCACGAGGCAACGCTACAACTTGATTAAAGAATGCTTCCTCAGGGTTGGCTTCAGAAGAACTTCTTATATCCAAAGTTTGAACACAAATCCATGACTCAGAATCACTAGGCAATAACCAACCTTCCTCATAACCGGATACCCATATCTTCACTTCTTGATTTAGCGGCCCCTATAGTAAAGGAAACATATACAAAACGAATTTAGTTTACAAAAGATAAACTTAAGAATATTAATATACCATGTTTCCAATAATGGGAAAAGCTAGGAACATATACCGCTGTGACAAGAACGATGTGATCTGGACGGTGTGGAGCAGTCAAGAACGTCACAGAATTAACAGGTTTACCATCATGTGGTCTTAAAACAGCAAGTGGTGTCGCCTTACGTTCTTCCCATATCTTCACCTGTTAGAAATAAAATGCCAAACAATGATGTGACTTTTCTTCAAATGGACAACTCCAATATGTAGTACAATAACATGAACGACTTAAAGTCAATGATTCAAAATTATATCAATTTGTTCATAAATTTTACTGGCGAAAACAAATTGGATAAGCAAGAAAGAGCCAAATGCAGACCGTGCCATCTGTTGATGCTGAAGCTAACCGACTCTTCATCCATTGGCACATTGACAACTCAGTGATGTTGTCATCATGTTTACCAATAAGGTGCACCCCGTCAATCAACTTATCAATATTACATTTGAGAGGCTCCTCTGCAGAAAAGGTTTCACCTTTTCCAGCTTTCATGGTGTCGATTTTGAGGATACGGTTTCCAATAGCAACAATTAAAATCTCCTGTTGGTCAATTTCAACAACTATAAGCTAACACTTTAAAGGAGTTAAAACCAATTGAAAGATAATAAACTTGAGGAACAAAATTAAAAAATCACTATTACTTGTTTATGAGGATGCCAGCATACTCGCGGATGAACTGACTCACTCTCTCCTAGTATTTGAATCGCCAGGATAACTCTTCCCGTAATTTGAGGCTTGTCTTCCTCGTCAGGGCCTTCATTGATTTTCCATATAAAAATTCTCCCATCAGTGCTAGCACTGTGAATGCATGACCATATTCAAAGGGAAAATTAATAAATGTTATACTGCAAAAAAAAATATGACAAACGGAAACATAAAAGGTATTTACCTGGCTAACAAGTGAACATCCTCAGCGAAGAAAGCCATGTCTGATACTCTCTACATAAAGATTTGATATCCACAAAATTGGAGGATGTATGGATTGAAAGTATAATAAAAGGGAGAAAATAACATCTCAATGTGTGTAGCAACATGAAATTCATCATAAGAGGCAAAGCAAGCATTGCAAAAAACATAAATAACTCAAATAATATTTCTTTCTCAAATGTCAAAAAAGACTCATGTCGTTATGTGCTCATACCATATATCTCGACTTTCTGCAAACAAGTATCTAAACTCAGCAAGAAAAATTAAGAGAAAGAAACATGAAATACAGATGAAAACTTAAAAAGTATAACTATATAATCCAACACATTTCCTAACTGCAAAAAATTTCATAAGTTTACAAGGAAATGAGAAAATCACGTGCCTTTTTCGTGTCTCATGGCAACAGACAAGAAAGGTAGTTAATATATAAGCAGTGGCTATAACAAAAGGAATATAACTTGACTAAGGGCTGTTTGGATTTGCTAGTTTGAACTTATCAACTGTTTGGGAGAATTTATGGGAACAATTAATGACATGTCCATAAACTCTCCAATGATAGCTTGTGAAAACAACTTATAGCTTATATAAAAACAGTTTGACTTAATTTTATCTTTAGTTATAGAAATAACTTATACAATAAGTTTTTGTGCTGTAAGCACATAACTAAGATGCTTATCCAAACAGGGGAAAAAACTCCAATGATTACAAAACATAACATCAAAATAGAGTAAGTACAAGCCAAAAGCAACACATCCCACATAAGTATGAGCACGAAGCCATAATTGACTACTTAATTAACAGTTTACATGCAAAAACAAATCATTCAATACCTTAACTACTAAACTCCAATCATTACAAACAAAAGCATCAAAACTTAATACCTGAGTATGACCTCGAAGCAAATATCTCAATGCAGTATTGATATTAAGAACCCGAATTGCACCGAGTTTAAGTCCATAGCAAATATAAGATCTATTGACAGCAATTTGTCTGCCAAGCACAAGACCAGGATCAGATGCATACTTAGTAATTGGAGTAACTTCAAGCTGAGGTTGCATTTCCCCTGGCAACTTAACATCAATATCATAAACAACATTCTCTCCTTTCAAATGCCTACCCTTTGGAACCTTAGCACTCAACATCCTTGCAGGTGTTGACTGAGGACTTGCCACGTTCACTGTAGAAGAACCTGAACTCACCACAGGAGGATTTGCTGACACCGAAAACTCCGAAGAAACCGATGAAGTTTCTTGATTTGAAGGAGGGTTTTGTGTGTTCAACATAGCCATTAACCTTGCACCAGAGGTAGTGTTTGGATTTGGTGATGAAGGAGATTGAAAAATGGGTCTTTGAGTTTGAGGTGCATGCATTTGAGGGTGATGTTGAAGGATAAGAGGGTTTTCTGGAAAAGGAATATTATTATAAGGGAGATGATAAGGGTATGTACCAGTTGGTGGAGGGTAAGAAGAAGAGGGGGTAGGGTAAGAAGAAGGAGGGGGTGTAGAAAGTGAAGGTGAAGGAAATGATGGAGAAGAATTCAAATTTGAAGGAATTTGATTTGTTTGCGTTGTTCCTTTGAAAAGCTTTTGCAAATCGAATTGGGTTTGTTGTTGATTTTGATTTGGATTTGGATTTCCAGAAGAAGCCATAAAACTTTAACCCAAAATCTTAAATTGAAGAAAAAGGGGAAAATTGAGATCTGAAAATTAACGTTGGTGTTTGTGTTTCTTTTGTTTCAATGTGTTCCTCGTACTAGTTTAGTAATTTCCGAAAAATTTGATAAAAAAGAAAATTGCAAACCCTTTGGTTCGGTCTTGTTCTTTTTTCTCTTATGTGGTGTGAGTGTGACTGAAATGAAATTGAATGAATGCTAGATTGGATTGGTGTGAGGAAAAGGGTGCTATTTAATCAATAGTTTATGTTTTTGTATCATCCAAGGATGGGAATGGTAGCATCATAGCTTATTAGCATAGCACTTGAGAACATATTGTAGAATATATGAAATCATCATGAAGCCAGGGAAACTAATAGTATTATTTGAGCAATTATAAATGATTTTCTCAAATTTATAATTTTTTTACTTTCTTTATAATTTTCTTAAAAGTTTGTTAGGAATAAAAAAGTGTGTAGAATTGCATTTTTAGTTAAGAACCATAACAAAAGCATATAGGAAAATATATTTAAGTTTAGTCATTTTTTCTAATTAATTTAAATTTTAATTGTAGGGGTATTGTTCCTATTTTAATAGGACTTAATTAATAATTTAAATAATATTTTAGATGTCACTTTGGTGAGGTAGTATAACTTCTTAATTTTTTTTATAAAAATGATAAAATAATAAATAAAATAGTTTAAATGAAAGATAAATTTGAAATAAAAAAATTTCAACCCAAAATTATATATTTATAGAGATCAAAAACTTATTTAACCTTTTATTTTAACATTAATTTTTTTTAGCATAGATTGGGATAACTAATTTTATTATATTTATATCAATATTAATTTTAGCTGTTAATGAATAACGTATTTTCCTTTTTTTATTCTTTTATATTGATACTGACAATCTCTTTTTTAATCTCTGTGTTTGCTCATCGTTGTTCAACTATATTTTGATTCGGTCACTATTGTTCTTCTCAGATTTTATGGTTTTTGTGGTTGGGTTTCAGTTCTCCCGTGTTGTTAGGTTGCTTCAACGGTTTATTCGGCGACACCGTGGATCTGTGTTTCACCCCGTCGTTGTGGTGTGTCAGTGGAAGTTTATTGTTTCAAATTCCCCTAAAATCGTGAATCCACCGGCATTCTGATTACCAGAACAACTACGAACTTTTGTTCAAGCGTTGTCGTCTCAATGTGAGGTCCAATTGATTTAGTTGTTCTTGCTATATGTCAAAGGGGAATGTGTCAAATAACAAAAGAATAGTATATTAAGGGACTCGAAAGTTGTAGAAAGAATAATCTGCACCGAAGAATGATCTTATCCAAATGGGAAAGTCAATGTATGTGCGTGGTCTTCACGTATAACTCTCCAACCTTTGGAAAATTTCTGGTTCGTGTAAATCGGTGACTTTGGATACAAAGTTTTTTGAATTTAACTTCTCTAACCCTGAAGACATTTAAAGAGTGTGATCCCCTAACTTTACCATCAACACACAAAAGAGAACCCTTGCACAAGTTTGAATTAGGTTTGTCGACCTACCCATATTGGAGACATCATAGCCTATTTGAAATTGCTAATAATTAATGAACACCTTTTTCACCGGATGTTGCTACAAAAATTAGGTTGTTTGGGCAATATGCCAAAGTGTTGAATACCCCTCATATCAAGAAAAATTTATAAGAATCATTTTGATGATTTATAGTCAATTGATATTTTCTTTTGTGAGGAGAATCATGATAAAGTAATAGAAGATTCACTTCCATAGGAGAACATTGATCAACAACTTACTCATGTAGATTCATTTATTTGTATTGTGCCCCCAACAAAATATGAAATTTCAGAGTGAATCATGGGCCAATATGGCTCATAATGACGAGTTAACATCACAAACAAATGGATTTTTGTGGAAGTTTACCTTCATATCAAATAGTTACTTGAAAAGAAAGATAATAGCTTTTATGATGTGAATATTGCACTAACTCGGTTAAAGTTATGAATGTCAATTTTTTGTTGCACCTTTTTTTCGGCACAATTTTTGTCTTTAATATGTATTATTTTTATAATATCGATCAATTATAACCGTCTTAATATTATAAACCTTTTTTTTAGTGTCATATCAATGATTGATTGTGATTGTCTACTACAAAGGTTTTTTTTTTATAAAAAATATGTATAGAAATTAAACTACATATTACTTTAATTTAGAAGGGTTCCTGGTTTTTTTTTCCAAGGGTAGAAGGGTTCCTGATAGTTCTCCCTAGAATATACATTACATTGTATTCAAATTGTCAGCATATAAAATAAACATTATAGCCTTAACTTTTAGCTATCCTCCATATCTAAAAAAGACAAACACTACATAACAGTTTTACGATATCTTTCTTCAGAAAAATAAAATAAATTTTTAACCATCTCTCCCTTCAATTTTTTTTATGGCCATACCAGCCTATCACTTTTAATAAATGATTATTTCTTTGACGGAATTTTTAAATGATTATTATTGGACCCGATTTATTTTTTTGACCCGTTTGTTGATACTTATCTTTTTCTTCAAAGCATTATTTCTCCGAGTAAGTTTTCTTTGTTTGATGCAAACAAACTTAAGACATTTTATTATAACAATACACCGTCGAGTTACATCAAAAATATTGCGAGAAGTATGGAATAAAATTGTTCTTGTAAGAGCATGAGCATTCACTTTGCTTGATGTCTAGTAAACACAATTTCATGGTTGTTAAAATTTTGGAGTAAAATTTTACAATTTTTAACCATTAAACCATGCTTCAAATGATTCATCTTGTTGGGATGGACACCATCAACTAACATCTTGTAGTCTGATTCAAAAATGACTCTATGATATACTAAAGATGTGATTCACTTGAGGCTTTGATGCAGCTCCCAAATTTCACTCTCCGTTGGAGACATAGAAATCTTTAAAACATCTCTCATTGCCCCTACAAAATGTTTGTTACCTTCTTGTAAGACCGTTCTCATGCTAATTGGTTGATCAATGGTGGAAATTGTGGCGTCGACGTTGCATTTTACCGAACCATCCTGAAGAGGCTGCTAAACTGTGGCATGTGTCTGATGTTGAGTCGTGGTCTCAATCTGATGCACTTGCCTAACACATTGTCAGTGTTGAGCACTCCATGTGCACACTGCAAAATCTGATCGGGTGATTTAATTTTGTTTTCCTACAATTAAAAATTTTGTGTTTTTCATTTACTCCAAGTAGTCATAGAAAAACTCGCCAGTTGCTGCATTGACAATCTCTGCCACATGCGGTTGAAAACATCACCAAGCTTTCATCCTCATCCATCAATTCTTCCAACAAAGGCCATAAATTTACTTTCCTCCAACATGTTATATTATCCTCACAAACATGAAACAAATGCCAATCGTACTCCGTCTAAGATTGGCAAATTACACAATTTGAGGTACACTATACTCCTTTACAACTCATTTTTTGTCTATTAAGTAGACAATCCCTTCCAAGGCGCCACATAAAATGCCTAACCTTTGGAGGAATCAGTAGAGGCCACAACTTATTCCAATCACCCTCTACTTTCCAACCTTTCTACGCAAACACGATATCCACTTTTAACCAAATAAACACCTTTCATATGAAATCTCTAAATAATGGCATCATTTTGCTCACAGTCAAGTAAGGGAATTTTAAGAATTTCATCAACATCCTTTAAATTAAAATTATTCTTAATCAATGCTTCATTCCAAGAACCATTTTGAGGATCAATTAAATGACTTACAATGGTGGTTGTTGCATGTTGAATTGTTGGAGGTACTATAATAGGAATAACTTCATTTATGAGTCATGGAGAATGCCAAATTGGAATACTTGAACCATCACCGGTTCTCCCGAGTTGTTGGGTTGCTTCAACGATTTAGAAGGAGTATTTTAGCAAAAATATAACTAAAAAGTGGCTAAATACACCCGAAGTTCATGTTGCTATAACACTTCTTCTAAAATATAAGTGGGTGTAAGTTAACTACTCTTACGAGCATTGCTAGAATACACCTAACTATTTTTTAGGAGTATTTTAGCATGCGATAACAAAAAAGTTGGTAAATACACCCTAAGGTGCATCTTGCTAAAATACACATTCATAAAAACAAATGGGTGTATTATATATATATATATATATATATATATATATATGAGATTTGCTACAATAGACCTACTTATTTTTACGAAGGTCTGTTTTAGCAACCAACACCTTTTTATTTGAACCAAAAACCCAATTTTTATTTTTTTGAAAATATCAACACTCAGGGATACAATTGTAATTCACGTCTCATCATTAATGTTTTTTCTTAATTTCTTTTTTTTTTCCGTGTCTCTCTCCTCTCACTCTGATCTTCTCTCTTTCATTTCACTCTTTTTCATTCTTTTTCCATCCCATCTTCTTTGCAAAGTGACTATTCACGTTTGATGCTGCAATTGATGTTTTCTCTTATTCTGAACGTGCATCTTCGAAGGAACTAAGATTCGATTTTCCGGCCAAATGTTGTTGTGTTTTCTTGCGATTTCTGGATTTGAGAGGAATTCACTTTGGTGAATTCGGATTCAACAAATTTCGTCCACTGTTATTGTTAGATTTCTTTTTTCAAGATTTATTCCTCCTTGAAGAATTTTAGATTCGTACCCATTGTTGTGGTAGTTCAATATTAGATTGTTGATTGAACAAGAAAAGACGGGGAAGAACAAAGGAGAGATTTTATAACTGTATTGTTAGTGTTTTGAAAGATCATTATTGATTAAGCACCTTCCACATGAAATTGATCTCAAGTTACAGAGAACAATGGAAACGAGGATAGGAGAGAGAGCCGCAGAACAATGGAGCTTGGAATTTTAATAGAATTTAATAGAGTGGAGCTTTATGTTGATTATTGAGTACTGGCACATGTTGGAATTTATTTCAACATATTAGAGGTTGTTGGATATGATTTGGGAGGTCCGAATTTATCATTCGAACATAAAAGCTAATGTTTGTGTTGACTCTCTTGTGACGGATGTTTCACTTCAATGTTATACGAGCATTGTTCTATAAGATTAGTATGTTATTTTTAGCTGGTAATTTTACTCCGCGACTTGTTAGATGATAGTTTTTTCCTTTGTTGAACTTACGTCCTCTTGCTATCTAAAACCAAAAAACCGCACTAATGGAGTATCCTAATCACTAATGAGTTCTGCCAATATCTTATGAATAGGATTCGATAAATTTCTGGCCTTTGCGGCTAATATAATACCAAGAATTACTTTTCAACAGAAGTGAGAGAATGAAACAACAGATCAATTAATTATGCACACAAATATCAACAAATAGTCAGTTTCAGTAAAAGATACAAAGTCAAGATTAAAAAGAAAGCATTATACAATTATCTGATTTTATCAACGCACGTAGAATGTATATACTTTCATATTTCCAAACCTAGGAGAGAAGACATAAAGAACACATTGAAGCAAGTAGGTTGCAATATGTTTCACTTCAACTAACTGCAGCAGCCTCCACCCGCAGCAGAAGGGCCATCCCTACCTCCAGATGGTCCAGGAATTCCACCGTATCCTACTTTTATTCCATAAGACTGCAAGCATAAGAAAATTATCAGTGACTTGTTTCTTGAATCAGAAGGGCTACACTTTTCTATAATAATCATTAGCCTTCCCTTGAAACATACATAGATTGTATTACAAAAATAAAGGACACAGTGAAATTGAATATCCCACAAATTCTTAATGATATTAATAATGAAGTGATAAAACACCCGAGGTAAAGAATGACAAATCTAAAAAATGAAAAAAAAAACTAACCTCATTTGATACATCAAAAACTCCATCCTGAATCTTTTTGTATATGGTTCCAGCTGTTTTTATGAATGCCTGTAAAAGGATAGGTTATATTAAAACTTCTATACAGATAATTTTCCAAAATATTTAACCTAAGAACCTGTTATGTATAAAATCTGACTTTCTTGTGGGAGGGTGGATGAGAAATAAATGAATAAAACAAAAGATATAATCCGAGTTCTGACCTCTTCAACATTCTGAGCAGTTTTTGCTGAGGCCTCCATGAAGATCAACCCGTGCTCCTTTGCAAACTGTTCACCTTCTTCCGTGCTTACAGCCCGTCTGTGAGCAAGATCACACTTGTTGCCAATCAGCATAATTGTCATATTTGCATTTGCATGCTGCCTTGCATCTTCTAACCAGCTAGCCAAGTGATTGAATGTCTCCCTCCTGTTAGCAAAACACAGGGTCAGCACTATTTATACTGCCTTATTTAAAATAAACAACATAATTGCAAGGTGGTGGCAGATCTAGTTAATGACTCAAGGGACGATCATTCTGAGCTAAGTGCCATCATATAATAGTGTCTCTTTTCCTCTTTTTTTTCTCTTCCAAACTTTCGTGTGAGGTTATTAAGAGACAAGTGAACCGAGTAACTCATAGGTCTAGCACGAGTGACTCCATTCATTCACTTGTCCCTGTGATTTTCATTATTGCCCACAATATTTTGCTTCTTTAATTTTCAGTGAAAATAATTATTGTATTTTAGGATTTTAAACTCATAATAGAAGTCCAAACTTGAGGATACCTAGTTATATCATAAACAAGCAGTGCACCAGCAGCCCCTCTGTAATACGACCTTGTAATAGATCTGAACGATTCTTGACCGGCCTGAAATATAACGAGGAAGTTCAGTACCTTCAGCTTCACAATTCATAAAATTCAACCAACTAATGAAGAATATTTTTCACCACTGAAATATAGATAATCATTCTATGCTGAAAAGGGACTGGATCATCTCAAATTGAAATTTCACAGAGCCTCATCTGGGTTAAATTTTGTTTTTATACCTCTGTTAATATATTAAGTGGAACAATGAAGATTTTTTAACATTATAAAGAGAGATATAGACACAAAATTTCAAAATAACAAGCCACATAAATTTCAATATGACAGAACCTAATTTCATTGTCAATCTTGTAAAACTAACCATTTGAAGACTGAAAGGCATCTTAAGGGTCACCATTACCAAATCCCATATCACACCCTACACTCCCATCTAATAGATAAAATATTTCCATTCATACCCCATGACCACTTGAGAAGATGAGTTTAGAAACCTATCTTACATCTACAAAGCCATAAATATATTTCATGTATTTACAGATAAATTCAAATACTTTCATCCCCAAATAATTAGGTTCTCATTATCAACAATGTAAATGGATTAGCCCCCAAGGACACGATAGGTCACACTTAGCAGAGTATTCTATGAAACAAAATGGCATGGATATCAAAGTTATAGCGACAGACTACTGATATGACAAACGGCAGCATGAAACCTAAGCCTACTACCCAATACAGTTCCTATCTGCATAGCTCTTCATATGAAAATCAGCCAATGAATCAACATAAAATAATAGTAATATGAAATATCATTTTCAATCAAATAGAAATCTTCAGGGTGAAACTAAAAGGCCCTGGATTGAAATGATCATCACAACCAATTACCAATTCCTAGAAACGGGAATCAGCAGAAATTAAGTATGAACATTGAACAAGTAGGAAGGATTTTTGAACAAGTTCTCAATGGAAGAGTTGAACTAACCGTATCCCATATTTGCAACTTGATTGGCTTATTATCAATTGTGATCATCCTGGCACCAAATTCAACACCGATGGTCAAGTCATGAACAGGTTGAAAGCGCTTGTCGGTGAACTGAAGTAGAAGACATGACTTTCCAACTCCTACACAATTTTTTCAAAAAAAAGTTAAAAAACGAAGTCCTCTCGACATCAAAAATAAAGGATTCAACAGTAACGCACTCAGCTGTTTTCATTCTTAGTTAATGAAGGATCCATGGCAAGAACAAAATTGAATCAACCATCAATTTAGTCCCTAAGCTATCATCTTATCTCCAATTTAGTCCCTAAACTATCACGTAAATATAATATAAAATCTGCGAATTTAATCCCTGCTATTAACACAGACACAGTGAAAGAAAAGAATACACTATAATCTATAATTAGACAAGGAAAGTTGAAAATGAAGGTACTAATAGTATTGTCTGACCAATAATTGTTCCGGTCAGTGATCGAACTCGGATACTTGTGATCGATTGTTCATTAATTAAACCTTATTAACTAGTAAATAGTTATGATGATTTAGTAATAAACGATATATCATCAAATAATTCTCAAACAAAACAAAAAACCCTGAAAATCCGATCGGAAAAAGCATGATTAAGAGAATTGAATAATAATAAAAAAGAGATTAGAAAGGGGATAATTGAGATTATAATTACCAGTATCGCCGATGATGATGTATTTGAAAAGGTATGCGTAAGACATTGCTGTGTGCGAGAGAGAACGATGGGGAAAGAAAGAAAGAAAAGGGAAAGAAAAAGCGAAGAAGGGAAAAAGGGAGAAAGAAAAAATTAGAGATGGAATCAATAGAAAGAAAAGAAGCGAGTCAAAACCGAATTATTAGTTTCCAGCGAGGCAATAATTCCTTACTTCTCCGTCACAACTTCCTTCTTCCCTACGAAAACGATCACGCTATGCTATATCATTTTACATACGCGTTCCTTTAATTAATTAACGAAACTCAATTTTAATTTATACATCTTAATTAAACCTACCCCATATTTATATTTATTAAACCGTCTTTAAATTAGACATGCAACAACGTTAAAATTTTAAATAAATAAATTAAAAGAGCTTTATCGTCGATTTAAGTTCATAAGATTCAAGATATTTCTGTTTAAGTTACACGTGTAGACGATATCCCGTTTGTACCAACAAAAATTGGTCTTTAATTTTTTGGGTCATGTTAACTTGTGCCTTAAAAATGGAATTAAAAAGTAACTTTTGTATTGAAAAGACAAAATTCACAACTTTTAATGTATTGAATGAACAATTTTCAAGAAGAAACTTTTATATTTAGTTTCTATACTTGTGCCTCAGGGCACAAGTTAACATTTCCCTAATTTTTTTATAATCTTTTGTTTTTATTTCAAATGAATAATGATTTTTTAAAGAAATTAAATAAATAATTTTAACTAATATATTTAATATATGTTATGCTTTTTATCTAATACATGATCGAAGTTCAAATTTTAAACACCATACTTATTCACAACCACAAAACTACTTAACAAAATTATGATTTTCTTTAAAAAATATTTTATTAAATATTAAATTATATTTTTAAATACAAATTTTAAAAAAAAATTATTTCTAACTCATTGCTCCATGTCGGCTCGTAGGATAAAATTTGCATTAATGACTATAGAGACCTTATAACGTATAGAGCTAGCGATTTTTTTTTTATTTAAAAATAGACCTAGCGATTTTATTTTTTATTTAAAAATAGACCTAGCGACTTGATTACTTTACTTATTCTGTTATTCATGTCGGCTGACCTTAAGCTTTGATTAACAAAATAGTTTAGCATTCATTTCCTAAAAAAAGTTTACCATTCATGTTTCTATTTGGACCTAAGGCTAGGCCATCACCCCGAACATAATCAAACACAAATAAAATCATGAATCTACTAAACTAAAATTTTCATACGTGTTATCCATGCAAGCAATGATTTATTTGAAAGTCTTGAGCCGAATTAAACTTTCTTTGATATTATTAAAAGATATGACAAAGAAAGCATCTAACTTGAGACCCTTCGAACTATACCCATAAAATATAGAGAACGTAGTTCTCACGTCGAGTTTCATTTGGTTGAATCGAACACGTCCATCTGAATCGATTGACGAACAATGTCATTCAAAGTTGTCCAACTTTCTTGTGTCTCTGTGGTTGAGACGACGATTAATTTGGCAAAGCTGGTCTTTCAAACCAAATAATGTAATATCAACATGGACCCTAAACATATTAGATTTCCGCTATTGTAGTAAATTATAGTAAGTGTTCATGATTATGTGGTGTTATTTGTAGGTTAACCAAACACACTAGTTTATAGAATTTTTTATGCGACGTGGAGCACAGAAATTGTCGATACAATATGGATCAAAGAAAATATTGTATTTAAATTGTTCAGATTATATACTCTAAAATGTGTCACACCCACAAGGCACAAGTTTTTAGACAATATATACATGTATCCGAATATATAATCTGAATAAATCCTCGCTATGATTTCAGATGATAAAATCCAAAAACACAATGATTATGGATGGTGGCTTGCTCGACAAGGTTGATCAGTTTCATGCATTTTTTATCCGAATTGACAGGTTGACCACATGTTCAAAGTGTCATTGGTCCTCCTTACAATCGATCTTTGTCTTTTGTTTATAAATAACTACTCATTCTTCATAATTTTTCATTCCAACTCACATTATATCCTTTTCATTCTTATTTTCATTTTGGGGCGGTTATGCACTTATGTTGTCATGGTTTCGCTGTTGCCCATTCATATTATCCCTAAAACTGATAAGTAGTATTTGTTGGGATAATACGAGGGACAATGAAAACCTTTATATCGGTAGTTATGAGTTTAATATGATTGGTCAAAGTGGATTGCTCAACGCCAACTTATATTTTAGACCATTTTTTTATCTGAGATTATTCAGATGAATTTCCAACTTATCCTGCTCCATCATCATGTATTCCCAACTTCTTTAGAGTGCGCAGGAGAGAGATGACAAACCTTCTTCCTCTATGTAGCAATTGTGATTCTTGGAGTCTGCTCCATCATTTTATTTTCCTGGAGTTCCCATTCTATCTGTTTTTTTAGCCATCGAATAAGTTTGTAGTAGTTATATGTCGTAACGATATTATAAAATTTATTCGATGTATGTCATTCTCTTTATTTAATGACGGTGTTAATGTAATGTATTATGAAAATGTGCTCAATTTATAAACCATGTTTTATTAGTAAATTTTGTTGTTAATTTTAAATCATGTCATTTTAATAATAAACTGAATTGAATCTGCACAAAACTAGATAAAATATATTTGAGATTATATAATCCGAACAAGGTAAAAGAGAAATTTAAAAGTCGCGTGAAATAGGCGGAGGATGGAAAAAGAAATTATGTTTGGAAGTTGGGCTAGTTGAGCCTACATGTCTGTGGCACTTTCAAACTTCATTTGGGCTTAATACTGTAGAACAGGGCCTAATAGAGGCTTGCCATCTACACCCAAATTTCTACCCACATCTCCCCTTGCGCATTTCTCTCAATTACTCTGGCAAAAAAAAAAAGGCCTCTTACCCTCCCTTCTTAGTTTTTGTTATGTTCTTGTAGTTGTTTCTAAAAATTATTTTAGGTGTGGAACTTGATAACTAAATTAGTCTATATTACAAAAGTGATCGAATGTAGGGAAACATTACATAAGTATTGTATAAACTATTCCTATAAACTACTCTAGAGAGCTAGCTGATGAGAATAAATTAAAATCAATTTGCATGCTTAACACAAGTTTTTTTTAAGCTCTTCAAACACAAGTAGCTGTAGAAGTGTTTATGGAGAGGGAAAAAGAGACTATGCACATTTCCCAAAATCCTAGGTCATCTCCAAATTTAAATAATCACTTTTTAGTCAGAAATGTTAGTATGTTAATTGTTATGTTAGTTTTTCCACTTTATTAGTATTTGAACCTTGCACCTCTAATTCATCCAGTTGAGCTATACAACCTCGAATAAAAATAGTATTTACACGTGGAACTAATTTTGTATTAAACCTTTCTCATATATAAACATTTTTGACTTCTTATATACTATATGCAAATTTGCACATAATAATTTTTTTTAAGAAGTTAAATTAGTCAATCTAAACTGCCACCGAAGAGAATCGAACTTGAGACCTCGAGGTGAAGCACACTCTCAAGTACCAAGCTAATATATCATATCAACCCAATTAAATTCATAATCAAAATACGTATTATATAAAATGGGATATATTTTATCAACATGACTTGATATGAGTGGTTGATATTCGAGTTTTTAAGATATAGACGAATGTTTAATCCTAAACCATAGTATGAAAAAAAGATGTTAGAAAACGTCAATGCTTTAATAGATCTCAATGATCTTGCAACATTAGTTTCTGCATTTGGGTGTCGAAATACTTCATTTACTAAAACAAAATGATAATTGCTCTTGCTCTTGTTATTTTATTTTTTCCTCTTTAACACTCGGAAAATATCAAAATGCCCCCCAACTATATGATGTGTATGATATGAGTCCCAATTATCTTTTTAGATGAATTAGTATAAAGTTGTGGACAATAGTCAGTCAAGTAGCTTTATTATTATCAGAAATGAAATGGTTTAAATGGATTAGTTAAAAACTGCTCGTTAAATAATCCAACGACAATTAACTTTCGTTGGGTTCAGATTTTCTCCGGCATAACAACAAAACCTGCACGCTTCTCCAAAACACAAATCAACATCTTTTCATTTATATAACATGTCATTGACTTCGGACAATAGAAACGGGTAGATGATAGTTTTATTTCTGCTATGATAATTATAGTACATAAACACAATTAATGACAGCTAAAGACATTTTGATATTTTCTAGGGTGTTAAAGAGCCAATTTTTAAGTGAGATGAGCAAAAGCTAAACCAAATAAAGAGAAATGATATTTGAACATCCATTTTGTGACAAATTTCTCTCTCATACTCATATTATGATCGTTCAAATAACACTTTTGTGGGCCTCAAGACAAAATTTTTGAGGTAAGAAAATCAAACCCAATGGCAAAGCTGAGTTACAAACTTAGTAGAACTCGTGAGAATTAGGTTGTCATTTGAAGAATTCAATACGAGGATAAATATACCTATATGTTTGTGAATTACACATGTTGGATTTTCATTGATGTAAGGTAAGTTACACACAATTTTTTAGATGACAATATAAAGAAAACCTATGTTATTTTGCATTCATGAAATATGAATGTAGAAAGTATGAGGTTGGTGTCTCAACTGGTTTCAGTTAAGAGTTAAAGAGTTGGAAGTCAATGTTTAAGTTCTGACAAAGAGAAAAATTAACATAACAATTAACTTACTAATATTTAACATTAAAAAAAAAATAATATAAAAATATATGATGCGTATGATATGAGTCCCAATTATCTTTTTTGATGAATTAGTATGAAGCTGTGGACTATAGTCAGCCAAGTAGCTTTATTATTAACAGAAATGAAATGGTTTAAATAGATTAGCGGTCTCGTGTAACTTTCTCATCTAGCTCTCGACGTGTGTTTGGTTGATTATGTGTTTGAATACATTAATGTAAAAGTGAGTTGAACTATAAATTTATTTATGAAAATCAATTTTATGATCAAAAGCTACAAATATACACCTTCAGAATCAATTCTATTGGACGGCAACTAAATATGTCAAATCAATTTTACAAATCCAGATCAATTATGATACTTCTAAAAGTGAAACTAAATATACACTTGTTGCTTTTCACCTTAATTTTAAGAAACTCTTAGTGTGGTGTGGTATCTGGTTTATCGTGATTTTTGTATTTTTCAAACACATACCACCCTACAAAGAAATATAGAGCTTTTCATATTCCTGGATTGTGGGGACCAAAGTTAGGATTCCATTCACAGCTACGCAAATTTGCTTTGTTTGTTTTCTCTCGAATACACTTAAGATATGTATAGTTTGTTTTAGAAATGTGAGTTGGATAAAGTTGCTTTTATTTTTTAATTCAGAAAATTAGTTTTCTTAGAATCAAGACTAAAAACAAAGCATTTGTCTCATCTTACTATCTCTTAAATATTATTATATCATCTTTTTAACGGCAAAATGAATTATATATAATCAAACGAGAGAACTATAACTAGTACTTAATTTATCAAACTGAGAGAAGTACAAGAGATACTCGACGCAACAAGAAAGAAACAGAATCTAGAAAAGAAGGCAAAGATATCTACAAAGCAAGTTTAAGCCATTGATATACACTGCACAAATTTTCTATCAATTAGTTAATTGTTTTGATAGTGATGGATTATGAGTTTCATGATAACATTTGTCCATATTTACTCCAGCTACATTATATGAAAGGAACCGACCCTAGCAACAAAAGCAACTGCAATTCTGGCCTTGTCTTATTCACAATGGCTTTGGCCTAGTCTGAACATCGTACTAAACCATTGACCTTTAATGTAACATATTACAGTCTTGTACTCTTGTAGATACATTAACAACATTGTACTAACTAATGGACTTACTAATACCGTTAATTAAAGCTTAAAATTTGCACATAATTTGGTTCATGGTTTGATCATTGAGCAATGCATATAGAGTATGGTATGTATGTCAACTTCTTAAATACATCTCAATCACTTTAAATTCTTAGTCTACACAATTACATGAGGGAATACAATTGTTTAAATAAAACTCAAAGCTTGCAAAAGTGTACAAATATAGGGCATTATAAATAATTTTTTGAAGTTTCTACAAAGTTTCTATCGTGTGCTTGGTCCACATGGCAAATGATTTGTCACCTTAAGCATCTGATCAGAAGTTCAATCTCTGATTCTTGCGTATGAAGAAAACACAGTTGGGCACGCGCCGAATAAATCTCGACGGAGATGAGATTATTCACTGCTAAACCGAGGTAGATAATTCGACCGTATAATATGCTTATTTAAATAAAGTAAAAGGATTTGACAGATAGCCACACCCCATTTCACATGTAGAAAGATAAAAAAATGTGTTAGAGAAAATTGAAAAGAAATTGTGCTTTGGTGGTGGGGTGAGAAAAGGGAGGGTCATCTTTTGTAAGGGAAGAAAATCCAAAAAAGTCTATCTGTAAAACTTAGGCAGCTTTGGCTTTATTTGATGGAACAACAAAAAAAGTCTTGGCTGCCGTCTTTACCAATTGGAACCTTTTTCCTTTTCTCATCTTCTTTCATGGATTTTCTCTTGTCTCTCCCTTCACTTCTGTCTTCTTCAACAGTACCTTAAATATATATCCCCTAAAAGGTTCTATTTCCTCCAAAATCAACGAGACTCATTAGAAGCTCTTTGAAGTCATATACATGAAAAGTCAATTATTGATATTAACAGAATGAAACAGTATTCTTGTATATCTTAATTTTTGTGTCAATTAGGACTATTTATAGATAGGATTCACTCGAATATTGTTTTGGTGATGCAGATTCTGGCGAAGTTCAAGCTTCTTGGAAGGGATTGCAATGATTGATATATTCTAAATTAGCGATTCGCTTGCCTGGCTCCCTGAATGCCATCTGAGAAGCTTGTCAAAAAGATTGGCAACCTTCCCATTTGGCATGAAGGGAGCCATGCAGGCTGCTTGATCTAACATGCTCATAAATTTTTCAATTTCAATCCCTAACATACATGTTTTTCATCATAATATATATATATATAGATTGATAGATAGATATATTATTTATTTCTCTTTCTGTATATCTCACATGTTAGTAGTCGCATATAGGAATCTTATGAAGGTTTCACAATTCACAATAAATTTATTAATGTAAGTCATACCAACTTAAGAAAATATTGTAAACTATTTCCATAAGTGCTCTCTAATATTCACACATATTGGTAGATAAATTATTCAATAAATATGTTCATCAGTCAATTGAAATTCACTCTAATTTGATCTTGCTCTGTTGAGGAGTATGTAACCTGCAGGTCTATGTTTAATTGGAATTGAGTGGGAAGACAAATGTGCATTAATGAAGTTCATGGGGGCCTGGCTAGTGAAGGGAAATTGAATGGTGATTTTGAAAGAGTTCAAATACTGCAAATACTATTCATAATGAATTGAGTGAATTATATGGTTGTGAAATGTTGCCTGCATACCCGGGTACTGTCCTTCGAACTTGGCATGGTACATACTCAAATTGTGCTATATGTTAAGCATGTAACTATTATTGATCTTAATTTAGTTAATTTCTGTCTTGTTATGTCTTAAGCATGGCCTTAATCTCACCTCATGGTTTAAGGAATTCAAAGATTAATATAGTTCATGGTGATTTTAGTATGAGAAAGTGTCTCATATGGTAAACAGTTCACCAATGATTGAAACTCTAGAAACAATTAATTCTCGTTCTCGTAAGTAGAAACGCGTACTTGTTTTAATAACTGAGACACCGACTTAAAAAGCAAGAAATAGAAATTTGTGTCTCAAAATCAATTTATATTTATTTTCTTTTGGTTTTGTCGAACAACTCAGGTAGATCACTATCTAAATCATTAAAAAGCGGAGGACCTTAAACTTCTACTCAAAGATAGCGATGTCCGTAGTCATTAAGGTTTTAAGCAATTTTCAAACATTTGCTTATCCAAGTAATGTAGACCATATGAGATAATTCTCCATCCTAACGAATATCTATATCAAGTATCCAACACATTATTGGTACCATTGGACGAAAAAAGCATGATGACAAGAGAAATTTTACAACGTAACTAAAGATAGTTTTTTTTTTTTGTTGAGAGAAACCTATAAGACAGCATGGCCGGTCCAAGGATAAGAGAGCTCAAGTCTCAATTTAAGCCAAAATTAAGGTCTAGCAAAAAATTATTCATTTAGATGCCATATTTAATGGGAGATTTTTTTTGCTCAGTTAGAAAAAGCCCGCAACTTGATTTGATTTTGTAAAAAACAGAGGAAAATATGAAATATGATAAAGATATATTATGTTGAAGGAAAATATTGGAGTGAGCCATTAACCATATCGAAAAATAATAATTATTGGAGAGTGAAGTGGAAACGAGAAGTGCTAGATATTCATATAGAAGAGTTGTAATTTGATAAAAAAAAGTTTTATGATAATTTTAATAGAGACAAGATAAGTATCTTGTAGAAGGACAGTATGACCTCAATCATTTTTTTGCTTTTTGGAATTTTTTTTATCTCTTTTTACTAAAATAAATTTATTTGAAATGTGTTGCACTAAATATAAATATAGCTCTTGGCTAAGATTCAAACTTTGGTTTATCATATTGTGAAATTTCAACTCTTTTCGATAAACCAACACATGTTGGTTGATGGGTGTCTCTTTATCTCTAGTTGTGCTGTTTGTGGAAAATAATTTGTATGCAAGACTCTAAATTATATAGTATTTTAAGACTAATTTATAAATATGAAATAAAAACTATTTAAAATAAGTTATAAACTTACGAGAAAATTACTGTTAACAAAATGGTCCTTTTTTTGGTATATGATTTTATAAAAAAGCTTGTTATTCCTAGTGAGGGGATAATGATGCCAAACTCGGGGATAGTATCATATTGTGCAAGTAAGACCAGATTAGGGCAAATTGCAAGTTGCCAAACTACTCTCACTCGATTGCATGAGAAAAGACATTGCACCAAAAGGTTTCAGCGACACTCTCATAATTGGGACAAGATGATCAAGTTGAATACCTCTTTTCCTTAAGATTATCTTGGTGGGGACATAATGATGCCAAACTTTCCATAGAAAAGATTAGACGTTAGCAACAATTTGCATCTTCCAAAATCCAATTCCAAGAGCAAGAGATATGATGGTCCTCTTCTTCATTATCTTTATGGGTTAGCCATTTGTACGCATGCATATTGGTAGTGTAAAATGTAAATACTAGTCGAACAAGCTTGCTACACCTAATAAAACATTCACACTATCACCTAGATTTTTTTTTTTAAGAAGCTAAATTCCCAAGCCAATACCACTAGACCAACCCAAATGGATTCACTATCACCTAAATTAGATGGATGGCTCTGGATGCAGGTTAAATTGGAACCTTGCATAGCAATCTAAGAGGATAGTAGCCCACATGTTCTTGCTAGAATGCAACATAAGCAAGAGGGGTATACCAAGGATATTAGTATTTTGTTTTTTTAGATATTCTCACCCCTAGGCCACCTAACTTCTTGGGCTTTGTCACCTTGTTCCAACCAACCATATTCAAACCTTCACCAAATGGAAAATTGTTGTTTACACTGGGCTGTAGGCTAAAACACACCTAGAAAATACCGTTATACCTTTCGGTAGTTAACTCTCGTCGGAAGCATCGGTAGTTAATTACTGATGAGATCAATTATGCAGGTAGCAGGTTCTGCTATGTGTTTATGATGAGTCAATAATTAGTGTTTTTTATATAATATTTGAGTTTATTTTATTTTATTTAGATTTTCTTTGTTTTTATTTTCTTTTTAGAACTATTTTACTTCAATTGCAAGTTTTTATATTTCAGGAACGAATATTCAAAAGATTGAGTCTTAGAGCAAAAGAAAGAAGATTTGGAGCTAATTTGTGCCAAAAATATGAAGATCTCATACAAAAATATCATGTGCAAAAAGTTTTGAAGATCCTGCACCAAAATATAGCATGGCGCGCCCCATATTACCCTTTTGTTGCTTTTGCTTCTTCGACAAAGCTGCCTATTTTAGTGTTTCTGACCTAGAGACCATGATTTCTTGTGCAACACTTTAAGTGATTTATTTCTTAGGGCTTAAGTTAATGTTAGACTATTAACAGAGCAGCCATCAAGTTTGGGAGTGTTTCAAAGAAATGCTTAGACTTTGTCCCCACCATGGTCTAGAGAAGTGGCTTATAGTCCACACTTTTTATAATGACTTATCATATACCACAAAAATGACTGTTGATGCAGCTGTAGGTGGAGCTTTAATGAACAAGAACTACACAACATCATACGCCTTGATCGAGGATATGGCCCAAAACCACTGCCAATGGACTAGTGAGAGAGCCATCACTGCTTCTTCACCCTCTAAAAAAAGAAGCAGGTATGTATGAAATCTCTTCCCTTGATCATCTAGGTGCCAAGGTTGACGCACTCACTCTAAAATTTGATAAAATGAATATTAGTGTTGTCACCCCTGACCCTGTATCACCTCCTTGTGAAGTATGTGATGTGTTTGACCATATAGACGTTGATTGCCAACTAGGTAGTGCTATTGAAGGTGTTGAGCAAATGAATTATGCCCAATACAACCAAGAAATGAGGCAAAATCAAAATTTTTACAAAACCACTCAAAATTCCTATGGACAAATAGCACTACCTGGTTATGCAAACAACCAGAGAGTCCCTCAGAAATCTAGTTTGAAAATTTTAATGGAAGGTTATGTCATGAATCAATCTAAACAGCTCCAAGAGCTTAAAAACCAAACCGAACTTCTGTACGACGCTCTTTCCAAACTCACATCCGAGGTTGACTCTATTGCTACTCATGCCAAGATGCTTGAAACTCAAATCTCCCAAGTGGCCCAACAAGTGGCTACTTCCTCTCAAACATGGTGTCTTTCCTGGTTAAACCGAAGCCAACCCCAAAGCCCACATAAATGCTATTATATTAGAGGGTGGTAAACAATTAGAGGATACCATTGCTAAAGCTAAGAACATTGAGGGAGAGAGTGTTAAGTTTCAAGGTGAGAAAGCCATAGGAGAAGATGAAAAAGCGCTTGATAAACCTAAAGTCCCTTTCCCACTAAGGCTTGTTAACCCTAACTTAGAGGCACAATTTAATAGGTTTGTTGATATGCTTAAAAAGATATGTATTAATATTTCCTTTGCGGAAGCTTTGTCTCAAATACCTCTATATGATAAATTTTTAAAAGACATTTTTTCAAAGAAAAGGAAGATAGAGCGTAATGAGACAATAACTTTGACTAGGGAAAGTAGTGATATCATTAAGAAGTTGCCTCCAAAGCTATGTGGTCCAGGTAGTTTTGCCATCCCTTGTATGATTGGGAGTGAGACCATTGATAGAGCCATGTGCAATCTAAGAGCTAGTGTTAGCTTGTTGCCTTTGTCACTCTTTAAGAGGATAGGTATAGGTGAGTTGAGACCTTCCGAGATGACCTTGAAGTTAGCTGATCGTTCTACTATCCACCCGACTGGATTTGTTGAGGACATCCCCGTTAAGATAGAAGGGATATACATCCCGACTGATTTTATGGTTGTTGACATTGAATAGGACACTGACGTCCCTATCCTTCTAGGAAGACCTTTCCTCACTACTGCGGGAGCTATCATTGATGTTAAGAACGATGTGATTGTTTTTCAAATGAGTGATGAGATGGTAGGATTTGAGTTGGAAAATGTTATGAAGAGTCCCGCTATTTATTCCATTGCATGATTGATGATCGTAAGGTGAAAGAACGCTTTCTAGCGTCATCTACACAATATGATCTCTTTGATACCTTTTAAAGACGCTTTCTAACCGTCAAGCTAATGACTCTAAACGAGCGCTTCGTGGGAGGAAACCCATGAGTTTAAATTGCTGTGTTTTGTTTTGTTTTGTTTTGTGTTATTTTTATTTGTTTTGTAGGTTTTTGTCCAATACAATGCGAGAAAAAAAGAAAAAATGGTGACCTCCTGACCAGAACCACTGGCACGGCCGTGCCAAGCCAACACAACAAAAAACCAAATTTTGGAAGAATGACGCGCACGGCCCGTGCCTCTGGCCGCACAGCCATGCGCGACCCCCAGGCTCCTATACTTCAAAAAAAAATTCCATTTTCTTCCCCATTCATTCACCACAACTTCTTTCATCTCTCAAACTTCTCTTTAAAACCTCCATAACCAAAAACCTTTGAAACTCTAAAACTCCACCAAATATTAACCCAAATCAATTCCAAACTTCATTATCTACAAAACCCAACCATCAAAAACAACTTTCATCCATCCAAATCCCAAATTTCTCAAATTCGAATTCCCTTAAAACCTAACCCAAAAACCAAAATTTCTTCAACAATCTTTATCCCTAAACTCAAAAACCCTACTTAAACATCAACCCCATCACTAAATGAACATTGCCCATTCAAAATCTTGCCAAACCCTAACATTCCCCAAAACCAACACAAAGTCAACTAGGTCAATGGCATCCAAGAGGAAAGGAAAGAGATTGAAACATCTGGAAGCGGTGCAGGGAGAAAGAAAGAAACAGTCCGGAACCATGGCATCACCTTCATTGATGACAAGCAAAAGAATAGGTATAAATCTCTTATCTCTCGAACTATCTCTGCTTGTCGGTAGCCTGATGATATTGTTATGGATAGACTAGGCATTGAGGATCATGTGGTTAGGTTGTTGAATAACTTAGGTTTAGTCGAGATGTTGCAACCTATGCGGGGGTTTGAAAAATTTACCTATGAATTTTTGAGTTATGTTGCTTTTAAGAAAGATAAATCAAAGACGGATAACCCTAACCATAAAGTTTCATTCCGCATTTTAAATATTGGTTATGAGATGTCTTTGAAAGCTTTTTGTTTCGAACTAGGCTTCGCAAATCCGGGGTATATCCATGACTCTTAGGATCAATCTTTAAAACCGGCCGACTAAGACCCTGTAGCCTTTTGGAAGAGCATAATCGGTTTAAACCAATACAATTCCCGATCCAATAAGGCTAGTAAAATTCACAACCTTGTACTTAGGTACCTTCAAAGGGTTATGGCTTGCACCATATAGGGTAAGAAGGAAGTGGGGACGACTAGAACTGATGAACTGTTTATGTTGTGGGCAATGCTTTATAACCGCTCTGTTAACACTTACTATTATTTGATTGATTATCTTGTGTCTGTTGGTAAAAAGAAACCGGATGATAAATGTGACATAGTAGTAGGTGGAATCATTACCTTTATTGCTAGGAAGCTTGAAGTGGGTGAGGAGAACAAGATAAATAAGATTGAGGGAAACATTAGGCTAAATTTAGAAACACTCGCCTTTATGTTCTTTCTTAAACCTTATGGCTTATCCCACAATTTCTAATATGAGTGAAAAGTTAACAGGGCTGCTCATTTGATTATTTTACCTAATCCGACAATAACTAATCCGGAGGTGGTGAGAAATTTGCTTTATGTTGGCACTAACCTACAATTACAAGATGATGGCGATGATGAAGAGGAGGAGTGGTGCTCACTTCCACCATGAACAAGAAGTCGGAGAGCTTAATTATGATGAATGGTGGGCTTGGATGCAAACTGAGGTTCAAAGGATAAGCATCGAGCAACAAAGACAAGGTGTTGAAATCTCCGGGTTGCAGAATGATGTCCAAAGGGGCAATCGCTTGCATGAGGAAAATAACCAAATGCTCGTGAGAATGATGCAACATTTTAACCTCCAAGGTCCTCCTTATGGACCCCATTGAATTGTGAGCTTTCCTCTTCTCTCTTCTTCCTTTCTACTCCCTTTTCTTTGAATTTTCTTTCTTTTTTCAAATCATTGAGGACAATGCTTCTCCCAAGTATGAGGGGGGGGGGAGGAAAGTGTCTTGGTTTTAAGTTTAAAGTGCTGTAGTGTTTCCAAACTCCCTTGAATTTTAATTTTTGATTTGTTTTGTTGCGAAAGGCATGAAAGGCAGCTTGTTTTTATTGTAAATTATGACACAATTTTTTTGTTGAAGTCTCTTCCAGATGGTTGTTTCTTGTACATGAAAGTGACTTCCTGTGTTTTGAGTGTTCTTGCTATACCCACATCATGTTTTACTGTGAAAATTCTCTTTGAGAAAAGCACAAAGTTGCAGTCTTTGAGTAAGTCTTTTAAGGAGAACGTTCTAACTTTAGTTGTAAATTGACCCTTTAAAGTTTTCAGAGTAAAAGTAGTATAAGATAGTGTGGGGAATAAAAAAGTCAAAATAAGACATCTAATATAAATGAAATCAAATGAATAAAGCAATTAATTGCTCAAAATATGGATGGTCACCTTATAACCAACCCGTGTTCAGAGGCAATGATGTATCGATGATAACCTCTTTACTAGCGTCTGCCCCACTCCCCTAAAAATAAATGCTGAATGACCAAATAATTCTCACCTTTTTTATATGAAATGAAGAAAGAACTTTTCTCGGTTGGTTTAGTGTTAAGGTTAGAATCTGTTTCTTCATAATATCTCTTATACACGAGCAAGAAAAGGGTTGGACTACACACACTCGCTCACTTGAGACTTGTGGTTGGGTTGATTAGGTTTCATGAGAAATGTACACTTGAAATAAAGCCTTGGAGGAGACATAGTTTTTAATTGTGTTGTCATATGTTAAATCTTATTTATGCTGATAATGTTTATGTCTTTTGCTTGAGGACAAACAAAGATTCAAGTATGGGGGAGTTTGATGAGTCAATAATTAATGTTTTTTTTATATAATGTTTGAGTTTATTTTATTTAGATTTTATTTGTTTTTATTTCCTTTTTAGAACTATTTGACTTTAATTGCAAGTTTTTATATTTCAGGAACGAATATTCAAAAGATTGAGTCTTGGAGCAAAAGAAAGGAGATTTGGAGCTAATTTGTGCCAAAAATATGAAGATCTCATACAAAAATATCTCGTGCAAAATTTTTTGAAGATCCTGCACCAAAATATAGCATGGCATGACCCATATTGCCCTTTTACTGCTTTTGCTTCTTCGACAAAGCTGCCTATTTTAGTATTTCTGACCTAGAGCCCATGGTTTCTTGTGCAACACTTTAAGTGATTTATTTCTTAGGGCTTAAGTCAATGTTAGACTATAAACAGAGTGTCATCAAGCTTGTATAATCATCTTTTATTCTTGAGAATAATAAGTGACAATTGTTCTTTTAATAAAAGTTCTTCTTTTTATTTATTTATGTTCTTCTTTTTCTTTTTCTTCTTCTTCTTTATGTCTACAATGAACATGAGTGAGTAGACTTCTTCTTGTCTTGCAATTGTTGGATGAGTCTAATGACTAAATCCTAATCAAACTAAACCTCTGACCCTAACTTTATGTAAACCTATTTTCTAATCTAAATTCACCGTTCTTATAATCAATAACAAATATTAAGCGATGGACTGAGAGATGAAGTTTAATAGTTGTTATTGATTCATCACAAATATTAAGCGATGGATCGAGAGATGAAGTTTTAATATTGGAACACGTGAATTTAGACAAGAATTGCGAAACCTGAGAATAGTCTAGCAAACCTTAAGACATATAAAGTTTCGAGCATTCAAGAATTTCAATAGCAATCAACCATGAGAATAGGCGTGATTGTTAGAGAAACACACTCACTGAGACCGAGAGGAGATGTGATAGGCTTAAGAGAAACTTGTCTTTAGAAAATAAGTCCAACGTAAAGTCTAAATTTAGGGTTTGATTTATGAAGGGTTTGTCACCCAAGGCGCTTCTTATTATTATTATTTTCTTAAATAAAAAATACAACTTTTTTCAACTGAACTTTCTCCTAATCATTCTTGAAGTTAATTAAATTAACCAACTCCTTGTCGGAACGATACTCTCCTTTTACTACTCTGGTAAACCGTGCACTTGCGGATTTATCTCATCAGTTTCAAACCAAATTTCGGTCTTTTTATTACCTGTAATTCAATAACATAAATTCCAGAGGCAGTACAACTCATACACCAATTTCTCCGATGGATGTCATATGAATAAATTTGGTACATGTTGATATTGAATAAAGTTGCATTTTGAATAAATTCAAATAAAGTTGCACAAGTACACGAAATCAATTCAAAAAATACATATTTTATTTAATTTTAATTTTATCCACGTTACATTACATTCTCATTAAATATATGTGATATGATTATGATGTTGGGTTTAAATTATGTTCTTGAAAGTTTACCTAAAATGTCGGCATTGAAGCGTCTCTTCACTTAGCGTACAAATTTGAAGCATCCTTTGAAAACTCAAAAGATTGAAGAGAACACAACGCATGTATTCTACCGAATCAACTTTATAGGTTATCACATCGAATCCCTTCATATAGGATGGGTAAGGACGTAAGGGAATGCATTCCAATGCATTCTTTGAAGGGATTTCAAGAGGGTTTTTCAAAATTTTAATCCTCTTAGTGGAACAAATCCCATTAAAACGGATCTTGATTAATTTATTAATCACAAACCAAACACAAAAAATAGTTAAACACTTTAAGGATCCATGTGTTTATCTCTTGAAGTGCAGAACCTTTGTAGCCGAATAGTTTCTGATCACGAGCAAAGCAACATAGCGATGCCTCTACTTAGTCCACACGAACATAACTTCTCCGATGACCAGTGCTAGCCAATTCCAATGGAGATTCAGAGAGACTAGGGTTTTGAGAGCGGCGACTAGGTCTATGACTTTGTGAATTAGGTTAAGCGTTTCAACCAACCAAAAGTTTCAGCATAAGGTTCTATTTATAGAACCACTTGTGTGCTCAGAAAGCCAAGCACTTAAGTAAAATGTATCTTACGGTGCACTATATTTCACTTAAACTCACTGTACCTTACGGTGGACCACGTTCCCTATTTTCATAAATTAAATAATAAGTCATACTTAATTATTTAATTACTAATAAGTCATACTTATCATTTTATAAATAAGTCTTACTTATTTATTTCTCTCATCTATTTGTCCTTTGTGTGTGACCCTATATGTTCCCGTAACGTTGGCAATAATATTAAATCTCATATTTAATGTTATAAACAGTGAGCGGTTTCTAGCAACACATCACTGCTACCCAAGTGACGAGAACGTCATGTGATTTGACGGAACCTTTTTATGATAATGATCATATGTATAATTACCCTTTTGTCCTCATGTCTATATTGAACACATGACATATCATGTCACCCTTGTACAATTCAATATTGGGCCTGTAGACATTTCTCTTGTTATGTAGAAGGGGCAAATTTCATCTAGGTCACACATGTCCCTCAACATGATTTGTGAAATACCCATCAACCAACTATATGGTCATCTTGTTATAGACAACGTTTGAATGGTGATAAAACACTCGACTCCAACATCTAAGGTACATAGTGGTTTCAGGTCAAAGGGTGGAATACACCACTATCACTATGGGAATATCTTATGACACTTTTCATAATTTTTACTATGTAGTATTATCATGGTGGGTCAATCCAATATAAATATTATTCCTAATATTTATATATATGCGAAGACTTGATAACTCTTTATCTATGATCCGTGAGATGTGATCATCAGTTTATCTACATTATAATCTCTATGCTTTAATGATATCCCACTTCACAATAAATCTTGACTACAAATACTTTAAGAATAATGTCCTTATGTTTAATGAGGTCTCACAATTAAGTTATACTTAATGTTCCATTAAACAGAGTAACTATTCTAGGGACTTTATTATTTTGAAACAAAATAAAATAAACAAATAAATGCCTTGTTATTATATATTCCCAATATATAATTAAATCAATATCTTGATACAAAGCCAAACTCAAATTGGTTATTAGAGCTTACTCCAATATTCTTTTGAACTTAATCCTACGTATTGCACTGTCAACTGACAAGTTTCGATTGACAGAGGAGCATGATCAAACACAAAACAACATATTAGAGGTGTATTTCCTTAAGGAATTCGATGTGAAAACTTATATAGTTGATTCAGTAAAATACATGTTGTGCTCTCTTCATTCTTTGACTTTTCAAAGAATCTTGCAAATCTCTGCACTAAGTAAATAGACACTTCAATGTCAACATATTCAGCAAACTAACAAGAATTAAACTTAAATTCCAACAAAATAAAGACATACTTAATAATGAAAAACCTAAACATAATCTTCTGCTTCTGGCAGAATCAAACTCTTGAGAATATCTTCAGGCGATCTCAACAATGTAACATGCATATTGATCCATGGGAACATGTCTTGTTTCCAAAAAATATGCTCCTCACGTCGTTGTCGTTTGTTAATTCTAGCCGAGTGAATGATATTTTCCCCTCGTCCAACGTTGCACGTTCATACCAAACGTATTCCACCCTCTTTGTGTCTTCGGGGTTGAGTACTTGGTTGATTTCATTCAGTTGAACCTTCAAACCATTTAACATGACATTAATGTACCAAATCTTGAACAAAAGAGGATTTTCACCGTTGAAGTGTACTTGAGTGCTGAACAAATCGGCCTTTGTTTTAGATCTACACCATAAAGAATTAAATAATCAATGAAAAACTCATTCAAACATTTCATCAAACACTTGAAGTGCAACTTATACATAAGCCCTAAAACTCAAAACTACAACATAAACATGCAAACATCTAAAGACTTAATCAACTCTAAATATGAATCATAATATCTTACATGTAAACATTTGATTCATTTTTTTACAAAAAAACAACGACAAAATTTAAATCAACCTAAAACTAAAATTATAAAAAGTAAAACAATTATAACAACTAAAATGTATGTTAATAACACTATGATTACTTACGTGTGATTTTGTTGAATAAATTTAAACGAATTTCGAAAAAATGAGATCTACAAAAATAACATAAATCTTAATAATTTTTATTTAATTATTATATATAATTTATTTTTGAGGGGATTTATTATATGCTATTTGTTGGTTGTCAGATTTTGTTTTTTCAATAATACCTTTGAATTTAACGTAATCTTTTTTCCGAAAATGCTATTAAATAAGAGCACTTGATAATAAGTTTAAAGTGAAAATTTATCTTAAAAGTTATCTATTCCACACATTAAAATGTTAAAAAGTAACTTTTTAAAATAAAATTTATTATTTGTTTTCTTTTTTCAATATTTAACGACACTTGTTAGCTAGACTTTTTTCCTTGTTTTTTTACTATTCATATGTTTCACCAATTCATGCATACTTCCTGTGTTTAGTCACGAAAGACAGATACAATTGAGATAAGTATGCTTATTAAATATGGATGTGGTTGATATAGTCATGGTTGTTTTTTTTTCTATTTTGAGAAAAGTTCGTGTTTATTTTAGGGGTGGTCATGGTTGTTATTAAGTCACTTACATTGACCTAAATAATGAATTAGTAATTAAAATCAAATGTTTATATTTGTTTGTGTAAAAAGCTGAACCAATTCAAACCACATATAATTCTATCGGATTTTTTTTGAATCTTTCAAAACAAGTTGAACCTCGCGTTTCTTTAAAAAAAAAAAGTTCAACCGCACGTTGATTTTTTTTCCTTTTTGAGAATAATCCAATATTGAACTGAACATTGATTGGATGACTTTCCACCTCAAAATGATCAACAACTGATGTATCTAATATATTTAAAAAACATTAGTTATTCAATAAATATAACAAATCTTCAACTTTAAAGTGAGCAACTATTCCATTTTCTTTAAATAAATGTGAAATTTAAACCTCTCTCATTGAAATAATTGAGGAGTAGATAATTGATTCAACAACAACCACCCAACTAAGGGCCATAAAATTATTTGATTGATCTGTTCCACATGAAAGTGAGTTAGTTGAGACTTTAGGACTCATTTGGAAATTTGAATGAAACTGCAATGTTCTCATTATACTACATCTAATAATTTAATTTAAAGAGAGGTAATTAAAGGTAGGTAGGTACCTTTTGATAAGAGTCGCCTCAAAATCAATACTAAAATTGATGATTGTAAATTTGATTTTGAATTGGTCGCAAGTAACTATTGAGATAAGATCAAAGCGTTACACATCGTACAACTTTAACCATCTAATTATGATTATTAAGCTAACTTAAAATTAAATTAAATATCGACCAAAAAAAAGAGAAATCGCTAGAAGGAGGGGTTGAACCTCCGACCTTGTGGTTAACAGCCACACGCTCTAACCAACTGAGCTATTCCAGCTTCTTGTTTGTTAATGCGGCACAAAGGTATTTATAATATTTGTAAATTGATTTTATTACTCGATATTATATTATACTCCTTTTCAAACATTTAAAGAATGCTGAGATGTGGGTTAACTTGGGATAACAACAAGATCTTGTTTTATTTGTTTTTCTTTTTATTTTCATTAACTTTGAAATTGTCTCAATATATTTTTTTTTTATTTCATGTTTCAAAAATTCATATGAACATAGAAAAGCCAAGTATACAAAAGGCACTTGTTAAAGAATTAAATATAAAAATATTATATTGAAAATGGTACATTCTATTTTTTTAAAGTTTAAATTTTATTATTTTCAAAACCAATTTTTATATTTTAATTCACTAGCAAGTTTTCTATGACATAATAAAAATAGAAATTGATATGTTCGTCTGAGCATAGTTAAATTGATAGGAATATTGCAATATACAAGGATCAATGTTTAAGTAGTGGATTCTCCACTTATTCACCTTAAGAGTGAATTTCTAACTACTAGTATACCTGACAAGAATAATAATAATAACGTCACAATTTTATAATTAAATTAAAAAAAATTCTAAGGCAAAACACAAACATCACCTCCATTTATTTAATGTTTAATTTCAATTTTGGTCCCTTTGTTTTCACCATTTTGTAGATTTAATCTCCCAATTTTGAATACTTAACATTTTAGCCTAGTTGTATTTTTTTAGTCTCCCATATAAACATATCACATTACCAAATATTTCACCATTTCACCAATTTTTTTAGGTTTAACTGCAATTTTAGTCTCCTTATTTTCACAGTTTTGGTTCTTCTATCATATTCTTAAACTAAAAACTTGGCGATATATGATATGTTTTAAATGACGAGAGATACACCATTTGATGATGAGAAAAATATCAATATCATGAAATTGTAAGGAAATTCTTTTGAAGATTTTATTTAAATGTGACATATCATCGTATTTTAAACCTAATATTTGATGGATAGTTTAAAATTGTTAAATTTTAAAATAAGATGATTAATTTCACAAAATAATAATAAAAGGACCAAAGTTGCAATGAAGTAGTTTTTTTAAGTCAATAAGTCTTATGTCATTTTTCAACAACAATATCTTGCAAAATAGTAAAATACTATGTGAAAGAAAATGAAACACTCCAAAACTGACTTTTTATATGTGCACTTGAGCTAGCTTATAAGTCATTATGTTAGCTAGCTCCAAAAAAATACTAGCGTAGAGTTTTGACAAAAAATAGATTTTAGAGACAAACTCTTTCATAATGGACCCAAAATTAGATCAATCAATCATATATGCTTATTAAAAAGTCCATCGCCTCCCATGTGACATTTCACAATCCGCGACCTTATTAAGTCAAACGAATGGTTATTTTGTTTTTAGGGGAAGAAAGACTTTGATTAAAAAATAAATAAGCTTTCAACAAGAGTTTTGTTAAGCTTTTTCCCAAAAAAAAAAAAAAAAACAAAACTTGTGTTAACGAATTGTATCAAATCGGGCAATTACTTATGCTAAACTTATCTTCCTGGCATCATTAGAATTTAAAGAGTCATTGTACAGAAATAAAAGAATTTAAAAAGTTGTTGAAATAAACAAAACCCCATTTTTTTTTTTGGGAGAATTGATGGCTCATTTGAGTTGTTTAGACATCCTCCCCATTTCTTAATAGAATCTGACATCTCGCTGTTTCCTTCATACAACCACCCGAACATAAGATAGATCCTAGATTATGGTTGGAAATAGGTCATGTCAGACCAGACTTTGATAGTGCTGAACCTAAACTACGATTTTTTTTGCAAGCTTGAGCTTGACCTATCACCTTTCATATGTCTTTTTTTTTTTTGCTTGGCCTGTCATGGAAGCCTATTTATAGACATACTTCATATTAAAGTCATTAAATATTCAATTTTATCTACTTTTAAATAGGTCAAATTGGTCTTAAAGCTTATTTCACTGCAAGACTTGTCTGTCACTATAAGGCCTTAAAAGCCTATATCACTATAAGACCTCAAAACCTATTTAAAAAGTCCATTATTTGAGTTTTTTTTTCTTGATTTATATGTTTAATATAAATTATATTTTAGTATAAATAAAAAATAAATTTTAATAATATGCATAAATAGGCTGGCCTATCAGACTTCATAGGCTTTTTTAATAGCCTAAGCCTGACTTATTTACTTAAATATGTTTTTTCAAAAGCCTAAGTCTAGCCTTTTTCATAAACAAACCAAACTTAAATAGAACAGGCTACATGCACCTGTAGGCCGGCCTAGCCTGTTCCCAGCCCCATCCTAGATGAAGAACTCCACGTCTAGCTAAATTATCTTTTATCGGGAGCCTATTTTTCAATAGTCTCCATGCAAAAAGTGACACTTTGAGAAACATTGATTTGTTCTAAATGATCTCTGTGAGAGGTGCTTGAGCTTGATGATCATCATGTGTTAACAAATTGTAAATTCCTTTAACAAAATAATTTTGAGCTGGATCAAGTTTTCAAGACCAAGTATCCGAAATCGATTCCTGCAAAACATTATTTTCTAACAAATAACAATATTTCATAACCAGCTTCTCTTCGCAAGAGAAAAGTTGCCTCCTCCATCTCCAACCTCTGTCCTCAACCATCACCCAATCTACTCATCTCAGTAACATGTATATTAGAGTCAACAAACAATTCAAACAAACGACTAAATTTAACGCATAATGAACCGCCCTTCCAACCTCGAGATTGTTCCAAAAGGATAAACTTTCATCATTATCTATGTAACACACCAAATTAGCCTCAAACCAACCTACCTCATGCACGCCTACTCTCTTTTAACATCACAAATATTTTTCTAACAATTAGATGCATTTGGACCACCCACTCTAATACGACCACCATCTGCCCCATATTTTGCTGCCAAGATTTTGTGTCATAACCCACCCTAATCAACATGTAATCTCCAACACCATTTTTTCAACAATACAATATTAAAGGCTTAATTAATGATTTGATCCCTTAAGTTATTTGTTGGTTACATTTTGGTCCCATAAGTTATTAACATTACGATTTGGTCCCTTAAGTTAGTCTCTGTTAACCAATTAAATCCTTGCTGTTAACTTTTGTCAAAAAACATTAAAATTCATCATCTTCATCATCTCTCTTCATATCCTTCATCAACAAACCCAGGAAATTCATTTTCATCACTGTTTTATCTATAAAAAAATAAAAAAATTCTTCAACAAATATAAAAAAAAAAACAGAGATATAAAACTTAAATTAATGAAATCAAAAGCAAACAACAACAATCCATAGATCTGGCCCAAATAAGTGAATCATGTGACACACTTTTGAATGAATTGGAAAGGGTCAAAGCGAATTTGAGATTGAAATAGGAAAGGTGAAAGCATTGGAATGGAAAATTGTTGAAAAGGTGAAAGCTTCAAGTCCTGCTACCACTATTTCATTTCCAGCCACAAAATCTTTGTTCCCTTTGTTGAGTCATGTAGCATACTCTTTCATTTTAAATAAATAAATATTCCATGTGCTTCTTTTAATTGGATTTTGTATTTCTCTCGGAAATTTTAATCACATTGGATTTTGTATTTCTCTCGGAAATTTTAATTGTGATTAGGGGGTTTAGAATTTGGGGAAAATGTTAATATTGATGTTTAAATTAGATTATTGGGTTTCTTTAGTTTTTAATTTTTTTATGAGTTTGTTGATGAAGGTATTGGAAGGAGATGACGAATGTGGTGAATTTTCTGGATTAGATGTGAACATGATGAATTTTTGAGTTTGATGATAAATTTTAACGTTTTTTCACAGAAGTTAACGACAAGGATTTATTTGAGTAACATAATATAACTTAAGAGATCAAAATGTAACGTTAATAACTAATAAGATCAAAATGTAACTAACAAATAACTTAAGAGACCAAATAATTGATTAAGCCAATATTAAATTAGCTAAGAGACTAAAATATAATATTTAGAAATGGAAGGGTAAAAATCATGTTTATGCAAAGGGACGATAATGCAAATAAATTGATTGAAGATTAAGTAACTAAATTATCTTTCTATAATTGGATGATTAAAGAAAATCAAGATATCACTATTATACTTTTTGTTTTTCCTTTAATTTAACTCAACCGATATAATTGAAAACCCTTTGCAGATTACTCTAAATTTTGTCTAAAATAATTAACAAAACCTCTTGGCTCAAATTTTATTCTTATATTTTTGGTAAATTCATAAAATCACCTAATAGTTTTTGCTTGACTTTCATATGTCAACCTTTTTATAATTAACAAAAGTCCAAAAAATTATCTTGCGCGTTGCATATATAAAATCTAAATGTGAATGCGATCACATCACCGACCCCAACTTTAATTGTCTCTTAAATGACATAAATACATACGTCTCTTCATCGTTAATTTTCACATACAATTCAAAAAATTGAATATATTCTAGAAAATAACTTTTTGCTAGAAATTTATCGGTTATTTCTTTAAAATACGACCTTGATATTAATGAGTTAGCGTGTTTGTACATGCACGACTTGACTTACGTTGCCTTTGCTCACAAGTTTGATACATACTATAAATTGGATAAATCATAGCTGAAATTTCTTAAGAATTTCATCTCTAAAAACATGAAGGTATAGAAGAAATTGCATCACAGTTTCTAAGTGCATTCTTATGTTTTTTCATTTCTATTTATAATATGAATATGAATCAATTTCATTGTTTGTATACACTAAATTAGCTACTGATTTTTTTTTTAATGTGATTGTGTTTGCAGCAAAAAATTGTGATGAGGGTTCACATGAGATGTCAAAAGTGTCGTACCAAGGCACTCAAGGTTGTAGCTGGAGCAAACGGTTCGTGCCGAAAAATCTTTGTTGTCTTAATTTCATTTTAAGAACTTTTTCGAGAAAAATAAATAAATGAACTTAACGATTGAAATCAGTGATGGAAAAATGAAACCAATCACTTAATTTAGTGTAAGATTTAGACAAAATTTATATATTTTCTCTTTAAATTTTCTTCGCTAATTAACATTTTCTAACTTGTGTTGAGTTATGTTACTAAAGTTTTGTGATTTGGTAAATGCAGGTGTGAATTTTGTGGGATTAGAGGGAGATGAGAAAGACAAGATAGTGGTTATTGGAGATGGTGTGGATGCTGTCAAGTTGACAAATTGTTTGAGGAAAAAAGTTGGACAAACTGAAATTGTTAGCTTAGGAGAAGTTAAAGCCAGTTGAAAAACTGAAAGAAAACAAGAGAGCATGTATTTTCTAATTTTTCTTCTTCTTCTTCTTTTTGATGTAGTTGTCAAATTTATTGTTTATCTTTAGGAATATATATTTAGATTGGTATGTAATGCAATGAAATGGAAATTTATAAAATAGAATGAGCATAAATGAGTGAAATGAAACATAGATTAGACTCTTTTTTTGAAGGGATATCAAACTCTATTCTTTAAAAAATTTATGGTGAAATTTTAATGAAAAATAGTATGAGATGGAATAATGTGTCATCACTCACATTCTATTATATTATTTTTTTAATATTCAAACAATTGACTATCACACCATTTCATTCTATTGTTTGATCGAAATTACATGATATTATAAAAAAAGAGGAGTTGCATGATGGTAAAAGGATCATGCATACCAATTTTTTTTCTCTAATATGGTGAGACCGCAATAGGAGTTTGAGTTACGTCCTAACTCCTAACTAACATTTAAACTAAGGTTTATATGGTTATTCTTGCGGTTTAATACAAGTCTCGATTATAATTTCATGGCATAGAAAATTGACTATTATTTTATATGTTCTTAAACTTTTATATTTTGAAAAAAAATTGAAATACCAAATTTTTATTAAACCTAATCTCATCTAATCTAATAGATTTAAATGGTTCTTGCTTGAGGAGGGAATCACGCATTTGGTGCTTCATACCTAAAAAAAACACATATCTTATGAAATTTTAACATTTATGAAATAAGAATACATAAATAGGAAGAAACAACTCTTATTTTTCTCTTCTTTTTCATTTCTTCCATTCCTTGTCTCTCTCACTTGTTCTTTATTTTTCTCTCTTCTTGGTCCACATTTTCTACAGGAAAATTATTCAAGATGCAGAAAATATCATTCTCTCACCTTCCTTGCCTGCATTACTTCCCATTTGTTAACACTACGATGCTCCTTTCTTTTCAATTCCACCCTCTCCCTTCTATTTCTACCTTAATTTCATTTTTTTCTAACTTCATCTGTTGATTATGGTCACCCAATGTATGTTAAGGTCTAAAGTGAAATATTACATGATACTTTTTCAAAATTAATAATATTTTTTACTTGTTATAAAATTTCAACTTTGTAAGTATATATATTATTAAAGTTTGATAAAAAGAAACAATTTGATCAGTTAAAAAATAACAATTCATTTTGATAAAATTATTTACAGATTTTTGTTGAAAAGTATTACCTCAATTATTATAAATTAAAAAACTTGTATCAAATATATAGCCAAAATTTTATACAAATTCAAAGCTAATTTCTAACTTTTGGATGCTCCTTTTTTGTATTTATCTATTTACATTTTACTTATTTATTTATTTATACTGACAAATTTTAACACATAAAGAATAACAAAATTGATCTCTAAAAAAATAACAAATGGATATCAAATCAACAAAAATCGATAACAATTGAATTGAATAACATATACATAATTCAAATTTATTACAAAAAAAAAACACATAATTCAAATTGACATTATTTTCCATGGCCTTTGCAAAAATACAAATAATAACAGCACATGTATGATTTAATCAATTGCGTTGATTCGAGGTTTGAAAACCTCCCTATATCCTGTTTTGGTTGTGGTATATAGTTGGCCACACCTTAGAAAATTGGAGGAATTCTCCTAGCCAACTAGAAGGTGGCATTAGTCCAAGAGGAGCTAGCTAAGGTCCAAAAGTTCTTCTGGAAAAGACGGCAGACATGAGACTCAACAAGCAAAGCAACCCAACTTTTGGGCAAGGACTTTCTAGAAACTCACCTCAACAACCCTCAACACAAAAGCTCAGCCTATTCAGATGACAAAGCAGCTGGTGATTTAGAAGAACCAAGGACAAATGACATCTACTCAAATTTAGAAAAATGCAAACTCAACAGAAAACAAAACTATGAAAAGAAAACTGGTCACAACAGAAGCTTTGGAAGCCTCAGCTGAGAATAACTTGACCGACTTTGAAATGGAAGACTTGAGTACAAGACCATCCAAATGCCATGAGGTGTCTTTTTTGGAACTGTAGGGGGATTGGGAATCCCTCTGCAATGAAAGCTAAAAAAAAAAGCTTCTCAAATCTCACTGATATGGTCTTTCTAACGGAGGCTTAATGAATTTGTGTTTATGTAAGTTAACGATGAATTTGTGTAATTTTGACCGTTTATGTGCGATTATGTAATTTTTGAAATTTATGGTTAAATTGGTGTGATTTGGATCGTTAACGTGTCGTTAAATGTGATTAAGTGATTACGGGTCGTTAACGATGAATTTGAGTAATTTTGACCGTTTAAGTGAGATTATGTGATTTTGGAAAATTAAAGACAAATTGGTGTAATTTGGATCGTTTACGTGTCATTAAATGTGATTAAGTGATTACTGATCATTACTGGCGAATTTGTGTAATTTGGACCGTTTGGATCGTTAACGCGTTATTATGTGATTATGTGATAAATGGTGAATTTGTGTAACTTGGATCGTTTCCGTGCGATTATGTTGTTAAACTGGCGTAATTCGCTTCAGTTATGAATGTGTCATTATTACAGGTCATTTATGACCTTTCAAAATTCTGTACAGTTACTGCATTACATTAAATGTTGTTACTGCTGTCTGCTATGAACATGAGTTAACTCACACTAGTGTAAATGACAACGTGAATTATCTCACGTTGAAATTAACACCAGCGTGTGTGAACTCATGTTGCCATTAACACTAGCGTGAGTTAACATGCGTAGAGGTATTTTTCGTCTTTTCAGTTGGGAATGAGCAAAAGCTGTTCGGTAAAGAGCAGAATTCAAACAATTGTCCTAGAATTTGGACCTAACAGACCTAATATTGCCTCCTATGTCATATTTGTTGAAAGTCAAATCACACCACCATTACTATCATTAACAATTGGAGTATTACTTTTCCTACCCTATGTTATTCTCGCGCGCCCAATTTTTTTTTTTCAAAATTACCTCTGATTCAGATTTAGTTTTTCGAACAAGATTGTTAATATTTTTCGGATATTAAAATCCAAAAAGCTATTTTTCTAAAAGAAGTCATTTTATTAATATATGAATAATACATTACAAATGTTGAAGCTTTTTAAGCTTATTACATAAGAACCTAAAAGTATTTATAATCTTATTACATAAGAACCTAAAACTATTTATAACGGGGAGAGAGTAAGCTATACCAGTGGTTCCAGCCACTGGTGGAGAGGTAAGAGGGGGGAGGAAAGAGGATGGAAGGGAAGAAGAAAACAATGATGGCGGGGGCACAAAGGCCTATAGGGAACAAGAGACCATGATGGTCAACCTTGCACCCATACAAACCAACATGACACCCAGACAAACCCCTTCCCCGTTGACCGATCATATAACCCCTTATGGATTTCCAAAGAGACCTCTTTCTATGAAAAGCCAACGATGAAAACACATCGTTGTAGAAGGAAAATGAGAAGAGAAGAAAGAAGAAGGTGTGACAATTTTTGAGAAAATAAAGCATATTTATAGGCGAGGGGGGTGTAAAAAAAGGTGGGAAAGCCATTAACTCAGTCAAAAAACGTGTAAAAACATGTTTTTTTTTTGACCTGACCACCGTCAAAAACATTTGAAAAATGTTTTCTATGTGGTGCAGACCACCGTCCAAAAGATTCTGGTGCAGTTCGGATTATATAATCCGGAATACACTTCAGATTATATAATCCGAATTAATACGATCCTCGGTGAAACCAAGTGAGACTTGATACTTTCTGAAGGATGAGGGATGATTCAGATTTTATAATCTGGATTGCATCAGCATTGGATTCTTTTGTGTGATTCACATTGCACCGACAATTTATGTCGTCCATAACTCCTTGATACATCTATAAATAGGGGTCCCTGTTTTCATTACAAGTAAACTACACCATAAAAAAACCATGGAATTCCCTGACTTTGATCCGAACACCAAGCTAGTGGCAGTCCACTACAACGGGGGAAAACCACTCCATCTGTTTAGGATTCACAACGATGTCACCCTCTTCGGGTTAAAGGACAAGCTGGACCAAATCAACCGTCAACTCAACCACAGAGACACGAGGAGTGTGGTCAGTGTTGAATATCGATGTCCATTGTCCGACTCAGCCGGATCTCTGCGGTTCAACCAGATGAAACTCACGAACGACGACGTCATGAGAACCATGTTCTCTATCTTTGGTCAACACAGTACTAGAGGACCGATCGAGTTGGACGCTTCGTTGGTTATATCTACTGAACAAATTCTGAAAAGTTTTATGCGATCCAGGACCTACGAAGAGATCAGGGCTCTGCTGGAGGGACCAGACGAAGAAATTAGTTTAGATGATCCGTGATAATGTGCTATGTTTTAATTAATCACGTGTTGTATGTTGTTTTAATTATGTTTTTGTTATATGTTGTTGAATTAAATTGTTGCATTATGATTTGAATAATATATATTATTTAAACTTTAATTATGTTTTAATTTAAGTCAAATATGTTCATTTAAACACTAAAATAGTCTGAATTCAACTCAATTTTGTAGAGTGTTAATGCAATCTGAATTATAAAATCCGAACTGCCTCAGCATAATATTCTTTTGTGAGGACCACATTTTACAGACAGTTTTTGTGGTCCACAACATCCAAGGACCTCTATAAATAAGTGCTCTATGGTTTTCAGCTTCAATACCAGCAAAACACACAACCACACCAAAGAAAATCATGCAAATCTTTGTCATTATGCCGAGGATCTTTCTCACGTGGTCGCAAATAAATAGTTCTCTATTTGACCGCGTCCGCGTGATGAAGATCCTCAACATGCTGTCAAAAATACATAAATACAAAGAGGTTGTTCTATATTTGAATGTCAAGAGGTTTCTATGAGTTAGATCTTGCTGCCTGCCATATGAGTATGTCATTTGGCAAGACAACATGATCTAACTCAGAGAAATCCTCTTGAAACACCTTCTCTTTTTTTGTTATGCTGCAGATCTGAATCCGAAAAGGTTTTTATGAGCTCGATTCAGTTGGACTTCCGATAGATATATATATATATATGTCAGTTGGCAGCCAAGCTGGATCGAGTTCAAAAGTATCTCTTCGAACACCATCCTAGAATATATTGTTGTTTATGTTTGGTTTATGCTCCTTACTTGATTTTTTATGCAATTATTACTTAATTTCCATGAAATCTCTCCAAAAAAAACCCTCCAAAATAGATTTTCTGGTACTGTTCGGATTTTATAATCCGGAATGTTTTTGTAATTTCCAGATTATATAATCCGTAAGCCCTCAGTTTCATTTGGACAGTGTGTTTCACCAAAGGTTTGGCTGGTTAGTGGAGTTTTAATGCGTTTTTTGAACAGTTTTGAATGACAAACACGTTTTCCTTGACTTCAAAATGACATAGGACTTGTTTTAGGTTATATATAGTCTTGCATGTTCAACAAATTCCTTCATTCTTCACTTCATTTCTTTTCTTTCATTTTCTTCAAATTTTTTAAGTTTTGTAGGAGTGTTTGTGGTGTCATGGTCATTGTTGACCGTTCATACGACCCCTGCAATTGCATTGCAACTTATGCCGGGGGTTATATAACGGTCAACAAAGACCCTTGACATAAAAAAAAGTCACTAAAAATTTCATATCGAATGCGTCCGGATTTTAAAATCTGGAAAACACTGACAATCTGGTTCGAAAAATAAAATCTGGATCAGAAGTAATTTTGACATTTTTGCAGAGCGCGTGAGAAGGCAGCAACAGAGCACTTGAGAAGGCAGCAGGTGAGAAAAGTAATAGTCTACCAATTTTATTGTTTTGAAACCACACTCCTCCAACCACATCCAACTTACCTTTTTTTTTTCTTCCTTCCAGCAACCTAGTTATGCAATATCACCGTGAACCATATCTTTCTTATTACCCTTAAATTAAAAATTCATCATCCAATTAGCTCAATTTCTGTTCATCTTTCCATGTCTGCAATTTTTTGGCATGAATCTTTTTTTTCTATTACTTTATGTTGTGAAAAGAGGATGGAGAATATCACGTTGATGTAAATCAAGATAAATGGTTTATTAAATTTGGAATTTTAGGAAGAACTTCATATGACCGATGAAGAACACCGTGGATTCTAATGGATCTGGATTCGCCATGAGGATCGTAGAGTTTCAAGCCAACTAGTTTATGGTTCCTTTAGTGATTTTTGGATTTTCATTTCCCGAATTCTGTAGAAAGAACACCAAAAGTTGAAGATGAAAATAAAAAATGTTACATGCATGAGATAATTATTGACCTAAAATAAAAAAAAGATTAAATTTAAATTAGCTACATTTTTAAAGTATTATTTAAAATTGCGATGACAAGAGATTGAGATGAAACAAAGATAACCAAATAAATGAAATGTATTATTTAAATAAAACTAAAAGAAAATTGATAATGACGATATAGTTTTCTCCATTACCTTTCTTTCAAGAAATTTCTCCTTTCACTTGCACTACAACTATCAAGGTTCATGCATTTTACATATCCAAAATCTTAAAAAGTATATAACCCTTTATTTTAGGATACAAAGTCATCATGTCTTAAGCCAGGATCCGCCCCTGGTTGTGAGGAACGAAAGCCATGTTGATCTGATCCAGGCAAAATTAATTAACTATGGAAGGAAGGTAGGAAACATCCTCATTAATCTGAATTCACAAGTTGCTTTTCATAGTATATAATTCGTATAATTTGAGTGACATTTTATATGACATTTATTTAAAAAAGTTACTGACATGAGCTCATGAAGGTAGCGCATAATCTGTTGAAAGTCACTTATTTCCCTACTAGCACCAAGAATTAGTTCAACACTCAACACTCTTGTACCTCAGCGTCGATCCATATGAACCTGTGAATTAGTTCATTCTATCCATCAATTATCATTGGCATTATATGAAGAGTGAGACAAAGACTTAACAGAGAGAAAGCTATGGTGCAAATATGAATTGATGTGATTTAGCATCAGACCTCCCATATCAGCAGCCATGAGAATGCCATCTTTGTATTTGATAGCAATGACAGAGGATCCAGTTACGTATGGGTACCTAGGGCACAGAAAATAAGCATTAAATGAAGAGGGTGAATACATACAGAGTTCTCTGGGATTCAGCTAATTATATATTTAAGCTATGTTGTCAATCGCTGTGTGAAGCTAAGCTCTGCAACGACGCAATTGTCTGGTGCTTTTCTGTTTGCAAAGGTGGATATTGCATCCAAGAAACAAAGAAAAAAATAAAATAAAAAGGAAAAGTTGGACGACAGATTTCAAGTTTATAAATAGGTCAAATGTTAACTTAAAATTGTTAGCACAAATTATTCTTATTGATAGGTTAGACTTGTTTAGAAGTCCTAGCTGACAAATGTCAAAATTGCAAGGACGGACGTCGTGATTCGAGTTCGAATCCGAGACCTCATAGTTGTGTGTGAGTTTCATTTCCGTGAATTACCACTTCATCTAAGAAAAAGAAATAGGTTAGACTTAAACTTTAATTTTTTTAACTAGACCTGACTTACTTAAGTAAAGTCTGACTTGTTCCGTCCTATTTCCGTCCCTAATTCGAGTTCTTACTTTTTTTTTTATGTTATTTTGTATTTGTGTTCTCTCCGTAATATTTTTCATCATAATCGATAGATAATTAAAAACATTTGACTTTTATTATAAAACATTATAAAATTACACATGAATGTTCATGGGTTAGGTCAACCCAAAAAACCCGGTCAAAATACCCAAAAAAATAGGTTGAATTAGGTAATTGGGTGGGTATGGTTTCTAAAAATGGAAAACCCATAAAAATAAATGGGTTCGGGTAAAATCAGACCTAAACTCAAAAAACTCACTTACTCAATAATGTTAATTTATTCTATCTTTATTTCCATATGGTAGAAGAAAGTTATATTTCCAAAACATACACATTGTATCCTATATTGAAAATCAAAACATACCAGAGTTACAAATTAATATGTTGCACTTTTTGGTTATTTTGATACTAATGCAATTTTATCTTATGCAACTTTAGTTTGTTGCAAGTATTTTACGATGAAATTTATATTTTTGATATTCTATGATGCATAAAATTATAGTAAAATAAGTTAAACATTTTTTTTAAGAAAATTAAAAAGTAGAGTACAATTTTAAAACAAAATTACGAGGACTTGTCATTTAGTCAATTAATATTAAAAAAATAGAAAAATAAGTTAGGTAATTCATTACCCAATCCAACCCAACCCAAAAATTAATGACCCATCCAATAATATAACGGATGGTTATTTAATCGCATCCAAAACAGAGTATCCTATTTAATTTGATTTTGGGTTTAGTCAAACTCAACCCCAAATTCACCCACGAACACCCCTACACTTACACATACGTGATGCAGGGATGGCGTAAAACTGTTTTTGTGGTACAGTGTAAAACTCTTTTTTACTCTAGCTGTGCATGAAAATTCAACTTTATAACCAAATTAATCACTTTGAATGACAAATCTCATTTTGATGCCGACATATAAAAATACAAGTTAGGGCATTTTAGTAAACTCATAACTATCCCGCTTCATAATAAGCCTTTGAGTTTCTCAACATTTATAAAAAATGGGTGCACTTTCATTTCATTTACACATTCACTAATCTCTCTATATATATTTAGCTTCACCTTTACTCTATCATATTTGACAGTGACACTTCATCACTTGTTACTTGTTTCATCTTCAAACACAAACACAAACCAACAGCAACAAAAACACAAACTGTTACTAAATCTCCCTCTCCCTATGTTACAACCAACATTAACACTTGTCTTTTCCCTCTTATTCCTATGTTTGGTTTCTCTTCCTATGGCTGCAGAATCAGCCATAGGTGTAAACTGGGGCACACTATCTTCACACAGATTAAAACCCTCAACAGTGGTTAATCTTTTGAGAGATAACAAGATCTCAAAAGTGAAACTTTTTGAAGCTGATCCTGCTATACTTAAAGCTCTTATGGGTAGTGGCATTCAGGTTATGGTTGGTATACCTAATGAAATGTTGTCTCTTATAGGTGCTTCTTCTGTTGCTGCTGATTATTGGGTTCAAAGGAATGTTTCTGCTTTTATGACTAAAGGGGGTGCTGATATCAGGTTTTTTTTTTTTTTTTTTAATCTTAGCTCAGATTTAGTTTTGATCTGATTAGTTAACTTTTAAACCCTGATTTTAATATTGTTTCAATATAATGAAGAATTTTTTATTTGTAATGTTAAATTTTTACCATGGAGTAGCTATAGTTACTGTGTGTAAGTATCAGTTACTTACTTTATTTGTTTAATTTGTTTTAGTTTTTAATTTTTTGATTAACTGTTAATTAAGCTCATGACAGTGACTAATGAGCAGATTTGTTTTACTCTAAAGTTGTTAATGTCAGCAGTTAGTGACTGTTTGTTAAGTTCTTTGTGGTAGATTTAGAAATTGTTTGAATATTGTGAAGAACTTAGATGAATCATTCTAAAAAATATATATATTGGGATCAAAAGTTGTATTCAATCAAGACTTTAAGAGTTTTGTGTTATTATAACAGTTTTGATCTTTTGATTCTTAGTTGCAAGTTTGAATTGGTTATAGTTTGTCACCAATGCTTCAGATCAGAATATTTGTCTACCGTGCGATGTAAAGTTATAAACTAGTATGCTAATTATGGTAAAGTTTAATATTTATTGGATCGTTTATATAAACAATTATATGACGTGTTTCTTATTAATTTGAAATAGGAACTATGGAGATGGTAAATTGGGTTTTGATCTAGTTCTCAATTCTAGCTTTCTAAAACAGAAAACTATAGTAGACAGTAGCAGAAGTTTTCATTATTGTTTTCTCTTCGTAACGCAGATGAATATTTTATTCTACTAAACACATATTGTTGTTTGTGTGATCTCGCTAGATTCTGTTAAAATGTATCTTTTATATTTTCTTCAGGCCTCTTACATTTTAACTTGTATTACAGGTATATTGCTGTAGGAAACGAACCCTTCCTTACGAGTTATAATGGTCAATTTATAAACCTTGTCATACCCGCAATAACCAATATACAACAGTCTTTAGTCAAAGCAAATCTTGCTGGTTATGTAAAGATAGTTGTCCCTTGCAACGCAGATGCCTACGAGTCGTCGGGAGGACTTCCTTCCCAAGGAGTGTTCCGTTCCGAACTGACCCAAATCATAACTCAACTTGTTCAGTTCCTCAACTCAAATGGCTCCCCATTTGTTGTTAATATCTACCCGTTTCTTAGCCTTTATGACAATGGAGATTTCCCCGGAGACTACGCATTCTTTCAGGGAACTACTCATGCTGTAACAGATGGTTCAAATGTTTACACCAATGCATTTGATGGAAACTACGACACTTTAGTTTCAGCCCTCGGTAAACTTGGATACGGTCAGATGCCGATAGTTATTGGGGAAATTGGCTGGCCATCAGATGGAGCCATAGGTGCAAACATCACTGCTGCTAGGGTTTTCAATCAAGGCCTTGTCTATCACATTGCAAGTAACAAAGGAACCCCCTTGAGGCCGAATGCTCCTCCTATGGACGTTTATCTTTTCGGTCTATTTGATGAAGGAGCGAAAAGCACACTTCCAGGAAACTTTGAAAGACACTGGGGGATATTCTCGTTTGACGGGCAGGCTAAGTATTCATTAAACCTTGGACTCGGGAACAAGGAATTGAGAAATGCAAGGAATGTTGAGTACCTTCCATCCAGATGGTGTGTTGCAAACCCCTTGAGTGATCTGACTAATGTAGTAAACCATATGAAAATTGCTTGCAGTGTTGCAGATTGCACGACACTTAACTACGGAGGTTCGTGCAATGAAATTGGTGAGAAGGGTAACATATCATATGCTTTTAACAGTTACTATCAGCTAAGAATGCAAGATTCGCAAAGCTGCGAGTTTGACGGGCTTGGTATGGTTACTTTCCTAGACCCTTCAGTTGGTGATTGTCATTTTCTTGTTGGCGTTATAGATAAAGGCTTGAATAAGGATTCATCTGCATCTCAGAAAACCTATCAGTGGTTGGTTATAGTATTACTTCTAATTTTACATGGTACTTTTTTCCTTTCAATGTGATTAACAGGTTTCATTAGTGGGTTTTTTTCCTAGTCCCCTCTTCTGAGACCGCCAGAACTAGAATAGTTGCTATACTATTTAAGCTTAGATTTATTCAAAATATTCATGCTTTGTAGCCCAGAATATGATCATTATTAAGTCATTGTATAATATAAGAGCGTATAAACACTATCGCAATGCATTGGCTATTGCACATATTTATTTCATGCTTGTTCCGGTGACATCTGTTAAATTGATTGAATGAATCAGCATATATTTATTTCATGTTATGCTTATTGCATTTCTAGCAAAAGCATGGTTTTATGGAATTCATGTCTTCTCGGAGCTCTAAGGATCTAATATTTTAAGTTAATGACATTCACCATTCCTTAATACATGAACTGTGAAACACCGACACCAAACACGGTATTGACACTGACAAATTGACACCTAGAATAATTTGAGATAATTGAATAATCGTATGTAACCATGTGTGTCAGTGTCGGACAGTCAGACACTGGACACATTTTCAAATGTTGATGCTACGCAGTTCTTAAAAGCAAAAGTAGAAAAAAGGTCTATAAAAGAGCAACGGGTGCTCTTTAAAAACTCTTAAACTGATGATGGAGGAATATGCAAGTGATTTTTGAATGGAAATCTTTTGGGAATGGACATAACACAACAAAAGTTTGATTATATTAAAGTTATCAACAACAATACAAACTTTTATGCACTAAACCTATTTATCTAGCTTCCTGCATAATTATTTAGCAACACAGTATTTTATATGTCTGCGTGAAGAGAAACATATATAGAACTTGTAGAGGGTCTTCTTCATCCTTGCGATGCTTAGGTTAACAACATCCTTCTTCACAACATACTTTGCCACAATGAATCAGTGGCTTCCATATGAACCAGCAACAGGGACAACCTTCACAGAAAAATGTAAATAACAGTTACTTTAAGTTTAATCAAATCTTGAATTTTGTTATAAAATGATGACAACAATGAGTGCAAAAACATAATTTACCTTAGGGTAATAAACCATGTTCTTCGAAGTCGGTGTACGAGCACTTATGTTTTTTGCATTAGCAGAATAAACAACTATGAATACCATCAGTAAAAGCCATGACAAAGCAATGAACAAAGCTGATTTTTTCACCATCTTTTCAAACCTACTCATTCTCTTCACTTTGCAAACCTTTTTATAACAAGCTCTCATTTGGTTAGTACTTTGAGCAGCAAGTTGTTTGTGGGACAATACAACTTGTTATCTTAGCCAGCGGTGCATTCTGCATTGCATGCATATCTTTTACTTGAGGCATGGGGGGACCTTTTTGACCATTGTCTTGTTACACAGTGGGGTTCATCTTTTGTGCTATCCAATTTTGACTATTCACTCTCTTAATACAATTTTTTGACATTAAATAAAACCTTCACTACTGATACATATCTTTTATTTGTTTGCTTGATTTAGTTTATAGACATAACTCATAATGTAACAGTCATGTTAGTATCTTTAGATAAGCTAAATCATGTATATCCAGTAAATTATCATTTTAGTCATTGAAATTGTTAGAATCTGACAATTTAGTCTACATGATGTTAAATCTATCTGTATAAATTTAGAGATTAAATTAATGATTTCCCAAGTGATATCATACCAAAGTTGAAAAGCATTTCGTTCTCAATTATTTCTATGCTTTTACTCCACTAAACGTTGATTAAACAACACTAATACAAATTGTACAGTAGCTAAAAAACAAGACTGATAACTTTGTCCCTTTATATATAAAGTGAAATCTCCACTTTAGATGAGATAATGAGCTCTTTCACACCGACTTCAATAATCAATATTCAAGGTTGAGCTGTGCATGGCACGGACTCGTGATCATTATTCAAGATATTTTTTTGGTCACTCATCAATGCAGATGAATATGGTCATTTCCAGAGTTTAGACTTTGGACTAACCTGACTGATTACATTACTACTACTTTCAACTGACACCATCATTCATTATTACATCCTTAAAAAAGACCCAGAATCTATGTTATAGGGGAATCACGTAGTTAAACGTAGTAGATGATCTTGGTCGTTAATTTAAGATCTGACGATTTAAATCACATTTACAAAATTAGTTTCAGATAATCTCAACCTTTGATTGTGATCAGACGGTCGAAAGCAGTAATTGCGTGACATATTTACCGCAGCGAACCTATATCCAAAAAACCAAGGTCTTCTCAACACATTTTTACTAGCATATTTGTCCACAGACAAAACAAATGTAACCATAATTTGCCAACCATTTTACCAAAATTAAGAAACAAATTTCAAAAATTAAATGATCTAATTGAATATTTATAATATTTGGTGATAAACTTGATAAACATAAGTAAAAGTAAACCCAATGAAATGATTTGTTAGTTAAGGAGTGAATGTTAATAACCCTCTTTAGATAAACAGTTTAACAAAGTACTTTTTTGTGAAATACTTTAAGAAATTCAGTCAAGCATTCATTCATAAACTATTCTGAAGAGTTTATTAAATTAAGCTAAAAACATATACACATGCATTACATTCTTCTGAATATTTGTCATAAAATAAGTCAAAATGCATATGATAAGCTTGAACAAAGAAAGTGTACTAGAAGTTGGCAAAGATAGGTTACAATTTGTTAGGGAGAGATGTTTGGAGCTTGAACTTGTAAGTACTAGCTTCCCCAACAGGGAAAGATAAATCTGATAACTTTCCATGAGCTCTCTTGTTGTCATAACCAGGATAGTCATCTTTGAAGAATGGAACAGCTTGGTGTAAGAACAGTCCTCTCTTTTCCGCTTTTCTTACAAGATCCCATTTGTTGTATGGATCACCCTCTTTGTGAGTTACATGAATCTCCCCTCCCTCTTTCTTTACTAGAGCTTTTGCATTTGCCATAAATCCCTTCAACAACTTTTTGTTCAACCTGCTTGGTTATCAGAAATTCAGAGCCATTAGTAACCATTCACTGTCTCATTAGATATAGAACAAAAACTACTTTGAAAATAAAAAAGAATGTTTGCACTTTTCCATAGTCCACAATGCACCAATCAAGAATGCATGGATCACAGTGTTGTTAAATAGTGGTGTTATAGCGTAGCAGAAATTGAACAAATCGCTATTGTTCCACAATACGCTATTTAGTATGAAATATTGTCAAGTAGTAGCGGCTAATTGGCACTACAGCACTGTTGCGTAGTGTAATTTGAACAAACTACTATTTCTGCAATCTGGAATTAACAACGATGATGGATCACAAAATTCATTTCTCATCTTAAATATATCAAAGTTAGGCACAACAACTTCAAAATGATCAAGCATCAGATCCAACAGTCAAAACCCCTTCTTGAAAGGAAAATATTTCTATTATCCAGAGTAAAAATTAGTTAAATCTTACTACTATTTGCCTCCTTATATTTTATTATAGCTAACATGTACAAAGTAGCTTCTGTTTTCAAGTTTCTTACCTGCTTCCTAAAGTTTTGTTGTCATACTAATTTGCCTTAATTTAGGAAGTAGTTCAAATAATCAAATTTCAGAGCAGGAATGTTTAGTTGAAAGACTCCAAAAAGGTCCGCGACTATGATTTAGGTCTTGAAATCAAAGTTTTTAATGTTTTCGCGACTGCGATCAAGGTCCAATATATATAAATCACAATTTGGATAATGTTCACAATCACAACATCAGTTGAGAGTATGACATCAAGGTTTTCAATATCTCTGCAATTGAGATTAAGGTCGCATCAACAACATTTGACCACAAATCTCTGTAATATCATTGACCGTAATGTGACCATGCCACTAGTTTACCATGTGTGTGTTTGGTTCTACAATAACAAAAATTGCTTCTGTAACAAAAGTTGATATGATGAGATAAATGTAACTCTAGGGAAACATGTATCTATAAAAATAGTAAATGAAAAAAAAAAACGAAAAAAACAGTAAAAAATGAGAGAAAGGAAAAATTACTGAATCTGGCAGTAACTATTCTCAGGGTAAAGGAAGCCAACATGAGGAAAATTATAAACAACACGATCAAACCTCTGAGTCTTGAGAAAGAAATGCTGACTCATAACCTTAACATCAACATCATAAAGAACAATACAACCTCTTTCTTCAAGTTCTCTTGCATTACTCATTCCATTACTATACTTCTTTTCAATTTTCTCTGCCAAAACAAAAATAAATAAATAAATAAAATAAAATAAACAAAAATGAAAAATGGGCATGCTAAAAAAGGTTCAAAGTTTTGATTTTTTGCATTACCCTGAGAATCAAGGTTAGTGGCTATAAGGTTATGAGCAGAACCAAAAGCCCTAGCTAAAGAAAGAGAGAAAGAAAAATCACCCTCTCCAACAAAGAGAATTTTGTGTTTTGATGAGTAGTGTTTTTTCCATTTTGCTGTGTTTGATGATGCTTCTTCTGATTCTTGTTCTTCATCATCAGAGTCAGTGTTAAGTTGAAGATGATCATGTTGTTTTTGTATTGGACTCATTTTGATTTTGATCAATTGAAATTCAATGATGCATAGATTATGGTAAATGATTTTCACTACCGACCCTAATGACCAATCAATACTTTATGAAAGAAACAAAGTTGAAAACTTTATTATACTGCGTCTCTCTACATACCTCACTATTTCTCTCTCACATGATAATAGTGTACCTTTCATTAGTTGTTTTTTTTTTTTTTGGTTACCAAAGGGAGGTTACCATTAGGTCTTTGCAGCAGTTATAAAAAATTTGGATCATTTTTTGATTTGTACGTGTCATCTTTGTGCAGAGGTCATACTATTGTTATTTTATCGGATGTCTTTGAAGGGACGTAACTTTGATTAGTTTGATTTGTTAAAAAGGAGAGGATTGAACGGGACAGTTTTGTATTATGTTTGAGTTAGGAAACGATTAGATTGGATAAAACATGTACCAAGCAAGGGAGATATAAAAAAGGTTTAACTGCATCAATGGTCCTCTAAATAATTTCTAGTTTACATTTTAGTTCCATAACTCGTACAACTCACATTTTAGTCCCATTGTTTTTGCTCCGTCGGTCAAAAAGGTCATTGACTGTTAACTTTAACTTTAAATATTTAAAGTGGAACACAAACAATGTTGATCTACCATATATCTTATTAATTCTTTGAGTTTTAACCGTTCGATCTTTTTTTTTAATCAAAAAGTGACTATTGGATCATGAAGGTCCATTGATATATCATCATTAGTTAAATTTATTTGGTCAATTTCTTCGTAAAAAATCCAAAAAAAAAAACTAACTTTAATCATTATTCTTTTCTTTTTATTTCTATTTCTCCCATTTTAAAAAAAAAAAAAAACTTTCTTTCTCTCTCACGACAAGAACAACAACATCATGAAGAAAAAAATTGGATTTCTCTTATGTTCCTCCTTCCTCCATCTGTTTGTGTTCTATTTTAGACATTTAAAATTAAAGTTAACATCCAAGGACCTTTTTGATTGACGGAACAAAATAAGAGGTACCAAAATGTGAGTTTTACGAGTTATGGGACGGAAACGTAAACTGGAAATTACTTAGGGGACCAAAAGACCAATTAAACCTATAAAAAAAAACAAGAATTATATGTCTCTTACGAGTTACCAAACAACTTTTTGTTCAAATCACAAATTATAAAAAAAAATAAAAAAAAATACCATTTTTCATTTTCCAACATAAAAATTATTCTTTCTCTTCAGTACAGTTATATCTTATCTTTGCAAATCAAACGCATGTTAGAGGATTATGTGAAATTATGTTAGCACGGATGTGTCTACTGATCAAAAAATAAGAAAGTTAGATTTCTATTGAAAAAAGTGTTAATCTGAAGTGATACTTTACAAGTGACTTTACTAGTTAATCCTTGTTAGGATTTGAACTCAGATATCTGAAATATGCAATAATAGGCAACAATCAAAGCTCCGAAAACGAAACTAGACGGCAAAGACACTAGTTGTTCTCACCTTGACGATCAAGGCATTGTAAACTAGAGGATTGCCTTCAAAGTAAATTTTACAGAAACGGGAGGGATTATCCGATACACATGAGGGAACACCATTTTTTAATTGTATACCTTGTACCTAACAACGAAAACTTTTTTTTTTTCTTTCTTTTTTCTTCATATGATATATATTTGGTTGGAACTATTATTCTGTCGTTAGAATTTTGGAAAAATCTTGACTCAATCTTTAGGTTCAGGTAAAGGACAAGTAGTAGTCGATTCTAACACATTTGAAACCCAAACATCAAAGAATAGTGTCTTGCAAATTTGTTTTTAACAAGACCCAACCTATTTGTGGTGTTTTTTCTTTATGTTTATATCCTTCACGTGACCAGCTTAAGGAAATTGAGAAACACAATTTTCCAAAATTGGCAAAACACTATTTAAAGTCTTGATGTTACTTTACCTCTTAAAGTGACCCTGTTATCTAAAGAAACCGGGAAGATCCATTCTCTCCCATGACATGACGATGACCTTTTTCTGGTTTTAAGAAAAATAATGTGATGAGACAAATTTCAACTGCAAAATGGATGATATATCATCCCTTACAGTCACCAAGTTTCACCTTTGTTGTCATATATAAGATTCATTAGACATCCACATTAGAGCAATGTACATCCTAATAGCACTGGACTAACAAAATAATACCGCCAATATAAAATTCTGATTAAAGTTTTGCGATATTGTCTCAATGCGTTTTGAATGTGCTACATTTGCCAGAGCGATTACTTCTAGCTCTCCTAAACGGTAAAACTGCACACAAATACATGAAAAAGCCAATCAGACAATATTGAAGATGTAAAGGAAAGGCAATAAGTCAAAGCATAAACAATAGAAAACTCACCAGTGAACCTTTCCATTATATGGTTTTAGTTACATCAGCTGTTTAAACTTAGCAAGCTCGCTCAATGCTTCTTCAACAGGGTGGCTGTTAATGCCTCTCTTACTCTGAAATATATACATACTATGAGATGGTATCATCCTATTGGCATATTGTTTTCTTTTTTATTAGGTTATTTTCTTGACAAGAGGGATTCCGAAAATCAATGAAATTAGAGCAAACAGAAAACTTAATAGGTCTTATCATGATGACATTATGACAAACACCAATCCAGCTATGAATGTTATTAGTTTCTTTTTATATTGGATCTCACTCATCCTTACAAAACCGAATTGTAAGGTGATGGATATCTACCACTTATACACACATTTTCAGGACATATCTCATTAAATGTGGAACTCCTAATATCCCCTCACGCCCAGGGCTAACAAATGTGGGATAGGCTCTATCATCTTAAAATTTGGGTTGGACATAACTCAATCCTACAACCACCTTGTAAGGTAAGGGATACCTCCCACTTATAAATACATTTTCAGGTCAAATCTCATTGAATGTGAGACTCCTAACAGACGTAATACGCAACAAACTATTTGGAGAAATTGTAATTTATTTGTCAATAGTGAAACAACTTTATGTATGTATGTGTGTGTGTGTGTGTAAAAGAACCACAAAATGCTCCATGTCACACCTTTAATGATGGGAGGAGAGCAAAAACTTCATCAGCAGTTTCTGGGCATACATTAGCAATCACACATATCTGCAGAGGATAATGATATCAAGAAAGCTACATAATACGTTAAAAAAAATGGAAGTTAGTAGTTGGAATAAGACCGATACCTCGCTCTCGGTGAGATCACGATTCATTAGAGGCCTAATATTTGAGTCAAGGGATCATCTTTATAGGGATTAAGAGAGAAGAGTAATATATTACATACCAATATTGTCATTTATCCATAGCACACAGATGTATAAAGTATAAACACACAGCAAACTGAAAAATTAAGGATACTCAAGAGCATGTCTAACAGACTCGGGATTTGAATACTTGCTGCTGCTGCTGCTTTTGGCATAGTGCAGCCCCTTGTCAAATGATCTACAGCAGAAAATAAAGAAGAAAGTTAGGACAGTGAAATAGATCCTCTACTTTAATATCAAACCTTAAAAAGCCCATGCATTATTTTCAATAGAGAAGAATCTCAGTGTCTCCCTTACGCGGGCATTTTGATAGATGGATCTCTTGATAACGCAACCATTTGATCTTGGATTCCTTGTAACATAACTGCAGCTTCGCAGTCCATCAAGCATTTGAAATTTTCTGGTAGTTCTGCATAAGTCCACCCAAAGAGAATTAACATTACTGATAGTGATATCAACGAGAGATAACTTCAGGTTTCAGGTAATGCAACCTAAATGGCTAAATCACAACATGAGTCGTCCACATAGAGGAACAAATTAATAATATACTCCCTCCATACTGTATTGTATGACATTTTAGCAAATCCATTTTGATTGTCGTTTTACATCTCCAATGAGGCAATAAATAATTTTGTTCACATACCCTTGTCGAATGTTATTGTGGTTTTTGATCAATAAATGATAAAATACCTACTTAAAAAGAGAGATTAAGTGCACAATTGTACATCAATTGCTTTTTATAAGGGGTGTGCCACAACCTTAAACGTCATACAATATGGGCGGAGGGAGGAGTATGGTTTACATAAATTCACAGGAAATGAAAATAATAAAGAGATAACATGTGCAAGCACCAACCTTGATCAACTCTATGTTCAAATTGATGTGGGTCTTTTGCAGCAGAACTCTTTCCACCATTTGCAACCTTGTCCCCTTGAAAATTGAAGGAAAAAAAGTTCAGGAAAAAAAATAATGACTCAGAAAGCAGAAGAATAATGATCAATCAATAGAAAGACTAGTGAATATGTGTCACAATACGAAGCCACCAAAACGATTGAGCCAACAATAACTTTGGCAATGACAGTCTTACCTTTGCCACCAGAAGTTGGACCGTTTGATCTGGATTCAAATAGACCTATATACAACCAAGCAATAATTTCAGGAAGGGATTGCACAACTAGTTGTAAACATGATCAGTAGCACAAAGTCTTCAGTTTAAGAAGCTTGCATACTCCAGTGAGAAGAAGTACAAAGATAATAGAATTATAATGCTAACCTTCGGAAAACTGAACCTTCCTTGCCTTTGCTGATTTTGTTGCACTATCATCTTTTCCCTTTAGCCCTCCTACCATGAAAAAAACAATAAGTATTCAAATCACCAAATGGTCCAATACATTGGCACCCCAATGTGCTACTGATTGAAGGATCCAGGATGAACACAACCCGCACATACGTTAGATTGGATCCGCTTCTCTGATTTGAGTGCTCACTTTCAAGTGTAAAGTGAGTAATAACAAGTGATAAATAAACCAACCGTAGATTCATTCACTTTTACCCCATAAACAATACTTCTCAGACCTTGATCACAGCACATCGCTGGCAAGGTACCCCTTACATATCTCAGCGAGGACAATGGCTATTATATATGCATCATACATGCATAGCTAAACACTAGTGCGTTAAAACAACAATTTCTCACTTTACTAACTACTCATTTTAGAGAAGCAAAATCCATAATAAATTGTCAATACATATGCTCACTTAAGTAGTCAAAAAGGAGTCGTAAACTATGTAGAACCAACATTTCAGATCAAAGTCATGTCTGGTGTTTGACACCAGGCCGGCTAATGAGCTGTGTAAACAGACCAACAATACAGGGTCTCAATTTTGAAGGCTCAAATTTGGAGTTTTTGATGCTTCATTTGGTAAAATTATGATATTTTGCTATAATTTCTAGGGCCCAACAACACTTGCTCTTTACTAGGGCTAAATTTTTAAGATTAGATCATAGTCTCCAAAGTGTTTAAGACGGGCATGTTTGACACCAACACATGTTACATTCAATAACTTCACTTTCATTAATTAAACTATCCATAGTGTCTATGTACAAGTATCAGTGTCGTGTCCGGTGTCAGAGCTTCATAGATCAAAAACATTTTTATAAAGAAATTATAGAAACCCAGAATTTCCCAACATCATAAGTAAACTAAATGATGAAACCCAATAGAACAACCTAACAAAAAAAATCAACCCCAACAATTTTTTTTTACCCAAAACAGAAAAAAGTGAAAAAAATTGAAACTTTTGATGAAGGGCAAAGAATGTCCAAAAATTACCACCTTTACTCAACAGAGAACCACCCTTTCCTCCTTTGTCAGACATTGTCAAAACTCAAAACTTGCTTAGGTCTGCAAAATTTCAAACAGAAAACAATGCAGTTAAAAACAAACAACCCAAATGATCTTAACTCTTAAGGACAAGTTTTGTTGAAGGGTTTCACTATATCAAATTCAGATTATTTTGCAGTTTTTGCAAAAAGAAACGATTTTGATGTGACATGCATGGAATTAAGGAAGAACAGGAAGATGGGTTACTCACCAAAAGGAAGTCAAGGTTGTTCAGTGAGCGCAGGCGCAGAGAGAACTGAAGAGAACGACAGTGAGAGTGAGAGGAATGAAATGGCATAGAAATTTACCTCTAAGCTAAGGGTATGTTCGTCTTTTCGGTTTTAGTTCATATAATTTGTTTTTGTTTTTTAACTTGTAGCTGCTTCAGTATTTTTTCTAAAAAAGTTTAGAACAGCCTAAAAAAGCTTTGTTTCTTAGCAAAATCGATATATTATCATTTTGATCTTTGAATGTGCACGTCACTACCATACTAGTCTATGACTTAGACAAAAACATAAAATTGTCCCTTAATCTAAAATCTATTAATCAAAAACGTTAACGTGATGTTAACTTTGATAGTGTGCGATACTAACTAAGATATTTTAGTGATTTTTTACATTTTTTATTTATGTCCACTTGAATTTTATTTTATTTGTAAAAACATAACAAAACACAAATTAAAAATTAAAAACAATTTCATCATGTTCTTTCTTCTTCCTCTTCTTATTCCTTTTTCATCTCCCGAAACCCGTAAACCAAGTCCATTATCATCTCTTTCAAACCCACACAACTCAACTGGTGTTGTTTGTTTGTGTGATTCTAATATATACATTTTGAAATATTTTTGTTTTTGATGTAGGGATTTTTAACTGATTTTCTCTCTTAATTGGAGTTGTTTTGGTGTGGTTTGGCGGTTGTTGGTTTTGTGCTTCAGGTGCTACGTGTGTTTAGGACAGTTGGCTCGATGAGCTAAATCAAAAGGAATTTGAAATTAATAGGAATTTCATATTTGGATTCCTCCAAACCCCATGTAAAAAAAACAAATTTTTCTTCTTTTTAAATAACACCAAATTTGAATTGGGGATGAGGATGAAGGGAGATTAGTGTTGTAGGAAGATGGAAGGGGATTGTGAAGAGATAACATGATGAATTTGTTTTGTTGTTGATGCACTAGATTAACTCAAAGAATTTATTCATGTTAAGAGTACGAAAAACCAAAACTAACACCCAAAACCCATAATCTTTTATTTTAAGCTATAAAAAAGGGCTTTGATGACAATTTTAGATCTGATTTCATGTTAAGTCTTTCTGTTTTGGTTGATGATTTTTGTGCCTTTTCCCAAATTTTTATTTGAGTGTTGAGTTTGAAGGTTTAAATGTGATTTACTTTCATTTTCGTTCACAGGTACACATCACCATGTAATTGGCATCTCTACTTGCCACATCAGCTGACAAATCATATGTTAACGTCTTTATTTAATGTTGGGAACTAATATGACTAACAGAATGCAAAGTGATAGATTGTTTTGTGTTATGGATTGAGTTAGAGAATGTTATGACAATGAGATATACATCCAGAAACCAAAATGACCATTTGCCATAAAAAAAAACCTAGGTCATATGGCATCCCTTAAATAATGAAAAATTGGGTCATATGACATACATCAAAATTCATGACGTTGAATGATGTATTTATAAATAATTCATTAGTGATGTTTTTTGATCGACAACGGAAGTTGAACTCATGTTTTTATGAAGTATGAGTCAACTTTTTATCAACTGAACTAAACAATAATTTTTTTTTTGGCAAGTAACAGCTTTAATATTTATAATAATCAAGATAAACTAATGTATGATATCAGGATGCTACCATACTTTGTAGATATCTTATGCGTGTGATGATAGAAGTTTCTCGGGATTGGTTCTTCGTCACACATGTTGAGTTATGAAGATATGGAACTATGACAACATCGAACAGGGGATAAATTGTTCCTTCACACTTCTCAAAGTCGTGATGGATATGCGGTTATCTCTTAAGTCGCGTCCCACACGGTTTCTGTTTCCCTTGCCACTGTAATCGCCCTGGTTTCCTCCCTTCTTATGAGATTTGGTGGGTGACCTCATGAGGTGTCAATTTGCATCGTATTGGCAGAGTACGACATGGAGCCCATTACAAAGCGGGACAAATATGGGTAAATTTCCAACTTGAAGGATGATGTTCTGAAGGACATTATCGTTGTTGAAGTTCCTTAGTTTCTAAACACGAATTTGATCGGTTTCAACACATATCATACGCTCACCTTGCGCTGCGATGAGTTCTAATTGATTATGAAATTTCGTGGGCAAGGTATGGAGGAGGTCATTGGTTTACCCCCTCCATTCAATGCTGGGACGTAAGGATTTGTTGGGTTCATCGTTGTGCTGAAGAAAAGAGTGATAATTAAGGCACAATTGGTGCAAGCTGGAAGCCTAATGGGAATGGTGTCACCGTTCCAATGTCAATTGAAGTTGGATGACGTGATTGAAGCACCACCGTAACGTCAAGGTTGACGTTCTTGTGGTTCATCACAGATGGACAAGAGGATGTAGTGGTTCCATATGTCATATCATTTTATGGAAAAGGGTTATTGTGGACGATTGTTGAATGAAGACAAATGTTAACCATTGGATCTTGTTTGAAAAGGAATGGAAAGGTGGTTTGATTCCCAGTGGAGTCGCCATTGATCCTCCTAAACTTAATATCTCTAGATGGTGGTGTTAAAAGACCTTGCAGTGTAGGATTTTTGTCACCAGCCTTCTTCTTGGATGAAGGGAGGTTTACCTACAAAGACACTTAAACGCTCAAGTTATTAAGCGACATGGATCTATTAGGTAAGGATAAAATGTGTGCATATAAGTAACAATGATCTCGAGTTAATATGAATAATGTAGGTTTATGGTTTTGATCTTTGAAACTTTTGCTAGACAATTGTCTTCAAGGGACACATGTGGGCGGGCATGAAAAGAGAATCAGCTCGACTAAAGTTTCCCCTAAGAAGGGGGTGGCTAACGAAAGTCGTCTCTCAAAATGGGAAGCCTTCAATGTAAGACTTCCCCTAAAAAGGGAAGCAGCTCGCCTAAAGTTTCCCCTAAGAATGGGGTGGCTAACGAAAGTCATCTCTCAAAGTGGGAAGCCTTCAATGTAAGACTTCCCCTGAAAAGGGAAGCAGCCAACCTAAAGCTCCCTCCAAGAAGGGATGCAGTTAATGTAAGTTTCCCCTCATAGTGGGAAGCCTCTTCCTTCAGAGTGGGAAATAGAACATTTAGTAAGTCTTCCCTTAGAGTGGGAAGTAGAACATTCAATAAGTCTTCCTTCAGAGTAGGAAACTTCTTCCCTTAGAGTGGGAAGCAGACATAAATCTTCCCTTAGAGTGGGAAGCAAAGCATTTAGTAAGTCTTCCCTCAAAGTGGGAAACAGAGTGTTCAATAAGTCTTCCCTCATAGTGGGAAGTCGAACGATCAAATAAGTCTTTCCTCAGAGTGGGAAGCCTCCCCCTCGTTAAATACAAGGGCACCCTAAAATAGAAAAAGTGAAGATCGCCAAGGAAGCGGAATCCATCTATCAAAAACGAAAAATATCCTTAAAATGGATCAAAACGGGCGAAATCATATAAGTCGTCCAAAATCAAACCACACCGCCCTATTTCAATACTCGTGATTAGGAGGTTGTGGACTATTAATCTATTCCCTTAAACCACTTCGCCTTGTTCCAAGACTCGTTCTTGGGGGTTGTGGACTGTCAGTATCATATTAAGGGGTCAACGTCCTCCCATAAGGAACAAATAACCCTAGGGCGCACCCTTCCCCTAGGGATCTCGACGCCTCCTTAAAAAGACTTCTAGAAGAATCTAGAGCGCACCAGAACGTAAAAGGTGTGACTTGGGTCCTAAGTTACTTAGGGCCTAAGTCACAGAAATTCAAGCCCAAGAAAGAGTATAAATACTGATCATTCTCAATGCATGACCAAAATGGATACTAAACCCTAGTTTTATTGATTGTACTCACTGCAAGTATATTGACTATTCTTACAAACTACAATATTATGGAGGACTTAAAATACCATTAAAATTTTATAGGGACTAAACGTGAAAACTCATGATTTTGCAGGGACTAAAAACATATTTAACCCTAATTATAATAATAATAATCTTACTATATATAAAGAGAATAGAGTGTTTTCGGTTGACTTTTCTCCTTCCCATTATACTCTTATGCAAATTTGACCATAATAATGCAATTTTTTTTTTGAAGGAATATATTTTGTTAGTGTCCTTCGAAAAAGATAAAAAATTATATTATATTTTTTTTAAAGGTATTATTTTTTTGTATTGTTGGTATTATTGAAAAATATAAGTATAACTTTTTACAATACGAAAGGGTAAAATATCTATTATTTATACCTATAGTTCTAATCAAAATAAAATTAATTTTTATCAAAATTTCATAAAATCAAATTAATTTCATTCAAACTTTCATAAAAATCATTGTTCGTAATTTATACACATTAACATGATAAAAAGAGCAGAGAGACAGACATACGGAGTGTCCGTCTTAAAGCTAATAATAATAATAATAATAATAATAATAATAATAATAATTGATTTATAAATATCAATAAAGACATTCAACATCCATCTCAAAGACGGACTCCGACTAACCCCGACAACACACGGTGATATTTTCGATGAGTCACGGTGGATCTTCGATATTGACCACCACCACCTCACCACTATCTTTTATATTTTTACTCCAATTAAAAATACATAATATTATATTAAATATTATGTTTTTTTGTTTGAATAAAAATTTCATTTTTTAATACACTATTAAATGACCATTGACTATTGATGACTTACTTGCCTCGAGAAACTAGTCTTTGTAGTTGGACACAAATGATACCTGATTCACACAAATAATGACCATTGACCACCAATGTTTACCCATATTAAATATTCATTTTTCTTTTAAATTTAATTTTAATTTTTAAATAACATGTTATTTATATACTTAAATAGTATTAAATTAAATTAATTAAACATGGAGTGTCCGTCTTAAAGCTAATAATAATAATAATAATAAATGATTTATAAATATCAATAAAGACGTTTAACATCCATCTCAAAGACGGACTCCGACTAACTCCGACAACACACGGCAACACATGGTGATATTTTCGATGAGTCACAGTGGATCTTCAATATTGACCACCACCACCTCACCACCATCTTTTATATTTTTACTCCAATTAAAAATACATAAATTACATTAAATATTATGTTTTGTTGTTTGCATTAAAATTTTATTTTTTTAATACACTTCTCCCTCCGTCCCTCAATACATGACCTAGTTGACAATATACATTATTGACTTAACATACTTTGACCATATTTTCTATTAATTCACAAAGATAAATAATATCATATAAGATGTTGTTGGATTCGTCTCGATGAATATTTTTAAAATATTAAATTTCCATAATACTTTTTAGTACAGAATTGAAGATATCAAAGATAAAACATATGCATTGGTAAGTGTGTCAGAGTCAACTATGTCATGTATTGAGGGACAAAGGGAGTATTAAATGACCATTGACTATTGATGACTTACTTGCCTCGAGAAACTAGTCTTTATAGTTGGACACAAATGATACCCGATTCACACAAAAATAATGACCATTGACCACCAATGTTTACCCATATTAAATATTCATTTTTCTTTTAAATTTAATTTTAGTTTTTAAATAACATGTTATTAATATACTTAAATAGTATTAAATTAAATTAATTAAATATGCAGTTTTTCTTTAATGTTTTTTATTTATCAAATTAATTATTATCTTGTAAAAAAAATAATATATTAATTTTACAAATAAAGTAGTTAGGTTTTATCAAATGGATTTATATTTTGATTTTAGTCGATCCATTTGATTCAAAAATATAAATGGATGAATTGTGATCCATTTATATTATGAAATGGATGGATTTATTCCAATCAACTAACTGATTGTTTGTTGGTTGAATAATTTGGATGGATTAATAAGTGGATCAGATGTATTAGATGGATGATAGATCAAACTGGTGCCCTTAATTTTTAGGAGTTCGCTGGATTAAAAATGGGCTTAAATATGATATTGGTTCCTATACTTTGATTATATTTTGGCATTAGTTCATGTATTTTTTTTTTGGTATTGGTCCCAGCATTTTGTAAAAAATTGTAATTAGTCATTTTGTCAAGTCCATGTTAACAAAAAAGACAAAACTAACGGTGTACCACGTGGTATGTAATAATTGGTCTACATGGCACACCGTTAGTTTTGCCTTTTTTAACATGGACTTAACACAAGGACCAATTACAATTTTTTTATAAAATGCAGGGACTAATGCCAAACATAAAAAAGTGCAGGGACTAATGCTAAAATTTGGTCAAAATGCAGGGACCAATGACATATTTAAGCCTTAAAAATGTCATATGTCGCACATTTCATATAAGAAGATGAATGTGATGGTCTAATCTCACAATTCAATCTGCCATACTAATTGGATAGCTCAAGACAAGAGTAAGACATAAATAAATATACATTGATTTGTACAACTTTAGGAAGTATGAGAAATAATTATCACAACGTAATCAAAAGGGAACTAATACTCCTTTTGACAATTACAATATTTGCAAATTAAACATAAGTTAACACAAAAAAACATCCATGAATTAAGAATCTAAAGAGGTCATAGTCTGTCTATCCTTCATGTTATGAAAATTTCTCTTGTCATGTCATTTAATGTTGAAAAACACCTTTAAAAGACGAAAATACCCTTTGGAGGTTAACTGTCACCGGTTTCACTATTCCTCGGTAGTTAACTGCCGCCGATTATTTGAATTCCTCGGCAGTTTAGTGCCGAAGGGCTGTTTCATCAGATGAAACAACCACTTGCTCCCCATACACACTATTTCATCATCATCTTTTTTCCCTCTTTCATCTAAACACCAAAATCCAATATTTTTTCAATCAAATCTTGCCCCAAAGTCATTGGTGCATCAATCCTACAAGGTATCAACATACTTTTGATGTTAAAAAATTGGTATTGTTGCCTTTAATCTGTTTTGTGTGTGCTGTTCTTTGTGTTTTTTTCGGTCAGTTTACGTGAATCACTAACATGGGGGATCAGCAGTTAACTGCCGAGGCTAGCATGGGAAATTCGACAGTTAACTGTCGAGGAATACTTAGGAAAAACGTTGGCAAGGCAACTACTTCCAGTTTGCACCATATTTTTTCTTTGGTTTTTTGTTTTTGTTTTAATTCATTATGCAATTGATGTTTATTCATTAGTTAGTTGTTAATTCATAGTTTTGTGTTGTTTAATTATAGTAATGGTTGAGAACGCGAAAGATGATCCGGGAGAGATAAAACCGAATTTTGTCGAAAAATCCCGACATATCGAACCGCCTAAGGTTGAAGCCAAACCAAACATCGATGGAGCTTCCCTTCATGTTGAAGGTTCATTATATGTTGACTCTAGTGTCGTCCCACTTGATGCCAACGAAGTTGACACAACTAAGTTTTTTCCGACGACGTTAAATGGAAAGATAGGGATGAGTTGCTTATTTGGGTACGCTGTTAAGCAAATAAGGCAGGATTTACAATTGTTACACAAAGATCAACCAAGGGTGCCAATAAAAAAGTGGATACTGCGAGGTCTAGAGCAAAAATTACATCGATAGTTGAATCCCTTCTTCGTGGGAGGTTGTTAATTCCCAAAATCTAGATAGTCAACCGTCACCGTCACCAACATATTCATCATTTTCTAAAAATAAGGTGCTCGTCTCGGTAAACCATCACGTTCCCCACTTCCACCACCTACTCAATTTCCAAAGCCTATTCTGGTTCCAACGTCTATTCCGGTTTTGAGCCATATTGATTATATGTCAAAGTTCATGGTTCCATTTATTGAAAAAGTTGTGGATGTTATAGGCGATGAATGTAACACCCTCTTTAATTATTTAATTATTTTTAGAGTTTAGAGTCCACTTTGATGATTTATGTGATTTTATATGATTAGGTGATGTGTTGATATTTTATTGATAGACTTATTTTACTATTTACTAGAATAAGATGTGAAAATTAGAGTAAATAATATGTTGAAGGGTTGTTTTGTGAATTTAGAGAGTTTTGTGGAATTAAGAGAAATAAATAAGTTAAGGGGAAAAAGTAAGTTTTGGTGTGAGAAGAGAAATTAGGTTAAGATATAAAAAGGAAAACTAGGTTAGAATTGTACAGAAGGTACAATTCAGTTTTTGGGAGAAAAAGGGAGAAAGCAGGAGAGAAGAACAAGAGAGGCTGCTGCTCAATTTTCTAAGGCAAGGGTGAGCCTAGCATTGCAATTCGTTAAGCTTATGATTCATGATTGTAGTTAACATGTTTAGGAATTGTTCATGAGAATTTAAGAACTAGGAATTAGGTTAAAAAGTGATGAATTAGTGACTAGATGGTGAGAAACTGTACCGATGACGTAGAAAACTGTTTACAGACCTTAGAATAACCCTTGTACATCATTATAGTCGAAATTTGGAAGGTTTAGGATGAAATTTGGGGTTTTGGGTGAAAACCCTCGTAACCCCGTAACTGTTCTGTCGCAGCTCGCCACAGCGAGCAATCAACTCGCCACGGCGAGTGCTCTTCATGAGCTCGCGAGGCGAGCAACCCACTCGCCATAGCGAGTTAACCCTAGTAGGCTCGCGGGGCGAGCAATCCACTCGCCATAGCGAGCAATCTTTGAGAAGGCTCGCGAAGCGAGCAACCCCACTCGCCATAGTGAGCTACCCGTGATGGCTCGCCAGGCGAGCAACCCTACTCGCCATAGCGAGCAGTACCCCTGATGGCTCACGAGGCGAGGATTCCACTCGCCATAGCGAGTAGTTCTGTACCAGACTACCATTAGAATAATGCGACTCTTGTCGCACAATTGATTATGAGATTAACCCTGGATTAGATTAAATACTGAGATATTAAGAAGAAATGTAGAGCTGTTAACTGAATATTTGATTTGTTATTGTGACCTATGCATTTGTATATGCTTTCATGAATTACAAGAGATGAGGTATGTGAATGTTTACGATTTTGCTAGGGTTGAGATGTTGATTGCTGCCATGCTGCCATGTTTTATTAATTAAAAGCTGCATGTGTCGTTATAAAGTTTATGATGTTGTAATCCAAATTATTGGAATTTATTTTGAGATGTCTAAGAGTTAAGAAGTTGAGTCCATGCATATGCATCCAGAGACGAGGGCTCATGCCCTAGGAGCTTTTGCTCAATAGCGACGAGAGCTTATGCTCTAGGAGTATTTTATGCTCAATAGCGACGAGAGCTTATGCTCTAGGAGTATTTTTATGCTCAATAGCGACGAAGGCTTATGCCCTAGGAGTATATTTATACTCAATATGGTACCACATGCATGATTAAGATGTCTAAGTTGCATAAGTCAAGTCAAGGTTGCATTGTCGAGTCGAGGTCGCATTGTCGAGTCGGACTAAGATTGTTGATTAAGACGTTGATTTATGATGATGATTTATGATGATGATTTATGATGTTGATTATGATTATGACGTTGATTATGATTAAGATGTTACTTGACTGCTGTTGTGATATTAAGATGATGAAATTATGCTGTTAAATATAACTGTTGAAATATATGTTTAATGTTTTTGTTTTGTGAATCTCACCCCTTCTGCTGGAATTGCCGCCTCGTGGGCAAGTGCAGGTATTTAAGCTTTAGTTGTTGTTGCTGTTGTGAGTGGCTACCCTCACTATGTCCTTAGGTGCTCTGATACGTAACGGGATGGGGACCTTTATAACCATTTTCTATTCCTTACGTATTACCTTGAACTGACATGAATAAGAGTAGTTTTGAATTATGTTTAGACTTTTGAATTAGGCCTGCGAGCCAAAACTATTAAGCTAACTTGAATTTTATCCGCTGCGAAGTTTAAATTATTTTGACTAGAATAAATTATCATTTATTCCGTTTTTGAAGATTATAAGGAATGTAGCATTCCGTTTATGCGATACTTTGATTTAATTTATGAAATTTTTATGTTGGGAAAACGGGGTGTTACAATGAACATTGTGGATTTCGGGCTATAGCCGAGTTCATGGGATTGACCGAAGAAAGTCATATCATGATTCGTAGACATCTTATTCAAGAGTTGAAAGATCATAGAGATGATTATGTGAGAGTATATGTGGGTGAGGATCATTATATCTACATTTTAAATGGCTTACATCCTCCTGCAAATATGAGTGGTATTGCACATATTTTTTGGTAGAAATTACACCGACGTATATTTTGGGTTCGAAATTTTAAAGCCAATTTTTTATAGCCAATATAACATTATGTAATTTATATAAATATATGATAATATGACTTTTATGTGGTGAAACTAGTGCAATATTTATTTATTCATTATTAATGTTTACGCATTTGATTTATTCATTATTCTTTATTGGTTATTACGTTTCATTTAATTTTATTCTAATGTATGATTTTATTTCATAAAGCTTTTGTGAAGTGAAACATGTCTGAGGTTGCAAAAATTGAAGGCCGTGTTAGGTACTCCGCTTTTAAAAAGACAATTAAGGTTATGATAACGCTGACCGACTCTCTTGATGATTTGAAGGCACAAGTTAACACTTATTTTGAACATGTCAGTGTAAATCAATATACACGTCACTTATTTGCTCAAATGTCTTGCATTGACCACCTAAGAGTAGATAAACATAAAGATGAAGACATGTTCAAAACGGCGACCTATGTGCCTTGGCTTATTCGGGAAGATAATGACGTCGGATTTATGTTTTGGAATATGGTGGAAGATAATATATTATATTTGTATGTTCGTTCCATCTGCAACTGCGTAGAATGTTAGTAGATATTTAATTTAACTATATGTAATGTGTTGTTTAATTATGTATACTCTTTAACGTTTTGATGAATTTTAAACATTTGTGTAATTTGAACGAAATGTCAGATTGATTTACTCATGAACAATTGTAAAAGATAATGTATTTTTCTTGTTTATGATTGAGTATAAATGTTGTACGACTGTTATTGCATTTGAAAATGCTCTGGTTGAATTACAGGTCAAAACTTGTCGAAAATGGCTTGGTTGAATTATGTAGAACCCACTGTTTGCATAATTGCTTTCCTCGACAGTTAACTGCCGATGAGACCGGCTGCACTTAACTGCCAAAGTAATTTCGGCAGTTATCTTCCAAGGAATATTGAAACCGACAACAGTTAACTGTCGAAAGGTATTTTCGTCTTTTAAAGATGTTTTCCAGTCTTTTATCATATGTGTCAACAACAATTTTCTCATGTTATTGTGTTCCTCCTCCTTGTAACTTTAGGCACCTCTACTGAATGAGTGAAGGCAAGCAACACTAAACATCACTAGACACCAAAAGTATAAACATGCATGTACTTTTTGTGATGAGTGGAAGTTTTAAGACTAAACCCCTGCCCATTTAAATGTATAGTTCATTCAAGGCTTCATTCAACTAACCTAACAATCAACTGTACGAAATAATGGAAAATGCTACTTCTCCCGACAAATAACATCCCGAGAACATCACGACCTTATGTCTCCACCTTATTATATTGCCAGCTACCATGTATTGTGTTAAAGCCTTAATCTGACGGATACAAATCATTCGGGATAACTTCTTGATGTTTTCTTTCCCACTAAAAAGCACCACTCCGAAATATTTTATGAAAAATACATGAGACTTAATCACAACAGCTTACACGTGTCATATTCTGAACCTTGACTAAAATAATTTTTTAACCATACTTACCTCCAAATCGAATTTCAAATCATAGGGAGTTGTTCTTTTAGAAATTGAAGGGTTGAAAAAAAATCTTATCGGTTTAGTTGAGCACTCACAAACCATATAATGTCAAATAAATTTATATCCATAATCGCCTGAATATTCTAGGTAAAATTAAACAAATCCAATTCTTCAATGGATGAATTAAACCGACCCAAAAAAGGGAATGCAAAATTCATGTAAATGAAATATATACAAAACTTCATAAATCAACCAAATCCTTCTTGCAAAGCTCACAAGCAACCAATAAAATTGAACCTAGAAAGAAAATGCATTTGCTTCAGTATCTTCAACTTGAGAGTGAAATACGAAGCTTGGAAAGGTAGTTGTGATTTCTCTGCAAATAAAACAATTTGTAAGATATTAGATTCTAGAGCTAGGTAGAAAAATGCTAATCAACTTTGAACTAAACATGTTTCCAATTCCTTGAGCTACAAAATATTATAGATATATTCAAGATGTTAGGACAAAATCAAAGTATTTGATTAGGTTTGTATATTAACTACATACAAAAGGTGAACACATTCTGATATATTCTAGCAAGACTTCCATCATTCATTTTCCAGAATTGCAAGATTGAAATGGTGTGAATAACGACAAGAAGAAACTCACGTTAGATAGGGAAGAGACATATTTTTCAGAAGAGATGGATGCAGTAGGGCAAGGTTGTAGAATTCTTCTTTGTCAATCTTCCCATCATGATTTGTATCCGCATCCTGAAATGTCTGAAACATCATAGAAAATGTTAGCAATAGGTCTAAAGACAAGATTATGATAGTACAATAATGATTCTGGCTTGTCATAATCATGAAGTCAACCTATACATAATTTGCATGTTTATTAATGTTTCTTTTCTTTCTATAGATTATCAAGAAGAGTGAAAAGGAAAATAAATGGTGTAGATTAACTTAACATAAAAAGAAAGATATACATAACTTATTAATTCCTGAATTTGCCTAAACTTGTGAACATAATAAGATTTGATATGCATAGTGTTATCAGATGAATAAATTACCTTGTAAATGATGCGATTGATCACTTGATCTGGAAGTTTCATGCCGGCTTCAGATAGAGAAGCTACCACCATTTCTTTTAACTATACACAATAAGAAATTATAAGTTGCATATCAGAAACATACCAAAACATGAAGTATGTCGGTGTAGATAAACTCCATGGAAGCAAAGATAGAATTACAAAAAACTTGATTAATGCATTGATTGATAGTTAGTGTTGAAGGTGAATGGTTGAAAACTCCATTCATTCAACACCATATAAAAAGAAATTAAATTACCTGTTCCCAGTCAATATATCCTTGCTGTTTGAGATCATACAGTCTGAATAAAACTGTAACAAGGGAAAGTTAGGAAACCACAACAAGCATATGAATTCGGATTTGGATTCTATGCAGTTAATGCACGACGACATCACACTGTTATAGATCTCAGCTATCAGATCTTAAATCAACATAAAGATTGTTTAGAAATAGTTGAGTGAAGTTGTAATGTGAACCAACCAATCTCAAGTCAATGGCCGAGATCAATTAACACGTTAGCGCCGTGCTTTTCTAACTGCATGGAATTCATGTCCAAAAAGAATTTCCTTTTGTTGACTAGAAGATGTTTAAAGTCTGAATAAATACTTGTCACACTTACATTCAATCTTATCATCCATTGGTGCAATTGGATGGAAAATAGACATAGCAGATGCAAACTCTTTGAAATTGAGTACTCCATGGGAATTTGTGTCAAACATGTCAAACACCTACATAGTTTGAAAAGAATAACAAGAATATATTTACTAATATTCATATCATATGCAAATAGCATGTAATATTTTTTCCTTTTTACTTGGGAAGAAAAGTAAAAAGTTGCAAACAAAATCACAAGTGAAAGCTTTTATTACACACCCTCTCTGCAGACAAACTTCGTTTACTGCTTGTCTTGAATAAGGCCAACTGAAAATCTTCCTGTCATATATAAGGACACTTATGATTATGCTCACGAGGTAGGAAGAACACTATTTCTCCAAAAAATCGAACAGAAAAATATCATAAAAAAGGTTTAAATATATTTTTTCTTCTATGTAACATATAGAACATATTGATTTTAGTCTAAAATTTGATTAAAGTTTATATGGTTCACATATTACAAGAACTAATTTCAACAAGGACCAGACATAAAAAAATGATATGTTTAAGACCATCAAATCAAGCAAAATATCTTACATAGAAGAAAAGTGAAAAATGGTATATTACACTAAAAGCGAAAAATTTGTTTACGACCATCAAAATCAAAACAACGTATATCATGATATGGGATTACTAACCTTAGTGATCAATCCGTCGTCAACGACTGCACTGCTAATCTGCTTAAATAGTTCGTACAAAGCTTCAACCTCACTTACGGTAACTGCATTGATGCTAAAACAAGTTAGTTATATTCAAGCCTTATCAAGAAGCTTAGCAAGTGAAAATAGTATAATGATTGTATGAATCTATGATACAGATTCATTTCTATCCAAGAGTTTCCTAGAACTCTATTGCACCACATAAACTTCTATTATCTAATTTATTCTAAATAGGAAACTCTTGTTTATGTGGTGATAATAGAAGTTTCTGTGGTGCAATAGAGTTTCCACAGAACTGCTATTTGGATCCATAAAAAATTGCACCGCAGATTCATTTCTACCGAAGAGTTTCCATAGAACTGCTATTTGGATCCATAAAAATCGCTGATATCATAAATAGGTAAAAAGTATTGCAATGATCATAACATACAAACTGTTTCGTTAGAAATTTCTTCTGCATTATTTAAACCACCATGCGGAGGCGGCTGCTCCGGGCTCGACAATTCGGTATTACACCAATTTACCACAGCAAGACACAGTTGTTTCAATCCGTTTAAGAAACGCAACATCTTGTTCTCCAGCAGATATCAACAAACTCCATAACTGAAACTCCCAAACACCAAGAGAAAAAACTAGTTAAGCTAATTAATTGTGCAAGTATAAAGAAAAGAAAAATTCAAATTTACTGAAATACAAGGACACTCCAACTCAAACAAAACATAGATTATAACATCTATATGACTTAATACAATCAATATGACATAAACACTATAGTTCAACTACTTTAAACAGTTTGAATCGGGACAAAACCGTGATCGAACTGTTCAAATATCAAACAGTCAACAATGTCGGTTCACAGTTCAACCGGTTAAACCATCCTATTTTGGTTCGACATTAAATACATTGCTCCTTGTAACACTGATGAACATAAATCTTCAAGTTTGTGACATCCCTAATTAAGATGTTAATCAACAACGCACAGGAAAATGAGGGCAAGTCAATGATGGAACAAGAACTAGACATGTTTGGAATTCCATTCAGCTTATATAAGGTAAACACCATTAACTAATTTAACAATAAGAATGTATACAAATTCCAAATTGAGATAACGTTATTAAATATATAGTTTTGGTGGATGCTTACCTTTAAATAGAAAAACACAAGAAAATTTTACCAAAAAAAAGAAAAGGAAAGACACAAGAAAAATATTAAATTGCATTCAACTTTTGCTAGTTTTAATTTCTTGTTATTATTTCCGGAATGAAGAAAATTGAGTTTTTTTTCTTTCTTTCTACTAACTAATAGATACTGTGCTACAAATGTGGGTGCTTGAATTCAAATAGATACGACTAAATCACAAACTAGGTAGACTCATATCAATATCAACTTATAATGGATACTATTATTTATAGTAAATTTTAATAACAAATGGTAAAAGTCTTGCTAGTGATTAAACTTGGTTGGGCAACCTAAGAGGGACATAAGATGAGTACTCTTCTTCCAACTGAATTTTTCGATGCACTAGACCTGAGATCGAACCCATGACCACTTATTTAAGGGGTTCAAATTCCACGCCACTTCGAGCAATTCATTTGCTCGTAGATTTAATTTCTATTTGTAACATATATAATCACAACATGTTAGCAAGACACAAACATAAGGGCTATATCATCAATCAGGGTCATCCCAATGAAACCTGTACGCAACCCACTAGTTTTACCACCATTGTTTTGATACTTAAAGAAACGGTCCACAATAAACCATCTCATAATTTTTTTTAAGGAACCATCTCATAATTTGTTCTCACTAATTTTATTACATTATCTCTAGTTTGACATCTTGGTGAAAATTGTAAATGTAAAACGTGTCTCATTCCTTAAAAAAAAAAAACTGTCTCATATTTGTTAACACTACTAGAGGAGTACTTTTTGTTTTTGTTTTTGTTTTTGTGAGAGGTACTAGAGTAGTACGTTTATGAAATTCTAGTGAGGACTCTGCCCTGGATGTCATCAATGTAGATCTGACGGCAGTGCTATTATTAAAAAATTATATATAAGTAGGGGGTGCTAAATCAAATCATACATGTGTAATCAAAGTCGACAGATCTACACTAATAACATCAAGGACATTTGCTCTCATCAAAATTCATCAACTTATTTTGTAGATCTGTCGACTTTGATTATTGAGTGCTATTACCTAAAAATCACAGATATGCTTGAATAGATTTCGAAGAAAAACATAAATTAAAGATAAACATATTAATTATTCAAGAAAAAAATTAATTAAAAATCATATAATATTCACAGGTCCAAAAGCACATCACCAAATTCAGGCAGCCAAACACAACACCACCAGAAGATATTATTTTTACATCTCATTGCAAAAATCAAGGCATCAACATTGTGACACTACCCATGACCTTGAATTGGACCCCGATGCATTCAAATGGCACTTCTTTGAATCTTAAAGCAAAAAAATAAAAATAAAATGGTAAGACCATGCAATATTAATCTGATTTGTATTCTTTGATTATGGATTAATCAAACCAAATGAGCAAGGGCTGGTTAACTTTGATTTGTTGCATCTTTGATTGAACAGACAAAGTTGGGCAATTTAAAACAGCTAAATAAACATTTGCAAATAATTTACATGAAAGCAGTGTATAAAGGAATTATTGAAGCAGAGAGGAGTGAGGTTTACCATTCAGAAAAAGCAGAGAAATGAGAAGCTGCCGTGGCCATGTTTTTCTATAGGTAATTTAGCATGTAATGAAACAAATGAAGAAAAAATTTGGTTTATATATTCATATATAAAATATTCTCTAAAAAAAAATGTTCATGTATAAAATATATTACTTTTTTGTTTGACTAAGAATTATATTACTTAAATTATATATACATATACTCGGAGAAAATGGGGTTTTGTTTAATATACTTTTTAGCAATTGACTAATTGAAAAATAAAATATCACTAAAAAGTAAAAAAAATTGATTAAATGATATAAATGTATTTAAAAATTGGGCGAGGTAAAATAATGGACAGAAGGAAAAAAAATGGGACAATATTTTTTTTAATTTTTTGGTAAACAAAATAACATTGTGAATAATTGACATCCCAACTCGGTTGACACCAAAAAAAATCCACAAATCATTTATTTCATTAATCTAATATTATATAAAGATCTCATAGTGTGATGTAAGATTGGTCCAATCAGATTAGTCGGTTCTTGGATCAGATACCGAGTTAAAAAAAATTACATAAAAATATCATTGTGAATAATTGACATCCCAACAATGTTGACACCAATCTTTAAGGAAAAAAAAAACTAGGCTGACACAAAAAATATCAACAAATCATTTATCCCATTGATATAATATTATGTAACAAAAAAAGATGGAGACCAAACCTTAACAAAAAAAAAAGTACAAAAGAAGCTACTCCCTCTGTCCCAAATTGTACGACGTTTTAGACATTTCACCCGTATTAAGAAATATAATTAATATTGTGTGGGAAAGAGATTTGTTTTACAAAAAAATTCTTAATAAATAATATTATAAACTAAAGAATCTAAAGAAGAGAGAGTAATAAATAGTTAAATGATATAATAGAAAAAGTAACATTAATATTTATTGTAAAACGACATATAATTGAAACCATTTTTTTTCAAAGCCACATGCAATTTGGGACGAAGGGAGTAAGAAAAAAGATATTTTGGTAGGCCAAATCTATCTCTAGAGAAGTCATTCCTAATGATGTTAGGACAAATAGTCCACCATTCTATATCATGAATGGTGTGGTCATGGCTAGCAAGCTTGTTTCAACACTCACTTCCTTCCCTAAAAATGCGACTGCATTTGAATTGAATTGAATTGGAGGAAATTGATCCATCTATTTATTAATCCCAAAGAACATTCATCTTTGCTTTCTCGAGAGCATTGATTATTGAACTAAATTCTCCATATAAAGCTTTTGATTTCCAATGTTCATTGAAAAACAAGTGACAAAAGTTGCTTGAGTCCTTGAAGATATCAACAACCGCGGCTCGACAAGGATTATCAATTGAAGCTCCATCGAATGTTGATTTTGTTCCAGCCAAAAATAGGTTTATGCCTGTTCACCTATAATGAGACATTTTCCTAGGCTTGGCAGAGACCATGAAGTTTTCCACAATCTTTTAAGCTCATCTTCAGTAAATTTCAAGGATTATGGATTTATACATAGAGAAGGAAACAGACTTCAATTTGAAGGCTAATAGTGGCAATTTCATGCCTTGGAAAGCTCGATGAAGATTCATACTATCATATTTTGAATGTATAATTTCCTAAAATCTATTGTAATGTCTGTTACTGCCATGGGTACTTAGTTTCCTTTAGATTGAGATTGTAGATGAACCTCTTTAAATCTATTTGATCCATGTAATTTATGAGTTCTAGTTTATGAATTTGATACCTACTGTATTTTTATTCTATAACTCTTGCTTAATGTTTTTGTTTATCATGCCAATCCTAAATATAAGAGTAATTTTGGTCAGCGAAGTTTGATGTATCTAGACTAAACTTTGGACAAGACACATCAACTTTTGTTGACTCAACTTTCCGCACAAACAAGAGAGACACCACACTTACCCAAAACCTTAAGGCTATGAGTTTATGGATCCTCTTATCTTACTTATAAGGTGTTTAACCTTACTTTTCTATCCGATGTGGGACATATAACTCACACTTGCACACAACACTTCCCCTCAAAGTTGCTGGTTTTTTCTGCCTCAGTCATACCCTTCGTCGAACCGGAGTTGTGATACCGCTGTTGGGTCACTGAGGGGAGCACGGGGGAACCGCCCACATCGAGGCAAGAACAACCGCACAAGCAAGAGAGACACCACACACTTACCCAAAACTTTAAGGCTATGAGTTTATAGATCCTCTTACTTATAAGGTGTTTAACCTTTATTTTTCTATCCGATGTAGGACATATAACTCACACTTGCACACAACAATATTTCATTACTAGCACTACGTTTTCATACCTAGATCTAGAATTACTGTTAATTAGATAATTGTTTGAGGTATGAGATTATTTAGTTTTGACAAAGAGTTTATAAGTCGATCATGCTTTTGATGACATTAGTTTCTCCTAAGAGATTTGAGTGTCGTGTTAGATAAATAGGACGTTGAGCCAAGAAATTGTTCTTGGTTTGTTTTGCTAAGTTGTCGTGAGTATAGAGTTATCAATTGTTATGGATATATCCTCTACTACCAAATAGTGACAAAGAGGATATTCAAACAATCCTAATATTTTAATCATCATCTAGTTTAAATTAATTTACTTTCAATCAGCAAACCACTAGTGCAAGAACAATCTTCAATAGGTCCTACGTCTTATAAATAACCCCATAAGGATTTGAAAACAGTATATAAATCGGTAATTGATCTTTCTTCTTGTTTCATATAATGAACTTCTAGTAGAATATACAAAAATGAAATTAATTATTTCCTTTAGTGAATTTTTATTTTATTTTAACAATTATCAAAAAGTGTTTTGGCATTATATTGTAAATAATACTAGGGGGAGGACCCATGGTTATGGAAACACAACTCATATGGAGTTTTTTGGCCGAGAGTTGCTCTTCTCCCATTTGGAATTGCTCATTCCCGTAAAAAAATCATACGTGTGTTAACTCATGTATGTGTATTTTCAACGTGAGTTAACTCATGTTGCACAAGAATGAGAAAAAACAAAAGGGAGAAGAGCAATTTTCTTCGATCAAATCAGCTTGTGCTGTGTAATCAGATCCAACATTATTGATGGGCCAAAGACGAGAGGAATGGTTAAATATCTGGTGTTGCCTTGGAAGACCTTCCAAAGTCTAGGTGTTCTCTTGACAACTCCTTCTTGATCGAGTGCCTATTAGGCAATTTTTTCTAGGAGAACGGTTATCACAGTTCCTTTTGGCACATCGTGCGTTTTCTATGGGGAGGTTAGGGAGTACGTTAATCATTTGTTTGTCACATGTCATATACCCCCCGTCTCTATATAATAGTCGTTTAAGGTTTATGCACGATCATTAAGAAAATGATTAATTGTGTTGATTTTGATGGTAAAATTAGTATCATTTACTAAATCACCCTTATTAATTGTAGTTAGTGGAGTAGTTAAGTTGGATGAAATTCAATAAATAAGGGTATAATAATAAAAAAAAATGCTGCATTGGTATTTTAAAGTGACAATTATTTTGAGAATAAAGTCTAGGGTGTGGTACTGTGCTTGTAGGTGGTTATAAGTTGGGAGTTAGTTTTAGCTAGGGATTGATAGATCTTTTTTAGATGTTTGTGCCGTTTGGGGAGAGCGCTTTAGGTGAGGCTAGACTTTATTTTGGTATAACATTCAAACTAGACTTTCTACCTGCGCTTTCGCGGGGGTTTGTTATACAATTATTCTAATCAACTCAATTAATTTGAGAAATATATCATTATAGAATATAATGTACCATTAAAATTTTGGCATGAATATTTAGATAAGGTTAAATAGTTCATAAATAAACTTAAGTACATTATGAAATTGCTATGATAATATGTTTATGTTTGTAAATAAGGTAGTAATGTTCATCTTTTTGGAGTCTGATGATATAAAAAAATTTCCTCATACAAATCCCTTCCTCAATTCAGAAAAAGATTTGATTTGCATAAATTATAGTGATGCACGAACCAACAAATATATTGTAGAAATTCTTCAATCCAGCCAAACCATTCGTAAAATAAACTCTCCAATTTTTCGTTTCCACTTTCACCTCAAACTCATTTTGGCATGGATCACAAATGATAACATAAGGAGCGACTTGTAATCCAAACTGTCATGCAAAACTGCAAAGTAGCCATCCCTTTCGCTAAAACAGAAAATGTATAATTATAAGATGATTAATATATTAAGAATAGCATACATACACGCATAAAAAAATGAACTTACTCAAACACATATATTTGCAAATAGTCAGAAAACATCACCATCGTAATGATTCATTTATATTTAGCATTATCTTATCGCTAATTCCATACATCATAAAAGATTGGAATAGACTAAGTGATTAAAAAATCTGCAAAACCTAAGTAATTAATATTCAAATATGTTGAAACTCTTGCTGACATAGGCTTTAGTGTATAAAAACAAAAAGTTTCATAAAAATCAAACCAATTTGATGCTAACAGACTTAGAAAAATAAAAAGAAGCACACATGTTATTTCTCTTTCTAACAGTTATGCAAATCATCAATTACTCACATGCTAACAGTGCTGCATTTTACCAAGTAAAAAAAGGAACATTATCTATTTATTACCTTGATATAGGATGACAAATAAAAGGACCATACCAGTATTGCAAAACAATCATATTTATCATGCAAACAGTTTCCCAAAGAAGATAGTTTAAATCCATCTACCAAACAATAAAATAGGGTACTTAAAAAGAACCAAACATGTCAATTTTTATGCTAACAATCATGCTACTCGTCAGTTTTAAGACACTCTTTAAATGTTTTACACTATAGTTGCATAAGAACCAAATAGACTTGCTGAAACATGTTTATTTTTTCAAAATTTCCAATTATGCTAAAAGTAATTAAGACACGACTACTCCTTATCCTTTTGAGCATTCTACACAACAGGTGTTCCATTTTTAAATTAAACAGTTATCATGCAAAGCTTCAGTTCAAGATTTGGGCATTGATTCTGATTTTAATATGATTATGTTCTAAATTTGAGCATCTTGCAAACCTTGGACACAAAAATTGATGCATGCTACCAAACATTAAAAAACACTAAAACTTTATGCATAGTGAACAGAATAAATAAAAAAGGGTATAATTGCATTATAATAAAATATACTTGCTTAAATAATAGTCTTTTTTTTGTATAAAGGTGGAAATACACGAATCCATATCAACATTGCAAAAACAATCATTTTTAACATCCAAACAGTCTTACAAAGAATTGATTTTAAACTGCTACCAAACTTATAAAATAGAGTACCTAAAAGAAGCAAACTTCAGAAATTTTTATGCCAACAATCATGCTACTCATAAGTTTTAAAATTGCATACGCTATATGAAATTGAGCACACATTAATCTGTCTTGCTAGGCTATTTTAAACTAAAGTATGCAATTGAAAATAATCATATCCATAAGGCAAATACAGTTACTAAACAAAACATTTACAGAAAAATTAATTTGAATTCTTGAAATAGACTTACAGCGCCAATGTCAAATCCCATGCGGAATGTCCTCAATTTCATCAAATCACTTCAAACAACCTTGCACACAACCCCAATTAAGATATCCTGGAATGTCCTCAATTTCATCAAATCACGTCAAACAACCTTCATAAAATCAATAATGGATAAGAGCATCAGTAACATCTCGATCTTTTGCAAACATGAAAGAAATTTTCCAAACATGACATTGAAACTTTGCTCAAATAAAGAAATACTGATATAACACTTCAAAACGACATGCTTCTCTTATCTTACTATCAAAACACATATCCAAAGCATTTTGAGGTTACTTCTGGTCATTTAAATAGCAAGAGCTGAGAAATATAGCAATAAATGAAGTTGTTGATAGATGGATGAATTAATCATACATGTGATTTTGGTGTCATTTTTTTCTTTATCAAATGTCATCCCAACATCAACATCTGAAATTTATGAATAACCAACATGTTTACTTCATATAATTTGCTGAAAATCAATGATATACATCAAATTTTTTTCATAATTTATTAAAGTATAATTTCTTACACCATAAAAGTTGATTATTATAATATGCATATTTAGTAAAGATTGATAGTAGACATATTAATATGCATGGATGTCCTTACCAATCATACATATAGGAATTCACTAACATATCTACTAATTCCTTTTCAAATGCATCTAGACTAAAAAGTAATAATTTGAATTAAGTAGCGTGCAAATCAATTGAGACCACATTAGAAACATTGTATTGACTTTCTACATGGCATAAATGGTTGCGGAGTATGCTATTACGCAGTGTATATTTTCCTGGAGTCAGTGATAGAAACATATACCTTCTAAAGAAGTTTTCCAATGGAGAGGCAAAAGTAAGATGAAAAATTGATTCACGAAGAGTAATTTGTTTTATCTTTGTTGCTTATGTCTTCCACATCTAATGGTTATTGCTCGCTCTCATGGGTATTTGCCAAGGCTGAAACGATAAAAAGAAATGGAACCTATGTTATATAGGTTTGTGACAATAGCATTTAGCTAGCAAAATATACATTCCTATGCAAGCGCTGTCATTAGATAACTAAATTATAAATGTTCAACGACAATATCCATAGTTGAGAATGACAATTCCTAAATAAAAATGATAGAAACATAAAAAGTAGGTTGATAGAAGGACGATCAAGAATAATTACTCTTGTTAATCTACATAACCACATAGAAAATTAGACCGGACACAAAAAATCAACGTTTAAAAAAGGCAGGACATATCTCTCAACTAAATGATAAGAAGACATATTTGCTAAAGTTTGTTAGCATTCAATCCATCCAATAAACAAAAGATCTATTGGCTCCTTAAAACATCCTACACATTGACACATTACAAACTCTAAGTAAACTTCAATGGATAATATAAACAGTTGAGTTGTGAAATTATGATTCAAATCTGAAAAACTCCAAATAAGCTTTGCAAGTTAGCATTAAAATTCAACTAAAAAACCAAATTAAATTAAAATCAACACATCGAATATAATATTTTAACCATTAATAGAACATATGAATTCATTCCAAGCTTATTCGGTTGATCTTTAAACCATGAACAAACATATAAAATTGAGATTTGTTTTACCAAAAGGCTAATAAATTGAGGAAAGGTCAATATAAACCCAAAATTGGAAAAACGTTAACTATCCCCTTTGTCAAAGCTTCATCTCTTAATATTTCAGTGGTTTATTTATATTAACTCAACTGAGGAAAGACTTTCACTATTCAATAATCTTATTTCCCTCTTAATAGATGTTCAGCTATATAAGCTTGGAAAAAGAGTAGTAATCGAAAGGGAAAGAGATAGTACCTTGGAGGAAAGATCAAAATCCAAAGACCGAGAAAAATGAAAACAATGAGACGCAAAACCTTTTTCACATCAGTAATTGAAACCAATTAGTGTTTCTGAATAGGAAGGTTTCTGAAATCAAACCTTCTTAGAAGGTATAGGCCAGAATCTGAAATCATTAATGATGATGGAAGATTTGCCACCACTGCAGCAGCAAAAATGAAATCGGAAGTGTGAACAAAAATTAGAAATCAAAACTCAAATCTTACTGTAACTACAGATACCTTGTTTGGTTGAAGAATAACAGCTGTAGCACGCCTCAAAACACACACGGACAGTTGAAATGCAAAATAGCTTTCATCAAAGTGAATGCTTTTTAGGGCCATCTCTCCTCCAAATAGCAACATATATTTCACTAACAGCAGATGAGACCACACACCAAACAGATACGTGATAATTAAATTAAAAACAATAATCATACAAATAACAGAAGCATCACAAAAATAAGATATGGTCATATCATGTAAAAGAGAAAAAAAAAATATGAATCTTATAGGATGAACATAGCATTTTTTAATCTTGTTTACAACCTGAATTTTACAACTTACAACCTGCACAATCGGATTCAGTAGAAAAAGCATGGGATTAACCAATTTTGCACAGAATCAAAACTAAAATTAGAAGAGATTAAAGCCCTAAATCTGAATAAGAATTGATTCATAAAATCAAAAACAAATTGTAATGATTTCGTTTGCTTGTGAGCTGAAATTGAAACCGAATGGGAGAGAGAGTTTGGGTTTGTAAGAAGAAAAATGAAAATGGATTGGGAGGAGAGAAGAAGAAGATGGTGTATGGGAGGGAGAGGGGAAGAGAGTGTTTGGGTTTGTGAAGAGAAAAATGAAAATAGATTGAGAGAAAAGGAAAAAAACCTGCATGCTGTTCTGACTTCTGAAACCGGCCTAATGCTTCAATTGCTCAATTTTCTGAAACCGACCTTGTGCTACAATTGCTCAATTTTCTGTTACCTCGCGTGCTCCAATTTTTTGTTATCTCCTATTGGCTATTGTGTGGTTGTCACTTTGCAGTTTCAAAACAATTTGAAATTGGCTCTCAAGAGGGGGGAATTCAGTAAAAAAATGCAGGACAATTCTAGGGTTTTGCTAGGGTTTGCTAGCAAATTTTCTTTGCATTTGTATAGTTAAGATGTGTGGTATGTATGGCAGGTCCGTATTGACATTATTTTTTTTGGCAAAACCGTGGATGGTGAGAAACTGTTTGACAAGAGCCAATTCCTCTATTAAAAGTGGTTCTTCGGTAGACACCCTAGACATGCTTGTTCACTTCATGAGTGGATAGTAGAACCAATTCTCTATTTGCAACAATAATATTTTTTTTTATAGGTGGCAGATTTGGATTCAATCTATGTGGAGGGTGTGGAGGGTTCCCAACCTTTAGGGTGTGTTTGGATTGAGGGTATAGGAGGGGAAGGGAGGAGAGAATTCAATTTTCTTTTTTAAATTACGGACTATATAACATGTTTTTTAAAAATAAATTAAGTGTAATTGAAGTATTATATGACCATTTATCAGGTTAGTATGTTAACTTTTTAAAAAACAATTCATAGTGTTCGTAATTTAAAAATAAAAAGTAAACCCTCCTCTCCCTTCCCCTCCTAAACCCTCCATCCAAACATTGCTTATGTGGGTGGGGGTTCCTAGTTATATTGTCTTCCCTTTGGTGTGGTGCTGGAGCTTGTTTTGCTCGTTGTGGTGGTTTAGTCTTTTCTTTCAGGGTGGTTGAAGTCTCTGTATTTAGGTGGGTTGTTTTTATTTGGTGTGCATGCTCTCTTTTTTTTTTTGAGGGGGCTTTTGACAGCCTTAGCGGCCATTGTCTTGTGTTTTGTAGATATCTTTTGTAACCATTTTCCTCTTATATACATGCCATTTAAAAAATAAAAAAAAAAGCAATTAAAAGGAGATAGAGCTCGGTTTATCCAAGAATCGACCATACAATTACAATGCACCCGAGAATCAAAATTTGCGTCGTGTTCGGTTGGAATAGGTAGATTTCCATTCATGAACTTCAATTTGTTCTTGGCTAAGTAATAACGCTAGCTTTGCTCCAAGATTGATAGTTTATTAAAGTGATAGGAGGTGAAACAAGAACAATAACTCCAAGATTTTAACCTGGATGCAAATAATAGGGGAAAAATGCATTAGGATAAGCATCACCATTAGTAGAATTTTGAGAACGAGATATTGAATTGTTTAGATATCCATAGAGATGATGAACACGATGTGATTAAAGGGGAAGATTGAAAATATTCACTCATACCATAAAGGGAAATCAAATAAATTGATAAATGAGAATCTATTATTGAATGCTTGATCATATAGGGAAACCAAAGAAATTGATAAATGAGAATTTATTATTTTATTGAATGCTTCATTAAAGATAAGTATAAGTAGAAGCATAAGTAATTTTATTGAATGCTTGATTAAAGATAAGTATATTTCCAACAATAACCAATATAATTGGCGGGAAATAGGAAACCAACCAATAAACTACATTACTAATTCTAAGTAACTTTAACTAATTATGGTATTAACTTGTATTGCAAGTAAGAAAGTCTAATAGGATTTCACTCCTTTGTGGAGGATCTCTAATTGGCCTATTACTTTTTATTTTTTATTTTTAAAAAACTCCTTGGCTTAGCATTCTTCAATCCTATGGAAGATTAAGAATGTGGTGCATTCCTTCGACTATCTTAATTCATTTGCTCGATTATTCTATATTTGATTCATCAATCTCTTGATTTTTTGTTTGATTTCTATTTTGGATTTGATTGAATGATTTCCTTTGGGATTTGATTGTCTTTGATTTCGCAATTTGGATCCTATGTATTGCTTGAGAATGGCGCAATCACCTTGTATGGATCCTTGGAATCGATTGGAAGTTGATCCATGAATCAAATTCAAAAATTTTTACTGATCATAACCAAAATTTATGAATAAGGTATATGCATTCCTTTCAATTATGATAGTTTTTCTTACGTTTTTATTTATTTTTTTAAGTAAGGATTTCTTCTATGAAGAGTGCTAGTAACGTAACACTTTTTTCAATGTATTTTCTATAATTGAGTAAACTTACGAAGATTGAGTAAAATTTACGAAGAAAGTAACGTGAGTTTGATGATTTTCATTCAATCATGAAGAATATTGGAGACTACATTTTTTTTGAATAGCCAATATTATTAAAAGGAGCCGAACTCACACGAAGAAAGTTGGTCCGAAAAAACACAATACAACACCCCAACGTATGAGCTACAGGGCGACCCAAGACAAGAAAACAACACCACACTAAAATAGCCACCAATAACTAGCCTGCTGCTGAGCTATAAACAGACACCACTCCACTAGTAATACTGCCAGGAGCAAAAACACAGCCACTAACAGAAAACAACAACAGCACCAGAAAGCCACACAACAGCCCTCTAATAACAGCCCCCTATATAAAAATAAAACACCCTAAAAACTATCTAAGTAAGCACTCCCGAGTGTTCCGACACCACTCGTAATATAAACACGACGCGATTTTTAGATTACTCATACTCCAACACCAAACTAGAATATTGATCTTTTCGATGAAAGAATCTAAATCAACCACACCATTATTGAATATAATCTCATATTGCTGTATCTCTCATTAAGTTATAGAGTAGAGAAGATTAAAATAATACGATAAAGTCCATAAATCCAAGTCATGGATTTTTTTTTGAGGAGAAAATCCGATTGGATGAATTGAAGAGGTGTGTGTTTTTTTTTTTAATTTCTCTTTAGACATCTATCAATTGCTCATAGAGGACTAAATTCGATAAATTGAAGAGGTGTCCTCGTGAGCTTACTTAGTTGATAGGGAAAATGTATAATATATGCAAGGTCGGGGTTCAAACCTGACCACCACCTAAAACACATCGAACCGTGGTTAATTGTCTTTCGACACTCTGCAAACATGAGTTTCTCTTTAGACCTCTAACAACTGCTCACAAACACCTAAAACACGCCAACCGGTATCTAATTGCCGTTCAAACACTTTTTAAATCGGTTAAACAGATTAACAATTTAAAAAGCGATTTAGCCGCGTTTAAGTGTTAAACATCAGTTATCTACGATTTTGAAGCGAACATTAATTAGTCGCTGTTTTGTAGGTTCTTGTGAGCAAATGCTAGGTGTCTAAATAGCAGTCTTCATGTTTTTTATAAGCAGAATATATTGAAGGCCAACCCTTATAACAAAAAAGTTCAAATGCTTTTTGTAGACATCTCAAAGGATTTAACCATCATCAATCATAAAATACAGACAAATTTCCACCTACTTTTTCTGTAAACCAAGGCACGTTTTTTTTTTTATTAACATACATGTGTTAAACCGTTCAATTTAATCCCATTCCATTTAAATGTATAGTACGTCCAACTATTGACCCTAAAATCAACGGTACTAAAATTCTTCAATTTTGAAAGAAACCCTTCAATTTAATCAAGCACACTGAAAAAACCATCTAAACTCCTATTATCAAAAGAAAAATCATATTCACTTAGTTACAGTACAACTTGTTTCAGTTGAGCAAATTTAAAAACAACCAACAATGCAATATAGAGCTTTTTGTTGCATTTTGAAATTAGAATGTTTAGATTTATAAATAAGATTAAATTTTTTATGATAACTATATTTTTTCATAAAACCTTTAGAAAACTATATTTTAATGCCTTCCTAAAAAGTTAGAAATAATAACTTATGATTTTATCTAAAAAAAAATCTAATGAAAAGATGCAATAGACGCAACTGCAATTGCTTACACCTATTATATTTTGAATCCTAGATAGAATAACCCTTAACGATACTTTTAAAATTCAAAGGATTTAAAGAGAACCTTATCAGTTTACTTGAGCCACTCAAAAACCATAATGTGAAATAAAGTTATATCCAAAACACCCCAATTCTAATTCTGAACACCTGAATATTCTAAGGAATGCAACATTCATCTTAACCGAATCCTTCATGCAGAACTCATAAGAAGCCAATAAACATCATTCTGACATAGAAAATGCAGTTGCTTCAATTATCATCAACTTGAGTATGAAATATGAAACTGGGAAATGCAGTTGTGATTTCTCTGCAAAAAAATAAAAAAATACAGTTTGTGAGATGTTAGATGCTAGGGCATGGTAACAAAATCCTAATTCCTCGAGATAAAAAATATAGATATATTCAAGATGCTAACTAGGACAAAATCAAAGTCATTATTCAGGCTTGCATATTAACTACATAGTCCAATATTCCATCTTTAGATAATATTTTCTAACCATATACATGACTAGGGAACATTTTTTTTTTCAATTCTAAATCTACCCTTGAGTTTAGCATTAACTTTTTTTTTTTTAACAAAAAAAGAAGAAGCTAGACTAATATGTGGTAGTTTTCGTAAACTAGATACTCAACTGCAGAAATTAATCCCTCTAACATGTAAGACTACAATGGGTGACATCCCTCAAGAGCTTTAGAACTGTTGCATTCCCATACTTGAATTTGAACCCTAAACTTCTTATTAGGCTGGAAGAGACTCAAATCATCTCATTGAAGCACTTACTTTCTTTAACATATAAAAAAAGGCATATACATAAGGGCATGCAACTAAGAGAAAGAAGTAACATAGAATATTCTCATCAATTGTTTAGGTAGGTTCGATTCAAAAAGAATTGTTTAGGTAGGTTGGAGGGTTAGGATTGATAACATACAGGTAAGAGGAAATATTGGTTATTAAGTTGAGGCATAATTCTTATATAAATAGCCCTTAAAATCTATTAACAAATTTAGACTTGTTTAAGAATCGGAAACATTATTACTGCACGTTGTTATTAGCCATAATAGTTATAATAATATCTTGACTAAATTTAAATTGTTGTTGGCAAAACTGCAATTACTGCCGCAATAAAAGCACCGGTGTGCACAATCTGATATAAACTAGCAAGACTTCCATCCCTGGATGACCAGAATTGCAAAATTGAAATAGTGTTAATAGCAACAAGAAGAAACTCACGTGAGATAGGGAAGATTCATATTTGTCAGAAGGGATGGCTGCTGCATGGCAAGGTTCTTCCATTCTTCTTTGTCAATCTTCCCATCATGATTTGTATCCACTTTCTCGAATGTCTGAAACATCAAGCCAAGATTATGATAGTACAAAAATGATTTTAGCTTGTCATGATTATCAAGTCAACATGTACATAATTTGCATATAACTTGCATGTATGTTAACCTTTCTTTTCTTTCTATAGGCTATCAAGAAGAGCGGAAAAATAAATTATGTAGATTAACTTAACATAAAAGAAGAAACAAAACTTAATAATTTCTCAATATACCTAGACTTGTGAACAAAATAAGAGTTGGCATACATATATATTGATGTCAGATAAATAAATCACCTTGTCAATGATGCCATTAATCATCTCATCTGAAAGTTCCATGTCAGATTCAGATAGAGTAGCTACCACCAATTGTTTTAACTACACACAAAATAAGAAATTTATTAGAATGTAATCAAGCATGTTTGAGTAGATAAATTCCATGGAAGCAGAGATAGAAATACACCTATAAATCTAAAACAAGATTTAGATTGTTCATTAATGCACTGATTACTCAACACTATATAAAAATAAATTAAATTAAATTACCTCATCCCTCTCAATATATCCTTGTTGTTTGAGATCATACAGTCTGAATAAAACTGGAATAAGGGAAAACAGCCATATGAATTAGGATTGGATTCCACGCGGTTAATACATGACAGTGACACAGTTATTGATCCCGGCCTTCAGATCTCAAATCAATGGTAAGATTATATAAAAATAATTTAGTGAAGGTGTTATGAGAACTGACCAAATCTCAAATCAATGACCGAGATCAATTAACACATGTAACTGCGTGATTTTCTAACTCCATGGAATCCATGTCGAAAGAATTGTTTGCTAGAAGATGCGAAAGTCTTGAACAAATATTTGTAACACTTACATTCAATCTTATCATCCATTGGTGCAACTGGATGGAAAACAGACAGAGCAGATGCAAACTCTTTGAAATCGAGTGCTCCATCGGAATTTGTGTCAAACATGTCAAACACCTACATAGTTTGAAAAGAATAACAAGAACATTTTTACCAATGTTCATATCATATGTATATAGCATGTAATATTATTTTCTATTTTACTTGGGAAGAAAGGTAAAAAGTTGCAAACAAAATCACGAGTGAAAGCTTTTACATACCCGCTCTGCAAACAGACTTCGTTTGTTGCTTGTCTTAAATAAGGCCAATTGAAATTCATCCTGTCATACAATAAGACACTAGATGTGAAAAACAGTATATCTACGAGGATCAAAACCAAACAATGTTTTTTACAGAAACTAAAAGCGAAAAAGGGTATGTTTGCATGACAAAATGGATCTACGGGCATTGAAAAAAAAATACTTGTAGAGCCATTGAGCATGAGATGAGATTACTAACCTTAGTGATCAGTCCATCGTCAACAACTGCACTGCTAATCTTCTTAAATAGTTCGTACAATGCTTCAACCTCGCTTACAGTAACTGCATTGATGCTAAAACAAGTTACTTCTGTTCAAGCCCTAACTAGCAGCTTAGTAATTGAAAATGGTAAAATCATAGTAGGATACAGATTCATCTCTACCTAACAGTTTCCTAGAATTCTGGTAAAATGATAGTATGATACAAACACCAAGAAGGAAAAAAAAACTGCTAAGACTTAACAGAATTTGAATGAACCGCTATTTTCCGAGATTGGAAACACTTCTATTTGTATCCCTCAAAACTTCCTAATATCATGAAATGGAAATAAATATGGCAATGATCATAACATACAAACTGTTTCTCTGGAAATTTCTTCTGGATTTTTTAAACCACTGGGCGGTCGCTTCGAGCTTGACACTTCGTTATTACACCAATTTGCCACAGCAAGCCACAGTTGTTTAAAGCAACACGTCATCTTCTTCTCCAAATATCAGCAAACTCAATACCTGAAACTCCCAAGCACCAAGAAAGAAACAAATAAAGCTAATTAAATGTTGACTAATAATTAGAGTAGTGCTTCAGTACTATTACACCGTTTTTATTGCAGAATAAGTTCATAACAGTTCTCCTCTAAAAAGAAAAGTTCATAACAATTCTAGTGAGAGCAAATGCCCTCGATCATCAATGTAGATCTGATGATAGTGCTGAATCTTAAAGAAAAAAAAGGAAAGACCATGCAATATTAATCATATTTGTATTCTTTGACTGTAAATTAAGCGGATTTGGATTGAGTGCAGTTGGTCATATCTAGACCATCTGGTTAAGATTAAACGTGCTCCTATTTCAAGTCAGATTTTGAACTTAAAATATTGATTGTCTAATCTTGATCGAATGGTCTAGATCTGACTGCAGTGCAGTCGCATCCTCTCGACTGCACACAAAATTGGTCCAAATTATGCTGATCACACAAACAGCAGGGGGTTGGTTAACTTTGATTTGTTCCATCTTTGATTGAACAGACAAAGTTGGGAAATTTTCAACTAAATCTCCAAATTAATTAAAAAACATAAAAAAATGAAAATAATTTGCATGAAAGCAGTGTATAGATGAAATATGAAAGTGGAGAGGAGTGAGGTTTACCATTCAGAAAAGGCAGAGAAATGATAAGCTGGAGTGTCCTAGGTAATTCAGCATGTAATAAAACAAATGAAGAAGAATTTTGGTTTATATATGTTCCATGAATTTTGTGTTTAGGAGGATTGATTTTGTCATTCAAAAAGGTCTAACGGCACAACTTGTTATATAATATCACCAAGTGTAAATAATGATTTATATAATATCACCAAAAAGCAAAAAAAAAAAATGATATAAATGTATTTGAAAAATAGGTGAGGTAAAATAATGAAAATAAGGACATAGATGGGATAATATATATATATATATATATATATATATGTTAAAAAGGGTAAAAGAAATACTTTTGATGAGAATTTGGTCTTGGAAAGAACCAAATTTGAAAGACAAAAACAACATTGTCATATAAGACAGAAATGTTTCACTGTCACTCACTAAATTTAAAAGACAAAAACAATATTGTTATATATAGGACATAAGTGTTTCACTGTCACTGACGAGTAATTGTTGATTTCAGTTTAAGGTGATTGCACTTGAATTTTGTGCCATCATAGATTTTATGCATTTTTGTAATCAATAGATCATATGATTTGACTTTAAGTTTTATTTTAAATTTGATTTATCGAGTTCAAAATGAAATTTACCCCACATTAATTCAATATTCAGTCATTGGCCTCAAACTAATACTATATAATGAATGGAATCTTTGATGGGAGAAATTCAAATTTGATGGTGCATGCAAATCTTCTCTATTTTCAGCTTTTCACTGTTTATTTTGTTATAGAATATTATTTTGTTTTAATTTAAATCAACAAAATGTTATGAAATTTGTTTTATTCAAATCTTCAAAAGGAAAAAAATAACAGTAAAGAAAAGGGAAGGGAAATTTTTCTAATTAAAAGTATAAGAATGTTAAGTGATTTCAAAAGTATACTGAATCAGAATGAAAGTTAATGTATTAAAATATTTTTGCATTAATATTTATTTTGAGCAAACATTAATATTAATTCTAATTACTTTGATAATAAATATTAAAGGAAATTTTTCATAAAGTCTTTGAAACATTTAATGTTTTAGTATTAATTAATTAAAAGACTACTAATGTTTTAGTATTAATATGCCCAAATAAAATTCTTGCACCTTTTAAAAAATACTAAAACATTAGTAGTCTTTTAATTAAAAAAAATAAAAAAACAAAATTCGCAGAGGGACCGAACCATAAAAATCATAGAAAACTTCATCTTCTTCCTTTATTTCCTCTTCTTCATGATCCTAGAATTTTCTTGTCACGTACAATCAAAATAGATGCTACATTGTTAAGAAATGTTCATTTATCTCGTCAAGTTTGATTTGTTCCAAAAGCTAGGAAGAAATCCGGGCGTGCATGGATGAATCGGATGAAGAAACTAGTTTAGCTTATCCATTATCTTGTTTTGTGTTTAATTTATGTTTTTAATTTACATTTTTATTATTGTTGTATTATGTTGTTGTTATTGTTGTAGTTGAATTATGTGTTTTCGTTGTAGAATTTGATTTAATGAAAAAATTCTCGATCTTCTACCTTCTCATTATGTTTCGGATCCTAGAATCTGAACCGGGTCAATTTTAGAATTGAGAAGTGTAACATCTCATGTGACTTTAAGTGTTGTTGACTGACCCTTCAAACCAACACGAGCCTTTTTAGCGTGTTTTGTCATCACTCACACGTTTTCCATGAAACTTCCTAAAAGGTCATTCATCCCAAAATTGCTTCAAGTTAAGCACACTTAACTATGGAGTTTTTATAGAATGATCTACCAAAAAGAAGATGCATCTTGATGGTATAGGTAGTACCGAACAATTCTTTTGAGTCTTTCTTCAACCATGTAGTCTCACACCTGCACCGGCGGCTACTCCCAATCTCGTTGGTCCCGGGCGTTAGATGCTCACCAACCTCGGCATGGTTCGTCCCCGAATTACATCGTGCTGGAAGAGGTATACTCTGATACCACTTGTAACATTCCACACTACTTTAAGTATTGTTGACGAAACCTATAAACCAACATGAGTCTTTTTAACAAATTTTGTCTTCACTCGCATGCCTTCTGAAAAACTTTGCAAAAGGTCACTCATCCTAATATTGTTCCAAGTCAACTACACTTAACTAAGGAGTTCTTATGAAATGGTCTACCACAAAGGAGATGCATCTAGTTGGTATAGAAACTACCTGATAGATATTTTAGCAAGTGTACTAAAAACTATCGAAGTAATAAAATAAGTTCGTATCCACGAGGAATGTGTTAATCTCAATTTGGCAATAAAGTAAATATTTAGGATGTGTATATTATTTTGTAAAATATAGGTAGTAGATTTGACTTGATTGCATAAAATTAAATAACAGAAAATATAGATTCGGTTAGAAAATATAGATTCAGTTAGAAAATATAGATTTGGTTTAGAAAATATGAAGAGAGATGGGATCAGGTCTTTCGAATCATCTAAGTTCCCCTAATTGGTATACTGCACCTATTCTTAAGAATGATTTTCTAGTCCCACGATAGTCAACAAAATAGCCCTAATCAATCACTTGACTTAGGACCCTCTTCTCTAACTACAACCTCTAATTCCTTAGGTGGTCCAATAATCGTCGAAGGTTTTAAGAACATTAACCTAATATCACTAACAAACGATTATCCATTCCTAGACTAACCATGTTTATTAGAACAATTCAATTAGGTCTAAGTAGAAAGCTATGGTCAGTAGTCATTCATTCTCACTAAATCATGTTTATATTTGATCAGGATATAAAAAACATTAAGAACAATTGAATTGAATAAAGACTAGATTGTCATTCACAATAAATAGAGTTTCACAGCAACATAGATCAATGACCTAATCTCTAAGAGATTTAGCTACTCATAATCGACTTTACAAATAGCAAAATCAATGGAAGAATTAAAACATACATGAACTGGTTACAAGGTGATGAAATCGTCCGTGCAGCCCTCTTCAGGTCTCAAAATCCCACTTTTTCTCTTCAGGATTCTTCACCCTTGTTTTTGGATTTGGCTTCAGCTTAAATAGGAAAGTTTTTCTAGGTCAAAAATCGCGGCACGGTTGATAAAATCGTAACCATTGCTTCAAATCTTCCAGATCTTTCTGCTAAATCGTGTTGCGTCACTAGAAATCGTATCACGATTCCAGTGTTTAAAAAACATGCTCTTTGCCAAGCAAATCGTATTACGGTTGTGAAAATCATAACACGATTTGCTGCTTTCAGCTCTTCATAATTTCTTGCTTTTAAGGCTCCTGGATACTTCATATTGCTCAAGAACTCTATCATAATGTCAAAATAAATCCTAAAAATTACGTAATGACAACATGTCATCACAACCCCAAACTTGAACCATTCCTTGTCCTCAAGGAATTTATTTGCAACATTGATTATCTACAGTAAAATAACAATTACCTGATCAAGCAGTAGTACCCAAAAATTTCATCTCCCGACTGACTAAAGATGAGCCAGTTTGACTTGTTAGCATCCACCAATTCACAACTCCACGCAACAAATTGAATAGGGTTCACACACAATCGACATGCAATCTACATATTACCATACGCTTGAAGAGTTTCTAGACGTCAATCAAAATCAATGTCAATGCACACTTTGAGGTCTTTAAGGGTTATAACGGGCTTAGGTGAAGGTGGGATAATATTTGTATAAGTAGGCTACACAAAATCATGAGTTAGACACTCCTACAGAAATTAAAGCATGGATTCAATCCCTTAACTTACCCTTGAAACAACAATTTGTAAAGGTACTAGAGAACATTTGTAACTTTTTGAGACGATCGAGTTTAAAGTTACTCGGATTTTCAATGATATGTCCATTTTTGATTCTATTTTCTCTTTTTTTTTATACACCATTTTGGTGTGTATTTTTCATTAATTTTTTTATAAAGTTCTTTCTTTGTTCTCTAGTACCCCCACCCCAAACTTAATTGGTAGCAAATTTCAATAGCAACCCCAAACTTATTATTTAGCAACATTCTACAATGTCTAACCCAGGTAAAACAAATTGGGATAAATCCTAAAAGTCTCTAAGCTTGTAATGTAGTTTGTCACTGAACAAAAAGTTCTAAACCTACCGGCTCAATTTGGCTAAAAAGAGGATATAAATTCAATATAAATAGCGTAGGCTTTAAAAAGGCTCACAGGACCAAGCACTTTTGCCTCAGTATGTTAATGACAAAGATCAATTGACGGTAGAAAAACAATGCAACTTCTAGAAATGTAAAAGCATGGAACACTCTTATATAAGTAAATTGGAAAAATAAAATTTGGCTATGAACCTTAGAGTGTTTATATTTCTGGGAGTTGTGACTACATATCTTTAACTGTCGTACATTTCTCCTTTGAACACAAGTCACTCCTCCTTTTGAACTTTTGGAATACCACTTGAACAAACAATTGTTACTAAACTGGAAAAAGTCAACAAACAAATGAATTCATCAATAATAAACAAGTTCAGATTCAATTACATAACAGGGGGATAAAATTGAGTTAATCCAAAATAAAAATTAAAGACAAATTGTTTGACTCAACAACAAAAATAAAATACTGAAAATAAGAACATAAGAAAAGGATGGGTTGCCTTCCACCAAGCGCTTTCTTTTACGTCATCGAGCTTGACGCTTCAACCACTGTTAGGGTGACAAATATGTCAGAAAGAACACATCATCCTTCTTCTTCCTCTTGTTTGGTAGGAATTCCATGAATTTGTAAGAAAGAATTTATGTTCCCATGCTCCTACCAATAAACTTCTGGAAATTGTGGCATCCCACCATATAGAAGAACGAGTCTTTTCTTGCAAATGAATGTTTTCTTTCATTCCCATTGATTGAGTCTCCATTTTAAGGTACAAATCACGCGCCTCACCCGTGGCTTTTCTTCTATGTTGCTACTTTTATTTTTCAAATGTTCATCTTGCACCAAGAGGGCATGTCGCTTCATCTCAATCGCAACCGATTTCTTTTCACACTCATCTGCTTTCTCAACAAGATTACCACACTGAACATCAAACTTCTCAAATGAAACTTGATTTGACACCAAAAAGTCATCTAAAATATTTTGAAGTTGAGAATTGTAATCTATGTTGACCACTTCCTGCTCTTTTTCTTTAACTATGTATTGCTCCTCGCAAAAGAGACTACCATGATAACCTCCACAAAAATCGCAACACATACTCAATCTTGTTTTCAAATCCTTTATATGTAGAGATATCATGTAATTCTCATAACATAGGATTTAGATCTCTTCAGAATCAATAAGTGGTCGACAATCCCATATTGCTACAAAACTCAACGAATCCTTTCAGTAGTAAAGCACAAAGAAATATAATCGAAGAGCATAAATCATAATTTTTTTTTTAATATATAATCAAAAATATAAATAACAGAAATTCTAAATAAAAACAAAATTGCCAAGTTGAAATGATTTAACAGTCGTCCCCGGCAGCGGCGCCAAAGACTTGATAGATATTTTAGCAAGTGTACTAAAAACTATCAAAGTAATAAAATAAGTTCGTATCTACGAGGACTGTGTTAATCTCAATTTGGCAATAAAGTAAATATTTAGGATGTATATATTATTTTGTAAAATATAGTTAGTAGATTTGATTTGATTGCATAAAATTAAATAACAGAAAATATAGATTCGGTTAGAAAATATAGATTCAGTTAGAAAATATAGATTTGGTTTAGAAAGTATGAAGAGAGATGAGATCAGGTCTTTCGAATCATCTAAGTTCCCCTAATTGGTATACTGTACCTATTCTTATGAATGATTTTCTAGTCTCATGATAGTTAACAAAATAGTTCTAATCAATCCCTTGAATTAGGACCCTCTTCTCTAACTACAACCCCTAATTCCTTAAGTGGTCTAATAATCGTGGAAGGTTTTAAGAACATTAACCTAATATCACTAACAAACGATTATCCATTCCTAGACTAACCATGTTTATTAGAACAATTCAATTAGGTCCAAGTAGAAAGCTATGGTCAGTAGTCATTCATTCTCACTAAATCATGTTTATATTTGATCAGGATAGAAAAACATTAAGAACAATTGAATTGAATAAAGATTAGATTGTCATTCACAATAAATAGAGTTTCACAGCAACGTAGATCAATTAGGGTTGCAAAGAATCATCTCAGACCTAATCTCTGAGAGATTTAGCTACTCATAATCGAGTTTACAAACAGAAAAATCAATGGAAGAATTAAAACATACATGAACTGGTTACAAGGTGATACATGCTCTCTACCAAGCAAATCGTATTACGGTTGTGAAAATCGTAGCTGCTTTCAGCTCTTCATAATTTCTTGCTTTTAAGGCTCCTGGATACTTCATATTGCTTAAAAACTCTATCATAATGTCAAAATAAATCCTAAAAATTACGTAATGACCGTATGTCATCACTACCAAAGATTTCTTACGATCCTTATTTTAACCATGCAGCCCCATACCTGCATGACCACACAATCCCTCTCATTCCAATGTGAATTTGGTTCACTTAAAAAGCTGTCAAGAGCTGCTCATGTCTAGTGCACTTGTGACCACTCTTAATCCACATCGGTCTCGGACGTTACAAGAAGGGTGTGTGAGAGTGATGGAGGTGGGGAATTTCACTAAGTGAATTCAAGTTTATTTTGGGATTTTTTATGTACCCAATAGAGCAAAGATGTGGTTCTTCCCTCTATACCTTAAATAAGTTAGCAAATACTGTTGAGAGTTAACTTTGAATAGGAAATAAGATTACGTGTAAATTGAGCTTTGTTTCTTTTTAGTGATTGGATTAAAATCTGTTTGATTCTTATCAAATTATTTCAGTCCTTCGTGGAGGATACCTAGCTGGTTAATATTCTTAAATCCTCATGGATTATGAATGTGGTGCCTTCCTTCCATCTTTATCTTAATCTATTTGTTTGATTTTTCTTTATTTGATTCATCCATCTCTTAATTTCTTGTTTGATTTTTAGTTTTATCTTAATTGTCTTGGACTTCGCAAATTTGGATTCTATATATTGCTTGAGAATGGCGGAATAAACTTGTAGATTTGAGCTATTGTAAAGATCCTTGCAAAGCCTTGATTCATGGATGGGATCATATCAATGACAACATCAATTAGAATCCATTGGAAGTTCCTTCAATTAAACTCAAAAGAAATTACCGATCACAAAGGTATCATTCCATTCAATTATGATAGTTTTTCTCTTGTTAAAAAAAAATATGATAGTTTTTCTTATGTTTTTATTTTTCTAGAAGTAAGGATTTATTCTACCAAGAGTGCTAGCAACATTTTTTTTTAAGAAGACTGCTAGCAACATATACTCTTTTTTCAATATATTCTCTATTATTGGGTAAAATTTACAAAGAAAATGATATAACTCACATAAATTTAATTTAATCACAAAAGAGAAGAGTATAACATTGTTAGTATCTTTGTAATTAAGTTATAGACCAAATAAGAATAGAAAAAGAAAGAGAAAGTCCACATATATCCAGTTAAAGGAATTGTTAGTATCTTTCTATTTACTTTTTTTCTTTCTTTCAGTAAATCAAAACCAAGCCAAATTTCTTATTTGTAATAGTACTACTGTTCAAAAGACAAAAATGATGGGACTTTATGTAACGAGTGAAGGTTTTAATACTAAACACCAATCAATTGAAATGTATAGTTCCTTCAAGTTTGAAACCAAAAATAAACCCCTTCAATTTAATCAAGCACCCTAGAAGCCCATTTTCTTTAACCGAAAAACCATCTTCAGTTATTATCAAAAGAAAAATCATCTTCACTTGTCACATTAAAACTTTGTTTTTTGTTAAATAGTGAACGGTTGAAGGGTAAGGAATTTTTTGAAGTATATTTAACTAAATATATTAGGTTATATATGCCATAAAAAAAGATTTTTAAGCCTATCAAGCTTAGGCCTTGCAAAACCTAACTTGGTTCAACCTATTACAACCCCTATTATGGAGGCCTCTCCCATGAATCAAAATGTTAAAAAAACCTTATCAGTATACTTGAGCAATTCACAAACCATAGTTTCAAATAAATTTAAATCCAAAACCCACTGGTTCAAATTCTGAAATACCTTAATATTCTAGGTGAGGTTAAACAAATCCACTTATTCAATGGACAACCTTACCTATCCAAAAAAAGGGAATGCGAATGAAAACATATAAAAAAGTTCATAAATTCATATGTAACCATATCCTTCTTGCAGAACTCATAAGCAGCCAAGAAAAATCAATCGGGCATAGAAGATGCAGTTGCTTCAATTATCATCAACTTGAGAATGGAATATGAAGCTGGGAAATGTAGTAGTGATTTCTCTGTAAATAAACAATTTGTGAGATGTTAGATTGTAAAGCTTGGTAACAAATTGCTAATTAATGTTCAATTAAATATCCATTTAAAAAAAAATGTTCAGCTAAACATGCTTCCAATTCCTTGAGAAACAAAATATAGATACAGTTAAGAAGCTAACTAGGGCAAAATCAAAGTCATTGCTTAGGATTTCGGCTTGTAAATTAACTACATAATCCAATATCCTCAATAGTTTTAACACGGCTATACTCTCAGGTATGAATTCGAACCCAAGACTTCTAGTTAAGCAGGAAGAGATTCAAATCATCTCATTAAAGTGCTCTTGGCAAGTTCATAGTTTTTTTTAACAAATAGAAAGATGGATATACATAACGGCATGCAACTAAGAGAAAGAAAAGGGCTGTGGTATAACCACATCCGCGATTGTGACCACAATTTAAAATCATGGTGTACACATTCTAATATATACTACCAAGACTTCCATCCCTTGTTGACCATAATTGCAAAATTGAAATGGTGTTAATAGCAACAAGAAGAAACTTACGTGAGATAGGGAAGATTCATATTTTTCAGAAGGGATGGATGCTGCACAGCAAGGTTCTTCCATTCTTCTCTGTCAATCTTCCCATCATGATTTGTGTCCACTTCCTCAAACGTCTGAAACATCATTGATAATGTTAGCAATAGCTCTATAGACAAGTCAACATTAATCTACATAATTTGTATATTACTTGCATGTTGGTTAATGTATTTTTCCGTTCAATAGATTATCAAGAACAATGAAAAGAAAAATAAAATGTGTAGATTAACTAACATAAAAAGAAAGAAAACTTATTAATTAATTTCACAATTTACCTAGACTTGTGGAATGCGAACATAATAAGATTTGACATACATATAGACTATAGTGTTATCAGATAGATAAATCACCTTGTCAATGATGCTATTAAGCATTTCTTCTGTAAGTCTCATGCCAGATTCCGATAGAGTAGCTACCACCATTTGTTTCAACTATACACAAAATAAGAAATTATACGTGCATATTAGATGCATACCGATATACGAAGCATGTTGGAGTAGAGTAACTCCAAGGAAGCAAAGATAGAATAGAAAAACTTGACCTATGAATCTATAACAAGATTTGAGATAGTTCATTAATGCATTGATTGATAGTTAATGTTGAAGGTGAATGGTTGCGAACTCTATTTATTCAACATCATACAAAAGAAATTAAATTACCTGTTCCCTGTCAATATATCCTTGCTGTTTGAGATCATACAGGCTGAATAAAACTGTAATAAGGGAAAGTTAGGAACCCATTAAGCATATGAACTAGGATTTGGATCCATGCAGTTATTGCGTGACATTGTTATTGATCTCGGCTTTCAGATCTCAAATCAACGGTAAATATTATTTAAAAGTAATATAGTAAAGTTGTAATGTGAACCGACCAATCTCAAATTAATGGGCGAGATCAATTAACACGTGTAACGGCTCTTTTTTAACTGCATGGAATCCAGGTCCAAAAAGCCTTTCCTTTCTAATATAAAAAAATCGCTGTCTAGTAGATGTTTAAACTCTTGACAAATATTTGTCACACTTACAGTTGATCTTATCATCCGTTGATGCAATTGGATGGAAAACAGACAGAGCAGATGCAAACTCTTTGAAATCGAGTACTCCATGAGAATTTGTGTCAAACATATCAAACACCTACATAATTTCAAAAGAATAACAAGCATATTTTTACCAATGTTCATATCATATGTATATACCAATATAAAGTTGCAAACAAAATCACAAGTGAAAGCTTTTACATACCCTCTCTGCAAACAGACTTCGTTTGTTGCTTGTCTTAAATAAGGCCAACTGAAATTCTTCCTGTAATATAATTATAAGACACTTATGATTATACTAATCAGCTAGAATGAATAACATTACTACAAAAGTTGAACAAAAAATATCATAAAAAAGATTTAAATATCTTTCATTCTTTTGTTTTTGGAACAATAAACATCTTTTTTTCCATAAACTAAAAGCAAAAAATGGTATGTTTGCACGCCAGAAAGATATAAATGCCCAAAAACAAATACTTGTAGAAACCACTAAGCATATGAGATGACTAACCTTAGTGATCAGTCCATCGTCAACAACTGCACTGCTAATCTTCTTAAATAGTTCGTACAAAGCTTCAACCTCGCTTACACTAACTGCATTGATGCTAAAACAAGTTACTTCTGTTCAAGCCCTAACTAGAAGCTTAGTAATTGAAAATGGTAGAATTTGAATGTTTTCAAATTGCGGCGTATAGCACTATTGCATAGCAGAATTTGAATGAAACACTATTTCCGCTATCTGCGATAGACAAAACTGCAATTTGTATCCCTCCAAAGTTCCTAATATCATAAAATGGAAAGTAATATGGCAATGATTATAACATACAAACTGTTACTCTTGAAATTTCTTCTGGATGTTCTAAACCACTAGGAGGCGGCTTTGAGCTCGACACTTCGGTATTACACCAATTTACCACACCAACGCACAGGTTTTTCAATCCGCCTAAGCAACGCAACATCTTGTTCTCAAGCAGATATCAACAAATTACATACTGAAACTCCCAAACACCAAGAGAAAAAACTAGTTAAGCTAATAAAATGTGCAAGTGTAAAGAAAAGAAAAATTCAAATTTACCGAAATACAAAGGATACTGCAAAACATATACAAAACAGGAGATTATAACATCTATATGACTTAATACAATCTATATGATATAAACACTAGGATCAGTACTTGATCAATACTCGAATAGAATAAAGAAGAAAAACTCTAACTACTGCCTTTATAAAGAACTTAAATTTCTTGACCAAAATAAACCAAACATGCAGAACATATAACATTTACATAAGCAAAGTGAATTAACTATACAACAACCAGACATTGAGTTGACGACTTTAAAACGTTCGAGCCCGGACAAAACTACGATCAAACTATTCAAGTAATCGAACCGTAAGCATTGTTGGTTCACAGTTCAACCAGTTGAACCATCCGATTCAATTCAGTTTTAATACATTCCTCCTTATAATATTCATGGACATGTAGCAAACCTTTCAGTTTTTTTTTTTTTGTTTACAAACCTTTCAGTTTATGTAGAATAATAATAATGAGTTTTCTGAAAAAATAATAATGAGTTTTCATATTTTTCTAACTCATCATAATTAAGATTTTTTGACCTCCGATACTCTAGTCGTATACACTTCTAGTTTTTTTTTTCTCACACGGGTTGGACACTAGGTCTTTTCATGGTGATTTATTCCTAAAAACTTTATAACATAAATTAATTTCTATTTCTAAGTTTATCGTACCACCTCTATTTTGATACCTAACAAAAAATTGTTCATATGAAAACTTTTATCATAATTTGTTTCCACTAATCAACTTGCTTACAATAATACTTAGTTCAAGATCTTAAGCACACATTCATAAAAAATAAAATAAAAAGTGGCAGATAAGTATTGAAAGCAGATTAATTAAGCAGACAAAAAGTCAATAAATAATTAAAGCGCATGGCAAAAACTTATTCCTCATTCCCTTTGAAATGACGTTGTGTGACCATGACTTAAACTGATCAAGATCCAAGAAACACAGAAAAAGATATACGATATAAAAATCCATAACATTTTAGTTCAAGTGTTCACTTTCCTCGGTCTCTGAGAATAAACACAACAAGTGTATAAAATAAGATAAATGTGCTGAAAGAAAATAATTTCTGAAAGCCTAAAACACCAGCCAGAAGCAATAGATCGTCAATGATCTAGTTAACATTAATTCAATTCAAGCAACCATTAAGGATGCCATGCACCCTGCTACCTCTATCACCACATGAATTGAATATGCCATTAAGCATATGTATTTCATAATTCTTCAAGCAAGTGATGTAACAAAAGTAATCATATATGTATCAATAAATTAAAATTAATTGTGAAAATCTTCCTGTTCTACTATCCGAAAAATTATGAATCAACAAATCTAATTAATGTCTCATTCATCATTACTTGAAAACTTAACAAGTCAAGGTACGTAGCAAATCTATTATCAAAAAAAAAAAAAAAAGTAGATGACACTTCCACCCTCAAATTATTTTATCGTTAATTAGTGCATACAATATTATATCAAAATATATGATAAAATATAGGACAATTGATGTATATATACAATTAGGATTGATCAAATTACAATGGTGTAATACTTGACTACTATTACACTGTTCAACAACGTTATGAAAATTCTTGGAGAGCAAATGCCCTAGATGTCATCAATGTAGATCTGACGACAATGCCATTTCTTAAAAAAAAAAAAAAATTATATAAATAAGGGTGATCAATCAAATTATATAAGTGTAATATCTGATCAATTTTATATTGTTCAATAACGTTCAACTGAATACTTATGTTTCAAAATAAGTTGATGAAATTTCAGTGAGAGCAAATGCCCTGGATCTCATCAACATAGATCTGTCAATTTTATTTTTTTTGAAGTACATAGATCTGTCAACCTTGATTACGTGCTATTGTTTTGATGAAAAAATAAGTTCAAGATAACCAGATTAATTCTTGAAAGAAAAAAAAAAGATTACTTACAAAATCATATAAATAATCACAGTTCTAAAAGCACATCACAAACAAAATTCAGATATTATTTTTACATCTCATTACCAAAACCAAGGCATCAACTTTGTGACACTAGCGATGACCTTGACTTGGACCCCCAATGTATTCAAATGGCACTTTGTTGAATCTTAAAGAAAAAAATGGCAAGACCATGCAATATTAATCTGATTTTTATCTTTTGATTGTAAATTAAGCACACCAAAAGAGCAAGGGCTGATAAGCTTTGATTTGTTGCATCTTTGATTGAACAGATCTACAACTATAAATCTCCAACAATTAAAAAAGATAAATAAAAAATAAACAATTTGCAAATAATTTACATGAACACAGAGTATAAATGAATTATTAAAGTGGAGAGGAGTGAGGTTTACCATTCAGAAGAAGCAGAGAAATGAGAAGCTGATGGCCATGTTTTCCTATAGGTAATTTAGCATATATACTGAAAAAAAGAAGAGGAATTTTGGTTGATATATGCACACATAAAATTATATGTACATAATTGGATGAATAAGGTTTTGTTTAATATCTTTTTTAAGGAATTGACTAATTGAAAATATTTTTTTGGGTCAAAAGTAAAATTATTAATTGCAAATTAAATATCCCTAAATAGTAAAAATAATAAATGTATTTAAAAAATGGGTGATATAAAATAATGGAAATAAGGGAAAATATGGGATAATATATATTGAAAAGAGTCCTTCAAAATAAATAGGATTAAATATGTTTTTGGTCCGTATAAATATGTCGAGTTTTTGTTTTAGTCCCTCTAAAAAATTTCTTCAACTTTTAGTCCCTCTAAAAAATTTCTTCAACTTTTAGTCCTTCAAAAAATTTCCATCTTCACTTTTGGTCCCTCCTTTTAAGTAAACTCATGTCTAGAATTCATATTTTTGAATAAAATTTTGTAGAAAAATTCATAATATTATAAGAATCTCTCCCAAAAAAAAAACTTTTTAATAAAACATGAATTTAATAAGAATTTTTTATATTTTTTAAGGTTAAAAATTCATATTTAATTTTTTGTTTTGTTAAAAAATTCTATTTTGTTTTAGAATATTTTACACATTTTTGCACAATTTCATTAAAAAAATACAAAAATTAAATTAAAAATAGGGACCAAAAGTAGTGATTGAAAATTTTATAAGGACTAAAAGTTGAAGGAAAATTGTAGAGGGACTAAAACGAAAAGTTTGTATGTTTACAGAGACCAAAAATATATTTAAATATAATGAAAATAGAGAGAAAAATAATACTTTTGGAGAGATCTCGGAAAGAACCAAACTTAAAAGACAAAAACAACATTGTCATACTGGACAAAAGTGTTTCACTGTCAATGACGAGTAATAGTTGATTTCAGTTTTTGAACTCTATCATTCTCAAATTTTGTGCAATATGAGATTCTATACATTCATGTAATCAACAAATCATATAATTTGATTTCGAGTTTTCTTTCAAATTTTATTTATCGAGTTTAAAATCAAATTCACCCATATTAATTCAATATCCATTCATTGACTTCATAGTAATTACATGTAATTGTCCTTGTGAGTTTAACTTGGTTTGTAAGAACAATACAAAATATATGCAATGTCTGGAGTTCGAACCCCGGACGCCACAAAAGAAAAATTACGTGTATTCAATGAAATATTTGATGGGAGAAAAATTCAAAGTTGATGGCGGTGCATAAGAATCTTCTTTATTTTCAGCTTTTCATTTTTTATGTTGTTAATTTAGTCAAAAAAATTATGACTTGCTTTTGTATTTTAATTTAAATCAACGAAAAATATTAAAAATAGTTTTAGTCAAATCTTCAAAATAAAATAAAACGAAAGTGAATTGAATTTTCTTCATTTAATGAAATAATATTATTTCTAATTACTTTAAAAAATATTAAAGGAAAATTAGTCAAAAAAATTTAAAAGGATTTTTTTTTAAATATTTTCAAACATTTTAATTAATTAAAAGATTACTACTAAATTATTTATTAAAAGAATATTATTTTTTTAGGGTCGACTTAAGGAGTCAGCCCTATTAATTCACAATTTTTTTGTCAGTCATATATCTCGATAGCAATGTAACACTCATCAATAAGATAAGCGAGGCATATTTAGCTAACAAACCTTTTTTCAGAATATTATCCTAGACAATATTTGTTCAGGAGAGATTGTATTTTTTTTGGGGGCGGAGGTTGTTATTTTTTATTAAATAATAAGAAAGAAAAATGGAATATTAATTATTGAATTATACATATATGGTCTATATATGTATCATATAGTTCTATTAATTAAACCAACAATCCTTTTTTAAGGGATTTGAATCTCTGTTAGTTAGTATAGGCCCATAGCCCTTTCTAACTTCAAATTTAAAATAATCTTCAAGATTTTGGCCCGATAGACTCGCAATTATCATGCCTCATATTATTTCAAATGGTTCATCAAAGGTAGACGCTTGAAAGATTGCATCTGCTTGACTTCCGAGGCAGTTAATCTACTGCACAAGAAAGCTTATGGAGGCAACATTGCCTGCAAAAATGAAATTGCAAAGGCCTTTGACACTTTGGAGTGGCCTTTCTTGCTCAAAGTTCTCAATGCTTTTAGTTTTAACTCAACTTTTTGCAATTGGATAAAGGTAATTCTCAACTCAGCTCCCTTATCTATCTCTGTAAAGGGTAAACAACATGACTACTTTAAATGCACCAGTGGGGTGAGACAGGGAGACCCTCTCTCCTCTATTTTATTTTGTCTTGCTAAGGATGTTTTGAATAGGGGTATCAATAATCTTGATCTTCAATGCAAGGTGGAGCTCATCAAAGGTACCAGAAACTTTCATGTGTCATCTCACACTCTTTATGCTGACGATGTGATGGTATTTTGCAAAGGGAAAAAGTCTTGCCTTCTGGATCTTAAACAACTTCTCACTAATTATACATCCTGTTCTGGTCAGATTATTAACCCTTCTAAGTCAACTCTGTACACTGGTTCCATTAATGCTAGCAAATTATCTCAACTTGTTCAGTTACTAGACTTCAACATAGGGTATCTTCCATTCATATACTTAGGTGTCCCTATATTTAGAGGGAGACTAAAAGTTATTTATTTTCAACCTATTGCTGATAAAGTCAAGCTCAAATTGTTTGCTTGGAAAACCTCTCTCCTTTCAGTTTACTCCTGGCCAGTTTCAATCCATAAGGATATTGAGAGATGCACAAGAAATTTCATATAGAGTGGGGACACTGAGAAGAGAAAGGTGGTAACTGTAGCATGACACAATGTTTGTAAACCCAAAGAGGAAGGGGGTCTTAGTTTAAGATTTCTTACAGTCTTAAATGAGTCGGTGAATCTTGAATTATATTTGGAACTACATAAATCCAAAGAGCCATGGGCTTTACTTTACAAGAGCAGGGCTTTCAATTTTAAAAGACAAGTTGGTTATCATTTCTTTTCTTCAATATGGTGCAGCATAAAGTCTCAAAATTCTACAATTATAGAAAACTCTACATGGAACATGGGTAATGGAAAAAATATGAACTCTTGGAATGATTCTTGGGGCCATGACTCCCTTGCTAATATTTTTCAATTCCCCCTAGTATTGCAAATAATTTATCTACCAAAGTTAATGATTTTGTATCTAACTGTCAATGGTCACTAACGATGTCATTCACCGATTATGTCAATGTCACCATCCATATCTTCCAAAATTTCGTTAAATTCAATGTTCTCAAACTACACACACATACACATGCATATTTTAGCAATTTACTTAATTTATTAACGGGTATGGATACCCGCGGGCACATGTATCATCAAATCCGTGTCCATAAAAGAACAGGTAGTTAAATACCCGTTTATTATACCTGTGAGTACCCGTTTAGCTACCTGCCCCATGCCTATGATGGATTTTATTCGCGGATACCCGCGGGCACAATTTTTTTTGCCACCCCTAGTCTGGTCATCTGATATCCCTCCTACTAAATCCTTGCTAGTTTGGAGGATAATGCATGAGAGGGTCCCCACTGATGAGAAGTTAAAGGAAAGAGCTTTTAGTGAAGAAACCGCTGTTCATCTTTTTTTTCATAGTTATTTTGCTTTAAAAATGTGGTCTTTGGTTAGCCACCATTCTAAATTATTCTCTTCATTTCAATTCTTTAAATGACATTTGGGCTCTATGTGACAAGCCTTGGACACCTCAGTGTAAAATTGCAATTCAAGCTTGCTTGGTGAACATTCTTACCACTATTCGGTTTGCTAGGAATCAAGCTAGATTCCAAAACAAAAAGATAGCTTGGAGATCTGCCATTAACATCATCATCTCTAATGTATCTTTATCAGGTAACGAATCTCTTAAAACAAATTCTCGTGATATGAGGGAAGGAGTTTGTTATCTTAAAGGTCCTCAAAATTAATATTAATCCTCCCAAAGCTCCTATTATTAAAGAAGTCATTTGATTTCCCCCTCCCACTCAATGGCTGAAGTTAACACAAATGCAGCAGTGACTAAAATTCCAGCAAAGGCTGCTTTTGGTGGTTTATTTAGAGAATGTAACAATGTATGCCTTGATTGTTTTACACAAAACTTAATCACTGAATCAGCTTTCATAGCTGAAATATTTGGAGTAATGAAGGATATTGAAATTGCAGTTGAGCACAATTGGAAGAACATTTGGTTAGAGACATATTCTCAGTTAGTTCTTCTTGCTTTTAAGGCTGAGCACATGGTTCCTTGGTTTCTTAGAAACATATGGCTGAACTGTTTACAAAGTGTAAAGAACATGAATTTTTTGGTTTCACATATATACATAGAGGGAAACACTTGTGCAGACTTGTTAGCTAACTTTCGATTAGCTAAGTTTTCATATGTTTGGTTCCATTTTCTCCCTGACTTTTTGAGATATGAATTTGTAAAGAATCAGCTAGGGTTACCTACCTATAGGTTTTGTAATTTCTGAAAAGGTGTTGATCTAGTTCCCCTTTTCTTTTTTGTGTATCTTCTTTTAATGATATTTTGGTAGTGCATCTTGCATTACTTGTTTAAAATAAAAAGGGATTTGAATCCTCTCCGTCCCTTTTCTCTTATGATGCGCACTAATCTCAGTCATTCACTCATATTTTGTCGTCTTTCATCTTTACTATTTTTTATTTTTTTTGCATTGTGGATCAATTAATTGTTGAGTTAGAAAAAGGAGAGACGATTGAACAAAAATAAACCATTAGAGGATCCAATTACTGAACAGCACTTTGTTACTCTATAAAAAAAACTATATTTAATCTATGCAGTTATCGTTAAAAGAAACTCTGTAAAAAATGTTTAAATGTGTTATTAGTCCCTGCAGCTATACCATTTTTTGCGTTTGATCCCTGCACTTTTTTTTTGCGTTTATGTTGTGCATCCTCAATCCTTGGAATAGAGTGATGCTGTTTTTTGTGGTAACCAAGCCTGGTATAGGTGTAGGAGCATTTAACCTGCACATAATCATCATTGTTAAACAAAAAATGTTCTAATTACTGTCTCCGTTTTATATTGAGGTCACTTTAGAATATTTACTTCTCATTTTAGATTATTAATCAAGCAATAATAATTTTTTCACTACAATACATTGATTTATTATATCATATTACACCTGACTACTCACTATAGTTAATAAGACTGCTTTGATAAATGAAACTCGTTTTATTATAGAAATTAGCACTCTCAAAGATTTTAGAAACATGCATAGCGTTAAAAGAAACTTAATATGATGATACGAGAATGTATATGTTGGAATTAATTTAATAATTCATCAGTCTGTGGAAGGCCCCAACCGCTACGTGGTTAAAGGCCAACACGGATGGCTCATTGATTGGTGGGCATGCGGCCTGTGGGGGGATGTTTCGCGACATCCTATGTACTTTCGTGGTGTTTTCTCTTGTAACGTTGATTTACAGTCTGTTTTTTATGCGGAGGTCATTGAAATTATTCTAGCTATTGAGTTTGCTGTCCGTAAAGGGTGGAGAACCGTTTGGATTGAAAGCGACTCCATAAGTGTTCTATTGATATTTTCGAACCATCTATTGGTGCCTATTATGTTATGTAACAAATAGCATAATGCTAGACAATTTGGGATTCGGGTTATTTCTTCTCATATTTTCCGTGAAGGGAACTGTTGTGCTGACAAGTTAGCTAATCTAGGTCATTCCTTGGTTAGGGAGATTTGGCTAGACACTCTTCTAGATGAAGACTGATTTCTTTCGGAATAGATGCGGATTAGCAAAAGAAATCATATTAGTCTTATTACTTTATTTGATGACTAATAAATTAAAGTTCATATTGACAAATAACCATAGTTTTGAAACTCGGCTCGGACCGGCCGGTCGGACCAGGACCCGGTGGCCAGACCGGTTCGAGCCAACATTTGGATCGGTCATGCAGTTAACTCGGCGAGAACCGGTCAAAACCCGGTGACTCGGCCGAGTTGATGGTCAGACCGGTTCTTCCTTCTTTTTTTTTCTTTTAGCTTTTTCTTCAAGTTTGGACTTTTGTAGAAAAATCTGAAATATGAAAAAGTTAGCGACAAGAGGAATCGAACCGTGAACATTAAAATGAATGTTTGGAAGCTTAAGCACTACAACAACTTCTAATCGTTGTTACAAATTGAAATATATTATATATGTAAATATAATACATTTAAATTTTATAAGAGGAAAGAACACATCATTTTTGTTTTAGAAAATCTACATATTATATTAATTTAATATATTTCCTATCAACAAAATATAGTTGTACAAAGATTAAAATACATATTACATGTCAGTTTTTTTAGTTTTTAAGTGAACAAGTCATCGATTAAATCCGATTTAATTCGGTTAAATAGTTATATAAATTTAATCTCAAGACCGAGTTTTCTAACCGAGTCATCCGAGTTGATCCGGTTCAGTCATGCGGTTCGACCAATGACTCGGTGATTCGACCATTGACCCAGTGACCCAGTACCCCTACCGAGTCGATGACCGAGCCGAGTTTTAAAACTATGCAAATAACTGATATAATTATTATAAAAATACATGTCCCTGTAGTGATATTGAAATATATTAAATAATAAAATAATCCAAGAGTCTAATATAATGTGGGGAAGTTTTGTAATTATTTACTATAATTAAATGTATAGCCTTGTAATTAAATTTGTGACATTTCCAACCTTGAGGAGTGCACGAACCGAAGAAAGCCTCAAGTTTATCTACAAAGTTTCGCCTCTGAATGGACTCGTTCATTTGGAGGAGCTTATTAGCACAAAGTGAAGGTACAAAATTATAAGCACTAATGTTTATTGAAACTCCATTGCAGAACTTAGCACAAAGTTTCAAAAGCTTTTGCTCCACCAGGAGTATTGTGAAGATAACAGAATGAAAAAGGCCACATTTTGAAAGAAGTGGAGATTGTGGCTAACCAGTGTATTTTCTAATATTTTATGGGTCTTAAGCAAAGTTTCATAAAAGGGTCCTCTTATATAGCATGTCACAATTTTTTTTTTAATAAATGATGAATGAGACATGCATTAACCATGACGATTGACATCTCGGCTATGCTGCCACCCCAAGTCACCATAATACAATATTTTGAAATTTCAGCTATGCTGACACCCCAAAACATTGTGTCATATACATCTCATCCCAATACTGCTAAGCAAAATACACTTACCTCATATTCAATAATATGAAAACTTTTTATCATTTGATGCTACTTATAAAAAATCATAGAAGACCAAATTTGATGTCTCAAACATGAAACTTTGATGATGAAAGACATATTTTTTTTCACTGTGATGCAGGTGTAACAATGCATTTTCTTGTTACGCCAAGATTATCAGCCGACTACCTCAATTTTGTCCTACTAATTTAACAAATTTCCAAAAAGAAGAATAGGTTAATTTTCCATAGGCTCCCTCTACTATCTTATTCGAGACACGTGACACCAAAATATCGAGGCAGAATTTAACAGGACTCAAACTTTGATTTGTTACGATGTGGAAGCTAGCTCCTTCATTACAAAAACTCTTATGGGACAAAGGGTTACCGGAAAACACATCATTTTTGTTTGTAAATGCATCAAAACATAAATCATATTACGTTTCAACACACTTTTAACCTGAATTAATTTTATAAAATTAAATTTAGCTTTCGTTTAGTACTACAATACATTTTGTAAAATTGTGGTAGAAGTCCAAGTTGACGAGGGGTCCAACACAAACACAAATCCAAACATGCTAGTATTAGTCAAAAACAATATTTGACTCCAAAGAACCAAACACACACTTACTGCACTAACTTTAAATAGTGTGTAATGTATATATATGAGAATTTATTCTATTATAGTTTTGTTCAATTTATGTGTTGATAGTTTTTTTTTATACTAAAACAAATGATATTTTATTCATTTAAATTGGTAGAGTGCATCAAAATAAAAACAAACCCAACTTCGACATTGCTAAAAACAAAAATGATGTTTTGATAGTTTTTATGAACTTCAGAATACAATGCAATGTCTTTATTATACCTTAGCATTATCCTATTCAACATGAATAAATCCAAATAATGCCTTAGATCCACAAATTTATCAGACAACGATCCATAAACGGCTTCAAGGCAATACTTTAACTTCTAGTTCAACATTTAATGTAGAAGTGAAGAGAAGAGTGAAAGACGGCGGTACTACTTCCTTTTGGAGGATGATGTGGAGGGGAGGAGAGAAGTTTTGCTCCAAGTACAAGAGACTCTTTTCTATTTCAAACCAAAAAGAGGCGATGGTGGCGGATATGATAGGGGAGGGTGGATCTAATTCCGAGTGGAATTTTAGTTGGCAGCGAAGACTTTTTGTTTGGGAGGAAGGTCTCCTTAATAATTTGGTGACCGATCTTCAAGGGGTGGTTTTGTCCCAAGGAGAGGATGCTTGGTGTTGGAATTTGGAGGAGGAGGGACGGTTTACGGTTAGCTCTTGTTTCAAGAAATTGGAGACTATTTCGACACACGAGGAGGAGATGGGGGAAGAAGAAAAGCGGGTGTTTGTGCAATTGTGGAAAAGTCTGGCTCCGTCGAAAGCCATAGCCTTATCTTGGAAAGCTTTGATCAACCGAATCCCAACTAGAGTGAATTTATTTCGGAGGAATGCAATCCCAACTAATGTCAATTTGACTTGTGTTTTTTGTAATGTGGTGAATGAGTCCACTAATCACCTTTTTTTGCAATGCCTTCAGACTTGGAAGATATGGTTGTTGCTCCAACACTGGCTTGATGTGTGTTTTATAACTCCACCCAATTTGATCTCCCATAGGATGTGCTGGTATGGTACGGTTGCGTATAGAAAGGATCTTAGAAGAGGAATGAGTCTCATTTGGCATAAGTGTGGGCGATTTAGAATGCTAGGAACGATGTGAGTGGAGCCTAGCTAGATTGAAGATACCGACATGTTTGTTTTATGAGTGGAAGTGGGATCTGAGACACTGTCTGTGCAAAAAGCAGTAGATGGGGTTGGTTGGTGTTGGCAGGCACGACTTTTTTGTGCTGTTGCTGGGAGGTTTTTGAAGTCTGGTTTTTTTTTGTTCTGCTGGTTTTTTGCTATTACTATAGTGATTCGGTGCTGCCACTAGTGTTGTTTTGCGCTAGGTGCTTTAGCTTTGGAGCCTTGCCTTTTTGTACTTTCCTTGTTAGGTGTTGTTTGCAAGTGCCTGGTTTTTTTCCTGTTTCCTATTAGTTGTGGAAATAAGATGTTTTAGGGGTTTTTTTTTATCGAGTAGGTGTTTGGTGGTGTTTGGCAGTTGTTATTAGGCCTTCATGTACTCTTTTTCCTCCTATTGCGGACTAAGTGTTTCTTGTGCTAGTCTTGCTTAATAATATTTGCCGATTAAAAAAGAACATTGATATTCCAATAGAAATTGGTGGTGCGAATCGGGTCCTCTCATAGTCTCATGTAGGTATGCATATCCCTATAAAATCCAAAAACAAAAAAAGATAAGTTCAATGGCCAAGAATCAAACTAGGACATTAGGTCTCAATATGGGTTAAAAACAATTTTAAAAATTTAATTTAGTAATATATAATACGACATATTAATAAGATGTGGTTGAGCTTCGTTGGTAAAGATCAAGATCTCAAATCCTTTTGGTAGTATCAATCCTTTGACTCAGCGAAACTTGGTTTTTTAAGGTTATCTTAAGCATTTTGTTAAAAATTTATTTTGGAACACCTCAGTATAAAATTTGTTTTAGGACTCTTAATTTGTTGGACCGGCTTTGAAGACATTGTCTCTCTTTTAAATTTAAAGGCAAAGACATAAATAATAAAAGGAATATTAAAATAAATTGTTCTATACTCACGAATAGTGCCAACTTCTCTTTCCCAACTACTTTTTACTTTGATCAAATCTGTGATTTAAGCAATCACATGCTCCAGCATGCCTTTGCAAACGCAACAATTTAAAAATATTTGGCCTCTTCTTCAACTAACAATATTAAACTACGTTGTGAGTTTTGAGTATAAAGGAGGATAGATATATGAAACGAAAATACTCACCTTAATCAAAATATTAGCAAAAATAAAAGAGTAGTAGTAAGAAAGAGAAATAATCTTTCCTCACAATCTTTTTCTATGTCTCCCTACACACTAGTTTTTTTGTTTTTTGCTATAACACATTCTAGATTCACATTGTTTTCTTAAATATGATTGGTGTGCTTTGATGTTATGTTTAGTTTTAACATTGATGCAAGTCTAATGTAATATTGTGATTTACTATTAAACATCGTCGGTGCTCATTAATTAAACACAACAAATTATAAATCATAACTAACATAAAAAAAAAAAAATCAAACATGCATGTAGTAGTACAAAACAAACATGCATACGTTCTTCCTTCCTTTCAAGCCTAAAAAACCTTCGACAATTTTGAATTGTAAAGTTATTAAAAATATATTTGTAACCTTAGAATTCACTTACTAAGTTACTATCTACTATAGTGAAACTAGATTTACAAACTAGACATAATATATACAACTAGATTATTTTCAACCTACTTATTTATTGAATTGATGTAAACTTTGGCTTACTGGTACACCAATTAATTAAAATTGGTCTACCTTATAATTAGCCAACGAAATAAACATTATTATAAGAAAATGTGGAAAGTATTAAAAAAAAGTTTTACTTCATCTAGTCACAACAACAAATGTCATGCAAGTCAGTCATTTGTAGAACATCGAATGTATAAGTCTTAATGTGATAAAAATAAGTATCACTCATTCAAATAAAAATATCATTTCAAGACAATTAAAATATCAAAAACAACAATAAAGCACGACCCAAATCAATCAAATAATTGTATAACAATATAATGATGCTCCAATTTAACTCCCACACTCCCTCTTGGCAGTGAATTTCATGGTAGTTTGTTGATAGTCTGGTCAATAGCTATAGTTTGGTCAATGGACTCGGTGGTAGTCTGTATCAATTAATTAGCATTTTGTTTGTGTGGTCCTACGTTCTGATTAGCAGTGTCTGTATCATTATCCTCAGTCAAGTCAATATGGTTGTCAAAAGTGTTATAAGTTATAAAATTATTTGCAATAAATTTCTATTTAAAAAAGTTTATATCTTTAATTGCATTATATTCTCAAGGTCAAATTCAGGAATTTCTGATTATTCTCTACCGACTCCAAATAGTACCGAAACAAAAAAATGGCCAAAACATGTTTGATGAGTTGATTACAAAAAAAAAATTTGAAAACTGAAATCCAAAATCATCCTTAATGGAACTTGTATTAGTTAATTACAAATCATATTAACCAGAAATAAAAACATTAACATGATCAAATAGATTCAGATAACAAATATATGATTAAAGAACTGAAAATGATAAACTACGAAAGTGCAAAAGAACAAGTACAACGCCGAAACAAATTAAACTAATAAAAAAATGCAAAATAAGTGATGTAAAACTCATAACCGTGTTTTTGTGGCCTCCCCACACACTCCCTCGACGCATGGTCTCTCTTGCTACTTCCCTCCCATGCGTTGCTATGTCCGACTTCCCTTCACCACTACATGTCCCACCATCATCCATGCCTCTGTATGGTGTAGCACCCTATCATATTTTAACATGTATCCATCGACCCCACTTCATTGCGCCGACTCCAACGTGTATTCATGCTTTTTATAATTAATATAGAAATGAGATATCTATCGCCCCTTCATCCATCGTTCATTCTGATAGCATACATGCATCTAAATTCCATTTCCTACAATTTTGTGGATATATGTTATCGATATCATTTGTTACAATGATATTTGATGCTTTCATGATACGATGTCTACTTGCCTCAGATTAAGTCATCTAAAATGTTTCTGATTTCTTCAAACAAAAAAAAAGTCATCTAAAATGTTTTTACCCAATTCTACCTTCCTTTTGCTACTAAAATTTCTTTTTTTGATGTGCGCTAATATGTCTATGGGTTCTATGATATATACTTATTTTATTTTCTTATGGTATCTTCTACCTCTTTGACGAGTACATTTACCGATTCTATAAATGTTCCTGTAAACGTTTCAATTTCCCTAAATTAATAATATAATTAAATCACAAAAGCACTTTATAATGTAGACGTTTTAGTGAGTGAAGTGAACCATAATTTCCTCTAAAAGCTTCATAATTCACCCAAGACAACTTACTTTGTATAGTAGATGCCATGTTTCACTTTATATGGTGACTATGTTTCTTCTTTTCATTATACCCACTCCGTCCCATATTATAAGCAAAAAAAAAATTCACACTTATTAAGAAAACTAAAACATAGTAGTTCGAAATATAATTTTTTGTGTTATCTTTGAAATAAGTTTTATAGGAAGATGTAAAACCAATTTTCATTGGTTGTTGGTTATTGAGAAAATGAAAGAGAGAGCAAATTGAATGCACTTTACATTTAATTTTTCTTTGGAAAAGATAATTTTTTGAAACAATATAATTAAATATGATAAAAATTGGTATTTTTTGCTTATAATTTGGGACAAAGAAAATAGGTGTTTTTTGTTTATAATTTGGGACCGAGGAAGTACTATATACGATATTAATTAATTCATTTTTTGTGTGTGATTATATGTTTCTTCTTTCCATTAAAAGAAAACAAGAGGATATTTCTATACACATTCCTAAATCTACTTGGCATGCCTAAAATTTTAGAACTCTATCAACTCACTAACTAATTCTATAGTCGATAAATAACATTCTTATTTCTTTTTGTGTTTTACTTTCATACTGTTGTTAACATTGATATGTTTCCATTTGTAACTATACACATTTTAAGGGGTGGATCAAGAGCACTTGGCAAAAAAATTCCCGGTGTCCAAGTGTATGTTTAAACAAAAACAATTGCTTCATTTTTCTTTCATTTAATTTAGGCTACAGCCCTTTGATACTAATATCATACTTTTGGTTGTCACTTTGAGAAAAATATTCCAACAAAAAAGCAAGGAAAACATAGAGTAAGCTCCAGATAAATTTGTTTGTTAAGAATTTTAAATGCAGTTAAATTTAGTTATATTTACAAATTTTAAAAACAAGAGATGATCACGACAATATATTTTATTTTCTTCCATGGAATGAAGATGACTAAGCAAATGTGCCCTCAGTTCGGGGGAACTTAGATAACCAATTTTAAGACGAGGAAAATCAAACATGTCGTCTTGATTGTTAAGCCATTCCTTCCCATTTGACATTTTCGATCACCAAATTCTCAAGGATACGAAGATAGGAACAAACTCCTAATCCACCCACAGAGCTGAGCTCCACAGAGAGATACAGTTCTCTGCCTAAAACAGAAACTAACTTCTGCATAATCTTTCTCTTCCACAACTTTATAACAGAATTTGTTTCTACATCAAAACCCTCCACTAACTCTTCTGCCACGTCAGCAGTATTACTTCTTATTTTTCTGCACATAAAATTTCCACACCTTGGATCCACTTTGCTGACCCAAAATCCTTGTGTCTCTATCACTATGCATGACCTTGTTTCTTGATGACAAAACTGATTGCATTCGTTAATTTTCTTTTTTGTTGAAATTAGAAGAAAAATGAATGGATAATGCCATTACAACATGCTTGGTATTTACACTTCTGCATAGTTTCATTGTGGGCTAAACACTATTGAGTTTGGTGCTTGAATAATCTGGTCGGTGATCCAACTGAATAGGTTATGATACTATAGTAGTTTGGTTTTATTTTAATATATATTGAGCCAAAAACTTTTTTTTTATGTGACAGATAACAAGAAAAGAAACTAGGCAATGCCAGATAACAATATTGTGTGGTGTGTATGTGAGCAATGAAAGACGGTAGAGGAACAAAAGATATTCAGGAAAAAAATTTAAAGAACTCCCCTTAATTGAATGGTTAAGCACACTCCCTAAATTGAGGTTAACCAAACTTCTAATGAATTTTGTAGATTAATAAAATTTTATTGGACATTTATTTTTTAGAAAATGAAGAAATAAAAAATCATATCTTCTTTTAATCAAGAAAGATATTTGAACAAGACCTGAAGTGAATATATAATATGACATATTAATAAGATGTGGTTGCGCTTCGTTGGTAAAGATCAAGATCTCAAGTGCTTTTGGTAGTATCAATCTTTTGACACAGCGAAGCTTGGTTTTTTAAGGTAATCTTAAGCATTTTGTCAAAAACTTATTTTAGAAGACGTCAATATAAAATTTGTTTTAGGACTCATACCATGTTGTGCCGGTTTTGAAGAAATTGTTCATTCATTTATACTTATAATAATATTTGATTACAAGAAAAAAATTACAAAAGTGGTAAATTAATAAACAGAAAAATACAAAATATGAGAAGACATTGTCTCTCTTGTAAATTGAAAGGCAAAGACAAAAATTATAAAAGGAATATCAAAATACATTGTGCTATACTCATAAATAGTTCCAACTTCTCTTTCCCAACTACTTTTTACTTTGATCATATTTGTGATTTAAGCAATCACATGCTCCAGCATGCATGCCTTTGTACACTCAACAACTCAAATATTTGGCCTCTTCTTCAACTAACAATATTAAACTATGTTGTGAGTTTTGAGTATAAAGGTTGATAGATATATGAAATGAAAACACACATAGAGAGACTCACCTTAACCAAACACATAGCACAATATCTCTACTTGCCTTTCAAACAAACAGAACATACTATTTCACCCACCTACATGATAAAATATTAGCAAAATGAAAGAGAAGTAGTAGTAATAAAGAGATAGAGATAATCTTTACTCACAATCTTGTTCTATCTCTCCCTTCACACTAGTTTTTTTTTTTTTCTACGACAAAATTTCTTCTCTAATTTTTCCTCCTTTCCATTGCACTAGGTAACAGCCCCAGGGATTTTTGTTTTCGTGTTCTTATTTACCCATTTATCAATTGGTTTATTCTTTCTTCTCTCATGTTTCCCTAACCGTTTATCAAACTCTAACAATCTGATGCTTTAAAGCTATGTGAAGGTGAAAGTTCATTTCGTTATTAAATTTGTCATGCCTTTCAAGTTATCCTTAATGAAACCGTGAAGATGAGAGAAACATGAGTGATATGAGATAATCGAATTTCTAATTTGCTATTGACAAAGATTTCTAAAATATAATTACTGCTATTGATAAGAAACTAAGTAATTTTTAGAAAAATTTATTTTACAAATAATTGTTGTTCTCTCTTCTGATTTATACACGATGCTATGGTTGTAGACTAGTAGTTCAAGGAAAGGGAAAAGGTAAGAGAGAAACAATTGTCAAAAAAGAAAGAAAAAAGAAGGTGTGAAAGACGGGGAACGAGGTAGGGCGAGACTGTGTGTAGAAATAATTAGATATAATTAGTTGTTCTACTTTTACTAAATCCAACACTATTAGTTTAGGTTTCACCAATGAAGGGTTTAAGGGAGCCTTGACCTTAGAAGCCACCAATTAATATTTTATCATGTCACAACTATTCTTACGTAGAACCTCTCAAAATACGCATTTCATCCAAGTTCAACTTCCGCATGCAGCTATTGGTCATCTTAGCCCAGAACTACTTGTTTCATGTTCAAGCACAATTTGGAAAGATTGATTGTGATTTATTAGCTTTGAGTTTTAACCGAGCACAATGAAGTAGCTATGAGATGAAGAATTCGCAAATTAACATTACTACACAAACACAAATGGAATGGAAGAGATACATAAACGTGTTTGTGGCAAAATTGATAATATGTGTTTGAGTATATTGAATTCAATCACTGTATTTTCATATTTGGGTTACATTGTATACTTTTTTTCATCTTTCTTCCGAGATTCTATCTTTTACAAACTGATTGTATATTTGAGCAAAGTTCGAATAAGAACATTGTTCTCAACTCTCATAAAAAAGGAAACATAAATGGAAAATGGAAATAACAATAATGTGTTTTGTTTGTTTATAATTTTCTTTTGTTTCTTGACTATTGTTTATTTTGTAATTTAGTCCGCAAATAATTGTTGGTTTAATAATCTATCTACTGTTTATCAAATTAGACCCGTAAGTTTTTTTATTTTTTTTGTTAAAAGCACAGTTGATCCCGTATCTCTAAAACCATAAATTTAGGTACTCTTGTGTGGTCACTGCCACATCATCATTAACAACAGTGACAAATCTCCAAAACTCATGGGAGACTTAAGGTGAATAAGTTGAATGTATGAGATTTGAAATCCAACTTCTGCATATCGATGCCCTTACCGCGAATTCCACAAAATGTATTAAGGGTGTTTTCAAAAACCCTATGTTATGGACCGGCCAAAAGGATATCTGGCCCATTCACTTAGGCCCAATGAAAGCCAAAGCTTAAACTCCACGTTTGGCAATATTACTTGCGACACACCCCCTTTCCGTGAGGGGGGGTACACGGAGCGAGCAAGACCGGTTCAAACGAACCATAACGGCTTTCTGCACGTTCCCGCAATAAACTCTTTGGCGGTTACACTTCCCATGATTTTGTAACCGCCAGATCCAGGTGTGCCACCACAACGGTTCTGCAGCCCTCCACTTCTATAAATAGGGGACTCATAACAGTCCCCCAATGTATGATCTATCTCTTCCTCTAAACCCTCACTCTCTGATCTCTACTGACTTGAGTGTCAGAGCTCCTGCAGGTACACACCCCCCCCCCCTCCGTTCCAAAGAGGCGTTTGATGTATCCTACCACTACACAAACCACCGCATTCAAGGCACCGACAGTCACCTTCTGATCAGGTACGACCACCCTGTTTATTCAAATCCATAAATCTATGTAGTATGTCACGACAATTTTAAGAGGGTTTTTAACCTCCTCAAATATAATAATAATTTTTAGTCCGTCCATGATGAGGTGCACACGTCTCAAGGCAAAACGACTAGACCAACTCAAGTGGGTTGAGAGAGACAACAATTATTTGTCAAAGATAGCTAAAATTCAACATTATTTGTCAAAGATGAATGGTGGAAATTCATCCACCATTTTACTAAAATTCAAAAATAAATAAGCCCAAATCATTGGTGGTGGTCTTTTTTTTTTTTTACAAACATCGGTGGTGGTCTTTGTTAATCCTAAATGTGCATTTTATTTTTTAAATATATACTAGTTTTTTCAAAACAAAAAAAATAAAATCCAACAAGTGGAAATGAAAATTAATAGTAGAATTAATTCTTTGGTGCTAAAGAGATAATCTATGACAGAAGTTCAAGGTAAATGAAAGTTTGCTATGAATTAACCTTCTTATTTTGAATGGGTTTCTATATTAAGAGGGTTGATAAGGAGTTGACGTCGTGGGTTCAATTCTCACTGTTAACATGAGGAATTCTTTAGTGTGTGGTCGATAAGTACTTTTGTTAACACTTGACCACCGAGCCTTGCCTACTTTGACCTTGATGAGCTTTGGGGTTCAACTCACTTTAACTTTTTATTAGAAAAAATATGTATGTTAAGAAAATTTGTTGAGTTTGAAAAGAAAAAAAAGATATTAAGAAAATGCAACAATGCAATGATAGATAGGATAACCATGATCAATAAAAGGGTTAGAAATTCACTTTGAAGCCCAGAAATAAAATGCAAAGGAACTTAAATAGGTCTACAGATCGTAGTTAAATTCTGGAGATTAGATTCACAAGCACAAATTGATGAAGACATCATAGTCATGCATTTGCACTTGTTGCTAGCAGTGAAAAAAAAATATGATGAATTTTAAGGTTGTCCGAATCCAGATCTTCCATCATATCAAAAAGTGATAGCAACATCGTAAAATATAAGATTGCAACTAAAATCAAAGGATTTTACTCAATTAATTTTGTAGGATCAAAATAGGACAGTAAAATTGTAAAACAAAATGACAACCAAGATTGAAAGATCTTACCAAGACAAAAATAATACTAAATGTAGTATATAATAAATAATCCACTCAAAGTTTCAAATCTTAAACAATTATAATAATTAAATAATCAAGTCTCAAGTCTTAAATATAAAAGACTCAAAATCTCAAATCTTAAGCATAAACGTTTGAAAGTCTCAAATCTTAAACATACAACAACCTAGTCACAAAGTTTAAACATAAACGACTCATATTAATCATATTGAATCATATCATTTCACGTTTTCATGCAATTTCGCAAGGATTTTACTCAACTCAGAATTCTACTCAAGATTTGGATCAGTAGGGGTGAGTGAAATTGCAAAAATTGGATTTTTAGGATTTTGACACCTTATTATCTCAATGTAGGTGGAATTTTTTTCATTTGGATTTCAAATATATCTATCATACTATTATTATTTTATTAAATTAAATCCTCGTGCTATTTTGTTGATATCTTATAACTTTTTTGTGCCACATAATACCACTTATAACTTTTTTGTGCCACATAATACCATCTTCGCCATGTGATTGATATTCCTATGTGTCGCTCTATATTGCATTGCCACTGCTCTCTCATTCTTTTCTTTTTTTCTTTTTCTCTTTCTAAGATATGCAGATGATGTGAACAATATCTGTTTCCCCCTCCCAGATCCTCTATCAACAACAGTAAAGTTATTTATTATTGTTTACCAACATAAAAAATTATTTTTTAAAATTTGAAGCCCTTACACTTGAGTTCTTTGTATGTAGGAAAAAAATAGATTTTGGAAAATCTACTTTAAATAGTTTTTCATTTTGAGACTAAGGGTGCGTTTGTTTAAGATTTTTAGAAAAATCATTTTATCAAAAAAATCTATGTTGACTCTAAAATGAAAAGCTATTAGGATTAGTTTTTCTCAAAATCCATTTTTTCAAAAACAAAGAGGTAACACATGAACTAGATAAAAATCTTTTTTTTTTGTAGTTGACAAACACAAATAGCTTTAGATATTTTTAAAATCTCTAAAATAAAATCTCTAGAATCTTGTAACACAAAATCTTTTTTTTTTTAAGTTAAAACAAACCCATCCTAAAAATAATTTTTTAAACAAAATAGATTTTTTTTAAATCTTGAACAAACACTACAAAAATGAAAAATGTGATTTTTTAGTTAAAAAATAGATTTTTTTTTTTTAAAAATGGTTAATATGTCTTTACCCCTGTAATTTGGGCGAGTTCCGATTTACCCCCTGTGAAAAAAGTTTAGATTCCGTCCCTGAAATATGAAGATTCTTTCGAAATAGACCTTGTAATTTGAAGATTCTTTCGTTTTAGACCCTGAGGCCATATGACTATGCAAACATGATGATGTGGCACGCTGAGTCAGCATTTTTGGATGATGTGGCGCGCTTGCTGTATAATTAGTTTTGTTTTTAATTTTTTTATTTTAATTTATATTAATTTAAAAATAAAAACTGAAAATTAATTTTAAAAATAGAAAAAAATGAAGATTATTTTTTTCAAAATTGAAAAAATAAGAAAAAAAATCAGAATTTTCTTTTGAAATTTAAAAAAATCATAAACAAATATAGATTTTTTCTCAAAACATAAAAAAAGTTCAGATTTTCTTTTTCAAAAATTTTATTCCAGAATTTTTATAAAATCTTTTTCAAAATTCAAATATTAGAAAAAATATAATTATATTTTACGAAAATGAAAAATTATGGAACTTAATGTATATCAAAATTTAATTTTCTAAATTTTGTTTTTTTTTTATTTTAAAATTTAAATTCCAGAATTTTAATTTTTTTTTAGAAAATTCGTTTTTTTCGAAAAAAAAATTGTTTTTTCTGATTTATTTATTTTCAAAAATATTTTTCTGATTTTTTAAATTATTTTTAATTTTTAAAAATAATAAAAAACAAAATTAATTATACAGTCAGCGTGCCACATAATCAGATATGCACAATCAGCGCGCCACTCAGCATGCTGCATCAGCATTTTGTCCCAACTCTATGTTTTTATTTATAAATTTTAGAGATTGTGGTTGAGCCTAACACAACCCTACAAAACCGACTTGTGATGTGATGATTGCCTCTATTTATAAACACATCTTTAACACAACTTCCTCACGACCATCACTATTGGAGCTTAGTTCGTAGAAATAAATGGTGGGTGACCCGATAGCAGAAACATACACTACTAAAAAAGCAAAAATTAGTGAGGGAATTTTAGAGAGGGAAAACGTGAAATCCCTCTCTAATTCGGTCACTAAATTTTGCGAACAAGGAATTTGTGAGGAGTTTTAATTTTTCTGTCACTAATTTCCCTCTCTAATTTTGCTTTTTCTAGTAGTGATATAGTAGGTGACCCAATGAATCTTGAAGAGAATCTGATATCATCTTAAAGTTCATCGACTTCATGATAAAGATGGAGAAAAACATAAAACTTGATAAGGAAGAAATAGTGAAAAATGCAGAATATGAAACTTCATTATTGAATGAATTGAGTTTGTTACAGTTGTCTTTAACTAACTTCTATGAAGCTATGCTACTCTATGTATGGTAAGAGAAACTTAGGATGTTTTTGGATGGAGGGTTTAGGAGGAGAATGGACGGAAATATTTACTTTTCTTTTTTAAATTACAGACATTATATAATGATTTTTAGAAAATTGAATTAACAACATGATAAGTGATCATATAATACTTCAAAAACACTTAATTTATTTTTTAAAAAAAAAACATTTTACATTATTCGTAATTTAAAAAATAAAAGTGAGTCCTCCCCTCCCTTCCCTTCCTAAACTCTCAATCCAAACACACCCTTGAAGAACAAATTAACTTGCATAGCAAGTTACTGTTATACAGCTGGTGAAATAGAAGTTTAACAATAGGTATTTGCATCAACTATTCCGTGTTTGTGACTCTAAATAATTATCTATTTGTTGATTGTTATACGGAGATTAAATCGTTTGCGTTTATTTTAAAATTTGATTTCTAATATAACTTAAAATCAAGATCATATCATTATCAATGTACAACATCGATTTAAGTTGAGATTAAATCTGCAGAAAATTTGGCTAATGCATTCCATTTTACATTCTAATTTCATTCTTTGGTTATTAACCATTTTTCATTCACTATCTATAGGTTTACTCTATTATGTGTTAAAGACACATTGTGATGATAAGAGTATTCCTTGCATGTTCTAGCTCGATGGAGTAGATCTTACGATCTCACTAAGGAACTTCAGCTGCATTGATCCTATTTGTTTTGAAATATTTTAGGGAAGAAATATGGATTTAGGGAAGACAGTGGCATTGTTAAAATAGTTTTATTTGTTTTGATTGATTGTACACTAAAATGTTTCTAACTTCTTTTAGATATTTTACACCAATATGGTTGATATCATCATATATAAAACAGTGTGCATAAGATGTAATCAATACAAGATGACAAATATTTTTTTCATAATAAGATCCTGCTCATACTCATATTTTCTATCAAAGGCCATTCTTTTTCAAATTTAACGTAATAACACCAACTAGCAACCACATTATTCTGCCATTAATCTAGCCAAACATCATATTTCACATGGTAAAAGCAAACACACAGAAACAAGGTTTCTTTTTCTAAGAGAGCAAGTAACAAAAGGCAAGCTAGTCTTAGATCATTGCAACACAAAAGTGCAGATTGCAGATGTCGTGAAAAAGTCTTTGAAGATTGAAACATTTGAAGGATTGAGAAGTATGATGGGCATCGTGAATTCAGCAAACATGAATTAACCTCCTTGTTTTGAATGGATTAACCACTCGTTAATCATTAACTCAAACCAGATGAGATATCCTACCCTTAGTAATGATGTTGTATCACGTCCAAGCATTGTTCTCGCCATCTTCCCAAGGTTAAATTAATAACGGGAGATGACCGAGTTCAAAATTGATATTTCAATGGAGACCGATAACATAATTTCCTATTTTGGTATCAACCTTCCAATGGTTTTCAAGAGAGGGACTCCAATAATTCTGAGATCAGCTAGAAGATAAATAAAGTATGACAAAAATTATTCTATTACGAATCGAACTCAGATTCTTTTCTAAATGATTCGTCCTTTGATACAACTTATTAACCACTTAAATAAAACAAAAAGTTACAAAAATGATAAGTTCAAAATCAGAAAGAAAAAAAAATAGTGTAAGAAAGTGTCTCTATTTCAAATTAAAAATTCAAATGAAAAAAATAAAAAGGAAATGTTAACTGGTGCCCCGGGACACTAGTTAAGGAATTATTAAAAAAAATATTTTCTTGAAAATTGTATATTCTATATTTTAAAAATTAAAAAGTTATTCTTTTCAATGCAAATTATTCTTTCTTTTAACTTCTTAACCAGTACTCGGGAGTACCGGTTAACAAGACTAAAAAAAAAAAAGAATAATACCACGGTACATTACCAACCCAATGGGTTGTACTATTTTGTGGATAGGTCCAACTTATCTTTTTCAATTTCTTTTTATACCACCCATGTGTAACATTCAATTACCTTTAAAAAAAATTGTCCAATAAAAAAACCCTAGAGTTGAATTTTTGACCTCTTCCTCAACTAACGTTAACCTAACATGTGAGTTGTGAGTGTAAAGGGGGACATAGAGCTAGAGATAATGAGAGAAACACATAAATTCATATCTACTTCCTCTTCAAACCACCACTAACATAAATAGCAAATGAAAGTGGTAACTCACACCCTTCTATTCAACCCATACAACCAGCATTTTCAAAACAAAAAAAAAACAAAAAAAACAACAACAAAAGAATATAAAAAGCAAAAAACAATAAAATAAAATAAAACTAGAACACAGAAGAAAATGAGAGAACACCATTTTTCATCTCCTCCTCTCTCAAAATATATATAAAAATAAATGTGTCAATGTTTTATCAAGATAGGAGTTGTGTCAATTTTTCTTGGTGTCAGTCTCAAACATTGTACCTCAAAGTTGAAATGTGACCTTGAAACCATATGGCGTCACAGGAAATTTGACAGTTGTGTCGATGTTTTATCAAGATGGAGTTGTGTGTTAATATAGGTTTTATTTAGTTTTTTAATATAGTATTTTATTTTGTTTTCCTTTTATTAACCGAACATCACTGTTTCCTCTTTCAAAAAATAGAAAATATCACCGCTCCATTTTGCTCTTTTTATTATTTTATTTTTTTCAAATATCTCGTATGTTCCTTTAAATTAGATGCAACGAGTTAATCTTTAAAAAACAATTCTATAAATTGATTTTTAAGTCCTAAAGTATTTTTACAGTTGCCCTCATTTCATCACACTTGGTTCAAAAATGCTTATGTAGACGATTAATGCTATGTTGGTGGATCTCTAAATTAATTGTTCTCAAAACTGAAGTTTATAGATATATTATTCGGTCATAATTTGAAATGATGATATTCAATTACTTGATTAATAATGGTGTTTATGAAATATTTATTTGTAAAATTAAGTTTGAATTGAAAACAATAAATAGAAAATATATGTAAGTAGTCATGTTTGATATAATAAACACTTTTTTGGATCACCTCAATGTTAAATGGTAACATAAGCATGAAAAAATGGTAACATTGTAATTATTTTATGACTCAAAGGGTCGATTTGTTACAAACAAAAAATTTAAAATACTAATTAGTTTTAAAATTAAATTAAAAGACTAATTAATTCGTTATAAACATCTTACTTAAAGGATTCTGGGTGATATTTGACCATTTTTTTACCAAGTTATAGTTACCAAGTTTATACCACAATATGAATTGCCTTCTTTTATACATTGGAATCAAGGATCAAACCATTAATCACTTGTTTAATGAGTTTAAAAACCTTACCATTTAGGTTAATTTAACGTTGATTTCAATTTTTATGTATTATTGTGTTAAATATTGGAGTATGCACAAACAAAGAAGTGGGACACAAAGGAATTCTCATTTCTGATTTGTTTTTCTACTTACTATGTGACTAAAAAATTGTGTAATAGTCACAAATCAGACAACACTTTCTTATTATTTCTTGTTCTTTATACCCATTGTTCTAGTGTTTTAAAACTTGAACCAGGACGATTGGTCGTACAAGCCTGACCAAGAACAAGTAAGTGAACAGTTTAGTCGAGCTAACAAATTGAATATGCAAAGGAATCATGTAACTCCGTGTGAACCGATCGAATTTCTAGTCAAATCAGTGAACCGTTGTGACCTGCACTATATGATCCTTGAATTTTTTTTTAAGTTCCAAACATTTTTGCAAAAGTGTGAAATTGATCCTGTGATACCTATCTTGTCTTCATTCTTATCACTCCACATTAGAGTGATAAGAGTGAAGAACAGTGAGGTGTAATATGGCTAATTCCAACCTTTTTTAAAATAGTTGGAGTTTGTTTATATTAAATGATCGAATGAGTTTGGGTGTAACAGTTCATCAATTTGATCGAAAATTCAACTGGTTCCTTCTCACACCCGATCTGTTAGCTCTGCCAAACTGGTTGCCATATCGGTTTTGGTCTTATCGGGTTTTAAAATAATGTTGAGCATCACCTATCTTTTTTTTACAAACTTTTGAAAAAACACTACGGTTGTTGCTATCAAATAAAAATATTAAGGCTCAAATGCAATTTTGATCCCCTACTTTGTCAAAACCGCAATTTTGGTTCCCATATTTTTAATTCCGCAATTTTAGTCCCCCATTTTATAATTTTGACCAAACTATAATTGATCATAATTTGATGATGTGGCAATATCGTAGATGACAGGGCATTAGAAAAAAGGGTAAATGAAAGCCATATCATATTTATGTTTTTAAAATTTATATAATCAATTATTATTTTGTACAATTAAAATTAAAAAACATTTTAATTTAATTAAGTAATTTGTTTTCTGCAATTAATTTTCATCTTCATTGAACTATAATCCCAAATGATCTTCTCGCAATAATAAATGAATTGAAAGGCAACGAGCCAGCGACGAGGTTTATTTCTAAACATGATGCTCCAAATGAATGAGTTCCATTGAGAGCAGAAACTTTGTAGGTAAAGACCCAGAATCATGAAGGATGGAAAGACCAAGAATCACAAACTGAAGAATCCAATGAAAAAAACAGAAAAATTCTTCTAACCGTTTTTCAGTTGTGCATTCATCATTGACCATCTTCTTCGATTGATTTCTTCACTAAGTCTTAGCTTGATTTCTTCGGTCTATCTCCGTTTTTCCTTTTCCCTTGTTTGATTGAATTCAATTTCAATCAATTTTTTCTCATTGTTCCTATGAATTCAGTTGTGGTTACTGCACATTCGTTTGTTTATAATCATGAGTTGTACACAATAAGGTAACGTAATAAATATAATAAATAAATACTACTTGATTCTTAGAACTTTCCCTTAAGGTAAAACTTAATATGCATTAAGCTTGTTAAAATGAAACAATTTGTCACAAAACTTGAAATTAAGTTTCACAACTGTTGGGCTAGTGTGAGTCATAATCAACATAAGTCACCACGGGATTGTTCATAAGTGGAAAGAAAATGCACCACTGATATGATCCATATATGGAAAAAGAGTCACCATTAGATTGATCGTCCGTGGGAAGAGAAGTCACCACAAATATGATCCATATGCGGGAAAAGAGTCACCAGCAGAATGATCGTCGATGGAAAGAAAAGTCGCCACAATAGAATCCAAACACCAAGACCAGATTCGAAACCAGGGTGCCAAGGCAATGCCTAAGTGGACAATGTGCACCTGAGATGGCCGTCAACTGTGATCTTCTGGGGTAGGCAAGTTTAAAAAAGAAGACGAGAGAATAATGAAGATAATTTTATCACAGATAGAAGGATTAACTTGTTAGATGGTTACAGATTGAAGACATTTTTGAAATTTTAATAGTCTAAAGAACTAAGTTGATAGCACCCTACAAAGTCAAGAACCAACTTGATAATTAACTAGTTGAAATGAGTTGGACTTCAAAATTATTTCAATCTATGTAGGGTGCATAAACCTTTTTAATAAATACAAGTACAACCTTTAAATGTGATAGAAATTACATTGGATCACTCCCTGATTACACTTATGACAAATGCAATAAGAGATAATAAGACAAGATTAGAGTGGACAAAGTGATACACAGAGTAATGAAAATAATTTGCTTTGAATTTTTCAAAGATTATAGTATCATTATTATTAAATCTATCTTCTCATTTCACTTCCATATTCTGATTTATAACTTCTTGTCCTTCTTATGAGCATTTGCTTATGATCCAAGTTAATCATGCTTCCTGGAATACTTTCTTCTTTGACTCCTCTTATAACCATCTTTTTTTTAAACTCCTAACCTTTTAGTTTTGTGTTGACCCTTTTCTCTACTCTCAGCAAGAGAGGCTCTTCTTGTGATTTCTTCTCTCTTGAACTCTTCTTTGTCAATGGCTAGAGATCCCTTACCATGGCTATCTCTTGTGGCAGGTCTCTCTTTTTCTCCTAGAAGTAGCTTATGTTGTTTTTGCAGCTTTGTCCTAGTGGTTTCCTTTGAGTCTTTCTCTTGTTCATAGTATAGGAGCTGCACAACAGTTCTTAATGGCAGAAACTCGTTTTTGACAGCATGCGCACGCACTTCAGGGGACAATCTTTGGCACTCTAGAATCCCACACAAGCACTTCTTTTCTGCCTTGCTCGAGTCTGTATGCACCTGTTTATGCATTCAACACACATCACATTATAAATGCACCGTAAATATAACCAAGGTTTTAAAATGTGGTCAAATGAGGCCTAAAAAATTTACGCTCAAATGAGGTTGATGCATTGCACGAGACTTCAAAAACCCTGACCTTACAGCCACAACTGCAGTCGCAGACCGTTTTTTAAAACGTTGAAAATAATCCTATTTTAAAAGCTGACTTGACTACAAAATTGCATATGATGAATGTAGCGTAATGCAAATTTTTGTTAACTTATCTAAATTGTCATAAAGGGTCTAATAAAAAGACCATGAAAATTTAAGACAGTTTAGACATTATGTGAAAGAAATAACATGATTGGGGCTAATAATTCACCTTAAGATAAATGTTTATTGCCTGGTAGAAATCAATTTAGGGGTGAGCATGGTTCAGTTCGTGATGAAAACTTAACCGAATTGAACTGAATTGTTTGCATTTTAAACTGAGTTGTTCGCATTTCGAACTGAACTGTTTCAAACCGAACTGAACTGAACTGTTATTATTGATATCTTTGAAAAAAAATATGAAAAAAAAGCAAACTGTTTTTTTTTTTTCTTTTTTGATTCAGTTCAGTTCAGCAGTTCAGTTTTTGGTTTTTTTACCCACCCCTAGAAATCATCATGCTCTAATCTGCCAATAGCTGCTGCAGTTTCAGCAAGAGCTACAAACTTTGACACTGGCATATCATCATCCCTTGCAACCGCTTGAAGATAGGAATCAACAAGTTTACCAACTTTTCTGATTGATCTTAATAAGTAGTTCTTGTTGTCCACAGAACCAAGGTTTTTGTCTTTTTTTATTCAGTTCAGTTCAGCAGTTCAGTTTTTGGTTTTTTTACCCACCCCTAGAAATCATCATGCTCTAATCTGCCAATAGCTGCTACAGTTTCAGCAAGAGCTACAAACTTTGACACTGGCATATCATCATCCCTTGCAACCGCTTGAAAATAGGAATCAACAAGTTTACCAACTTTTCTGATTGATCTTAATAAGTAGTTCTTGTTGTCCACAGAACCAGGGTAGATTCTACTATACCCTTCCAGTGGTTTTCAGAGGACTCCAATAATTCAGAGATCAGCTAGGAGATAAATAAAATATGACCAAAAATTATTCTATTAAGAATCAAACTCGGCTTTTTTCAAATGATTTGTCCTTTAATACGACTCATTAAGCATTCAAGTTCGTTCAATTTCGTTGACAATAATGCAAATTGGATGCTCTCATATGTTAGTGGTGGTTTTGACCTCTTCCTCAACTAACATTAACCTAACATGTGAGTTGTGAGTATAGAGATAGAGCTAGAGATAATGAGCAGAGGTCATGAGAGAAACACATAAATTCATATCTACTTCCTCTTCAAACCACCACTAACATAAATAGCAAATGAAAGTGGTAACTCACACCCTTCTATTCAACCCATACAACCAGCATTTTCAATAAAACAACGTAGAGAATATAAAAACAAAACAATAAAAAAAAAAAAAAACTAAAACACATAAGAAAAGGAGAGAACACCATTTTTCATCTCCCTCTCTCTCAACATAGAAAACATTTTCCTTTTATTTGTTTTCCTTTTATTAACCGAACATCACATCCTTTTAAGTAACATTTTCCTTATTATTATTTTTATTTTTTTCAAATATCTCATATGATCTATAAGTTAGATGTAGTGAGTTAATCTTTAAAAATAAATCCTACAAAGGCTAAAATATGGTTTTGGTCCCTGCAAATATGCTTAGTTTTGGTTTTAGTCCCTGTAAAAAAAAAATTGTTTTTGATCCCTGCAAAATATTTTGTTTTTGATAAATGGGTTCAGTCATCATGTGCCACGTGTACAAATCATCACAAAAGTGGGGGCAGGGACCAAAACCAAAACGAGACATATTTGCAAGGACCAAAAACAATTTTTTTTTACAGGGACTAAAACCAAAACTAGGCATATTTACAGGGACCAAAACCATATTTTAGCCTCCTACAAATTAGTCCTTTGAGTCCTAAATTATTTTCACCTTTATCCTCTTTTCATCACACTTAGTTAAAAAATGCTTATGTAGACGATTAATGCTACGTTAGTGGGTCCCCAAATTCATTGTTCTCAAAATTAAGGTTTTATAGGTGTATTATTCAATTAGTTGTTTTCTTCGTAGAATAGAATGTATTCTTTTGGACGGAATGAAGAAAAATGATTTCTAACAAACCAAATTCGATTAAGCCTCACACTAACACTGATTAGATGGTGATAACAGTAAGTCATACAATATTTTTACAATATTTTTAGAGTATTTTTAAATAAGTTTTTAGTCTGTTTATATTACCCTACTAAAAATCTTTGTTTTCGTTACAAATTTTAGTGAAATTTTCTCAAAAAATTGTTGTCCTGCAGATTTTGACAAGGGTTAAGGTTCTCAGGTCCTTTGTGGATAATTGTTTCCGGAGTATTTTAGGAACCGCATGAAATTTTCCTGCGGAAGTTTCCTCAAGAAAAGTGAAAAATATCCGCAGGAAACCTTTGGTCAGTTGAAGGAGATTCCCTACTCGCAAATATGTTTCCCTCGAACATACCGCAGGTAATTCCGCAACAAAGTTATTTCCGCAGGTAAAACCTCATAAAATTATAGCTTCCCGCATGAAAATCTACAGGAAATTTACTAGTTTTTTTGCGTGTATTATTATTATTTTCTTTTAATTAATGCCAAAAGGCATATTAAAAATAATTTTCAATTATTTGTTTGATAAAGTTTATTAGAAACTATCTTGAGTCAAACTCAGGCATAACATATGCTTTAAAAAAATAGCATACATTAAAAAAACAATGGCAATAAAAAATTGTTGGGTTAATATGTCTTTATCTCCTGTAATTTGGGCGAGTTCCGGTTTACCCCCTATAAAAAAAAAAGTTTAGATTCCAACCTTATAATATGAAGATTCTCCACAAAATACCCCTGTAATATGAAGATTCTCCACAAAATACCCCTGTAATATGAAGATTCTTCACAAAACACCCCTGACCCCATCATAACGTTGACGTGACATGCCATTGTATAATTATTTTATTTTTTATTTTTTTAAAAACCTGACACGTGTGTAATGGACGCTGACGTGGCACGCCACTGTGTAATTATTTTAATTTTAATTTTTTAAAAACCTGACATGTGTGCAATGGTTTAAAAAATTATATTTAAAAGATAAAAAAATAAAAAAAAACTGAAAATTAATTTTCAAAAAATTTTAAAAAAAGAATTATTTTTTTTAAAACGAAAAAAAAATTGGATTTTTTTCAAAAAATCAGAAAAAAATAAATATTCAAAAATTAGTTTTTGTTATTTTTTCGAATATTTTTAAAATTTTAATTTAATTTGGATTTTTTTTTTTAAATTTCAAAATATAGTAAGTTTAGAAATTTTTGTATTTTTCATATGATTTTTTGGGAAATATATATATATATATATATATATATATATATATATATATATAAAGGAAACATATCGTAAAAAAAATTCTGGAATAAATTTTTGAATTAAAAAATCTGAATTTTCTTAAATTTTTAAATAAATTTGTATCCAGATTTTCAAAAATAAAAATATTTTCCAGATTTCTTTTGTTGAGAAAATTTAAAAAACTTTTTTTTCGAAAAAAAATATCTATTTTAAATTTCGGAAAATATTTATTTCCAAATTTTCGAAAATAATTTGAATTTATTTTTTTTGAAATATATATTTCAAAATTTTCGATTTTTTTTAAAACATTATGGAAAATTAAAAAAAAATTGAAATATATATTTTTCGCGAATTATAAAGTTTGAAGTTTTGGAAAATATTTTTCGTAATAAAAAAAAAATCCTGAATTTTTTTTTATTTTTACAAATTTTTTAATTTTTTTTAAAAATAGGCACAAATGCCATGTGTACCTTTAAAAAAATGTAAAACAAAATTAATTATACAGTCAACATGCCACTCAGCTCGTCACGTCAGCAATTCTGTACAATCACATGGGTCAGGGGCTAAAATCAAAGAATCTTATTTTACATGGTTGGAATCTAAACTTTTTTTTACAGTGGGTTAAACCGGAACTCGCCCAAATTACAAAGGTAAAGACATATTAACCCAAAATTGTTCTTTCTAACAAAAACATTAGTCATAAAATATATTTAGTCTCCATCAATACCAAGCTGCAAAATATGCATTACAGACATTTCAACAAACATAAAATATGACAATATTCCAGTTCTTGTAGGGAACATGATTCATGACAATATACCAAGTTGAAATGAGTTGGACTTGGAAGTTATTTCACTCTATGTTTAATTCAAGTGCATTGACATTTTTAATAAATACAAGTACAACATTTAAATGTGATAGAAAGTAGAAACTACATTGGATTGCACCCTGATGATTACATTTATGACAGAGGTAACAAGAGATAATAAGATAAGAATAGAGTGGACAAAGTGCATACACATTACACAGTAGTGAAAATAATTTGCTTTGAATTTTTCAAAGACAACAGTATCATTATTATTAAATCTATCTTCTCATTTCACTTCCATATTCTGATTTATAACTTCTTGTCCTTCCTATGAGCATTTGCTTATGATCCAAGTTCAACATGCTTCCTGGAATACTTTCTTCTTTGACTCCTCTTATAACCATCTTTTTTTCAAACTCCAAGGCTAATTTATCATCTAACCTTTTAGTTTTGTGTTGACCCTTTTCTCTACTCTCAGCAAGAGAGGCTCTTCTTGTGATTTCTTCTCTCTTGAATTCTTCTTTGTCAATGGCTAGAGATCCCTTACCATGGCTATCTCTTGTGGCAGGTCTCTCTTTTGCTCCTAGAAGTAGCTTATGTTGTTTTTGCAGCTTTGTACTAGTGGTTTCCTTTGAGTCTTTCTCTTGTTCATAGTATAGGAGCTGCACAACAGTTCTTAATGGCAGAAACTCGTTTTTGACAGCATGCGCACGCACTTCAGGGGACAATCTTTGGCACTCTAGAATCCCACACAAGCGCTTCTTTTCCACCTTGCTCAAATCCGTATGCACCTGTTTATGCATTGAACACACATCACATTATAATTGCACCATATATATTAACAAGGCTTTAAAATATGGTCATAGTCATATCGTAATCTTTGATATTGCAGAAATTTACAGTCAAATGAGGTTGATGCGATTGCATCGCAGAGACATCACAAACCCTGACATCACAGCCACAACTACATCCGCATGCCGTTTTTTAAAACCTTGAAAATAACCATATAATAAACGTTGACCCGACCACAAAGTTGCTTATGATGAATGTAGTTAATGCAAATTTTAGTTAACTTAGCTAAATTGTCATGAAGTGTCAAATAAAAAGACCATGAAAATTCAAGACAGTTTAGACATTGTGTGAAAGAAATTGCATGTATGGGGCTAATAATTCACCTTAAGATAAATGTTAATTGCCTGGTACAAATCATCATGCTCTAATCTGCCAATAGCCGGTACACTTTCAGCAAGAGCAACAAACTTTGACACTGGCATATCATCATCCCTTGCCACAAATTGAAGATAGGAATCAACAAGTTTACCAACTTTTCTGATTGATCTTAACAAGTAGTTCCTGTTGTCCACAGAACCAGGGTAGATTCTTTTCCAAAACTTCAAAAAACTCTCCAACACAACTTGAACTAACTCGATATCATAAAAATTCAGGTCACTCACTGCAGCCTCATGAAACTGTATACTACTTCTCTTTATTAATTCTGTTTTTGTCACTGAAGAGACACCTAAATGACTTGAAATACTCAAAAGCCTTAACAAGAAACCAACTGAAACTGAACCTCTATCTGCAGGAATCATGCTCACAATTGTTTCAAGAATTTTTCTGTTTTTTTCCTTGGATTCTTCAGTTTGTGACGCTGAACTTCCTGAACTTGTAACCTTTATGATGCAAGGTAACCACTTACATGCATAGACATGCAAAGCTTCACCAATTAGCTGTGGTGGAAGAACATGTGCTGATCTAATAGTCATTATTATGCACCTAAAAAGATCTATATTTAGAATGGAGACATCCTCAGTCCACCAATCCTTTGGAACAGAATGATGCTCTTTTCTGTTGTAACCGGGCCTAGTGTAGGTGTAGGACCATTTAACCTGCACATAATCACCATTGTTAAACAAAAAATGTTCTAAGTAATCCATCTGTCTCTTATGAAGTGCCATATTTGGAGTATTTACTTGTCTCGTTATTCCTCATTTTAGATTATCAATCAAGCATCAATTATTTTTTTTCCTCATTAATATACTTTTCTTTTGTATCTTAATACACCCGACTACTCCGGTAACTACTATTTATTAATAAAGCTCATTATCATAGAAATTGTGTGTAAACTTTAAAAACACTTAGTTAGAGACGGAGACAAAATCAAATCTTATGAGGGGAAGTTTTATGGCCTTCACTTTCTTTTACCTGTGATAAGGGTGTAAGAAGTTTTTCAACGATTGAATCAGTGCACTTTCTTATTATGCCAAGATTCTCAGACCACTCTGGTAACTTCTCGGTGGCGTGCAACGTTGCAATGGAGTCTTTCCAACCTTCAAGAATGCATGAACTAAAGAATGCCTCGAGTTTACCTACAAAGTTTCCCTTCTCAATGGACTCATTCATTTGAAGGAGCTTAGCAGCACAAAGTGAAGGTACAATATTATGAGCACTAATGTTGATTGAAACTCCATAGCAAAACTTTGCACAAAGCTCAAAAGCTTCTGATCCACCAGGCATATCATTAAGCTCTAGAGGAACACTCTCAGAATCATTAGTATCAGAACAAAGTCTTTGTAGAAGGCCACACTTTGAAACAAGTGGAGACTGCAAGTAACAAAAGTAGAATTATAGATGAACCAAGATTAAAATTTATCTTCTTTTTGTACACACCACATTCAATTTAATTCCAATACCTTGTGTATAAGATAAGTTGTATCATTGGTTTTTATCACAAGATCAGGAGGTATATCTGAAACTAGACTCCTGCATTCATGATTATGATAATAAGGATTAAACTCAAATCAAGTTTCCTATACCTACATCTTGTCAACAAAATCTCAAATCAAATAGTGATGTGGCTATTTGGTTTGAGAAATTGTTGGAGAATATGCTAAGAAATTAGCCTAATTATAGACCACAGATGAAAATGAATACCTGGTAGCTTGTTCTGTGTAGAAAGTATCTGACCTTGTTCCAAGTTTCATGAACTTCATAGCTATTTATTGTGATCTCTATTCTCTATGATCAAGACAAACCTCTACTTCAATGCCTGCATAAATTCTGAAAATTTCTACTCTGATTGATGTGATGCTAATTATGTAAAATGATATGAATGTGGGAACACTCCAACTGAGTTGCACCAGGTTTCAGATCAATATGCCTATTGTGCTAGTTCCTGACATGTAACAAGAAACTGAAGAGAATGAGTTTGTGAACTGATCATGTGTCATTGAGATATAGAATAGTATTGAAATTATTGTTTTATTTCTAACTTTGAGAAAGGAAAACGTAAATCAACAAGAGAAGACCAAGAAAACTGATAATGGGAATGTTAATATCAGTATCTTTATGGTATATGTTTATATAAACCCTGCAGCCTGCAATTGCAGCTGTGCTGACGGTGTAACTTTTATTTGATGTTTGATTAAAAGTGAACTTTTTCCAGTTGCTAATAACCGTAACGGTTAATAGAAAATGGATTTTCAAGAGCTTTGTATCTAAGTTGATTACAAGATATATGAACAGAATCCACTGATTCACTTTAAAGAAAATAAACAATCTCATTTGTTGCTGCTATATAAATCAACGTTGATATTATGTGCACGTACATAACAAATTATAAATGTGTTATATGCATGAACCATTGATTTTTTTGCATCAACATTTAAAGAAGGTGCATCATGCGATGAATAATATGATTTACCGTGACGACCGGACTACAAGAGAAAAGCTTGTTTTCGGCCATTTTCTTCCGAGGGATTTTGGTTATTTCCAAGGGTTTTTACCCTTAGGAAGCCAATGCTTTTCTTGTAGTGACGGTGTATGGGTAGAGAATAGATAGTAAAGACTATTTATAATGTGATAGAAGTTGAGAAATTAACTATTAGTATTAGGGGAGACCAAAAGAAAAAAGAAAATGTGCTTTAATAGGAAGTTGGATCAAAAGTGTTAATAATTCCAATCCAAAGCAAAAATTAGAGAGGAATGTATATATAGTGTGCTGCCACATACTCCAATTTTTTCAGAAGACACTTTTGATTCCATATATGAAAATCCGGGAGAAAGTAATGCACCAATAACTAGTGTGTGGCCAAAACTTCATAAGATAATATCAATATCATTCATTATTTTAGTGAAAGAGCTTATAGCATTAGTTTCATAAAAGCAAATCTTAAATATAAAGCAATATGGACTCTCTATTCAACTGAAACTTATAAATAGTGTTGAGTATGACTATTGCAATTGTATTCGCCGATAAATGAGTAAACGTTCGAGTATAGTGTAGCGGAGCGAGTCAGGGATAAACTTGTAAAATGAATTGTAGTATTTAAACAAAGATTTGTATTCTGTTACTCTAACTCGCTGTATTATATAAAACTAAAGTAGTCACTCTATTGTCGGACACGTAGTCACTCTACTGTCGGATACGTAGACACAATTAGTCGAACTTCATTATCAATCGTTGTATTTATCCGTTTAATTTAGAATCGGATTGCTCTTCTAACAATTAGTCAGCAGTGATCCTGTGCTGAAGTGTCTTCTCAACTATCTGACCCCTCATCAGCTATATAGGAACCAAGAAACATGGAAGATATATCTTTTTCTTTCTTGCTTTATTTCTCTTTTTCTTCCATATTTTTTTCATGTAATTGCTGAAAGAGCTTAGCATTAGTTTCATAAAAGCAACTCTTTTAGACAAGTTTCAAATTTTGAAATCAATAAAACATTAATCTATAGGGTCTATAAAAAAGAACCTATAGTGGTTGTTGAATGTTGAGGATATATATGATGTTAGTGCTAGTCCTTTCATTTGTTAAAATCTGACATACACTTTGGTCTGTGCTTTAACAGACAAATGATGGTAAAGTAGAAAAAGTACTATGTTTTTTGTAGAACAGCATACATTGCTTTCCACAACACAGAAGCATTGCCCTTCATATTTTTCTTCAAAAAAAGATAGCTTCAGCTTTTGCAGGCCTTACAAGTCACCTTTTTCTTTGAGGTAATTTTCACAGATCCCAATGCAATTATTCATCATAGTGAAAATTCAGAAAGTGTATAGTTAATGTCAGCTAGCTTTGCTTTGTAACAGAATATCAATAATGCATGTACACAATAACTATCAACTAGGTTTGCCAGATATCGCGGTGAATCCGACAAAATCACGCAAAAACTTTACTTTGAAGTTTCAACAAAATCACCGTGATTTTGTCAAACCTTCCGTGATTCAAAAGATGTACATAAATGTCTGATTCCTGCAACACAGACGTAGCTATCACCTTCAAGATGTCTTACTCTAGTCGTCCACTGCTTCGTACCATGGCCACACCACCGCACCAGCACCCTCTCCTTAACAAAATCTCGATGTGCCACCGTGATTTTGTCAAAAGCTACACATTGGACTTCAACAAAATCACGCTGCCACCATGATTTTGACAAATCCACTGCGATACAAAGTATGCTCTAAGTTGGATGATGTAAATGTCACCATTCCTAATTTGATTCTTTGATGGCATTTAGCCAATTATGTGACTCTTCCCTTCTCCAATGAATAAAGTTCTCTACCACCATTTATTACACTCATCTCTCCCTCCACAAGAAAGTTATATCATTACTTTATGTCCTCTTCCTATTGGAATTTATAGGTACATAGAACCTATATACTTTATATCTGACAAAAGTGCTTCTCATTTTTATAACATAATGAAAAAAGGCTTTTAACTGGTTCTGAAGTGTTAAGTCAAAACACAATGCTTTAATCAAATTTCTCCCTAGCTACACACTAGTTATATATTTTCTCCTATGCTCAAATTATTAGATCATTCATTCATTAAACACATAACAAATTATGCATTGAAAAATGACTAAAGAATATAAAAAGTAATAAATAAAGAAGAAAACATACCTGTGAACAATATATTAAAATTGATGTTACTTATGAATATGAATGATATGAAGCAGAAAAATATTCACAAGGAAGCAGAAGCATTAGTGTTTGAAGTGAAGGCATATATGGTTTAACATGTGAAAAAGGAAAGTGGAATATGCTTTACTAGTTTCATGCAAGTAATCCTCAGAGACAAAGAAATACTACTGAGGGAGCATCAATAGTGTCATGTGGGAAGAACAGTGTATGGTTCATTTGAATTAGTCAACATAGTAATGTATCAAAAGCATGTTATGATAATCTCCTTTGAATAGAATAGAAAGAAAATTGAAAAAGAAGTCTTCACCTGAACAGCAATATTGAAAATTGGTAATGTATGATTAACTCACACGAAAAGCATGCAATGGAAGTGGGGTAATGTATTGGAGTGTGCTCATATACTAATTGTGAAGATTCTAATGTGTAGGGTCAAGTCCCTACATAGGTGAAAATATCTACTGTGCATTCATCATCATGTTACTCCCACTAAACTTTGGATATTCCTCTTCTATTAACCCTACCAATAAATCACATAGACATTGAACTTGATACTAACTAATATGTCGACACGTAATATATTAAAGGTGTTAGTTACTGACATGCGTTGGACATCACGCACAGTTTTAAATTGTAGTTACGGTTGCAGCCATTGTAATTTATTTTTATTAACAACAAATATTATTATTTGTTATTTATATTGTAATTCAACCATCTCATTTTTTAACAAAATCTTGTATTTATCTTATTATCAACTCTCCATCACTATAAAACATCTATAATCTTTTAAAATTCTCTCTAATTCTAGAAGATAGAAAAATAATTTTTTGTGAGCATTACATAGTCTATTGTGGGCTGATGCGGCATAATGTTGCTGCTCCACCCGCTAAGTTGTGGTATCATATTGCGGATTTACATATATATGATTTACATTCACAACACAATGGTGGCTTGATGCAGTTGTGGACATTGCCGCAACCATAATGTTGCATCCACATCGCGTGACGTGGTCTGCAATTTAAAACCATGAACGGGCACATCTTTAATCTCAAGCCCGACTAGTCGGGGAAGTAGATTTGATGGAATCATCCACCACTCCACCATTGGAGTCAATGATCTTAGAAGTTGATGAAGATAAGGTAAGTCTTATGATTTTCATATGACGGTTAAGATTGATTGACTATATTGACTACATGAATTATTACCACATTGAATCCTAATTTATGGTTGGACCGTTCTTATTTGTATGTCACAACCACGTGTCAATACATGTGTGGTTTGTTACATGAAACTGATGAGAATGTATGTGTTCAATTATTAATTATTGAATTTATTTATTTAATACATTCTTTTATTTGATAATTAAAAAAATATTTATCACGCAGATTAAATGATGAACATCATGATCTCAATAACATGATCATGATAATAGTGATCACTATCACCAATTAATTTTGAGTTTCTTAATTAGATCTTGTAATTATTAAGAAAGTGTTCAAACTAATCTTTGAACCGACCATGTGCCTTTTCATGAATGTATATAGTCATCGATTCTTCTGCGGATCAGTATCAACATGTTTGTTTATTATGTATGCAGCACTTTAATTGATGTGCTTTTATTTTCTCTTAACCATGGTAAAGTTATATTTCCCCCCTGATATCTCACATCATGATGAAAATTTATATCAAGAAAAAACATTTTCAAATGTACGTTGATCCAGGATTAATATATTTTGATTGATTGACGCGTTACGTTAAATTTTTCAAGAGATGTATAATGGTGTGTGTGTGTGTATATATATATATATATATATATATATATATATATATATATATATATATATATATATATATCCTATTTGTTTATCATATATTAGTTATTTAATAAATTTAAAAGACGAATTTTTTCTTATAATAAAGATTGGATGGGATATAATATGTCAAACTTATGTATGTACAAAATACATGTTATATAACTCTGAATGATTCTCTAAAAATAAAAATAAAAACTCTGAATGATAATATGATATCAGGCAATAGAGACGAGACCCTAACTTGCTCCTATTTTCTTTCTTCTTCTTTTTTATTTTTTGAGGGATTGTTCCTATTTTATTGTAGGACACTAAATAGGCCATGTTGGACATGAACATTGAACACTCTTAAGATCAGTTTGGATTGACTTATTTTTGAGCTTATGTAAATAAATAAGTTTTTGTGTTTTATCCATAAGTTTGTCAAAGTAGTTTATGGAAGAAAAAAATAGCTTATAAAAAACAACTTTCTTTAACGATAACTTATAAATTAACGTAAAAACTTATTTATTTGCATAAATTAATTTTTATATGTTTAAAAATAAGTTAATCTAAAAGGACGCTTTGTGTTACTTGGGCTTACGATTTTAAAAAGAAGGCGTGGATATGATTTTCAATCCAATGCAGCAACAAAAACCAAAGTCACATTGGTCTAGGTGCAATTAAACTTCAACTTCTTGGATAAAAATGTGTTTAATTTACTAAACAATAAGTATTGGACATATGATAGTACAAAACAAGTTAGAAATGTACTAGAAAGAGATAGAGATATACTACTGTATTTTTTATATAGGAAAATAAAAAGGTATTTTGGTATTTTTAATACTTTGTCCAATTCGGTCAACTATTTTTTGGCAAATCAAACGTACCTCAAAGTTTTATGTTTTAGCATTATGGAAAAATATGCTTAATAAAAGAGATATGATCAGTCAAAAAAAATTGATGAAACAAATTTAAGCTAGTACAAGTGAAAGTTAATTTCACCACTTATTGTTTGTTGGTACTATACTAGTTGTAGTAGTATTTATATAAAATGGTTGTTAATTTTTATTTCAATTATTATAGATGTGTCTTTCTGTATATTGTAACGATGGAAACTTCTTATGTAGCAATTAATTATAGATGATTGTGTCCTATCTTTTGTGAAGTGGGAGTTTCAAACTTGACATTTAAGGAAGCAAGCTTTAATATTTATGGATGATCATGTCATTCGTTACTTTATCAATTTCTCAAGATATATGGCCAGGCATGAAACAGAAATTGGTTCAGACATCATCAATAATGTGATTGGCACGCGGTTATGTTTATGTAAACATGCAATTAATGAATATACTGTTCTGATTATTAACTAAAGCAAGGTTTGAAAATCCACATCACTCCATCAAAAAAATGTAGCAAAGACTTTTTTTTTTAGAGGAAAGTGTAGTAAAGACTTCTTTTCAGTTAGATACTAATCCTTCGGCCAAGAATTAGATACTAAAGCTTTGAAATATAAAAACTCATTTTAAGGACTAATATTTTCCAGAACATGAAGTAAGAACTCTACAATAACCCACATTATAGATGTTCCTGTCTGGCCAAAGAGTCTAGCTTGTTTCTTCAAGTGAATTCTTTACATTTTTTTTAGGTCTCCAACGAATGTCTTAATTGTCTTACCCATGGACCGGTCCTGGAATTACTCACGATTTGAAGTGCAAATGTCGAATTTATCCATTTCAATTGATCGTTGGAAGCTTTATGAGAAACATACTCTGAATTATATTTTGAGCAAAACAAGCTCTAAATTATGATTGGCGCATTATATAAAGACTAGTTTATCCCTTTGAATTGGAAGTCATTTTGTTAAGGTATACATGTCATCAAGGTTACTTTTGTATATATTTGGTATCCCTAGGCCTAGTGAGCCGCAGAACCCAATCACATAAAACTTTATCACAACCTTCTCGTAGGACACTTAGTTAACATCATAATTAACCGGTATCATGTCATGTTAATGCTATTTTAAACCCAGAAATCAGTATATGCTTCCAAGTAACAATGTGCTTCACTAGTCAATCTTTTTAGTGATGACATACCAGGAAAAGCATCTTAGAAAACGTTGAGACAAACCCATACTTGAATGAACTATTTAATGGCTCTATAAAAGGGGTAACTTACCATTTAAGGATGAACCTGCAATCTTTAAGAGTTTGTGGTGTATACAGTGGTAAACATTAATTATGGACGCAATGGAACAGTAACTCCAGATGATAAAAAAGCACACAACATAATATTTTGCATGTTTTCAACTCCCTGTGGTGTCAAACTCAAAAATACCACAAATCTATTCCAAAATGCAATCTGCATAGGTTCAATGGTCACCCAAACAAATCATCATCATCCTCAACATCAGCATTGCTTCGATTGCTTGGATTACTGTCTGATTTTCCACTTTCTCCATTCTCCTTAGCTGCAGGCGCTCGTTCACCACTACCGACAGGTGAGTATGCCCAGGCTGATCCAACTTTGACAGATAATGATTCTCCATATAGGTCATCGTAAATCCCAGTTTTAGCGGGGGTCTTGATCCTGTTTAAGACTTCTTGTAGTTTATCAGTCACACCTTTTTGGGATGAATCTACCTCCCTAGCAGAGGACTGCCCTTTCCCCTTTGGAATTACAGTAGTTTGTACAAGAGATTCATATTTACCAACTAGACTTCCTTCCTTAACACCAACTGGACCAGGTTCTGTTTCTACATCTACACCATCTGAAATTCCAACAACCTCAACTAACTCTCCCCCAACTTGATCTCTGAATGAAACTCTCATCTTCTTAATTCTCTTAGAAGCTCTTTCTGATTGGGAATCCTTGTTTTTGCCATTTGTTAAACTACCAAGCTCATTGGATTTGGACACTAGATCAGACTTGTTGATGCCATAACGATTCAGCAGCGTATTATAAGTAACAACAGCTTCTTCATCCGATGGGTCAGGAGGTGGTGGGAAATTAATCCCTGTGGGTGGTGAAGGACGAGGGAAAAGAGCTGCATCATTCTTTCTTAATATGTATAATCTTGTGGATGCAGCAAACCGCAATGATTGTCCCACTTCAAACTCAACTGGTGAATCCTTGGTCAATCGCTCATTTGCAACAAAGGTTCCATGTGCAGATCCCAAATCAATTACATATACACTGAAATAAAGAAAAAAAATGTTCAAGCAAATAAAATCACAGTTTCCAAGGGAACCATCATTCCTAAATTATTTAAGACATATTTAAGTTCAATATCTAAAACCACTGAAGCGGTTCCTAAGTCATCTGTGTATTGTCAATCGCAGATAGTGGAAAGTAGTGGATTGTTAAAATTCCGTTACGCAGTAGTGCTCTAGAGCCACAATAAATGCTATTTGACAACATGTTGTACTGCATAGAGTATCATAGAACAATGGTGGTTTGTCCAAATTCCGCTACACTCCAGCAGTATAGCGCCGCTATAGCTGCTAATTAACAACACTTTCTGTATGTTTGAATACTTTAGTTTGATAAGGTAATATGGTGTCATGTGATACAGGTAAACACGCAGCAGCCTATTGGAAAAAGGCTTTAGATTTTGCTGTGGTTGGTCTTCGTACTTAAAATATGTAATTCAGAAACAAAATGACATAATATTCATATAGAGAAGCATCACATCCATTCCAGTAACACAAAAGGAGAGAGAGAGAGAGATCTGTTCTAACCTTCCATTCTTGTGAGGAACCACCACAGCATGTTGGCGAGAGACAGATTGATGATCAAGCACAAAATCACAAGTCTGGATTTGCCTCCCAAAAATATTTCTTCGTCTATCCAAATTAATCCGATCTAGCATCTGACCATCTTTCATAACTTCCAAGTAAAAAACACCCGGCCGCGGCTCAATCGCCCAATCCGGCGGCTGCCACATCGACTGCCCTCCACCAATCTGAGTTGCCTGTTGATTCTGCCCCAGCAACGGAGCGGCCTCCACTCCCACACCTTTCTGAGAACCATGTTGCAATTGATGTACAGAGTTCTTCGACTGTGATGAATGGCCAACTACCTTACTAGAAGACGAATTAACATTAACCGAGAACGGTTCCAAACTCTCGGCTTTCTTAAACCTATCAAGACCAGATGTTCTTCCATACATTCTCTTCAACCTATGAGCTCTTTTAACTATGACCTCATAAACAACTTGCATCACAATTCCACAATCACACCAAATCTTAAGAGCATGCTCTTAACCTCTCTTAGCACAAACCCTAAAATTAATTTGACGGAAAAAAAGAAATCAAAACATAATTTTTAAGTAAGTAAGGTGAGTGACATTAACATATTAACAAATCACAACATAGAAATTTGCCCAAAAAAAAAATAATCAATACATGATAATTAGAAGCCAAATGGGTCACCAAAAATGCAGGCAAATGATTTTTCTACCCTAAAATAAAAATTGGGGGTAAATCTAACATGTGATACAATTATTATAATCATAGCGATTAAAATGAAAATTGCAAGTTTAATTTCAAAGTTAGAATTGAAATAAAGAAAAAAAGATGAATTTTTTGGTTAATTTAAAAATTGATTGGTGAAAAACGAAGTGAGAAAATCGTACCAATTAGGGTTTTAGAAACGCTGCGTCTTTGAGAAGCGTAGTAGAGAGAAAGAGGGAGACACAGAAAATGCTAAATTCAATTTTTTTGTAAATATTTATATTTTGTAATTATGTTATTACCGATGTATCCTTCATTTAGAGGATACGTCCATTTTATCAATGAGATTTCATTTTTCAATGGAGTTCCTTACTTTGTACTACTTATCGAACTAAGTTTTGCAGCCAAGTACGTTATTTATTTTTTTTAAATCACAAAGTCATTATAAACTCACACACATAAGTGAAGGTACGGGGTTCGAACCCCGGTCATAGCATTCGGTCGTAAGTACATTACTATTATAAGTAAAAGTAATTTAAAATTTATTTCATTAGCGATGTATATCACCGATGTAGATATTGGGGAGGCTATCAGAATTTTAAAAGTTATGGAATGGATAAGGGACCTCCATCTTTGGAACATGGATTTCGAAGTCGACTCAAAGACGGTTGTGGATAATATTTACGGGAAGCAAATTGGTGCATTGGATTTCAGCGCTATTATCACGCATTGTGAGACAAGCGAACGAAGTTGCTCATAGTTTAGCTCAGGCGGCTTTTAAGTGGAGGTACTGGGGTTCAAACCCCAGTCATGACATCCGACCTAACAATTTCGGCATTTTTGCTAGTTGAGCTAGGACTTCTGGATAGCTAGTTTCCACATTTATTCTCACATTCCAACATGTATTGAACCTATTATTATTAATGAAATGCTTATGCATTAAGCTTGTTTCTCTCAAAAAAAAAGGTGTAAACTCACATAGATGCCCTCTCAAGCATGATAATGCTTTGAAAACTTTTCATACTTTTGAAATTTCTCATGATAATGCTTTTTACACTTGCGTGAGTTAACTGACGCAGGGGTATTTTGGAAAGTTCAGTTGGGCGCGAGCGTTTTTTGTTGGAAGAAGAGCAGAATTCTTCAAGTATTGAACTCGTCGAGACAGAGCAAGACAGACCCTCCCATTTTATAGCTCTAATTTAGATTACTAGTTGCACTTCTCTTCACTGATGTAAAAGGAAAGGAAGAAAAAAACAAGATAAGAGAATACCATATTACTCAGAATGTGTTTCAAATTATTTATAAAACCAAAGATGTGTCATAAATTTTAACAAATCAATCAATAAGGAATTGAAGGATCAGTGTGCTTCATGTGATGGCCTTATAAGGCATAAAAAATTTCTACATTTCTTGTATGACAAAAAGCATTTCTTGACCACTACTGTCAACTGTCACAATCTTAACAATAATGAGCATACATGTTCCTGACCCCCTGGTGATAAGCTAACAACTATGCTGTTACAATCTGAGTATCTCCTGCCATAGTCATGGTTATGCACAATGGAATAATCTGGTAATCTCTCTAGCTCTGGTGAGTAATCTGGTTTGAAGACCAGCACAATTCTCATGATTGTTCTAGCTCTGGTAAGAGTTCCCCTGATATTCAATGAAATTAGGATTGTCGCGCAATCCAAGGACAAACAACACAATCACATGAACGTTATAATCTGATGCATCATACAATCGAGTCCAAGTCCATGAAGGAACCAACATTTGTGCTGACATAATTTCAGCTAACTTCCATGTCCAAGTCTCATTTGCTATCTTGGTAAAAGCTCCTTCTCAGCTAGACTAAAGGTCACTTTAAGACGTTCCTGCAGATTTTGTAGAATGTTCTTTGTAATCCTTTTCTGATTCTTTGTACTTTTCAGCCATTCAACTCCAAAAAATACTTGCACTCTACACCCCTTTGCTTTTGGGGGTAAATCCTCTATATGATAGCGAATGTGTATCTGTGGCAATAGTCAGTAACACAGGAGATGAGAGCCAAATAATGATTACAAGAACAGATAAATCATTGAACACAAAGATAAATTGGTCACTCACATTGAAATAATCACCAAGAGGAACACCATGAAGATTTAAAACCTCTTCAACAACCCAACCCTTTCCATCCAAAAGGGGAGATCTTTGCTGAGTACTTGTCACTTCACCTTTATAACTTGAAATATGCTTCTCAAATTTGTAATATACTGCCCTCTCAGAGATATCACTGTTCTCTGATACCCATGGGGTATAAGAGTAATTAAGACAACCAGAATTTTCCATGACCCGACGGTCAACCTCACCCCCGCTAAATATCTCCATCAGGAAACTTGCCTATAACAAAATAATGGGAAAAAAACCACAATCAAACACATGAACATTTGGAAAATTGTACAAAAAATTCAAAAAAGGAACTGATTGTTTGCAGTGGCGTGTGTGTGTGTGTGTGTGTGTGTTTGTGTGTGTGTGAGTGTGTGTGTGAGAGAGAGAGAGAGAGGGAGGGAGAGAGAGAGAGAGAGATTACAGGAATTGGAAGAGAACAAGAATAAATTTCTGACATGCTGACATCATCCACGACAAGGAACGGGCAACTATCTTCACTTATAAGGGTTTTGGTTTCAGATTCCTGTTCGACAAACTTCATCTTCTGTTCAGGAGTCAAGGATCTGGCCTTCCAGAGAGCCATGACAGTCCTATATCACCACCAAAATAGTTTATAAGTAACATAGGATATCTTTCATATTACTATCTATTTTAGTTTTGCAGATAATTTCTTAGCAATAGGAATATATCATGTCATATCATACTAGTGTACAAGTTAGATGACCCAGAAAAATTCCAAAAACTGGGGAAACATATTTGGCAGTTAATAATTAACACACAAAAGCCAAAGTGAAGAATAGGGATGTTGAAAAGTAACCGCTATTGTGAAAAATGATAAACAAATACAGCAGATATTTTCATAATTCATGCACTGTACAAGCAATTACGGAACTGTGCCATTGTCGTCATCATGAGATCAATATCATATAAATAGCATGGTTTTTCTTCACATTTCATCACTAAGCAAATTGATTTTGTATGCATGAAAACAAATTATGCAAATTATTTTGACACCATGTTGTTAGAGGTCCATGAAACTACAATTGAATATAAATTTGATAGGGAACTAAGCTACATTCAAACTTTCATGATGAGATGACAGGGTTTTAGTGTTGTTCTAGAATAGTACAGTTAAAATACGCATAATGTCAGCAAAATATTCATTAGACTGTCCAGGTAAGAATAGACCAAAAGAGTTGCAATCGTAGATTGAAAATGCTGACATCTTTAACAGAATGCATTTTCTGAACAACCTCAAAGGACTAGACTCAACACACAGAAATATCTATAAAAATGGAAGTACATAAAAAACAGTTATGGAAACATGTCAGATTTCGGAAAGAGTGGCATATATGTCTATATAAGAAATCAGTTCATACAATAATATAAAACGACTTTTTTCTACCTGTGTGCGACACTGAACGATACAAAGGACTGGAAATGGAACTTTAGCCTTCCTTGTTCATCTTGTGTTTTCGCACCATGCCTTGCATCCACACCTCTACCCGGCCGAAGAGTTATGACAACTATTGGACTCCCCATTGAAGAAAATGTAGGAGGAACAACCTGGATTTCCTCAATATCCTCCCAAAGAAAAAAGAATTTTGTTTTCTTTCCAAATAGATTTGCATGAAATCCAATTATTCTTGGTGATAGAAATAGGCGTCCCTGCAAAGAAACATTGGAAACTTGATGAGATAATAATACTAAAGCATGTACCAAAAAAATCCAAATTAGAGAGAAAGATCATGACTTTCAACATCACATAACAGAATAAACCACACCTGCAGGGGCATTTTTCTTTTCAAATGACAGGTGAAGTCATTGATGAGAAATTCCTCAGGTGGAAGCGCAAAGAGTTTCTGGAATGCCGAATTAGTTTGAGGAGACCGCATATTAATCTGCAATATTTTTTAAAAATACAAAAAACCATGAGAAGGATAACAAAACAAGAGTACCAAACAGAGAAGACTAATTTCTTTTACATTACATACCTTCTTCCCAACCTCTTTTTCCATTTTATTTAAATAGTCTTTTGCTACGTTTCCACCTCTAGTATTGTCCAAGAAAATTCTTAAGTGCAACTTAGATTGGCATGCCGAAGCTAGCTTTCCTTCAAGAGGAATCCATATATCAGCAAGATCTGAGATGTTTACTTTTAGAAAATTAATCTCAGCATGCCCTAGACATGTAGTTGCATCAAAAGGCCCGTCAAAATCATAAACTTCCACATCCATCACAGAAGGAGGATCATCCATCGCATCAAACTCAAATATTTCTGCAGAGACAGGGAATGCATGCTCTTAACAAAATTAATTAACCAAGTACTGTATTCAGTTTATTAAGAGGTTTATGAAATTCACCATTCCATAAAGGATTAGATTTCTGGAACTTGATTGAACTGGTTCTTACTTTCCCATTGCAAGTAAACACCACATATGGGTCAGAGAAGCCACCAGAGTCGACAGAAGCTAAATTGTTTCCTTCAATCAAGGCAACAGTTAATAACCACCCATCTCCTTGTGCTTTAATTCCATGGTCACTACCTAATATTGGAGCACCAAAAAAAATCAGCAAAAACAAAGACACTAGAGCATCAAATTAAGTAATGCACAAGACACATGAAACAAACAAATCATGGCCAATACATTAATAGTAAGTCGTACTGAGGGCCTGTTTGGTTCGACTTATTTGAGCTTATCAATTAGCATAAGTACTCGTGAGACTGCTTGGATGAGTTTATAGAAACAACTTATGACATACTCATAAATTCACCTGGATAGCATATGAAAACAATTTGACTTTATTTTATATTTCGTTATATAAATAGCTAATTTATGAGCAATTATATGATAAGAGTTTATCCTATACGCGCTTAATTAAGTTGTTTATCTATCTGAATAGAGCCTAAGTCGGAGACATATAGTAAAAACAAATTTTTGAAACCATAAGTATTTAATTCAATCAGCACGCAATTACCCTTTTGTGCTCTGGCTTTAATGAAGCGTGAGATAAAACCCAGCATGCGTTCACCTTGAAGAACCAGGACAGCACAAACAACAAATTCACCTATTGAATCTGGCAAATCAAGTCCAGCAAACTCGAGCCCTTGAATTGTACTCGGAGCAGCAAGCCATATGTGGACAAGCACATACAACCCTATGAAAACTGTTGAGACTACTGTGAAGTTAGCAAAATACTGCACTGCCAGCTTCCAATCTGACTGCGGCTCTGCTTGTAATGATGCCAGAGCTTGTTCCTTACTGGAACTAAGTTCTGTTGGATCAACAGGTTTAACATCCTGAGCTAACAAATTGGCATATTGTTCAAAACTATCCTTCACACCTTGCCGAGCCCCATTTTCAATCATTCCTTTCATCATGGTGCTCTGTAAGAAATTCATTCGCCAGGATATAACCAGATGTGAACACTGTTCTCCTGAGGGTAACTCTGGTCCAGGTGTGATTGTATAAAGTATTTCTACCCGAAAGGTACTCCCGTACACAACATCAGGAGTGCTGACACTGACTAGAACGGCAAAGTTCTTCCCATCAGCTTTTAAATATGTCTGATCTTCAAAGGCTTTGACTGCTTTAATTAATTTACTCGGAGCCTTGACGTAACTCACTAATCTTTTGAGACTCTCCCCGCCATTCTCAAACTTCCAAGGTCCTAATTGTAGTTCGGTACTAACCTGTACATCAGCCAACGACTTGAGAAAATTCGATTCGGAAGAAAAGAGTAATGTGTTCAAGTCTTCTGGTGCAATTGTATAATGTTGATCGACTAACAACCCTCCTGGTAAATTGGTAGGAATTTCACTTCCTTGATCTGAAGACTGCAGTTTCTTCATAGCTTCGTCAAATGTCACGTCCGAAGACTGATCCTCAGTCTTGACCTCGATAACTTCCTCTTTGATAACTTCAGTTTGGTCTGAGTCAACGCTTCTACGCGATAGGGTTGACGACATATCAGAACTCTTATTAAATATATGAGCAATTCTTCCTGTGAGTGATTTCTGTGTACCGGATTTTTCATCCTTAACAGATGTAACTTCTTCCCTAGCAGGAGAAGATGAGCTTGAATATCCAGGGGAAGATCTTGAAGGCGATTCAGGAATAGAATCGGCAAATTTTCTTGGATGGAATACTAGATCACCGTGAACATTTGACTCAATAGACGCAGTTTTCAGTTCAAAATATATGCTCAAACGAATCTCACCTGCCAAAAAAAAAAAAACAAATTCCAGAATTTTAAGTCCAAAATACCGGCAAAATTATGGTTCATATCTTAATGTTCACAGTTAGTAAGCGTGTTATTTCCATAAAGACTTGAGGTTCCCCTTTAAGGACAAAATCAATATAAAAACAGTACAAATTTAAGTCAATAAAGTAAGACTTAAATCTATCATTTGATCCTAAATTCTAGTTGATTCTCGAAAGACAGAACATCAACTCGGTCTTTGAATGAAAACTATGACATAAAAACAGTTCAAAAGTAACTACTTAACTGAGAAAAATTGATATCATACAATGGATTAAGGACCAGTTTCATATGTCTAACTATGTAGCACTAGCACTTCAGAAGTCTGACACGTGTTTTGGTCCGACATTGACACAACACCGACGCACGTTGTTACATTCAACTATTCCATTTTCTCAAATTATAACTAGTGTCAAGTACGCGTTAGTACTTCATATATATGGCTAACCATTACATATAAAATAAGAAAACAATAAAACTACTAGTTTTTTAGTGTTAATCCTCCGGTGTTCCCAGAGGAAAAGACCCTGGTCATCTGGAGTTTGACCAGAAGGTAAGTAAAGTCTAACCAATAAAACTATGCTAGTTGAGCAAGGGAATAAATTAAAAAGCCACACAAATGCTAACTAAATAAAGCAGTGTACTATTGGATAAAGTACAGAAAAAGTAAAGTTAAGCAATACAACACACACACCAGGTTCCTTGTACTTTGTCTTCTTGCTTTTAGGTTGCAAAGAGTACCAAGCAGTACCAAGTGATTTAATCTCCTCATCAAAAACAAGTGACATAGGAACTTTAAGTTGACCAACAAAGTCATCAATCAAAAACTTATCTTCATCCATAACAGAAACTACCAACTCTTCTTTAAGATCATCCACCTTAAAACTAAACTCTTCATCCCACTTAGGACTCAAACTCTTCTTAATCACTTTTGTCCTACACCTTTGTTTTCCTAATTGTAACCTCACATATGGATCACTCAACCCATTTGGATCCGTTGGTGGCAAATTCATTGCCTCAATCACACGAACCACAAGCTTCATTGTTTAAACCAAAACAAAAAAATTCTCAAAAGGGTATCAGAAATTTGATTCAAAATATAAACTTTTTCTATTATTTCAACAAAAAAACTCCAAGGGTATCAGAAAATTGAATCAAAATATAAACTTTCACTATTATTTAACCAAAAAAACTCAAAGGGAATCAGAATCTTGAACTCAAAATGTCAACTTTATCAAAAAACTTGACGCCCCAGAAGATTATTTCAAAAGGGTAATGCTGTTTTTGCATAAATATGAGAAATTTGGTATTGAAAATTAAATGGAGTAATTTGATAAAGTATAAAGAATTGCTAAGAAACAAGGTATTCAATTACTCAAAATTTTCTGTGAAGAATAATCAGGAGGAAAATTGTGAAGGAAATTGCGTGGAAATTGATGATTTATGTTAAAAAAAAATTAATTGAAAAGAATTGAATGGTTTTGAAACATGAAGAAAGAAGGAGTAAAAATATGTCAACTAACTAGAGAAGAGAGAAAGAGTGTTTTTTTTATAACAAAGAAAAAAAATTGAGAGTGAATAATGCGAAAGAGAAATTGGATTGAAAGAATCAAAGGCTCAAAGAAATTAATGGAAACTTGACAAAAAAAATAATGGATATAAAAAAGGGAAAAATATATGGAATGAAAATATCTTTGTGATGAAAAGTAGATATACTTTTTCTTTCAAAAACAAAAGTAGATAAATTTTTTATCCTATAAATAAAAAAATTATTATAATAAATTGTTATAGTTTAGTTAACAAAGACATCGTATTAAATTTTGATGAAATTCTAATCACTATAATATTTTTTATTTTTTACTTTCGCATTGGTTTCTGGTCCATTATTACGGACAACTAATCCGTCTCGTGCGTGGAGGCATGTATACTAGCCAAACATTGTTTTTCCCGAGAATCAAATCTGGTATACCTCAGGTACGTCCTTGGAAGGAGTTCATTGCCACCGGAGCTAAAGCAACTTGGTTAATCACTAGAATATTTAAAACCTAAGTTATTATAAGTGAAAGACAAAATACGAAAGTTTCTTGGATCATCCACGTTTATGTCACCCATGTACATGGTATACATGAGTCTCACGTAATATTTTATATTATTTCACACTTTCTAATTATTTAAACCACTCAACTACATTTTTTAAATATTAATATCACTTTACAATTTACTCCCAATTATTTATTCATACCACTCTTTTAAATTATGTTTTTATGATATTGATTAATAAAATATCGTTTAGAGGTGAAAATGTAGAAGATTGCTCTCGTTGCCAAGATTGGATACGCATCCATTTTTTTCACTCCCATCACATTAAATAATGGTATCTAAATTGACAAGGTGTGGGACATGTAGCCAAAAGCAAGTTAAGACTCTCCTGATATTTCTAATTTTAAATGTGTCAATTTAATTAAGATGTCTAAGCTACTCACTATGTTCATCTCACTCTTAGTTCATAAAAAACTATAATATTTGACAACAAAAAAAATAAATTATATATATATATATATATCTTTTGAAAATACTTTTATGAATTTAAGTTATATATATCAATAATATACGACTTTTTACGCGAGTATCTTATCAAATCATATTATGATACCATTTTTTAAATTAATCTATGACATATCTTTAAAAAAAAAATATTTAAAGTATTTTATTTTATTTTTAATAAATTTAAAGTAATTTGATTGAAAGAACTAAAAAAAAGTTTTACTTGTTCTATGCATGAAAATTAATTGGCAAAATTACACAATTCGTTATGTAACTTAATTTCAGATAATATTTTCTTCCTTTATTTTTTTGTCACGATTTAATCTATTATATTATAAAATGTCAACAAAATTATTCTTTTTTATGAAAAAATAATCAAAAACTCAAAAAAAAATTCATCAATCTCATAAACAAACCTAAATGTTTATCATACAAACTTAGAAAAATCAGATTTCATTGAAAAAATCTCATATAAAATGATAAAATATTGTCATTTTAAAGCATAAAGGACTAAATTAAAACATAAAAAAGTTAAAGAACAAAAATATTATCTAAAATTAAGGATAAATTGTGTAATTTTTTCAAATTAATTTATAGAAAATGACTTATTAAATTGACCCCACTTTCATGTTTTTTCAACTGGCTGGTGGGGGCCACGCCGCGTATTAATTGACGCGGTCGTATACGCCTTAACTGTTCACCATGCCATTCTATACTTTTCTATTTTTTCTTCTTTATACATTTACATTAAAAATTTACTTTATTTTTTCGTATAAAAAATAATATTAAGAGGTGCTACTTTATGCAAGTTTTACTTTAAATTTCTTTTTAAACAAATATTTACTTATAATACTACCAATACCGTTGAATTTAAACACGGACGTACTTCTTTCGACCAAGTTTTTTTTTTTTTTTAAATTGATCTTTCGACCAAGTTAAAAATTGACCTTTCTTTAGTTTGTAAATTTGATTTTATTTTGTATAATGAAATTGTAAAACAGTGAAGGAGTCGTGTTTCCAAGTCAACTCAACAAAAAAATCTACTCACATTTTGCTTTCAGTTTGGGGTCTAGCAACAAGTTCTTATAAAGAAAACAAAATTGTTTACATCTTGACGGGAAAAAGTCATCAGTGGTTCACACCAATTGTTTTCAATGTGAACAGGAGCTCCATGCTTGCCAAATAAGTAAGTGGTCATTAGGGATGGTAATTGGATCCAGACTTAATGGGTACCTACAAAAAATACCAACAATAGGTAAGGTAATATCCCGCTTTCATGGGTTTGGGCACGGGTCCGGATAAGACCCACAAATTTTAATGGGTATGGGCACGGGTAAAGATATTATACTACACAGTCCCGCAACTCAGCATATACATATTTATATAATATTATAAATAATTATTTATTTTTTTGTGTATAATTAATTAATTTATTTATCTATTTAAGCCTAAACTCAAACCTAAATAAAAAAACTACTTAATACAATAACAATTTCATCTTGCCGGTGTACAATTTTTTAGGGATATTTTGAAAGTTTTTTATTTGACTAAATACTACGATTCATGCTATTTTATGAGTTAATTTTAAAAAAATTGGATCATAGTTTTATTTAAATTGTGATGTTTTTATTGTCTTTTCGTAGTTAAAGTGCGGGTATGGGCACTTAGGTACCCATAGGATACGGGAAAGGAAACTAAAGTTGTTGCCCACAAGGATACGAGTACAGGCACGGGTATTTTTTACAAATACGGGTATGGGGATGGGCATTGTAGTACTCTTACCCATTGAGTATTCATTGTCATCCCTAGTAGTCATTAAAATAAAACATAATAATGAAATTAAATACGTAAATCATAATGTATACAAATACTTAATTTAAGTTGTAAGAAACACGGTTTAGCATAATAAAAAAATTAAACTACGTACCTTAAAATAATACTACACTATATGTTCAAGGTAACAAGTAATAATCTAAAATCACACCAATACTAAGAAGGCACACCTCAAGAGTTTTATGATGTGCAAGTGAGTTTAATTCATCCATGGATTCAATTCAAGAGGTTGATATGATGATAGCAACATTTGCCATTTGAAATATATTATATATTACGATGACTAACTATACCTTCAATGGAAAATTTTGACTATACTTCAATTTGATTCAAGAGAATGACGATTGAGGAAGAAATTATGTTCATTGATTGCGGGTTCTTTAACTTCGTCAGTAGAAGGTTAGGTACAATTGTTTTTGGAGTTTTTGAGCTACACTAAGAGATGCATAAAACAATGATAAAGGTCAAAAGATAAAGGAATACAAAAAATACGAAATAACTTTGTTTGATTAATTGGATGTGTCAATTACAATGTATGAAATATGTAGCTATAGCAAAAACTATGTCTATTAGTCAAACAATGTAGCCTTCAATTATGAGAATGTTCTAGGTTAATTTTGTGGATAGTGCTTGAATCTTCCATGTTCATGGGTCTGTGGAGCCCGACGTTCCTCCTTGGTATCCTTCTTCACTGCATGAATTGTTGGCAACGTCTTAGGTGCGCAACTCCATGACAATTGTGCCTCTTCCCTTTTGCCGTTAGTGACACTACAAACATGGAACATGTATTTTGTGCATCATTGTCCAGTCCCGGTATATTTTTACTCAACCTAAGGTTTTCACGACCCACATACTATGTTAGTGGTCTTGAGAAAGAATATTCTTCCTTTGCTAGGCTACTCTAGCAATCTACCAACCTTCCTTCGACATGAAAGTTTTCTCGTTTAATCATCTTCACAGTCGTCTATTTTCCAATATTGATTAAGAAAATATTTATTTTTTTGTGTAAACAGTAAGGCGCCTCAATTATCAATTTTTGGGGTGAGTTGTGGCCTATCTAAGCCACCCCTAGCTCCACCAATGAGAAATACTATTAAAAAACTTGTAAATGAATTATGTGTATACGTATGATTCACTTAAGTACTAGAAAATAGAATGACGTATTGTGTATGCCTTAAGTTGTAAGCAATGTCCTTATGAAAAAGGCAACAAGAACAATTTCACATCTTCTTAAGTTGTAAGTTGATGAGATTTTCTTGGTGGAGATGCTACTATAATTGCGAGGTTACTAGCTTCCTTCTGGATGAATCCCTTCCTACCACATCTTCATCGGGTAATAAATCAAGTGCATTCATCTCCTCAACCATTTTCTCAATGTTATGGTCGATTATTTCAAACACCTATTTGTTCCACACATTCAGTCCACCCTTGAACAACTTCAATTTTTCTTTTAAAACATAAGTTTTGGTACTATTTATGTTAAAATAATTCCAACATTCTCTCACAAATGATTTGAAGTCCTTGTGCTCAAATCAACAATTGTTAATTCAAAAAGGTTTTGGTCCCAATCAGTTATGAAACACATCAACCATACAGAACAATGATTTGATAAATCCATGTTGCCAACCCATTGACCTGAAAAACTCCATTTATCGATACCTTCTTCGGTCAATAGAAATCTACCGAGTTTACTCGTTGTGCTGTCCTTGAGATAGCTCCTTGATCTTTGATAGGAGCTTCTTAATCAATAAAAATATAACTTAAAAATTTCCACTATACTATAGAAATAATATTAGTTAAATATTTTTTATTTGTTTTGACAAAAAAAGTTAAATATTTATAACCATATGCGATAAATAAATATACAATTAAGCTTAATAGAAAAGTGGAAAGACTTGGTGTTTGTTTTGACACTAGTTAGAATAGTTTAAATGAAGTATATCATTCCAATGTCATTTCTAAGCATGGTTGCCCACCAATTTGTTTTGAGTAAAATACCCTTAAATAAAAGGGTCTTGTTAACCGGTGTCCTTGGGACACTGGTTAAAAAACTAAAAGTAGAAAAAAGTGTTATAATTTGCATTGAAAAGAGTAGTTTTTTAACTTTTTAAATACATAATACATAATTTCTAAAGAAATGTTTCCCTTTATAACTTCTTAACCAGTGCCCCGGAGGCAGTAGTTAACATTTATCATTCCAATGTATTTATGGTTTTATAATTATGAATATCATAATTATTATATTTAATTATTAAACTTGATTATATATATACTAGGAGAAAGGTGAGCACTACGTTGTCGACCATTTGTATGTTTCTTCTTTTTGTAAATAGACAAAATGACAATAACCATATAGAAATACAAACATAAGTGGTGGAGTTGGAGTTCCAACCTCTTTAGTAGGTAGACAAAATGTTAATAGTCATTTGGAATCTCACACACAAGTGGATGAGTTAAGGTTAAAACCCTGGTTACGCAATCAGTTTAGCAATTTTAAATATATTTTTTGGTCAAATAATCTAATTATCATAAATTCATTCATAAAGTGAATAAGTGATGAATTCGGAGTTCAAACCACAACCCTGCATACTGCAAAGTTCTGTCAGTTGAAATATGCTCATGAGGACATTTTGAAGTTGTTTCTATTGTATTATATTGCAAACCATTACTTTTAAGTTATTAATTCATTTTATGAATTTTTAAATTGATTTTTTATTTAAAAAAGATTAGGCTTTTTTTAAGGAGAAAAAAAAAGAGGTCAGGCTTTTAAAAGCTAATTTATAGTAAAAAAAATAGTGGTTTTCAAATATCCTATAATTTTGGGATAAATTTAGATTTAAATTTGAAGATGAAATGAGTTGGCAAGGTAATTTTGTATAGGAAAAAGTCCGACCAATGGTTAATTTCTGAGTTGTCTTTATATAATGTCGTAGATTTAATGGTGACTGTTTTGAAATTATATGTGTTAGAATAGTTTTTGTTTTAGAGTTATCTAATATAATTTTTTATAGAGATGAAGTTATACGATCGAATCATCCCGTCACTTATAACTTAAACCAGTAAATCAATCATTCAACAAAAATAACCCAATATCATGATCAAATCCACTAGTGGGGTTTGCGATTTCTAAAACATTGATACAAGGACAATAGAAGTAAAAATTAGTTGAGTATTTTTTTGAAGGAGAAAATGGCATGAGTATTATGAAGTAGTTGTACAAGTAAATATACTTGAACCATAAGCACTTGATAAATGCAAAGAGATTAAAAAAAACGAATAATTTACACACCAAAAAAGAAAAAAAAAACCTTGAATGAAATGTTTCTGTTTTAAGTCGAAAGGTTGAATAAAACGTTTTAATCTTCCCTTAAAAAAATGTTTTAATCTTGGTTTACAATAATAATATCAAGAAATGAGATTATATCCGACTTCAACCCAATCTTATCCTTTCACCGTCACAATGAGCTTATCTCACTTAGCAGACATTGCATAATATATGCAAGAACGGACTTTGAACCCCGAACACCACACTTATCCACATTTAAAATGTGTGAACTTTAACCACTAAACTACTTAACCAAAAAAAATAATTTTATCCTTTCGTCGAAGCAAAAATGAACAAAATGTCATAACCAAGAGAAGAAAACAATGGTGCTTCGTCTTCTATCAGAAGATTAATGTTTTGTATTCGTGAGTTTCATAAGAGTTTGAGAGTAGCTCAATAGGTATAAAAAACGGAAGTTCTATTTTCTGAAATGTTCAACACAATAATAATATCAACAAATGGGATGTACCAATTCCTATCCTAATCTTTCACACTAGCAAAACAAAATATATATATTTTTAACTTAGAACTAAACTTAAAAAAGCTAGTTCAACTGCAATTTTTCAACTTCGTCGGTTATTTATTGCAAAAATGAACAAATTATATCGACATGTTTGAATAATCTCAAAAGGTAAATTGTATATTCATAGAATAAAAAGCAAGACTAGGTGCAAATTTAAGAAATAAAAAACAATAGAGACATTGTAAATCCAAATTTATCATAGGGTTTTCTGAACTTGGAATGAAGAAGCAATATGCAGCGACGAACCTATTTAATGGAGATGATTAGGGTTTGGATTGATGTTATACGTATAGTCAGTTTTGCCTTTACTTATTTCAAAGCAGCTTCTCTTTATTGACAATAATAGTCTCTTTTTTTACCCTTAAAAAAATAGTCTCTTTTTCTTCGCACTACTAGTACTATTCTTCTCTTTCATACTCACAACAACTCACATGTTAGGTTAGTTGAAGAAGAGGTCAAATATTTCAATTCAGGGGTTGTTTAAGTTGGTTGCAGAGGCCTAGTCGAGCATGTGATTATGTGCTTGAATAAAAAAAAATAGTAAAAGTAAAAAGCAAATGATAAGGATAAGTTAAAACTACCCTCAAATGATAAGCATGTGATTATGTGCTTGATTCTAAGTACTTCAATTTGAAAGAGACGGACAATGCCTTCTCCCTTTTTTTGTATTTCTCAGTTTTTGAATCTATTATTTTCCTATAAAATATGAATAATAGTTGGTTTTATATTATCGTCGCAACAAAAAATGTCATAATTCAAATTTTGTACTTAGAATCACAAATAAATGAATCAAGTGCAAACATTCGAAAATCATTAAAATACATACACCACTATGAATTTAGAATTTTAATAGCACCCATTTAATAACGCCTTTTGAAATAGCACTATAAAAATTCATACATAGGCCTATTTCCGGATCCACCAAAATCCTAATTCCAAGTTCACCATCAATTTTTAGATTTATGCTTCTCCTCTCTCTATCTCGCCACCAATTGTATGCGTCAATTTCTTGCTTCGATCTCAGTTCTCTAACTCGATCTCTTGCTTGGAGATTTCAATTCTTCACATGCACAAAATCAACATATTCATCATTTTCAAAAATCTAATTTATTCTCCATATCTCTTCTACTGGAAGGGTTCAAAATAAATCGAACAATTAGGGTTCAAGTAAATCTTAGGTTTTGGCAAAAAAAATCTATGAATACAAGTTGAAAAAGAAAAAAAAAACGTCAGCGTTAGGACGAAAGTCACAAGGCACACAAAATTGGCAAACAAAAGAGCCTATTTATCATTATATCTTAATCATTCAATAACTCCCTATAGGCATGAAAAGCAAAACCTATAATGCAGTGAAAATTACTTTGTAAGATAAAATGCTATTATTATAAAACAATATCGGTTTTATTTCATATGAACATGAAGGCATCACCGCGCACAATTTCAAGATCTGTTATTCATCAAATTGGTGGAAAGACATTACTAGCCTACAGACCTGGGAGGGGTAGATTGTTTTAAGTCCTAAATCCTTTTGAAGGTAGGAAATGGTGGAAGGACTCGTTTTTGCAAGGATTGTTGGTTCGGAAATTCCCCCTTGTGTGAGCATTTTCTCGTTTATTCTGATAATTGTTCTTTCAATTATTAAAGAGCCATGTCTTAGCAGTGTCATTTTGATTTTGCTTTTGTTTCTGCTATTTTTCGGTTGCTACCTTTAAGTTTGGATTTGCTGACTTCCTTTTGAAAGGTACATTCTTAATTCTCTTCATGATTGTTGTGAATTCGTTGTGTAAACCACACCAATAATTCTTTTGATGCGTGGAGCAAATTAATACCAAGTAATCAAATCAAGCGGGTGACAAAAATAATTCAAACAAAATAAAACAACAAGAGATAAAAGGAAGAAGAGAGATAAAAGGAAGAAGGAGAACAGAAGAAATTGTTTACCCAGTTCAGTCTAATGATGACCTACTCCGGGGAAGAGAGCAGATCTCCGTTCCACTATAATGATATGAGTTTCTTTACAAAGAGATATTGAGTTACAAGAATCAGTCTTCAAACCTAATTCTACCCAAGTCTCTTTCAATCTCTTCCCGTGACCAAGAGACTCAATCCTAATAGTGTTTTGTTCAAGGTGAATCAAAACAATCCCAACCCTAGTGTTTGTTGCCAAGAGAATTTCTCTATAAAACCCTAGTTTGTATGTTGGCTTCTAAGCCCTGTTTTTGTACACACCTAATCATCTGATACAAGGTTTATATTTATAGTAAAAGTAACCCTTAAAATATGGAACAAATCTCCACTGAAAATACGTTTCTGTTTTTCGCAATCAGCGATCCATCGTGCCACGTTACGATTCCATCGTGGCACGATTTTTCCAGTGACTTGCTTCAGGATCTTGTTCAACAATCGTGGCACATTGCTTCTCCATCGTGGCACGTTTATCCAGATTCCTGATTTTAAGTTAACTCTCGCAATTCTCCAAAGCATATATACGGAACACCAAAATCCCATCTTGCCCAATAAAAAAGGCACAACACTGTTATCCCAATAGAATTAATCATGATGCTAAATTATACAACCAAGGCATATATGAAAAAGTCTATTAACAAGCCATAAGCACTGCCATTAGTAAAAATTCCATCCTAAGCCTTGCTGCGCATACTTTAGCCTCAAAATCCACCTCCTATAACACAGCAACAGTGGTCCACGCCCCATAACAGCAAAGAAACACACCCAACAAGCACAAGCACTCAGTGAAGATAAACCACAAAAATAGCAACAGCAAACAAAACCAATCCCCCACCAACTACTTCCTCAAAAGGCACTCTTGGGGATTCCAATTCCATTCATAATAAAGACAAGTTTGCATGTTAAGTCAAGACAAACTCCAACGCCACGAATTAACAACAATCTCTGACACAAGATCATCCACATGTTTCACTTCATTATGGAAAATCACATGATTCCTAGCTTGCCAAATAGCCCAAATTTTTGCATGCCAAATGATCCACAAACCTTTGTGAATCCTCTTGTTTCTCCCTTCATTTGTCCAACATGCCCAATGCACAAACAAGTTTGGCGGCGTAATAAAGGAGAAATCCACCCATCTCATAACTCTTTCCCAAACAACGGATGTAAAATTGCAATGTAAGAAAATATGATTAGCCGATTCATCCACTAATCCACACAAAACACACCTAGTGGACATTTCCGGAGATAAACAATTCCGCCGCTCAAGGTTTCTTCTAGTTGGAATCGGATCAAGAAGAAGTTTCCAAGAGAAAACTATCACCTTTAAAGGAGCTTTACTCTCCCAAATTGCCTCAAAAACTCTCAACTCTTCTATATGATGACAGTCAGTCATTCGTTATTTTTAGCATTATTTTCATGATATTTTGAGTTCACAAGCAAGCTTAAGCAGCAAGAAAAGCGAGAAAAACTAAAGAAACTGAAAAAAGGTAATCGGTCCACGATTACTACAAAACGTGTCACGATTTGGAGCTTTCAGGAAACATGCATTCTGCCAAGGAAAATCGTGCCACGATGACCCAATCGTGCCACGATTTGAAGAAACCCTAATTCAGTTATTTATTTTACAAGACAAAATCGTGCCACGATTACACCAAATCGTGCCACGATTCTAGGCGAGATTCTGTGCCTATTTAAGCTGAAGGCTATTCTGAAAACAAGGTTTACGAATTGGAGAGAGCAAAGTGCGATTTTGAGACCTAAAGACGGCTAGAAGGGCGAATTCTTCAACCTTCTATCAGTTCATGTATGTTTTGATTCCATTATTGATTATGCTATTTGTAAACTCGATTATGAGTAGCTAAATCTCTTAGAGATTAGGTCTGAGATGATTCTTTGTAACCCTAATTGAACCATGTTGTTGTGAAACTCTATTTATTGTGAATGACAATCTAGTTTTTATTCAATTCAATTGTTCTTAATGCTTTTTATATCCTGATCAAATATAAACATGATTTAGTGAGAATGAATGACTATTGACCCTAGCTTTCAACTTAGACAGAATTGAGTTGTTCTAATAATTATAATTAGTCTAGGAATGGATAATTCTTTATTAGTGATATTAGGTTAACGTGCTTCAAACCTTCGAAGATTATTAGACCATCTAAGGGATTAGGGGCTGTAATCTTAGAAGAGGGTCCTAACTCAAGGGATTGATTAGGACTATTTTGTTAACTATCGTGAAACTAGAAAATCATTCATAAGAATAGGTGCAGTGACCAATTAGGGGAACTTAGATGATTCGAAAGACCTGATCTCATCTCTCTTCATATTTTCTAACCGAATCTATATTTTCTGACTGAATCTATATTTTCTAACAGAATCTTTATTTTATTTTATGTTATTTAATTTTATGCAATCAAATCAAATCTACTACGTATATTTTACAAAATAATATATACATCCTAAATATTTACTTTATTTCTAAATTGAGATTAACACAGTCCTCGTGGATACGAACTTATTTTATTACTTCGATAGCTTTTGGTACACTTGCCAAAATTCTATCAAGTTTTTGGCGCCGCTGCCGGGGACTGTTAAATCATCTCAACTTGGAAATTTTGTTTTTATTTAGGAGTTCTGTAATTTATATTTTTGTTTATATATTAAAAATAAAATAAAATTCCCTTCATGTTCATCTTCTTGTACTTTGCTACTAAAAAGTTTGTCCAAGTTTTGCAGCTATGATAGACAGGTTAGTAGACAGGTTACGCCTCTATGACATAGAAGAGATTGTTACGTTGCAGTATGAAAAATATATTCTATCTTTGAAGATCAAATATTTGGACAATGCAATCTCGAGATTAAATAAGAAAAATGATCGTTATGAGGCAAATCAACCAGGTAGTGATTGTGAAGGGAAGAAAGAGATGATCAACATCGATTACAATACTCAACTTCAAAATATTTTAGATAATTTCTTGGTGTCAAATCAAGTTTCATTTGAGAAGTTTGATGTTCAGTGTGGTGATCTTGTTGAGAAAGCACATGAGTCTCAGAGGAAGTTGGTTCAGATGGAGACTGAGTATCACAAGGTTGTGGTGGAAGAATATCCCAAAGTAAGGAGTATTGATATTTACCTGAAGTCTGAACCAGTGGGGGTTAAGGAAATCACTCGTGTGCAAAATGATGCATGTCCTTCTCTAAGGTGGGAGAGTTCAAATTCTAAAGGTTTAACAATGGGTGCATGGGAGTATCTGATTCTTTGTGCCAAATTCATGGAATTCCTACCAAACAAGAGGAAGAAGAAGGATGATGTGTTCTTTCTGACATATTTGCCACCCTAACAGTGGTTAAAGCGTCAAGCTCAATGACGTAAAAGAAAGCGCTTAGTGGGAGGCAACCCATCATTTTCTTATGTTTTTATTTTCAGTATTTTATTTCTATTGTTGAGTCAAACAATTTGTCTTTAATTTTCAGTTTGGATTAACTCAGTTTTATCCCCCTGTTATGTAATTGAATCTGAACTTGTTTATTATTGATGAATTTGTTTGTTTGTTGACTTTTTACAGTTTAGTAACAAATGTTTGTTCAAGTGGTATTCCAAAAGTTCAAAAGGAGGAGTGACTTGTGTTTCAAAGGCGAAGTGTACGGCAGTTAATGATAGGTAGTCACAACTCCCAGAAATCTAAACACTGTAAGGTTCATGGCCAAATATTATTTTTCAATTTACTTATATAAGAGTGTTCCATGCTTTTACATTTCTAGAACTTGCATTGTTTCTCTACTGTCGATTGATTTTTGTTATTGCATACTGAGGCAAAAGTGCTTGGTCCTGTGAGCCTTTTTGAAGCCTACCCTATTTTTATTGAATTTATATCCTCTTTTTAGCCAAATTGAGCCTGTAGGTTTACAACTTTTTGTTCGGTGACAAACTACATTACAAGCTTAGAGACTTTTAGGATTTATCCCCATTTGTTTTACCTGAGTTAGGCATTGTAGAATGTTGCTAAATAATAAGTTTGGGGTTGCTATTGGAATTTGCAACCAACTAAGTTTGGGGTGGTAGTACTAGAGAACAAAGAATAGAACAACTAAAAAAATGATGAATGAATGAAAAATACACACAGAAAAATGGTGTATCACAAAAAAAAAAAAAAGAATGAAAAAGGGACATATCATTGAAAATCCGAGTATCTTTAAACTCGATCGTCCTAAAAAGTTACAAATGTTCTCTAGTACCTTTACAAATTGTTGTTTCAAAGGTGAATTAAGGGATTGAATCCATGCTTTAATTTCTGTAGGAGTGCCTAACTCATGATTTTGTGTAGCCTACTTATCCAAATATTATCCCACCTTCACCTAAGCCCCGTTATAACCCTTAAAGACCTCAAAGTGTGCATTGACATTAATTTTGATTGACGTTTAGAAACTTTTCAAGCTTATGGTAATATGTAGATTGCATGTCGACTATGTGTGAACCCTATTCAAATTGTTGCGTGGAGTTGTGAGTTGGTGGATGCTAACAAGTCAAACTAGCTCATCTTTAGCTAGTAAGGAGTTGAACTTTTTGGTACTATCACTTGATCAGGTAATTGTTATTTTACTGTCGATTGTTAATGTTGCAAATAAATTCCTTGAGGACAAGGAATGATTCAAGTTTGGGGTTGTGATGACAGTCAGTCATTCGTTATTTTTAGCATTATTTTCATGATATTTTGAGTTCACAAGCAAGCTTAAGCAGCAAGAAAAGCGAGAAAAACTAAAGAAACTGAAAAAAGGTAATCGGTCCACGATTACTACAAAACGTGTCACGATTTGGAGCTTTCAGGAAACATGCATTCTGCCAAGGAAAATCGTGCCACGATGACCCAATCGTGCCACGATTTGAAGAAACCCTAATTCAGTTATTTATTTTACAAGACAAAATCGTGCCACGATTACACCAAATCGTGCCACGATTCTAGGCGAGATTCTGTGCCTATTTAAGCTGAAGGCTATTCTGAAAACAAGGTTTACGAATTGGAGAGAGCAAAGTGCGATTTTGAGACCTAAAGACGGCTAGAAGGGCGAATTCTTCAACCTTCTATCAGTTCATGTATGTTTTGATTCCATTATTGATTATGCTATTTGTAAACTCGATTATGAGTAGCTAAATCTCTTAGAGATTAGGTCTGAGATGATTCTTTGTAACCCTAATTGAACCATGTTGTTGTGAAACTCTATTTATTGTGAATGACAATCTAGTTTTTATTCAATTCAATTGTTCTTAATGTTTTTTATATCCTGATCAAATATAAACATGATTTAGTGAGAATGAATGACTATTGACCCTAGCTTTCAACTTAGACAGAATTGAGTTGTTCTAATAATTATAATTAGTCTAGGAATGGATAATTCTTTATTAATGATATTAGGTTAACGTGCTTCAAACCTTCGAAGATTATTAGACCATCTAAGGGATTAGGGGCTGTAATCTTAGAAGAGGGTCCTAACTCAAGGGATTGATTAGGACTATTTTGTTAACTATCGTGAAACTAGAAAATCATTCATAAGAATAGGTGCAGTGACCAATTAGGGGAACTTAGATGATTCGAAAGACCTGATCTCATCTCTCTTTTCTGACTGAATCTATATTTTCTAACAGAATCTTTATTTTATTTTATGTTATTTAATTTTATGCAATCAAATCAAATCTAATACGTATATTTTACAAAATAATATATACATCCTAAATATTTACTTTATTTCTAAATTGAGATTAACACAGTCCTCGTGGATACGAACTTATTTTATTACTTCGATAGCTTTTGGTACACTTGCCAAAATTCTATCAGTATACTCCATTCCACCTCGCCCATTACCAACTTTTCCAACTTGACGAAGCAAGACTTAACCGAGAAAGCTCCATCTTCCTCTAATATCCAAACCCATCTATCCGGACAATTCTCCCATCTATGCCCCTCCACATCCTCCCTCAAACTAATGAGAAGCTCTTCCCCTCAAACAAAAAGAGGCCTACGCAATTCAAAAGCCCATCCTCCTCCTTCTCCGTCGACACCTCTATACTCCTCCACCGAAGCCTCCTTATTATTTGCGTTCGCAAAAAGTCTTGGGTATTTCCGACACAACAAAGTCACCTCCCTCCATGGATCCTTCCAAAAGCTCGTTGAGTTACCCATCCCCACTTTCCTAATAACCCCCGCATTAAACCACCTCTCCCCACCCCCTCCTCTTTCTATCAAAATATTTGTTTAAATAAAATTTCAAAACTTATTGTTAATTCTTTTTTTCCTATTCTTATTGAATATGTTCTTGACTTTGTTAAGATGACATATTGCATAATAGAAATATTGATATTATTCTCAACCTAATCCAATCAGTATCTTTTATAGAACCGGATCAACGACATGACAATCATTTTTATGAATCCAATTCATGCCTATCTGAAATGGTTTATCTTGCACTCTTTGTTGCTGCTTGACATGGACTGAATCAAATGAGTTCTGAAAATTTTATTTTATGTTTTTCACTCAATTTATTTCTAAAATTAAAAAATGATTAGATTGTTTTTTACTTGTTATTGTGCAATTTTAAGTATATGATACACATACTTATTGATTTTGGTTCTACTTTCATTATGCAGGGTCTATTACATAAGCTCGATGTTCTATGCAGGGCAACACTGTTTTTTGTGTCATAGATGTGAATATATTATTGGTGTGATAGTTTTGTGAAGCTATAGGTTTCATTTGTTTGAAGAAACAATAAAGGCACTATATTTTACAAGAGAATACATGTGATATGAAGGAAATAAATTTAAAAGCAGCAATGAATCATGATAACTGTAGGTTTAAACAAATTCTTTCAATGGATCAATGCAAAACCCATAAAGTCAGTTTAAAGTCAAAAATAAGTTCTATTGGCAGTGGCGCAGTGCATACAAATTAAGTTCTATATAATAATTTGAGACATATGAGATCCACTTGCTTTACAAAATGAAAGCGGTAACTTGGAAGATTTGTCAACAAATGTTAAGAAGTGGAAGATCATGTTACTGATCTAGTAGGAGAAGAATGCTTGGGAGAAGAAAGCATTGGTTTGGGTGGTATTTGGAGGGATTTTATGTTACCTTCCAACATTTCAATCACTTTACTAATTGTTGGTCTATCATTTGGAAATGTTTGAATGCACCATAAACCTACAATGGTCATTCCCCTTGCAATCTCATCTTCTTCTGTTGCCACCACTCCATCAATTCTTAAATCACAGTCCATCTCAAGCTTATTGTATATCCAATCAGGTAAGTATTCACTTGTCAGATTACCATCACATCAATGTTTTTCTTCACCCCGGCCATTTCTAGTATCATCATTCGATAGCTATAAATATCAGACTTTTGTGAAACTCTTCCAAATTGTCTATTCCACACTTCCGGAGCTACATATCATATTGTTCCTCTAGCATTTGACATGGAAATATTGCTCTCTCTCTCAAGACAAAACCTTGAAAGCCCAAAATCTGATATTTTTGGGCAGAAATTATCATCCAATAGAATATTATGTGGTTTTATGTCAAAATGTAAAATTCGAGTATAGCATCCTCTATGCAAGTAATCTAACCCTTGAGCTATCCCTTTTGCAATTTCAAACAATTTCACCCAGCTCAGAGATGCAATGTAAATAAACTTATCAAGGGAACCATTGGGCATTAATTCATAGATAAGAGCTTTTTTGCGTCCCTCAAAACAAAATCAAAGAAGGGTGACAACATTAACGTGAGAGGTTCTACTAATGCTTGCAACATCGTTCATAAAGTCTCCATCATTTCCTTTTGATGCATTCAATATCTCCACTGCCACAAAACGACCATTGAATAACTTTCCTTTGTGCACAACACCAAATTAACCCCCTTGACCAAGAAATTTTTTGAATGACTGTCATTTTCTTTATTTCTGAAAATTTATATCTTTTCTGCAATAGAGCTCCATGATCCTTTAAAAATGCTTCAATATTTTTATCATTCTCTGTATTAAATCAAAATTTTACTAGATGTATTGATAACCTGCCTCGAAAACAACAGATTATGATGCACATCAATAATGCTGATGTTACTACACTTCCAACAACACCTGTTGTTAGTTGTTACATAAGAGTTAGCTTATTATGTGCTGATGGAAGAATCAAAACTAAATAAATAAAATTATAGTGTCTTTCTATGAAGTTATTTGGGGTGTCAATGAAATTTTTTTGACCTCCTTCTATTGCCTAATTACCAATTCTTGATAAATTTGAATATAGAATCTTTGTTTCCATTTGCAAATAATGTCACCGAAGACATGCAAAAATATAAATAATCTTCAATTTCTGATTGAACAATTTTTTTTATCAGAACTTTACTTACCTTTTGTCCAAACTCCGGATTACCAAGGTTTCTTTCCATGATAATCAGAGGCTTAACACCACATATCAATTTGTCATTGATCAATCTCTCCTAAAGAACCTGATCAGCCATTTTTAGTAGACCTCCTATTGCAATCACATTTCTTTTCATCCACAAAACTCAAAACTCGTGACATAATTGTTTGAAGGATTTAAGTTATGTTCGCTCAGACCAATGTGATGTTTTCTTTTAACAAGGAAAAACTAATGCATTTCATTAAAAAATAAAACTATCGACTATCGTGTTTCTATTTGTTCTTTGTTTGCAGATATTTTAAATTAAAGATTAATGATTGACAATAAACGTCATGAAATTAACATTGAAACAATACAGAAAAGGAATGGTTTAATATGATACCTATTACGATTTTTCTTTTCCAGTTCCAGGGAGAGTTACTACTACCTGCAGCCATAAGCACCAAGAGCAAGAGGAGTCGTTGTGCTTAAATAGAAAATTATTTTATTTCCATGTTGAAATTAATTTCTTGAGCAAATTATTTTTGAAAACTCTCTCTTACTGAACTTCTAGTTTATTGTTTCATCGGAAAAATATTTATTTTGAAAATTTTCTTATAAAACTTCTTGGTAAACACTAATAAAGTCATTATCATGTATTAGAAAATATATCAACATTTAATATAATAACTCTTATAAACTTAAAATTTGTTCAGATTATCCAAAATTGAAATAAAATATTTGAGTTGTACATTGACACATTAGACAATGTACAACTCTGAGCCTTGTATTTATAGAGTTTGTCCAGCTCTTAAAACTTGGCAACCAAGAAAATAGAAAACTTGTGTCGTTGCGATGCGAGCCATTCCCTCGTGTCGGTAGTCAGTCTAGACACCCTGCAAAGCTTCTACCATCCATGTCGCGAGTCATTCCTCTACATCATGAGATAGGTAGAGCCCATGTTCATGATTTTTAAGGCATAATATACAACAATTATCCATCTTACCTTCAAACCTATGGTGATGCCAATTTATCCATCCACCACATGGCTACCCTTGCATCCTACTAAACTATGTAGTCCCACGAGATTCCACCTTTACCTCTTCACCTCTCAGAATTGTTCCGCCCTCTTGAAGATCTTTGCATCCAATTACACTAGAAGTTTTAGGTAGTTTCACAAGTTTACACCATAACCTCTTCATCCCCTAAAATGATCAATTTATGTCCGCTTGAAGTTCCACTTGCATCCAATTATCCTTGTTCTTTTGAGGTAATCCCACAAATCATTCCATATATTCTTGACACACACCCCGCCCCCCCCCCCCCCCCCCCCCCCCCAAAAAAAAAAAAAAAAAAACAGAGAGAGACCGTAAGAAATTTGGTTGTGAAAAATTCAGCTCCTATTGCATATTCAAACAATGTTGTTCGTTGTCTTACAAGGGAAATCTGCTTCTGCCTCTTGTAAATTTTAGCTAAAAAGGACTTCAATAATGCTTGAACTGCTTTGTTGGGATGAGCTTCAATAGAGGTTACAAGCTTCTCATACTCCACAAATACACTATACATTCACAATTCGAATAAATTGGTCAAAGAAAATCAACAACATCATGATGGGTAGAAACGTTTTAACTTATTTTGCTGGACATTCTTAAAATATGTTTGGAGATGATCTTACTCCATCATTCGCTGCAATCAATCCAACCTACATCGTAGAATACTATATGATGAAAATATTGATGATTACCTCTTACACAGTGAATTAGTTGAGATTCTGAACCGTGTTGCACATGATACTCCAAAGGAGTATCCTAGACCAACGAGGGGGACTAGTTATTTGATGTTGAATATTTGTAATGTGATGGTGATTTTGGATATAAGTAGTAATGTGTGTTTAGTGATGTATAACGGATGTGGCGCAGTATCGCTTGAGTGACATGAGAGAAACACACCAGGAATTTTGTTATGGAGTATAGTACACTATCACTAGACTCACAGTGCAATATCACTTGATAGAAGCACTACCCTTTCTAGAGCGACGTAAAATTTCGAAGTCATTGGCACTGAGATAGGATTATGATCTACTAATTAAGTGATTTAGAGTATATAATAGTAAAGGACAGAAAAGAAGTTAAGATAAGACTCAAGGAGCATGCATATGATTCTTGAATTATAATTCGACCTCTTGTGTGTTATGAGTTCTTAGTGATGTTGAAACACCCTTCACCTTGTAAAATAAACTTTTTATATAACTACAAATATTGAATATTATATTTTGAGGTGGAGGGTGTCACATTATTCATGAAGAAATCATGAGAATGAGACTAACTAGTCTACATATTTACTTATTTTTTGTCTTGTTTTTTTATTTCCACGTATTTTTTCAAATTAAAATTTCGCAACATTATTGCTGGATAATTTAAAACAATTTTTAATTAAAGGATTATATTGTGTAATCAAGGAATGCTTCTTGTAGTGATACACGAATATTTGATTCTGGGAGGTTAATCATCTTGAATTCTCATTTTGTATATCACAAATTCATCCCCTATCGAATGGATGAGATGTATAGTTTAAATGTTTAATCTCATTAACACTAACATCAACACACCTTTATTGACCCTTATTATTCATCATAACGATGAGTTGTTGAAGAAGAAGAAAAAAATTAGAACATCTCTCCAACTAATTTATAACAATACTGATTCTCTCGACAATAACGGTTGTGCATTGTTCACCTCTGTTGGTATCCTTACTCCCATAAACAATGAACAAAAATTATTGTGCAAAGAGTATGTACGTATAAATTAATTGGAGAAATATTCTGGATTTTTTTTTCTTTTCAAACTCATCTTTTTGGTGATTAAATAATGGTGAATATGGATGTAATTGCCGGCGTATTAACGGAAGAATCATCCAAATTATATGGCTCATCCAATCACTTGGATGATTTTGATCTAATACTGTAAGATTTCTAGTTTAATTTAGGAACAAATATTTGTGCATCACCAATTCTATGCGAGTTAAACAATCGATTATGTTATTTTTATTTTTTGAAAGAAAGAATTGATTATGTTATTATTACTATGTAATTATGGAAATGTCTTCTTCATAGATGAATTTTCACGATAAAGAAGTTGCAATGTAGTGTGACATGACGAACAAACAAAGATAAAATAAAAATGTTATAATATAGAAGTTATTGTATATATCAATGAAATGTTACTTTTAAAAAGGAAAAAAGATAATAAATCTACATTTGCAAATCAAAATAAGGTAGATGAAAATTCAAGGTTTTAAATTTCTAATAAAAATAAGATAAAAAGAAAGAGAAAAAACAAATTTCACTGTCATACTTCAAAGACAGCTTTTGAGGATTATTATATCAATGATTTTGACTTAGACTCTTTCAACCTCATTTTACATAAATATATATATATATATAGACACACACTTGTATCAGTTTGATACAGAAGATAGTGTAATACATTGAATTGTAGGAGAGATTGAGCTTAATGAGGGATAAAAATAGAGGTTCAAGCAAAGACTTAAGATAAAAAAATGAGAAACGGAAATAACAACGATCTTTCTTTTAAAAAAAATCCATAAACATATAAATTGTATGATTTATCATTATCATCAAAATAAAAAGAAAATAGTTTTTAAAAAGAGAAAAAGAAGAACACATATGAAGGAAAAAATAAAAGTAACAAAACATATAAAATAGAAAAGTGTAGGATAGCTTCGAGTCATAGTCTCTCAATGCATGTTTTTTATCTCATATCTCTATCTCCCTTTATACTCTCACCTCTCACACGTTAGGTTTAGATTAGTTGAGGAAGAGGCCAAAAATTTCGATTCAAGGGTTGTTGAGGTTGCAGAGAAGTTGTAGAGCATGTGATTGCTTGAATCACACATATGATAAATGTACAAAAACCAATGGAAAAGATAAGTTGCAACTGTCCTCAATTTACAACAAATTTTTGGATGGATACCGTGTTGTTAAGAAAAAAATCACTTGTTTTTTTTTTAAACTATTGCATCGGTTTCTTATAGTTTTTTAAAAAATTCATAATCTAAAAACAGAAGCCGTTAAGAGTAGCTTTAGGTTTTTTTTTTAGAGTTGAGAAAAATTAAAGAGCAAAAGATTGAATTGATTTTGTAACAAAAAAATCTCTTTTGCAGAGTTGTATACAAACAAACTAAACAGACGCAAAATAGATTTAAATTTTTTGTAAAATCTCTAAAAAATAATTTTTAAATTATTTATTGTCAAAATCACTTTTATTTTAAAACAGACCTTTGATTGATTAAATGAAAAATAACTTTTTTTAATTAAGCTCAACAAGCCAACCAGCGCTGCCCTGTCACCTTACCAGTTGTTAAGCATGTTAGGGTAGACGGGAAAATTAGTAATGACAAGTTCAAAATTCCGATTTATAAAAGATGGGATAAAAGTGAGAATGTAATATTCATTGTTGTTCCACTTCAAAAAATGTTATGACACCTTTGAAAATAGCATTTTACCTACAACTGCACTTAATTGTCGTTGTATCAACTCCAATTGGCTCATGTGTTTTATCTGAGCAGGAAATGAGGTTAGTCTGCAGTCAATTTTATTCTGTTTTTCAGTGCATTGGTAGTCTATATGACTATATCAACTGTGATAGCTCTTTGGAATATGGGTTGATAGTTTTTGAGATCAATAGCTAAGATATTTTTCATGTTGAGATTTTAACAAAACTAGCCCTATCCAATATCTGTTTCAGTCATTTTGATTTCTTGCTATTGGTTAGGATAATAATGATTATCTATTTTGGCCTCATTTCCAGCAAGTAATAACTGATAAAAGACACCGTAGTAATTGTTCGTTAACAGTTACCAGTTAACTGGAGTTGAAGGTAAAATGGTATTTTCCAAGCGTGTGATAGCAAATTCTTAAGTGGGAACAACAATTGATAGTACAGTTATACTAGTATTGACCAATAGAGAGGTTAATTATAATGATAATTTCTCCCCTTTATTTCCACTATCCAATTTTCTTTATGTTTCTTTCGCAGGCAAAACCATGGTCTATGTTTGAACTTGAAGAACTTAACAGCAAAAATCCAAATATTCCAGAAAGAAAAGTTATTAAGAATAAAAACCAGTATCACAAGACAGTTTGCAAAATAAAGTACAACAAGATTAATCACCCCCTAAAAAAGAGATGGTAATAAATTTGTTTCTGAAAAATTCAGCTCCACACAGAACACAGGACTCTAGCTAGCTCCTACTGCATCTTCAAACAAGGGAAATCTACTTCTGCCTCTTGTAAATTTTAGCCAAGAAGGATTTCAATACTGCTTGAACTGCATTGCTGGGATGAGCTTCAATAGAGGTTACAAGCTTCTCATAGCTCGTACTCTCGTACTCCTCAAATACACCCTATACAATCACAATTCGAATAAATCAGTCAAAGAAAATCAACAACATCATGATATGTAAATATCTTAATACAACGTGGAGGATTGTTTTTCCCAATAAACTAATAGTGAAAAACTACTACTCCCTCAGCTGTCGTTTAAGGTTTGTTGCACAGAAATTAAGAAAAACAATAAATAATTGATTGACTGAAATAATTTTATCAAAATCTACTTGTAATTTATCTGATTATGTAAGATTAATGAATTGGTACATCGACATTTTAAAATTGTGGAGAATGAAATAGGAAAAGATAGTCAATTTGATTTTTTTTCTTCTTCTAAAATGACGGTTATTTAGAAATGGAGAGAATATAAACGAAGTACAAACCTCGATATTAAGCTCATTGTAAAGGGTTTTGACTACAGCAACATTTGCTGGATCTGGCTTCCCATAGTTCTCCTGTTCACCACAAAAAGTCATTCCAGTTTAATCATGGCAGAAAGAAAGAAAAAAAGGGAAAGAAGCGGGAAATGATAAGATGCACACTTACATGTAAAACCTTCTTTTGTTCTTCATTGCAAAGCTCCAATGCTTTCACAACTACCCAAGAGCACTTAAAGTCTTCAATATCTGTGCCTATCTGGTTTCATAAAGAACTAAAATGAGATCAAAAAAGAAAATTATGTTTCCAGTATCTATGCATGATCCAGTGCACTCACCTTTCCAATTGTTTCAGGGTCACCAAAGCAATCCAAATAATCATCCTGAATGAGAACAAAAAGATAGGTTAAACTACATTTTTAAAGGAGATTTCCAGCTGAAAGCGACAGACAGTACATAGAGAGAGACAGAATTCTAGAGTGTGAATAGTCAACTGAATGACAAATACCTGAACTTGAAAATATGTTCCCATCTCAACAAGAATGTTCTTCACATCAACATGGTTGTCCAGATTTTCACCAGCCATTAGCAATGCACATGCCACCTGTGTAAATAGAAGATACATATACAAAGATAAATAACAATAACAGGTTATATGTTCCATTGTTAAAGGATTTTTCAAAATCAGATAGAAAATAAAAAATAATTTCTTTCAAGTTAAGAGATTAAAGGAGTTGAGGAGTTAAAGGTTGAGGGTTCGATTCCTGGCAAAGGAGAAAAATGCTAACATATAACAATTACTAACATACTAACATTTGCCTTAAAAAAAAAGTAACTTCTTTTAAGTGAAGACTCATTGGAAACAAAATCTAATTCTTACAACATAAAAAATTAAGATGAAAGGAAAAGATGTGACTTCGAAATGAAGAACACATTATATGTATTTCATCTTCTGTTGTTCTTGCTGCAAAAAATTACTATATTCTAGTAGTGTGAAATACAGTGTGACTGAAGAATCATTTCTCATCAGTATCTCAATGAAAAACGACAAGAAAACGAAATAAGGAAAACAACAAAAAAGTATGATACAACACTTACTGGAAGGTAAAATGAATAATAGGCAGTCTTGTACTGAACAATACGCCGGTGCCTGCAGAAGATGTTCATAGCTAGTTATTATTCCTTTTCAACACAGAAAGAGAATTGGACAAGAACTGAATAGAAGTGTATAAAATTGCATTGAAGCTTAACACATTGCTAGCTAGCTAGAAGAGAACAGAAGGTATCAACCGAATTTCAACTCATACGCATTGCATGCACAAAAGAATTTTACATTGTTCTTTCAGGAAATTTCAAGAAGCAAAAAAAATTGTTGTAAGATAGAATAACAAGGAATTCCTCAATTTATACCATAAAGATTGCCAAGTATATATCTAACAGAAAAAACAACTATCTCTCTTTTGACACTGATGGATGTCATATAAAACTGTTATCTGGTAGACTAGTTTTTTCTTTTTGCTTGGTTCCAATACTAACAATAACATAAAAATCAACATTTTACGTTTATCTAAAAAAGAGGTTCATCAACATAAGTTCTACACAATTGTTTTCCTATTGTTTTTGTACTCACAGTGATAAGGTGTATTTTGACAGGTCTTTTTCTCCTTCCAATGTGGTGATCAAATCGATCATCTGTCCAGCAGCAGTTTGAAATTCAACCTAAAAGAAAATTAACACAGTCAATATTTAGCTTATAAGCAATGTGAATCCACATAATTCAAACACTGAAATTTGTAATACCTCATTGAACAAATCAAGAAGTTCGACGTAATACGGCTTTCCCTTGAAGTGTTTCCTAAGGATACGCGGAATATGGTTTCTTAGTAGAACTCCATCATTTGCAGCAATCATTCCAACCTACATCATAGAATAATTAAAGGTGATTATCTTATCCCTACAACAACAAGAATAATATCATGATACTACATTTTTTTTTTCCAAACCTTGGGTACTCTATACCAACATGGCTGACCACGACGTGTATGGGAGTTATCCATAATGTCGTCAAGAACAAGAAAATAGGCCTGAAGCTGCAAAATTCATCAATACAGGATTAAAAGATTGCTCAATTCCACCACAGTAAACTTGTGAAATGGTTGAAATTAGTTCAATCACACAAACTAGTAAAGCAAAAATTGCTGTACCCATTCAATGCACCAACCAAGAGCACTAGCTTGGAAAATTTCGTCATCATTCAATTCATGTCCATCTTTTAACAACCGGTAGCTGTCAATAACTGACAGTCCACGGTTCAGCTTCCCTGCCATAGTTAAAATGCATCTTTATATCAACAAGCTTTATATATTTCAAAATTGCATACAAAATACCCCCTCCTTTTCCAAGGGAGCATGGTTACATGTATGTTTTGATTGATAGTGACATTGGCGAAATCACGGTGTGCAACCGTAATTTTGGCAAAAACTACACTTTAGAGTTTCAACAAATCATAGTGTCACCAGGATTTTGTCAAATTCGCCGTCAATCAAAACATGATGTAAGTTTCTCGTTAGAAACTAAAAAGAATAAATACTTAATTCCTACCTCCAGGCACATTGTAGTCCAGCATCTGCAATAAATAACGAGTACAAGACACAATAAGTGAGATATCAAAATATATTTGTATGTTTCAATGAAATTGCAACCAAATGTATACATAAGATAAATCAGGGTATCATGCTCTAAGTTTCATGAAAACATAAAAAAGCATAAAAAGTACAGAACCATGTGCAAGTTTCCACAACAAACAAAAATTTATTCTTAGAACACATTGCAAGTACAAAGGGATGGAACTAACTCAAATATTCCATAATAAACAAAATCATTCATTGATCACAGCAAACTATGTCATAGATGTTTTTCAAAGATTTATCATATACTTGTAGGATCATCATAAACTTAAACTTCAAAATCATTTTTACAAAGTAAAAATAAAATTTCACACACACACGTACACACATACAAGCCACAAAATATAAAACCATTAAATTCCTCAATTTCCTTCCTTGAACATACACACACCTCTGACTATATAGCATCACAACAAAAATCATGAATCAATACAATGTGACATATTCTAATACTTCAAAAAAATTGATAATCATGTCATCGGTGCAAAATATCCACCAACTTTAACGATAACTCATCTCGGAAAAATTGGCAGACCACCTTTAGTGGGGCCTCTCGTGACATGCTTAAGGGATCCGAGTTCAGTTCCACTCAAGAAAACATAACAAAAGCCCACTTAAATTTAATCAAAACAATTCATCAACTTTCACATCAAAATAAAAAAGTTAACAAATTTAAAACACCCAAAACATACACATTACAAAAACAAGCTAAAAATTCAAAAAAAAAAAAAAAAAAAGTTTTGATATTTCAAATTTGATAATTGAATTAGACCCATTATGAAAAATGATAAGAGAGATGAAAGGAAGGGTACCCTATCAACCCATTGACGAGAATCCTCAGACCACTCGAAAGCAGGGTCATGGAGAAGCTCAGATTTGAGAACAGAGTAGACATTCAAGAATGTGGACTTGAGATCTGCCATTGATGGAAATGAGAGAGAAAGAAAGAGGGTGGAAAGAAATAGTTTTATGTTTTGTTTTTTTTGCTTCTTAAAATTGCATTATTATTGGGAGAATAAATAGAGGAATGGAAGAGAAAGAGAGATGCTGCTCAGCCGGTCAGTGTGGCTGGCGTGGGGTGAAGAAGCCAAAGAACAATAAATTATTTTCCATAAATTAATATATTTTGCATTTTTGTATTTTATATACTTTTTAGTCAAAAGATTAGATTATCATGTACCTGCGGACACACGTGTCCGTCTTATCATTTGCGCTAACGCGTATAAATTATGAATAAAATTTTGGATTATGTATAATGTATGTACCAAAGCAGTCAATTGTTATTGACTGATAATTAATAACGAGTTGCGTTACTTTGACGCACAATTTCCAACGTTGTATCTTTAAAGCGAAAAATACAATTTAGAATTCTTTTTTTATAATTAAAACCAAAAGGTACGAAGATTTTTTACTTTTAGTCAAGATCGGATATATATGTAGTCAAAAGCTGTCAATTGATATTGACCGATAATTAATAACGAATTGCGTTATTTTGACGCACAATTTTCAATGTTGTATCTTTAAAGCGAAAAATACAATTTAGAATTCAAAAGATGTCTATATGTCCTTATTCATGTCTAAAGAGATAAACACATATTATGAAAGGATAAGGAGAGAGTGATTAAAAGAAAATGATTAATTTTACAAATAAACCGGATATAGTTGTCAGGTAGGATCGCTCTTCATACAACGTGTTATTGAAGGATTAGATGATAGCCAACAAGAAGCTTCATAAAATGTATAAAAATAAATTATTTACAAAAATAATGTTTTAATCTATGATATCCAGATTAGGCAAGTGTACCAAATCGTTTACCAAGTGATAAAGTAGAGTATCGTATCCATAGAGATTGTCGTTTCGTCCAAATAATTTGCGTTACTTATTTTTAGTTGACAAATAAATAAAAGAATTTAAGGGTTAGAGATTTGCAATTTTTATCTGTTTGCAACAGAGCAAGTTACCTGTTTTGGTTGCAAAAAAGTAAACGGCGGTTAGGATTATGTGAATTCCCCTTATTTATTATGTTGGATATTAAATAACGTGATGTCGCGTTTATTTATCTTAGGTAGACTATACAAGTAATGGGGTCGTTGGGACGTTACTAACCTAGCTGGTCGTTGGGACGTTACTAACCTAGCTGGTCGTTGGGACGTTACTAACCTAGTCGGTCATCAAGCTGCACCTGCTGATCATACAGTGATCCTTACGTGTGGAGTCTATACTATCTAGTTGATCAGGTATATCCCTCCTATGTCAGGTTGCACCTGTTGATTACACGGTGATCCTTACGTGTGGGGTTTTACCCTCCCAAAGGTAATTGAAAGCATAGACTTAAATTGGCTTTCCAAGATTTCCGAAGGCAATGAAGGTTAAGGTTCATATAGGTCTAACCATCTATAAATCTTAGAACATTCATATCACACACTCCCTCTCTCTTAGCAGCTCTACAAATGGGCAACCTTATCAGCGTCTACCTTACCAATGAATTAAGAGAATGGTTCTCTTAGGTTTACTCCCCGGAGTCACTTGTTTCCTTAATTTCCAACTAGCAACATCCTAGGTTCAGCAGATTTTACTCGGTATTAGTAATGTCACCTCATAAGTACTTACTATTAGGGTCAACTCTCTTTTGGTATTTTTCACTAGATATAACTAATTACTTCCTAGACAGATAGATATTAATATATATATATATATATATATATATATATATATTAGGTCATGTCACAACCTAAAAAGTATCTAATATAGGGTTACGATCCTTTGAAATAAATATTCCTAATAAAACTAAATAGCGGACAAAAAATAAATAAAATAAAAGCGACATTAAATAAAATAAATATCCAACAAATATAAATAGAAGTTATCTTAGAATTCAAACTTAAAAAGATTTAGTTACACATGGTAACTAAAAATAAATTACTACAGATAAAAATATACCCTAGAAAATCAAGGAGAAGATAGACACTCCTCTGAAGCTCTAGAAATGTCTTCCTCTTGAACTGTTACAGTTCTTAACGAGAAATTCTGAATGAGGAATGCTAGTATTTATAGTGAGAGTTTCTAACTGAGTTTGGGCTAAAAAAGCGGGTTTTACCCACAAAAAAGCAGGAAAAAACGCTGGCGCCCCGAGTTTTTGGATGCTCGGGGCGCCTACAACATGCTTTAGGGGCATGAGTGTGCACCTTGAGCCATGATCTATGCACATGGCAAGTTTTTGCCATGCTATAGGCGCGTGTCATGTGCTCTAGGCGCATGGTACAGCCTTTCGGACCCAGTTTATCTGATTTTTCATTGTTTTGGGTCTTCGTCTTCAAATAACTTGCCCTGAAACTTGGGAAAACAATTCCTCTCATTGTAAAGTCTCCTCAGACCTCTTGAATCTTCATTCTTGTTCTTCCCAAAGTCTTCACAAGTTTTCGGATGTTCTTAATTTGCCGATTTGCATGAATTGTTTCTTCAACAAGTCTTCAGATGTTCTTCAACAAGTGGTCCCACATTTATTGCAAAAAATTGTTTCTTTTAATGACAAATGTCAGTGGATCTCTGGAAAGAAGTTTTTTTTTGTCCTTCACATATTAGTAAGTATTGTTTTGGTTTATCAATGAATTGTATCAAACCAATGAGACCTCGTTTTAATTTGATTCACTTTTATAGTTAAAAGGTTTCTAAATCAAGTTTAATGATAACAATGTTTGTGAAAGTGTGATAAGTAAGAGTTTTAGCATAATCAAGAAAGTTGAGTCGGAATTAGACATCGATAACTAATCATTGAATGGTTCTTTTTATTCAATTGTATATTTTCCATGTTTGAAATATAACTCCACCTATTCTAATTTATCGTACATGTCATTTTTGGAAAACGACGTGAAATCCATCTTATCAATCAACTTTTGATGCTGAGTAAAATACCTAACTAATTCGATGACATATGACCAGATAGTTGAAAATGAATATAAACTCAACCATATGTTTATCAATTAGCATACATACATTATTTAAACAAGGTCCCTTAAATAACAAGTCGGTGTCTCTCACTTGCTAAGTCAAAATATCATTTTTGGATCGCATGTTGGCAAAAGCATTAAGAATGAATTCAAACCAAAGATTTTATTGAATGCATGGAACATATACAACTAGCCAAATTAAGAGTAATACATTAAAATCATATATGCTTACATTTAATCCCTAACAAAGAGAGTTTAGTTACACATTATGTGAGTAACTTACAAAGAAGAGATGAAATGTGTTGGTGAAGCACCCACAAGCTTTAATCCAAGCTCCAGAGCTTCCTAATGGTGAAACTCAGCTTCTCTCTCTACCTCTCTATTTCTTACTTGGAAAACAAAAGGTATGCCTAAAATTCTGATTACAAGCCTATTTACATAAATAAAGTGCTTGTTTATTGAGTGAAAACATGCTTGCCCAACGAATCGAGCTTTCTTCACTTTGAGGGAAGTCGGCTGGTCTGCATCAATCATTAAATTGGCATAATTCGATGGGAGAATTGTTGCTCGCCCAACGAAGATGCTCTAACTACTCTGCTTTGTCGTAGTATTGGCAAAAACCTATAAAAAAAAAAAGTATGGGTTATGCTAACAAGTGCAAGGAAACTAAAAATAGGTTGGTACTGAAATCAACAATTTTTTAACTTCTAAAAAGTTAAATTTACAACTTTTCATCATTTTTCAATACATTTTTTCTACTTTAATTCTTTTAACCAATGTCCTAAGAGAATTCTTTAACATTTTCCAAAAAGTAATAGAAAAAAATAATAGTAACATTCAGACCTATAATTATAATAACATATGTATTTCCATAAAATTGAAGTTTTCTGATTAGATAACTTGTAAAACAAGTTAATAAGTGATGTTGAATATAAACTAAATTTGATACTTATCGATCCCACTTAAGATAGAGTGCTTATTGAAACCTTGTTCGCATTAGACACTCAATTTTTTTTTTCCGCCCAATGAAGACGATCTTAAAATTTCATTCAAGTGCTTTTAGATGTTAATGACAATTTATGGTGATTACAATTAGGGAAATGCTAACAAGTGTCCGAAGGACATTGTTTAAGAAATTCATAAAAAGAATGTTTGTCTTAAAAATACAAGTCAAACTCTTCTAAAAATCATAACTACACAATTTCTAATGTAAAAATTACTACTTTTGTATACGTAAACAATGCCCTAAGGATACACGATTAATAATATAATGTTTGATCAACAATAAATTCTTACACTTTCAAAAATACTTAAACTTTTACATAGCGACAATTTAAATATTGAAACTCGGTATATATGATGCTTTTTGGTGGTGTCTGGGTTCGAACCCTGAACATTGCATATATTATGTATTATCCGTATCAACTAAGTTAAGTTCATGAGGACCGCATATATGATGTTTGAAAATATTAAAAAGTATATTGATAACCAAATTAAATTAAAAGCCTTCATTGGTGGACTTATTTTTTATTTTTTATGGTCAAATATTGTGGACTTATGTAATTATTAATTTATATAAGGTTTCTAATTTCATGTACTGCAATTTTCAGCATGTTCAGCGTGCTCACAAGTGAAGTTAAGGAATAAAAAACAGAAAGTATTTTGGTGTACTTGTTTTGTCTTTACTACTATTGCCCAATTAGAAATGTTGTTGCACATATTTAATTTGTTTTGTGAAACGTGTCAGTTTCCAATTGGACGGTTAGTTCCCACTTTTGGAATTGGGATCTTGTGAGCATGAGATGAACAAAAGCTGGCCTCGTTTTTCTTGCAACCCACGAGGATGTGCATTGCTGCATTTATATATAATTTTTTTTTTGGGATAAAATAAAGTTTATTCGAGTTGGATTTCAGGGTTCATCAAAATATACCACAAAATTCAAAGTATATTTATAGAATATCTACGAAAAATTCCTCCATTTAGTCATACAAGTCTACGATTTTATGGATGAATCAATTTTTTACTAATTTAATCATGTTAATGATGTTGACCAAATAGTGAAGTCGAGATGAATCATGTGGTCATGGTCTATGTGGTCATGGTCTGCTTAACACCGGTAGAATGAAAGGGGACCATTATCTTTTAACATTCATTTCTTGGTCTAAGAAAAGCTGAATGCCATCTTTTATTAATTTAAAATATGTGTGGTTCACGTGGTATGTTTATTTTATAGATTGGGAAATGTTAACTACGGCATTGGAGGTTTTGGTTAATGACTTTAAATAGTAACTTTTTTATAAAAGTTTGTATAATCAGTGTATTGAAAATTAAAAACTTTTATATTTTTAAAGAATAATCACTTTATTTAACATGCTTAAAGAGTGCCTAAAAACATTCGTTAACAAAACCATTATATATTTCTAAGTATACTATGATCTGCTCAAAAAAATTGCACTATGATGACGAGTAAAAAAAACTATCCTACTATCATTATAAAAAGAAACACAAAATTTATTATACTATGATGAAGCTATTCACAACTAAGCTTATTATAAAAGAAATTGAAGTTATCATTCAATTTTAAAATATTGTCACTTAGAAAATAAGTTTATTGAACTTTTTTGATACTACTATGAAAAAATTATAAATGAGTGAAATGTACATATGAGATTCATTTAAGTATTTAAAAATGAATGTCATTGTTGTGAATGCTCATAGAGTCGTTCATAACACAAATTTTTCATCACTTATCTCTCGATCCACTTTTCTCATTCAATGGAAATTCAATCCACATTTTTGTTAGCATTTACTTTTAGTAGTAGTATCATGGTGTAATTGTTTGTCTTTAGTGCACTAAACAAGCTTTTGTGGGATCAACATAAAATTATATGTGGGGTCATTATCTTTATTTATTTAGTTATTAGTTAGAAAAATAACAAACATGTGGGGTAAACAACCCCCAATTATAACAACGTGAATCCGTGCCTATTGTCACTGTGAAATTTATTTTAGCTAGATAACTTATACATGCTTGGTTTGAAAATCATCACGCAACAATCAATTACTTTAAACGCAATTTTAATCTAGTATTTGTTGATTCACGGTTTTAGTTCCTTATTCTTAACATAAGTATAAACTGTCCTTAGTTTTTAAAGGAATTTAAGAAATTTTCTACCAATTAATTTGAGACTTATTTTTGCAGAAGTGTTAAGTCCAAGGGTGGAGGCTCTTAGGATAATGGGTAGCTTTAGCTACCTAAACTTTTTATTTTTAATGAATGATGACTTCGTACACTTCTATTTTTGGCCACTTCACTGACATATGTTTTTAGCTACCTCTAATGAGTCTATTTGCAAAATATTAGCATAAATAAAAATCTCAAAAAAATTATTCTAAAATATGTATTTGATCAGAGTTTAGATTTTGGTGCCTGTGAAATTTTTTTGAAACTACCATTGAAAATAATTTGTTTTTCTTTTAAAAAAAAAATCTTTTTTTTTAGAAAAGGAAGCTTATAGCTTTTCATTATTAATCAATGTAGTTATACAATATGGAATGTTAAGATGCAATTGGAAACTAGCATGTGATAATGCTTCCCTAGCTAAGCTATGGGCAATACCATTGACTTGTCTCCTAATAAAACTCACATCAGAGTTTGCTAAATCGGTCATCAACAATGTCTACAGTCATGAATAATTGCCATAAAATCAGAGACACCAACTCCTTTATAAATGCTATCTGCCACGGTCTTAGAGTCTGTTTCGAAGTCCATGCTTACCATGTTAAGCTCTTTCGCCCACTGCATTGCTTGTAGAAGTCCTATTGCTTCACCCATCTTTACATCGAGTAAAGGGGATAGAAAGGTTGTTCGACCCGCGACAAAATTATCTTCCGCATCTCTGATACAAGCTCCAAGACCAACCCGATTAAGTGAAGTGGAGAAAGCTGCCTCAACATTACATTTGAATCTCCCTAAAACGGGTTTTTTCCAGCGAGGAGTGTCATGATTCACGCTAGAGACTTGGATGCGCGACTGTATTTTTTGCGCACTCTTCCAGCTATTCAAAAACGCTGCAACCCTCTCACTTATTTGTTGAGATTGAGAAGTTTCCACAACATTGTTCCATACTTTGTTATTTCTATGCTTCCATATGCTCCATAAAGTGACTGCAAAAATCTATTGCTTGGAGGTGTCGAATTGTTGGAGGAGAGAAAATATCAACTCAGGACAAGAATAATGAGGGGACCAATAATGTTGAATAGAATTCCAGAAGTTGAGTCATTGCCAACAACCAATACTTTTACCGCATTCAAAGAACAAATGCTTTCCATCTTCATCTTTTTCCATACACACTACACAAATGTTAGGGCAGTCCACTCCCTTCACAATCAACCTCATCTGGGTCGGTAAACAATTGTGACAGATAGGCCAAAGGAAATTTTTAATCTTTGGGGGAAGCTTGAGTTTCCAAATAATGCTCCAGTGACCATGAACTCTATGTTGCAGCATAGCATCATGATTGTTGAAGATATCTCGGTAAGCACTACGAACGGAATATAATCCATTTTTTTCATGACGCCAAACAACCGTATTCGTTCGGACAGAAGGGAGAAGAGAAGTCTGCAAAATTTGGCTTGTTGTTCCATCATCAAATACATAGTGAATAAAATTGTTATTCCATACCTTTTGATTTGGCTTGAATATATGAGCAACAATAAGAGCGTCCCACATAATATGTACTTCTATGATGGGTTGAAGGCAGATAAGATCTTTTAACCAAGGTTCATTCCAAACAGAGATGGTTTCTCCCGTGCCTATGCTCCATTTTAAGCCGCACTTAAGAAAATCTCCAGCGTTCCAAATACTTCTCCAAAACATAACTTGGATTATGTCCTAAGGAAGCACTAAAATAATCACTATGTGGATAATATTTAGCTTTGAGTAATCTAGTGATGAGTGCATCTGAGTTAGTGACCAAATTCCAAGCCTGCTTTCCGATCATAGCCAAATTGAAAGCTCTAAGACTCTTGAAGCCCATTCCTCCGAAGATCTTAGGGAAAGAGAGGTGTTCCCATGATAACCAGTGCAAACCTCTGGAGTTGGTCGAGTTATGTCCCCACCAAAAAGCATTAAACATTTTCTCTATTTTGCTGATGAAAGTGCCAGGTAATAAGAAAATGCTCATCACATATGAGGGTATGGATTGCATGACTGATTTGATAAGTATTTCTCTCCCTGCCTGCGAAAGACACCTACGGCTACTACTCCATGAGTTGATCCTGTTCCAAATTTGATCCTTGACAAACTTGAAGGTCCCTTTTTTACTCCTTCCAACCATAGATGGAAGTCCTAGATACTTGCATGTGCCTAATACCTGCTTGACCCCAAGTTTTGTTGTTATGCGCTCTTGACAATCCATAGGTGTATTTCTACTACAGTAATCTCTGATTTTTGCAAATTAATTGATTGCCCTGACGCAACCTCATAAGATGTTAAAATATTCTTCATTTCCATTGCTTCATGATCACAAGCTCCAAAGAACAAAAAACATTCATCTGCGAACAAGAGATGTGATATTATGGGAGCACGTGTACAAATGTGGGTACCCTTAATTTCACCTATTCTCTCAGCATCACGGATAAGAGCATAAAGCCCCTCGGCACAAAGGATAAATAAGTAAGGGGATAATGGATCGCCTTGCCGTATACCTCTACCGAGAATAAAGGGCCCAACTTGAACTCCATTCACCAGGACTGTATAATCAACTGTCTCAACACATAGCACAATCCACTGAACCCATATAGCAGAAAAACCCATCTGAATCATAATGTCACGGAGATATTCCCAATCCAACCTATCATACGCCTTACTAATATCCAACTTGAGAGCTACATCACCTTGTGTACCTTTTGTTTTTGCTTTCATGTAATGAATTATTTCGATGGCCACTAATGCGTTGTCAAGAACCTGCCTGGAACAAAAGAGGATTGAGATGAGGAGATGCACTTGTCAAGGACACCTTTAAACCTATTAGCAAGGACCTTAGCCACTATTTTATAAACTACGTTACATAGTGCAATAGGTCTCCAATCCTTCATAGACTTCTGAAAATCACCTTTGGGAATTAACGCAATGTTTGTGGAATTCAAATGAGGAGGAAAAACACCATTTGCAAGCCATTCATAACCTGCTTAATACACCTCTTGGCCGCACATATCCCAAAAATTGTGGTAGAAACCCGGATTAAAACCATCAGGTCTTGGGCACTTCTCTGCTTGCATAGAGAACACAGCTGATCATAACTCTTCTACTGTAAAATACGCAGTTAAGGAGAAATTGTCTTCATTAGTGATTGAATTTGGAACTAAAGAAACAACAAATGCACAGTTACTTGGTAAATAACTTGGAAAAATAATCTTGTGCAATTGTTTGCAATTCCTTTTCTTTAAGACATACGATTCCTCCTGAATTTTCAAGATGTGTGATTCGATTTACTTTCTTCCGAGAGGTAGTAGCATCGGGAAATATTTGGTATTTAAAACCCCATCACGGTACCAAAAGAATTCCGCTCATTGTTTCCAATAAATATCATCATGTACAAGCAGCCTCACAAGCCTTCTTTTTTGAGAGATTTTAAAAAAATCAATATTTTAGACTGCGACGTTGGTTCAAATCCGTTCAAGCTTTTTATGAATTTCGCTGATTTCACGCCTGAGGTTGTTATTGTTGCGACTCCATTCAGAAAGATCAGTAGCATAGAGTGTTAATTTTTGCGTGAAACTTCCATGAGGATAGTGCTACCAACGTGATTTAACTTGTTCTCTGAAATTCGGTTCAACAAGCCATGCGTTTTCGAACTTGAAACGTTGTGGGTTTTTGTGAACAACCTCAGTCGGTTTACAATCAAGCCACAATGGGTAATGGTCTGAAGACGTAGTCGTGAGGCATTCCAAAACTGCACCTGGGAATAAATTGCACCAAGAATAATTAACAAGTGCCCTGTCTAATTTTTCTTCCACCACTCTAACAGTGCCGAGACTTTTAAACCACATAAATTCATATCCACTCATCTGTAAATCAATCAAACCTGCATCTATCACTGCTTGTCGAAAACCACAAATCAGCCATGGTGCTCTTTTCAACCTTCCTTTCTTATCTTCACCTGACAGTATATCACTATAATCCCCAATAACACACCAAGGTAGAGAGGACATTCTTGCTAAATTGCAAAGGAAATTCCAGGATTCTTTTCTTCTACCTACTTTCGGCATCCTGTAAAAACCTGTTAACCGCCATTTCTCAATTAAAGAGTCGCCCACATCTATATCAATATGATTTTGAGAATAATTTGTGATAGTACAGTTAACTGATTTTTCCAATAAGAAAGCCAATCCTCCACCTCTACCAATTCTATCAACTGTAAAGCAAGAATCAAAAGACAAAATGTACTTTAACTCCTCAATTTTATTTATGGCTGCCATTGTTTCAGACAGAAAAATTCCATCCGGTTTATAAGTTCGGACAAGATATTTTAGTTTAGTAACTTTGCTCGGGCTACCCAAGCCTCGACAATTCCAACTGATGAAACTCTTTTTTCTTGGCGGGCAGGTCCCGCCATTACATTAGGATTTTATGCCGAGGCAGACTCATTCATTACAACATCATCAGAAATTAAAGCATTACTGCTAACAACCTTATTCAAAATAGTAACATCATCCGTTTGTGTGACTTCATCAACTTCTTCACTATCCTCCAGCCTCAAGCGCTTCAACTGTTTATGTCCTTCCGATTTTCTTAGGGAAAAAACACCATTTTTGTTCACATGTGGATCAACAACAAAAGGAACTCCCATTCACATAACTTGAGCCAAAGAGGCCGCAAGCTGAGACACATTCTGCTGGCTATGCGCATGACTGTTTGTTTCCAAAGGAGAACTAGACATCATTGCATTCTTCGAATTATTGAGCCTTGCTTCCTGGACTAGCCTTGTAATGCACGCCTCATCTCCTTCCAAAAGCAAAAGGTGTTGCACTTCTGAACCTGTTACCTGCACAGTCTGAGACATTCTAACATTTGTTTGGACCTATTGAGCTGCGTCTAGTATGTTGTGGATGTTTTCAATGCTAAATATTATTCATTCATCAAAACTGTAAAATGGGCATGCATGTTTGTAAAAAATCAGTTGTGTGGTGGTGGCATCTCGTCCAATCTTCACTCTTCCAAAGACGTGGTGAATATCGTTCAAGTTAGAATAAGGAGCCCTCACCCTTCCCCCTTGCCTACCTCTTCTCATGTTATCATGCAGCCAAGGATGAACCAATTCATAGTCTATTGGTCCCATATAATCGGCTCTCAAATATTGACCCCAGTTCTGATCTCCCTCCACAAATCCCCTTTCAAAGCGTTTTGAGCATGAGGACTCTTTGTGACCAATCAAACCACATACATAGCAAAAATTCCCTGGTTTCTCATAGCGATAATTCACTGTAACAAACTGACCACTCTCCAAGATAAACTGGAAGCATTTCACCAGTGGCTCTTTAACCTTCATGGCCACTCTTAGCCGCATATAACTATGCCAGTTTCCATAGTTATTTTCATAATCATATTTTCCAAGTTCACCTACATGATTTCCCAGCAATATACCCATGGATTCAGTCATAAATCCAAAAGGCAGGTTGTGAACTTGTACCCAACATTCGATAGTGTCCAAAGGCATAGTATAAGGATCATTCCCCATCGAGATTTTGCTCCAAACAAGTGGGAAGTTATCAAAGAGCCATGGACCTTTTGGAAAATTCGTTCCATATCCGCATAATTGAAGAATTGTAACATGAAATGATTAGGGTCCATCAAGGTAATATCCACTTTGTCTTTTGGTGTCCAAAGATATGCCATGCAAGATTTAAAGGTATGGAAATGGAGAGGTTTGTTGGTTAGGAGACGACCAACAAGATAGTAGTCAAGAGTCTCGAAATTGAAGGGTGAATTTTGTGTAGTAGCATTGGGAACATTGTTTTGGCCAGTTTGACATGATGATGAGGAGGACAAAAGGAATGCATAAGTTTTGAGCAAAAATATATTGAGGGTTATATAACATTTGGTGATGAGAGACATTCCTCAGAGAGCCTCTATTTATATAAACAGAAGTCTGAAACGTTTGCAGAGTATTCTCAATCAAATTAATGTGTCAAAACATATATATGAATACCTTTAATGAAAAATCAGGAATTAACACCATATTAATGTCCATTATTGTGTTATTTTCAACTGTGATACTGAAAAGGAAATAGAAACCTCCATAATTCCAATAATGCATGGAATGTGTAGCTGTTTCACGCATAATGCATTCAGATTCCTCAGTTGACCAGAGCTTTTAAGGAAACAAAATCATTTCTGTAATACTTTGGGATTCTTGTCTCCCCTACCATAACCAGACAAACAGATTGATTCCAAGATATACGAGTCAAAAGGTTGCTAATTCCTTGAAAATGAATGACATTTAATATACAGACAATAAAGCAATATGAATGCCACCTGTAATAACTCTCCAAACTTCCTTGCACTATATTGCTCAACATGACGTAAAAATGCCAAAAATTAAGGACATAGCTAACAGGTTGATCAAATTGTATGACATCATCTTCAAGAACATAATCAGTGCCATAGAATACTGCATAGCTGAAAATTAAATTGCATACCTGATGAGTAGCGATATGGATGGGCAAAGAGATCCACTAACTCTGAGAAACATAAAAGATATATCTTTGAAAATCACCTTTTTGAGACATACACTCTACGCGCTCACTGATTACTATGTTCCAAAGACCAATCCATTTGACCATCTTTAAACTTGCATGAAGATTATCTATGAATTTGCCGGTGGGAAAGACTGAGACTCCTCCTAACACCCAATCCTCCTTGCTCATCTTTCCACCTACAAATACACAGACTTTCTTTTGCAAGCCTTCGTATATTCTCCCTTCTACTGTTGCTTCCAATATCATGTCATGAAATGCACTAGCAAGAGAATACTGATTGCATCTAAGAACTGCATTACAGACAGAAATACTTTCCAAAGGCCGGATATGATTGCACACAAGAATGACATTAAAAAGAGACATGATCTTCTACATAGACATGAGAGAGATGAAAATAATAAAATGTTAACTGGTAAATTTTATATCCATCATCCTTTGTTATCTAAATTAGGGAGAAAAAAATGCATTAGGGAGAAAGAAATGCCAAGACTAGCAGTAAAACATAACAGAAGAAACAACCAGATTTGAAAACAACAAATCAAAACGGTTGAAAAACAAGCTCTCGCAAAAGGTTAATGTTGCTAAGGAAGAAGATAGAAAACCCCAAGGAAAGAAAAAAATTAGGAACTTTTGTTGTTCTCAAAGAATACCCTCAAAAGTCAGGGTAATAAAGTTTTATAAGAACATTTTTCTTGCTGATTTGACTGATTTAGACACAGGTGACACATGTTGATTCCGTACTACTGCTACATGTGGCAATTGATTTTGTTTTAAATATCTATAAAATTAAATTAAAATTCAAAAAAAAAACTTTTTTATTTATTTTGACTAAAATTTTCAAAAGGAGAATTAAAATTTGTATCATCTTTATCCCTTCCAACCTCACTCGTCATCCTCAACAATGAGAAATATCAATCATCCACTCAAACCTAGAAATTTAACATTTCATCAAAAAGTTTCTTCTTGCCCAAAAGTCATTGATAAGTGTCATAAAGTAGTTAAAATCATCTTACATTTAAGGCACTTTTGTTACTTGTCATGCAAGTAATCTAGGGAAAAGCCGAGAGATAAGTGATCATTGCCCTATTACGCTTTATTTCTCTTACTCTATCCTTTTTGTGCAGGAATTGAACTCAAGACACCAAACAAAGCAGAAAAACAAAGAAAAGTACAAGAGGCAAAAGTTTCAAGCCACTCGCCCTCAACTCGCAATGGCGAGCAGTGAAAGGCGAGCAGCCAACAAACTCGCCACCAACTCGCAATGGCAAGCTCAAGGTAAGCACTTGGCAAAGAGTTCATCATCCGTTGCCTCCAACTCGCCATGGCGAACTCAAGGCGAGCAACTCGCAATGGCAAATGTATTTACTCGCGAGGCGAGTTAGGGCGGCCAAAACTCCTCAGAGGTGACGTGGCACAAACCCACTGGCGAAGAAACCTCAACTCGCCATAGCGAATGAAGTTACTCGCGAGGCGAGTTGATGCAGATCAGAAATTCTATAAATGCCACTTGACCCTTTCATTTGGGGATATCTGAGAACTTGATATTTTATTTTCTATAGTATCTTAGAGAGAGATAGAGCTTGTTCTTTATAGAGTGGGAGTGAAAGAAGGTGGATTCTTCCTCATTTGTTGAGAAATCACAAGTTTGTAATGAATCTTCATCCTTTAATTCAATCTTGCAAGGCTACCATGAGAATGAGTAGCTAAATCTCCATTGTTGGGATTAGAGGTACTTGATCTTGCTAAACATGTAATTTTTTTATCCTTCAAAATATGGTTCTAACATTTAATTTGTTATTGAGATTATTCTTGCACTTTATTGTTTATGTTTGATTTAATTGCTATTGAAAAATACTCTTGAATCTAGGTTTAGAATAATCATCTATCAACACATAAATTCTAGACATAGAATTGATGATTTGATAATCACTCTTTTGTATCCAAACTTAATGCTCTCGGATCGTTTAATAGATTGAGAAATCATCAATTAAACGTTACGATCGACTCTTGGATCGTTCGATAGTTTGAGACATCGACTATTGAACGATGCAGTTGATTACACAATATCATTTGGACACGCATGATATTGTCGAGAGATACGTGATAATATCAAAGAAAAGCTAGAATCCGTATACGATCATTAGGGTATATGTGGCGCCTGGTCAAGGAACTTTAATCCTAACAAGTTTCACACCTTATTAATCTCAACTTTTACTTTTGCAATTTAGTTTTTATAGTTTCAAACAATCAATCAACTAAACCTTAGGGTATATGTTGAACGGCTGTTAATATCGCGTCAGTCCCTGAGGAGACGATATAAAATACTTACTTTTGTTTGATGGAAAAATACTACCTCAGTCATCTTCATCCTCAAATTCCTTCATGACGGAAAACTCAATGTCATGAAACACTTCCACCGCCACAACCACACCATCGAGATTCTACAAAAAGAAAAGGTATACTAGGAAAAGAAGAAAAAAAATTATATATATCATGTTTGAAACACTTATGTGCAAAATACCCGTTGAAATTGACAATAAATATGCAAATCGATCCACTAAATTATTAAACTTTAAATTGTCAATGCAACTTCCACAATACTAATTCATAATCACAACAAGATAATTATAACAATAATGCTTAAATAAGTTTGTAGACATAACCTGGTACAATGTCATCCAATATTTTAAAAATACATCATCAAAACAAGCATAAAACATCACCAAAATACAACCATTCAATATAACAGGTCATACTTAAATACAATCATCCAAAATACAGTCAAAAAAATACATGCTCTTGAGTCTTGACACAACCATATTTAGCAACAATGCTCCATTTTCACTTAAATATAGATTAAATAGACAAATATCCCATGAAATTGTTAAATCTTGCAAATACCTCCTATAAATTCGGAAAAAGGCACACAAAAAAAAACACTAAAATTGTTAAACGCCGATCAATTTGAGCCCTCTGTCAATTTCCTTCGTTAGCCAACACGACGTCATCTTTGACTATCTACATGACACTGTCACACGTGGTTTGACATGTCATTCCTTGCATAGGGGATATTTTTTCATTTATTTAAAACAAAAATTGCGGTAATGAGGAAACACACTCCTTAAAAGTTTATACATGAGTAAAAACCTCCCTCAAATTCATAATAATCAAACAAATTAGTCCCAAACAATTTTTCATGTGCTCGCTTGAGAGAATTTTATTTTGGGGTTAAATATGCTTTTGGTCCCTATAAATATATCAACTTTTCGTTTTAGTCCCTCTAAAATTTTCTTTCAACTTTTAGTCCCTATAAATTTTTCAATCTTCACTTTTGGTCCCTTCTTTAAAGTAAACTCATATGTAGAATTCATATTTTTGAATGAAACTTTGCAGAAAAATTCATAATATTATAAGAATCACTCCCAAAAAAATTTAGAATTTTTTAACAAAACAAGAATTTAATATGAATTTTTATATTTTTTAACAAAACAATGTGAGGCTGTTCTTGGATAGAATTATGAATCCATTAATTCTTCGTATTTTTTTCATATCCATCACTTCATGGATGTGTTGCATGCTTCTAGCTTTATTGAATCATATTTTGCAACAGTAACTTCTTTCTCCCCCACCATATAACCATACTTCATCTTCTTCCTCACCTACACAAAAAAAATAATGGGAGGTGGAGCTGCATATTCAAATTGATGGCCACTGAATGAATCACGAAGTTATTCCTCCATGTGTGTAATCAAGAATTGGGTCATTCTAAGATGTCATTGTAAAATAATTACATGATTAGTTGTTAGAACTAATTCTAATGTTGGAAGAGAATTCTTCTCTTGCCCAATATTTGTGTGCCACTATATGCATCACTCTTTACATAGCTGGTATAAGACTGTCAGCTGGCATAAGACTATATGCATCACTTCCAATACCATATTTGTTGTACAAACTAATGAAACCATTATTAGGTCCAACACCAAGCTCTAATCTTGAGTTTCTAGCAAGTACACATAACTATGTCCAATTCATCCTTTAAAATAGCATTTTTAATCATTAAATCTTACTCTTTAGTTGATAGAATCCCTTACGGTGGAGAATTTAAATCCTAGATGGATTACTCTATACGAAACCTCTTTGTAAATGTAGAGTTAAACTTAGGTTATAAGAGAAATGCTAGAAATACTTTGTTTCTAACACTCTCAAACAAGTTATCTTGTCGTGATTATGATTTATTATTGTCATGCTAAAGTTGTATTGTCAATTTAAGGTTTAATGATTTAAGGATTAATTTTATTCTTTATTGCGGTTCGATTGAGTTGGTTCGATTTTGAACACTCCATATTTATATGTATCTATATCTATATGTATCTGTATCGGATACGTATTGAATATTGATACTTTGTGGGTATTTGCGCATACATACCTACATAGTATCAAAATTAATTATTTTAATTTAAAATATATATTTTTATCATATACGTATAAGATACTCGACATATACATACAAATACTAAGATACTTTACAAAGACGTATCTTGGAAAAAAATGAATGGTAAAAAAATGATACTGGATTGAAAAAAATGAAGGGTAAAAAAGTGATATTGTATTGCGTAAATTCAATAGAGATGTATATGATTCAATTTTAAATATGATTCACTGTAATTGTTTTTTCGATTAACCAATTAAAAATTATTATTTTGGTGAATGAAAGTAACAGGTGAGAAGAAATTCATTAACCAAATTTTGTTTTGAGTTCTTTTATTGATGCATTTGTTGATATCCTAACACATAGATGAAATTAAAAATGATTTATACCAAAATTTTAGATTTTTTATTTTGATCACATGTATTATTTTTTTAAAATTGTGGCTTTTATGATTTTTTTTTCGAAGGAAGGACTTTTATGATTATATAACTTTTTTTTAAAGTATTTTACATGCATATAAATTTTAATATAAATATTTTGTTAATATATATCTTAGCTGTATCGAATTCTAAATTTTAAAATTCTTGTATCCTTATCGTACCTACACTACACTCGTACTATCTACCTGAGCTTCATAATCACATGGCAAATTATATGGTATACCTAAAAATTTGAGTGTATTGGTACACCAAAACAATAAATTAATAGTTAAATATGTAATTTTTTGAAGAGAAAAATTATTTTCTTTCATCTATAATTAAATCTTATTTACCAAAAACATCAACGAAATAAAATTTAATTTTTCTGAATTTTTTGTACTCATAATAGAAAATTTTGATTATTTTTTACAATAAAATGTAAAAAAAATTAGTATGATTTTATAAACAATGAAATGATGTTTTTTTCTTATGAAATGACATTTTTTAAAATATAAATATCAATAAATAGCTCTTTATTCCATAAAAATAATAGTTGATTTCAAAAATTTTGAAGTAGAAGTACCGATACACCTTAATTTGCAGGTATACCGTAGAAGTTCCCTAATCACATACAACAATATCACTTGGGCCATCTAGGACCACATCATACGGAAATACTAAATGACATACATTTAAAGTTTTTATTCTTGCAAAAAATTATAATTGCATGCAAGTTTTTGGCTATTTACTAATTTTTAATTCCTTGACTTACCGAAAATGATAGCGCTTGGGTTTGGTTACTTATTTACTACTTACTTACTACGCAAATAACAAGGATCGAGTAAAAAGTAGAACAAGCGCACGTACGCAGTGTTTCTTTTCTTCTCATTGGATTGGAAGATTCACCTGCTCTGCTCTGCTCTGCTCTGCTCTGATGAGTTCGTTGCAGTCACAGGCTCTTTCAGTTCAGAATTTCAAACATCTATTAGATTCTGTCGAAGCTTTTCTCTTCGATTGCGATGGTATGATAAATAATACTTTCAATCTCTTTCTTTATTCCTTCACAATTTCATTTACTTACCTTGTTTCAATCTCTGCCTTATCAGGTGTGATTTGGAAAGGTGATCAACTTATCGACGGCGCTTCTCAAACTCTCGACATGCTTCGCCACAAGGTAACTAACCAATGCTATATGTTTTGTTACATTCATGTATAATTTAATTGTTTAAGTTCTCATTTCTAGCTTCATGTTATAATCAATTCTACTCCAGAGCAATCAAACATGACAAAAGGCCGGTTTGTATGTCTTATTTTTTAGCTTATGCAAATAAATAAGGTAGTATGTATGAAAAACAGCTTATGAACATACAATAATCTTCGGCGAGAACTTATGAATTAACATAAAACTTTTTTTTTTTTTTTGCATAAACTATTTTTCATAAAATAAAAAATAAGTCAATCCAAACGAGCGCAAAATCAATTTTACGCCTCTGGAATCAATTCTGGTTGCTCAAAAGTGGAACCAAACATACATTAAGCGCATGTTTAGTTGTGGGGTGGGTTGCCTTATACCGTGTGCGTCTAAGGCTCTTCTGCCATGAAAATAAGAAGCTAATAATTGTAGCTTAAACAAAAAGCGCACGTCTATTGGTGTAGCAGACACAAAAACAAACACGTGCTTAGTCATTGAAATGGTTAAGTTGCATCAATTTCATCTTTCAAATTTGCGCAATAACAATTTTGTCTATTTAATTTAATACATGTCAATTTAGTCCCCTTTCAAATTTATCGCCACAAAATGTTGTATGCTTGTTTTGTTGCAGCAAAAGATTTGTTAAGTCAATATATATATTTTTCATTGGTTTTTAATTTAATAAATCATTGCTAGGGGAAGAAGTTGGTGTTTGTCACTAATAATTCTTGGAAGTCTAGGAGTCAATACGCTGAAAAGTTCAAATCATTGGGAATTTCTGTTTCCCCGGTTTGTTTCGCTTCTCTTTCTGTTTCAATTTCATGTTTTCTCAATTCTGTTGTACTTGCAATAATTATTTTTTTTACTTACATTACAGGATGAGATATTCTCCTCATCATTTGCAGCTGCTATGTACTTGAAGACCAACAATTTCCCTACCGAAAACAAGGTTTTTGCTTTGCTTATTCCATTGCCTCCTCATCATTTGTATTATTGTCACTGCTTAACAATAATACAAAATGTGATATTTTTATTTGGAATTGAAAGTGAAATATAATATAGAAATATTTTCTTCTATCAATTAGGACTCCTAGTTTTCAGTTTCCTTTTGGATTTTTGAGGTGAAAATCAGTCATCTACATGCGCGTAGATTCACTAGTGTACTGCCCATTGTTCAGGTTTATGTGATTGGTGGGGATGGTATACTGGATGAGTTGCAGCTTGCTGGTTTCACAGCTTTTGGTGGTCCTGTAAGTTCTCCCTATTTATGAGTTATAACCAATGAAATGAAGCACTAACACAAACGCTGACACCGGACACGACACTAACACATTGAGACCGGTAGTAATTTGACAAAATAAATTATTTGAACGTAATGACATGTGTCAGTGCCGGACACCAACATATGTCAGACACAGGACATGCCTTTGATCAGAGGCGTCGGTGCTACAGAGGTTATAGCCCATCTGGGCCATCTCCCATATTTTTTCCTCATTGAAATTGAAGAACATAGTGTCTGGAGGGAAATTTAAGAGGCATGCATGATTGTTATTCTACCAGATTAGTTTTTCTGCTTAAGTTGTAATTTGCTCATAACTTCTGTTGTTTGTATGATTAATTTTTTACCTTCGTTGAATAGAACCTAATTAGAGGTAAGCGGCATGTACTTTTGAATTTCTTGTTAGAAAAGAAACCTTTGCGCTAGCAGTTTGACTCAAGTAATCATAGAGTCTATCAGGCTACATTAAGGGAAATACATGCTTTAAACAATGCACAAATAGGAGTGAGGTTCACAAGATTGTCTCTCAAAATTCTCTCTGAAGCATTCAATAATTGCAGGGAGATGCGGATAAAACAATAGACTGGAAGCAGAACGGCTTTTTTGAACATGATAAGAGTGTAATGTAACACCTTGCCCATTGTTACTCTGAGTAACTTAGTTGAGATCGCTGCTTGAAGTTAACTGACGAGTTCACTTCTGCAGGTTGGAGCTGTAGTGGTTGGTATAGATCCAAAAATTAACTATTACAAGCTGCAGTAAGAAAATATTTTCTGTTGTTCTTTTCTAGAGCACTTTATCTTCTGCTTCTTTTGTCTCAGAATATTTAGTCCAGAACCCTCAATGATTTATATTTGTAAATATATGGAGTCCCCCAAGAGTATTGATACTAACAGAACTATATACCGGTTGCTAGTATAACCTGAAGCATCCACATCGCATATTCTTTTGGTCAAACTGACTCATCTTGAACTTTAAATGATCATAGTTTGGCTTCACCAGTCCCTTGAAGTTTTTAATTTCTCTCAAATGTTTGTTTACATCAAATATTTGTATGGGTTGATTCTTGGGCTGTTGAAATAAGTTCACGACACTGCAAAATGTTATAGCGAACAAATCGCGTTTTCAATATTAATAATGTATTAAAGCATTTTTTAAACAGTTAAATGAACCCAAAAGAGAAGAGTTTTTCTTAAAGTGATTGACTTCGAAAGCAGCATACTGTAGGTGAATATATAGGTAGGTTTTTGTTTTCATCAAAGTCATATAATTGGTCATGGCAGCGTCCTCTTAAATTCTGATTAAACAAAAATACTGTTTTAAGAATTCAGTTCACAATTATGCAATCACTTGCCTCTAGTTATTTCATACGTTTATATCTCAAATTTCATCTAACAGGTATGGAACCCTTTGCATACGCGAAAATCCAGGATGCCTTTTCATTGCCACCAACCGTGATGCAGTTGGGCATATGACTCCTTCCCAAGAATGGCCTGGTCCTCTATTAAATCCCATTTTATTCTTAATTGGTGGAGATTTAATATGCAACTTGATTTTATGTACTAATAATAATGATTAAAAGTTGGATTTCAGGAGCGGGATGTATGGTTGCGGCCATATGTGGGTCAACCCAGAAGGAGCCTGTTGTAGTGGGGAAACCATCAACCTTTATGATGGACTTTTTACTTGAGAAGTAAGAAAAGTTAAATTCTTAAATTTGTTAGTTTTTTCCACAGGGACTTGTTTCGTTTTACTTTATATTTTTCTCTCCTCAGAACATAACGCGCTATTTCAAGCAGGTTCAATCTAAGTTGCTCCAAGATGTGTATGGTGGGTGATAGACTAGATACTGATATATTGTTTGGACAAAATGCTGGTTGCAAAACTCTTCTAGTACTTTCAGGTAATCAGACTTGTATTTTTCTGTCTCATAAATAGACCTAACCCAACATACTACTTAAGACAAAACACATTCATGACATGTTGTGATGCAAACAGGTTGCACAACTCAATCAGATCTTCAAGACCCTTCAAATAATATTCAGCCAGATTTTTATGCAAGCAAAATTTCTGATATGCTTGACCTATTGGGAGCATAAATTGCTTTTCCCCAATTTAGACATTCCTTTCAGATCATTGAGACTATAGAATAATGCCTCCCATATTGATACAATTTATTCTAGTGGTTGGCACCTCATTTTCTCATTCTGCCACCTTACTTGGTCTATGCCTTTGTGGTAATGTAAACCAAGCATCTTCCCTCACTATTAATCTAATGTGCTAATTGTGGTTTAAGCAATACTTTTACTATAATTCACATTGCTTTGATGATTTTGGCTTTAATCTCAATGTGCCATCTTATTCTACAAGAAGTTGCTCCAATTAAAAGGGATGACTGAAAGGAACAAGTCAAAAAAATTGTTAACTGTGAGACTTAAGAATATAATTTATTAGTGGAAGTGGAATTTAGGAATCCTGGATGTGAACCAGTAGATAAACACAGTAGAAAAGATAATGCATAATTTCACAAAGAGTTGACAACTCATCCAATCTTGTTTGTGCTGGAACTTTTACACTTGTATGATGTGCATCATTCACTTTCTACTCCCAAAGTTTGTAAAATTTCTTAGAACCCCTCATTTGCCTATTGGGCCATGGTCCTCTTGGTGTGCCATTTAGACCCAAATTTAAAATGGGCCCATATTTGGGATTAAAGTTAGAAGATTACTCAATTTGACCCCTCAAGATTGCTCACCTATCAACATTTTTTTTCTTAGAAGTGAATGGGGTGCTAAACCTTATAGCTTTTTTTGCAAAATTTTAAGTAATTCAAGGGGGCCATAGAGCAATTACCATAAATATAGTTCCTAACTAAAAGTTCTTGTAATTAGCCACATTTTAAACTTTCAAATAGTGAAGGGTTGTGTGATTTTTGTCTTATTTTGAGGAATATTCTCATGTTGTGCTCTGTCATAATAACTTACAACCCCTTGTCCTTCCACAGTAGCACCAATCAATGACCTTACACCACATTTGATGCGGTTCTTTACTTACTAAGTTCACATGGTGTCTCACTATATTTTATGGTACACATAGTAAAATATTTAATTTTTCCATATTTAATTACACATTGCAAAATCAGCACAACCTCTCTATTACATCTTTGGTTTAATTAAAGTTTTATTTTTTCTATGAAGATGATAAGCATGCCTCTAATAACTCAACAACTCACATCAAAGAAGTTTCATTATCATAATTGGTCCACTTTATTTTTCCTACTTTCCAGCCATTTTACAGGTCAAAATGGGATTTGAATGATGATAAGTGAAAGAAAAGGACATTTAGTAAAAAGCTATGGACCTTGTAGCCATGCCAAAATCTTGAATTGTGCATTCACAATCGAAAAATTTATCTAACCAATTGACAATGCCAAAAAATTTACACATTTTTTTTTAATGGTAGAGATTTTGACATCAAAAGAAACTAAAAAGTGAAACTAAAAGTGAAGCAAACATCCAAATCCCACATCTCCAAAGCTTTCTTAAAAGCTTTTTTCAGCTAGGTGAGGTTATCAAACTCTGAAACATCAGAGTCTCCCTCTTGAAAGAATATATTCCCTTCTACTAGTAAAACAAAAAACAATTCAAACTTTGTAGAGACCCAAAGTGAGAAAATTAAATAAAATTAATTGTGTAAATTATGTTGAGGGGCCCAAGACTCACATGCATGCCACATGTTAAAATCTAATTGTACTACTACTACCATTTGATTGCTGCTCATATACAATATACTCCCTCCGTTTCAAAATATAAGCAAAATTTACTTTTTAGGTTCATTCATTTAATGATGTATGTGGTCCATATTATAAACCACATACATTATTAAATGAACCTAAAAAGAAACTTTTGCTTATATTTTGAAACGGAGGGAGTACAATATTAGTGATTATAAGCATAATATTAATCATTTTTAAATCGGATATCATCTTCATGCAGATGCAAAGACTAATTTATCGAATCTAATAGGACCATAATATGAATGTTAAAGTTCTCCATCAAGAGTATTGACGCTGCTTCATTGCAATGGTTAGGTTCGAAACTTAGAATATCTGGTTAAGCTGAAAGACATTTGAACTATATCATAGGGTTTGTGTGTGTGTGTGTATATATATATATATATATATATATCTATTTTGTCAAGTAGGGTTTATATATTTAATTATAGTTATATCATATTCATAGGGTAGATATATATATATATATATATATATATATATAAAATCATAATAACTATCAAATGAGTTTAATATGAAATAAGGGTAGAGGACCACCGCATAAAACTCTAGTTTTGAATCAAATGACAGATAGAACTGCATGTGAGTATGGGGTAAGTAGCTCGAACCTCTATGCATTGAGCTCAGATCTGCTTTGTTTTTCCCTCATATATTTAATTTTCCATTTGCATTGTTTATATGCATTTGGTTAGTGTTCCTATATCTTTTTGAATGTGTTGCATTGCATGGAGTGAAAATTAAAATCAAAAGTAGATATATACCATGCAATTGCAAAAGTTTGCTCAAACTGCATGGTTTTAGAAAGCCACGATATAATGTCCTTAAAAGGTCAAAAAGGGTTTTTTCATACATTGTTATTGCAAATATTTTATTAACAAAATGTTCCCCATACATTATATAAGCCTAGGATAACTAATCAAACTTGTTATAATAGGCTCAAAGTTTTGTTGTAGTACGTTAATTTAGATGATATAGCTTATGTTGATAACTTTGACTATGACATAAACAAAACAAAAACCTATATACATCAACATTGCTTTTAAAAGAAATAATTACGGATGAATTCTATTGAGCAATATGTTAATTTAATAATTTAAGATAAAGAAAAAAAGCTGATTCTATTTTTTGTATTTGGGAAAAGGTAACTAGCTTAGTATAGTTCCACTCACTCTTAGGACATGCATACATGCTTCAAAAACTAGAAAAGAAAAAGGCATTGGTTTTTTTAATCATCATTTCCACATTTTCTGCTAACAAAAAGAAGCTATAAATTAAAAGATAAAATTGGACCAAATAAATAAAGTTTTGTTTGACCAAGGAGGGAAAAAATATTTTTAGGGGTAGGGGGTCTATTAGGAAAAAGATGGAAAAAAGAAGAAAGCAAAACAAAAGTGTCTGTTTTTGAGAGAGGGATAGGACCAAAGAAGCGTGTAGTACCCTATTTGCTTTTTTAGTTTGGGACCAAACTTAGGTACTATATTGCATAGTCAAAATCCAAAACCAAATAATAATCTAATGTTAATCCCTTAAATTGTTGGTCATGGAAACTAGGGATGACACTTCGACCCAGACCTAATGGGTACCCGCAAAAAATACACACAATAGGTAGGGTAAAACTCCGCTTTCATGGGTATGAGCACGGGTTCGGGTAATATTTACAAATTTTAATGGGTATGGCACAGGTAAAGGTTCTATACTACCCAACCCCGCAACCCCACATATACATATTTATATAATACTATAAATAATTATTTATTTTTGGTGTATAATTAACTAATTTATTTATCTATTTAAGCCTAAACCCAAACCTAAATAAAAAAAAAACTACTTAATAAAATAACAACTCCATCTTGCAATGTACAATATTTTAGAGATATTTTGGATGTTTTTTATTTGACTAAATACTACAATTTATATTATTTTATGAGTTAATTTTAAAAAAATTGGACCATACTTTTATTTCAATTGTGATGTTTTTATTGCCTTTTCAGAGTTAAAGTGCGGGTAATGGGTACGGGTATGGACACGTAGGTACCCATATGGTATTGGGAAGGACGCTAAAGTTGTTGCCCACGAGGGTACAAATACGGACATGGGTACAGGTATTTTTTACAAATGCAGGTATGAGGCTGGACAGTGTAGTACCCTACCCATTATGTACCCATTGTCATCCCGGTAACCTTCTCTTCATTGCTCCATCCATGTGGCTATTGCTGAATGACTCTAGATAATGACTCTAACCAAAAAAGCTGTCCACTACATGAGCAATCAAACAAAACATTGTAAAATAAAAGTCACACTCCAAAGTTGATTCATTGTCGTTTTTTGAGACACTTTAGATTCTAAATATTTAGATTTTCCCATTTGGGTGAGCTATGCATAGTGTTAGAAAAAATGACATGAAATGAAATAATAATACAAAAGAAAAATAAAGATAACCTTAGAAACATTTGGTTGATGTTTGAAGGGGACATGTTTGGTCACATTATAAATATAATTTATACTATCGTGGACATGTCCCGAGTTATTGAATGGTTTTAAGTTGTGGTGGATACTAAAGGGAAGACTTAAAAGAGAGAGAGATATATATATATATATATATATATATATATATATATATCAATAAATCTACATTCTTTTTTTCTACCCATAATTTATTGTGAAATATATCTTGATGCTTTCTGAAAAGAGAGAGACACTTGGATTATATGAAACACCAAAAAGATTAATTAAGGCCTAATTGGGGGGACGAATGTGAGATGGGGAATGAATTCTAGACCACCTCTATTGTTATTATTTATGAGATTTCACACTCAATTGGGACCTCATACAGATGTGCAAACCCATTTTAAGATAAGTAGGAGTATTTTATTTCCACACTAACATGCACTTGAAGTAAACCTATTCGAGAAGTGTCATTGTTAAATACTAAATGTAGGTATAAAACCACTAATACTTTCTGTTAGACTCAATTTCTGTTGACATATATATATATATATATATATATATATATATATATATATTTTAAATAAGATAAATATTGTTTTAGCCTGTATAAAATATTTCAAAATAAAAATCGTTTTAATTTATCTATATAACTTTCTCATTATATGCCTAAATTAATATTGAGTGCATAACTTTTAAATCATTGTAGTATTTTTTGTTTGAAGAGGCTAAAATGAAATATATTACCATAATAAATATCCACCGGTGCAAAGAGTGCTTAGGAAGACATCAAAAATTAGAATAAAATTCCAACCAAAAAAAAGAGAAAAAAGCAAGAGCCTAACAAAGAGCAAAAAGAAAAATTAAGTTAGAGACAAAAAAAAACTAGATATTTAACCTGTTTACTAATTGAATGAATGTAATTTTCCTTTTGTTGGAAAATACATCCTTTTGTTGAAATCATCCTGCTTACGACGATGATTAGTAATCCATCCTTAACGAGGACAATTTTGTAAAATTGTAAAAAAAATTGATTTATTTATAACTTTTCTCAATTCTTAATATGTGTGGAAAAAATCTTGGACGATTCTTATTTTAGAATAGATGGAGTATTTCACTTTTTTTTTTTAATTTTTCACGAGCTCTTTTGTATGTCGAACACTCTTAATCGTCACTTAGTTTTTTTTGTGATGGTCGGAGTTTGAACACGTATGAAGATTTTGTATGTCGATCACTCTTAATCATCACTTAGTTTTTTTTGTGATGGTCGAGGTTTGAACCCCGAACCTTACATATATTATGCATTGTTCATACCAACTGAGTTAAACTGACTGGAACATCACTTAAGAGGTTAGCATCTTCCGCGAAACCCTTTATTTACCCCATAAAAGCACTTTGTTATTGCTCCATCAACTCTATTGAATTCAATTTCAGCCAAACTATTGTGATATTGGAAATATCATTTATTAATGTAGCCCAATTTTTTTTTCTTCACTTCCTCACATATACATGGTTTGAGTGAACCTTATATGATACCATGTCCCATCATAGCAAATAGCATTTAGAAGTTGGGCCATGCTTGGCTAGTATTATAAAGACAGTGATAATAATTAAATTAATTGCTAGGATCACACTACAAGATGAGGATTGAGATGGATTTTTCTTATTTACAAGATGGTACCTATACATTTTACAATGAAATTAAAGGCACTTCTTTTTGGTACACACTACTACACACATAATCAAAGCTTTAACGAGGAATTGCAGTGAGTGTGTTAGATGGTCCACCAAAACTTATAGCTTGGTTGATTCAGTAATACACCTCTATTTTTCATTGGATCACCTCAAACATTCTCATCGACCGTTGGTCCATTACTTGGTGATTTCATTGACTGCAAGGGGAAGATACACTCATTTTAGGTAACCAAAAATATTGATGTCGGCTTAAGTGATGGGAATTTGTATTTCTACCAATTGTCTTCATGCAAACATAATCATAATGACAATTATTGTCAATAGGAAAAATAATTCCTCCCTAAGTTCATTATTTTCTATAGTATGTCTACCTATTTTTTCAATTTTTTCTTTTATCATGTTTTGGTTCTGAAGAAAGATATAGGACAGCAGGGCTAACAAGTACAATCTAATAGGTGCTCCACACTATGGGGGGATGTTGTCCTTTTGTTTAACCTTATCATATCTGTTCAATGACATGTAAATTCAGAATTTTTAAATTGAAATACCCAATTATTGGTAATTTAACTTTTTTGAAACATATTGGCAATTTAATCCTCCCTTCAAAACTTGTTTTAACCACAAATGGAGATGGTATTCATATTTGCAACTTTTTTGCTTAGGCTGTGGAAATACTTAGGGGACCTTACTGGGAGTTAAAGGCATATTACTATGTCTTAGCAAACAAAATTTTAAAAAGAGAGGTCTTTGATATCATTAATTATAAGAGGCAATGCATTGAATTTGGCGGAATAGGTTAATCTACCACAAATTAGTTATTGGTAAAACAAGTTTTGAATCCCCATTTTGAAAAACACTATTGAAAATATAAATGAAAATAGGTTGCAGAGTTATAACATGTTAAAAAAACGACATTTTTTAAAGTATGACTTGTTAGTTGTTAGGATGCTTCACACTCAATTTTGCATAAAATATTTTTTATATGGCAAATAAAATAAATTCTTTTAGCTAAATAGAGCTCTAAAACAATCTTAACATTACCATTATAACAAAGTTTAGCTCGACATGAACCAATTGTAGACTGATTCTAGCAACACATCCTCACGCTAACAAAAATAGTCCATCCTTTTTAAAATTAAGCATTTTAGTCCCTCAAATATATACCACATTTGTCATAATTTTAATCCCATTGCATTTTATTTTTCTTTCTAAAAATGATAAATTTTGACTTCAAAAGTGGTGATTTATGGCCACAATTTTGAATAAGAGATTTATATTGTTTTTTGTTACCAAATATAGTTATTTTGGGGGTCAAAAGCATGATTGAGATTAGAGTTGCAATAAATTGTAATACCCGAGGGACCAAAAAGACCGATTTTAAAAAAGAGTACGCCACTTTCACGAGTATGATAAAATATAATGACTTTTTTTTTTGTTACAAATGAGAAAAAGGAAAAGAAAACTAACGACGTATAAGCGTCACAAAGAGGTTGAAGTACTTAACTTAGCCAAATATTTGCTGCAAAATTCCCTTCACGCAATGTATGAGTCAATTCAACATTCCAATATAAAAGAAGAAGGTGTTTGATGGCTGGGATGAAACTACTATAACGATGATATACGTTTATATCGCTCTTAACAAAATAAATCATATTTGTTGTGTCTGAGAAGCAAACAACCTTCCTATAACCAAAACCCAAACATAATTAGAGCCCGTGAAAGAGGGCCAAGATCTCAGTGTGAATAATAGACGAGTCATTACTACCACCATAATAACCATGCAAAAAGTTACCATGTTGATCACATATGAGACCTCTACCCCCTACCAATGCTAGAAGAGACACCACTATCCACATTTAAAACAACAATCCGCTCAAGGGATCGAGACCAAGAGACAATCCTCTCAAGAGGCTACATATGCTTAATTCTATCTAAATCAAAAGTTATTGGCACGTAGTCAAGGAGAGAAAAGACTTGCACACAAGTCACATCTACAAATTACATGGTGCCCTCAAACACAAACAAATTATACGAACACCATAACTTCCAAAGAATAATTTGGACAATCCTACTAGCATTCTTAATAAAATCCTTAATCCAAGAAGAAAAAGAGCTAGCAGATGGGAGAAGGGAACAACCATATGCAAACACTTTGCCACACCTATATAGCACGCGGACAAGAAACAAAGACCATGCATCCAATCTTTTGTAGCAACGTCTCACATTGGGCACATCTCAGAAGTAGCAATGCCTTGATACTTAAGCATTGACCTGAAAAGGATATAATTATCTAAGAACACTCAGCAAATAACTAAATATTAACATGAATCTTCGGTCTCCAAATCTAACTTCAACCATACACTAACTCCCATTGTTCATTAGTACTGCTTAACAATCGATAAGCAGAACGACACAAGTAGATTTAACACATGGACAATGCCCAATGATCGACTAATTTGAGGGGTTCAATCCAACCGTGCACTTGCGGGTGCCATTTAAAGCCAAAGCAAAGCTCTATGGACTAGTCCACCAAATTTGACACCGGGGTGAATCGAACTTAAGACCTTAAGAAGAACACAATCCAAGGTCTCACGCGAACACCACTAGACCAACCAAAGTGGATTGACTTTGATATATATATATATATATATATATTTAAATATTATTTTATATACCTTTTCTTTTTCTTCAAATTATAGTTGATGTTGTGTTACTTTTTTAAATATCTATATTTAAATCTATTTTTAGGGGATAATCCTTATTTATTAATTTTGTTAAGTCTGCAACAACTTAACCTAATTTTTTTCCTCCACTAATCCTTTATTAGGTTTGCAACAACTCAGTCCTAAAATTTTGGCTCTAAATTTGCATCATCCTGCAACTTAATCTAATAATTTTCGTCTAAAATGCTGTATTAGGTTAGCAGCAATTTAAGCTAACAAATTTCATCTAAAATGCAGCGCACCAATTTAACCTAGCAAATTCTCTCTAAAATGCATCAATCCCTGATATTTCTCCACACCGACGAGCTTTTCATTTCTATTGTTTGTATATATCTATTGTTTCTCTAGACTTTCTTTTTTTGACAAGTTGTTGTACACTTATTTAATACATATACAAACATAATACCCTAATCCTTATTTATTAATTTTATTAGGTCTGCAAGAACTTAACCTAATATTTTGATATTTTAATTTTTGCAAATGGAAAGACGTGACCTTACAACCTTCCTCTCATACCAAAATATATGATTCTTTTACCGAATTATTGATAGGATTACCGAATTTTCTTTTATAATATTTTCAGATTTTATACATTTTATGAAGTGTTTTATTTTATCTATTATGGATTATCACCTATTCTTTTTTTCACCGTTACCAATTATATATTGCATTTTATTATTCATATGTTAATCCCTTATCAATAAACTCGTGCGACGCACGAGTGAACAATCTAGTTAAATTTAAACCTTATCATCCTAGAGAAATTTGAATGTTCAGGAAACATTTTTTCGGGTGAAATGTGTTTAGAAATCGTTGATAACAAGTATCTTTAAAAGAAGTATAAAGGTAGTAATATACATGATTAACTAGTAATTCATCCATAATTACTCAAAAAGTTCTATAAAAATATATAGTTAATACAGTAATTTGATTGAAAAGGAAGAGTCGAAGTCTGTTTAGAAAACCTTTTTTTTATTTTTTTTATCCAATGTGTTTAGAAAACATTAAAAATAAATATCTGAAAAAGAGTGTACTACAATAAAGGTATAATATACACGGTACACTATCAATTTTTCCATAATTACTCAAAACATTCTATAAAAAATATATAGTTTATACAGTAATTTGATAGCAAAGGAAGGGTTGAAGTGTGTTTAGAAAGAATAAAAAAATTGGCGACGAAATGTGTTTAGAAAACATTTTTGGTGATCAAATGTGTTTAGAAAACATTGATAACAAGTATCTGAACAAAAAGTATAAAGGTAATGTACACGAAATTGGTACTTCATCCATAATTACTAAAAATTGTTATAAAAACATAAATATACCGTAATTAATAGAAAAGGATAAGGGACAAAGAAATTAAAAAGAGAAAAGAAGATAAAAGAATTATACTCACTACACTAAAAATAAATGTTGAAGTAACAAATTTGTCTAAGATGTGTATGAAAATCACTAAATTATCATTTTTGTATAAGTTAGTTCCTTTGGCTACGCGCATAATCAACTTTGATTATATAAAGATAAATGTTAATATATAATTATTCAATTTATCTAGATGATATTTTCAAAATATCACTCTTTTATAATCTTTTGCAAATAGATAATTAAAAATATCATTTAGGGTTTGCATAATGGTTGGTTTGAGATCTTGGAGTTTGTTCCTCTCAAGGTCTCATGTTTGATTTCCCTTGATGCTAATTTCGGTGGGTCAAATCCATATCTCCGGCTTTAAATGGGTCCCCCACAAGTGGGTGGTGGGATTGATCTTCTCAAATTAGTCGATTTTTGGATCAGATACCAGGTTTTAAAAAAAATATTTAAAAATTAATTTTCTAAATTGTATATCAGTATATGTAGAAGTTAATTCACTAGGGTTAACCTATTGGTGAAATTTGTTTGAGATATTGTAGTTTGTTTATGTCAAGTCTTAGGTTAAATTTTGTCTGATGGCAATTTGATGGGCTAGTCCATATAGAACTCTGCTCCGACTATAAATAAGGTTTGCACAAGTAGACAATTAGATTGAACCCTTCAAATTAGTCAGTCTTTAAACCATATACAAAGTTCTTTTTAAAAAAAATATGCGAAAGTCGAAAGTCGAATTGTGGCAGCCGAATAAAGTATTAATAAGTGATACATTTTTTTTAAAAAGTAATAAATCCATCTAAAAATTTATAAATAATCGTATATTTAAAAACAAATAATTTGTTTATAAAGAGTTTTATAATTCTCTACAAATCCTAACTCAACTGAAAAAAATACAGAAATTGTTTGATAGAATGCTGTAATCGGGGTGCAACCCCGACTCCTCCAATTATGTGTCAATTTTAAATGACTATCGTAAATTTTGCTATATTAAAATGAGTTATAATTATGGTCGAAGAGATTAATCGAGCATAGGAATGATATACCCATACAATACCACGTAACACTTTAGTTATAACTTTTCAGAAAAATGCTTAAGGTAGTGAGAAACACTATAACGAGAGCGATCACGAAGGCTTACTACCGCTATACAATTGAAAATCCACGGTCATACTATCCCGTTTTTGCAATCCAACATGAGATGTGATTGGTTCCACAACAATTCACAAGAAGTTCGCGATAAATAGCATCGCTAAATTTTTTATAGGCAAATGTCAACACACAATTTTATTTTCTGATCATCAAACCCTAGTCCGATACTTTGATGGTCGAATCTTCACCTCATCAACCGAATTATCTGAGCCGAACGATCCGATTGTACATGTTATCTCTTGGTTTTAGAGACAAAAAACCATTCAAATTATTCATTCAAGAAAAATAAAAAACATAAACTTTGACCCCTTTCTCTCTCCTCTCTCTCTCTGCCTAATAGTCCACCACAGCCAACAGGCCCAGTGTCTCTCTCTCTAAAGCCTAAAGCTACCAAAGAGAGAAGAACCTCTCTCTCTCTCTCTCTCTCTCTCTGAACCCAAGTTTTTTCTGATTCTTCAAACTCAGAGGTACTCTTTTGGTGGGTTCATCTTACTTTCCCTTTTAACGTTTCACTTTCCATTTCTCTTCAAGTTTATCTCTTTTTTCTGCATCTGGGTCTCTCTCTTTCTCTTTGGATCTGCAATGATTCTACCCTAATTCATCTTTCCTTCATCAAGATCCATTTTTTATTCACTTCCATCACTTTCATTTTTCTCCTTATGGTAAAAATCTGCACTTTCAACCAAATTGACTCATACTTTACTCTTTTCTCACTCTTCTGAGTTCAACCCTTCATAATTATTACTATTTGAATTTTATTAATTAATTCATATTCTTAGTTATTATTGTTTTTTTGTTTTGTTTTTAAAATTTATTGAGACAATTATTATTGTTATCTTGTTAGTTACTCATCACTGTTCAACTTTATTAACTAATCCAATGATCATGTTCTGCATGCAGTTTACTACTCATGTTTTCTAGTTGATTTGCTAAATGGGTCCTAGGATATGTTATGTTCACTGTTTGTTTATGAACAATATGTTGTGTCTGAGGGTTTAGGTTGGTTAATTATGTTTTTAAGGTTTTTGTTATGTTATGTTGTACAAGTTTTGTGTTTTAGTGGGAGTGGTTTTTTTCACTTATTTGCTTGATCTATTTGTCTTGTGTTGAATGTGAGCTAATTGTTTGTTGGTTAATTGATTTTTTTGATGCAAGTGTATGTTTGGTTCTGCCGTGACAAAAATTGATTTTACTTAAAAGTGAATTGATTGTAAATTGGTTTATGTTTAATTACTTTTATTTAAAAGTGAGTTGAACAATAAATTTCAGTGTAAAAATCATGTTTACACTTGAAAGCTACAAATCCTAGCTTCGAGCTAGAATCAATTCTGCTTGAGAGCAACCAAACATGTTAAAATCAATTTTACACCTTCAGAATCAATTTTGGTTGCTCCAAATGTGGAACCAAACACAGGCCAAGTATGTTTGGGTGGGTGATGAGTTTGGCAAAATCACCGTAGCACCGTGAATTTCTTCAAGCTTTGATGTGTAGTTTTAGACAGTCACGGTGGCCCACGGTAATCTTGTCAATCTCACTGCTAATCCAATCATACTCCAAGTCTTTCTTTAATGGATTTTTGAAGATGACTATTTGTTAACATGTTATTGTTAATCTGAGCATTCATATTGCGTTGAAATGGCTGACAAATTTTTTTTTTCCTTCCGTTTGATAGGTTGTTTCTTACTTTTGAAGACACAAATGGATGCTACACCATTAATTTGGTCGATCTGATTTCAATTGGAATTCTTTAGCATTTTCTGATGGACTCGAAAACTAGTTCTAGATCTCTCTCAAAACAACATCAGAAAACATCCGGGATTCAAACACCTGAGGCGAAAGACCTCAAGTTTTCTTCGCTGTCACTTCAAAAGACAGGGAAATCTGAGCCTGAAGATTTGTCTAAGTCTGTACAAAACACATCAAAGCAGAATATCGGCGAGATTTATGAAAGTAAGAAGTTTGGTGTTCCGTCTCAAAAGGGGTCTTCTGCTGATTCATTGAGTAGTAAATTCGGTTCTGGTGCATCCTCATCCGTTGTTAATGTGAACACAGGCTCACAGGAAAGCTCTATCGATCAAGACAAAAAGACTTCAGAATACGGAAGTGTGAAAAACAGTTCTGTTTCTGCGAAAGCTAGCGATGGTGCCAGCAGTATTGCGAAGACAAGTGGCAGTGCTAAGATCAGTGACCGAGCTGATTTCGTTGAGAGTGGTAAGAGCAGTATTTGCAGAGGAAGTACAAGCAGCGATGTGAGTGATGAGAGTACTTGCAGTAGCTTTAGTAGCAGCGTAAACAAGCCTCACAAAGCAAATGACATGAGATGGGAAGCTATCCAAGTGGTTAGAACTAGAGATGGAGCATTGGGTTTAGGCCACTTCAGACTACTGAAGAGATTGGGTTGTGGAGATATTGGCAGCGTTTACTTATCTGAGTTGAGTGGAACTAAATGTTACTTCGCAATGAAAGTGATGGACAAAGGGTCTTTAGCAAGTCGTAAGAAGTTACTTCGTGCTCAGACGGAACGGGAAATTCTTCAGTCACTTGACCACCCGTTTCTCCCAACTTTGTACACTCATTTTGAGACGGAGAAATTTTCGTGCTTGGTGATGGAATTCTGCCCGGGTGGAGACCTCCATACTCTTCGGCAGAAACAACCAGGGAAGCATTTTCCTGAGCAGGCAGTGAAGTATGTTCAATTTATAATTTAGTTTATTGTCCTTTTGAATTCCTTCCATTAGTTTTAATAACTCTTTGCCACAACGATGTGACTGGTTCTACAATTTTGTTTGCTTGAAACCTTCAATTTGGCTTTCAAATAATTAAAAATGTTTTCATCCCATTATAAACGATGCACCTTATATTTTATTGTAGTATTGAATTGGGAAAAAAGGTTGTCATGTATTTGTGGATGATATGTAACAGTTCATGTGAAATCTGGACCAAATTTCAGATGCAATGATTTACACCATGTATGATTCGAATGAGGAGAGGGAAATATTTAATTATATATTTTGTTTGATTGAAAGTGGGGTAGGGGCGAGGAGAGATTCAATTGGATATTTTACTGGGTTCAAAAATTTCCCTGCAAAACTCTTTGAATGTGTATATTGGCAATTTTGCAATTCAATCTTCCTGTTTCTGTACCTTCATAGTCTTGTTACACTCTTATTTGTGCACTTAATTGAAAGTACTGTATTCTAAGCCTTTGAGAATTGGGATTACATACTTGCATGTATTGCTTTTGTTCTGTTTATTGTTTGCCTTTTTTGAGTCCTGTATGAAGTCAAATATTGTACTCCTGCCAAGCAATTTCATATATCAAACAAATAAATATTCTCGATTAGAGTAAAATAAAATCTTCGAAAGCTTGTTTGTGGGAAATAAATTAAGTTGAAATTTTTACCACCACTATAATTGAAACAACTCTTGGAAATCTGTTTAATATCATATACTGGGATATTTTGCTTGATTATTCTCAGATTCATTAACATCTTCAGTTTCTGATACTCAAGCCTAATGATGATTTCTTTGATTGTTTTTGTAAGATGTTAAATTTGATGGTAACAATCTGCTAATTTCTTCATAACTTGCAGATTTTATGTGGCAGAGGTCCTACTGGCAATGGAGTACCTACACATGCTCGGGATTGTATACCGTGATCTTAAGCCAGAAAATGTTCTTGTTAGGGATGATGGACATATTATGCTCTCCGACTTTGACCTTTCCCTCCGATGTGCTGTTAGTCCAACCCTAGTTAAATCTTCGTCCATTGATTCAGAGCCTTTAAGAAAGAATACTGGTTACTGTGCTCAGCCTGCATGTATTGAGCCGCCATCCTGCATTCAGCCATCCTGCGTTGCTCCTACCTCGTGTTTTTCACCCCGGCTCTTTTCTAGCAAATCAAAGAAAGAACGCAAGGCCAAAACTGAACTTGGCAATCAAGTCAGTCCTCTACCCGAGCTCATTGCAGAGCCCACTGATGCTCGCTCTATGTCGTTTGTTGGAACTCACGAATACCTGGCACCTGAGATAATCAAGGGTGAAGGTCACGGCAGTGCAGTTGATTGGTGGACTTATGGAATCTTTCTATACGAGTTGTTGTTTGGCAAAACTCCGTTTAAGGGATCCGGGAACCGAGCCACGCTGTTTAACGTGGTAGGTCAGCCACTGCGATTTCCAGAAGCACCTGTTGTTAGCTTTGCAGCAAGGGATCTTATCAGGGGCTTGCTTGTAAAGGAACCTCAGCACAGATTGGCTTATAAAAGAGGCGCAACCGAGATTAAACAACATCCCTTTTTCGAAGGCGTGAATTGGGCCTTGATCCGATGTGCTACACCACCCGAAATTCCAAAGGCTGTCGAGTTTGAGAAGATACCTTCCCCAGCTGCATCGTCTGCGGGCGAAAAGGCCGTTGTTAACCACATGTCAACAGCTCCTAATCAGAAAGGTTCTGATAATTATCTGGAGTTTGATTTCTTTTAGAGATATAAGACAAAGACAATATATATTGATTGCAAAAAAGATGGTTTTCTTTTAGAGGTGGGAGGGAACTATTTTTTTAATGTTTCAAGGAACAGATGATGAGGAATTGTATGTTTTTGTTTTTGTTGGGTATTTTATGTTTCATATTTGTATGCATCATAATTTAATGCATGGCTTTTCTGTCATCTCAAAGGCATAAAAACAACAACCGTTTATCCACTATCTGCCAAGCTGGCTAATTGTGGTGAATGGTGATGATAGTGATGCTCATTAAGGGCCTAATGGTAAAAGTATGCAATTGTAAGAAAGGGACTTATTTTTTTCTGCCCAGGGACTCACTATTGAGCCTGTACACATTGTCAAGAAACAATATCTAAATCCAAAATCAACTAAAATACAAAGTTAGTTTATGTGTTGTACTTATGATTATGGCAACATGGTTAGTAAAATTTCTTTTTCCATCAGTATCCATGTGAAAATCTGAGCACATATATGGTTGTTGAGCATGCTGGGAGTTTCATTTTTGTCATTTTCCATAATACCTTAAATTAGTGTTTGAAGCATGTTTGAAGTAGCAAAAGGCGCGATGGAAGTGAAGCTGATAATTATGGCATGATTTGATCCATATCCAAACACTTAGATTCGGTAGTTCCGATGATCAATTTTCTGATATTGTTGAAGCTTTAGGGTTGAGGTTAGCCTTTCAATTCACTTTTGACATGGGTTTTCTCCAAGTGGTTGTTGAAGGGGATTTATTTGGTTCATAGTTTGCATGCATGATCATTCTTATTTTGGCATGGTTCATGGTGATTGTCAATGAATTAACAATCCTTTTCATTCTTTCTTGTTAAACCGTGTTAAAAGAACTGCCAATGGTCGGCGGAGGGAAATTGCATATTTGGTTTTAAACTCTCTATCTTAGAGTGTTAGGTTCTAGAAAATCTTCTAGTAAGATGTAATTGCAAGCTTAGTTGAATTCAGTTACACCAAGTTACTGAACTTCATAGAGAAGAGAAGTAGTATTGAAGTAATGGAAATATCATAGAGAGAAGAAAGCTGTTAGCAGAGGGTGGAGAAGTCCCAGACAAAGGTGGCTTGTAGTTCAGTTCACTTTTCTCTTTGAGATTGGCTTGGTGTTAAGGAAACAGGGTGGAAAAGTGTGGAGAGGGGGAGGGCGGCACTCCTTGCTGTCGAAGATCGAGGAACATAGTGTTCGACTATTATTCCATTCTAGAAGTTTAGCTAAATTTAGCATTGACAAGTGTCCTCTTTATATTGCAGATGATTTGGTTGTTTAATGAATAATTTTATTTTTTTTGTAGGAAAAAATAAAATGAAAACAACCACTTTGTATCTTAATTCAATCACCTAGGACATTAAACATCTAATTAAGTTGGAAGAGATATTCTATGATAAATCAATAAAACTATCTTATCTTATTCTCTATGTTAGAATAATTTTGGTGGGAATTAGAGACTAAGAAGTAACCCATATTGGGATTTATTTCTAAATATGCAGGACAAGAAAATACAAACATTCTATGTATGCTTGGACGGGCTTTTGCAACTTTTTTTTTGTGAAGAAACGGGCTTTTGCAACTTAATTTTGAATTATATTAATTTTCTAAAATCACCTTTAATTAAAAACTTGTTTAAAATGAAGTGATTTACATTTAGATTGTAATAACTTAAACACAAAAACTATATATATATATATAGTATGAGAATGACTATTCATATAATGGTGACAATAATTATCAACCATTTGATTAAAAGCTAATGACTGAGATTTAAATGCTCAATTAAAACATTACCCTATTCTATCAATTCTCATAAACACCATCATCAATTTGTTCGTTCCCTGTGTGTTCCACAATTGCAATTCACATTCACGACATCCCTTTTGTAATGGATTTTTGGATCTCAATTTTGATCCTTTCAAGCATGTCTATTCCATAAAATTGAAACTATTGAGAAATATGGCCACTTCATTTCCAAATCCAATTTACTCACTTGATTAAAAATATTGCTTTAACTTTTCGATTTCTGTTTCTGGTTTATTGAAAATTGAACATTACCTATGAACCAATTAATTTAAAAAAAAAAAAAAAAAAGAAAAAAAAAAAAGAAGCATTATTTCTGGTTTATTATCAATTAAAATATTCAGATCTTATTATGTT